>JANDEH010000028.1:0-2939836 GCA_024610705.1 Tetragnatha versicolor
CAGTTCTCTGGCGCGAGCCGGTTCAGTTGCACCAACCGCATTTCCGTCCGACCCATAGATCAGGTGTTGGTTAATAGGGTGCAACTTACACTCCGATCGGTTCGAGACGGCTCATAATCAGTTCTCTGGCGCGAGCCGGTTCAGTGGCACCAACCGCATTTCCGTCCGACCCATAGATCAGGAGTTGGTTAATAGGGTGCAAACTTACACTCCGATCGGTTCGAGACGGCTCATAATCAGTTCTCTGGCGCGAGCCGGTTCAGTTGGCACCAACCGCATTTCCGTCCGACCCATTGATCAGGAGTTGGTTAATAGGGTGCAAACTTACACTCCGATCGGTTCGAGACGGCTCATAATCAGTTCTCTGGCGCGAGCCGGTTCAGTTGGCACCAACCGCATTTCCGTCCGACCCATAGATCAGGAGTTGGTTAATAGGGTGCCAAACTTACACTCCGATCGGTTCGAGACGGCTCATAATCAGTTCTCTGGCGCGAGCCGGTTCAGTTGGCACCAACCGCATTTCCGTCCGACCCATAGATCAGGAGTTGGTTAATAGGGTGCAAACTTACACTCCGATCGGTTCGAGACGGCTCATAATCAGTTCTCTGGCGCGAGCCGGTTCAGTTGGCACCAACCGCATTTCCGTCCGACCCATAGATCAGGAGTTGGTTAATAGGGTGCAAACTTACACTCCGATCGGTTCGAGACGGCTCATAATCAGTTCTCTGGCGCGAGCCGGTTCAGTTGGCACCAACCGCATTTCCGTCCGACCCATAGATCAGGAGTTGGTTAATAGGGTGCAAACTTACACTCCGATCGGTTCGAGACGGCTCATAATCAGTTCTCTGGCGCCGAGCCGGTTCAGTTGGCACCAACCGCATTTCCGTCCGACCCATAGATCAGGAGTTGGTTAATAGGGTGCAAACTTACACTCCGATCGGTTCGAGACGGCTCTTAATCAGTTCTCTGGCGCGAGCCGGTTCCAGTTGGCACCAACCGCATTTCCGTCCGACCCATAGATCAGGAGTTGGTTAATAGGGTGCAAACTTACACTCCGATCGGTTCGAGACGGCTCATAATCAGTTCTCTGGCGCGAGCCGGTTCAGTTGGCACCAACCGCATTTCCGTCCGACCCATAGATCAGGAGTTTTTTAATAGGGTGCAAACTTACACTCGATCGGTTCGAGACGGCTCATAATCAGTTGAGTTGGTTAATAGGGTGCAAACTTACACTCCGATCGGTTCGAGACGGCTCATAATCAGTTCTCTGGCGCGAGCCGGTTCAGTTGGCACCAACCGCATTTCCGTCCGACCCATAGATCAGGAGTTGGTTAATAGGGTGCAAACTTACACTCCGATCGGTTCGAGACGGCTCATAATCAGTTCTCTGGCGCGAGCCGGTTCAGTTGGCACCAACCGCATTTCCGTCCGACCCATAGATCAGGAGTTGGTTAATAGGGTGCAAACTTACACTCCGATCGGTTCGAGACGGCTCATAATCAGTTCTCTGGCGCGAGCCGGTTCAGTTGGCACCAACGCATTTCCGTCCGACCCATAGATCAGGAGTTGGTTTAATAGGGTGCAAACTTACACTCCGATCGGTTCGAGACGGCTCATAATCAGTTCTCTGGCGCGAGCCGGTTCAGTTGGCACCACCGCATTTCCGTCCGACCCATAGATCAGGAGTTGGTTAATAGGGTGCAAACTTACACTCCGATCGGTTCGAGACGGCTCATAATCAGTTCTCTGGCGCGAGCCGGTTCAGTTGGCACCAACCGCATTTCCGTCCGACCCATAGATCAGGAGTTGGTTAATAGGGTGCAAACTTACACTCCGATCGGTTCGAGACGGCTCATAATCAGTTGAGTTGGTTAATAGGGTGCAAACTTACACTCCGATCGGTTCGAGACGGCTCATAATCAGTTCTCTGGCGCGAGCCGGTTCAGTTGGCACCAACCGCATTTCCGTCCGACCCATAGATCAGGAGTTGGTTAATAGGGTGCAAACTTACACTCCGATCGGTTCGAGACGGCTCATAATCAGTTCTCTGGCGCGAGCCGGTTCAGTTGGCACCAACCGCATTTTCCGTCCGACCCATAGATCAGGAGTTGTTAATAGGGTGCAAACTTACACTCCGATCGGTTCGAGACGGCTCATAATCAGTTCTCTGGCGCGAGCCGGTTCAGTTGGCACCAACCGCATTTCCGTCCGACCCATAGATCAGGAGTTGGTTAATAGGGTGCAAACTTACACTCCGATCGGTTCGAGACGGCTCATAATCAGTTCTCTGGCGCGAGCCGGTTCAGTTGGCACCAACCGCATTTCCGTCCGACCCATAGATCAGGAGTTGGTTAATAGGGTGCAAACTTACACTCCGATCGGTTCGAGACGGCTCATAATCAGTTCTCTGGCGCGAGCCGGTTCAGTTGGCACCAACCGCATTTCCGTCCGACCCATAGATCAGGAGTTGGTTAATAGGGTGCAAACTTACACTCCGATCGGTTCGAGACGGCTCATAATCAGTTCTCTGGCGCGAGCCGGTTCAGTTGGCACCAACCGCATTTCCGTCCGACCCATAGATCAGGAGTTGGTTAATAGGGTGCAAACTTACACTCCGATCGGTTCGAGACGGCTCATAATCAGTTCTCTGGCGCGAGCCGGTTCAGTTGGCACCAACCGCATTTCCGTCCGACCCATAGATCAGGAGTTGGTTAATAGGGTGCAAACTTACACTCCGATCGGTTCGAGACGGCTCATAATCAGTTCTCTGGCGCGAGCCGGTTCAGTTGGCACCAACCGCATTTCGTCCGACCCATAGATCAGGAGTTGGTTAAGAGGGTGCAAACTTACACTCCGATCGGTTCGAGACGGCTCATAATCAGTTCTCTGGCGCGAGCCGGTTCAGTTGGCACCAACCGCATTTCCGTCCGACCCATAGATCAGGAGTTGGTTAATAGGGTGCAAACTTACACTCGATCGGTTCGAGACGGCTCATAATCAGTTCTCTGGCACGAGCCGGTTCAGTTGGCACCAACCGCATTTCCGTCCGACCCATAGATCAGGAGTTGGTTAATAGGTGTAAACTTACACTCCGATCGGTTCGAGACGGCTCATAATCAGTTCTCAGGCGCGAGCCGGTTCAGTTGGCACCAACCGCATTTCCGTCCGACCCATAGATCAGGAGTTGGTTAATAGGGTGCAAACTTACACTCCGATCGGTCGAGACGGCTCATAATCAGTTCTCTGGCGCGAGCCGGTTCAGTTGGCACCAACCGCATTTCCGTCCGACCCATAGATCAGGAGTTGGTTAATAGGGTGCAAACTTACACTCCGATCGGTTCGAGACGGCTCATAATCAGTTCTCTGGCGCGAGCCGGTTCAGTTGGCACCAACCGCATTTCCGTCCGACCCATAGATCAGGAGTCGGTTAATAGGGTGCAAACTTACACTCCGATCGGTTCGAGACGGCTCCTAATCAGTTCTCTGGCGCGAGCCGGTTCAGTTGGCACCAACCGCATTTCCGTCCGACCCATAGATCAGGAGTTGGTTAATAGGGTGCAAACTTACACTCCGATCGGTTCGAGACGGCTCATAATCAGTTCTCTGGCGCGAGCCGGTTCAGTTGGCACCACCGCATTTCCGTCCGACCCATAGATCAGGAGTTGGTTAATAGGGTGCAAACTTACACTCCGATCGGTTCGAGACGGCTCATAATCAGTTCTCTGGCGCGAGCCGGTTCAGTTGGCACCAACCGCATTTCCGTCCGACCCATAGATCAGGAGTTGGTTAATAGGGTGCAAACTTACACTCCGATCGGTTCGAGACGGCTCATAATCAGTTCTCTGGCGCGAGCCGGTTCAGTTGGCACCAACCGCATTTCCGTCCGACCCATAGATCAGGAGTTGGTTAATAGGGTGCAAACTTACACTCCGATCGGTTCGAGACGGCTCATAATCAGTTGAGTTGGTTAATAGGGTGCAAACTTACACTCCGATCGGTTCGAGACGGCTCATAATCAGTTCTCTGGCGCGAGCCGGTTCAGTTGGCACCAACCGCATTTCCGTCCGACCCATAGATCAGGAGTTGGTTAATAGGGTGCAAACTTACACTCCGATCGGTTCGAGACGGCTCATAATCAGTTCTCTGGCGCGAGCCGGTTCAGTTGGCACCAACCGCATTTCCGTCCGACCCATAGATCAGGAGTTGGTTAATAGGGTGCAAACTTACACTCCGATCGGTTCGAGACGGCTCATAATCAGTTCTCTGGCGCGAGCCGGTTCAGTTGGCACCAACCGCATTTCCGTCCGACCCATAGATCAGGTGTTGGTTAATAGGGTGCAAACTTACACTCCGATCGGTTCGAGACGGCTCATAATCAGTTCTCTGGCGCGAGCCGGTTCAGTTGGCACCAACCGCATTTCCGTCCGACCCATAGATCAGGAGTTGGTTAATAGGGTGTAAACTTACACTCCGATCGGTTCGAGACGGCTCATAATCAGTTCTCTGGCGCGAGCCGGTTCAGTTGGCACCAACCGCATTTCCGTCCGACCCATAGATCAGGAGTTGGTTAATAGGGTGCAAACTTACACTCCGATCGGTTCGAGACGGCTCATAATCAGTTCTCTGGCGCGAGCCGGTTCAGTTGGCACCAACCGCATTTCCGTCCGACCCATAGATCAGGAGTTGGTTAATAGGGTGCAAACTTACACTCCGATCGGTTCGAGACGGCTCATAATCAGTTCTCTGGCGCGAGCCGGTTCAGTTGGCACCAACCGCATTTCCGTCCGACCCATAGATCAGGAGTTGGTTAATAGGGTGCAAACTTACACTCCGATCGGTTCGAGACGGCTCATAATCAGTTCTCTGGCGCGAGCCGGTTCAGTTGGCACCAACCGCATTTCCGTCCGACCCATAGATCAGGAGTTGGTTAATAGGGTGCAAACTTACACTCCGATCGGTTCGAGACGGCTCATAATCAGTTCTCTGGCGCGAGCCGGTTCAGTTGGCACCAACCGCATTTCCGTCCGACCCATAGATCAGGAGTTGGTTAATAGGGTGCAAACTTACACTCCGATCGGTTCGAGACGGCTCATAATCAGTTCTCTGGCGCGAGCCGGTTCAGTTGGCACCAACCGCATTTCCGTCCGACCCATAGATCAGGAGTTGGTTAATAGGGTGCAAACTTACACTCCGATCGGTTCGAGACGGCTCATAATCAGTTCTCTGGCGCGAGCCGGTTCAGTTGGCACCAACCGCATTTCCGTCCGACCCATAGATCAGGAGTTGGTTAATAGGGTGCAAACTTACACTCCGATCGGTTCGAGACGGCTCATAATCAGTTCTCTGGCGCGAGCCGGTTCAGTTGGCACCAACCGCATTTCCGTCCGACCCATAGATCAGGAGTTGGTTAATAGGGTGCAAACTTACACTCCGATCGGTTCGAGACGGCTCATAATCAGTTCTCTGGCGCGAGCCGGTTCAGTTGGCACCAACCGCATTTCCGTCCGACCCATAGATCAGGAGTTGGTTAATAGGGTGTAAACTTACACTCCGATCGGTTCGAGACGGCTCATAATCAGTTCTCTGGCGCGAGCCGGTTCAGTTGGCACCAACCGCATTTCCGTCCGACCCATAGATCAGGAGTTGGTTAATAGGGTGCAAACTTACACTCCGATCGGTTCGAGACGGCTCATAATCAGTTCTCTGGCGCGAGCCGGTTCAGTTGGCACCAACCGCATTTCCGTCCGACCCATAGATCAGGAGTTGGTTAATAGGGTGCAAACTTACACTCCGATCGGTTCGAGACGGCTCATAATCAGTTCTCTGGCGCGAGCCGGTTCAGTTGGCACCAACCGCATTTCCGTCCGACCCATAGATCAGGAGTCGGTTAATAGGGTGCAAACTTACACTCCGATCGGTTCGAGACGGCTCCTAATCAGTTCTCTGGCGCGAGCCGGTTCAGTTGGCACCAACCGCATTTCCGTCCGACCCATAGATCAGGAGTTGGTTAATAGGGTGCAAACTTACACTCCGATCGGTTCGAGACGGCTCATAATCAGTTCTCTGGCGCGAGCCGGTTCAGTTGGCACCAACCGCATTTCCGTCCGACCCATAGATCAGGAGTTGGTTAATAGGGTGCAAACTTACACTCCGATCGGTTCGAGACGGCTCATAATCAGTTCTCTGGCGCGAGCCGGTTCAGTTGGCACCAACCGCATTTCCGTCCGACCCATAGATCAGGAGTTGGTTAATAGGGTGCAAACTTACACTCCGATCGGTTCGAGACGGCTCATAATCAGTTCTCTTGCGCGAGCCGGTTCAGTTGGCACCAACCGCATTTCCGTCCGACCCATAGATCAGGAGTTGGTTAATAGGGTGCAAACTTACACTCCGATCGGTTCGAGACGGCTCATAATCAGTTGAGTTGGTTAATAGGGTGCAAACTTACACTCCGATCGGTTCGAGACGGCTCATAATCAGTTCTCTGGCGCGAGCCGGTTCAGTTGGCACCAACCGCATTTCCGTCCGACCCATAGATCAGGAGTTGGTTAATAGGGTGCAAACTTACACTCCGATCGGTTCGAGACGGCTCATAATCAGTTCTCTGGCGCGAGCCGGTTCAGTTGGCACCAACCGCATTTCCGTCCGACCCATAGATCAGGAGTTGGTTAATAGGGTGCAAACTTACACTCCGATCGGTTCGAGACGGCTCATAATCAGTTCTCTGGCGCGAGCCGGTTCAGTTGGCACCAACCGCATTTCCGTCCGACCCATAGATCAGGAGTTGGTTAATAGGGTGCAAACTTACACTCCGATCGGTTCGAGACGGCTCATAATCAGTTCTCTGGCGCGAGCCGGTTCAGTTGGCACCAACCGCATTTCCGTCCGACCCATAGATCAGGAGTTGGTTAATAGGGTGTAAACTTACACTCCGATCGGTTCGAGACGGCTCATAATCAGTTCTCTGGCGCGAGCCGGTTCAGTTGGCACCAACCGCATTTCCGTCCGACCCATAGATCAGGAGTTGGTTAATAGGGTGCAAACTTACACTCCGATCGGTTCGAGACGGCTCATAATCAGTTCTCTGGCGCGAGCCGGTTCAGTTGGCACCAACCGCATTTCCGTCCGACCCATAGATCAGGAGTTGGTTAATAGGGTGCAAACTTACACTCCGATCGGTTCGAGACGGCTCATAATCAGTTCTCTGGCGCGAGCCGGTTCAGTTGGCACCAACCGCATTTCCGTCCGACCCATAGATCAGGAGTTGGTTAATAGGGTGCAAACTTACACTCCGATCGGTTCGAGACGGCTCCTAATCAGTTCTCTGGCGCGAGCCGGTTCAGTTGGCACCAACCGCATTTCCGTCCGACCCATAGATCAGGAGTTGGTTAATAGGGTGCAAACTTACACTCCGATCGGTTCGAGACGGCTCATAATCAGTTCTCTGGCGCGAGCCGGTTCAGTTGGCACCAACCGCATTTCCGTCCGACCCATAGATCAGGAGTTGGTTAATAGGGTGCAAACTTACACTCCGATCGGTTCGAGACGGCTCATAATCAGTTCTCTGGCGCGAGCCGGTTCAGTTGGCACCAACCGCATTTCCGTCCGACCCATAGATCAGGAGTTGGTTAATAGGGTGCAAACTTACACTCCGATCGGTTCGAGACGGCTCATAATCAGTTCTCTGGCGCGAGCCGGTTCAGTTGGCACCAACCGCATTTCCGTCCGACCCATAGATCAGGAGTTGGTTAATAGGGTGCAAACTTACACTCCGATCGGTTCGAGACGGCTCATAATCAGTTGAGTTGGTTAATAGGGTGCAAACTTACACTCCGATCGGTTCGAGACGGCTCATAATCAGTTCTCTGGCGCGAGCCGGTTCAGTTGGCACCAACCGCATTTCCGTCCGACCCATAGATCAGGAGTTGGTTAATAGGGTGCAAACTTACACTCCGATCGGTTCGAGACGGCTCATAATCAGTTCTCTGGCGCGAGCCGGTTCAGTTGGCACCAACCGCATTTCCGTCCGACCCATAGATCAGGAGTTGGTTAAAAGGGTGCAAACTTACACTCCGATCGGTTCGAGACGGCTCATAATCAGTTTTCTGGCGCGAGCCGGTTCAGTTGGCACCAACCGCATTTCCGTCCGACCCATAGATCAGGAGTTGGTTAATAGGGTGCAAACTTACACTCCGATCGGTTCGAGACGGCTCATAATCAGTTCTCTGGCGCGAGCCGGTTCAGTTGGCACCAACCGCATTTCCGTCCGACCCATAGATCAGGAGTTGGTTAATAGGGTGCAAACTTACACTCCGATCGGTTCGAGACGGCTCATAATCAGTTCTCTGGCGCGAGCCGGTTCAGTGGTTCAGTTGGCACCAACCGCATTTCCGTCCGACCCATAGATCAGGAGTTGGTTAATAGGGTGCAAACTTACACTCCGATCGGTTCGAGACGGCTCATAATCAGTTCTCTGGCGCGAGCCGGTTCAGTTGGCACCAACCGCATTTCCGTCCGACCCATAGATCAGGAGTTGGTTAATAGGGTGCAAACTTACACTCCGATCGGTTCGAGACGGCTCATAATCAGTTCTCTGGCGCGAGCCGGTTCAGTTGGCACCAACCGCATTTCCGTCCGACCCATAGATCAGGAGTTGGTTAATAGGGTGCAAACTTACACTCCGATCGGTTCGAGACGGCTCATAATCAGTTCTCTGGCGCGAGCCGGTTCAGTTGGCACCAACCGCATTTCCGTCCGACCCATAGATCAGGAGTTGGTTAATAGGGTGCAAACTTACACTCCGATCGGTTCGAGACGGCTCATAATCAGTTCTCTGGCGCGAGCCGGTTCAGTTGGCACCAACCGCATTTCCGTCCGACCCATAGATCAAAAGTTGGTTAATATGGATGATTGCGATCAAACTCTCCGGAGGCCTCAGAAAAAATAAATTTTCCACACTTGTTAAAAATACTTAAAACTCTAATTGTTTTAGGGAAGTAGCCAGTTAATTTTAATTTAAAAACCTTAACTTTTGAAAAAAGGCAAAATTTTGAGCAGAAAAGAAAGGAATTAACATGTTAACATAGATTTAAGGAAAGCCCAGTTGTCGATCAGTCACCAAAATCAAGCCAAGATGCCAAGTTGACGGTAGGCAAAGTTACAGTTTATATTGGTATCACTAAATGGAAAAGTGTCAAAAATATCTTATATACTCGCTCCCAAGAGCGACAAAACCACAGAGAAAAATCCTAACAGAGGGTCCAAAACGATTTATTCAAAAGTTGGATGAATATGAGGGCGCCACGAGGAACTATAAATGATTGACAGATAGATCAGCTGGTGACCAAACCTGTGATTGGTTGTCACTCAATCTTCTATTTTCGATAGAGATGTAAATGCTGGAAAAAACCGGGTTTATTCCCGGGAATAAACCCTGTTTTTGTTTTTGATGGGAATTTTGAATATTCCCGTTTCGAGATTTTAGAGTGAAATTTTGGGAATTTTGATTCTGTAGCTTTTTGTAAAAGGTAAGTGATTTCAAGTATTTTTCAAGTGTCATAATAATCTTATAGGGGAGACTCGGACAAAACCGGGTAGGTGGACAAAACGGGGAATTGAGCTTTATTCCTTGATTACTGGTGATATTTGGCGGAATCGGCTAGAACTACTTCCCAGGCAGGTGCCCAGACATCGTCAAGTGGAAAGAAAGTATATTTACAAACCCGTCTCGCTGAGGGAAGAAATTTAAAATTTCACAACAAAATCTTAAAACGAAAGCGTCTGACACATTTGTCTACCGATCCTAAATACCTACAGATTCAGTTTAGGTGAGTGTAGCGTATAGATACCTCATTATTTACTAATTATTTTATGGTTTTTATTCTTACCTTGGAGTTGTTTGGTCAACGCTAGAATAAAATTTCTTCAAAATGGCATGTTCGGACAAAACCGGGATGCAAAGGCTTTTACGGACAATCCAAATCTAAAGAAATGTGGATCCAGTGCCGACAATGTAAGGGGTGGGCACATGAAGCCTGCAGCAATGTGGATTAAAAAGACCAAAATTTCATCTGCGATTTTTATTCTTAAAAAAGTTCCATTAAGTCCCTTTTGGCTAAAAGCAAAGTCTTTAAGGATTTATTTTAAATTAATATTATTTTATGAAAATTTTATATCGATTCAAAGTTTAGAATGCCATTCCCAGCTATTTTTCTTTTAATAAATAATGTTTCTTCGAAGTTACTATCTGATTTTGATTCTTCTCCATCGTTCCCGGTTTTGTCCGAATAGGTCGGATAAAACCGGGACCTTTTACACATCTGAAAAGTTTGCTTTTATGATCTATATTGCTATTGGTTATGATGTATTTGCTATTTTTCTTCTGCATAAGGGTCCAGTTTATCGTTTTAGCACCAGTATTGACTGTTTTGATCACACATAAAGTGAATATTCAACAAATAAAGTTTGGGTCCCGGTTTTATCCGAGTCTCCCCTATGTATATTTTAGTATAGTTAATTATAGTTAATTTTAATTCTAAGACTTGGATTTCGGTTTAAGCTAAAAACAGAGGTAATAAGCGATATAATATTATAAATCTCCTGAAATAATCTAAATAGTTTATAGCAGGGGTTCCCAATAAAATTTTGCCGAGGACCCCCTTCACAATTAATTTACTGACAAGGACCCCTTGAACTTAAAGGCTTAATTTTTTTTTAAATGTAGATTATATAGAATCTACTATAAATTACTAATGTATTCAAATCCACTTTTCCCCGCACTCTTTCCACTTTTCCACTAACATCCCGTTTAAAAGATCCATTTTCAAACAACGATCCATTTTCAATTGCTGTACTAATACCAAGCAAAATCAATCACGGCAATTTAGCAATAACAAAAATAATTTAACACAAACAAGAAGCAAAAAGCAAGTCTGCCCTACCGAAACTATCGTATTTTAGTCAATAAAAAATTGCAAAAAACAAAATATGGATTATTATCTTTGTTGGTGGTAAACAGAGGCTGCGCCACCTACATTAATCTATTTTTACTACAGTGACAATTAACTAACAAAACTAACGAATGAACTGCTGAGTAGGATAATGATTACTTCAAATTAAAGAAAATGAAAAAATACTTAATTTCTCGGTGACATTTGGTGGACCCCTTGGACACAGCCCGTGGACCCCCAGGGGTCCGCGGACCACCTATTGGGAACCCCTGGCGTAAAGAGCTTAAAAAGTTGTGTGAGAGGATTTTATTAGCCTTAATTGAGTTTAGAAACCTCATAATACACCCATTACCCGATATCAAACATGCCCATACCGTTTTTCTAGAATTTTTTTTAGTTTTAATGCAATCCAATATGGCGTCTGTAATTAAGCAACCCATAATTAATTTGAGGTCTAGATAAATTATCTCCACATCAATATGGTCTACAAATGGTGTTTAATCATGGAATTGCGTGGTGTTAAGTCATTTACCACTGCCTTTTGATTTTTCTATTCTCAGTATAAAATGGACAAATTTGAGGATTTTCTAATTGATGACTAGGTTACAAACTGGGCATTTTTGCCTAGGTAGTAATGAAAAACGGTCAAATACGATTGTTTAAATGTGTTAGAGCCCTATTACTCTGCAGAAGATTTTTAAACAAATTTTTAAAAATTTTCGAAAAAATGTGAAAAAAGTCAAATTTTTCAAACTTTATACCGTTTGGGGCACGTGTTAATATTATCTGATTGATTTAAGATTTTGCACACATTCTTAGGGTACCATAAGGAAAAAAATTGGGGGTGTCGCAAAAGTTTCCCCGACCTTCGATTTTAAGGGACACCCTACCCCACATCCATCCAACTTTTCGATTTCCATTAGCCCCTATGGCGACGGACTCTCTGTTCTAGTACTCTGTGGATAAAACTTTCGGGATGACCTAATAGCTCGTTATGGGTCATTTCCGACTCCCCATTCCTAGGTGATTCTGAGTTGTCTAGGTATGCCCAGTTTAACAGTGTCTAAAACAACCTGTATATTATTTATTTGCTGAGTAATTTTCTTTAATTTTGGGTCCTCCCCCAGAAAAAATTCGAAATTTAACGTGTAAAAGTAGGGTTTTAACTTATTTTTAGAAAGAGTCCAGGGGGGGGCGCTTTTCAACACGATTACCTTTACTTTTTTACCCAAAATATTGGGGATTTCCTAAAAATAACTACTGAAGATCCCTTTGTGGTACTAAAAGGGGGTTTGACCCAGAAAAACATTTTGAAATTAGACCTGTAAAAAGTAGGATTTTTACTCATATTCAGAACCTTTTTGGGTTCTCAAGGGGAAGAATCGATTAAAAAAAAATCATGCAACTTCCTCATTCAACGTAAAGAACGAGATTTCAACGTAAATTCGACGAACTTCAACCCCCACTCCTGTCTTTATATGGGGACCAAATGACATGAAAATTGGTTTTGGGGGGGTTTTAAGGGTGCTCTTTCAGAATCGGGAATAATCTTTGATGTCGCCCATAGGAAAAACGAAAGTTGGTGCTTTGTTTAATATGAAGACGACCCCCTAAGAACTAGAAAATTTTTCTGCATATAGAATACTTCAAATCATGAAAAATTATGCATTATTTGTCATTATATCACAAGCCGTTCTGGAGATATAGGGTCTGAGTAGTTTTTTACCAGTACTGTACACGGACCTCTCCAATATTTAAAAGGGGGTATGGGGGTGTCCCCTAAGGAAATTTTTGGAAATTCGACCCATAAAAAGGTCAGACAAAATTTTTTTTGTCTGAGAATACATTTTTAAAAATTTTCAACATAATTTGGAGGTCCAGGAAATAACTTCTCGTGGTGCGGATAGCCAGTGGACGACCCACAGTCTGTATTAATATTTTAATGAGGGATATAATCCAGAAGCATCATTTACTAGATAAATTAGGAGAACTTAACTTAATAATGAGGAAGTTGCATGATTTTTTTTAATATTTTTTTAATCGATTCTTCTTGCAAAAATAAGCAACTACTCAAAATTTGAGGCCGATCTAGAAATTTTTGATTGCCAAATAAATTAACAAAAATCCCCGTTTTAAAAGCGCGCGAAAACGCCAAGAGTTTGGGATGTGGACGTCATCGTACGATAAACATTGTTGGAAAGCAATGGCGTTGATGGTATGATTGTTGATGTCATCGTTACTTTTTAAACAATAAACGTTTTTAGTCACGTGTTTTTTTCTCGACTTTTATTGCCTGTACATTTTTTGAAAAATTTACTAGACTAGATATTCCATATTACCAAACAAAAAAACCATACGGAACACTTGTTTGTTTTTGAAAACCTGACACATGCAACTTCCTTATTAATTTTTAAATACACTAGGGAGCTACCGCCCCCTGCTCGCTATCGCTCGCCAACCCCCGTAAACTGCTGACGCAGGACCTTTTGGAATTGCTTCGCAATTCCCACAAATTCCAACTCGTTGAACTTAACACGCTTTATAAAACAATTAAACATTTTACAAAAAAAACGTCAACCAACTTATTAAAAATACTTCAAATCCCCTCCATGAATAAATCTCCCTTAAAAGTTTGAGTATATATTAACTCGAACTTATCAAAAATTTAAACGAAATGTTTTTAAAAATATTCATCTTAATTATTTTTAATCTATGATTATAAAAATAACTAATTCTAATTGTTTATCAATATTCGGACCAAACAAAAAATATTATTTTAAAGTAACTCGTTAGTATAATATGCCTAGTGTTTATCATTCATATTTTTTTAAACCCAGACTTGTTAAACAATACCGTTTAAGCAATTGAAAACAATAAGAGACAAAACATCACTATGTTTACAATTAATTTCGATAAAATCAGAATAAAAATTATAAATATTGGACAAAAAGTGTGAAATTTTAGTATAAAATGGCGTTCATGTAAGTTTTTAGAATATGTTTTTATCAGTCTTTGAGTGATATTTCATCAAGAAAGTACTTTTTTTAAAAGATGAAAAAACATGTTTCATCTTAAAATATAGCGTCAATCGGACGTTGTGATTGGATGCATAATAATTTGATTGACAGTACTTGCTTTATAACTGCGACCTTATCCGTTATCTAAAAAAATGGAAATATTTTAAAATTGAGAATTTTTTTGAAAAATCGAAGGGCTTACTCGGAAATCCGGAAAGAATCCGGACATTTTGATACCATATATGTGTCATTCGGTTCAGTAATTAAAAAGCCTTTCTCTGGAAACCGTTCACTAAAAATTTTTTTTTAGAATAGAGAGATAATTTTAAAAAAGCTATTAATACGCATATCTTATTGCATTGTCTAGGTGTCGGTAGATGGCAGCACTACCTTGAAAATTGCACCGCTGAACAAATATTGGGCTAGCATTGAATTTTATTTTTGTAACTCATTTTTAAAAACGTTTTGAGTCTAAAGGGGGCACTTTTCAACACTATTACCTTTACTTTTTGACCCGAAATGTCAAAATTTTGGCGATTTCCTAAAAATAAACTCTGAATACCCCATTTTGATACAAATGGGGGTATGGGGAATGAAAGGAGTATTTCACCAATTATTGCTGGTTAAGCGGACAATAAGTGTAAACTCACAACTCTCAAGCGTCACCTCCAACCGTGAACCGGTTTCGTCCTTGTTAGGACTCATCAGCACGGTATAGGAAGGTAACGCAAGAGAGTGGAGGGCAAGTACTAGTCTAGCCGACTATAACTGAAAAAGTGGTGACAATTGATTAGTCCTCCACTCATCTGCTGAAATGACATGACATTCCTAGAACAGATTTAATTCCAGTAAGGCAAGGTAAATGAAAGGAGTATTTCACCAATTATTGCTGGTTAAGCGGACAATAAGTGTAAACTCACAACTCTCAAGCGTCACCTCCAACCGTGGACCGGTTTCGTCCTTGTTAGGACTCATCAGCACGGTATAGGAAGGTAACGCAAGAGAGTGGAGGGCAAATGGTTGTTAAATTTTTTATGGGGGTCCTCCCCCCTAAAAAATTTTGAAATTAGACCTGTAAAAGTTGGGTTTTTAGTCATTTTGAGAACCTTTTTGAGTCTCCAAGGATGGGCACTTTCCAGAGTGCCACCCCCACCCCCTGGATCCATCCGCCACTGGTTCAGGTCCCTTTCCTTTCCTGGGTTGGGTTTTAATTCATGATTTAATTAATTAGAAAACAACGAACTCTAGTCTTAGAATATATTAATTATATACAGGGCTCGATTTCAGCCAGAACGGTCCGGAACGGCGTTCCGGAACCTCTCTTTCGATTAAAAAGTTAATATTTTATTTCAGGTTTCCCTATAACTGCAGCCCGCGAAAACCTTTCTATACGTACGAAAAAAAGTCCCAGAATGAATTAAAACCCTGTTTTTAAGGTCAAATTTCAAAAATTTTTATGGGGGAGGACCCCCAGACCCCCCTTTTTGTATTTAGATCTCACCTAATCACATTTATCTTCAGATTAAGTTCATTAACGGGAGAATCTTACTAAAAAATATTAAAAAAGAACATTAAACTTGTAAACATGCGTAAGAAAGGTTTAGAGGGATTTTCGAGTTTCTTCCCCCTGAAAATTTTACTTGGGGGCTGATAGTGTTTTAATTTTCTTAAAGGATATTTGGGGCCCCTCCCGAAATAAATTTCTACATACGCCACTATGATCCTAGATGTGTTAAAAAACAATTTTATGTTGTTGCTATTTAAAACTTATTTTCAACGATTGGATTTTAAATTGCGTATTTTAAATTTTAAAAAATGTTAAATGCATTTTTATCTTTTTTGCAAATAACAATAATTTTGTGATTTAATATTAAGGTTATTACTTGTGTTCTTTTAAAACATAATTGTGAACCCCAATTCGAACTACCCACACAATCCGCTCCTGGTGTTGATTCTTTTTTATTTGAACCAGATTTGCCAGATTGCTGATAAAATTTGCCAAGAAAATTTGCGACATCTTAAATTCTACCGGTTAAGGACTAAAACTACGCATTATATTCCTTAAACTGGCAAAATATAGAACAGTATTGGTTCATTGATGATAAACCGTCCCGCCTTCTACTAGACTAGAGGTAAAAAGGTTTTATAACAAAAAATTGCATAAATAGTTCATCGTCTTAGGCAATAATTTAAGAAAATTCTTCCTAATCTAGTACATCACATTTGAAAAACTTAAAATACTTAAACTTTAAAAAACTTAAAATTCAATTTTATTTTTGCCGAAACGTCAGAAAAGTCACGTTATCAGAAAACGGGCTTCTATTGGATGTGACGTCACAGCGCATGAAAACCATTGTGTTTTCTGTTTTCACGTGATCAGAAAACGGGCTTCTATTGGATGTGACCCCACAGCGCATGATTTGGGATTCGAAAGTGTTTTCGCGCCAAAACAAAAAACGAAATTTCAAAAATTTATATCTCAGAAACTAGGCTACAAAAATACATGATGTAAACGACTAAACGTCATTCTTCATGGTTTTTTTATCTACTATTTTAATAAAATTGAATCCCAAAACGTGAGAATACCTCATTCTAAGGCTGTTTGCGAAATTTGGGATCAATATGTCCAATATTTAACAAAATACGAATTATCAATGCACCTTTCCATTTGAAAATAAGTGAACACTCCGCCCCCTGGTGTGGAAATTGCTTGTTGTAAAATGTCAGAGTAGTCAAGGGGCGTTTATTGTAAACACAACTGCTCAGGACACCTGTTTTTCCTACCCGCTTTTCGCGGAATTCTCAGTCACACTTTTCCCGTTTTTATTTTTTGTGGAAAAAGGTGATTTTCGAAAAATTACAGAAAAAAACCACAAACAATATAAGTACAAAAATATTTATATAAGTAAAACATGTCTCATAGAACATAAATATTTTGAAGTAGTTTATTTTCCGAAATTTCGGAAGCTTAGAGGGGTGATTTAAATCGATGTTCCACTCTAGTGGAACGTTGGCCTATAAAAGGTTAAATTGATATTTGGTGGTAACCAAAAAAATGGTAAAAATGTGTTAATCGTGTCCCTCAGATAACTTCTTTTCAATAGTCTTTTGCAGCCCACTTTCGGAGCTCTCAGCGGTCTGAATAAGACGATCAGTTCAAAAACACTCCAGTAAGGGAGGGCCTGGGGGTTCTCCCCCAGAAATTTTTTATTTTTAGCACTAAAGAAGTGAATTTAAGCGCTTCTTATGGTTCCCCCTATATATCCGTCACGAAATTCGAATGCCAAAATATACTTATGCTCATCGCCCCCTCACCGCCCAAAAAAGCCCCACCGCCCCTAAGCATCCTCTCACTGCCCCCCAAGGGGCGATATCACCCCCGTTGAGAATCACTGCCTTAGAGCTATGCAAATTCAAAAAAGGATACAAATAAATTCATTCGAAAGAAAAAATTTTTCACAATCGACATGATTTTTTGCACGACTTCTTCTATTTTAAGATATGATGGGGCCCCTAAATGATTTTTTCGCCCCAAACTTTCGAGTCGAACCGGGCCCCCTGCTTTGCGAGGTCTCACCCACCAAAAAAATATTCTTATTTCATTTTTTCCTGAAAATCCCGCCCGATTAAGACGGCGAAATTTCGCTCTAAGCCATTAGCGTTTCCATTACAGCAGAAGAGAGAGGCCACGCCCGTCATTCAGTGCCACTCGGGTTTCAAGAGACAAAAATAAACTCAACGATTCTTTTGTAGCCTCAAAGGGCCCTTTCATCGTCACGACGTCACGACATCTCGACCGAATTTGAATAAATCTTTTACTATATAGCACACACGGACACGGGCGAATTTTTTTTCTCCAAAAACGTCTCACGCAGGGCCGTATCCAAGGAGGGGGGTGGGGGTTCAAACACCCCCCGAAATTTTGACGTTAATTTTTTACTTACTGTTTTTCCTTAAAAATTCATCTCAAAATGTTTGCATAACACCCCTACTTTTAAGGTTCAAAATTTTCTTGGGGAGAACCCCCAACCCCCATCTCATAAAATTCCGAAATAAATTCGGTTGTACTTTGACCCCTTAACTCAGCGCCGTATCCAAGGAGGGGGGTTTAGGGGTTTCAACCCCTCCCCCTCGAAATTTTGTTATCAATTTTTATTAGTGATGGGCAAAATCGATAATTTTAGGTATCGAATACTTTGGTATCGAATACTTATAGGTATCGAATACTTTGGTATCGAATACTTATAGGTATCGAGTACTTTTTTTCAATGTCGGGAAATGAACCTGAAGGGAAAATTTTTTTAGGGCCTATCCATAATCAGACTAATATTCAAAAAACTGAAAGCGATCCATCAAAAAGCCCCGTAGCTACGGGCCTGGAGGTGGATAGAGGCGAAGGATTTGGCGGGGGAAAAACCTAGCCGCGTCAAATTTCTCTCGCGGATGATAACGACTTGGGTTTGAGCGTTGCAAAATGAAAACAGGCTGCGTTTGATCTACAGTAGGTATTATAAAGATTACTTCATTGAAAAATTTAAAACGAACTATGTCAATAAAGTATCGATACTTTTGTGGGTATCGAATACACTCGATACCTATAGGTATCGAGTACTTAAGTATTTGGTATCGATACCTGCCCATCACTAGTTTTTATACTGTTATTTTCCATGAAAATTATGTGTCACAAGGAGCGGTCCTCTTCGGGTTAACCCAAAGGGTCTCAAAATGAGTTAGAACCCTACTTTTAAGGGTAAAAATTGCAAAATTTTTCTGGGGGAGGTCCATGACTGGAGGTGACGCTTGAGAGTTGTGAGTTTACACTTATTGTCCGCTAACCAGCAATAATGGTGAAATACTCCTTTCATTCACTCTATGGGTGCATCTAGAGATCTTTCCCCGACGATTGTGAAGAGCGAAAGATTTATGAGGAGGGGAACATCTTTTATTCGCTAATTGACCTCAGTTAACCACACAACCCTATTGGAAAAATTTTTTTCTGGTATTCCATAAACCAGTATGAATTATATTGGATCCAGTATAAATGATAATGGAACCAGTATAAATAATACTGGATCCAGTATAGTATAGTTCATACTGGTTTATGGAATACCAGAAAACATTTTTCCAATAGGGAAAAGGAAGGGGCTATTATCAATGCTCCTATAATCTCCCCCGAATGCTCGAAAGAACCTCGTCGTTTTGTGTGGTTAGCTGAGGCCAATTAGCGAACAAAAGATGTTCCCCTCCTCATAAATCTTTCGCTCTTCACAATCGTCGGGGTAAAAAACTCTAGATGCACCCTAATGTTAGACCTTACTCCCATGACCCTAGGAGACGTTGGATCCAAATAAAAGCCGTGAAAGGGACTTTTGAAACACCCTGGTACTATTAAAATCAAATATAGACTGGTACTATAATCTTTTTGAAGAGATACTTCACGCGAAAAGTAAGTTTTGGTGCTTCGTAGACTTAACATGGAAAATTCACCAATTTCGGCCTACGTTTGACGTCACACGTCCGAGTTGTGAGGCCCTCGAAAGGAGGAAAGGTTGGAGACCCCTCATTTTAGCATTCTAAGGGGTTTTTTTTCGCATTTTGCAAAAAAAAAACACCAAGCGGACCCAGGGGACATTTCTGACGACAGACCGAGTGGGTGGTCTTATCATCGTCGCGCGGCCGTATTTGGCATCAGCGGGTTCCCAAAATATTTTTCTGTAAATGCGTGTGTTTTCAAACATTCTCGGGGGCCCCACGTTTTCCGAAAAAAGCACGCCGTAAATCGTGAGAAAATACACCGCAAATGCGTAAAACACTTTGCAACACGCTATAAACAAACACGATAAACCCAAACAGTTTTGATTGTTTGTGTTATGTAAATCCCTAGTAAAAGTGATGGGGTGGGTCTGGGGGCTCCCCCCAAAAAATATTTTTTTTAATTCCCCCTCCCCCTTAAAATACAGTAGAACCCCGATTATCCGCAAGCGGATTATCCGCGAGGGCCAAGAAAAAAAATTTTAATGATGAGAGCAAATTTTAGATGAGATTAGAGAGATTTTAGATGTAGAGCAAAAGTTTCTGCTGTACTGTACATATTTTAGAAGTTTTACATATCATGTTTTTGTACAATAGAACATAGTTTTTATGCTGAAATATTTTTTTTCGTGTTTTCACCTCATTTTTAGTCTTTTTCGGATTATCCGCGATTTTCACTATCCGCAGTACCCTTGCCGCCCAATTCCGCGGATAATCGGGGCTCTACTGTAGTTATTTTAGCTCATTTTGAGAAAAGTATGTACTCCCATTTTACGTTTTTTTTAAGTACTCATTTTTACTAAGTGGCAAAATTTTCACGGAAAAACAGAAGTTTGATAAACCGCAAAACTTCGGTTGGGGGATCCTCCCCCAGAAATATTTACCCTTAAAAATTATTACCCTTAAATCTTAAAACAAAGTTAATTAAAAAGGTTAAGGTTATTTTGACTCATTTTGAGAACCTTTAGGTAGCACCCGAAGAGGACCAGCCCTTGTAAGTTCCATTATTATTTACAAGGAAAAGGACAGTATAAAAATTTATGTCAAAATTTCGGGGGGGAGGGGTTGAACCCCCTAAACCCCCCTCCCTTGAATACGGCCCTGAAAGTGAAATTTAAAATGAAAAATTCTAACTTTCACAATAATATTTGTTTTTCAAGTTCAAAGGGAAATTTATATCCAAACAAGTAATAGGCAATACCAGCATATTTTTTGAAAACATTCTGCTTCTTTTGAATGCATTTTTTCCAGTAAAAGAAATTGATCGAAATTCAAAAATCAACATGAATAGTTTATCAAAGTTTTAGTTAATTCTCAAAATATGGTTCTGAAACGTTGCTCCGTTTAAGAAGAATAAGTTTTTTGGCACAAACATCTGCTCCACGGAATGAATGTTTACTTAGCAAAGAGGAGACGAAAAGCGTTATTGTTTTTTTTTCTTTATCCCTAACACCATTGTGCATTGTTATGCGAAATGTAATGGTCGATTTTATTCCCATTAGGATGTATTAAATGATTCGTTCAGACAACTCTATGGTTCAGACACTACTTCCTTAATTAAAAAAAATCCAATTATAATTGAATCGTCAGTTTGAAGAAGGGAATAAGTCCAAAAAATGACAAATTGACTTTTTGTGCTCAAAACAATCTCCAAGCTTTGCTCTCTGCACATGGGTGAAAAGAAAGCAAAAATAACTAACCCCTATAATAGGGAGATATCGCCGCTTGAAGTTGTGAAATCGATGTCCATTCATTGTATTTTTTTAGTTAATTTTGAATTCAAGTTAATTTGTCTTTCTTTTCATATTCTTTGTGCTGTAAACCAAGTTAAAATAAAATTTTCTCTTAATTTAAATTTTTTTCAAACTTTTTTATGCAGGGAATATTTGACTCCATTTATATTCACTCACTCCATTGATACTGCTTTAATAGCTCAGTTCACTATAATTTTGAATTATATTTGTCTTATTCTTTTTATTTTACCCTTTTGTGGTGTAAACTAGTGAGCGAAATATAATTTAAATGTGAATTTAAGGGTTTTTAAAGATTAAGGTGGAAGAAGGGAATAAGTCCATCAACTTATTTTGACTGTAAAATGCTTTTGAATATACTTATATTCGTTTTAATGATTTCTCTTTTTTCTAATAAGGGTTCTGAACTTCCAGTAAAACTTTGGTGGTTATACAATGAAAATTCCATTACTTATACAGTTTTTTTCGATTTTCTCAAAACTTGGTTTTTGGACTTATTCCCTTCTTCCAACTGACGATTCAATTATTCTTTTATGTAATTTCTAAATTCACCACGGATATCTTATCTTTCTTTTATGGGCCCTTTTCGTTTCAAAAGATAATAGATGAAATAATTAAGGTAGGTAGTTCTGGTGTAAATGCCCACATTGTATAGTATCACGTTGGTGAAAAGCAGTACTTAAGTCAAAATACCAGATTTTAACATTAAATAAGTTTTTTATGGTATTTTAAAGAACAGGTCGAAATCAATAGATGAAATCAAATCAATAGACACTTATCAAAACATAAATATTCTTCTAATTCGTCATTTATTTTTTTATCAAACAGTTGTTTAATGTAAGTTATAACTTACGTTCAAAAAATAATTTTAAAAATACCCAAAATTGGACAATACATCTTTCTATCTACTAAGAATTATTGTTATTAAGAATCTATTGGAGCAATCTGTTACTGCATCTTGGAGATTCTGGAGTGTCGGGAATGCCTGTATAGTAGGGTGGATCGAAAAAAAAATTTTTTGGAAATCTCTCGGGCCTGGGGTGGCAAAAGTTGTGTATTGGTATCAATATGACGTGTGCAAAATTTGGAGGGAATCAAACAACTTCTAGAGGTTGCGCATTGAGCTAGAAGTAAAGAAATATTAGGAAAATACGCATTTTGTCTAAGAAACAAGTTGAGGATAGCAAACATTTTTACCGATGAAATCTTGCTTAAATATATCTTAAAAGATGCTCAGAAGGTAAAAATAGCTCGTAGCTTTTTTCTACCATAGCAACTGTTATGGTTTGAAACCTTTAAAAAGTATTAGTTAATGACGCAACTCGTAAAAGTAGTGAAAAAATAGCTCAAAACAGAGCCAAACGCGGATAATACTCAAACACAAGATTTTTCATAATTTTTCAACTCTATCAAATAAATTTAGTGACAGGAAAAAATTTTATCATTATGTGATGAACGGAAGGGTGTTTTTTTCCAAGATGGCGGCCAATACTTATGAAAATCATAATATCGTTCACATTTTGATTTAAAAGCAAAAATAGCAGTAATTTTTCGTAATTAAACTGTTTTCTAGGTAGTATCAGTTCATTCTGTGGATATTTATCCATATTTAACTAGACTTTAAATCTATAAAACCGAAAATTGTGTTTTCCAAAATAGCGGATAGTAAAAATATGAAGGGATATAGCTTATGAGTTTCCCCAAAGTAATGTGGTCATTTCTCAATGTTAAACTCCTTGTAAAACACCAGAATTTCTTACATTTTAAAATGTTGTTTATCACATAAATATGATTGCAAACAAAGAACCTTAAAAGTGCACGGGCATTGCCGCGAATTAGCTGGCAAGATCATGTAACCGATTTTGGGTTAAACGATTTCAAAAATAAAAAAGGGGGTTGAGAACTGATTTTTATTCAGTGAAATATAAACATGGACATATCAAGGAGTCTACTTGAATCTGAAGATCCAAAGTGTGATATTCCAAGATGGAAATAGATTAGAATACATATAGTAAGAAATTAACACATTTAAAGCTTAAAATAGGCTTTTCCTTCCCAAAATGAAACTTAGCGAAATGTTTACAATATATTGAATGTATCAGCATGCTAAAAGCAAATATTACAACTAAAAAAATATTGCATTTTTTATTAACACATATTATAAACCCTTCATGTTTTTATTATCCGCTATTTTGGAAAACACAATTTTCGATTTTATAGATTTAAAGTCTAGTTAAATATGGATAAATATCCACAGAATGAACTGATACTACCTAGAAAACAGTTTAATTACGAAAAATTACTGCTATTTTTGCTTTTAAATCAAAATGTGAACGATATTATGATTTTCATAAGTATTGGCCGCCATCTTGGAAAAAAACACCCTTCCGTTCCGCACATAATGATAAAATTTTTTCCTGTCACTAAATTTATTTGATAGAGTTGAAAAATTATGAAAAATCTTGTGTTTGAGTATTATCCGCGTTTGGCTCTATTTTGAGCTATTTTTTCACTACTTTTACGAGTTGCGTCATTAACTAATACTTTTTAAAGGTTTCAAACTATAACAGTTGCTATGGTATAAAAAAGCTACGAGCTATTTTTACCTTCTGAGCATCTTTTAAGATATATTTAAGCAAGATTTCATCGGTAAAAATGTTTGCTATCCTCAACTTGTTTCTTAGACAAAATGCGTATTTTCCTAATATTTCTATACTTCTAGCTCAATGCGCAACCTCTAGAAGTTGTTTGATTCCCTCCAAATTTTGCATACGTCATATTGATACCAATACACAACTTTTGCCACCCCAGGCCCGAGAGATTTCCAAAAAAAAATTTTTTTTTTCGATCCACCCTACTGTATAGTGTATAGGTTTTCTACCTATCTTTTTATAGAGGGGGTTTTAATGTTCTCTTAGCTTCTGGAAATTTCTAACTCATGATTCACTGAACTCTGAAAGGTCTCGTGATTGACCGCATATAATGCAAACATTTGGAGGAGTTGTCTTATCAAAAGGGGTAAAAAGCTATTGATTGTCATGATCTATACAACTGTTTAAAGTTAGTTTTAATTTATATAATTTGGGTTTTCATTTTGAATCATTGTAATTGGGACGTAGCATTGTCACAGTAGCAAATACGACAGGCACGGATCCAGGGGGTGGCACTCAGGACAGTGCCCCCCTTGGGAACACAAAAAAGTTCTCAAAATGAGTAAAAACCCGACTTTTACAGGTCTAATTTCAAATTTTTTTTTCCGGGGGAGGATTCCCATACCCCAAATGGTACCACAAGGGGATCTTGTCTAGAAAAGTGCCCCCCCTTGGATCCGCGCCTGAAATACGCTACCATTAGTAAAAGCTTCGAATTTCAGCCTGTTTTTAATGTATTGAAGCAATGCCTTCAGGTGGCTTTAATTTGTAAAGTTTAGGTTCAGTCCTCAAATTCAAAAAAAAATTTATTTTATTTGGGCCTAAACTACATGAATAAGGAAAAAATTATTATTATCTAGTTATTTCTTGTAGTGGGTATTAGAGCAGCGGTCCTTAAACCTTCGATCGCTAAAATCGCGTCAAAATTTCGAGGGGGGCTGGGGGTCCTCCCTCAGAAAATGTTTTGAAATTTGCCACTTGAATCTAGTGATTTATATGTTCTTTTGTAACTATTTGGCAACACTCAAAGGTAACTCGCGGATCCCCCCCGGCGGTCCGCGGACCACAATTTAAGAACCGTAGAGGTTTAAAGCACTGAACTGGAAGTTCTCAAAATTTTTCTCTTTGAAGTTTTGGATGAAAGGGAGGCCCCGTTCGCACTGGCCTTTATTTTTGCCTCTATTTTCGTTAGCACTTTGTTGTCATGGAAACACTAATCAATTCCCTAGTCAATTAATAATCTTTTATGTATTTTTGGTGATTTTATTCATTAGTTTTAAGTTGTATTGAGAAATTAAATTTTTAATTATTTTACAAATCATGCTGTTATTGTTTACACACAGTAAAGTGCTTATTTTCGCCCCTTGTCAGTGCAAACGCCGTTTTCAAAAGATGGGGCGATTTTGCCTGTTTCCATGACAGCAAAGTGCAAACGAAAATTAAGGGTCTTTTTTCTGCCAGTGCGAACGGGTATTAGATTAGGGCATAAATTGAATAGATTTATAATACTTTTTCATTAATCTTAATTGATTTATTTCAATTTCACTGCTCCAGAGTCCACGTGCTCCAGAGCTGTCAACTGGTGGCACCCATGGCTGCTCCGCGTCGTCATATACTCAATTCATTTGTCTCGTAACATTTCTTCCGTAATCGCCAGCGGAATATTTTTTTTTCTCTCTTTTTTTTCCTCCGTTCGTAGTTTTATCTGCGGTAGAAGAAAAAGAAGAAATCCCGCCGCTCTGTGGAAGAAGAAACCCGACACTGTCCAGATAGAGCGAGCGAAAGGGGCGCGGCGCGGAAGAAGAAAAAACTCCTTCCCTGCCCCACCCACCCTCCTCCCTTCTTCACACTCGACCCGCGACGACGGCAGCAGGTGGCTGAGCTCTTCTCTCTCCCTGGCGTAAGTATTGAGTCTTCTTCTGTTTCCCCGAGCTTTTGAACATCGCTTTTTACAAACATCAGGGCCGTGGGGGGTTCAAACCCCTCCTGAAATTTTTAATGACATCAATTTTTGAACGTTTTTTTTTTCTTCGAAACTTGTGCGACTTTCTTGCAAAGAGCGGCCCTCTTTGAGTGTTTTGCGGTCAAAAAATAAGTTAAAACCCTACTTTAAGGGCAAAAAAATTTCAAAAATTTTCAGGGGAAGGGCCGCCGCCTAGAAATTTATTACGTACACCCCTTAGGTTGCTCGCCCCTTACATACCCCCCCGATTGATGAACTTGATATAAAAATTGTATGTGATAGGGGCCATTCATAAATTACGTGAGGTGTTTGTTCCAAAATATGGACCCCCTCCCCCCTTGGTGAGATTTAGTGAGATTTTGCTGGACCCCCCCTCCCCCCAAGTGAGATTTACCTACAACCTTTAAAAATAATTTTCTATCCAATTCGTTTGCATTTTGTGCTTCACAGCACCTAAAACTTTTCCATTATTAATAATGTGGGGGAAAAGGACATTATTCCGCCTAAAAATCCCCACGGTATCTTATCTGTGTGTATTATTCCTTTCTCAAACTTAAAAAATTCGTTTAATTTCCAACTTAAAAAGTTATCGTGAGATTTTAATCGACCCCCCCCTCCCCCCTTGGTGAGATTTGGTGAGATTTTTCCAAACCCCTCCCCCCCCCCTTTTTGACCTCACGTAATTTATGGATGGCCCCATACAGAGTTGAGAGCAGGCGCGGATCCAGCACGGCTCCAAGGGGGGGCACTTTTCCAGACAAGATTCCCTTGTGGTACCATTGGGGGTATGGGGGTTCTCCCCCAGAAAAAAAATTGAAATTTGATGTGTAAAAGTAGGGTTTTAACTCATTTTTAGAAACGTTTTGAGTCTAAGGGGGGCACTTTTCAACTTTATTACCTTTACTTTTAGACCCAAAATGTCAAAATTTTGGGGATTTCCTAAAAATAAACACTGAATACCCCATTTTGATACTAATGGGGGTATGGGGGACCCCCCCCAGAAGAAATTTTGAAATTAGACCTGTAAAAGTTGGGGTTTTACTCATTTTGAGAACCTTTTTGGGTCTCTAAGAGGGGGGCACTTTCCAGAGTGCCACCCCCCTGGATCCGCCACTGGTTGAGAGTAGTTAAAAAGGAGGTCTGAGGGTCCCCCCATATTTTTTTTAATTTGTGACTGATCTCATCAGGGGTTTTCAACCAGTGGCGGATCCAGATTTGGTTTTGGGGGGGGGCTAGGAATTTTCATAATCAAATTGAATCTTCTTGTTAATGGTATTTTGGAAAAGGTAGTGAATTATCCTACTGAAACTACTAAAAGGGGAGTCTGGGGGTCCTCCCCCAGAAAATTTGTGGAAATTTAAGTCAAAAACCCCACTTTTCAACTCGTTTTTGTACGCCTCATCCGAATTTCGGATATAGATTTTTTGCGTTTCGACAAACTTAGTAAAATATTAGAGGGGGCTTCAGCCCGAAAGCCCCCCCGTAGATCCGCCACTGGTGTCAACAGACATAAAAGAGTAAAAATTTTTCTTTTCACTATCTGGTAGAGTCAACATCATGTTGGTTAAAATTATAAAAATACATAGTTAGGCATAAATTCAAACTCTTGTAGCAACCCACCGTTTGAGAACATGTCATATTGCCTTTCTGAATGCTCAGTGTAATGATCCCGGGTGTCGATACTGGGGAGACGCGTGTCAATAATAAAGAACATTCTTTCTCCAATTTTTAACTTCTTGAGGGGACCTAAAATTATCTGCATAAGAAGCAGTTCTGTTCTGAGGGGGGACTACACGTCCCTAGTTTTGGAATAGTTTAAAGCCAGTGCTGACATTCAGGGGTGCCGTCGCAAAAATATTTAGACAACATCACTGGAATATTTTTTCAAAGAGGAGTCTGACTATTTTAAAAACTGATACACTCTTAAAACGACAGCCTCAAAACTGAGTAAAAGTTATTCCAAACTGGCTCCGAATCAAATTTGAAAACATGAATATACTCATTTCTAAAAATGTGCATACTTAAAAATTAAACATCCTGAGCTTATTCTTGAGTTATAGTCTGTGTAATTTGAATCGGGGCTCGCTACTAGTCCCATTGCATTTCTATTGCGTTGCCATGGTGACAAGACGCCTATTCTATTTACACGGAGTATAGTGCATGGCATTCTCATGAATCAAGCTCAAGAGGTTTCATTTTTGAGTATATGCACATTTTCAGAAATGAGTATATTCAAGTTTTAAAATTTGAGAAAATTTGATTCGGAGCCAGTTTGAGTAATTTTTACTCAGTTTTGAGACTGTCGTTTTAACCCTACAATGCATGATTTTTTAAATTCAATTGAAAATCATTTATGTGACTTCTATTATGGTGTACATTAGTAAAAAAATACTAAAAAAATTTAATTTAATTTTTTTCTACTTTTTATTGGCAAAAAACTTGGTCCTTGTGAAATTAATTTGTGTCTCTTGTGAAATTAATTGTGAAGTGAAATAAAACCAAATGAAAAACAACTTATCTTTTCAAAACATTTTTTGTTCAAGCTGAAAATTTTTTTTATTTTAATTTATATGGTCCTTTTATTTTGGCGTTTTCTGTGTCTTGACTTTCGTTTCACTAGCTACTAACAAATGTCTCAAAATAGTACCCCTGCTGTGATCTACTGGCGATCTTAAGTGCTAATACAATGAAATGTTATATCTATTGTACTTATTGCATGGTGTTGCCGCTTGGAAATGAAAGTTCGAGTAGGAAATGGGGAAAAATGTCGTGTTGCCAAATGGCATCAGTATGCACTGTAGGGTTAAGAGTGTAGAATGTATTTCTAGTGTAAACCATTAATGAGTTTAACATTATTGTTTTAAAGGGATAAATTTCTAAAATTTTCTGAGGTAGACTCCCAGACCCCCTTTGACTACCCTATTTGAAGTTACCCTACAGTCACTAAAAATTGTGAGACAAGTAATTCAATTCAACTTAATTTTTAGCACCCTAGGATTAGATTGAAAATTCTTCTGCACTCAATATACCCTAAATATTTCAAAAGTAAAATCAAGAGCTCTGATGGAAAAAAAACACCGGGCGACATTTTTTTGTGGTTCTGAAGTTTTAATAATCATATGACAGAAAATAACTCTCAACTTGTAATTGTGTGTGGAAAAAGGATTTTAAGTTATAAAGGGTGAGTTCTTTAAGGCCGAATTTTGGGGGACAAGAAGCCGAGAACCTCTGATGATGAGTTTGTGGAACTGCTGAGAGGTTTTGATGAAGAACGTGTTTTACTGCTTCATTGCGATTCAAAGAAAGCCTGGGAAAATCCGCTGCGATATCAAATGCAACTGGTTTTTATCTGGCTCCTTTTTCGGAATACGAACGAACACCGAGGGGAAAAAAGGAGGTCTCATTCACACTGTTTCACTGTTCAGATTCAAGTTAATCTCGCTATAGTTTCCATAAAGTGAAAGAGTGAAACGGCAATTCACACTTTCCAACTTTTGAATGATTCCCCCAAAATGAAGCAGATCAAAAGTGAAACAGTGTGAATGATCCTTAATAGTCCACTCCAATTGAGTAAATTCAATTGCGTTATTTTTTGAGGGATTGTACAGGGTGATTCAGAAATAATCATCAATAATTCGGGGGGAGGTAGGGGACATAAACGGCCCTATACAAGCATATTTACGTATACGGTGGGCATATACAAGTCAGGGCTCCCATTGAGTTACACTTTCAGAAATAGTAGCAATAGTCTCCTCAAATATGAAAAATAGTCTCCTAAATAGTCTCCCAAATTACGAAAAATAGTCCCCTTAAATAGCCTTCCCAAATAAAATCCTCCCATAAAAAATAGCAGTAGATTTTTTAAATAAAATAGATAAAAGCTGAAAATACTAAGAAAAATCACAAATCAAACAAAAATGGAATAATTAGGGATGCAAGTGCCCAATAGGGGTTTTGGAGCACCTTTGGAGCAGGGAAAAATAAAATTTTGGAGCAGTAAAATCAAGTTTCAGGGCAGGAAAAATGCCATTTTGGAGAAGAAAACTGAACTTTTAGAGCAACTTTATTTTAGTGGTCAAAAATAAGATGGAGTAAAATAGTATTTTACCTTTTTTTAATTCAGAAACTATTTTATAAGCCTAACATATTAACTTTTTGAAATCCTTAAAAATTACATAAGCACCTTTTTAATTCACTAGTTGGTAACTGAATCAGACTTGCCAACCTCTCAGAGTCAAAAATCAGGGGAAAATTTTAATGATGTTTAGGCCTTTAAAACCAATTTAAATAATCGAATTTCTATAACTTGAAAATTCAAGTGAATTGTGGAAATAATTCTGATAAAAAAACTTTGCTAAGTTAGATTATTGAACCAATACCCTCAGTTTTGGAAATTTAAATAAATGTTAGTTAAATGAAGCCATTTACAAAAACTGAAGAAAGTCAATGTTCGCAGTGAACTGTTGTCAACCTGAGTCCCAAAAGCAAAAAAATTGCTAAAATTTCATGGGAAAGATGTTATTGAAACAAAGGAACACAATAACATTCCACCCATAATTAGAAAATATGAAAGGATTTATTTATTCTTACAAATTTAATTTCTTTTGACAAATCTTTTTGTATGCACGTAGGGGTGCACAACCTTTTTGGGAGGAGGGTACTCACATAGTTGATTGGGACATGGAGGGGCAAAAGAAACAGTAAAAATATTAGACTTAATACAGTAGGCAGGTGCGCTTTTTTTTTATAAAATTTTAAGTAGAATTTGCATCTTAAGGAACTTAACATAAGCTAAGATGTAAGTAATAGAGTTTGAAGTATACTAAAGGGGGGTTCTAGGGGTTCTCCCCAGAAAATGTAGTAAATTTGACAGACAAGACATTGACTAGTTTTTGTATAATAGGTCCAACTTTTGGCAGTGGCGGATTAATGCAAATTTCTCGGAGGGGGCGGATAGATGGAATATTCAATTTACAGTAAGGCCTCCCTGGGAGATGAAAAGTATCAAGTGGGGTCTGGGGGATCTCCCCCAGAAAATTTTCGGAAATTTGACCCTAAAAACGGGGTTTTGAACTGTTTTTTGGTTCACGTAGCCCAAATTTTGGACACATTATTAGGAAGGATTTCGATTTTTTGATGAATTTAATATACATAAAAACTGTAAATAAAGGATTAAGTAAAAATTGGGCCCTGGGGGTCCTCCCCCCCTTAAAATTTTTGGAAAATTGACCCTAAAAAACTGGGTTTTAACTTGCTTTGGTATATCTAGTCTTGAGGGGACAGGTACCCCTCGTCCCCCCTTATATACTCCCATGAAAAATACGTTGCAAACAAAAAAATCAAAACAGAAAGGGTTTTTCGGCAGGCAAAATTCAAATTAGGATTTTTCGGGCAATATTGCCAAGGTCCTGCTGGTAAAAGCTCAGACGTTTCGCCTGAAACTGTCAGGCATCTTCAGTGAAAACGTTTTCTCTCACGTAAACGTTGAGATCGTCGCTATGTGGTGTAACTTTCCACTACCAAAAAATCAGGTTCTATATTTGCCTATATTTAAGCTTTTGTGCTGATAAGCTTTAAAACTAGATCAATTCCCACAACTTCAAGAAAGAGGTAAGACAAGCCAACTGGCAACTTGAGCACCGCAACCACAACCATTCTTATTGCGCTACTGTCCATTACGGGAGAAGACCAGGTCACTTAAAAGTTCCCTCAAGCCCCTTTAACTTCATGCATTGATGTATGTTTAATATGTCCGTGTTGTTGAAAATTTTTTGGGAAAACCAGTTGTTTTCATTACCCTATTAGTTTAAAAAGTTTATGGTTAACAAAAAAATCCAAGAGGGGGGGATCTGGGGGGTTCATCCCCAGAAAATTTTTGGAAATTTGAACCCTAAAAACAGTATTTTAACACGTTTTTATCCACCTTTACCTCTTTTCTCAAGGGGGGGGCGGTCGCCCCCCTTTAATCCGCCCTTGACTTTTGGACATATATTTTTGGTAGAACTTGCACTTTGATAAACTTACAATTTGAAAAAAGTTTTGAATTATAGAGATCCAAGTGCAAAGGGATTCTGGGGGTCCTCCCTCAAAAATTTAAAAAATTTGACCCTATAAAATATGGTTTTAGCTTGTTTTGGACACCTAGTCTGATTTCATTTTTTATTGGGGGGGTGACAGGTCCCCTACCCACCCCTTGATATCATATCTGAAACTGAAAAAAGTTATAATTTAACAAGATTTTTTGAAAAGGGCTGTATTATTATCTTATCTTGCTTAAAAAAGATCACTAGACTTATTAGGCTCCTCTGACCACACTTAAGTTTCTTCTGCATCGCAATTACGATATGAAAAAAGCTAACTGCAACTAGGCGCCAAAAAAAAAGTACTTTCGCGAAAAATCGCTATTTTTCGACTTTTCCCACAGAATGCGATCCTTAACTCGACTTGATGGCTTCTAATGGCGGCTTTAGACCACGCGGTTCGCGACAGCGATTCTGCGACATCCGGTTCGCGACAAAAATTGACCCTCTTCCCTTAATTGAACAGCGCCATCTTTTGAGAGGTCGCTGAGTTACTGCGGTTGTCGAAATTCCCGAAAACCGCGGAATCGCTGTCGCAAACCGGTTGGTCTAAAGTCGCCTTAATCCTTGAATAGTTGTTTTTTCCACATCGCGCTTACAACACAAGAAAAGGCCGAATTCAACTAGCGCCCGCGGCCGTCCAAGAAAGAAGTCGCGGGAGGAACGAAACACTCCGCAAGCCAAACGAAACTTCCGCGAAAATTCGCGCTCTTTTCGTTATAAATCGTCATTTTTCTCGAAAATAATATGGGAAGTAAAATAGTCGTAAGATCGCGACTTCTCGCGAAAGTTTCGTTTTGTTCGCGGATTGTCCCGTATCTCGCGACTGCTTTCGTGAACGCGGGCGCCAAGTTGAAGTCGGCTTCTTGCGTAGTTATGCGATGTAAAGAAAACAACTTTACTGTGGTCAAAAGCCAATTTTTGGCACAATTCGTCCGAAAATTCCCTTTTTGGCGTAATTTCGGCCAATAAAGTGTTTTTTGGAGCAAATTGTTGCAGGGTACAATGATTGGCGAAATCGGCGCAGAACTTGCATCCCTGAAAAACACAAAAAAAACGAAAATAGTCGCCCAAACTAAAAAAAAGTAGCCAAAATCTTCGAAAATCATTGAAAATAGTCGCTTTTGGCCCTTTTTTGCGTAAAATAGTCTCCATAGTCGCCCAACCTCGAAAATAGTAGCAATAGTCGCCTTTTTAGTCGCCAATGGGAGCCCTGACAAGTATATACGGTGGGAGGTATAAACGGCCCTACACAAGCATATTTCGAATAGGGATGGTGGGGCGCAGACTTACCGTTAAAGAGCTAGGACCTAATGTAGTGCGTTTCAAAAGGCCGTTTTTAGAAGGCCCGAGTGACGAAACAATAAACAAACATAATAAAATGAAAAAATATTTTGCATGAGGTAAGGAAGTATCCCTACTACTTACTAAACACCATGACGTCGATAGAATTTGAACCACTTTCTAAACCGTGGAGTGAGTTTCAAAAGTGCAATATTAATCTTTTAGTCAAAGAATGGAGTTCCCTTAATGGTATTTAGAAAAATGTTGATCGAGGAAAGAATTTTCAACGATCGTAACGTGGATCATTGAAACTGTTTGATCATTTTTCTAAATACCGTTAAGGAAACTCCATTGTTTGTCTAAGAGATTAAAATTACACGTTTTAAAACTCACCCCACGGTATAGCAAGTGGTCCAATTCTATCACATTGAGGATTTAAGTAGTAAGGATACTCCAGTACCTCATGCAATAATGTTTTTCATTTTATAATGTTTTGTTTCGTCACACGGGCCTTCTAAAAACGGCCTTTTGAAAAGCACTCGCAGTATATTAGGTCCTAGCTCTTTAACGGTAAGGCTGCGCCCCACCTTCCCTGTTCGAAATATGCTTGTCTGAATCACCCTGTATATAGAGCGAAACCTATTCTTTTATCACTTGGTTCCCAAATTCATCTGGTCATGGTGCCCTATTATTAGGAAAAAAATATTTTTTTCTACAACTCTCCCACTTGAAAAAGTGTGTTTATCCATAAATTACTTGAAGTGTTTTTTTTTCAAAATTTTGGACCCCTCCCTCCCCCTTGGTGAGATTTTGCGGGACCCCCCTCAAATTTTCACGTGAGATTTTCCCTATCACTTTTAAATAATTTAATCTCTTAGATATGCCACATTTGCTTTGTCTTATCAGCATCACACATAGCAAACACATTGCAAAAGCTTTAATACAAATTCATGTTGAAATACAAAACATGGTCTCAACTTGTAATTATCATGACTAGGGCTAGGATTTATATGTAATTACATATTTGTTCAGGAATCTGATATTAAAGTGTGCTCTTGAATTCTATACGTTTTAAAAGATTTTGAATTGATTAAGACATGTTTATTTTACATATTTTCACATATTTCTGTTTATTTACATATTTTTACATATTCAACCTATAATTACATATTTTTATTACATATTTATCCATTTTCAAGTTTTTCAAAAATAATCACACGTTTGACCGATTTTCAAATTAAAGTAACTCATAAAATGAAATATGCATTTAAATTGCAGTTAAAATTAGTGCACCCAATGCTGAATTTAACTTTTAAAAGATTGTGAAGTCGGGATTGTCAGATGAAATGTGTCAGGCGCGCCGAGAAGGGAAGTAGACACATGGTTTTCGATTTTTTTTCTCACGACAAGACAGCATAAAAAACATGATCTGTCGGCAAATAGCGAAAACCACCCTTCCCTACTATGTATATGCGTAATATTTAGAGCCCCTTTGAAAAAATTACTTAAAATTTTCTTTTTATTATTACATATTTGGCCTTTTTTAATACATATTTTGATAAAATAAACACATATTATATGTACATATTTTGGATTTTTAATTACATATAAATCACAGCCCTAATCATGACTAACTGGCTCAGGGTTTGCTGTTTTGACTAATCTGCATATTTTTCCTAAACTTTGCTGAAAAATAAGAGAAAAAACCTACATTTTCTTTAAGTTGACGTATTGACTCCCCCTTCCCCTCAGATGAGATTTTGCTTGAAACCCTTTTGAACGACACGTAATTTATGGATGTCCCCTATATCAAAATTTGACAGTTTTGTCGTTAATTTGAGAACAAAAAAGTGTTATTTTCGAGCGGAGAGACGAAAAGGGAGAAAAGTTGCGGAATTCGAAATTCCACGCGAGAGGCAAGGCCGGTCTTAAATCTCGCGACTTCCCCCTTCGACCAGGAAGTCCGCGCCCCTGTCACAACCAACTTCCAGAACGTTTTGCTAAACAGGCCGTATTTTAGGGCAGTGTCAAGAAGCGTGCGTTGGCATCCGGCGATTGGCAATTATCCTCCCATCCCCAACAAAGGTGAAACCGCAAACGACCTTATATAAAATGACCCCGAGAAGGGTCGACACACTGTTTCCTTCCTGTTTCGCTTTGGTTGGATGCAGGGGCGTCATTTCAATTTTTCGTTGGGGGGGCAAGGAATTTTTTTTTAATGGGTCTGGACCTTGCTGTAACTAGGTTTATTTTGGCGGGGGTTGCCTCAACTTTAAGGTAATATCATGTCTTAAAGGTAATATCATGTCAAAATGTGACAACGTGAAGTCCATGGAAAAAAAGGGGGGTCTGGGGGTTCACCCCCAGGAAAATTTTGAAAATTTGGCTCTTAAAGCATGGTTCCCACTTTTAGAAAACATTGAAAATCAAGGACTTTTCAAGGACCTTGAAAAAATTTTCAAGGACCTTTTTCGCAGACATTTAAAAATTAGTTGTATTTCAAGACAAGTCATTTTTCTCGCATACAATCGGAACGAGAGGAGAAGTCGCTCTTCACTGTCAGTTTGTAAAACTGGCCCCAAGTTATGTTCATAAGAGTAGTTTTAAAGAAAATTTCTTGAAAATAACAAAGAAAGATCTGAAAAAATTATGTTCGATTAGTGGCTGAGTGAAAATTCAAGGACCTAATTCATTTTTCCAGGACCTAGAACGTTTATCAAGGACTTTCAAGTACCTAAATTTAGCCTTAAAAATTCAGGGACTTTTAAAGACCGTGGGAACCCTGTAAAGTAGTGTGTTAGCTCCTTTTGAGACCTTTTGGGCTGCATCCAAAGAGAGCAGTTTCTTGTAAACCACATAATATTCTAGGGAAAAGAGTTGTAAATAAACGTCAAAGTTTTAAGGGGGCTAGGAACCCTCAAAAGTTTTGTTTTAACTCGTTTTGAGTTGCACCCAAAGCTCGTTGTGGATCACCGGATCAGATACCAGTTTGCAGTACTTTTTTGACATTGGGAGGTAGACGGTGAGGCTTAACTTTTACATCCTTCAGTTTTATGGTCCTCTAGTGAAGAGAAAACACAGGGAGGTGTAGTAGTTCTTGGTGAGAAGTAACCAGTTTGGCGCGCTCTCTCTCTACCTGTCCAACCCCAGGGAGAGAATGACCTTCCCATACTTGTATAAAATGAAAACCTTTCTGCAAACTTAAATTTTTCAAAAAAAAATTTATGCAAGAATTTACATATTTTTAAATCCCTCTCTCTAAAAAAACACTTTTTTACTGAAATACCCAAATTGGGACTGTAATCATTTTTATCTGTGCTTACATTGATACTAATTTTTCATACTAGTGATTTTAAAACTTTTAAATAATTTACATCATTGTATTTTTTATCATAATTGGAGATTCCTAATAACTGCTCTATCTAAAAATGAAAGATGTAAAATCTTTGATAGATCGGCAGGATTGAAAAATTTAATCAACTAGTTAATATACCTGGCCTTGCATGGGTGGAGTTATGGCTTTAGAATTTCTTTTTTAAATTTTTCAATATATTTTATACCTTATTTTACCAGGTAAAATGTATTAAAATCCATCCAGTTCTGCAGAAAAATTTCTGAAAAGAATTTTTTTAGTAGTTTTATTGCAGAAAAAATTCTAAAAAATTGTTTTCATATTTTTTCTGCAGAAAAATTTCTGAAAAAAAATTTTCTTTGTAGTTTTTCTGCAGAGGGCAAAATTTTCTGCGAACGCCGTTCGTGCGTCGTGTATATTATACAAGTATGGACCTTCCCCGTTTGGGTTTACCATTACCGCTAAGCCGGGGCAGACAGACTTTACCCCATGCTTTTTCGATTTTCATTATCGCCTATGATTGCCATGGACTCTCTGTTCTGGTACTCTATATGCTGCTCTGTAATATAGGGCCGTATTCAGAAACTTTAACACGAGTTGGGAACGAGACGGTAACGAGAAATTTCGAAGGCCACTCTGAAGGTACCGTTCCCGTCTCGCTTCAAGATCATCATGCTGCCATCTGTCAAAAAACATCACAAGATACACTGATAATACAAATTTTTACAGGCACTAGATGTCCATTACTTTCGTAATATAATAATGTCTGAGGACTTATTTTGGTAATGAATAGCTGTTTTAGATTTTTGGGAACTATTAAAAGGGCCACAAAAAGTGTAAAAGCAATCGGAACGCGCTTCGAAACTCAGAACAATATGGCGGACGACAGCTGTGGAGTAGAAATATCTCGTTCTCGTTTCCATCTCGTGTTAAAGTTTCTGAATACGGCCCATAAGCAGCCATGGGCGGATTTAGGTGGTGAATCCTGGGGGGCACACTGTCCTTGATGGAAACATGATTTTTCTTTATTATGAAAATGGAATTTTCTCAAAGAGTAAGGGGAGCATTGCCCCTCATTAATCCGTCCACGATACATACATCCATACTGTACTTTGATAGAGCCCAAAAAGAAGATAATATTTTTTTTCTTCTGCCTTATAAAAAGAAAATGACTGACAGCCGGTTACCAACCAGAACGCTAAAAAAATTAACCCTTTATTTACCGACGGTACTTGTAAGTACCACTTCCCAATAATGTTCCAAATTCATCCAATTTTCGTCAATGTAAGGCCAAATTTCGTTTACTTACAGTTGCAGTTACGTAAACTTGACATATTTTGGATGAGGAAAATAATAGACGACATTAGTGTGACGTCACTTGCTTGTTTGGATTCGTTGATTCCATCCGTGATTGGTTCCGTACGGAATTACTTCCGTCACGGAACCAATCACGATTGGAATCAACGTATCCAAACAAGCAAGTGACGTCATGACTAATGTCGTCTATTTGGTAAATAAAGGGTTAACAGGGGCTTTATAAAAGTACAGTATGGCTAAACGCGCCCGTGACGGCTCCCTCGTGATTTTCTTATGTCTTGTTGTGTTGCAGATGTTGGTGGTGTGTCTCCTGGTGGCGCTGGCGTCGGGACAGTCCACCGCGCCGCCCCTCCCCCAACACATCAGCGACTTCACGGACCCTGCGACGGGGCGCAACCCCTTCCTGGACCTGCAGGAGGGACCCCCAGGAGGGCGGGGCCTCCACCACCTTCCCCCGCTCGACTTCGAGCTGGTGGAGGGCGGGGCCGAGGATCGCCACCGAGGCTTCCAAACGCCGCCCACGACGACCGTCGCCCCTCCCACCACCACCGCCCAGCCCCTCGCCAACAAGGAGGAGGAGGTGCCCGAGGAAGAGGAGGAGGAAGGCGTGGCCGTATCCATGGTGACGGTGGCGGCCGCCTCCGCCGCGGCGGCGCTGCTGCTGACGGCACTGGTGGGCGTGGTCTGGTGGAAATGGAGGCGGAGAAGCCCCTCCCCCTTTTCTGCTGCAGAAAACGGACAGCTGCGCAAGAGCTGAAAATTAAACTTTGGACTAGCATGTGGGCTGTTTGCGGGACATTTGAAAATCAACTAAACCGTATCCATCAAAGGCGGTTATAGAGAGGAGGCTATGTGGCCCGAAAAGTAACCCAAGAAGACTTTTATGGCATGCTAAGATTACAAATGGGGCAACTCATTTTATAACCACCTACCTTGGGTTTTCGCCTGTACAGTGATGACAGAGTCCTCTGGCCATTTTGATCTCGATGGTCGAGACTTGAAATCCGGGGTTTGGAACCAGGATGTTTATACATACATCTTTTGCCAGTAACCAGTGGAACCGCTATCGAGTTGAGGATATCATCCCAAAATACTCAATAGAAATTTTCCTTTTTAAACCTTGTAGAACGACTTCCTATTGCTTGGCTTTCCTCTGAAGGCGGTTAAGTATTGGACAATTTTGTATTGTGGAAGGCACATTCAAGAATTACATCTTCCAAAAAAAAGACAAACAATATCTATCTCTCTAAAAAATCACCAATATCCCCCTCAGAAATATTTTCCTGCACTGTTCAAAAAAACAATTCAACCTTTCGCCACAAACTGGTTCCAATTTAGCTGCTAACTTGGTAACAGGTTTCACCAAGTTTTCGGTGCTTTCACTAGTGAAAAAAGCAAAAACTTGGTTAAACCCACAGAGTAGAGAGCTTAACAGAGATACCAAACCGCCGTTTTACTCTTAAGATCGTTAATTTAATTCAGCACGCATATTATAATTCAGTTCACTAGCAGCCAATCAGAGAACGTGAAATGTATTTGATTTGATTTTAACACTGATTATAGGCGATTTGGATTTGAGTGACAGCTTCAGTGGGCGAATGACAGAATTAGCAGGAATAGCGTGGAGGCGGGTCTTAAGGCCGGAAGTTTTTCAATGGGAAAAGCCCTGTTAAAAAAAGTTGCCATTAGCGTCTATGGAGATGAACACTCTGTTAAGCTCTATACTCTGTGGTTAAACCTAAGTTGCAGCTAAATTGGAACCAGTTTTGTGGTGAAAGGTTGAATTGAATTGTTTTTTTTAACAGCGTGGCTATGCCCAAGCATAAAACAACTTATTATTAAAGTGCATTGCAGCTTGAAAAATCTGATTCATTATAAAATTTATTAAGGAAAAAGTTTTGTTTGCTGTTATGTTACCCTTCTGGGGAGGACATGTACAATTCTTGACCAAGACATTGATGTAAGTAGAGATGTAAAGGCTGGAAAAAACCTGGTTTATTCCCGGGAATAAACCCGGTTTTTTGGGATGGGAATTTGAATATTCCCGGTTTCAAGATTTCAGAGTGAAATTTTGGGAATTTTGATTCCTTAGCTTTTTGTAAAAGATAAGTGATTTCAAGTATTTTTCATACGTCATAATACTATATATGTATAATTTTAAGGTTAATTTTAATTCCAAGACTTGGATTTCGGTTTCAGCTAAAAACAGAAGTAAGCGATATAATTTAATAAACCTCCTGAAATAATCTCAATAGTTTATAGAAAGAACTATCAATTACTAGTGTTTGATCATGTTTAAAACTGTCTTAAACTCCTCAAAAGTCCTAGAAAATGAAAACTCATGGTGAAATATCGTTGTGTTAGTTTAGGGTCAAAATTCCCAATATTCCCCTAAAATTCCCGGTTTATTCCCAAAAAATCCCGGGTTTTTTCCCGCCTCCCAAAAAATGTGGGAATTTTACATCTCTAGATGTAAGATAATGGGTCATCTTCAAACCATGAACCCTGAGGAACAAAAGTTCCACTGCATTTCTAACACTGTTGTTCTGGAGCAAAAAAAGGTCAAGGGTTGGGAACAGAATAATGGTCATAAATGTGATCACTCTTACAATAAATTGGCGGAATATATTAAAAAAATCGATGACGCCTAAATTTTCCTTCATTTTAAGAGGGGGTCAATTGGATTCTACTTCCCGAGATCTATGAATCGATATGCTGGTCATATTTTTTAGCTTAAATCAACTAGTTTTCATATTATTTCGATTTTACTTAAAACTTATTACTGAACAACACTCGCGGCTAGTTTTCAGTAAAAACACGATTGGAAAATAAGAAAGTGGAACCTCAATTTTGCAAATCGAATTGTTGAATTTTAAATTTGCTAAGCAAATTGGCGGATTTCTGCCAATTGGCGGAAGAATCACATGTACGAATGGTGTAACTGAGGGCAAGATCCAGGCAACTCCACATTCAAAGAAAGCTTAATCACAATTCAGCGATACGGTGCCAATTATAGTTGTCTCAAAATGAAGAGCTTTGTTGCTTTATGGGCATGGGCTGATTTAAGAGGGGTCATTGGGGGCAATGCCCCCCCAACATTTTTGGAGAAAATTCCATTTTTATAAGAGAAATAAATGTTTCCAAAGTCATCAGCGACAGCTTGCCCCCCCAACAGGGTTCTCCACCTAAATCTGCCCATGCTTATGGGGGCATTTAAAGCCTAAAAAAACTAGGCCGCCATTTCAACTTTCATGTTAATTTAACTAAGCGAGAATAACAGTATGGTGATAGATCTTTATAAGGTTGAGAAGGTAATCAATAAGTAGCTACATTTATCAAAGGAACCTAAGGAGGTCGATTTTATAGGGGCCTTAGTGCAGTGGTTCCCAAAATCACAGCACCACCCAAAGCAAATTAGGGGTCGTTATTAAAGTAAAAGAGGCGTTTGACTACTTTTAAACTATTGCTTAATTTTATTTTTTATGGATAAAATTTTTTTAAAGAAACCATAGGTAAAACTAGCTTGGTTGGTTGGTGTCGTGTCCAATTTTTCGAAGTCAAGCTAAATTTCTCCATCAGCCAAAATTACGGCCCCAATTGTTTGAGGTCAAAAGTAGCTTAAAATCCGTTTTTGAATGTTGTAATTCGAAAATTCTCCCCAGACCCTCTTTTATCTATGAATTGAGATTTTAATAATTTTTATTACTTTTAGGATAAATACAGGAAATTTTCAGTGTCACTGCAAGTTTTAGGTTTTATTAGATTTTTAAAAGTTTAAGTTTGTTAAGATTTAAGCTTATTTTTAATCAAAGCTTTTAAAAAGGTAGTGGTATAAAAGGTAGAATTATTACCTAATTATTTGAAATTAAATTTTGAGGGGCATAGAAATATTGTGCATGTACTAGCTTTTAATTTTTTTTGTATAAAATTACATAAAATGTAATAGTAACAAATTACAGGCAAAAATTTGTAAGGGGGCGGTAGGAAAACTTTCTTCTTGAAAAGGGGATGGTGATCCCAAAAAGTTTGGGAATCTATGGTCTAGTCCAGGGGTCGGCAACCTGTGGCTCTTTCGGTGTAAAGTTGCGGCTCTCCAGTTCCATACTAAAAAATTTATAATATATTTTCAAGACCCTTAAAACATCGAGAAATTTATTTTTAAGTTCCTAATCAAATCAATATGACTCACAAGGAGCGGTGTGACCCAATTCGCCCATAGTTCTCAAGATGAGTCAAAAGCAAAACACTACTTTTAAGGGTAAAATCTCCAAACAATTTCCGGGGGAGAACCCCCAAATGCCCCTCAAAATTTAGGAATATGTGTACTGTTTTCTTGAAAATTCTGTGACGTATGAGGAGTGATCCTCAGATGGCCTATTGTAGAAGTTCTAAAAAATGAATAAAATTGTCAAACCTTCTCTGGAGTATGACCCCCTTGAAGTTTGCTGTTTATATTTTTCCTTGAATTATCTGGAACCTCTCCAACTAAAATCACCCTTCCAATTTAAAATCAAATATACAGTAAAATCGCGTTATAAGGGGACATCCATAAATTACGTGAGGCGTTTTTTCCAAAATCTGGACCCCCCCTTGGTGAGATTTAGTGAGATTTTGCTGGACCCCCCCTCCCCCCAAGTGGGATTTCCCTACAAAATTTTTAAAATAATTTGTAGTATCTTATGTGTGTGTATTCCTTTTTCATACTTAAAAAAAGAAAATCGTATAAATTCTAACTTAAAAAGTTGACGTGAGATTTTAATCGACCCCCCTCCTCCCTTGGTGAGATTTTTCCAAACCCCTCCCCCCTTTTTGACCTCACGTAATTTATGGATGGCCCCTAACGAACTTTACAGGACTGTAAAATGTCTTCGTTATAACAGAAATTTTGTTGTAACGGTATTTCAATTCATAGGCGCCGACTCCATAGGGTTTGAGGGGGCTTGAGCCCCCCCAATATTGGAAGATGGGGGCTAAGCCCCCCCAATATTTTTAGAAAAATCTACCTATTTTCTTTTATGAACTAAAGAAGGCACTGTATTTGGACGTCGTTCTTTTTGTCCGGTTCACTTGGTTTTCTCAAAGGGTCTCAAAATGGCTTAAAATACTACTTTCAAGGGAAAAATTTTAAAAAATTTGGGGGAGGACCCCCAAGCCCTTCTCAAATTTTAAAATCTATTTTCTACCGTTTTCCCCTGAAACTTCCGTGATTTTTGAGGTGCGAGCCTCCTTTTGTGTAAAATAAGAAGAAAGAGTCTACAAAATGAATTTAAACACTACTTTTATTTACAAATTTCAAAATTATTTCTGGGGGAGGACCCCCAGCCCCGCTCGAAGTTTTGACGTCTCTAGTTGTAATATTTTCCTTAGAAATTCTATGTTTTACAAGGAACTGCTATGTTTTGGTGGAACCAAAAATTTCCCAAAATAAGCTGTAACACTACTTTTTGAAGCAAATTTTAAAATTTTTTCAGGGGGAACCTTCGGGAATACTTCAAATAATTGTAAAATTTTAACATAATGTGAAATATAATTTGAGTAACTTCTTATGGGTACTTTAGGAATAAGCCTTTGGATATTCAAAATCTAGGGGGGGAGATAATTTCTAGCATTAGTGACGATCGAAAGTTTAAGATCCGCTGTTATATGGAATAACTAATATCTTCATTGTCTAGTACTGGGCCCCCCCAATATTTGTTAAAAGTCGGCGCCTATGTTTCAATTAATCAAATAAAAACGGTTGGAGATTTTCTGTAATTTAGTAATAACGGGGTTTTTCGTTGTATCGGTATTCGTTGTAACGGGATTTCACTGTATAAGCAAATACTATAAAATAGTAACAAAAAATCAGTGGCTCTTTAAAAACTGGGAAATTTTGTAAGTTGCAACTTTTGGCTCTTCCCTTTCAAAAGGTTGCCGACCCCTGGTCTAGTTTAGTTTATCTAAATGCTTGAAAATTTTTAAACTTAATACCAAACCATGGTTCCCACTCTTTGAAAACATTGAAAATCAAGGACTTTCAAGAACTTTTCAAGGACCTTGACAAAATTTTTCATGGACCTTTTCCGCAGACATTTAAAAATTAGTAGTAGTATTTCAGGACAAGTTATTTTTCCCGCATACAATCAGAACGAGAGGAGAAGTCACTCTTCACTGGCAGTTTGTAAAACTGGTTGCAAGTTATATTCATTAGAGTAGTTTTAAAGAAAATTTCAAGAAAAAGCAAAGAAAGATCTGAAAAAATTAAGTTCGATTAGAGGCTGAGTGAAAATTCAAGGACCTAAGTCATTTTTCCAGGACCTAGAAAGTTTTTCAAGGACTTTCAAGTACCTAAATTTAGCCTTAAAAAATTCAAGGACTTTCAAGGACCGTGGGAACCCTGCAAACCCAACTTTCAGGTGCACAGAGGGTTCATAGTAGTACCAGAACATGGGTTGTTGTTTCCAATCATTTACAATCCCAAGTCCCTAATCCTAATATAAAATACACCCCTAATTTTAACACATTAAAAATCTGAATTGCACTGAAAGTGGAGATATCTGGTTCTTGAACAAAAGTCTTCGATTATTTGTTATATCATGAGAAAGCTAGCACAGAGCAATGTGTATTTCACACAGTTATGAATGGAATACTTTCAATCAGGGCTCGATTTTTTAGAAAGAAGTGCAGGAACGGTATCCTCATGTCATAATACAAATTTTGCCTCAAAAATTTTACTTAACACTCAAACTGTTTTATTTTTTCCAAGAGAATTAAAGTACTTTTTCACTAAAGGGAGAAAGAAGTAGTTTAATATACAACTCGAGTTAAAACTAAATGATCAGATTCCATTTAAATTCTTAAACATGGTACTATCTCATGATGCAGTTCTTTGAATTGAATTCTTGAAAAAAAATTTTAGGCAAAGCAGTGGTGACAATGAGGAAGTTGCATGATTTTTTATATTTTTTTAATCGATTCCTCTTGCAAAAATAAGCAACTACCCAAAATTTGAGGCCGATCGAGAAATTTTTTGATTGCCAAAAAAATTAAAAAAAATCCCCTTTTTAAAAGCGATCGAAAACACCATGAGTTTGGATGTGACGTCATCATACGATAAACATTGTTGTAAAGCAATGGAGTTGATGGTATTATTGTTGACGTCATCTTATAGTTTAAACAATAAACGTTTTCAGTCACATGTTTTTTTCTCGACTTTTAAATTAAAATATTTAATTACCTGTACATTTTTTTGAAAAACTGACTAGATATTTCATTTTACCATACAAAAAACCATACGGAACACATGTTTGTTTTTGAAAATCTGACACATGCAACTTCCTTATTGTCGTAATTCTATGGTTATTACAGAAATATGATACCTAGAATATTATTTACAGTTTAAAAACAGACTCACTAAAAGTGAGAAATAATTATATACTATATTTAAATACTGTTTATTTTTTTTCCAAAGAGAGGTACCAAAAGACATTCTGCCTCAAATCGAGCCTTGGTTCGAATCATTCCACGACAAGCTAGACAGATGTTGAAGTTTTGTACATATATGTATGTTTTTACTCATTCTGCGTTGATTTTTCTGTTGATCACCAGTATGTAGTGAGAATTTTATCAGTTAGTCTTCTAAAAGACATTTTAATTCAAAAAAGTTTTTTAAATAAAAGATGCTGCACTACTTCTTTAGTTTCTCACTATATCTTGATAACTTAATAAATCGCGTTTCTCCAACCTCCTGAACAGAATTTAATCCCACTCACAGGGTTATTCTTAGGATTTTTTGGAGAAGTCAAAATACTGCTTGACTTTTTTAGGAGGCGTGAAATACAGAAATTGCATATACAGAGAAATTTTCTTGATATAAAAACCCTTTCTTTTTTAATGGTCAAAATAAAGTAGAAAAATTTTAACAGTAGGTTTTTAACAATTCTATCATCTGTTAAGTATTAGTAAAAAATATTAAACCAGGCATGTGATTGCTCAAGAAAGAAATTATCTGAAAATTTTTAGTTAGAAGCGTCTATATCAGTTACAGTGGTATAAAAATTTATTTCAAGAGGGACCCCAATTCCTAAGCCACTTCCCATACAATAGGTTCAATTTAGCTTTTTATTAATACTCTTTAAATAGGATTCTCATCTCACTAAACTCAATCGAAAAAGAATTGTGAATACTCGAGTTACAAATACCAAAGCGGGTTAGGGGGTCCTACCTAAGAGATTTTTTGAAATTTGAACCTAAAAAACAGGGTTTTAACTCGTTTTGGTACACAAAATGTCAGCTCCAGACCTCCCATCAATTTACAGTGTGCGCAAATTTAAAAAATATCGCAAATGATGCCCCTTAAATCCGCACTCCACCTCCCATCATTTTCCGAAAAGATATTTTTCAATGGTACCTTCAAATGACGTTACTTATACAAATACAAATTAAGTCGACCAACTACAGGCGTAAGCCCAGCAAGGTTGGTCCAGTCTTTTTAACCCAAACTACCGGAATCCCAGTAACTGTCAATTTTCCTCTTGAACTCGTTTACCCCACTTGAATTGACAATTGTTTCAGGCAACACATTCCATCTATCCACTACCCTATTAAAAAAAATAATGCTTCCTACAATCCGTCTTAAATTTTCCTTTATTCAATTTGAAATTGTGACCCCTTGTTCTATTACCCGTATTGAAATCTAGTCCCTCTGTGTCCCCTTGCTTTACCATTTTAAAAAGTTGAATCAAATCCCCTCTAATCCTTCTTTTCTCTAGAGTGAACATATTTAGCTTCTTTAATCTTCCCTCATAACTTAAACTGGATATACCCTTGAACATTTTAGTAGCCCTATGCTGAACCCTTTCAATTGAATCAATATCTTTTTTTAAGTATGAAGACCAAAACTGAACAGCATACTCTAGATGAGGCCTCACCAAACCTCTGTATAGTGGCAAAATAATATCCTCGGACCTTGAAGAAACAGTTTTTTAATGTATCCCAATATCCTATTAGCCTTTTTAGTAGCATATGAACACTGATGACCCCATTTAAAGTCCTCATTTACTATCACCCCTAAATCTTTGATCATATTACCTTCTTTAACTTTGTCCCCTTGCAGATAAATTCTACCCTACCATTCCCCCGACCCATTTGAAGTACCTGGCATTTACTTATGTTAAAGGACATATTAAAAATTTAAATTACTAAACCCTTTCAATTGAATCAATATCTTCAGGGTGGCCACAGAAAACTTGTTTCAAAATTCCCTGATAATTCCAGGTTTTCCCTGATATTTTGAGATATTTTTCCCTGATGTACCACCGACAAATTTAATTTTCATTTTTTCGTGTTTGCTGAAATATCTGTTAAAAAGTAGATTTTTTAATGATTATAAGTTACACCATTATCTCAATCTTATTTAATATATTATTAATTTTAAAAAATTTAATTTTAATACAAAATTAAAATGTACTAAATTATTTTCGATAGCTATTTTAAAATTTTATCACCCCAGGTGTTTTAGATTCTTACCAAATTTTCTCCCTCTAAAATTTATTTTCTAAAATAAAAAGGTCTACAAAGTTTACATCAAAATCAGAATACTGACAGGGATACAGTGCCCCAAAATGTACTGGACAATTTAAAAAATTATAAAAAATAGAATAGAGATAAAAACAAGTGGCTAGCTGCAAACTACTTTCAGCCAAGGAGCTTTCTGTACAAAATTTCATAACTTTCAAAATTAAGATTCTAAACACTTCTTATTTAAAAAATCTAATTTGTCCAATCAATTCCTTTAAAACAGACCCTTTAGACAAAAAAAAAAGAATTCAACACAAGGATTCTTCGATTCTAGAAAATATTTTAAATATCAGAGATATTTTAGAAATATGTATTCGGGCTGTTGTTTTATTTCCCTTAAGTTTTCATATTTCTTTAAAATCCTCCGTGTTAGTCACGAAATTTTGTACAAAAAAAACCTACCAGACTGGGAAAAAGTAGGTGGCAGCAAACTGCATGTTCTGCATGTTGCTATCCTTTCTAGTTTATTTTTTATAAACTTTTGAAATCGTTCAGTAAATTTTGGGACACTCTGTAGTTAAGTTTATTCTTATGATAACGCGCGCGCTATAAGGCCCGGCGTTGCTCGATCACCAATTAAGTGTGAGCATTTCCATTTAAGACATAAGCTTCACCCGAATAATTGTTTTGCTGAACCACAAAAAATTATTTTAAAAAGAAACTGAAAATTTATTTTCCTGATTATCGGACCGACAAAAAAAGTAGCCATCTGGGAGAAAAGCACCCCAATCGTACAAAATTTCCGACTTCTGATACTTCTTAAAAGAGAACGAAATAACAGAAACTCGAAAAAAATTAAAAAACGATAGTCAAGCTAAATCTATCGGCCAAAACCTGTTGTCAATTGCCTATTTTGATTACATTTAACTGTGCCTGATTTAGCAATGGTGACGCGGAATGTTGAATGAAAAAAAAAACGGCATGTCCTATGAAAAGGAGGAGGTTGAAAATTAATAGCTTCTAACATTGAAGAAAACGATTCAGCATTTTATACATTTTCACCACTTACATTCCATAAACCATGATCCTTCAACGGAGAACCAAAGATAAACAAAATATAACTTACCGAAAAGGCTAAATCCTTTATCACAGCTCACAGCTGCAGTCAATCATCCGCAAAAAAAACAACCTCAAAGTTTCGGTTTCGATAAACAAAAAGAGAAGTCCCCCCCTTTTGCGTGCGCTCGATGCGGTTTGATGGCTCCGTTGCTTGAATCAAAGGAAAAGGAATGCGCCCGAGATTTACGCACGATTATGCTTTTTATTTTTTGCAGTTTTTTTACTCATTCTATTAACAAAATTCGGTAGCAGCTTGAGGTTTTTCTCGGAATTCCCTGATATTTTAGATTTTTCTAAAATTCCCTGATATTTCCCTGATAATTCCCGGTTTTTTAAAATTCCCTGATAATTCCCGGTATTCCCGGTTTTCCAGTTTTGTGGCCACCCTGTATCTTGCTTCAAATGGAAATTTTCAAACAGAAGCGAAATATTCTGATTTTTCCCGCTTTGAAAAATTAATTCCACACACAATTGAGCGGAATATAAAATTTCTAAAAATCGGAATTCCGATAATCAATACCTCTAAAATAAGCGGATTTCCACTAATTAGCGGAAAATCACATGCCTGTTAAACATTATAAATAAAACAATTAATTTTACATTAAACATTCAAAATAAAATATCAATTTAATATTGGAAATTTGAATAGAAAAATATTTTTCGATTTCGGTGGGGCTCCATGCATTTTTTAAGCAAAGACTTTTATAAATTCAAAGCGTGAAAATATGCCTGGCTAGATTTTAAAAACGTATTTCCTATTTTCAATGTGTGAAATACGCTCTCCGAGGCGTTAAAAATATCTCTGTACACTCGTATGCAAAATTTTAAGTGCAACCCCTTCAACAGAGAAAAAATGAAGCATTGGTTAGAAGCAATGTGTAAATTTCAGTTTTCTTATGAATAAAGAAAGTGTTAAAGGAAGTACTTTACTACACAAACTGTACAGGAGCTAGTTTCTCACATCACATGGACATGCTCTTCTTGGCAGCGGCCATCGCGTTTTCGTTGGATATTATCTGGAACTCTTGGAAGCGCTGAGATATCCTCTGGTTCATCTTCATGTACTTCTCCATGCAGTTCAGAGCACACTTGTCCTGAAAAAGAGCAACACATTACAAAGCTGTTACGGGCACTTATACAGGGCAGGGTTCTTACATTTAAAACACTTGTTTTAAACAAAGTAAGAAAATTGCTTAAAAAACAAGTACTCTTTAGCACAGAGTTTCTCAAACTGTGGGTCGCAAGTCAGTTTTTGGTGGGTCGCGAGAAGATTTTTAATTTTTCACAAACGGTGTTACTGACTTTTGAATTATCAAACTATTAATTGAACTTTTGAAATTATCAAATTACCATACTATAGTAAAAAGAATAAAAATTTGAGGAAAAACTACACTACTTGGAGTGGAACGGAAAAGGCAATTAATGTAAATACGTACTATGTGTGTCACTTTAATGTGCCGATAATGCAAATCTAGTCGGTTATTCAAATAAGATTTGAAAAAAATATTTAGTGTTTCTCCCCATCCACATTGGGGGGGGGGTCAATGCAAATTTTAAGAATTTTTTCGGGAAATGATGCAACTGATGTAATTTATCCCATATTGCTAAAAAACAAGTTAAAACCATGCTTTTAAGGGTCAAATTTTCTCTGGGGGAGTACCCCCAGACCCCCTTTTTACTGTAGGGATCATTGTTAGACCACAATTAAACTATTCCATACCCTTGTATTGTAACTAAATAGTTGTTGAACACCCCCAGTCAGAGAAGTTAAAATTCTGTGGGGAGGGGGCATGAGATAATTATCTCAGTTCAGTTAATTATAAATAACTGAAGTCGGTGGGTCGCGTTAGATTTTGTTTCTCAAAAGTGGGTCGCGATGTTAAAAAGTTTGAGAACCCCTGCTTTAGCAAGTTGCTTCCCAGGCAACAAAACTCATCATTTTCATGATTGGATCACAGAGTTTTAAAGGTTGGTGTCAAGTATAATGCTTGGGTACAAACCACCAAATCACTATGACATAGGCCAGAGTTTCTCAAACTGTGGGTCTCGATCCACTGGTGGGTAGCAATAAGATTTGAATTCGTCTGAATACAACCTTCTTATAATTTTACGATCATGTAATTGGCTTTTAGAATTTATCAAAATACCATACAGTAAAAAGAATAAAAATATCCATAAAAACCTACTCGGTGACGAATGCAAAGAACAATTAAGTAAAATATATATTCGTGTCACTTTTATGTGCTGAAAATGAAAAATTATTATTCAACACCACATCTTCCCCTACACAAGCTTCACTTGTGTGGGTTTTTGACTCTATTTTGTTACAATAATAAATTATATGCATGTATTAGAGGTTTAATTAACTTTTTAGAAAATTAAAAGGAAGGATTTGAACCTGAGTGTATCAAATTGTTTAATTGTGGGAGCAACTAAAGCTCCACGGTAAAAAGGGGCGCGAGGGTTCTCCCCCAGAAAGAATTTTCAAAATTTACTGTTAAAAACAGGGTTTCAATTCATTTTTAGAAATCTGGGATAAATTGCTATTATAACATCATTTTCTAAGAAAATTCTTAGATTTGTATTGTTCCCTCTTTGAGAAGCCTTTCATTTAGAATCACTAATTTTTTAAAAATCTTGTGGGTTGTGTAAGATTTTATTTATAAAAAGTGGGTTGCAGTGTTCAAAAGTTTGAGAACCCCTGACATAGACAGTACATTCCTTGATAAAAAGCATGATTCTGTGAAGAAAACTTACAAAATAATTTTAAAGGACAAACTGTGATTTATTTAAAAGTATAACATCGTTAGTCAAAGTTCAATTTGTAAAATCAAGTTATTTTTTAAAAAAACCATAGGTTTTTCTTAGCAATTTGGTGTTGAGTGTAAAAAAAACAAATAAATCTTTGGTTTTGTTTTTTCCAACCCTGATGTGGGTTATTGATATGACATACTATCACCATTGCAAATCAAAATTTGAAAGGCAAGATCAAAAACAAACCAAACGTTATCATTACAACAGACAAGAAAACAACCAAATTTTAGTGTTATATAAGATAATTATTATTTATAAATATATAGATATTGATCCCTGCAAGATACCCACTTCTTTGTTCCTGATGTGTCTCACGGTGAAATCGTGCACGCAATCCTTGAAGCACCTCTCGGACATCTTGTTGTAAGAGATGAGGAAGTCTCGAAACTAAAAACATAATTTCTCTTCAATTTTGCTCCAGAAATTAAAAACTTTAGCAGAATAATAAATTGTATAGTAAGCTTTTAGAAATATCTTAAATTCATGTAAGTATAGAATTACTCTTATCAACTGTCATTAACATAACTTAACTGTACGAATGGGATAAACTGACAAAAATTAGAAACTTACAAAACCAGGGGTAGATCCAGGTTTTATATTTTGGGCCCCATTTCATTATTTTTTGTGAAAAATTAAATGTTTTTTGTGAAAAAAGAAATTGTTTTTGTGAAAAATTGAAGCAGTGACTAGCAGATGAGTGTGTAACAGTAAAATTGACTCACAAACCAAGAAAATCATCAAAAATTCAAATATTTTGTGAATGTTTTCTTGCAAAATATCACTAAAGCTAATTTGAATTTCGTGAAAGGGGCGTTTTTATGAATTTATTTTTGTGAAGGGGCAGCAAAAGGGCCCAAATTTTTGTCTGGATCAACCCCTGAAAACCCTCTGAACAAGAACACCCCTCAGGACACTATACAATTATCAAATTAACACAACTACAATTTCAAGACAGGCATTTACAACTTCCACCAGTCTAAAAGATCCATCGAAATTCGGTAACAAATCCTTGTTGAATGGATCCGTACCAACGTTGACTCAATTTGAATATAAGCGAGAGAGAAAGAGTGTAATTACATATCGTCAGCTTACAGGAGAAAGGCACTAAGTCACTTATGGCAAATATTTTGAAACTGGTGGATTAGCAAGCACCTATGAATGAGAAGATCCTTGGCATACTCCCAAAATATCTCCTTAAGCTAAATAGCATTACTATGTTGAATGGCTCAAAAGAAAACAATCGACCAAATTTCCCGTAATCTCATTCAGAGAAGTAGAGCCTGAAGTGACTTAGTGCTTTTGGTTCTAACATATTATCCTGTCAACGGTGCCGTTGAATTCGAAAACGTTATCGAAGTCTATTAAAAGTTGTAGCTGTGCTTTTCTCCAGTAAGAATGTATGTTCATAGATAACTGCTTGTTTGTACATTATTAATTTAATTAAAACTAAGATTTATGCAGCATCAGTTTTAATTTTACCTTTCCAATCGTTACCCTCTCAGTAAACCAAACAATTTAAAATTTTTTCGTCAAAGGAAAAACACATGCATCTACTTTATAATTCATACATGCAGGCCTTTACATGGGGCTTGATTTGAGGTTTGTATTTCATACTGCAAAAATGCAATTATCAGGTCCAGACTTTTTGTGACAGATGTAAAAATCTACTCATAACTTTGTGAATTTGAAGTTAGTGTTAAATTAGTTTTTTTCTCATCTCTCGTCTTTTGTGAAAATAGGGTCCCATATTTGAAGATTTGTGAAAAATAATGTCCATTTAAAACAGGGTTGGCTGGATTGGACCCAATTGGGTTGGACCCTAAGGTTTAAAAAAACACATTTTGGGCCCATTTTTGGCAGTTTTAATATTGAAGAAAAACATTTAACGAAATAACATACCAAGAACTGCAGTTGAGTGGGTTTTTTCAAAATTTTAACTAGGTTTCAATAATTAAGGATGTTTTTACAATTTCAGTGGGTTTTTTTTTCAAAGTATAAAAAGTTTCAACTTTGAAAAACCCACTTAAGTATGGAAAAACTGACATTATTTGACAGAACACTTTAACATAGAAAGAACTAACTCAAATTTGAAAAAACCCTCTTTCTACGTAGGAAACGAAACCACTTAATTTTGAAAAACCCCACACTTTTTAAGAAAAAACCCAGTTTTATATGGGTTTTATTGAAAAAACCCAACCCCTTGGGTTTTTTAAAATAAACCCAGGTTTTTGCCAACCCTGATTTAAAAGCTAAAATACTTTGTGAAGGGTCCTCTATTACAATGGAATATTTAGTGAAGGGTTCTAAAACAGATCCAAATTTCCTCTTCTCTGATTATAGCTTCTTATCTGTTCAGCTTCAGTGAAAAAGCTACTTCCAGGACAGTAGAAAAATGAAAGTAACAGGAAAAAATTGGTAATATAATTTCAAGAAAACTGAGATTTGAATGGAAGTAAGTACCTGCGCTATTTGATCAGCTTCGGATAGAACTTGTTCCTCAGACGACATTTCTTGAAGAGAAAAACATAACACGTCAAAAACAAGCAAAAAAAGCTAAATTTAAATGTATTTAACTTAATAATTGCATAAAATACTAAATTTATTTTAGAAGGAGCAGCCCTTGCAAATGCCAGGTTCTTCAAAAGATCATTCTTGCACCATGAAACAATACCCAAACCATTCTAGCCATTGAGCTGCTAGGGATAGGCTTCACTTAGGGGACATCCATAAATTACATGAGGTCAAAAAGGGGGGAGGGGTTTGGAAAAATCTCACCAAGGGGGGAGGGGGGGTCGATTAAAATCTCACGTCAACTTTTTTAGTTAGAAATTAAACGAGTTTCTTTTTTTTAAGTATGAGAAAGGAATACACACGGATAAGATATTGCAAATTATTTTAAAAAAGTTGTTGGTAAATCTCACTTGGGGGGAGGGGGGTCCAGCAAAATCTCACTAAATCTCACCAAGGGGGGTTCCAGATTTTGGAAAAAACGCCTCACGTAATTTATGGATGTCCCCTTACCATACCTCCGGGGCTACCCGGGTAGTCCGGAGTTTTTAGAGCTGTCCGGGAAAATGTCCAGGGTTGCAAAATATCCGGGGTTTCATACATTTAAGATTAGAAATAAATTTTTTATAAAAAGAATCCTAAACAAGATGTTTGAAAGTGCTTTGTTTTACTTTTATGTTAAAATTAAGTCAAACAAACAGTTTTTGAAAAAAGTAATGTGAAATAAAATAACTACTAAAAAATAAAATTTAATATTTCAGTTCAATGTTTTTAGTTTGAATGTCTTTTTACTTAGTTTTTAATCTTTGATGAATTGATATGATACTTATTACGTTATTTTAAAAATATGTCCTAGGTTGGAATCAAGAAAATGTGGTAAGCATAGCAAAGGATGACCATGACCGTCAAGTTTTTTCCCTTTTGGAATAATTAGGACTTGTGTTGTTCCAACAGAGATGACAGTTTGATGCCATATCCAAAGGGGTTAACCCCTTTATATATGTCATATTTAAAACTTTTTTCAATGAAAAGGTTCAATTCCGTTAACGTTCCTGCTAAATACCGCCATGGTCTTTTGGACACCAAAGAATAGAAATATTGCTAAATAATTTAAACTCATAAATTTAAATGTTTATACAGTAAAATCCCGTTATAACGAACTTCAGGGGACCGTAAAATTTCTTCGTTGTAACCGTACTATTGGTAATTTAAATAAAAACGGTTGGGGACTTTCTGGACTTTCATAATAACGGGATTTTTCGTTGTATCGGTATTCGTTGTAACGGGATTTCACTGTAGTTAGACCAATAACTGTTCAGGTTATTATTGTTAGTTCAGAAATTCTTCATTTCTGGGAAAACTTTCAAGAAAATTTCCAGTTTCCATAGAGTGGAGATTATACAAATCAACTTCATTTTTAAGAAATTTCAGAAAGTAGAATCAAGTAAGTACAAAATATGCTACTTTTCTATAATACCGTCACAAATCTCGCCAGGCAGACTTTTTGGCGACAGCACACACTCCTACTTACTATTGAAGTTACAAAGGCAGAGGTGTAACAATATATTTTTATGAGTAAAATATTGACAATAAACTATGATTAGAAAAATAAATTTGCACCCAGCTAATCAAAAAGCAGTCCAAAATCACCTGCAAAATAATTAAATACACATAAAATGTGGCTAAGAATTGAAGCAACAAAAAGAAGAAGCAACAAATCATGTACAAGTATGGGCTCAAGTTCTTTTTAGCAGATGATCTCACCAAATGAGCCAACGGTAGAGGTAAACAGCCAAATACATGCCAAGTGCGTAATTTGTTTTCATCACTTTAGGTTCATTTGTTTTCACAGTGTAGTGTAGACAACAAAAATCAGACTTTTGATTTTAAAAATGACAGGTACAGTCCAACAAGAACAAGCCTACGAGTATTTGTTTTCATTTTCAAAGTTTGCCAAGTTTACTGGCAATTATTTAATAATAATAATCTTTAAAAAAATTCTAAAAATCCATTGAACTTCCTGAAAATTCCTTAAAACTTGTTATGAATGATAAGTAAGAACCTTATCTCGGGTAAGGAAACACAGTTTAAATAACTTTCTCATAAATTTCTCTTTAATGAAGAAATTGATCAAGTTCAGAAATTTTGCTGAAAAGATTTTTCACTGTAGTTTCGAATATTTAAAAGAGAAATTTCTGAAGAGAGAGAATGTATACGAGATTAAAAAATAGTTTCTTGCTTTAAAAGGACTTACTAATGATGGAATTATAAGTTTTCAATTTTTTTCACCGACATGCGGAGCGGAGCAAAACTTTGTTTTGATACGGTTAAAAGGAGTTTAGATGGATGGTTACAGCTTACAGCTCCTTCAATTAGTACCATGCACTGTGGCTCAACGACAGCTTTAAAACAGATACTGAGATAATCCTAATCCTTTGTATAAAATAAATTAACTTTGATTTATCTTATTTTAATGTAAAAAAATTGTGTAAATTGTAAAAAGGGAATTAAAATTGTTAAAAGGAGGTTATGAAATCGATAAAGATTAAGTAATTGAAATCGATATTTTGTGAAGTGAGGTCAGAATTCAGAATAATGGCGGTTGCAACGTTGACCAAATTGTTTATAAATTTTTTGTTGTTATTTATCAACCATCATAACATTAATCATTATCTTAAAATTCATCTCTAAATATCTCAGTTTCTTAATTGGTTTCATAAGAACAGTTCAAATATTAATTATATGGATAAGTTCGTGACTGAAACTTGGACAAGTTGGTAATCCGAATAAAGGTTTAAGAAATTGAACCTGACGTTCATGGTCTTCGAAGTAAGATCAAAGATAGTTTATTTTCATAAAGTTTTTATAATTGATGATTACTTAATAATGGTGCATCCTTTTATGTTTGTTTATGCATTTTCGGTTATTGACATAAGCCTTTCCCATTGTTATGCTTACAGTTCTATGCAACCATTTTTTGATTTGGAAGTTTCGTTTTTTAACATACATTGATTCCATATTCAATTTTCTTTCTCTAATCTTCAATTTTCAGACTTTTGAGCTTAATTAATGTTTAAGTCAAATAAAAAGAATAAAAATTAATGAAGGGGAACTGCATAATTCAGAAACTTTTATTGTGTTGTAAACATACTCTTGAGTCTGTTTTTTTGTAAAACAAAACCCCAATAATCTATAGAGCAGAGTTCTTTTCGAGTTTGTTGAAAAAATGTTTTCTTATTCAAGAATAATTTGGGCCAATAACTAAGACTCAGTTATAATAAGTGTGGTCCACGACTTCTAAATTAACTTTTCCTTTTCAAACACAGCGAATATGTTTAAAAATTTTAGACCTTCATTAATCACTTAAAATTTTTTTATATATATGTTGTCTAAATGGTGCTCAAATTGTTACGTTCCCTTTCCTATGTTATTTAAAACAGTGAATTGCAATTTTGGTACTTCCGTATTAAGTATTAACGCCACCGCAACTACAGATTTGGCTGTTTTTAAGTACTGCCAATCATTTAAATAGTTTTTAAAATCAAAACACTTACATATTAAAAAACAAAGTCAATCGGATTTCGGTCAAATGCGGATTGTGGTGGTGTTAATACGTAAGTACCGCAATTTTCTATCTCACTATCCTTTTGCTTCTAGTTATTTGTGTGCTTGCTGAAGTGTTTTTGGAAGGCTACTATTTCTTATACTGGAGGCGACTCTTTTTTACATTTAAGGCGACTGTAGCTACTAATTTCAACAATGATATTCACATGGTGCAGTAATGTCAGAATGCCTAAATGAGTTTCTAGGGAAATTCCAGTATTTGTGGGAAAATTTCTTCTTAAGCTCCAATCTGATTTTTATTGAGATAATCAAATAATTGGTTATATCCTTGTACTGCTACAGAAATTTGTTGAAGACTTCAGACAGATTTAGAATAGAAAACTATAGTATAGAATATCAATGTAAAAAACAGGTCTGATGAACAGATAGTTTGTTTTACATGCACGTAAAACAACATGAGTGTAACACAATCTGCAATTTTCACATAATATCGGTTTCTTGTAATTATCATGTCTTAATTTTTAGTTCTGGTAGCTCAATTTTATGGAAAATAGTAACTCATCAGGGGTCATTCCAGACTTTTTGTGAAGGGTCCGTTTTTGTAAAAATTGTGAAAATCTACTACTCATAATTTTGTGAATTTTAGTGTTAAAATAGTTCTTTTCAGCCAGGAGCCTGTTTTTGTGAAAATTAGCTCACAAATTTTCAGTAATGTGAAAAATAGTGTCCATTTAAAGACCAAAATACTTTGTGAAGGGTCCGTTTTTAAGGTAAAACACTTTGTGAAAGGTCCGTTTGCACAATTAAACATCTTGTGAAGGGTCCGAAAACGGACCCAAATTTCTTCTAAACAGACCCCTGCTCATATTTCAAGACTGGACAAGAGGCACTCTTACATATATGTGTCTGTTACAAGAATAAATGAGGGTATCGATTCCTAAAAAAGTTCTAGTTATCAGCTTTTAATTCTAATAGTCGCTGAAACTGGAATGAAGACATTTTTGGGGAAATTTCGGACTAAAGAAATTGTGTTCCGGGGAAATATTGGGCCATGAAACATTTCCTGTACCCTTAGTAGCACAGCTCATACCAAATACGTCGAAATTACTGTTACTAGAAGTGAATGAAATTTGGACGAATCTTGGGTGAATTTGTGATAGTTTGTTTGTTGCAGAGATGTCGGGGGCCAAGACGTACAGCCGAAGCAAGGAGTGCCTCTCTGAGAAAGGCAACAAGCCATCCACAGCCAAGGTGTCCGTGGCGGGCATCCACCGATGGGGAATGACCTCCTACACCTCCCTGCGTAAGGCCAGGCTGTAAGTATTAAGCAGGCATGTGATTTTTCCGCAAATTAGCGGAAATCCGCTAATTTTAGAGGTGTTGAAAATCCGAATTCCGCTCAATTGGTGTGCAGGTGTGGAATTAGTATTTCAAAGTGGGAAAAAATCGGAATATTTTGTTTCCTGAGCGGACATAAAATGTACCAAAACGATTTACAACCCTGTTTTTTAGGGTCAAATTTCAAAAATTTTCTGAGATTGAGTTTAGTAAGATGAGAATCCTATCTAAAAAGTATTAAAAAGCTAAATTGAACGTTTTGTATGGGATAGGGATTTGAATTTGGGCCCCTCACGAAATAAATTTCTATACCACTGTAACTTATCTAGATGCTTCCAAGAAATTTCAGATAATTTCTTTCTTGAGCAGTAGTACTGGGCGATGTAAGAAATTCTTAAATCGCCGATTTAAGAATTTAACATCGCGATTTAGTGCTAAATCGATTTAAGCCGGATTTTTTTTAGTTATTTTTGTAATCGTAGAAACTTAGTAGAAACACTTATTTAAAAAGGTGTCTGTTTCGCATTAGCCTGGTGCAGAGCAGACCCTAAGGTATATAATAAATTGCCAAAATGATTACATTCATAAAATAAAACATTAATTATGTGAGCTAGAAGAACCTAGAAGTGTTTTAATTTTTTATAATTTGTAAAAAATTGATAAAGTCAGATTGGTGAAATTCACGCCTAGCTAAATCTTATAAGTATCCAATAATTAAACTATCCAATAATAAGCCTTTTTTTGCCTATTTATTCTTTAAGATCTCTAACAGTCCCATTTACACCCTTTTCTTAATTTGTAAAGCAGTTTCAGTTGCATAAAAATCAGCAAATTCTAAAGAAATTAGAATGTAAATTTAACAAAATTTAATTCCAAAAAATAATAGAAATAGAAAACAACTAGAAAAATATTAGCTATAAATTGAGTTTTAGTTTGATTTAAAGAAAGACTGCAATACAAAAAAATTTGATGACAGTTATATTATTAATAAGATCCAAGTAACATCCTTTCTCAATCTTCATTAAAATAAATCGAAAAGATCAAAGCTTAAAAAACAGAGTTAAAGGTATCAAATATGGTTTTACAAAAATTCCATATAATGTAAAAACCAGTCTGTAAATTTCAGTCATTAAAATAAGTAAAGCTAATTCTTTTGATTTTACATTTTCATGATGGCTGTTGCTAGCCGACCGTCGTACGACGGACGGCAAGTCCCACGGCCATGGCGACCGACGTATTGTTTCGTACTGTATTTCACAATCCCTGCAAGATTTTTATACTTTATTAGCAATGCGCATCCATGTGGACCTGATTCTTGCTGTTTCTATAAAATATTTTAGCGAAATAATTTTATTTTCAATAAATTAATAATTTAAATTATTTTTTTAAAAAATTAGACTAAGTAAAACATTTAAAAAACCACAATGAATTTAATTAAATAAGGAATGACTGTTAAACAAGAGCAATTAATTCTTGCAATTTTTAATGGAATTTATAAAAATTTAAATTAAATTTACTGAAAAATAATAACCGGGCTCGAACCCACGACCTTCCGCACGCCAGGCAGACGCGCTACCTTTCCCCCATCGGGGCCACGCTTACCACAATCCTAAATACTTTAAAACCACGCCTTTAACCCGAGCATGCGCACAACGGTTACCCGACGGTCGGGAAGTCACTCCCTTTCATGATAACGCGCGGCGCGAGTATCAAGACAAAACGGCATGAGCCAGCAAACCAAAGTAGCAACACCAACCAAGCCGACACCTGAAAACTCAATATTGATACACGAGTCCGAGCTCCGAGCCGAAGTACAGCGCAAACAGCGAGAGCATCCCGCGGAGCCCCCCGATCCCCGAAAAGACGCCGCATGAAAAAATTGTCGAAGCGCGTGCGTACCAAACCAACCGAGCGCTTCTATGGTCCCCGATCCCCAAAACCAGAAGCCCCGACAAATCCAGCAAGACTCCGCTCCGCACTCGAACCCGAAAGAGACGATTCGATTCGAAGCCCTTCCAATTAACGAACAAAACAACCGCAGCCAGCATCTCAATTGATAACGATACAAGCTTTCGATTTAACGCCGATGAAAGACTGGCGATGGCGATGCTAAGGAATTCCGATCATACATCGGTTTTGTGGCAGGGCTTCTCGATGAACTCATCGATATCAAACTTCGCGCATCCGATTTAAGGACATCGCGCATCTCCGATCAAGACGCGGGACAGGCGATGAAGTTATGCTTCGATCTTCGCGCATCCGATTTAAGGACATCGCGCATCTCCGATCAAGAGGCGGAACAGGCGATGAAGTTATGCTTCGATTTCCGCGCATTCGATTTAAGGACATCGCGCATCTCCGATCAACAGGCGATGAAGTACGATGATTAGGCGACTACTGCCCTTGCTCCGGGACTCGGAGCGGGTGAAATTAGGGAGTTCCCGATGTTGTTGCGGTAAATCGATTTAAGGTTTTCGATTTAGAGGTTACATCGGAGCTCCGATGTTAGTATTAAATCGATTTTAGGTCTTAAATCGATTTAAGGCCCAGTACTATTGAGCAGTCACATGCCTGATTAAGGCTTTCTTCTTCTAAAGGTCCTTAAGAACTCCTTAGTTTTACAGTAGAACTCTAATTATTCTAGTCACTTATTATACGAATCCCTTTCAGAGCTTCAGAAAAATTAAGGCAGGAACATCCTGTCATGGGAAGTCAGAAAGCCCAACATCATTTTAAAATGGGAAAAAAGCTATTTTGTAGCTTGTAGCTATATAAAAAACTATTATAAAAACCAATCCAAGGCTTGGTTGATTCCGAACTTGTTTGATTCTAATAAAAAAATTCAAATTAAAAAAGAAAAGAGAATTTTTAAGATAAAACAAGGCTTTCAGAATTATTTAACCTGTTATGAATAAATTAGGGTCTTTAATTCATCAGACTTCAAAGTTCGATTTTTTTAAACCTTCTTCATCAAAATAACTTGTTAACGATTTTAAAAGATTATAACATATTAAAAATACATCCTTTTGTATTTTCTGATACTATTATTATAATTAAATAATCATCTTTGAAATTATATTGTTAGTCGTAAATTTGACTAACACTCTCATCGCTTGGTCCGGCTAATTGCAAGTCTGGCGTTACTTATTTTTACTCTTAAACTTCTGCCCCAACCCTGATTCCTGTTGCCTTCCAGAAACGGCGAGCGACAGAAGGAAGCTGCAGCGGCGGAGGAGCCTGCCAAGCGAGCAAAGCTAGACGAGGATCCGTACGGCTTCGAGGCCGAGCCCAGCAGCCGGCCCCCGGCGGAGCCTGCCAAGCCCCGCCCCAACAAGTTCTTCAAGAGCGGCTCGCGCTCGGCGGCAAAGAACAGCGACTTTGACGCCTTGCGGCTCTCGGTGCCGCCCTCCTTCAACAGCAACAGCAAGGACTTGTTCGTCAACATCCACTCCAAGCCCCCGGTGTTCCTGGCAAGCGACCTGCGGTACACCGAGTCCCCCAGATACACCGAGCCCCCCAGGTACACCGCCCCCAGCGTGCACTACATCCGGCCCTTGCCCCCGGTGGAAGGATCCGCCTTCGACGCTCTCATCAGCCTCGACCTGTCGGCAACGAAGCAGGACACGTACCGCGAGGGTGCCCTCTATGATGCCGAGCCGAGGAAGGACGTCCTGTTTGGCGCCTCCTCGCAGGAATCGCTTAAGGGCACCCCATACGGTGCCTCCTCTCAGGAATCATGCAAGGATGTACTGTTCGGCGCCTCTTCTCAGGAATCTTGCAAAGATGTCCTGTTCGGCACTTCCTCGCAGGAGGAATCGCTTAAGGACACGGCATACGGCACCTCCTCGCAGGAATCCTGCAAGGACGCCCTGTTTGGCACTTCCTCGCAGGAGGAATCGCATAAGGACACAGCCTACGGCACCTCCTCGCAGGAATCGTGCCTCTTTGGTGCCTCCTCGGATGTCCTGTTTGCCACCCCCTCCCAGAAAGCGCGCAAGGATGTCCTCTTTGGCTCTCCTGACCCCTGTAAAGACAGCATCTACGGTGGCTCTTCCGTGGACCCACGCAAGGACATCCTGTTTGCCGAGGAGTCTGTCGGCAAGGACGTTGTTTACAGTGCCTCCTCGCAAGAGTCGAAAAAGGACGTTTTCTTCTCCTCGCAGGAACCGTGCGAGGATGCGGCGTTTGGTGCCTCCTCCCAGGAGTCGTGTAAGGACGAATTCCTGGCTCCGATGGACACTGACTCGGGCCGGCTGACCCAAGACAGTTCTCAACTGGACTTTCCCTCTTCGCAGTCTTCGGAGAAGTCGGTCGACTCGAGTGGCATCGCCAAACAAGGGACTCGTCACAAGAAAATATTTAGCTCCTCTTCAAAGGTCTCGCTTGCTTTCTTTATTTTACATAAATATTAAAAGCATAAAAAATTTTAAAATTGAAATTTAAAGATTGTCTTATCAGTGGTCTGTCCAACGCAATTTTACTACCGTTTTTCGGTACCTTCACAATCCCACCATTTTATAAATAGAGGTACTTTCACAAATTCAGTTTTAGTAAAAACGGAACCTTCACAAAATACATTTTAGAAAAAAAGTTCTCTATGAAGCTATGTTCTCTGAATAGTTAAATTTTTAGCCATTCTAGACTAAATTTTCTTTTGTTTTTAATGTTTAACCCTACAGTGCATACTGATGCCATTTGGCAACACGACATTTTTCTCCATTTCCTACTCGAACTTTCATTTCCAAACGGCAACACCATGCAATAAGTACAATAGATATAACATTTCATTGTATTAGCACTTTAGACTGCCAGTAAATGGCAGCAGGGGTACTATTTTGAGACATTTGTTAGTAGTTAGTGAAATGAAAGTCAAGACACAGAAAATGCCAAAATAAAAGGACCATATAAATTAAAATAAAAAAAATTTTCAGCTTGAAAAAAAATGTTTTGAAAAGATAAGTCGTTATTTTATATTTTTAGAGCATTTGGTTTTATTTCACTTCACAATTAATTTCACAAGAGACACAAATTAATTTCACAAGGACAAAGTTTTTTGCCAATAAAAAGTAGAAAAAATAAAATAAAATTTTTTTAGTATTTTTTTACTAATGTACACCACAATAGAAGTCACATAAATGATTTTCAAGTGAATTGAAAAAATCATGCATTGTAGAGTTAAAAATTATTTACTTGTTATTTTGACTTAAATGTTCACAAACTCACAGAAAAATTTTCACAAAATTTCTAAGTTTTCACAAATTAGCACTTAATTTTCACAAAATAGGTACCTCTTAAAAAACCTAGACAGACCCCTGCTTATACCTTTTCTTCTGTACAAGGAATATCGGCACAGCTTCCATGAGTCTACCAGCTGCCATGTTTACCCATAGCTCAAATGATGACACCCGACCATATAGATTAATATTATTATTGGATCCTTAGATATTAATATTTAGTGTATTATTATTTTAGGATTTAATGATGATATTAATAATTGATAGTTAAATCTCCGGTTGGGGGTCAGTTATCTATTGAGCTGTGGTTAAACATGGCGGCTGGTAGACTTATCGACGCTGTGTCGGAATATCCAATAATTGCTATGGATGATAGTGTTCCCATTATAGAAATCAAATGGAAATTTATTTCTTGAAAACAATTTAACTTGAATCATTTGAGGTTCCAAACAGGACTGAGCCACAAAACAACCATTTGAAGAATTGGTATATTTTTCAGAAAAGGGAGGATATAAGCAGGGGTGGAAAATCTGCGCCAAAATTGGTTACCTGCTCCAATCTGCTCCAAAAATGGCAAAATTCCCATTTTTGCACCAAAAACGCGATAATCCGTTCAGTAACCCTGAAAATCCAACTGATAAGAAAAGAACCAATCCGAGAAAAATGACGATTTATAACGGAAAAAAGTCGGGAAAATCGCGATTTTTTGCGTTAGTTTCGTTTTGCTCGCGGAGTTTTTTGTTCTTCCAATATTCGGACGGGCCACGGGCGCTAAGTTGAAGTCAGCGTCATGCATTGTTGGTGCAATGTAGGAAAAACAACTTTACAGTGGTTTGAAGCCATGAAGTCCAGTAAGGATTGGGTCATTCCACGTCACTTCATCCAGACCATGTCACCCACCCATAGTCACAAAATTCAATGAAGATTTTTTTATTGATAGATATTACCTTCCTATTGACTAATATGAAATATTACTTCCATATCTCAAGTACTTTCTGAGAAAAAATGTCAAAATATTGAAAAATTGGAAAAAACGACATTCGAAGTGTGTTTTTTAGGACATGTTGTTGTGAAAAAAAATAATAACTTCCTTAATTATACAGATATCATGATGGAATTTTCACTAAAATGTTCCCAAGAATATAGAGGAAAATAAGAAACTCCAGTTAAAGAATTTATGTACTAGTTTTTAATGACATTTTTAACATCAGATTTTTTTACATGATCTGAACATAGGATGAACTGTCTAGTAGATTACTATTGAGAAATATTTTCTGTTCTTTTCTACAAAATTGTGATTATTTATTCTCCAAGAGATTGTAAATGATATTTTTCCAGTAATTGATCAACTACATCTGGCTAATGACCATATCCAATGTAAGTCATTAACCCTTTAATTTCTAGTGTAAAAATTAAATTATAAATGCTTAAGTATAGTTTTTATAATGACTCCTGGTTTTTTTCACACATTTTAATTGCTGATAGTAATTTACTGGACAGTTCATATGAAATTGGAAAAATTCAGTTGTACTACAAATTGATATATGTTACGGGCAATGTGATAAATTCTTGGTTTATTTAGGTCTTTGAAAATAAACCTTTAATAAATAAAAACATGAAAATAAACGTAATACGGAAATGAAATTTGCCTTGATACAAAACCTCTAAAAGCCGATACAAAAATGCATTTTGACTTGATACAAAACTGCCCTAAAGCTGATACAAAAATCAGTTTTGGATTTTCCACCCCTGTATAAGTGAACTAAACTCATTGTCGAAACAGCCCTAGTGGGCCAAGGCCTACGATGCCCATCTTCGTTTTCGTGACCGTGGGGCCCTGGGATGCAAGTTGTTAGGCATGTGTCCCGGTTAGGTGGTCATTCTAACGCGAGACCCCCAGTGTTTAGTTCCCAAGCAAGCTTGGTCAGGGATGTTGCGGCTGCGCCAATTGCGCCAAATCCTAATTCATGTGCTAAACTGCTACAAATACCGTATTTTGAGCAAAACTGCGCCAATTAACGATTTTCCTGAAATGAAATTATCAAACTCTCCTCTCACGCGACGAATTACTTTCATCCTCGGGGAAAAAAACTCAAATCGTCAATGAATGGAATCTTTTCCACATTTCTACCACTTGAAGTCAAAACCGATGACGTCAGCCATCGAAACCAGATATAACATTTTTTTGTAAATTTATCTCCTTTATAAAATAGGTTTCAATTCGCTGCGTTAAGTCCGTTAAAATGTCGAAAAAATCGCAATTTTTCCCGGAAGTTTCGTTTTTTTGCGGAGTATTCCGTTTTTCCCGCGATTTTCGTAGACGGCCGCGGGTCGGGTGCTGATTTAAAATGGCTTCTTCTTGCGTCGTTATGGCGATATAGAAAAAAAACTTGACTGTGATCCGAAACCCACAAGTCCGATGTTCCGGAAGTCGGAAAATTAGCAATTTTCCCTGGAAGTTTCGGGTTTTTTTCGCGGAGTGTACCGTTCTGCGACTTTCGTGGATGGCTGCGCGGGTGCCGATTCAAGTTGGCTTCTTGCGTCATTCTTGCGATATAAACAAAACAATATTACCGTGGTCAGAAGCCAACAAGTCTGGTGTTCCCGAAATGGGGAAAATAGTGATTTTCCGCGACAGTTCCGTTTTTTCCGCGACTGCTTTTCCTACGAGCTTATGTATAGTTAGCCTAACTGATATCTTTTCTTTTTCAGTTCAAAGCTGTTTACAATCACAGGCATTGGCACTCTTCAAAGAAAGCCGAAGAGGTAATTATCCAGAGTTGCTGATTTTTTATAAAAAAATTGGATTTATTTGATTTAATTTATATTTTTTTTACTATTTAAATGAATTACTAGATTTAAACTTCCAGAAACGTTAATAATACACTGGTATAGTTATTTCAATATGATATAATAATTTTGCATTACTTAATATCCAGATTTTGATCTATTGTATGCATTAATCAATTGAGTTAATTAAGAGAAGCAGTTGGTTGTAGGCTTTTCACACAGTTCACTGCCTTCTCACCGGTTAGATGCCGTCCTAAAAGGGTGAATGTGTACCATCAGTTACTAAAGTTTTTATCCTTCTCTCTATAATTATTTTTGCCAAATTTTGAAATCAATGTTAGGTTTGAATAAAACTGTGACAGTGATTACCCAAAAAAACGCCTCATTATTGTGAAAAAAATTAAAATCAAGCTTTGAATTATATTGATCCAGTTAAATTAATTCTTCTTCTTCTAAATGAATTCTTGCTTAGTTTATCACAATTATTGATTCCAATCCCTGCTATTTACCCCTTTTTGTCATTGGTGGTAAAATTTGTTCTTGAAATTGCAGGCAACTTTATATAGAGTAACTTTAACCTATCTCTCTCAGTTACATATCTAACAGTTTTAAAAATTGTAATCCAAATAATCTTGCAAACCAGTGGCGTATATAAGGGGGGGCGAAGGGGTCCTGCCCCCCCCCCCCGAAATCCAGACTTGGTGTACCAAAACAAGCTAAAACCCTGTTTTTTAGGCACAAATTTCCAAAAAAATTCTGGGGGAAGGGCCCCCAAACCCCCTTTCTGATTGGCATTTTATTATTCCAAATCTTTTTACAATAAGTTCATCAAAATCCCAATCCTACTAAAAAATATATTTCTAAAATTAGGACTAGGTGTACCAAAACAGTAGAAATACTGTTTTTTAGGGTCAAATTTCCAAAAACTTTCTGTGGGAGGACCTCCAGATCCCCTTTTTTACTTGGATCTCTATTATTTTGAACTTGTTTTTATATTAAGTTCACCCAAATGCAAATTCTATCTATAAATGTAAATCAAAAATTCGGACTAGGTGTACCAAAACTGGTTAAAAACCACTTTTTAAAAGTCAAATTTCAAAACTTTTTTTGGGGTTGGACCCCAGACCCCCTTTGGTACTTGGAACAAAATTATTCACAACTTTTTTTTATAATAAGTTCTTTTAGATTTAAATTTTAACAAAAAATATATAGAAAGTTACATTGAACGTAATAAATTTGCTTGGGAGGGAGTGAAAAATAATTTTTGGCCCCTCCCGAAATAAATTTCTATATACGCCACTGTTGCAAACCATTTTAAAAGCATAAAACTAGTTTTTTACTTAAATTGTGGTAGTAACATTTTTTTATTTAAATCAATGATTTTTTCAAAAAAAAAAGTAAAGTGATTTAAATCAAGCAACCCTGTAATTATGCCCAAACAAATCTCATCATCACTAATCTGTTGAGGAGGGTTTGCATCAAAACGGAAATCTTCCCACTTAGCAAAACCTATTATTTGGAGCGGGACCATATCTGGACTTTTGTTTTGGGGAGGGGGAATAGGTACAGATTAGTCAAGGGCCAATCCAGGATTTTAAACTTTACCCCCATTTTTGTAAAAAAAAATTACATTGCAGGGATCATGGTCAAGCCACCAATTTTCGGCCAAAACATCAGAGAAACCACCTTCGATTTTAATTCTCACATTTCCGTAAAAATTAGCACTACCTGATTTTTATTTGTTATTTAAAAATTTAATAGGTACTATTAAATTTATATTTGGTCAGAATAACTTTTCAAAATCTTAATTTTTAAAATATTTTTATATTGAAGTTTGTTATAATTTTCCCCCAATGAAGCTTTTAAATCTGAAAAAAAAACTCCTTCTATTTCTATTTAAAATTTCACACATTAAAAATATTTAACTTTTAATCTTTTGTGATGTAAATACCATGCCATGGTTTTTCTATGTTATTCATAGAAGTGAATAGGGAAAAGATTGGGAATTATCTTTTAGGATTTGAGTAGCAACCCTGTGATTATCTTTGGCTAATTGAATAGAACTTTTAATTCTGTTCAAGTATTAACTAAAATCTAAGAACACTATGAAGTGTGTTTTAAAAGTCTGTTTCACGTCTTTTATTTGGAAACAACATCTCATAAGGTCAGAAAAGTAAAGTAATCATCATCTGGTAATCATAAACAGTTGCTCGCTACTTAAAAAAGTATTTTTAAAACATTTTTTAACTAAAAAAAATTTGTTTGATTTCAAAAATTAGTGCAAGAAAATATAAAATTATTTAAAACAAATTCAAAAATAATTCTTGAATGAATACAGTGAAATCCTGTTACAACGAAAAATCCCGTTATTACAAAAGTCCAGAAAGTCCCCAACTGTTTTTATTTGAATTAGCGATGGTACGTTTACAACGAAGACATTTTACGGTCCCGTGAAGTTCGTTATAACGGGATTTTACTGTATTTCTATAATTAATATAAAAACATTTTGGGAGAAACCTGTACGGTTAGTAAGTATTTGGCAACTTTATTCTACCAAAAGTATTATTTAAAAGGGAGAACAGCTAATCCTCAATCACTATCTGACCTTGCAAACTTAAAGTATGTGACATGACTTAGAATATGACGTGAGTTAATTGTAATCCTTCCGTTTTGCAGGCTCCAGAGGAAAAGGGCGGCGGTCTAGCAGACGAGTTTGAGGAGGAAATGGCGAAAGAAAACTTCCACGACGAACCAAACTCCTCTGAAATCGCCCCCTTCAAATGTCCCAAAGCTTCCAAAGAGGTCAGTAATCTATTGTGGGATTTCAATTTGACGCAGGAAAGTTGCACCTGCATCAAATCTAAAACAGGCTGCTCTCTGAAATCTCAAAGAACAACAGCAAAAATAATATATTTTTCTAGAACGTTAACTGTTGCCAACTAAAAATAATCAGAAAAGCAAGTAAATGTTTAAAAATTAACTAAAACAGTGAGTGACTTTAATACCTCTCAAAAAAGTTGGTTTACATTAATAAATTATCTTCAGGAAAGTTGGTTTAGAGTCCTAAATTTATTCATTGTTCTTTTAAAAGAGTGTCTATTTCCTAAAAAATGTCCTCTTCTTTTGCTCTTTTTTTTAAGATTGCATTCTAATAGTCCAGTTAAATATTAGATAATTAATGAATGGTAGTTTATTTGGATGTACGAAAAAACCGTTCAATGCAAAAATCAGTCCGCGAAAACCGTTCAATAAAAAACAAATTTATTACATGTGTACTGCTTAACCAACAATAGTAAAAGTAGGGCTGCCCAACCTCCCGCCCGCGGGCCAGATCCGGCCCCCGAGCCCTCTGAATCCGGCCTGCGAACGAAATTAGAACACCTTTTATAACTTTATTTTCCGGGTTTTTTTGCTGCAAAAAATTCGTTAAAAAAATTTACCACACTCACAAAGTATTAGGTACCACATATTTCACCGATTCCAGATTGCGCAATTGATAATCACGCCTATTCAATTGCTTTCAGTTACTTCCATGCGTTCTCTCAATTATTGCCAATTCTTGATATTCACTCCAACGAGTAATCTTAAATTTGGCTCTATATTGTTTTCTTTGTCAAACATTTTGAACTTATTTCATGTAATTGTTTTTCATTTAAAAATGCCAAGTTGCAAAAATACTGTAAATGAAAAATTATAAAATATATTGTTGTAATTAAGCATCAGTTAGTGCTTTTGCTTTTCTACTGTAGTTTCATTTCTGGCCCTCCACACCTCATCAAATACCCTGAGTGGCCCTCCTCCAAAAAAGGTTGGGCACCCCTAGTAAAAGGGTCACGTGATTTTGATAGACTCAGAGGGGAGAAAGGAAGAAGCTGAGGGGCAGTTGATCGAAAGAGGAAGATACATTTACTCCCTCTTACCTTAGTTACACCCTCTATATACATAAAAAATCAGTATATTTTAAATAAAATAAAAAATACTATATAAAGCAAAAAATCACATGACCCTTTTACTATTGTTGGCTAAGCAGTAAAGCTATGAGTTTTTTTTAATGGTTTTTGCATTGAACGGATTTGTCGCGACAGCGTTTATTTTGATATAAATTATTTTTTTTATAATGAAAATGATTAACTCTGCTCTGTTTAGATTTAGCTTGCTACGCATAAATTTTAGGTTTGATCATTTTGATTTCATATACGTACATATTTGCCAGGAATAGCTTAAGGTAACGGGGTTGAACAGTCCACTGCTAGACCCACTTTATAATATTTAAACCGTTGATGGGAATAGCGATCTCCCAGGTCAGGGATACCTGGAAAAATCAGGGAATTTCAATTGGACCAAAAAAAAAGTCAGAAAATTGCTTATTTTTGCCTGAAACCTGGAAAATTATACAAAACACCTTTTTTATTTCCAAAATTGAGTAGGAAGAATGTTAAAAAATGATTACTTAAAAAGTCAAAATAGTATTATTATTAAATACAAAATTATTTCTCAGTTAATGTAAAAACCCCTTGATTGAAGGAAGAAGGTTAGGCTTAGGGGTCTGAGAAAAGGTTTTACAGTAACGGACCCTTTATCCGGCAAGCTTGGGGCCGACATCATCCCGGACTTCGGAATTTTCCGGATTTCGGGTTCGTTCCGGGAAAAACGCCGTTAAAGACACAGCTGCTTTAGTGAAACGAAAATACCCGCTGAAACGACATAGTCCGTTCCAATGGTAACGAATCCAGCAAAAAAAAACTTCCGGCAAAGCAAGTGGGCAGAACCGATAGCGAGGCAGCAGCCGATTTTGGAACAGTCGTTTAAGCGCGGGGACGATACGATTCGGCCGCGTCGGCCCTCGCCGAATCGTCCCATTCCTCACCGAGACGATGTCACAAAAGGTGCGGCGCATCCAATCATAACGGATCCAGCAAAAAAACTTCCGGTAAAGCACGTGGGTCGTCGCGGCAAGAACCGATTGCGAGGCAGCAGCCGATTTTGGAACGGCCATTTAAGCGCGGGGACAATACAATTCGGCTGCGTCGGCCACGCGCCGAATCGTCCCATTCCGCACCGAGAGGATGTCGCAAAAGGCGCGCAACCATTGTGCGTCGTAACAGCATTTACTTACTGAAAATTCTTCAAAATATAAAAAAACAAATTCTAAACGCGAGCCGGATTTCGGGTTCCCGGATAAAGGGTCCGTTACTGTATAACACTCATCCTGGAAAATGGGTTTTTTAAAACATGCCAACTTTATCTGTGTGGATTGGCGAGTAGCCCTCAGGCAGCCCAATAAAATGTGTCATTGAATTTTCTCATTCAGTTCTATACGGTGGTGAAGAACGTGAAGCAGGCGTACCAGTGCCACGAGTCGGGGGAGACCCAGGAGTTCAACGATGACATCGAGTACCTGCTCGAGTGTGTCCAGGAGTGCAACGGCATCGGGACACGCTGTCTCAGGTAACATCTCCCTCTATACTTCCCCAACTCCAGGGGTGCAGAATGTCCAAACAATGAAAGGAGTATTTCACCAATTATTGCTGGTTAAGCGGACAATAAGTGTAAACTCACAACTCTCTAGCGTCACCTCCAGCACGTGGACCGGTTTCGTCCTTGTTGGGACTCATCAGCACGGTATAGGAAGGCGACGCAAGAGAGCGGAGGGAAAGTACTAGTCTAGCCGACTATAACTGAAAAAGTGGTGACCATTGATTAGTCCTCCACTCATCTGCTGGAATGACATTGGCATCAATGATTGGTGAATCAATGGTCACCACTTTTTCAGTTATAGTCAGCTAGACTAGTACTTGCCCTCCGCTCTCTTGCGTTACCTTCCTATACCGTGCTGAGGAGTCCTAACAAGGACGAAACCGGTCCACGGTTGGAGGTGACGCTTGAGAGTTGTGAGTTTACACTTATTGTCCAAACAATGTTCAGGGAAATTCAGGTAGTTGTGGGGAAATTTTTGCCTGAGCTTATAAAGAAAAAAAACTCTACAAATTCGAGTTGTTGTTAGTAACAAGTATTTTGGCTGCTGACAATATCGTGTCCTCCGAATTCTACAGAAATTAGGTAAAACCTAAGGAATCACGAATGTACTGCGGAAAACTACAGATCCATGCCGAAAAACAAGCTTTCTTGGTGGAATTCGCTTTTCCTTCGTTTTGACTGATATGCAGGAAAAAACAACTTATCAAGGAGGGGAGTGGTGATTTGCATTAAAAATCGTTTTCTTGATTAATCACAACGATGTTTTTGTCCTTTTGACATTTTTTGGGAAATTTTGATGAAAATATTGAGACATTTTTGGGGGAAATTTCAGACTAATTAATTGTGTTCTGGGGAAATATTGGGATCTGGAACATTTTCTGCACCCCTTCCAAACCCTAGGAAGGAAATGGCCTTGCTCATTTGGGGTTATACTAAACACCCTTTTTATATTAAGTTCCTCATATTCAGGGGTCTGTTTAGAAGAAATTTGGGTCCGTTTTCGGACCCTTCACAACATATTTTACCTTAAAAACGGACCCTTCACAAAGTACTTTGGCCTTTAAATGGCCAATATTTTTCACAATACTGCAAATTTGTGAGCTTATTTTCACAAAAACAGGCTCCTGGCTGAAAAGCACTAATTTAACACTAACTATAAAATTCACAAAAGTATGAGTAGATTTTCACAATTTTAAAAAAAACGGACCCTTCACAAAAAGTCTGGACAGACCCCTGATATTGCAAATTCTTTTTTTAAAGTAAATGTATGTCAGAAATTCCAACTAGATGTACCAAAACGAGTGAAAAACTCTGTTTTTTAGAGTCGAATTTAGAAGGAAGTGAGATAAATGCTCCAGAACTTCCTCTCTTTTTCCTAATTTTAATGGAAAATTGGCCTGTGATATTCAACATCACCCCTAAAATTTAGCCTGTAGACATGTATCCTCAGTGACTAATGCATAATTTTAAACTCAACCCCCATTTTTGTGAAAAACTTACACAGCATCTTAATTTTTGTGAAAAGAACTTTTTAATTTACGTGAAATTTTTTATAACTATTTTAAATGGGGAACTATAAAATTAATGAAAACAGCATTAAATTACTTATTTCTACCTACAGTTTTATAGCAATTTAAAGACTAATTTAACCATGAGCAGAGATGCCAACCATTCCGGATTTTGCGGAATCATTCCGCATTTCGGCCCGGAATTCCGCAATTACGGATAAAGCTAGAAAATTACGGAAACTACGCTAATTATATTTTAACGACAATGTATTAAATTTTTCTTCTCAATTATCTGTTTTTAGCTTCAATCCTTAAATATTTTTTACTTCGAATTGCGAATAAAAACGATAACGCTAGTCGCTAGTAACTGATGAGATGGACAATCAATAAGAAGGGGGAATCAATTAGAATTCGGAATATTCTAATCTGCATGGATGATTGATTCATGGTAGAAAAAAGGCCTTCTGTTCACAAATATTTGCGTTTTCAGGACTTTTCTGAAACTTATCAAAAGATTGGGTCATTTTTTCTACGTGCAGAAAACGCGGCGTAGGGTCGGCAAGCCGCACGCCATGCCTTTTTTTTGCGGGCAGGGGGGGGCGATTACGGATGAGCGTTGTCTCAGGTTGGCAACCCTGCATGAGCAATTTACCTATCATTAAAGAATAATTTTAGAATTTTTGTGAAGGTGCTGTTATTGTGAGTACATTTTTTGTGAAGGTGCCGATAAACGGTACCGAAATTGGCCTGCATTAGTCCCTGATGTGTCTATGCAGTTGATGTCTGTGATACAGCGAAATTTAAGCTGTTTTGAAGATTACTTTAAAACTTTTTTTATCAAATATTGTTATTAACTGAGTGAAGGTTAATTGAACCATCCTTTGTAGCGTGCTGAACCTGGCTGCCAAGTGCATGAGCCCTGCCTTCCGCATCCATCTCCGAGCGCATGGGACCATGCCCAAGATCTTCAGTGCCTTACAAGACGCTCCCAGGGATCCCGTAAGTATTAAACTTTATATTTAAAAAAAATTTCCAGGGTTTCGACATGTTCAGGGGCCGCGCTAAGGTTTTCAAAACATTCGTCAGTGAATTAGCCAAATCATAAATTTATTAGCCAAATTTATTAGCTATTAGCCATATTTTTTTTGAGTAAAATCTAATTGCATGATTTTTTTAAGTTACTCCATCCAAAAATTAAAGCGTTCGCGGGCAGTCCGTGGCTGGCGCCGGCGTAATCGGATATCGGGTAAAACCGGTACATTACATAAAACAGCTAATAAATACAGCGCCATGATATAGATGGCGCTGTATTTATCGCTTATCTACTAGAAAGGTTTCGATTCTCAAAATCAGTTAAAAAGATACCTTTTAAATCCAAGTCAATCGGCTCATTAATTATGTAAAAAAATTCTAAATCATTAAGATAATAATCTATACAGCAAGCTTTTTGCTCAAGATCAATTATTTTTTTATTATCAACAAGTACTTAAATAATAATAATAATGCTCCCTCAGAAATAAATGCATGCCTTCCAATATGAGGCAGCTCGTTAAACAAAATTCTTTTTTCGCAATCTTTTTTAATCAATCTTTTAAATTTTCAATGGAGTATTTAAATGTTAAAGGAGTATTAGAACCTGAGAATCTTAATAACATAAAATTATGATTATTTTTTAATTATGTTCAGTAGATTATAATAGGTTTTTTATGAAATTCTAGAACAGGTTACGTTACGAGCTACGTTATTGTAAACGGAAAAAGTATTCGCCAGTACTTTCGCCAAAATTACTTTTTTGTCGCCATTTTCGCGATTTACTCGCATTTGGCGAATTGGCGAATGGTTAGCGCGGCCCCTGCATGTTTAAGATTTGCGAGACGTTTCTACTTTTTCTTACATTCCTATTAACCCTTTGTCTACTGCATTATGATGGTATGAATTTTTTTTCCTGAAATTATTATTTTTTTAGTCCCTAAATTGAAAATTAAGGGATGTACGTAAATAAAATAATCACCTTTGGAAAATTCAATCCGCTAGAGCTAATTAATTAAATTGATACTTTTGAGGGAGAAATCAGGGAAAAATTTGGTAATAATCAGGAAAATTTTGAAAATCTCTGCTAAGTTTTGGAAAAAATTTAAGGTTTTTTCTAACTTTCAAGTCTGAAAGTGCATGATTTTGATTTCAAATGTTTAAAAAAGCTTCTGGTGGTTCCTATGTGATAAGTGTAGAAATGGTTTCACTTTTATAGTGATACCAGTTTCAAGCCCTCCCGATTCAGGCAGGATACATTGAATTTTAATTCTTTCTTGTACTTCCTGATTTTTACCTTCATTTGCCCCTTTTTTAAGAGGATGAGAAATTAATAAACTTGTAAAATATCAAGGATGCCAGATTATCAGAGAAAACCTGGAATTATCAGAGCTTTGAAATAAGTTTTCTGTGTAGGCTTACCATACGTCCGGGATTACCTCAGACAGTCCGGGGTTTTTAGAGTTGTCCGGGGAAATGTCCTGGGTTTCATACATTTAGGATTTGTCAAACATTTTTAGGTAAAAATCCCCACCAAGCTGTTTAAAATTACGCTTTTTTACATTTTCTATTCAAAAAACTTACTTCCTGTCAATTTCGTGATAAAAATTAAGTAAATCAAACAATTTTTGAAAAAGTAATGTGTTAAAAGAAAATATAAAATTTGATATTTCTGTTTAAGGGTTATTAGTTTGAATAGTTTTTTCTTAGTTTGTAGTCTTTGGTAGTTTTATAGAGCACTTAATTAAGAAATTTCAAAACTATGTCCTGGGTTGGACCCGAGAAAATATGGTAAGCCTATTTCTGTGCCACCCTGTGTGATATTCAAAGGGTTAAAGCAGGGGTAGATCCAGGTTTTATATTTTGGGGCCCATTTCATTATTTTTAAAAAAAAAGAAATTGTTTTTGTGAAAAATTGAAGCAGCGATAGTTAGCAGATGAGTGCGTAAAAGTAAAATTGACTCTCAAACCAAGAAAATCACGAAAAATTCAAATATTTTGTGAATCTTTTCTTGCAAATTATCACAAAAACTAATTTGAATTTCATGAAAAGGGCGTTTGTATGAATTTATTTTTGTGAAGGGCGGACCTGGAAAAAGTTGTAACCTTCCCCCGAACCAAATAGAATTTTCCCAAACCTTATGTATTGCTCCTATGGAGCTGGTAGGGGCTTCCCCCGAACCAGGTTCGTAAGTTCGGGCACTTTTTCCAGGTCCGGTGAAGGGGCAGATTTAAAGAGGGGGAATTTTTGTGTGAAGGGGCAGCAAAAAGGCCCCAATTTTTGTCTGGATCAACCCCTGGTTAAAGACTCTTGAATTTCACCATGTTAGATAGAGTATGAACCCTGTGTAATGCAAAAGGTTTAACACTGATTAATGAGGAAGTTGCATCATTTTTTTATATTTTTTTAATCGATTCCTCTTGCAAAAATAAGCAACTACCCAAAATTTGAGGCCGATCGAGAAATTTTTTGATTGCCAAAAAAATGAACAAAAATCCCCTTTTTAAAAGCCATACATGTGATTCTTCCGCCAATTGGCGGAAATCCGCCAATTTTCTTTGCAAAATTAAAATCCGACCATTCCATTTGCAAAACTCTAATTCCACTTTCTGATTTTCCAATTCTTTTTTTACTGAAAACTCTGGCCGCGTAGGTTGCCTAGCAATAAATTTAAAGTAAAATTGAAAAAATATCGAAGTGATATGAAAAACAGTTAATATTTAAGCTAAAAAATGACTCTAGCATATTGAATCGTTGATCTCAGGAAGTAGAAGCCGATGGACCCCCTCTACTTAAAATGAAGGAAAATTTAGGTGCCATCGAATTTTTAAAAAAATATTTTCCGCCAATTTATTGTCAGAGTAATCACATGTATGAAAGCGCGCGAAAACGCCAAGAGTTTGGATGTGACGTCATCTTATACTAAACATTGTTGTAAAGCAATGGAGTTGATGGTATTATTGTTGACGTCATCTTATAGTTTAAACAATAAACGTTTTCAGTCACGTGTTTTTTTTCTCGACTTTTAAATTAAAATATTTAATTACCTGTACATTGAAAAACTGACTAGATATTTCATTTTACCATACAAAAAACCATACGGAACACTTGTTTGTTTTTGAAAATCTGACACATGCAACTTCCTTATTGTTATGCTGAACAAAGCCAGATGCAACTGAGTCGTTGTTTTGTTGCCAGAACCTGTCCCTGTGCACGGCGGCGCTGATGTTCGTGCTGAGCCAGGACCGTCTGACGATGGACATTGAGGCGAGCACGCTGAGCCTGATGCTGCAACTGCTGGAGGAGGAGGAGCAAGAGGTGGAGCCGGAGGCGGACCTCATCCTGCGAGACCCCGCCCTCGCCGCCATGCAGGACCGGCACCGAGAGCGGGTGGGCGGGCTCTGCGAGGAGATGCGGCTCAAGGGACACGCCAAGCACCTTAAGATGGACAACATCAATGTGAGTGTTTGTGAGCAGGGTGTTTCAGTTAAGTGTTTCACAACTTCTGGGAGGGATAGTGTACACCTAGACCAGCGGTTCTTAAACTCAGGCATGAGATTATTCAGAGTTTTGTCGGATTTTCCGACTTTTTTTCCGAGAAGTTTCAGATTTTTTTTCTCAAACATCCCACCGAAAAAAATTCGGACAAGGTGTTAAAAATGAGCTAAAACCTTGAATTTTAGGATCAAATTTCCAAAATTTTTCTGGGGGAACCCCCCTTATAGTACTTGGAACTCTATTTTTCAAATATTTTTATATTAAGTTCATTAACGTGCAAATTCTACCTGAAAATATATTGGAAAACAATATTGAAAATGTTGTTCACGCAGTTTTTCAGACTTTTTGATCAATCTCATCCCTGTAAACTGTGATCCACGAGTTATCTTGAACACTCGAGTTACTTTGAGTGTTCCCCAAAGAGTTTCACAATAAGATGATAGAACAATAGGGTATAAAGTGGCAAATTTAAAAAACAATTCTGGGGAGTTACCCTAGCCTTCCTCGAAATTTTGACTTTGATTTATTATTTTTCTCCTTAAAGATTCTGTGGTTTAACAGGAGCTGTTCTCTTCCGGTGTTACCGAATCTCAAAATGAGCTAAAACACTCCTATTTTCGAAATTTTTCTCGGGGAGACTCCAAACCCCCCATTATCATAGTCTATCTATAGTCTGTGTAATTTGAATCGGCGGCTCGCTACTAGTCATTTCCCATTGCATTTCTATTGCGTTGCCATGGTGACGAACTGCCTATTCTATTTACAAGGAGTACAAGTGTGTCCTATCCCTCCTAGAGGTTATGAAACACATATCAGAAGCCTGTATTGCAAACTTAGCGTGTTAAAATTAACACTGTGTCACTACCCCACACCAGACACTCTTCCATAGGGTTTGAGGGGGCTTGAGCCCCCCCAATGTTGGAAGAAGGGGGGCTAAGCCCCCCCAATATTTTATTAAAAATCTACCTATTTTCTTTCATGAATTAAAGAAGGCAATGTATTGGACGTCGTTCTTTTGGTCCCGTTCACTTGGTCATCTCAAAGGGTCTCAAAATGACTTAAAACACTACTTTCAAGGGTAAAAATTTCAAAACAAATTTGGGGAAGCACCCCCAAGCCCCCCTCAAATTTTAAAATCTATTTTGTCCGGTTTTCCCCTGAAACTTCCGTGATTTTTGAGGTGTGATCCTCCTTTTGTGTAAAATAAGAGAGTCTACAAAATGAATTTAAACACTACTTTTAGGGACAAATTTCCAAACTTTTTCTAAAGTAGAATCCTTAACCCCCTTCAAAATTTTGCTACTTTATTCTACTATTTATTATTTTATTCTACTGGGTTTCTTTAAAAATTCTGCTTCTTTAAATGAGCCCTGCTCTAAGGTTGTAACCCAGGGGTTGGCAACCTTTTGAAAGGGAAGAGCCAAAAGTAACAGTTTACGAAATTTCCCAGTTTTTAAAGAGCCACTATTTTTTGCTTCATTGTAATAGTATATGCTTAATCTATATTTCATTTTAGATTGGGAGGGTGATTTTAGTTGGGGAGCATTTTAACCCAACATTTTTTCTGTTGGGTAAAAAAATCACTATTTCCTCCTTTCGGGTAGGGTACTTTTTTACATCAAGTTTTAGATGACTTACGTACACATTGTAAATTAATTTTAGTGAACTTAATTACCAAATTTTGTATAAACGATGTGAATTCCTGGAAAAATAGAGTCTGGGGGTCATTCCCCAGAAAAAATTTTGGAAATTGCCCCTTCAAAATCGCGTTTTAGCTCATTTTTGCCTTTTTCGATTGCACCCTAGGAGCACCTCTCTTTAAGTGGCAGAATTTTCAAGGAAAAAAGTACAGTTATAATAAACAGCAAACTTTCGAGGGGGTGTGGATCCCACTTCAGAAAAATTTTTGAAAATTGCCCCTAAAAATGGTGTTTTCATTAGTTTTTAGAACTTCTATAACGACCAAATAAGGATCACTCCTTATAAGTCACAGAATTTTCAAGGAAAATCAGCACATATTCCAACATTTTTAGGAGTGTTAAGGAGTTCTCCCCCAGAAATTATAAGTAATTCTTATCCTTTAAAGTAGAGTTTTGATTTTGACTCATCTTGAGAACTTAAAAATAAATTTTCTGATTCTTTAAAAGTTTGATTAGTAAATTATTAATTTTTTCGTATGGAACTGGAGAGCCGCAACTTTACATCGAAAGAGCCGCATGCGGCTCGCGAGCCGCAGGTTGCCGACCCCTGATGTAACCTAATATGCTTCAAAAGGAGATAAAACGCTATTTTGTGGTGGAAATTTTAAAATTTTGGGGGGAGGACCCTCAAATATCGCTTCGCTTGGAATTTTCAATGTTTATAAAATTTTGAAATTAATTTTAACAAAATTAATATCATATGTGCAAGTCATGTAACACGGAAGTAAAAAAGTACTCGTAAGTAGGTACCTCAGAAAAAAATATTTAGTCCAAACCCTCCCGAAACTTAAGTCTAGTTACGGCTCTGTACCGTTGATTTTAAAGGCGGTATAAAAATCCACTTTCATTCTTCCCGATAGGTATTTAATACGGAGTGACTACGCTACCGTCGGGTAACCGTTGTGCGCATGCTCGGGTTAAAGGCGTGCTATTAAAATATTTAGGATGGAAGCTAGCGAGGCCTGGATGGGGCAGTGGGTAGTGCGTCTGCCTGGCATGCGGAAGGTCGAAGGTTCGAACCCAGTAATTTTTTTTTCAGTAAATTTAATTTAAATTTTTATTATTCCATTAAAAATTGCAAGAATTAATTGCTCTTGTTTAACAGTCATTCCTTATTTAATTAAATTCATTGTGGTTTTTTAAATGTTTTACTTTATCTAATTTTAAAAAAAAAATTTTAATTATTAATTTATTGAAAATAAAATTATTTCGCTAAAATATTTTATAGAAACAGCAAGAATCAAGTCCACATGGATGCGCATTGCTAATAAAGTATAAAAATCTTGCAGGGATTGTGAAATACAGTACAAAACAATACGTCGGTCGCCATAGCCGTGGGACTAAGCGTCCGTCGTACGACGGACGCCTAGCTACAGCCTATTTAATATTTTGGTTTTTTTTTAAGTATTGCGCATTTTTATTCGAATTTTTTATAGCAGTGGTGCTAAGACCTCCGAGGGTCCCCAGCAGAGGGAGATAGTTTCAAAATAAATAACACTAGTTTAAAGAGACAAATTTCAAAATTATTTCTGGGGGAGGACCCCCAGCCCATCTCAAAATTTTGACGTCTCTAGTTGTAATATTTTCTTTATGTTTTGGGGGGAACCAAAAATTTCTCAAAATAAGCTGAAACACTACTTTTTGAGGCAAATTTTCAAATTTTTTCGGGGGAAAACCCCAGACCCTCTATTATACTTCGAGTAATTGTAAAATTTTAACTTAATGTGAAATATAATTTAGTAACTCCTTAGGGGGATACTTTAGGAATAGCCTTTGGATTAGTGAAGATTGAAAGTTTAAGGACCGCTGTTATATGGAATAACTAATATCTTCATTGTCTAGTACTGGGCCCCCCAATATTTGATAAAAGTCGGCACCTATGCACTCTTCATTTTGTTAGTGATTTCAGAATAACTTTTCAATTAGTCTCACTCAATTAAACTTCTAGGATCATTCAAGTTAGTTATTTAAAAATATTTATTGTAATAATTATTTTGTTTTGCAGACGGGCATATTGGCGATGGAGACTCTGCTGAGCCTGACATCCCGCAAGGCGGGTGAGTGGTTTAAAGAGGAGATGCGAACTCTCAGGGGCCTCGACCGCATCGCAGACACAGGTGAAACATCATTTTTGGTGTCTTTAGGGTTGCTGTATAAATTTCGGATAGGTTAGGTAGGCCACCGATGCAGAATATGTCCGATCTAGGATCAAGGGAAATTTTAGCCTTGTGGGGAAATTTTTGTGCAAAACTTTAACATTGAATTCAATTTCAGTTCGGTAATCAAAATTTACATGGCGATTTTCACCGCAGATCGAAGGTTCCTTTTTGTTTTGCATTTCCGATCGTTACTTGTAAACATGAATCGGATTTTGTTATGACTTCTTTAAAATTTGGGAGAAATTTTGTATTGATTGGGAGAAATGTTGGAAGTAAAATCATTTTCTGCATCCCTGAGGTTAGGTGTAGGTTAGGTACTTGTACTATGAGACTTTAGTGCATAAGAAAGTTAGGCTGTTACTTGTGTGTTAGAAGATTTACTGTTTCATTAACCCTTAGCAGGGGAGGTGGGTCTCCCAGACTCCGCATCATTTTCCTTTCCTCCCCTCCACACACTTGGATTGAATGGATTCTTCCGCTAATTTCACTTTTCGTGACCTTGGCCCTGACCGCTTACTTATCAGCATGTTGACAAGTGCGATTTATGGAAAATTCACTTCTATTCCATTTTTTGGAAATTCCATTTTTTTCACCTCCCCTGTTACGGGTTAAATATCACCTAGTTGAAAAACTCCAGCTCTCAAGCGTTGCCTCCAGCCATGGACCAGTTTCGTCCTTGATAGGACTCATCAGCACGGCATAGGAAGGTAACGCAAGAGAGCGGAGGGAGAGCTTTTAGTTCACCAAGTTGCTTGAATGCTCAATGTTAGAAAGTCGCCAAAAAATATTTGCAAATTAATGAACTAAAATGTAAGAATGAAGATTATATAAATTGTCTGAAACGAAACTGTGGATGCGTAATGGTTGATTGTGTTGATAGGTTTAATGCAGTGGTCCCCAACCTTTTTACTACCACTGACCGGTCAAAGTTTGATAAATTTTACCGCAGCCCACTGGGGGGGGGCGTTGATTGTTTACATCCTAGATTATTTTGATGTATTAATGAGGTATTTGCATTAGGGTGGTCCAAAAAAAAATTTTTTTTTGTTTTTTAAGTGCTAACCCCCAATTCTTGTACCAACCCCAAAACATGCTTGTTCACAAAATTTCAGCTGAATTCAATAATATTCAAAGGTAGCTCAATGCTTACTTAGTTTAAGGTTAGCGTAGATTTTTGCCAATTTTAAAAAATTACAAATTCTAATAGCTGTTTAAATAATTTATTTATTTTATACTTTTTAAAGATTATTACTAACAAATATTTGGTTTTAGCAGTTCAGAGATGGTAGAGCGTATTGTGTCTTTGAAAGCCTTTCTACGAGTTTTTACAATATGCAGCAAAACTGCTTTTGTTCCTCCCTTTGTTATAAGTAGGCTGTAAACAGAAATGAGGGTAACACCTCGTTCCGCACAATCATTAATAACTTTTAAACTCCTAACTTTCTTTTGTCCCTCAATGTATCAATAACAGTTTTTCCATTGTAATGGATCCTCATCTATGAAGTCCTTATTTATATTTAAAACTTCAAATGTAAGCCATGAATGATTATTTACAAAACTGCAACGACTTTTGAGAAATGTTACCCACTTCCCTTGACTTCAATCGCTTGGGAAAATGGACGTTGTCTTCAAGATTGTATTTTTTCAACTCATCTACCATAGAACTTTTTTTTGCTAAGTTATTTGGTCACTTATTAAACTAAGCATAACCAAGTCGCCTGTAAGGTACCAGAATTGCCTCTTGATTGCATGAGTTGCAACATCAGCCAATTTTCTGTTTTCATTCTGGTAGGAAACACATATTTTTAGAAAATCCAAATCATTAAATGGCGCATCAACTGCAACTGGACTTGTGAACCAAGCTATCATGTAAATGAGAGTGCTAAAGTCATTAAACTCTTTTAAACCTTGAACATCTCTTTGTGTGAGCTGAAATGGTTCCCTAAACAAGTTAATCTTAAGGCAATATATAACTTTTGCCATCCATCTGGCATAGTTGAAGACATTAGGTGTTTTAAAAGAAAAATCTTCTTGTGGAATTTTACCCAAGTATACCAATGCTCACTATAGAAATCCCTTGTTGTCATCTCTTGCTAAGTTGTTCGTACGACTATCTAAATGATATATTGCACACTCAATGCTTATTCTTTAAGTATTTTTACAAATTCAGAGGTTGTAGACAGTAATAAAAGTTTCTGTCAATAAAATCAAATTTAGCTAGGAATCTTTAGAACAAAATAATATCTGGCCAACTAGAAGGGCCAAAAATTTAAATGAATCTCCAATTACAATATCATAGATATAGTGCAGACAAGCCAAGTTGAGAAGCTGTATCCCCAGCTTTTGCTCTAAAAGGGTACATGCCCCAATGTTAATTCCAGTGTTGCAGGAAGTACATGAATTGAATGAATTGCAGCACATGAATTGAATCAGTAGCTTTACATTCATTGAGATGTGCCATTGCTTACCCAGGGCCACTCGGTAGTTTGGAACCCCTAATAATTTCTTTACATTGTCTCAGGTGATAAGAACAGGAAGACACTCTGTATTCCGACTATCCAATTTAATGGTAAAACCACAAAGGTCTTGAGCTACCTCTAAATATTATTGAATTTAGCTGAAAATTTGTGTACATGCTTATTTTGGGGTGGGTACAAAATTTAGGGGTTAGCACTTAAACATTTCCAAAAAAGGTTTTTTTTGGACCACCCTAATTTGCATGGGTGAGGGATTTGCTTGATTTTATACTTTTTTGATTCATTATGGTTTAAAACTCCCAAATTTCTGATTTTCAAGTTCAAAAATGTGTCTTAAATAATTTAAAATTCAATCTTATTTTTGCCAAAACGCCCGAAAAGACACGTTATCAGAAAACGGGCTTCTATTGGATGTGACCTCACAGCGCATGATTTATGATTCGAGAGTGTTTTCGCGCCCAAACAAAAAACGAAATTTCTAAAATTTATATCTCAGAAACTAGGCTACGAAAATACTACTTGATGTGTAAACGTCATTCTTCATGGTTTTTTATCTGCTATTTTAATAAAATTTAATCTCAAAACGTGAGAATACCTCATTTTAATTTAATTTTATTTAAACATGCTTTCAAAATAAAATACAGTTAGACCAAAAAATAAATATAAAGCGATTTATAATCCCTTTCATTCATTAATTTGGAGTTTAAACCTAGGAATTTAAATTCATTTTCAATGAAATGGTCGGCCCGCGGCCCGGTACCATCTGATCCACCACTAGTTTAATGAACAAAAACATATGTAAGAATGATTGTATATTTAACGGGGTATTGTGTTTGAACAGTGACTTGCTCCACGGAGTCCCTGCTGCCGGACGAGGCTGAAGTTGTGCGGCGTCCGTCTGAGGTGCAGCTCGACAAGATCCGCAAGATCGACAGGTGCCTGCGCGTCCTAGAGAATGTGAGTATTCTTGTTGTTGGCATTTCTGTTTAATATGAAAACTTAGTGTGTATGAAATTTAGAATTAGCTGTGTAAGAAATTTAGCATTAGCTGTGTATGAAATTAAACAGATTTATTTTTTTTTTAAATTTGTTATCAAAGTCACAAATAAAATGATAAGCTGTGGATCAAAACACAAATAGAAAACCCAAATTAAAATCTAAACAGATTATTTACCGAAAAGTGGTGAACACATTTTTAACAAGTTTCAAACATTTTAATGGAAGGCAACAGCAATACTTAACTTCTAGACAGAAAAGGCATTAACAGCCTGCCATAAACAAGTTTAAAATATGGTGTACCTGCACCAGTAAGTAAAACACAGTAAACCACCTCGAAGTTGGAGTAGTAGAGTAGTGAGAAAACCAGACTGATGTTTATATACCTTCTCAAAACCAATCACATGTCTGTTGACATCATCAACCTTACTTCATATTACAAAGTTGAAAAGATGACGAAAAACACTTTTAAAGCTTTAAACTTGATTTGCATATATAGTATGCTTTCATGACCTAATATTCAAACAAGCCATCAAGAAAAACAACAGACATTGACTGGTCTCACTCAGTAGGGCTTCCTCTTTTTACAAGTGAGGTGATCTTTGGTGGTAAGGCACTTTCAGATTCTCTATACAGTCGAATCCGCTTAATGTGATCGCATTTGTTCGATATTAAACTGATAACATCCGATTGATAACAATAAGTGATTTCCTACAAAGGGTAAAATATAAGAGTAAAAAAATAATAAAATAAAATAATCGTAATAAAATAATCAATAAAAATAAAAAACGCTTACTCTGTATTTTCAGTTATGTTAGCACTACACCTATGTGATTCCATTCATAAGTTTGTTTTCTTTCAATTTCCAGTCAAAATATCATCGGTATTTTTCAAAATTTTACATAGAAAAGGCTCAAAAACATAAATAACCACTGAAATCCATCTAAATTCCACCAAACAAGAAAATAATCAAAAATCTATTATCACAGAAACATCTGCAAGTCGGCGATGGTGATATCCAATGACAAGCATGGATTCGCCCCCCCTTTAACCGTTTTCTTTCAATGTTTGAGGTCAGAGAGCATAGAATGTTTTATTTTTTTTACAATCAAAGCAAAGAAACATAACAATCAACTGTGAACTTATTCTGAGTTTCAGAAAAAAGAAATTAACCTTCAAAACGGAACCCCAAAGCGGGCGCTTTTTAGGGGATATGGACAAATTTCGATAACATTAAGCGGCCTGTTGATCCATAGTTGATCACATTAAACGATGTATTTTACATTAAACTAAATGGGAATGATCAGGACCTGTTGTTTTCGATAACATTATCCGATTGATAACATTAAGCGGACTCGACTGTATTTATACAACAAGATTAGTGAAATAACAATTTCAAAATTGAAAAAGAACAAACATCTCTAAAGTGGAGGGCAGCAAATACTCGACTCATCAAGTAGGAGAACGAGATTATTTTTGGCAGGGCCACCTTATAAGTACACCGGCTAAATCAGCTTTTTTCACTAAATACTTTTTTCCCTTGAAAGTTCTTCGGCATACATGGAACTGTTTTCTTAGGGTGTTATCCAAAGGTTCTGAAAACAAGATAAAACTCTATTTTTGGTGGCAATTATTTTCAAACAATTTTCTGCAGTTGCCCCCCAGACCTCCCCATTTTTATTTACACCTCATATTGTGTAAAAAATTTTTATAATAAGTGCTCCAAGATTCAGTCAGTACTTGTTAAACTTACCATACTACTTGGTAGGGGATGTTATTATAAATGTTTGCCTCTATGATGGATATAAACTCAAAATAGAGTTGTTTATTTCAACAAGTACAAAATTCAGTCAAACTTGATACAGCTTCAATAATAATCATGAAGTGATTCTTTGATTATCTTTTAAAATCTCAACTTTAATTTATCACCTTGCATAATATATTGTTTTGGCAGGTGACGCACCTGAACCCTGAGAACCAAGAGTACCTCCTGACGTACAAGGACTCTCTGCTCATCATCTCTTGCCTACAGTGAGTACTCTCATCCTGTCCAATACTAATAGTAAAAAGTTAAATACTTAATTACTAAAGGATAATTATCTGCCGTCTTTTTTTATAATCCTCCACTGTTTTAAACACTAGATACCTTACCTAGATTTCCAAAAATTACAAGCAACTGAAACAAGGATTTGGGAATACAGTGAAATCCCGTTACAACGAATGCCGATACAACGAAAAATCCCATTATTACGAAAGTTCAGAAAGTCCCCAACCGTTTTCATTTGAATTAGTGATAGTACAGTTAGAACAAAATTTCCGTTACAGCGAAGAAATTTTACGGTCCCGTGAAGTTCGTTATAACGGGATTTTACTGTATTTAAGTTTGAAGTGTGCAAAATAATTTTGATTTTTAATGGGATCAATAATTGTTCTTTAATTACGTCGAGGAATGGGTCGTATTGACCATTTCCATTCGTGCAGCCCAATAAAAACTAGCCTTTGAAGTGTAGTTGTCAAGAGGTAAAAATAAAGGGGATCAATAATGGAATTGTACCAATTAAACAGTACTGTGTCAACAGGGTTCGTACAGTGCTTAAAAAACCTTTAAAAGTGCTTACTTTTTGTTTTCGTTTTATAAGGCCCTTATAAAGTGCTTAAAAAGTATTTAATTTATTAACTATGGATCTTTGTTTTTTCTCTCTCAAAACATGAGTCATTAAAAAGTGCTTATTTGTAGTCGGAAACAGTCAAATTTTCTTGCGCTTTTATCAAATGTGATGTTAATTTTTCTTTTCAATAACTTCTATTTCAACTAGTGCATTTCTCTCAAGGAGCTAAAATAGAGTTAATGTTCTTTCGATCCTTTATAAATTGAAAAAGAAGGTCACAAAAATTGGGTTGCTGAAAATGCCAAAAATGAAGAAAAAAATGTGTTAACCCTTAGTCATCTTAAACCATTTGAAAAACTTTTTTGCAGTCATTATAATTATACAATGCGTGAGTTAATATCTAATATGTAAGCTCATTGATGTTAATCCCTAATTGAGAGACAAAAATATACTGAAATATTTTTGAAAACTCGTTGAAAAAATTTTATTGGCAGTTTGAAATGAATGTATACAAGTAGGTCTTCAAAGTGCTTCAAATGTAACAAGCCTGGTTGTCTATCCAGTTAACCAATATTGTACAATATTACTGCATGGATTGCTTTTTGGCTTTTTAATTGGAAATATTTGAGGCAGGATTGGAATAAAAAACATGTTTTATTTGTCTTATGCGTGTTTTTCCGAATGTCTTTTTTTTTCACCCTTGACATAGAAATGCAAAAAGTGATTTTCAAATTGAAATTAGATTAACAAAGCTATACTTTTAAATCACCACATTTTTTAAAGTTTTCATCACAGAATCATGCTCTTTATCATCCTTTAATTTCGTGTAACATAACATACTCTTTATCATCATGTTTTTAAATCATGTACTGCCTTTGTCATGGTGGTTTGTACCCAAGCCTTATACTTGACTCTTAACTTTTTAAGCTTAGGGTGATTCACACATGAAAATGGTGAGTAAGTTGCCTAAATAAGGTGAGCAACTTGCTAAGTATACATGTGTCTTAAGCAAAGTTTTTTTTTTGCTTTGTTTAAAACGTAACAACCCCGATTCAAGGAAAAAGATACTCAGGGTTCGTACGCGGCCTTGAAAACCTTGAAAGTCGTTGAATTTCAAAATTTCTGCTTAATTTTTTGCTTAAAAACAATTTGGCAATAATATTTAACAGAATTGAGCCAAAAAATTTCAAAATCCAATTTCTCGTTCATTAAATTTAACTACATTTCAACTTAAATAAATGTAATTTCTACTAAGAGATTGGAAATTGTTGCCCCCTACTCCAACACTAAAATATATATTTTTTGCATACACTTAAATGTAAAATGCTTGTTGTGTAAAATGCATATTTAGTAACTGCACCTGGTTGACTACCTTAATTTTTAAATTTTGTACAATGTAAAATAATCAATTATCTAATATAATAAAATCAAGTGTGGCTATGTATGTATGTATGGTTGTCTTTTATACAAATCCACAGTTTACTTCCGATCTGCACCAAACTTGGTATACCTACGTAAAAAAACCCAAGGAAAAACATAGGCTATGTTTCGAAAACTTTTAATGACCCCTTGACCCTCTTTCGACCCTTTTTATGGTCATTTTGCTGAAATAGCTTTATTTCTCCTCAAGAAGAGATCTGCTTACTCCATTGTTACAAAGAAAACTTAATGCTAAACAACAAGTTTTTAATAGAAACACTAGGTACAAGTCTATTTAAAAATTATATTACTAATTTAAAAATCTATTTCCATGAAATTTAAAAGTTTAAGTATAGTTTAACATACTATTTTTATTTGAGAGTTTATCTAATTTTTAAATTTTAAAAGCTTTATGGAATATCATTGTTGTTAAAATGTCTCCATGGAAACGAGTAAGTAAAATCAAAAAGTGATAATATTTTAGCTTTTAAGAAAGTTGGTTAACAAACCAAAAACTACTAAAACTCCCTTTCAACTAGAGAAGATTGATTTATTTTCTTAAATTGCAAAATGGAATAAGCTTTAATTATTGAATAATTTCATCGAAAACGTTTATTCTTAAAGAAATGATTAATTAAGGAATCTGAGAAATTTAAAATAATTTTTAGAATATTTTTTTCCATGTTGTAAATGTGGAAATCATTCAAAAGTTATATTGCTTGAGTACTGAAGGAATTTTAGTCCATCCGGGAACACCGGGATAAGAAAAATTACTAGAAACAAAGGGATAGGAAAAGTTACCGGGAACACCGGAATATGAAAAAGACGCCTGGGATACCGGGATGATTGGTAAATGCTGATTATATAAAATTAGAAATGTATTTGGGAAAACTTAAAAATCAGGCGTTTGCTATCAAAACCGGCTTATTCCATTTTTGGAAATTTTACAAGAGACAAAAAACTTCTCACGTCCACAGTTCTAAAGCTAAATTTGTTTTTTAAACTTTTAATTGTAGGTAAAACCAAAACCACCTAGAATTTGATTAGTTTTTCACTTTCATTACAGTTGCATTACCTTGGGCGTAATTACACTAATTAGGTTGGAATGAGCTGATTTTTATGCAAAAACACGATTTTTCATGCTTTTTTTTCAGTTTTTTTGTTCAATTAAGTGTTGTGAAATTGGTTTTTTCCAGTTTACCAGTTAATATTTGTGTCTTTACGAGTTTAAATAAATGACATTCACTTAACTTTTTCAAATGATCTGAAATTTCACAGTTGAGATCATAGTTTTCACCCTTTAATCTAATTTTGGGTTGGAATACGCTAGATTTGAGCTATATCCCTTTGCCAGGTCATTAAGGGACCCTCTTCCTCTAAATTTTCAAAACATGGGAAAAAGGGGATTTCAAAAAAATATGGAAAGAGCTGGTTTTGATAGCAAACGCCATAAATAATAAATTTATACTCTTCACCCGTGCAAGGCCGGGCATATCAGCTAGTATGTAGATAAAGATATTTTCGTAGTTACTAACGCAATATATAAGTTTATGAAAGTTATATTAGTGGGTGAGTAATAATAAGTGCTTTTGTCCCGATTGCATTTGGGGCATATACCTAGCCTTGAATTTCACATTTGAGATCCTTGGGTCCTTAATTTTTTCTCTCAAAAGTTGTATGAACCCTGGATACTAGATAGTTTTTCCATTGGAGATTAACTATTGCATTGTGTCTTTCAGGCTGCTGCGTCTGTTCAAGACACACCTGTTGGCCCAGCCTCAAGGAGAGGGGGGTGGGGACGTGGTGTCCTGTCTCCTCAACCTCCTCAAGATCCTCAGCAACATCACCTACGGCATTGGTATGTACAACCCTTAATTAAGAGGGTTGCCTTGAAGATTTCAGTTTTGGGCAGTAATTTTATTTGAAATATTTTGAATTCTTTACCATTCACCAAGATAAAAAAAAAGTTCATTTTTGATTCAATTAGTTCAACTCCTGTAAGCTTCTGCAACATGAATAGAGAATTTTTAAAATTTTAGAACAAAAGTATGACTCACAATATAACTTCAATGACTCACAATATAATCACATAGCTTTTTTTATCTCAGTAATAAGTCTTAAAAAATAATACACTTAACTTTTAACTTTAACTACTTTTTTGCGGGAACAAAAACGACAATCACGTGAATCCGATCGAAATGGCAGCTAAACTTCAGTTAAATCTATTCGCATTTCCCGCTAAAATACTCATCATAGAACCTTCGCTGCTTTTTATCCTGGAAGAGGATAACTGAAAGAGTGTTCCTGCAAATTATCGTCAATATATTCGCAAGGATGGTTATTCTATGTAATTTTAAAGTTGGCGGTACTAGTAAGTACCGTCGGTAAATAAAGGGTTAAACAGATGGTCTTAGTGCTCTTAAAAAAGCATTAATAGTAGTAGTTCATTAATATTGTCACAGATTTACTAAGCTGTCAACTTAAAAATGACAACCTGGTTTGTTTTTGCAGCCCTGGACGATTCCATGTTCCCCCCAGGGGATGGCCTGATGGACCAACTGCTGATGCTCATCTTGCAAGTGCCCCGGGCTGTTTCCACCGAGAAAAGATTCGATCTCCTGGTCTTGGTAAGGATTTACTCTGAAGTCTAATGAAATCAATCAGGCACTTGCTAACTCAACTCGCCACTATGGCGGCCAGAGAATAAACAAACTCGCAGTTCCATTGCATTTAAGTTCTTAAGAAGTACTAAACTTGCCCGTTTCCCAGTCTTTCCGAGCCAATGAGAAGTCTCAATATCGGATTTCTTTTAAATTGCAACCATCTCAACTGGCTATAACACAGGGATGAGATTTTTCAGACTTAAAAACTTATCAACAAAAATTTCAGACTTTTAATGGAAAAAATCAGCTTATAACTCAAATTTCTCAACTAAATAGTTGTCAATCTTATCCCTGATAACAACACGCGAGTTCATACTTCGGCAAAGCAGCTTATTTCAATCCTGGAAAAGTCATGGAATTTTTTTTCACCTTAAGAGTATGAACCTTGGTTAAATTGAAGTATAACTTGGGAATTTAAGATTTATTTATAAAAAGTTGCCTCAGTATTCTGCCGTCCTAAGCGAAAGTGTACACTAACGCAATTTCTCACAGATTTACTTTGAGAAAACCTCGCCAAAAGAGCATTTGGCGGATTTTCAATTCTATGCGGCAACCTGCTTACGATATCAGACAGCCAAGATTAACATTGAAACTAGCTCGTTTCACAGCAGCCAATGAAATAATTAAGAGCACTTTTTTCGTTATAAAAGAAAAACTGATCATGGTAGAAGTACAGTATTTTAAACACATATAGAATTATTTTTTACAAAAATATTGTCGTTTCGTTTTTTAAAAAAATCGAATTAGTTTTAGAATTATTAAGATTTAAAGTTTTAATTTTTTCCCTTTTTAAGTTTAACAATGGATAGCAGCAACCCTTTAACAACACCAAAATCGCCAACAAAACGAGCAGAATGAACGACTCTGCGTGAATTTCCCAACCATTCTAGTGGCTTGGAAGTAGCGAGATACATTCTCGCCAATTTAAAAACGCGCCAAGGGAGAAAGGAAATTGAAGTTTTAAGAAAACTCGTTAACGTACATTTCGCTTAGGACGGCAGTATTGTAGTCAGAGAATGCAAAGTCCTTTTCAGAGAGTGAAAAATCCCTCTCTACTAAAAGAGGTTTGGTTAGAGATTTATCATCTGAAATTTAAATAGTAGCACCAGGGGTTCCTCTAGAACAGTGGTTCCCAACAGGTGGTCCGCGGACCACTGGTGGTCCGTGAGGCCTTCAGAGGTGGTTCGTGAGAAGATTTTTAATTTTTTTCAAAAATTGTGTGGAAAATTTTAAAAAATAGTTCTCCTAATCACACATTCCAGGAAATAGTAAAAACACAACAGATACAAAAACATAAGTAAAAAATCATACGTCTCATAAATAAAAAATGATATGTTCTCTTTCTCTCCTAGGAATCATTTGTTCATTTCTATTATTTTGCACAGTTTTATTCAACAGTAGTTTATTACAGAGTAGAAACAAATGTGATGATGTGGAAAAGTATTGCATCAGATTAATTAAAACCGAAAGGCGTCGGGGTGGGGCAAATAAAGAATCAAATTATCGGACTTTTACTTGGTTTGATACGAAGCGAAGTGTTGAAAGATATTTCAAACTGGGATGCTATGGTCCGGCAGAGGGTCTCCAAGAAATCGTGGTATGAAAAGAGGAAAATTCTGAGATACAAGTGAAATAGGTTTGTTCGAAGATATGAGAAAAATTTACTAGCGAAAATGCGAAAGTTTTTGAATATATAAATTATTTTCTGTTTTAATCGCTCCTTTGAAATAATTATTGACTTTCGACGCTGTTTCTTCGGAAGAACATCAGTTAGCCTTGCCTTAGAATTTCCTCTGCCTCAACTCACAGTCAGTGCATGTCCAGTTTGCTTTTTTTGTGATCAACACAATTCCTGATTATCTCATTTGTCCTGCAGATTATTTTCAAGTTAAGTACTTTCTTTCAAATTTAAATCTACTAATAATATATTACCTTATTTGTTGGTTATGAAAAAGAAAAATAGCTATTTTATACTGTAGTTTTTTTCAACCCTGCAACTTTTGTGTAAGTGTGAAACCTTCCAGGGTTAATAGATAAAAAAGCTTGATAAAAATGGTTAAATGTCTTTTATAAAAGGTATATTTTTAAATAATAAGATATAAAATTAATTTAATGCTAATTTTTCTTTCAGGTTTAATAGATTATTTGATTTTCTAAATTCTATTTGGAAACATTGTAAGACTCGGTTTCCCCAACTTCAGAAAAAAGTAAAAATTTTAGACACTCCATGAGGAATGAAGGCACTGAAAAAAAAGTTAAAATTTGAAGATACAGTTAGGGATAGAGATGGTCCGCGGAGGTTCAAATTTAAGTGAAGTGGTCCGCAGACATATTTGAGTTGGGAACTGTTGGGAATTATGGACCCGTTGAAATAGCAGAGCCCATGAAGAATGAACAGCACAGTAGAGGTTGGGCAAATCGGTGAAAAAAGAAGAACGCAATATTCATGCAATGAGGATTTATTTAAGTCCAAAAGGGTTATCCATCCGTCATTCAAAAAGAATGAAGCAACAAGAGTAAATCTATCAAAAATATCGTGACTTCACAACAAGATGGCCATCATTACAAAGCCACCCACAACAGTACCACGTACTGCTAGCATGAAAAAGAGCGAAGAAGAAAGAGAGCTCGCAGGCTCCAGTATTTATCCACTTTGTATTAACCGCGGCGCTCCGATCCCGATTACGTCATCGTCACTGCTGGATTAGAAACGGCGTGACGCAAAGGCTAATGGGACCGGCGCGCGCACGGCCACAACAGAAAATATGTTAATGAGATCGGCGCGGGGCGTCATGGAGTTGGATTATTGTCAACAGGAACCACTGCTCTAGAAAGAAAATGGGTCCGTGTTAGGACCCTTCACAAAATTCTAAAGGTCTAAAGTGGTTTGAAAATTGTTTTTAAAATGAGTTTCCATCTATTTTTAAGGGAATTTGCCAATTTGAAAAGTTAAGAATGCTGTGGTTGTACTACAATCTCTTTATTTTCAAAAAATTCCTAAAACAGGACCCAAAAAACCTGGATGAACCCCTGAGCACCATCTAAATAACCTTTCTTGAATCCATTCCTTGTGGATTAATCTTAATAATAAATAAATACAATCTTTTCTCGTTACCTTTTTTTGTACATAAATCTATAGTGCACAATGGAGTGGAGCTTGCCTTCCAACACTCAGTCAAAAAGCTCTATATCAAGCATTAATTGACCATGTCACGTAACGCGGAGTGTAAACTTTCAACAAACTGTCTGTGTTTCAGTCTCTGGGGCTGATGATCAACCTGGTGGAGTACTGCAGCAGCAACAGCGCTAAGTTCGTCCAGATGCACGCTCTGGGCTCCTTCGAGGGGGTCAACGACGGGTACGAGATGCTGGCAACAGAGGCCCTCGTAGAGGTGAGTTACCATTCATTCAAACGGAAGTGCACATGGTTCATATGGTGCTTAAGAACTTAACCTCACCAAACCTCATTGACTCTGAAATTAAATTTTAAAAATAAACTAGCATTGTGTGATTAAAAACAACTTTGTGCATGTATTCTGTGGGATGGAGGAAAATTGAATTCCCCGTTTATTGCAATAATAGTAATGCCACTGTGTGTGTTGCAGCTGATGTTTGAGCGGCTGGAATGCGCTCGTCTGTCCGAGGAGCAGGCTGACGAGCTGCTGAGCACTCAGGAGGCCAAGCACGCCGAGCGCAAGGATGCCGAGGCGGCGGCCGACGACCTAGAGGAAACCCTCATAAAGAGTGAGTATTATTCACTCCAGCGAATCGAAAGCTTATAATCCTGCTTTTTTTATTTTGAAAATAACAATGCTATGTATTATGAAAAGGTATAGATCAGGGGGTGTTGCGGGGTACTTCAGGAGCGCGACACCCGCGCGCTCCTCTCGCTGGACCGAACCCCGTAGTTGATCCATACCTGGCAACGGGACCCCACAGGACTTGCCCGGGCAGTTTCCCCTGCTCTCGTTCTTTTTCGTCCACTCCTCTCCGGAAGCAGACGTTATCTTATTTCTCACCTAGCACAACCGCTAGGCCTAATGTAATGTTAATCAAGTAATAAAAGTTAAGTTTAAAGTTAAAGAAGTGTTAGTGTTTATTAATATTATTAAGTGACGGGATGGCAAATCTCCCGTATTGGTGACCCAAGGATATTTCGCGCACGATTCTGGTGATTTTTTTCTCGGCTTCTAGTGCGCTGTATAACTTAGAAAAACTGGATAATTTAATTCCACAAACTGCTGCGTGTAAGTTTTCGGCAATGACAAAGTTTTCGGAATGGCGATTCGATCAGAAATTGGTGCATTGGTACAAATCAAGGTTATGAAGAAAGTGTATTCCTTGTAATTTTGTAATGAAGATTGGAAATCAAGGTTTTTACCAAATCTTGTCAAATTTAAAAAAATAAATGCTCCTAAAGTCCTAATGAAATGTCCTAAAATTTTTGAAAAGTTATGTCCTAAAATTGTAAAATTTTCACTCCTACCCCTGAGCTTATAATCCTGCTTTTTTTATTTTGAATATAACAATGCTATGTATGTAAAGGTATAAATCAAGGGGAGCCTACCCAAATGATGTTGAGGGCCACTTTGGAAAACCACTATTCTCTCGCGGGCCGCATATAAAATTTTACGAGATTAGGTGCATAGAATGACAGTGAAGTAAATATAATAAACTAGGTATAAATTAGGGAGTTTCTTAGATCCTTTGCTTAGTTTGACAGGTCCATTTAAAAAAAAACAGTTCAGTTAGATTTTTAATATTTGGTGTTCATCTGGGAGTGACGAGTTTAAATTTTCTGGGTTCACATATCAGTGTTTCATAGGAGAAGATCACTTAATGATGAACGTCCCTAGTGAATCGGTGTAAACTATCTTCCATCTTTTTCAGCCCTCCAGAAAGCTGGTAAACACATGGAACACAGCATTGTTGCTGCTTACATCGTCATCTTGCTCGGGTGTGTCTCGCAGAAACATCCGGTAAGTAGAGACCTCTTTTTAAACAACACCAGAGTATCAATGATAATTATAAAAAAAGTTTAGCAAAAGCAGTATTCAAATTTGTAGCATTAAAAATATTTAATTTTTAATGGAATGATACATACAGTGGTTCTTAAACTGTGGTTCGTAGACCCCTCGGGGGTCTGCAGCACCTTTCTAAGGGGTCCACGGGTAACCTTGGGCAGGGTTATGTGTATAACACTTAGTTTTAAACACTTGTTTTAAATGTGTTTAAAACAAAGAAAAAAACATTGTTTAAAACACATGTAGTTTTTAGCAAGTTGCTCCCTTTATTTAGGCAACAAACTCACTATTTTCATGTATGGATCACCCAGAGCCTAAAAAGATAGTGCCAAGTATAAGGCTTGGGTACAAACTGCCATGACATAGGCAGTACATTGCTTGATAAAGAGCATGATGCTGGGAAGAAAACTTACAAAAATCGTTCAAAAGAACGAACTGTTTGTGGTGTATTTAAAAGTATAGCTTTATTAATCTAATTTCGATTTGAAAAGTCAAATTTAAATTTTTAAAAATCACGGATTTTTTTATCATTTCTATGTGGAGGGTAAAAAAACAAATAAAATGTTTTAAACAAAAAAAAAACATGTTTTTTATTTAAAAAAACATGTGTTGATCCCTGACCTTGGGGAACACAAAAGTTACCTTTGAGTGTTTCCCAAAGATTTTCGAAATGAGATAAAAGCCTAGTTTAAAGGGACACATTTCAAAATTTTTTCTGGGGTAGGATCCCCAGACCCCCTCTAAATTTTGAATTCTATTTACAATATTTTTCCTTGAAAATTCTGGGCTTCACAAGGAGCTGTTCTCTTTGGTTGGATGAAACCAAAAATGTCCCAAAATAAACTAAATAATTGAGGTGAATTTTCCTCAAAGACCTTTTCCTAAAGACCCCAGACCCACCATTATTACTTGAAGTAATTGGAAAAGTTTAACATAATGGTGGAACATTATAGGGGGCGCCTTAAGAATAAAGTTAAGTCAACTCCCTTTTGAAACAAGTCTGGTTACTGCTCTGGGGTATTCAAAATCTTGGGGGGCCACGATGTCTGGCTGGCGGTGATCGAAAGTTTAAGAACCGCTGTACTAAACTATTGGAGGATTTTTCAATGTGTGTTGGTTTGCTTGCAGGACTTCATTCAAGTGATGAAGGACTTCGTACCTAATGGTAACTTTGACGTCATGGTGGATGTCCTCAAGAAATTCAAGAGCTTCGTTAGTCTAACTGTGAGTAGTTTTTTTAATTTGTCTTTATAGGGGTCTGTTTAGAAGAAATTTGAGTCACCCTTCACAAAATGTTTCATTGAGAAAACGGATCCAACAACAAAAACTGCAACAACTGCAGATTTGCGACCTTAATGAGGTATTCTCACTTTTTGGGATTAAATTTTATTAAAATAGTATATAAAAAAACCATAAAGAATGACGTTTACATCAAGTATTTTCGTAGCCTAGTTTCTGAGATATAAATTTTTGAAATATTGCTTTTTGTTTGGGCGCGAAAATACTTTCGAATCACAAATCATGCGCTGTGAGGTCACATCCTATAAAAGCCCGCTTTCTGATCACGTAAAAACAATAAACGCAATGGTTTTCATGCGCTGTGATGTCACATCCATTAAAAGCCCGTTTTCTGATAACGTGACTTTTCAGACGTTTTGGCAAAAATAAAATTGAATTTTAAATTATTTAAAACACATTTTTGAACATAAAATCAGAAAGTTTGGAGTTTTAAACCATAATGTATCAAAAAAAGTATAAAATCAAGCAAATCCCTCACTCATGTAAGTACCTCATTTTCACAAAAACAGGATCCTGGCTGAAAAGAACTAATTCAACACCAACTAAAATTCTGAGTAGATATTCACAATTTTTACAAAAACCGGACCCTTCACAAAAAGTCTGGACAGACCCCTTAGTCTTGTTGAGTTACACTGGAATTTTTGGCTGCTAGTCGTTGGTGATCTCAACCAATTTGGTTTTGGGGATGTTGTAACTGAAATTAGTTCTGTTTTATAAACGATGGATTTTTTTTGTCAGAATGGCGTTTTGAGTTAGATTTAGTATATTTTCTTGCAACTGTATATGTTTATATAGATTGATATACTTGTACTGTGTAAAGTGGAGGTAAAACGGGAAATTGAAATGCCTATGGTGGAAATAATTTCGGATTGCCATGTTTATTAATAATCCTTAATATGAGCTGAATCGATTAATATCTTCAAGTGCTAGTTTTCCTTTTTGAAATTTCATAGTTTCTTCATAAAAGTGACTATTTTATTATGACTATTTCATAAAATGAATTTTTACAAAGCTAAGCTAAAAGCGTTTTGATTTCTTTTGAAGAGTGCTGATGGCGGGTTTTTTTTCAGGGTTCGATGGGCAACCGAGAACTGGGCTCCATACAGAAAGTGATACACCTCCTGGAATCCAGCTAACGACTCACCCGATTTGTAATTTCTCATCTCTGTGTAAAAGGACCTGTTGTTGAAGTAAAGGCTTCGGCGGCGGCACACGCTCTCTCCTTTCCTTGCACACCACCTTGCCTCCCACAGTCTTGGAAGCGGACTTTGACGACCAAAAACGTAGTTTCGACTGGTAGATGGGTACAATATCGGATTTGCATCATTGCTGGAGATCGTTTTCGATGACAGCGTGTCTAAAATTGAGCGGCTTTCCCCCCCCCTCCTTTTCTGCCAGCCCATAGTGATGAGGTCGGGGCTTCCAATCTCGTGAAACGTTTCCGCTTTTCTTTCTCGACTCTAAAATGAGCCCCTGTGTTTGAAAAACTCCTATATCGAATTTGGAAACGTAATTCATACATGTGATTCTTCCGCCAATTGGCGGAAATCCGCCAATTTGCTTGCAAAATTAAAAGCCTGACAATTCGATTTGCAAAACTTTAATTCCACTTTCTGATTTTCCAATTTTTTTTTTACTGAAAACTCTGGCCGTGAAGGTTGCCTAGTAATAAATTTAAAATAAAATCGAAAAAATTATTGAAATTATATGAAAAGCAGTTATTATTTAAGCTAAAAAATATGACGCTAGCATCTCGAATCGTAGATCTCGGGAAATGGAAGCCAATGGACCCCATCTATTTAAAATGAAGGAAAATCTAGGTGCCATCGAAATTTTTTTTGAATATTTTCAGCCAATTTATTGTCAGAGTAATCACATATATGGTAATTAGATTAAATGTTAAAATTGACATTTGTGTAGAGATGTGGGTTTTCCGGAAAATTTTCCAAGCCACTAATAATAATTAAGTATTGTAAAATTAAACTTCCGATCACTGGAAGCAAAAAATTAACAAAACTGGAGAATTTTCATCAATTCTGGATGATGTTCCTTTGAGATTCATCCAAAAATAAAAACAATCAATCAAAAACTAATTAATAAAACATTGAAATCATGATTTAAAATTTTTCAATCATATTTAATGTTATATAATATAATAAATATTGAGATAACTATACATATAATGTATATAAAATGCCTCGATATTCAATTAAAAGATGTCACACAAGGAGAAATTATTTCATTATTCATTTACTAAATTGACCTATAAATAACTGAAAGGAAACCAAAATAGTATTCTAAAATTACTGGCCGGGGCATATTTCTCACATAAAAAGGAAATTAGTTTTTTAATACTATTTCTGAGTTCCAATATGCCATAAAGAAAGTCACTAAAGACGATGATCCCAATGCAAAAAAATACACACAATAACATTAAATTTATTTCAATGAAAGCGAAGCAAATTGGATACAAAATGGAACTAATAAAACAAAGCAAAAAAATAGCGGAAAAATTTCCGTAAAAACATAGTGGAAAGTTTTCCGACCCACATCACTACCTTTGTGTAGGTTTGTTCAAAAAGAAAATAGGCGAGTTTATAAAAACACATCAGGTTTATTTACATTCTAATTACACTAATAAAATCATTATTTTTAAATCTTTAGAACAGCTTTTAACAATATAAGAAGTTGTATAGTAAGACTAGGACTAGTTAAAGAAATGTGACTCTCGTAGATAAATTCCTAACTCTAGTATTTTTTTTATATAACAGAGAGGATCTTGTGTTACTCCATCGTTGTGAAAAAAGGTCTAAAATTTATTTTTCAGACTAAACAAAGGTTTTTAAATCAGTTTTTATCCTTGGACCGACATTAAGACGAGATTTGAAGACCCATCTCTTTGAGTCTTTGGGTTGACGGGAATGAAAAGAAAAAGTTCCTCACTTGTAGACGCAATAACTAGTTGTAAAAGTGTATCGTTTTTCCGGTTATGATACGAATTAATTGACATCATTATGAGAAAGAAGAAAGAGCCATATTGGGATGACTGAAAAAAAAAAGGTCCTTTAGGGTCAAATTTGAACATTCTGCAGGGAGAGGACTTTAAATGCCCATTTTTAACAGTGATATAGTTCAGAAATTACGAACTTATTATTTTAAGGAATTATTTATTAACAAACGGCTTTAAAAAACATTTGGGCTTTAAGTCTCATACTCAGCTCATCTTTCGGACAAAAATATGTAGATCTGTAATGCGTTCATTGGCTATAAATTGTTTATTTCACTAATGATTTGAAATTAATCGGACCAAGAAATAAACATGCTTTCAAAGAGCCCCTAAAGATTCATTTGAAAACTTGAAAGCCCTGCAGGGCAAATTTTCAAACTGAGTTTTCTTTTGGGAGCCCAACTTAGTAACGCAATGCAACAAATTGCTTTTTTGTAACTGCCCCCAGTTTATTGCATATTGTGAAATGACACAACGAAAAGTCCCCAGGCACTGAGTGATGTTTTACTAGGACATCATAAAAAATTATATGGTTCAAAATTTTAACATGGAAAGTGAAAAGGTTATGATCTGTCTGAATTCTGGTTGTAACCGTTTTTTCCCATTCCAATGTTAATTTTTCGAATGATTATACAGTAAAGCACCGTTTATACGTCTTTCAAGGGACCGACGTAAATCTACGTATAAATGAAAAAACGTATAAACAAAAATGTCCTTAATTATTAGGTTTATAACGCTCCTAATGCATATTTACAAAAATACATTAAATTTTAGATTTTTCTTTTGTGGGGTCATTTAGCGATCAAAGGAATTCTTCTCCTCTGCAGGGGGTGATGGAGACCCCATAACCAAAGATAAGAAGGGCCATAAAACTGTAGTGTAGATCATCCCGTTATCAGTTCAACGAACTGCCCTTTTACTCCCCCCACTCCATTGGTCAGATTGCTCATGCCCCCCACAATGGCCAAGGAATGCAGTGCTCTTCAACCTTTCTTGGGAAAATTTTCCCACGGAATAACAACTGATACTGGATATTTTCGAATTTAAAGACAGCCAAAAACGACGTATAACCGATATTGCGCGTCGTATAAACGAAGAATTTTTGTATTAAAATGAATAGGAATGAATTGGGACTTTGCGAAAACGACGTATAAATGATAAAGTCGTATAAATGAGAAACGTATAAACGGTGCTTTACTGTATAACTTTTTTCAAAAGATGTCCTAGAGAAACATCACTAGGTGTATAGGTTATTTTGTGTTTCGATTATATTTGCAATGCGTTATATTTGGTACGATGATGGCTTCTTAAAGGAAAATGGTCTGTAATAGTTTGGAGGAATTGTAAAATAGAAAATTGGTCCGCTGTCCAAGACTGGGAAGCTTTTGAGTTGCACCTTCTGCCGGGTTTTCCCTCGGAAGGCTTTGTAATAGCCTCTCTTCTTTCATTGTGTCATTCATAGGGAGAACTTTGTAGAATAAGTATGTTGCCTCTACTAAATAAATAAATTAATTTCAGTAAAACAACAAGTATATCAATGCTGATGGATGGGAAAACATCCTTCTTACACCAATGAGTATTTGGACCAGGGTTAAGAAAAAACTGGATTTTGGCAGTTTTATTATTGAAGAAAATCATGTAACAAAATAACATACCAAGAACTGGTTTAATTTTAACCAGGTTTCAATAATTAAAGGTTTATTTTCATTATTGAATGGGTTTTTTTCAAAATGTAAGACGTTTAAAGTTTGAAAAACCCACCTAACTATGGAAAAACTGACATTATTTTGACAGAACACATTTAACATAGAAAGAACTCACTAAAATTTGAAAAAACTCACTATTTAAGAGAAAACCACTTAGTTATGAAAAAAAAACCACACCTTTTCCAAAAAAACAGTTTTATGTGAGTTTTTTCAGGGTTTATTGAAAAAACCCGGTTTTTGCCAACCCTGATTTGGATGCCATTCAAAGAGTACTGTGTCTCTTGAGGCTCTTTTTTGGGTTGAAAAACTCGTTGAAAATGAAACTATTTCTTCGATCGACATAATCGGTAACTGTTAAATCGTATGTGGGAGACGGTTATATCAGTTTATCTTGCTAGATGACGCTGCAGTCATGGGGTTGCCTCAGGAGTAGATCCAGGTTTTATATTTTGATGCCCATTTCATTTTTTTTGTAAAAAAGAAATTGTTTTTGTGAACGGAAAAATTAAAGCAGGAATAGTTAGCGGAACAGTGCGTAAAAGTAAAATTGACTCACAAACCAAGAAAATCGGGGAAATTCAAATATTTTGTGTGAATGATTTCTTGCAAGTTATCACCATACTTTTAAAATATACACGAATGCGCGAACGGTGTTCGCAGAAAATTTTGCCCTCTGCAGAAAAACTACAAAAAAAAATTTTCAGAAATTTTTCAGCAGAAAAAATATGAAAACATTTTTTTTAGAAATTTTTCTGCTGGAAAACTACTAAAAAAAATTTTTTTAGAAATTTTTCTGCAAAACTGGATGGATTTTAATACCTTTCACTTAGTAAAATAAGGTTTAAAATAAATTGAAAAATTTAAAAAAGAAATCCTAAAACCATAACTCCACCTGTGCAAGGCCAAAATATTTTTAAAGGATGTAACTTCAAGCCAATTGGAAGCAGGCAACCAGGGGTTGATCCAGACAAAAATTGGGACCCTTTTGCTGCCCCTTCACACAAAAATTCCCCTTCTTTAAATCTGCCCCTTCACAAAAATAAATTCATAAAAACGCCCCTTTCATGAAATTCAAATTAGCTTTAGTGATAACCATACTTGTATAAAATGAAAACCTTTCTGAAAACTTAAATTTTTTCCAAAAAAATTTCTCAAAGAATTTACACATTTTAAGTCTTGGGGTTATGTGGGTGCAATGTCCCCATCTGTTCTGGAAAATCATGTTTCTGGGGACAGCTTACCCCCCAAGATTTCCAGTGTGCCCTCCAGGAACTGCCCATGAGCTTAACACTGCCAATGTCCATCAAAGAAATAGACAAAATGCCTGGTTTTATTTCAATTTCAACCGGGACAGTTTGACTGGATCAATATCCATTATTCACTCTGAAGCAGTCCCACTATTTTCAGACCCTCAAAAAGATTATGGGCCTATTTGCTCTTATATTAAATTTAAAGAACGAATTAAGACAACTCTTAACAAAATGCTACGAGTGCTTAAAGAATTTAAATTTTGTTTTCAGATGAAACCTAAGCAGGGTTCCCACAGGTCAGGGAATACCTGGAAAAGCCAGGAAATTTAAATTTCACCTTAAAAGTCGGAATAGTCTGGGGAAAATGCTAATTTTGGCCCAAAACCTGGAAAATTTTTAATGTTTGCGTGTCAATTTTGGCTCTAGTAAATGAAAAAATAGTCAATTTATTTAAAATTATGTCTTTAAAAATGCAAGAAGTATCCAAAAAATGCAGTGAATTGCTAGTTTTTTTTTACCGAAAAATTTTAAAAATTGATCTGGAAAAGTCAGGGAAATTTATTTCTGAAAATGAGTGGGAACACTTCAAAGTAAGGTAAATTTACGTCAAAACCCAAATTCATCTATTTGGAACTTAAAATAACCTACTTGATGTTTAAAAAACCCACTTTCTGAACTTTGAAAATAAAACAGATAAATTTGAAACAACCCGCTTGACTCTTAAAAAACCACTTAATTTTAAAGAGCTTTAAAAATAATCTCATTTTATATAAACTTAAGGTTCTTAATATAAAGGTAAAGGTTCTTAAAATAACTTAAGAACCTTTGAAAAACACTTGACTCTTAAAAATAGAAAATACCATGGAGCTTTAAAAAAACTCAATTGAAATTTTAAATATTCCACTAAGGTTTGGGGGAAAACAGTCTATTCAAAGCCTTGAAAAAAAACTTACTATACCCATAAAAAAAATCCACGGAAATTTTGAACGGAATTAAGTTTGAAAGAACTTCCTAATTTTGATAAAACCCTCTTGCTTTTAGGATGAACTCGCATAATTTTGAGAAAAAAACACTAGAAAATCCCACTAAATTTTTAAAATGCTCACACTGTTTCTGAAAAAAAAACGGTTTTTCCAGGGTTTTAATAAAAACCCCAACTTTTTTTTTCTGGTTTTTGCCAACCCTGGAGTGCCTGGAGCAGGAAATTTCTAACATGTGTTTCTACAACTCTGCACAACCTTTGTGAGGAGTACATGAAAAATTCTCACAAGATTCTCTCTCTCTATACCCTCTACGACCCAAAGGAATTACAACTACAAAAGCATCCAGCATTTTCTAATTCTTAGACTGGGTTGGCAAGTACTTTTTCAAGGAATAAGGAAGTTGCATGTGTCAGATTTCCAAAAACAAACAAGTGTTCCGTATGGTTTTTTGTATGGTAAAATGAAATATCTAGTCAGTTTTTCAATGTACAGGTAATTAAGTATTTTAATTTAAAAGTCGAGAAAAAAACACGTGACTCAAAACTTTTATTGTTTAAACTATAAGATGACGTCAACATTAATACCATCAACTCCATTGCTTTACAACAATGTTTAGTATAAGATGACGTCACATCCAAACTCTTGGCGTTTTCGCGTGCTTTTAAAAAGGGGATTTTTGTTAATTTTTTTGGCAATCAAAAAATTTCTCGATCGGCCTCAAATTTTGGGTGGTTGCTTATTTTTGCAAGAGGAATCTCTCTATATTAAAAAAAAGTAACAGTGACCGTCACCGCTGATTTTGAAAATTTTATTTTTGAACACTTTGAACTATCACTACGCAAAAACTATGGGAAGGAATATTATGAAATTTTGACCATTGGTAGACAAATGCATGATGGTCATTTCAGTTCCCAAACCTAATTAATTAGATAATTAGTTCTGAAGTTATTTAATGTCAAAGTCGAAAATTATTTTTTTCTGCTGCGAGTTCGCCCCCAGCAAAATCTATTTACAGCAGAAACATGATTTTTTGCAGACGCATACTCTTAGGTATGAAGTTTTGCACCTCGTCGCCCTTTTTTCGAATTTCGAATTATTTTTGGAGCAATTAAATTCTAAAGTTTCGAAATTTTTTACCCTTTTTCGGTTTTTTCGTTATAATAGAAAAACTAATCACAGTAGAACTATGATATTTTAAACACACATGCAAATATTTTTTATTAGAATATTGGCGTTTCGTTTTTTTTAAAATTCGAATTAGTTTTAGAATTATTAAGATACAAAGTTTAAATTTTTTCTTCTCTTTCTGGTCGTTCACTAGAGAAACAGGCAATGATTTTTATGAGTCTGATTTCTTATTTCCGATATTCACTGGATACACACGTGCACTTTATCAATTTAAAAGTTTTTTATGGCATGTTTTTTTCTCTAAGATGGTTGATGACAATTAGTAGACTTGCTGGATATTTTTTGAAAACATTTCGATTAAATTATTGGTAAGCTAAAGAGGAATATTTTAGTTACATATTTATTTTTGTAGTAATGGTCCAAGTTAAGTTATTGATAAGTTAGAGAGATAAAAAGTTTCGATATTAAATTATCATTAACTAAGCAGACAGTTCCAGGTTTTACTGCTAATTACATGGTATTGAGATGAAACAAGCGAGTTCTGCTCGCTAAGATCGCGAAGCAGGGGGCAGAGCCCCCTAGTCGATTAAAAAAATCATGCAACTTCCTCATTCCAAATAGTTTTAAATTACATAATATCTTCCTATTTTTATGTACATATTACACTTTTTTCACACACTAGCGCCAGCTTTCAGTTTTTTAATAAATATCATCTGGTGTGTTACAGACGGGCTTCCAAATGTGTAGCACTGTGTGAGGCGTTACCCGGACAATATGCCCAGCAGAGTGAGAATAAATGATCAATTTTTATGTTTGGTACAACAATAGATTTTAAACTCAATATCGATATTATACTTCAACAATTAATTTTACAACTTCTCTTGTTATATATACAACAACTGATAGTTTTGCCATGATGTTTTTGATTTTCACGCATAAAATAGACCAAATAAGGTATAAGGATGCTTCGATTTTAAATTATTTTTCTTCAAGAACCTTCCCGGGAGCGAGTAGATCAACAAGGTAAAGTTTAATAGTTGTGTAGGTTTGAAAAGTTTAAAAATATAAAGGACATACATACTAACATTCATTTTTATTTATATAGATTTACCAAATATAAATACTAATATTAAGTATATATTTTGAATTTTTAATTACATGGAAATCACAGCCCAAAAAATGAATTGCTTAAATGTTTGACCTCAAAACTCAACCTTTAAGTTCCTGTTTAAGACGTTAGAAGCATTTGCTAAAATCCTTTTTCCATGGATGATGTAGTTATGTTATAAAGCAGTGTTTCCCAACCTTTTTTCAGTCCATGGCCTCACTAGGCTCTCTATGCCCCTCACAGTGGGCAATTCCACGGGTAACTGACTGACATTTTTTAAGAAAAACGCTTAGTATTTTGTTATTTTCTTCCCAAAAATAAATGATAAAAAATACTTTCCACCCAGTTTATTGCTTTCTTGTTAGCTTAATCTAATGGCACAATTAAATTTTCAAAATAAATTTTTATTGATTTTTAAAACATTTTAAACGACATGGTAACTGACTGACATAAATGTTTCACAAATGTCAGTCAGTTACCATGTCGTTTAAAATTTTTTAAAAATCAATAAAACATATTTTGAAAATTTAATTGTGCCATTAGATTAAGCTAACAAGAAAGCAATAAACTGGGTGGAAAGTATTTTTTATCATTTATTTTTGGGAAGAAAATAACAAAATACTAAGCGTTTTTCTTAAAAAATGTCAGTCAGTTACCAGTGGAATTGCCCCAGTATACTAACATCCAAGTTAGTCCTAAAGCTAAAAACAAGTAGATTTTCGGGTTATTCATGATCGAATTAGTAAACTGGGTAAGTTTTAGAATGTTTCGTGACATAGTGCATATTGTCCATTCAGTTTATTACTTTTATACTTAGGGGGTCTAGGACACAAAAATCGTGAGATTTCAAAAAAAATTATTGCTTTCAAAATGGAACCCTGTTTTTTCTGCTTAAAATGATTGTTGAGTTATGTTTCTATCATAAATATAACCAGAGATACAATCATTTGTTGCCGGCTGCTTTGGTAATCAAGCATTATATTTTCAACATTCAAATCCGGTTTTCTCTATGATGTGTTTTTTCACTGTTTCTCATCTTTAAATTGATATAAGTCAAGAACCGTTTAAGGTGAAGAGCTGAAATTTTAAATAGTACATACTTTTTAAACATTTTACTTTAATTTGGACTGGGGAAATTTAAAAATTTTATTTACTTTTTAAAATATGAATTTTAAAAAAAAGTTGGATAAATATTTTAATAATTTTTACTTAATTGTTCATAGTTTTTAAAAATTTATATATTTCTTAAACTGCCTGGACCAAAATAAAGATAATATGTTTCTGTTTGATTTAGTGAAAAAATTTTGAAAATTTATCAATAATATTTTGAGTTACATCAATTTTAAATGACCTCATTTTTTTTAATGAAATTTCAATTTTTAATTTTTATTAAAAACTTTTTGAGTACTTTTCTGATGTGATTTTGCTTAGTTGTTAGATGGTTGATCAGTATAAAAAATTTCTAAATTCTAAGTTAATTAGTTAAGTTTTTACAAAATTGTGTCCTGGACCCCCTTAAAGGCTATATTTCTTGAATCTGAATAGTTGCAGAATGTAATATCACATTAAAATTGAGAATTATGTATAGAAACTTTATAAATTTGGCATGTGGATGTTTTATTTTTTCAAGGAAACTATAGAAATGTTTTTCCTTGAAAATCAACCTATAATTTTAACTTATAAAGGATGATTTTTCAATTTTTTCTTAAGGCACAGTAGTATTTCTAACAGAACTCTATTTTCCAAAGGTTTGTTAAGAATGAGTTAACTAGACTATTCTGAAAAAAATCACCCTGATAAGTTTGTAGTTACAGACATTAAAAATTGGAAAATTTCTAAAAACTCCAAACTTTGACCCACTGCTGTAGAAACAAAGTTTAAATTTCTGAAATTACAGTCGAATCCGCTTAATGTGATCGCAATTGTCCGAGATTAAACTGATAACATTATCCGATTGATAACAATAAGCGATTTTACATCAAAAAGCAGCAGAAAGTGTAACTATATTGTTTGCTTTAAAATCAAAATTACGTACTCGTAATTAGTGTATTTAAAACAATTTTACACTATGTATTTGACAACTTAAAATTTTCAGGGTAATATAAGAGTAGTTCAATTAATAAAAACAAAATTATCGCTTACTTTATATTTTTATTTGTAGGAAGGTCTCTCTTTTCTGTGAACTCCATTATATTCTTCCAATCTAATAAACCACCTATTTTATAATCTGAATTCCAATAACCAAGGGAAAATTAATATCTCTTATAAGAAACAACTGCAAGGCGCAGATGGTTTCTTACAAGTATGGATTCGGACCCCCCCCTTTAACCGTTTTCTTCAATATTTGTGGAATCTTTTGTTATTCTTACTAATGAGTTTGAGAAAAATAAACGCCAGATGCTAGGGTGGGGTAGATGTTTACTTGTAAAAATTGACCTTCAAAACGAAACCTGATAACGGACGTTTTTAGGGGATATGGACCCTGAATTTTCCTATATATTCCTGAATTTTGATAACATTAAGCGGTGTGTTGATCAAAAGTTGATCACATTAAACGATTTATTTTACATTAAATTGAATAGGAATGATCGGGACCTGTCGATTTCGATAACATTATCCGATTGATAACATTAACCGTGATCACATTAAGCGGATTCGACTGTAGTACAGATGAAACCTCTAAGGAATTTAAATGAAAAGGGTAAAAGGTTTCGCAGATCCAGTAAATTCATACAGCAAAAAAAATAATGACCTTGTAGAAATTCAGGTGCACTGATGTGTGGCTTCCCTGCATTGCTCCGGAAACCTGTAGAACCCGTTTCACTGCGGTAGGAGTATTTCGGCAGAAAAGCCAACTTCAAGGGGCAAACCGGTAACGACTGGCTCCGGTGAGGAATCTAAATGCAATTTTTAAATTTGTTTTTTTTCTGCGTTTGAAGGCGCACGATGGAAGTTTAAGTATGTATCATAGTTTAAAATTCCTATACTTGAAAAAGATTCAAATTGTAACAGCTGTGTTTGAATTTTTTTAAATAAGCCCAGAGATAAAAAACCTAAGTATCTTAGTTTTTTTATGCATTTTTTTTCTAATTTATACTTCAGATTTTTCAGCATTCGAAATTGTGAAAACTGACTCCAGTGATCACAAATGTTTTTCTTTCTTTTAAAATAAAGACTGTTTTTTGAAAAATATATGTAATTTTATTTCAGAACCAAGGCTTTGACACAGGTAAAAAAAATTTTAAGTAACGATGATATGAGGACGTCCCAAAAAGGCTCGCCTATTACAGAACCAACAGATTTTCTAATTAAGTAGAGTCAGTAAGTCGGCAGACTATCACTATTAAGTAGCATCTTTCTAATTCGAAGTTTCAATTATACTCTGTTCATTTTGAACTGGCGCTTGAAAATATTTCCTTCCCCCACCACCGATCGGTAACCATAACAACTATCCACGTCAAAGTGACGAAGAAGGCTTACTATATTGGCTGCTCGAAGAGCGTAACTATGGTTACGCTTCTAGCGTGGGGGAAAGCACTATTTCTCAAGCGCCAATTCTAAATGAATAGAGTATAGTTTAAGCTACAAAGTATTACTAACATTACCCAAGTAGAGCGATTCAAGCCTTGGAAGCTATAGAGACCTTACTCATTCAGCACATCTTGATATTGATTATAATTTAGTTACATAGAAAGACAAACCACGTTATTAAGCCAACTGAGTCGCCAAACTCTTATAGGGCTTGCCAACTAATAGAGGTGTCGTGTGGAGTCTGAAGTAAATGTTGAAACAGCACATTAGAATGACAATGCTGGCTTAATTTGTTAATGTCCCTGATTTTTCTAAAATAAAAATAATTAATTTACCATGGCTTTTATTTGTTTCTATTGCTGTATGAGCCGATGGCTCAGTGAAAGCGTGTGTGGTGAAAAATGCTACGTTCCCTGGGTTCGATCCCCGTTTTTTATTTAAAATAAAAAATTGAATTCCACAGCTAATTTATGTTTCTGTTGTTGTAAGACTCGATAGCTCAGTGGATGCGTAAGCGGCTTAGGCTGCTCCAGACCTAGGTTCAAACCTTAGGGTTGGACCACAGAGTACTAGAACAGAGAGTCCGTCGCCATAGGCGCTAATGGAAATCGAAACGTTGGATGGGTTGGGTGGCGCTGCGATCGCAAAACGTCACGAGAGGCGGGACGGAAAAGCCTGATTGGTTGAGAAAAACTTTTTCCTTCTCCTTCGAAATAGAAGATTGCGTGACAGCCAATCACAGGTTTGATCTCTCTGTCAATCATTTATAGTTCCTCGTGGCGCCCTCAAACCCATACAACTTTTGAATATATCGTGTTGGACCCTCTGTTAGGATTTTTCTCTGTGGGTTGGACATAATTCGGTGCAATCATGTGGTTATATTTTTATTAATACATGCTGGAGTTTACGGTCACAGTTATTCTTAGGATGATATTGAGGTTTCAGAAGATGGTTTGATTTACTAGTTAATTTCTTCCTCGAAATTTCGTTAGGCTAAATATGTCCTCGATATCGATGAAGAATCGATTAGGCTTCTTCCCTAATCAATTACAATGTCGAAAATGAAAAGTCAATAGTTTTCTCAAATATCCCCAGCATGCGGCCGGATGGTCTAGTGTGCTAGATCGTCATCTTTCGAATCGAAAGGATCTTGGATCGAACCCCGTCTGCTGACATGTATTTTTTGTCATTCTTGAATTTATACTAATATTATAATAAATTAATTTGTATACTAATATGTATACAAACTACATATATACTAATATGTATACAACATACATAATACATTTATTAGTTTACATGGCGAAGTGTCAACTTCAAATTAATTAGAAGACCAGACTAGCTGCAGGAACCGATGGCTTGGTGTGCTTGTGCACGTACCATCATCCATCTCAAAGGCCCTCAGGTCGAACCTCCCTCGGTTCGAGTCTGAGCCTCTCACCGGGTATAGCACTCGGAAATAAATACAGTTGGGTATTTATTAATTTATTCCTGCTTATTCAAAGGGGGACTTAATTTTCCTAACTTTCAAAGTTAACTGTAACCGTGTCAGTCAAATTCTTCAAAAATACTGCTATTTTTGAAGACTTTTCCCTTTATTTTTAGTGAAATCCAAAGATTCTACCCTTTCTGTCTTTGACGGACACTAAAGAGACATAAGAATCTAAGGTATATAAAAGTCTTCCATCCCAAACCCCACCAACCAACCCAGGGGCGGCTTTTATTAAGTAGAATTTTTCCTAATTTTAAATGTGGTGACTGAAAGTCATTTTTGACTTAGTTGGCGAGTTTCTGATTTGAAATTTGCATATCCGAACTTGGTTGGTTGGTTGGTATTTTAAGGCAAATAATATTCGAATTCGGTAAGATTGAGTACTTGCAGAAATGCTGTTCCTCAGTGTCTTCCAGCGATATGGAGATTATTTGCCTCCTCCGGAAGTTTAAGGATTTATTACTCTCAGACATGAATAGTTGACGTCTATCAGCTTGTTAATAAATTAGGTTTACTCTTCAAGATTTGTTCTGTTTGTTCGTAATACATATAGAAGGGAAAATATCCTCACACTTATAGTTATTCTGATGTAGTGTTTCATTTTAATTCAATCCTGTTCAACTCATAACAACAGGAAAATACGCAATTACTCATAACCTTGGCACATTTAACGTTTTTTAAATATTAGTTCTTATTTTTATATTGGATGTAACCTTACCAAGCTTTCCTACATCTAGTTGGTGCATCGAGTGCTTAACACAAGCAGCACTAACGTTCAAAAGTCCGTCCAATTTTTTTTTTGTCATTTATGGCCAAATTTCGTTTATTTCCAGTTGAAGTTACGTAAACTAGACATGCTTGATATGAGCTGTGCTACTAGGAAGAAAAGTAATGATGCTCTGAAAAAAAACAGGAAAGAAAACCAAAGCATAGTTTATCGTTATATATTTATTTTTTCGAGATATGTCAGCTTGTATGCAGACGGCATACAATAAAGGTTTTCGGGCAGCTTGATATCCGTTCATACAATATAAAGTAACATTAAAACATAAAAGCTTATATAAATATGAGAAATGCATAAGTAAAACGACTTGGATAATGACTAGATGGACTAAGGGTAGGTTTACATACAGCGACCAGAGAAACGCGACCGAGACGTTTAGGGGAAAATTCCCTACTGCTTTCCTCAGCGGTGTAGAATCCAGTCCTCCCATTGGTTCTTGGCATTGTGACGTGGTAACTACGTCAGCACTTAGGGGGGGGGATTATCACCCTGGCTATTGCTAGAGGCATTTTCACACATCCCAACGGTTTGGTCTTGAGGAGCTTAGTGCGCATGCGTGTGGACTTATTTTAGCTGTTTTTTTTAGAAATTTTAATAAAACAATAAATCGGGGACAGAACCCACGACCTACCGCATGCTGAGCACGCACCCTACCACTGCACCAGCGGGGATTCATTAATGATAGAAATTATCTAGAGAAGATCCCTTTTTTTTCTCCCCGAGCATGCGCACTAAGCTCCTCAGGACCAAACCGTTGGGATGTGTGAATATGCTTGCTAGAGCGCGAGCATAGGCGACGGGACACTTGGCCCATTGCCAAGAATCTCGCCATAGAAATACATAGCTCTCGAGTGACCTAGTGTTACAGTCGCCGGCGACAGAAGTCTCTAGTGCGCGCTTAGCTTTATTCGACCGGTGGCGTCGCTCAAATCGTTGCATGTAAACTCGCCCTTAGGGTAGGTTTACATGCAGCAACTTGAACAAGGTGATCATCGAAACGTTCTTGATATTATGACGAAGCTACTACGTCACAGCGTCAAGAACCAATGGAAGGACCAGATTCTACATCGATGAGGAGGAAAAGCGATAGGGAATTTTCAACCGTTTTTCCCTCCACGTCCCAATCGCGTCGCTCGACAAATCGCTGCATGCAAGCCCGCCTTTATACTCATCCAGGTGATATATGAGGAGCAAACAATCAAACCATGCTTTCTCCATCAAATACAGAATTTCAGGAAACACAAAAAACTAATAACTTAAAAAATAACTAATTTAAAAACCTAATTATCGTTTGTTTAGTTCTATAACGAGTAACTGAGAAGATTTGTAGTCATAATTTACCTAAAAACTTAAAATTAATTATTAAAAAATGCATTTGAAATTTGGAGAAATCACGTTTTGATCGAACACATAGGAGGAAACATGGTTTGAATGTTTCCAACATGGACAAAACACTTTTTGAATGAAAATAATAGTCCAGGCAACGAAGGGTTATAGAGAGAAGTTCTTGGAACACAATTTTTGACTTTAGAACTTTGTTTGGACTAGTTTGGAGGTAAACATATCAAAAGTCCTCGACCCTAGCCCCTGAGCTTAATTTAGGGGGGGGGCGTTTAAAAGTCTCATTTTTCAGTTTTTGGCTTATTACTCATAGAAAATGCATCCCCACGAAAAAGTTTCAATTACCTTTTTTAAAGTAGATAAAATTACCAACAATTTAAGACCATTCCCAGGTTTATAGGTCCAATAGATTTCGAGTTACATCTCTTCAAAAATGGAAAATTTTTGAAAAAAGTTCGAAAAATAGAGTAAAAGTCGTATTTAAAGCAATTTATTGGCTATATTACACTTCTAAGAGTGAAGTAAGGGCTAAAACCTTATAACACAATTATTTAGCTTTAATTTAAGCCCTGAACCAAGTCTGTGATATCAATAGTTCTTACGCTATCTGAAAAAAAACAAAAATTGGGAAAATGGGATTTTCCCAGAAAGGGGACCTAGAGGTTTGAGAGTACAGTAAAAGAGAAGAAAAGTGGTATAAATTAATATACTAATATTGAAAACAATATTTATTTGTCTGAAGTATTCCATTTTTACCTTATAAAATTTATTAATTACCTATTTCTTAATTATTAATTATTTTCAATTTAATTAATTATTTGTACTATATTTATTGAATTTAAAAAATGAGGGTCATATTTATGAATTTTGCATACTTGTCATACATAAATTACAGCTTATAACATTTGGCAGGCATAGGTTCATGTTGGTATAACGGTTAAGAGGAAATTTCGAGAGGCTTTTGTCCTCTCAAAAAGGAACGGATAGGGCTATGTTTGGTGTAAAAAAGGAAGAACACTAAAAAAACAGCAGGCTACAGGTTTGTAGGAATACAGTAAAATAGAAGAAAAGTCGAAAAACATAAAGGGCATGACCACTCTATATAAAATGAAAGCTGATTAAATATGCCCCAAGTTTTACTCAGTACAAGTGTAGGCCCGATGACCAGGTTCCTCACACTTAATTAAAGAAAATCTAGACATGGGAAAATATTTTGCTATGACCATGCTTGTGCATATAGGATAGGCATTGTGATAGTTTTACAAAACAACCGTTCAGTGAAAACGAAGTTTATTGGCATTGAAAAGTAAACATAATACATTACAATAGTAGGTATCATTCAGTTAATTTCTTGCTCTCTTAGGGCGGGGAGGACCTTGATCCTCGATTTTGTTTTCATCTTTGAGAGACCCCATTCAGGCAGTTCCCCTGGCAGTTTTGGCATGCTGGGGAACATTTGAGGCTTGCTTTTTTACAACCACACTTCGCGCTGGCAGTCTTTCACGCATCGGCAGAAAATTGTTTTTAGGATATCGTCCGGTGCAGGTGCTAATTCACTATGCACTGGGACCAGGCAGTTATTCTCCATCTTCCATCCATACATCTAATTCCAGCCCGAATTACAAGTTTGAGGGGGGCAGGACAAGTCTTAAAGTAAAATTTAAATTTATTAGACTTGGAATATCACAGCACAGACGACATTTAATTTACAGAAGAATATTAAATTTAAGTAAAAATGCTAGATGGTTTCGATATGTTCAGCAAGGAATCGAATCGGAATGGCGCTCCCGGGAAAAATCAAAACATGAACAGCTTCAAAAAAAGTTATAGAGTAAGAACTTTTGATCTCACAGACTTGGTTCAGGGCTTAAATTAAAGTTAAATAATCAGCTTTCATTTTGTATAGAGTGGTCATGTCTTTCATGTTCTACGACTTTTCTTCTCTTTTACTGTATTCCTACAAACCTGTAGCCTGCTGTTTTTTCAGTGTTCTTCCTTTTTTACACCAACATAGCCCTATCCGTTCCTTTTGGAGGGGACAAAAGCCTCTCGAAATTTCGTCTTAACCGTTATACCAACATGAACCTATGCCTCCTAAATGTTATAAGCTGTAATTTATATATGACAAGTATGCAAAATTCATAAATATGATGATCACTTTTTAAATTCAATAAATATAGAACAAAAAATTAATTAAATTGAAAATAATTAATAATTAAGAAATAGGTAATTAATAAATTTTATAAGGTAAAAATGGAATACTTCAAACAAATGAATACTGTTTTCAATATTGGTATATTAATTTATACCACTTTTCTTCTCTTTTACTGTACTCTCAAACCTCTAGGTCCCCTTTCTGGGAAAATCCCATTTTCCCAATTTTTGTTTTTTTTTTCAGATACAGTGGCGGCTCGTCCATAGGGGCTGCGGGGCTGCAGCACCCCCAACCAAAATTTCCCAAAATTACAATTTTTATTTGCTTTACAATATTTAAAAAATTATCTATTTCCCCCTTTAATCTTTGTCCTTTATTATCTTTTTTCAATTAATAATTCTCTGCTATGCCGTCTCGACAACCGATTTCTTTCCGGGTCGGTCAGCCCCCGCAGATATACCAATCGTGGTATAAAACACTAGCTTTATCATATCAAATCAAAATATCAAGAATTTAGCATGCGAATCTGTTAGTAGAAAAGGGGCTGCTTTTCAGCAGCCCCGACCAAAAGAATGATAGCCTTTTCTCTTGAGAGAGCTGTAAAAAACAAACTGAAGGAAGAAGAAAAATAAACGATTTCTACTACTAATAAATCACATTGGCTTTTTAGCTTTCTCACTCCAACCACTCCAACGCGGTTTTAATTTTTTATTTATAGCTTCTTTTTTTCTTTTTAATCGAGAGAGAGTAAAATATTTTCCGATGTTTCGGCAAGTCAATAAAGATTTATGTTTAATTTTTTGCAGCGAAGTTTTTATTTCTTTTTATAATGAACAAATTGAATTCGAAATGTTTATTTTAGTTTCATTTGCTTTTGAAATACTAAATGAAATAGACTTCATCTTTGATTCTTCACATATTCGTAATAATCAGCTAAATATAAGTAAGTGACAGTTTTGAATGCTTATTAAGTGTGAAATCGAAATTTTATATTGTTCCCATCTTTTCACGTTTTTGTGAAATATTATTTGGCATTATATCGCTTAAATTCGTTGCCAACTTGGTACCGCCGGAGCAGCACCCCTTAAAATTTTACCATCGAGCCGCCACTGCAGATAGCGTAAGAACTATTGATCTCGCAGACTTGGTTCAGGGCTTAAATTAAAGCTAAATAATTGTGTTATAAGGTTTTAGCCCTTACTTCACTCTTAGAAGTGTAATATAGCCAATAAATTGCTTTAAATACGATTTTTACTCAATTTTTCGAACTTTTTTAACAAATTTTCCATTTTTGAAGAGATGTAACTCGGGATCTATTGGACCTATAAACCTGGGAATGGTCTTAAATTGTTGGTAATTTTATCTACTTAAAAAAAGATAATTGAAACCTTTTTGTGGGGATGCATTTTCTAAGAGTAATAAGCCAAAAACTGAAAAATGAGACTTTTAAACGCCCCCCCTACTTTAAGCTCAGGGGCTAGGGTCGAGGACTTTTGATATGTTTACCTCCAAACTAGTCCAAACAAAGTTCTAAAGTCAAAAATTGTGTTCCAAGAACTTCCCTCTACACCCTTTTTTGAGCATTCGTTGCCTGGACTATAAGGTAATACACATTTTACTAAAATGTTATTTTATATCATTTTGTAATTTAATAAGAGAAATATTATTATTATTAGAAATTATATTCGTATCAAAAAGTCCCCACCAATATTTTTACATCACCAACTTTACGCTGACCAATGAGTGGGTCACGTGACGAGTAAGAACAGCTATGATTGGCTGTGACTGGAGGAATCACTGTTTGACTGAAAACAGGCTCTAGAGGAAACACTTTTTGATTGAAACATCTATTTTCTAAGTAGTTTTAGAATAGGTTAAAACTTGTTTTAGTTGAAGAAAATCTGTGCAGTTTAATGTGGAGATCATGAATATAGCAGTAACTCATTTTTTATTTTTATTTTTGGAGAAAACATGGTTTGATTGTTTGCTCCTCATATATTGACTAGTTTTTAAGGAAAAACTGAGGTAAGAAGCAACAAAAGAAAAACTGTCGACATGACGAAATTGAGCTGCCCCGTAATTGAAGATATATGAAGCATTTTGAAAACTTTGAGGTACACAACGCACAATATGCATTCACACAACACTTTCTAAATGAGGCGTTTGCTATCAAAACCAGCTCATTCCATTTTTGGAAATTTTACAGGAGAGACAAAAAACTTCTCACGTCCACAGTTCTAAATTTTTAATTGTAGGTATAACTGCCTAGAATTTGATTAGTTTTTCATTTTCATTCCAGGTGTATTATCTTGGGCGTAATTACACTAATTAGGTTGGAATAAGCTGATTTTGATGCAAAAACACGATTTTTCATGCTTTTTTCAGTTTTTTTTGTTCAATTAAGTTGTGTGAAATTGTTTTTTTTTTCCAGTTTATATTTGTGTCTTTACGAGTTTTAAATAAATGACATCCACTTAACTTTTTCAAATTATCTGAAATTTCACAGTTGAGTTGAGATCACAGTTTTCACCTTTTCATCTAATTTTGGGTTGGAATGAGCTGGACTTGAGCTATATCCCTTCGTCAGGTTATGAAGGACCCTCTTCTAAACCTAAACTTTCAAAATATGCAAAAAAGTGGATTTCAGAAAAAATATGGAATGAGCTGGTTTTGATAGCAAACGCCTCAAATATAGCTTTAGAATACAAATATGTTTACCACACTACTGTCACTACTTTTGAAATTGATTTTTTTTTCTTTTAGTAAAACTATAAGCTACTGCATTTTATGCTTTGTTTACACGGCAGGAGTCAACTCAACTTTTTTAACATTTTAATTAGAAATATAAAAAAGGATGTGAATTTTACTTTTGAAAACAAGAACTTCAATGCAACTGTTTAATATTTTTGGATTGGTGATTAAGTTTAAATAAATATTTACCTGGGTGCTCAAAATAGTTGCCAAAGAAGATTAAAAAAAGAGTCATTATAAATACAATAACTTAATTGCGCTGGATGAAACAATCTTTTAAGATTCAAGCAACCCACATAAGTAAAAAATAAGTAAAAAAAAGATTTTTTAAAAAACGCTTTTATTGAAGTGTTCTAAAAGGTCAAAAATAATTTTTTCGGTTTGACAAATAATTTATTGGGAAGTAGAAAATAACTTTTTGGTAAGTAAAAAAAACTGATTTTCTAATCACTAAAAATAAAAGCGTGGGCGCTAGTAATTTTTAATATTTTTTAAATTTAATTTTTTTTTACAGGACAGTGACACTAACATCCTTGCCAAACGGGGATTCGAACCCCAGACGTACGGCTTTGCATCAGTCAGATGCTCTAACGACCAGGCCATTACGTCGGCATTTATGTATAATTTTATATAAATAAAAATACCTAACAGAGAATTTAAAGTGAATCCATCCCACTCAAAACTCATGAATGAGAAATTTGTAAATCTAACGTCATAGAACATAGAATAAAGAAGTTAGAATATATAGTGAATTAAGAATGACTAGCGCCCACGCTTTTATTTTTAGTGATTAGAAAATCAGTTTTTTTTACTTACCAAAAAGTTATTTTCTACTTCCCAATAAATTATTTGTCAAACCGAAAAAATTATTTTTGACCTTTTAGAACACTTCAATAAAAGCGTTTTTTAAAAAATCTTTTTTTTACTTATTTTATTTTCTACTTTTTAGTCATGGTACTTTTTAACAAAAACTCACAAGAAAAAATGTATTTATTTCAACCATAATTAATGTTATGTTAGGATGGAATTTTAGTTTCATGTATAACAAAAAATGTTCACATATCTGACAAAGTAGAACAATCCTCTGACGACTCAGCAGGACAATCAACTCCAAAGTTAATTTTAAAATCTATTTAATTTTGCTGGGTACGTTATAATAACAGAGCTGAGCAAGAAAAATACCTCGCACAAAGAATATATTCCTCGCATCCGCTCAATCACCGATGAAATCCATCGATATCAAAAAGATTCACAATAAAAAGAAAGCATTCAATAAAATAAAAAAAACAATCGTAAGAAACTCAGAATTAGTGTGTGTGTATCAAAGAGCAAACAATACCATCCAGTCTTTTCAGTAGTCAATAAATTATAAAAGAACATATTTTTCTTCTCGGCGATTTTCGGCGATTTCTCGCTCTTCTGGCGATTTCTTTCTCGCGGTTATTATCTTAAATCGCTAATTATCTTAATTGTTAATTGGAAGGTAAAAAATCACGTTTTGAAGATTAAATATTGTAGTTATACTTAGTATATTATCTTACAGGTTTTGGGAGCCATTGGCTTCACGGAATGTCTCAAATATGAATTAAAAGGATAACTAAAAACACTCGTTAATTACCTAAATTACGGAGGTTTTGACTAGTTGATGATTGAATATTGCATTGTCATCGAGTTTCCCCCACGGTGCAAAGTTTCAGAACTTTATATCGTTTGGAAGTGCCTGAAATATTATGTACAAGCATCCAGAAAGAAAAAAGTGATTATTCGTCTATAATTATCGTAATTACTGGGCAATTCTCGTTTTGACTTTTGAATATGATGAAGTTATGCCTTATAAACAATTGTGCACGGTTTAGGGAGAATAGCCCCTTGGGAAAGGTATCAAATTCTGTTTTTTCTGTTAATTAAAAATACTCGTTAATTAACTTAATCCTTTGGTTGTTTGATTAGATAATGGTTGGATATTGGAGTGTCATGAGGGTTACACCGATGTGTAAAGTTTCGGAGCCCTGACATATCGGGAAGTGCCCGAAAATCGAGTTTTAAAATTCCACGCGTAAAACGCCGCCAAAAGCAAGTAGAATAAAAGCGTTTAAAAACCATTGATTATTTCTATAACTCTCTAAAACCAATATCGCTGTAATTTGTTCGTATAAAAAGAACTAAGAAGTGTACGACAATAGAAAATATTCTGTAAGTTGAGTATGGTATTATTAAGGTAAGAGAAATTAAATAACAATTAAGTAATTAAATTAAATTAATGTATCGAAAAATCCTACAGAAATATTTATTGAATGAAGCTTAAAGTAGTAGAGCAGCATCGATTGAGGAGCATTTTATGACGTAAATTCAACGTCATTCAAGACGTTCAGTTGCTCAGTTTAAGCCTTTTCCTAATACGTTTATTGGCTACCAAAAAAACCTCAAATTAAACCTACAACCAATTAATTAGTGTTTTTCTATACTAACCAAGAAACTTGAAGATTAGTTTATACAACTCAGTTAACTTTTTCAGTCGATTTTAACCCTATAGTATAGGGGAGAGTGTTGTACCTACGGACGGTTGTACCTTCAGCCACCTCATTTTAATATTCGGGAAAAAATGTAAATTTGAATTTGTGGTCGATTTTGAATGTAAACAGATGCTATCTAGTTGCTAACGTGAAATCAGCAGTTTAAAATATTATTTAAATTTTCTATAATAAAAATACTGTTTTTAGGTGCTCAAAGTTTTTTTTAGTGCATCACTACATTAATTATTTTCTTCCTCTATGATTATGATATGATAAAATGGGATATATGGGGGAATCCCCGAGATTTTGACTTTTTAGTTTTGATATTAGAAATAGTCAGATCTCAATTCTTTTATCTTTTATAGAACTTTGAATGCAAAAACACCTGTTGCTGTACCTTCGGACACCATAAGTGTTGTACCTACGGACACGTTCTTGTGGGTGTCTGTAGCTAATCAGCGTTTTAGAATCAGGTTTCATTTAACTGAATACATTTTAATAAATATTAAATTAATTCTAAATGGTAATCTATTTGTCAGCGATTATTTTCAAGTGAATTTTAGATGAAAAATCAAATATTTTGTGTTCTAAACTACTTTTTTAAATTTATTATTCTACTTGGAATTTAATGTAAAATATGGTGTAAAACCCTAAGCACCCTATCACATTTAAGTATGATGATTAAAAAAACTTAAACTTTCCACTGAAGAAGATTTACCACCAAATTATTACTGTTATTACCACCAAAAGCTTGCACAACTAAGTGTGGATCGAATTGGTTTTTTTTGGATCAGTGAAGTTGTCAGATCAATCATGACCGTGATGAAACTATTACCTTATATTCTGATCTGAAAATACCATGTGATTTTTGTGTTTTTGGTAAAAAATCATGACTTTTATCATTCAACTTCGTTTTAATGATCATTTACGATCTAAAACTACATTACTTTAAAAAATCTATTTTCAATTTTAAAAAGGCTTGAAATAGGTTATTAAAAGGTAATTCATCAATAAAAATGTTCATTCTTAGCTTTTTTCAACTAAAACTTCCCAATTTAAGGGTGTCCACAGGTACAACTGGGTCTGTCCATAGGTACAACAGGTTGTTGTACCTTTGGACACAAATTTTTCCAAGTTATTATAAATGATTAAAAATCCAATTTTCAAGGTTTTGGCTAATAAAAAATATCTCTCTACTCACAAAGGTTAGAACTATAGGTTGGGCACTTTAAATGGTCAAAATGTGATTTTACCTGTCTTAGAAAAATCCAAACGTGATTTTTGTCCATAGGTACAACACTCTCCCCTATGCATACTGATGGTAGCCATTTGGCTACACGACATTTTCCCCCATTTCCTACTCGAATTTCCATTTCCAAACGGCAACACCATGCTGTAAGTACAATAAATATAACATTTCATTGTAGCACTTTAGACCGCCACACAGTGGAGTATTTGCCCTGAAATCCCGGCCAAAAATATTTCGCTGCCTTTTTTTGATGTTCAAGCCAAGTTAATGTCCTTTAATTGTTTTTTATCACTAAATACAATGATTTGGCAAGCATTTATATAAATCTATATTAATATAATAAATTATGATAAATATTTAATTTATTTATTTATATTAGCTATTTGCTTTTTTATTGCGATGTTTAACTTCACAGAGAAAATATGAATGAATTAAAGTTATTACCATAAATGAACTGGTTAGAATAAAATTGGTTTATTTTCAAAAAAAAAATTACTGGGATTGTTTATATTTTACATTGTGGGGTATATTTGTCTTTAACCATAAATTCCGTTTCGATCCGTTTTGTCCAAACTTAACTGAAAGTTGTTTAAATTAACTTTTAAACTAATACCATTTTCAAACTAAAAAGTTGATAAAATAGTTAACAAGATATATGTGGAAATCTCACAAAATATATAAAGGACTATAAACAAAAATATTTTTTAGCTTATCCATAAGGTCTTATGGTATTAAAATTGTATGGTAAATTAAATATTTATTAATAGAAAAGTTACGAAAAGTATCTTCAGCAATATTATAAGAGAAATATAAATGGGCCCTCATTTATATAGCTGGTTGAATATGAATGACCTTGGTTTTTCTTTCAGCAAAACAAATAAATCACTGAAAGAACACATGGTGTAGTCGTAGTGTCGACTTATTTTACTTAAAAATTCTAATGAAAAATATTTTGGCTAAGGATGTAGTCGTTTTATAGGTCACCCTTGAGGCCAAAAGTTATACATTTACCTTAACCATATGATATTTGATGCAACTCAAATAAAAAAACCTAAAAACTAATCCAATTTCATTCCTAACTGATTTTTTTTAATTTTTTGACTTAGACCACTTTTATCCCGAATAGCTCATATTTTCGGCTGAACCATAAAACCAAATGAATCAACGAAAGAAATCGTGAAAAACGGTTGGGAATTAAAGTTTAAACCGTCTTAATAAGAGCTAACGTTCCAACGGACTTAAGCATTTCTTACAATTGCGTAAAGTAGTACTTCACAAAAAAAATTATTTCTCAAAAAGTGCACAAAAGTGCAGTAATTTTTGAATTGGAAGTGGTTCATAAAAGTATAATCTTTAATTCAAGACCTTGTTTTGGACGGAGGATTACGGAATTCCCTTTTGAAAACCTTTCTCAATTCTTATGTTGCAGTTAAAAAGGACAAAAAATGAAGCATATTTTGAGTTTAAACAGTTTTTTCAATGAGAAAAAAACTAAATAGTTCAAAACAAAAAATACGTTAAGAAAGCCCAGAAAATTCCTGATCCTATACAGGTATTTACATTTCCTTTCATTCATCCAGAAGCTCACGAAAAATTATTTTCTAAACGTCCTAAAAAGTCAAAAATCAGTTGAAAATGGCATTCACTTTCAGTGAAATCTCAACTTTGACAGAGGCTAGGAACTAAAGTATGCAACTCACAGCTAAAAATCTTACACCGATGGATGCGAAATTTTATTAGCTTTTCAGAAATGTTATTTTTATGCTTGTTTGTAGAAGTTCGTGTTAAGCCTTTTTGGCCGGGTTTTCCGGCCAAATACTCCACTGTGCGCCGGACGCTCTGATGGCTTTTCTACTTCTTCGGCCGAGGAGGAATCCGGCTGACTGGGTGAGATCCCCACTGCTGCTGATTCCTGTTGGGGGATTGATGCTTCTGATGGGGTATTCTCTACCCCTTGAGGAGGCTCGGGTGTTGTCATCAGACCATCCTTGCCCTTCTTTCGGCAGCAGCAGATCCAAGAGATCATCCTGGAGAATCTGGAGCGTCCAGGATCCGTTTGCTTTGAGGTGGCTCTCCTCTTATCAGAAGGCTTTTCCCTGCCATCGCCTTCATCGTTGATCGGCTGATGGCCTTCAGTGCTCTTTCGATCACTTCTGGATCCTCCGCAACAACAGATCAATCTAGAGATTACTGATCTCTTTCCTCCTCTACCCATCTTTCTAATAGAGTTATCAGAAAAACGCTTTAAACAAGATATTTAGTTAAGTTTTATGATAGCGCAGTGAAATTAAGCTCTCACCAAATATAGATAAAACTTCGCAATGACTGAAAGTAATTTTCTTTGTTGAAGATTTTAATAAATAAGACCATTGTTGGTAATATTTTTTGAAATACTAATTTGTATTGTTATAAAATTTTAAGAAAGTATGTGCATTGTTATATAGCGGTGTCTGTGCATTGTTCAATGGATATGCATTGTTATTCCTTTTTTAGACCCCAATTTTTTTTGTAGTTATACCTCCCCCGAATCGGAACATTTCAAGAAAATCCTAACTTGAACCAATGGGTGTCTGTTACAACAAAGTTTAAAGATCTGAAATCATTTTTACAATTTGTGCCTTATTTTAGATGTATTATTACTTATTTTTATTGACTTATTTTTTCCCACTTGTAATGCGTTCAACTTTAATATTTACTTCTCTAGGCTAAGTTATGAACCTACAAAATCTAATAATTTCAAAAATATACAGGGTGTTTTAAAAGTCGGTTTCACGGCTTTCATTTGGAACCAACTTGTCCTATAGGGTAACGGAAATAAGGTCTACCCCTAGGTAAGTTACAGAAATTTTTTTTCATCAGTGTTCGTATAAGAATATCCGCTCTTCCCAGCTTTTGAAACGTTTTCTTTCCAGAGGCCTTCTCGATGCAACAGGTCGCCTTTCGATGTCTTCCTAGATCTTTCCGAAAGATGACTTTTCCCATGCGGATACGATTAGTGACTTCCCAAAAGGATCAGTGGCGGATCCAGGATTTCTGTCTGGTGGGGGGGGCTGAGTTTCACAAATTACTTATTTGCTATTATGGGCTGTTCAAATATTAATGTAAGCAACTGATAGAGGGAGGGGGGTTTCCAGGTGCCTTAGCCAGATTTTTGTTCAGGGGGTTATTATCTTTTCTGAGGTCTAATCTTAGGAATACTAAGTTTTAGGTGAGATGACTTCGTAAGGTTTTAATTTTGGTGCGCTAAATTTCAAAATTGTGTAAAAATGTCAACTATAAGTAGTAAAAGGGGGTGTAGGGGTCCTCCCCCAGAAATTTTTTTAAAATTTGCCCCTCAAAATAGTATTTTAGCTCATTTTGAAGCCTTTTAGATATCCCCCAAAAAGCACCACTCATTGTAAGCGACAGAATTTTCAAGGTGAAAAGTTTTTAGTAGTATTATGAATTGGAAAATTTCTAGGGGGTTTAGGGGTTTCTATTCCAAAAAAAAAATTAGAATTTTGCCCCGAAAAGTGGCATTTTAACTCATGTTGAGACATCAAAGAGGATCACTTCTTGTGTAAATCCCTAACGTTTCATGAAAAACCGTACTTATTAGATTCCAAACTTTCGAGGGGGTTTGGGGGTCTTTTCCCCCAGAAAAATTTTGGAATTTATACCCTTAAAAGTAGGGTTCCGATTCACATTTTGAGACCTTTGGGTAACACCACCGGCACCGAATGTCCGCAACGTATTGAAATTTCTTTTTCGGCTTTATTGCTATTACCAAAACTTGAATGTCTTATTTCAAAAGGGGGACTGCGTCCCACAGCCCTCCCTTCTAGATTCGCCACTGCCAAAGATACTTTTGCGCGGAATTAAATATTGGACTGGTGGCCAAGGCTGCAAAATCTTGTTAGGTGGACGATACTGTTAGCTCCAGAAAGAGTGGTTTAAAATAAAAATGTTAAAAAAGTTTTTTTATTAATACAAGTGTTTCATGGTTCTTTTATTTTCATTAATTTGTGTAGCTATTTCAATAGGTTTTTCTCCAAAAGCCTATCTCATTTGATTGACATCAGCACCTTGAAGGCCGAAGGATGGAATTTGCGAGTGAGACTGTTCTGAAGAAGGTAAAACCTTAACCAAAGATTTCGTTGATCTTTTGTCCTTCTTTAACCCTACAATGCATGATTTTTTAAATTCACTTGAAAATCATTTAGTCATTAGTCAGTAACACTTTCGACTTTTAGTCTTATAAGTAACTTCATTACGTTCATTAGAGTGCAATAATTTGCAATTAAAAAAATTTCGAATAAAAAATTAGAAATTTTGACTGTATGTTGCAGCCATCCTGGATTTATGACGTCATATCCGCCTTTTGTTTCATTGTTGTGTTTATAATTAGTAACATATTTTCATTACATTCACATTCACTTTGAAAATAGCATCTATTTAAAGTATTTCATAACAAAATACTGTGTTTTTAATAAAAATATCCATTTTTTGTTATGTCTTCATAAACTCCCTTTTCTATAAATTTAGATTCTTTTTTCGGTAGCTATTCGATAAATCTATCTATTTCTGATATTTTCGTCCAAAATAATTCCGATATTATCTCTTATTTCGCCATTTACAGCATTTTTCTTGCGGTAGCCATCTTGCATTCATGACGTCATACCCGCCCCCTGCACGAAATTGAAAAAAAAAACACCTGGTACCACGTTAATGCAGACGTCATTACGAATCAAATGTTACCACTCACTAAGCTCCAGCAAAACATTTTTAAAACATGACATAAAAGCGACTCCACTATTGCTTTGTAAAATTGAATTTCTAAAAAAAACCTTTTTTTTAAGTCAACTGACTTTAATTTTCATGGCACTCGGCCCCACAAAATTAAAAGCTTATTAAAAGTACATAGAATATAATCCAATCTCGGTTTTTATTTCAGAAATAGGCTAAAAAACACTTTTTTCTGGTTTAGTTCACTAGCTGGAAAAATCCTTTATAAAACCATACAGTATATGAACTAAATGGACTAAATAAATAAAACCCAAAGGTGAAACTGCTGTGACTACGGGAAATATTAATGTTTTAATTTTTATAAAGCAGATAAAATCACATTTCGACCATTGATAAAATTTGTTACAACAAGCTGTTCTCCCTATAAACTGAAACGATTGTACTTATCATTAACTCATAAAAAGAAAAGTTTCAGTTTAAAAGAATGTTAAAACATAGCACTTTTTTGATGGATTACTTATAATGATCCATTCCTCGCATATAATAAATTGGAAATCAATTGTTTAAAGTAAAGAAATTATTTCTGGACCATAAATACTCATTTAAAGGAAATACATGTCTTGATTTCTCACTAAAAATATACAAAGCACATAGAATTTAATCACATAGAACAAAGTTACATCTAAACACCATCTAATTGACTTTGAAGATTTCTATATAAACATTTTGAATTGGCTGGCCAGTAATTTTGAGTCTAGAGTTTAAATGAATTTTTAAACCATTTAAAAAATAAGTATTTATACATCTACTAACCAAAAGAGAAAAATAAGAATTCTATAATAATTTTAAGGGTTAGTGTCTAAAAAGGTTTCAACTAAAAAAATACCCATTTTTATAACCGAATCCTCAAAAAATTAGAGTTAAGTCATGAAAATAGGCTTGATCACACTATTAATTTCGGAAACCTGTCAAAAAATGCCAAATTTTCAAAAAAATTTTTGTAAGGATAAATTTTTTAAAGAAATTTTTTTGCCATTAAATTCCTCTTTTCCACATGAGGTATTCTATAAGAAAAAAATTACTAACATTTTCATTAAAATGTAGTGAGCCTCTAACTATACAGTTTTTATGCTTTTTCTCAAAACAAGAAAATTGGCATTTGACATGTTTCAGAAATAAGTGATTGAATTACCCAAAATAATTTTTGATTTGTATCATCAAATGCATCTTATCTTATGATACAAAAAATTAATATAAAGTTTATTTATGTAAGTAGATTATTTTAAAATAAAAACATTTTCCATGACCGACCAGTCAAAACTGTTTAGCCTGTGTTTAATAGTCTCATAAAAGCTAAAAAAAAATCTATCAATAAAAATTCTCTTTGTTTTTACAAGAAAATGAATCATTCTTTTAAACGGTACTAGATAAATTAATTAAATTGATAAGTTACATGTATATGAATTTCCTTGTTTTAACTAAACAAAGTTGGGCCGGTTTAAATTGATTTTGGTTTTTATGTTAAGTTATTACTGTAAAATCTATATGCAATTATTTATGTGTCTTTTTGTTATTTCAAACAAATTTGGTCTGCTGCCAATCATTTTGATCCGTAAAATACTTTAAATTTTATAAAATTAATAAATGCTTGCATTGGGACAACTTTCAAGTAGAATTAAAAATACGAATATAAATATTTAATATCGTAAAATTAATATAGTTTCTGAGGGAAGGTAAAAATGAGATTCAGCACTTTTATAAAGAAGTTTTGAGTAAAAGGTTTTTATTAATTTACAATATTAAACGTTTCTTATACGATTCATGCTTATAATATTCATGATTTAGAAATTTTCTTTAATTTAGAGAAGCTTGCCACAGTTTAATTCAAATTTAATTTAATTTTACACTATTTTTTGTTTATTTATGTAAGTTTTTGTAAGTATTTGCCTATTCTAAAATGACTTAATATTTTACCATGTTTATTTATAAGCTATATTTCCATAGTACTGTAATTATAGTTTAGCTTCGATTTCAGAGGCTATTGCAGGCCCTACAGGTATACAACCGAATCGAATTAGAGGAACCAAGACCTTTTTCCGTCTAAAGGGGCCGTATAGATAGAAACATTGTAATAGTTCAGTCTCCGATATCTCGCCAAATAGGGCAACCTTTTTGTGAGTCTTGCAACCATCTTCTGGAAAGAGAGGGGAGTGAACCATAAACCACAGGGGGTCCAGGGGGAAGCTGACCACATGTCAGGATACCCATCAATCAGTTGGGGCGAAAAGTCCGGTAAATCACTCAGAGAGCAGCTGCTCAGACGCAACTGGCAGGAGGGGGCTCTGCTGGCCTACAGGGAGTTCTTCCAGATGATGCCGGCCTACAGGGGAGCACAGAGGACCTTGGGACCGCAGCTCAAGCAGTTCGATTATGGAAGCCGAGACGTCCTCTCCTCCCTATAGAGGCCCATGGAATCTGCTGGTTGGTGTTTTATGCCGCATGATCCACATCAGGATATTATTATGCGCTGAGACAAGATAAATTAACCCTCTATGTCCCAAATTATGTTTTTTAGAAAAATTGTGCTGTATATTTTTATACGTTATCCCTTTAAGTATATTAAGTATATAAGATTCATATTAACCCTAGTGGCACAGCTCGTCCCAAATATGTCAAGTTTACGTAACTGCAACTAGAAGTAAACGAATTTGGAACATTGGGAAGGGGGACTTACAAGTCCCGTCGGTCATAAAGGGTTAAAACAACTTCAGAAGGCTACAGGCCTTTGTCGGATGTACTCTATATGCATCTATCGTTTAAAATCGAGTATGTGGAATAAAAAGTAATGAAAGAAACATAGTTAGACAACATGGTGGATAGAACCAATACGATTCATCGAATTTGCCCAAGCAAGTTTCTTGGGGGTTGATTTTTTGTGGGGGTCAATGTTGCAAGACCAATAACAGACAAAAGGCACAAGGACATCGTTTAAGCAGGCATGAAGACCATTGTCAGGTGTACTCTAATATTCACCAATTTTCAAAGTTCCATTTACAAAAATTTTGACAAAATGATTATGAAATAAAATCTACAATTCATGAGCAATTTTGATGAAGTTTGAAAACATGAAGAGGGCAGGCAGGAGGATGTTTCAAAAGAACGATTAGATAAGGTGATGTTGTTGTTGTCGTGTGCCACTTGGAATACCCAAGCTCCACAAGGATTCAAGGCAAAGGGCTCCTGAGAAAGTGAGGCCCATAAATGGCAGGAGTCCGACTTCTGCCTCATGAGATGATAGATGCTGCCACTATCTATCGCCACCTCCACAATTTTGCCATGTATCTGAAGGAGAGGGAAATAGTCTCCAGACACCTGGACCCGTGCATGGTAAACAGATCAGGTGATGATGAGTTAAAATGAAAGCAAGAAGTTAAAATTTTGTGAGGGCAGGTTGGAAGAGACAGAAGAAATCGGTGTCCTTGGGGGCCGTCCATAAATGACGTCACGCTCAGAGGGGGGGAGGAGGTTAATCAATTTGTGACAGTTTGTGACAAGGGGGAGGGAGGGGGTTTTGGAAGTTGTGACATCACATCCTACAGCTGAAAATCAACGAAAAAAACCCTTGGTTCCAGGCACTTTCAAATAAGTGTATTAGACATATTATTGGTTTAAGAGCGTGACATGTGACAGAGGGGGGGGGGAGGGGGTCAAAAATAGCCAAAAAAAAGTGTGACATCATTTATGGATGGCCCCTTGAGTGGCATGTTGCTGCTCTTCTGCGAAGGTAGAGAAAGATGTAAAATCATGGGGGATTGGCCGTGTTGTGGAAAAATCACGCCCGGGGCGGATGGCTTTTTTGTCGCCTCCCTGAACACGTTCATCGTGGTTCCGTTCGAAAGTATCGAAGAATCCTCTACACGAAGTCCAATACTATAACCATGTTGATTGCAAAAAATGTCTGGGCATAAATTTAACGCCCCTCTTGAATACCTGAATACGGCGCCCCCCCCTCAACACGGCCCTGCGGGGATTTTATTGGATGAAGATATGAAAGAATTCCACTCCATTGTGTGTATGCTTTCCACAATGCCTTTAATGCTACTGTTTAATATATATTCAGTTGGAAGAAGGAAATCCAAGTCCAAAAAATGACAAATTGACTTTTTGTGCTCAAAACTATCTCCAAGATTTGCTCTACACATGACTGAAAAGAGGGGAAAGATAACTACCCCCCTAAAGGAGATATCACCCTTGAAAGTCTGAAATCGATGTCCAATCACTGTATTTTTTAAGTTAATTTGGAATTAAAGTTAATTTGTCTTTCTTTTCATATTCTTCGTGATGTAAAATAAGTTAAAATAAAATCTTATCTGAATTTCGATTTTTTTTTTCAAACTTTTTTACTGCATGGAATGTTTGACTCCATTCATATTCACTCACTCCATATTGATACTCCATTGATCCATACTCCTTACGTAAGATACTGCATTTTCGAAAACATCGTTTCTTGCAATTTTAAAACTCAACCAAAAATAAATCTCTCTATATTAAAAAAAAGTTACTGTCACCGCCGCCGCCGCCGATGCCGCCGCTGTTTCAGAAAATTTAATTTTTCAACTCTTAGAATTCTCATAACGCAAAAACTACTTGATTGAAATTTATGAAATTTGAGACGATTGTAGAGGAATATTTGGGGCACATTCTCGAACAAAAATCTAACTGATGTGATAATTAGTTCTGGGGTATTTTTAAGGTCAAAGTTGAAGTTTTTGTTTTTTCGCTGCGTAATCCAGTTCAGCAAAATCTATTAGCAGCAGAACTGTGATTTTTTGCAGCCTAATACTCTGAAGTATGAAGATGTGCACTACGTCGCCCTTTTTTCGAATTTCGAATTTGGTTCAGAGTAATTAATTTTTTAATTTTCGAAATTTTTGACACTTTTTTGGTTTTTTCTATTTAAAATGAAATGTAATCACGGTATCAATATGAATTTTTAAACACTTATAATCTTATTTTTTAGAAAGAGATTGGCATTCAATTCTTTAAAAAATTCTAATTAGTTTTGGAATTATTAAGCATCAAAGTTTCATTTTTTCATAGTTTTAGTAGGTCTTTATCAGACGTGTTTAATGTTTTTAAATTTTACATTTGCCTGTTCACTAGATTGTCACGAGCACGGCTATTTAAATTTAAAAGTTTTGAGGTGCAAATTTTTGCTCTAAGTTTGCTAGCGATATTGTATAGACTTGGTTAATAATCTTTTAAAGATACTTCGATATTTTTTGAACTACTGGAGAAATAAATAATTTAGCTTTTTTGAGTGTTATTTGTGCCGATGAAAGGAAGAAAGTTTTCGGGAAGTTTGTTTTACTCTGCTAAAGATCGATTGCAGAAATTACAGATCGCTTCGCGATCTGTAAATAGCTGCATAGCAGTTACGGGGGTTGGTGAGCATAAGAGATCTGGGGGCGGTAGCCCCCTATCCATTAAATTATTGAAAATTTAGAAATTAATATTTCAGTAATAGTTTTATTTTGATATTTTCGTGGTTATGATCCGGATTAAATTATTGAAAAGTTTGAGACATAAAAAGTTTCGATATTAAATGATCATTCACTATAATACTCGGTTCGTTTAGAATTAGCGCCTGAGACGTAATGTATTAGAAGCAGTTATTATTCTAATTATCGTCGAAAAAATTTTCTTCTGCAATGACAAGCCAGCCTAAGCAGAAGTAGTTAAAATACTGTAAAAACAATTGGTCACTTAAGTTGTCTGATGAGCGTTATTAAGAATTATTGAGAGTTTTTGATCCTGTTTCAGGCGCGTATTCTAAATGAACAGACTATAAGCAGACAAGTTCCAGGTTGTACTGGAAAGTTGAGATGAAACAAGCGAGCTCAGCTCGCTAAGATCGCGAAGCGATCTTCAAAGAACTGCGAAGCAGTTCCGGGGGTTGGTGAGCGATAGCGAGCAGGGGGCAGAGCCCCCTAGTTTAACAAAAAAAACTGAAATAGGAAATTTGACGTATAAGCACTTTTTTTCTGGGGATGGACCCCCCAATCATTTTGAAATTTTAACCCTGAAAAGTAGTGTTTCGACTCATTTTTGAACCCTTAATAGGTTTTGACAGCTCCTTGTATAAGGCACCTAATTTCAAGGAGAAAAAAAGTATACTTACTAAAAGGGATGTCAAAATTTGGGGGGGGTCCGGCAGTTTCTTACGTAATTATGGTGGGGGGGTTTGAGGTTTGCTTATCTTTGCTGACAAGGGGGGAGGGGGGGGTTAAAAATGACCAAAAAGTGCTTACGTAATATTAGAACGGCCCCTATAAACCTCTCTCTCTCTCTCTCTCTCTCTCTCTCTCTCTCTCTCTCTCTCTCTCTCTCTCTCTCTCCTAAGGGGCAGTATGTCAACGGCAGGTATCCATCCGAAATTTCAACGTCAATTCATTAGTTACTGATGCTTATCCTTAACAATTCGTCTTAACCCTTCATTTAACCGACGGTACTTACAAGTACCGCCAACTTTAAAATTACATAGAATAACCATCCTTTCGATTATATTGACGATAATTTGCAGGAACACTCTTTCAGTTATCCTCTTCCAGGATAAAAAGCAGCGAAGGTTCTATGATGAGTATTTTAGCGGGAAATGCGAATAGATTTAACTGAAGTTGTAACTTTAGGGGAGTGACTACGAATCCGTCGGGTAACCGTTGTGCGCATGCTCGGGTTAAAGGCGTGGTTTTATAGTATTTAGGATTGAGCTAAGCGTGGCCCGGATGGGGTAGAGGAAGCGCGTCTGCCTGACGTGCGGAAGGTCGTAGGTTCGAGCCCGGTTACTATTTTTCAGTAAATTTAATTTAAATTTTTATTATTCCATTAAAAATTGCAAGAATTAATTGCTCTTGTTTAACAGTCATTCCTTATTTAATTAAATTCATTGTGGTTTTTAAATGTTTTACTTTATCTATTTTTTTTTAATTTTAAATTATTAATTTATTGAAAATAAAATTATTTCGCTAAAATATTTTATAGAAACAGCAAGAATCAAGTCCACATGGATGCGCATTGCTAATAAAGTATAAGAATCTTGCAGGGATTGTGAAATACAGTACAAAACAATACGCCGGTCGCCGTAGCCGTGGGGCTAGGCGTCCGTCGTACGACGGACGCGTAGCCACAGCGTAACTTTAGCTGCCATTTCGATCGGATTCACATGATTGTCATTTTTGTTCCCGCAAAAAAGTAGGTAAAGTCAAAAGTTAAGAATATTATTTTTTAATACTTATTACTGCGATAAAAAAGCTATGTTTTTCTTGTATTGTGAGAATATTTTAGCACTCCTTGTACTGACAGTACCCAAAAGTATCAATTTAAGTAATTGGCTCCAGCGGATTCAATTTTCCAAAGATAATTATTTTATTTATGTATATCCCTGAATTTTCAATTTAGTGACTCAAAAAAAAGTATTTGCACGAAAAAAATTGCAGCGAATCATAATGCGGTTAATAAAGGGTTAAAATGTGTGTGTGAATAAAACCCCTACTTTTAAGGTTCGAAATTCAAAATTTTCTTGGGAGAACCCCCCAAACCCCACTTGAAATTTTGCAATGTATTATTACAGTCGTTCCTTAAAAATTTTGAGACTTACAAGGAGTGGTCCCCTTCGTCTTGCTTTAACCACCCCCAATAGGAATAAGCACTAACAGTGAGAAAGAGGGGAAGTGGGAACTCAGGGGTTGAAAAAAAAGGGAAAAGCGGCTCCAAAACGAGTTAAAATCTTGTTTTTAGGGTCACCCCCTTTAGGAACCCCCCCCCCCTTTCGAACTCTTTAATATACAACTTTTTTGTAAACAGTTCGTCAAAATTTAAAGATGTACAACCAAAATGGAAATTTAATTCTCGAAAATGTATGTCCGAAATCCGGATTAGGTGTACCAAAACGAGTTGAAAATCTACTTCTTAGATTTAAATTCCCAAAATCCCCCCATTTACATTATAAGACTATTTTGATATTGAAAACTCTTAGCACCCCTAAAAACCGAACAAAAAAATCGAACTAAAGTTTCAAGAAATTTTTTTACCCCCCCCCCGAAAAAAAAGTCTAGTTACGGCCCTGACACCCTGTATAATATATTAAACCGCCCCTGAACCGATCCCACCACAGAACTTGGATCCCACCGTAGGCGGGACAATAGTTTTATAACACCAATCCCACCGTAGGAAGCACAATACCATTTAACACCGATCCCACCAGCGAAAAGAGCAAGCGAACTCAGAGAAAAGAGTAACAACAACGAGCGCCAGATTTGGCAGCTCATCGCTCCTTTGGCGCTCTAAGGTTTCGCCGCACGCCCAGTACATCCCCATGCTTTTGGGAAATCCGCAGAGCGACCATTCGCCAAGCTCAAACCGCCAACCTAATTTTCTCGACATCGGTCGCTAAAACGACGATTTCTCACCTAAATACTGATCGAAATGAATCAAAAATGGCTCAAATCGAATTAGAAGAGTTCATTCTAGATAATGCGAAGTGTTTTTCTAGAATTTTTTTCGATTAACAGTGAGAAATTTCGGTTTAAAGTCATTCCTTCCCAAATCCGGCCGATTCGAGATCAACCGTTTCCCTCACAAATGGCGTTCGCTGATTCGCCGATCGCGGCTGTCAGTCACTGAGAACACGCCCCTAAAAATAGGCAGGCTTGACTTGGTTGGTGGACGGCTCGACGAATGACGATTTTGGGCGAATGAGATGAGGCGCTTTCTGTCGAATAAATTATCCTGAATGAATTATGATTTATTTTGCCTTTTTTCGCTTTGTAAAATAATAAGCAGGTGCCTGCGATTGATCAAACGCATGTAAAACGTGGAATGTAATGAGATCAAGGTATCTTTAATGGAATTTTGTTTTTATAATTCATTTTACAGGTTGGCTACAGAATCTGAGGAAACAATTTCCCTGATATAGCGTCTGGGCACAATGGGCGTCTTATGACCGCCAGGCCCGTAGCTACGGGGGTCCAGGGGGGGCTGAGCCCCCCCTGGCATCTTAATTTGCCCCCCCCTAGAAAATTTTCACAAATTCTATCCACAAGCACAGCCATGGGGGCAGGGAAGGGGCAGCTGTCCCCTTCTTCTTAATTCCTTCTAGCTAAGTTAAAACCTGTTTTTTAGGGTCAAATTTTCAAAAAATTTTCTGGGGGAGGGCCCCCATACCCCCATTTGTATTTGAATCTTTATTATTCACAATTTTTTTTAAATAACGAGTTCTTTAAAATCAAAATTCTATAAAAATATATGTCCGAATTTTGGTCTACAAGTATCAAAAGTAGTTTAAAACCCTGTTTTTAGGGTCCAGTTTCCAAAAATTTTTTGGGGGAGGGCCCCCCCTTTGATACGTGTATCCCCCATTATTACAAAAAACAAATTGTTCTTATATTAATATAAAAACAGATTACGCGCCTAATGAAGTTTCCTTAGACGAAAATTCAACCCTAACTGATATTTTTAGGCCCTATCCATATTAACTTCTACATACCCTAGCACTGACTGAAAAGTTAGGTTAGGTTGACATCCTTTATTAAATTATGTCTATTTAAAGATAACATTAAACAAGGAGTGATCAAACTACTCGATTTTCGAGTTTTCCTTTTCAATTCTGGGATCTTGCGCGATACTTTTTAGAAAATCCCCAACATTTTGACATTTTTTTTCAAAAGATAGAAAGTTATGGTCAGGAAAATTCCCCTCTTGGCCCCAAAAAGCTTCTTAAAATGAGTTAAATCTCTACTTTTACAAGTCAAATTTCAAAATTTTTCTGGGGGAGGTCCCCCATACCCCCAGCGGTACCAGAAGGGGATCTTGCGTGATATACTTTTAGAAAATCCCCAAGAATTTAACATTTTTGCCAAAGGTAAAGTTGATTGTCTGGAAAAGTGCCCCTCTTGGACCCGTGCTGGATCGGCGCCTGGTTTCATTTAATATCATTATATTAAATTTTGAAAAGTCGTTGATTAAAAAATATTCAGAGTTTCGCGATCATTGGTAACAAAATTGGGGGTTCCACAACCAAAATAGTTTGGGAACCACTGCTCTAGTCAAACATTTGAACCTACGCCTATGATACCTCCTGAAAACTGAAAACCCCCTTGCCCCCCCTGAAAAAGTGAGCGCCCCACAAAAGGGAAATTCCTGGCTACGGGCCTGATGACCGCCCGACCCATTAATCAAGATAGCGGAAAAGCATAGAGTTGAGCCTGAGACTCCCGCTATCTTGACAGGAATCAGATTCCTGTCAAGATAGAGGACTATAGGCTTTCTCCATCATGCTTTTTTTATGAAGATTGATCGTTGTCGCGACTAGTGTCGCTCGTAGCTGCCCAGTGTGCCCAGACGCTTATAAGCGTCTGGTATACATCTAGATCTAGTATCTGTATACATCTAGATCTAGAGAAGACCACCGTTTATACGTCTCTCATTTATACGTCTTTTACATTTATACGTCGTTTTCGCCAAGTCCCAATTAATTCAAATAATCAAAATTGTTTTCAATTATACGCCTATTCATTTATACGCCGTTTTACGTCGGTCCCTTGAAAGACGTAAATACGGTGCTTTACTGTAGTTATTTTCTTCTTCTTTCAAAGAACTACATCAAATAGAAATAGATCTTTTAAATATTAAATAATTATTTAATTTTTAGAAATATTATTAATGTAAAATCAGAAAAAATATTTTTTTTTCTTATGTATAAAAATAAATAAAAAAAGTTAACAAAAAACAAATAAAATATTATGTTCTTTTCTTTCAGATTCTTTTTATATGACTTGATGCGGAAACTCTGATTCCGTGTTCGATTCCAGAGAAGGTATCGAACACGGAAGCCTTTGAATTGTGTTAGCGCCATCTACCAGGGCCGCCGAGAGCCAAGCCGGGCCCGGGGACAAAGTTGAGAAGCGGGCCCCCCAGTCCAAGCCCCTTACCTAGATCCAGTTTAAATTGTTACTACCCTTAGTTTTATGATCCTAAAGAACACTCAGGATGGATGGCTCAATTAGTTAACAAATGACCCATCTAGCACGCAATGGCGGATCCAGGATTTGGGTTTGGGGGGGGCTAAAAATTTTCATAATCCAATTGAGTTTTCTTGTTTATGATAATACGTAAAGGGTAGTGAGTTATCCTACTAAAAGGGGGGTCTGGGGGTTCTCCCCCAGAAAATTTTTGGAAATTTAAGTCAAAAACCCCACTTTTTCAACTCGTTTTGGTACACCTCATTCGAATTTCGGATATAGATTTTTTGCGTTTTGACAAACTTAGTAAAATATTAAACGTTTGGGGGGGGCTTCAGCCCAAAAGCCCCCCCCCGTAGATCCGCCACTGCTAGAACGGGGTTCAAGGGGGAACCCTCAAACACATAGATTGTTGGTGTTTTTTACCCAATTTGTCATGCTTTTTTACCCTGTAAAACTGAGCGTAGTAAAGCTCTTGGCGTATTTTAAAGCAATTCGGCAAATTAAGCTTAATAGATTTGTGAATAAGAAATATTTAAATTGTAGCATTCCTAAACCCTTAATTTTTTAAGTCTCTGTGAGTGTGGAGTATGAAATTTCGTATAAAAAACTCCCAGGCTAGTCAACAAACCGTATGTTTTTATCTCCTTTATTTTTTATTAATTTTGTAAGAGTGTATTATTTAATTTTGGGACAGCCTGTTAAATGACACAGACAATATACATTACTTTTTAACAAAATTTAAAAATCCTTTATTCTTAAATTTTATTTTTATTTAATATTGTAATAAATTTTCTTGTTTTAATGATTTAAATTTTTTCATCATCGAAAATTTTCATTTTTTAAAAAAGAAAATTAAGCAAATAGCAATGCCCTTAAAACCCCCAACACCAACATTATACAAAACATGAGACAAAAACAACTAGTGTAATGCAAAATCCGTATACTCCTTCAACCGATTCTTATATTTTATTTTCATTTAATAATGGAATATATTTTCTTGTTCTCTAAGTAAATTTTTTTATGGTTTACAAAACTTTTCATTATCGAAAACTTCAATTTTTTTAAAGAAAATTAAACAAACAGCAACCCTCCAGCATATGTAAAACAAGAGACAGAAGTACATAGAGTTAGTACAAATATAGAGACAGCTTACTCTTCTCGGTCAGGCAACCTTGCATGTCGAAAAAGTCGGACCTGTGTGAGTGGCGGAAGTCAATTTTAACATGGGAGCTCTCGTAGGCGGGTCAAGTGTGAGTGGCAGAACGAAACCGAAAAACCGGTCACACTTTGAACAGCGTAGAAGATGTTTAAGCTGTCTCTATATTAGTACTAACTCTATGCAGAAGTATAATACTTTCAAATGTATTTGGTAGCTGAAATTTCTATTATATAAAAAATGAATAGAATACTCACCTAGACCAACGGTACGGTCATCTTAGAAGACTAACGTTACCAACTTTTTCAAGTAGTACGGTAACTTTCAAACAATCGGGAAAAAAACTTAATTCCTTTTAAAAAAATTGACGATTTTTATAAACAGAATACACGTTTAACTAACGCTTTCTACAACTACATCCACCTGGTCTGCATGGGTAAATGGCTTGAAACTAAAATTGTTTCCGCTGTGCTCTGTGGTATTTTCCATTTGGTCAAGGGGAGGAAAAGGGGCCTCATTTCCGGTTTGTTCTGACTAAGGCTAACGTCACGGCAAGCGCAGAACGGGCTTATCTGGTCGAGCGCATCTTATCGGCTGTAGTTTATCTACCCCACTCAATTAGTGGACAAAGGGGTCCCCCAAAAGGGGGACTCTCTCGCTCTCCGCAGGGGCCCCCTTTAGGGGGACCCCTTTGTCCACTAATTGAGTGCGGTAGATAACTGCAGCCTATGGTGCAGCGTAGACTTTTCCACTGGCTGTAATAAAACGATTACTGCTAGGCGTCCAGCACTTGCGGTTTAGGGGGAGATATCGGGATATCTCCCCCTAAACCGCAAGTGCTGGACGCCTGGCAGTAATCGTTTTATTACAGCCAGTGGAAAAGTCTACGTTGGCCCTATGGGCCAACGCAAAGTTTTATTACAGCCAGGCACTGGCTGTAATAAAACGATTACTGCCAGGCGTCCAGCACTAGCGGTTTAGGGGGAGATATCCCGATATCTCCCCCTAAACCGCAAGTGCTGGAGCCTAGCAGTAATCGTTTTATTACAGCCAGTGGAAAAGTCTACGCTGCACCTATATGTATATGCAGCCTGCAATCTCAGGCAGTTGTGGGCTTGGCGTGATGTGTGAAAAAAAAATAAGACTGGTGGGAAAACATGGCAACGCACAGGGGAAAGGTGTGGAGACTCTGGGGAAATCACGCGACTTTACAACCACAGAGTAGAGAGCTTAACAGAGATGCCAAACCGCCGGTTTCCTCTTTAGGTCATTAATTTAATTCAGCACGCATATTATAATTCAGTTCACTAGCAGCCAATCATAGAACGCGAAATGTATTTGATTTGATTTTAACACTGATTATAGGCGAGCGATTTGGATTTGAGTGACAGCTTCAGAGGGCGAATGACAGAAATAGCAGGAATAGCGTGGTATTAAAGGAGGCGGGTCCGTTTGGCCTAAAATTTTTCAATGGGAAAAGCCCTGTTAAAAAAGTTGCCATTACACTCTTAAAACTGTGATGGATATATATATAAGGCATAACGCGCATGTGATGCATATTGATACGATATATCTGGCATAACTGGTTTCGCGCAGCGAAATATCTGGCACGGACCACAATTTTCGGCAAATAAGCGTACTAAAGGCGAAAACATTGTGTGTGTGACACTTATCAATATTTGGCACAGCTCGGCCGCTTGGCTTTCAATACGCGCATGCGCAATGCACTGCTTGCATCACCCCTCCGCCCGCCATTGATGTTGTTTTTGTTACGGTTGTTGTGTTATGGCGAGTCAAGCTCCGTTATCCGCTCGTTCAACCGACGACCTTTGGCGAGACTTTCTTTGCTGCATTTAACATACCCCAGTCTATAACGCCATGCCTTTTAAAAAAGGGATTTCCAGAGGTAAATACACCCTCTGCGATTGCCAAGTAGTAAAGACGAGACTAGATGAGATGTGAGATGACGCCGTCATTGCACGCCCTTCGGATCTTCGCTCCGGTATTGCACGAAGTGATAATATCTATGTCAAGTACGTACTATGAAAAAAGGCTAAAAGGAAACGTCAAGCACAATGTAAATGCACGAGGAATGCATTATATACCATATAAGGCACAGGCCAACCAATATACCAATAAGGGGCACAATTATTCCAAAAATGCCGTATATCGTATAAGGCACGATTTGTATGGCATATAAAATATAAATCACATTTTTTCCAAAAGTGCCGTATAAACATATATAGTGTGCCGGATTTGATATCCGGCACTTTTGAACCGAAAATGCCGCATAGACATCCGGCACAGTTTTAAGAGTGTAGCGTCTATGGAGATGAACACTCTGTTAAGCTCTATACTCTGTGTTTACAACCGCCGATTCTAATTACACAGACTATAGTGTGCGAATGCGAGATTATATCTTTTAGAGATAGCAACACCCACAAAATAACCAAAGTTTCAGTATTTGAAGCATCCGGAAGACAATATATTTTGTTATTTTTGTCCAAAATATTATTCATAAGTTTCCATTCTTTTTGCTTAATTTTACTACATTTCAGAAATTCACATCAGAGTAAAGAAAGAGCTAACAGAGTCCAAGGGGCAGTTTTCATTTCCAGACGCTGCCGCCATGATCAGAGAGGGCGAAATGGCGAAAGTGATGCCTGATTTGGATATGGAACTTCTATAAGGCGGGATTTTATTTAATCGGCGCGGCGCTGTTCTTTTCCCTCCACTGCCGATTTGAGTGACGTAGAGTGGCGTAGCAGGAGTGAGGTCGAGCTATTATAGGCTGTCTAGGAGCTAGAAGGCGTTGCAAACTTTGCAACAGCCGTCTATGGGAAAATCAATGCTATAAAAAGTTGCCATTTAGCGTCTATGGAGATGTACACACTCTGTGTTAGCTCTACAGGGTGTTTCAAATTGCATTGCACGGCCTTTATTCGGAACCAGCGCCTCCTAGGGTCATGTAAGTAAGGTCTACCACCCTAAGAAGGTGAGCCTGGAGAATCCATTGAGATGACTTACAGCGCCCCTAGCGGCGAAATTAAAAAGTTTAAAAAATTAATTTAAAAACTAAAGGAGATAGAGCAAAAACATCATGGAGCGTTTTGTTGCCAACGTCATGAAGAACTCACTGAAAAAAATTTGATCAAAATATCTTGAATATTAGCATATGAAAATAGCACTTTTTCATGAGTCAAAAAAGAAAAAGTTCACATATTTGCAAAATGTTCAGTGTTATTGGGTAGTTTTGTGTCTTTTTAGTTGAATGAACACAAAATTTAATCAAAAAATCAAAAAAATTTGCAAATATGCGAACTTTTCTTTTTTGACCCCTGAAAATGTGCAATTTTCACATGCTAATATCTCGGCGAATATTCAAGATATTTTCATGAATTTTTTTTCAGTGAGTTCTTCATGACGTTGGCAACAATACTCTCACTGAGGTTTTTGCTCTATCTCTTTTAGTTTTTAAATTAATTTTTTTAACTTTTTAATTTCGCCGCTTGGGGAGCTGTAAGTAATTTAAGTGCATGCTCCAGGCTCACTTACCTAGGAGTAGGAGTAGACCTTACTTCCATGACCCTAGGAGGCGTTGGTTCCGAATAAAGGCCGTGCAACGCAATTTTGAAACACCCTGTATACTCTGTGTATGATAGTATGCATTTTTAGCTGATTTAATTTTGCTTTTTAGTTCCTTGTATCATTTTATTTACAGTTTCAAAGAAAAAATTAAATTTATTTCTTTTAAATTTATATATACTGTAGTTTTTTCTTTCTCACTGATCAACTTTCAAATTTCTGTAGTTATCACACACACAACCTATTTTTTCTTTTTGATTTTCTATAAATATTAAGCATTAAGTCTTAAAATATAACATAATCGACAATATTATTTAAAAATTGTTGAACGTATCTATCTAACTAGTATTACTATTACCCAAAAAACGTAATTTTCGAATAAAACTCCAATAACTCCAACAAGTAATCAGTATAAACTAGCACCAGTTGATGCGTATATCATCATATTTCAGTTTAAAAGACATCCAACCCAACGGGCTTCCATACGGAATTATCACAAAACTACTCTGATTTCAGTTGCAGAAAATATCTTAAGACAGATTTTCAAATCTGGCCGTGTAACGCTGAATTTAACGGCTGCTAAACGGTCGACGATATTTATTTATTTATTTATTTATATATACACTGCCAAACAGAAATAATCCAATTACTTGGCAGGGAAAATAAAATACAAACAAATACAAATACAACAGATAAAAGACACAAAAAAGTACAAAGAAACATATCAAACAAGCAAACACTCTAAAAAATATATGTACAGAAAAATTAAGAAGACACACTTTCTAGGTATTGATTTTTCAATTTGGTAAAAGAATCACAGAAAAGATCAATTGATCCGGGAAGATTATTCACTATTTTATAAAATTGAAACATGGATTGATGTGAAAGATAGCTTTTAATAAGTGGAATTTTGAAAACAATTATGTTTCTTGTGATGCGTGGTGGAACGTAAAAGTTAAGTAACTGTAGTACAGGGGGGCAGTCAATATTATATCTTATTAGGTTATAGTAATACTTTAAAATTGAGAGATGCCTTCGTTGTTCCAAAGTGATGTTAACAGTGATTCCATTCAAAGGTGAATTCCCAGTTTTGAAAGATATGTACCGAAGAAAACTTTTTTGAATTTTTTCTATTGAGGAAATATGCAATTTATTGGAGGGACTCCATACCACACAGTTGTACTCCAATATAGGTCTAACTAAAGTAAAGTAAAGCAAAATCAAGACTTGAATGTTAGAAAAATTAATTGTGCTTCGTTTGAAAGCTCCCAATGTTTTTGTGGCTTTTAGTTTAATGTCCTGAATATGCATATTAAAAATAAAATTTGATTCATAAGTGACACCAAGGTCCTTAATGTGGGAAGTTCTAGAAATGGGCAAATTATTGATAGTGTAGTCTTTTGAAAAAGGATTTAGCTTACGTGAAAAAGTTAATACAAAACATTTATCTATGTTTAAATATAATTTATTAAGCGTGCACCAATTAGATAGCTTAGAAAGTTCAAACTGTAATGTATCAAGATCATCATAAGAGGATATTCGCTTGTAAATTTTTAAATCATCTGCAAATAAAAGACAAGATTGAAAAAGTTCAGTGATATCATTTATAAACAGAAGAAAAAGAAGGGGCCCCAGAATCGATCCCTGGGGAACTCCGGAAGAGCTAGAAAAAACACTAGAGAAAACAGAGTTGTACTTTACGAAAAGAGACCTTTGAGAGAGATAAGAACGTAACCAAAAGAGTAACTTGTGGTCAAAACCCATGTTGAAAAGCTTAAACAGTAAAATTTCATGATCAACGGTGTCAAACGCCTTAGCGAAGTCAGTGTAAATGACGTCTAATTGCTGATTCACCTGCAAGGCATCTGAAATTTCCTTATTTAGAATGAGAAGATTTGTCGCAGTGGATCGTTTTTTTAAAAAACCATGCTGGTTAGGAGAAATGATCTGATGTATTTGTAAGGAAATTTTGTTGTGAATAACTGATTCAAAAATCTTTGCAAAACAGGATATAATGGCTATAGGTCTGTAATTTTTTACATCCGATCTTTTACCCTTTTTGTAAACAGGAATGATCTTGGACGACTTCCAAATATCAGGGAAAGTGCAAGAACGAAGAGAGAGGTTGAATAAAATGATTAAAGGGTAAACAAAGCTGTCTACATTAGCTTTAATAAGGTAAGGAGGCACTAAGTCAAGGCCACAAGAACCAGAACCTCTCAATCCTTTTATACTATTAACAATGTCATCATGGGAGACATGGCTTACCTTAACTAGATCAATAGAGTTTACACCCATAGCAGTATCAAAATCGTAACCATTTATCCCACCATCAGAAGCACTATAAGCACTAGAGAAGTAACTCTTAAATGCCTCAGCCACATCACCGTCATTCAGTAGTTCAATATCATTGTAATACAAACTGTTTGCACTGTGAGTTTGATTTTTCTTTCGGTAATAAGACCAAAAATACCTAGGATTTAACTTCAGAGATGATTCGACTAGGGCAATGTGGTGCTTACGGGCCACACGAATATCAGACTTAATACTTTTCCTGATTGCTTTAAAGCTCTCAAGATCTCTCGGGTCATCAGAAACTCTAAACTTCTTTAAATAGGAATTTTTCAGTTTGATGTTACTAATAATGTCTCTGGTGAACCAAACAGGATATTTTCTGTTGTAAGGAATAGATTTGGGCACAGACAAATCAAGAATATTGTACAGTACGTTGTAAAATTCAAATAACGCTGCATTAATACAAGAATAGTGATTTAAAAAGTTCCAGTCAACAGATGATAAAAGTGTGTACATTAAGTGAAAATTTGCTCTTTTAAAGTTATAGGATTTGGCAGAAGAATCAATTGATTTGCATTTAGACGATTCAGGTTTAAAGTTTTTGTTTTTTTTTGTTCTTGTTAACTTAATAAATAAAGCCGGATGGAAACTATCTTCGCTAGTTATTGGAAGAACAGATTGTGAAACTGATACACTAAAACTATCCAATCTCACCAAAACAAGATCCAGTATTCTCTTCAAACGATTTTCAATCAAATTACATTGTTTCAATTTGTGACACTCAAGGAAACTAATGAAATCATGAGAAGCAAGTACCTGGTCACCCGAATCAGAAATTTGCCAATTGATAAAAGGTAGGTTAAAATCTCCAACAATTATAATGTTAGATACATTAAAAAAATACTCGTCTATAATGTCATAAAATTCATGAAAGACACTGCTACTAGTAGATGGAGCAAAATAAGCACAACACACAACAAAGCTAAAACTGTTATTAAATAAAAGTTTGATCCAGATAGCTTCCCCAGAAAAGTCAAAATTAGACAGTACTCTTGCACTTAAGGATTTTTTTACGGCAATCATGACCCCTCCTCCGCGACGATAATACGTATACGTATATGGAGGGTTCAGAATAGAAATGAACCAAGTCCACTTTAGCTACTTTTGAGCTACAGACGTTTAAAAGTTAAAGCTTCATAGGAAATTACATGTTAACGCAACAGAACTTGCTGCTTCCAAGCGGATATTATCAGAACTAGGACTTGGTTCATTATTGCACTGAAATTTTACATAGTTGGTACATGTTATAGCGTTGCTAACTCAAAAATGACAAAAAGTGGACTTGGTCCATTTTAATTCTGAGCCCTCCATATACCAAATGGGTTCCAAGATCTATATATTTAAAACTTAACGGCCAGAGTTTCTCCAACTGATGTGGGTCACGACCAAGAGATTTTGAATTAAAGTCTTGATTTTGGCTTTAAATATCTAACAGAACAAAAAAGGGAATAAATATAGCAATGACTGAAAAAAAATCCTACTCTTTGTCGAAAGCGAATAAAGGCAAGTGAAATTAAAATTCTTGGTCCTTACGTATTATCCCGTCGATTGTGCCGCTTAATCAAAAACGTTATCAAAGCCCATTCACTTTTCTATTGCTGATTGCTGTACCGCTGAATTAGACGGCCACTGAATGGTCGACGGAATAATACGTAAATACGTTTTTTTTGAAAATCCAGAAACTGAAGTTAATTCGGGTATTAGAATCAAACTGCAACGAACAGAATTCCAAGCAGTACTACTATTTCGATCGCATATTCAAATTATGCTGCAACTTTACATTATATATATACCCTATACTTATATGAAATTTCTATATATTTACGTTTTTAGAAAGAATCTTTACATTTCCGATCGCGGTGAACTTGACAATTTCCTGCGAAACATTCACCAGAATGGCCATAATATATCGCAATAAAAGTAGTAGAGCAGGGGTTCCCAACCTTTTTGTACCTGCGTACCACTTGACTTTTTGAGAAATTTTCGCGTACCACCAGACCTATATATTTTAATAAACGTATAATATTTACTCTTCTAAAAGTGTTCAAAGGCTTTTTGAATTAAATTCCTGAGAAAACTTCATATTTAATGGTTAGATATTTGTTTATTTATAACATGCTTATAATAAAGGAGAAATAAAAAGATGAAAATGGTATTAACTTACAGTTTTATTATATTAGATACCCATAGGTCAACAATACAAACAACAATACAACAAACATGCAAATAAAAAATTAGTACAAACTCAGCAAAAAATTAACGATAAAGAAGCGAGTGGTTTCCCCATTGGACTGTCCTTGCTTTACATATATCGCTTTGACTCACGCGTACCACCTGAAACGTTCCCACGTACAACCAGTGGTACGCGTACCACCGGTTGGGAACCCCTGTAGTAGAGGAAGCGTTTTAATCAAGTGACGCGATCATGAGGAAAATTGAGTTGAGGGTTCTTACGTATTATCCCGTCGACCATACCGCTGAATCCGAAAACGGGAAACAACCCATTGACTTTTCTATGGCTGTGCCGCTGAATTTGACAGTCACGGAACGGTCGATGGGATAATACGTAAGTACCGAGCATTCAATCCAGTTGATCGGATGGAAGCATTAAGTTATAAATAACCACTAATTTAATTAAAAACCTCCCCTTTTCCTTTATCTTGAAACAATAACCTGTTGACTAAGTTTCCCGATTGAGATTTACGGTACGTAAAGCCAACGTCACCGTGGGCTCAAGACCGGGCGTATCTGGTCGGGCAAATCTAATCATCAGCGGATATCTACCCCATAGCGAGAATTCTTTTGTTCGCTAATTGAGTGGGGTATAGATATCCCCTACCGATAAGATTTGTCCGACCAGATACGCCCGTTCTTGCGCCCATCGTGAAGTTTCCCTAAGGACAAGGTCACCCACAGCGCAAAACCAGCCTATTAGTATCGCAGGCGCGATCTATAACTTTTCCATCACCCATCACACAAAAGGGCAACTGCAATCCAGGGGGTTTCTCGGAATCTCCCTTTTGTGTGATGGGCAGAGAAGTTAGATCGCCCCTGCGATACGTCTGGTCTTGCGTTCAGGGTGACCGTGCCCTAAGAGACTCTCACTAAAATATTCAGAACTTACCTGATGGACACGCTGATGAACCTTCTATTCTCTGAGGAGGCCATCCACCTAACTAGCCGGTTGCCACCACAAATGCTCAGTACAGTTGCGAAACCTGCTTTCCTTCCCCCCGCTCCTGCTTGCTTGATTGAAAGGAATATTTGAAGGCCCACAGAGTATACCAAAAAATATTGGGTATGCCTTATGATAGGGGCCCTAGTGGCGCTGCGATCGCATCAGACCCACACCTCCCTTGTCATGTCACGAGAGGCGGAGAAATAGAATCTCAATCCTCTATCGCGAGTTAAACCGGAAGTAAAACCTCGCATTCTAGACTTAACGTTATCAACTCTAGTATGCGAGGTTTTACCCTCGCTTCCAACAGATCCATCTCTTCAAAAATGGGCAATTTTTTCCCCCAAAATTTAAAAATGTGAGTTTAACACTTTATGTCCCGAGGGGACTTGTAAGTCCCATTTCCCAATGTTCCAAATTCGTCCAATTTTCGCACTGTAATGCCACATTTAGTTTACTTATAGTTGCAGTTACGTAAACTTGACATATTTTGGACGAGGAAAATAATTTGGGGCATAAAGGGTTAAGTCGTCTTTATATAGCAATTTATTGGCTATAATAACACGCATTTTCGCACATCGCAACGGTTTGGTCCTGACGAGCTTAGTGCGCATGCGTGTGGACTTACTTTAGATGTTTTTTTTTGAAATTTTAATAAAAAAATAAACCGGGGATAGAACCCACGACCCACCGCATGCTAAGCACGCACGCTACCACTGCTCCAGCGGAGATTCGTTAATAATAGAAATTATCCGAATAAGTTCTTTTTTTCTCCCCGAGCATGCGCACTAATCTCGTCAGGACTAGACCGTTGGGATTAACAAATATGCCAATAGCACCCATCTAAGAGAGAAGTAAGGGTTATATAACCTTATTAATGAAGGCACTGTCTAGCTCCACGAAAGTAGCAATTCAACTCTAAGGAATTGGCTTTAACATCTAAGTAGGAGTGAAACCTAGAGGTTTGTGGGTGGGTATAGTAAAAGAGAAGAAAAGTCGTATAAATCCAATATAACATGCAATAATGAAATTTGTAGGTATTTATTTTAAATACTATATTCCATTTTACCTCACAGATAAATCTATTGATTATTTTTAATTTAATTATTTATTTGTACTACCTATTTATTGAATTTAAACAAAATGAGGAATATATTTATTTATTTCATGAAATTACATCATATGGAATAATCGTGAAAACATGGAACAACATGGATTTTCCCTCGGGAGAAGAAAATGAAAAGTTTTACAGTTTTGGGGAAGAGGAAAACACTTCTTCCTTTTTTTAACAGATAGAACAGTTTTAAGGGGACATCCATAAATTACGTGAGGTCATAAAGGGGAGGGGTTTGAAAAAAACCTCACCAAGGGGGGAGGGGTGTCGATTAAAATATCACGTCAACTTTTTAAGTTAGAAATTAAACGATTTTCTTAAGTATGAGAAAGGAATAATACCCGCAGATAAGATACTGTGGTGATTTTTAGGCGGAATAATGTCCTTTTCCCCCATATCATTAATAATGGGAGAGATTTAGGTGCTGTGAAGCACAAAATGCAAACGAATAGTAGGATAGAAAATTATTTTTAAAGGTTGTAGGTAAATCTCACGTGGGGGGAGGGGGGGTCCAGATTTAGGAAAACACACCTCACGTAATTTATGGATGTCCCCTAACTGCAAAAAATAATCGAAGATAAACAGAAAAGCTCTGGCAGCAAAAGTTGCCAGAGCTATCCATTCCACAGAATTTCTCTATTGACTGAACCTGTTCTGTAAACAACGACTTTTTCTGCGATAATATTTAGGAAAATAACCCACTAAAATTTCCGAAGTTGGGAAAAAAGAGACCAGTCTGAATAAGAGAGACAAAATATGTATTTAAAAAAAATTGAATATTTCCTTTGGAATAGTTCCTCGAAACGGTCGTAGCACACGGAAAAAGTTCTGTCAACAGAGAAATTCCGTGGACAGGAAAGCTCTGGTACTTTTGCTGCCAGAGATTTTCTGTTTTTGTACGATTATTTTTTACAGTGTAGAACAGTTAGAATTGCCCAATTGAAGCCATTCTATGGACGTACATCATGTCATTTCTTTCTACCGTGCGTGACGGCCGAATGCCTCTGGAGGTCCCTCTTGTCCATGTAGCCTTTTCCGCACAGGAGGCAGACGTGGGGCTTGACCCCAGCATGCTTGAACATGTGGTCTTTGAGGCGGTCCGTGCGCCCCGTGGTGTAGTTGCACGCGCCGCAGTGGTGCACGCGCGCTCCGGTCCGCTTGCACACGCTCACCGACGTCTTCAGTACCATCAGGGACCCTGGTGGAGCAACAAAAAAAACATTAAAGGTAATCCATGTTCACAAAATAAAGCGTAATCAAACTTTTTTTCGAGTGGGCTGGATTTATCATCCTTGACCACTGGAATGCCCCAAGAAGTATACAATACTGGAAAAAATAAACGACTCAGACCCTATATATCTCCGGAACAGCTTGTGATATAAAGACAAATAAGGTATCATTTTTCATGATTTGAAGTATTCTATGTACAGAAAGATTTTCAGGTTCTTGGGGGGGGGTCGTCTTCATATTAAACGAAGCCCCAACTTTCGTTTTTCCTATGGGCGACATCAAAGATTATTCCCGATTCTGAAAGAGCACCCCCTAAAACCCCCAAAACCAATTTTCATGTCATTTGGTCCCCAAATAAAGCCAGGAGTGGGGGTTGAAGATCGTCGAATTTACGTTGAAATCTCGTTCTTTTTACGTTGAATTCTCGATTTTGAACCTTACCGATTGATCGATTTTGATCCTTTAATTATCAACCCCGCAGGATCAAAATCGAGAATTCAACGTAATAAACGAGATTTCAACGTAAATTTGACGAACTTCAACCCCCACTCCTGGCTTTATTTGGGGACCAAATGACATGAAAATTGGTTTTGGGGGGTTTTAGGGAGTGCTCTTTCAGAATCGGGAATACTCTTTGATGTCGCCCATAAGAAAAACAAAAATTGGTGCTTCGTTTAATATGAAGACGACCCCCTAAGAACTTTAAAAATTTTCTGCATATAGAATACTTTAAACCCCCCATGAAAAATGATACCTTATTTGTCTTTATATCACGAGCCGTTCCGGAGATATAGGGTCTGAGTCGTTTTTTACTAGTATTGTACCTACTCAGCGTTACCCAGCGGGCACAGAGGTGAGTTACTGCTACCCGCTCCACACACATTCGCTCACACAACCCCTTTTTACAGGGGGCCACATTCATTCATAACACAAAAGGACAGAAACAGAAACTAACATCCATGGCAAACGGGAACCCCAAGCAGTCAGATACTCTAACCACTAGGCCACAATACGTCTGCGTTTAGACTCAAAGACCCTATTATTTCAAATTCGAACGAGGAAATATGCGATCTTCTTGTTTAAGTTTGAGCCCACGATATAAACATAATATTTTGTCAGGTATAGCATACACCATATAGCAGTGTTCCCCATCCTTTTTACAACCACGGACCGGTCAACGTTTGATAATTTACTGGGGGTATAAACCTAGGAATTCAAATTTATTTTCAATGAAATGGTCGGCCCGGTACCATTTGATCCATGGACCGGCAACGGTCCGCGGGTTGGGGACCACTGGCCATATAAGGGTCCATAACTAGAGTGAAAACATTCGTCATCATATTATTAGGGTAGGAATGAGGGCCGAAAACCCTTTCCTGTGTGTGCGCGCTCCATAGGAGAACATGGGAAACCTTCAGGGCAAAGTTGGCACCTAGATATATCATCCGAAAATTCTAAAAAAAAAATCATAGGTACTCGACAACTTTTCGGCACAAACGCATCACCAAAATCCAAAGAAAGTTTTTTTCGATACACCCTATAAGGAGCTCAATGTTAGGTCAAAGAATTCATTTTGCCTCATTGAAGTTGATGGCAGGGTTGTCACCCCTATATCCTCAACTCGCCGATTGACTCCACCTGCAACACAGAAATGCATGTCATTCTTTTGGCAAAAGATCCTGTTCACATCATGACAGAGATATGGAGGGCTCAGAATTAAAATGGACCAAGTCCACTTTTTGTCATTTTTGAGTTAGCAACGCTATAACATGCACCAACTATGTAAAATTTCAGTGCAATAATGAACCAAGTCCTAGTTCTGATAATATCCGCTTGGAAGCAGCATGTTCTGTTGCGTTAACATGTAATTTCCTATGAAGCTTTAACTTTAAACGTCTGTATAGCTAAAAAGTAGCTAAAGTGGACTTGGTTCATTTCTATTCTGAACCCTCCATATAAAACACACACACACCAAAAAAACACCAACGTTCAATTCCGTTAAATGTCCCTTTAACAGGCACGGATCCAGAAGGGGGGGCACTCTGGACAGTGCCCCCCTTGGGGTCTCAAAAAGATGTCCAAAATGAGTAAAAACCCTTACTTTTACAGGTTAAAATTCAAAATTTTTTCTGGGAGAGGGTAACCCCCCACATTAGTTCCACAAGGGGATCTTCAGCTATACTTTTTAGGCAACCCCCAATATTTTGACATTTTGGGTCAAAAAGTGAAGGTGATGGTCTGGAAAAGTGGGGACCCTTGGACCCAAAAAGGTTCTCAAAATTAGTTAAAACCATACTTTTACACGTCAAATTTCAAACAAATTTCTGGGGGGGAACCCCCACACCCCCAATGGTACCACAAGGGGATCTTTTCTGGAAAAGTGACCCCCCTTGGAGCCGTGCTGGATCCGCACCTGCCCTTTACAGCAATGCTGTTTTGGCTACCAATAACATTGGAAGTGTCCCCAAAAATAACAAACCAACTGATACCAGTTATATCAATGGTAACCAAAAACATTTGGCTATATTTGAGTCCATTAAAACAACTTGGACAATTTTAACAGTTATTAACACTTGGATAAATTTAAACAACTTAAACAGGAAGGATAACAGAATTCTACTAAAAACAAATGCTTAAATATAGTAAAGATATCATCTTTGCATTGCAGGGAAAAAGAAATATTAGAATTGTATAGCCACACTATATTTTCAAACAGATGCTGGAGTAAGGTCTCTGAAACATCAAATCTACGACGATAACATGACAACAAAACATCTACAAGGATATATAGTGGTTGCGCTATTTATTTGCTGCTTTTCCCATCAAGCAGCACAAATGTTCCAAGATTCGTCCAATTTTCGGTATGTACGTCAAAATTTCGTCGAATTCTATAGTTGCAGACGTAAACTTGACATATTTGGTATGAAATGTGCTAACTAGGGTTGTTCCTGAAAGACACAAAAAATATTTTACTGACACACATGATGACTAAAAACACCAAAGGTAAAAATAATTCAAAGTCATTAACGGCCGTATTCACCGGTAACCTGACCGGCGGTCAGGTCACATCGAAACCCATGGTCACCAAACCGTGGTCATCTTTACCAAACCGCCGGTCAAAATCCCGTATGCACCATTATTTTTTTGACCACGGTTTCGTGACCGCCGGTTTCCAGACCACGGTCACCCGATTGAATCTCATTGGTCGAAAAAGATGATCACATGATCTCAAATTATTTACTTTTTGTTTTTCATTTCGCGCCGAAATTCGTATACACGTTGTTTTTCAGTCCTCTGAAAATATCTTAAGCTAAAACCAAAAATTACAAAAGTGTACTTCACAACGTATAAGAAACTGATAAGAAAATATTTATCAGAGAATGAATAGTCTGAAAAGTGGAAGCCCTCACCCATGCAGTCCCATTAATCCGAATTTTTTTCTCCTGTTAGAACAACTCTGTTGAGTTTTTTTTAAGATTTTTGGTTTTCCTAATCGAAGTTCTGGTGTTGGAAGTCGTGACTTTGCGCTATTAAATTTTTCCTTTTTAAATTAAGTAGTACATCCACAATGATGATTTCAATTCCTAAGTAAAATTATTTTATCCTAAAAACCTTGATCAATGAATTTTTCTATGCCTTCATATAGGCTTTTCTTAAGAAAAAATTGCTGTATATACTTACACAAGAGCACTTTGGTTGTATTCCCAACATATAAATTCCTTTCTTGCTGCTTGAATATCTATAATTTTAATTTTTGGGATAACCTAATATCTTGAAAATTGTGCATCTCGAAAACTCAATGTAATATTTTTTTATAATGAGTATCACATACACTTAATGTAATTAAATTTAATTTTACATAAATGTTAGGAACTATATTTCATAATTCTGGCTGAAAGAGTTATTATAATACTCACCTTTGTGCTGTAAACCAATCCTTAATCAATGATCATTTCCCAATTTTAGCTGCATTTTCATAATCTACTTAAGCTAAAACTTTGGAAGTTTGTTAAACAAAATAAATAAGTACTTACACTATTTTCATGTCTACAAAATATTTGGAAATAGTTCCATTCTTTATTTTTACAATAGACTCAATAAAAAGTTTAGAAACTTCTTTCTATTTTAAACTATATTTTTGATTTGTTGGAAAATTTTTTGCTCAAAAGGGATCCTTTGGAGCAAAAATTATTTTTTAAACATGCCACACTTACATGTTTGAACTGTTGCAGAAACTCTTAATTAAATTGAAAGTTATTTACAATATGGAGAAAATGGGGCAGAGATTTTATAAAAAATTTAAATATTCCATTTTAGATTTACCTAAAGTGTAGCTTGTAAAATTAAAAAGTAATTTCTAAGAATTAAATCTTAAAAATAAAATACCAACTCTTTATTAACAAGAAGATAATTTATTAGCAATAAAATGTTAGCACAACAACAATTTGTTAAAACATTTATATACAACTCTTTTCTCAATGATAACATTCAGTAGGTACCTTTTGACTTAAATATAGTATGGATTGTCACTATTTGATGGTCACTGTTCTTAGGAGGAATATTTTTTATAAATTTTCAAATCAGTAACTGTCCTTAAAACAATTTAGGTGATTATTAGTTAATTACCAATTACTATTTTTAGAACTGTTATTTCCATCAAAAGATAATTTTCAGATTAAATAGAAAAAATGTTTAGTTTACAGGACTACTCGACACTTCAAATAAACATGCCAGCAATGAAGTTGCATCCTTTTCCTTTCACTATTCATTTTTAAATATTTCTTTCATGGATTCACGAAGAACAGCATTTATATGAAATAAAAAAGCAATTATAAGCATGTAATCATAAAATCAAAATAATTACAAGAAAAATTAACAGTATAATTTATTATTATTTAATGAATACTATTAAAATGTTTATTTTAGCATTCTATGCTTTTTTATCTTGTTGTAAATTTCTGAATTTAATTAACCCTCTAAACAAAACATTTTTGGGGAAGAAAATTATTTAATTAAAAATGAGAGAGTAAAAATTCTTAAAGCATGATAGTTATCTATCCTAATGAAAAAAAAAATTCGTAATTAAGCTACATCAGAACAAGTAAAATACCTAAAAAAGGATCAAATACTTTTTCCCTGCTTCAATCAAGAATTAAAGGCAAAAAATAATGCATATATTTTATGAATCAAAACCGAAACGATTTCTTACGTTCTTATAACTGAAATAAACAATAAAAATAATTTTAAAGCTTCCATATATAAATTTCACTGAATCTACGAAAAATATTGAATGTACATTAAATTCACTTTCACATTCTTAATTCCTATCCAATCTTGAATTGTGGGCTTGCTAGTCTATCCAGAATTCTAAATCTTAAAATATAAACAATCAAAAATAAAACTCGCCACCGAGAATTCGAGATTTAACATGAAAAAAATATTTTAAATTAGTCACATTGATACAAACGAACATTTTTATCTACGTTTAGTTAGTAATGTTTGTCGATGTTTCCAACATTCAACATCAAAACAAACATTTAACACAAAACGGAACATCTAACGGAATTGAGGCGAAGTATTAAATATACACAAAAATTTATCAATTTAGAAGGATTTCATGATATGAAAAAATTAAACAATAATACAATTTACATACCTCTAGACATTCTTTCTTGTGGAGACAAGCAAGAGTGTTGGTATGGCGTCAGTCATCATTAAAACAACTAGAAATACTTGGCAATCATTTTTTCTTCTGTGCTGTTTCATTCGTGGACAATGTTATTATTTTTTAACCATATTATTTCTGATTCAATATCCATCAACTAATCAAAGAATGCAAAGCGTAAAACAAGATGGATGACAAATTTTTGCTTTAATCGGTTTTTTGCTAACAGCGCATGCGCGGTCAACTACGAAACCATGGATTTGGCTCGGTCATAATTTTCTGACTTTGACCACGGTCAGAGCTGTGACCTGCGATGGTGCATACCAATTTTAACCGAAGAGGCTGTAACCATGGTTACCAGACCTGACCGCCGGTCAGGTCACCCGTGAATACGGCCGTAAGTCATCGAAAAACGCAAAAAAGGGAGAGGGGCTGTTCCCCTAAAATCTGAGCTCGATAGAGAAAAACGGGGGGTCGGATTCAGGGGGTCATTTTACATAAGAATCTGCTTGATTGAGTCAGAAGCATTATGACCTTAATTTTTTTTGCTTTCTTACAAATGCCTACAAACGTTATATTATTCAATCACATCGGTTTTTTCAGATTTTCCTCTTGGTATTTTTTTCATTTGGTACATTAAAAAGGCTTTAGTAAGTGTTTTTAAAAGAGTATTCATTAAAATAGTAAAAATTACGGGTAAAAAGAGGAAACAGAAAGGGGAATAACATTAAGTGTTCAAATGTATATTATTAACAGATTCTTATACGTAAAATGACACCTAGAATCCGAATATGACCTCCGTTTTTCTCCACCAGCCTCAGATAGTCGGGGAACAACCCCTCCCCCTTTCGTTTTTTGATGACTTAATTACCTATACTTTGAATTATTATACTTCCCGAGTATAAGCGGAGTACGTGCTCGTTAAATCTGTGGGTCCGAAAGTCCTGTGTGGTCGGTCACGGCGCAGTTTACCACGGGTCCAGGTCTCTGGAGACAATTTCCCTCCCCTTCAGAGATATGGCTAAATTGAATCCTGTGCGGATGATGGAGCTTGGATATTCCAAGTGGCATAAGAAACAACAACACTTTGAATTCAATTTTCAAATTTAGAAAGCATTACTTTAGTCCCGAGGGGACACGAGTAAAAAAAATCGTTAAAAATGATAGAGGTTATTTTACATTATTTTTTTGCAATTTATCGTTAAAAGATGCTAACCCTTCCTCGAGAACCCAAATTTAATGAAAATTTGCATCAATTTATTTTTACTAAAAGCGGCTGAAGTGAATACCCGAAGCACCCGCGGAAGGGTTCGGTGGACTATGAAATCATGTTAGCTCTCGCGCCTTTGTACTATACGTAAACGTAAGCACTTTTTGGGTCATTTTCAACCCCCCTCCCTTCTTGTCAGCAAAGATAAGCTAACCTCAAACCCCTCCACCAGAAATAAGTAAGAAACTGCCGGCCCCCCCCCCGAAATTTTGACATCCCTTTTAGTAGGTGCTGTTTTTTTTCTCCTTGAAATTTAGGTGACTTATACAATAAGGAGCTGTCCTTTTTGGGTGTAACCCTAAGGCCACGGTCACCCTGAGCGCAGAATCAGGCGTATCTTATCGGGCAGTGGATATCTACCCCTCTTTTGTTCGCTAATTGACCTCACCTGATCCTGCCCTTAGGATGACCGTACCCTAGGGGTTCAAAAATGAGTCAAAACTAGTGATGGGCAAAATCGATAATTTTAGGTATCGAATACTTTGGTATCGAATACTTATAGGTATCGAATACTTTGGTATCGAATACTTTGGTATCGAATACTTATAGGAATCGAGTAATTTTAGGTATCGAGTACTTTTTTTCAATGTCGGGAAATGAACCTGAAGGGACAATTTTTATAGGGCCTATCCATAATCAGACTAATATTCAAAAAACTGAAAGCGATCCATCAAAAAGCCCCGTAGCTACGGGCCTGGAGGTGGATAGAGGCGAAGGATTTGGCGGGGGAAAAACCTAGCCGCGTCAAATTTCTCTCGCGGATGATAACGACTTGGGTTTGAGCGTTGCAAAATGAAAACAGGCTGCGTTTGATCTACAGTAGGTATTATAAAGATTACTTCATTGAAAAATTTAAAACGAAATAATATGTCAATAAAGTATCGATACTTTTGTGGGTATCGAATACACTTGATACCTATAGGTATCGAGTACTTAAGTATTTGGTATCGATACCTGCCCATCACTAGTCAAAACTACTTTTCCGGGCTAAAATTTCAAAATATTTTGGTGTCCATCCCCAGAAAAAAGTGCTTACGTCCAATTTCCTAATTCACTTTTTTGTAAAGTTTATTTTTGGTTGAGTTTTGAAATTATTTATGCAAGAACCAAGAGATTTTCGAAAGGGAGGGGGATATGAGTCTGAGTGATGCTTACGTAACGTAAGCATCACTCATATCCCCCCTCGTCTGGAAAAATAAGCAAAGAGCAAACCCATTCCCCCCTTACGTGCTTTCATAATATTAAATATTTGAATGACCCCTAGGTGCTTACTAAGCAGTAAGCACCTACAAAGGCGCCGCGAGGCTTACGTAATACTACTTATACGGCCTCTAATCTCCACCTCTGATCCCACTATAGACTTTCGATCCCACCGCAGAAAAAATGAACAAAAGAAAACATCTGCTGCTCTCCCACTGCAGCCTGCAGCGAAGAGCGAGCGAAACCAGCCAGTGAAGCAAAGAGAACGAGCGCCAGATTTGGCTATCAATCGCTCTTTTGGCGCCCCGAGGTTTCGCCGCTCGCCTAGAACATCCGCACGCTTTTGGGAAATCAGCGGAGCGACCGCGCGCCAACCCAAAACCGCCAACCACCGTTTCTCGACATCGGTCGCTAAAACGACGATTTCTCGCCTAAATACTGGTCAAAATGAAACGGGAATGACTCGAATCGAATGAGAAGGGTTCATTCCAGATAATGCAAAGTGTTTTTTCCAGAAATTTTTCCGATCACAGTACGAAATTCCAGTTTAAAGTCGTTCCTTCCCGAACTCGGCCGATTCAAGATCAACCGTTTCCCTCACAAATGGCGTCCTCTGATTCGCCGATCGCAGCTGTCAGTCACTGAGAACACGCCCAGAAAAATAGGCGGAGCCTAGACTTGGTTCGACTTCACTGGTGGAAAGCTCAACGAATGACGATTTCGAGCGAATGAAACGAAAGCGTTCCGTTCTGAGAGCTCGAATTAATTATTTTGAACGAATAGTCTTTTTTCTTGCTTTGTAAGATGGGTAAACAGGTGCGTGAGATTAATCAAACCCTATTAAACGGAATAAGGGTACTTTTTATTACGAAATTGTTACTTTTTAGTCATTTATTACTTAGAGGGAATTTATTTTTTATTGAGAGGGTAATTTTTAAGAAATTTAGACAATAATCACCCTTTTTTTCTTCAAATTATTTTGAATGTAAATGAAATAATTTTAAATTAAGTTTTATATTAAATATATGTAAATTAAAAATACATTATAGGTACGTAAATTGATACTTATCAAATGTTTCTTTACTTACTTAAACAATTATTGTATTTTAGGAGCCCTATTTAATAAGTATAAATAGTTCAAACCTTTTTTTCCTTTTCAGGTTTGTATGGAAGTCTAAAATGTTAAGAAATACCAAGTGGTACACAAATGGTTTAAAGTAACTTATTTACATTGCCACATTTTAGGGGGTTCCCATCAAAGAAATTCGAAAGTTAATTTTTGTTAATACCCTACTCCTACTGTACAATAAGACACGTCATCTTGAAAGAGTATTATGTGTGCATTCCCTGTACTTCACATAAACAAAATAAGCCGGAAATAATAAACTTTTAGAGATTCAATTTTTATTTTGTGCTTTTCTGTGATGTTGCACATTTGATTCATTTTGAAAAGTATAGGGGAATTAAAATTACTTTTAATAATTTCACCCATAATGTTGTAAAATGAAAAGTTTCCCAATGTCTTTCTTTATATTGTATGCCTCAAAAAAACTCCTGAATTTTACCCTCTAATACGCCGTTAAAAAAAGTTCAACCTTTCACCATATAGTCGGTGTTGAAAGGTTAAACTCTCTTTTTTTAACAGAGAGGTAATGAACCTTGTTCTTGTTAGCATTCTAATTTTTAGCAAGGTTGCTCATCTTAACAGTGATACCATTCTTGGAATAGGGAAGAAAGGGGGAACAAGAAACATTTAATTTGCAGCTTTGTGTTTGGGCGTAAAAATCTGAAAAAAATATCTTCAAGGCATACTTTATATCCCATAAAATTTTTTATCGTTTTAGAATGATTATTTCAGTGAAAAATTCCCATTTGAAATAATCAGGTCAGCAAAATCAACCACCTTAAGTCATGCTTTTTCAACTATTTCAATTTATCTTGTTTTTGCTATTAAATTCTTATGGAATTTTATTAGTGAACTCTTAAGGAGGTTAAAAGGGCTATATAATTCACCTTTTGTTCTTCAATTTAGGGTTGTGGATCATTCTTAAAACTGCCATGTTTCTTATTACCCCATTTAAACAAAACTATGGGGTAATAAGAAACACTAGCGTTTTATTCATAAAAAATTATTTATAGTAATTTTCTCTTTATTATCTTAATACTTTATTGTTCTTATTTCATTCATCAAGTTCAAAATTTAAAATTAAGTTAAATTTTACTTCATTTTCTAGAAAAAGCACTAAAGGGGCTCTGGGGGAATTCCCAGATATTTTTTGAAAAATCGACCTTTAAAAAAATTTTTTTAACCTCATTTTTGATTATTGTTTAAAATTGAGTGCCACCCAGGGATGGGCTTTTTCTGAAACAAAGTTAAGGCCTTTAATGATGATTTATCTTATGCATGAAATTTTAGTTAATTATTGTTATCTCCTTCTTGTAATGAATTTTTTTGTGGGTCTGAGGGTATCCTCCAGAAAATATTCCCCTAGAAAACTGGTAATTTACTCATTTTTTGGCCTTCCAGGTGAGCATATTAGTTTACAAAATATTCAAAATGATATCCCTGTAAGTTCTCAAATATAAAAATATCTGGGTCCCAGGGATTGTACCCCCCTCACCCCTCTTGTCTGGCCTGCCTCTGGTAAGCATGACATCATTAGTGGACATTCACTAAGGGGCCGTTCAAATATTACGTAAGCACTTTTTTTGGTGATTTTAAACCCCCTTCCCCCTTTTCAGCAAAGATAAGCAAACCTCAACCCCCCCATCATAATTACGTAAGAAACTGCTGGACATCCCCCCCGGAAATTTTGACATCCCATTTAGTTGGTACTGTTTTTTTTCTCCTTTAAAATTAGATGACTTATACAAGGAGCTGTCCTTTTTGGGTGTAACCCTAAAGGTTCAAAAATGAGTCGAAACACTACTTTTAAGGGTTAAAATTTCAAAATGCTTGGGGTCCATCCCCAGAAAAAAGTGCTTGCGTCAGATTTCCTAATTAAATTATTTGTTAAATTTATTTTTGGTTGAGTTTTGAAATTATTTATGCAAGAAATAAGAGATTTTCCAAAATGCAGTATCTTACGTAAGCATCACTCATATCCCCCTGGTCAGGAAAAATAAGCAAAGAGCAAACCCCCTCCCCTCCTTAGGTGCTTACGTAATATTTGAATGGCCACTAACTGAGATAAAATGGGAATAACCTTTTATTCAGGTACAACAAAAATGTCTTTATTGTAACTCTGCAATCGAAGAAACAAGTGAAAACTTCAAGCAATAGCTCTTCATACAAACAAGTCGTTTATAAACACAAAACTTTTTGTATTCTTCTCAAAAGGTAAAATTTCATTCAAGGAAAGGTCATTGTGAAAGTAAGACCCTTTTTGTCATAACCCGAATAAAAAATTCTACATAATTTAACAATTCTGTTACCTACACTAATAAATAAACATCCTTAGTAATTTTAAGACCAGAAATATAGGTGACTGGTGATATTAATAAGATATCTGTAGTAGGGTGTATCGAAAAAAACTTTTTTTTAATTTTGATGATGCCTTAGTGCGGAAAAGTTGTCTAAGGTGGCAGAGAGTACCTGTGAATTTTTTCAGAATTTTCGGATAATATCTTGAGGTGCCGCCAAGGCCCTGTAGGTCCCCATGTTAATCCAATGGAGCGCGCAAGCCAAAAAGGCCGAAAATTGGTTTTTCGCCCCTCATTTCTACCCTAATCACACGACGAATGTCTTCACTCGAGTTATGGACCCTATATGATCAAGGCTATCCGACAAAACTTGAATAATAGCCTAAATCTCTATATTATGTTGATTGTGGGCTCTGATTTGAACGAGGAAATACGCGATTTTCGACGAAATTGGAGCATACAAAAAAACGTAATATAGAGATTTAGGCTATTATTCAAGTTTTGTCGGATAGCCTAGATCATATAGGGTCCATTACTCGAGTGAAGACATTCGTCGTGTGATTAGGGTAGAAATGAGGGGCGAAAAACCAATTTTCGGCCTTTTTGGCTTGCGCGCTCCATTGGATTAACATGGGGACCTTAAGGGCCTTGGCGGCACCTCAAGATATTATCCGAAAATTCTGAAAAAATTCACAGGTACTCTCTGCCACCTTAGACAACTTTTCCGCACTAAGGCATCATCAAAATAAAAAAAAAGTTTTTTTCGATACACAATCTGTAGCTTTATTTGAGTTACAAACAGTGCAAGTATGTTTTACTCGAAAATGTTATTAAATTTTCAAGTTTCATCATCATTTAAGCAATGGTAAAAGATTATACCATTTTTGAGCCCTTCATTTAGAAAGTTGTATTAATTCTCAGTCTCTATTGTTTTGAAATATTCATTTTTCTCCTCTGATTTACCATTTAAAACTGATAAACGAAGGACAAATATATAAATGTGTTTTCTTTTAAATTACATCAGATAACTATAGTTTAAGTCAGTTATTTTAGTTTTGCTTGATACAGGGGACATGGTATTTTGTGATATAGCAGCACATTTTACCCTTAATTTTAGGAAAATGAGCATGGCCAATTGCTTTAGCATATAGATTTTTAACATATTCAAAAACACCCATGATCATTTCAATTTGAAATTATCTATAGCCAGAAAAAAATTCGGTTCTTCTGTGTTACATGGAGGGTTCAGAATAGAAATGAACCAAGTCCACTTTAGCTACTTTTGAGCTACAGACGTTTAAAGTTAAAGCTTCATAAGAAATTACATGTTAACACAACAGAACTTGCTGCTGCCAAGCGGATATTATCAGAACTAGGACTTGGTTCATTATTGCACTGAAATTTTACATAGTTGGTGCATGTTATAGCGTTGCTAACTCAAAAATGACAAAAAGTGGACTTGGTCCATTTTAATTCTGAGCCCTCCACATATCCTGTTGACAATCAGTTTGAGTGTTGTCACAGAGTTAATTGGGCTTACATTTTTGTTTTCACAGAATGACACGGAAGTATTACTGAAATGTTGGCCCATTCACACTTTGATGTAAGTAACAGAATTGTGTATCCCAACTCAATTATTCCTATTAACCCTCAGAATGACCCTTTTACAATATTCAGGGTGGATTCAAAAACACATTTCATGTCATTTAAATAAGGGAAACATTCCCAGTGAATGAACCTCATCTCTAATACGAACCGTTCTGATTTGTCCATATTTGTTCAGATTGTAGAGTCTTGTTACGAACATACAATAATTTATTATTCATCTGTTCAGAATTTCATCTTATTTACTGGTTTTCCTTTTTGAATTTGTAAAGGTTTCAAGTTTAAAAACTGTTTTGAAGTGATTTTTTCTTTAGGAAAACCTTAAATTTAATGTAATTACGTAAATCTACATTAGGTAGATTACATTACATACCTACAATTACATTTAAAACATTCAACACAAAAATAAAAGAAACCATACCTATACAGGGTGTTTCAAAACTGTGCAAGTTTTTTTAGTTTTTTGATAAAATTTTGCCTTTTTTCCAACTAAAAAAACACAAAAATACACAATACAATTAAAAAACTTTCAAATTCGCGAACTTTTTCTTTTTTGAGGTCTGAAAAAGTGCTATTTTCACATGCTGATATCTCCGTGAATATTCAAGTTATTTTCATGAAACTTTTTTCTGTGAGTTCTTCATAAAGTTGGCAACAATACTATCATTTAGGTTTTTGATCCATCTCCTTTTGTTTTTAAATTAATTTTTTACACTTTTTTATTTCGCCACTAGAGGCGCTGTAAGTCATCTCAATGGATTTTCCAGAGAGGGTCCCTTACCTAGGGATAGACCTTACTTCCATGACCTTAGGACACATTGATTCCAAATAAAAACTGCGAAATGGACTTTTGAAACACCCTGTATAGTGCTAGGGTTTTAGAACAGCAGTTTTATGTCCCGCTTTCTTTGTGGGGTCATTTAGCAATCAAAAGAATTCCCCTCCTCCGAAGGGGGTGCTGGAGACCCATTTCCAGAGATAAGGGCCATAAACTGTAGTGTACACTGTAAAAAAAAACTGTAGAAAAACAGAAATTTCAATAACAGTGACTTTATGTTTACAGAGATATTCTGTCATGTAACATTCCCACCGCACTTCTATTTATTTTATGTAAAATAACAGCTTTTGCTTTTACCTAGTTTTTTAGCTTATCTGTACTTAAACAGAAACTTACTGCATTGAAAACCAATACAGCTATTGGCAACGTTATACTGAATCTTCTTTGGTTCAGTGGTAGCGTGCGTGCTTAGCATGCGGTAGGTCGCGGGTTCTATCCCCGGATATCAATTAATTAAAATTAAAAAAACTCTGCTAAAATAAGTGCATGCGCACAAGCAGAAAATTACTGAGAGGCAACAGAAAAATCTGTAGCTCACTTGACGGAAAGTTTCTTTTTACAGCATTTACCTGTAGGTAACAGCTTTTTCTGTTTACAGGATTTTTCAGCCTACAGAAATTTTCTGGCAACTTTTGCTGCCAGAAATTTTCTGTTTTTTTGCAGGATTATTTTTTACAGTGTAGCCCATCCCGTAATCAATTCAACGAACTGCCCTTTTACTCACCGACTCACCCCCACTCCATTGGTCATGCCCCCCCCCACAACAGCCAAGGAATGCAATGTTCAACCTTCCCTGGGGAAATTTTCCCACACTCTTAAAACAATTGTATCAAAATTGAGTAAAAAAGTACTCAAAAAGGCTCCGATCCAATAAGTACTCAAATTTGAATACATGATGAATATACTCCTTTCTGAAAATGTGAATACTCAAAAATGAAACATCTTGAGCTTGAACTCAAAAATGAGCTCATGGGCCATTTCATTTAAAATCACCTGATGAGTGTTGCCACCATGTCACGGATTTTCCTGAAAATTTTATGTGGAAGAGAACATGATGAAAAAAGGCTAAAATAATTTTTTCAGAATTTTTCGATCAAAACTGACGTTGTGGGGCCATTTTGAATTTGACTGAAATCCTCAAAATGGCGGCACTAGACGAAGTAATATGCGTGTTTGTAACTTCAATAACTTTCTTATTTATCATCTGATATTGATAAGTTTGGTGTCTTTTTAAAGATAAAAATACCAACTATATTACAAATTCAAAAATATTCCATAAATAGTGGATCAACTTTTAGAAAAATCCATTAAAAGAAATTTTGGAGGAATTTTTTAAACAATTTTTTAGGAATTTTTTAAAGGTAAAACCCCACCTTTCACCCTCTTGATTTTTTTTCTCAATGTTGCAAATCTCATAAATTTCAACATAAAAAAAATTCAGGAGGGTGTTTTTTGTTGTTAATTTTTAAAAAATTAAAGAAGGTGAAAATTGAATTTTTTGTATATTTTTTAAAGAATTTTTTTAAGGTAGAACCCCAACTTTCACCATTTTGATTTTTTGTCACAATATTGCAAATCTTATACTCTTCAACATAAAAAAAATTCAGAAGGGTGTTTTTTGTATTTTGTCTTATATAGAACAAATATTAATTGCAAATTACTCCTTTATGTTCACCCTTTCTCCCTCTTTCATTCAATCAATGAATTTTCATTGTTGTACTTCTGAAAAAGTTGATCCTTCTGGGAAGGTGAATAGACTTACCTCTTTTATTTGTTCCATTTAAGGCAAAATACAAAAAACACCCTTCTGATTTTTTTTATGTTGAAGAGTATAAGATTTGCAATATTGTGACAAAAAATCAAAATGGTGAAAGTTGGGGTTCTACCTTAAAAAAATTCTTCAAAAAATATACAAAAAATTCAATTTTTCACCTTCTTTAATTTTTTAAAAATTAACAACAAAAAACACCCTCCTGAATTTTTTTTACGTTGAAATTTATGAGATTTGCAACATTGAGAAAAAAAATCAAGAGGGTGAAAGGTGGGGTTTTACCTTTAAAAAATTCCTAAAAAATTGTTTAAAAAAATCCTCCAAAATTTCTTTTAATGGATTTTTCTAAAAGTTGATCCACTATTTCTGGAATATTTTTGAATTTGTAATATAGTTGGTATTTTTATCTTTAAAAAGACACCAAACTTATCTATATCAGATGATAAATAAGAAAGTTATTGAAGTTACAAACACGCATATTACTTCGTCTAGTGCCGCCATTTTGAGGATTTCAGTCAAATTCAAAATGGCCCCACAACGTCAGTTTTGATCGAACAATTCTGAAAAAATTATTTTAGCCTTTTTTCATCATGTTCTCTTCCACATAAAATTTTCAGGAAAATCCGTGACATGATGGCAACAAGAGTTTTTTATTTTGGGTGATTTTAAATGAAATGAGCCTCATAATGTTTCATTTTTGAGTATGCACATTTCAGAATGAGTATATTCATGTATTCAAATTTGAGTATTTTTGACTCGGAGCCTTTTTGAGTACTTTTTTACTCAATTTTGATACAATTGTTTTAAGAGTGCACGGAAGTAACAACTGATGCTGGATACTTTCGAATTTTAAGACAGCGGAAAACGACGTAAAACTGATTTTGATCATAGTATAAATGAGGCGTTTGCTATCAAAACCAGCTCATTCCATTTTTGGAAATTCTACAGGAGAGACAAAAAACTTCTCACGTCCGCAGTTCTAAAGCTTAATTCCTTTTTAAAATTTTTAATTGTAGGTATAACCGCCTAGAATTTGATTAGTGTTTCATTTTCATGCGAGGTACATTACCTTGGGCGTAATTACACTAATTAGGTTGGAATGAGCTGATTTTGATGCAAAAACACGATCTTTCATGCTTTTTTTGTTAATTAAGTTGTGTGATTAAATTGTTTTTTTCCAGTTTACCAGTTAATATTTGTGTCTTTACGAGAGTTTTAAATAAATGACATCCACTTAACTTTTTCAAATTATCTGAAATTTCACAGTTGAGATCACAGTTTTCACCTTTTCATCTAATTTTGGGTTGGAATGAGCTGGATTTGAGCTATATCCCTTCGTCAGGTCATGAAGGACCCTCTAAATTTTCAAAATATGTAAAAAAGTGGATTTCAGAAAAATATGGAATGAGCTGTTTTTGATAGCAAACGCCTCAATTGAAGAATTTCGCATTAAAATGAATAGGAAAGAATTGGGACTTTGGGAAAAAGACGAATAAATGGTGAAGTCGTATAAACGGTGCTTTACTGTATATCTAGTGAGATGCAGACATTAAAAATTTATGTTCTTCTAGGTTTTATGCGAAAATTAAAATTCTTTCCAGGTATGCCCGTGAGATAGGCTTACTATACGTCCGGGGTTTTTAGAGCTGTCCCGGGTTTAGTACTTTTAAGATTTCCCAGACATTTTTATGAAAACTCCTGGCAAAACTATTTAAAATTGGGTAGTTTTACATTTCTAACATCTTTATTAATTTAGAGAACTTACTTTCATTGAATTTCTTAATAAAATTAAGCCAACCAAACGACTTTTGAAAAAATAATGTCGAATAAAGAAATAAAATTAGATATTTCTGTTCAATGTTTATTAGTTTGAATGCCTTTTTCTTGTTTTTTAATCTTTGATGATTTGAAATATGTCCTGGGTTGGACCCAAGAAAATATGGTAAGCCTACCGTGAGGAAACCCCGTTCATTCACTGGGCAGTTCACCCTCTCAGCACTATTTGAAATAATAAACAAAAATACAGACGGTAAAATGAACAGATTCACAACTAACTGACCCGCACTTCAGAGTTTGTGAACGTTCAAACTTACCACCGACACAACAACACAAATCGGCGAAAAAGAAGTCGGTGAGCGAAATCGAGGAAGTTGAGTTCTTTTCCTGATCAGAAGAACTGCCTGGACAGCGTGAGGTTGCGATCGCCTGGAAGAGACAAGGTTCAATTGAAAAAATAACAAGTGAAAATATAAAAGAGAAGCATATATAAAAAAGAATTTTTTTAAAGAAAAATATATTGTTACACATTGTGTTACAAGAGACCCTTGTAGAGAATGTGTTTAGTTTAGGTAAATATGTACAGGGTGATCATAAAATACCTATTAAAAAACCTATTAAAGGACCTCTAGAAGCTAAGCCATTCATCAAAATTGAATGAAATTTTGGTGGAAGACGTTTTCAGGGATGGGGGCGAGAATGGTACGGGGTGGGGCAGTTAAACTTAATCAGTTATGGTTAAAGTGAAATTTTTTTGAAAATTCCCAATGTAACCCCCCTTTTTTTATTCGCGCTATGTGATCCCAGATGGGAAAAAACAGAAATAGCGTTGAAACGGTACCTCTAAGTTGTAAACTCGCTCCTAGACAGACAAATGAAAACAGCTATGGAACTGTTATTTCAGTAAAAGCTAGACTAGTAAATTGTTAAGAAATTATGACTTGTGTATCAGGAAATAACAATAAAAAACTAATGAACTTTTTAGCATACTTTGATTTCACTAGTTTGATAAAGTTTAACTGCCCCACCCAGTACCATTCTTGTCCCCATCCCTCAAAACGTCTCCCACCAATATTTCATTCAATTCCAATTAACGGCTTGGCTTCTAGAGTCCTTTAATCGGGTTACTTATTTTATGATCACCCTGTATAAACATGTCTAAAATAAGTAAGAAATTGGAAAACACTAAGTAATTTTAAAACTTTTGCATTGAATTCTTGAAAAAAAAAATGAAAATTCTGAACTTTAGATTCCAATATAGTTAACTGATATACTTCGGATATCAATTTTTTACTCTTAAAGAGATGATAGGAATCAATTTCAATGTTAAAAAAATGAGTTAACTCACTGAGGTCCGTGGGGGAGGGCGAGCGCGAGTCCCAGAATGCATCTACGTCCACTTGAACCTCCTCCTCGCTCCTGCGGAAGAAAGAAATACCAACTTTAATCATAATCAACAACTTATTCATCTCTTAATATTCAATTTTAATTTATTGAAAATTCCCTCCAGAAAATACACTTGTCTTTTCAAACAAAAAATTTTTTAAATTATATATTACGGGGCATTTCATTACAGAAAAGCTCCTAACAGGATGATGTCAAGCTCAAAAATTTGGGAAACAGTTTCCATGGAAACACTATGCTGTAAAAACAAAAGAAAAACAGGGCACAATGTCTTTCAAAGCGGAATGATAGTCAACAAGGCACGCGTGACATCACAATCTAAGACCAAAAAAGAAGCAACTTTCAATTCAAAATAACTTAAAATTTAGCGCTTGGAAAGGTACATAAGTTTAATAATACGTATACCTTTCAAAGAAAGAAATAGAATTACAGGGGTAGGAGTGAAAATTTTACAATTTTAGAACATAACTTTTCAAAAATTTTAGGACCTTTTTAGGACATTACATTATGACTTTAGAAGCATTTATTTTGAAAACTGACAAGATTTGGGAAAAAACTTGATTTCCAATCTTCATTACAAAATTACAAGGAATACATTTCGCTTCATAATCTTTATTTGTACCGATGCACCAATATTTGATCGAATTGCTGTTTCGATCCTAATTGTCAAGCCAGTAGAAAACTTAGCTAAACGCTGCATTTTGTGGAATTAAGTCATCCAGTTTTTCAAAGTTATATAAATTTTATCCAGTCATTCCGTTTTTCTTATGAAGAATGCAGAATCATCAGAAAACAAACAAACACAAGGTGCAGGCTTAAAAACGAACACGATACACATTTCATTAGTTCACTTCAAAACGAGAAGCAAAAGAGCATCAACCCAACCAAGCAATCTATCCCCACCAAGTTCTTAGCTGAACATTGAACAACATGATTGGCTTGCCTTTTCTTCCTTTCTACAACGTCATAGCAAGAGCAGCTAAACAAACAGCGCATTAGAAGCCGAAAAAAACTCCTCCAACAGCGAAAATTTAACGAAATAGCAAAAGTTATAAGTTGGAGAACTAGTATGTTAAAATTAATTGGGAAATTTAGGGCAAAAGTGTAAAATTTAGGACAACTCCGACCCCTGGAATTAGGAGGGCAATGAGGAAAAAACAACTACATACTTTTGAAAAGTAAGGACTCCAATGAGTAAATTAAGGACATTAACTGCCCTTTTGTAAGGAATAGATAGAGCAATCAGAGGAGTTCATTAAAATGTTTTTTGGAGGCTTTATAAGCCATTATGAATACATTAAGGTTAGAAAAATATTTGACCAAACTAAAAGCAAGAGGGGGTGTCTGTACCTGGCCAGGAGTACCTGTCGCACCTCCCTCCTCTGGTCCTCGGAATGCTGGGAGCACTTGAGCGTGTTCATGCACATCTTACGCGTGTGCTTCGATATCACCCCACACATCTGAAATTCAACAAAGAAATCACAAAATATTTTTAGCTCAAACAAAATAGTTATTGCCAATTAATCTCAAATCTAGTTTTATGCTAGAATTAGCTTGTAATTCCCATTCTGACTGGTTCAATGATAAACAGCAGAATGTTTAAAAATACATTTCAAATACATCAATGCTTTTGAGAAGCTTTAAAAAGTGGCAATCTTACCTGGTTCAAATAGCCTTTCTTTTGCTCTAAGAAGAAAAGAAAATAAAGATTACAATAAGAAACCAAGTAAAACTCATGAAAATTCAGTAAAAACCTATCTTTTAATGCTTTTTTGAATCACCATAGTTTTGAATAGATAAGGCACTTGCTATTTATTATGAGTTTAAAAGATCAAAATCAACCTCTATGCGGCCTATTTGAAGAAATTAAGTATCTGCATAATGTTACTTCCTAAGAAACTCTCCTTAAACAAAACTAACTGGCATGAAAACAGTACTGAATAGGATACTCAATAATTTTTTTCTCTTTCTCATTTTTCCTTCGTATCTCATGTATTTTTTAAAGTAAAATTTTAGTTCAATTGGAAGGGCCCCTTAGTGAGCAATATATAAATATTTTTTCTTTTGTTTGTTTATGCCAGGGGTTGGCAACCTTTGAAACGGGAGAGCCAAAAGTTACAATTTAAAAAATTTCCCAGTTTTTAAAGAGCCACTAAATTGTTTTGCTTCAATGTTATAGTATATGCTTATTATATTTGACTTTAGTTCGGGAGCATTTTTTACAAATTTTTTCTGAGGTACCTCCTTTCGGGTTCGGGTACTTTTTTACATCAAGTTTTAGATGACTTACATACACATTGCAAATTAATTTTAGTGACTTAATTTCAAAATTTTGTAAACAAATTAAATTCCTTAAAAAATTGGAGGATTTGGGGGTCCTCCCACAGAAAATTTTTTGTCAATTTCTTCTTCAAAATAGCTTTGTAGCTCATTTTTAGGCCTTTCTGGATTGCACCCAAAGAGTGCCTCTCATTTTTAAAGTGGCGGAAGTTTCAAGGAAAAAAATATAGTTAAAATAAACAGCAAACTTTAGAGAGGGGATGGGGATCCCACTTCAGAAAAATTTTGGAAATTTTCTCCTAAAAGTAGTTTTTTAGAACTTCTATTATGACCAAATTAGGATCACTCCTTATAAATCACAGAATTTTCAAGGGAAACAACACATATTCCAAAATTTTTAGGAGTGTTTGGGAATTCTCTCCCGAAATTTTGGAATTTTTACCCTTAAAAGTAGAGTTTTGAATCATCTTGAGAACACTGGGTTACACCGCTCCTTGTGAGTATCATTGATTTGATTAGGTAGACTTAAAAATATATTTCTGATTTTTGAAGGGTTTGATAATAAATTATAAATTTTTTCGTATGAAACTGGAGAGCCGCAACTTTATATCAAAAGAGCCGCAGGTTGCCGACCCCTGGTTTATGCTAATGCTTATTACCAGTGGCGTAGCCAGGATTTTCCTATGGGGGGGTCCAGTGCGAAAAATTTACCATTGGATATCAAAAAGTTTCTACAATTAGTGAAATAAAGTTATAATTTTCACATTACTTTTAATTTTTTCTCTGTGTTAATTAATATAGTTAATCATTTATTAATAATTAAGATTAAGTATTACTACTTCGATTGAAAGTTCTGATCCACATAATTTTTTTCAGAGACCGTGAAGAAACAGATTAAGAGTATTCAATTCAGTAGCTCCATATTAAAGAGGGGGGTTTGGGGGTCCACCCCCAGAAAATTTTTGGAAATTGGAATTTTAAAAGGAGTATTTTTACTTCATTTATGAGGTAATAACCGAGGAACACCACTCCTTGTAAGCTAGATAATTTTTAAAGAAAAAAATAGAAAATCGGACGTTTCTGAGGCAGTAGTTGATCCAGGGTTCTGTTTTGGGAGGCTAAGAATTTGAAAATCAAATTGAATCTTCTCAACGAATTATAATATTAAAAAGGTTGAAAATAATCGTGTTCGAATTACCTTAGGGGGGGGGTTGGGGGACCTCCCCCAGAAAATTTTTGGAAATTCAAGTCTAAAAAGCAGGTTTTCAACTAGTTTTGGTACACCTAATCCGAATTTCGAACATTATATTTTCAGGAATTTATTATTTGCTAGGAATTTTGTATTTTGACGAACTCATCATAAAAAAGTTGTTTATAATAAAGTCCCAAGGGGGGTCAGGGGGTTCTCCCCCAAAATTTGTTTGGAAATTTGACCCTAAAAACAGGGTTTGGTTTACTCTTTTAGTATAGTATTACTCTTTTGTTATAGAGACACCGGGGGTTCCCCCGGAAAATTTTAGATTTTAACATGCAAAATAGGTGGTTTTTAGACACTTTTAAGGGACATAGACGCCCTCTTTTGAGTAGGCACTGGAATATTTAACGCCTAAAAAAGGGTTCAAAAATTTTGGGTCGGGCCCATGGGGGGGGTCCGGACCCGGGGACCCCCCCCTTCGCTACGCCCCTGCTTATTACTGTGTAAATGTGAAAGATGAATAAATTATTATCATATGTACTTGGATCTCTGTTCAGGTGACTTACCATAGGGCATATCCAGGTAGTTGGAAGTGGATGGAATGGCATCAGACATGGAAGAAACGCAGGGGTCCCCTGAAACCATCAAAGGTTAAAAAACAATGCAAATTCAGACTTATCTCTCGAATTTCTATTTTATGGACTCTAAGCTTTGGGGAAAAATTCCCTTTAGCAAAAATGGAGAGAAAAGGATCAGCAAAATGCTAGATGAAAATATACATATTTTTTTAGCTGGAAAATTTAATTGATACTAAATACTTCTTCACAACATCTTTTTACTATATATTTCAACATCTAATGATATTTTGATTTTTCATTCACAATTTTGCGAAAATGATCTAAAATATTTTAGCATTCTGTTGGGTTTCCATTTAATATGGCCCCTTGCTACAGACAATCTGTTGGGAACTACTGCTCTAATACGAAGATTCAGGGACAGACTTTTGTTTAAAGGGGGTTTGACCTAACGTTATTTTTAAGGTATCCCTAAAAAGTACATATACAGGGTGTAAAGGAAAGTCCCTTTACCCTGTAATAAATTGCTAACGGAGCAAGCTAAAGCTATGCAGTTGGTATAGTAAAGTGACTATGCGCAATCGAATGCGAGTGACCGCAGCGCCCTCTAGCGGAAATTTTAGGAGTTATAAATTTTATTTTAAAAACTATTAGAAATTTGGTAAAATAGTCAATTACAAAGTTGTAGAGCAGCATCTATTTAGTAGGAAAACGCACCTTAAGCAAAAAAATATCTTGAATAGAACCCCTAAAACGCACGCTCAATTAGGTTGAATTTATGTAGATCTTACGTTTTAAAACCCTTCTCACGAAGCGAAAGTGAGAAATTTTCAATTTAATGAGTTAAGAATACTTTAATTCATTTATTTAAGTCATTAAATTGAAAATTTCTCACTTTCGCTTCATGAGAAGCGTTTTAAAACGTAAAATCTACATAAATTCAACCTAATTGAGCGTGCGTTTTAGGGGTTCTATTCAAGATATGTTTTTGCTTCAGGGTAAAGGGACTTTCCTTTACACCCTGTATATGGGAGCTTTAGATCACTTGTATTAGAATTATGCTGTATGAAATGTCAAAAATTTTACAATGTGAGCTTCAAGAAAAAATGTAGGGTCTTATAAATTCACCCCCAGAAAATTTTTGAATAGCGAAAAAGGAGATTGATAGGCTGAATGAGTGCTTACCGATTTTCCCTCTGATTTTCGGAGCTCTGCGAGGAGAATTCTTGCCGAGTTTTTTGCGAGTTCCTGGAAAACAGAAAAAAAACAAAGTAAGCATGGAAATCAAAACAGATATGCCACAAAATTCCTTACATTATTAAGGTGAAATAAAAAGGGGTTAACTTTAAAACTGAGTACTTGTTCAATAAAGTACACCGGGGAACAAATTCTTCATTGCATTTATGCAAGTACTTGATCTCACCCAGGGGTAGATACAGGTTTTACATTTTGGGGCCCATTTCATTATTTTTTGTGAAAAATTGAAGCAGTGATAGTTAGCAGAACAGTGCGTAGAGGTAAAATTATCTCACAAACCAAGAAAATCATGAAAAATTCAAATATTTTGTGAATATTTTCTTGCAAATTATCACTAAAGTTAATTTGAATTTCATGAAAGGGGCGTTTTTATGAATTTATTTTTGTGCGAAGGGGCAGATTTAAAGAGGGTGAATTTTTGTGAATGGGCAGCATAAAAGGACCCCAAATTTTGTCTGGATCAACCCCTGTTACCTAATTAGGGTATGGTGAATTCAAATCTAAAATTAGTTTTGTCCTGAAATTAGCAAGATATAAAATTAAAATTATAAAGGTAAAAGTTTTCACTACTTAGTCACAACAAAGTACTCACAAATGAATTTTTGTGAGGTTTTAGCTTGAAAAACGATAATATTGTTATCAGCTGATATAAGAAATTTAATTAAAGAATTAGAAATTAAAAGAATTTTTGTTTTCTATTGGGGATATTGAAAACTTTTTTGTTTGATCTTGCATTATAAGTGTAATTATAATCCATTCTTATTTTTTTTGCACTACAACTTACCTTACGATAGATAGTAAACCCATAATTTACGACACCCTGTTTGCTACTACTAATTTCCTCTGATTGATATTGTATTTATATTTTTTAGTAGTTTTGTTTTCATGTAATGTTCACTTTTATTTATAATATTCATGTTTATATTTTTATTGTAATTCCTTGTGTAACAATTGTAACTAATTATTTGTTCACCTACATGGATCGATCTTTGATCCCAGGTGATATGATATTTTCTTTACTTTGTTTTGTTGATTGTAAGTTATATAATAATACAGTCGAATCCGCTTAATGTTATCAATCGGATAATGTTATCGAAATCGACAGGTCCCGATTATTTCTATTTAATTTAATGTAAAATACATTGTTTAATGTGATCATCTATGAATCAACACTCCGCTTAATATTATCAAAATTTGTCCATATCCCCTTTAAAATGACCGCTTTTGAGTTTGAGTTTCATTTTGAAGGTAAATTTTTACAAGTAAACATCTGCTCCATGAGAACATCTGGTGCTTTTTTTTCTGAGTAAGAAAAATAAAACATTCCTAATATTATAATTGAAAGAAAACAGTTATGGGGGGTCCGAATCCATACTTGTGATTGGTTAAAGAAACACCAAGATCCACGCTTTGCAGATGTTTCTGATAAGATATTTTGATTTTCCCTTGTTTACTGGAATTCAGATTATTGGGGTGAAAGGATATAATGGAGCGGAAAAAAGAGAGGCCTTGCTATAAAAATACAAAGTAAGCGATTATTTTTATTTTATTAACTGAACTACTTTTATACTTTACCCTTAAACTTTTACCTGGTGTAAAAGTGATTTTAAAGCAAACAATCTAGTTACGCTGTTTTTTTTATATGAGTTCGCTTATTGTTATCTATCGGATAATGTTATCAGTTTAGTCTCGGACAATTGCGTTCACATTAAGCGGACTTGACTGTAATAATAAATAATAATATTTATCCAATGAATATCAATGGTCCACTCACTCTTCTTGCTGGACCCGTAATCACTGATGTTCTCGTCCTCGTCACAATCACTCACAAACGCGTCCAAGTTGATCCTGAAAGTTGCAAAAGTTTCAAAAAACTCTTTCCGAAACTCTGCAGATTAGAGTACACCAAAAATGCACAAAGAAGAGGTTTTCAGACAAGCCCAAAAGAGGTAAATGAAAAACTTGATAGTGCATGCATCTTTTAAAGGGGTCTAAATTTGCGCTTCCTTTGTTAAGTTCGAGATCAGGGGTTGGCAAGTAATTTTACTCAGGGTCCAAATAATTTTGAAAATTTTCATTGAGGTCCAGAGAAAAAATAGGTTATTATAACTACTTTAAATTTTATCATCAGATACACTTATTTTTACAAAGATGTAATTCGAGTACGCCAACTGCTTAGTTATATTGTTAAATTTAATATTATTGGACGTTTTTGTATCAAACATGGGGGTATTTAAAAAAAATTTGACCCTTAAAAAGCAAATCAAACTAATTTCTGTAACGTAAAAATACATATTATTTATTTTCAAAATGTTATGGCAATCAAAGAAATAACCTCACACGGACCGGATGCGGGCTGCCAGTTGCCAACCCTTATAAATATAAAAATTAAAATTTCTCATAAAGTTGGACTTGGAGGGTCATTGCCTCCTACGACTCCCCATAAGTCCACACCTGAGTGCAGTGTTAGAAATTGGAAAAAACCCAACCAGTCCTCTGAGAACCAGTGCTTCGCTGATCTTACTGATCCTCAACAAAATTGACGATTCCCCAATGCATTTAGATTTAAAATAAGCAATAAAAAATTACACAATTTTTGAAGCGATTTCGGTTCACAAATTGAGCAGTCGGAGGGTTAACTTGGTCCAATTTTTTGTGTTTGCCAATTTTAGTATTAAACAGGCTTGTGATCGCTCAAGAAAGAAATTATCTGAAATTTTTTTAGAAGCGTCAAGATAAGTTACAGTGGTATAGAAATTTATTTCGGGAGGGGTCCAAATTCAAATCTTTATCCCATACAATAGGTTCAATTTAGCTTTTTAAAATTTTTTAGATAGGATTTTCATCTTACAAAACTCAATCTCAGAAATTTTTCGAAATTTGAGCCAAATACACAGGGGTTTTATCGTTTCGGTACACTTTAGTCCGCTCAGGAAACGAAATATTGTGATTTTTCCCGCTTAGAAATATTAATTCCGCACACAATTGAGCGGAATTCCGATTCTCAACACCTCTAAAATTAGCGGATTTCCGCTAATTAGCGGAAAAATCACATGCCTGATTAAATATCTATGCTGACTACAAAAACCAGCGAAATTGCCAAATCTGAAACTATACCTCTTTGATGCATTGCGTCCGCTGATGCGCTGTCCGTTGCCCATGCATTGGCTGAGGTGGGGTGCAAAGCGGTTGGCACCCACTTTCTTCTGGCAGTGGGGGCAGACCAGCGAGATCTTGGCCTCCCTATCCACCTGGCAGAACACTGCTTCCAGCCACTCCTGCTCACAACGTTCTGCAACGAGAACTGTACCATTCACGAGCATCAGTATATATGTTATGGGAAATGTGATAAATCGGGCATTATTATTAATGCCCGAAGTGGAGGAGGGCAAAGTGATCAATTCAATGAAATTTATCACTTTGCCCTCCTCCACGCTGGGCATTATTAATAATGCCCAATTGCTTGGCACCTAACATATACACTTCCAAACAAGCTTAAATAAAACGTATAAAAAATTTCAGCTTGATATATGAAACTTTTTCCTACTGTCCCTAAACAGGGGAAATCAAAGAAGTTTTCATTTTGCCAACAGTGAAAAAATTGATTTATAGAGGTAACATTTTTTATAGGTATCATTGAAGGCATTTGGCCCAAAATCCATCCTAAGGTAAATTTTAAAAGAAATATATTTTTCGGAATTAAAAACAATTATGAAAAATTGATTCACACATTAGGTAAATATATTTTCTTTCTAACATTTTATCTATAAAACAATATTAATAATTATAAAATGTGTAACATGAATTTAATTAATTTCTTGATTCAATGAGAAGTGCATTAAAAGAGAGAAAAATAATTCTTACCAAATTCTTTTTCTCTGAGGGGAGGTTCCGACGAAGAGAAAAGAGAAAAGAGAAAAGGAGAATTAATTACTGAGAATAAACTTATCAAAAGGGGTCTGTCTAGGTTTTTTTGAAGAGGTACATAATAAGTATGAAGGGAAAATACATGCATGTTTAAAAACATTTAACAAGTTAAAATGTTGGTGAACTTATTACTTTTTTTTCAAACTTATGAAAAATTTCAGCTCTAAAAAATCCTAAAAACCACTTAAAATGACAATTCAATTATATTTCTGATTAATTCACAACAAAAACAATGAGAAATACAAAGACAAATAATTAAGTTATGAAACTGAGTCATTAAGAAGGCAGTTAAATGGAATATCACTGGATAAAAAAGGTAAAAAGACCTAAGGTAACTGACTGGGTTGGGGGGCATTTTTTAAAAATATGAACTGTATAATTAATTAGTATTTTCTGAGAACTAATGTTCCAAAACAATGAAAATCCTGCAAAAAGGTATTTTTTAAAAATTAATTTTTAAAATATTGAGAAATTCGAATGAAAATAAGGGGACATCCATAAATTACGTGAGGTCAAAAAGGGGGGGAAGGTTTGGAAAAATCTCACCAAGGGGGAAGGGGGGTCGATTAAAATCTCACGTCAACTATTTAAGTTAGAAATTATACGATTTTCTTAAGTATGAAAAAGGAATAATACCCACAGATAAGATACTGTGGTGATTTTTAGGCAGAATAATGTCCTTTTCCCCCACATCATTAATAATGGAAAAGTTTTAGGTGCTGTGAAGCACAAAATGCAAACGAATAGGATAGAAAATTATTTTTAAAATATTGAGAAATTCGAATGAAAATAAGGGGACATCCATAAATTACGTGAGGTCAAAAAGGGGGGGAAGGTTTGGAAAAATCTCACCAAGGGGGAAGGGGGGTCGATTAAAATCTCACGTCAACTATTTAAGTTAGAAATTATACGATTTTCTTAAGTATGAAAAAGGAATAATACCCACAGATAAGATACTGTGGTGATTTTTAGGCAGAATAATGTCCTTTTCCCCCACATCATTAATAATGGAAAAGTTTTAGGTGCTGTGAAGCACAAAATGCAAACGAATAGGATAGAAAATTATTTTTAAAGGTTGTAGGTAAATCTCACTTGGGGGGAGGGGGGGTCCAGCAAAATCTCACCGAGGGGGGTCCAGATTTTGGAAAAAACACCTCACGTAATTCATGGATGTCCCCTAAGGCTAAAATTTAAACTTCTGCCAACAACTCCTAAAAATGTTCTTTAAGGGTACAAATAAAATTTTTGCAGGATTTTAGGCCTAAGACACTAATGTGTGTGCTACTATCTAAAAAAAAAATCTGAGATTTTTAAAATAGAAAGGAAATACAGGTACATGAAATCAAAAAAGGAAAAATTCATGAAAAAAACATTCAAATTTTTCATCTTTTTTTTCAAAATAAAGATTTTCTTCTGCCTTCCCAAAAGTTCCCTTTCTACTTAAGACTGAGGAATTCCTTACTTGATGTAATAGCCATCGGTTGGAAAATATCCCATCTTCACAGCTCTGTGGACTTTGAAACAGAGGTTGAAAATGGCATCTTGTATGATCTCCTCGGTGAGGTTCTCGTAAGCCATCTGAAGCAGTTTTAAACACAATCAGCAATGGTACTTACATTATTATTCTCGGTTCTTACGTATTTATCCCGTCGACCGTGCCACTTAATCAAATCCCATTAACTTTTCGTTACTTACGTATTATCCCGTCGACTGTTACGTGACTGCCAAATTCAATGTGTGGCACAGCCATAGAAAAGTCAATGGGTTGTTTACAGTTTTCGGATTCAGCGGTATGGTCGACGGGATAATACATAAGAACCAACTTTTCTATTGATGTACCGCTGAATTAGACGGCCACTGAACAGTTGACGGGATAATACACAAGTACCTTATTCTGTTGACCGCTCAGCAAACGAGTAATTCAGCGGCACAGCCAGTCAATGGGATTTGATAATGTTTTTGAATTCAGCAGCACAATAGACGGGATAATAAGAACAATTAAAGCTAAATTTAAATTTAGTGTATGGGCTGCAAAGCAGCTCCGCATTTTATCTTCATTGAACAAATTAAAATTGAGCTTTTTCACCTTGGTACTCGAAATTTGAACCAAATTAAGAATAAAATAACTAATTTGTTAAAACCAATGTTGTCTCAATATTCCCTTTACAAAATTGTTAATTTTATTAAGGGAGAGAAGATTCTGGACAAGTTTAGACAAGTCATGCCAAAAGCTGGTAACGTATTTTAGGGGATAATGGATAAGCATTAACTCTTAATCAATATGCTATGCGAAACCAGATGTAGGCTGAAGTATCATAAAAAGACTTAGCAGCATCCAGACATTAGCGGGTCTGAATTAGCAACAAAAATTTGTCTTTCTTTTGAAATTATATCATATTAAACCGCTTTCTATTATTACATAAAAAGGGAAACCATCGCAGATTCCTGGTTTCTGACAGTACACTACATGAACCCGTTGTTTATACATACTTCCATTGAATTTGAAGAATCCGGTGATTCCTCAATCACCTCTTCCCCAACCAAAGGCATTTTGACAATAGTTTCGAATATTTACGAATTCAAAACCATCGGGAATTGCATAATAAATCCTTCCTAAATGCTATCGGCGAATTTTGAAGTGTAAATAAAAACAAATAAATATAAAGATGAGTTGTATTTTCCTGTCTTTTAGAAGTCACAGAGCAACCTAAGATTTGTCCATGGGCGGAGCTTCTTTGAGAGACTAGCGACTCAACAAGCGCTCCGTAAAACTATGAATGGGTGAACAAAAACCTTTTTTTTCTTCAAAATTAGCTCGTTATTTGAAAATATTGAAGAAAAGGCCACATTTGGAAGGATAAAAATATTTATCAACACCTTGTGAATATTACCTAACATTTTAATGTTCTTTATGTAAGGCCTCTTATCGCTGGCCTTCTATAATAGCTAAGACAATTCTTGTTATCAGACGCTCTCCATGATTTATTGTAAAAGTTGAATAAACAAAAAAATTTTAATGTAATTTACTGCCAAAATCTTTTTTCAATTTTTTTGTTATTAAAAAATGACATTTTTTTATTTTAACAGGCAAGATTAATCTCAAGCAGGTCAGTTAGGAAAGAAGCAAGTATGGTACTTAATAAACTTTTCTGATATCATTGGGGAAAACTATTGATAAATAAAAGGGTAAAAAAGCAAAACTTCAACGTAATCCTAGGGGTGTACTCAGGCCCGTATTTAGGGTTTTTGCCGCCCTGTGCATATCGATTTATTGCCGCCCCCAGTTTTTCATTTTCTGTTTCAAGAAAACCCCCACCTCTTTGTTTCTCTTAAAAGTCTATACTGCTAAATTAGCATTTAACCCTATTTAACATTAATTAGGGTTTAACTTTTCTACAGATAACAAATTGGGGGTTTCAAAACATCATCTATTTAAATGCAAATTGTAGGATAATTTTTTAATTAAGAAAAGAAAATATTCTTGTTTCTCAATTTTGGAAATTTGACTCTAGAAAACAGGTTTTTAGCTTGTTTTGGAACACCAAGTCCGGTTTCGAGAGGAGGGCAGGACCTCCTCAGCCCCCCCTGTTATATAAGACACTGCCTTGATGCACTTGTTGTAATCTGCCGCCACCCAAAATTTTGCCGCCCTGTGCTATAGCACATGTTGCACGTGCCTAAATACGGCCCTGGGTGTACTACAAACCCACCAAGTTTACGAAGTTAGTTTCTGAGATCATACCGCCCCCTTGTAAATAGTGAGGTGTTATAAAATTGTCGCCATGAAGTTGTATTACAAAAAAAGTATGATTATCTAATTGTTCATTCATGATTTCAGTTCAGAAGAAAAAAAACTAAAATGTCCTACTTAAAATCTTACTATTGGCTGTAGAAAGTTTTATTCAAATGACAGTATACACACCCGATTTTTTAGAAGAGAGATTTTAAAGTTTAATAAGAGATTGAAATGTATTGAAAAAATATTAAGCATCCAATTGAACTTTTTACTATAAAGCAAGATATGATGATCTTGTGGTGTTATATTGCTCTTTCAGGGCTTTCTAAAAAGAATCATAAGTAAAAATCACTGATTTTTGAGTTAATACTTTCTTGAAAGGAGTGCTAGACATGTCAAGGTCAAAATCTAGGGAAGGGGGATAAGGGAAGATCTGATTCACCGTTATTTTAGAAGTAGTCTTTATAAGAAACACAATTGTATTTAACAATAGCTTAAAATAAAAAGAATATCTTCCCTACTGTAGGGATACTTTGATTCTTGAAACAGTGGCATAGAAATTATCCAAATAAAGGTTCAGGGCCAGTCCAGAATTTTGGTAAAAAACTGTCAGTATTTTTTATTTTCAATTCCAAGTTCATTGGTGATATTGTTAAGAGTTTAAAAATAATATCATGGTAAATTATCAGAGAAACTTTTTCAAAACAGATCCCTGGTTGTTGAAATCAAATAGTATAATGTTTACTCAATAATAATAATAACAGAAGTACAAGACAAAATTTACAATCTGTATTTATTTACAAGAATTCGATTAAAAAACTTACTTTACAAAAAACCATTTAAGAATCAAGACACATAAAAGTAGGATTACCATACGTCCAGGGATACCCCGGACAATCTGGGGTTTTTAGAGCCGTCCGGGGAAATGTCCTGGGTCGCAATATGTCCAGGGTTTCATACTTTTCAGATTTGCCAGACATTTTTATGAAGAAAAATCCTGACAAAACTCTTTAAAATTGCGTTTTTTTTACATTTTCTAACATCTATATTAATTTGGAGAACTTACTTTCAGTGAATTTTATAATAAAATTAAGTCAATCAAACAATTTTTGAAAATATAATGTCGAGAATAAAGAAATAAAATTAGATAGTTCAATGTTTATTAGTTTGAATGATTTTTCTTATTTTTTAATCTTTGATGATTTTATATGGTACTTATTAAGAAATTTAAAAATATGTCCTGGGTTGAACCCAAGAAAATATGGTAAGGGGCCGTTCAAATATTACGTAAGCACCTAAGGGGGGAGGGGGGTTTGCTCTTTGCTTATTTTTGCTGACAAGGGGGGATATGAGTGATGCTTACGTAAGATGGTGCATTTTGGAAAATCTCTTGTTTCTTGCATAAATAATTTCAAAATTCAACCAAAAATAAATGTAACAAAAAATTGAATTAGGAAATCTGACGTAAGCACTTTTTCTGGAGATGGACCACCCTAACATTTTGAAATTGTAACCCCGAAAAGTAGTATTTCGACTCATTTTTGAACCCTTAGGGTTACACCCAATAACTACAGCTCCTTGTACGAGTCACCTAATTTTCAAGGAAAAAAAAAAGTACTTACTACAAGGGATGTCAAAATTTCAGGGGGGGGGGGGTCCGGCAGTGTCTTACGTAATTATGGTGGGGGGGATGAGGTATGCTTATCTTTGCTGACAAGGGGGAGGGGGGGTTAAAAATGACCAAAAAAGTGCTTACGTAATATTTGAACGGCCCCTAAGCCTACATAAGTCATTTTTTAAAATGAAATAAAATTATGTATTATTAAATTATAATTAAAATTCTGTATTTCATTGAAGATTCCACTGCAGTTGAACACTAGCTCTTCAATAACTTCAAATTGAAGAGGTGTCGCATGGTCGGTCTCCCATGGGGGCAATTCTGGAAGATAAAATTTTTATCTCAAATTTCTATTAAATTTATTTCCTGACATTTACCTCTCTTCCATTCTTCTATACCACTTTGAAGAATATATCCAGAGACTCCAATCACCAACGAAGATTTTCCGTAGTATCGCAATGAACCCTTTATCCGGAAATCGAAACCACACCCACCCTGCTAATTGGCAAGTTTACTAATTTTTTAAAGTAGGTTAATTTTTGCCTTTAAAATATTTTTGCAGTTTTATACCGCTCACGAAGAGTTTATACACCACTAGATTTGATTACACCGTTACTGGATTAACTAGTTGTCCACAATTCCCCCTTCCAACAAAATGGAATACATAGGAACAATGCTACTTTTAAAGCATTACAGCAACCCAAAATGAAACAAGTTTTTCATTAGAGCAACCACCAATTTTCATCAGAATTTTTTTGTAAATAAAAATCAGGCATTTTATTTCTTTGTTGTTTGTAAAAAAATTTTTTACCAACGGGGAATACCACCATTTATTTTTTTATTCGATAGGATAGAGGTACCCTAGAGCGGAATATGTGCGCAAAATTTTTTTAATTACGATTATTATTTATTTTTTTATGTAATTTCAAAGTTTGACTTTAAAAAAGGGCGTTAAATCGTCCAATTTCCCAATGTGACGTACTTCTATCCTATACATTGATTTTAAACAATGCTTTAATTGTTTAAACAAATCAAAGTCATTGTTGTTTTCACTTGAAAGTAAGGCTGAATCTGTTGTGACGTACTTCAATATTCTAAACAAAGACAAAGGGCTTGGCGATTTTAATTTTAAATATTTAATTAACTAAATTTTTTTGAAACTTTTCATGTGGATTTTTGGATTTAGATCTATTTCCTTTACTGTTTTTAAAAAATGATGGTATTGCCCATTCATTATAACATCGCATAAGAGTATAACATACATGTGATTACACAGACAAAAAATTGGCGGAAAATATTTTTAAAAAATCGATAGCACCTAAATTTTTCTTCATTTTAAGTACAGGGGGTCCATCGGCTTCTACTTCCCGAGATCTAGGTTGGTTGGGTTTTTATGGCGCATGACCCAAGACAGGGTTTAGCCCGAGATCTCGAATTCGATATGCCAGATTCATGTTTTTTAGCTTAAATCTTAACTAATTTTCCTATTACTTCGATATTTCTAAAATTTTATTTAGATTTTTCTTAAAATTTAGTACTAGGCCACTCTAGCGGTCAGTTTTCAGTGTAAAGCGATTGGAAAATAAGAAAGTAGAATTTCAGTTTTGCAAATCTAAGTGTCGGATTTTAACTTTGCTAAGCAAATTGGCGGAAAAATCACATGCATGGTATAATTTCGGGAGAGTGAAGGATTTAAAGCTTATAAATGGTGGTCTGCAAAGGTTCACATTTTAAGCGGATTTCTGTGAGTTGTGGGAACTACTAGTTTTAGTTAAATCAGAAGAACTGATATAATATCAGTTATAATTATCATTATTATATTATTGTTAAATATTAATATAACTTATTATATTATAATAAGTTTCTTTAGTTGTTCAACTAAAGAAAAAGAGAAAAAAATATCCACTCACCCAAGGCTGTTCTATTTCCCCCATATGCTGTATCAGCTGAAAGAAAGAAGCTTTATAAATCTAGGACTGAAACGGATAGTTGAATTTTATAATACTTATACAATATTTTATAATACATTCTAATGACGGGTATAAGGTTTGAAACTCTAGGTTAGACTTGTAATTCGATTTAAAGCCTAGAAGCCCCCCCTAAATTTTTTTTTCAAATTTAACACATAATTAACAAACAAGTGTCAAATAAATAAAAAAAATTGTATTGGATAGATGCTGATACAAATTAATTTTTTTAGATAGAATTAGTTATTGGTTTTAGCTAATAATATTAGTTTAATGCTCTTGAGCAGTCAGTGAATATTATTATTTTTGTTTCCATCTATTTTAAATGCTATTGGATACAAAATAAGGGAGTATGCATAAGGAATTTCAATTTAAAAAAAAGAAAAACATATCATTGATATTTTTAATACTCTTGTTACTTAACAGTTAACATTTTTGCTTCAAAATTTGAACACCACATTGGACACAAAATGAGTGGGTATGCTAGTTTGAAATCAAAAATAAATTTTTCCCCATAGGATTTTGGAAAAATCTAGTCTATACTTCACAGCAACGTTTCCTGAACCAGCAACGTTTTTCTCACTACGCAGAAGGAGAAAGTTAGTAAACACAAAGCCTGTTGGGTTGATAGGAGGAACTTAGATATAAAGACACTATACATGGGTTTAACAAAATAACCATATTTTAAAATTTACGTTCACTCGAAATTCAGACACCGCGATATGAACTACTTTGTTAGTGATGTAGTAGGTTCAACTTAAGTTGCTGTCGAGTCTAGTCTGCCCCCATTAAGAGAAAAAATGGTGAAATGTGTACCTTCCTCATGAGGGGCTTTGTGAGGGGGGTTCCCACCATCACCGACTTCCGGCAAGCGCGAGAGGCGAACATCTGGTTGACCCGCGAGGGTCGCACGGAGCGCACCTGCAACACAAGAAGACGAAAGCTTGCATTGATTATTGTTGAAAGTATACAGGGTGTTCGGAAACACTGTGGACAAACTTTGAGGGGTGGTAGCGGGGACCTAGACAAGCATATTTCGAATAGGAATGGGGGGTCGCAGATGCACCGTTAAAGAGCTAGAGCCCCTAATGTAGTGCGAGGGTGTTACAAAAGGCGGTTTTCCTAAGGCCCGTTTTACGAAGAAGAAAAAACAATAGAATGAAAAAAAATTGTTAGAGGTACAGCAGTATCCAAACTGCTTCCACCATAAATTTGAACAAAATTGGACCACTTGTTAACCTGTGGGGTGAGTTATAAAACTTGGAATATTTGTCTCTAGTGTAATGGTATTTTTTAAACCAACTTCCATAAAAAAATACCATTGCACTAAGGGAACAAATATTGCAAGTTTTATAACTCACCCCACAGGTTAACGAGTGGTCCAATTTTGTTCAAATTTATGGTGGAAGCAGTTTGGATATACTGCTGTACCTGTAACAAATTTTTTTCATTCTATTGGTTTTTTTTGTAAAACAGGCCTGAGGAAAACCGCCTTTTGTAACGCCCTCGCACTACATTAGGGGCTCTAGCTCTTTAACGGTGCATCTGCGACCCCCCATTCCTATTCGAAATATGCTCGTCTAGGTCCCCGCTACCACCCCTCAAAGTTTGTCCACGGTGTTTCCGAACACCCTGTATAACCTTGTTATATACTCTAACATTATTCTCGACTTTCCAGGGAATAAATCAAAGGTGAGTGCGACAAGTTGGGCACAGAAATCACTCAAAAAAACTCGCATTTTAATTTTATTATTCAATAGACCAGGCTGTTTTGTAAATATTTTATTTCTAATAAATGAATAAATATTTATCTTTTCAATAGAACCCGTCACCTGTGGTTATTATTTGTAAATTCATTTTTTTGAGGGTGACGAGTGAGAGAATATTGCAAAACACGATCAAAGAGAGAGAAAATGGACTCACTGGGTTATCAGTCAGCAGGAATATCAGTTCTTCGATATCTGGAAAACAGAAATAGAGCTCAGTAATGTGCCAAACATAGAGTGAAACAAGCAGGGATGCAGAAAATGTTTTTACCTTCAAGATTTCCCCCAATCCCTACAAAAATTTCCCCAAAATTTAAAAAAATGATAAAAGACCTTCAAAAATTATAAATTATCGGCGGTATAAAAAATCTGTTAAAAAGTACAATGACACGTGTTTAGGACTGTATCAACGAAAGTACGACGAAAGAAATCCATAGGTAGCTTTAATATAATTTTAATTAAAACTTAACAAACAAAGACATACATCACTCACGGACAACACAAGAACACGAAGAGGAAGAATGTAATACCGAATCGAAACCAAAACTAAAAGCAGCGGGAGGAGAAACGATCCAGCAGAGCAAACCGGAAGAGGGAAATAAATATACAAAAAGGAAGCCTACCGAAGCGCTCCAGTGGTGGAAAATACAACTAAAGAAGGAGGCGTAAACAACACGAAACGCCAAGTTAATTTTTATTATTGTTCTGGAATTGAATTCAATAATATACTTTTCCACAAAATTCCCCCAGATGGCTTAAATTTCCCCCGATCCTAGATCGTTGGATCGGACATATTCTGCATCCCTGGAAACAAGTATCAGAGGCTTATAAGGGTAGCCCAGCCATCTCCTGTCCAAAAGTGAAAGTGTGGAAACTACACTGCCATGCTAAGCAAAAAGTGCACACAAACCAGTTTTCTTAAAACTCCACTTTCTTTCCCCTTTGGCACGTTTTTAATTGGCGAGAATATATCTTGCTACTACTTCCAAGCCACTACAATGGCTGTCAAAATCATGAAAAGACCCTTTAACTAGCAGAGTGGAAAACAAACTAATTTTACTTTGTAAGAGTGGAATTCACATAAATTTAAATAGAAAATAGTATTTAAACTAAAACAGAATAGTTTTAAACACATTGTGTAATAGTTTTTAACATATTAGAGTATTATTACATCTGAAATATACGAGTTGCTGGAACTTGCAGTTGAAATGTTGTGTATTTTTCCAATCCACAAATTTGTAATTGAAGCCTGTTTGCCTTACAAATTCCAAACTCTAATGTAGCCCAACGTGACAGCCAATCACTGAGGTTTTTTACAGTTGTAGCCAATATTTGATCTTAGAAGGAGGGTCTACCGCAGGGAAGGAAAAATCTGCCAAATACTCTTTGGGCGAAATGATCATTAAAGTAAAACTGAATGAAATTGCCTTTATGTGCGCTTTCGCTTAAGATAGCAGTACAGATATATGCTGAAAAAAACAAGATTCCTTGGTAAACACCTAAAAGTTGGCCTTTTTTGTTTTTCGATTGATAAGCAGAAAAAACAACGTATTTGTGACAAGATTGACGATTCTCAGTAAAAATTGCGTTCTTGTTTAATCACATGGTTTTTTTCTCAAAGTTTCAGATAGGAGAGTACAAATTTGAGAGTTTATAACTCATATTTGAAGACATTTTCGATCAAAAGCGACACGTATCTGATAAGGTATAATCCATAATAATTAACGCATGGATTATTTGGTAATTACTGAACCTCATAATTCAGTAATTAACCCTTTCAATCCTAAGCCGCCCGAGATTACCATTGAATCCTATGGGAAGTTTGGGGAGTCTAGGACTGGAAAGGTTAAGAAATCTGAACTTTATGACGAAATCTCTTTGTTCTATAGTAGCATGGGCGACTTTTATCCCATGTTTAGTAGTACCATAAACTAGAATGACAATTTCGAAGGATTTTTGGAGAAATTTCAATGAAAACATGGCAATATTTTTAGGGAAAAATTTAGACATAATTGTGTTCTGGGGAAATATTGGGCCCTAGGAATTTTCAGCACCCCCTGTACCAGTGGCGGATCTACGGGGGGGCTTTCGGGCTGAAGCCCCCCCCAAAACGTTTAATATTTTACTAAGTTTGTCAAAACGCAAAAAATCTATATCCTAAATTCGGATGAGGCCTACCAAAACAAGTTGAAAAAGTGGGGTTTTTGACTTAAATTTCCAAAAATTTTCTGGGTGAGGACCCACAGACCCCCCTTTTAGTGGTTTCAGTAGGATAATTCCCTACCTTTTCCGTATTTCCATTAACAAGAAGATTCAATTGGATTAGAAAAATTCTTAGCCCCCCCAAAACCAAATCCTGGATCCGCCACTGCCCTGTACATAAAAAAACTATGCTATGTTGTATACCCACCCTCCTGTCCAAAGGTGAAGGTGCGGCTGAGGGGGCAGGCGACAAGCCGCGCCCTGCGTCCCACGGGGCGCTCCGGGTCCACCTGCAGCTGGAATCCTTGCGAATGGAACACCTGTTCGTGCTCGAGCAACACCGCTTCACTTGCAGCACTCAGCTGTAGCTCCAGGGGGCTGCAAAAAAACACCACATTCAATATTAATAGTTATAATATAAACATTTTCCTTACATTATAGCAACCAGCAGACAATTTCTTAATCTAACCCCAGCAGGAATCAAATCTTAGGAATCATACTTAATTTTCTGATTAATACAGAAAGTTATTAATTAATATTTTGGTAAATAATAATTCTTCTTCTTTGGTTGCCCTACAGCCCTTGGCCTGCTGTACTATTTTATTCCAGGCAACTCTAATACACGCTTTATTTTTCCAGTTGGTTATTTCCATTCAAGTTCTAAGGTCTTTAAGAACATGATAAATACTAATTAACCAATAATAATTAATAACTATCTTTGATTTATGAAATTTATAGTAACTCTGGATGACCTCCCTTTCATTTTGCAGGGTTAAAAAACCCATAAATTGTGAATGGGCAGAAGAGTGAGACTTTTTGGGTTCTGGCCCTGAGCAATAGATACCAGATTAGAATTGCAACTTATGAATCAAATCAACCCATTTTTTAGATCCCTACCCATGACCTACGAGATTTGTAAAGGCTATTATCCCACTCTTGAATGATGGGATACATATTCCATAAGGGGCCATCCATAAATTACGTGAGGTGTTTTTTCCAAAATCTGGACCCCCCCTCCCCCCTTGGTGAGATTTAGTGAGATTTTTCTTGACCCCCCCTCCCCCCCACGTGAGATTTACCTACAACTTTTAAAAATTATTTTCTAAAAATTATTTGCATTTTGTGCTTCATAGCACCTAATTAAGTTAAAAAGTTGACGTGAGATTTTAATCGACCCCCCCTCCCCCCTTAGTGAGATTTGGTGAGATTTTTCCAAACCCCTCCCCCCCCTTTTTGACCTCACGTAATTTATGGATGACCCCTAATTGTTCCTGCTCCATGTACCTGATATGGTATATGATGTGATGATGTTGTGGTAATTAGATTAATAAAGCTATGCACCACAAACAGTTTGTTCTTTTAAATGATTTTTGTAAGTTTTCTTCACAGCATCATGCTCTTTATCAAGCAATGTACTGCCTATGTCATGGCGATTTGGTGGTTTGTACCCAAGCCTTATACTTGGCACCATCTTTTTAGGCTCTGGGTGATCCATACAAGAAAATAGTAAGTTTTTTTGCCTAAATAAAGGGAGAACTTTTCTAAAAATTACATGTGTTTTAAACAATGTTTTTTTTTGCTTTGTTTTAAACAAAGTGTTTTAAACGTAACAACCCTGGTTTATATGGTTAAAAGCATAAGTGGAGAAAACTCACTGCACGAGGGGCTGTGACTGCAGCTGTTCCTGCGCCCGCAGCTGCTCAAAGTTGTACTTCTCGTCCGAGGCGTGTTGGTCCACGATGAACAGGTCCTCTCGCAGACGCACCACCACAAAGCCCAGGTTGAACTACGCAAACAAAACATTCTTTAAGTTAAAGGTAGAGTAAATAGACGTATATCAATTTACTTGCATATTTCTCAGACCCTCCCATATATATTTCATAGGTTTAATGAAACTTTTTACAATAAAATCCCGTTACAACGAACTTCGTGGGACCCTAAAATGTCTTCGTTGTAACCGTACCATCGCTAATTCAAAAAACACAGTTAGGGACTTTCTGGACTTTCGTAATAACGGGATTTTTCTTTGTATCGGTATTCGTGGTAACGGGATTTCACTGTATTACACAGGGTTCGTACAGAAGTTTAAAGGGTAAAATGAAGTACTTTTATGGGACTTTCCAAGGACATTTTGAAAAATTTTAAGGACCTTCTTGAATGAAATCTATACTAATAAACTTAAAATAAATGCTTTCAACGACTTTTCAAGAATATAATATATTCCCCTTTCATAGATAGAAATAACATAATGAGGTATTCTCACATTTTCAGATTAAATTTTATTAAAATAGTTGATAAAAAACCATGAAGAATGACGTTTACATCAAGTATTTTCGTAGCCTAGTTTCTGAGGTATAAATTTTTGAAATTTTGTTTTTTGTTTTGGCGCGAAAACACTTTCGAATCACAAATCATGCGCTATGAGGTCACATCCAATAGAATCCCGTTTTCTGATCACGTGAAAACAGAAAACACAATGGTTTTCATGCGCTGTGATGTCACATCCAATAGAAGCCTGTTTTCTGATAACGTGACTTTTCTGGCGTTTTGGTAAAAAATAAAATTTATTTTTAAATTATTTAAAACACATTTTTGAACTTAAAAATCAGAAATTTGGGAGTTTTAAACCATAATGTATCAAAAAAGTATAAAATCAAGCAAATCCCTCACTCATGCAAATACCTCATTTAGTTTGTTTTTTCTCTTTTACTTTTTAATTTGCCAGCTATATATTACTCAAATTTCATTGACTACCATGCAAGGGCGTATGCAGGATCTGATTTAGAGGGGGCAGGTCATAATAAAAATTATTTGGAGTACTCAAAAAACTATTGCACGCTTAGGTGGATAGGTTTGCATTTCTGTGATTGAGTCCGTGATTCTGAGTTGTCTCAGTGCCGTAACTAAGACTTTACATTAACATATGCTAATATGTATTAAGATATATTAAATAAAAAAATTTAATGCGAACTTCAAGTAAATACAGGGGGGTCTGGGGGATTTCCCCCAGAAAAATTTTGAAAATTTGCCTCTAAAAATTGCATTATAGCTCCATTTTGAGACCCTTTAGGTTCAATCTGAAGATAACAGCTTCTTGTAAACTACCGATTTTTCTAGGGGAAAATTTTTTAAATAGACGTCAAAATTTCTTGAAAATTTTTGACATTTGCCCCTTTAAAATAGTGCTTTATATAATTTTGAAATATCCTCTTTGATGTAACACTCAAAGAAAACAGCAACTTTTAAGCAGCAGAATTTACATGAAAAAGACACTGTAAAAGGCGTCATAATTTCGGAGAGGGGTTTGGGGGTTCTCTCCAAGAAAAAATTTTCGATATTTGACTCTCAAAAGTAGTTTTAACTCATATTGAGACCCTTTGGGTCGTTTAAGTTACTCTCAAACACAAATTGGGTCAGAAATTTTTGCCTTTTCTTTTTACTCTGATTAAATAAAAAAATATCCAGTTTTCTAGGGGGGGGGGGCAGCTGCCCCCCTCTGCCCCTCGCTGCATACGCCCATGCTACCATGAAAGAACACTTTCTCCCAAAACAAGCTTTTAAAGCCAAAGACGTAAAAAAAACCACGGTTGTGACTGTTCAGTTGTTTTTTCCTGAAAATTCGTAACATAAGCATCGGCAAAAATAGAAAGGCAAAACTTTTAGAAAAGTATGCTTTGATTTTATAAAAAAATTTTTGATAAAATCCCTTTAAAAAATTGACGTAAAGAGTGAAAAAACTGCGTTCTTTAAGGACTGCGTAAGGACTTTAATGGGTAAATTAGGGACTTTAAGGGCCCTTTTGTAAGAACTAGGGAAATCTAAGGAGTTTTTAAGGACTTTTAAGGACTGATCACACCCTGTTACATTAAAGGTGCAATATGCATCTTAAAGAACTTAGAATAACAAAAGTTGTGAATAATTAAGTTCGAAGTAGTAAAGGTGGTAACTGCAAATCACTGAAAATTAAGAGAAAATAATTAATATGCTGCAAAATGTTTCTGGATGGTTAAGAGTAAAAGTTGACACCTATGCAATGCTATTTCCCTAAACTATATTTTGAAGTCTATACGGGGAAAAAGTTAGAAACAACAAGAGAGAAATACCTGTCCAATTACTTCCATTTTCGAAAAATCTTCTTTCCTGTAGAGAGAGGCTAAATCTTAAAAAATATATATAACTTGAAGAAACTAATTTTAATATGCTTTGAAAAGTACACCTGACTCTTTTTAACACAATCTAACTTCAAGTTAGATCTTGTTTCGGCCTTAAATCATGGAAAATAAATGAAATAATTTAAATCTAGCATTAGCATTAACCTTTTACAGGCCAATGTTCCCAATTGGGAACATCATGTTTGAAAATTCATAAAAAATTAACTACTATAAGTAAACAATTGAAAAATTTACCATGTAAAGTTGAAAGATGACTTGATTTTTTAAAATTCAAACGAAGTTGATATCTTTATAGGAAAAAATTACATTTTTTCCGGCCTTAAAACCGGGTATTTTTCTGACGTGTAACGTGAAATTGCCATTAAAATTTTTAAAATTTATTCAAAATTACTGCTTGCACCGAAACATAAATTTCATTTAAGGTTAAATTTGTAAATTATTCCACATAATTTGGGTTATTATTTGATAGATTTATCACTATAGCCTATTCGCTCTTCCCCGGGAGAAGTATAGTCGGAAGTGGCCAATATTCCCAATTGGGAACATCGTGAAAATCGCATGTAAAATTTTTTATTACCTTCATATAAATAAAATCTCTAAATTGAAGCATTAGAAGGTAAATTATGCAAAAAAGTTAATTAAAATATACCTGGATCTGAATTCGGCCTGTAAAAGGTTAAATTGAGCCCTGAATATAGGTTACATAACACTAACAAAACCATTGAAAGACATTTTCTATTGAAGTCACGAGAAAAGCCTTTATAAGCAAGAAAAAAAAAGACCTGATCTCCTTTTTGAGCTCCTCTTCTGCCTTCCCGTTATCGGTGGGGAGAATTCTCGACCTGAACTTTCGGTAGCTGCATTCCTCATTGGGATTTGGGTCATCTTAAAAAATAAAGCAGGTTGGTTTCTATACTCATCAGGGTTGGTTATATACCATGTATAAATATTTTACTTATTGTCGGCATACAGAAAAAAAGGCACCAAGTCACTTCGAGCTCAACTCTCTTGTCATGGTTGCTTGTACAGAAGAGTAAAACTAAGCACTTTTTAAGGACTATCAAAGGACTATTGAGAAGTTTTAAGGAAATTTATACTTAATTCAATTGAAGTGTATATATGTAGTTATTCTAATTATGTTATTATACATATTGTTTCCCCCTACTAAACTTAATTATTCATCTCCATATTACGTTACTTTTTATTTTTTTTCTGTAAAATTTGTAATTTTTCTTTCGCTTATACAGGTCTTTGTTTCCTTCAGGCGAATCATAATTTGTTTTGCTCATTCTTTTTGTAATATATGTGTATATATAACAATAAATTGATTTGATTTGAATTTACCATTTTTTAAGGCCTCTTACACATTTTAAACTATCAATAAAATGTTTTAAAGAATAAATTTTTGTCTCTCAAATAGGAATATCATTAATGAGCTTACATATTTGATATTAACTAACAATGTGTAATTAATGCCTGCAAAAAAGTATTTAAAATGGTGCTCAAGAGTATACAACATGTTTTGTTCTTAATTTTTGGCATTTTCAGCAAGCCAATTTTTGCAACCTTCTTTTTCAAAAGGATTGAAAGAAAATTTATTCGAGTTGAGTCGCTAGAGTGAAATGCACCAGTTAAAATTTGAATTATTGAAGAAAAATGTCGAGCATCATACATTTGATAGAAGCGCAAGAAAATTTGACTGTTTCTGCTGACAAATATAAGCACTTTTTCGTGTTTCGATAAAAAAACTAAGAACCACATTAAAATATTAAATTTTATTTAAGCACTTTATAAGGGCCTTATAAATGGATACAAAAAAGTAAGCACTTTTTAAGGTTTTTAAGCACTGTAAGAACCCTGCTTGTTAAGGGCAAGGCATGAATTTTAGCTTTTAAGTTGTGAAATTAAAAGCCAGCCTAATTATTTTCTAGCTACTGAATTGTGGCCTCAAAATCTGGTGTCCTTAATACAGGGTGCAGACCCGCCAACTTTTTAATAAACTGTCAATCAACTTCGATTGAGAAAATGAAAAAAACATCTCAGTAAAAGTAATACCTCAAATACATAAAACAATATAATACTTAAATAATATATTTGGGATGCTTTAGAACTTCCAGGAGGGGTAGAGCACACCTAGACAACTCAGAATCTCATAGGAAGGGGGGGGGGTAATAAAAGTTCCCCTAACGTCCTAAGGGTCTTTAAAAGCGGGCATGGGCCCCAGAGATTATTGACACGAAACCTTTAAAGATTTGATTAAAACCAGCAAAATTGTTTGATTCCGGCATTTTTTATAAAAAAATCAAAATAAGAGCTAAAATTTAAACCCTAATTTCTTATTTTTTAGGCTTAAAATAAATCATGACAGCTTTTAAGATTGAAAAATTACGATTGGTCTGGTTAACCATTTACTGGAATTTCAGCTCTTAAATTGGTTTTATGTAGGTCTGCTTTAGCCCTCCTGAAACATCCTGCATAGAGAGGGTCATACCTTGAACAATTTTTGTCCTGAGCATGTCCATGGAGAAGTCAAGGGTCTTGGACCTTCTTGCTCGGTTGACTTTCTCGTCAAAGACAATGACCACTTCTGCTTCTTCATCTGATTGTCCCTTTTCCTCGTCAACGACCACTTCTGTCTCATCTGACTTTATCCATTGCCCCTTTTCCTCGTCAATTACCACTTCCGTCTCATCTGACTTTGTCGATTGCCGCTCTCCGTCGCCACAAGTGTTTCCTTTTCCTCTGCTTCAAAAAAACTTTGCTTAAAAATTGCATTAAAAACACTCTTTAAAACACATTTATATTGTTGAGTAGGTATAATTTCATAACCTATCCCATCAAAAGTCAAATTATTTAGGAAACTAAAAATTCAAATACTACTATCTCTTAATCATCAATATTATAACTGTTGGTTATCCTTTAAAAAGGGCAAATAGCCAAAAAGATTAGTAGTAAGTACTAAATGCTTGTCAAACAGTAAAAAATATTTCGATTTTTGTTTTAAAATAATTAAATTATTGTTTGTTAAAAGATTCATGTTTAAAAATTTTTTCCTCAAAACATTTTTAATATTATTCGTAATTGATGATTGAATTGAAGTTAATTTTAATGAGGTATTCTCACGTTTTGAGATTAAATTTTATTAAAATAGTAGACAAAAAACCATGAAGAATGACGTTTACATCAAGTATTTCCGTAGTCTAGTTTCTGAGATATAAATTTTTGAAATTTCGTTTTTTGTTTGGGCACGAAAACACTTTCGAATCCCAAATCATGCGCTGTGAGGTCACATCCAATAGAAGCCCGTTTTCTGATAACGTGAATTTTCTGACGTTTTGGCAAAAATAAAATTGAATTTTAAATTATTTAAAACACATTTTTGAAGTTAAAAATAAGAAATTTGGGAGTTTTAGACCATAATCTATCAAAAAAGTATAAAATCAAGCAAATCCCTCACTCATGCAAATACCTCATTAATGTTTTAGAATCGCAGTAAAGCCTCGATATCATAAAACTGAAAGCCCCTGAAAAGAGATATTTCAAGCAAGGATTTTTTTGCCTTTGAATAAAACAATGTTAAGTCCTAATTAAAATATTAGGCAAGAGATTTTTCATAAAAAAACAGGTGATCCAGGTTGCTACGGATTTTGGTCTCGATGGCCGGTATACACGAGAATACATAAAGGGGGCTATGAGGCTCGTACCCTTCCCTGACAATGACTTAATTTGTTAAGTGTAGATATTTAGGCCCCTCCTGAAATAAATTTGGGCATATACTAAGGCTGGTATTCAAACGAGCTCTAATAATAAAGAGAGAAAAGGATTAAAAACATAACTATGGATGATCAATGATCTCAAAAAAGAGATTACCTGGCAGTACTTTCGCAGCGGCTGGAAGAGGTTCGAAGAAACTGAAATATTGAAAATTAACTCGTTATTTAGTTAGGTCTGGATGATTTAAAAAAAGACATGTTTAAGTAAATTTAAAAAAGCAATCGCTAGAAATTTATTTAAGGTTAGTTTAGGTTTTAATGGCACAAGGTCCCTTTAAACGCCTTTACCACCACTAGAAATTTAAGGGGAAAAAAACTTTCGAGGAAATAGTTGTAAGATCTTGCCTTTTTGAAGTGGTTTTTCTCGCTGATACGGGAGCATGTGTCTGGAAGATAGGACGAAGACGAGCTGGGAGCTTTGGTGACCTGAAAAGAAACAAGCAGCAAATGTTTTAAGTACTATGTCATTGCAGAGTTGCCACTGAGACCAAATAATAGCTTAATTCGTCAAAATTATACAAAATAGCAAAAGTATGTAATTTAATTGTAAGAAAAACTTCTCTACAAAATAAAATTTTCAATAATGTATCTGATTATACTCTGTTCATTTTGAACTGGCGCTTGAAAATATTTCCTTCCCCCACTACCGATCGGTAACCATGGCAACTGTCCACGTCAAAGTGACGAAGAAGGCTTACTATTGGCTGCATGATGAAGAGCGTAATTATAGTTACCCTTCTAGCGTGGGGGAAAGCACTATTTCTCAAGCGCCAATTCTAAATGAATAGAGTATAACTGGATATTTTTAATACAATGAATAAACAAAATGAAGTAAATAAATCATTGTCAAAATCAAGATGTTTCTTGATTAACTTGACTAACTTACCTTTTCGTTTTTCTTGCTGATCAGGGAGGTACCTCCGCGAAGATCTGCCTTCGGAAGAAGTAAAGACGAGCTGGGTTCTTTGGTTACCTGAAGTAACAAACGTAATGAAACACAGAAAGGCTCGAGTATATTAATATTTGCCTGGCATCGTCTGAAAACCTTGTATCTTGAATTCAAGGAATCTACAGTATCAGGAGTGCTACTGATTTCAATTTAAAATTCTGGAAAATTATTAGAGCAACCAACCTTTTTCATCCAGGATTTAAAAATATAGAATTCTTTCAGATTTCAAAAAAGTTGAATTTTTCTTGTTCTCTCATGGTAGGTACTATAACAATTTTACACTAGAACAGATATGGCCAACCCGACAGCGGCCCGTTTGAAATAATTTTGCAGCCCATTAGATTTTTTTAGTCAAAAGTTAAAGTTTTAGGGTACGTTAAGGCCACCGAAATTTTACCAAAAATAAAGTTTACCAAAACCTTTTAATTAGAGTACAATTTCCAAAAAAAATTTCCAGACCTCCCTTTAGAACTAGGAACTCTATTCTTCAAACTTTTTTAGGATATTAAGTTCAGCCAGGTGCAAATCCTACCTAAAAATATATTTTAATTAATGCATTGAACCTATTAAATATGCATGGGGGCATCAGAGGAAGATTTAGGGGTACTCTTTCCCGGTGCAAAAATCTAGCTGCAATTTTTAGAGAAAATTTGAGTCCTCCCGAAATAAATTTCTATAAGCGCCACAGGCTCCTTAGTTTCGAGTGATTCCAAGTGTTTTTTAACGGCACCTGTTTAGTTCCTATGGGGATATACTACAGAAGGTATTTTTGGAGTTACTCCTAAAGGTTTAATTTAAATAAATATTTTATTTAGGAATCTGTCAAACTAAGCAAAGGATCTAAGAAACTAACTCACCGTAATTTATATACCTGTGCACCTAATATCCTAAAATTTTATATGCGGCCCGCAAGAGAATTGTGGTTTTCCAAAGTGGCCCTCACCATCATTTGGGTCGGCCACCCCTGCACTAGAATAATCATTTAAGCCGAAATATTTTGTGCCTGTCAACAAACCCAAAACTTATTTAATGCCCTAAATTTAATAATGCTCATTTCCCTAAAAAGTTCCGAAAATGAGAATTTCTCCCAACCTACCTGATTAGCGGTTCTGTCGTTTTCCCCTGACGACTGTAAGCGACTTTCCGAGTTGGTTCCATTCAGCCTCGCACCTGAAGCAAAACAGGACAGTTTCAAACTTAACTTCTGTAGAAAAAGGCCTTTTTACACTGACCATCTAACCACAAGACCAGTGGCGAATCCAGGATTTTGGTCTGGGGGGGGGGCTGAGTTTCACAATAACCTTATTGCTATTATGGGCTGTTCAAATATTAATGTAAGCAACCGAAATGGGGAGGGGGTTGCCAGTGCCGTAACCAGATTTTTGTTTAGGGGGGTTACTAAACATCTTTTCTGGGGTCTAAACTTAGGAATACTAAGTTTTAGGTGAGATGACTTTGTAAGATTTTAATTTTGGCGCACTAAGTTTCAAAATTGTGTAAAAATGTCAACTCTTAGTAAAAGTTGGGGACTGGGGGTCCTCCCCCCAGAAAAGTTTTGAAAATTTGTTCCTTAAAATAGTGTTTTAGCTCATTTTGATGCCTTTCAGATTCCACCCAAAGAGCACAACTCATTGTAAGCGGCAGAATTTTCAAGGAAAAAAGTTTATAGTATTATGAATTGGAAATTTCTAGGGGGTTTAAGGGTTCCTATTCCAGAAAATTTTTGAATTTTGCCCCTAAAAGTGGCATTTTACCTCATGTTGAGACACTTTAGGTTACATCAAAGAGGATCACTCCTTGTAAATCCCTAAAGTTTCAAGGAAAAACCGTACTTATTAGATTCCAAAATTTCGAGGGGGTTTGGGTTGGGGGTCTTCCCCCAGAAAAATAGTGGAATTTTTCCCTTAAAAGTAGGGTTCCAATTCATTTTGAGACCCTTTGGGTAACACCACCGAATGTCTGCAATGTAGTGAAATTTCTTTTTTGCTTTATTGCTATTACCAAAACTTAAATGTCCTATTCCTGGGGGGGGGCTGCAGCCCCACAGCCCCCCCTACTGGATTCGCCACTGCATAAGACCACTGACAAAGTGCTACAAAGGTTTAAACAAGGTGACATATTTCAAAACCACCTTGTACTGTCAAATCAGAGTTAAACAGTTCCTCTTCCTGCACATATGATTCTTTTAAAAGAAATTATCATGATTGACAAGAGTAAAATTTTATCATGCCAAATTACATAATTTTACCAATCATTTTTAGTACTATTTTCTTTTTTATTTAAAATATTTTATTATACTTTAGTGGTCTGTCCAAGGCAATTTTACTATTATTTTTCGGTACCTTCACAATTTCACCATTTTATAAATAGGTACTTTCACAAATTCAGTTTTAGTAAACACAAAATACATTTTTGAAATAAAAAGTTATCTATGAAGCTATGTTCTCTTAATAGTTAAATTTTTAGCCATTCTAGACTAAATTTCTTTTGTTTTTAATGTTTAAAAATTATTTACTTGTTATTTTGACTTATAAATCTTCACAAATTCTCAGAAAAATTTCTAAATTTTCACAAAATAGGTACCTCTTAAAAACACCTAGACAGACCCCTGTATTTGTACTTGGATGCTTAAAATATTTTCTATAAGGACATTCATCATCAAAGCATAGTGAATGTCAACCTTCACTAGTAAAATTCAGAAATAAGTGAAGAAATAAGAATTAAGAACCACCAGTGAAAGTCGACATTCCACAGGTTTCAAACTTACATACTATAATACACACACAGCAAATGAATGACTAACTTTTTAAGAAGAGGGACGGAACATCACAGGAAGTACTGCTGGAGTCAAGTTTCCTCTTCAAAGATTCAGCCTGAAAAGAAAAAATCTTATTCTTTAATGTTAACAGGGGTCTGTACAGACTAGTGATGGGCAGGTATCGATACCAAATACTTAAGTACTCGATACCTATAGGTATCGAGTGTATTCGATACCCACAAAAGTATCGATACTTTATTGACATATTTCGTTTTAAATTTTTCAATGAAGTAATCTTTATAATAACTACTGTAGATCAAACGCAGCCTGTTTCCGTTTTCATTTTGCAACGCTCAAACCCAAGTCGTTATCATCCGCGAGAGAAATTTGACGCGGCTAGGTTTTCCCCCCGCCAAATCCTTCACCTTTATCCACCTCCAGGCCCGTAGCTACGGGGCTTTTTGATGGATAGCTTTCAGTTTTTTTAATATTAGTCTGATTATGGATAGGCCCTAAAAAAATTGTCCCTTCAGGTTCATTTCCCGACATTGAAAAAAAGTACTCGATACCTAAAAGTACTCGATACCTATAAGTATTCGATACCAAAGTATTCGATACCTATAAGTATTCGATACCTAAGTATTCGATACCTAAAATTATCGATTTTGCCCATCACTAGTACAGACTCTGTAAAGGGTCCTGTTTTTGTAAAAATCCTCATAATTTTTTTTGGATTTGAAGTTAGCGTTAAATGATTTTCTCAGTCAAGTTAGATATAAAGTAAATGAAAGGAGTATTTCACCAATTATTGCTGGTTAAGCGGACAATAAGTGTAAACTCACAACTCTCAAGCGTCACCTCCAACCGTGGACCAGTTTCGTCCTTGTTAGGACTCATCAGCACGGTATAGGAAGGTAACGCAAGAGAGCGGAGGGCAAGTACTAGTCTAGCCGACTATAACTGAAAAAGTGGTGACCATTGATTCACCAATCATTGATGCCAATGTCATTCCAGCAGATGAGTGGAGGACTAATCAATGGTCACCACTTTTTCAGTTATAGTCGGCTAGACTAGTACTTTCCCTCCGCTCTCTTGCATTACCATCCTATACCGTGCTGATGAGTCCTAACAAGGACGAAACTGGTCTACGGTTGGAGGTGACGCTTGAGAGTTGTGAGTTTACACTTAGACATAAAGTGTTTGAGATAATTATCTGTCCTAAAAAAGAAGATTTAAATATAATTTATGTAGAGCTTTCTGCTCTCATGTTTTTCCTGCAATCCACCTGCATTAGAATATTGCCCTCGACCTTTACGCTTGGTTGATCTTTACTCAGACCATTGATAGGGGTCCAGAACGTGTCTACAAAATTTCCAGGAACTCCAAGGGGGCTATTGAGTTTCAGGGGGTCAGCATAAGAAGAAACAGTAGTGGGAACTTTCAATGGAAGACCCGTGACAGTTTTATGGCTTGTAAATCTCCAGACCAGTCTGGAACGCCCCTTGAATTCTTCGCATTCGTTACTGAATGGGGAAGAAGGTGGGAAAGTGCATTGGGACAACTACAACAACAAAATAACCCACAGCGTGACGAATTATCTGCACGTCACATGACATGCGACCGTTACAGAAATGGGCCACTTTGCGTTGGACGTATGGCATGCAACAGGGACAGAGAAGGGATTAATGGCGAGTCAACATTTCAAAAATGCACAAAAATATTTTGCAGAAACTCACATTGATTTCCTGGGACGGTGAAGACTCTGCTGATGATGATGATGACGATAAAGATCCTGTTCAAATCAAAGGGGGAAACTTAAGAAAAATGAAAAGAACAGTAAGGGTGGTAAAAAAAAACTGAGGAACCGTCTGAGTTGCCAGAATTATATGCTAAGTCTAGGCTTGTTTTGAATCTCCTTGGGGGAACATCCAAAAGAAGACAACTTCTTCAGAGCAGCAAAATGCTCAAGGGAAAAACACTATAAAATAGATATTTTAAATTTTTAGGGGGTTCTCCCTCTGTAAAAGCTTTTAAATTTTACCTTGAAAGTGTTTTAACTCATTTTGATACCCTTGAGTTGCAGTCAAAAGGTAAGTTGCAGAATTTTCAATCAATCGATTTCATTACAATTTTTTACAGTTAATACACAGAACACGCAACATATTAATACATAACTGATGTCAAAATTTTAGGAGGGGTTTGAATTCCAATCAAAATTTTGACATATTTTTTTACTGTTTTTCCCCCTTGAAAATTCCGAGAATATTTTTGAGCCAAAACAATCTGCTTTAGAAAGTTAAATTTTAAAAATTTTATGGGTGAGAGCCCCCAAACCATCTCTGAAATTTTAACATCTGTTTTATAGTGTTCCTTCCTTGGATACAACTTGGAATCTGGCAACACTGTGTAGTGTAATGACGCAGAAATAACCTAGCCCATCAACAGCCAATCCCCTTTATTTTATGATAAAATAAAGTGGATTGATCAGATAAATTTTATACAGATAAAGTTTTTTTTGTATACCAAACAAGAACAGAACAGCTTTAAAAAGAAAAAGAAAACAGTTAAAATTTAAGGCTTGGTATTCAATAAAAGTTACCCTTTAATTTAATTAGTTTATATACAGACTAAAAACAATAAATTTAAAAATTTAAAGTTGAAATGAGGTGCTTTGCATAGAGAATAATGAGAGTGAGGGGAGAGAATGACACCTGCTTTCAGAGGGAGGAAGTTGAGAGTGGGCATCTGTGCAGGCTGTTTCTCGTACATTCCCAGGAGCGTGCTCTGGAAAAAAAGTTACATTCAATAAAAGCATCTTCTCTAAAGACACTGAAAAACCATAACAATGTTAAATTTATAAAAATGTCAAAATATCTCTTTTTTCAGCTAGCTTAAGTTAGGACATAGCAGTAAAATTTCTATCTAGGTTCCAGTTATTCCGTTAAGTTGAGATTTTACTTTGTATGGTAGAAGCACAAGAACTCATTTATGCTGCCTTCTAAGTTATGTGTTTTTACCCTTTAATTGATAAAAAAATAATTAGATTTATAAAGATTAGTTAAAAAGGGGAGTTCTGCTGCAAATTCTCTCTGTTCTACAAATCTCTACAAATTTGAGAGTTGATAACTCACATTTTAAGACTAGAGATGTAAGAAGGTAAGGTTTAATTAAGTAAGGTAACATGAATGTCATAAACTCAAATAAGTCAAAAGCTTTTTAAAAAATGCATTTTTATTTAGCTGCAGTCAAAGCATTTTTAATCCATTCAGCAAACGCGATGCAGCAGTTTTTTTTTTAAATAGCATTCTAAATCACAGTTAAAGTTACAAATCACACAGTAAGAGGTAAATTAATGTCAGTAAAATAACCAACTCCCCACATGTATACAATAAAGAATGAAAGGATGTAAAAAACTTTAACAAAATTTATTTAAAATCAGGTAAATTTATTGATTAATTTGGTAATTATTTAGCATTACAAAAAGTAGAGAACTACATTTTATAGTAAAAATTTTTTTTACTTTAATAAGCAACACAAATTAAAATGATAAAAGGGGGAAATTTTAGACAAATTGTGTTCTGGGGGAAATATTGGATATTTTCTGCACCCCCAGAATATCAGAATGGACCTTACTTTGACCAGAGCCAGCAGGACCTTCTCATGAGAAATGAATATCTGTCTCTTGTCAGGGGTGACATTCACATCTGCATTGCCTGAAAATGCAAGTTGGCTTAGTTCAATCAAAAGGGAAACAAAAAGGCTTTTTTAAGTTTACACTTTGAAGGATGAAAGTGGCAAAAAAGCAAAAAGTCTGTGTGAACAACATTTGATCAACAGTAGGTCTAAGTTTATTTTTAATTGTAACATTCAATTCCCTTTAAGATTAAAATTCTGCTTTAGAGTAATGAACTGAAACCAATAAAAACTACCCCTTAGAGAGCATAATTTAAAAACAAATAATTTACTGAATGGTTCCAAAAGTATAAAGACGTTCTATTATATTATAATTATGCGAATTCTAGGGAAATCACTTAAATTTACTTAAAACAAAAGCACTTGGTTTCGGAACTAATTGTGATGGCAGCCTGAAAAAAAAATCGGGCGCCACACTAATCATACATATTGAAATAAACGAGTAAAAAATAACATTGGTGAATTTCTTTCAAGAATACACTCTGTAGTAATCACTTTTGAAACCTAATTGTACATTTAAAAAAGTTTGTTGCGATACATTGTATCTGACCTCTTCAATAAACAAGGAAAAATGGCAAAAGGTGTGATATTGAGCCAAAATTGATATTTTTTGGCTGTTATTTCTTAAGTGCTAGACTAATTTACTGGCTAGCATTTTCAAAACCTTCATGTGGTCTCTATAATAAATAAAAACATAAAAAAAGGTTCTACTAGCATTTTACACCTTCCAGGACGGGATTTTCATTAAGAAGGAGAGAACAAATACCTTCGTTCAAGACGACATTCAGAAACACGAACGGGTACTGGTGCTTGTTAAATGTACGGTAGACTTCATTCACAATTTTTGACACCTTTGAAGGAGAAATCACAATTAATGCAATGTAGAATCTTTGACAAGAGAACAGGGTTGGGTAAACATAAAATCAGAAATGAATCGTTAGTTTAAAAAAGGGAATAAGTAAAAGAAAATACAAATTCCCTTTTTGTGCACAAAAAATCTCCAAGCTTTGCTCAAGAATGAATAGAAGGGAAAATTTCCACCCCTATAGACAGATATAGCCCCTTGAATTTGGTATAATTTATGTTTATTCATTGTACTTTTTTAATAAATTTGAAATTAAGTTAATTAAGTGAATTTAAGTTATTTTGTCGCTTTTTTCTTATTTTTTGTGTTGTAAACCAAGTAAATTTGTTATTAAAAGCGTTTTTATCATTATTTTTTATCCAGTGAATGTTTAACTTTGTTGGTATTCTATTAATACTGCATAATGACTAAGCTTCACAATATTTTTTTTGTTTTAGTCTCTCTATTTTTCACTTTTGTGCTGTGAACTAAGCAGAAAAATAATTTTAACTGTTGATTAAAGCTGTTTGAAAGATTCCCCCCCCCTGAAATTTTATAAGGTTGAAGAAAGGAATACTTTCATCAACTTGTAAAATATTTTTGAATGTACTATTGAATGAATTTTTAAATGATTGTTCTGTATTCTAAATAAGGTTTTGAGTTTCCAGTATAAAATTTGGTGGTTATGCAATGAAAATTCCATTACTTATACAGATTTTCCCCAAAAAACTTATGGTTTGGACTTATTCCCTTATTCAAACTGGCGATTCAAATTTATCATATCATCAGTTTGGAACAAGATAGTTACCTTGGGCAGGTCGCAGGGCCTTCCGTTGACAAAGTAGAACTGGCGGTCAGAGGAGCTCCGCCCTGATCCGTGGGAGCTGCTAGAGACGAAACCCTCAAGCCTGCGGAAAAAAATTCATCCATTGGACTCTTGTTGCACTGACACTTTTTAGTAACCTATACTCAGCCACCTGTTCTAAATGAACAGACTATAATATGGGCAGTAGAGGGTTAAAATCTTTCTTTTTCTATTTCAGATTATATGCCCTAGAGGAGCAATTCTTTATTACGCAAAATCAGCAAGGAAAAACTGGAAAAAAAATCATTCAAATAATCAACAGTCTTGGATAATATACATTGGATAATACACGCCAAGCTCAAGCACAGAAAATTCACGGATTTAGCAAAAAATTATTTTAAGAAATTTAAGTTTTTGATTAATACACTGATTTTTTCCTACAGTTGTAGCTTAAGAAGCATTTTATCACAGGTAAATAATGTGACTGACTGCAAATATGCAATTCAAGTACAGAGACTCCAAGTACTACGGATTCTCCGTAGTTTCTACGGTTGTTGTTCTGATACTACGGATTACGGAAATCACGCAGGAAACTACGGAAAGTCTCCCAATGATCTGGTGGGGTTCATTTCAGAAAAAAATGCTGATATTGATGCAGCAACAGTGGTATTACGGTACAGACTGGAGTGTAAATCTAATTGCATTGCATAAAAAAAGCTAGCACATCATTGCTAATAGAAGGTCTTGTGCAGGCTTTTAATCATGCAAATGTTTTACTGCAACAAAAATAAGATCTTTCTCTCCCTATTATTAACTCCCATTTTCGAAATTCGGGGTGAAAATATCTTTAAGACAATAAAGTTGTTTATAAATCCAAAAATGTGCCAATTGGGTGAGGCATATTCTGGTTTTTAGAATTCTGGATAAAGGGTTCATTGCGTACTACGGGAAAAATTACTTGGAGGTTGGAGTATCTGTTCAAGTAAAGTAACAATTTAACCCTTTATGTCTGGACGGGACTTGTAAGTCCCACTGTCCAAGCACCACTAATGTTCAAGATTCGTCTAATTTTCATCAGGTAGGGCCAAATTTCGTTTACTTCTAGTTGCAGTTAAGTAAACTAGACATATTTTGGATGAGGTAAGCTACTAGGATTAATATGAAGCTTATATACCTAATATCTAATAGGTATAACGTATAAAAAATACAGCAAAATTTTTCTGAAAAACACAATTTGGGACATAAAGGGTTAAAGGACTCAGGGAACTTAAATATTTGAAGAAAATTTTGTGCTAGGAAATTTCTTTTGTTTTATCCAAGTCTGATTATTATCAAAATGGAGGGATGACGAATCCTCCATCGGAATACCCACTTGAACACTTGATCTGCGGAGGCGTCTTCTGGCGGGAGAAAGAACTCTTCGGCGACTTCTTTGGAGAGCTGCTGGCCGCTGATTTCCAAAAGAGACTCCACCTGACAACATTATTCAAACGTTAATGACAACATTCAGGGATGAGATATACAAAAAAGCAAAAAGTCGGAAAAACTGTGTGAACAACATTTTCAATTTTGTTCTCCAATAAATTTTTTGCATGTTATTGAACTTAATAATAAAAAAGATTTGAGAAATAGGGTTCTAAGAACTAAAAGGGGGTTTGGGGGTACTCCCCCAGAAAATTTTTAGAAATTTGATCCTAAAATTTAAGGTTTTAGCTTATTTTTAACACCTTGTCCAAATTTTTTTTTACTGTGGGAGGTTTATGGCAAAAATCTGAAAATTCTCAGAAAAATCGAAAGAATCTCATGCCTGAACATTAGAGATGTAAAACTAATGTATAAATGTGTAAAGAATGCTTTAAAGAAGCATAACTTATGCACCCTTTATTGAAAAAAAATAGTGACAATGAATAAAATTTTAGTTCCAGGGATTCATTTAGAAAGAAAATGGGTCTGTTTAAGGACCCTTCACAAAATTCCAATTCCCGAAAACGGAGTCTTCACAAAAACAAGACGAAAAAGTGTTTTGAAAGTTGTTTTCAAAATGTATTTCCTTCATTTTGCGATGGAATTAGAAATATTCCAAAAGTTATGAATGTACTAGGAGCCCTTCATTTTCACAAAACACTTAAAACCGGACCTTGTCAGAAAAACCTGAGTTCAGGCACAGAACACAAAATGAAGTCTTTTGTTATTGTACAGGGTTCATACTCTATCCAGGGGTCTGTCTAGGTTTTTTTAAGAGGTACCTATTAAACATTAAAAATGACAAAAAAAACCAGTCTAGAATGGCTAAAAGTTAACTATTAGAATATAGCTTTCAAGAGAACTTTCTTTCAAAAATGTATTTTGTGAAGGTACCTTTTTTATTTAAACTGAATTTTTGAAAGTGTACCCATTTATCAAAGGCTGAATTTGTGAATGTACCCCAAAACGGTAGTAAAATTGTCTTGGACACACCACTACTATCTAATACTAGCTGTTACGACCCGGCAAAGCCGGGTCTTACAGCTAGGCTAGCCTTTTATGCGAGCTTCCCTCGTTACTACTTCAAGTTCCTATTAATTATACATTAAATAAGAAGTTTTGCATGATTTTTTTAAGTTACTCCATCCAAAAATTAAAGCGTTCGCGGGCAGTCCGTGGCCGGCGTAATCGGATAACCGGTATTAACGTAGCTTCATTACATAAAACAGCTAATAAATACAGCACCATCATATAGATGGCGCTATATTTATCGCTTATCTCCTAGACAGGTATCATATTCAAATAAGTCACTCAATTTCGGCTGACCACCACCGAGCTGATTTGGGCAAATTTATTCTTAAATCAAATCTTACTACCCTTATATAAACTCATTTTAAATGGCATTCTCCCCAAACATTCCATTATTAAATTATTTTTCTGATTATTGCGAGATGGCATCATAGTGTGCGAGCGTTCCAGAATCAGTGAGTCAGTGAGTCAGTGAGTGACGTGGGCTTTTATATGAGAGATAGTAAAATTTTGGAGTCTTTAAGGAATAAATAAATAAAAAATCAGGAGGTAAAATGAATAATTATTCACACCTCTAACACAACTTTACATGTTTCAAAAATACAAAATAAATTTTAGGCGATTTTTATGTCATTCGGTATGCTGATTTCAAAAGGAATTCCGGTGAAGTATTTCGTATGTACTATCTTCATTGCACCTAATTTTGTATCCACAGAAAGAGAAATTATCTATTCTCATAATGAGAATTATCGCCAAGTCTCTGTATACATTAAGGATCTCCACTGCCTACCTGCTTCTGGCCATACAGACATGAGATGTTGTCTTTGTACGAGAGACTGCCATTGGTGGACAGCACAACATTCTTCTTTCTGAAACATCGAGAAAACAATTTCATCTCAATTACTGCAATTGAGATTATCCGCTAGAAAATCATAATTTTAAAATTTAAGCAAGCATCGTGAAAAGGGCAAAAACGTAGCAATCTTCGATATGAAGCTAACCTTCAAAGTGGCATTAAACCTGATACTCGAAATCAGAGCCTCAAAAAACAAATAAATTAGTTGAAATGTTCTGAAAACGTCCCTTTTAAGCACAGCTTGACTGGGCTGATAAAAAATATGCGTTTGAGAGTCCCCCAAGTAAACTTACCCATTGCTGCGGTCCAAGAGTACGATGCGTTTGCCTAGGCATACGAGGCAGTACGCCGAGAGAAGCTGTACCGCCCGCGAGAACTCTCGTCGCACGTGCCGCTGGAACTCCTTGTGTCGCACGGGCAGTGTGGCAAACAGGTTCAGCAGTCGCACCGTCGTGCCAACCTTGGGGAAAAACACAATTTAAAGTGAAAGGGAGAAATAAAAAATAGAATATTAACTGTCATTAATTATGATAACTATTAACACTTTATGTCCCGACGGGACTTGTAAGTCCCACTTGCCAATGTTCCAAATTGGTCCAATTTTCGTCATGTAAGGCCAAATTTAGTTTACTTATAGTTGCAGTTTCGTAAACTTGACATATTTGGGATGAGGAAAATAATTTGGGGCATAAAGGGTTAAAACTTAAAAGGAGTCTGTTTACATTAGAATTTGGATCCATTAACGCAGAGATTCTCAACCTTTTGAGTCGCTGCTTACTACAGTCGAGTCCGCTTAATGTGATCACGGTTAATGTTATCAATCGGATTATGTTATCGAAATCAACAGGTCCCAATCATTCCTATTTAATTTAATGTAAAATACATCGTTTATTGTGATCAACTATAGATCAACACGCCGCTTAATGTTATCGAAATTTGACCATATCCCCTAAACAACCCCGCTTTCGAGTTTCGCTTTGAAAGTAAATTTCTTTTTTTCTGAAACTCGGTATAAGTTCACAGTTGCACTAATGTTTCTTTGCTTTGATTATAAGAAAAATAAAACATTCTATGCTCTCCGACCTCAAACATTGAAAGAAAACGGTTAAAGGGGGGTGCGAATCCATGCTTGTCATTGGATATCACCATCGCTGACTTGCAGATGTTTCTGATAAGAAATTTTTGGATTTTTTTCCTTGTTTAGTGGAATTTAGATGAATTTCAGTGGTTATTTTATGTTTCTGAGCCTTTTTCTATAATGATGATATCTTGACTGGAAGTCGAAAGAAAACAAATTTATGAGCGGAACCGCATAAATGTAGTGGTAAAATAACTTAAAATACTAATTAAGTGAGCGATTTTTTATTTTGTTTGCTTCTTTTTTTTTACAGGAAATCGCTTATTGTTATCAATCGGATAATGTTATCAGTTTAATATCGAACAAATGCGATCACATTAAGCGGATTCGACTGTATAATCTGTTCATTTTGAACTGGCACCCGGAAATATTTCCTTCAGCACCACCGAATCAGTAACCATGGCAACTATCAACTTCACAGCGACGAAGAAGGCTTACTATTGGCCGCGCGAAGAGCGTAGCCATGGTTATGCTTCTAGCAAGGGGGGAAAGCACTAATCTTCAGGCACCAGTTCAAAATGAATAGAGTATAGACTACTACAGGATAACATATACTTGAATTAAGGGATAAATTTATACAGTTTCTTCCATCTCCCCAAAAAAAATAAATAAATAGGAAAATATCCTGAAAAATTAAGGAAATCTAAGGCCCGTTTTTATGATGCAACAGCTGACAGTTGGCTATTGTGAGCCTACTTTTCGATATATATTTGCCTAAAATTGAATGGCCATGTTCATTGCTAAGCCAAAAATGCACATGGATGGAATAGCCCTCCAAACCGAGACTCTGGGTCCACCGTGTTGTTGATCACATAAAATGATGCATAATGGTGTGAAATAGAAGTGATCAGGAAGTTTGAAAAATCAGGTCACACATTAAGCAGGTGACAGTTCAGACTTTTTGTGAAATGCCCTATTTTTTTTTAAATTGTGAAAATTAATACATTGTTTTGAGAATTCAAAGCTAGCGTTCAGTTGGATTATAACCAGAGTTCAGTTTCAGAGAAAAGACAGTCTCCCATTAAGTGAGGTGTAAAATAAAAAGGACCTTTTAAGAGTGAAAAATATTGTGAAGGGCATTTTTGAAGCAAAAAAAATTCTGTGAATGGTCGTTAAAACAAACCCAAATTTCAGAAGCAGTTATAAAAAAGTTACCGTTCTGTGAGTCTGTGTGTTTCTGGTGATGCCACCATTGTGATCAAAGGTCAGGGCGGTTCCCACAGAGCTGTCTGTGTGGCATGTCACAATCTCCAGATCACTAGTAACAAAGAACAAAATCAAGCATCACTTGACCAATCAGGGCTGTGATTTCCATATATACAATATTATCTCAATATACATTTCAAAATATGCTTTATAACATAAAGAAATTTTACACTAAAACATTTAAACTTAACTCTACTTTTATTATTAATAAGTACAGAACCCCGATTTTTCTTGGAAAACGAAAGAAATATTTTGTTTTGAATAAAATTCCTTTACAAATATTAAATTTTCAATACTGTAAGGTCAGAAAACGAATGAATGATTTCAGAATGTTTCTAAAAATTACTTGCTATTCTGAGTGTCAATTATTATTTTTTTTTATTTCTAATGGCATGTTAAATTGAACAGTTACAGCAAAAGATAAAAAAACAGTAACAGAGTTCATGGGTGATTCTCTAGAAATCTAAAAAAATGAAAACTCAAATTTTGAAAAATAAATTTCTTTCAAAACTTCTGAAATTTTTTTAAATGATAGATGAACACGTCCTAGTTGATATACAATAAGCGGCAGTAAAGTTTATTTACATTTAGTGTGGGAAAAAAATTCCTATCTAAATTTTACGGCGATTAACCGTGATAGGCATTTTCGGTACGCCGAGTCAGAGTGCTCGAGTGCCCGCTGCTAGTTTAAGAATGACACCGTAGAAAATAAATATTTCGCCATTTATTTATTTCTTCAGATTTAGACCTAAAAATTTCACAATAACCATGAAATAATAATACCTTGAACATATCCAAATTTCAATAATATGCTCCTTTTCGTTTAGGAGATATGGAGGACAGGATAATGACGCACCAGGAAAATGATTTTTACCATTCCGCCATTTCTTTATTTTTTCATATTTAGACCTCAAAATTTCACAATAACCATAAAATCGTGATACCTCTAACATATCCAAATTTCAATAATATACTCCTTTTCGTTCAGGAGATATGGAGGACAGGATAATGACGGGACAGGATAATGACGTTTTTATAAGTAATTCCTTCGCCATTTTTTTAATTTTTGATATTTAGGGCCAAAAATTTCACAATAACCATAAAATCATGATACCTCTAACATACCTCTAACATAAATTTCTATTTTTTACTCCTTTTTGTTTAGGAGATATGGAGGACAGGATAATGACATTTTAAAAGCATACGCTCTGTTATGAACTGTTCAAAGTAAAAACTTTCCAAGTAAAACACTTTATGATTACACTAAAAGTGAATATCCACTTATTCTGATTGTAATTAATTATTTAAAAGAGGAATTGCTTTATTCTGTCATTTTTATATGCCTCATAATTAACTAAAATGTTCATGTCCGATAAATAACGCTATTGCCTGGGACAACCATGTTTCAGTTCGAAAATGTTATTTAAAAAATTCATAAAAAATTTCTTCCACAAATACATATACTATAAGATATGATTAATAATATTATATAAAAGAAACGGGCGAAAATATGCTTTTAGTACACTAAAATTCCTTTTATTTGAGCATATATCAGTAGTGGGACAAGCCAAAATGATGAAATTTTGAGCTTTCAAGTTTTTTAATTCCTTAAATTTTGCTTTCAAAATTTGTTATACTTATGTGCCATACTTATCATAAGGCTATTAATCAGAATGTTGGAAAGAAAAATTAATTTTAGGACAATACATTTATTTTTGACCCCTGGACCGGAATTTTTCACATTTCTAGAGAATCACCCTCATGAACAAAGAAGGTCTCTCGCCTCCCAGTAGCGCTCTGGGAGAGTATTCTTCCGAAGAGCAGGGCATCGTAGGAGATGCACGGGTGTCAATTATTGAAAGCTGGAGTCAGCAAATTTAAGAGTAGTTCCAATATTTTATGAAAAATTTCAGCAGGTCAAAAATTTTGTGGGGCCCCTGCATGCACTGGTCAATAATGACTTTTTCCATCATAAAAACTTACTGATTTTCTAAATAATGTGCCTTTAAAATATGTAAATTGCAAAAAAAAATTGTTTTTCGAATTTTTCTGGAAAAAGCATGTTTTATGCCTGCACAAAATTTCCAGAATCTCTAAAAAAAACCCTACCTGACAGCACAAAGGGAGCTCAGGGCTTCTCCTCGGAATCCAAACGTGTCCACAGACGCAACATCCGAGAAATCCTGTATTTTCGAGGTGTGGTGCTTAAGCGCTGAAAAACAAATTATGCTAATTGTTTTTTAGGGTCAACTTTCCAAACATTTTCCCCCAAATCCCCCTTTTGTGCTTTTAGAACTCTAATGTTCACAATTTTTTATATTCACTTCGAGATGCAAATTATGCCTTAACCATTTATTTACCGCATTATGATTCGCTGCAATTTTTTTCATGCAAATACTTTTTTTGAGTCACTAAATTGAAAATTAAGGGATATACATAAAAAAATAATCCTCTTTGGAAAATTGAATCTGCTAGATCAGTGTTTCCCAACCTTTTTTGGTCCATGCCCCACCAAAGCCTTTCTAAATTTTCCATGCCCCCCCTGGTCTCAGTGCGTGGCATATATAGCAATATATTTTGAGAGGGAGCCAAAATTATTTCTTAGCCCCTCCCTCCTATGTATATTTAATAAGTCTAATGAAGCTTTTCAGATCATTTTCAGGTAGAATTTGCATGCTAAAGAACTAAATCCAGTAATGAGTAATTAATTCTAAACACCAAGGGGATCTGGGGGTCCTCCCCCAGCAAATTTTAGAAATTTGACTCTAGAAAGCAGGTTTTATAACTAGTTTGGTACCCCTAGTTGGGAAATTTTGGATATAAATTTTTAGGTAAGATTTGCATTTTGATGAACCTAATGTAAAAAAGTTTCAAAAATAAGCGTTCTAAAAACAAAGAGATCTTGGGTCATCCCCCAGAAAAGGTTTGGAAATTAGGCTCTAAAAACAGGGTTTCAACTTGGTTTTGATACATACTGGTCCATATTTCAGACATACATTCTCAGATAGGATAATAGGATCAGATTTTGATAAACGCCTTTAAAAATTTTTTTTTTAATTTTCCCCCTGGATTGGCCCCACCTGGGGGGCAATTTGGTTGAAAATTTTCAAATTGCCCCCCTAGAAAATGATATTGTCCCCCGGTGGGGCGTGCGCCCCACGTTGGGAAACACTGTGCTAGATCTAATTACTTAAATTGATACTTTTGGGTACTGTCAGTACACGGAGTGCTAAAATATTCTCACAATACAAGAAAAACATAGCTTTTTTTTTTTATCGTAGTAATAAGTCTTAAAAAAATAATACACTTAACTTTTGACTTTAACTACTTTTTTGCAGGAACAAAAGTGACAATCATGTGAATCCGATCGAAATGGCAGCTAAACTTACAACTTCAGTTAAATCTATTCGCATTTCCCGCTAAAATACTCATCATAGAACCTTTGCTGCTTTTTATCCTGGAAGAGGATAACTGAAAGAGTGTTCCTGCAAATTATCGTCAATTTATTCGCAAGGATGGTTATTCTATGTAATTTTAAAGTTGGCGGTACTTGTAAGTACCATCGGTAAATAAAGGGTTAAAATATATTAAAGAGCTACATTGAATTCTGGACTGGTTTTGGTAAATTAAAAACCAGCGACGACAAAACCATACTATATTCTGGAATGGATGACAGGCATGAAAGAGGTGTTGCTCTTATTCTCAGTAAGAAAGCCGCCAAGAGCGTAATTGAGTGGGAACCTATTAATGAAAGGATAATTAGAGCTAGGTTCTTTTCCAGATATATCAAAATGACTGTATTACAAGTCTATGCCCCAACCAATGACGCGGAGGATGATGTGAAAGATGTTTTTTACAGCCAATTACAAAGAGAAATTGACAGAACTCCAAAACATGACCTAATTGTTTTAATGGGTGATTTAAATGCTAAGGTTGGGAAGAGAAAATGTGAGGAAGAAAGATCACTAGGCAATGAAGCCTGTGGCGAACGAAACAAGAATGGAGAAATGTTTGTATCCCTATGTGAGATCAACAGCTTGATAATAGGAGGTAGTAAATTTAAACATAAAGAAATACACAAACTGACTTGGATATCTCCTGATGGCAAAAGTGAAAACCAAATAGATCATATTGCCATTAATAGCAAGTTTGCTAGATCAATGATGGACGTAAGAGTTAAGCGGGGAGCGGATGTCAACAGTGACCACCACCTGGTTGTGATGAACCTAAAATTACGACTACAGAAATGTTGCAAAAATAAGAAAAATGCTAGAGCTGTAGGATTTGATACAAGCAAATTAAAGTGCAAAAAAGTTCGAGACAGTTTTATTCTAGAAATTAAAAACAGGTTTGCTGCATTGGAAAACAATGAAGAAGTAGGCGATATGAATCCAAGCTCAAATAACATCGAGGAACAGTGGAATAAATTTGAAGAAACCTTGCAAGAAGCTGCCAAGGAAACACTGGGTAAAAGAGAAAAGAAAAAGTGTAAAGAATGGCTTAGTGGAGATACTTGGAAATTAATTGACCATAGAAAAAAGCTTAAAAATTTACTTTCTAACACTAAATCAATCAGATTACATGAACTGTATAAACAGCAGTACAAAGAAGCGGACAAGAACGTCAAAAGAAATTGCAGAAAGGATAAGAGAGTTTATTATGACTTGCTGGCCGAGGAGGCACAACAAGCTGCAAATGTTGGGAACATGAAAACTGTGTTCCAGATCACCAAACAGCTTAGTGGGAACAGGAAAAGGCAAGGTTGTAATGTCAAAGACAAAAATGGGAATTTATTAAACAATGATCAAGAAATAAGAGACCGTTGGAGAGAACATTTTAATGAAACCCTGAACGTCAAGAATGACCCAAATCTTCAGTTTGTGGCATCAAATGTCCCGCAGGTTGGTTTTATTACCACAGATGAAATTTCGCTGAGCGAAATTAAAGTTGCCTTAAAGGCAATGAAATCTGGCAAAGCTTGTGGTAGTGACCAGATTGCAGCTGAGATGTTGAAGGTCGATACTGACGAAATGGCTATCCATCTTCACGGCATATTTAACACAATATGGAACACAGAAAAAATTCCCAGTAGATGGACAGAGTCCATAATCATTAAAGTACCCAAGAAGGGTGACCTTTCCATTTGTGACAATTGGAGAGGAATTTGCTTAATGTCGATACCAGCAAAAATTTTTGGTAGGATAATTGTAAATAGACTGAAAACAGAAGTAGAAAGTGTTTTGAGAGAAGAACAGGCAGGATTTAGATCTGGGGCTGGCACAACTCAACAGATTTTCACACTTAGAAATATCATCGAACAAAGCATTGAGTTCAATGCTCCCCTTTATATGAATTTCATAGATTTTCAAAAGGCCTTTGATTCTGTTGATAGGGAAATGTTGTGGAAAATACTTGAAGCCTATAAAATCCCAAATAAATATATAAATATAATTAAAGAACTGTATCTAAATAATAAATGTTTCATTGAGGTTGACGGTGAGCTTACCGAACCTTTTTCAATCAAAAGTGGCGTCAAACAGGGTTGCGTCATGTCTGGACTCCTATTTATTATTGTGATTGACTGGATCATGCGTAATACCATTAAAGATAAGAAGAGAGGAATTAGATGGAAATTTACTTCCTCTCTTGAAGACCTAGATTTTGCTGATGACATAGTTCTTATGTCCTCGAAATTTGATGACCTTCAGCAAAAGACATACATCTTCGAGCAGTATTCAAAAACCGTGGGTCTCACTATTAATAGAAGGAAAACCAAGACCATGAGAATAAACGAAAAATATACAAATAAGATCAACCTATCTAATGAAGATATTGAGGACGTATCCTCTTTCACTTACCTTGGTGCCACGGTAAGTAGAGTGGGAGGTACTGATGAGGAAATTAAAATCAGGATTGCTAAGGCACAAAATTGTTTTTGCAGACTCAATAATGTTTGGAAGTCAAATAAATTATTATCAAACACAAAACTTAACCTTTTTAATGCATTGGTAAAAAGCGTTTTGCTTTATGGCTGCGAAACTTGGAAATTAACCAAAGCACAGAATAATAGATTGGATGCATGGCAAAACAAATGTCTAAGGAAAATTTTACAAATCTATTGGCCCTATACAATATCTAATGTCCAACTGTACAGCCAAACAAGACAAATGCCCCTTCAAAACACCATACGAAGTAGACGATGGAAGTGGGTCGGCCATGTGCTTAGAATGCCACCACACAGAATACCAGCAGTTGCCCTTACTTGGGCGCCGGAGGGTAGAAGATCTCGCGGTAGACCCAAAGTAACATGGAGGAGACTGGTGGAAACAGAACGTAGCCATGCAGGGTGGGCAGGCTGGGCAGAAGCAAGATCCGTTGCCCAAGACCGTAGGGAATGGCGTCGTAAACTGAAGGCCTTATGTGCCATTGGGCACGAAGCAGAATGATGATGATGATGACATTGAATTCGCATGGAAATAATACATAGTCAAAAAATTAAATAAATTTAAAAATTAAGTAGATTTAAAAAAGGGGGTGCATTCTAATAATATTCAAGCAAGGGAGGCTGAGGACACCCAAACATATCTTTGATTGCCCAGCTGTCGCTGCAGCAATGCACAGCCTAAACTATCCCACCGAAGAGGACTTATATTCAGATTCAGCAGTCGCCATAGCAGAACTGGTCCAAAGGCACCACTCTATCTGATCGATCTCCAGGGACACGACAACAACAACAACAACAGGCTGAGGAATATTTTTGGGCCCTCTCCCCCAGTGCAAAAATCTAGCTTTGGGCATAATAATGGTTTAAGAGGGGATATTTGGGCTCCTCCTGAAATAAATTTCTACATACACCCCTGCTAAGATATCCCGAGAATTTTCCAAAGGTATAACTGAAAGATTTTATGAAAAAAAATCAGTGGTGGTTGGACAATCGATTAACTCATGCTAAAGATATCCTTATAACATTTAAATCACCTCTTTATTATAAGAGAAATGAAAACAACGAAAAACTAGGAACAGAACTTACTCAAGCTCTGGAAATCGCTCTCCTTCACTCCCGATCCGTTGTCACAGACTTCTACAACCTCGCTGCCGTGTTCAACAGTCTTCACTTCTGCAAAGGATCAGAGCATCACAAAAACTGAGTAAGAAAAAATTATGTACCTATGGTTTTACAGGTTCGTACAGAAGTTTAAAGAGTAAAATTAAGGACTTTCCAAGGACAGTTTGAAAAAACTTTAAGGACCTTCTCGAAAGCAATTTGTATTTAAACTGTAAATAAAATGCTTTCTACGACTTTTCAAGAACACTTTAATGTATTTTCCTTTCATATATAGGAAACATAATTTAGTTTGTTTTTCACTTTTACTTTTTTTTTAATTTACCAGTTATATATTATTCAAATTTTATTGACTGCTTGAAAGAACACTTTCTTCTCCAAAAACAAGCTTTTAAAGCCAAAGATATCAAAAAAGAAAAAATGTGTCACTGAAGTTATTTTTTCTGTCAGTTCTTCTGAAAAGTAAGGACTCTGATGGGTAAATTAAGGACTTTAAGGGCCCTTTTGTAAGGACTAAGGCTATTTAAGGAGTTTTTAAGGACTGTGCGCACCCTGTTCTATGCTGAACTTAGCCTAACATTGATTGCTTTATTTTTTAGTCTAACATTTAATGGTTTGCAGGGGGCTGCTTAGAAGAAATTTGGGTCTGTTTTCGGACTCTTCAAGAAATATTTCATTGTGAAAATCACCACAAAATATTTTACCTAAAAAAAACGCACCCGTCACAAAGTTTGGTTCTTACGTATTATCCCGTCGACCGTACCACTGAATCCGAAAACAGAAAACAACCCATTGATTTTTCTATGTCCGTCCCGCTAAATTTGACAGTCACAGAACTATCGACGGGATAATACGTAAGTACCCAAAGTTTTTTAGCCTTTAAAAAGACACTTTTTTAAATACTACAATATGGGACCCTATTTTCACAAAAACCGGAATGCTGGCTGAAATAAACTAATTTAACGCTTACTTCAAATTCACAAAATTATGAGCAGATTTTCACAATTTTTACAAAACTGGACCCTTCACAAAAAGTCTGGACATACTCCTGGTTTGGCAATTACTACACATGTGAGTTAAACACTTTAGTGTCAACTCACTTTTTATAATTCAAATTTTATGTGCGACCCACCTCATCTTCAGTTTATTTTTCCAACCCGTTCAGTTAATTTTGTGTGTGGGAATTAATTCACCAATTATATTTTGTTACAATAATTAATAAGTTACGTAATTATTGTAAGTAATATGTATTAGAGGTTAAATTAACTATTTAAAAGTTAAAAGGAAAGATTTAAATCAGAGCAAATAAAATTGTTGAAATGTGGTAGAAACAATAAGCTTCATATTAAAAAAAGGGGGGGGGCAAACCTATGAGGGTGGCTCCCGCGTCGAGGCTGTTCTCCACGAGCTCCTTGATGGCCGAGGAGAGGCTCAGCACCACCTGTCCGGAGCAGATGCGGTGCACCGAAGAGCGGTCGATCGGGCGGATCATCTGTAACATCAAACAGCGCTCAATGAGATAACTCAAAAACATCTACAAAAGGTTGGTGTCAAACTTAACACGCAGGTCTGTCAGGCAAGCAAGATTTTCATAGGAGCTCGTATCCGCAAATATAGTAAACAGTGTCCGTTATACCCCGTTCGCACTGGCAGAATAAAGACCCTATATTTTCGTTAGCACTTTGTTGTCATGGAAACACACTAATCAATTCACTAGTCAATTAATAATCTTTTATGTATTTTTACTTGTATTTTTGGTGATTTTATTCATTAGCTTTAAGTTGTATTGAGAAATTAAATTTTTAATTATTTTACAAATCATGCTGTTATTGTTTGCACACAGTAAAGTGCTTATTTTTGCCCCTTGTCAGTGTAAACGCCCTTTTCAAAAGATGGGGCGATTTTGCTTGTTTCCATGACAACAGTGCTAACGAAAATAAAGGCAAAAATAAAGGCCAATGCGAACAGGGTATTATAGGAAATGTAGCAAAGGGGCAACATTCGACTCTTTTATTCAACGTGAAACTTCACATAATCTCATAATTTTACATAATCGGTACAGAGCCTTCAGAGAAAGTATCCTCTCTTTGCATTTGAGGACACAAGTTACTATGAAAATCTTGCTTATCGACCTTTAGTAATACGAGAACCATGAACTAACTTTAGAAAGCGGGGGTTGAAGTCAATAAAGAAGGAAAATTTCTTATTACTTACTATTTTTTAATACAGGTTTGTTGAGCTTATTTCATGAATGCATCATAGAATTATACCAGAAGAACAACAGAGAACCTGTAGTTCTTGAAAGGGCAATGGGGTGCCAAGAAAAAGGAGACTAGTTTATCAGCCACTGCAATAAAGCAGTCACTAATTTGGTGACTGCTCTAGCTGTCAGTTGCCATGGAGGACCTGTTTCAAATATGTTTCTTCCTTTCATAAAATAACAATAAGTGAAAAATTTTCATTTTCATTTGAGAAGGATAGAGGATATATTACTTTACATTCACGATTTCCGAAACAATAATCGTAAACCTACGAAATCATTTTACTAAACAGTGGAACTAAGAATAGAATAAAGTGGCAGTAATGCAAACATTTTGATGCACCTGGCACTTATCATTTCTACAATGAGGTATTGGACAGGATGACCGTAACATGCCTCTGGGATAGGACCTCAATTAAAATAAGGAACAAAATTTGAAATGGAATCTTGTCTAAAAGATTATAGTAGCTTTACGTCAAGATTCAGTAGTACTGTAACTTATTTTGACAATGCAATTTTGGCTTTATAAATTTCGAATAAAAGAGCACTCAAATATTTACTTATATTCAAGAGAAAAGTAGTTAGATTTTAGAATAAAAAAATATTACCAACCTTTGTTTACCGCGCCGAGTTTTGTTTTGGTTCCCAGTAACTTTTGTTGCCACCGAATGAAATAAAAGAACAAATAAGTCACAGAGTTTCACGCATATCTTGTGATAGGGGCGCTGAGAGCGCATTTCACTCACGCCTCTTTGTCACGTCACGTCACGAGAGGCGTAGAGACCCCACCACGAGGGACCCTAACAAATAGTTTAATAAGCATTTTTTAATGTGCTTAAATTAAAGAAATATTCTTCTCTAAAAAAAGTTCCCTTAAAACCCCCTCTAAAATTTTGACATCCGTTTTATATTGTTTTTCCCTGAAAATTCTGCCGTTTAGAAGTGGTCAACTTTTGGGTGTTCCCTTAAGTTTCAAAAGGGCATTTATAAAAAAAAATTATATGCTCTTTAATCTAAATGAGCAGAAATTTTACTTTTAGAGGCAAAAATGGGGGGAGGATTTTGTGGAGTGACCTCCCCAGGGACGTAGGAAAATTTCTGGAAATTTGACCCTAAAAAATAGGGTTTTAGCACATCTAGTCAGAATTTCAAGGAGGGGGCCCTATTAATCTATGCCATTGGAACCTTTTTACAATATTAAAATAGGTGACATGTTTAGGTAATCAGTCCTCCAGAAGTAAAAAATTGAAGTTTTTCACACTATGTTCGTAATTATTAAGGGGGACACATTCCCATGCCCCTCCCCGGAATTGACACCTGTGCTTTTAGACATTTATTCCATCCACACATAATAGGGTAAATGAAGCTTTCCAGAAAATATTTGACAACACTTGTTGTACTAAGGTGTTTAGCTTTGGCAGGCTATCCCTTGTGTATTTTCACAAAGAGGGGTTTCCCCACACAAATTTTACTCTTAATCAAAGTTTCAACCCATTGTCGAACATCAAAAGATTGGTGGAGGACACCTGCCTCCTTACTACACTGTAAAATATTTCAATACGCCCTTTTTAAATTACAGCTAATTTTGCTGCCCTGATCTAAGGGACATACATAAATATGCCCCTTCTGCTAACCATAGACAGAAGAAAAGAGAAAGACTGAATATGTGGGCAGAAGATCACTGCTTGAACATCTTTCAGCAAGTTCCCAGATCACATGGTCAGTGTTGTTGTTTTCAGTGGTGTGTTTTGCTTTTATACACCAGACAATCGTCTAAGAATTTTGCAACAAGGGGCCATCCATAAATGATGTCACACTTTTTTTGCCCATTTTTGACCCCTTCCCCCCCCCTTTGTCACACACTTCCCCATACCCCCTCCCCCCCTCTGTCACACTCTTAAACCAACAATATGTCTAATACACTAATTTGAAAGTGCCCGGAACCAAGGTTTTTTTCATTCATTTTCAGCAGCAGGATGTGATGTCACAACTTTCAAACCCCCCTCCCTCCCCCCTTGTAACAAACTGTCACAAATTTATTAACCCCTCCCCCCTCTGAGCGTGACGTCATTTATGGACGGCCCCCAAGACTATTAGCAGTAACCTGATTTCATGGCTTCAAGAAAAGTTTTTGAGTCAATCAGTTTGAGTTTCAATTGAAGTCAATCTTAAAAACTTTTCGGTTGTAGATTGAAAAAACTTTCAATCCATCAATATATGTGTGTGAAATTGCAGTTGATATTAAGATATAATACTATACTTGAAATTTTGTCCAAGAAAACTCCTGATGCTATAAATGCTTACCACTACTAAACTAACACTGGAAAATCAGTTTTGGGACAAAATTATTTAGTGATCTCTTGGTGAACAATCGATACATGGGATTGAAAATAATAATTGATCATGAGAACAGGGGATACAGATGATTGTTCATTATTCAAAACAAAACAGCTTACTCATGGGTGCCACTCTTCTGTTCTGGGGAAGGAATTCCATCTTTTAAAAAAAGTTCTGTGAACGGAATTCCGCGTCCCGGGTATATTAAAACCCAAAGTAAGCTGATTAATTGGCAGCTACTTGAACTAAATTTCAGTACTTATATAGCTCATTTTGCTCACAAATAAGCCGGTTTTACTCAGATACAGCTTTAGCTTAAAATTTAAGGATCTATTTAATTCAGATAATAATTTTTTAGTGTTTCTTTAATTTGAAAAAGAATGGCGCCCATGAGCTTACCGCGATGGGGAAGCTCACATATCCTCCATCTATCTCTATCCTATTCCATGCAAGCTATATGCTGAGATGTTTTATCACAAGGGAACAAACGACACAGCTGTAGTTCAACACATTTTATTCTTGATGCTCGGAGGCTTCAACACAAAAGACTAGGATGCTGAGCGCATTTGGACACTCTTTTGTCAAACCGAGCAACAGTTGGCTTTCGAAAAGTTCGAGCCAGATGCAATCATACACAACAGTTTTAAACCCAGCTCTCTCGTGGGTGAAATCATTATGTTAGTGCAGAGAATGAAAAATCTTGATTTCAATTAAAATTTATTAAAACATTAGGATAGATTGAACGTGAAAAATATGGTATTGCCATAACAAATACTTGATATGAACCACAAGATATTTATACAATCTTTAACACAGTTAGGCGGACCTGGAAAAAGTTGTAACCTTCCCCCGAAACCCAACCTTAATTTACCCGAACCTTATGTATTGCACCTATGGAAGCTGGCAGTGGCTTCCCCCGAACCAGGTTCGCAGGTTTGGGCACTTTTTCCAGATCCGCATTTAGGTAATTTAAAAATTAGCAAGTACTCGGGATTGATAGTACATTTTACTATATACTATAACTGAATAAGAATCGTAAGACAATGATTTTAAATATTTCTTTCTCATGGGATCATTAGTTATGATTTCCATTATCTTAAAAACATATGGTTGTTATATTTAAAAAACAGCCGTTTTAAACATGTATTGTGTTATGCATCAATTCCTGGATAAAATTCTTAAATAATGTTGGTTTATTAGCTAAAATTATTTTTATCTTTTTGATTTAAAATTAATTATTGTTATTTCCTACTACGCACACAAATATTTACTTATTTTCAAAAGAAAAGTAGAGAGATGATTTAGTATTATATTTAGTGGTTATGGCTTTATACTCAACTGCTTAAAATAAAATTTTGTTTTTTAAAATGGTTTAAATATCAAGAAGGCTGTCAAACTTTATGGCTCTTCAAATCATGTAATAATTAAAGGTTTTTAAATGGAAAAAAAACTAATAATAACCAAATAATATTTTCAACTTCTAATTTTTCTTCCTCCAACTTAATAAATATCCCTCCTCTTTATTTTATTTTTACCTAAATCACTTAAGTACTTTGTATGCAGCAGGAAAACTAACATTTTAAATGTTTAAAGCATGTTTCAAAAATAAAAACATGTTTTTTTTTCCTAGAACCTGCAATAAAATCGATCATAACAAGTCCTTCAATGCCTTCAATGGATTATTCTAAAAAACTGTCTTTTGAAAGTTTTCTACCCATCAGCAGCAAATAAATAGAGAGCCTTTCTTTCCGTTGTTGCATTGAAGAGGATTTTTCTCGGCAGGATGTCACAGCTGTTCGCAGAAGCGCAGAATGTCGGTGCAAAGCGCTGCGACGTCGGCGTGGAAGGCGGGGTTTGCGAGCAGTTCTCGTAGCACCTTCACACCTTCTTCCTCCACAAGCATCTGGCAATAGCGCTTGGCTGAAACACACATAAAAGATACACTCAATGAATATGTCAATGACGATGAACTACCACTAAATAGGGATATGCATATTATTATTTTTGAATAGAGTCCCCCCAACAGTTATATTTTTCCGTTTATTAATGAGATATGTTTTATATTTTTTGGGATTATTTTTAAAAATATATTTTTTATCATTACATTGAATTTGAACCTTTTCAATCCTTTTGGTTATTGACTTCTAATCTTATTATAGAGCTGAAATGTTGGCTGTGAGTTTCTATTGGTTATTCGAAAAAGAAAAAGGGTACCCAGAACTCTATCTGAAAAAAAAATTGGCCACCCTAAACAGCATACCAACAATCTATTCAAAATTTTGTATAGCTCAATGTGCACAAACTTCTGACACACACACTGTATCTCCTCTAATATTCCCTCATTTTAAGCTCAGATTGAAGGCCCACAGCAGATTGTCAAAACAGAACTTTTTGACAATAGGACCAAATTCTTCAAAATTTTCTAAGTTAACTAAAGCACAAAATTAGTAAATCTCATAGTTCCTAAAATAAACCAATCAATAAAATATCAGCCAATTGGCTTTGGCCGAGGTAAGAGAGGAGAGTCTTACGGTTTTTATAACAGACGTGGTGGACAGCCCAGGCGGCCCAGAGCTGCACTTGGAAAGCCTGGAAGTAGTAGAACAGCGGATAGAACGGCTTGAACGACCTAAAACAAGAAACAAATTCATACAGAATCAATTCACTGAGGCCAAACTAGTTATGAGAAAAAAGCAACTGACCTGTAGGCAACCATCTCGGTTGGAGGAAGATCCCACCTGGAAACTGCCTGTCCCTGAAACAGATCGGATTGAATTTAGTAAGCACACTTTCTGTAAACTTGATTTATTTAAATTTTCTTTTGAGGGTACATAATTGCTATCAACACCTCACAGTTAGGGCCGTATTTAGGCACGTGCAACATGTGCTATAGCACAGGGCAGCAAAATTTTGGGGGCGGCAGATTACACCAATTCATTATTCATGTTAAATAGAATTAAATGCTATAATTTCACCCAGGCGCTGATCCATGGGGGGCACTCTGGACAGTGTCCCCTCTAGGACCCTAAAATGTTTTCAAAATGAGTTAAAACCCTACTTTTACAAGTTAATTTTAAAAAAATTTCTGGGGGAGGACCCCCATACCCCCTTTCGGTTCCACAAGGGAATCTTGCGTGTCATTTTTGAAAACGTCCCCGAAATTTTGTGTCATAAAAGTGGTGGACCCAAAAAGATTCTCAAAATGATTTAAAACCCTACTTTTAAGGGTCAAATTTCAGAACTTCTTCTGGGAGAGGACCCCCATACACCCCAGTGGTACCACAAGGGGATTTTACTTGATACTTTTTAAAAAATCCTCAACAATTTGATATTTTGTGTCAAAAGGTAAAGATCCAACCTTTAAGCAGTAGACTTTTAGAAGAAACAAGGGGGGATTTCACATTTGCATACCTGCCAACATTGGGATTATAAAAAGGAAGATTTTAAAAATAGAGACACCCATGGCATTTCTTTCTTAATCTAAGTCAAGACTATCTACCATAGTTACTACACCTAAGTTAATAGGTAGTGTGGCGCTACACCTAAGTTAATCAGGGGGACAGGAGCGGAGGGGGTGTTTCTGAAAAGCAGAGAACCAGACGTTCTAAACTGCCTCTGTCCCTAACAAGCAAAGAAAATAGAATACAAATGTATAAAGAAAAAACAAACAGATTATCTAAGCAGAGTGGAAATTGAAGAGGTAGTTAGTGGAACTTCTGGTTATCTGCTTTTCAGAAACACCCCCTCCGTTCCTGTCCCCCTGATGAAGAGACCTGAGTGGAGTGTAGCATTTCTTTGTCTTCTCTGGCTTTAGGCATTTAATTATTACAGTCGAATCCGCTTAATGTGATCACGGTTAATGTTATCAATCGGATAATGTTATCGAAATCAACAGGTCCTGATCATTCCTATTTAGTTTAATGTAAAATACATCGTTTATTGTGATCAACTATGGATCAACACGCCGCTTAATGTTATCGAAATTTGTCCATATCCCCTAAAAACGCTCGCTTTGGGGTTTCGTTTTGAAGGTCAATTTCTTTTTTCTGAAACTAAGTATAAGTTCACAGTTGCACTGTTACGTTTCTTTGCTTTGATTGTAAAAAAATAAAACATTCTATGATCTCCGATCTCAAACATTGAAAGAAAATGGTTAAAGAGGGGGGGGCAAATCCATGCTTGTCATTGGATATCACCATCGCCGACTTGCAGATGTTTAATTCTGTGATAAGATATTTTTGACTATTTTTCTTATTTAGTGGAATTTGATGGATTTCAGTGGTTATTTATGTTTTTGAGCCTTTTCTATGTAAAATTTTGCAAAATACCGATGATATTTTGACTGGAAATCGAAAGAAAACAAATTTATGAATGGAATCACATAGATGGGTGTCGCGAAAAAATCGTTCAATGCAAAAACCGTTCAAAAAACAAAAAAAACTCATAGCTTTACACACGTCGTAATAAATTTGTTTGTTTTTTATTGAACGGTTTTTGCATTGAACGGTTTTTTCGTATATCCCATAGGTGTAGTGCTAACATTACTAAAAATACAGAGAAAGCGATTTTTTATTTTTATTAATTGGACTACTCTTATATTTTACCCTTTGTAGGAAATCACTTATTGTTATCAATCGGATAATGTTATCAGTTTAATATCGAACGAATGCGATCACATTAAGCGGATTCGACTGTATTTTTATATTTAAAGTTTAACCTTTCCATTTGGCAATTTTGCAGAGAAGATGTGTATTGGTGAGAGTGGTCTTACCAACTCTTGGACCATCTGTGCCCAGTTGTCGTGGTGCCAGAGTGCCCAGAAGGCCTCCCCCTCGCTGGCCAGATGTGCCACGATGCCCGCCGCAAAGTAGCTCACGTCGATGTGCTCAGAGTGGAGCAACTTCCTGCAACAAAACATTTATCCAACATTTTTGTTAGGAAACTTTTGATCTCCCAGAGAGAATTAAACCTTTGAAGTTCAGGATTTATGGTTGTTTGCTTTGATCTCCCAGAGGGAATTAAACCTTTGAAGTTCAATGTTCAGGATTTATGGTTGTTTGGGGTCGGCATTAGAAATTGGAAAAAAAACACTGGTCCTCAACCAACTGGTGTCAGTGGTTTAGATGGAGCTGTTACCTTCAGATGTAACCCACAGGTTCTCAAAAAAAAGCTGAAACGCTACTTTAAACCACTTACTTTGAAACATTAATAAAAATTTTTTCAGACCCCTCCATTTTAACTTGATGCTCATGCTCACATCTTACAATTTTGACATTATGAGTAACCAATAGGGCTCTGTCTAGGTTTTTTTTTAAGAGAGGTAAAGCTTAAGTGCAAAATCAACTTTAAAACATGTGTACATAATTTTTTAAACTTTTAAACATCAAAAACATAAGAAAATTTAGTCTGGAATAACTAAACATTTAATAATTAAGAGAACATAGCTCATAAGAGATGTTTTCTTAAAAAATGTATTTTGTGAAGATACTTTTTTTCTTCTTAAAACTGAATTTGTGAAAGTACACTCACTTCCAAACGTTAAGCACGGAACTGTTTTTTCAGGTTATCACCTAATAGAATTATTTTTCACACATGAAAATCATACCACAAGATGTTCAACTAGTAGGAATACAGGGCCCGAGAACAAATTTTCATTACCAATAATTTAAGGGGGTAAATGGGCCCTCCATTGATAATGGAGTTCCATTACACATTTGGAGCAGTGACAGAAACATCTATGTGAGAGGTATTTAACGGAAAATTTTAATATTTTTCTAAAGAATATTGTTATTCCTAAACTCAACGCATGTTTTCAAACGTGTGTGCTAACTTTAAATGGCTTTTTTAATGTTTTATTGGGAGATATCGGTCTAATCATCAGTTTTGGCAAATTTTAGCCTCTGGATCATTTTTTGCAAGTGGTATCAGACCGTCAACTATGTTGTTTAGTAGCTCTCACATGTGCTTGAATGCGTTTAGGTCTGGGAACCCAGAAAGTACCCTTATTCTTATAACATCATTACTTATTAAAAACTTTAAGACAGCCAAATTGTGATTTTTTGCAGCTTTTTCACTCTTTAAGATAAATATTTGACCCGATATGTGTTCTAAAAGGAGCAAATGGGACTTGAGAACACATCTATACAATTGTATAGACATTAGTGAAAAGCTCTGAGACATATAGGGGGTGTTGAAACGGCAATAATTTCAGAGAAGAAATTTTATCACTTAAAAACCAATTTAAAAAAAAGAATCGAGATGTTTTTAGAGATATTTCTTTCTTTTCAGACATGTATACGTCCATAAACACTAAAAAATGTTCCTTTTTTGAACGTTAATAACAGATGCCGTTCCTGAAAAACTATACAATTTTTTGTGCCGTTTCAACACCCCCTATATGCCACAGAGCTTTTCACTAATGTCTACAATTGTATAAATGTGTTCTCATGTCCCATTTGCTCTTTTTAGAAGACATTTTGGTCAAGGATTTATCTTTAAGAGTGAAAAAGCTGCAAAAAATCCCAATTTGGCTATCTTAAAGTTTTTCATAAGTAATGATATTGAAATAATAAGGGTACTTTCTGAGTCCCCAGACCTAAAAGCCCTCAAGCACATGTAAGAGCTACTAAATAACATAGTTGACGGTCTGATACCACTTACCAAAAATGATCCAGAGGCTAAAACTTGCTAAAAATGATTATTAGATCGATATTTCTCAATAAAACCTTAAAAATGCCATTTAAAGGTAGCACACACGTTTGAAAACACGCGTTGAGTTTAGGAATAACAATATTAGTTAGAAAAAACATAAAATTTCCCATTAAATACCTCTTACATAGACGTTTCTGTCACTGCTCCAAATGAGCAATGGAACTCCATTATCAATGGAGGGCCCATTTACCCCCTTAAATTATTGGCAGGGAAAATTTGTACTCGGGCCCTGTATTCCTACTAGTTGAACATCTTGTGGTTTGATTTTCATGTATGAAAAATAATTCTTCTTGGTGTTAGGTTGAAAAAACAATTCCGTGCTTAACTTTTGGAAGTGAGTGTACATATACATCAAAAGGTTAATTTGTGAAGGTACTACAAAAAGATAGCAAAATCGCCCTGGACAAACCATAGGTAGCATACTTCAAATGCAATTTTGAATGTCTTATCCTCATAAGGGGGTACCTTAGTTATAACATTGAATCCACCCCTTAAACAGTTACAGCCCTGTCTGAAATTTTTTGAAAATAAGACAGCCACAGTGGATGCATACCTCAAGACGTCAATCAAATTGTTCTTCATCAGATCATCCCTCAACAAGCTCACTTCTGCCAGGTTATTCTGAAACGGAACATATCACTTTAACAGACTGAGAAAATAGCAAAAAGGCTGAAAAATGACAATTTATAGTAAATATTCTAATAAGAGTATCTGCCCAAATGAATTTTTTTCAAATCCATGACTTTCCCCAACAATTCATTTTCCATAAACACTTAAATAACGTAACTTTTGACATAAACAGTACTTTAACCAGTGGCGGATCCAGGGGGGTGGCACTCTGGAAAGTGCCCCCCCTTGGAGACCCAAAAAGGTTCTCCAAATGAGTAAAAACCCTACTTTTACAAGTCTAATTTCAAAATTTTTTCTGGGGGAGGACCCCCATACCCTCATTAGTATCAAAATGGGGTATTCAGTGGTTTTTTTTTAGGAAATCCCCAAAATTTTGACATTTTGGATCAAAAAGTAAAGATAATAGTGTTGAAAAGTGCCCCCCTATGACTCAAAACGTTTCTAAAAATACAGAAAACAGTACAGAAAATTTGTGACGAAAAAAGTTTGTTTTTAACTCGTTTCAGTAACTTATGATATGACATCACACATTTTATCCTTGTATTCATTGAAAAACAATGTAAAAATGTGCTTTCATTATAAAAGAAAGAAGTTGTCTCACCATTAAACCCAAGACTTTAGTTTCAACAGAACTTTCACCAGCGAATTTCTGAAAAAGATAGTGAGAATTTGAATACAGATACTTTTTTTAACACGGTTTTACTGTAAAATTATTGAAAGCAAAACACAAAACATCTCTTAGTGACCTCTTAACAAAAAAAAAGAACCTCCGACTATTTTAAGGCTAGGAATGGAAACAAATGTAGTGACAAAAACTGAATTTGAAGTTGTTTGAAATTAGAAATGGGTTGGTTCACTGCAATCGGCAAAGTTCACTATCTTTGAGAGATAGCAGGACATTGAATGGAAACCTAACTCCTTAAGATCACAAGCTATTTATGATTTGTTTTCTATAGTGAAAAGGATTAGTTTTAATGTACTCACACTTAGAACATCCAAAAAAAGTTGCAAACCACCTTGGTCCAAAAACACAACACAGGTTCTCGGAGATTCATCTGTTAGAAAAAACAACAATAAAAGATAAAATGCCTAAACTGACTCTTTGTTACGCAACAGAATTTTTTAAGGAAAAAACTACAAAACTAATACCCAAATTTTAAAGATGGTTTTGAACCTCTTAAGAAGACCCTGAACTCACATCATATACTTTATTAAATTCATTGTTTTTCTAATTTTAAATTCTAACTAATAAATTAGTAATAATTTAGCATACAAATGGAAAAACTTATGAATGATTACACCCAAAAATTCCAGGTTTCCAAAAAAAAGTTCAGGTTTATCTCCTTTGATGAAACTTAGAAAAGTGGGATAGTGGGTTGTTACACTTGTTTTAAATACGTTTAAAACAAAGCAAAAAACCTCATTGTTTAAACAAGCAATTTTTAGCAAGTTACTTGCTTTATTTATGCAACAAATAGCCATTTTCTTGTGGGGATCAAAAAATTTAGTATCAGGTGTAAATCCTGGGTACAAACCACCAAATCTCCATGACAGGTGAACATTGCTTGATAAAGAGCAAGATTCTGTGATGAAAACTTATAAAAATCAAATGGAAGGAGACTGTTTGCAGGATATTTAAAAAACAGGTTCAATTCTGTTAACGTTCGCACTAAATATTGCCAATTTCTTTTGAATGCCATATCTTCAAATATCAACAATTTTTTATTTTATTTTTAATGATAATCTGAAAAGTTATTGATCTAATTAAACATTTTAATCTATGAGTTTGAATTATTTTAGCAATATTTCTACTTTTCACTGTCCAAGAGAGAATAGCTGTATTTAGCGGGAACTTTAACGGAATTGAACCAAAAACAACAAATGAACCATGTTTTGAACAAAAGTTTTGTTGGTCCAAGTATGAACCCTTTGAAACCCTACCTTGGCCGAAAGTACCTGTTAGGTTCCAGAGGGCGCTGAGGGTGAACTTCATCATGATGTCGTTCTCTCCTAGTTCCGCCTTACTCTTCACAATGTCCAGCAACCGGATCATGTAGTCGGTCTTGGCTCCCAGGTTGGACGTCTCCACTGTAGAGATCTGTAAAATACATCAAACTAATTATAACGCATTCCAATTAACCTTCAAGCAATTAAATCTCATCGGGGAATTCTAAGTTTCGTGTAAAAAACATCTATTAGAACAAGATGTCCATAGTACACTACCAGTCAGGGATTGATCCAGACAAAAATTAGGGCCTTTTTGCTGCCCCTTCACGAAAATTTCCCCTCTTTAAATCTGCCCCTTCACAAAAATAAATTCATAAAAACGCCCCTTTCATGAAATTCAAATCTTTAGTGATAATTTGCAACATAACATTCACAAAATATTTGAATTTTTCATGATTTTCTTGGTTTGTGAGTCAATTTTACTTTTACACACTGATCTGCTAACTATTACTGCTTCAATTTTTCCTCACAAAACAACATTTAATTTTTCGCAAAAAATAATGAAATGGGCCCCAAAATATAAAACCTGGATCTACCCCTGCAAGGGGTTTATTATCACAATTATCAACTTTGATTTAACTTTTCAATAATTATGTACTGAAATACTTAAACTACATTTCTGAAAAAAAAATGCTGTGTATGAAAGGCTCAATTAGTTTATTTTCAGCTAGCAAAAAAATTTATATTACAGGGTAAGAAGTATGTAAAAATAGGTTTGAGGTACACAGCCTTCCCCTATATTTAGCTGACACAGGAAATTATTTCAAATTAAAATAAATCTTTAGCTTGATAAATATTTTTTTTTGCAATTTTTTACAAGCAAATGATACAAGTATGGCAACACTGCTATAAATTATTAGTATTATAACAATGTAAAAAAAGTATAACAACTTAGTTTCAATAAGGAAGTTGCATGTGTCAGATTTTCAAAAACAAACCAGTGTTCTGTATGGTTTTTTGTATGGTAAAATGAAATATCTAGTCAATTTTTCAAAAAAAAATTTACAGGTTATTAAATATTTTAATTTAAAAATCGAAAAAAAACATGTGACTGAAAACGCTTATTGTTTAAAGATGTCAGCATGTCAACAATCATACCATCAACTCCATTGCTTTCCAACAATGTTTATCGTAGGATGACGTCAACATACGATGATCCCAGACTCTTGGCGTTTTTGCACGCTTTTAAAAAGTGGATTTTTGTTAATTTTTTTGGCAATAAAAAAATTTCTCGATCGGCCTCAAATTTTGGGCAGTTGCTTATTTTTGCAAGAAGAATCGATTAAAAAAATCACACAACTTCCTCATTGTCAAGTCTCATTCAAGCTATCTTAATAATATAGTTTTTGCTGCAGCCTGAATGAGGAAATTATGGTAAGGCATAAAAAATGAAGATTACCCGTGAGGCCAGGATGGAGCAGATGGCAACCGCCATCCTGTTCATGGCGGGGTCGTCGAAGTTGATGAGCGAGTTCATGGCCAGCTCAGCACACCGGTACCGGTCAAGGGACTGCAACGAAACAACAACGTGAGTTAGGTTCCCTTTTTTGGAAGGACTACAAAAGTGTTGAAAAGCAATTCATATTAAAATTTAGTTCAATTCTATTCTGTTAAAGTTTCCGTTAAATATCCCCATGCTATTTTGGACACTAAAAAGTAGAGATATAGCTAAATAATTTCAAACTCATGGATAAAAATGTCTAATTAGATCAATAACTGTTCATTTAAAACAGTTTATCAATAAAAACCAAACAAAATTGTCCATTTTTGAATATTATGCCATTTAAAAAGCTTGGTGACATTTAGCGGGAACGTTAACGGAATTGTTTTAACTACTGCCCCAACTGGAGTTTCTACTGATGTTTCTTAAATGTCCTTTTTAGCGCGTTTCAAGTCCAAAACATATCTACAGGGGTTTAGGGGTTTTCCCGAGAAGAGTTTTTGAAAATGACACAAAAAGAAAATGTTATCTAAGCACATTTCTATAATAAAAATGGATATGCTGATTACATTCCCTGTAGTTTAAATAAGCTTCTAATTTTGTGGCCATTGAAATCTCTTTGGGGGTTGGACCAAACTGGTATAGGATATCCATATAAAGAAAACCTGTTTTTCAAACCTTAGTTATAGTCTGTATAATTTGAATCGGCCGCTCACTACTAGTCATTTCCCACTGCATTTTTATTGCGTTTCCATGGTGACGAGCCACCCATTCTATTTACACCGAGTATAAAAAATTCCACAGTAAAAAAAAGGTTTAAAATATACATAACAAATAATAAAATTTTTAAGGGTAATTTTCGCATGGATTGGTGGAGTAAAACCATCTCCTTGAGTAAGAGAAAATAAGCTCACCACGTCTTGCAACATCCGGTCACTGCAAAGGGTGAGTAGGGCGTTCTTCTGGAGCTGGAAGGAAATAAAAAACGTCCAATCAGCAATAACTGCGATAATCGACATATCGTACCTCCGGAAGAATACTGCTCCAATATCCGAATTCGACAGATTCAGTTCTCTTTTCCCCTTGGCGTGGCTATTGCCGATTCGGCGTGGTTTCGTGAACAATTTACCTTGCCCAATCCAGCCATGTTCAACCACGGCTTAATTCAAAATCAAGCGATCTGCTATTTGAGAAAAGAACTGTCACAACTAAGTTAATGAAAATGATTGGAAATTCAATCCTAAAGACGTAATTTATAAGGGATAATTCATATATACTGATCAGAAATTGACCTTTTAGCTTTTATAGCGATCAGACCAAACCAATAAAAATATCGTCTAATTATGACATAAAACATATTAAAAAGCTGAATTATGACGGGAAACTATGATCGGATGGGCTAGACATCGACTACAGTTTTAGATCCTTATTAAAACTTATTTGATTTCCATTAAAGTAATCATGTTTGGAATTCACGAAACCTAACGAACTTGTGTAATCTCTCCTAATAATCTTAAAATGGTGTCATAAATTTGCTGATTATTTCTCCAAAACGATCGCCTGATTTTAGTTTCATGGGAATGGGCAAGCTAAATTGTTCATGAAACTTCGCCAACTCCGCGACAAGCACAAACGATCGCCAAGGGGAAAGTGAACCTGGATCTTTCACATTCGGATATTGGAGCAGTCTTTCTCCGGAGGTACGATATTCAGTTTGACCGAGGCTTGGATAATTGGGACTCTACTGTAAAAACAAGTAATCAGGCGATTCTTACCCTGAGCTGTGTAGGGAAACGTGCCATGGCGTCGAGGGTGGCAGCGGCGAGGCGGCGTAGCAGGGCGGGGTGGGCGCGGGTGCTCAGCCGCCCTTTGCTCAGGCTGTACAGGCAGGCTGTACCGGCTATTTGCACGCTCAGCACGCGCGGGTACTGCTCCATGCTGCGCAGCACCAGCTGAAACAACAAGATTAAGATTAAGGGATGGATAATAATAAACAGCAACAAAATAAATAATAACAAATGCTTAAGTGTATTCACATTTGCCTTATACTCTGTTCATTTTGAAATGGCGCTTAAAAATATTTCCTTCCCCCAACATCGATCAGCAGTGGCGTATATAGAAATTTATTTCGGGAGGGGCCCAAAATTGTTCCCCAGCCCCTCTCGTGTATATTTAATTTTTTTTCAGTACATTCTTAGGCAGAATTTGCAACTTAAAGAACTTAATATTAAAAAGTTCTGATGTATTAAGTTGCAATTACTTGGTCCTCCCCCAAACAAAACAAAATTTGTGGAAAATAGACTCTAAAAACCAGGTTTTTAACTAGTTTTGGTACCCCTAGTTAGAATTTTGGATATAAATTTTCAGGTTTAATTTGATGAATTTAATGAAAAAATTATAAATAATATAGTTTTAAGTACAGAAGGGGATATATGGGGGTCATCCCCCAGAAAAATTTTGGAGATTAGATCCTAAAAACAGGATTTCAACTTGGTTTTGATACACTTTCCAAATTTCAGACATACATTCTCAGGTAGGTAAAATTATTGTAAAAAAGTTTTCAATAATAAAATTCCAAGCACTCTAAAGGGGGGTTTGGGGGTCCTCCCCCAGAAAATTTTTCAAAATTTGACCGTAAAAAACAGGGTTTTAACTTGTTTTGGTACACCAAGTCAATTTCGGGGGGGCCAGGGCCCCTTCGGCCCCCCCCTTATATACGCCACTGTCGATCAGTAACCATGGCAACTATCCACGTCAAAGTGACGAAGAAGGCTTACTATTGGCTGCTCGAAGAGCGTAACTATGGTTACGCTTCTAGCGTTGGGGAAAGCACTATTTCTCAAGCGCCAATTCTAAATGAATAGAGTATAACCAGTGGCTTATCTAGGATTATTAGTTTTAGGGGGCTAAGAATTTTCTGAATAAAATTGTAGTTTTCCAAATAAAATGATGGTTTAGAGTCATTATTAATTAAATCAAATGCTGATTTAAGTGCTATTTCAGGGGTTGATCCAGACAAGGGCCCTTTTTTGCTGCTCCTTCGTGAAAATTCCCCCTCTTTAAATCTGCCCCGTCGCAAAAATAAATAATAAAAACGCCCCTTTCGTGTGTTAGGGTTTATGGTTCTATTCCTTCCTGTGCCTATCGTGCCGCGCGGGAGCTCCTCTTCTCAGTGAAGAAGAGGAACACTCCAGAGGTAGAGTGACGTATGCTTTGAGTGGTATTTAAGTTTAAGCTGGCTGCCTCACTCTTACTCTCTCTCTCTCTCCCTCCCGTATGTCTGTTAAACGATATGTATTGGAAGCGAGCTGCTTTACGATTACCATGTTTTCTTTTACTATGATTTTAACGTAATAAAAGTCAGTACTGCAAATATTTCCACTGCGCCCTTTCTTTGCTGCCATTTCCTAAGATCGTGAAAATCAAATTAGCTTTGGTGATAACTTGCAAGAAAATATTCACAAAATATTTGAATTTTTCATGATTTTTTTGGTTTGTGGGTCAATTTTACTTGTTAAAAATAGTGTTCTTTGTTGAAACAAAAACTTCTTTGTTAAAAATAGGCAGAAAATGGGAGAACTTGATTGAAAATCGGATGACGGAAGATTCTCTAAGAAAATAAAACCCCGGAAATCTTCCGGCTAAAACGGAAGAGTTGGCAGCTATGAAATAGGAATGGTGAAGACTCACCTCTATGATGTCCACCCTGACTTCCATGAGGTTCTGGATGTCAGTGTAGAGGTAGCAGAGGGATTTCTGCACAAAAACCTTTCTGCGGAGGTATCTCTGCAGAGAGGCCAGCACTTGGCTCTCCGAGGCAAACCCCGTCACCTGGAAAAGAGATGACAACTAATGCTCTTAACAAACCAAGATAAAAGAAGATGAAAATCGATTTCTATTAAATTTCTTCAGATCCTTGCGTGGGCAGAGCCTGTTGTATAAAACCTCTATATTAAAACCTCTATTCCTCGATATTAATGTTCTCTTCCTGTTCATTATTATATTGGTTGCCAATACCATCTGAACCATCAAAATAAACCATCCAAACCATCTGAAATTAAACATTCTACTTTCTAAAAAGTATAACTACAAAAATCCTGATAATCTTTTCCACCATCACAGTTCAACCAAGGATCTGCCCAGACTTACTGGATAGAAAAGCATAAAAAATGGCTGTTTTAGAGTGAAACATATTTGTAGGTTAGTTGGATTTTTATGGCACAAGGCCCAGATTAGGCCATTCTATGCACAAACAAGACCATGAAAAACAAACCAATACTGAAAACTTCAGCCAGCAAGTAGCCCATGTTGGATGTAGTCTATACATCAACGATAAATGCATGGTAAAAGAAACAAGTTAAAAAGAGAACAGTATACATCATGAAATCATTAAAATATTGTTATCCTACTACTATTATAATTGTGAATGTTTGTCCGGATGTTTGTTACTCTTTCACGCAAAAACTACTGAATGGATTTTAATGAAATTTTACCATAATGTAGCTTATACATCAGAATAACACATAGGCTATAATTTATAAAGAGAAAATCAGTCCTTCATTCTTTTTTTCCCGTTTTTCCTGCTTTTTTTCACTTATTTTTCCGTGTTTGAAAACCTGTTTTACCAGTCATACAACGAGTTAAAAATAAAACATTGTTTCAAATGAGACACAGATCACTAGACTTTTTCATTTACTAGATCTTTTATTTTAGTTTTAAACACTGGTTTTAAATTTCTTAATTTGTTCACTAGACTTTTTACTACGGTTTCAAATTTGTTATTTTATAAAGGCACCAAGATATTATTAAACATTATCAGAAACATCGGAATTGTAAAAAGTGACAAGAACACCGGGATTGGAAAATTAGCGAGAACATCGGGAAGGAAAAATTACCGAGAACACTGGGATAGGAAATTTACCATAAAGACACCCAGAATACCGGAATATAAAAATTACCGTAAACACTGAGATAGGAAAATTACCGGGAACGCAGCCGGGATTAGAAAAATTACCATGATCACCGGGCAACGGGATAAGATTACCGGGAACACTGGGATAGGAAAGAGGCGCCTGGGATACCGGGATGATTTGTAATATTGCTAATTTACAAAATTATAAATGTATTTTAAGAAATATTTTAAAAAATAAATTTATACACCCCACCCGTGCAAGGCCGGGTATAACAGCTAGTATTATTCATATGACAATAAAATATTTTGGGAAGAGTCCTTATTTTCCTCTGAATGGGTTTATAAATTTTACTTACGACGAGTTTTGGATTGAACATGGGATCGGACTCCCTGCAAAACGCACCTTCTTGGCACAATTCGTTCTCCATCAAGCCCAGGAACTGCATTTGCTTGCGATTGCTCAAAAAATCTCTGAAATAAACGAAAACCTGACTCAGCACCAAAGAATCTTCAAAAATGAAAAAAGTATAAAGTATTGGGAAAGTATCAATTTTAAATGAGAACTTGAAATGGTCAGAAAAACTCGATAGCTCACCCGAGTATTCCTGAATGGGGGGGTTGGTTGGTTAAGAAGCAAGAAAAAATATCAAAATTGACCTAAATAGTGGGCACTGTGTATAAAAATATAAATATCCTTTGTGTCCAGTGCAATTTAAAAGAGGAAATAGAAAAAAAACATGAAAAAGATGCAATTGAAATTGTAAAAAAATCATCTAAACCACTTGAGACCAAACTAAGAACAGGCAATATAGATAAATAGTTAACTATTTTGCCTGCTTTAAGCTCCGTTAAAAGGGGTTGTGAGGAGTGCAGTTCCCCTACAGGTCAATTTCAGTAACCTTTTTCTTACCTCCCCCCCAAAAAAATTTCCCCCTGGCTTCCGGATTGCTCGGTCGTTGATGAAATGAGCTTTTCTATCTACAGGGTGTATCATTATGAAGGGGACAAACTTCTATGGGAGGTAGGGTACATCATAAGGATTTGGAATAGCTAGAGATGGAAAATTTCCGGAAGGCGGAAAAAAACAGGAAAAACTGTTTTTTTTCCCGAAAAATTGACCTTTTTGCATAGAAAAGAGCGGTTTTTTAATACATATTTTTTAGAAGCTAAATAATCTTTCGTTGTATAAAAAAATCATTAGTCATTATATATTATAAGTTATTAAATCATTAAAAATTAATTATAAAGATAATTCTTCCGAAATAAAAATATGCAGCATTTTACGAGTAATTTTAAAACAAAAAAACTAAAGTATTTATAACTATAAAATAATATATGCAATAAATATAAAGCATGTAATTGTAATAAATAACATTAATTTAATATTTATTTATTAAACATAAAGTACTTTTGATAAATTAATTTTGTATACAACATGATCCAATAACAAATAACAGATATATGTTTGCTATAATATTCAACATCAATCTACATAATTGATCCTAACATTTTGCACATAATCATTGCAATCATGTTTTCTTAGAAAGGTTGAGAAGTTTAATTACATTCTGCCAATTTTAAAAAAATGTTGAAGTCATTATATAAAAAAAATTAAAAAAATCGTTCATTGTTTTTTTATTATTTAATTTTCATGATATTAATGTGCTCATTGTTTAATAAATACTCATACACCATAAATATTTTTTAAGCAACCCCATAAAAAGCCTCCAATAATCCCAAACTTTGAAATCAGATCTAAAGTTTTTCTTAAATTCAGATAATGCAGAGAAAAAGTCATTTCATATGCTTATGATTGTTAGACAATCTGATTTAATGGTTAAAATATTTTTAAAGTGCTGAATTTTATAATTAATGTATAGGAATATCAAATTTAAATTTCTTCTAATCCTAATTGGTATTATTGATATTAATTTGCATTGCATAATTATTTTTGTTTTTAGAGAGTAAAATAAATAACACTTGGATGTTAAAATAATTCTTGCAGCTTACTTTTTCCAAATTTGTGTTTTCATGTAAAATATTGAGTAAAAAAATATCAAATGAGAAAACATTAGAATGTGAATGTAGAAAATTTTTAAATGCATATAAACAAAAATTTTCAATTTTTCCCTAGTGGAATCCAACTTTTTTGGGGAAAAATGCTTATTATATGGTTAAAATTTCATTCTTAAGTACTTTATTGTATAAGAATATCATCTAACTAAATAATATTTTAATTGATATCGGTTATAAAAATTCTAAATAAAGTATTTTAAATTAACATTTTCAATTTTTCCGGAAAGAAATAAACCCTTCGGAAAAAAACTGTTTTTTTTCCCAAAGTTTCCGGTTTTTTTCTGGCCATTCCCATCTCTAGGAATAGCATAGGAACATATGGTCCTAGACGCCACCCTAAGGGGCATTTTGAAACTACCACAGGAGCCGCCCTTACTTCGTCAAGTAAGCCAGGATCGTGTCGATCATGATGAAGGATGATCGACAAGATCCAATATACTTTCCTTTCAGCAAACCATACGCCATCGCATAAGTTCTGATGTAATCGTGAGAACAATCGGTGGCTAGGTTGGATTCTGCCGGGGAAGCGATCGAAAAAATGTCACCAGACACAGCAAAGAACCATCGGCAAGTCTGAACCTTCGCCACATCACTATTTGGGTCTTGTGGGTAGTTTCAATACCCCTTAGGATGACGTCTGGGACCATGGGTTTCTACGCAATTCTGAATCCTTATGATCAAGGGTTCATCCAGTTTTTTCTGTCAGGGTCCTGTTTAAGGAATTTTGTGAAAAATTGCAAGGATTTTTGTGAAAAGTAAATGGAATTTTGGGAAAAATCAAATGTAATTTTAGTGAAAATGAAGGGTTTAAGGACTAAAAAGTGGCAAACTCCATTCTAAAATGATAGGATTCCATTTGAAAAACACTTTTTTGTTTTGGGGAATTCAGGGATGTTGCACCACTTTGAGCATTTTGTAGCAGTTTTTGTAGCAGCTAAATTAAAAATTTGTAGCAGTTTGTAGCAGCTTAATTAAAAATTTGTAGCAGTTTGTAGCAGCTTAATTAAAAATTTGTAGCAGAATAAACCATTTTTGTAGCAGCCGATTTTAAATTTTGTAGAAACTTATCTTAATTTTAAAGCAGGAACAGGGCGAATCAATTTTTTGCAACAACAAAAATTAAAATCCATAGCAGGGTTAGTAGTTCTTGTTACTAAAATATACTGATAATTTATCCCAACTATTAATCTTAAAACTATGCATGATTAAGTTAACTACTAATAATTTATAAGACGAATTACGCAAAAAACAGGTGTTTGAACAGCTAGAGATCTGTCTAAGCAAAATTGCAACCTTTTAAAGGTACCTTAGAAAATTTACCATTTAAAAATAGGAGCATTTACAAATTAAAAAAAGAGAAAAAGTACCTTCACAAAACAGATTTAAAAACCTCCATTTTATCATAAATTAAAAATTAAATGGCAATTCTAAACAAACTTTTAATTAATTTTTAATGTTTTTAAAATAATGTTATTGTTAATGATAATAGTTTTCAATACAATTTTTAATTTTAATAACAAAAACGCCAAATGCAGGGTTTATACAAATTTTCAGAAATCAAAATCAAGGAGTATTCCAGGAACTTTCAAGGAGTGTTTTAAAAAAAATCAAGGAGTACTTTTTTACTTAAAAGAGAAATTTTTTACACAGCTTCAAACACACACTATGCCAATTATATTCCTGAATCAGGTTTTAAAACCAATTTAAAAGTCAAAATGTAACTAAAATTAAATAAAAATTAAGGAAATTAGTTAACAGAATTATTTAAGTAATAATATTAAATTGCAAAAACGATATTGTCAAAAAATTTTAGTTAAGTAGAGCAAAAAAGTAAGAAATTAGTATTTTTGAAGGTATTTTTGGAATCTTAAATCAGATAAAAAACACTATAATAATCTAAGTTGCTATGAAGCAACCTTTCAATAAAAATTTACAACTTAGAAAATCCTCTTTAGTTGAAAATACTGACTTAAATGCAGAAAAATAATCTTATTAAACTTCTCAGGCTGCTCTGACCAAAGTAAAGTTGTTTTTTCTGCACCGCCATTGAAGACGTCCGTTGGAAAAGCAGTCGCGGAAAATCGGAACTGTCGCGAAAAATCGCTATTTTCCCGATTTTCGAAACACCAGACTTGTGGCCTTCTTACCATGGGCGTAGCCAGGGGGAGGCAGGGAGGGGCAGATGCCCCCCCTAAGTCCTGAGGAATTTACTTTTACTTTACTGTTAGTTAAGTTAAAACTCAGTTTTTTAGGGTCAAAATTGTTCTGGGGGAGGGCTCCCAGACCTCCCTTTAGTATTTAAACCTTTATTATTGTAATTAGTTGTTCATTAAAATCTAAATTCTACCTAAAAATGTATGTCCAAATTTGGGTTTACTTGTACCAAAAACAGTTTAAAAACCTGTTCTTAGGGTCAAATTTTCAAATATTTTTTGGGGGAGGGCAACCAGGCCCCCTTTTAGTATTTAAACCTTTCACAATTTTTTTGTAATAAGTTCATTAAAATAAAAATTTTACCTAAAGATGTATGTCCAAATTTGGGTTTACGTGTACCAAAAAACAGTTTAAAACCCTGTTCTTAGGGTCAAATTTCCAAAAATTTTCTGGGGGGGCCCCCCAGACCACCTTTGCAACTTGAACCTTTATTGCTAAAGACTTTTAATATAAGTTTTCTTGGAAGCAAATTCTACCTAAAAAAGTGTTAAAAATATGCATTGAACCTATTAGTATGGATAAAAGGGGCTGAAAAACATTTTAAGGCCCCTCCCGAAATAGATTTCTATATACTCGCCAGCACTCATTCAAAATTTAATAAAAGAGCTACCGCTCCCACCAAGGGGGATAGAACAAAAAACTACTTTTAAGTGTCGGATTACAAAAACAAAAACCCTCATTGTTTCCACACTACCCACAAAACTTTGACATTAATTTCCAGGGTTGGCAAAAAACCGGGTTTTTTTAAAAAAACCAAAAAAACCGGGTTTATTTGGTTTTTTTGGTTTAAACCAGGTTTTTTTGGTTTAAACCAAGTTTTTTTAGAATTTTTTTTATCAGAATAAGTTATTTTAGCATTGATGTTTGAAATTGAGTTGTAAATGAGACATTTATTCAGGGGTTGTTTATAATTGATAAATGATTTGTATATTTCAATTAATTAATTAAAATTAAATTAATTTGTTTTAAAAATAATTTTTGTTTCTAAAATATTCCAATTTGAATATCTAATATTATTGTAGTGAATAAAAATCAGTGTTAATTTATCTTGGATAAATGGTTGAAATAATCAAATTATTTATCTTAATTATATATGGATTAATTTATGAACTTAAGAAATTTCTTTAGAAGAGAAAATTTTATTTTTTAAATGAGAAGTAAAAGTGAAATGTAAACAAATAATGTTAATTGAAATTGGATAATTGATAAAGATAATTAATTTGATTAATTATTAAATGGTAAAATAATCAAATTAATTATATGGATTATTTATGAACTTAAGAAATTTCTTTAGAAAGAGAAAATTTAACTTTTTTAATAAATAAAAGGGAAATGTAAGCAACTAATGTTAATTGAAATTGGATAAATGATTGAGATAATTAATCCGATTAAGGAAATTAACAGTTTTTATTAATTTAGTAAAAAAACCCAACTGGTTTTTATCTGTTTATAAACAAACCAACTGGTTTTTAGTTTTTATCATTAAAGAAATCAATGGTTTTTATTAATTTACTAAAAAAACCAACTGGTTTTTATGACTGACAAATAAGATAAATTGGTTTTATTAATTAATTAAAATCCAAGCCATATTTTATCAGTGAAAAACAGATAACTTTTGTGTATGTTTGTTACTCTTTGAAATAATGCTTCATTTTAAAGGAAATTAATAAATGAACTATCTCTTGCAAAATATAATAAGTTTAACTTAAGCATTTAAGGTTAAGTTTAGAGAGAATTCAATAATTAAAACCATTAAATTAAAAGATTTCTGATTTTTAATCACCTTAAAATGTCAATTGTTTTATAAATCTGACCTTTTAATTTTGTGCAAAAGATTTTACTTAATAACACTTTCTTTTAAAAATCCTGAAAATATTTTATAATTTCTAAAAAAACCAAAAAAACCAAGTGGTTTTTTTGGTAAAAAAACCCTGGTAAAAAAACCATGGTTTAAACCAATGGTTTAAACCAAATGGTTTAAACCGGCCAACCCTGTTAATTTCATTGAAGGTCAAAAACCCCTCTTGAAACAATATTGTGTCTACGGCCCTCTCTCACGGGGCTTTAAAATTGTTCCCCACAAACATAAAAAAGTCGACCTTGCTTGCCCCCCCTAAGCGGAACCCTGGCTACGCCCATGCTTCTTACAACAGTAAAATTGTTTTTTCTATCACAATAATGACGCAAGAAGAAGCCAACTTGAATCGGCACCCGCGGCCTTCCACGAAAGTCGAGGGAAGAACGGAACACTCCGCAAAAAAACCCGAAAATTTTTTTATTTTTCCCGACTTCCGGAACACCAGACTGTAAAGTTTTTTTTCTACATCGCTATAATAACGACGCAAGAAGAAGCCAACTTGAATCGGCACCCGCGGCCATCCACGAAAGTCGTGGGGAAGAACGGAACACTTCGCAAAAAAACGAAACTTTTGGGAAAAATCGTGATTTTTCGACTTTTCAACTGACTTAACACAGAAAATTGAGCTGACGTCATCGGTTTTGGTTTTGAATTCAAGTGGTAGAAACGTGGAAAGGATTCCATAGAGACGATTTGAGTTTTTTTTCCTAAGGATGAAGGTATTCTTCGCGTGAGAGGAGAGTTTGATAATTCGATTTCAAGAAAATCGTAAATTGGCGCAGTTTTGGCGCAATTTTGCTCAAAATACGGTTTTTGTAGCAGTTTAGCACATGAATTAGGACTTGGCGCAGTTTGGCGCAATTGGCGCAGCCGCAACATCCCTGGGAATTGGAATTTTGTGAAGGGTCATAAAAGGAAACCATTTTTTTTCTAGATGTACCCTACCTCCCCTAGAAGTTTGTCCCCTTCCAGGGGTGAATCCAGGATTTTTTGCCAGGGGCCATTTTTTAGAATTTTGTGAAAAACGGAATTGAATTTTGTGAAAAAAATTTTTGATTCTAAAATAAGGTCCTATTTCTGTAAATATATTGCTTTTTTTAATAAAATAACACTTAGCGAGTGCATATAGCTTGATTAAAGTCCGTTTTTGGGAACCGGAACTTTGTGAAGTGGCTGTTTTTGAGGGTCGGAATTTTGTGAAGGGGCCGTTTTCGGCCCCAATTTCTTTCTAGATGCACCCTGCCTTCATAATGATACACCCTGTATAGTGGGACAAATAACTGGATTAAGCTGCAAAAACCAACTCACCTAAGGGCGAGTGGGTCCACACACTTCCTCCCAGACAGGTCGAGCGAGACGAGCTCGGGCAGCCCGCCGAGCACGGTGAACAGCTCGTCAGGCAGCTCCTCGGAGGAGTCCTCCGACTCGGTGGAGATGTCGAGGTGTTGCAGCCGCCGCAGCCCCCCCAGCGTCTGCAGGTTGCCCTCCGTCAGCCGCAGGTTTCCAAGGTCGAGCGCCCGCAGGCAGTGGGCCCAGCGCGACACCGAGCCCACGTCCGCCACCGCCGTGCCCGCCAGGCTCAGCCGCTCCAGCCCGCCCAAATCCACCATCTGCAGGCCCTGGCTCGTCAGCTCTGAAAAACACAATCGAGGATTGGCTCGATTCTTCTTCTGCAATCTATCGGCAGCGTCAAAATATATTGAGGGGAAGAACATCAAATAAGGGAACTGTGAGATATTTCGCACAATTCTCATATTCACCGAATGGGCAATACCATGCCAAATGTATCTAATGTATAGTATAGCAACCCCCACTATATATACTTGTGTTTTATGTTCTTATGTAGCTCTCTCTCATACTCTCACGATGTCTTGTCCGTAATAAATGTGTTAGTGTTAAGCTCTGTGTAGTCCCTGTCTTATGCTTTTCGCCACTGGAGATTTTTTTCTTCCACTGCGCGTTGCTCGGCCCCGCATGGTTATGGGCCCAGGCATGCATCACGATAAGCAGGCGGAACTCCGACGCACCGCTCTCGGCGAAGCACAGGGACGCGCGCGGTAGATTTGAAATGCGCGATAGATAGTCGGCTAAGTTTTTTTATTTAAATTGCCACTATGGAAGAAACATCGGTGCTGGACTTCCCAAAATTGTGTGGTTCCCAGAACTTTCACGAATGGAAAACAGATGTGGAGATGTTGCTGCGAGACCGCGGACTTTATGGTTTCATATCGGCAACGGAAACCGAACCCGAACCAACGGCCACATCGAAAGAAAAGAATGATTTCAATCGACGAAAAGATAAGGCGATCTCCACCATCTACAGAGCTTTGGATCCCTCAATTAAGAGATTAATTGCCACGGAGCGAGACCCCGGCCAGGCGTGGAAAATTCTGAAGGATAACTTCGAGCCCTCATCGAAGGCGTTAATCGGACGGCTCTTCACCGAATTCTTTTCATCACGGATGGAAAAAGAAGAGACCATCGCCATCTACTTAGCGCGACTCCAAGACCTTGTGAGAAGACTAAGTAACGTGGATTGCAAGATCGACGACAAACACCTTGCCTATAAGATGATTTCGAACTTGCCTACAAATTTCGACTTCATCGTTCAACAACTTTACCAGCTTCCCGATGAGGAATTCACATCAGAAAGAGTTAGCCAGGCTCTTTTAGCAGAGGATGGAAGGCTACAAAATGTGAATAGTGCGAGTGAATGTGTATCAGGTGCTTTTTCATCATCCGCTAATTCCCGTCAAATGTGCTCACTGGATAATCAACGTGTTAATTCTAATCCTAAATTAGTGAAGTGCTATATTTGTGATCAACCGGGACACATCGCGAGATTTTGTGCACTGAAAAAGCAATTTAATCGAGGAAAGGGTTATCCGACGCGGGGGAGAGGGATGTCGACGAGAGGAGGTAAGTCAAACTTTAATAGATTTCAAAGTAGTTGCATGGAAACATTTGAGGATGAATTCAGAGATAGTAAAAAGTTTATATTTGATTCTGGTGCAACTCATCATTTTTGTCACGATAAGAGTTTATTTTTAAATATAAAAAGAGTGGACAAGAAAGTTAAGCAGGGTAATGGATATTTAACTGCTAAAGGGATTGGAGATATGGATATTTTGTTAAAGGGTGATAATGGAACTGTTCAAATAAGGTTGAATAATGTATATTATATTCCGGAGATAAGTACGAATTTGATAAGTCTGGGATTAGTAGAGAATGCCGGAGGAACTTTCGTAGGCAAAAAGGGATATTTGAATATTTATTATCCGAATGGAGAGTTATTTTTGAGAATAAAGAAAAGGAATTCCATTTATCCTATTCAAGTAGCGAAAGCGAATTTAGAGGCTAATGTTAATGTGAGTTCAGTTAATGAGAAATCCCTGAGATTATGGCATAAGAGATGTGCTCATATAAATGTAGGGGTGATATATAGGATGGCTAAGAGGAAAACTGTTTTAGGAGTAGATGAATTTAAAAATGAGGAGATTAATTGTCATGATTGCGCGATCGGCAAACTTCGCAGAGGTCCGTTTAAGAGATTAAAAGGAATAACTACTAGGAAACCTCTTGAATTATTGCATGTAGATCTTTGGGGACCAGCTCCTACAACTAGTATGGGAGGAAATAGATATTATTCAGGAATTGTTGATGATTATTCGAGATGGTTAGCGATTTATCCATTAAAGCATAAAAATGACGCCGTTAAAAGCCTAAAAGAATTTATTGTAAATTCCGAACGTCAACTAAATTGTAAAGTAAAAGCTGTAAGATCCGATAATGGTCTCGAATTTTGTAATTCAGAACTCAGTTCATATTTTGCTGAATTAGGAATAAATCATCAGAGAACGAATGTTGCATCTCCTGAAATGAACGGGATAGCAGAGAAAATTAACGGGGATTCTATGGATGCCGTAAGAACTTTACTTTATACATCGAAATTAAGTCCTAAATTTTGGGTGGAGGCTTTGTTAAGTTATGTTCATACAAGAAACAGGTTACCCCATTCAACTGATAAAGACGCGACCCCTTATGAGAAATGGTACGGGAGGAAACCGAATATCTCATATTTTAGAATATTTGGAAGTTTATGTTTCTTTCATTTGCCGAAAATTTATCGTAATAAACTAGAACCCGTAGCGAGAAAAGGTATTTTTGTAGGTTACGCATTGAGAACTAAGGGATATCGAATTTATGATCCTGAAAAGAAAACTATAACGGAATTAAAACATGTTAAGTTTGATGAATCAATTATTGGAATTGACGGAATGGAAGATAATTTTTTAGAGAGATCTTTATCTAATTCGGATTTTGGCGATCTTGGCGAAACTTCGGAGGATGAGTCAGAGTCAATCGAAACCGAAACTCGGCGGGAAGAATCAAAGGCGCGAACCCCACTTGAGGAATCTGGGAACAGTCAAAGCGTGGGCAGTACGGGGATTAACGACCCACTTGTGAGTGATAGGATTCAGGGATGGAGGAGAGTTGAAGTAAAGAGAAAGACCGGGAACAGAACAGATGTATATTATTATAGCCCGGATGAAACGAAGTGCAGGTCTTTGAATGACATTAAGAGGTTAGCAGAAAGGCAAAACCTGGATCTGGATTATGATCTTTTCAACTTTAGGCCACTTGGGAAGGTAATAAATAGTGAAACAGAAGATGGGGAAAGTGATGAATCAGAGTTAATGGCTATGAGTGCTGAAATTCCTATTCCACATTCTTATCGCGAAGCTATGGAATCTTCATACAGTGAATACTGGGAAAAGGCAATTAAGGAAGAGTTGGATACAATTAATAAACGGGATGTATGGGAAATAATACCTCGTAATGACGCTAATAAAATTATAACTTCTAGATGGGTATTTACTGTAAAACATAATCAGGATGGAACAATTAAAAAGTTTAAAGCTAGATTGGTTGCACACGGTTTTAAACAGAGATATGGAGAAGATTTTGAATTAACTTTTTCACCAGTAATTGAATTTGAACTAATTAAATTATTTTATGTATTACTGGTAATTTTAAATGGTTGGCTAAACAGTCATGTAGATGTACAGTGTGCATATTTGTATGGAGAATTAAAGGAGGATATATTTTTAGAAATTCCTGATGGATATGATGTTAATAAAAGTGATTGTGTTCTGAAATTAAAGAAAGCTTTGTATGGTCTTAAGCAAAGCGGTCGTAGTTGGTATGAGCATTTAGCAAACACTTTGAAAGATTTAAATTTTTATCAATCACAGTATAATCCTTGCATATTCTTTTTAGATAATAAGTGTGTTATTTTGTTATATGTTGATGATTTTGTTATATTTTTGCAAAGGATAATCAAATTTTAGAAAGTGTTCTTTCATCATTATCTATGAATTATGATATTACTGATTTAGGAAATGTGAGTAATTTATTAGGTGTACAATTTGATATTATTGATGGTAATGTGCATATACATCAAACTAGGTATATTGAAAAGTTACTGAAGAAATTTAATGTAGATACTAATGTGAAAGTTTATACACCTATGGACTCTAATATTAATTATGATAGTGAAGTAGATGAATGTGAAAATAATTATCCATTTAGAGAATTACTAGGATCTTTATTATTTCTGGCTAATCGTACAAGACCAGATATTTTATTTTCTGTTATATTTGTTGCACAATTTTCTTCAAATCCAAATATTTTTCATTATGGTTTACTTTTAAGAATTTTGAAATATGTTGGTTCAACAAAAAGTTATTCAATTAATTTATCTAAAGCTAATTCTTGTGAGTTTAAAATTTATTCAGACGCATCATGGGCTTCATCAGTAGATTGTAGAAGATCAATATCTGGATATATTTGGGGCATTGGTGATGTTTATTTAGGTTGGAGGTCAACTACACAAAAGTGTATTGCAAAGAGTACGATGGAAGCAGAGTTTATAGCTCTTGATTTGGCAGTAACAGAAGTTTATTATTTATCAAACATTATGAATGAATGTAAAGGGTTTAATTTTTCAGATAGGATTCCGACTATTTTATGTGATAATCAAGCTGCCATTGCATTTTCTAAGAATACCATTGTAAATAATCGTACTAAACATATTGATGTTAGATATTTTTATATTAGAGATTTGATAAAGAGAAATTTAGTGATTATTAAGTATGTGCCCACAAAATTGAATATTGCTGATCTTCTTACAAAAGCCCTGGTTAAAGTAAATTTGCTGAAATTTGTGAAATGTATATTTGAGAATTTTGCGAATGGGGGGCATATGTGAGATATTTCGCACAATTCTCATATTCACCGAATGGGCAATACCATGCCAAATGTATCTAATGTATAGTATAGCAACCCCCACTATATATACTTGTGTTTTATGTTCTTATGTAGCTCTCTCTCATACTCTCACGATGTCTTGTCCGTAATAAATGTGTTAGTGTTAAGCTCTGTGTAGTCCCTGTCTTATGCTTTTCGCCACTGGAGATTTTTTTCTTCCACTGCGCGTTGCTCGGCCCCGCAGGAACCTTTCTGGAGGATGGATATTTTAAGAAAAAGGTGTCATTCATTAACTGAGAGTTTTGGCTGATGTAAAAATTTGAAAAAAATCGACCCATCGGCCTAAAATACATCTAGATGCCGATGTTTTTTGCAGAATATAAGCTAGATTTTCCTCCATCAACTCCACATTTAGTTTTAAGTTGAAATTTCTCCTCATGGATAGGGTCAGACTGACATTATGGGCAAATGCTTTTATTGTATTATCATTTAGGTCATTTTCAAGTGAAAGCCATTGAAAACGAAATGTTGCAATATTTACTGGTTTTACCCCTTCACGCCCTTTTTTTCGTTAAATTCACTCAACTAAATTGGTTTAATGCAATTTTTACCATTGGCCTCGTAAAGACCCATCGGCTTCCCAATGGAAACAATCGGCAATCTATTGAACAATCGGCATTGGCCAAAATAGTGCCATCGGTCGAGCCCTAATGACTAAGATTTAGTTGTAGCGTTCAACTTACCCGTGAAGCTGACATCCAGGCTCTTGAGGTTCCTCAGCTTCGAAAGTGCAATGACAACACGGACTTTCTCGCTGCCTCCGAACGTCCCGCCAGATACATTGAGAAGCTGGAGGTTCTTTGAGAGAAATAAGCCAATCAGTTTAACAGAAAGAGAGATTATATATCAGTTTTGATAGGCCACAACCACTGGTCACTTGATATTTCATATTAGATTATTATGGAGTCAACTACATTACAACTACAGGACCAAATCGCAGAGCATTTCAAATTTGCTGACTTTAATGTTGGGGTTGTTCTTCCTTGTAGTTAGATCTGCTAAAGAACAAAAAGCTTTCTGCTTTTTTTTAGCCTGTTAACCGAAAACTGAAAATATTCGTACTGAAAAAAAAACTGAAAATATTCGTACGGGAAACAAGAATAGGACAAGCGAAAGAAGGACATCTTGCTTGTCATTCTGCTCAGATTCTTTCAAACCCTTTGCGGCAAAAATGACTATAATTATTTGGACATTCATTCTAAACATATTCTTATGCATTTTGGGGAAAAAAAAGCCACCGTACCAGAAACCCTGGTTAAAATAAAAAATCAGCAAAACTTAAAACTTTACCAAAAAGAATCATAATTTAAAGATAAAATAAGTAACAATTTATGTTGTTCTGGAGGTATTTTCTCAAGAAACTTAAGGCTCCCCCAATTTGTAATAGACCATGGCTTGGAATGATTTAACTAAGTAACCCTAGCTACTGTGATGGAGCAAAAAATTTTATCTCTGTGCTTCTACATAATAATGTTAAGCCAGGGGTAGATCCAGGTTTTAATTTTTGGGGCCTGTTTTTCATAATTTTTGTGAAAATGAAATTGTTTTTTGTGAAAATGAAATTATTTTTGTGAAAATAAAGTTATTTTTGTGAAAATTGGGTTTTTTTTGTGAAAAATATATTTTTCCGTAATTTATTGCAGAGCATAGGGTTGCCGGATTGATAACGCAAACTGCTGTTTTCGTCGATCTATGGATTGTATGGTTCTTTCTCAATACCGAAGGATCGCGTTTGTTTCGAAGAATATTTGAAGGGCTTTGTTTGAAATTTGAAAGTGGCGATTTTTTGTCACTAGAAATTTTGTGAAAGGGCCGATTTTACGAAGTTTATTTTTGTGAAGGGGCCGTTTTATCGAAGCTTATTTTTGTGAAGGGGCCGCAAAAGGGCCCCAATTTTCGCCTGGATCGACCCCTGGTTAAGCAAAAAGGTACTTAAACGTATTATCCCGTCGACTGTTCAGTGGCTGGTTAATTCAGTGGCACATCAATAGAAAAGTCTTTGGGATTTGATAATGTTTTTGATTAAGCGGTTACAGTCGACAGTATAATACGTAAGACCCGCAAAAATTATAGAACTGTATTCTTCAATGTAAAAAAAATTCAAGATGGAATTTAAAGATATGTTAAACTTTTTTGGTCCCATTACATATCACCAAGCTGTTATGGTTACCAAATACTTAAATATTGCCAAATTTTGAGATTGTCTATTATACATCTGCATGCTTATATTTTGTTTGTGATCTTTGGCAAACCCTAAACAGGTAAATTTTAAGAATCCGGGTCATGGCGAAATGCTTTCGTGCCAATGACTGGCATTGGCGAGAAAGCACTTTGCGGTACAAAAAGATGGAGAACATAATAGAATCTAGGGTTGCTGTTCTACTACTAAGTATTTAATACTGGGTAGAATCTTTTATCGCCTAACTTTATCCAACCCTTGGCAATTGGCCCGAATTGTAAAAATTAACCCCAAAACAGCTTGGTGATATTTAACAGGGAACAGCTTAGAACAGATCCGCTCTTGGGACGGCTGAAAACCGGCCGCCATGTTTACCTAAATTTTACTATACCAATCAGCCAAGAAGTATCGCCAACTTGGCAACCGCTCCAAAAGCGGACCTTTTCTAAAGCTGTACCTTTAACAGGAAAGATAACAAGAATTGAACCATTCCTTAAATAACCCAGAATTGAATCAAAACACCCGAAAGAATGGAAAAACGGGCACACAATCCCTTGTGTTATTCAAGCAGAAGAAAATTTCACCTTCATTGTCCATTCGCCAAGACAGCCAATGAGGTCATTGACGGATGCAGAGGAGAGACCCATGACCGTGAGCTCCGTGATGTTGTGGGGCTTGAGCACACGCAGGCCTTTCGGGGACAGGAGGGAGGCATCTCGGATGAGCACACGGCTCAGTCGAGTGTTTGACTTGTTGAAAAGACTCAACTCTCGGTCCGTCAGAGTTTTTTTGTCCAGAGCTTCAAGCAAGGCTTCTGATAGACAAGCAGGCAAAAGCAGGGAGCTGTCCTTAAACTCATACTTAACGATATTGCCATTGACGTCCCTGATGGGGGAAAACACCACTGAGTTCTTAAGCTCGGACACGAAATCTGTACATATATTTTGGAGTAGGTCTGGAGTGTCATACATGTTTAGTAATTAACTGGCATGATATTAAAACCAATGAGATAAGGTTGCACAATTCAGTCCAGGAGAAGAAAGTTGACAGATTATTTGAAAAATAATGCGATGTAATACTTATGTGAAAGTGTTCAGCTGTAGCAATCGGAAAATTTCTTGTGTTGACCACCAGTAAATTAGAGGAATTAAAGAATTTTCTTAATTTTTACGTCATTTTCAGTGTTTGTTTTCCTTTTGAGGAGAAGATTTTCGTTTTCGTGTGGATTGCCAGTAAAGTATTCTAAACTTAAAGCAAGAATACAGAATAAAAAGGAAAAATGAGATGTAGCATTAAAATTAAGTATTCTTATTCATTCATAATTATGTTTTCGAAAGCTTCATTAGCATATATAAATCCATGAAAATGCATATAAAACTCTTATCTAAATATAATAACTGCATTTAAGGTGTGAACGTAGTGCTATTTTCAAGCCATTTCTAAAACAACTCAACCCTATTTTTAGATGTTGTCAGTGTTTAATTGTTGGTTTTGAGTTGCAGTGCAGGTGGCTGCTTTGTTGTTGATGTAATGTAATGGTACATTTTGTCGAATTAATAAAAGTGAAGCAGATTTATTTTTTTAGGAACTGCGTTAACTTAATATTGGTTAATATAAAATGATAAAATGCCGCCGAAAGCTAATAAAAAAGTGGCAGGTATTATCTTAAGAAGCAGAAAAACCATCATGAAGGATGGCTTTATCGTAAGTTGAGTTTTAAAAGTTATACCTTTTGGTTAACTTAAAGCTTGGTTTTGGATTAAGGTTCTAATTTATAGTTTTAATCTGATGTTTTATTGTTACAATATCTTTGTGGAAAAACTAATTTGGTATCTTATTTGTTATGATCAATAGACATATTTGTTCCCGGAATGGAAGGAAGTTATACGTAGTACAATATAAATAAATATCTGTCTGATCTTCCATGGTTTGGTATTTATGGTTCTAAACGGTGTTAAATTTCGGGCCTTGTCATTGCAAAATGTAGCCGAAGCAAAATCACAATGGCAACACCGTTTTAACAATCTACCTATTGAGGAAAAAAATTATCTCTACCTAAACAAACATTAAAACTTTAAATTACTAACAATGATGGTTATTATTTTTAAAATTGTTTAAATTTCTCTCTATCCTATTTCATGGATAACAATTCTCGAATAAAATAAATGTGTAGCATTGCTGAACTTAAAAAGTGAAGTATTTCTAAACTCAATAACATTTACCCTATTAAATATACTCAGTCTAGTTCAGGGGGGTGCCTTTTTTTGAAAAGAGTGGCACTATTTTGGGAAACAATTCAGGTGTACCACTTCCACTTTTTTCGATTCTAAATAAATATTAAAAAGAGGAAAACATTATTCATGGACTTAATATAAGAATTTTATGCAAAAGACAACTCTTCTCTGAGTAATGGAGGTACCAAAATTAACATATACAATATACATAAGGATTACCCCCTCCCGTAAGCAATTTTACCCAATTATTTTCATACATGCTTCCGTATGTTTGCCTGTAAAATCGGCATGGATGCTGACAGAAAAAAGCAACTTTTTAGTTGATTCTGTCGCACACACTCCTGCCCCACACTTAAAAATAATTATATAAACAAAATGCCGTTAACACTAGATGTCTATTAATAGTAAATATATATTATTATATTATAATTATAGTAATAGTAAATGAAAACTTTTTTGATAATAAGTAGATGTTCTAGTGTTTGTGGAACTATTTAACAACCACAAAAAGTTTAAAAGCAATCCGCATAGATTAGATTGGAAACCAATTCAATTGTTTGGAAACCCTCTAAGTTTATAGCAGTTTGTAAAAGTTTTACTTTAAATAGCCCTTTTATTTTTAACTGAAGTGTTCTTTTTGCAGTCTTCAGGGATTGGCGAGCCCAGCATTTACCATGCCTTGGTTGTGATATTTTTGGAATTCTTCGCATGGGGGCTTTTGACATCACCCATGATTACAGTATGTGTTCATAAGTATCTGTATTTTTTTTCAGTATTGTTGAACTGATTTTCTCAAAAAAGCAGTGACAATTTTTTGTACTACAGTAAAGCACTGTTTATACGTCTTTCAAGGGACTGAAGTATGAATGAAAACATCTTTGGTTCTAATGCGGGTTTAAATAAATGCAATAAATGTGAAGTTTTTCTAAAGAAAAAATTACTTCAAAACAGTTTTAACAGAAAATAAATAATTAAATTTTAAAATGTTAAAACATTTAGCATAAAAATGAAACAAACCATACCTTTATAGTTCATCCTATATTATATTTTATTTTTTATATCTTGAGTAGTGATGGGCAGGTATGGATACCAAATACTTAAGTATTCAATACCTAAAAGTATCGGGTGTATTCGATACCCAAAAAAGTATTGATACTTTATTGACATATTTCGTTTTAAATTTTTTAATGAAATAATCTTTAAAATACCAACTGTAGATCAAACGCAGCCAGTTTCTGTTTTCATTTCGAACTTGATACTGATACTCATACTGTTACTGATACTCATATGATACTTTTTTCGAGATCAGTAATTTTGTTATCAAAGCTGCGGGTTCTTTTTCCGACATCAGTACTTAAGTAATCGAATCTTATAATCAATTACTTGCTGTTTACTTATAAGATTCGCTTATACGATTACTTACTGAATATTTTCAAATGGATACCATATTTTTTATTTGCGTCAATTAATGGAAAATTATCCAGATTTCAGTAAATTATTTTACAAATTACTGAATATGACTTGAGAATATTCAAATTTTTTCCCCAGGTCCTCAATGAAACGTTTCCTAGTCATACATTTTTGATGAATGGACTCATTGTTGGAATTAAAGTAAGAGGGTTTTGTTCATTTTCAATACCTTTTTAATTATATTTAGATGCTGATAGTGAATAATTTTTTTATGGGATCTCATGATGAGTCAGCTGTGGATGGGTTTAAGTTGTGGAATGTTTTCAGGGCCTGCTGTCCTTCCTGAGTGCCCCGCTGATCGGTGCGCTGTCAGATGTGTGGGGGCGGAAGCTGTTCCTGCTGCTAACAGTCTTCTTCACCTGTGCCCCCATCCCCCTCATGAAGATCAACACATGGTGAGACCTCTCTACCAGTAGCCTACATAGAAATTTATTTTGGGAGGGCCCCAAAATTATTTCTCAGCCTCTCCTATGGATATTTAATCGATAGAATATTAGTATTGTACGTTCTGGAGTAGAATTTATGTCTTAAAGAACTTAATATAAAAAAGTTACGAGTTACTAAGTTCTAACTACAAAAGGAGGGACTAGGGGTCCTACTCCAGAAAATTTTTGAAAATTTGACTCTAAAAATCAGGGAAGCTAACTTGTTTTGGTATTCCTAGGTATAATTTCGGATATAAATTTTTAGGTAAAATTTGCATTTTGATGAACTTATTAGGAAAAAAAGTTTTGAATAATAAAGTTCCAAGTACTACTATAGGGGTGTTTGGGGGGTCCTCCCCCATAAAATTTTTCATTTCATAGTTTGACCCTAAAATACAGGGTTTAATTTGTTTTTGTACACCAAGTAAAAATTTCAGGCAGTGCAGATCCCCTTTGCCTCTTCCCTTATATATGCCCCTGCTCTCTACCCTAGTACTGGAAATGAAAAAATAAGGGGTTTATAATATCCAAACATCAACCATCGTGGATTCTAAATAAGTAGTGCGAGATAGGGTGATAGAAAATATCGTTTTATTCGACACACAACATGCTGCCTTTCAGCTCGTAGGCTCGTACAGATCTTTGGGCTGCAGTGTTGCCAAAGCGCGCAAGGGAAACTCTGGAGTGGCTGTTGTTGCCACTTCGGTATACAACAGGGTTGATACTTGAGGGAGTCCCCCTTAGGTTGTTGGACCTTCAAACTCCAGTATAACCAGCATCTCTAGGTGAGACCGTGAGCAAAACTAATACAAGGTGTCCTCAAACCTGAAAAACCTCAGAAACCTAGAATTGCCAAGGAAAATTAAAAAAAAAACCCTGGTTTTATGAGGGAATTTTAGAAAATCTGATAATTATCAGGGAAATTTTTGAAATCTGACTAGTTGAAAAATAAATTCAAAATGTTTCTGATTTTCAAGTCTTCAAAAGTGCATTTCCATTCTCCTTCCTATGAAATGAAATCTGGATTCTATATAAATTAGTGTGGTTGTGAATATTCAAAAAAGGATAAAAGTTTGGAAATACAGTAAAACCCCATTATAACGAACTCCACGGGACCGCAAAATTTCTTCGTTGTAATAGAAATTTCGTTGTAACCGTACTATCGCTAATTCCAATAAAAATTTTGGGGACTTTCTGCAATTTCGTGATAACGGGATTTTTTGTTGTATCGGTATTCGTTGTTACGGGATTTCACTGTAATCTCATTTTATTCCTTCTTTCTCCTGCTCTCCAGATTTTTAGTCATTCTCCTGTTTTCTAGAAGATCGGAATTTACTATATTTATAAAATATCTGGGAAAACCTGGAATTATCAGGGAAATATAACAATAACAATAATAATTTATTTACACACAAAAAAAGTTACATATTAATCGAAAAAAGAAAAAAACACAAAATTTAAGTTGGCATATGAGTTACCCAGGGGTCATAGGCCCATACTGGTAACCAAAAAGACATTAACAAATGGATTAATATACACAGATATGAATGTTCTATTTTTATTTTTTTGTGCAATCGGCTTTTTAACTAACCCAGGTGGGTGTAATTGAGTTTTTCAGGTTTTATCAAGTAAGTCAATTATTAAAGCAAAGTTTTAAAGCTAGAAGGAATTTAAGAATAAAGAACTTTATTGCAATTTTTTTAATGAATGAAAGTAATAAATACTATGTATTTAATAATAAAAGTTAGGGTAACTTAGGGTAATAACAATTTGAGTTTTAAACACCTCAGAAAGACAATAACTATAATATCATCAATTCATTTTATTAGAAGAAACTGCAGTAAAACGTATTTTTGGGAAGGTATGTCTCGCAGGGAAAACTGAAAATCAGTGAGCCAACTACCAAATGTTTGAACACTAACAAGCGAGAATAACTGATAGACAAAATTTTTTGTCTTTTTCTATATCAAGGAGAAATATGTTTTTATTAATAGTGCAGAGACTCCAAGTACTTCGGATTGTCCGTAGTTTCTGCGGTTGTTGTTCTGATACTACGGATTACGGAAATCACTCAGGAAACTACAGAAAGTCTCCCAATGATCTGGTTGGGTTCATTTCAGAAAAAAATGCTGATATTGATGCAGCAACAGTGGTATTACGGTAGACTGGACTGTAAATCAAATTGCATTGCATAAAAAAAGCTAGCACATCATTGCTAATAGAAGGTCTTGTGCAGCCTTTTAATCCTGCAAATGTTTTACTTAAACAAAAATAAGATCTTTCTCTCCCTATTATTAACTCCCATTTTCGAAATTCGGGGCGAAAATATCTTTAAGACAATAAAGTTGTTTAAACAATCCAAAAATGTACCAATTGGGTGAGGCATATTCTGGTTTTTAGAATTCTGTATAAAGGGTTCATTGCGTACTACGGAAAAATTAGTTGGAGGTTGGAGTCTCTGATAGTAAAAGAAAATTGGGGATGGAAAATGAAAAATAAACGGTGAAGGGGAGGGGTTGAAACAAACTCTTTCCATGCTTCAATTTGTAGCATCTCTTTATCAGCAGTCTTGTGTATCTGTACAAACTTGGCTTTAACTTGTGTATTTGCTGCAGGTGGTACTTTGCCATGATCTCCATCTCTGGAGTGTTCGCTGTGACCTTCTCCGTTGTCTTTGCGTATGTCGCTGACGTCACGGAAGAGTCGGAGAGGAGTGCCGCCTACGGTTTGGTGAGTTCCCTTCTTAACTCTCTTACGACCTTGTTTAGTGTGGATTTCCAATAGCAGGGTGCGCACAGTCCTTAATAACTCCTTAGATTGCCCTAGTCCTTACAAAAGGGCCCTTAAAGTCCTTAATATTCACATTATTGTCCTTACTTTTTAGAAAAACACAGTTTTTTTCTCTTGTCACTTTTTAAAGGGATTTTATGAAAAATATTAGCGTACTTTTCTAAAGTAATGAAAGAGTAAGAAAGTAAGAGATGTTACCTATCTTATAAAAGGGAAATGTATTAAAATGTTCTTGAAAAGTCGTTGAATGCATTTTATTTACAATTTAAGCATAAATTACATTCAAGAGGGTCCTTAAAATTTTTCAAAATGTCCTTGAAAAGAACTTAATTTTACTCTATAAACTTCTGTACGAACCCTGAATAGGCTTAAAATAAAAGTTTTGTTGTTTGCAGGGTTATGTTCCGAACAGCCCATTCAAAACATGTATTGTTTTTCTATATTTTCCTAGCTATGATTCTACTTATGTTTGTTTACTATAGTAGAACCTCATGCTTATCCTCAAATGTTTTTTCAAATTCCAACGCTTTCACTGTGTTGATTTTCAATATAAAACTAATTCGATAAAAAAAAACTTTTGATGTTTTTTGAAGATTTTATTTTTTACATTTATATGATGGCTTTTTAAATTCAACTTTAATTGCACTTCCTTTATTTTAAGTTTCTATAAAAGTTACTTTAAAATTCAAAAGAATCAGCATTTTCAGTAATTTTTTTAAAGTTTATCAACAGATGCACAGGGTGCTTATGAATTATTCTTCAGTCAAGGCAGTGTCCTCTTTCCATATTTCACTAACAATCAGAGATATTTTTAACGCCTCTGGGAGTGTATTTCACACATTGAACATTAGAAATACGCTTTAGCCAGGCGTATTTTTACGGTTTGAATTTTTAACAAAGATTTAATGCATGGTGCCTCACCAAAATTAACAAATATTTTCCTACTCAAAACACCACTCATCAGAACAAAGGTAATCGGAAGAAAAGGATATTAGAATTGTTAATGTAACAAAGGATTAATGTTTTTGTGACTAATTTTGAAATAGCTGTAACATTGAAGAAAAATCAGAGGGAAAGGAGATTAAATTTGTAATATTTTTCATATATTTGTAATATATACATCATTTATATATATATATAGAATGTTTATTGTAAACTAAATTATTTATAATGTTTATAGTATTTTTTACAAATACTTAAATGCTGTAATTAATTGTTAAAAACCAAAATAGCACTCTGCATCCTCATTTTTTCTCTCTAATTTTGTCCATTAAAAAAGTGAGTGTTTTTTTAAAGAAAATTTGTCTCTATATCTAATTTATGTTTTTTCCATTTTTCACTTCTCATAAATGAATTTCACTCCCCCTAAAAAAGTCGGGGAGTATTTTTAATCCTCCAAAAAACCCCTTGGAATAACACTGCTGACAACTCCGTTTGGTCGTTGCAGGTGTCTGCGACGTTCGCTGCCAGCCTGGTGACGAGCCCTGCGCTTGGGGCGTACCTGGGCAAGCTGTACAACGACAACCTGGTGGTGGCGCTGGCATCGGCTGTGGCGCTGCTAGACGTCTTCTTCATCCTCGTGGCCGTCCCGGAGTCGCTGCCCGAGAAGTTCCGCCCAGCCTCCTGGGGAGCACCCATCTCCTGGGAGCAGGCAGACCCTTTCTCGGTACTCTTCTACTTTGCTTAATAAGGATAACCATACTAAAGAGTTTCAATGGACAATAATACCATCATTTTTTGAAGACGGAAAAAAATGCATTTTCCCGTAAAGGAAATAGATCCAAAAATCCACATGAAAAGTTTCAAAAAAATTTAGTTGACTAAATATTTAAAATTAAAATCGCCAAGTCTTTGTTTAGGATAGAAGTACGTCACATTGGGAAATTTGACGATTTAACGCCCTTTTTTAAAGTCAAACTTTGAAATTACATAAAAAAATAATCATTGTAAATAAAAAATTTTGGGAGTGTATTCCGCTCTGGGGTACTTCTATCAAATAAAAACTAAATGCTGGTATTGCTTATTTGTGTAACTGTAAATTTGTGTGTGTTTGAGAAAACTCCAGCTCTCAAGCGTCGCCTCCAACCGTGGACCGGTTTCGCCCTTGTTAGGGCTCATCAGCACGGTATAGGAAGGTAACGCAAGAGAGGGGAGGGAGAGCTTTTAGTCTAGCCGACTATAACGGGAAAAGTGGTGACCATTGATCAGTCCTCCACTATTTGTGTGTGTTTGCTTTAAAATAACAACTATGCAGTCCTAATTGAAGTGGTCCCAAAACCAAGTTTTTAGAAAATCGAAAGAACTGTAGATAGTGTAATTTTTGTGGTATAACCACCAAATTTTTACTGGAAATTCAGGACCCTATTTAGAAAAAAGGGAATCATGGAAACAAGTATAAGTACATCCAAAAGTATCTTAAAAAAAGTTGAGGGGCTTCAAGGCGCTCTTTATAGGGGGTAGTTGTTTTCCCCTCTTTAAACTCATCTGTAGAGCAAAGCTTGGAGATGAGCACAAAAAGTCAATTTGTCATTTTTTGGGCTTCTTCCCTTTTTCAAACTGACGATTCAATTAATGACTCATTTTGTTAATTGAGCCTTCAAACACAGAAAAGGAGGTTTTTGGTGAATTTCACCAGATTTTGATGTCATTAATCGATATACAGTGAAATCTCGTTACAACGAATACCGGTACAACGAAGAATCCCGTTATTACGAAACTCCAGATAGTCCCCAACCGTTTTTATTTGAATTAACAATAGTACGGTTACAACGAAAAAATTTTACGGCCCCGTGAAGTTCGTTATAACGGGATTTTACTGTACTTATTACATTATCTAAATGAAGTTAATAAGAGTGATCGGGACTGGTCAATTTTGAAAAAATATCCAATTAATAACATTAACTGTGGTGATCACAATAAACAGAATCGTCCGTATTACTTGTGACATCATTCGTACTTTGTTTAACAAAATGCATCCTAGTTTTTGATCAAATGAAAATATCCCATGACATCAGGATTTTTCTTAGAGGATTTATGTGGCCATAGTATTTAAGACGGAGGTTCTTAAGTCAATAGTAATTTTCAATAATTTCTTTAATAGAAATGATTCACTTTCATTGATAACTTGATAAATTGATTTAATTTGTAGCAACTGAGGAAGATGGGCAAAGACAAGATGATCCTGATGCTCTCCATCGCTGTCTTCCTCTCGTACCTTCCGGAGGCGGGACAGTATTCTTGTTTCTTCGTCTATCTCAGGCTGGTGAGTAGAAGTTCTATAGCTGTTACCGTTTTAGTCAGAAGATTTCCGATTATTTATAGAGATTCTTCGGACATCTGTTTTTCAATAAAATTTCTTCCATTTTTTTGTCCAGTCAAAATAATTTTTTTTTTCATCAGTTTTTCTCATCCATTTAAATTGAATTTAACAAACGTAATTGTGGAAAAATTATTCAAGAAAACTATTTTTGCAATGGACAGAGATGGTTTGAAATAGTGTTTGATAACAATTCTCTCAAAAAAAGCTAAATCTTACACATACCAGGCCTTAAAAGATTAACATTGGGAATAATGTTTCAAATGAAATAAATTTTGTAATGATTTTAAAAATTGTTTTTAGTGTGTGTGTTAAGTTAAGTAATTTAATTAGTGTGCTCATTTGGGGGATGTTTTGTTAAAAATTAATGTTTATCTTTGATCTTTTTACTGAAAGATACCAGATTAAGATCAGATTTACTGAGATTAACTAAGGTATACTCTATTAACTTCTCGTCGCTTAAGGCGCAAAATGACATAACTGACATTTTGGCCATTTTGAGTTATGCATCAATCTTTATGCAAATCCCGGCCCCGGATCACCTGGCACCAACGATTTTGCGAAAAAATGACTCAAATCGCTGCAATCGTCAATTTTAGAATAACTTTAGAATAACCGCCAACTTTAAAATTACATAGAATAGCCATCCTAACGAATATACTGAGGATACTTTGCACTCTTTTAGTTTTACTCTTCTAGGTTAAAAAAAGGTTCTATGATGAGTTTGAGTATTTTAGCGGGAAATAGATTCAAAACTGAAGTTGTGATTTCAATTCGATCGGATTTCCACGTTTGTCTTTTTCCCCCCTTAAAAAGTAGTTAAAGGGAAAGTCAATTTCGTGACTCTAAAAAATTATTTGCACGAAAAAAAATTGCAGTTTATAAATCATAATATAGTAGATAAAGGGTTAACTAAAGGGATACTTTTCAAGTCTAGATAACTGTTCAAAACGAAATAGCTTACAAGTTGTTTAACTTAACTTTAATCTTTGTGTACAGGGAAGATTTTATTCATTCATTTTGAGATATTCCTTTTTCCTCTGCAGATCATGGGCTTTTCGGCCGACGAAGTTGCTCTGTTCATCGCCGTAGTGGGGCTTCTTTCCGTCATTGCACAGGTAACGATTTGTCTTTTTATATTTTCAATTATGGTATGAGATCGTTTTAGACTTTTGGAGGATTTTCCTAACTAATTATCCGAACTTTTCACGAGAGATCAGATTTATTAAAATTCTTCCTAATGATTCCCTACTTTTTGTGAGTTTCTTTATTTTTCCGAAACTTTTTTATTAGTGTTCAAATTTTCATATGTCCGCAAATAATTATATGGGTTTATGAAAAGAAAAAAAATAAAGTCTAAAAAAAGTAAATATAGCTCAAAAGCAGTGTAGCATTTTCATGTTGCGGTAATTTCAGGCACTTTTTTGAGGTTTTCGCGCTAAGTATTGATTAGTATGAAGTTAACACCCAAGAAGGGGTGATGAAATCCTGTTAATTAAGAAACGTTCTTCTGCAGACGGCGTTCCTGGCAATGTTGATGAAGACTATTGGGCCCAAGCACACCATCATGGTGGGTTTACTCTTCGAGATGCTGCAGCTCATGTGGTACGGATTTGGATCAAGGACATGGTGAGTGGCAACTGCAAATGAGACCCTTTCAGGGTTCCCATGGGTCAGGGAATTTAAATTTCCCCTTAAAAGTCAGGGAAATTTGCTTTTTGGACAAAAACCTGGAAAATCTTAAAAAGTACCTGGAAAATGAAAATTTTTAATGTTCGCGTGTCAATTTTGGCTCTAAAAGGTGAAAAAATAGTCAGTTTATTGAAAATTATGTGTTAAAAGTGCAAGAAGTATCCAAAAAATTTTGTGAATTCCTATTTTTTTTTTACAGAAAACTCTTAAAAATTGACCTGGAAAAGTCAAGGAATTTTATTTCTGAAATTGAGTGGGAACCCTGCCTTTATACACTGCACTTTTTTTATTACATGTTTACCTAAAATAAATACATAATACCCAGTGTGGTCCAACCTATTGCTACCCGAATTCCAATTAAAATTTTTATAGGGAGGCGAGTGTCAGAGACTTTAAAAATTGCATTTTACCGTTTTAAAACGGCACAAATCAAGCTTATATTTCAACCAGGGATGTGGGTCGGAAAATTTTCCGCGGAAAATTTTCCAAAACGGAAAATTTTCTGGAAAATTTTCCACTATGTTTTTCCGGAAAATTTTCCGGTATTTTTTTCATTGTTATTTTTTTTCCCATCGTTCTATTTTGTTTAGAATTTGCTTCTCTTTCAAAGAAGTAAAATTAACTTGATATAAATTTAATGTTATTGTTATTTTTTTGCATTGAGGTTATTGTCTTTAGTGACTTTCCTTGTGGTATACTGGAACACGGAAATAATAATAAAAAAATTAATTTCATTTTTTTGTGAGAAATATACCCCAGCGAGTAATTTTAGAACCAAATATTGTTTTCATTTCAGTTATTCATAGGTCAATTTTGTAAATGAATAATGAAATAATTTCTCCTTATCTTTTAATTGAATATCGAGACCTTTTATGTACATTATATACAGGGCGTTTCAAAAGTCCGTTTCGCAGCTTTTATTTGAAGCAAACATGTCCTAGGGTCACGGAAGTAAGGTCTGTCCCTAGGTAAGTGACCCTGGAAAATCCATTGAGATGACTTTCAGCGCCCCTAGCGGCGAATAAAAAAGTTTAAAAAAATAATTTTAAACTATACAGCAAAAACCTCAATAAGGGTATTGTTGTCAACGTTGTGAAGAACTCATTAAAAAAAATTTCATGAAATTTCATTTCGCGGAGATACTAGCATGTGAAAATAGCACTTTTCCAGACCTCAAAAAAGAAAAAGTTCGTAAATTTGTAAATTTTTCAGTGTTTTTGGGTAGTTTTGGGTTTTTTTTAGTTGAATAAAGGCAAAATTTAATAAAAAAAAACTTACAAATTTGCAAACTTAATCTTTTTTCAAGGCCTGAAACGATATTTTAATATGAAATTTTTTCACTGAGTTCTTCATAACGTTGGCAATAATACTCTCACTGGGGTTTTTGCTCTATCTCCTACAGTTTTTAAATTAATTTCTTAAACCTTTATTTCACCTTTAGAGACGCTGTAAGTAAATACAATATATTCTCCAGGGTCACGTCTCCATTCTAAGGGTAGACCTTACTTCCATGACCCTAGAACACGTTGGTTCCAAATAAATCCACGAAACGTACTTTTAAAACACCCTGTATTGTAATTTCAATATACAGGGTGTATCTGAAATGGTGCAACAAACTTTCAGGGATGATAGTACTCATCAAGACGAACAAGAATTGGTATAGGAAGGGGGGTCGCAAATGAGTTTTAAAGGGCGAAACCCCGGGGTGAAAATCAGCAAAAAAACTTGCATATTTGTGCAGGAAGAGACACAATTGTTCGATTCCGTAATTTTTTACACCAAAAAAATAGAACTCGTACTTGCAAAAAGAAATTTTAACTTTAACTTTTCAGGAAGTTATCTTTTCGTAGCTAAAGATTTATTAGATCAGTCTCTTTTTTAATGCATGTTCAACCAAATTTGGCAACTTATTAGCCATTTGGCGCAATTTTTTTTCGTTTCTTATTTTATCGTTAAAACGATAGCTCAAGTTGGTAGAGTAATGAGCCAGAATCTTCCAACTCGCAATCGTAAGATAGTGGATTCTGTCATGTCAATAATTTTGTGGGTTGGGGTTTTATGGCGTGAGGTCCAAAAATCGGACAAAGGATGTGTAATAGTATTTTGAGAATTTTTATGGATTTTTCTAAATTGTAGTATTTTTCTTTACGGTAATTTTTTTTCAGGTAATTACAATGCTTTAAATCGCATTTTGTCTCAACGCAAAACTTTGACATGTGTTTAAAAATTTTTTACACAAATTTTTGAAAATTTATAGCTCAAAAAAAATTTGGCAGCACAAAATTTTTTGAAATGAAGGAGAAGCAATCCTTGAAATCCCTATTTTTAAATCAACGATCAATTAGATTACAAAGTATTTGATTCTCATTCGATTCAGAAATCGTTTCTTCCGTAAATTTCATTTCCCTACAATGTATGATAAGGATTTCAAGAGGACTGCTTTTCCTTCTTTTCACAAAATCTTGTGCTGCCATACATTAATTTTTTTTGATCGACCGATTTAAAAAAATTGTGTTAAGAATTTCTTTGGTCTAAAAGAAGAAGGGGTATTTTTATCTTGTTTTGTCTATTTGTTATTAGTTTTCTAGGGAGCTCTTTGTGAAACACTCTTTAAGAAAATGTAATGATGACTTTAATTTTGAATGAAACATTTGTGTTAATAAAAAAAGCGTTTAAAAACTTAAGCATTTTTAACAGTTTTATACTTAAATTCTCTTATTCTAGATGTTACTACCTAATTACAACTGTTATTATCATGACAAGACAAAACTAAGAAAATTACAAGTTCGAGAAATACACGGTCGAGATGGGGTGAGAGCTCGGCCACTTTAGTATTCCTGTGTTGAAGGATGGGAGGATAGTTCATGAAGCTTAGGGTTTCGTCTCGTAGTCAATTTCCTCTAGTCAATACGACAAAATTAAGCCAAATTAATTATTGAAATTAGCCAAATTAATTATTAAGATTAGAAAAATTAAGCCGAATTATTTTTTTATATTTTCTCTTTGCAAAAAATAATTAAAATCAGTATTAATGAACAACTACGTGAAAACTAGGGGATGGGAGGTTCATGGCATGTAATACGGGTGGCCACCAAAGGGAGGGAGGGGGTCAAAAATAGTAATAAATGGGTTAGGTCGTATGGGCACTTTCCCTAAGGGGTTTACGTTATCCACCTTCGAGGACAGACAAACTGTTTTAACCTATGAGCTTCAAACGTCCCGACACCCTAGGAGCGGATTGTACAACCCATACTCCTTACACAGACAAAAGTCATTTAAAATTAATTAACAGAGTGGTGACTTAATTAAAACTAGTTTCTAGTAAAATTAATACTATTTTAGTGATGTTTCACCCCCCTCCCCCAATTTTTGTGTTTAAATTTATTTTTCCTTTAAAACTTCGGCTATCAGTTTTTGGCATAATTCCTTCTTCCTCCTACCTAACAAACCATGACTTTTCCAATCACTCTATCATGTCATAAATTATTCAATCAAAATTATTCGATTTCGCTTGGCCGTCAGTCTGTTAATCTTTCCCCACTTCTCCAAATTTCTTGTACAAATCAATTTCTTTATTCAATTCTTATTTAGACTGTAGGCATTATCTTCAAAATGCTGAATTTCTTCATGTTAAAAAACGAGCCAGCTGGATGGCTCAGCGGCAATCTACCACTTTTAAAATAATTTTCTCTTGCTTATTATCGCTATGAATCCTTACGGTGTCACAGCAGCTAGCTCGATAGCAATACTCATGCAATGCTTATTGGAGTTAGCCGTAAATCCCGTAAGGGTTTGTGCGAATGCTACGCTTGTTCCATCCAGGGCTTTAACTAACCATTGGGTGCAAAACTGCGGGCAATTGCACAGCTGAGATGGGAGTGCTTCTTACACCGACTAAGGCTTAAAGGACGTTATTATCTTTAAAAGCTGTTCATCGTTCTGAATTGCATAAATAATAGGAATTATGTATTAAAAAGGTACGATATTAATTAATCAATATGTTTCTATTAAAAAACCTATTTTGTATAGCTAAAAAAATTTATTTAAAGGCGACCAAATTAAATCTTAATACTTTAAAACATGTTGCAATGTCTTTCAAAATATAACTTTAAAAAAATTATATGAATTTAAAAATGAACAACTGCACACAGCAGGACAGAACTCGCAATCTTACGATTGCAAGACTGTTACGCTACCAACTAAGCTATCATTTAATCATTTATAGTACTACTACATAGAAATTTGAGTTTACGTAAGAATAACAAAAAAGTATTTGGCGATCACGGATTGGCGAGGTTTTTTTTCCTGTCGAATGCAAAAGTGTTACTGGTGGGAAAACTAGCTTAGTAATATTTGAAGTTGTTTTACAAAATAACTACCGGAATCGAACCATTGTGTCTCTTCCTGCACAAATATGCAAGTTTTTTGGCTGATTTTCACCCCGGGGTTTCACCCCTTAAAACTCATTTGCGACCCCCCTTTCTAACCAATTCTTGTTCGTCTTGATGAGTACTATCATCCCTGAAAGTTTGTTGCACCATTTCAGATACACCCTGTATATTACATTATAACATTAAGCGTGATTTAAAAATTTTAAATCATGATTTCGATGCTTTATTAATTAGTTTTTTTGATGGTGTCTTATTTTTGGATGAATCTCAAAGAAACAAAATCCAGAATTGATGAAAATACTCCAGTTTTTGTTAATTTTTTGGGTCCAGTGATCGGAAGTTTAATTTAACAATGCTTTTTTATAATTTAGTGTTTGGAAAATTTTCCGGAAAATTTACCGGAAAATTTTCCAGAAAATTTTCCGTTTCAAAATTTTCCGGAAAACCCACATCTCTAATTTCAACAACACCGAAACATTTACTTCAGCTTTTAAGATTTACTCATATTGTGAGGAGTATTTTAATTGAGAATATCTTTCTTAGATTAAAAATACAACACAAAAATATTGACAGTCTCATTAACGTACCTTTCATTTATTCTTCCATGGAATTTATTTTGTGCCACAATTTAACCGCTATTTTACATTAAATTGAATTGAATTTATATTTTAACTTTTCGAGAGCAGGGAAAAAATTATGTGTGACCTTTAAAAATTGGTTGTTAGTGGAGGGTTTTACTGTTTTATTTTTTGCATTTTTAATGACATGGAAATGTTTTTCAGGATGATGTGGGCGGCCGGTGTGTTGGCATCCGTGTGCAGCATAACCTATCCCGCCATCAGCTCCTTTGTCTCCATGCATGCTGACGCAGACAAGCAGGGTGAGACTTTATTTTTTTCATAAAGTAACTTTTGTATGTCATATACAGTGTTTCATCTTCTAAGAGAGGTAGGGTACATCAAGAATAGGTTATACTCTGTTCATTTTGAACTGGCCCTTGAAAATATTTCCTTCCTCCACCACCGATCGGTAACCATAGCAACTATCCACGTCAAAGTGATGAAGAAGGCTTACTATTGGCTACTCGATGAGCGTAACTATGGTTACGGTTCTAGCGTGGGGGAAAGCACTATTTTTCAATAGCCAATTCTAAATGAAGAGAGTATAGGGGGTCGCAAGTGTGGTTAAAGGGGTGAAAATTAGCCTCGCATATTTGGCCTAAAAGAGCAACAATTGTTCGATTCCAGCATTTATTATATTCAACCAATTCAAAATTTTCATGTAAAAATGAGATTTAAGTGTTAATTCTAATCAAAAACAGTGACAGTAATTACTAAATAAAACCATGCCTCATTTTTGTGTAAAAATCAATTAAAATCAATCTTTGAATTATATTGATTTAATCAAATTAATTTAATTATTCTTCTTCTAAATGGAATTCTTGGTTAGTGTTTATCGCAATTATTGATTTCAAACCCTGCTGTTTACTCCTTTTCGTCATAAAATTTTTTTCATTGGTACTGCTTAACCAAGGATAGTAAACGAGTCACGTGATTTTTTGCTTCAGTATTTTTTATTTTATTTAAAATATACTGATTTTTTATGTATTTAGAGAGTCTAACTAAGGTTAGAGGGAGTAAATGTCTCTTCCTCTTTCGATCAACTGCCCCTCAGCTTCTTCCTTTCTCCCCTCCGAGTCTGTCAAAATCACGTGACCCTTTTACTATCGTTGGTTAAGCAGTAATAAAATTTGTTCTTGAAATGCCAGGCAGTTTTAGGTAGTTACTTTGACCTATCTCTCTGTCACGCATCTAGAAGTTTAAAAAATTGTGATCATCAAATAGCCTTGCAAACCATTTTTAAAGCATACAACTATTTTTTTTACTTAAATTGTGGTAGTTGAACATTTTTGATTGAAACCATGAAACCAATGATTTTTTCAAAAAATCCAGTTGATTTAACCCTTTCAGACCCAGGGGTACAGAATATGTCCGAACGCCCGAACGATGTTCAGGGGAAATTTTTGCCCCAGATAGAAAGGAAAACTAAAAAAATTGAATCATCAATAGCTGACAAACGAATATTTTGGGTAGTGACTGCATCATAACCTCTAATTTTAACGGAAATGAGGTGAAAACTCCTAAATTTTGGATGTAGAGTGGGAAAACAACGGATCTGCGCAAAAAATCTTAGTTTTCTGGGTGAATGTCTGAAAGTTGGCTTTTCCTTGCTTTTTGTTTAGTATGCAGGAAAAACAACGTATTCGTGGCAGGATGAGTAATTTCTACTGTATAAATAGCGTTCTTGTTTTCTAACATTCATGTTCTTCACTGAAAAGTTTAGTTAATTAAGGAGAATTTTACAGGTAGCTTAAATTTGAGAAGGATAGATAATTTTTCATATTTTAAGAAAAGAGGCACTTCTGAACTAAGATTATAAGTGTGTAAGAAAGACTGAAAAGAGATTATAAAGATCATTAAAACTTAAATTTTTATGGATTATGCGAAAATATGGAATCTGAAAAAGAAAATTTATAATTGAAAAAACTATAACTTCTTTGAATGAAATCTCATTTTGGGGGAAATTTGGTTGAATACAAATCGTGTTCTGGGGAAATTTTGGGCCCTGAAACATTTTCTGCACCTCTGTTCAGACCTAGCTGCCCCAATTGCCCATAAGATCCAATGGTAATCTCGGGCACCTTAGGTATGAAAGGGTTAAATCAAGCAACCCTGACTGGTTATTATCATAAGTGAATGTGTGTTTTGTGTTTAGGGCTGGTGCAGGGCATCATCACAGGGATGCGGGGCCTTTGCAACGGGCTGGGCCCTGCCCTGTACGGCTTCATCTTCTACATGTTCGACGTTGACCTGAGCGAGGACGTCGAGACACCCACCAGCCGCAACGGGACCTCCCCAACCGACCAGCCCAGGGTAACTATTAGCACTATTTTATAATACCCATGTTATTGGAAAATGTTTTGAGCCCAGGCGGGGAAAAACATTCAAAAGAAAAAGAATTGTGTATTTTTAATTAAATAATGCATCAATTTTTATGTTTATGCTACAACAATTGATTTTAAACTACAACAATCGATGATATGACCTACAACAATTGAATCGTCAGTTTGAAGAAGGGAATAAGTCCAAAAATCAAGTTTTGAGAAAATCGAAAAAAGTAATGGAATTTTCATTGTATGGACATCGATTTCACAACTTCAAGGGGCGATATCTCCCTATAGGGGTTAGTTATTTTCCCCCTCTTTTCACCCATGTGTAGGGCAAAGCTTGGAGATTGTTTTGAGCACAAAAAGTCAATAGACGAGATTAGTGTGACGTTTTTTGTTTTGTTTGGAAACGTAAATTCAGTCTGTGATTGGTTCCGTGAACTGTACGGACAGTACGGATCCGTATGTAACCAATCACGGATCGAATCAACGTTTCCAAACAAAACAAGAAACCGGAAGTGACGTTTTCACTAATCTCCTCTATTTGTCATTTTTTGGACTTGGATTCCCTTCTTCAAACTGACGATTCAATTAATGTTACATCTTCTCTCGTTATATTGATGGTTTTGCCATGATGTTAGCCCTGAAATGTTGATTTTCAAGCATAAAATGGACCAAAAAAGTTGTTAGGACGCTTCGATTTTAAATCCTTTTTATTCAGAAACCTTCCCGGAAGTGAGTAGATCAAGGTGGTAAAGTTTAAAAGTTAATGTAGGTGGGAAAACTTTAAAACTATAAAGGACATACATACAGACAAACATTGATATTTATCAATATAGATGTAATTTAGATGAGCATGATGTTTCCCAATGCTGGTCCTTGTGAATTTCTGTCTGAGTGCTGATGCATCTGTTTCAGCTGATCCCCGGCCCCCCGTTCGTGTTTGGGGCCCTGCTGGTCGTGGTGGCACTGCTGGTGGCGGCCTTCATCCCCGACTCCCGCCCCCCTCCCACCACCACCGAGGTGGTGTGCTCGGACCAGCCGCTCATGCAGGACACCGAGCCCTTATAGCAATCACTGCGCCGCTCGACCGTCGCCACGGAGACCGCGGTCTGAGCAGCCCTTGTGTACATAGGACCGTAGACCCAGGGGTGTGATGACGGACGAGGGTTGTTGTTGTAAATCACCTCCTGTCCCCTGATCGCGTGATCCAAGTGTCGCTTAATCGCTAAATGTGCGTTTGGGAATTTTCCACCGAGACAGCGACGAACATGATTTATTGGTGCAAAAGCACAATTTCAAAAATATAAGAAAAAATTTAAGAAATATAGGTACAGGGATGATTAATTTGGTTGCATACACTCCAACTTCTACGGAATTTCCGTAGTTGCTACGGAAATGGAGTGGAAACTACGGAGTTACGGATACATATCGAAAACTACGGATCCAGCTTTTTTAATGATGCGATATTTTCAATTCATAGTTTTTAATGTTAAAAGTGTTAATTTGCATAAAATTTCCTTTTTTCTTCAGGAATTATTTTCATTTTATCAATTTAATTTTTAATTCTTAACACATTTGTTTTTATTTACTAATTTATGGTTATTTAACTGTGCTTTATTTAAAATAAATTATAGAGTACATAAAAAGTGAATTAAGGGCTTGTTATTCAATGCTTTAAAATTGACATTTTTTAATAAAGTTAATTATAATCTACAAAATTGCATTGTGTGTTGTTTTAAAAAAGTAATAAGTTGTTTTAAGTTAATTTTTTAGTTATATGATAATTTTAATATGTTGATTAAAATATGATAATATTGAGAATATTTTTAAACATGTTATTAACGACTAGTACTTTGCTGTTAATGCATTATGTCGGTAAAGACTACTGATTGAAGGGTTGCCAATGTTGGAGTGTATGTGGTTGCAAACCTCAGTTGTCAACCAGGTCGTATTCTGTCATTCTTCGTCAAATTCACAAGTCAAAGTTGGGAAATCAAAGTTCAACTTGAGGTGCACCTTAGGTTAAAAGGGGTACGTTAAAGGGTAAACCTAAGGTTAGTTAAAGGTAGTTAGGAAGGTTAAAAGGTCACCTTAGTTAAGTAGGGGTACTAAAGCACCTTCTTCAAAAAAGTAGGAAGGGGTAGTTATTCGTGAGAAGAGTTTGGTTCATCATAAACATAGCCTTAAAAGGATCAAATGAATATTTTTAATATTTTGGGCACTTAAAGTTTAAAATTATCTTTTATTTAATTTTTTACTTTTACGTTAACATGTTGTTACGCCCACCAAGATTTTGAAGTTGACAACTGAGTCATTAACCTAAAATTCCAATTATTAACTTCCCTACAGACGCAAAACCTAGATAACCTCACATTTTGTCAACTACGTTGACAACCAAGTTGATCATCTGTACACCGAAAGAAGAGCTCATCAATAGTACCAAGTAGTAATCCATTTATAAGGCAACAAAGCTGAGCTGACTATCTAGTTGTTTTATATGGTGTTTTAATGTTATTGGTCTTGCTATAAAATCATGTAGTTCAGATTTAAATACAAAAATTTTCCAAGTATTAATAGTGGTAAGCATTTATAACATTAGGATTTTCTATAGACTATATTTCAATTATTAGACCTTGTGATTGACTTTACACCAATAAATCTTTTACTCGATCAACGGATAAAAACTTCGTTTGATCTCATCCGAAAAAAAGACTTTGATCTTAAAAATTTTAGTAAAAGCTATGAAATCAGGTTACTACTTACATTTGGGTTTTAAATTCTTAAGCAACCATTTGGTGGATAAGTGACTCAACAATGATCACGTGATCTGGGGATTTACTGAAATATGTTGTAGCTCCGACACCCTCCGTCTTTCTCTTTCCTATGGGGTCTATGGGAGTTATCCTTGAAAATATCTAGCTCTCACCCATTCATAAACGATGTCTCGCTTCACCCAGGGATGAGACATTTTCTTCTGCCTTTTTTTTTTCGTAAAACTTTCTTCATACCTTTTCTTTTTAAAAAATTACTATCTACTTTTTATGAAAAAAATCAGCTAACATGAGCTGGAATAATTTTCTCCGAATGGAGAATCGCAGCATCTCTTAAAATTCTAAATATTCAATTTTAATTTATTAAAAATTTATGAGATATTTTATTACAGAAAGCTCCTAACAGTTTGATGTCACATGTGCCTCTTGGAAATGTGAGAAACACCGTTTTAATGGAAACACTAGGCTATAAAAAAACTAGAGCTTAGTGTCTTTCAAAGCGGAATGATAGTAAACAAGGCACATTTGACATCACAAGCTGTTTCAGCTCAGGTAGAAAAGAAGCTATTTTTAATTGAAAATAACTTAAAATTTAGAATTAAAAATTTAATTTATTTTAAATTAAAATGTTTTTTGGAGGTTTAAGCCATTCTAAATACATTAATATTAAAAAACTTTGACTGCAATTGTCCATTGTGGCCTTCTGAAATAGATTTTTTTGGGGGGGAAATCATTTTAAATCATGAGTAACTTTATAACTTAATTGAAATAAAAAATTGTAAAAGTAGGATAATGTTAATAGCACCAAAGCTGCATATCGGCAAACAATCCATGCCATGAAATAAATAACATTAAATACTAAGCCATAAGAAAAGATGGACAAGGTAGCGACAGAGTTTTGAACTTGTTTTTTCCTCAAATGGTTTATTATTTAAAATCTGCACGCTACATTTTCCCGCAAAAGTGTTTTTTTGTTGGTTTTCAGTGTGGGAAGTGTCACCTCCCCCCTCCAAGCGTGACATCGTTTGTGAGAGTGAGTTCTTTCTAGAGAGCAGCGAGAGGTTTTTAACCTCTCGAGTACAGATTTGTAAATAAGAGGTGCAACCCCAAATGCTATTATAGTGTCACGTTCTCTTTCGCCTGTATAGACCTCTTTTCGAAGCAAAAAAATAATGAGACATCTAGTATGGTTTCTTCCTTCGTTATTTTTTTATGTAAAAAGGTACAATGCCATCTTATTGAAACTCTACGAGCTATCGATGCCATTGCGAAAGTTATCTTGCGCAAATGGTGATTCAGCGGGAACGGTTAATTTATTAGGCAATAAAATAAACTTTGGATCCCCTTCGTGAGGGCTAAAAGAGTGGAATAGACAATACCGGCATTTTTTGAAAACAGAAAAAAATTCACTTTTCCAGTAAAGGAACTAGATCTAAATAAGCGACATTAAAAGTTTCGAAAGAATTTAGTTAATTCAGTATTTGAAAATAAATATCGAGACACTCCCTTTGTCTTTGTTTAGGATTGAAGTACATCGCTTGACTTTGAATTGCTTGAACAATTAAAGCATTTATTTGATTTTCCGGGATAGATGGCCGTGTTTGAATGGAATTTCCAAACGTTTCGCTCTCAGCTTCGGAGAGCATCCTCAGTGGCAAAAAATCAACTGATAAAAATTGAAAATAAAAACAAATACCAAACAATTACAGCGTGAATGCTAACGTGGAATGAAAATGAGGTCAGATACTAATACTATTGTTGTGCTGGCTTTATCCCGCATTTCTTAAGTGCCGGGTGCCAGACGCTCGGAATGGAAACACCCTCCTCTTTTCTATTGAAATTATTCTTGTGTTTGAAAATTTCTATTGCTTCTCTTATTAATCGGATGGATTGATGGTTGGTTGTTGCCAACAACCAACCATCAATCCATCCCATTTCCATTCCGAGCGTCTGGCACCCGGCACATAAGAAATGCGGGATAAAGCCAGCACAACAATAGTATTAGTATCTGATCTCATTTTCATTCCACGTTAGCATTCACGCTGTAATTGTTTGGTATTTGTTTTTATTTTCAATTTTTATCAGTTGATTTTTTGCCACTGAGGATGCTCTCCGAAGCTGAGAGCGAAACGTTTGGAAATTCCATTCAAACACGGCCATCTATCCTGGAAAATCAAATAAATGTATCTTCAGGTCGTGGAAGTTTTCATCAATTTAAATTAAAGCATTGTTTAAAATCAATGTATAGGATAAAAGTCGCACATTTTAAAAAATTTGACGTTTTCGCGCTCTTTTTTTAAAGTCAAACTTTGAAATTAAATTAAAAAATAACTGCGAGCATATTCCTCTCAAGGATACCTCTATCGAATAAAAAAAATTTTAAATGGGGGAATCGCCCATTGATGAAGGAGATCAAAGATCCCTGAAACACTTGTACGCTTTTAAATTTGTTTTTATTGCGTAATAAATTGCTTTGAACTGTTCTTGCTTTATTAATGCCATAGTTTTAAAACTTAAATACAGGATGGTCGTATGTTTGCAAGCATGGCAAGAGTTCGCTATTTATCGTGTGAAGAATCGGTGTTGCACCTATTTTTTGCGCCAGAATGAATCACAATAAGCACTTGAGTGCCGAAAAAAATTAAGAGTTGATCGCTCCTTTGCTTCCAGTGCGTGGCACTTACTTCATCAGTTGATATTGTTCTTTACAGAGTCTAACAATTAGGAAATCAGCAAATACATTTTGGTATATTAACTGTTGGTTGTAATAAACTACAAAGTTTAATTTATTTGTAATAATAAAATTGCTTGAATCACCACATCAGTAGGGGTCTAGGAGAAATTATAGTGGTGTCCTCTATTGTAGTAGCATCGGACTGAACTGCCACTACCATAAAAGCACTGTCATTGTGGAATCACTCATGAAATTTTTTAATTAGAGTCAAGAATACTTAATAGCCATGTTGTCTAACGTTTTATTATTAGCTATAAAAAAGTGAAATAACTGCTTAGACCGAATTGAGGTCGATGGATGAAAAAACAAGAGCTAGCCTTTATTAGAAATTTGTGAGGAATTGATTAAATGTATTAGACTAAAGCTTGGTCGACCAAAAGACCATTGGTCAGAAATTTCTATTGAATACGGTATCAGCTTTAAATGCCAAATGAGTTTTTCATATTATAGAAAAAAAATTAAAGCCTGAGCTGCTTCGTTGAGGTTTCGTAGTTTAGTGGCCATATGACTGCCCTGTGCACCTAAGTAGAAGACGAGAGATATTTTTTATTCCTCTCTTGGTTTGTATAACTGACAAATAACTTTTTAAAATACTCTCCAACGCGGTCTTCTAAAACAGGAAAATCCGTGTTGGTTTTTCAAAAGAGGGGTGCTTGTGCCCCCATGCATGATTCGAAAGTGTACTACATGCAAATTGCAACTGGGGGCGGTACTTACATTTTAGACCAATCGGAACACTATTTTCAGGTGATGAAACGGAACTGTATCAACAAAGACGTTCTTTACCCACGCGTTTTCCTTCTTTGAAAGATTTTTATCCTATTTTTCCATTAAAAATTGGAGTGAGACTTTTTTACGTTATAAGGGTACATTTAAACAAACATAATTTGGGGTTTAGGGTTAAACGTTATCATTCACATTTGTTCCCCTTTTAAAATCATTTAATCAATTTTGTTTTCAGAATTATATTCCTCTATTTTTTTTAATACTAAATAAAATTAATCATTAATTTGGCAGTAAAAAGTAATGTTTTTAGTTCTGATTTAATTTTTTAATCTGAAATTGAATTCTTAGGATAGAATTTTTATCAAGCTTTTTCTTTTTGTATTTTTGATAAGTTAGAATCAATTTAGTTTTTTTAAAATGTAATTGTCAATGAAAATAGCAGGCAGCACTATTTTTTCCTTGTATGAATTAAATCACTTTTTATATTCTGATTCAAATAAGGAAATTAATCTCACAAAAAATATAAATAAGCATTTGTTTATTTATTCCTCTCAAACATCCGATCCACAATTATCGAAAAATAGTGTTCTGATTGGTTGAAAATGTAAGTACCGCCCCTGGTTGCGATTTGCAAGTACACTTCTGAATCATGCTGTCCCATGGTTGTGCCTGAATGTGAGTGTTCCGAATATTTTCCAGTTGACAACATTCCTGTGATTTCGTTTTGTTTTACCACCTGGGTCTGCTTTCGATCTGTCCTTTTTGAATGGCAGCGGTTGTACGGGAAGTTTCAGGAACTTCGCTAGAGGGGATCTAGGCGAGCATATTTGGAATAGGGCTCTGGTCAGAAGCCATTCTACAGAATGTGTTTCAACATTGACATTTTTAGGTGGGATTTGCATTTTGATCAACTTAATATAAAAAACTGAATTATAGTACAAAACGGGATCCGGCCGCCCAGAACAGTTAGAAATTTTGAACTAAAAATCGTGGTTTTATCTTGTATTGGTATATTTAGTACGAATTTCGGGGGGGGCTAGGCCTCCCTCTTTATACCACTGTGGTGAGATGAGTTAAAGCAGACTTTTGAAACACCCTGTATATGAACATTTTTTGTAAGGACATTCATTTAAATCTTTTAGCAAGAGCTGGGGTAACACTTGACAACTCCAGATTGTAATTTCGGTAAATTTAGAAAATTTATTACAAATTTATGTACAAAAATAGAAAACCACAATTAGTATTTAAACATTAAAACATTCTCCTTAACATCTTCCACCGTAATGCAGATATCTCATTGGGATAACAGGTTGAAAATTGTTTGCTGGGACATTTTACCAAAAGGAGATCCAGGTGTTTTACTATTTTTGTTATAAGGTATCCCAAAATTGGCTGATCTACTTGTATAGATCAAGAAATTAAAAAAAATGTTAAAGGTATAGTTCATGAGTGTTCAGACGGATGATGTCAAAATGATAATGGCACAGGGTTGGCTAGATTGGACCCAATGGGTTTTTCAAAAAAAACCATGTGAAAAACCCACATTTTGGACCCATTTTTGGGTTTTTTAAAGAAAAATCAAGATTTTGGCAGTTCTTTTAAAATATGTGTTTTTTCAAAGTTTAGGATATTTTTACAATTTTAATGGGTTTTTTCAAAATTTAAACTAGGTTTTAAAAATTAAATGGTGTTTTTTCAATTTTAGGGAGTTTTTTTAAAAAGTTAAATAAGTTCTTTCATTATTCAGTGGGTTTTTTTTCAAAACGTAGGACGTATACAGTTCAAACTAGATATAAAAAATAAGGAAGATTTTTTTGAATTTCAGTGGGTTTTTTCAAAATTTAAACCAGGTTTCAGTAAATAAGGGATGTTTTTACCATTTCAGTGGGTTTTTTCAAAGTATAAAAACTTTGAAAAACCCACTTAACTGTTAAAAAATTGACATTATTTTGACAGAACACATTTAACATAGAAAGAACTCACCAAAATTTGAAAAAACCCACTTACTTTATAGGAGAAAACCACTCAATTTTTGAAAAACCCACACTTCTTCCGAAAAAACCCAGTTTTATGTGGGTTTTTTCAGGGTTTTATTGAAAAAACCCGATAAAACCCAACCCACTTGGGTTTTTAAAAAAAACCCGGGTTTTTGCCAACCCTGTAATGGCATGACAGTTCTGAAAGGATTTCAATCTAAGGTTTGACTTTCCTTCATCGAATCAAAAGTATTGAAATTTATTTCTACCGTGGTTTCTTTTATTCTCAGTTGCGCCATCTGTTTGGATATTTGCGTTCTGAAAAATAATTTGTTGGTCTCCAGTGTAGTAAACCACGACGTTGTTCTATCTCTGTTAGTTTGTTTTCCTTTATTAGTTTTTGCTCAGGCAATTTTGGGACACCCTAGATAGTTTATGTATAGAGCCAGTATCTTAGCAATTATGTAATTTTAATGAGGAGCATTTAAGGGTGGGTTTATGTGCAGTGAATAGACGAAAACTTTTCGAAAAATGGAGGACCAGATTGGTCATCGATCAGGAAATTCTCCTACTTAACATTGCGCCGTTCTAACCTCTGCATTTAACCAGGACCTCTGTATGAATGGCCTCACAACTCCGAAGTATGACATCATACGTAGGTCGAAATCGGCGAATTAGTAATGTAAAGTCGGTTGTTGTGTAGGGCCATTATAAACCCTACACAATATTAGTAATGTATTAATTACAATATTAGTAATTATATTAGTAATGTAAAGTTGTGTAGGGCCATTTATATGGATGATCTTGATATAAGCCCACCCTTAATTGAGCACCTCATGTTGGACTTCTTTCATTGAAGCGGATTGTGTTTTTAAATATCTTTTTAAATCTTATTTGAATATGTACTCAATAACGTAGCTTTTTTATGTGATTCATGTCCATTTCTTATTTAATCAGAACCTGTATTTGTTTTTTAACTGTATGAACCTGGTATTCAAATTCATCTGCCCCCACTAGAATTAAAACAGTGTTTTAAAAGATTTATTCTTTTTTTCTGCAACTCTACACTAATGTTAATAGTGTAAAAAATGGTTATTCTGTGAAAAAAGATACATACATAGTCTTGAAATGAAACATGTGACAGACTCAAAGTTGGTAAATTTATTTGTTAAAAATTTTTGAAAATAGTCCTTTCCCTAAAAGTTTGATGTAGTTTTCTTTTTAAAGTTTTTTTTGTGTACAAAATTGAATGTGTATAGAACTCGTCTGTATTTTTTTAGATTGTTGAAAATTTATATGATGTTTTATGTATATCTATCCATACCAAATAAAACAATTCCTTAATATAGTGTATATGGCTGATAAAAAAACAATGCTTTTTTGGTTTAGAATGTGGACAGGTAGGGACACAAATTTTCCCTAATGTTGATGGTGGTTTTTTGGGTCTTGTTTTGGAGTCAATTATTTTGAGAAAAAAAAACGACAAATCTTAATGATGTTAACCTTCTTGGAAAAAATGAGGGTACAGCTTCGATAAGAGTCTACCAGCCGCCATGTTTACCCACAGCTCAAATGATGACTGACAACCATAGAGATTTAACTGATAATATCATCGTTATTAGACACTATAATTATTAGATCTACTAAATAATATCTTAGGATCCGTTAATAATGATATTAATAGTTAGATCTATATGGTTGTATGTCATCATTTGAGCTGTGGGTAAACATGGCGGCTGGTAGACTCTTATTGAAGCTGTGCCGAAATGAGACTTCACAAATTACCCTCTCAACATTTCTAGGCAAAGGGGCCCTCCACTAAAAATTTCAGAATAGGTACCAAAACTAGTTAAAGCCTTGTTTTTACGGTCGAATTTCCAAAAAAAATTATAAGGATGATCCAAGATCCTTTTTTACAAGGAACTTTATAATATCAAGAGGCAAAAATCCTATGCCTAAAATGTATTGAAACTATTTAATTTGCATGGTGGGAGGGGGTTTGAGAAAGAATTTTGGGCCCCCTTCCCCGTTTAAAAATATGGCCCGATAATGACTTTTTTTTTCAGGATATTTGGGACCCTCTCGAAAAAAAATTATACACGCCACTGTGATGCATCACTGTAAAAAAATACGACATTTTACACCAAAAGTGGTGGATAGAAATTGACTCCATATATTGAGAGATGTCCCTTCGAATCGCGGTGTAACATCTCTCGAATCGCGGTGTAACCGTATGGAGGCAATTTCTATGCGCCACTTTTGGTGTAAAGTGTCGTAATTTTTTTACAGTGTGGGCATTCTTTTTTCTGAATGACTAGTTTTATTCCGGTTTTATAGCATAACGATAGTTCCCCCCCCGGAAAATTGATTCGATTGTAACTGTCGGTTTAAGAAGCACCATATACCGCAAGATTAAGATGGGAAAAAAAGGAATCTAGATTTCTTCGGTACTTCACTGAATCACTGCTTTAGACTGGGAACACAGTGTTTTCAAATGAATTGTACGAATCAAAATTTTAAAAAAGTGCATTAATAAGATATTGGAATCGGGTAACACAACTGACAGATTTAATACTGCATCGAGTAAATTATATTCTAGTAAAATCGATGAATCAATGTGAATCAGTTTTATTTGTAATTTTCAATGTATATTATGGAATCGCAATCAGTCCCAAATTTAGTTCTCACTGAACGGAAATTCCATTTTGCTTCATCAAAAGCTAACTAAAATTAGCGTGATGAGTCTTGCGGCATTATTCGCAGCTATACCTGATCAGCAGTTAACCATCGGTTAATTAAGTTCCACCAATTAGAGTCAGAGCCCATTTTCTCTCTTTAGCTGCTCGTAGGGATCTAAAAAATCTTTCGATTCGATTCCGGAATCATTTCTGAGGTTCGATTCTTGGATTCGATTCCAACCTGGAATCGATTCCATAGAGCCAGTATCGAAAAAGTAGAATCGAACTCATCTATTTCAATCACTATTAAAAGATAATTAGTAATTATTAATTTAATTAATAACCAGCAAAATATTAATTAATAATCAAAATACTAATTAATTAGTGAACAAATTTGTTAATAATTATCTGCATTAATCAGAAAACAAATATTCGATTCCTAAGATTCGATTCCTGCTGTATAATACTAATTAATCATCAAAATACTAATTAGTGAACAAAATTGTTTATAAATATCAATATTAATTGGAAAATTAAGTACGATTCCTATTCAATTCCTGCTGTATAATACTAATTAATCATCAGAATACTAATCAGTGAACAAAATTGTTTATAAATATCAATATTAATTGGAAAATTAAGTACGATTCCTATTCGATTCCTGCTGTATAATACTAATTAATCATCAAAATACTAATCAGTGAACAAAATTGTTTATAAATATCAATATTAATTGGAAAATTAAGTACGATTCCTATTCGATTCCTGCTGTATAATACTAATTAATCATCAAAATACTAATCAGTGAACAAAATTGTTTATAATCAATATTAATTGGAAAATTAAGTACGATTCCTATTCGATTCCTGCTGTATAATACTAATTAATCATCAAAGTACTAATCAGTGAACAAAATTGTTTATAAATATCAATATTAATTGGAAAATTAAGTACGATTCCTATTCGATTCCTGCTGTATAATACTAATTAGTCATCAAAATACTAATCAGTGAACAAAATTGTTTATAAATATCAATATTAATTGGAAAATTAAGTACAATTCCTATTCGATTCCTGCTGTATAATACTAATTAATCATCAAAATACTAATCAGTGAACAAAATTGTTTATAATCAATATTAATTGGAAAATTAAGTACGATTCCTATTCGATTCCTGCTGTATAGTACTAATTAATCATCAAAATACTAATCAGTGAACAATATTGTTTATAATTATCAATATTAATTGGAAAATTAAGTACGATTCCTATTCGATTCCTGCTGGAATCGATTCCTTGGTATCGATTCCAAGGCATTCGATTCCAAATTGATTCCGGAATCGATTCTTTCAGAAATATTTAGAACCCTAGCTGCTCGTTAACCGCTGGTTAAGTGCGGCAGTGAATAAGGCCATGTATTAAACTTCTCTAATTTTATAAAAATTTGTTTCGTTCTAGTCAATGAACTGTAAAAAATTGTTTTAGAAGTGTGACTGATGTGTATGTAGTTAGGAGTATCTTCCGAGGCTGTGTGTGAATATAGCTCTGTATCTGTTTCATGCACTAGAAGAATAAAAATGGATTTTTTAAAAATTTGGCTCGTTATTTTCTGAATTTTATTAAAAATCTGACCTCAAAATAAAACTACTTTGGATCGTTCGTCGGTGCCAAAGTTCGAGAATTCAGCCAAGGAAAAAAATAAGCCAAACCGCGAAGAGATCGGACTGTAAGTTCCAGAGTTGTAAATTCCGCGGAAACGGTTGGGCGGAAGGAAACGGCGTCGGTGCCAAAGTTGGAGAATTCAGCCAAGGAAAAAAATAAGCCAAACCGCGAAGAGATCGGACTGTAAGTTCCAGAGTTGTAAATTCCGCGGAAACGGTTGGGCGGAAGGGAACGGCGTCGGTGCCAAAGTTGGAGAATTCAGCCAAGGAAAAAAATAAGCCAAACCGCGAAGAGATCGGACTGTAAGTTCCAGAGTTGTAAATTCCGCGGAAACGGTTGGGCGGAAGGGAACGGCGTCGGTGCCAAAGTTCGCGAATTCAGCCAAGGAAAAAAATAAGCCAAACCGCGAAGAGATCGGACTGTAAGTTCCAGAGTTGTAAATTCCGCGGAAACGGTTGGGCGGAAGGGAACGGCGTCGGTGCCAAAGTTGGAGAATTCAGCCAAGGAAAAAAATAAGCCAAACCGCGAAGAGATCGGACTGTAAGTTCCAGAGTTGTAAATTCCGCGGAAACGGTTGGGCGGAAGGGAACGGCGTCGGTGCCAAAGTTCGAGAATTCAGGCAAGGAAAAAAATAAGCCAAACCGCGAAGAGATCGGACTGTAAGTTCCAGAGTTGTAAATTCCGCGGAAACGGTTGGGCGGAAGGGAACGGCGTCGGTGCCAAAGTTCGAGAATTCAGCCAAGGAAAAAAATAAGCCAAACCGCGAAGAGATCGGACTGTAAGTTCCAGAGTTGTAAATTCCGCGGAAACGGTTGGGCGGAAGGGAACGGCGTCGGTGCCAAAGTTGGAGAATTCAGCCAAGGAAAAAAATAAGCCAAACCGCGAAGAGATCGGACTGTAAGTTCCAGAGTTGTAAATTCGGCGGAAACGGTTGGGCGGAAGGGAACGGCGTCGGTGCCAAAGTTCGAGAATTCAGCCAAGGAAAAAAATAAGCCAAACCGCGAAGAGATCGGACTGTAAGTTCCAGAGTTGTAAATTCCGCGGAAACGGTTGGGCGGAAGGGAACGGCGTCGGTGCCAAAGTTCGAGAATTCAGCCAAGGAAAAAAATAAGCCAAACCGCGAAGAGATCGGACTGTAAGTTCCAGAGTTGTAAATTCCGCGGAAACGGTTGGGCGGAAGGGAACGGCGTCGGTGCCAAAGTTCGAGAATTCAGGCAAGGAAAAAAATAAGCCAAACCGCGAAGAGATCGGACTGTAAGTTCCAGAGTTGTAAATTCCGCGGAAACGGTTGGGCGGAAGGGAACGGCGTCGGTGCCAAAGTTGGAGAATTCAGCCAAGGAAAAAAATAAGCCAAACCGCGAAGAGATCGGACTGTAAGTTCCAGAGTTGTAAATTCCGCGGAAACGGTTGGGCGGAAGGGAACGGCGTCGGTGCCAAAGTTCGCGAATTCAGCCAAGGAAAAAAATAAGCCAAACCGCGAAGAGATCGGACTGTAAGTTCCAGAGTTGTAAATTCCGCGGAAACGGTTGGGCGGAAGGGAACGGCGTCGGTGCCAAAGTTGGAGAATTCAGCCAAGGAAAAAAATAAGCCAAACCGCGAAGAGATCGGACTGTAAGTTCCAGAGTTGTAAATTCCGCGGAAACGGTTGGGCGGAAGGGAACGGCGTCGGTGCCAAAGTTCGAGAATTCAGCCAAGGAAAAAAATAAGCCAAACCGCGAAGAGATCGGACTGTAAGTTCCAGAGTTGTAAATTCCGCGGAAACGGTTGGGCGGAAGGGAACGGCGTCGGTGCCAAAGTTCGAGAATTCAGCCAAGGAAAAAAATAAGCCAAACCGCGAAGAGATCGGACTGTAAGTTCCAGAGTTGTAAATTCCGCGGAAACGGTTGGGCGGAAGGGAACGGCGTCGGTGCCAAAGTTGGAGAATTCAGCCAAGGAAAAAAATAAGCCAAACCGCGAAGAGATCGGACTGTAAGTTCCAGAGTTGTAAATTCCGCGGAAACGGTTGGGCGGAAGGGAACGGCGTCGGTGCCAAAGTTCGCGAATTCAGCCAAGGAAAAAAATAAGCCAAACCGCGAAGAGATCGGACTGTAAGTTCCAGAGTTGTAAATTCCGCGGAAACGGTTGGGCGGAAGGGAACGGCGTCGGTGCCAAAGTTCGAGAATTCAGCCAAGGAAAAAAATAAGCCAAACCGCGAAGAGATCGGACTGTAAGTTCCAGAGTTGTAAATTCCGCGGAAACGGTTGGGCGGAAGGGAACGGCGTCGGTGCCAAAGTTGGAGAATTCAGCCAAGGAAAAAAATAAGCCAAACCGCGAAGAGATCGGACTGTAAGTTCCAGAGTTGTAAATTCCGCGGAAACGGTTGGGCGGAAGGGAACGGCGTCGGTGCCAAAGTTCGAGAATTCAGCCAAGGAAAAAAATAAGCCAAACCGCGAAGAGATCGGACTGTAAGTTCCAGAGTTGTAAATTCCGCGGAAACGGTTGGGCGGAAGGGAACGGCGTCGGTGCCAAAGTTGGAGAATTCAGCCAAGGAAAAAAATAAGCCAAACCGCGAAGAGATCGGACTGTAAGTTCCAGAGTTGTAAATTCCGCGGAAACGGTTGGGCGGAAGGGAACGGCGTCGGTGCCAAAGTTCGCGAATTCAGCCAAGGAAAAAAATAAGCCAAACCGCGAAGAGATCGGACTGTAAGTTCCAGAGTTGTAAATTCCGCGGAAACGGTTGGGCGGAAGGGAACGGCGTCGGTGCCAAAGTTCGAGAATTCAGCCAAGGAAAAAAATAAGCCAAACCGCGAAGAGATCGGACTGTAAGTTCCAGAGTTGTAAATTCCGCGGAAACGGTTGGGCGGAAGGGAACGGCGTCGGTGCCAAAGTTCGAGAATTCAGCCAAGGAAAAAAATAAGCCAAACCGCGAAGAGATCGGACTGTAAGTTCCAGAGTTGTAAATTCCGCGGAAACGGTTGGGCGGAAGGGAACGGCGTCGGTGCCAAAGTTGGAGAATTCAGCCAAGGAAAAAAATAAGCCAAACCGCGAAGAGATCGGACTGTAAGTTCCAGAGTTGTAAATTCCGCGGAAACGGTTGGGCGGAAGGGAACGGCGTCGGTGCCAAAGTTCGCGAATTCAGCCAAGGAAAAAAATAAGCCAAACCGCGAAGAGATCGGACTGTAAGTTCCAGAGTTGTAAATTCCGCGGAAACGGTTGGGCGGAAGGGAACGGCGTCGGTGCCAAAGTTGGAGAATTCAGCCAAGGAAAAAAATAAGCCAAACCGCGAAGAGATCGGACTGTAAGTTCCAGAGTTGTAAATTCCGCGGAAACGGTTGGGCGGAAGGGAACGGCGTCGGTGCCAAAGTTCGAGAATTCAGGCAAGGAAAAAAATAAGCCAAACCGCGAAGAGATCGGACTGTAAGTTCCAGAGTTGTAAATTCCGCGGAAACGGTTGGGCGGAAGGGAACGGCGTCGGTGCCAAAGTTGGAGAATTCAGCCAAGGAAAAAAATAAGCCAAACCGCGAAGAGATCGGACTGTAAGTTCCAGAGTTGTAAATTCCGCGGAAACGGTTGGGCGGAAGGGAACGGCGTCGGTGCCAAAGTTCGCGAATTCAGCCAAGGAAAAAAATAAGCCAAACCGCGAAGAGATCGGACTGTAAGTTCCAGAGTTGTAAATTCCGCGGAAACGGTTGGGCGGAAGGGAACGGCGTCGGTGCCAAAGTTGGAGAATTCAGCCAAGGAAAAAAATAAGCCAAACCGCGAAGAGATCGGACTGTAAGTTCCAGAGTTGTAAATTCCGCGGAAACGGTTGGGCGGAAGGGAACGGCGTCGGTGCCAAAGTTCGAGAATTCAGCCAAGGAAAAAAATAAGCCAAACCGCGAAGAGATCGGACTGTAAGTTCCAGAGTTGTAAATTCCGCGGAAACGGTTGGGCGGAAGGGAACGGCGTCGGTGCCAAAGTTGGAGAATTCAGCCAAGGAAAAAAATAAGCCAAACCGCGAAGAGATCGGACTGTAAGTTCCAGAGTTGTAAATTCCGCGGAAACGGTTGGGCGGAAGGGAACGGCGTCGGTGCCAAAGTTGGAGAATTCAGCCAAGGAAAAAAATAAGCCAAACCGCGAAGAGATCGGACTGTAAGTTCCAGAGTTGTAAATTCCGCGGAAACGGTTGGGCGGAAGGGAACGGCGTCGGTGCCAAAGTTCGCGAATTCAGCCAAGGAAAAAAATAAGCCAAACCGCGAAGAGATCGGACTGTAAGTTCCAGAGTTGTAAATTCCGCGGAAACGGTTGGGCGGAAGGGAACGGCGTCGGTGCCAAAGTTGGAGAATTCAGCCAAGGAAAAAAATAAGCCAAACCGCGAAGAGATCGGACTGTAAGTTCCAGAGTTGTAAATTCCGCGGAAACGGTTGGGCGGAAGGGAACGGCGTCGGTGCCAAAGTTCGCGAATTCAGCCAAGGAAAAAAATAAGCCAAACCGCGAAGAGATCGGACTGTAAGTTCCAGAGTTGTAAATTCCGCGGAAACGGTTGGGCGGAAGGGAACGGCGTCGGTGCCAAAGTTCGAGAATTCAGCCAAGGAAAAAAATAAGCCAAACCGCGAAGAGATCGGACTGTAAGTTCCAGAGTTGTAAATTCCGCGGAAACGGTTGGGCGGAAGGGAACGGCGTCGGTGCCAAAGTTGGAGAATTCAGCCAAGGAAAAAAATAAGCCAAACCGCGAAGAGATCGGACTGTAAGTTCCAGAGTTGTAAATTCCGCGGAAACGGTTGGGCGGAAGGGAACGGCGTCGGTGCCAAAGTTCGCGAATTCAGCCAAGGAAAAAAATAAGCCAAACCGCGAAGAGATCGGACTGTAAGTTCCAGAGTTGTAAATTCCGCGGAAACGGTTGGGCGGAAGGGAACGGCGTCGGTGCCAAAGTTCGAGAATTCAGCCAAGGAAAAAAATAAGCCAAACCGCGAAGAGATCGGACTGTAAGTTCCAGAGTTGTAAATTCCGCGGAAACGGTTGGGCGGAAGGGAACGGCGTCGGTGCCAAAGTTGGAGAATTCAGCCAAGGAAAAAAATAAGCCAAACCGCGAAGAGATCGGACTGTAAGTTCCAGAGTTGTAAATTCCGCGGAAACGGTTGGGCGGAAGGGAACGGCGTCGGTGCCAAAGTTGGAGAATTCAGCCAAGGAAAAAAATAAGCCAAACCGCGAAGAGATCGGACTGTAAGTTCCAGAGTTGTAAATTCCGCGGAAACGGTTGGGCGGAAGGGAACGGCGTCGGTGCCAAAGTTCGCGAATTCAGCCAAGGAAAAAAATAAGCCAAACCGCGAAGAGATCGGACTGTAAGTTCCAGAGTTGTAAATTCCGCGGAAACGGTTGGGCGGAAGGGAACGGCGTCGGTGCCAAAGTTGGAGAATTCAGCCAAGGAAAAAAATAAGCCAAACCGCGAAGAGATCGGACTGTAAGTTCCAGAGTTGTAAATTCCGCGGAAACGGTTGGGCGGAAGGGAACGGCGTCGGTGCCAAAGTTCGCGAATTCAGCCAAGGAAAAAAATAAGCCAAACCGCGAAGAGATCGGACTGTAAGTTCCAGAGTTGTAAATTCCGCGGAAACGGTTGGGCGGAAGGGAACGGCGTCGGTGCCAAAGTTCGAGAATTCAGCCAAGGAAAAAAATAAGCCAAACCGCGAAGAGATCGGACTGTAAGTTCCGCTTTTTCACAAATCCCGCAAGGTTTTATGCTTTGATATAATGCGGTTGCGTCACAAAGAAATAACATCCTAATAGCTATTAAGTTTTAAAGTTATTGAATCCCGCTGGAGCAGTGGTAGGACGCCAGCGTAGCATGCGGTGGTTCGTAGGTTCTATCCCCAGATAATATTTTATTAATATCTCCAAAAAACAGCAAAAATGAAGTCCATACGCATGCGCATTGTTATCAAAGTATAAAAACCTTGCGGGATCTGTGAATATGAGATATAGAAGAATATTTTAGAACTCTTATATTTTAAGTGTTATTAGATAATTCGGCAGTTAGTTGTTTGAAAAGACCTTTGCAGATCTAGCAAATTTATGAAGCAAAAAATGTTTCTTCGTTATATGTGATGACCTCGGGTCCATCCGGACGTTCCCTCCTTGTGGAGTGTGAGCCGAACGGCGGACTCAGTAATGAACCACGTAGCGGAGCGCTCTAGTGGAATATCACTTTGAGGGCCGCCGCTAGTGGGCGGCGCGATGGCTATAAACGCTGTGAGTCGTCGCCTGCGCTGTGTCGGGAGCTGCGGTTCCTCATCGGGCTGGGTAGGGTTGCCGTTGCTTCGCCTTTGGTTTCCCTATCTGCCGTATGGGTCCCCTAGGACCTGGGTCGGTTAAGCCTTGTACAATCTTATATGTGATGACCTCGTAGCAGTTCCTCGAAATTTAGGAGCTGAGAGAAGAGGCTTCCTTGCATTGCTCCGGTAACCTGTAGAGCTCGTTTCACTGCGGTAGTTGTGTTTCGGCAGAAAAGCCAACTTCAAAGGGCAAACTGGTTTGACGGGCTCCGACCACTACGGCTTAGGTAGGGGCCGTTCAAATATTGCGTAAGCACTTAATATTGTATACCTAGTCAGAATTTCAGGGGGGGCTCTTATATAAGCCCATTAAGTATGGCTAAAGATGATTATTTTATTCATAATATAATTTTATACCCCTTTCGCACTGGCAGAAAAAAGACCCTTTATTTTCGTTAGCACTTTGTTGTCATGGAAACAAAGGCAAAATGGCCCATCTTTTGAAAACGGCGTTTGCACTGACAAGGGGCGAAAATAAGCACTTTACTGTGTGTAAACAATAACAGCATGATTTGTAAAATAATTAAAAATTTAATTTCTCAATACAACTTGAAACTAATGAATAAAATCACCAAAAATACAAGTAAAAATACATAAAAGATTATTAATTGACTAGTGAATTGATTAGTGTGTTTCCATGACAACAAAGTGCTAACGAAAATAGAGGCAAAAATAAAGGCCAGTGTGAACGGGGTTTACGGGAAAAGTGATTAATTGGGCATTATTAATAATGTCCAGAGGCGGACAAAGTGATAGATTTCATTGATAAATGCCATTGAATTTATCACATTGCCCGTAACATTTCAACTTTTCATTTTTCAGGCATCCAAGACTGTGACAACTTACTTCAGTGAATTGAAATGTTTTTTTTTCTGTTAAATAAAGACTAAATTTTGAAAAATAAATGCAATTTTATTTCAGCACTTAGATATATGGACACAGATAAAGAAAATGGTAGGTATAACAATGGTCTCAAAATAGAGCCGCCCACAGAACCAACTCATATACTAGACTGCAATGAATGCTGTCAGTCAGCATATTCGCACATCCCAACGGTTTGGTCCTGACGAGCTTAGTGCGCATGCTCGGGGAGAAAAAAAGGATCTTCTTTGGATAATTTCTATCATTAATGAATCCCCGCTGGTGCAGTGGTAGAGCGCGTGCCTAGCATGCGGTAGGTCGTGGGTTCTATTCCCGATTTATTGTTTTATTAAAATTTCTAAAAAAAAACAGCTAAAATAAGTCCACACGCATGCGCACTAAGCTCGTCAGGACCAAACCGTTGGGATGTGTGAAAATGCTTCCTGTCACTATACGTGAAAGGAAAGTTGCCAGGAGGAGTCATTGGTTTAACAAAATAATCATATTTCTAAATTGAATATCTTAATTTCAAATCAAAATTCAGACACAGCTATTATGCATGTAAGTTACTGAATATGTCGATGGCTCAGTGGATTAGTGTGAGGTTTGCACGCTACGTTCCTGGGTTCGGTCCCAGATTTTTCTATTTAAAAATTAAATTCCATAGCTTTTATTTGTTTCACTTGCTGTATGAGTCGATGGCTCGGAGGATGCGAGTGTGGCTAGGATGCTCCAGACCTAGGTTCAAACCTTGGGGAGGGCATAGTAGTAATTATGCGCGGTTTTTTTTATTAATAAATGACTGGCAGTTACGGCCACAGTTAACTGCAATTTTAAAGTTTCAGAAAAGGGTGGTTGGACTTAGTTAAATATCTTCATCGAAATTTCTAAAGGTTAAATATGTTCTCGATGTTGATGAGAATCGATTAAACTTTTTCATAATCGATTACAATGTTAAAATTGAAAGTCAATAGTCATCCCAATTGAATCCAGCAAGCGAACGAATGGCCTGGTGTACTAGAGCGTCATGTTTTGAATCGAAAGGATCTCGGATCGAATCCTGTCTACTGCCATGCATTTTTTGTCACTCTCGAATAAATACTAAATTATATAGTATAGTGTATTCATTTGTTTACTAATGTATGCATACTACATGTATGCTATATAATGTAATACATTTATTAGTTTACATGGTGAAGTATCAACTTCATATTAATTAGAAGACCTGACTAGCTGCAGGAACGGATGGCTTGGTGTGTTAGTGCACCAGTATGCCGGATCCATAAGGCCTTCAGATAGAACCTCCCTCGGTTCGAGTCTGAGCCTCTCCCCGGGTATAGCACTCGGAAATAAATGCAGTTGGGCATTTATAAATTTATTCCTGCGCATTTAAAGGGGGACTTAATTTTTCTGATTTTCAATCTTAACTGTAACCGTGTCAGTCAAATTATTCAAAAATAGTAGTATTTTTGAAGACTTTTCCCTTTATTTTTAGAAAAATCCCAAACATTCTACCCTTTCTGTCTTCGACGGACACTAAAGAGACTTAAAAATCTAAGATATATACAGAGTCTTCCATCCCAAACCCCACCAACCAACCCAGTGGCGGCTTTTAACTCGTAGAATTTTTCTTAATTTTTAAAGTGGTAACTGAAAGTCATTTTTGACTTGGTTGACGAGTTTCAGATTTGAAATTTGCATATCCGAACTTGGTTGGTTGGTTGGTATTTTAAGGCGAATATTATTCGAATTATATCCGAATTCGGTAAGATTGAGTACTTGCAGAAATGCTGTTCCTCAGTATCTTCCAGCGGTATGGAGATTGTTTTATTTGCCTCCTTTAACTTTAGAGTCTTAGAAATAATCTAATTACTATAATGGGAGTCTCATAAGTACCGTCCCAAACCCCGACCCCCCACCCCTTGGCTTCATAATTTTTTTTCCCTAATTCTTTGAGAGGTGACTAAAGCCGCAGGTGCCATTACATAAAATTGAAGAAGCATTAGCAAGTTCGATTTTAAGTTACGGTACCTGCGGATTTAGTCACCTCTCAAAGAATTAGAAAAAATTTATGAAGGTAAAAGCAAGCCTAGATGGAAGGGAAGGATGTAGAACTTATTAATTTTCTCATATTACTTTTAGTACTTACTTATCACTCTTGGCACCAGCTGGAATACTTTTAAAAGTGACTATGAAAAGCTAAAAAAAACTGTTCAACTAATAAATCTGTAAGTTTGTGTCTTACAGATTTAGACACAGTTAGGATTTTACAGAATATTTGTAAGTTCCAAATAAGATTACAATACAGAAACCGATTGGAGCTATACTAAGTGAATAGTTCTTAGAGTACTTAGACGGGTTAGGTGTAGAACTATATACAAAATTAAGTTGGTGGTATCAGCTCTTGCCCTGAATGAAATGTTCGGGAATTAAACATACGGAGGAGGTCGTTAGTTGAAAGTTTAAGTTAGAGGAAACGCATAACTAAGCGGACTTAGTCCTCCTGATGGCTATAGAGACGTTCAAGGGTTGAGGAAGTCGCTCAGTTTAACGACTCAGTCGCTTTTCCTTTAACGGTGACTCTAAAAAGCTGTGGGGTGGGTAAAACAGTAATTTAACTCTACAACCATGTATTTCGCTCACTTTTAAGTTTAGGTTGAAGATCATTTTGACACACAAGAAACGGATAGTATGAGCAACTAAATCGCAAATGGATCAACAAGATGCAGCTGGAAATGGACGAGAATTTATGCACTGATAGCAATTGAGGCAGTCCTTGACGAGCAAAACTTTGGCGAACTCTGGAGAATTTACCTGACATCCAAAGCTTTCTCTCCAACATCTAAACTTCCGTGGGTAAATAACAAAGCCAGCATATCAACCGCAAATTGCAACAAAATACACAGTGATGCTTTAGTCACCACTCAAAAAATTAGGAAAATTTTATGTAGGTATAAAAGCAAGCCTAAGATGGAAGGTAAGGATACAGAAAACTTATAACCTTGCTCCAATTGAAGGGCTTGGTGGATGAAGGGGCTATGTTACAAGGCCTGTCCCGAAAGTATACTTTAATAGGGTGGGTTGGGGTAAAATGGGTCAATTTTAAGGTACCTTCACATTCTAAGTTTTATTTAATCAAAACTATTACTTTTTGATGATTTCTTTCAATTGGATCTTGACATTACAATCTTTCAGAACATTTTTATCTAATTTTATCAAATATTTTTTAGTTTTAAGTTGGTTAAACTTAGCATCAAAAGTAATGACCTATTTTACTCCTATGTGGGGTAAAATAGGTCTCATTGCAAAAAGATGTCAAAAATATATTTATTACTAAATATGCATGAAAATAAGAAAAAAGGCAATCGGCTAAGGCGTTTTCATCTGAAAAAATTTGTTTTAAGTTGCACTTTAATGAAATTGTTAAAGTCCGGAGTTAATGAACATTGTTTAAATAATTTAGCATTTAAAATACTTCGTTTGGATAAAAAAAATAAACTTGTATGACAGTTCAATGTATATTTGAAGGAAATAAGTTAAAAACATTGTTTTACTTAATACAGATGGCCTCCTAACTATGACCCATTTTACCCCAAGTACAAAATATTGTTATAAAATAATTTTATATTTTTCTAAGATGATTGGCTTGAAATGTCTCTCAGACTTTCTTTTATGGAAAAATATTACAAAAGTCTGCTGTAATTTATTACAATATATAGATATTTTGGAAGTTAGTAAACCCTGTTTTTTCGATGACATCATTTACGGTTCAAATTAAATATTTTTTCAGTCCTCAAATTCATAAATCTTAATTTTTGACAGTCGAAAAATATTGCCAACAGATAAAAGATTATAATACAAAAAAATGAGCGAAAATTATTCAATTTAAATTTGATTTATATCGAGTTAATTAAAACTGACCCATTTTACCCCAAGACCCACTTTACCCCAACCCACCCTATACTGAATTCCCTACCTAATTCTGACTGGAATTCAGTCTCGTTACTTTCGGGACAGGCCTTGTAACAATAGCCCCTTCATCCACCAAGACCTTCAATTGTTATTTATCCTCTACTTGTTATAGCTGAAACATAATCCTCTTACCTCCTCCCATCCATTAATTTTTTTCTTCAGGTGCATTATATCTTTGCCAAATAGTCATTCATACAGACCATCTCAGTGATCATGTTGACCCTTATGATAATGAGAAGTAATGGGGTCAAAAAAACGATATTTTTAGGTGTCGAATACTTTTTACAACTCTTTCCAATTTTTTAACAAATATTATGGCTTAAAAAATTCAATAATTTTACTTGCAAACTGAAAGTACCTAGTACAAAACTCAAAGGATGCACATTAGGGTGGTCGCAAGTAGCATTTTCACCAAATCATCGATGGCAATCCCTAAAATGTACCAATAGGCTAGAAAATAAGATTGACGAAGTTTTAGCTCAATCGGATAATATTAAGACGGGTCGCGCCCAATAGACCGAAATCCATCAGACCGAAGCGCCTCTTTCCCGACCGCCACCTCACCGAAAGACAACTTGCTCGAACAGGATATATGACCGACAGGACTTTTGACCGAACGGGACGTTTGACCGACAGGAATTTTGACCGAACGGGGCTTTTGACCGACAGGAATTTTGACCGAACGGGACATTTTTTCCCGACAACTCATTTTTTGGTGGGAATGATAGTAATTAGGGGATCCGTTCAAAATCCCGACAATCAGTTGCCCGACAGGTACGTTTGCCCAACAATAAGGAAGTTGCATGTGTCAGATTTTCAAAAACAAATGTTCCGTATGGTTTTTTGTATGGTAAATGAAATATCTAGTCAGTTTTTCAAAAAAAATGTACAGGTAATTAAATATTTTAATTTAAAAGTCGAGAAAAAAACACGTGACTGAAAACGTTTATTGTTTAAACTATAAGATGACGTCAACAATAATACCATCAACTCCATTGCTTTACAACAATGTTTATTATAAGATGACGTCACATCCAAACTCTTGGCGTTTTCGCGCGCTTTTAAATAGGGGATTTTTGTTAATTTTTTTGGCAATCAAAAAATTTCTCGATCGGCCTCAAATTTTGGGTAGTTGCTTATTTTTGCAAGAAGAATCAGTTAAAAAAATAAAAATAAATCATGCAACTTCCTCATTCTCCCTCCTTCCTTCGTTGTATCACATTAAATATGATGATGATGTCGGGCAAACGTACCTGTCGGGCAACTGATTGTCGGGATTTCGAACCAGACCCAGTAATTAGGCACGTCCCGTTCGGTCAAACGTCCCCTTCGGTCAAACGACCCGTTCAGTAAAACGACCCGTTCAGTAAAACGTCCCGTTCGGTCAAACGTCCCATTCGGTCAAACGACCCGTTCAGTAAAACGTCCCGTTCGGTCAAGTTGTCTTTCGGTGAGGTGGTGGTCGGGGCGCTTCGGTCTGATGAATTTCGGTCTATCGAGACACACCCTTTAAGACCCACCTCATTGAGGTCAAAGTTGAGAAAAACAGCGATTTTTAACAGAAAATCGTAGTTTATCGGTTATAAAACTGAAACTATTCGTCTCAGAAGCATGATTCTTATCTCATTTGATAGTAAATCTTATTGGCTTGAAGTTAGACCCCATCCACTTTTTTTTAACTCAAAGTGATAGGGGGTATATCAGAATTTTTTCAGGTGAAATCAAAGAACAACGCCTTGAAAGTTATAGCTTTCAGGCAAAAACCAAAAAACCGTCATATCATTCTATTTTTTTTAGATTTTTAAGTTGGTATTTTTCATTTTGTACATTAATAAGGCTTAAGTTAGAGGTATTTTCAAGACAATATGCAACAACAAATAAATTTAAAATACGAGGGCTGTCCGTAAAGTAAGGTTCCATATGACCTGCAAACGCTAGGAACGATGTTACCCGGAATTTGACCATACTGGCGTGTACATTGGATCCTTTTCTACAAATCCCGGCCCCGGCTATCTATCTGTGATGATTATTATAGGTTTGGCAGCTGTTAGAGATGGAGCTTACACTGGCTTCTCCCGCCAACCGCTTTGTCTTTCCCCCATAGGCGTTCGTCGTCTTGGGCGTCTTTTCGCCCGTTTTTGAATTCTCTGTACCATTTCCGTCCATTTTTTTTTCGCTCAAACACTTTTTCCCGAGACTTCACACATTATTGGAATGAATGTCCACTACTAAAGACACTAGGCACTAGTTTAAAAACACTAGTTTTAAAGGCAAATTTTCAAAAAAAAATTTGGGGGAGAACCCTTAGCCCCTCTTGAAACTTTGACCTCTTTTAACAACTTTTTTCCCAAGAAAATTATGTGGTTTACAAGAAACTGTTCTCTTTGAATGACAGCTCAAAGGGTCTAAAAAAATGAGTTAAAACGCTACTTTAAGAGGCAAATTTTCAAAATTTTCCTGGAGGTGAACCCCAGACCCAACTCTCCCCTTTTTTTCACGTTGTAAAATTTTGACATTATAATTAATATCATTCAAATACTATTTTTTAGTGCTCGTATATAAATTTGCTCTCTAGGGGATACCTTAAAAATGAAGTTGCGGCAACCCCCCAAAAAAGTATAGTTAAAGCCGGGAGGGGGCAAGCGCACTACGGCATCGGTTCTTCGTTCGGTATGACCGAGGTGCGTGACGTCACCATCTCGTGTCCAGGCTTTGAGTCTCTAGTAGGTGTTGGAGGGGGCGAGGTCCACTTAAAAAAATCCTTGCCCCCCCAACCAAAAACTGAAATGACGCCCCTGCCCCTTTCGTTTTTTGATGACTTTTAATTACTTTGAATTATTACTTCCCGAGTATAAGCGGAGTATACGTGCTCGTTGAATCTGTGGGTCCGAAAGTACTGTGGTCAGTTTACCACGGGTCCAGGTCTCTGGAGACAATTTCCCTCCCCTTCAGAGATATGGCTAAATTTTGGAGGTGGTGATAGATGGTGGCAGCAGCATCTATCATCAGAGGCTTAAGTCGGAATCTTGCCATTTATTGGACCTGACTTTCTCAGGAGCCGCACCCCCTTTGCCTTAAATCCTGTACGCTATGCGGATGGAGCTTGGATATTCCAAAAGTGGCATAAGACAACAACACTTAAAAGGTGTATAAGGAAAAAAACCGATAAAAATTATAGATATTATTTTACACTTTTTTTGCAATTTATCTTTAAAAGGTGCTAACATTTTCTCGAGGACCCAAATTTAATGAAAATTTGCATCAATTATTTTTACTAAAAGCGGGTGAGGTGAATACCCGAAGCACCCGCGGAGGTTCGGTGGACTATGAGATCACTATTTCAAATACTATTACGTAAGCATTTTTTTGGTCATTTTTAACCCCCTCCCCCCTTGTCAGCAAAGATAAGTAAACCTCAAACCCCTCCACCATAATTACGTAAGAAACTGCCGAACTGCCACCCCCCACGAAATTTTGACATCCCTTTTTGTAATTACTGTTTTTATTTCTCCTTGAAAATCAGGTGACTTATACAAGAAGTTGTCCTCTTTGGGTGTAACCCTAAGGGTTCAAAAATGAGTGGAAACACTAATTCTCGGGCTCGGGGTTAAAATTTCAAAATGTTTGGGGGTTCATCCCCAGAAAAAAGTGCTTACGTCAAATTTCCAAATTCATTTTTTTGTTAAATTTATTTTTGGTTGAGTTTTGAAATTATTTATGCAAGAAACAAGAGATTTTCTAAAATGCAGTATCTTTACGTAAGCATCACTCATACCCCCTCCCCCCTTGTCAGGAAAAATAAGCAAAGAGCAAGACCCTTCCCTCTTAGGTGCTTACTAAGCAGTAAGCACCTACAAAGGCGCGAGGCTTACGTAATACATATACGGCTAATCTCCACCTATGATCCCACCTTAGAGGGGCGGATCCAGACCAAATTTTCGGGGGGGCCCATTTGGAAAAATACGATACTTCTCTATAAAAACATTAATTTGTATGCAAAATGAATATTTTTAATTAGATCATTAGAAGAACTATGTTTTTGATGTGAAAAACAGTTAAAATATGAATTTATCCCGCACTAGAAAAAACCAGGGATGCAGAATATGTCCGATCCGGCAATCTAGGATCGGGAGAAATTTCAGCCATCTGGGGAAATTTTGAGGAAAAGTATAATATTGAATTGAATTTCACTACAGTAATAAATTTTATTCAAAATAATTCAGAATTTTTGTAGGACACTTAATTTTGTAGGAATTTTGTAAACTTATAAAATTTTGGGGAGATTTTTGTATGGATCGGGGGAAATCTTGGAAGTAAAAACATTTTCTGCATCCCTGGAAAAAACAATTTCAAAAACTTTTTTGCAAATTAATTGAGGAAGGAAATTTGTTATTCAAAAGCATAGACTTAAGATTTATTACTTTTGAAGTTATTTGCGACTCAATATTGCATACAATAGTTAATTTATATAACTATTAATTACAGAGCCGTAACTAGACTTATTTGGGGGGGTGCGAAGAATTTTCAATACCTAAATCGTCTCTTAATGTCCTAAAGGGAGGGTCTGGGGGTCCTCCCCCAGAAAGGAACGACTGTAATCTGTCATAATATATTTGAAAGTTTGAAGGGGGGTTGGGGTTCTCCCCAAGAAAAATTTTGAATTTTGAACCTTAAAAGTAGGGGTTTTATGCATTTTAAGACGAATTTTTAAGAAAAAACAGTAAGTAAAAAATTCACGATGAACTTTTTTTGGGGGGGGGGTTGAACCCCCAAACCCCCCCCCCTTGGATACGGCCCTGATTAATTGCTAAAACAACTTACCATTACTGAAACCTGGGACTGAAAAAATAGTTTTTTCCTCTAATCCAGCAGCACTGAGATACCAACTTCTCAAAAACAAAATTACAAATAATGAACTGTCCCACCTTTTCAAGTAGAAAATGTCCCCCCCAGCCGTCCCCTGGTCAAGTAACGTGACTCACGTGGAAAGCAAAAACAGGAAAGGGGCAACACAACAATTTGAAACTGCACCTGAACGAAATTGGACACTCCCATTTTTAAGCATTCCACACCAAGCCCCAAGCATCTCCCCCGTTCGAAGATATGGTGACAAAACAGAAGGGGGTTTTAACTATTTTGGAATTTTTCTCGGGATGAGCATGGTTCCCCTCGCGTTGTTTTTATTCTCGTTAGACATCGCATGAATTAAAATGAATTTTTTTAAAATTTTAGCTCTGAAAAAGGGTTTTTTTTTTTAACTATTTTTGAAATTTTTTCGGGGGGGGGCCATATCACGATTCGCGTATCGAAATTCCTCCTATCAACCCAACAGGCTTTGTGTGTACTCACTTTCCGCGTAGTGACGTACTGGATTCAGGAAACGTTGCATCAGTGAAGTATAGTAAAAATTCTGTCTGTGTCCGTCTCACTTGACGAAGGTTTATAAAGCGGATCCTTGAGATATCAAGTACATTAGGGTGTATCGAAAAAAACTTTTTTTTGATTTTGATGAGGCCTTAGTGTGGAAAAGTTGTCTAAGGTGGCAGATAGTACCTGTGAATTTTTTCAGAATTTTCGGATAATATCTTGAGGTGCCGCCAAGGCCCTGAAGGTCCCCATGTTAATCCAATGGAGCGCGCAAGCCAAAATGGCCGAAAATTGGTTTTTCGCCCCTCATTTCTACCGTAATCACACGACAAATGTCTTCACTCGAGTTATAGACCCTATAGGATCTAGGCTATCCGACAAAACTTGAATAATAGCCTAAATCTCTATATTATGTTGATTATGGGCTCTGATTTGAACGAGGAAATTCGCAATTTTCAACGAAATTGGAGCATACAAAAAAACGTAATATAGAGATTTGGGCTATTATTCAAGTTTTGTCGGATAGCCTAGATCCTATAGGGTCCATAACTCGAGTGAAGACATTTGTCGTGTGATTAGGGTAGAAATGAGGGGCGAAAAACCAATTTTCGGCCTTTTTGGCTTGCGCGCTCCATTGAATTAACATGGGGACCTTCAGGGCCTTGGCGGCACCTCAAGATATTATCCAAAAATTTTGAAAAAATTCACAGGTACTCTCTGCCACCTTAGACAACTTTTCCGCACTAAGGCATCATCAAAATCAAAAAAAAGTTTTTTTCGATACACCCTAAAGTACATGTAAGCCGGAGAATATGTTGCCAAATCCAATCTCTATTCAAGTACAAAATGTCCTTTTCCCGAGATACGCAGCTATCCTGCAGTGCTGGGCAAAAACAGATTTTTTTTCAATAAAACCATGAAAAAACACATGGAAACTGTTTCCCCCCCAGAAATAGTGAGGTTTTTTTTTAATTTTCAAAATTAAATGATATCCTAAAAGAGGGTTTTTCTTATTTCACACACCAAGTTCTTAAATTAAATTTTTTCTTTTAAAACAATGCGGGTAAATGTTTTTTTTTTCAAATTTAACTAGATCTTTTTCAAGTTTTACAGAGTGGATTTATATGCCAAATGGTTTGTTTGAAAATTAGTTTTTATTTAAATCGCCATGGGTTGTTTAAAAATTGTTTTTTTTCAAAGATCTTAGGAATATTTATTAAAGTTTAAGAGGATTTTTTTACAAAGCTCTTTATGTTTAAAACATTATTTTTTAAAGCTCTGTAGAATATTTTATTATACAGAGCTTGTTTCAAAGCCCATCAATGGGTTGTTAAAAAATTAGTTAGTTTAAAGCTCTGAGAACTAGTTAAACATTAAGTTAGTTTTGTAAAAAAAAAGCTCAATGGATTGTTCAAAAATAGTGTGGGTTTTTACCATAGCTTTGTAGAATATTGAAAATATAAGTGGGTTGTTTCAAAGCAAGTCATCTTAATGGATTCTCCAGGGTCATTTACTTAGGGGTAGACCTTTCTTCCGTGACCCTAGTTGGTACCAAATAAAATTCGCGAAACGGACGTTTGAAACATCCTGTATTTTAGAATCTGTGAAGGTGCACTTAAATTTGAATTGAAACACTATAAGGACATATTTTCTATCTCTGTCATTTTTAACACTTATAAAAAAGCTCCTCATACAAAACAATTATTGCACCACATTTAAAATGATCTTGGTTAAAAAAACTTGGTTTAAAACTTTTAATGCATATTTTTGAAAATAGAACCAGACAGGAAAAATGGCCTTTTATCTATTTAAAAAAAATACGGGAACTGTCCATTTGAGACGGACCAGAGACTTTCAGATTAAAAAAACCCTATTATTATTATTATTACCTATTCCAAGTAGTTAAAGTCTAAAAATGGTTCGTAAAGAAGTTTTAAAAGTAAAATTAAGTACTACTTTTTAAGGACCCTCTTGAATATAAGTTATGCTTAAATTGTAAAATGAATTCTCAACGACTTTTCAAGAATATTTTAATATATTTCCCTTTGGTTCGATTCCATTATAAAGGTCCCGCTAAATATCACCAAGTTTTTTTAAACGCCATGTATTCAAACATCGACAAATTTTTCTATTTTCTATTGTTAAACGGAACAGTTATTGACCTATAACTAAACATTTTAATCTATGAGTTTGAAATTATTTAGCAATATTTTTCTACTTTTTGGTGACCAAAAGAGCATGGTGGTATTTATACTCTATTCATTTAGAATTGGCGCTCGAGAAATAGTGCTTTCCCCCACTCCAGAAGCGTAACCATAGTTACGCTCTTCGAGCAGCCAATAGCATAGCTGCCAACCCGATGGGGGGAAAAATAGGAGTACTTTCACAGACTACACATTAGGGTTACACATGGAAGCTCACCCACCTTTTTTACAGTCACGATTTAAAATTTAAGTCGCTCTTTTAGTTCATAGTATAACTACAAAGCACAAATAATTTAGATAAAAACCTAAAACGAAGTCTATGAAGAAACAAAAACAACATCCACCTTAAAGTAAATGAAAACAAAATCATTCATAAGTTACAACTACAGGCGTTTTGCCTGTTACAGAAATTACAGAAATTAATGCGTTTTGGAAAAATTAAACATAAAAAAAGTAAAGGTAATATTAAATTCATATATTTCACTCATCTTTCTTTTAATAACATGTTCTTTGAATGATAAATTGTTCTTTAAATGGCACTATTCTTTTATTTTGCTTGTCTTTTACGATTTCAACATAAGTATTTTTAAAAAAATCGAAAAATCGGAGTTTTTAGGGAAAAATCGGATTAACGGAGCAGAAACCAAAAATAGGAGTAACTCCGATAAAATAGGAGTACTTGGCAGCTATGCAATAGTAACCCTTCTTCGTCCCTTTGATGAGGATAGTTGCCATGGTTACCGATCGGTGGTGGGGGAAGGAAATATTTTCAAGCGCCAGTTCAAAATGAGCAGAGTATAGCGGGGACCTTTAACAGAATTTAACCTTCCCTTTTATAGATAGGAATAACATATTTCAGTTTGTTTATATGTTATTCAAATTTCGTTGGGAAAAACTTTTAGAAAAGTATGCTAATATTTTTTTATAAAATCCCTTTAAAAAATTGACAAAAGGAGAGAAAAACTGCGTTCTAAAAAGTAAGGACTTTAAGGGTCCTTTTTTAAGGACAAGGGCAATCTAAGGAGTTATTAAGGACTGTGGACTTTTTACCCTGACTAAGCACAAAATTGGAACCACTTAATCAATGTTCTTATCCCCAAACAAAACTGATTACAGAACCAAGCTTAGGTTTTGTAATTTCCATTAACAATATAAGAATATTTAAAAATTACAATGATAGCAAAGCCACATTTGAGAAATACCCTTAATTTTAAGATAAAGTGCAAGACTTATTGCTTTTTTTATATGCTTTTAACATACATTTAAAAAGACTCCAGATAATTTTACTAAGAAATTGTGCAGTTTGAAAAAAAAAATTTTGAATTCTGAAATGTGACCGTAAAAATCCCCCATACAAACACACTAAAATGGTCACTGCTTGAATATTAAAAATAAACAGTTTATTTACACACATATATACAAAATGACATCTAACTCTAACCATATTTTAAATGACAATATACATGAAGTCACAAGCCTGAAAAAGAATAAATAAATATTAGAGAAAAAAAAAACATAATTTAAAACAGGGTCAAACTCATTTTCAGTGTCCAATGATTACACAATTTAAAAATTAAATTTTCTATGCTTTAACCAGTGCTTGGGATAGAAAAATTATTTTTTGGGGTCTCATTTTTTTTGCTTGAGACAAAATATTTTGTAGGGATGATGACCCTCCAATCTCAGCACTGGCTTCAACCTATTTTAAATTATAAAGCGTTCTAAATTCTCAATTGTTGGGGGAGGACAGGCGCAGGGGCGTAGCCAGAGGGGGGGATTTGGGGTTATATCCCCCCCGAAACTCAGGAAATTTCCTTTTTGACCATAGAAAACCACTAAAAATACCCCATATCCCCTCCCGAAATATCAAAATCCCCCTCCGAAATTTTTTTCTGGCTACGCCACTGGACGGCCGTACTATTTCCCTCGCTTAGGGGCCATTCATTAATTATGTAAGGATGATTTTGGCAATTTTTGACCCCTCCCTACCCCCATTTAAGGGTATGTAAGATTTTTCAAACCCCTCCCCCTTATTCTTACGTAAGATTCCATTTCGTTTTTTCAAAATAATAAAATTTTAGCACTCGAAATGATTAACAAAAAAAAGTTTTAACTAATAAAGATTTCTCTCTTTTTGCTTTTGTTTTGTTTCAACTTTTGACAACTGGAAGATGGATTCAACAGTTTTATTTAATTGGTATTTGTTTACATTAACTTGGAAAATCTTGCGTAAGAATTGGTTTGATCCCCCACCCCCCAAGTAAGGGTATGTAGAGATTTTTCCAACACCCCCTCGGGACCCTTACGTAATTAATGAATGGCCCCTTACCCTACTACATAAACATCATACATACATGTGATCACTCTTACAATAAATTGGTGGAAAATATTAAAAAAAAATTTGATGACACCTAAACTTTCCTTCATTTTAAGAGGGGGTCAATTGGCTTTCTACTTCCCGAGATCTACGATTCAATGTGCTAGTCATATTTTTTTTAGCTTAAATCAACTAGTTTTCAAATTAGTTCGATTATACATAAAACTTATTTCTGTAATACACTCGTGGGTAGAGTTTTTAGTAAAAACACGATTGGAAAATAAGAAAGTGGAACTTCAATTTTGCAATTATTAATTTGTTTATTATTTAATTTGTGATTATTTAATTTGTTTATTAAGAAAATTGGCGGATTTCCGCCAATTGGCGGAAGAATCACATGTATGATCATAGCAAAAATTCTCATCCATTAGGTAACAGGCATGGATCCAGCACCGCTCCAAGGGGGGCCCTTTTCCAGACAAGATCCCCATTGTGGGTATGGGGGTTAGAAAAAATTTGAAATTTGACGTGTAAAAGTAGGGTTTTAACCAGTGGCAGCTCGAAGGTAAAATTTTAAGGGGTGCTGCTCCGGCGGTACAAAGTTGGCAACGCATTTTAAGTGATATAATGCCAAATAGTATTTCTATTAAAAACGTGGAAAAATAAAATAGAAGAGATGGAAACATTATAAATTTCGATTTCACACTTAATAAGCATTAAAAACTGTCTCTTACCTTTATTTGGCTGATTATTACGAAGATGAAGATTATTAAGCAAAGATGAACTAATATCTACATTTCAAATTCAATTTGTTCTTTATAAAAAGAAATAAAAACCTGGCTACAAAAAAAATCATAAATCTTTAACTTGCCGAAACATCCGACCGAAAAGATTTTTTTCACTCTGTTGAAACGAAAAAAAGAAGCTATAAATAAAAAATTTAAACAGTGTTGGAGTGAGAAATGCTAAAAACCCGTGATTTATTAGTAGTAGAAATTCGAATTTTTCTTCTTCCCGCGTTTTTTTTTCACAGCTCTCTCAAGAGAAAAAGCTATCATTCTTTTGGTCAGGGCTGCTGAAACAGCAGCCCCTTTTCTCCTAACAGATTCACATGCTAAATTCTTTATATTTTGATTTGATATGATAGAGCTAGGGTTTTATACCACGATTGGTATATCTGCGGGGGCTGATCGACCCGGAAAGAAATCTGTTGGCGAGACGGCATAGCAGAGACTTATTAATTGAAAAAGGATTATTAAGGACAAAGATTAAAGGGGAAAAAGGATATTTTTTAAATATTGTAAAGCAAATAAAAATTGGAATTTCGGGAAATTTTGGTTGGGGGTGCTGCAGCCCCTATGGACGAGCCGCCACTGGTTTTAACTCATTTTTAGAAACGTTACGAGTCTAAGGGGGGCACTTTTCAACTCTATTACCTTTACTTTTTGAACCAAAATGTCAAAATATTGGGGATTTCCTACAAATTATCACTGAAGATCCTCCTGTGGTACTAATGGGGGGGTATGGGGGTCCTCCCTCAGAAATTTTTTAAAAATTAGACCTGTAAAAGTATGGTTTTTACCAGGGTTGTTATGTTTAAAACAAAGCAAAAAAAACATTGTTTAAAACACATGTAGTTTTTAGCAAGATGTGCTCCCTTTATTTAGGCAACAAAATCCCTATTTTCATGTATGGATCACCCAGAGCCTAAAACGATGGTGCCAAGTATAAGGTTTGGGTACAAACCACCATGACACATAGGCTGTACTTTGCTTGATAAAGAGCATGATGCTGTGAAGAAAACTTACAAAAATCGTTTAAAAGAGCGATCTGTTTGTGGTGTATTTAAAAGTATAGCTTTATTAATCTAATTTTGATTTGAAAAGTCAAATTTAAATTTTTAAAAATCATGGATTTTTTATCATTTCTATGTCAAGGGTAAAAAAACAAATAAAAAAAAACAAAATTAATTAAACAAAAAAACATGTTTAAAACAAATAAAACATGTTTTTTGTTTTTTATTAAAAAAACATGTTTTTTTCCAACCCTGGTTTTTACTCATTTTGAGAACCTTTTTGGGTTCCCAAAGGGGGGGCACTGTCCAGAGTGCCACCCATTGGATCTGCACCCGTTAGGTAAATGGAAAGAGCCTTACCCCGCAAGTGATGGTCAGGTTGGTGACGTCGGAGAGGGTGATCATGGAGAAACTGGGAGGGTGGGAGCAGGACTGCTCGTGGGCCAACAGACCACTGTTCAGCTCGCTCTTCAAGTGTCTCAGGGTAAGGCCGTCTTGCTGAAAATAAACAACACATTGTTTCATTTGCTTGCAAACTTTTGAAAACTTACATCTGTAAAACTTTTGGCGTAACATTATAAAACTACAACTTGAAGCTTTTCATTTTCCACAACTGAAGCTTAAGTTGTTTTTTCCGCATTGCAAAGGAAACACGAAGAAGAAGAAGCTATTGAACACAGTTGTTCAAGTGTGTATCAGTTAATCTGTTTCTGCACTTATATATATATAAATTTTATACTTTAAAAAATCTCACAGATATACATGTAGGGCTGAACATTGCCTTTGCTTCAAGACAAAATTTTGTTACTTTTTTATAAGGGAAAAAGAAGTCAAACACTTCCTTATATTGAAAACGGAGTGCTTCACCACTACCTCTGGTTAGAGGAATGTGTGAGAAAACTCCAGCTCTCAAGCGTCGCCTCCAACCGTGGACCGGTTTCGCCCTTGTTAGGGCTCATCAGCACGGTATAGGAAGGTAACGCAAGAGAGCGGAGGGAGAGCTTTTAGTCTAGCCGACTATAACGGAAAAAGTGGTGACCATTGATCAGTCCGCCACCATCTGCCGGAATGAACTTCGCATTCCATAGAACAGATTTAATTCCCGAAAGGACAGGTATGAAAACGGAGTGCTTCACCACTACCTCTAGTTTTCTCACTTCCTTATATTAAAAATATGGGTTCTAACGTATTATCCCACCGACCGTACCGCTTAATCAAAAACGTCATCAAAACCCTTTGACTTTTCTATTTACGTTCCGCTGAATTAAACGCCTTCAAAACAGTCGACGGTATAATACGTAAGTACCAAAATATGTTTCTTTTTAATCCTGCACAGAAAGGATAGACATTGGAGAAGAACACTTACTTGCACATCAATACGCATTCCACAGGAACAGAATATCACGGTGTAGTTCTGGTGAAGAACATCCCTGAAAAAAAAGAATGTAGAAGATGAAACCAACTACAGATGAAAATAAATTCAAGCAGATAATTGAATCGTCAGTTGGAAGAAGGGAATAAGTCCAAAACCAAGTTTTGAGAAAATCGAAAAAAAAAACTGTATAAGTAATGGAATTTTCATTGTATAACCATCAAATTTTTACTGGAAGTTCAGAACCCTATTAAGAAAACTGAGCAATCATCAAAACAAATATAAGTGTATTCAAAATATTTTACAGTCAAAATAAGTTGATGGACTAATTCCCTTCTTCCACCTTATGAAATTTTTCTGATGAAAAAATCTTTAAAAACCCTTAAATTCACATTTAAATTATATTTCTCCTTAGTTTACACCACAAAAGGGTAAAATAAAAAGAATAAGACAAATTAAATTCAAAATTATAGTGAAACTGAGTTATTAAAGCAGGATCAATGGAGTGCAGGGCTCCCAGCAGACATTTGGTTTGTCTTTAGGGAAAAAAGAGACCTAATATCTTTAAAAAAGAGAAAAAAGAGACCGAAATTTTAAGCCAAAATTTAACAGTGTCATGAAAAAATAGGTCGATGAAACAAAAATTTCAGAGTTTTACCTTCACAAAATAGTTAATGTTATAAAATTAATGTAGAAATTAGATAAAAAGGCGATTGATTGCCAAAGATTGAGATCCCAGGTGGCTATGTGAGCTTGTAATTGTGTTCTTTTTTATTTTTGGTTCAATAAAAAAAATTAAATTAAAATAATAAAAAAAGTATATTTTCAAGGTAATTTTTAAATGTTGAAATGAAATATTGGAATAATCCTTCAAAACAGAAAGTATACTTTTCATAACTTGAATCAAATTAAAATTAAAACACTGAAAAGTTAAGATTATTCTTGAATAAAAAACAGTGCCGTAGCCAAAACTGGGGGGGGGTTCTTTGGGTTCAGACCTAAAATATTTTAGACCCTATAGTTTTGGTTTTATAATAACCAGTTGCCACTCAAGGGAGACATTTTGATACTGTGCTTCTCATAAAAATTCTACACTTTAAAAGAGCGATCCTCTTTACTAGTAGTTGTAACCCAATAGGGCTCAAATATGCGAGTTTACACATTACTCTTTTAATGTTTAAATAACAAAGATTTTCTATGGGAGGACCCCAAACATCCCTTTGAAACTCAGTGTGGCTTGCAAGGAAATCTTTGGATGTAACTGAAAAGGTCTCAAAATGAGCTAAAACACTGCTTCAAAAGATCAAATTTTCAAAATTTTTCTGGTGAAGCGCCCTCAAACTTTAGACTTATTGTACACAGATTAACATCCTATCACAGTAAGGGTTTTAAAACAAAGCATGTAAAAACACTCATAAGTAAAATAGTATTGAGTCAAATCCCTGAAACAAATATCTAGCATATATGTGACTACTCTGACAATAAATTGGCTGAAAATATTTTTAAAAAATTTCGATGGCACCTAGATTCTCCTTCATTTTAAATAGATGGGGTCCATTGGCTTCTACTTCCCGAGATCTACGATTCGAGATGCTAGCGTCACATTTTTTAGCTTAAATAATAACTGCTTTTCATTTAATTTCCATAATTTTTTTGATTTTATTTTAAATTTATTACTTGGTAACCTTCGCGGCCAGAGTTTTCTGTAAAAAAAGAATTGGAAAATCAGAAAGTGGAATTTGAGTTTTGCAAATCGAATTGTCGGACTTTTAATTTTGCAAGCAAATTGGCGGATTTCCGCCAATTGGCGGAAGAATCACATGTATGATCTAGTTATGGGCCTGACGCCAAAAACGAGTTCGACACTGTTTTCAAGGGGCAAATTCACAAGAAGTTTTTGAGGAGAGATCCTAATTAACACACAGAAGTTAACCTCTTAATTAACAGAGAGGAGTATAATTAAAAATGACAAATTTTTTTGGGTAACTACAGAAATTTCGTTGATTTACAATAATGCATTTTATGGACCTCCAAAGGAAAAGCCTGGCTATACCGCTAAATAAGGATGTCATAAGGTCATAATTATCCTTCATACCCCTATAACAGACTATTTTTCACATACAATTTTTTCCATGGCTTCCGTAAAATTTTTGTATTTTACCCTAATAGATGCCTTAATTTTACAGGTCTGCAACCTAAAAGTTTGTTGTTGAATAATTTCAACGAATTTCCATGTATTTTGGGGTGTTAATAACAAAATAAATTGTTTTGAAATGTACTATACATTAAGATTTAACACCAATTACAAATAATTTTCAAATTTATATTAATTGCTTTATTTCACACTAGAAACCCATAACCAGACTATTGTGGGGGGGGGGGTTGGAGGGGGAGAATTGATTCAAACTAACAGACCCTGTAAAATTGTGTTCGCAGTTTGTATAAAATATGAACCCCAAGTATAGATACAGGGATGAGGGTTCTTCACTGGAAAGTTTGGGGAAAATTAGCCTTCAAAGTATTGTTTCAACTAATATTGTTGCCCCATTGATAACACCCAAAGAGACCGATATCTTGTAAGTCAGAATTTTCTACGGAGAAAGGATATAGAGACAAAAATTTCTAAGGTAGAGGGGGTCTGGGGGACTCCCCCAGAAAAATTTTGTAAATCTAACCCTTAAAAGTAGGGAAAAAAGGAAAAAAAGAGACCTTGATCCTAAAAAAGAGACTTTTAGAGACCTCAGGTGAAAAAAGAGACTTTTAGGGAAAAAAGAGACCTGCTGGGAGCCCTGGGAGTGAGTAAATATTAATAGAGTCAAACATTCCCTGCATAAAAAAGTTTTAAAAAAAAATTGAAGTTAAGAGAAAATTTTATTTTAACTTAGTTTACAGCACAAAGAATATGAAAAGAAAGACAAATTAACTTTAATTCCAAATTAACTTAAAAAATACAATGAATGGACATCGATTTCACAACTTCAAGGGGCGATACCTCCCTATAGGGGTTAGTTATTTTTCCCTTCTTTTCACCCATGTGTAGAGCAAAGCTTGGAGATTATTTTGAGCACAAAAAGTCAATTTGTCATTTTTTTGGACTTATTCCCTTCTTCAAACTGATGATTCAATTGTTTGAGCGTTATTCTAATTTTAAAAAAATGCACTCTAACCTGGATGAGCGGAAAGGACAGTTACAGAATCTCTTAAAATCTATTTTAAGATATATATTTTATATATATTATTTTATTTAAACAAAGCTCACACATGCAGTGTTCAAATAAGTGACAATTCTTACTTTTTACATATAGGACAGACGACCTGATCTTCTTCCACTTCGAAAGCTGCATCCTTGCTGTATTCTTCCAGCAACTTTCGCTCTGAAAAAGTATTTTTCATTACTTTTTCACAAGTTTTTCTAAAAGTATTTGTTAACAGTGAAAATGAACCATGTTGACGATAGTTATTAGTAGAGAATGGCTTGATAATCTTTAAAATAAAAAAATCAATATCTTTTTTTTGAAATACCATAGAGAAATAAACTTATTTTCACAAAAGTGTTATTTGTATAGTTAATTTTTTTTAGGATTTCCTCTGTTTCAGATTAGCTGGTCATATCACTAAATAGAGTTATTTAAGTAAATGAGTTTTTAATTTTCTTTGTTTCTTATATATTTAGGTAAGTTTGTTGATATATTTTGATTTTTGTCAGTATTTGATGCTAAACAGGTTTATTAGGCAAAGATTTCTAATAAATTAGCAAAAACTTTTTATTGGATGAGGGTTGTACCAACCCTAGTATCAATATTAATTAAATTTAAATATTATGAGAAAAATGCCATGAATTTTTGAAGACATTATTCCAAGTAAAGTTTCTTAGTCTAAGAGCTCACCTTCATCCAGAAGTTCCTTTTTTATTTCTTCCATAATGCTGAGGAAATCATTGATTTCTGAATCACTCACATCCTGTAAACGAGTCCATAAAGATTTATTTTAAAGCATTAATCTACAAATATTTTAAAACAAATAGACAAAACATTGAGTCATTTTAAATATTTCCCAAATAATCAATTGTTTTCCAATTTAAAAAAGAAAGCAAATATTTTCTTAACTGCTAAACGAACATCACTCTAAGAATGAAATCAACAATTATTCCACTATTAGTCCTGTTTAAAGGCAATTGTTTAAAATGATAAAGACTAGAAATGTAAACAAAAAGTATAATTTAAAAAATAGTCATAATATTAATGCTGCTAAAAAAGATATTCAAATTTTTAGTCCAAAATAATTTTGTATGATTAATTGTACCTACTAAACAATAAATGTGTAAAACAATGCTTTGAATGATCTGCTTTAATCATACATGTGATTTCTCCGACAATAAATTGGCGTAAAATATTTTTAAAAATATTCGATCGCACTTAAATTTTCCTTTATTTTCAGTAGAGGGAGACTATCGGCTCCTGCTTCCCAAGATCTATGATTCAATATGCTAGAGTCATATTTTCTTGCATATAGTTTTCATATTACTCCGATATTTTTAAATATTTTTTTCGATTTTACTTAAAACTTATTACTACGCAACACTGGCGGTCAGAGTTATCAGTAAAAAACGATTGGGAAAATAAGAAAGTGGAATTTCAGCTTTGCAAATCGAATTGGCGGATTCCGCCAATTGGCGGAATAATCACATGTATGTTTAATCCCACGACCAGAAATAACAACAGAAATTTTTTGCTTTATTCATGTAGTTCATGGCAAAAAAAATTGTTTTAGTATTTGTAAAAACTTTTAGTTCAAAATTAAAATGAACTGAAACTGAACTTAATAAATCGGGGTTCGTACAGAAGTTTAAAGAGTAAAATTAAGTATTTTTTAAGGACATTCTCGAGAATGCAATTTAAACTGTAAATAAAATGCTTTCAACGACTTTTCAAGAATACTTCATTATATTCTTTCATTAGATAGAAATAACATAATTTAGTTTGTCTTTTACTTTCTTTATTTGCCAGCTACATATTAATCAAATTTTGATGACTAGCAAAGAACACTTTTTCAAAAACACAATTGTAAAGCCAGACATAAAAAATGAAAACTAAACAGACTAATACAGTGAAACCCGTTACAACGAAGACATTTAACGGTTCCGTGAAGTTCATTATAAGGGAATTTTACTACAGTAAATAATGGTGAATGTTAAATAGTTATTACAAGAAATATATTAATTTTAAAAATTAACTTTAATAATTCTACAAGATTCATTAAAAGACCAATTTACAAATTATTCTGAAATTGCCCACAAAATGAAGTGTCTTGTGTGTGCAGCAAAGATTTTTTGGTTCTTACGTATTAATGCCGTCGACTGTGCGGCTGAATCTGGGAACATTATCAAATCCTATAGCTGTACCGCTGAATTAAACGGCTGTTGAATGCTGGACGGCCAGGGCCGCCGAGAGCCAGGCCGGGCCCCGGGGACAATACTGACATCGGGCCCCCTTCTCCAATTCCACACCTCTAACTACTTTTCCCTTGTAAAACTTTTTACTTTGTATTTTTTACTGTATTACGATGGATCCTGATTCGTTCCATTATTTAGAAAATTAGTTCTCATAAAACAAAATGTTCAAAAATTAGGTAATATTAAAAAAACAAGCAGTTAAATAAAACAATTATTTAATCTAAATATATCTTGATTACTGTACAAACATTTATCCTAGATATTATTTACACAAATGAAAGAGAAATATTAACACCACACATCAATGGATAATTGCAGTCAAATTTTTTTTAATCTTAATGTGTTCAGAATGGCCTAAAACCTCCAAAAAATGTTTTCATTTGTTTTTCAAAGCCCTTAATTTGAAGTTATTTTCAATTAAAAACAGCCTCTTTTGTGTCTGAGCTGAAACAGCTTGTGACGTGAAATGTGCTTTGTTCCCGCTTTTGTTGCTATAATCCCGCTTTGAAACAATGAGCACTAGTTTTTTTACAGACTAGTGTATCGATGAAAACGCTGTTTCCCACATTTCCACTAGCACATGTGACGTCACATTGTTAGGAGTTTTCTGTATTAAAATGTGTCATAATTACCTTAAAAAAAGTTTGTTGGAAAAGACAAGCGTATTTTTGGAATCAGGAGAGAATTTTTAATAAATTAAAATTGAATATTTAGAATTTTAAGAGATGCTGCAATTCTCCATTGTATAAAAACACTTTTCCTTGTTTTTATAAACATATCCAATTATGTGTAAAAAATTGTTGAAGAAGGGTAAGAGGAAGTAATTTGGATTGAAGGAATGATTATAAATTTATATAAACCTTACTATATGAGAGATATTTTATTTGTAAATAGTAAAACTTCATCATCCTAAATTTAACATCATTTCGTCATTTTATTTCAATGGAAATTAAAAAGATAACGATAAAGTATAAGAACATGGATATGAAACAGGTGGGAAATGGAGGAGGGATGCTGCGTGGGATATTAGCAATGGGATCAAACTAGAACAAGTTTTTAAAATGCTTTGAAAAACACATTAACCTTCCAAATTATAACTCATACCCTTTCTCATACATTTAGAAAAGCTTTTCTTGCTTTTTTTTCAGCGAACGTTAAGATCAGTGAATCATAATTTAATTTTCTAGCTATCTCTGACTATTCCTCCAAATCTGAAAGTCTTTGTTGGCCCATAGTTGATCGGAGGCAGTTTTTTATCCGGGGTAAAAGAGCGTTCAGCCTCCGCTACAGAGACTGGCAATGTGCAAAAAATTCTTAAAGCTATGCACAAATTAGGGAATAAATTTAAAATGTTGTTTATTTAGAAGATCTATGGGTTACTTAAGTAAATACTATAACAAACATTCTTACCTCATCAGGTGAAAATAGTGGACTTATATTCAGCAGCAAAAGGTTTTTGAAAAAAAAAAGTACGCGAAACTTAACAAACTTAAAAGCACACCAATGAAGACAACTACAAGCCCTGCTCTGCGACGAAGGTCACTGCCTTTTCCCTTCTGCTCCCTTCCAACAAATGACCAACCCCGTGGTGTGCGCAATTTCAGAGAATGCACGAAAACAAGGCAAACGACCATAGGTTCCGATATCAGATACTCAATTTCCTGGAATCACGCCATACCCCTTTCTCCGAGATCCCTCCCCCCTTTCCCTGAGATGGACCACCGGAATTCGCAGGGTGTCGAGTACCGTAATTAGCCAACAAGTGTCGTCCAGCATTGGTGAGTCGGCAACACGGCGGGCCCCCTATCGGCCGGGGCCCCGGGGATTGTCCCCGGCTGCCCCCCCTCTCGGTGGGCCTGTGGACGGCATAATATGTATGTACTAATTTTTTTTACTAATTAAGATGAAAAATTAATTTAATTAATTAATTAATTAATTAATGATTTAATTTGATGAACCTTTAAAAAGCGCCGTCAATTTAGAAAATAACGTACGCCGCCATCTTGGAAATAAGCCCTGTTCTGGTTTCTAGCTTTTGTAAAAGAAATTTATATTTATAAGTATGATAAGAAAACTTGACTCGTTCCTAATATTTGTTTTTTGAACCCATAAAAAATTTTCATAGCTGTTAAATTAGGGTTCTTTCTCGAATATCTCTTTATTTGAAGCATCGGCGGCCATCTTGAAAAAAACCCACTTCCGGTTGTCAGATTCTAGTAAACTTTCTACATGGCAATAAATACACTTAGTACTGTCTAAAACCGTAGAGAAAATGCTTGTTGGAATTTTTTCCAAGCTGTAATGAACTTTTAAAGTGACTATATCCAGTGAAATCGGGACTCTGAACCTCCGCAGATATGCCCGTATTTTTGCTTGTTTTTTTTATTATTTCAATCGGATAGACCAAATTTACAGCATTATCTGAAGTTATTGAATTAATTAACATCGCATTTCATCGAAATTAATGGAATTTACTCGAGAAAACCGATTTAACTGTCATTTAATGAAAACGTAGGCCGCCATCTTGGAAAATACACTTTAATGGTTGCCAGATTCTTATAAATGAAATTTTTAAAAATTTCTTCGCTTAGAAATGTCAACTACCATCGAATATATAATTTAACACCGAAAAAAATTTTTGTTTCGCTCTATTTATCGCTTTTTTATGGATTTTAAATTTTTTAAAAAAATTAAAAAAACCTACTTCCGGTTGTCAGATTGTGGTAAACTTTTTTTTGGTCAATAAGGACACCTAGTAGAGTCCAAAACCGTTGAAAAACCTTTTGTTGGAATTTGTTTGAGGTGAAACCGTATTTTCCCCCGCCTAATATACTGTCTCGCGCTCGCTCCTACAGCTACCCTACATGCTTGTCTGGCAAGGGGTTGGAACTATCAAAAATGTCTGGCTAATGAGGAAACATTATCTAACTATTACCCAAGTATTATATATAAAAATCAGCTTTTACAATATAACGTAAGTAGAATTATAATTTCATGAACATTAGGGGTGTCTGGCAAGGGGTTGCCACGATGGTAAGTGTCTGGCAATGAATGACGTGATTTTTTATAATATTCTGAAGGTAATACCAAAAAATCACACTTTACAATTTGACGAAAGTAGATCGGTATTTTACACACCTTTAGTACCGTTTACCTGCCAAATCCAGGGTAACCCAAACTTCATAATGGTCCATCGTTCTTACCTGAGTTGGGAGCATGCGCTGACAAGTTTTCAGCTTTTACAAAATAACGAAGGTCTGGGGTTCACGGGCTCTTGCTCTGTTATCTCATTTGATAGTAAATCTTATTGGCTTGAAGTTAGACCCCATTCACTTTTTTTTAACTCAAAGTGATAGGGGGTATATCAGCATTTTTTCAGGTGAAATGAAAGAACAACGCCTTGAAAGTTATAGCTTTCAGGCAAAAACCAAAAAACCGTCATATCATTCTATTTTTTTTAGATTTTTAAGTTGGTATTTTTCATTTTGTACATTAATAAGGCTTAAGTTAGAGGTATTTTCAAGACAATATGCAACAACAAATAAATTTAAAATACGAGGGCTGTCCGTAAAGTAAGGTTCCATATGACCTGCAAACGCTAGGAACGATGTTACCCGGAATTTGACCATACTGGCGTGTACATTGGATCCTTTTCTACAAATCCCCGCCCCGGCTATCTATCTGTGATGATTATTATAGGTTTGGCAGCTGTTAGAGATGGAGCTTACACTGGCTTCTCCCGCCAACCGCTTTGTCTTTCCCCCATAGGCGTTCGTCGTCTTGGGCGTCTATTCGCCCGTTTTTGAATTCTCTGTACCGTTTACGCCCATTTTTTTTCGCTCATACACTTTTTCTCGAGACTTCACACATTATTGGAATGAATGTCCACTAGTTTTAAAGACACTAGGCACTAGTTTAAAAACACTAGTTTTAAAGGCAAATTTTCAAAAAAAAATTTGGGGGAGAACCCTTAGCCCCTCTTGAAACTTTGACCTCTTTTAACAACTTTTTTTCCAAGAAAATTATGTGGTTTACAAGAAACTGTTCTCTTTGAATGACAGCTCAAAGGGTCTAAAAAAATGAGTTAAAACGCTACTTTAAGAGGCAAATTTTCAAAATTTTCCTGGGGGTGAACCCCAGACCCAACTCTCCCCTTTTTTTCACGTTGTAAAATTTTGACATTATAATTAATATCATTCAAATACTATTTTTTAGTGCTCGTATATAAATTTGCTCTCTAGGGCAGCGGTTCTCAAACTGTGCTCCGCGGAGCCCTTAGGGCTCCGCCAAGCATTTCCAGGGGCTCCGCGAAGAAATTTGAAATAAATACGTTGATAATTTCTAATTTGCGTTGCTCTGAAATGTTATATAAATAACTTTCTGCTAGGTGTTCTTGTTAAGAACTTACTTTTGCTCCTTCCTTCCCAAGTTTTTAGAACTCTAAAATCACACTTAAATTTAAGTGGATTTGGTGTGGAGCCTCCAATGAAGTGAGCTCTGTTGATTATAGTTTTTTTCTGGTTTTTGTTTTTTTCCCAAGTCTTTTGGTTTACCAAAACAAGTACCCTGTTTTTAGGATCAAATTTCCAAAATTTTTCTGGGAGAGGAACCCCGGGATGGGACGATTCGGCGCTAATATTCAGAAATTTAAACAAAGATTTACATTGTATCTAATGATAAAATATAATTGGTTAACCAAATATTCCATATATCCCGGGGTGTATATAGGAGGGGCGAGGGGGCCCTGCCTCCCCCCGGAAATTCGCACAATGTATAGGTGTAACAAAACAAGTTAAAACCATTTATATTTAGGGTCAAATTTTCGAAATTCTTCTGGGGGAGGACCTCCAAACCCCATATTGTACTTGAAACTTTACTATTATCAATTATTATAATAAGTTCGTTAAAATTAAATCCTACCTTAAAATGAATATCCAAAATTTGGACAATGATGTACCTAAAACGAGTTAAAAAACTGTTTTTAAAGATCACATTTCACAAAATCTTCTGGGATGGAAGGATCCCCAGACCCTTCTATTGCATTTGGATCTTAATTCGTTACCATTTTTCTTACAGATAAATTATCTTAGATGTAAATTATACCTCAAAATGGTTTTAAAAGCTACGTTTAACTGCTAAATATGCATGGGAGGGGCTGAGGAATAATTTTGGACCCCTCCTGAAATAAATTTCTATATACACTACTGCATTTATGCTTTTATTTCTAGATGCAATGGGTTTTATGTAATTAGCTTTTTATACCTTGAAAAATTTATTTTGGGAAAGGGCTCCGTGAAGAATTTGTCTCTTGAAAAGGGCTCCGTGACATAAAAAGTTTGAGAACCCCTGCTCTAGGGGATACCTTAAAAATGAAGTTGCGGCAACCCCCCAAAAAAGTATAGTTAAAGCCGGGAGGGGGCGAGGTCCACTTAAAAAAATCCTTGCCCCTCCCAACCAAAAACTGAAATGACGCCCCTGCCCCTTTCGTTTTTTGATGACTTAATTACTTTGAATTATTACTTCCCGAGTATAAGCGGAGTATACGTGCTCGTTGAATCTGTGGGTCCGAAAGTACTGTGGTCAGTTTACCACGGGTCCAGGTCTCTGGAGACAATTTCCCTCCCCTTCAGAGATATGGCTAAATTTTGGAGGTGGTGATAGATGGTGGCAGCAGCATCTATCATCCGAGGCTTAAGTCGGAATCTTGCCATTTATTGGACCTGACTTTCTCAGGAGCCGCACCCCCTTTGCCTTAAATCCTGTACGCTATGCGGATGGAGCTTGGATATTCCAAAAGTGGCATAAGACAACAACACTTAAAAGGTGTATAAGGAAAAAAACCGATAAAAATTATAGATATTATTTTACACTTTTTTTGCAATTTATCTTTAAAAGGTGCTAACATTTTCTCGAGGAGAAAATTTGCATCAATTATTTTTACTCAAAGCGGGTGAGGTGAATACCCGAAGCACCCGCGGAGGTTCGGTGGACTATGAGATCACTATTTCAAATACTATTACGTAAGCATTTTTTTGGTCATTTTTAACCCCCTCCCCCCTTTGTCAGCAAAGATAAGTAAACCTCAAACCCCTCCACCATAATTACGTAAGAAACTGCCGAACTGCCGCCCCCCCCACGAAATTTTGACATCCCCTTTTGTAATTAGTTTTTATTTCTCCTTGAAAATCAGGTGACTTATACAAGAAGTTGTCCTCCTTGGGTGTAACCCTAAGGGTTCAAAAATGAGTGGAAACACTAATTCTCGGGCTCGGGGTTAAAATTTCAAAATGTTTGGGGGTTCATGCCCAGAAAAAAGTGCTTACGTCAAATTTCCAAATTCATTTTTTTGTTAAATTTATTTTTGGTTGAGTTTTGAAATTATTTATGCAAGAAACAAGAGATTTTCTAAAATGCAGTATCTTTACGTAAGCATCACTCATACCCCTTCCCCCCTTGTCAGGAATAATAAGCAAAGAGCAAGACCCTTCCCCCTTAGGTGCTTACTAAGCAGTAAGCAACTACAAAGGCGCGAGGCTTACGTAATACATATACGGCTAATCTCCACCTATGATCCCACCTTAGAGGGGCGGATCCAGACCAAATTTTCGGGGGGGCCATTTGGAAAAATACGACACTTCTCTATAAAAACATTAATTTGTATGCAAAATGAATATTTTTAATTAGATCATTAGAAGAACTATGTTTTTGATGTGAAAAACAGTTAAAATATGAAATCAAATTTATCCCGCACAAGAAAAAACCAGGGATGCAGAATATGTCCGATCCGGCAATCTAGGATCGGGGGAAATTTCAGCCATCTGGGGAAATTTTGAGGAAAAGTATAATATTGAATTGAATTTCACTACAGTAATAAATTTTATTCAAAATAATTCAGAATTTTTGTAGGACACTTAATTTTGTAGGAATTTTGTAAACTTATAAAATTTTGGGGAGATTTTTGTATGGATCGGGGGAAATCTTGGAAGTAAAAACATTTTCTGCATCCCTGGAAAAAATAATTTCAAAAACTTTTTTGCAAATTAATTGAGGAAGGAAATTTGTTATTCAAAAGCATAGACTTAAGATTTATTACTTTTGAAGTTATTTGCGACTCAATATTGCATACAATAGTTAATTTATATAACTATTAATTACAGAGCCGTAACTAGACTTATTTGGGGGGGTGCGAAGAATTTTCAATATCTAAATCGTCTCTTAATGTCCTAAAGGGAGGGTCTGGGGGTCCTCCCCCAGAAAGGAACGACTGTAATCTGTCATAATATATTTCAAAATTTGAAGGGGGGTTGGGGTTCTCCCCAAGAAAAATTTTGAATTTTGAACCTTAAAAGTAGGGGTTTTATGCATTTTAAGACGAATTTTTAAGAAAAAACAGTAAGTAAAAAATTCACGATGAACTTTTTTTTTTTTGGGGGGGGGGTTGAACCCCCAACCCCCCCCTTGGATACGGCCCTGATTAATTGCTAAAACAACTTACCATTACTGAAACCTGGGACTGAAAAAATAGTTTTTTCCTCTAATCCAGCAGCACTGAGATACCAACTTCTCAAAAACAAAATTACAAATAACGAACTGACCCACCTTTTCAAGTAGAAAATGTCTCCCCCAGTCGTCCCCTGGTCAAGTCACGTGACTCACGTGGAAAGCAAAAACAGGAAAGGGGCAATACAACAATTTGAAACTGCACCTGAACGAAATTGGACACTCCCATTTTTTAGCATTCCACACCAAGCCCCAAGCATCTCCCCCGTTCGAAGATATGGTGACAAAACAGAAGGGGGTTTGGAATTTTTCTCGGGATGAGCATGGTTCCCCTCGCGTTGTTTTTATTCTCGTTAGACATCGCATGAATTAAAATGAATTTTTTTAAAATTTTAGCTCTGAAAAAGGGTTTTTTTTTTTAACTATTTTTGAAATTGGGGGCCATATCACGATTCGCGTATCGAAATTCCTCCTATCAACCCAACAGCAGGCTTTGTGTGTACTCACTTTCCGCGTAGTGACGTACTGGATTCAGGAAACGTTGCATCAGTGAAGTATAGTAAAAATTCTGTTTGTGTCTGTCTCACTTGACGAAGGTTTATAAAGCGGATCCTTGAGATATCAAGTACATGTAAGCCGGAGAATATCGCTACCACCACGCCAGAAACACGAATCTTTTTTGAAATGCAGGCGAAAGCCTAGAAGCTGGTTGGGTTGGCGCTGTTAGGCTACACTGCTTTCCCGCCAAAAAAATTTTACCTTTTGGTGTGTTTTCTTCTTGCCGGTCGTCGCTTAAGGCGCAAAATGACATAACTGCATTTTCCCTATTTTACAGGAGATGAAAAAAACAGTTTGGCTATTAATTAAAGAAAATAATATTATTATAGTTTTAAACCTTCATTTTAGGCCTTTTTGACCGGGGATTGAGATGAAACGCTTCTCTGTGGCGGCGTCCCTAACAATATCAATGAAAGGCGTGTAATTATGTCATTTTGCCTTACGAATGCAGTTATGCTAAAATGACAAAATTGACGATTGCAGCGATTTGAGTCATTTTTTCGCAAAATCGTTGGTGCCAGGTGATACGGGGCCGGGATTTGCATAAAGATTGATGCATAACTCAAAATGGCCAAAATGTCAGTTATGTCATTTTGCGCCTTAAGCGACGCGGTGTTTCTGATGTATTTTCGACTAGTCCATGAATAGAGTTAATTTCTCGATTCCAACAACATGAGACAAAAAGCGATTTGGAGCTAGGTTCCTCAATTCAGCTTGCTCAATTGGCAGGCGATTCAAAATGAATCGTTTCATTTACTCATTCGTTCTTTTATAGGCTGCTTTCCTCACGTGGTCTTTAAAGTTAATACCGCCTTACTCTTAAATTTTCGATCCTTCACTTAATGCAAACAAAATACAAAGTTGAAAATTCATAGAAATATACTTGAAGCGCGATCATTCCCTAAAGGATTCGAAACCAAACCCTTCAAACCAAATATTAAACTCTTCTTGGAAAGCCGACGTGATTCTTTACACCAATCAAATTGAAGATGAGTAAATGAGACAATCTCTGGATTGAACCACCAGTATTTTATGATTTCGATTTTTTTTTTTGATATCGTAAACGCGCAACTCTTATCATAAGCGCGGTGGCATCAAGATGTAATTGGCCGCCAACCATGTCAATTGGGTTGCCGATTGCTGCTCACTTTGGACTGATTACTGCTCACTTGGCGACTGACAACTATCTCTAGGTTGGAGCCAATTTTCGAATGCAGATTCGTGTTTCTGGCGTGGTGGTAACGATATGTTGCCAAATCCAATCTCTATTCAAGTACAAAATGTCCTTTTCCTGAGATACGCAGCTATCCTGCAGTGCTGGGCAAAAACAGATTTTTTTCAATAAAACCTTGAAAAAACATATGGAAACTGTTTTCCCCCCAGAAATAGTGAGGTTTTTTTAATTTTCAAAATTAAATGATATCCTGAAAGAGGGTTTTTCTTATTTCACCAAGTTCTTAAATTAAATTTTTTCTTTTAAAACAAAATGCGGGTTAATGTGGTTTTTTTTTCAAATTTAACTAGATCTTTTTCAAGTTTTACAGAGTGGATTTATATGCCAAATGGTTTGTTTGAAAATTAGTTTTTATTTAAATCGCCATCGGTTGTCTAAAAATTGGGTGTTTTTTCAAAGCTCCATGGGTTGTTTAAAAATTGTTTTTTTTTCAAAGATCTTAGGAATATTTATTAAAGTTTAAGATAATTTTTTTACCAAAGCTCTTTATGTTTAAAACATTATTTTTTAAAGCTCTGTAGAATATTTTATTATACAGAGCTTGTTTCAAAGCCCATCAATGGGTTGTTAAAAAATTAGTTAGTTTAAAGCTCTGAGAACTAGTTAAACATTAAGTTAGTTTTGTAAAAAAAAGCTAAATGGATTGTTCAAAAATAGTGTGGGTTTTTACCATAGCTTTGTAGAATATTGAAAATATAAGTGGGTTTTTTTCAAAGCCGCTAAGGGGCGCTTTAAGTCATCTCAATGGATTCTCCAGGGTCATTTACCTAGGGGTAGACCTTTCTTCTGTGACCCTAGGATGCGTTGTACCAATAAAATTCGCAAAACGGACGTTTGAAACATCCCGTATTTTAGAATCTGTGAAGGTGCACTTAAATTTGAATTGAAACACTATAAGGACATATTTACTATCTCTGTCATTTTTAACACTTATAAAACAGCTCCTCATACAAAACAATTATTGCACCACATTTAAAATGATCTTGGTTAAAAAAAACTTGGTTTAAAACTTTTAATGCATATTTTTGAAAATAGAACCAGACAGGAAAAATGGCCTTTTTTCTATTTAAAAAAAAATACGGGAACTGTCCATTTGAGACGGACCAGAGACTTTCAGATTAAAAAAACCCTATTATTATTATTATTAACTATTCCAAGTAGTTAGTCTAAAAATGGTTCGTAAAGAAGTTTTAAAAGTAAAATTAAGTACTTTTTAAGGACCCTCTTGAATATAAGTTATGCTTAAATTGTAAAATGAATTCTCAACGACTTTTCAAGAATATTTTAATATATTTCCCTTTGGTTCGATTCCATTATAAAGGTCCCGCTAAATATCACCAAGTTTTTTTAAACGCCATGTATTCAAACATCGACAAATTTTTCTATTTTCTATTGTTAAACGGAACAGTTATTGACCTATAACTAAACATTTTAAACTATGAGTTTGAAATTATTTAGCAATATTTTTCTACTTTTTGGTGACCAAAAGAGCATGGTGGTATTTATACTCCATTCATTTAGAATTGGCGCTCGAGAAATAGTGCTTTCCCCCACTCCAGAAGCGTAACCATAGTTACGCTCTTCGAGCAGCCAATAGTAACCCTTCTTCGTCACTTTGATGAGGATAGTTGCCATGGTTACCGATCGGTGGTGGGGGAAGGAAATATTTTCAAGCGCCAGTTCAAAATGAACAGAGTTTTTTTTTATAGCGGGGACCTTTAGGTGCAGCGTAGACTTTTCCACTGGCTGTAATAAAACGATTACTGCTAGGCGTCCAGCACTTGCGGTTTAGGGGGAGATATCGGGATATCTCCCCCTAAACCGCAAGTGCTGGACGCCTAGCAGCAGGGTTGGCAAAAAACCGGGTTTTCTTAAAAAAACCAAAAAAACCGGGTTTATTTGGTTTAAACCAGGTTTTTTTGGTTTAAACCAAGTTTTTTTAGAATTTTTTTTTATCAGAATAAGTTATTTTAGCATTGATGTTGAAATTGAGTTGTAAATGAGACATTTATTTCAGAGGTTGTTTATAATTGATAAATGATTCGTATATTTCAATTAATTAAAATTATATTAATTTGTTTTAAAAATAATTTTTGTTTCTAAAATATTCCAATTTGAATATCTAATATTATTGTAGTGAATAAAAATCAGTGTTAATTTATCTTGGATAAATGGTTGAAATAATCAAATTATTTATCTTAATTATATATGGATTAATTTATGAACTTAAGAAATTTCTTTAGAAAGAGAAAATTTTATTTTTTAAATGAGAAGTAAAAGTGAAATGTAAACAACTAATGTTAATTGAAATTGGATAATTGATAAAGATAATTAATTTGATTAATTATTAAATGGTAAAATAATCAAATTAATTATATGGATTATTTATGAACTTAAGAAATTTCTTTAGAAAGAGAAAATTTAACTTTTTTAATAAATAAAAGGGAAATGTAAGCAACTAATGTTAATTGAAATTGGATAAATGATTGAGATAATTAATCCGATTAAGGAAATTAACGGTTTTTATTAATTTAGTAAAAAAACCCAACTGGTTTTTATCTGTTTATAAACAAACCAACTGGTTTTTAGTATTTATCATTAACGAAATCAACGGTTTTTATTAATTTACAAAAAAACCAACTAGTTTTTATGACTGACAAATAAGACAAATTGGTTTTATTAATTAATTAAAATCCAAGCCATATTTTATCAGTGAAAAACAGATAACTTTTGTGTATGTTTAGTTACTCTTTGAAATAATGCTTCATTTTAAAGGAAATTAATAAATGAACTATCTCTTGCAAAATATAATAAGTTTAACTTAAGCATTTAAGGTTAAGTTTAGAGAGAATTCAATAATTAAAACCATTAAATTAAAAGATTTCTGATTTTTAATCACCTTAAAATGTCAATTTTTTTATAAATCTGACCTTTTAATTTTGTGCAAAAGATTATACTTAATAACACTTTCTTTAAAAAATCCTGAAAATATTTTATAATTTCTAAAAAAACCAAAAAAACCAAGTGGTTTTTTTGGTAAAAAAACCATGGTTTAAACCAATGGTTTAAACCAAATGGTTTAAACCGGCCAACCCTGCCTAGCAGTAATTGTTTTATTACAGCCAGGCACTGGCTGTAATAAAACTTTACGTTGGCCCTTAACAGAATTGAACCCCTTCCCTTTTATAGATAGGAATAACATATTTTAGTTTGTTTTTATCTTTTATTACTTTTTACTCTTTTATTTTATTTGCCAGCTATATGTTATTCAAATTTCGTTGGGAAAAACTTTTAGAAAAGTATGCTAATATTTTTTTATAAAATCCCTTTAAAAAATTGACAAAAGGAGAGAAAAACTGCATTCTTCTACTAAAAAGTAAGGACTTAAAGGGCCCTTTTGTAAGGACAAGTGCAATCTAAGGAGTTATTAAGGACTTTTTACCCTGACTAAGCACAAAATTGGAACCACTTCTTTAAAACTTAATGAATGTTCTTTTCCCCTAAGGGGCCGTTCAAATTATACGTAAGCACCTAAGGGGGGGTTTGCTCATTGCTTATTTTTGCTGACAAGGGGGATATGAGTGATGCTTACGTAAGATGGTGCATTTTCGAAAATCTCCTGTTTCTTGCATAAATAATTTCAAAATTCAACCAAAAATAAATGTAACAAAAATTGAATTAGGAAATCTGACGTAAGCACTTTTTTCTGGAGATGGACCACCCTAACATTTTGAAATTGTAACCACGAAAAGTAGTATTTCGACTCATTTTTGAACCTTTAGGGTTACACCCAATAAGTACAGCTCCTTGTACGAGTCACCTAATTTTCAAGGAAAAAACTGTACTTACTACAAGGGATGTCAAAATTTCGGGGGGGGGGGGTCTGGCAGTGTCTTACGTAATTATGGTGGGGGGGTTGAGGTATGCTTATCTTTGCTGACAAGGGGGGAGGGGGGTTAAAAATGACCAAAAAAGTGCTTACGTAATATTTGAACGGCCCCTAACAAAACTGATTACAGAACCAAGCTTAGGTTTTGTAATTTCCATTAACAATATAAGAAGTTTTAAAAATTACAATGATAGCAAAGCCACATTTGAGAAATACCCTTAATTTTAAGATAAAGTAAAAGTGCAAGACTTATTGCTTTTTTTTATATGCTTTTAACATACATTTAAAAAGACTCCAGATAATTTTACTAAGAAATTGTGCAGTTTGAAAAAAAAAATTTTGAATTCTGAAATTAGTCAAGGAGCAAAAGGTAATCCGTGCGATTTTTGTGTTACAATTATAAGGGTTAGCTTTTCTGAAAGGTATTAACGTGAGGAATAAGAATCCGGTTGTTGCCAACCCCAAAAAGGGTGCAGAGGGGCGCGGCGGGGGTTCAAAGTGGCGGATCTCGCTTCAGAAAAACAGCAATTTCTCCTATATTTATCGCAATATAAATTTTTTTTCAGGCTTACATATTAATTTATTACATATTCGAATGTATTTAACGCCCATGGTGCATTTTAGTGCAGCGGGTAATACCGGAAAGGGGGAAATCCCAAATACGCTCGTTTATGGCATTTGCCGGGAGAATTTTAGAGTTACAACAACGAAAGTTGGTTTCTCTGAAAGCTATTAATATAAGGAACCCGTATTTTAATGTTGGCAACACCAAAATTTGCGCGGAGGGAAGGGAATTCAAAATAACCGACTTCTCGTATCACTGAGACATCCATTTCTTCGTCGTTTAGAGCAAAAAAATCAAATTTTCAAGACTTTAATACTTTTTTATTATTTTCACAACATTTTTAACAATATTTGGGGATGCCAACCACCACATTCGTATTCATTTCGTAATTACCTTTCGGAATAACCAACCATCATAATTGTAAGACAAAAATTACAAAAGAGCCTATATTCTTACTATTTCCCACTTCATGAAACTCATACTATCATAAAAAAGTCAAATACAGATGTTGAAATCCACAAAAAGTTTCCGGTGGAAGAAATTTTAAAATGAGCGACCGTCACATACCGTATCCAGACTGTTGACTATAATGTTTAAAACCATCTGAAAACCATTTGGCCTCGTGTTATAAGCTGAAAAACTGTTTTATAATAAAGGTAGAAACATAAGTAATCAGAATCTAGTTGTTGGCACCCCCAAATATTGTGCAGCGAGACGTAGGTGGAGTTCAAAATGGCGGATATTCTTCCGAAAAAACAGCAAAATATTCAATACTTATCAAAATAAAGAGTATTATAAGCTTAATCAATTCTTTATTAAGTTTTAAAATATATTAGAGTGTAGTGTTGGACGAGAACGGTACTTATCTTACTGCAATAAGTAACCTTTCCTGTCAAATTAAAGCATTATCAAATAAAGATTGGCTTTTAAATAAAAACCAAAAAAAGTTAAGTGTCTTGAAGTTTTCAAGTCATAAAATACTAAAATTACTATTTCCATAATAAGCGAGATAGAATAATACTTACATGAAAAATAAATCTCATATTTGTTTCAGAAATGTTATATATTCCCGGGTCCCGAGAAATTAAGCATTTTAACATTGGTATACTTTGGTGCATGTAAAGGAACCAACATTTTCATTTATATCTCTGAAACTCAAAGAGTATATCAGTTTCTTCAGTTGAAAATTAGCAATATTACCCCAGTACACTCTGTTTTGAGTACCACGCCAGTATCACATTACCCCGCTTGATTTACAGCCTCCTTATCTGGTGCCGAAGGGGGTTGTGGTTTTCGTTTGGTCACACAATGACCACTCTGCCACCCCGAAATAAAAGCATACCCGACCTCCTATTGTGTGGTCTACGGCCACTATTGCTTTTTTCTTTTCCATTTTTCGATTGTTTCGTGTTAACGCAATTGAAACAGAAGAGACTCCTTTCTACCCGTCCAAAATAATACTGGGCTAAAACCAGTTAAGTGAAATTATTATTATAAATGGGAAGGAAAAACACCTTTATTTTCTGATAGTACGCAAAAAATAACATAATGTCATACTATCAAGAATCTAAAATTAATGATACTTTACAAAGAAGGGGGATGTTAAAGTAAAATTAAAAAAAGAAATTTACCCGTAAAATTAGCGTTTTAACTCATTTTGAGACATTCGAATCTCGCATAATGCAGAGTTTAATATGGAAAAATCGGTTTTTAAACTGATATCTGAATTCGGAGGTTGGGGAGAGAACCACCTTTGGTTATGGATCTGTTTTGGATGTCTTTTTTTGTATTATTATTTTCCAATTTTGGCATGTAAAACCGGGAAACAATCAATGAGATGTAATTGTAATACCAAAGTATGGCTGGATGTCTCTCTGTGAAACATCGCTACCCTCTGATATATTTTAAAACTTTATTAAGATTTGATTAAGCTTATAATACTCTTTATTTTGATAAGTATTGAATAATTTGCTGTTGTTTCGGAACAAAATCCGCCATTTTAAACTCCAGCTACATCTCTCTGCACAATATTTGGGGGTGCCAACAACTAGATTCTGATTACTTATGTTTCTACCTTTATTATAAAACATTTTTTCAGCTTATAACACGAGGCCAAATGGTTTTCAGATGGTTTTAAACATTATAGTGAACAGTCTGGATACGGTATGTGACGGTCGCTCATTTTAAAATTTCTTCCACCGGAAACTTTTTGTGGATTTCAACATCTGTATTTGACTTTTTTATGATAGAATGAGTCTCATGAAGTGGGAAATAGTAAGAATATAGGCCCGTTTGAAATTTTTGTCTTACAATTATGATGGTTGGTTATTCCGAAAGGTAATTACGAAATGAATACGAATGTGGTGGTTGGCATCCCCAAATATTGTTAAAATGTTGTGAAAATAATAAAAAAGTATTAAAGTCTTGAAAATTTGATTTTTTTGCTCTAAACGACGAAGAAATGGATGTCTCAGTGATACGAGAAGTCGGTTATTTTGAATTCCCTTCCCTCCGCGCAAATTTTGGTGTTGCCAACATTAAAATACGGGTTCCTTATATTAATAGCTTTCAGAAAAACCAACTTTCGTTGTTGTAACTCTAAAATTCTCCCGGCAAATGCCATAAACGAGCGTATTTGGGATTTCCCCCTTTTCGGTATTACCCGCTGCACTAAAATGCACCATGGGCGTTAAATACATTCGAATATGTAAGAAATTAATATGTAAGCCTGAAAAAAGTTTTATATTGCGATAAATATAGGAGAAATCGGTTTTTCTGAAGCGAGATCCGCCACTTTGAACCCCCGCCGCGCCCCTCTGCACCCTTTTTAGGGTTGGCAACAACCGGATTCGTATTCCTCATGTTAATACCTTTCAGAAAATCTAACCCTTATAATTGTAACACAAAAATCGCACGGGAGCCTATTTTTTTACCATTTGCCACCACACTAAATGTGACCGTAAAAATCCCCCATACAAACACACTAAAATGGTCACTGCTTGAATATTAAAAATAAACAGTTTATTTACACACATATATACAAAATGACATCTAACCATATTTTAAATGACAATATACATGAAGTCACAAGCCTGAAAAAGAATAAATAAATATTAGAGAAAAAAACATAATTTAAAACAGGGTCAAACTCATTTTCAGTGTCCAATGATTACACAATTTAAAAATTAAATTTTCTATGCTTTAACCAGTGCTTGGGATAGAAAAATTATTTTTTGGGGTCTCATTTTTTTTTGCTTGAAACGAAATATTTTGTAGGGATGATGACCCTCCAATCTCAGCACTGGCTTCAACCTATTTTAAATTATAAAGCGTTCTCAATTGTTGGGGGAGGACAGGCGCAGGGGCGTAGCCAGAGGGGGGGATCTGGGGTTATATCCCCCCCCCGAAACTCAGGAAATTTCCTTTTTGACCATAGAAAACCACTAAAAATACCCCATATCCCCTCCCGAAATATCAAAATCCCCCTCCGAAATTTTTTTCTGGCTACGCCACTGGACGGGCGTACTATTTCCCTCGCTTAGGGGCCATTCATTAATTATGTAAGGATGATTTTGGCAATTTTTGACCCCTCCCTACCCCCATGTAAGGGTACGTAAGATTTTTCAAACCCCTCCCCCCCCTATTCTTACGTAAGATTCCATTTCGTTTTTTCAAAATAATAAAATTTTAGCACTCGAAATGATTAACAAAAAAAAGTTGAAACCAAAATTTCTCTTGATTTCTCTCTTTTTGCTTTTGTTTTGTTTCAACTTTTGACAACTGGAAGAGGGATTCAACAGTTTTATTTAATTGGTATTTGTTTACATTAACTTGGAAAATCTTACGTAAGAATTGGTTTGATCCCCCACCCCCCAAGTAAGGGTATGTAGAGATTTTTCCAACCCCCCCCCTCCCCCTCGGAACCCTTACGTAATTAATGAATGGCCCCTTACCCTACTACATAAACATCATAGCAAAAATTCTCATCCATTAGGTAACAGGCATGGATCCAGCACCGCTCCAAGGGGGGCCCTTTTCCAAACAAGATCCCCTTGCGGTACCATTGTGGGTATGGGGGTTAGAAAAAATTTGAAATTTGACGTGTAAAAGTAGGGTTTTAACCAGTGGCAGCTCGAAGGTAAAATTTTAAGGGGTGCTGCTCCGGCGGTACAAAGTTGGCAACGCATTTTAAGTGATATAATGCCAAATAGTATTTCTATTAAAAACGTGGAAAAATAAAATAGAAGAGATGGAAACATTATAAATTTCGATTTCACACTTAATAAGCATTAAAAACTGTCTCTTACCTTTATTTGGCTGATTATTACAAAGATGAAGATTATTAAGCAAAGATGAACTAATATTCAAATTCAATTTGTTCTTTATGAAAAGAAATAAAAACCTGGCTACAAAAAAAAATCATAAATCTTTAACTTGCCGAAACATCCGACCGAAAAGATTTTTTTCACTCTGTTGAAACGAAAAAAAGAAGCTATAAATAAAAAATTTAAACAGTGTTGAAGTGAGAAATGCTAAAAACCCGTGATTTATTAGAAGTAGAAATCGAATTTTTCTTCTTCCCGCAGTTTTTTTTTCACAGCTCTCTCAAGAGAAAAAGCTATCATTCTTTTGGTCAGGGCTGCTGAAAAGCAGCCCCTTTTCTCCTAACAGATTCACATGCTAAATTCTTGATATTTTGATTTGATATGATAGAGCTAGGGTTTTATACCACGATTGGTATATCTGCGGGGGCTGATCGACCCGGAAAGAAATCTGTTGGCGAGACGGCATAGCAGAGACTTATTAATTGAAAAAGGATTATGAAGGACAAAGATTAAAGGGGAAAAAGGATATTTTTTAAATATTGTAAAGCAAATAAAAATTGGAATTTCGGGAAATTTTGGTTGGGGGTGCTGCAGCCCCGCAGCCCTTATGGACGAGCCGCCACTGGTTTTAACTCATTTTTTAGAAACGTTACGAGTCTAAGGGGGGCACTTTTCAACTCTATTACCTTTACTTTTTGAACCAAAATGTCAAAATATTGGGGATTTCCTACAAATTATCACTGAAGATCCTCCTGTGGTTTATCATTTCTATGTCAAGGGTAAAAAAACAAAATTAATTAAACAAAAAAACATGTTTAAAACAAATAAAACATGTTTTTTGTTTTTTATTAAAAAACAGGGGTAGAAGTGACCAAATAAAAATACATAGGATTTTTCAAAAAAATATATAGGACAAAAATAAATTTTTAATAGTTAGGTAACAGGACTAATGCCACTTTTGTATCAATTTTAAGTGTTTGGTATTTAGGCTTAAAACAACAAATTTACCAAAAATTGGCTAGAATAAGAGTCAAACTATAAGTCAAGAATACCGACATGAGACTACGGGCAGATTTAGGTGGTGAACCCTGGGGGGCATACTGGAAAACTTGGCAAGCTGTCCCTGATGGCTTTGGAAACATGTATTTCCCTATAAAAATGTTAGTTTTCTCAAAAAGTTGGGGGGAGGAACATTGAACCCCCTTAAATCCGCCCATGCATGAGACACGAAATTCGTGCGCGACCGTGAGAGAATAAAGTTGTTTTTTCTGCCCTCATTGAATCTGAAAAACCAACTTTATAGGCAGAACCCCAAATAATAATTGAAAACTTGATATGATTTTAGGATTTCTGAATGATTACTAAACATCCTGTAATAATTAAAAAGCCACCAAAAATTTAAAATTTGAGGTATTTAATAAGCATCAAAAAAATTTTCATGGAAATTCAAGACTTAAATTTAAATATTGAACTCGAAAGTAGGGTCGTTTGATGGAATATAGGATTATTTTTTGAAATATAGGATATATAGGATTTATAGGACGCTTTTTCCATGTTTTTTGAAAATATAGGATTTATAGGAAATATAGGACGACTTCTACCCCTGAAAAAAACATGGTTTTTTTCCAACCCTGGTTTTTACTCATTTTGAGAACCTTTTTGGGTTCCCAAAGGGGGGGCACTGTCCAGAGTGCCACCCATTGGATCTGCACCCGTTAGGTAAATGGAAAGAGCCTTACCCCGCAAGTGATGGTCAGGTTGGTGACGTCGGAGAGGGTGATCATGGAGAAACTGGGAGGGTGGGAGCAGGACTGCTCGTGGGCCAACAGACCACTGTTAAGCTCGCTCTTCAAGTGTCTCAGGGTAAGGCCGTCCTGCTGAAAATAAACAACACACAATGTTTCATTTGCTTGCAAACGTTTGAAAACTTACATCCGTAAAACTTTTGGCGTAACATTATAAAACTACAACTTGAAGCTTTTTGTTTTCCACAACTGAAGCTTAAAGAGTGTATCAGTTAATCTGTCTCTGCACTTATATGCATAAATTTTATACTTTAAAAAATCTCACAGATATACAGTAACGGACCCTTTATCCGGCAAGCTCGGGGCCGACATCATCCCGGACTTCGGAATTTTCCGGATTTCGGGTCCGTCCCGGAAAAAACGCCATTAAAGACGCTGCAGCTTTAGTAAGACCAAAATACCCGCTGAAACGCCATACTCCGTTCGAATCGTAACAGATCCAGCAAAAAAACGTCCGTCAAAGCACGTGGATCATCGCGGTAAGAACCGATAGCGAGGCAGCAGCCGATTTTGGAACGACCGTTTAAGCGCGGGGACGATACGACTCAACCGCGTCGGCCCGTGCCGAATCGTCCCATTCCGCACCGAGACGATGTCACAAAAGGCGCGGCGCAACCATTGCGCGTCGTAACAGCATTTACTCACAAAAAATTCTTCAAAATATAAAAAAACAAATTCTAAACGCGAGCTGGATTTCGGGTCCTTCCGGGTTTTGGGTTCCCGGATAAAGGGTCCGTTACTGTACATGTAGGCCTGAACATTGCCTTTGCTTCAAGACAAAATTTTGTTACTTTCTTATTTGGGAAAAAGAAGCCAAACACTTCCTTATATTAAAAATATGGGTTCTAACGTATTATCCCACCGACCGTACTGCTTAATCAAAAACGTCATCAAAACCCTTTGACTTTTCTATTTACGTGCCGCTGAATTAAACGGCTTCAAAACAGTCGACGGTATAATACGTAAGTACCAAAATATGTTTCTTTTTAATCCTGCACAGAAAGGATAGACATTGGAGAAGAACACTTACTTGCACATCAATACGCATTCCACAGGAACAGAATATCACGGTGTAGTTCTGGTGAAGAATATCCCTGAAAAAAAAAAGAATGTAGAATATGAAACCAACTACAGATGGAAATAAATTCAAGCAGATAATTGTTTGAGTGTTATTCTAATTTTAAAAAAATGCACTCAAACCTGGATGACAGTTACAGAATATCTTAAAATCCGAATTACAACATTTAGAAATCCGATTCAGAGAAATGGAAGATTGATAATCCTGATCAATATCAGGAAGAATGATATCACTCTTCTTATAATTTTAATTTTTCATTGCATTTGAGATGTAAACAAATAAAAATAATAATAGAAACTTGGAAAAAAGAAAGTAAAGCGGTTAGTGTTTTTGAAAAAAAAATACCTTCATTATTTTTATTTAATCGTCCTGGATTTTTTAGCATTGATTTCATATCAAGTTCAAAGCACCGAAAATTATCTATGACTTGAAATAAAAAAAGTTACAGTCATCCAAGTTGCATTGCACTTATTTAAAAAGATTATTTTAAATAGCTAAATAATTAATAGCTTAAATATTTTATTTAAACAAAGCTCACACATGCAGTGTTCAAATAAGTGACAATTCTTACTTTTTACATATAGGACAGACGACCTGATCTTCTTCCACTTCGAAAGCTGCATCCTTGCTGTATTCTTCCAGCAACTTTCGCTCTGAAAAAGATTTCGTGAGACATCAGTATATTTCATTACTTTTCAGAAGTTTCTCTAAAAGTATTTGTTAAGAGTGAAAATGAACCATGTTGACGATAGTTATTAGTAGAGAATGGAGAATTGCAGCAAATCTTAAAATTCTAAATAGTCAATTTTAATTTATTAAAAATTCTCTCCTGATTCCAAAAATACGCTTGCCTTTCCCCACAAAATTTTTTTAAGGTAATTATGACATATTTTAATTCAGAAAGCTCCTAACAATGTGACGTCACATGTGCCAGTGGGAATGTGGGAAACACCGTTTTCATCGATACACTAGTCTGTAAAAAAACTAGTGCTCATTGTATCAGAGCGGGATTATAACAACAAGCGGGAACAAAGCACATTTCACGTCACAAGCTGTTTCAGCTCAGACAAAAAAGAGGCTGTTTTTAATTGAAAATAACTTAAAATTTAGAACTTTGAAAAGCAAATGAAAACATTTTTTGGAGGTTTTAGGCCATTCTGAACACATTAAGATTAAAAAAAATTTGACTGCAATTATCCATTGCTTGATAATCTTTAAAATATAAAATAAATATCTTTTTTAAATACCAGAGAAATAAACTTATTTTCACAAAAGTGTTATTTGTATAGTTATTTTTTTTAGGATTTCCTCTGTTTCAGATTAGCTGGTCACATCACTAAATAGAGTTATTTAAGTAAATGAGTTTTTAATTTTTTGTTTATTATATATTTAGGAAAGTTTGTTGATATATTTTGATTTTTGTCAGTATTTGCTAAACAGGTTTATTAGGCAAAGATTTCTAATAAATTAGCAAAAATTTTTTATTGGATGAGGGTTGTACCAACCCTAGTATCAATATTAATTAAATTTAAATATTATGAGAAAAAATGCCATTAATTTTTGAAGACATTATTCCAAGAAAAGTTTCTTAGTCTAAGAGAGAGAACTCACCTTCTTCTAAAAGTTCTCTTTTTATTTCTTCCATAATGCTGAGGAAATCATTGATTTCTGAATCACTCACATCCTGTTAAAGAGTCCATAAAGATTTATTGTAAAGCATTAATCTACAAATATTTTTAATCAAATAGACAAAGTCCTTTTAAACATTTAAAAATTAAGTATTTCACAAATCAATTGTGTTCCAATTTAAAAAAGAAAGATAAAAGCAATAACTGCTAAACGAACATCACTCTAAGAATGAAATCCTAATCAACAATATTCCACTATTTGTGCTGTTTAAAGGCCAATTGTTTTATATGCCAAAGACTATCGATATGAACAAAAAGAACAAACTAAAAAATAGTCATAATATTAAATGCTGCTAAACAATTTGACGATATTAAAATTTTTAGAATCCAAAATAATTTTGTATGATGAATTGTTTCCACTAAACTATAAATTAATGTTTAAAGCAAAGTTTTCAATGCTCTGTTTTAACCCTCTAATGCCCACTACGAGAAATAACTACCCAATTTTTTTGCTTTATTCATGTAGTTTATGGCCAAATAAAATAAAACTGACAAAAAAACTTTTTGTATTCATAAAACTTGTAGTTCAAAATTAAAAAAGAACTGAAACTGGGAACTGAACTTAATAAACTATAGTACTTGAAGGAGCAGCTTGTAAGGAATTCGCTTGTGTTTAAAGACTTTTAACGCTTGATTAAATTAATTTATATGATAAAAATCCTGATAAACTATAATGTATGACACATTTTTACAAAATGCTTCTGCATATTCTTTATTTTAAATTGCAATACAAGCTAGTACTACTTTTTCGGGCGGATTGGTAAAACCTCTACCTTTCCCAACAGTGTCAACTTAGGGTGGAACAGAGTAGTATAAAAGCTGATTTTTTCCCCCATTAAAAATCTGAAATTTTTGTTGAAAAATTCAAAAAAAAAACTCTGAAAAATCTCCCCCCCCTGAAATAAACAAAACACAAACTCACGGATGGGGAGACCAAGTGAGGCAGCCTGTTGCTGTTGTTCCCTCCTCCTTCGGCCATCATGACCTCCAGAGCTTCGTCCGTACAGAGTCCGCGGAACTTGTCCACCAGCGAGCTTCTGCTGCTTTTCAGCCTCTGGAAACACCTCTGAAATCACACCATCAATTTACACAGGGTTTATCACACAGAAGATATTAATCAAAGAAAAAAAAATTCTGAAAATCAACCCTAAACAATCAAATGACCTCTTCTTGGAGAACCACAAATTAGAAGAAGTGACAAGCTTCACATATCTTGGCTCTATTATTAATAATAAAGGGGGAACTGATGAAGATATTACCAACAGACGCGCGCAGCAGCTTTGCAATCCTGTAAAAGTTTTGGAAAAATAAAACAATCTCCACCTCAACCAAGATCAAAGTGTTTAACACTAACGTGAAATCCGTCCTTCTCTATGGATCTGAAACATGGCACTGCAATAAGACCAACATGAAAAAAATCCAGATCTTCATTAACAAATGCTTAAGAAGAATTCTGGATATAAATTGGTTTCATAAAATTAACAATGAAGATCTACTAAGAAAAGCGAAACAGAAACCAGTGGAGTCTGAAATTAAGAAAAGGAAATGGATTTGCCACGTACTTCGCAAACCTGAAAAATTCAAAGTTAGACAGGTCTTTGACTGGAACCCTCAGGGCCATCGAAAGAGGGGAATGCCTAAAACAACATGGCAAAGGACAATTGAGAGGGAACTGAAGGATATCGGAGTGACATGGAGGGAGGCAAAACATCTTGCCACCAATAGAGTCAGGTGGAGACTCATGACGGGGGCCCTATGCTCCAGTAATGGAGTGGTAGAGGGATAAGTCAAGTCACACAGAAGATAAGAGTAAAAGTAAATTTAACGACTTTCTAAAGGAGTTTTTCATAAACCTTTTAAGGGGATCTTCTCAAATTCAACTTTAAAATGTCAATAAGTGAAACCGCTTCAGAAAGAGTCCTCCAGCCACCATGTTTACCCACAGCTCAAATGATGACAACATTTAAAAGCACGTTGCTAGGGGAGCTGTGGTTACAGTGGCATATACATACCTGCCAACATTTCAGAAACAGAAATAGGAACAACACGCACGACACATTTTGAATGTGTTAAAGGGGTATTATTAAAAAAGAGCTTGTATTATCTAAGGTATCTTATGGTTATTAAGAGGACTAAGTGTTTTATATACCTTTATATTCTGACTAATAATTATCTACATTTATACTAGGATATAATAAAAGTTAATATTTTTCCTTTTATCTGGGTTTAAATTTCTGCAAATAGAATAACAAAAATGACTCAAAATGACTGGGAATTTCATACATAATGACTCAGAAAGATTTAAAAATACTTAAAAAGTACTAATAAAATGAAACAGTGAAATAAGCAAACATTGTTTGGAAAATAGAAAAATTAATCTTTATTAAGTGCTACAAAAGTAGCTGATTTTGCCCTTTTTAATAGGTCAGCACTGATAGATTTATTATAGCATGGATCAGAATTACTATTTTCGCAGCTAGCTATGCCTGTAGGTAGAGTATCAGAGTCCATGGAACTCAGTCAGTCTTGTTCTTACGAACTAGACTTAACACCCTTTCACCTAAACGCCTTATTATTGCACAATTCGAGTAGGTCGAAAATGGCAGGACAAGGGGACGTAAAAACGGAACATTTGGTACTTAAATCGTATTTTCGGAACAACAGTAAAAAATCGGAACAAATACGATTTAATCGGAACGGTTGGCAGGTATGCATATATATAAGGGGAGGGTGAGGAGGCCTTGGCCCTCCCTGAAATCCATACTTGGCTTACCAAAACAAGTTAAAACCCTGTTTTTTAGGGTCAAATTTCCAAAAATTTTCTGAGGGAGGACCCCCATTCGTACTTGAAACTTCATTATTCAAAACTTAGTATGATAAGTTTACCAAAATCCTAATCCTACTTGAAAAAATTTGTCCTAAATTAAGACTAGGTGTATTACCAAAACAAAGCTGAAACCCTATTTAAGAGGTCAAATTTCCCAAAAAAAATTTGGAGGATCCCATTTTGTACTACTTGGAACTAAATTACTCACAACTTCTAGAAATTAAGTTCTTTTTTAGGTAAATTCTAATAAAAAATGTATAAAAGTAAAGAAACATTCAAGACTCACCGCCCGAAAAGCGTCTTTCCACGGAGGAGTTCTGAGCTTGTACATGGATGAATGTTGTTTCCAGCTTTCGTTGTTCATGTCAACTACAAAAGAAAAGAAATTCAGTACTAAACATTATTAAGAATGTTTGTTCATTAGGTCCCACAAAATATTCAAGCTCAAGGAAACTTTTCGTCTATGGGTATGGCGATTTTTACTCTTCCTAGTCTAGCTGTACCATAATCAATTTTTTACAGTTGCCGATAGTGTTGTTGAACCAAGCTCTAAACATTGAATATTTTACAAACGGTCCAACGGAGCCAGTGCCTTTTCTTAAATATTTTAATGACAACTCTCTGGTGAACAGTTATCAGATTAATTCCTTTTACCCACTTTATCATAGTGGATACATTTAAACCTGCCATAACGTTGTGTTGGTGAAATTATTGTTTTAGAGAAGGAACGTTTTGAATAAACAAAGAGAAATAGATTCGGATACATTTAAACCTGCCATAACGTTGCGTTTGTTAAATGGAAGAGAACGTTTTGAACAAAACAAATAGAAAATTGAATAAAACTGAGGGTGCCCGGAGAATTTATATAATAACATAACTACAGAAAATTCCAAAGTACCTAATATTTCTTCCGAGATTGGGGATTAACCTCTGGTTTTAATAATTAAGTTCGACTATTTGAATTCTATTCGTTCAGTCAGTTCCACAATCTAATCCACAAAACAAATTCAATTCAAATATAAACAAAGTAAATATATCCGTTGCCATTCTTGAGATATGAGAGAAATTGTTCCTCTTTTATTCGAAAAATTAAAATTTCGCAATGAAGCTCCTTAATGATTTTATATGATACTTTTTAAAAATTTTAAATACTTTTCATGCCTTTTATTTTATTTTTAAATCACACTGATTTTTGTCATCTGGTGTGTGAATGGAAACAAGGGTTACAGTTACAAAAAACGGCGCAAGTTCAGAGGTGCGGATGCGCCAAGTTTTTAGCAGTAAACATGACTGATATGGTAACCCTAACTAATGTTAAAAGCGTCATTTGGCTTCTAAATATGGCGCCAAATAGCCAAAAATCGCCAATCATCCGCACCTCTGAACTTGCACCCAAAAAACACCACTTTATTGTGCTGCCATCTACATTTAAACTTATATATGATTGCTTCCTCGGACTTTCCAAAGAAAAAGTGGTTATTTTTAAAAAAATAATATAGTTCAAATCATTAAATAAGCATTCAATACATGATTGAATTATATTGTTGAGTTTAAAAAATTAAACTTTAAATGCACGAAGGTTTTGCAAAATTTTATTTAAAAAAAAGCTCTTAACTTCCTCCACAAAAACCTACTCAATTTCTAATATTCTTTTAAATATACTAATTTCTTCTATAAATAATGATTAATAATTGCTTTAATTTTGAAAAGTACTATAAACTGTAAAACCATAATTTATTTGGTTTAAAGTTCCAAATATTTGGACATTTATTCATTTTCAAAATGATTAAAATCAAACTTACTTTCAAAATAAAATCATCCCTTCTACACTGCCACTAGACGTGACTCTTTATAAGTTACAAAACCAAATTTTCTTTTAAGAATTTTTATTTTTTGGTGTATGAAATATATAAACACACTTAAGTATACCCAGGGCCGTATTTAGGCACGTGCAACATGTGCTGTAGCACAGGGCGGCAAAATTTTTGGGGGCGGCAAATGACACCAATTCAAAATGCTACACATTATACAGTTTTGAAAAAAAATGTACCACACAGTTTTCACATGAAGTGTCAAAAATGAACAAATTTCAAGTTTTCTACGGGCATATTTTCAAAAAATTTTCTGGGGGGTACCCCCAGACCCCCAAAAGAATTCATTATGAGAGGGAAAACATGATAATTTCCCATATCTGAGAAAGGTGAGTTAAATGGTGACAGTCAAAAGGAGTTAAAAGAGAGTCAAATGAGAGGGAGAGGGGGCATTTACTTGAAACAGAAAATGAAATAGGGGGCGGCAATAAATCGATATGCGCAGGGCGGCAAAAACCCTAAATACGGGCCTGAGTATACCTCACAGAAATTCAAGACAAATATGTGTTGATTTAATCCAAAGGGTTTCCCCACAGGACTGCTAAATTGGTTTCAAAGATATTTCAAGTTTAAACTATGATGAGGATTTAAGAAAGTTAAATAAGTACTCATGTAAGATAAGGGTGATGATGAATAAGGGTGATCAGGGGATACGATTAAAATCTTCAAATTGATTTAACAGAAGGGCTAGATTTCAATATGGGTCATGAATAGGAGCACATATTTAAACCGAGACAGCTTTTAACGGAATGGACAAAAAAAAAACCACTACTTTTTTATTTAAATAGGGTGGGTGACAGGTTGCTCACTCCTTCAACAATGTCATAACTTAAAAATTCAATGAATTTTAGTTATGACTTTAGAAAGTCCTGAAAAAGTAGTATAGCCCTGCAAAATCAACATATCTTTAGGATGTATGGTAAAAAATTTAATATGTTGTTTAATATTTATTTTTAATGCATTACCCAATCTAATTTTAAACTTTCAAATCACTCTCCTGAAAAATGAGATTTTTTGAGGTGACGTTTTTGAAAGGAGGGAGTGAGGTGGAATGCACTGACACTCAATTAAGGTTTACTAATTTAAAACAGGGTTGGAAAAAACATGTTTTTTAAATAAAAAACATGTTTTATTTGTTTTAAACATGTTTTTTTAACGTTTTATTTGTTTTTTTAACCTCGACATAGAAATGATAAAAAAAATCCATGATGTTTAAAAATTTAAATTTGACTTTTCAATTGAAAATTAGATTAATAAAGCTATGCACCACAAACAGTTTGTTCTTTTAACTGATTTTTGCAAGTTTTCTTCACAGCATCATGCTCTTTATCAAGTAATGTACTGCCCATATCATGGCGATTTGGTGGTTTGTACCCAAGCCTTATACTTGGCACCATCTTTTTAGGCTCTGGGTGATCCATACATGAAAATAGTGAGTTTGTAGCCTAAATAAAGGGAGCAACTTGCTAAAAACTACACTTTTTTTAAACTATGTTTTTCCTGCTTTGTTTTAAACATGTTTAAAACAAGTGTTTTAAACATAACGTCACCTTAGTATCAAAAACTATCTTCATTCGGCAAACTTCGGGAATCCCGATCCTTGGCGACAGATCGTTGGAGAAGCTGGTTTTTTTGGTTTGTAAGTGCTGACTTGATTGAGCAGAAAAGAAAAATAACCAATCAAATTATCTTCTCCAACGATCTAAACGCCAAGAATCGGGATTCCCGAAGTTTGCCGAATGGAGATAGTAGTTTTTGATACTAAGGTGACGATAACAACCATGATTTAAGATGAGAGCACCAGGTGTGTAGCATTGAGTGAGCAAGGAAACGAATTCAATCACTTGTAATCATTTTTATTATAACAACTGTAAAACATTAGGTCCCTTAAATGACTTATCTAGATTTCTCATCATTCTAGAAAACTAAGCGAGGCAGTAAAAATGCATTCGATTCAGAAAGTAACCTCCGATATGAAACCGAAAAAAACAGCCTTTTTTCTACACTAGTGTAATTCTCCATCTTTAGTTTTTTTTTACCATAAAAAATGCAGAACTTATTTCTACTTAGTTAATTATTTAAAAAACAAAATTATGACACAATACTGATTGGATTCATTCATTTTACCCACTTAATTTATAATATTTATTTTCACCGTAAAAATCACATAACACAGGGTTCCCACTCAATTTCAGAGATAAAATTCCCCGACTTTTCCAGGTCAATTTTTAATATTTTTCGGTAAAAAACTAGCAATTCACTGCCTTTTTCGGATATTTCTTGCATTTTAAAACACATAATTTTCAATAAATTTACTATTTTTTCACTTACTAGAGCCAAAATTCACACGCAAACATTAAAAATTTTTATTTTCCAGGTATTTTTTACGATTTTCCAGGTTTTTGCCCTAAATTAGCAATTTTCCCTGCCTATTCCCTGACTTTTAGGTGAAATTTAAATTCCCTGACTCGTGGGAACCCTGATCACAGTGAATTCTGTCATTAAAGAATCACCCATAGAAATTTTACGCACACGAAATTCACAGCTTTATGAAAGGCAAAGTTTTCCCGAAGCTATAAAGCAAGGATGACCTTGCGGTAGTGGCTGGGACCCAGTTGCCCTTTATCGGAATCTGAATCGGAGGTAACTTTCCGAACCATCCTTACATGGTGGTAGTAGAGAGTACAAACGGCATCTGTCTATTGTCTATAAAAATACTGGAAGCTGGTGGAGTCTAATCCTAACCTTATTGAACGAATCGAAACGCCACTGGACGCGTCATCACAGCACCGCCTTACAGTGTCAACAGTGGAGCGAAAAAGATTATGCGATCCGAAAGGGATTTCTCACCCAAATTTTTAATTTCTAAAACTTTGATTGATTATTATCGTTCTTTTAAAAAAATACGAACTAAAATGATGATTAAAATAAAGAATAATACACAAACACAACAAACTAAATTGGCAACACTAGCTATCTAAAAATTTCATTATCCTACTAGAGTCGAACACAATTTATGGCAGATTTGAGCAAAAAATAACGACATCCTGCATATTGCACACAGAGCTGACATCGATGCGAATTTAATGACTTTCATCAACATAAATGATATGTAGTGGAACACAATTAGTACAAGGAACATAAACACTCAGGCACTCATTTTGACTAAGACAAAAATAGTTTGATTTTCAATTTCACTGGTCAACAGTGAAAATCTTCCCTACTCGAAACAAAAACGACATTAGAAACTTTTAGCTAGCTCTTGGTTCAAGCTATAAGGATTGTGTTAAAAATGCAGAGATTTTCTGGGCACAACTCAGAAAATAAACGATAGGTTAAAGAGTACAAGTAGGAGTGATAGTGTGAATACATTTATCAGATATATATCAAATTTTTGATATTTATTCAATATATTTGCTTTTAATGCTGTTTTTTAGTAGTGGATACTTGTCTAAACCAATTTATCACTGCGAAAGATCATTTTAAAACTAAATCTTAAATATAGAGAATCTAAAATTGAGAGATTTTAAGTTTATCCAGACAATATTTTCTTTTAAACTAGAACTCCATTCCTGAAAGAATTCTCATTTAAACTTTAAAAAAAATTATTTAAGTATTCATTGGAAGAAGAAGGTTAAGCGGCTCAAAAGAGCAAGCAAATACCTCAAACCACTCTCCATCAGGGTTGCCAGGTTGGCTTTTTTAAGGCCAAATTCGAGAAATTTGGCTTTTTTAGAACCGTTTGGCTTGGAAAAATGTGTTTGGCTTTTTGGCCTTTTTTTGGCTTTTTTGAGGATTTTTAACACTTTTTAAGGATTTTATAAATTTTTTTGTTTTTTTACTACTTAATTATTATTTGACACTAAGGGATCCTATAAAGTTCACAATATTGAAAAAAAAATGGCTAAAAATGGTCAAAAAGCGATTGGTTTTCGTAAATTTCTCTGGCATTGAGTTGAGCAAGGTAGAGCTTAGAGTTAACGAAATTTCTTGTGTTGTTCTAAAAATCCTGGATGACGTAAAAATCCCCATGGAAACCCTTAATTCTGGAAAAATTTTGCCATAACAATTAGTTACTATAAAAAAATTAATATTAATATTTTCGGATTTATAAGCTTTCTTTTGACTTGTGTTTTTTTTCGTCGAAATCGGGACCATTTTTAAAGTCCAATTACTGCCTTAATTACCAACCGATTTTTACCAAAATCGAATAGGATGTAGATGGCAGAGTATATTTTAAGACTTTGAAATCGAAAACTCGATATCGCTTTTAGATTTTGGTAAAAATCGCAATTTTAGTGCGACTTCCAGGGACCCTAATTTTTGTCCTAAATTCACGAAATTCCAGATTCTGAGTGCTTATGAGAATGTAAAAAAGTTCAAAAGTTACCCACCCCATGAAAATTAATTTAATTGATTTTTGAGCGATTATCTAATGCACTACCGAATTGCACTTTGGAAACCGGTACTTTTCCGTGATTCTTTATCAAATTTCAAAATTTTTACAATTTATAATTTAGTATATAAATTTTTTTTAAATACACTAAATGAAATTTAGCATTTTGGGATATGTTATTTTAAACCAATACTAGCCAAAAAATAAATTTGTTTAATTTAGGGTCCCTTTTTTACCTTTAAAAAATATTTGGCCTTTTTTGGCTTTTTTTCGAACTCGATTTGGCCTCAAGTCAGCATTTTCACCTGGCAACCCTGCTCTCCATCTCAATCTCAACCATATTTGGTAGCAACTGTGAAAAATATCAACAACTTTAGACATGAATATTATTAATTTAATTTCTGCCTTTAAGAAATTAGTTTTCACCCTAAGTACATTAGCTTCTATGAAATATATTAATTTGATCTGCAATATATTCTTTCGTGATTAGAGAATTTAAGTTGCCTTTCAATTTCAGAAATAACAACAGCAGCAATAATCTAGTCATGTTTGATGTGAAATATGATTTTAACTTGACGATTTAAAAATATTATTGGTATAAAACTGCAATTATAAGGTTAAAATGTTTCATAATTTAGTTAAAATGTCAACAAAAATGAATTTCACCGTTTTGGCTTGAAACTTTTAAATTTTGTTATGGGCTAACCCTGGTAATTTCATTTGAGATCAGTGAAGCAAATCTAATGAACATAACTAATAGTACAGTTAAGCTATTTCTTTAAGAAAACTAATTTCAGATTGAAATATTCTTTGAAGTTCTTATCTCAGAAACCAGAGCTAACAAAAAAAATCCAATGTCATATTTGTTTTTCTCAATCCAGGGAATTTAAGCTATTTTGATTAAAGAAAGAATTCCAAAGTGCATTTTTGTTAAACAGTGTAACCAGAAAAGCTTTGATCGTGAATCAGATCTAAGTAAGTCAAGGATAGACAAAGGTAAGATACACTAGGAGTGCCTCAGTGGACATTCTTGATTTTGAATAAGATCGGCAAATCAGTAATATAAAAGTCATTCAAAATTGTGAATTTCAACATCTTGTTTTTCTTGGGTATTTACAGCAGTGATTATAGTTAACATTACAATGCAGTTAAAAAAAAGAGTGGGAAAATTACACATAATGATTTAATAAGAAAGGAATTCATTTTAAGTGTATCAAAAACCTCGTAAAAAGAAGGCTGTTGCCAAAATAACTCAGTGTAATAAATAAAAGTTGCATCTACCAATCAATCGGGAAAGTCTACGAAACTCGGATAGTCTACAAACACGATTAAAAATTAAACACAAAAATAATTTCTATAACTCCTTTCGAAATAAAAACTACATCCAGGGTGGCAATCAATCCCAAACGGGGGCAGCCTAAGTACAAAAAAAGATCTCTAAATAAATGTAGCTCTCCAAGTCATTTCTTCATCATCAAAATATATTTTGTATAAAATATATAAACAGTTGGTGAGGCGAACAAAGTCTCATAAAGTCTGTTGCCAGCAGAAGGGCGATTAGCTGGAGCCCTCCAGAGCACCGTTGGGGATCTCTTCGATGGATTTGGAATCTTCTCTCGCCGATCGGCGCTCTATCTCCGCCTTGAAGTTTTCTATGTCTTGTTGGCTGAAAGAGAATCGGTAACAAGAACTTAACCAGGGTTTCTAAGTTAAGAGAAGAAGTTTTAAGGTGTAAAATTAACTTTATTTCAAACAGGATTTTTAACAATTCTTGCTGTCAATTTTTCAAGTTCTCAGTAAATAAAAAGTATGACCTACTTTGTGTAAATGTAAAAAAAACTGTTTAACTATCTCAAAGAAACAAATAATGAAGTAAAATAACAATTGATATAGTGTTTCAATCATCAACTTTTCAAAAACTACATTATGCAATTAAGATTTCATTACCAGTAGAGATTACATATTTAAAGTCATATTCTCAAAACCTTCATTTTAAGCATGCAGTTTAAAGTCTTAAATGAGAAAATAATATTTGAATTTTTAGTGTTCAAAATAATTTGAAATTTACTGGGATACAAATTGAAATTGTGCCTATTAAACAATAAACACGTTTTAAATGTAACAATATAAATTTAAATCGATCAAAGTGTTGTTCAAAGTTACCTTATCTGTACAAATAGGATTCCATTGATTATATTCAGCATGTCTAAAACACTGCTTAGGGAAGGAGGCTGGATCTGGAAGAAAAAAAATTTAATCAACCTCTGAACCATCAGGCATTACAGAATCAGCATAAAGAAAGCCCCTGCAGTGATACATTTCTTGACACTGCTCAAGTCTATAGACATTAGAAAGCATTATTTGGTCTTAACAGCTTTTTTACTACAACAAGGCTGTATACAAGAGAGGGGGTTCAACCTTCTAGAAATTTTGACATCAATTTCTATACTATTTTTTCCCTTGAAAATTACTTAGAACTTAATTACTCATTACTTGATTTAGTTCTTTAGCATGCGAACTCTACCTAAAAATGTTCTGAAAAGCTTCATTTGACTTATTAAATAAACATAGGAGGAAGGGGCTAAGAAATAATTTTGGCTCCCTCTCAAAATATATTTCTATGTATATGCCACTGAGACCGGGGGGGGCATGGAAAATTTAGAAAGGTTTTGGTGGGTCATGGACCGAAAAAGGTTGGGAAACACTGCTCTAGATGAACCTTTGGCTATGATAGTGGATTTTAGAAGAAGATAATTTCAAATGATTGCTAGAGAGGGAGGTAGAGACCTGTATGGGGGGCAGGGTGGCGCTGGCGGAGTTCCCCTTGTAGATCTCGTTCATTTTCTTCTGCAGCACCACAGCCTGCTGTGTTAGGTGCTTCAGGCACTCAGAGCTCTCCTTTGTCTTTTCATGCACCTCACCAAGCTGAAAAAATCAACACACAATTTTATTATTTAGTATCCCAGACAGAATGTCCAGTTACATGGTTACAATTACAAACATACAAAGAAATATGAAAGGAAGAAAACACGCTTTAAAAGATATTCATATTAGGCACTTGCAGAAAAAAGAACGTCAATAGGCATATTAATACAAAATGACAAATTAAAGTGAACTATCAATTATATCTCCTGAACTTAACAAGTCTGTAAAAAATATCATTATGGGGTAAATAATTGATTAGTTTTATAAATTGTACTAATGGTTGGTCTTTCAAGTATATTTTAGTAAAAAAGGTTCAAAGTAAGTTGTTTGATTTCTTATTCAATATTGTGGAACAATTAAATCGAATTCTTGTAAAATTGAAGGACAGCCTATATTATTTTTTGCTACTTTATAAAAAAATTAAATATGCTTTAACTTCTCCTAGTTTCTAGTGATATATTTTGCATTAACGAAGTATCAGATTTATAATTTATGTAACAAAGGAACTTTTGTTCTGAATTTTTTCAATAGACGAAATGAGGAATTTACCAACCGGATTCCAGATTACACAGTTATATTCTATAAAGGTGGGAGGAACAATCGCATTGAAAAGGCTACCAAGGACAAAGACATCATTAAAATTTTCTGTTGTTTTCTTTAGCTCTCTTCTAATGCTAATGCTCCAATTAGAATTAAACAAGACATTCCATGATGACAGTTATGGGCAGGGTTGGCTGGATTGGACCCAATGGGTTTTTTCAAAAAACCCACATTTTGGACCCATTTTCGGGTTTTTTCAAGAAAAATCAAGATTTTGGCAGTTCCTTCAAAATTTAATGTGTTTTTTTTCAATGTTTGGGATATTTTTAAAATTTTAATGTTTTTTTCCAAATTTAAACTAAGTTTTAAAAATAAAATGGAGTTTTTTTTCATTTTCAGGGAGTTTTTTTTCAAGTTAAATAGGTTCTTTCATTATTCAGTGGGTTTTTTCACTATTGAATGGTTTTTTTTTCAAAATTTAGGACATTTAAAGTTCAAACTAGATTTAAAAAATAAAGAATATTTTTTAAAAATTTCAGTGGGTTTTTTCAGAGTTGAATAGATATCTTTCAATATTTTTCTTTCAACGTTTTTTTTCTTCAAAGTTTAGGATATTTTCTTAATTTTAGTGGGTTTTTTAAAGTATAAAAACTTCGAAAAAACCTTCTTAACTGAGGAAAAACTGACAATATTTTGACAGAACACATTTAACATAGAAAGAACTCGCTAAATTTTGAAAAAACCCAGTTTTATATAAGTTTTTTCAGGGTTTTATTGAAATAACCCAACCCACTTAGTTTTTTTCAAAAAAAACCTGGGTTTTTGCCAACCCTGGTTATGGGTCAAGAGAGTAATATCAATAATTACCTGGCTCTTGTAAATGGCGTAAGTTTCCTTCTCGTTCTGAAGGGCTCCGCGGAACTCCCCCATGCACGACTGCGTTCGAGCCACCAGGTGGTAGCTGACCGCAACCTTCAGGCTCTTGGTGCCAAAGTACCTGCAAAACAACACATCATGCATGAAAAAGCACCCTTCTGTGGGCAATTCAATTTTGAGGAAAAAACTCAAAGGGTAAATTTATCCCTTTTCTATGCATGGTCAAAAAAAGATAAATTTCCCGCTTTTGGGGGGATATATTCCCAGGGTAATTCTCCTCTAGCTACACCCCTGTTTGAGGATGATATATTCAGTATCTGCTCATTGATTTTAAAGGAAAAGAGGCCATCCCTTGGGTTTCTTTATCCCATAGGGATGCATGTTTGGGTGATCTGGAAAGGTCGGACCTGGAAAAAGTGCCTGAACCTACGAACCTGGTTTGGGGGAAGTCCCCTGCCAGCTCCATAGGAGCAATACAGTAGAGCCCCGATTATCCGCGGAATTGGGTGGCAAAGGTACAGCGGCCATTAATGCCGAATCAAGTTTATTATAGGTTGATTTCTTCATTTTTTTCTTTTTTTCATCCCAGAAGCACTGTCCGACACGATGCAAATGTCGAAATTTGTCTTTTTGCTTTAAAACGTCTCGCACTGTCTCGCGGATAATCCGAAACGCGGATAATCGGGGATCTACTGTACATAAGGTTTGGGGAAATTTTGTTAGGTTCGGGGTGAAGGTTACAACTCTTTCCAGGTCCGTTTAAGGTACTTAAATTTTTTACAGACACTAACTCGACAAGGGCAGAAAATTTAAATCTGCATTTTTCAATCCATTTTATACTTTGTTTCCCATAAGTCCATCTAATTTTTCCCCGCCTCTTCATGGCCACGACAAAACCAAAGTGTTTTTAGTTAAGCTTTATTTAAAAACTCTTACCTGATGTTCAACTTCAAGGCATTCTCCAGGAACCTCAGAGATAAGTCATACTCCGCCACAGCATGCAAGATCAGACCAATGTTGCTCTGAAAGAGAGAAAAAATAATTTAGCCCACTACCTGCATATTGTAGCTAATATTCTACCTAATTATTCATTAGCTTTAATCATTAATTAAGAGCTTTAATCATTACCCCATGTAGCTAATATATAATATGTTTATAAACATGCTGATTTTCTCAGCATGTTTATAAGGTAATGTGGCACAATAATTGCACCTTCAGGTGCCTTAAAATTAATTTAAATTTAACCTTATAAAATTTTAAACTTTTTTGAAAATCTCCCTGATAGTTATCATATTTTCTAAAATTCCCTTATTTATCCCTGATAACTCAAGGTTTTTTAATTTTCCCCGACAATGACTTTTGCGCTGTTACTGTTAATCGAAGGGGGTGCTTACGTCCAGAACGGCCATGTCCGGGTGGTCCTCCCCGCACACCAAGAGCATGAGGTACCGTGCGCGGTACAGGAGCTTGAGCGCAGTCGTGATCTGGGAGTTGGCAAAGCAGTACAGGGCCAGGTGGGTCTGCAACCAAACACAAGTCATCAAGCATTTCAATTCAAAATTAGAGTGGTAGGGACAGCAGAAATCATCACCTTAGTATCAAAAACTACTATCTCCATTCGGCAAACGTCGGGAATTCCGATTCTTGGCGTTTAGATCGTTGTAGAAAATAATTTGATTGGTTTTGATCTTTTCTACTCGATCATGTCAACCAAAAAACGAGCTTCTCCACCAATCTGATCGCCAAGGATCGGGATTCCCGAAGGTTGCCGAATGGAGATAGTAGTTTTCGATACTAAGGTGACGAAATGGTCAAATTGCAGACCAGACGGATACTCACGTATTCTGAAATGGTGTATGCGTGGTCGATGCCATTCACCCTCTCGCTCATCAGCACTGCCTTCTGCTGGAATGCCATCGCCTGCAACGAAATACTGTGTCAAGAAACATCTTTCCACTAAGCCCAATATTCATAGACCACCCATTTGTAACTTAAAATTAGTGATGGGCAGGTATCGATACCAAATACTTAAGTACTCGATACCTATAGGTATCGAGTGTATTCGATACCCACAAAAGTATCGATACTTTATTGACATATTTCGTTTTAAATTTTTCAATGAAGTAATCTTTATAATACCTACTGTAGATCAAACGCAGCCTGTTTCCGTTTTCATATTGCAACGCTCAAACCCAAGTCGTTATCATCCGCGAGAGAAATTTGACGCGGCTAGGTTTTTCCCCCGCCAAATCCTTAGCCTCTATCCACCTCCAGGCCCGTAGCTACGGGTCTTTTTGATGGATCGCTTTCAGTTTTTTGAATATTAGTCTGATTATGGATAAGCCCTAAAAAAATTGTCCCTTCAGGTTCATTTCCCGACATTGAAAAAAAGTACTCGATACCTATAAGTATTCGATACCAAAGTATTCGATACCTAAAATTATCGATTTTGCCCATCACTACTTAAAATACCCATTGTAAGAAGAAATATCGATATCAAGGAATCGTACCCTATGAATCTTATTTGGTTTTGTATTTAATACAGATAATTATTAACAGCGGTGTTCATTAATTAAAAAGTATTTTGATGATTATTAATTAAATTAATAATTACTAATTATCTTTGATTGAAATGGATAAGTTCTAGTCAACTTTTTCAATACTGGCAACTTAAAGATTTGTTCGATTCTCACCTCTGCGTGGTCTCCCATGATGTAGTTGAGCCTGGCGAGCATTCGCAGGCACTGTGCGATCTCTGGGTGCATGGCTCCGTAGACGTTGTTGAGCAGGTTGAGCGCTTCGGTGATCAGCTCGTAGCCGTCCTTCAGGTAGCCCTGCTGGATTTTGCTCTGGCCCGTCGTGTAGAAGTTGTACGCGTCCGTCGCCTGACAAACCACGAAGATGCAATGAGGAAAAGAGCATGAAATACACTCTTAAAGCGAACCAATAGCCAATCATATAATTAGTCGGCGTAATGGCCTAGTGGTTAGAGCATCTGACTGCAAAGCCGTACGTCTGGGGTACGAATCCCCGTTCGGCATGGATTTTAGTGTTACTGTCCTTGTGTGTGTTGAATTTACCTATACTGGTTCATACCTTCAGGTGAATTTGTACCAATGAGGAAGTTGCATGATTTTTTTTATTTTTTTAATGGATTCCTCTTGCAAAAATAAGCAACTACCCAAAATTTGAGGCCGATCGAGAAATTTTTTGATTGTCAAAAAAATTAACAAAAATCCCCTTTTTAAAAGCGCGCGAAAACGCCAAGAGTTTAGATGTGACGTCATCTTATACTAAACATTGTTGTAAAGCAATGGAGTTGATGGTATTATTGTTGACGTCATCTTATAGTTTAAACAAAAAAATGTTTTCAGTCACATGTTTTTTTCTCGAATTTTAAATTAAAATATTTAATTACCTGTACATTTTTTTGAAAAACTGACTAGATATTTCATTTTACCATACAAAAAACCATACGGAACACTTGTTTGTTTTTGAAAATCTGACACATGCAACTTCCTTATTTTAAAAATATTATTATTAAAATATTATAAAATGAATAGGGATGGAAAATTTCTGAAAGTTTTAGGAAGGCTTCCAAATTTCCAGTTTTTAAGAGTCAATCAAATCGAAGAATCTAACTTCTTTGGGGGGGAATGAGTATCGTGGTTAAAACTTAATTTTTAAGTACTTAAGTTATAAAACTTAACCAGTCCAGAAGTTGTACGCCTCCGTCCCCTGACAAACATATGAGGGTCTACTCTTAAAGTGAACCAATAGCCAATCGTGTAATAAAATGAATAGGGATGGAAAATTTCTATAAGGTTAATAAATGCCCATTTTTTAAGAGTCAGTCAAATGGAAGAATCAAGCTTCTTTGGAGGGGGAATGCTTATTATTTGGTTAAAACTTAATTTTTAAGTACTTAATTATAAAAAAAAATTTTTAGCTGACATCAATCACTGGTATATTTCTAAACAGTACTTTTAGCTAAAATTTTCAATTTTTATAGAAAGAAATTAACCCTTGTTGGAAAAAATTCCCCCCCCCCAAATTTTCAGGGTTTTTTTCTGGCCACTTCCATTTCTAGGAATGAACAAATGAAAATAGCACATATATTATTCCATGGATTACTTTTAAACCACTGTTGGGATAATTTGGATCTTCAGTAATTTTGTGCATGAAAAGCAGGAAAATCCCCACCATAAAAAAACCCAAGAAGCTCACTGTTGGATTTTGGGCATTTTTTAGTTGCTATCGAACTTTTTGCCTTTTGTTTTGTTTGTAGCCAAGTTGCTACTGAAATTAATTTGTAAATAGAAGATGTTAAGTCATGTAAATTTTATTTTTGTGTGTATGCTATAAAGAAAGGGTGTCCTAAAAAAGACGGAATCTTTTTAAAAATCAGTAAATAATAACTTGAAAACTAAAAAATATAAAAATATGCGGTTTGTTGCATCATGGTTCGTACAGAAGTTTGAAGAGTAAAATTAAGCGCTTTCTAAGGATTTTTGAGAAGTTTTAAGGACCTACTTGTATACATTTCAAACTGTCAATAAAATTTTTCAAGGATTTTTCAAGAATATTAGAGAATATTTCTGTCTCTCAAATAGGAATAACATTAATGAGCTTACATATTAGATATTAACTAACATTGTATAATTAATGACCGCAAAAAAGTTTTTAAAATGGTTAAAGATGACTAAGTGTTAACACACATTTTTTTCTTTACTTTTGGCATTTTCAAAAATCCAATTTGTATAATTTTCTTTTTCAATTTATAAAGGATTGAAAGAACATTTACTCGTGTAGAGTTGTTTGAGGGAAATGCACTAGTTGAAATTGAAATTATTGAAGAAAAATTTGTAACATTTTTGACAAATTTGACCGTTTCTTCCTACAAATAAGCACTTTTTAATGACTCATGTTTTGAGATAAAAAAACTAAGAACCATAGTAAAAAATTTAAGTACTTTTTAAGCACTTCACAAAAACAAATACAAAAAATAAGCACTTTTTAAGGTTTTTAAGCACTGTACGAACCATGTGCATCTTACACCCAAGACTCCTAGGAAAAGGATGTATTAAACCACATATTTTTATCTTTTTTTCAGTTTTCGAATTATTATATATATTGATTTTTAAAAAGTGTCAGTCTTTTTTGGGACAAAGATGGATTGTTATGATTGTCCCTGTCACCAGAATGATATCCTGAAAATAAACCTTTCGATTTCGAAAAGTGCGATTTGCGTCTTTTAAAACCACTCACCCTGGGGTTGATGTGCTTGACGACGGGGAAGACGTTGAGCACGTCATCCTCGCAGAAGGGAGGGCGGGAGCGGTGGTCGAGGGCGTACTCCCGCAGCAGCACCTGCAGCCCCGTCTTGGAGCAGAAGGCGCGGAGCAGGGCCGTCTTGCGCAGCCCGTACCGCTCGCACGCACCGTCCGCAGACTCGCACTCGAGCTCCCACGCCCAGTGAGACTGCAGCTCGGAGTGCAGGCTGCCCCACAGCGCCTTCGGGCTCAGCAGGGCCCACTCTGTTGTGTCTGCAACAAATTTAATGGTTCTTAGTTGGAAAGTTTAGGAGACATCTATCTGCTTACTCTAAGATGAGCCGCTTCGTCTCGTTTTATTTTTTTAAATGAATGATAGATGCTGCCACCATCTATTGCCACCTCCACAATTTTGCCATGTCTCTGAAAGGGAGGGAAACATTCTCCAGAAGACCTGAACCCATGGTAAACTGCTGCGACCAACCACAGGACTTTTGGCCCCACAGATTCAACGAGCACGTACTCTGCATATACTCGATGGGTCTTCAGCGGTGTCTGGAATCGATCCCGAGACCCTCCGATCCCAGAACCGATGCCTTAACAAATAGGCTCCCCACAGCCAAAAAATTTAATGGTCTTTACTCACACCCTTACGGTGTGGTGTGTTTTTCATTCATGGTTATTCACACAAACAGGGTTGAAACGAAATTCCCAGACTTTCCCAGGTCAATTTTGAAGAGTTGCCAATTTTATTATTGTTAGTATACTAGACAGCAACTTAAGCCCAACCTACTACGTCACTAACAAAGTAGTTACCATCGCGGTGTCTGAATTTCAAGTGAACATCAATTTTAAAATATGATTTCGTTAAACCCATGTATAAATAGTGTCTTTTTATCACGATTCGCGTTTTCAAATTCCTCTTATCAACCCAACAGGCTTTCAAGTTTACTTCCAAAATAACACAGGGACTCAGACTCAAGAGTTTTTAAGGAGTAATTTACAGAAAATTGAGGTAATGTGAATAATTATTATTAACAATTAACAACTTTGCTCATTACAAGTAGAATGAGTTCAGAATGAAGTATGGAGCAAGGAATTGCAAAAGTGGCTAGAATTTGGAGCCCTTGGAAAGTGGTTGGAATTTTTTAATAATAAAAAATATTATTTCCCCAAAATTGATATTAAAACCTCGTTTTGCTCTTAGACAGACGTTTAACAAGAGTCAGAGGGTAAATTCAGGAGAAAAAAACATTATTTATCAAGAGTCATAAAGGCCCTTAGAAAAACAAAACAAATTGTCAAGAGTTTTTCAGAAATTTCAAGAAACAACACACTCTGATAACATCATTCTAACTAAAAGTAATGCAAATATTATTTTTAAAAACTTTTAAACTGTTTTTATATTGCAACTGAAAGTGTCTCTGGAAGAGTGGTCTGGGATGTTAGTTGGTAACAAAGCTAAAGATACCAACACTTCATGTATTACAAGAGCTTAACCTCCATATTTTCATAAGAATTTCCCCAACCTTTATGATGAATGCCAAGAAACCACTTTTTTTAGCAGTTTGTTATTCAGGCTTACGCTTTGTTACTCTCTCGATAAAAAAAAAGATGGTGAAGGAATGCTAGTTTAACTTTACTTACCTTCAAACCTTAGATGGTTCTGTCTCCCTCGTCTGTTCTTTTTCTTTTTGTACTTTACTTGGAGCTGTGAAATAGAGCGTTTGGTGAGTCAAAAATATGGAAATTTTTTAAAGTCTATTTTATAAGTATATACTATTTATTTAGTTTGCAAATCAATATAAAATATGCCACATTTCAAATGAGTTACAAGGAGATTAAAGAAACTCCATCTTAAGATTTTTTTCAAGGGGATTTCCAACCAAGGGGGATAGGCAACAACAAATAAAATGTTTTCGAAGACTTTTCAAGAACACTTTAATTTATTTTCCTTTCATAAGATAGGAAACATAATTTAGTTTGTTTTTCTATTTTACTTTTTTTAACTTACCAGTTATAAATTATTCAAATTTTATTGACAGCTATTAAAGAACACTTTCTCAAAAACAAGCTTTTAAAGCCAAAGACATCAAAAAAAGAAAAAAAATGTTACAGTTGTTATTTTTTCTGTCTGTTCTTCTGAAAAGTAAGGACTCTAATACCCCGTTCCCACTGGCCTTTATTTTTGCCACTATTTTCGTAAGCACTTTGTTGTCATGGAAACACACTAATCAATTCATTAGTCAATTAATAATCTTTTATGTATTTTACTTGTATTTTTGGTGATTTTATTCATTAGTTTTAAGTTGTATTGAGAAATTAAATTTTTAATTATTTTACATATCATGCTGTTATTGTTTACACTCAGTAAAGTGCTTATTTTCTCCCCTTGTCAGTGCAAACGCCGTTTTCAAAAGATGGGGCGATTTTGCCTTTGTTTCCATGACAACAAAGTGGTAACGAAAATAAAGGGTCTTTTTTCTGCCAGTGCGAATGGGGTATAATGGGTAAATTAAGGACCCTTTTGGAAGGGCAATCTAGAGTTTTTAAGGACTGTGCACATCCTGTAAAGAGTTCAGGGGGTTCCCCGGTGATTTCATTTCCCCCATAGAATACTCACGTCTTCGGATGATCCGGTGGGACTGGGCAGGGGAGAGCAGGAGGAGAGGAGGCAGTTGAGGAAGTGGCTGACTGCACTGGACAGGTGGGTGCTCTCCACCCCTTGGATGTAAGCGGAGAACAGGTGCTTGGCCGCACGCGTCACCAGCTCCAGCACCATGATACGCTGGAAGAATCAATCAAAATTTTATAACAAAATACAAAACACTATGGCAAAAAAGTATACACAAAAGAAAAAGAGAAAAAAAGGGGGAAAATACATTGATCCATAAATTTTTATCTCAAAAGAGCAACTTGCTCCTACAAAGGACATCTTTTTTGATGACTTACTTCTGAAAAATTCGAAATTTATTTGTTTCAACCACCATTATTGGTACCAAGCGTTTTTGAGAGAAATGACCCTTGTCCTCGCCTTAAAACTAAAACATCGCTCTAAAGAGGTGCAGTTTTCAAGTAAAAATATTTTTAGCAGTCTAAATAAGTTCAAAAAACATATATTAGCCGGTTTTATCAAATTCTGCACCAATCACAAAGCTGCATTAAAACAGGGATACTTACATGCACATACTGCAACGTTGGAATTTTGGCCACCATGTCTGCGATTTTCCCCAAATATCGGATGCTGATACCCCTAAAAACAGAACACTAGTTTTTAAAAATTCGCTTTCACAATGCAGACTAATCCATCAAGTTTTATGGCATCAGAGAAAAGTACCAAAATTGTTACCATGGTAAAGTTAATGGATATTTAGTGTCTTGCATCTACTCACACTGACCAAAATCTTTAATAACGAATTTCCACAAATATTTTTTCAGGGAAGAAAATTACCCTTCTTGATAGAAAAGTGTTTCATACTTAACAATAAACTTGTTCAAAATAATTGACATTTATAGTTTTTTGAGGGTGCCCATATATTTTTAAAGAAATTAATGTACACATCCTTATGACAAGTAAAACTATTAATTTTTTCTAATTTCTCTAGTATAATTTCTCCCTACATGAATGAGAATTTAAAACTTTTGGGGTAAGGTGTTGTTTTAATGTTACGAAACAAAAGGGTGTCCACGGGTTATCCCCTAGAAAATTTGACATTTAAAAAGGAGGATAACTCATTTTCTGGACTTTTGGGACTCTTAGGGTAGGTAAAGTTGCACCAACCACACCTAAGGAAAATGTCCCCTATCATATGTAAAAATAAAGCCAAGCAGAACTAAGGGTTCTCTTTTTTCCATATGTAACTAATAAGGAAGTTGCATGTGTCAGATTTTCAAAAACAAACAAGTGTTCCGTATGTTTTTTTGTATGGTAAAATGAAATATCTAGTCAGTTTTTCAAAAAAATGTACAGGTAATTAAATATTTTAATTTAAAAGTCGAGAAAAAACACGTGACTGAAAACGTTTATTGTTTAAACTATAAGATGACGTCAACAATAATACCATCAACTCCATTGCTTTACATAAATGTTTAGTATAAGATGACGTCACATCCAAACTCTTGGCGTTTTCGCGCGCTTTTAAAAAGGGGAATTTCGTTAATTTTTTTGGCAACCAAAAAATTTCTCGATCGGCCTCAAATTTTGGGTAGTTGCTTATTTTTGCAAGAGGAATCGATTAAAAAAATAAAAAAAAATCATGCAACTTCCTCATTAACATAAGAAAATAAAAATAAAACAATTTTAGGCACCACCAAAATAAAATTATTACATCCCAGCAGGTAAAACAGGGAGGGGAAGTACTCAAAAATAATACTTTGAAAAATCCAGGATCTTAAGTCTCATACTGCTAAAAAATACAGGTTTCAATGCCTGTTTTGTTTCTTTCGAGAAAGTCTTACCTTGCATGTAAGGCTTCGGTTAGGGTTGTTCCATCCACTAACGATGTCGATGTATGATCACAGCATTCACGAATCTGCAGAAAACAGGTCTGTTAGATTGCTTTTTCTAAAGGTCAAGAGTTGGTTATCATAAAAATGAAATTACAAATAGAGGATTATGAGTATCAAAGCTACATATGTAAATTGCCTTAGGGAACATACCCTTACTACGTGACCCATTTTTTACCATTTTTGACCCCCCTCCCTCCCCTTGGTGACCATCCGTGGTATATGCCAAGACCCCCCCCCTCCCCCTCTAGTTTTCACGTAGTAATTTATAAATATGGTTTGCCATAATTTTTTGCAAACAGAAAGTTTTAAAAAGTTAATTTTGCTTGATTTGTCTAACTTTAATAATTAATTTGGCATAATTAGTCTTAATTCGGCAAATTTCAATAATTAATTTGGCTTAATTTTGTCGTATTGACTAGAAGAAATTGACTACGTGACAAAACCCTAAGCCCCCCCTCCCCCTTGTGACCGAGCGTGGTATTTTGAAGACCCCCCTCCCTCCCCTGAATGGGTCACGTAGTATGGGTACGTTCCCTTACCAAGAACTCTCAAGAGTTCAAATGTTTCAACACTCAATATTATTGAGGTATTTATTACGAGAAAATGTTTTTTGAAATCTATAATAAACTTTAAATTAAATAGAAGGCTTGAAATTATCATAAAAAGAAGAAAAACTTACAAATTGAGGAATTTGAGTATTCAGTAAGAAGTCTGCGGCATCTTTGACAAGCTGCTTTTCTTTCTTGAGTTTCTCGAGCTAAAGATCAAAATAAAAACATCAGGAACAATTACAAGACAGAACAACAAGACCTCCTTTCTCCCTAACTTAGTTTTGTTCTTGAAAAAAGATATTCAATTTTTTATACAGTTTACTTAAGAACTCGTTAAAATGTCATCTTAATTTAGTTTTACGGAACTGTATCAAAATAAAATTAGCATCAAAATAAAATGATAATAACTTAAATCAAATTGTTCTTAAGCCAAATAAAAAATAAGCCTCCAAAAACGTTACATTAAAATTAAAAACCCATTCAACATCATCAGAAAGAGAGTTACCTGAGTTTCTGGATGCTTGACTCCAGGAGAAAAGACATCAGGGTTGAATCTGATATCAAACTCTGAAATAACAAAATAAGGCAACTCCTTTAAACAAACAGTAGGATAAATCAGGGGTGCAGAAAATATTCCAGATCCCAATATTTCCCCAGAACACAATTTTGTCCAAATTTTCCCATAAAATGTCTCCATATTTTCATCAAAATTTCCCACTAAATGTTCCCATGAAGACAAAAACAGTGTTGTGATTAAAAAGAACACTATTTCTTAATGAAAATCACCACTCCCATCATAGATATATTGTTTTTTCTGCATACCATTCAGAACTAAGGAATAGCTTACTCCACCAAAGAAACTTGATTTTTTAGCGTATATCCGTAGTTTCCCCACTATGCATCCGTAATTCCATACAGTTTTTACGTAATTTCTTTAGAATTTGGAGGACATGATATTGTCAGCAGCAAAAAAATACCTGTTACTAATAACAACTAGGATTTGTAGGGTTTGTTTCTTTATAAATTTAGGCAAAAATTTCCCCACAACTGCCTGAATTGCCCCCGAACATTGTTTGGGCATTCGGACATATTCTGCACTCCTGGGATAAATTTGTCTTTAACCCCTCCAGCCGCCAATCCTATGAAAAATTTAGGGTGTTCCACAAGGGATAAATCTCAAGGTAATTCTACAGAAAGTATGGAAACCTCTGGCATTGAATAAAGGAAATAAACTTCAACTTTTTAAAGCCAAGCTGTCCCCTGGCTGTTTTCAAAAGTTCAAAGTAAAATAACTGCTAAAACTTCACAAGTTTTTAGTTGCAATTTTAGTTCTGCCACTTGATTTCACCTTGATGGTTTAAATTTGGATTCTGAACGATCATCTCATAATGCTGGAGATTTAGCATTTTTGGTTTGTGGGGGTAGAGATAAATGGATAAAAACTCACCAGTTTCTTTAAGAGACCCTACAATATTTGCAGCTTTGCGAATGATCTCCCGTGTGGTATCCACTGTAACAAAAAATCACAATCGTCTCAAATTACAATTTATTTCTTATTGAGTTAATTTGCGTAGAAATAATACCAACGAATCCCTTACCGTCTGAATTTTGATCCTTGTTTGTGTAGTTTTCTACAATTTGCTTGTACTCATTTGTCTTGTCTTCACTTTTGGGGGAACTGTCTGCAACTTCTTCCACTTCAAGTTTCTAAGAAAATGGTAAGGAATATTTTAACTGGGATTGGGAAAAAACATGTTTTTTTTGTTTAAAATGTTTCATTGGTGTATTTTTTTACCCTCGACACAGAATTGCTTAAGAAAAGAAGTTCTTAATAGGGGTAGCAAAATAAGTTAAAATTGTTATATAGTTCAATAAAACTTATTAGGAGAGTATAAAATGACTGGTTTTATTACTTGAATAAAGTGGATGTAATTATACTACTTAATCAGTTACACTGGATTTTACAAGTAAAAAATGACAATAATTTTCGTAATTTAATAAACACAAATGTTTAGAAGGGGTCGGCAGATAACTTGACCCAAAAAGGTTGTCACAAGAGGTAGAGAAGCCCATGCCTAAAATACGTAAACAAGGTCTACTTTTCCTACCTTGCCCACACCCATCTGTTGTAGATACAAGGCAGCTGTTTGGATGAATTTCATATACCTGGAACTAAAAGTTAAGAAAACATTAAAATACTTTATATACCTTTAGAAAGTTCACAGCTAAAGTAGACAGGTTTGATAGCCAAGTTCAATGGCTTTAGGAAATCAAAGTGAACATTAAATACACCATCTTAAAAAAGTTGAATTGGACACGAACAAGAACTAAATACAAAACTAGAAACAATACACATACATAATAATAAATAATCAAATTGAACATATTAAATCAACAATGACATTAATTTAGGTTTGTAGTGCCGAGACAGACATGTTAGCATTTTATAATTTAATGATAATATTATTAATTCAGGAGTTTCCAAGATGTAAATTTTAAAAAAATCAGGAAGTCAACGTAAGCAATTAATTTCTGCTACTTGTATATCCTGACCAGAATGAGGTATGAAACAAAAAGTAGCAAAAGAGGTTATAATGTCATTTTGATGGATTTTAATAAACAATCGCTTTGACTAATTTGATGATACTTCTTTTGGATCTTCAAGAGATTTATCAGCAGTTAAAAAAAACTTAAGAGGGGGAAAACTCTAATTTTATTAGGATTAATTTTTCCTAGGGCTTTTGGGAAGGAGAAGAGCAAATTTTTCCACAGCTCAATTTTGGAAAATAAAAATAAAAATTAATTTTGAAGATTTTCCAGTCCAAAATCTAACAATCCAAGACACTTCTTAAGCTATTTATTTTTCAAACACATTTTTTTCTTTTCCAGAGCCAAAAAAGAAACAGACATTAATTTCCCAGGCTTTATAGAAGGCAAACAAGCAGTTTCCCCGATTTCTTTAGTGTCCATACCTGCCAACATTTCAGAAACAGAAATAGGAACAGGAACAACACGCACAACACATTTTGAATGTGTTAAAGGGGTATTATTAAAAAAGAGAGCTTGTATTAATAACTTTTATCTCTTATCTAAGGTATCTTATGGTTATTAAGAGGACTAAGTGTTACCTTTATATTCTGACTAATAATTATCTACATTTATACTAGGATATAATAAAGTTAATTTTTTTCCTTTTATCTGGGTTTAAATTTCTGCAAATAGAATAAAAAAATGACTCAAGATGTTAAACACTGGGAATTTCATACATAATAACTCAGAAAGATTTAAAAATACTTAGTAAGTACTAATAAAATGAAACAGTGAAATAAGCAAACATTGTTTGGAAAATAGAAAAATTAATCTTTATTAAGTGCTACAAAAGTAGCTGATTTTGCCCTTTTTAATAGGTCAGCACTGAAAGATTTATTATAGCATGGATCAGAATTACTATTTTCGCAGCTTGCAATGCCTGTAGAGTATCAAGAGTCCATGGAACTCTAGTCAGTCTTGTTCTTACGAACTATACTTAACACCCTTTCACTAAGACTAAACGCCTTATTATTGCACAATTCGAGTAAGGTCGAAAATGGCGGGACAGGGGGACGTAAAAACGGAACATCTGGTACTCAAATCGTATTTTCGGAACACCAGTGAAAAATCGGAATAAATACGATTTAATCGGAACAGTTGGCAGGTATGAGTGTCAAACTAAATCATCGAACAATTGCAGGTCTGCATAGGAGGCTAGTGGCAGTACTCACTCCACGAAGGCATCGATGAGCTCCTGTCGAAGACAGCACAGCTTGTGCCGATGCATCTGAGGGAAGCCGAGAGCCCTGGCCTCGGGGGACAGTTCCTCGTCCTCCACTGAAAACAAAATATTGCTTTTTAAACGAAATATTGCTTCCAAAAGCATGATTTTTGGTAATTCCCTTGTTTGCAAAGATAAGCAAACCATTAAAACTACAGTAGTGTAGCCCAGAAAAAAAAATTATGGAGGGGGGATATAGGAATGTTGTGGGGACATGGATTACTAAAGAGGATTACTTCTTGTATCTTTCAGAATTTTCAATGAGAATTTCTGGGTTTGAAAACTTGATTTGATAGAATAACTTAAGGTATCCACCTACCCCTAAAATGACGATTTTCGACTTTTTCGTCGAAAATTTGGTTCTTACATTTTCAAGTAGTTTAGACTTTTATCTTTCCAAAACTGTTTTCATTTTACTTGTAGGTGAATTAGAAGAGAAATTACAGCATTTTTAAAACAGATAGTCGTGTGTGATCGTATACAAATAGAAACTTTTAAAGTTAATTTTCTCAGAACTAAATTTTGCATAAAAACCATCCACTATTTACACGATTACTCAAAAACTATCCAAGATATTCACTCCAAATTTTTAACAGTATATTCATCATATTGTTATTAACCAGATGGATTACAGATTTTTATGTAAGTTTATATTTTTTATTTTTATTGAAGTTTTTTTTGTTAAATGGTTGTAGAAATTTTGAAAATTTTCACTAACCTTTACATTTTATGCTGTAAAACAATTACTTTTCAAAATATGTCTTAGAAAATAGTCCGTTCTAAAGATAAGTGTTATACGATACTTGTGTATAAAGGAAATTTATATAGGGGTAATAGTTTATGGGCAAGAGTGAGAGGGGTTTTATAAAAATTCACTTAAATTTTACACTAATTACCCCATATTTTAGAAAATATTGTAGTTAATTTTGTTTTTTTAGCATTGATCAATGTTTTGATGTACATTTAAACTAAAAATTAAAAAATAAATTTTGTAAATCAAGTATTTCAAAAAAATGGTCTCAAAGGTAGTCTGATACCTTACCAGTTAATAATGTCAATTATACCTCTGTAAACTACATTTCCGAAAGTGATTATTGGAAATTTTAATTGTTATAGTGAGGCTTTTCTTGTAATCCTCCCTCTCCCCAAGTAAAACCATCTTTGCTTATGTCTTTTAATATTTGGACGGCCCCTTTCGACTGCAATATTATTTCCTCAAGAAATCTGAAAAGGTGAACTTACACACTAGGTAATTAACATCCGGAGGAAATGTTCTCAGAAGATCTAGAATGTAATGTCTGCCATCGTTTCCAATTATACCCTAAAACAGAACATAAAAATGTTAGAAGGAGATTCAAAAGTTCAGGAGAAATGTTAAGAATCAACCTTTTCCCTAAAAATTTTGGTTCTTATTTACAATTTAAGTGCAAATAGTTTTTGGTATGTTAACAACTTTCTCAAAAAAAGAGTAAAATAAATTCATAGTTTTTTTACATCTCAGTTTCAAAAGAGACTAACTCTTCATATTTTTTATTTTAAAATTAGATAAACTGTCGAATGGAAGATATATTAATTTTAATTCTGTGACAATTTAGAGATTCCTAGAATAATTTGAAAAAAATATCTTTCAATACTTTAATTTAAAAAAAAAACTTGGTATTTTGCATTATGCTTTCTCATTATAATGGAATGAGCGGATATTTTCTTGAGGAGATAGAGCTTTTTCAGCTAAATGACCATAAAAAGGGGCAAGGGGCCATTTTAAAACACAGTCTTTTTTCCTGATTTTTTCACTTATGTATATCAAGTTTGGTGCAAACAGCAGCTGTTATGTTATTCATCCCACTGCAAACTTCATTGTGCTGGGGCAGCACAGTTTTTTTGTTGGGGAAAAATCAATTCAATGCTTGAATTTATTATTGAGCTGCTCAATGAGCCATTATTGTGGTTTCCACTATTGGAGTTACATAAAAGGTTTTCATTAAGAGAGTTGTGGATAAAAATAACCTTTACCTTGCATTCAACAGAAGAGCAAAGCTCAACTTCCTCTCCTTTCTCATTCAATACTCTGGAGAAAAAAAAATACGGTTAAAAAATATGAAAACTTACGGCACAGTACTTTAAATTTTTCTGCTCACATAAAGCAGTTAATTTTCTAGTTTTACACGACCACTGGTATATCTCTTAGGGGTCTTATTGGAAGTAAGGTTTGGCATTTAACGTATCCTTCTAACCCCAGCTGCTTGCAATAAATATCTACTGTAATAATGGTTTCCATTTCCAGTACTACAACACATTTTTTAAAAGGATTGTGAGAAAGATTAATGCTTTGCAAAGGCACAACATGCACCAGCATGAAAAAAGCAGTTAGCTCTGGTGGAGCAAGTTGCATCCGATTTCCCTGGAAGCTGAGGGGTTAAAACTATACAAGTAATACAAAGTGAACTATACAAATTTTTAAAGATCGAACTCACTTGTGCGGTTGTATCTTCAGAGGATGGCCAGCTTTGTTCAGCTGAAAGCACCATGGAAGTTAATAAAGAATCACAGAAGAAAAAATATCACACTTAAGTGATCAAAGGGATATTTACCATTTCTAGGTACTTTGGATGAGTTAAAACGGTCTTCCCGAAATCCACAGACCCATATACCACAGAGTGTTCCTGCTCACGCTCCAAAATACCTGCGAAATCAAAAATAAATCGGTAATGCAGGGACCTAACCAGACTATTGCTTTGAGGGGGCGTTGGTTCAATATTCGGTCCAATTCCGTTAAAGGTCCCGCTAAATATCACCATGATTTTATGAACGCCATGTATTCAAATATTAACAAATTTTTCTGATTTTAATTGATAAACTGAACCGTTATTGATCTAACTAAACACGTTAATCTATGAGTTCGAAATTATTTAGCGATATTTCTACTTTTTGGTGACCAAAAGAGCATGGTGGTATTTAGCGGAACCTTAAACGGAATCGAACTCAATATACTTTCAAAGGTAGCTTTTTACACGTATTTTCTTTCATACATGAAGTTTTAGATCACATACATGCATGATATGTGAATTCAGGTTTACTTTGTTTCAAAGTTTCGCAAACAATGTGAGGCAGTATTACTTTCGAAAATCCTGGAGCAAAATATAATGATTTAATTGCAAATTTAAACACACTGCTTCAAAACCAATTGACTTACTAGACTGGAATAAAAGCTTGTTACCCCTGTTACCTTGACACACCCTGTTAATAGGCTAAATCAAGTTTTTTCAACTTATCCCTGTTATATTTACCCATAGAAAGTTTTTTTTCAGTATTTGCCCAAATATAACCCTGAGCAAATTGAGATTCAACAGAACAACTTTGTTGCAATCACTTACCAGGTATGATAGACTGTGCTGTCACTCTGTACCCTCTGTAATCAATAACCACTGTACCCAACGTGTACAGTCCCTCCACATCTACAGTGTTGTACGCCTTCACTCCTTGCAGGTCATTGTTCTGAAACGAGCATCCATTCAATTAGCAATTAGATGCACAATTTATTTGTAGAAATTATTGAAACAACTTTTACTTCCACCAACTAATTCATTAGATATGGCCTGACAAACATTGTGCCCTGCATGGCTTATGGAGGGTTGCATGAAATAAAGACAGCTTTTCTTAATGGTAATATAGCATGGATGCTATTCTTGAAAATTTACATAACCATACCTGCCAACATCGGGATTATAGAAAAAGGAAGATTTTAAAAATCAAGATACCCAAAGCATTTTTTTAATTCTAAGTCAAATAACTCAATCTAATGCTGAGGCTACCTACCATAGTTACTAGACGTAAGTTAATAGGAAGATTCCCTAAAAAAAAAAAACCTGAAATCTCCTGGCTAAAACGGAAGAGTTGGCAGCTATGCATAACTGAACTTTCAGTTTGGTTTACAAGCTTTATAGCATATGAAAAGCAGAACTCACAGGGGCAGAAAAGGCAGCGGCGTCTCCTCCAACCTCTTTGTAGTGGTCGCGGACATCAAAACCCAGGCTGAAGAAGATGTTGTTCCAAATGAACATCTGCATCCTGAAAAGGGGAGGAAAGCATTATACTCTGTTCATTTTGAACTGGCGCTTGAAAATATTTCCTTCCCCCACCACCGATCGGTAACCATAGCAACTATCCACGTGAAAGCAGTGGCGGATCCAGGATTCGATTTTGGGGGGGGCTAAGAATTTTCATAATCCAATTTAATTCTCTTGTTAATGGTAATACGGAAAAAGTAGCGAATTATCCAACTAAAACCATTAAAAGGGGGTCTGGGGAAAATTTTTGGAAATTTTGGCCCAAAAACCCACTTTTTCAACCCGTTTTGGTACGCCTCATCCGAATTTCAGATATAGATTTTTCGCGTTCTGACAAACTTAGTAAAATGTTAGACGTTTTGGGGGGGCTTCAGCCCGAAAGCCCCCCCCCGTAGATCCGCCACTGCGTGAAAGTGACGAAGAAGGCTTACTATTGGCTGCTCAAAGATAGTAACTATGGTTACGCTTCTAGCGTGGGGGAAAGCACTATTTCTCAAGCGCCAATTCTAAATGAATAGAGTATAGCAGGAACAAGGTGGGCAAAAAAGTCATTTTTTAAATTTAGCCAGATTGATCAAAATTATTCATGAGCTCCCTATAATGCATATCTGTAAGTTCAATGTAGCTTTTTGATACATTTTTAGGAAGGATTTGCATCTAGAGGAACTTAGTTGGAGGGCATTGCCCCCTAAATCCACAGGATCTAAGGGGGTCATGGCGAATACCCCCAACGTTTTGAGAAAACTCAATTTTTATAGAGGAAAATCCTGTTTCCAAAGCTATCAGGGACAGCTTACCCCCCAGGGTCCACCACCTAAATTTACCAACCCTTTCGGAACAGACATGTCATCATAAAAACCCTCCCTTTCCTCCAAGTATTTCTATAGTACTTAATAATTCCTCTACTGGCCATGGTAGCAAATATGCTACCAAAAGTTAGGCTTACCATACATCCAGGGTTACCCTGGACAGTCTGAAGGTTTTAGAGCTGTCCAGGGAAATGTCCGGGGTTTCATACATTAAAGAGATTTCAGACATTTTTAGGAAAAAATCCCAACCAAACTGTTAAAAATCGCGCTTTTCTACATTTTCTAACGTCTGTATTACTTCAGAAAATTTACTGTGTTTTTAATTTATTATTAATTCTGTGATAAAAATTAAGTAAATCAAACAATTTTTAAAAAAGTAATGTTAATTGAAAATATCAAATTTGATATTTCTGTTTAAGGTTTATTAGTTTGAATTGTTTTTTCTTAATTAAAATTTTACTGTGTAAATAAGGTAAAATAAGTAAAAAGCAACAATTGAACTATGCACATATTTTTAAACTTTGGTAGTTTTATATGACATTTATTAAGAAATTTCAAAAATACGTCCAGGGTTGGATCCGAGAAAATATGGTAAGCCTACCAAAAGTTTAAGGGGCCGTTCAATGTATAAGGGGCCGTAAGCACTTTTTTGGTCATTTTAACCCCCCCCTTGTCAGCAAATATAAGCAAACCTCAAACCCCCCACTATAATTACGTAAGAAACTGCCAGACCCCCCCCCCCCCCCCCGAAATTTTGACATCCTTTTTAATAAGTACTGTTTTTTCTAAGTACTGTAAGAAATTTTGACATCTCTTTTATTTCGTAGTTTTTTCTCCTTAAAAATTAGGTGACATATGAGGAGCGGTCTTTTTGGGGTGTAAACCAAAGGATTCAAAAATGAGTCGAAACACTACTTTTCAGGGTTACAATTTCAAAATGTTTTGGTGGTCCATCTCTAGAAAAAAGTACTTACGTCAGATTTCCCAATTCAATTTTTTTTCACATTTATTTTTGGTTAAGTTTTTAAATTATTTATGCAAGAAACAAGAGATTTTCGAAAATGCAGCATCTTACGTAAGCATCACTCATATCCCCCCTCCCCCCTTGTCAGGAAAAATAAGCAAAGAGCAAACCCACCTCCCCCCTTAGGTGCTTACGTAATATTTGAACGGCCCCTAACTTCAATTTTCAGAATGTTTTTTAAGTTACTGCAGCAAAAATTGCACCTCCAGGTGGTATAATTGAATAAGTTTAGATTAAGACCATAGTTTAAAAAAATATGATAATATTTTTTTGGTAATACTTTGATAATATTTTTATCTTTCATAATATTTTTATTAATTACTTTATTTGGCCCCAAATAACACGAATAAGCCAAAATAAGTCATTTTTTCCATTTCTGGTAGTGGGCAACTGATTACTCACTTGGTCTCTTCTCCTGGGTTGAGCGCCATGACGTTTCCGTCGACGACGGCCATGGCTCCTCTCGCGGCCGCAGCCACGAAGTCCGAGTGCACCTTGAAGACTGCTCGTTCCCTCACCAGCCGCTCTGGGAGCGCGCGCCGCGGCAGCTCCCGGGTCGTCTGAAGCTCCTCGTTCCAGTCCCGCGTCTGCCCCGGGATATGCTCCTCGTAGCCCAGCTTTGCGCTGAACGCTGCAACAAAGAGAGAAACTAATTGTTGATAACTAAAAGTGTTGTTTTTACTCACCTCAGTTGTGACTAATGAACTTTGTTTTGAGCGTTTGATTGTTTGTTTGATCAAGGTAATTTTGAGGTTGTGAGTTCTAGGGTTATGTGTTGTAGGGTTAAAAGTCAGTTTGGTTTTTGACAGTTTAGTATCTGACAATGTAAGTGAATTGAGTCTGATGTCATCACCTCTGATTGGTTTAGGCTTGTATGACATCACATAGTCTTTTAGATAAAAAGCCCAGTGTGTGGCTAGCTTTTTCTCTCACTTTTGCTTTCAAAAGAGTTAAGTGTTTTTGTTGTGTCTTTTTCCTGCTAGTCAGGATGACACGTTTATTTAATAATTAAGTGTTTATATTCTTAGGGGTATCTGATGGCCAGATGTTTTTTAGTTTGGTCACTTGCCCGATTTGTTTACATTGCTTTTTGGAGATTAAATTATTTATAGATGTTAGTTAGTATTTACAATTGTTAATTGATCTTTGACTTTAAAGCTCTGCTATTTTTATTAGTCTACCTTTTCTTGACTCTATTTAGAGTTTATAGGCATCACTCCTCACCTTGCCTCAAACATGAGGTGTGAAAAAATGCCTCAACTAGTGTATAAATGTCTCTATAGAGGAGTTATCTAGCTTATCCTTTTGAAGGCTTAGCTGACAGTCATGCGTATTTTATATGGATCCCTTCTTAAGTATCATTTTGTGTAGTGTGTGTTGTTTGATAATGTTTTCTTAAGTGTACATCACGTTTAGTATTTTGATAGTGTTTTTGAAACCTTTTTGAAAGTTCTACTAATGCATTTATTATAACTTTTAATAAACATTTTGTTGGTTTAACTTTGTCCCAATCTTTTGTGTTTGCCTCACTCTGCTAAACTAAGTATTAAATGTCTATCCTGACAACAAAATTGGTAGCAATTCATGGTTGTAATGTTTATTTTTATCATTTCAGTTATCGGAGGGTTCCGATAAATTGGAGTTAGTCTTTTTCCAAGAGAAGAAAAATACTATTTTGTTTCTGCTGTATTAGTGTTTTTAAGTCCTGCAGATTAATCCCACTGTATAAATATAGTGTTTTTCTTTTATGCGAAATCTCTTTTCGTTATTGTTACAATTCGTCGCCTTAGAATCAAAAACTACTATCTCTGAAAATTCACGCAGCTTATTCGTTCATTCTGCTCGTTTTGTTGGCGGTTTTGGCGTTGTTAAAGGGTTGCTGCTATCCATTGTTAATTCACTTCAGTCCTAGAAAGGGAAAATATTGAAACTTTGAATCTTAATAATTCTAAAACTAATTCGAATTTTTAAAAAAACGAAACGACAATATTTTTGTAAAAAATAATTGTATATGTGTTTAAAATATTGTACTTCTACCATGATTAGTTTTTCTTTTATAACGAAAAAAGAGTTCCAATTATTTCATTGGCTGCTGTGAAACGAGCTAGATTCAATGTTAATCTTGGCGGTCTGATATCGTAAGCAGGTTGCCATATCAGGGGCAATATTTTCTTCATCTTAAAATCAAATACTGCCTTCTGGTCTGATTCGGAAATATTCGGAATTGCAAGCGAGAAAGCTCATTTCATTGGTTCGTAAGCATGACATCATCGAGCTGGCAAAGTGCCAAACCAATCAAATGAGCGCCTGCAACGATCTGAAGTAATTATTATTTTTTGATTTTGTGGTATTTAATTGGTGGATTTTTTATGGGTAGCGGTTTGAATTGGCGTCTGATTTTAAGTAGCCAAGGATCGGGATCCCCGAAGTTTACGGAACGGAGATAGTAGTGTTTGTTCTAAGGTGACGAATTGTTCAATAAACATACTTTTTTCTTCCGATTTTGGTCTTTTTTCCATTAAAAATAATGGGACTTAATCTCTTATCCCCCTGTCAATATATTTCAGTTAAGTGCCAACTCTGGGAAGAATCAAAGTGTGTTCAAATAAACGTCAGTTTGTTCAAGATACTCACCGTCCTCCGCCCGTATGGTGTCTAAGCTGTGCTCGAGGCTGGGGGCGGTCCACGTGTACACCTGGTAGGGGGTGGCCACGCGCTCAAAGGGGTGGCGCTGTGTGCGCTTCTTCTGGATCAGGCTGAAATTGCGCTTGAAGGTTGAGCTAACCTGAAAACAACATTCGATACAGATCTGTTAGTTAATCGAGGTTAAGTGTTAGAATACGGCCATAAAATAAAGGAATGATGTGCTGCAAGGGGAATGGATATTTTATTTTTTTAGCAGTTAATATAACAGTTATGTATTTGCTCCAGGAGAATTATGAAAACCTAATTTATGTTCGTCTTAATAAAACCTGTATATTTTAAACTCTCCTAGTTTTTAATCTGGTCTGCCCAACAACATAAACTTGTCAAGATCATTTTGCTTTGGGCTTAAATTAAGAACAAATATGAAAAACTTACAACCAAAAGCAGGGTTATTACATTTAAAACAAAGCAAAATAAACAGTTTAAAACATGTATTTTTTCCGCAACTTGCTCAAGTTGGTTGCCTTATTCATGCAACGAACTAACCATTTTCATGTGCGGATTATTCAGTTCATAAAAAATTGGTGCCAAGTATAAGGCCTGGGTGCAAACCACCTTAACATCAGTGGTACATTGCTTGATTAAACGCATGATTCTAGGATGAAAACTCATGAAAGGACTGATTGTCTGCACAGTATTCAGAAAATATAGCTACAAGTTATTCTGCATTGCCACTTGGTACATCTAACCCACTCGCATCTTTTCTTGTAGAACAACAATATCAAGACCACCCAGGAAATTTCTTACCTGTCCCAGCAAGTCCGCCAGTGAATGAAACACAAGTTTAGGCATAGCTGGTTTCGGATTGAATTCTTCATCGGTTGTCCTTGAAGGAAATAAGATACTGTCACAAATGGGTATAAAAATTGATAGTAATTTAAAACTCCCCAATGATTATTTTCAGTTTTAAAGGGATAATTTAAAAACTAACTATGAACTAGCTGAAGTAAAGAAAATGTAACTGAGGTGAGGTAGGGATGCGGACCTGGAAAAAGTGCCCGAACCTACGAACCTGGTTCGGGGGAAGCCCCTGCCAGCTCCATAGGAGCAATACATAAGGTTTGGAGAAATTGTATTAGGTTTGGAGGAAGGTTACAACTTTTTCCAGGTCCGTAGGGATGATTTATGACAGTTGAGTTACAGCTGTGAATAGGGTCATTTTTGTGATGAATGATGATAACAGGGTTCATAATCTTTCTTCAGGGTTTTCAGGAGTAAATTACTAAAAAATCAGGAGGTAATGTGAATAATTACTAACCTTATACAACTCATCATGTTATGAGTAGAATGAGTTCAGAATAAAGTACACAACATGGAATTGCAAAAATGGTTAAATTTCATATTTCCAACAGAATTTTATCAATTAAAAAAACAATTGAGGCGGTCCGTGCCAGAAGGGCGAACTCGTATGATATGATGAACATAAGTACGCCCTTCTGGCACGGATCGCCTCAATTATACCTCCCAAATCGATGATGGAACTTTGTTTTACTTTTAGACAAATGTTTTTCAGGACATAGAGGGTAAATTCAGGAGAAAAAGATAATTTCAAGGATTCAAATCGAAATTTCAATTTAGAGTTAAAACTGAATTTGGAGTGAATTTGACAATTTGGAGTTCCTGGTTCGTATTTTGTAATCTAATAATTTCAAGGAGTTATAAAGGCCCTTGGAAAAATAAAGCAAATTTCAGGAGTTTTTCCAGGAATTCCAGAAGGCGTACGACCCTTGTGATAAGGTTTTGAAAAACTAAAGAAACACCTACTGATTTATGTAAAACCCTCGTGTGGAAGCTGTTATGTGGATCCTTTTGTCCTCAGCAGTGACAACATAGAGGTAGAGAAGATCTCCTGAAAAAATTTCACTTCATGTTTAGGTGCTGAGTGGAGTATAGTACAGACACTGGTGCACTATGATAATCTTTTTTTGCCATTTAAGTTACAACTTTCCTATACTTCAACATTATGGGATGTTTAAAGCATGTAGATAAGGTGTTAAAAAGTTAGAAAATACCAGTTAAAATGTTTACAGGCTGCATATTCAAGGCTTATTGGTCTCAGAATTCCTCATAAATTATGTGGGAATTAAATTCGAAAAACTAAATAATTTATTTAACTGTTGATGTCATCATTGGCATTCACGGTTGGCTGACAATAATTTGCCTGTCGCAACCAGGCAATCAATCTGATGTTTTGAAATGCATTTTCCAAGATGAATTACTCTACAAAAAAATTATGTTCTGCATGGTCTACTGAAATTTTAGAGTTTTCTCTGTGATTTTGAAGTAATAAAAAAGTTTAAAGAGGATGAATTAACAATAAACTTTATGGAAATCCATGCAGATGGTAACTAAATGGCAGCAATTTGCTCATTGCCCAGTCTTTGTACTATTATAAAGGGTCTCTAGTGTTGAGTTTTATTTTATGAGAGAAGAGTTCCCTCCAGTAAAAACTATGTTTAGGAATGTTATCAAATGCTTGTTTGCTATTTAGTTTTTAATAAACAGGTAATGAATTATGACTGAATGAAGGTCTTTTGGAATATAATATTTAACCATTCAAAGAGATTTTCTTTAAATTGAAGTATAGTCTTTAGGGTAACAGGAGCCTTGAAATAAATTGTTTTTTCAAACAAAAATAACATTTGAATTTTAAAGTGCAAAAATAAAATCGATACAGATTGGGGGAAAGTTACCCTCCTAATAAGGGTTCTTACTCTTTAAGTAGAACCAAAATCAGCAGCTTTTCAAAAGTTTATTCTGATGAAATTATTGCATTCACCAAGTCTTTAAAATTTCATCGAAAATATAAATGTACACTCGTTAATACTTAGCTTTATAATCTGATGATAAAGTATACCAAGTACAAACTTTCACTTGAGGTCTATGTAATGCAATAAATATACTTAGAATAAGGAACTTGCATGTGTCAGATTTTCATAAACATTCAACTGTTTTGTATTGTTTTTTGAATAGTAAAATGAAATATTTTGTCAAATTTTCAAAAAAGTGTACAAGTAATTAAATATTTTAATTTAAAAGTCGAGAAAAAAACACGTGACTGAAAACGCGAAGTGTGTTTGCATGCACAGTGACGTAGAATCCATCGAGCCAAATTGCAATCAAAATTGAATTTCTATGTTTTAGTTGATGATTTCTTTTTTCAGAAGTGTCCGATATGATTGTTTTAATTAATATTTACCTTCTAGACACTTCTGGTGACGGTCAGAAATCCAAGGCAAACATATTAGGCAAAGTCCATGATTGGTGACATCACTGTGCATGCAATTAAGCGTTTTCGGTTGCTTCGAAAAACACGATTTTTAATAATTTTTTTTGCAATCGGAAAAATTTCTCAATCGGCCTCAAAATTTGTGTAGTGGCTTATTTCTGCGTGAAGAATAGATTGAAAAAGTAAAAAAAAATCATGCAAGTTCCTTATTGAAATATTTCATTAGAGGTTGAGCTCCTTTTATGAAGGCAATTCAGACAAGAAACAATAAGGGGCAGAAGTTGTACCTCTGAGTTTCCGGATTCCTGGAGGAGGATTCCAACCACTGACTGTCAACACTTTTAGAGCAGGAGCAATCTGAAGAACAAAGCCAAAATTAAACACAGGGTATATCTGGCAGCCATTCTGTATAAAACTTTCCCCTAACAGTTTATCAAGCTGCCGATATAGACTTAATATAATAAACATTCAATACATTACAGTGGCACCTTTATAACACATAACAATATTTAACTATTAAGTGGTAACTAGAAACCTTCCTTGCTTGCTAAACCTATTACCTTCAAGTTTTCAGCAATAGATTTAAATATATTTAAAAATTCTTCAGTTTCCAACTGGATGAATAAATATGGATATAGTAAAACTCCAATTATCTGAATCAATTTAATTTAATGATCATCAATTATTTTAAAGATTGGATTTCTCTCACCCCCCCCAAAAAAAAGGTATATTTGAATATACTAATGTATGTTTGTAGAAAATGGGGGGAAAACTATATCCAAGAGACATTTGGTGCTTTTTTACATCAGGGATGAAAATTCGCCTCACCACTCGATAAACAATGTTGCAGTCATCCAATCCTTATATTGGTTTTTATAAGAAGGAAAGTTTTTCACATTTTTAAATGCTCTTGGGCAGTAGGTTTCTGTCTTAATTTTCTTCTGAAATCGAATAGTTGGAGTTGGGCTAATTGGAGTTCTACTGTATTGGCCAAACATTAACCCTTTCAACACTAGACTTCAATTAAATCTTATTGAAAAGTTAGGATCTTTAGGACGGTTTAAAAACCCCACAGGATATCCCTAACAATGATGAATTTAATCCCTAGGATGAATTTAAGTAACTGATAGTACACATTCACCCTTTTAGGAGATGGCAGTGAACTTAAAAAAACAAACTAAAAACTCATTGGCGCAACAGCCCTAGTGGGCCAAGGCCTACAATGCACATCTTCGTTTTTGTTACCGTGGGGCCCTGAGGTGCATGGTGTTAGGCATGTGTCCAGGTTAGGTGGTCATTCTAACGCGAGAACCCCAGTGTTTAGTTCCCAAGCACGCTTGGTCCTCATTTTATCAACCCACTGAAGGGATGAAAGGCTGAGTGGACCTTGCCCAGCCCGGGAATTGAACCCAGGGCCTGTGGTGTGGAAGCGCGAAGCACTATACCACTGGGGCTTGCTTCCCTTAATTAATTCACTCACTGCACAAAATAGATCAAAATTGGGATATTAAGTAATGCTAAATGATCATATGACATTGAAATAACAATATCAGTGTATTATTAACCAGTTTCAGGAAGTTCTGAACTAGTAATTCATTTGGACCTTAACCTAAACCTTGGAATATTGCAACATTATATGGAATCCCCATTACAATAACAAAAAGATATATATCGAAAGAATTCAAAATAATTTTTCTTGCGTAATCTTTTTTATAAAAGAACTAATTACTACCCTCATGATATTTCTCCCCTTCTAGTTCTTTAATATTCCATCTTTGAGATTTTGTAGGGATCTGTCTTTTATTATTCTTTTATAAGATTCTAAATACTTCATTGATTGTCCTGATATTTTGTGTTTAATTCAGTTTTCTGTTAGGGATTATAAATTACGCAATAATTATCTTTTCATTAGTCCTTTTCTATATTTAATTATATAGCTAATTTTCCAATCAATAGATTTTATTTTTTCGGTGTCTTTTAGTGCTTTTAACAAGTTGTGTGAAAGTGTTTTATGCAATTAATTTGTCTTTTTTCTTACACCACTGTAATTGGATTTATCTGTTAGTGTAAATAAAATAAATAAATAAATTTAAATAAAAAATCAGCAACCCTGGACCACAGAGAAAAATCCTAACAGAGGGTCCAACACAATATATTCAAAAGTTGTATGGGTTTGAGGGCACCACGAGGAACTATAAATGATTGACAGAGAGATCAAACCTGTGATTGGCTGTCACGCAATCTTCTATTTCGAAGGAGAAGGAAAAAGTTTTTCTCAACCAATCAGGCTTTTCCGTCCCGCCTCTCGTGACGTTATGCGATCGCAGCGCCACCCAACCCATCCAACGTTTCGATTTCCATTAGCGCCTATGGCGACGGACTCTCTGTTCTAGTACTCTGTGCCCTGGACTTAACCCTTCCAGACCTAGCTGCCACAAATTATCCAAAGAATCAAACAGTAATCTTGGGTGCCTTAGGATTAAATAGATTTAAAATTTCTTCACATTTTCCCCAATTGTTGGATAAATGAATGCTCGTATCAGCCAATTCTGAGCAACATTAACAGCACAAGACTTCATTTTAATCTTATTGAAAATTTAGGGTGTACGGGACAGGTTAAAAGCATCACAGGATGACGGTACCTTTGGATCCTTGGACTGAGGCTGCAAGGGCATGAGCGGTACATCCGTGACACCAGGGAGAATGTAGTCGGGAGGGGTGCAGTCCACAGCGTCGGGGCGGCATTTCTTCTTTTCTGTTAGGGAGAAAGATATTGCATTATACATAGTTGTAAAAATAATAAGCTATGGTAATTAATTGACCTTATGGCAGTTAATCAAAACTGTCATTCAATTTTAATGCCGTTTAAAGTATAGAAGTAATGGGTGGGCCCATGCCCCCTGAGAAAAAATTTCTGGGGGAGAAACCCAACCCCCCTTACAGTGATATTCTTAGGATTTTTTTGGAAGGGTAAAAATACTCCTTTACTTTTTAGGAGGCAAAAAATTTATTTATAAAGAGTGAAGTACAGAAATAGCAAAAACTGCTTATACAACAAAATTTTTATAAAAATGCTTTCTTTTTTAATGGAAAAAATTAAATGGAAAAAAATTGGGATACTATTTTGTTTTTTGTTTTTAACAATAACAATAGCATCTGTTAAATATTACTAGTGGAAAATATTAAACATTATGAATAAAATAATTTAAATTAAGGGAGGGGACTTGAGGGAGTGTACATTCTAAATGAAATATTTAATTAATATTGCAAATTTGAGTACAAAAAAGTATTAATATTCGATTTTGGTAGGGCAAAGCGAAACCTTTGTTGAAAATTCAAAGCGTGAAAATACGCCTGGTTAGTTTTTAAAAGCATATTTCCCATTTTCAATGCGTGAAATACGCTCTCAGAGGCGTTAAAAATATCTCTGCCCTCTTAAATATTTGTCACCTGTTTTATACATGGTTCCCACTCTGTGAACATTGAAAATCAAGGACTTTCAAGTACTTTTCAAGGACCTCGACAAAATTTTTCAAGGACCTTTTTCGTAGACATTTAAAAATTAGTCGTATTTCAAAACAAGACTTTTTTCTCGCATACAATCGGAACAAGAGAAGTCGCTCTCAACTGTCAGTTTGTAAAACTGGCCGCAAGTTATGTTCATAAGAGCAGTTTTTAAGAAAATTTCTAGAAAAAAAACAAGAAAGATCTGAAAAAATAAAGTTCGATTAATGGCCGAGTGAAAATTCAAGGACCTTCCAGGACCTAGAACGTTTTTCAAGGACTTTCAAGTACCTAAATTCAGCCTTAAAAATTTCAAGGACTTTTAAGGACTTTCATGGACCGTGGGAACCCTGTTATAGTGCTTTCCCTTAAAATTTGATGCTTTCACTTTGTGTTTCTAAAAAAGTTTCAAAATAGATAAAACACTTTAGTTTAAAAAGGCAAAATTCAAAAAACATTTCTGAGGGAGAACCCCCAGCCCCCCTTAAAAATTTAGTGTATGTTCATAATATTTCCCTTTTAGATTCTGTGGCAATTCGTCAATGTAGTGCAAATTCGGTTCTTTGAAAACTCTTCAGATTGCGCCCCCTAACATTTCAGTAGTGTTCGGCAACAACTGGTCAAAAAGTAGTTAACTACCAACTAGTTAGGGCAAAAGTAGTTGATTATTCCCAAAGTAGTTAACTAGTCTATTTAATTTCATAAGATATTTTCCCATAAATTTTCGATTACTTTTTCTCACCTATAGCAAAAATATCATGGCTAAAGATTCGCCAATTTTTGATAGGTATACAGGTTTTTGGCGTCTTAAAGTTTTTTAAGTTGTATTTATATGATGCAACATATTTTTTAAAATTTTGATCTTTCAATATTTTTTGAAGTAGTTGAACTTTTTGAAATTAGTTGGAACTAGTAGTTGGCGAAAAAAGTAGTTGAACTACTAGTTCAACTACTGTAAACCAAAAGTAGTTGAACTACTAGTTAACTAGTAGTTGCAACTAGTAGTTAACTACTTTTCAACTACTTTTAGTTAACTAGTGCCTAACATTACATTTCAGGTCACACTATGGGCCTCACCTAGGATGTCTCCCTGGGTGACAGTGTTGAGGAAGGAGAAGGAGCTGCACTCTGCCCCGTTGTAGGCATCGGCGGGGTCCAGCGACTTGAGCAGGTCTCGGATGTGGCGGACGTGGATCCGAGCCTCTCGCACTGTGTACGGCTCTGGAAATACAGACAATTATCACACTCAATCCAACACGGTAAAATTCAGGAGTGTTCAAGGAGTAAATTATTAAAAAATAGAATCACATCATCAATGTTCATTTTTTAAGGCCTGATATGTGCAAGATTCAGCTTTTTTTAGAAAGTTTTTATCAAACACCATTTCAAAGCAATTCGTCCTGTGCAAAAATAGTCTGCTTGAATTAATTTGGACAAAAAAAACAGAAGAAATTGATTGGAAAACAGAAGATTCTCTAAAAAGAAAACGGAAATCTTCCGGCTAAAACGGAAGAGTTGGCAGTTATGTTACAACTATGGAGATATGCATGCTTGGTTCCAAGTACTACCTTCTATGACTTTGAGTACGGATCCCTCGGCCAGCCCCTCGACCGCCTTGAGCTCGGCGAAGTTGTCGAGCGTGCATCCGTCCAGCTGCAGCGAGAAGCAGGTGCGGTGGCACGTCTCCTCACGGTCCATCAGCATCTGGTGAATTTCTTGCACCAACTCGGAAGAGCTTACCTACGAACGAAAATTGGGAGACATTCAAACACAGTCAACTCAGCTTAATGTGACAGCGGTTAATGTTATCAAAATTGTCAGTACGAAAACAAAGTTTACTTTGCACGTATAATTTAAAACTTATAAACACACATATTTCGAGGATCCTCTTTATCAGAGTGATGATGCAAGCATGACGATTAATACATATATAGTATACAGCAGGAAACAGTTATAGTGAACCACAGGAAAACATAGGGGTACTGAAAAAATATTGGGGGTGAATCAAGACATTCAAATTTAAGAAAAAATGTATCATTTTATGTGATTCTGGTTTAATAATAGGGTCATTCCATGTGAAATCAACCAATTAAAATGCAATTTTTGCAGGTGATGTCTCAGATTTTCTTGAAATTTACAATATGTGTTGTACACACTTAGTGTTGTAAAACTGTGAAGTTTCAGATTTTTCTGCTGATTTTTTCCAGATATATGGCCTTTCAAAACTTCAAAATTTTCAGTTTTCTGGAATTTTAGGTAATTTTCAAATAGCTGTATCTCATCACCTATTCATGCTAAAGACATGAAATTTGTTTTAAATTATTCAGTATTGTATGATGTTTCATAATATATTAACCCTAACAAAGATATAGATTTTAAAATTTAAAATTTTTTTAAATTTTTCAAAAAAATTTAAATATTTAAAAATAGGTATAATTGATTTTCTTTTTAAAAATATATTATTTCAAACACACTTTCAGCAACATATGGGCCAAATTTCAAGATGGTATCTTTATGGGTTCAGAGAGAAAAAAATGTTTTCTACCATAATGTGCTCTTAAATTTGGAAAAAAACACATATTTTGAGCTAGTAAAAAGCATTTTACCTACAAATACTACGAATTTATTTAGGAATATTGATATTAATGCATAATTTACACTTACTTTCATTTTAAAATATTTAAATTTTAAAATTTTAACTTTTTAAAACTTAATTTTTTTTTAAATTTAAATTTTAAAAAATTAAATTTATTTCTAATTTAAATTAGTTAATTAATAAGAAAATGTTCAACACAATACTATTACTTTAGTATCAAAGGATTGTAAGAAGTTCTAAAATTTTAAAAAGTAGGAGATTAAGATGGAAGAGCTCTAAATAAAATTCAGTCAGAAATGAAACCATAAAAAGCAATCACACAATAATTTTGTCTGAAAAATCTTATTTAATAATGTATAGGTATAAAATTACAAATTATGTACACCTATTACTACATAATTAAGTTCTTGAATTCTTATTATGAATTACACAAGTTCAGGTTTTAGAAAAATTTTACAACAGACTTTTGCAAAATGTTAGGAACTTGATATGATCTACCCGTTGTAGTTGTTGGATGTAAATTACACAGTATAAAGATTTTAGGTACAGTCAAAACATTTGGTTTTCTTGGATAAGAAATGATGGTGATGGTCCACAGGGATGTAAAAAAGAAATTTCAACTTCTTCTGACTGGTCTTATGACAAAACACATCCCATCCACCATTCATTCTCACAGGCAACATACACAACAATCTCTTCAAATGGAACATCTTCCTCACAAGAACTTGCTTGATTCACATGTGTGTGATGTGTATCAGAAAAGGAGAACAGTCTTGTTATATTTTTTCTTTATTCAAAGGTATAAAAGCATGGTATTGTTGTGTCCAAACAACTGTTATGACTTTTTCGAATCTTGTTTTTAATGACTTTTCTTCTTCAATTACTTGATATTGCTAACATAAAAAAAGAGATGGATGGTAATTTTTTTTGACCATTGAAAAGAAATTAGGATTGGAAGAAACATAAGCTGTTATAATTTTAGACTTAACTGAGAATTATTCATTTGTTTTACACAAGGCTTCCACTAGAACAATGCTATGGAAACAGTTCAATTTGTTGTCTATTTTAAAGAAATTGAATTTGCCACAGGGGATTTACTAAAAACTCACAAAAGTTTCGTCTTCATATCAGACTGTTTGAAGAAGAAAAGTCATTAAAACAAGATTAAAAAAAGCCATAACAGTTGGAACACAACAATACCGTGCTTTTATACCTTTGAATAAAGAATAAATACTAACAAGACTGTTCTCCTTTTCCGATACATATCACATGGGTATGTTTAATTTGTAATTTTATACCTATACATAATTAAATAAGATTTCTCAGAAAAAATTATTGTATGATTGCTTTTTATGGTTTCATTTCTGACAATGAATTTTATTTAGAGCTCTCGCATCTTAATCTTCTACTTTTTTTCTTACAATCCTTTGATACTAAAAGTAATAGTATTATGTTGAACATTTTCTTATAAATTAACTAATTTAAATAAGAAATAATTTTTTTTTAATTTAAATTTTGAAAAATTAAATTTAAGTTTTAAAAAATTAAAATTTTAAAATTTAAATATTTTAAAATGAAAGTAGTAAATTATGCATTAATATCAATATTCCTAAATAAATTGGTAGTATTTGTAGGTAAAATGCTTTTTACTAGCTCAAAATATGTGTTTTTTTCCAAATTTAAGAGCACATTATGGTAGAAAACATTTTTTTTCTCTCTGAACCCATGAAGATACCATCTTGAAATTTGGCCCATATGTTGCTGAAAGTGTGTTTAAAATAATATATTTTTAAAAAGAAAATCAATTATACCTATTTTTAAATATTTAAAATTTTTTGAAAAATTAAAAAAAATTTTAATTTTAAAAATCTATATCTTTTTTAGGGTTAATATATTATGAAACATCATACACTACTGAATAATTTGAAACAAATTTCATGTCTTTAGCATGAATAGGTGAGGAGATACAGCTATTTGAAAATTACCTAAAATTACAGAAAACTGAAAATTTTGAAGTTTTGAAAGGCCATATCTCTGTAAAAATTCATCAGAAAAATCTGAAATTTCACTGTTTTACAACACTAAGTGTGTACAACACATATTGTAAATTTCAAGAAAATCTGAAGACATGAGGTTTTGACCATTGGTTGATTTCACATGGAATGACCCAATAGCAAAATTTAGAGGAAATACTCTAAAATCCTCTGAACACCATGATTCTCACTCATGTTATAGTGTTTGCTACTTTTTAGAATAGAACCGCTTGGGAAAAATACCACCATCAATTCACAAAATGAAGTCATTTAGTCCCAAATGGCTCAGCATTTCAGTGCAAGGGCATGCTAGTTGTAGAGATTATTTCTAGCGTTACCATTCTATGGTTTGTCTATCTTCACTAGGCGGCTGCTATAATTAAATCTTGTATTGTGGAAGGCACAATTAGGGCTTACCAACCACCTAGCGAAGATAGCCAAACAGTATTCATCCTAGGAAGAACGGGATCTTTAGATGGAGTGAGGATATGCAAACCTGAATTTCAAAAGGCTCTACGCCAGGAGCGACAATCTTGATGAAGAACCCAGAATCATGGATGAACACAAACTCCGGGTCTTTGTTGGCATCAGGGGGAGTCTCCTCCTTGTGCTCCTGCCCGTTCTCCTCGGGTGTTCCGTTTTGCTCAGTGGTGGTGGCCTCCACCGTGGAGACTGTCTTGAGCTTCTTGGTCACATCGTCAATGTCCTCCTCTGCATGGCCGTTCACTGCATCGCAAGATGCCGACAAGGCTTCTGAATCTTTCACCATAGTGATCCCTGAAAGAAGAATTAGGTGACTGGGGGCTGATGATTTTTTAAATTAAAAAAATTTCATTAAAATCTGTTTTTTTACAATAGAGAATTAATAGTTCTGTACTTTCTGAAACTGATTACTAATATATTGATATTATTATTATAACAGGGGTTCATTCAGTTTTTTCGGTACATTCGTATTAGCTCGTCCATTCGCCAACAGGGGCGATAAGTCGCCAAGTCTGGTAAACCCCGCAACACCACCGTTGATTCTGGTAACCCTGGAAAACGTAGCGAAATCGCGCTAGTTCCGATCACTGGCGCATGCGCGCGCAATTAAATCGGTAAGCCCATGGGTGAAATAATGTGTGCGCACCCGCTGGCGCACCGCGCAGGTTGTTTTGAACGTAAATTCAACAGTGTTTACAAGGTAAGAACGAAGACTGCATCTGAAAGGTAGGAGTCTAAATGCTTTCGTGTCGTTCCACGGTGAACTTTGTTGCGCCATTTTGCCGAGCCCCAGAGTCTTTCAATGTTTTGCGTATGCACGCCGGTGGTAGAATCGACAAAAGATTGCCGGCGGTAGGATCGACCATTTTGCAAGTAAGTTAGTGCTAAAAAAGTTATTTTTATGCTCTTAACGAGTGATATCCGTAGTTTTGGTCATCCAAGAATACTGATTCCCATTTTTCTGAATCCTTACTGTGTCTGATTACCCCCACAACGAGTTTGGTTATAGATAGGGCAGGGGGGGTTTGGGGGGGGCGGCAGCCCCCCCCAACCACATGAAACTTTTATTTTTTGATGTTATAAAGATGTTTCTGATGTTAAAAAATGTGTTTTTCGGCGATTCTGATGAAATCCCGTATTTTGGCACGTTTTGGCGAAAACGATGGACGGGCTAATACGAAAGTACCGTTTTTTCTTCCCAGGGTCCTTTTTTAGGAATTGGGTGAAAACGAAGGGCTGGTAAAATATATACAACCACAACGTTCATAACTTTTATAAAAGGGACCCAAAATCTGGTAAACCCCATTCTAAAATTATAGAAAAACATTTTGGAAACGATTTTTAAACCATTTTTGATCTTTGTACTTTATTGAAGGGTCCTTTATTTTATTGATTGGAATTTTGTAAAGGGTCCTTAAAAACGAACCCATTTTCTCTCTAGATAAGCCCCTGAATATCCATATTTTATATATAATCACACTATCCATTTTATTCATAAATTAGTAAAAGTATTCAATTAATGGAAGAAGTTCACTGACGTCTCACTGGCAAGAAGCTCGTTATGAAAGGATGAACAAATAAGTATACTATTAATTTCTAAAAATTTAACCTTTCAACTATGCACTAAATTTTGAAATCCATATTACTCTTGAAAATTAAAGTGATAAAATATTATTTGATACATAGCTATAAAAACCATGCTCGAATTTATGTAAAAATTAAAAACAATCTTTATGCTTGATTTAGTTAAATTGGTCTTATACTTATGAAAGTAACTTCTTTGAAACAATGACTAATCAGAGATAAAAATAAATTTAATTTATTGAACTATTGACAGTTATGTAAAAGAAAAGAAAAATATAGTTATGTAAAGATAGGGAAATATGAATTAACACATAAAAATAAGCTTTTGATGATAAATCATCAATAGGAAGAGATGAGACCAAGCAATAAAAACTATGGGATTGTAAGTATTGTTGTGTTTTTCATAATTATTGATTCAAAACCCTACTCTAACCCCTTTTTATCATGAAGGATCAATTTAAACTCTTAAATACTTTCACTGTTCAAAATTCCAAGCAATTTTAGTATCTTATCTCCCTATTACACATCCAGATTGAGTAACAAGGAGATAAGCTTCCTATCATGCAAATAATTTCCCAAACCAGTTTTTAAAGTAAAAACAAATTTTTCTTGGTTGCCTGAATTCAACTCAAACACATAAGGCCGGACCTGGAAAAAGTTGTAACCTTCCCCCGAACCTAATAAAATTTCCCCAAACCTTATGTATTGCTCCTATAGCATAGCGGCCAACATTTGAAAACATAAATTAGGGAGATTGTGAGAAAATCTCCCTAATTTTTGTAAACAAATTAGGGAGATTTTTGCGACTCCTAACCTTGTTAGAAATACAGTACTACTCTAAGAGACTTAAAAGTAAAAAAAAATTTAAATAATACTATGTAAGGATTCTTACAACAGAAATACTACTTAAACGTTTTTATTACCTTTTACTATTAATTTTTATCATTCAAAACATTGCAAAAAAAGTTTGCCAACATCATTTTTAAACATTGCCCACATTTTAAACTTGCCCCTAGGCTATTATCGATCGGTTTCTTAGACACTCGCAATCGGAAAAACGAAAATTACCGAGAAAATCCTCAAACTTGATTTATAAAGAAATTCGGGAGATTTAATACTTTTTCGGGATATCGGGAGATAACAGTGAAATTCGGGAGTCTCCCGAAAAAATCGGGAGAGTTGGCCGCTATGCTATAGAGCTGGCAGGGGCTTCCCCCGAACCAGGTTCGTAGGTTCGGGCACTTTTTCCAGGTCCGCATAAGGCTCATTTAGACTTATGACCATGTCTTTGATTTCTACGGCAATTAAAAACTCAAAATATGTAAACATGCGTTTACTTAAGTAATTAAATTTTTTTATTGAACTCTGAATCTAAAAGTCACTGGAAATTATTTGAGTGATATATTTGGTAATTTAACTTTTTTAACTCTTATAATTTTTGGATCTTTAAGATAGTGTTTTCAAATCTATCATGCAATCTAAATGAAAAGGACAGACTGCGCTTTATAATTAATGAAAACTAAATAGAAGGATTCCGATCCTAATAACAGTTCATGTGGAATGCAACAAACACCATTGACATTGATTTACTGATCCCAGTTTTAAGAAATCAATTTATTGACTATCAAAAAAGACTTTCAACTTCTCATGTGCATATTATCATCTTCGTTATCTTTCAGTTTCCCATGTGTAAATTAACCCCATGGTAGACAAAAGATAATTCAGAAACCATTTGGTTTTCCACTTTTTTAAGGTCAATACCCAAATGATGATACAGAACAAAAGGGAAACTCTAATAATAATCTAAACTTCAGGAAAATAAAATTATTCTGAATTGCCTTTCCTATTTTTAGCCATTGTTTCTGAAAAAAAATTGTAACATCCATTTAGAGTAGGCAGGGGTTTATTCAGACTTTAAGGGAAGGGAAATTAATATAATTTTAGTTAATTTGAATTAATTGGTTTAATTTGAAGTAAGTGTTAAATTAGTTTTTTTCAACCACCAGCCTATTTTTATGAATTTGTGAAAATAGTCTTATATTTGTACTAACTATGGAAAATAGTGTCCCTTTAGAGTCTAAAATAATATCTTTGTGAAGGGTCTGTTTTTAAGGAAAAATATTTTGCGAAGGGTCCAAAAACTGACCCCTGATAGGGGGTGGTTTATTCTAATATTTTTTGTGTGTAGATCTTGGAACAGCTGTAGACAGTCTTCCTGTCATAATATGTAACTACAGCTACCACAGCAAGATCATTAAGTGTTGTCAGCACAGTGATCTAATAATTATTAGAACTTAAATAATTATAACTATTTTAGGAAAAAAATATTTATATCTGAATGGTTGTCAGTCATCATTTGAGCTGTGGGTAAACATCTTCACATCTGAAGGACTTTCTAAAACTGTATCAAGATCTTTCACACTATGTGTCCATGATTGGAATTTTTTCCATCATAAAGTAATATTTAACTTAAGGTTACTCTTTTTTTTTATGGCAGGCATATCTTTAATTGCAAGTAAATGGAACAAGGAATTAAATTTTTTGTTTCAAAACACAGAAAAAGAAACCAAACTGTTAAAAAAGTGTGAAATAACATCTACTGTTAAACAAGCCAACTTTGTAGCTCTACCCCCTCCCTTTTCTTAATTTCCTGATACATTATTGATGCTTCAATTTATGCAACTAGTAAGGATTTCATAAGAGTATATTTGAAACATTATCACCAAGTAAATATTTCAAACATTGTTTTCAATTTGGCATGTTCAATTCCTAAATGTTAAAGGGCAATTATTGCTCTTTGAGATCCATTTATTACTTAAATAATCTAGAAAGCTGTTAATGGGCAAGAAATTGGGCAATTTTGAGGAGCAAACGATTGTGAACCCAGCATCTCTCTCCGACCTCAGACTTTGTTTACTAATCTTTGATAAGGGCAATTCGCCGGTAAGGCGTTCCAGGATTGCATCATATCAGGATTTTTTTTATTTAATCAAGCAAGAAAAAGCAAGACATCACACAAGCTGCGCGCTAATGTTAGCAAAGATTTAAGAACTTGTATGTGTGAAAAACTTTATGAACTTGATGCTGTAATGCACCCACTTGAAAGGCCAACCCATGTGGTTTTGGGCCTAGATTTGCAAAATAGTCATACTACATCGAGAAAAACGGTGCAGATGAAGAGGTTGAAAAAAAGCAGATTAAAGGAAGAGCAGGGTCGAAAGAAAATCAGGACAAATGTGATAATTCAAGCAAATGCGCTTAAAAATTGTCGGATTATGTAACACCGATACTGCGAACAACTTCGCTCAAGGGCATAAAGCAATTTTAAAGTTTGATAAAACAATGCGATGCAGACAAAGAAAATCTCAAATTTAAGGTTAGTAAAAGACACATACTACTTGAAATTTTCAATTTTCTCTGTCTTCAAATAGCAAGTCGCTCAGCTGAGTTTTCCCCCAAACCGCATGAACTTTTCTCATTCGACCTTCCCTATCGCGAAGTCATAGAAAGAGCAAGATGCGTGCGCCGTTCTCTTCCACGTGCGTATTGGAAACCGGGATATACGTCATAGAACAAAAAGACCGCACCTCCTGAATCCTCATTCCTATTGGTCGAAAGATTATGTTCTAAATTAATTGAAAAAGGACATAAAAACTTCAATTAACTTAATTTATAGATACTGCAGAGCTTCATGATAGCACCAAAACATATTGATTGATATTAATGACAAGGAAACGTAATTTTATACATAATCCTCGTCTCAATATACCAAACAAGAGATGGCGCTTTAACAAGTCACAGATACAAAGATATCCCATTTCTGGATGTTTTCGTAGAATTTGTTGCTCAGCGCTTTTTTTCAAATGAATCTATGAAATTCTAACTGCACTACTAAGTTTTATTTTATTTCCCAGTGATTCAAGAACGATTAAAAACTAAGCTAGGCTTAAAATTAATTTAAATTTAGATTTATGATTAGGTGGCAACATATTTCTATTGTTTATTTTCGTTTGCTGGGTTTGCTGTCCAGTGTGAAAAGTGTGCAATTCGTCTTAAAATGACTGGAATTTTTATTTCTTAAGCAAGCTTGTAAGCTTAATTTTGTATAAAACTTGCATTCTAATATAAACTGACATATTTGTATGTTTTTGTCACAAAAATGACTGAAATTTTAAAGTTTTGCCATGTATCTTTGTCGTCAATTTCAAACCGAAAATAAGTAATCGATTTTTTTAAATCAAGGGTACTGATTGAAATTATTATGGAATTATGAACTAGTATGGTATATTACTACGCTCACGTACAAATGATTTACAACACCACGATAAATAGTCAAATCAAACCCTTTAGTTAAACTTAGTTCAATTAGTAGTGGTCCAAGATAAACAATTGGTTAATTTAAAGAATCTGAATCTCGTTATTTCTCCTTCTAAAGATATAGCTGTGAGAGCATTTTCTCTACAGTACCTACAGAGGAATAAACATTTTGTTCAGATATGCAATGGTGTACTCAGGAAAAAAAACAAGTAATTTTTAAAGAACCAGGTCTTGTGCCAAGTGGAGGGATGTCTTAGAGTTGTGGTCTGCATTGAATCTTGGCAACCTGGTAGCTTTTGTTTATGAGGATACCTCGAATGTATAGGAGGGGTTACATGTTTACCTCATGGCAAAGTTTTGAAGTACCTACTAACTTGGGTATAAAGATCTTCATTGGTGTAAAAAGTTTTATTAGTTCTTTGTATGTCACAATTGCATTTAAGTCAAACTGGGGTTTTCAGGTCACTGTTTTAATTTATTTTTTGAACTGTATTAAGTGAATTACTCATTTACCCTTTAAAAAAAGCTTATCTATTTTATTTAGTGTCTATATACCTTATTTTAATTCTACAGTTTTCTTTTACGTTAATTTGTAACAGAAATTTATGAAAGATCAGTGATTTACTTAGGGCAGTTTTACAACCTTTTGCGGTACCTTCACTAATTCGATATTTGATTAAAAGTACTTTCACAAATTCAATTTTAGGAAAAAAAGTAAAGTACCTTCACCGTCCCAATATAAATTTTCAAAAGCAAATTCTCTTAAAAGGTCTTATTCTATTGTGAAATTGTTAGCCATCCCAGATTCAATTTTCTTTTGTCTTTGAAAACAATGCGCATTATTTTTATGGTGATTTTGTACTTACATTTTTACAAATTTGCACAACACCTCTAAGTTTACACAAATAAAATACCTTTTACAAATACTTTAGACAGGCACCTAAGAATTTCCATTTGTTGTTAGATATAACTTGCTTAGATATAGCTTTGCTTAGTTTGGAAATCCAATCAATCAACCTAAAAGTCCTTGATACTAAAGTATTTCTATTTTGGTTTTTAAGGGTCCCGGGTTCGATTCCCGACACCGCTGAAGACCCATCGAGTATATGCGGAGTACGTGCTCGTTAAATCTGTGGGTCCGAAAGTCCTGTGGTCCGTCATGGCGCAGTTTACCTTGGGTCCAGGTGTCTGGAGACTATTTCCCTCCCCTTCAGATGCATGGCAAAATTGTGGAGGTGGTGATAGATAGTGGCAGCATCTATCATCTCATGAGGCAGAAGTCGGACTCCTGCCATTTAATGGGCCTCACTTTCTCAGGAGCCGCACCCCCCTTTGCCTTGAATCCTTGTGGAGCTTGGGTATTCCAAGTGGCACACGACAACAACAAGGAGGGGTTGAATTAGCTTCTCACACAAAAACTGTCCTTTACCGACATGACCGAACCCCTAAGTTTTGAATGGGACCCTCTACTAATGTCAAATAACTAGCAGCTGTATGGGATCCCATCCACTTAAAATCACCAAGTAATGGGACTCGCCATTTAAAACAATGCATTTTAAATGAAATAACTTGCAATAGAGCAAAGGGCAACACTGCCTAAGCTCTCCTTCATTGGACACATTTAGGCCAAGGAAACGCCTTCTGTTATGTTATGTTAAAGTATTTCTATTAGGGGACATCCATAAATTACGTGAGGTCAAAAAGGGGGGGAGGGGTTTGGAAAAATCTCACAAAGGGGGGAGGGGGGGGTTGATTAAAATCTCACATCAACTTTTTAAGTTAGAAATTATACGATTTTCTTTTTTTTAAGTATGAGAAAGGAATACATACAGATAAGATTCTGTAAATTATTTTAAAAAAATTGTAGGTAAATCTCACGTGGAGGGGGAGGGGGGGGGTCCAGCAAAATCTCACTAAATCACACCAAGGGGGAGGGGGTCCAGATTTTGGAAAAAACGCCTCACGTAATTTATGGATGTCCCCTTAAGCAGAACCCGATCTGTATTTTGTGTATAACCTCTATCGCTTCTTAACCAGGTTGCCAAAGATGAACACGTTCCAGCTGGTGACGGAGGTGGTTGTACCGGCAGAGGCTCCGGTCAAGAAGAAGTCCAAGGGCCACCGGTGCTACTTCTGCGGCCAGAAGTTCATGGACAAGAATGTGCTGCGGAAGCACATCAGTATCCACAAGGATCGGGACTTCTTCTGCGAGGTATACAGGGCTTGGTTTTGAGGAAGCGAGTAGCTAGAACCTTTTGTGGACCAGATTGTATTCCAAATTATGAAGGGTCCCTACCAGACTTAGATAAAACTCAAAGCTATCTGTGTTCAAAATTGTTTTAGAATATTGTCTGCAAACTAAATAAGTATCCACAGTGTACTTTAAATTTTGCCATAGCTCATTTTGACAGTCAAATAAATGTTAGGATAATGCTTCTTGGGAGCAAAAACAGTAGGAAGAAATAAATTTAATTATAAAAAAATTTACATTTTTTCAAGATAGTTTCTGCAAAACCTTTAAGTTTTCTGTGCTTGGCGTGTGCAGTGCATCTATATTATCTAAATCTAAGTTTTTTTTCAAGGGCCTGAAAAGTACTTGAACAGGGGAACCTGGAAAACCTTAAAAACTTGGAATTGTCAGGGAAAATAAAAAAACCCTGGAAAAATAAGGGAATTTAAGAAAATCTGATAATTATCAGGGAAATTTTGTGAATCCTCCTAGTTTCAGCAATGAATTCAATATTTTTCTGATTTCCAATTCTTTAAATATGTGCATTTCCATTCTCTTACAAAATAAAATCTCCAATCCATATAAATTAGTGTAGTTGCAACTGTTCACAAAAGGCTTCCTAAGGTTCCTTTGTAAAAAAAGTCTTAAAATAATTTTATTTATATTCTTATATAAATCTTATTTATATTATTTCCTTTGCTTTCACTCAAAATTCAGGCTTTCTTTTCAAAAATCAGGGGAAATCCTACCAGATTATCAGGGAAAACCTGGAATTATCAGGGAATATGGAAATAAGTTTTCTGTGGCCACCCTGTTAAAAAACCTTGAAATTTCATTTAAAAAATTTAAATCTGTAATTCCTTACAATTCAAACTTGAAATGTTCATTTTTGATTTGAATAGTTCGATCCTTGTTAACCTCTTAATCATGATGTAAGGTTTTTTAAAAAACAATACTATTATTTTACTTTAAATTTTCTGTCTGAAAAATTGTCAGATATATATGAATGGAACAATTATATGACACACAGTTATAGGTCCACCCTAGATTCTTTGATATCACAAAGTTGAAGCAAAGTTCGATGCTAGTTATTTGCTCCATATGAAATTAACTGGTTTCTTAAGGTTTAAAAATATGCAAGATAACCATATTGATGTGTAGGTACTCATGGTAGCAAGCTTGAATTAAGGATGTATTTAAACGTCACATAATTATTAGTCCAGTTTAAATTTTCTTTTCAGGAAGGCTTGAAAGCAGTTTTGGGGTGTATTTTAAGGGTTAGTGGGAGCTATGCCAGATGATTTACAACTATGTACCAGAATACAATTTAGGTTTAATTGAATTTTACAAAAACAGTAAAAAGCAGATATGTGTATCAGAATATGCAGCAGAAAATAGATCCCAGAGAATAGGGCAATTTTATAAAATTATTTTCGCAAATAATTTGATTTCCTTTGCATCTTATAACTTGTGTAAATGTAATGTTAAAAATGTATATATATTATGCAGGGGTGCAGAAAATGTTTCAAGGTCCAAAATTTCCCCAGAACGCATTTTTTCTTGAAAATTTCCCCCAAAATAACATTTCATTAAACATATGGTAGTTTTTTTTCAATTATTAAACTTCTTTCAGATTCATTATTTTTCACTTAATCCATAGATTTAAATCTTACCTATCTTTACTACAAATACGTTGTTTTTTTCTGCATACCAATCGGAAAGCAAGGAAAAGCCAACTTTCAGGTATTCACCTAGAAAACTAAGATTTTTAGTGCAGAGAACCGTAGTTTTCCCACTCAACAACCGTAACTCCGGAGTATTCACCTGATTTCTGTTGCAATTAGAGGTAATGATGCAGTCACTAGCCAAAATATTGGTTTGTCAGTTAATGATGATTTTTTTTAGTTTTTCTTTCTATCTTGGTCAAAATTTCCCCAGAGCTGCTTGAATTTCCCCCGAACTTCGTTCTGATATTATACCTTATTAAATATTCTGCACCCCTGATATTATACCTCCACCACTGAAGAGCTGTGTATTAATCCGATCTGATGTGTAGGTGTGCGGCAAGGCTTTCAGTGCTGCTTGGGGTCTGCGGAAGCACATGAAGACTCACACGGGTGAAAGGGCGTTCTCGTGCGAACACTGTGGCAAGGCGTTCGTGCAGAAGTGCACGCTGCAGTTCCACCTCAAGGCCATCCACGGGGGGAAGCCACATCCACGTTGCAGCACCTGCGACAAGCGGTAAGACAGTTATGCTAACCATACATGTGATTCTTCCGCCAATTGGCGGAAATCCGCCAATTTGCTTAGCAAAGAAAAAGTCCGACAATTCGATTTGCAAAACTGAAATTTCACTTTCTTAGTTTCCAATCGTTTCATACTGAAAACTGGCCTCAAGTGTTGCCTAGTACTAAATTTTAATAGAAATAAAAAAAAATTTAAAAATATCGAAGTAATATGAAAATTAGTTAAGATTTAAGCTAAAAAAATATGAATCTAGCATATCAAATCCTATATCTAGTGCAGTACCCTGTCTTGGGCCATGCGCCATAAAAACCCAACCAACCTAGATCTAGAAGCCGATGGACCCCCTCCACTTAAAATGAAGAAAAATTTAGGTGCCATCGAATTTTTTTTAATATTTTCTGCCAATTTTTTGTTTGTGTTATCACATATATGATTAACCCTTTATCTTCTGACGGTAGTGATGTGCGGACCTGGAAAAAGTGTCTGAACCTACAAACCTGGTTCGGGGGAAGCCCCTGCCTGCTCCATAGGTGCAATACATAAGGTTTGGGAAAATTCTATTAGGTTCGGGGGAAGGTTACAACTTTTTCCAGGTCCGGTGATGTGGGTCGGAAAATTTTCCCCTATGTTTTTCCAGAAGATTTTCCAATATTTTTTGCTTTGTTTTATAATACTTGACAGCAACTTAACCCTTTCAGTCCTAGACACCCCAAACTTCCCATAGGAATCAATGGTAATCTCGGGCGGCCTAGGATTGAAAGGGTTAAGTTGAACCTACTACGTCACTAACAAAGTAGTTCCCATATTGGTGTCTGAATTTCGAGAGAAACAAAGAACGTCAATTTTAAAATTAAGATTATTTCGTTAAACCCATGTATAATTAGTGTCTTTTTAACACAATTTGCGTATCAAATTTCTTCTATCAACCGGCTTTGTGTTTACTCACTTTCTCCTTCCGCACTGTGATGTACTGGGTTCAGGAATTGTTGCTGTGAAGTATAGTTCCATTTTGTATCCAAAGAAGTAAAAATAGTTTGTTTCTTGTTTGAAGAAATGTTTTCTTTATACAGAGTCAAAAAAACTGTTACCTCTCAGTGAATTTCTTTCCTGCATAGAGTATTCATTCACAAACATACAGTATTCCTGTGATGCAAACAGGGTTCGTACGCCTCCTGAAATTCCTGAAAAACTCCTGAAATTTGCTTTATTTTTCTAAGGGCTCTTATAACTCCTGAAAATTATATTTTTTCTCCTGAATTTACCCTCTGACTCCTGAAAAACATCTCTCCTAGAGCATAACGAAGTTTTATTGTGGATTTAGTTGAAATAATTGTTTTTTATTCGATAAAATTCCATTGAAATGTGACATTCTAACCACTTTTATACTTCCTTGCTCCATACTTCATTCTGAACTAATTCTACTCCTAACATGCAAAGTCGTTTAAGGTTAATAATTACTCACATTACCTCCTGATTTTTTAGTAATTTACTCCTGAAAAACTCCTTAAAGACTCCTGAATTTTACTATGTTAGATAGAGTATGAACCCTGTGTGCAAAGTCATAATCTGGAAAAAACATGAATAATAAAATTTAGTTGAGCTCTTTTTGGAGTGCAATGTATTTGTTCTATATGTTTTTGCATAAAATGTCCTTCAGGGTTCCCACAGGCCTTGAAAAGTACTTAAATTTCATTTTGGCTTTCAAGGGCCTGGAAAAAACTTGAATTTTATGTGGAATATTTTAATCTAAAATTATTTTCAATTTCCATTAGTTTTTTATAGACATAAATGAGATTTTTAAAATTGTAGATCAGAAGTATAACTTAGATATATAATTATTCTGTGAATTTTCCAAAAAAAGTGAATTATAGTAGTAATATGCTTGAAATTGTTAAATTTATGAATGGTAATGTAGTCTTTGCTATACAAGAAATGTTTTTGAGAGAGGTAGTCTTCTTCAGTAGGGGTACTAAAGAAAGTTAGTTTCTTTGCTCATAAATGACTTTTCTGCTTAGTCCATGAAACACTTAAAATGATCCTTAAAGAGTCCTTAATTTTTCCCCCACCAAAGAATGGGAACTACAAGTTTCATATCGTTTAGTTACAAGTGAAAGGCACCAAGTCACTTTTGGTGAATCTTTTGAAGTGGTAGAACATTTCCAATAAATGAGCAGAGCTTTGAACCATTCCCCAAATCTCGCAATCTGTAAAAAGAAAGCGATTGTTTTTCTCCAAATTTGGCAAAACCTCGTACAAAGTATTTGAGCCAGCAGTGATTTAGTGCCTTTTTTCCTGTAAGCCGACTGGCCGTAATAATCTGGGAAAATATGATTGAAATACAACTAAGCCCTTTTCTTTGTCAGAGTTCGTACCCAGCCTTGAAAACCTTGAAAGTCCTTGAATTTCAAAATTTCGTTTTCGAGGCCTTGATAAGCCTTGAAAAAGCGTATTTTACTCTATTAGTCTTGAGAATCCTTCAATTTTAACTGAGCCTTTTTTTTGGCTCTAATAGAAACTATGAGATTGGATATTGTTGCCCCCTTCTCCAACACAAAAACCTTTTTTTTTGCATACACTTAAATGTAAAATGCTTGTAACAAAATGCATATTCTAGTAACTATGCACCTGGTGGTGTACCTTAACTTTTAAAATTTGTACAATGTAAAATAATCATTTATATGTAGATAAAGATATTTTCGTAGTTACTAATGCAAAATATGAGTTTATGAAAATTATATTAGTTGGTGAATGGTGATTAATAATGAGTGCTTTTGTCCCGATTGCGTTTGGGGCATATACCTAGCCTTGAATTTCACATTTGAGAGCCATGAAAAGGCCTTGATTTCTCTCTCTCTCATAAGGTGTATGAACCCTGTTTGTAATGTTCGGCACTAGTTAACTAAAAGTAGTTGAAAAGTAGTTAACTACTAGTTGCAACTACTAGTTAACTAGTAGTTCAACTACTTTTGGTTTAGAGTAGTTGAACTAGTAGTTTAACTACTTTTTTCACCAACTACTAGTTCCAACTACTTTCAAAAAGTTCAACTACTTCAAAAAATATTGAAAGATCAAAATTTTAAAAAATATGTTACATCTACTAACAATGCCATTTTTCGTGATACATTTTCATATTTGGCAACCTTGAAATATATTTCACCCCAGCAATTGACATATAAATGTAACCCTTTTTTGGAATCCTCTCTAGAAATTAGGGGGTTCAGGGTTTTCTCTCCTAGAAATTCCAGCACTTTGAAAAGCGATTTTAGGCTAGGTTTACGAGGATTCTAGATGCTTTTCCTGCATTAAAAATTAGTAAGGCAATACTTAAAGTTAACGGCCCAATTTTGTGCTTCAAATATTGTTGTTCAGGCTAAAGGGGTTAAGAACCCTTAACCCCCCCCTTATATATAACACTGTACTGACTAATATAAAAACAACATAGAAAACTTTAAGACACCAAAAACCTTTATACCTATCAAAAATTGGCGAATCTTTAGCCATGATATTTTTGCAGGGGCGTCATTTTAGTTGTTTATTGGGGGGGGGGCAAGGATTTTTTTAAATGGGTCTGAATCACGCTGTAACTTACTTTTTTTTGGGGGGTTGCTTCAACTTCATTTTTAAGGTATCCCCTAACGAGCACATTTATAGGTTAAGTGTTAGAACACTGAAAAATAGTATTTGAATGATAATATCTTTCAAATACTATTTAATTTTAATAAATAACGGTAAATTTTGACATTATATGTAATAATATTACATATAATGTCAAAATTTGACATGAACTCCAAGGAAAAAGTGGGTCTGGGGGTTCGCCCTCAGGATAATTTTGAAAATTTACCTTTTAAAGTAGTGTTTTGGCTCATTTTGAGACCCTATGGACTGCATCCAAAGAGAACAGTTTCTTGTAAACCACAAAATTTTCTAGGGAAAAGAGTTGTAAATAAACGTCAAAGTATCAAGGGGCCTCCCCCAGAATTTTTTTTTAAAATCCCCTTTAAACTAGTGTTTTATCTCTTTTTCTAACTCTTTGGGGAGCTCCTAAAGGGGACATCCATAAATTACGTGAGGTGTTTTTTCCAAAATCTGGACCCCCCTCCCCCTTGGTGAGATTTAGTGAGATTTTGCTGGACCCCCCTTCCCCCCACGTGAGATTTACCTACAACCTTTAAATTATTCTCCTTCCTTGTTATATATTACTTTATCCTACATAAAAAAAAGAAAATCCTATAATTTCTAACTTAAAAAGTTGCGTGTGATTTTAATCGACCCCCTCCCCCTAGGTGAGATTTTTCCAAACCCCTCCCCCCACCTTTTTGACCTCACGTAATTTATGGATGTCCCCAGAGTGAAAAGCATTCTTGAGAGTGGCGAAATTCTAAAGGGAAAAACTGTGTAACCGACGTAAAAATTTTAGAGGGGAGCTGAGGATCCTCCCCCAAAATTTTTTTGAAATTACCACTTTAAACTCGTTTTTTATCTCTTTTTCAAACTCTTTGGGGAGCACTAAAAAGGAAAAGCTTCTTGAAAGCGGCAGAATTTTCAATGGGAAAAACACTGTTTAACAGAGGTCAAAATTAAAGAGGGGGGCTGGGGGTATGCCCCTGAAAATTTTTTTAAATTTCCCCTTTATACTAGTGCTTTATCTCTTTCAAACTCTTTGTGGAGCTTGTAAAGGGAAAAGTTTCTTGTAAATGGCAGAATTCTAAGGAGTAAAAATCTGTATAACCACCGGCGTAAAATTTTAGAAAGGGGCTGGGGATTCTTCCCCAGAATTTTTTTTTGAAATTTAACCCTTAAAGGTAGTTTTTTAACTCCTTTTGAGGCTTTTTGAGTTGCACCCAAAGCTCCTTGTGAAAGTTACAGAATTTTCAAGGACTAGCAGCTATTTTTCACATAACAGTAGAAACCTTGGGGGTGGGCGGTTGCCCCCCCCTGCCCCCCCTAAATGACTCCCCTGTATTTTTGCTACAGGTAAGAAAAAGTAATCGAAAATTTGGGGGAAAATATCTTATGAAATTAAATAGACTAGTTAACTAGTAGTTAACTACTTTGGGAAATAATCAACTACTAGTTACAACTACTTCCAAGAAAAAGTAGTTAACTAGTAGTTACAACTACTTTTGCCCAGACTAGTTGGTAGTTCAGGGTGGCCACAGACCTGGAAAACCTTAAAAACCTGGAATTGTCAGGGAAAATTAAAAAACCTGGAATTATCAGGGAAAAATCAGGGAATTTTAGAAAATTTGATAATTATCAGGGATATTTTGTAAATCTGCCTAATTTCAAAAATGAATACAATAATTTTCTAAACTTCAAGTCTTTAAATATGTGCATTTTCATTCTCCTCCCTACAAAATAAAATAATTGAATCTATATAAATTAGTATAGTTGCAAATGTGTTCAAAAAGAGTCTGGGAATAATCTTATTTATATTCCTTCTTTCTCCCACTGTCCCGATTTTTACAGTCATTCTCCCGTTTTATAGATGATAAAATTTCCTACATTTATAAAATATCAGGAAAAGTCTGGAATTATCAGGGAATTTTGAAATGAATTTTCTGTGGCCACCCTGTAGTTGGTAGTTAACTACTTTTTGACCAGTAGTTGCCGAACACTACCTGTTTGTGTCCTACATTTTTGTTGCGTAAAATGTCCTAGAGGCCATTCATTAACCCATTAAAGGCCAAGCATAGAAAATTTTTTAAATGTTGCATTTTTTTTATTGAAATATGCTTAAATTACGTTCATTAAGACATAAAATCAGTTTCGTGCAAAAAAAATAATATTTTATTGACGAAATAAAATGTTGCGTTTTCGCAACTTTGACCGAATCAATGAAAAAATTTCAACGATGAACAATTTTATTACAATTCAGTTTTTACACATTTTTATGAAAATTATCAATGCATTTGGGGTGCAAATAGACTTGGCATTTAGCACACATATACACAGTATTGTTTTTGCAGTGTCTGCATCGTCTACTTGTTTTTTCTTCTTGCCTAATTACGGTATGCCCTACTGAATCCCTCCTTATTTCTTTGGGTAAAGCTGTGGAGGAGGGACGACCTTTATTAGGATGTCCCATTTTTATTTCAAGAGATGAATCGGTCATGGATTCTGATTTCAACAGTGAAGTCGCTATGTACGCTACAGTGAAGTCGCTATAGTGTTTTTATCACGCACAGTTCTTTTCAGGAGATGTGTCTTTTTTGGCTCCATGGCGACAGTCTATCAGTGGAAACTATAGCTCGTCATGCGATGAGAACGGTCAGATCAAGTTGATAAGATAGAAGGGAACATTCTAGACCCCCTACTGTTCGAGGGGGGTTGAGGTGTTTTTGTTCATACTGACCACATGTGGCTTGAAGAGCTTGTACTCGTCACTTGAGAACCACAAAACTGAACCCCTCTCCCTTCAAAGAAGGGGCGTGGGAAACAGCGGTGAAGATTTGCAAGTCATAAAACTGCCATGGGTTTCTATTGAAACGTCTTTCACTTGCCGCTTCATTAGTTTACCCCATGAAATTCAATCACCCCGTTTGCAGTTCCAGGAAATTTTGTTGACACAGCTGTCCTGGACCACGGTACCTATGGTATTTCTGAGTAGAGGTCAATGAGGTGTATTGTAGGAAGAACTTCAGAACATACCGTGGAAGCACAAGCTATATTTAAATATTTAAATTTTCTTTTTTAAGGTAGAAAATTTTTTTGAACACCTTAGAGAGTCAAATAGATGATTTCATATGAAATCATTGCATTTATAAAGGAAACTATAGGAAAAAGTTTGAATTTAGGATGGTATATTGCGGGAAAAAACTGGAGATAAGCAAGCAAAATAAAAAGTTTGAGGACTTATAAAAGGGACGAAAATCACTCAGGGACGAATATTTTTGTACTTTTCTACATCAAATGTTACCGTACTTAAATTTTAGGTAGTAAAAAAAATTTATATTTTTAGCCGATTTTACATGGATTCGGCCAAAGTTGCGAAAACGCAACATTAAATTTAGATGAAAATTTTAAAGTTTATTTAAAGCAATTGTTTTACTTTTATTTTATTTATAGAACTAATAACCTTAGTCCATTATAAAAACGTAAGATTGATTTTAGGGAAATAATTACACATTTTCAAAAATGGGACTTAGTTAGTCAATAAACGTTTCAAGTTAGAAAATTGGCGTATTTTGAAAATTTCTCAAAAAATAATGGTTACTTAAATTTAATTGCGAATATTTTTTTATGTCTTCAGAAACCTTAAAAATAGCCGAAAAATAAAATTGGAGAAAAATATGCGTCACAGTATTAATAAAAAAAATACTTATTGAAATGTTGCGTTTTTGCAACTTTGGCCGAAGATGGGTTAATTACGTAAGGGTCCCAAGGGGGAGGGGGGTTGGAAAAATCTCTACATACCCTTACTTGGGGGGGTGGGGGTCAAACTCATTCTTGCGTAAGATTTTCCAAGTTAATGTAAAAAATTCCAATTATTCTAATCAAATTACTATCGAAAAACCCGACCCCAGAAAAACTTTAAAATGCTGACGATATCGGTATATTATGGAAGCTTTATTTTTTTTTCAAATGAAGGTATATCAGAAGTATCTTTTTTATTGGAGTAGCATTAAGTTAAGATAAAAAATAAAACTGTTGAATCCATCTTCCAGCTGTCAAAAGTCGAAACAAAATTGTTATTAATATTTTGAAAAACGAAATGGAATCTTACGTAAGGAAGGGTTTGAAAAATCTTACGTACCCTTACATGGGGGTAGGGGGGGTCAAAAATTGCCAAAATCATCCTTAGGTAATTTATGGATGTCCCCTTAAATACTTAATGAAATAGTTGCTTCTACCCGTATTCATGCGACGTCTTCTTGCAGGCTCAAGTCGTTTGCGCACTCTCAGTGCTGGCTGTGCCGCTACGAAGGGAAGGAGACGCGAACCACTCCTGCCGAAGTGATCCTGGGGGTGGTGGCACCGGCACCGGTGGTCCCCGAACAACCGCCCACGGCACACGAGCTGCAGTGCCGTCACTGCGGCCAGGTGTTGGACTCTGCCCTGGCCATGAAGCGGCACCTGGCAACGCACCAGGACCTGAGGCCGTTCGTCTGCCAGCGCTGCGGAAAGGACTTCAAGAAGGACTATAATCTGCGCCAGCACATGGTCACGCACAAGGAGGACCGACCTTTCGCCTGCAAGGTACGGAACACTCTGTTTGCTACCTCTTTTATTATATGAGATTATAGCTAACTATAGTCTGTGTAGCGAAAAGAATCTTGTGCAAATGTTAATATAGATTGAAAAACAACGTTTATTTTTACACAATTTATAAAATTTTTTAACTCTTAATGTTAAAAAATTTTATAAATTGTGTAAAAATAAACGTTGTTTTTCAATCTATATAGTCTGTGTAATTAGAATCGGCGGTTGAAAAGTCACCTGATTTCCCCAGTCTCCACCCCTTTCCCCTGTGCGTTGCCATGGTTTCCACCAGTCTTATTTTTTTTCCACATCACGCCGAGCCCACAACCGCCCGAGATTGTCATTGAATCTAACTCGCGTCGCAGCAGCCAATGAAATAATCGTAACACTTTTTTCGTTATAAAAGTAAAACTAATCATGGTAGAAGTACAAAATTTTAAACAAATATACAATTATTTTTTTCAAAAAGATTGTTCTTTCGTTTTTAAAAAAATTTGAATTAGTTTTATAATTATTAAGATTCAAAGTTTCAATTTAATTTCACGCCCTGCCGTAACTGATGTGCAAAAATAAAGCAGAACCGCTTACGTTTTCTCCTTCGTTACCTAGGCGACGAACATCAACTGATGAGGTCCAACTGCATATTTTAATTACACAGACTATAGCTAACTCTTTGGCATTACAGACCATGTTGGACTATGGCCTCTCCAACAATTTTCCTCTAAAGCCTTCTGTCTCTTGCTTTTTGCTTCCAATTACGGACTTTTAGAATTTTAAGGTCCTTTTCAACCTCATCCAACCATCTTTTGACTGGCCTTCCTCTTTTTCGTTGTCCCTGGCCCTTGTAGATCATTCTAGTGCCCCTGTGTATGAGATTATAGTCTGTTCATTTAGAATAGGCGGCTGAAACGGGATCAAAAATGCCCAGTAATGCTCATCACGCAACTTAAGTGACTGATTCTTTTACTACAGTATTTTTGTTATGAAATTCAAAGAAAATGATAAGCTGTGGATCGAAACACAAATAGAAAACCCAAATTAAAATCCAAACAGATTTATTCAAAATTAGTAAAAATTGTAAACACATTAACAAGTTTCAAAAGACAATCATTTCATGAGAAGGCAACAGTAATGCTTAACTTTTAGATACAAAAGTCCTTTAACAGCCTGCCATTAAGAAGGCAAATTAAATATTAATTAAAATACAAACCAAGGTGGAAAAAACAACACAACATTGGGTTGATGAAGCAGTAGAGTTGTAAGAAACCCAGACTGATGTTTATATACCTTCACTCAACCAATCACATGTCTGCTGTCTATTGACATCATCAACTTTACTTTATATTAGGAAATTGAAAAGTGAGGAAAACACTTTAAACTTGATTTGCATATTGTATGCTTTCATGACTTAATATTCAAACAAGCAATTAAGAAAAACAAACAACATACATTGACTGGTCTCACTCAGTAGGGTTACCTCTTTATACAAGTGAGGTGATCTTTGGTGGTAAGGCTCTTTCAGATTCTTTATATTTATAACACAATTTTAAACAACTTCTGTTAAGGCTGCCTTACACAAGAAAAATTTGTCAAGGAAATTACATTAGTAACTGCTTTAATACATTATGTCTCAATGGCCTATTATAAATGAACCGAGTATAGGTATCAAATAAAAGTAACTGTGCAAAGTTGTATGAATTTAAGGAAAACAATGATGTGGTTTATGTGGCACAAAAATAATAACTTTAAAAACAAACATACAAAATTTGTTTCGAGGATACTTGGATACTCTTGGTCAGTGTAAAGGACGTGTAAAGTTTACTCTGACGAAGGGGATCCAAGTATCTTCAAAACAAATTTGAATATTTGTTTTTAAAATCATTATATTTTGTTCCATGTACACCAAATTGTTTTCTTTAAATTTAGGGATGAGATTAGGAATGAAAAAAACATGTTTTTAAGAATAAAAAACTCCATTCCTTGAAATATTCTTGCCATCCCCTGAAATATTTAGTTTATGTTTAAAAAAAGCTTCTTTTTTTTGAACTGTGAAGATTCCTGCCCCCTGCTCGTCTATTGATCAAAAACCCTGGAACTGCTGCACAGTTTTTTTACTGATTACTTTACAATCTGTAAGACCCCTCCTCTACCATCCTTGATGACAATATCCATCTGCATAGATAATACTTTTCACAAAAACTTTTGAAGTTTCTACCTTTTCTACGAATCTGTTTTGCGAACACTTCTTTTACCTTGCACCAAAATGTGCAATAGCCTTTACTATCTTAAGTTTCTGACCATAGGTTAAGTTATTTTTACCGCATTGCATACAACCAGCATCCTGCCAAAGGTAAATGGGTGCTAATATGAAACCAAGGTTTGCCACTTTTTTTCTACTGACCCTTAAAACTCCTGAAAATGTTGTCTTTCTTTTTTGTCCTGAAATTCGTTTTTATTTAACTAAAAAAAATCTCAAAACTACGTTGATAACACTAAAGAACTTACACATTTGGTAACTTTTTCTTTTTTGTTGCTTGAAAAATTGCTATTTCCACTTGCTTATATCTCCTTGAATATTAATGATGTTCATGAAACTTTTTTTCTGTGCATTTGTTGTTATGATATATTGCAAACTATTTTCTTATTGATTCAGCATGGTCCCTTTCCTAAAAACTGTGAAACGAACTTTTGAAACATTCTATTTATTCTAATAACATACCATATATGTTGTTTGTTCTCATTAATGAACATTATTAGACAAATTTAAACTCCTGGAGATCTTCCATAGTGATGGAGGCCATTCACCTTTTGTATGCTCCCTCCTGATTTTGAGCTTAGTTTAGAATCAGAATCTCCATTTGTATGAGATTTTGAGGGGGCATCATCCAAAATATCTGGTCCATTCCTTGAAATATTCTTGCCATCCCTTTAAATATTTAGTTTATGTTTAAAAAAAGCTTATGTTTTTGAACTGTAAGGGAATAATGTCCCCTGCTCGTGTATTGCTCAAAAACCCTGGAACTGCTGCACAGTTTTTTTTTCTGATTACTTTGCTATCTGTAAGACCTCTCCTCTACCATCCTTGATGACAATATCCACCTGCATGGATAATGCTTTTCACAAAAACTTTTGAAGTTTCTACCTTTTCCACGGATCTGTTTTGCAAACACTTATTTTACCTTGCACCGAAATTGTACAATAGCCTTTACTGTCTTAGTTTCTGGCCATAAGTTGTTATTTTTACCGCATTGCATACAACCAGCATCCTGCCAAAGGTATTCGCGAGTTGAGCGGATTTCTTCCTGAAAATTCATATAACATGCATTGGTGAAAATAGATAGGCAAAACTTTTAGAAAAGTGCACTAATATTTTTGATAAAATCCCTTTGAAAAGAGAGAAAAAAACTGTTCTTCTGAAAATTAAGGACTCTTATTAGAAAAGTAAGGACTTTAAGGACCCTTTTGTAAGGACTAGGGTAATCTATGAAGTTTTAAAAGACTGTGTGCACTCTGTACAGGGCCGTAGCTAGACAATGTTTTTTTAGTGGGGGTTTGTAAAAAAATTTTCTTGAAACTTTAGGTCAATTTTGTTGGTGACCTAGGTAAGAAGACAGCGGCAGATCCAGGATTTGATTTTTGTGGGCTAAGATTTTTCAATATCAAAATCGTATTCTAATATCCTTAAAGGGAATTCTGAGCGTCCTCCACCAGAAAATGTTTGGAAATTTAAGTCTATAAAGCAGATTTTCAACTCGTTTTGTTTGGTACACCTGATCTGGATTTCGGACATGCATTTTTGAGAATTTGATTTACATTTTGGTAGGATTTTCGTTAATTATCATTTTTAGACTAACCAACCCGAAGAGGACCACTCCTTGTAAGTCCCAAATTTTCAAAGAACGACTGTTATAATTGATTTCAAAATTTCAAGGGGGATTTGGGGTCCTCCTCAAGAAAAACTTTAAATTTTGAACCTGAAAAGTAGGGGTTATATGCACACACACATTTTAAGGCAAATTTTTAAGAAGAAAAAACAGTAAGTAAGAGGCCGTTCAAATATTACGTAAGCACCTAAGGGGGGGAGGGGGTTTGCTCTTTGCTTATTTTTCCTGACAAGGGGGAAGGGGGATATGAGTGATGCTGACGTAAGATACTGCATTTTCCAAAATCTCTTGTTTCTTATATAAATAATTTCAAAACGCAGCCAAAAATAAATTTAACGAAAAATTGAATCGGGAAATCTGACAAGCACTTTTTTCTTGGGATAGACCCCTCAAACATTTTGAAATTTAACCCCGAAGAAAAGTAATGTTTAGACTCATTTTTGAAAAAGGACAGCTCCTTTAATAAGTCACCTAATTTTCAAGGAGAAAAAAACAGTACTTACTAAAAGGGATGCCAAAATTTTTGGGGGGGGTCTGGCAATATCTTACGTAATTAGGGTGGGGGGTGAGGTTTGCTTATCCTTGCTGACAAGGGGGGAAGGGGGGTTAAAAATGACCAAAAAAGCGCTTACGTAATATTTGAACGGTCCCTAAAAAATTGATGTCGAAATTTCGGGGGGGGGGGTGAACCCTCAAACCCGTGGATACGGCCCTGACTCTGTATACTCATACTGAATGGACGGTTGTTTGGTTGCAGGTGTGCGGCAGCGCGTTCAAGTCGGTGCCGACGCTGAAGCAGCACCTGCTGAGCCACAGCAGCGAGCGGCCGTTCAGCTGCAAGGAGTGCGGCTCCGCCTTCAAGTCGGCGCAGGGCCTGCGCACCCACCTCGCCGTGCACAGCGCCGAGAAGCCGCTGTCCTGCGAGACGTGCGGCCGCGCTTTCTCCTTCGCCGGCAACCTGCAGCGGCACCGGCGCGTGCACACCGGCGAGAAGCCCTACGCCTGCCAGCGCTGCCACAAGCGCTTCTCCCAGTCCAACGGGCTCAAGGCGCACGAGCTCACCCACCGCGCCAAGCCCCCCGAGGAGCTTGCGTGCACGCTCTGCTCCAAGAAGTTCAAGGTGCTCGCCAACTTCCGCAAGCACATGGACACCCACTGAGGCTCGGTGCAGCTCGTCTGCCGGCGTATCTAGGCAGTGAAAAACTTTGTGTATTTTTGCACTGTGGAAGGCAGAGACGAAACCAGTTTTCGACCGCCTATAGTCTGTGTAATTAGAATCGGCGGTTGAAAAGTCACGTGATTTTTCCCCAGTCTCCACACCTTTCCCCTGTGCGTTGCCATGGTTTCCATTTGTCTTATTTTTTCCCACATCACGCCAACCCCACAACCGCCCCAGATTGCCATTGAATCTAACTCATGTTGCAGCAGCCAATGAAATAGTCGGAACACTTCTTTCGTTATAAAAATTAAACTAATCATGGTAGAAGTACAAAATTTTAAACAAATATACAATTATTTTTTTAAAAAGGTTGTTGTTTCATTTTTTTAAAATTCTAGTTAGTTTTATAATTATTAAGATTCAAAGTTTCAATTTAATTTCACACCCTGCCTTAACTGATGTGCAAAAATAAAGCAGAACCGCTTACGTTTTCTCCTTCGTTACCAAGGCAGCGGACATCAACTGATGACGTCCAACTGCCTAGTTTAATTACACAGACTATAGGCGGTGAAAAACATTGTGTATTTTTGCTCTGTGGACGGCAGAGAGAAAACCAGTTTTCGACCGCCTAGCGACCGTAGACAAGCTATACGCTGGTTGGTGTGTCGATTGTACAGTTCTGCAACCCTAATGGTGGATTTACAGCTGTGCGTCTAAAGAGACAATAGCAGCTGAAACTTACCAACCTGCTGCTGGTTTCCTTCTTGGTCTTGGTTTCCCATTGCTCGCATTTCCTTCAGTCCCATTCTGGGTTACCTCATATCAAACGAATTATAAAAAATTGCATTTGAATGCAGGTAATCGAGCCTGCATATTCGCTAATAGCCTAAATAATTAAATGAGCCTGATAAGAAAAAAATTTCACAGTATAGTTTCAATTTAACTAGATGGCAGCATATATGCTGGGTCAAAATGTCAGCCATCTAGTCCAGATTTACGAGTTGGATTTCGTTGTTTATTTTACTTAATAATCACAACACTCTGGTTGTCAAACATCCCTTGAATTTCAAGGAAGGACAAAATTGATGTAGAAGATAATTTTTACATTTCTATTGTAGAAATCCAGACACCCCAAAACTTTGTCTTTCTGCTGCCACTTTTGTCTTGCAACTTTTTAAACAGCTATTGTTTTGTGTGCCTCCTATAAGTTCCTTTGAAAAAAAATTTGCCCCTAATGTCGCCATTTTTGCCTCTTTTGATATGCTGCTGCTGTAAATCCTCTATTAGGCTCGAAGGTGCTCTACAATTTCCGCAAACCCATGGACACACACTAGTGCCGTTTCACATTGGTTTCTGCACCGATTATCTGCAACTAAAAAGCTGGAGATGCTTGTCAATTTCAGCAAGTACATGGACATGCAATAGGACTGGAAAGGCGAGGAATGAGACTAGTGATTTGAACACGAGACGACGACGGCACTTTACGTTTGTTTGTTTCTTTTTGTGATTCAAGTAACGATTCTATAGCTATGAAGCATTAGGGTTTGGATGTTTTTAAAGAAATTCTTGATTTTTCAATATTTATTTGGTGAGGAATTAGCACAATCTTAAGAAATCTGGGGAATTATCCATGAACACATGAATTAAACATCCATGTTGCACTGAAATTATCATACTGGGAACATGCATTGCTTTATTGAGTGAAAGCATGCTAAATCAAACCGTAGTGCATTTGCTTCTCTACTGATTGCATTGTTTGCAATGAACGACACTGTCCTACCCATAAACTTAGAATATGGGCCTACCACGAGCATTCATGCAAACAGTGATATAGAAAGGGGAATTTTCCATTGTGCCTTACAGACGGCACTTTAAGACAACAGTGCCCTGATGGAATTATAGAAAATAACTTTCATTTACAGCTTGAAGTGGCATGTGATGATTTATGTGTTATTTAAAGTTGCAAAAGTGTTCCTGTCTAAGAAGTTGTTTTCTCTGTGGTGCTTCTTGTGTTTTACTTGTGAAACAGACTCCTTTTTCAATTGTTTAGACTTGGCTGATTCCAGAAGAGATTATTCTTTATTTTTGGACTTTTCTTTCACTTCAATAAAGAGTATGATCTTTTTATTTCTCAGAGAAAAGATTTATTTTAAAAGTCTTAAGAATAATTGATTATAGATATATTTTACTTTTACATTGATCAATAAATGTTACAAAAGAATGTGTTTAAAATATAAAATATGTGAAGTCGAAACTACATCAGGGTTCAAGTTCAAGTTGGATTATTAGAGACATCAGAGGAATTTCTGTATGATGGATATCACCACACTAAAATTCAGTGTTAAAATATTTTAAAGAGCCCATAAGAGGCCTCATGAGTATTGTATTTTCCCACAGATAAAACTAGTTTTGAAGAAAATATTTTCATGTTTTTGAAATTTTATTTCCTTTCATAGTATAAATTAAGAAGAAGATTACATTCAATGAAAGCCACTTTAGTGCCATCAGTATAAAAATCATTTTTGTTCAAATATCACGTAAGGGCCATTTTTTAATGTCAATTATTGCTTGGTTTTAAAAACACTACTTTTGATGTAATAATTTAATTATATAAAGTCAAAATTAAGAGCATGTAGTTTTGTTTCAGGCAAAGTTAGGTTTTTATCAAAAGCAAGTTCTAAATTTTTAAAATTAGATAATTACTTAAAGCTCTGAACAGATTAAATCAGTTGAGGGATGGGGTGTATCCAAGGGTTTTCAAACCCCCTCTCTGAAACTTAGACATATTTTATCCTGTTTGTTCCTTTTGAAAATTACAAGGAGCTAGCTATCCTCTTCGGGTACATCTCAAAGGGTCTCTAAATGAGTAAAAACATTTCTTTTGAGAATCAAATTTCAAATATTTTTCTGGTGGAGAAACCCCTCTAAATTTTTGACTTCTGTTATGTTGTGTTTTCCTTTTGAAAATCCTGCCACTTACAAGAAAAAGTTTCTTTCGGGTGTTTTCCAAAGTGTTTCAAATTGAGATGACACTTATAAAAAGGGGCAAATTTAGAAAAGTTTTCTGAGGAAGGACCCGCAACCCTTCCCGAAATTTCAAAATAATTTTTTACCTTGAAGATTCTGGGGTTTAAGTAACTCAAAATGGAGCTGAAACACTACTAGGCAAATTTTCCACCAGGCTCCTCATTTTTAATTGGAGCTCACAATGTAAAATTAATTGTGACATTATATGTAACATAATTCAAATACTACTTATATATGAACATCTAAAATGTAACGTATAAATATTCTCATTAGAGGGTACTTCAAAAATAACGTTGATGCAATACAACCCCCCTTGAAACAAAATTATGTATGGTTATGACCTTGTGTAGGATTTTCTTTTGGTGACAAGAAGGAAGTTGCATGATTTTTTTTATTTTTTTAATCGATTCCTCTTGCAAAAATAAGCAACTACCCAAAATTTGTGGCCGATCGAGAAATTTTTTGATTGCCAAAAAAATTAACAAAAATCCCATTTTTAAAAGCGCACGAAAATGCCAAGAGTTTGGATGTGACGTCATCTTACAATAGGCATTGTTGAAAAGCAATGGAGTTGATGGTATTATTGTTGACGTCATCTTATAGTTTAAACAATAAACGTTTTCAGTCACGTGTCTTTTTCTCGACTTTTAAATTAAAATATTTAATTACCTGTACATTTTTTTGAAAAACTGACTAGATATTTCATTTAACCATACAAAAAACCGTACGGAACACTTGTTTGTTTTTGAAAATCTGACACATGCAACTTCCTTATTAAGGGAGTGGGAATCATTGACTATTATGACTTTGTGTTGACTTTTTTATCTTTAAATTAAGGTTATTTTAAATACAGGGTAGCCCTACCCTAAAATAAGGATCCAACTATAAAATTCTCCACTGACAAAACTGTTGTATTAAAAAAATATCGAATCCGAGATCTAGGGCTATTACCCTGTCTTGGGTCATGCGCCATAAAAACCCAACCTAGATCTCGGAAAGTAAAAGCCTACTTAAAATGAAGAAAAATTTAGGTGCCCTCGAATTTTTTTTATTATTTTCCGCCAATTTTTTGTCTGTGTAATCCCATGTATGGGATATTTCACTACCTTTTCCGCATTAACATTAGCAAAAAGATTCAAATGGATTATGAAAATTCTTAGCCCCCCCTCAAAACCAAATCCTGGATCCGCCACTGGGCACTAGGATGTTTAAAATATTTCCAGCAGCAGATACTGCGATGATTTTTAATTTAATGAAGGATGATTAACTTTTTTTTACCATAACGCTACACATTAAAGCATTTAAAAGCTTTCAGAAATTCTCTTCACATGCCATTTTATCCAATAAACATTTACCCTTTCTTTTTTTGGGGGGGCATTGCCACCCCCTGGATCCGCTACTGATTCGACATAAGGGTCGGGCGAACCGCGGAAGTTATCTACCGGGACCACCAAAAATTTTCGATTTAAAGGAATAATAATTTGACAGTATTTACGTACAGTTATCTAAATATTTTACTTCTGGCGGGATCTAAAATATAATTAAAGTAGTATGTCATTCCTTTCTACAAATACCAAAGGGAGACAGTTTGCTTTATGTAATACACATGCTTTATGTAATTGGAATACGGTACCTTCTTATTTAAATTTTGTTAAATTAAAAAAAACTTGTAAATTGCCTTTAAAACATTTTCACGTCATATCAACTCTTAAACCTTCTAATGCCTGGGATTTTTTTCATTGATTCTTTTTATAAACTAAAAAATTATTTTTTTTGCTTTAATTTACTAGGGGGCTACCGCCCCCGGCTCGCTATCGCTAACCAACCCCCGTAAACTGCTTACGAAGGAAGTTCAAATATTTATTTACTCTAACTTGCCAATAATTTAATCAAACGTTTGCCTAAAAATACCCCCCAGAAAATTTTTGTAAATTTGACTGTAATTAACAGGTTTTAAAATTGTTTTGGTACACTTAGTTCGAATTTCGGGGGCCTTAACTTTAACTTTTGATTTCAAAAAAAATCTCCCCGGGCTGCACAATTATTTCAAGAGGGCCGCGGGTTGGCCACTCTTGTTTAAAGCTATTGAAAATAATAAGAGACAAAATCTAGGCATTTGAAGCTATTTTTGCTGTAACCCAGTGAAAATAAGTGAATGAATAAAATGCACATCTAAAATGAACCCTCATAGTTTTAAGGTCTTAAAGCAGTTCATTAACAATTTTCTATTGTTTCCGAATAAGTTGGGCCAGGCGAAAATTTAGATGACGGCAGCAGCAGCAGCGTAGCGGTATACGAACAACCTTCGGAGCCAATTCGCGGACACAATAGAAATTTTACGAGCAGTCTATCTCCCTTCTCTCGTTCGTTTCTCCTGGAAGCATAAAAGCGCATCCAGTGCCGGACTGCTGAAAAAAATTTCGGCCTGGACACCTTGTCTAGTGGTCATTCCATGTCAAATCATCAACCCACTCAACCTGACCCTCTCAGAATTCAAGAATTATTCTCTCTATGATATTAATGAGAAAATGTTTTGACAATTCAATTTTAACAAAAAAAAATTGTTTTATTAAACTATTTTGAAAAAAGGAAGAAAATCTAATTTCTCTCTCTTTAATGTATCATAACTCAAGTTCTATTTCTATCAGGGGACATCCAATAATTACGTGAGGCGTTTTTTCCAAAATCTGGACCCCCCTCCCCCTTGGTGAGATTTAGTGAGATTTTGCTGGACCCCCCGAGTGAGATTTACCTACAAACTTTTAAAAATAATTAGCAGTATGTGTGTATTCCTTTCTCATACTTAAAAAAAGAAAATCGTTTATTTTCTAACTTAAAAGTTGACGTGAGATTTTAATCGATCCCCCCTCCCCCTTTGGTGAGATTTTTCCGAACCCCTCCCCCCTTTTTGACCTCACGTAATTTATGGATGTCCCCTCACCACTCGTTTTAAAGATACTTTTGCAAGGTCGAGGCTTTTGGAAATTTTCCTTTTTTTAAATTACACTAGCACCACTAAAAATACCCCATGCCATATCCCCTCCCGAAATATCAATATCCCCCTCAGAATTTTTTTTCTGGCTACGCCACTGTTCAATACATTGCCTTTATTCGTTCATGAAAAAAAATAAGTGGATTTTTTAAAAAAAAAAAATTGGGGGGGGCTTAGCAGCCCCTTTCTTCAAACATTAGAGGGGGGCTCAAACCCTATGGCTGAGTTTAGCGAGGGGGGAAGGTGTATGGCGTTCCTCCCCGAGAAAACGTTTTGGATATTTCCCTTAAAAATAGTATTGGAACTCATTATTTAGAGTGCATTGGTTCTTGTAGGTAGCGTACTTAGTAGCTATGTCAGCATCTTTTGCAATGTTTGGACGAAGTTACGGTCACGTTGTCCAGTTATTCTGGTCGCTGAGCAGTGTTCGAAAATGGCAGTCCGCTGGAAACCTGGACCACTAAAAAACGGCTGATGGGATCACAGCTATGATCAGAAAATCATTGGTCCGCCGGACCAGCGGAGGAAAAATATCCCCCTCTTCAGTTTTAGCCACTTTTTTTGCTGTGAAACGAATTAGAAGTTTTGCGGTAATCAGTGTATAATATTAACATTTAATCCAGGAATATACTTGATAAATATGATATTTTCTGACTTGTTTTTTTATTTAATTATAGTTTTCTGTTTAGTTTAATTTTTAAAAAAATTAATTATTGGTATTCACTTCTAGTACAATAGTTACTTTAAAAAAACTGAAACACCTGTCCTTTTTTATTTGGTGGACCAGTCATTTCGGTTGAGGACCAGTAGCAAAGTAGTTTTTCGCAGGACCAGTGGGATTTTCCCCAATTTATAACGCTGACGCTGATGTAAACCCACCCTCAGTCGGTGGCGGATCCAAGGAATGGCACTCTGGAAAGTGCCCCCCCTTGGAGACCCAAAAAAGTTCTCAAAATGAGTAAAAACCCAACTTTTACAGGTCTAATTGCAAAATTTTTTCTGGGGGAGGACCCCTATACCCCCATTAGTATCAAAATGGGGTATTCAGTGATTATTTTTAGGAAATCCCCAAAATTTTGACGTTTTGGGTCAAAAAGTAAAGTTAATAGTGTTGAAAAGTGCCCCCCCCCTTAGACTCAAAACGTTTCTAAAAATGAGTTAAAACCCTGCTTTTACACGTCACATTTTAATTTTTTCTGGGTGAGGACCCCCAATGGTACCACAAGGGGATCTTTTCTGGAAAAGTGCCCCCCCCCCTTGGAGCCGTGCTGGATCCGCGCCTGCCCTCAGTTGAGGTGCTTGCAACAGTTCAATGAGCTAACTCCAACAGAGTTTCACTTCGGAGGAGTTGGAGTTAGCTCATCGTTGCCGCAAACAACCTCAATTGTCCTCCGCCATCAAAGAAAGAAAAAGAGCGATTCTATTTTTTGTCTCATGCGTCTGCATGTGACGTGACGTCACGTCCTTGCATCACTGTGACGTCACGGGGAATCGATCCTCTCGCGGGGGATGACGGGACCTCCGCCATTTACTCGGAGGGGTATTTTTGGAACCGACCCACTTACCATCAGAGCATCTTCCGACCGATCGAAGGGTGGTTCGAAAAAATTGGTCCGCTAGAGCTGACTGGATATTTCCAACTTGCTTGTAACTGAATTCACACAGTCAGTTTCCAATAGGGGATGAAGTTATTGAATAATGTGATATTTTCCTCAGCATTGTAGGACAATATAATTTTTAAAGGAGGGCAATATTTATTTGAAAACTTAGTTTACTAATTTTGTATTTTAATATAAAGTAAAAAGTTTCGTGGAACAATAGTAATACTCACCGGTAAAAGTATTTTTTTAAATGCTGGTTAGATACTACAAAGTGCTTTACTCAAAGATGGCGTCAAAACGTCAACGATATTGATTATTATTGAGTTCTTCTCTACGATGCTTCCTCCATGGAGCACCTTGCTCTATGTTGGCTATGATGTTCCTCCCGAGACTTAATTACTTTTTATAACACTTACTCTTCATGGGCAACTCCCAAATATTCGAAAAGTTATCCAGTCCTGTGAAAAATTTTCAGGTATTAATATTTCATCGCATAGTAGACTCTGGTCACATAATAGATCGATCCCTTAGGAAAACCCTAGTCATATAGGGACTGAATTACAAGTTCGGGGTGGCCCAGGGTATAAGACCTCAGAATGTCTTAAAAATAAAACTTAAATTTATTTGACTTAAATTAACAAATTCAATCTCCTTCAATCCAGCTGTAAAAATGATTTATTGAAAGCTTTAATAATTTATTTTGAATTAATTAGTTAATAAGTTTTCTACACTCCTTCACATAGCTTTTATAAAGCGTGTTTGGGTACCCCTTTGAAACGGGGCCCAGGGCAAGTGCGAAGTGCCTCCGGGTTTCAAAAGTTGTGACATCACATCCTCCAGCTGAAAATCTACGTAAAAAACATTAATTTGTTAAAAACGATCGTTTTGTGCTGCTCCTAAAAAGCGTCTTTAGGCAGTCTTTAAGATTGATAGAAATGAAACTATAAGGTGAGGTAAAATTAAGCTCAAATAAAAATTATTGTTGGTTCGGGGCACTTCCAAGTCATGTGTATTAGGCATATTGTTGGTTGAAAGGGGCAGGGGTCTGTCTAGAATTTTTAAGAGGTATCTATTTTGTTGAAATTTAGTGCTAATTTTTGGAAATTTTCATTCAATTTGTGAAAACTTTTTGTTCCAAATAACAAGTTTATAATTTTTAAACACTAAAAACAAAAGAAAATTTAGTCTAGAATGGATAAAAATTTAACTATTAAGAGATCATAGCTTTCTGGAGAAGAACTTTCTTTCAAAAATATATTGTGTTAAGGTACCTTTTTTAGCTATAAAAGTGAATTTGTGAAAGTACCTATTTATCAAATGGTGAAATTGTGAAGGTACCGAAAAACGGTAGTAAAATTGCCTTGGTCAGACCACTGGCAGGGGTGTGGGGAAGTGACTGTTGGTGATAGACAAAGTGGGGAAGGGGGTCAAAAATGGACCAAAAAAGGGGGTAGCATCATTTGTGGATGGCCCCTCTGTGGCGAAAAAAGTGTGAAATGAAGTTGGAGCAGAAGAGTTCGTATCACAAGATATTTATTCGCACTTTCTCCTTGACAAAAAAACGCGCCACCCACACGGCGGTCACGTGGTTTTGAAGCAGAAACCAAATGTGCTCATCTATGAAACGATATACATCTAATTAATAATAATAATAATAGTTCTGTCGTTCTCTAAAGTCGTCGGCACTGGTCGTGTCAGGATCGGGAGAAATTTCTGTCAGGCAGTGATTCTCAACCCTACTAACTCCTTACCTCGCTAAATAAGGAAGGCTATATGAAGATATACCTACTTATTAAATAGGGATTAGTATGTTAGAGGCTATTTATGAGAGAAGTATTAGTGTAACGGGTGAAGTAAAATAGGAAATTTGTTGTTGGTGATATTTAATTCGCGTGAAGATGTTTCTTGGTCTTCTGCTTTTCTAATGAAGAAAAATTGCATTTGTTTAATTACCAGCATAATTTTTGGCATTTACATTGATGATGCCGAACTAGCTCAATTTTCACTTTATGGTTCAGTCACACACTTAAAATTCCGTAAATCATTTACGGTTTTGGGTTCTTGATTTGAATCCTCAATATTTTGCATTATTACTGTGAGAGAAAAAAAAAGGCCAATAATATTTCGCTGGTTGAGAACCACTGCAGTAGAGCATGTTATTCCAAAAAAAAAAGTTCGTAGTGATAATGAACGAATTGAATTAGTAATAAATGTGTGAATGACGATTCTATTGCATCAGAACGGAAAGCAGCAGGTATATTGTTGTAGTCGGTTCCCTCCCCGACCCGAAACCAAAAGAATTGTTTAATAGAAGAATTGTCAATTGTCCTACACGGCGATGATGGTGTTTCGTTATTAGACGAGGAAATTCCTGATTTCGTCGTACAGCACGAGCACGAAGGCGCCCCCTGTGCCCCTGATGACGTTCGAGAGGGCCCCCTTGAAGAAGGCCTTGGGGCCCTCCCCCTTGAGGATGGTGGCCCAGCAGTGCAGGGTGTTCTTGTAGAGCATCTCCGCCTTGGGTCGTCCACTCTGCATCATCATGCGCCGGCGCACGGTGTCGAAGGGATAGGAGATGATGCCGGACACGACGGTCACGCACTGGGCGATCATCCACGAGACGACCAGCGGGGTGTTCTTGGGGTCGGTGGTCAGCATCCCTTTAGTGGTGTCGTAGAAGCCGAAGTAGGCGGCTCTGTAGATGATGATGCCTTGGACGCTCACGGAGAAGCCGCGGTAGAGACCGAGCAGGCCGTCGGACTTGAAGATCTTGGTGAGGCAGTTGCCGAGGCCGCTGAACTCGCGGTTGGCGGTCTTGCCCACGTCCGCGGCCAGCCGGGTTCGGGCGAAGTCCAGGGGGTAGACGAAGCAGAGGGAGGTGGCCCCCGCCGCCCCTCCCGAAGCGAGGTTGCCGAGGAAGTAGCGCCAGAACTGCGTGCGCTTGTCCACTCCTCCCAGGAAGACGGTCTTGTATTTGTCTTTGAAGGCGAAGTTGAGGGCCTGGGTGGGGAAGTAGCGGATCACGTTGGCCAGGTTGCCGCGCCAGAAGGAGAGGAGGCCTTGCTCTTTGGGGATGCGGATGAAGCAGTCCACGATGCCTAATAAGAGAGAGAAAGGACACACTGTAAAAAAAAACTGCAGAAAAACAGAAATTTCAATAACAGTGACTTTATGTTTACAGAGATATTCTGTCATGTAACATTCCCACCGCACTTCTATTTATTTTATGTAAAATAACAGTTTTTACCTAGTTTTTTAGCTTATCTGTACTTAAACAGAAACTTACTGCATCGAAAACCAATACAGCTATTGGCAACGTTATACTGAATCTTCTTTGGTTCAGTGGTAGCGTGCGTGCTTAGCATGCGGTAGGTCGCGGGTTCTATCCCCGGATATCAATTAATTAAAATAAAAAAAACTCTACTAAAATAAGTGCATGCGCACAAGCAGAAAATTACTGAGAGGCAACAGAAAAATCTGTAGCCCACTTGACAGAAAGTTCCTTTTTACAGCATTTACCTGTAGGTTACAGCTTTTTTCTGTTTACAGGATTTTTCAACCTACAGATTTTTTCTGGCAACTTTTGCTGCCAGAAATTTTCTGTTTTTTTGCAGGATTATTTTTTACAGTGCACTTTAGAACAGAGGGAAATGACTAGGGTTCTAACTATTTCTGAAAGAATCGATTCTGGAATCGAATTGAAATCGAATGCCTAGGAATCGATACCAAGGAATCGAACCCTTGAAGGAATCTATTCCAGCGAGAATCGAATCATAGGAATCTTGCTTAATTTTCCAAGTAATACAGATAGTTACAAACAATTTTTTTTCAGTAATTAGTATTTTGATAATTAATTAGTATTATATACAGCAGGAATCGAATCTTAGGAATCGTACTTTGTTTTCTGATTAATACAGATAATTAATAACAATTTTGTTCACTACTTGATTAGCACTTTTATTATTAATTAATATTTTGCTAGTTATGAATTAAATTAATAATAATTACTAATTATCTTTTATTTGTGATTGAAAAAGATCAGTTCGATTCTACTTTTTCGATACTGGCTATAAGGAATCGATTCCACGTCGAAATCGAACCTCAAGAATCGAATCCAAGAATCGAAAGAATTGAACCTCAGGAATCGATTCCGGAATTGAATCGAAAGATTTTTTAGATCCCTAGAAATGACTGGAACTTGAAAAGATTATTCCGAAGAATCCGGGCTTGCGCCAAAAAATGGCGATAAAATAATGGATTCTGGCTACCCAGTTCTACTGGCAACCCAGTTACTTGCCAGTAAACGACATTGGCACACTGAGCTATAAAACAAAGTGCAAAGACAATCTCCGAACGTGCTGGCGCGGAAGGTTACAAGTTGCCTCATTTGCTCAGCAAAAGAGGCAAAACCTATTACCTAGACCTATTGCCATCCTTTCAAGTTTTGCCAAGGTCTTCGAAAGAATAATACACAATAAATTATCTTTACAGACTAATCCTATTATTTCAACCAATCAGCATGGCTTCATTAAAAAAAGATCAACTTCAACAAATCTACTATGCCTTAATGATAAAATAACCAATGCCTTAAAGATCAATAGTCAACTTGATGTTGTTTATACGGATTTTGCAAAGGCCTTTGATAGTGTAAATTTTGAAACCTTACTTTTAAAATTATTAAACATTGGTTTTGATCACAATTCACTTGAATGGTTACGCTCTTACTTAACAGATAGGCTACTTTATGTGAAATACAGGTCTTCTTTTTCCGATGCCTTTCATAGCACCTCTGGTGTGCCCCAAGGGTCCATCCTTGGCCCTCTGCTTTTCATTTTATTTGTAAATGATATAGTTTCTGTTTTTCAAACATGCTTACTTTTTGCTGATGACTTAAAAATTGTTAAACAAATATCTACACCTGATGACCAATTTATTCTACAAACTGAACTTAACAATCTAAATAACTGGTGCCTCCAAAATAACCTTTTACTTAATATTGAAAAATGTTTTGTTATAACTTTTACCAGAAAATTAAATCCCTACTTACATAATTATACAATAAACAACACTGTCATTTCAAGAAAAACCAATATTAAAGATCTTGGTGTTATCTATGAATCAGGTTTTAATTTTAACTTGCATATTCGTGAAATCACATTAAGAGCCAATAGAAATCTTGGAATCCTAAAACGATCAACTTCTAATTTTAATGATAGTAATGTAATGTTTTGTCTTTTTGATATTTTAGTTCGTCCTATCTTGGAATATGGAACTGTGATCTGGAATCCTTCAAGTAAATCTTTAATTAAATTAATAGAAAAAGTACAGAATAATTTTCTACGTCATATTTCTTTTAAATTCAAAACCTCTTTTGACCAACCTATTACTCTAGAATGCAGAAGATCATTAACCATATTTAAGTTTTTCATTAATATTTTAAAAAACAATATTGATTGCCCTACTGTACTACAACAAATAAGTTTACACGCCCCCTGCTATAATACAAGGAAAAAAATTCTATTAATTAAAACTTTTTATTCAAAACAATACTTAGAAAATCAATCTATAAACCAGTTTATTAAAATAGTAAATAGCCTACCGGATCACAGCGATATTTTCTATGATAAATTTGTCAGACTTAAAAAAGATTTTCTTTCAATTTATATTTAATTTGTGTATTGTGTGTATTTTGTATCGTACTTGTATGTATTTTATATTTTACTGTGTATTTTGTATTGACCTACCATGTAAAGGGATTTTTAATCTGTATGGTAGATGAATGAATAAATAAATAAATAAATAAATAAATAAATAAATAAATAAAACAAACCAATTTCTTAATAGACTAGCATTGTGTGAGTTGGACTTTTGTGCGTTTAAGGGGTTTTATTCAAAATATTTTTTTGCTTAAGGTGTCTTTTCCTACTAAATCGATGCTGCTCTACAACTTAGTAACTGACTAATTTCTTAAATCTCTAATAGTTTTTAAAATAAAATTTATAACACCTAAAATTTCCACTAAAGGGCGTTGAAAAAAGTTGCATCGGATAGGACATAGTCATTTTACTATACCTAGACCCCACTTTCATGACTATATCTTAAGGGGTCAAAAGTTTAAAGCAACGATGGGCAACCTACGGCCCGCGGGCCGGATCCGGCCCGCCTCGTCATTTGATCCGGCCCGTGGAACATTTTAAAAATTGTACTAATAAAAAAAGTAAAAAAAATATTTTTTAAAAAACGCTTTTATTGAAGTGTTCTAAAAGGTCAAAAATAATTAATTCGGTTTGACAAATAATTTATTGGGAAGTAGAAAATAACTTTTTGGTAAGTAAACAATAACTGATTTTCTAATCACTAAAAATAAAAGCGTGGGCGCTAGTAACTCTTTATTCACTATTTTTCTAACTTGTTTGTTCTATGTTCTATGTAAAATTATACATAAATACCGACGTAATGGCCTAGTGGTTAGAGCGTCTGACTGCAAAGCCGTACGTCTGGGGTTCGAACCCTCGTTCGGCATAGTTGTTAGTGTTACTAAACTTGAATTTACATATACGGGTCCATACCTTCAGGTGAATTTGAACAAATTTAAAAAAAATTAAATTTAAAAAAATATATAAATTACTAGCGCCCACGCTTTTATTTTTAGTGATTATAAAATCAGTTATTGTTTACTTACCAAAAAGTTATTTTCTACTTCCCAATAAATTATTTGTCAAACCGAATTAATTATTTTTGACCTTTTAGAACACTTCAATAAAAGCGTTTTTAAAAAAATATTTTGTTTACTTTTTTTATTTTCTACTTTTTAGTTATGGTATATGGTATGTATATTTTTTTAACAAAAACTCACAAGAAAAAATGTGTTTATTTCAACCATATTTAATCTGATGTTAGAATGCAATTTTAGTTTTCTACAATATGATGGTGAAATATAAAACTCATCTGCTCACTCGCCGATAAAATCCATCCATATCAAAAAGATTCAAAAGAAAAAGCATCACATTCAGGCTTTTCAGTAGTCCATAAATTATAAAAGTATCATATTTTTCTCCTCTCGGGATTGGCACCAATTTTCGGCGATTTCTCGCTCTTCTAGTGATTTCTCGCTCTTCTGGCGATTTCTTTCTCGCGGTTATTATCTTAAATCGCTAATTATCTTAATTGTTAATTGGAAGGTAAGAAATCACGTTTTGAAGATAAATTATTATACCTAATATATTATCTTACAGGTTTTGGAAGCCATTGGCTTCACGGAAGTGTCTCAAATTTGAATTAAAAGGATAACTAAAAACACTCGTTAATTACCTTAATTACGGAGGTTTTGACTAGTTGATTATTGAATATTGCATTGTCATCGAGTTTACACCATGGTGCAAAGTTTCAGAACTTTCTATCGTTTGGAAGTGCCTGAAATTTTATGTACAAGATCTTGCAAAAAAAAAGTGATTAATCGTCTATAAATATTGTAATTACTGGGCAATTCTCGTTTTGACTTTTGAATATGATGAAGTTATGCCTTATACAACATTGTGCACGGTTTAGGGAGAATAGCCCCTTGGTAAAGGTCTCAAAATCTGGTTTTTCTGTTAATTAAAAATAGTCGTTAATTAACTTAATCCTTGGGTTTTTTACTAGAGAATGGTTGTATATTGGAGTGTAATGAGAATTTCACCTATGTGCAAAGTTTCGGGGCCCTAACATATTGGGAAGTGCCCGAAAATCGAGTTTTAAAATTCCTCCCGTAAAACGCCGCCAAAAGCAAGTAGAATAAAAGCGTTTAAAAAAATCACTCTGGTTTTCGTCAACAAGAGCAAAAGAGGGGATACAGAACTTCCCCCGAAAATAACTTAATTTTAGCAGTTAAAACGTGCTGTACAACTATATTTCGTTCTTGGGATGCGTCTATAAGTGTGGGAGAGTTGTTACTTCACGACGGACGATCGCCGACAGTTGATATTCCCCTCCTGTTTCACCCTAACTTGGCAGTAGAGAGTAAACTTGGTAGTCATTCTCTGTCTTTCCCAATGCTGCTTAAGTTAATCTGTCCTCCTGAACATTAATTCCTCCTCCATTAATTTCCTTGTATCTTGCAATGAGAATTGTTAAAAGTGTGTCCTGAAATATTTTTTCATTACTATGAGCTCTGAATATTATTTTAGCTCATATTAATGTAACTTAAACATTATAATTATTGTATGTAATCAAGATATTATTTTAGTCCAGATTAATGTAACTAACGTTATAGTTATTGTATGTAATCAATATATTGTGTAAGTCTAGATTACATTTTAACTTTAGTATTAAACTTCATAAATATATGCAATAAAACTACTCATTTTTTACTTTAAAAAATATTAGGTTATCTACTCTATGGCCCTCTACGTCATTATAATCATTGAATCCGGCCCGCGGATTCGAAAAGGTTGCCCATACCTGGTTTAAAGGATGCAGAGGAGACACAAACTTTTCCGTGCAGACACAAACTTCGATAAGGTGTGATGCGGTTTCGGCATGCTCATTGCTCACACTACACTCCAGTTTGTTTTATAGCTCAGTGCATTGGCATCACCAAATTTCCCAAAAAATATCGCCCAGGCCCGGGTTAATTGGATTTATCCTTGGAGAAGAAAAGAAAATATGAATTTTTCGTATGCAACCACTGGATAACTTATTCAGGGATGCAATATCCAGCGGGTAACCTTTTTGTTTGGGGCAGCTCAGTAAGACCGAAACTATAATACCCCTATAATTACTGAGCTGCGCCGAACAACAGAAAGGTTACCCTGCAACCGCTGGATAGTGCACCCCTGAAGAAGTTATCCAGTGGTTGAATGTGATGATAAATTTAAATTTTTCTTTTCTTTTTCAAGTTTTATGGTATTTTGGTTTTTGGCGAAGCAGCTATAAGCGTTTGTTGCTCAGGACTGAATTTATTACATTCTTAACTTTAAATGGGTTTTTAATTTCCTTAATGACTCGACCTTTTTTTTATAAATAGCTGTTTTAGTGTTTGTGGAACTGGGACAACATAAAGAGTAAAAGCAAACCGCCTACCCTGTAACGCGAGATTCGAATGTCGGAACAATAATGAAACGAGACCCACAACCTACCGTTTCAAAAATCGTTTGTAATCAAATCGTCTTGGTTTCGTGCTCGATTCAGAGAACAGAGGCTTTAAAACGCTATTTTCAAATGTCGGTAGTGGAAATGCCAGTAGCAGTGCCAATAAGTGGTAGAGGGCATCATTGTTGCAAATGTATGTGATGGACAGAGGGGTAGACAGTACAAATGGGTGGTCATTGGATGTTACATTCAGTTTGTCATTTTCGGAGGGGTATTAGAGGATTAAGATTCTTTTGCTCCGCCTCTCGTGACGTGACAAGTTTAAAAAAATGAGATGGGAAAAAAAGAAGTTTTGAGACTCGGGAAAACACCCTGTGGAGAACTTTGAGTGTAAACAAAGACATTACCCTACTTAAAAATTACTTGCCAACCCTTAAACTCTTGGATTAAACCCTACTTACTTGCCTACTTAAAAATTACTTGCCAACCCTTGGATTATCTGCTCTGTGTGTGCTTTTACCCGCTGTTATCTCATTTTTGCTATTGAGGAGCGTTTTAGGAAGTTAAGAAACTTGAAAAATTCTACCTAATTGAGCGTGAGTTTTAGGGGCTCTATTCAAGGCATTTAAGGTTTTAAAATAAAAATTATAACTCCTAACATAGCTGCTAAGGGGGCGTTGAAAGTAGTCGCTTCGGATAGCGTCCCTTTACTATACCTAGACTCAGAGATAATTTTAACGCCTTTATAAGAGCGTATTTTACGCATTGAAAATTTGGAAATACGCTTTAAAAACTTGCCAGGAGTATTTTCACGCTTTGAATTTTCAACAAAAGTTTAGCTTAAAAAATGCATGGAGCCCTACCGAAAACCAACTAATACTTTTTGTCTATACTCAAAACACCAACTTTTATATTTTCTACTTTATTGTTTGTTTGGATTGTTTTGTTTTTTTATTTGTTTTAATTTTTTCTAATTAATTTGTTTAACATTTTTTAAAAATACTTAACATATTCTTTAATTGTTAAAAACTGAATAGCATACTCATTTTTTTTTTCATTAAAAAAGTAAGTATTTTTATAAAAAATTTGTATCTGTATTTGTAGTTTATGTTGTTTCCGTATTTCACTCCTCCTAAAAATAACAAGGAGTACTTTTACTCCTCCAACAAAATCCTAGGAATAACACTGCCTAGACTAGACACCCCTTTTATGACTAGTTATTATAAGTGTACAGAAGATAATGTGGACACCTTTTTGGGGACACTTTTGTATTAAAAATATGCATGTTGAATTTACCACGTAGCATAGGGGCTGTTCAAATATTACGTAAGCACTTTTTTTGTCATTTTTAACCCCCCCTTGTCAGGAAAGATAAGCAAACCTCAAACCCCCCCACCATAATTACGTAAGAAATTGCCGGACCCCCCCCGAAATTTTGACATCCCTATTAGTAAGTACTGTTTTTTTTCCCTTGAAAATTAGGTGACTTGTACAAGGAGCTGTTCTTTTTGGGTGTAACTATAAAGGTTCAAAAATGAGCCGAAACACTACTTTTCGGGGTAACAATTTCAAAATGTTAGGGTGGTCCATCTCCAGAAAAAAGTGCTTACGTCAGATTTCCTAATTCAATTTTTTGTAACATTTATTTTTGTTTGAATTTTGAAATTATTTATGCAAGAAACAAGATATTTTCGAAAATGCACCATCTTACGTAAGCATCATACTCATATCCCCCCTCCCCCCTTGTCAGCAAAAATAAGCAAAGAGCAAACCCCCCTCCCCCCTTAGGTGCTTACGTAATATTTGAACGGCCCCTTAACAGAAAAGTAGTTAAGTCCATAATCTGTTAAACTGTGCTTTTAAAGTACACATAATTTAGTTTTAACAGATTTTATCATCCAAATACACGTATGGTCACAAAAACCTCACCAAAATTTAATCATTGGTTTTCTTTTAGAAATTTATTAATTATAGTAGAATACTATGATTTTTTTAATTCTTTTTTACAATTATTATCTATCTCACAACATGACCGGTAGAATGGATAATTGCAGTCAAATTTTTTTTAATCTTAATGTGTTCAGAATGGCCTAAAACCTCCAAAAAATGTTTTCATTTGCTTTTCAAAGTTCTAAATTTTAAGTTATTTTCAATTAAAAACAGCCTCTTTTTTGTCTGAGCTGAAACAGCTTGTGACGTGAAATGTGCTTAGAATTTTTAATAAATTAAAATTGAATATTTAAAATTTTAAGATTTGCTGCAATTCTCCCAATAGAGTTTTTTAGAAATAGAAAAATTAAAATCATTTCTGAAGTTAATCATTTTCAGCGATAGAATTTTCTCACCACTTTAAAATTACATTTTTACATTATTGGCTTATTGTATGAGAAATTTTCTAAGGAGGATTATCTGTGTTTGCAAAGTAACTTTAGTTCAAAAGCATGATGATTCTTTATAGGTGAGTGTAAGTCGCTGAGCTGAGAGAACAGTAAAATACTTTGTGAAAGCATCTCTAACTAACTGTGCTAGGACCATTACCATTAGAGAGGATTATATAGGATTAGAGGTGAGTAAATAAATATTAGTGCTAGTCCCTCTAGAGCGATGTTGAGATAACATTTGTGGAGTAATGAAGATCCTGGATTTTTTATGGTCTCCCAACTTTCTAAAAGAACACAATACATATGGGTCATTCCATGTGAAATCAACCGGCACTCAACCTGACCCTCTCAGATTTTAATGAAACTTTCAGGAATTGTTCCCTTCTATGATATAAATGAGAAAATGTTTTTATTATTCAATATCAGTAATTTTTTTTATTAAAATTTTTTGAAAAAAGGAAGAAAATGCAATTTTTCGCACTTGAATGTATTAAAACTCCAGTTATATTTATCCGAGGAAAATCCATCACCCTTCGTTTTAAAGATAATTTTGCAAGCTTTAATTTTATATAAAGTTTAACTATGTCTGTGAAAAGCATTTACTTTCATGATTTTTTAAATAAAAAAGCTTTTAAAAAACAATGTTGGTATCCTTCAATTTCTTTAAAAATTATACATATATTTAGCAACATTATAAATTATGATATCTGAAATTTACAGAGTGGGACCGCCACGGGATCAGTAGTTATTGCAAAAAGAGTTGTTTTGAAGTACTATTTCAGAGGTTAGAGTGACCAAACATGGCGCAGAACCCAGTTTTTGGCCACTTTAACTTTTAAAAAGTGGTGAGTAAAAGTGATAAAAACAACTCTTTTTGCTATAACTTCTGATCCCGTAGCGGTCCTATTCTGTAAATTTCAAATATTATAATTCATAAAGTTGCTAAATATAGGTATAATTTTCAAAGAAATTGAAGGATACCAACATTATTTTTAAAAAACGTTTTTATTTAAAAAACCATGAAAGTAAATCTACTTCGTGAGCATAGTCAAACTTTATATCAAATTAAAGCTTGCAAAATTATCTTTAAAACGAGGGGTAATAGATTTTTCTCGAAGAAATATAACCGGAGTTATAATATGTTAAAGATCGAAAAATTGCATTTTCTTCCTTTTTCAAAGATTTTTAATAAAAAAAATTACTGATAAAATTGAATAATAAAAACATTTTCTCATTTATATCATAGAAGAGAACAATTCCTGAAATTTTTGTTAAAATCCGAGGGGGTCAGGTTGAATTTTGCCATTTTTTGGTTGACTTCACATGGAATGACCCATATAGAAAACTTAAGATTTTTCTTAAACACAGATTTTAATACTTTACCTATAAATGCATATTTTGGTATCTATTCATATAACACTCGAATAACCTCCTACAACGACTTTATATTAAGAGTTTTTAATATTTTTTTTTGATTTCAGAATCCATTAAAAATTTTTACAAATTATGTATAATGTCTTTTTAATTTCCCTATTTTTAAACACATATTTTGCGCTTTTTTTTTTACATATTTAGCTAACATAAATACATAATATATGTACATATTTTAAGTTTTTAATTACGTGGAAACAACAGCCGTATACTGATGACTTAAAAATATTTATTATGGGCGAATTTGCAAAATTATAAATTTTTGTAAGGAGATTACATATCAAAAACTAAATGTTCCGATTCACCCCGGTTTATGGTAGCTAAAACTTCTCCAGTTTATCACAGTGATTGCAGATAAAATGTCGATCCATATTCTAAACTAACAGGACAGCTATGTGATATATTAAATAATTTTCATATTACTCAAAAGATATCAAATATTCTATTCCATAGCATTTTTAATGTTTGTCTATAGCAAAACAAATGTCGTGGCCTTTTGTGCTACCGAGGGTTGTAAAGTGTTTTCTTAGATAGAAAAACAACCTGTCTATTTGAGAGAGATCGCACATCAAAAGCAAACAAACAGAAGAACGAGAATGAAGAAAGAGCTTTTATGTAATGCATGTGACGTGTGCTGTGACGTCACTGCCTCACAGCGCGTGGGCGAGGGTTTTGGACAAATTGCAGTGCGTGTCAAAAACACTACATGAATAATAATAAAGTGTGAAATTTTTTTTATTTTATTTTAATATGTGCCCGTTTATTGAAACAAACAATTTAAATCCTAAGACAATTCTTTTTGGTACAGTCTGTTAATTTTTATTGCTTTAAATCAGTGGTTCCCGAAGTAGGCGGTACCGCCCCCATGGGGTCGTTGAAGCATTCTAGGGAGGCGTTGATGAGTTGATTGAAAATTGGGGGTGCGTTATTAGAACAAAAGGTTGAATACTTTTAAAGTCATTTTTATGTATGAAAAACATTTAAAAATTTCTCGGGGGAGGACCCCCTTGAACCCTAACCTATAGGTTGAGATATCAATATTTTAAGGTTCATACTTTTGCATATTGTCCAAAAAACTAGCTTTACATAATTTTATATTTTGTTTGACATTAGAGTTTTTTTTTCAAAACGTTAGATTTGAAAGATTTAATTAGAACTAGACGACTATACCAAGAAAAACCCCTCAATTTCATGCATAAACCCCTCATATAGGCAGAAAAAGACAGGTGTCCACTATTGATGCAAGAGGTGTCCACCATAGAAGCAACAGCTTCATCTATGTGGCCACTATAGATGCAATTTGGAGTACTTTTAAAAAATTAATTAAAAATACTTTGCCCAATCTAATTAAAGTTTTTAATGGTAAAATCGAAAGAAGAAGATCCAATTAACCTAAAAATAGGATGATAACCGTTTCGAAGCAAATAGATTGGTATTTATTAAGAATTTAAGCAAAAATTTTCCTTAAAGTGTCCACTATACCCACATTTACCTTACTCAGTTTCAAACAATTTAATAGTCACCACTCAAATTATGCTAATTTTTAGTTTATATTTGAAAATTGAAATATTTGGAGTAAATCAAAAGTAACATTAAGTTGGTGTGATAAGGTATTACACAACGTTGTGACGTCACACTCAACTTACTATAGGTTACTTCCCACGTCATAGTAACGTGGCTATATGGTCATCAAAACTCTAACACATTGCACCCTCTTTATAAGAATGTCATGGACGAATAAAAAAATGATTACATTATGATGCTTTATTTTTGAGTATCTGCACATTTTCAAAAATGAATACATGCATTTTTTCAAATTTGAGTAAATTTGGATCGGAGCCTGTTTGAGTGCGTGACATACTCAGATTTGAGTAATTTTTACTCATTTTTGAGCCTGTCGTTTTAAGAGTGCAGTGAGGAGTACCTCGACCGTTCTGCTACAGGAGTAGTCTACTACACCTTTTCTCGAGTCTCCTTTCTCCCTCTTCTTGATAAGGATTTTAATGGGTCACGCGACGATTTTCAGTGAGTGTGTCCGATCCCTAAAGGGTTGGTGCATAGGCGGGTTTAAGTGGTGAACCCTGAGGAAAACACTGCACTCTTAAAACGATTGTATCAAAATTGAGTAAAAAGTACTCAAAAAGGCTCCGATCCAATAAGTACTCAAATTTGAATACATGAATATACTCATTTCTGAAAATGTACATCTTTACTCAAAAATGAAACATCTTAAGCTTGAACTCAAAAATGAGCTCACGATGTTTCATTTTTGAGTATGCACATTTTCAGAAAGGAGTATATTCATGTATTCAAATTTGAGTACTTATTGGATCGGAGTCTTTTTGAGTACTTTTTACTCAATTTTGATACAATCGTTTTAAGAGTGTGGAAACCTTGAGGGGTCAAGCTGTCCCTGAAGGCTTTGGAGACATGATTTTCCCTTTTTAAGATTAAATTTTCTCAAAAAAGTTTCCCCATGACCTCTTTCAATCCGCCCTGGGTTTGGTGTGTCCAGGATTTTCCTCTAGAGGGGACTGAGGTACCAAAACGTGTATGTTACCAGGACTTTCTCCTTTTATAAGGATTTAATTTTTAAATTATTTTGAAGGATTTCTCTCAAAGTAACACCATAAATTCGCTATTGCTTCCTTTCACATCGTGAAAAGAGTGGGAAAGAAATTCTAAATTATTGAAGAAATTTTTATTAAATTTGGAAGAATTTTTTTTGGAGGGGGGCAGCCCTATAGCTCCTTCAATGTATATTTTTAAACCGACACTGTGTACGAAATATATTTCACCGATTCGATTGATAAATTCAGATAATCCAAAAAAACAATTGACAAGGTGCACCACGGCTGTAAATTAGCCATAAGAAAAGAAAGGAAAAACACAGTTAGAAAGGGCACCAAAGTTGAAAAAGTGTAGATTTAATTGTTAAAAAGCAAAAATATTATTTACTAGAACTTCTAATTGTGACTCGTATGTGATTTGAATGGTCTTACAATGTGTGTTACATGATTAGCTTTCTACTCATGAGTAATTAAAATCTGGTTCTGAACACGTGGTTTATACCAACACATGCAGAGTGTTCGTTCGGACACTCATTCTGAAAAGTCACAACGTTTCTCTTTAATATGATAATAACTGACCAAAAACGGTTGGAATTTCAAAATTTGGGGAGAAAAACGTGGAATTTTTCGCGACATTTTAACACAGATTTAATATAAAATACAATGGACCAATTAAAAACTTTCAATAATTTTTAATTAATGAATTAATTTTAATTTATCGTTATCCAGTCAGTCGCGATAATTACAACATACGAGACAATTTTTTTCGATTTCACAGATTTGTATCAAAACTTCAGTATTGTACAGGATGTTAAGTGTCGCGCCGACGAGACGAAACATGCATGGCTAGAAAATATAAAATAAATTTATTTGTTTGAAAGGGTTAAAGAAAATCTCACGTGATAATTTAAGGGGGAAGGTGTCCAACAAAATCTCCCCAATGGGGAAAAAGGATCCAAAATTTGTAAAAAAAATACATCACGTATTTTATGGACGTCCCCTAATGTAGTGAAATGGATCAAAACCGAAATGCTCCAGAAAGACTCTCCTTTCTCCTTGCTTAGACGGGGTCAATGGGGAGGATAGGTCATTAATATTTTCTCTCTGGATAAACACATGGGGGCTACAAGTAGAGATGTGGGTTTTCCGGTAAATTTTCCAAGCCACTTAATTGTAATAAATTTTTGCTAAATTAAACTTCCGATCACTGGAGGCAAAAAATTAAAAAAAAAACTGGAGTATTTTCATCGATTCTGGATGATGTTCCTTTGAGATTCATTCACAAACAAAACACAGTAAACAAAAACAAATTAATAAAGCATTGAAATCATGATTTAAAATTTTAAAATCATATTTAATGTCATAATATAATAAATATTGAAATAACTATATATAATGTACATAAAATGTCTCTCGATATTCATTTAAAAGATGCCACATAAGGAGAAATTATTTCATTATTTATTTACTAAATTGGCCTATGATTAACTGAAATGAGAACAAAATATTATTCTAAAATTACTGGCAGAGGCAAATATTTCTCACAAAAAAGTGAAATTGATTTTTTATTACTACTATTTCCGAGTTCCAATAACCACAAAGAAAGTCACCAAAGACAATGATCTCAATGCAAAAAAAATAACATTAACATTAAATTTTTATCAAACTAATTTTACTTCTCTGGAAGAGAAGAAAATTGGATACAAAATAAAACTATAAAACAAGCAAAAAAATAGCAGAAAATTTTCCGGAAAAACATAGAGAAAAATTTTCCATTTTGGAAAATTTTTATGGCACACATCACTAGTCACAAGAGAATGGGATCTACTATTGTAATATCAAGTCCAAGTCCGACGGACTTGAATTTTAAAAAAAGGGAGGGTTATTCTTTAACGACATATTCCTACGGGGTTAGTGGAATGAGGTCATTACAGGGGTGACCGGCGAAACGGACTATTTGCGTTAGTCAGGGTCATAGGAAGTCATACATGTGTTTTCTTCGGAGAGGGTCAGGGAGAGTGGGTCTTCTTATCCCTTCATACTTTAAAATGGGATATTTTTTTGTTTAGGGTCGTGCAGAGAGAGATTGGGTCACAAGACGAGAATTGAGGGACAGAATCAGAGGAAGGTTGCTAGGATGTTGGGATACTTAAATTTGATCAAGGTCAAACTAGGGATACCTCTACACATAAAACGAATATCGAAAGGGTCACTGAGGTGGTTGGGGAAGGTCAAGGGCACAAGAATACTTGAGGGGGGTTTTAAGTTAACACTAATAAGAACTTAATAGATAGGTCATTGTAAAGATGTCCTAGAGAGTCGGCAGACTGCGAAAGGGTCAAAATATAGTTTATTGGAGAAGAGGTTGTTACAGTACAGTAGGATGGGGTGTTAGTGTCAAATTGTAAAGGTGGGTACCGATAAAAACTTCCTGGATAGGTAGGTGATAACGGTACTTGTACTTTAGAACTGCTCAGGCAGGATTTTAGCCGAGTCGATTATACGGTATCGCAGTACAGGTACAAGGTAAAAAGTGAAGGTGGACGAGAAAATATTTTGGGGTAGAGATAGGGAAAGGTAATGCACTCGTACAGTACCTTTGTATTTGTACTGCTTAGGCAGGATTTTAGTCGAGTTCTTATCGAGATTAGGGTTTAAGAGTATCAACAGTGGTTGGGTACAGTAGATTATTACGGTTCAGAGGTAGGGTAGAACACTTAGGGGGTAGGAGATATGGGGGTTTTGGCACTGTACCTTTGTATTGCTATAAGGCAAGATTTTAGTCGAGTCTCTCGATTAGGATATTGGAGTGCAGAGATCGGGTTCGGGTATAGCACAGAAGAGTACAACGGTTCAGCGGTAGGGTATAGTTAGTACCTTTGGGTACGGTACAGATATAGGGTACAGTTGGGTATTACGGTCGAGAGACATTTAGTACAGTCGAGTATTACAGTACAGAGGTAGGGGTAGAAGGGGCACTGTACCTTTGTACTGCTCTGGCAGGATTTTAGTCGAGTCTATTCAAGATTAGGGTATTACAGTTCAGAGGGAGGGTAGTTATAGGGCAGTAGGGTATTATTGGGCGAAGGGTAATGCGGTTTATGGGGTTACATGGGTCCTGGGTACACAGAGCGATAGGGGATCACAGTGGTCCTGGGTATTACAGTACATAGCGATAGGGGGTAGAAGGGGCTTTACCTTTGTACTGCTTGTCGGCGGCGATCTGTTTGGAGACATGCTGTACTTGTAGCAGCAGTTTGACCCTCTCGATGGGCGCGACGGCCGTTTTGGAGACGGCGGCGGCAATACCGCCGGCCAAGAAGTCCTTGGCGAATGACATCACGTCCACGGGCATCTTGGATACAGGTGTTTTAGTCAAAGAGTTCTTTTAGAAAGATATATAGAAAGAGAGAAATGGAGTGGAGAGATGGAGTGAAGTGATCCGCCGGCTTCCGCACTGCGCTCGCAAAGGACACGGCTAGGTGACAGGGTTGCTCCCTCGCCAGCTTTGGCGACGGACGGACCGCGCCAACGGTGGCGGCGGTTTTTCTCTTTTCTTTCGTCGCGTCGTCGGCGGGGACGTTCGGTCGGAAATGAATCGGCAGTTCGAGTAAGGTACGAAATATGGAGAGAAAAAAAATCTTCGATCTTTGCTCTATAACAGGGGTCGGCAAGTAATTTTTACTTGGGGTCCAAATAATTTTGAAAATTTTCATCGAGGTCCGGAGAAAAATAGGTTCATTCATTAATTACGTAAGGGTCCCGAGGGGGAGGGGGGTTGGAAAAAACTCTACATACCCTTACTTGGGGGGTGGGGGGGTCAAACCCATTCTTACGTAAGATTTTCCGAGTTAATGTAAACAAATCACAATTATTATAATCAAATTACTATTGAATAACCCCAGAAAAACTTTAAATGCTGACGATTTAGGTATATTAAACTGAGAGTTTTAGTGTAACTGATCCTTTTCTAACATTTTATTGTTTTGAAACACTTTCTAACATTTTATTGTTTTTTGTTTTAAAGTTGTAAAAATGAGTTGGTCGAGAATGACATATTTGTTTGTTATTCCATATAAGTTTTATTATTGTATTTTATATGTTTATTAAATTTAGTTTATTTTGTTATTTTTCTATGATTAAGTACATTAGGAAATCCGCAACCCCATGGAAGAGCCTTGCTGGCTCCTTTGGGATATAAAAAATATTTCAGTGTTGTTTTTTTTTCTTTATCATTTTTCTTTCCTGTTGTGTACTGTCATTTGTGTGTTGTTGTTGAATAAATTTGATTTGATTTGATTTGAAAAACGAAATGGAATCTTACGTAAGAATAGGGGGAGGGGTTTGTAAAATCTTACTTACCCTTACATGGGGGTAGGGGGGGTCAAAAATTGCCGAAATCATCCTTACGTAATTAATGAATGGCCCCTTAGGGTTCCCACGGGTCGGGTAAAACCTGAAAAATCTTGAAAAGTCAGGGAATTTAAATTTCACCTAAATAGTCAGGGAAAATTTGGCCAAGAAATTGGTGAAATTTTCTAATCATAAAAAATACCTGGAAAATGAAAATTTTTAATGTTTGCAAATCAATTTCGGCTCTACTAAGTGAAAAAATAGTCAATATATTGAAAATGAGGTATTTGCATGAGTGAGGGATTTGCTTGATTTTATACTTTTTTGATACATTATGGTTTAAAACTCCCAAATTTCTGATTTTTAAGTTCAAAAATGTGTTTTAAATAAATAACTTAAAATTCAATTTTATTTTTGCCAAAACGTCAGAAAAGTCACGTTATCAGAAAACGGGCTTCTATTGGATGTGACATCACAGCGCATGAAAACCATTGTGTTTGCTGCTTTCACGTGATCAGAAAACGGGCTTCTATTGGATGTGACGTCACAGCGCATGATTTGTGATTCGAGAGTGTTTTCGCGCCCAAACAAAAAACGAAATTTCAAAAATTTATATCTCAGAAACTAGGCTACGAAAATGCATGATGTAAACGTCATTCTTCATGGTTTTTCATCTACTATTTTAATAAAATTTAATCTCAAAACGTGAGAATACCTCATTATATGTTCAAAAATGCAAGAAGTATCCAAAAAATGCAGTGAATTAATAGTTTTTTTACCTAAAAATCTTAAAATTGACCTGGAAAAGTCATGGAATTTTATTTCTGAAATTGAGTGGGAACCCTGTTCTATATTACGACTACTTAAATTATTATCTTCAAATACACATTCAACATTTTTACAAAGATGTAATTTGAGTACGGTACTTGCTTAATTACATTGTTAAGTTTAATATTATGAAAAGTTTTTACATTAAAAAAGGGGTCTGGGGGTCTCCCCCATGAAATTTTTTTTATATTTGACCCTTAAAAAACGGTTTAAACTAATATTTTAAGTGTAAAAGTGCGTATTAATGATTTTTAAAACGTTTTGGCGGTCCGGAAAATAACCACACGCGGTCCGCCAGTTGCCGACCCCTGCTCTACACATAAGAGGGAAGGGGGTAAAAATAATCTGCCCCCTATAAGCAGCATGGGTAGATTTATTGGGGGATGGTATGGGGGAGTAATGCCCCCCCCCCAATTTTGTCACATAATTTTCTCTTTTTTTATTGTTTTATCATGTTTTCAGAGAGCATTCAGGACAGCTTAACCCCAAGGTTTCTACTGAGCCCCCCCCCATTATATCTAACCTAAATTAACCCAAGATAAGAGTGATTTCGGTATGTCAATTCATCGTATTTCTTGATTATTTGAAATTTAAGTTAATTTGTCCTCTTCTTTTGCTATTTTTTGTTCCGTAGACTAAGCCAAAACATAATATTCTTATAATTTTGATAGTTTTAAAGTAAAAACTTTTTACTTATTTTATACAGTGTTTGTTAGTCTCCATTGATATCCATTAAACTGCCTTAATGGACAGATAAGCATCATAATACTTCTGAATGTGATTAGTCTTTCTATTTGTCACTTGAGCTGTGTGAACTAAGATGAAAAATAATTTAAATGGAGAATTTTCAGCATCTCTTAAAATTATGAATATTCTACTTTAATTTATTAAAAAATCTCTCCTGATTCCAAAAATATGCTTGTCTTTTCTCACAAATTTTTTTTCAGTTAGTTATAAGACATTTTATTACAGAAAGCTCCTAACAGTGTGACGTCACATGTGGCTCTTGCAACACCGTTTCGGAACACTAGGCTGTAAAAAAACTAGAGCTCATTGTTTTGAAGCGAAAGGATATTTGACGTCACGAGCTTTTTCAGCTCAGACAGAAAAGAAGCTATTTTTAATTGAAAATAGCTTAACAGTTAGGGCTTTGAAAGGTAAATTAAAATGTTTTTTGGAGGTTTTAAGTCATTCTGAATAGATTAACACTCTTAAAAAAATTATCATTCCAATTATCCATTGTCAGTTTCAGTAGTGGTTTTTAAGATTTTCTTTTCAGCTGAAAATATGTCACAAGTTTAAGAAAGGGAATAAGTCCATCAAATTTTTCAACTGTTACAATATTTTTAGTAACTAGGGGGCTCTGCCCCCTGCTCGCTATCGCTCACCAACCCCCGGAACTGCTTCGCAGTTCTTTGAAAATCGCTTCGCGATCTTAGCGAGCAGAGCTCGCTTGTTTCATCTCAACAATCCAGGCTCGTCGGCTTAGTTAATGCTCCTTTGATACCGAAGCTACTCATCTCTCTAGTTTATCAATGATTTAATTCGAATCATTCATTCCCTCGAAGATATCAAAATAAAACTGTTTCTAAAATATTCATCTCTTAACTTCAATTCTTCTTTCTTCAATTATTGAATAGAAATGTTTTTAAAAAAATATCAAGCAAGTCTACCAATCATCATCAACCAACTTAGAGTAAAAACAAGCCTTTAAGAAACTTTAAATTTTTAATATGCACGTAAACATCTAGTGAATCGTCGGAAATTAAAGAAATAAGACTCATAAAAATTAAAGCCCTGGATAGCAAAGCTTAAGTAGCGATTCACTTTTATCTTGCCGCTTCCGATTTTGATTGGACGTTCACAGTCACGCATGTAAACAGCCGCCATTATGGGTTTTTCAAGCTCCAGCCAGTGCGATAGATTTTCATACGGAAACACCTTTGATCATTTAATTTGCGATTGTATAGTTATTAAAGATGCCAAGTTCTTATGCTTTTGGGTGTACAAATAATTGAACCGGTGGCTACAAGTTCTATCGATTACCTAATGGGAAATTTTACGAAGGAAGACGAAAAGTCTGGCTGCATAACATCGGGAGAGAAAAGTGGAAACCAAATGACCACTGCAAAGTGTGTGAGGTAAGTTTATAAAAATCATTTAATTATATTTATCCAAATCAAGTTTTATGGTTTTATTAGTAATGTTGCTCAAGTTATGTATTGCATTTATCATACTCACTTGTTAAATTAATAAACCCGTATTGATGTTGTAAGGTGATCCGGTCATTATAAAAAGTAACACAGTTTTCATTACGCATTTTTGATTAATGTTTATAACACACATCTGTGGCAGATTTAATATGCATTTCGTGTGTCCTAAAAAAATACTAACATAAAATATATTTAAAAATACATTGTAAACAATAATATCCATCCAGTATCTTAAAATCGTTTTCCATAATAAAGTTAAAGTTATAAAACACAGTCTGAGTAATAATTATTATTTCTTTCAAAATAACCAACTTCTCGTAGAGATAATGTAAAAAACAGTTTTTTTCCCTAAACTGTTACTGTCTAAACCGATTTTCTACATGTATTTAAAGAAAAATATTTTAGGATTAACTGGCGCAACTCTTCAATCGGACTATAGGTAGCTTCATCCAGGGCTTTAATAAAAATAAGCTGTTTCCCTAGTGAAAGACCAGAAAGAGAAGAAAAAATTGAAACTTTGAATCTCAATAATTCTAAAACTGATTCGAATTTTTTAAAAAACGAAACGCCAATATTTTTATAAAAAATAACTGTATATGTGTCTAAAATAGTGTACCTCTATCATGATAAGTTTTTATTTTATAACGAAAAAATCGAAAAATTGTCAAAAATTTCGAAACTTTAAAATTAAATTACTCAAAAACTAATTCGAAATTCGAAAAAAGAGCGATGAGGTGCAAAAATTCATGCCTAAGAGTATGTGTATGCAAAAAATCACGTTTCTGCTGTTAATAGATTTTGCTGGAGGCGAACTCGCAGCAGAAAAAAATAATTTTCGACTTTGGCATTAAATAACTCCAGAACTAATCATTTAATTAATTAGGTTTTGGAACGAAAATGATTATCATGCATTTGTCTACCAATGGTCAAAATTTCATAATATTCTTTTGAATAGTTTTTGCATAGTTAGAGTTCAAAATGTTCAAAAATAAAATTTTTAAAATCGGCGGCGGCGACAGCGGCGGCAGTCACTGTTACTTTTTTTTAATATAGAGAGATTATTCTTTTCGATAATTGTGTTCTGATTTCTGAATAGTTGGGTCCTGAACTTCCAGTACAAGCTTGGTGGTTATACGATGAAAACTTCATTACTTCTAAACAACAGTTTTTCGATTCGCATAAAACTTGGTTTTTGAACATATTCCCTTTTTCAAACTGAAGACTCAAAGATTAGATTAATACAAATACAAATTTTGTCGACCAGCTACAGGCTCGAAGCCCATCAAGGCTGGTCCATTTTTTGTTAATTCACCCATTCCCACTGACTGTCTAGTTTTAGCTTAAACTCATATATACCCTTCGAATTTACTATATGTTCTGGCAATGCGTTCCATATATCTATTACCCTATTGAAGAAGTAGTATTTTCTTTAATCCCGATTGAAATGAGTCTTTATCATGAGTAAATATATTTATATTCATATATTTATGAGTAAATCAGTGTCACTTTGTGACAAAGGGGGAGGGGTTCAAGAACTGTGGTGACTTCACACATTGGCAGCGTTTGAAATTGTACTGGATTGCTGGTCCGGGACAACTAAAAAACGGTTCGGACCAGTGGAATCAGAAATTCACTGGTCCGCCGGACCAGTGGTGAAAAAATATCCCTCCCTCCAGTTAAGTTATGCATTAATTTTTGTGTGCAATATCATTTATTCAAGAAAAGTTCTTATTTTTTGAATTTATCAGTTGATTTTGAATGGATTTTGTCAGTTAGTGAAATATTATTTAATCAAGAAAAGTATATAATAAATAAGATATTTTCAAGATTATTTGATTATTTAGAGCTATTGCTTATTTCTCACAATTTCATTTTATTAATTATTTTATGTAAATTTTATATTTACAGCTGGAGCTTATTATTGCATGCATATGTATTAATTTTTAACATTACTATTTAGTACTCGCATTCATTGCAATAGTTACTTTATAATAATAATAATATTTAAACTAACTTGTCCTTTTTGATTTGTCGGACCAGTAAGATTGGTAAAGCACTGGCCCGCAGGACCAGTGGATTTTTTTCCCAATTTCTAACACTGCACATTGGGTATGAATAAAAAAAACCCCTGGAACCACTTGCCCTCCCTCCTAAAGGGTTAGCTTGCACGTGGTAAAGGGAGAAGCCGGCAAATCTGTCTTAAGGTCGTTACCATGACAACCAGCTCTATCGATCCCTCATCGGGAACAAGAAATGCCGGTGTCATTTCTATTGGAGATGAAGTGACCGCTGTCATCACCACTCGAACCTGCTGTCCCCGTCTCCAATTCTCCCCCTATCTTCTCTGCCTTTTGATTACCAACTGTAAATCGCGCTTCTTTAAAACAATCCGGGATCATCATGGTAGGGGAGGGAAGGGTGCCACAAACTCTATCTGATCTCCCCCGTTGGCGATTGCACTTGGAATTTGGCGAGAAAGTTTTTCTCAGGATTGCCCCCGCCGGTTTGAAGGTGATGGAAGGGAGCTTCAGTCCCGTATTAAGTTATTCTTATGTCAAAATAATGATTAATGTTTCTTAAATTATTATTATTGCTATATTTCTCCAACATAACAAATTTTTTAAAATACTATCCTCCATTGCTTTTTTATAATTATCACACAAAAAAGAGTTATGTTATTATTTCTTTTTTATCACTCCCTCTTCTATCACACTCTTAAAATGATTGTATCAAAATTGAGTAAAAAGTACTCAAAAAGGCTCCGATCCAATAAGTATTCAAATTTGAATACATGAATATATACTCATTTCTGAAAATGTGCATACTCAAAAATGAAACATCTTGAGCTTGAACTCAAAAATGAGCTCACGATGTTTCATTTTTGAGTATGCAAATTTCAGAATGAGTATATTCATGTATTCAAATTTGAATACTTATTGGATCGGAGCCTTTTTGAATACTTTTTACTCAATTTTGATACAATCATTTTAAGAGCGCACCCCTCTTAGTTTGTCTGTCAAATTATGGAACACTCTGAATAGTCTGGTAAAAAAGCACGAAAAAAAAAGCCAGCTAATTAGTGTTGATTACAGATGTTTTGCTGGATGTTAGAAAAATGAATCCGCAATTGAAAACTATTATTTTACATATTTAACCACCTAATAATTAAAGCGATTCTAATAATTTTTAATCACATCCACATTGGTAAATTTAAATGATTTCTATCAGAAAAACGTTGAAAATATTACACCCAAAACAGATCAAAATCCTCCAAAGAAATGAACATTTTTGAATATTTTCAACTTTTCTCGACAAAAAAAAGTTCTTCTTTAAAATTAAGGTTTCGTACTTAAAACACCCCATCTAGTTCCAGTTTCAATTGTAGGTGTATGTGCAGAAATCTTGGAAAATGTAATAATTTTACTCTTAATTGAATCGCCAACGCCAGTTAAAAAAGGGAATTAGACCAAAACCTGACGAATTGACTTTTTGTGCTCAAAACTATACTGTCTTACTAGACGAAGGTTTATTAGCGGGTCCTGGAGATCAAGCACACAAACCCTAAAATATATGTAACCACCAATCCATTCCAATCAATTTTCTCAAAACTTGGTTTTTGGACTTATTCCTTTTTTAAACTAACGATTCAATTAATGCGTCATCTGTTACGAAAGAGCAGACATGTTTTCTCCTATCCAACTGGATCATCAGGTCAGCCGTCAAGAACAATTCCAGAATACCGCTGCACAAAGGTCTCTCCCCTTAACATTTGAGAGAGAATTTTGTCAGGTGGCCAAGTGCTTCTATTCCTGTCGTCGCGCCCTCGACCAGCTGCTCGCACGGGCGCCCTCTAACGGAGAAAGGAGGTACCAACAAAGCGGTTTTATCATAGACCTTGGAGTTTAATTCAATGAGCAACTCTAGATTTAAAAATTTTTTTTTATTTGAAGCCCATAGTGGTTTAGGGAGGGTTATAAATATTTCTGAAGGATTCGAATGCTTTGGAATCGATACCAATGAATCGAACCCTTGAAGGAATCGAATCTTAGAAATCGTGCTTAATTTTCTAATTAATGCAGATAATTATTAACAACTTTGCTCACTAATTAATTAGTAATTGGATAATTAATTAATATTTTTTAGCAGGAAACGAATCTTAGGAATCGTACTTAATTTTCTAATTAATACAGATAACTAAAATTTTTTTTTCACTAATTAGTTAGTATGTTGATACGTAATTAATATTTTACTGGTTATTAATTAAATTACGAATTATTTTTGATTTGTAATAGATCAGTTCGATTCTACTTTTTCGATACTGGCCCTAAGGAATCGGTTTCAGGTCCGAATCGAATGTCAGGAGTCGAAAGAATCGAACCCCTGGAATCGATTCCGGAATCGAATTTTTTAGATCCCTAGACACACCCTTCGATAAAATGAGGATTCGGGGAAACAAGGGGTTTTGCCTCAGTGTCGAATATAGGGGGTAAATCCGGACTTGGTGTACCTTGGTGTTCGATTCTTGGATTCGATTCCTGAGGTTCGATTCCATCCTGGAATCGATTCCTTAGGGCCACAGTATCGAAAAGGTGGAATCGAACTTATCTATTTCAATCACAAATCAAAAATAAATAATTATTATTTATTTAATTAATAACCAGCAAAATTTTAATTCGTTATCAAAATACTAATTAATTAATGAACAAAATTATTAAAATTTAGAAAATTAAGTACGATTCCTAAGATTCGATTCCTGCTAGAATCGATTCTTTCAAGGGTTCGATTCCTTGGTATTGATTCCAAGGTTTTCGATTCCGATTCGATTCCTTCAGAGATATTTAAAACCCTAGGCCCGACATCTTTTGTTCACTGATTATAGTTGGTTTCCCTGCAACTCCGACTGCCTGTAGAACGGTTTTTTCCTTTATATCATTAGGTATGCGGGAAAGCCCTCCCTCCAGGAACTCACTAGGGTGGATCATTTTCCTATGATGGCGAAAAAAAAATTTTACAAATTCTATCGGGCACAGCAAGAAAAAGGTGCCAAATGGTCTCAAACTAACATCTGTAAAATATTATTCCATTATAATAACGCTTTTTGCTTCCAGATTGGCCTCAAAAGGAACAAAGATAAATTCGTCGCTTAAGGCGCAAAATGACATAACTGACATTTTGGCCATTTTGAGTTATGCATCAATCTTTATGCAAATCCCGGCCCCGGATCACCTGGCACCAACGATTTTGCGAAAAAATGACTCAAATCGCTGCAATCGTCAATTTTGTCATTTTAGCATAACTGCATTCGTAAGGCAAAATGACATAATTGCACGCCTTTCATTGATATTGTTAGGGCCACAGAGAAGCGTTTCATCTCAATCCCCGGTCAAAAAGGCCTAAAATGAAGGTTTAAAACTATAATAATATTATTTTCTTTAATTAATAGCCAAACTGTTTTTTTCGTCTCCTGCAAAATAGGAAAAATGCAGTTATGTCATTTTGCGCCTTAAGCGACGTAATATCTTTGTTCCTTTTGAGTGAAAAATTTAAATGTGAAAATGAGTTGAAAAATTTAAATGTGAAAAATTACATATTATGTAATTTTTCACATTTAAATTTTTTTGCCGATAATTTTTTAAAGCTCATAAATACGGGTCTTTAAAAGCAATTTTAATCATATTAGTCACATTTATGCATTATTAACCCTACAGTGCATACTGTAGCCATTTGGCTACACAACATTTTTCCTCATTTCCTACTCGAATTTCCATTTCCAAACGTCAACACCATGCAGTAAGAACAATAAATATAACATTTCATTGTATTAGCACTTAAGACTGCCAGTAGATGACAGAAGGGGTACTATTTTGAGACATTTGTTAGTAGCTAGTGAGACGAAAGTCAAGACACAGAAAACCCCAAAATAAAAGAACCATATAAATTAAAATAAAAAAAATTTTCAGCTTGAAAAAAAATTCTTTTGAAAAGATAAGTTTTTTTTAATATTTTTAGAGCATTTGGTTTTATTTCACTTCACAGTTAATTTCACAAGGGACAAAAATTAATTTCACGAGGACCAAGTTTTTTGTCAAATAAATGTAGAAAAAAATTTAATTAATTTTTTTAGTATTTTTTTTACTAATTTACACCATAATAGAAGTCACATAAATGATTTTCAAGTGAATTTAAAAATCATGCATTGTAGGGTTAATACAAAAACACCACTTCCAAATAGGCAATATCTTAACAAAACTGGTGGTTGTTTTTTTGCCAACAAACAGTGGATTGTTAGTGGCAGATTTCAAATATCGGTAGATCAGATACTTTCTCCCTCAATTCTGGTTAGTTTAAAACAATATAAGTAGAAATAGTTGGATTTTTCATAAATGCTGGGCTTTCAAAAATTCAGCCGACAGTTATTTCATTGGCTGGTCTTGGCTTGGGATCCAAATTTGATGACATTAAATATGTTGAAACAAGTTCGAATAGAAAGTTTGTTCACATAAGCAATAGCAATATCATGATGAGATTCGCCTCAGTCAGTAAAGATTTGCCTAATTTTTTTCTAAAGCAATAGACTGAAAACCAAGGTCCATAAATTATACTTCTTTAGAGGGAGGATTCACTCAAAATTGCACAACCTAGCATTCACCTATGCGTTCATAAAAAATTAAATATAGAAAATTCAATTGTTTAAAATAAACACCAGTAAGTTTTGAAAATTAATGTAGCTAATTTGAAAATTTTGAGGATAATACTGAGCTTTGAGGTGAAAACGCTGATATGCCGCTTTTCTTTAAACCCTCCGTCGGTCGCAATATTAAACTGACGTGTTCGGTCGCAATGTGCCAAAATGCACAATCGAAAGAATCGCAATTTTCTACCTTTTAATTTCAATGATAGAGTCATTAAAGCAATAAAATGTATTCATAGTATTATTCAGACATAAAAAAATTGATATTTGTTTTCAATAATTAAGAACAAAAATTAAAAATAGCATAAAATTAAATTTATATCATAGGGATAAATAATTCAATATCTTAGTCAAAAAATATACTTAATGATGTAAAACCTGAGGGATAATTAATACTAAATTATTGTTCTTGAACTCATGTCCAGATAATAACCATTCACAAACAAAAATTTTACAGGCAGTACTTGCAGGTCCTAGACTGGGCGAATTGACCGCTGACAGTCCCTGTAGCTATTGTAAAATAACTCCAAAATACATTATTTTAGCTAAAAACTGTGAATTTACAGGTAGTAAACGTAGATTTGCATATTGCACAACATTGTTTATGGCGAGGTAAGTGTATAAATTACGATTTTGTAGGTGTATGTTCAACGGCAATAAATAAAAAATAATTAGAAAAATTACATACATATTTAGGATAATTTAATAATTTTGACGTGTAAACACTCATAAAAGAAATAAGCATCAGGGATTCCAAAAATTAATATTACGTACCCTAAGGAACTGAAACATGATCGGTCGCAATGTGTCAAATAGTGAAATTATGGTGAAAACCAAACTAAACAAAGCGCGCGAATTTAATGAATTGGTTGGCGCCATACATCCGGTAAAGATAGGAGACTACCAGGAATTTCAGATTTCTAACCCCCAAAATAACGAAAAGGCGAACGAAAATGTATGAGGTGTGCGAAAAAGTACAGTTGCGACCGACGGAGGGTTAAGAAAATATTTCAAAATTTGACTCTTAAAATATGTTTTTAATTTAATTTGGATATTAGGGACTCGTATGGGGACACTTGGGATGGATCATCCCTAAAAGGTCACTAAAATTTTAAAGAAAACCCATACCTTTTATCCAAAGGTCCTTCAAAGTTTGAAACCTTATAACCCACAAAAGGCGAGACAAAAAAAAACCCTCCTGATTTGAGGTGTTTGCTATCAAAAACAGCTCATTCCATATTTTTCTGAAATCCACTTTTTTGCATATTTTTAAAGTTTAGAGGGTCCTTCATAACCTGACGAAGGGATATTAGCTCAAATCCCGCTCATTCCAACCCAAAATAAGATGAAAAGGTGAAAACTGTGATCTCAACTGTGAAATTTCAGATCATTTGAAAAAGTTAAGTGGATGTCATTTATTTAAAACTCGTAAAGACACAAATATTAACTGGTAAACTGAAAAAAAACAATTTCACACAACTTAATTGAACAAAAAAACTGAAAAAAAGCATGAAAAATCGTGTTTTTGCATCAAAATCAGCTCATACCAACCTAATTAATGTAATTAAGCCTAAGGTAATGAACCTGAAATGAAAATGAAACACTAATCAAATTCTAGGCGTTATACCTACAATTAAAAATTTAAAAAAATTTAGCTTTAGAACTGTGGACGTGAGAAGTTTTTTGTCTCTCCTGTAAAATTTCAAAAAATGGAATAAGCTGGTTTTGATTGCAAACACCTCCCCATTTATCCATTTTTATTAAATTTAATGTTTTTACCGTCCTACTAAACCCAGTATAAAGGTTTCAAACATTTTTATGATTCCAGCAAAAAATCTTTGATTGTCAGTTCTAATCATTGAAATATTTTAAAATATGTTGTAATACAAACTAAAGTATTTCAACTCTGGTTTTATTTTTAATTACTTTAAAGCCTTCAATGATGATTTTTATACCATTGTGCACATTTACATTCATAACAAATTCATGCAATCGAGGTAAAAGCCTGATTATCGTTCGTCTATTTTTACATGAAATTACTGCATAAATCGAAACTTTGGCGTCAATCCGGAGGCAAAAACAGTTATTACAATAGAAAAATATTTCACACTTGTTAGTTTGACACCATTTGGCACCTTTTTGCAGTTAGGGGCTGTCTCCCTACCTCACAATTTATTATAGATGGTCAGGTAGGGGCTCTTCCCTAACCTGACCTTCCATTTTCGATGGTCAGGTAGGGCCCAGGCCCCTACTGTCGGGTATTGTGTCTGTACTATTAATGTGTTAGTCTGTATCTTTGTTTAAATGTAATGTTTTGTGTAACTGTGATTTTAACTATATCGTTATGTATATATATGTGTTGCTGTACAGAAATAAATAGCTTTTTAATCAAAATGACTTCTTTCTGACATGGTGTCAGAAGTGGGATTAATGCCCTGGCTTTTAAAAATTTTATTGATGTTTTAAATTAATTTTTTTTTTTTAAAAAAACGTGGACTCGAACCCCGATCGTAAAATGGAGTTTTTTCGGCCACCGGCTGTTCTCGACTTCTCTAGTCCAAACCTTTCCGATGCCTGGGCTCGCTGGAAGCAGAGTTTCTCAAATTATATGTTGGCTGCGGAGAAGGATGGCAAGCCCGAGGCTACAAAGGTGGCGATATTCCTTAGCTGCATTGGGGAAGAGGGCGTGTCTATTTACAACTCTTTCGGGTTTGGTGGATTGAAAACTGAATCGGCTCCGAAAACTGAGTGCTCCAAAACATCGACGACGACGACGACGGCTGCTGGAACCACGCCTGTGGAGATTCGATTGGAAGACGTTCTAGAGAAATTTTCAGAACACTGCTCTCCTAGGAAGAATGTAGTGTATGAGAGATACAATTTCTTTCGCTGCTCACAAAAGGAGGGACAATCGATCGATAGTTTTGTCACCGAATTGAAAAACCTGGCTTCAACCTGCGAATTTAGTGATCAAAGGGAAAGTTTAATCAGAGACAGAGTTGTGCTTGGGATTCGTGATTCTACCATGCAAGAACGTTTGCTTCGAGAGCCGGATTTGTCTTTGTCTAGAGCAACAGACTTTATCAGAACTGCCGAGATTAGCAGGCGACAGATCATGGACATGTCAAGATTGACGGGTACCAGTGTGAACAGCGTGTCTCGAATTCGACACAATGATAGGCTATCAAACTCTAACCGCTGCAGATCTTGTGGACGGCGTCATCAGCGAGGAGGATGCCCTGCCCATGGAAAATCTTGCTTCCGCTGTAATGGCGTGGGACATTTTTCTTCAGTATGCCCAGCGGAGCGACACATAGGGGCGCGAGCTCTTGATGTCAGGGAGGTTACGGCTTCGGGCGGGATTGCTGATGTCCAGGCCTCCGATGAAGTACCCTTGTATATCGACGCACTGGATTCTATGGTGAGTTCTAGCGAATGGTCTAAAATAATAACTGTTTATGTGGATAAAGCGGGTTTTCAAGTATCTTTCAAATTAGATACGGGAGCAAATGCTAATATTCTTCCCATGAATACCATCTCGGATTTGATATCTAAAATTGAGATGAAAAGTACAAATGTCGTATTAGTGACATACGGTAACTTTAAAATAAAACCATTGGGTATAGCTACCCTTAAGTGTTCCTCTGAGGGATCTTTTGATTTAAACCTAGATTTTTTTATTGTAAACACAAATTCAAAACCCATCCTTGGTTTGGATGCTTGTCAGAGACTTAACTTAATTCAGAGGGTTTGTGAAGTAACGGGAGACTTTAGGTCAGGGATTCTCGCATCGTATCGAGATGTTTTCACTGGTTTGGGAAAGTTTCCGGATAGTCCTTATCATATTGAGCTTAAACCTAATTCGGTTGGTGTGATCCACCCTCCAAGGAGAGTGCCCCAGGTGATTCGAGGAAAATTAAGGGAAACACTTGAGGATTTGGAAGAACGTGGGGTTATCGAAAAAGTGGGTCGCCCAACTGATTGGGTTCAGAGTTTGGTCATTGTTGAAAAGCCGAACGGCTCTTTAAGGTTGTGCTTGGATCCTAGAGATCTAAATAAAGTAATAAAGCGAGAGCATCATCTGATTCCCTCTACAGATGATATAATTAGTGAACTTGAGGGAAAGAGTTTTTTTAGTGTGGTTGATCTTAAGGACGGATTTTGGCAGATTTGTTTAGATGATACGAGTTCTGAAATTTGCACTTTCAACACACCTTTTGGCCGGTATAGGTTTAAACGAATGCCTTTTGGGATCGCATCTGCCCCTGAGGTGTTCCAAAAACGCAATGAAAGAATTTTTGGTGACATCCGGGGTGTATATGTGTATTTTGATGATCTTATCATCACGGGATCTGACGAGGCTGATCATGATGATGCTCTCAAGAAAGTTTTGGATAGGGCTCGCAGTTGTAATATAAAGTTTAATCCGGAAAAGTTCCAGTGTAAAAAACGAGAGGTGAAGTTTATGGGGCATATAATTTCTGATTCGGGAATAAAGGCTAATCCGGGTCATCTGAAGGGTATCGCAGACATGCCAACCCCGACTACTAAATCAGAGGTTAGACGTTTGTTGGGCATGATAAACTTTCTGTCTAAATTTTTGCCTAATGCATCTAAATTGACAGCTCCATTGAGGGAGTTGGTCAAAGATAAGTCAGAGTTCTCGTGGGGATCTGAACAGTCAGATGCCTTCAATGCAATTAAGTCTGCATTAGTAAACCCACCAGTATTACGTGTTTTCAGCGGATCTCGCGATATCATAATACAATGTGATAGTTCAAAAGATGGGTTGGGTTCCTGCCTGATGCAGGATAATCAGCCAGTATCATTTGTTTCTAGAAGCCTGACTAGTGCTGAGAAAAATTACGCCCAAATCGAGAAAGAACTTTTGGCAATCGTTTTTTCTTGTGAGAAATTTCATAATTATATTTATGGCAGGAAAGTAACTGTGCAAAGTGACCACCGTCCTTTGGTATCTATTATTAATAAGCCAATGAGTAAAATTTCTAGTCGACTGCAAAAAATGGTGTTGAAATTATTGAAGTATAATTTAGAAATAATCTATGTTCCTGGGAGTCAGATGTTTATTGCTGATACCTTGTCCCGATCGTTTAATGTTTCCACAGAAATTAATGATGATTTGGAAATGTTGAACGTGGTGCATAATGTTGTAAAGTACGTACCGATGAGTGAAAAAAGAAAATTTGAATTTGTAAAAGAAACTGAAAAAGATGTCGATTTGAGTTTGGTCTGTCGGTATCTGCGTGAGGGGTTCCCGGCTATGAATAAAATTCCCTCGGGTGCGCGTCCGTTTTATAAAATTAAAGATAATTTATATATGAACGAGGGACTGCTTTTCTATGATGACAAAATTGTTGTGCCTAAAAACTTGAGAAAGCCTATGCTGGAACTTATACACGAGGCACATTTCGGAATTATTAAATGTAAGCAGAGAGCCCGTGAAATCTTGTACTGGCCCGGAATGTCTAGCGACATTGAAAATGTTGTGTCGCGATGCGAGATTTGCGAAAAATTTCGAAGTTCCAATTGTAAGCAGCCTTTGATGCCTCACCCAGTGCCTGACAGACCATTCCAAAGGGTTGCTGCTGACATCATGGATTTTGGTGGCAAATCGTATCTGTGTCTGATGGATTACTATTCAAAATGGATTGAGGTATATCACATTAGCTCGAAATCGGCTAATGAAATTGTTTGTAAATTGAAGGATGTATTCTCTAGATTTGGAGTGGTGGATGAGTTGGTATCGGACAATATACCCTTTAACAGCTTAGTATTTCGTGAATTTGCTTCTGAGTGGAATTTTAACTGTGTCTTTGTATCCCCTAGATTCCCTCAGAGTAACGGACTGGCAGAAAGATGTGTGGGCATTGTAAAGCTGATGTTTCGAAAAGCCTTAGAAGAGGGTAAGGATTACAGAGTTAGTTTGATGGAATACAGAAATACTCCTATCGCTGGGCTGGATTTGTCTCCGGGTCAACTAATGTTCAACCGCAGATTAAAAACTAAATTACCAATTTCTAGGAATCTGTTAAATCCGCAGATTTTTGTTGATGTAAAGAATAGGTTGGTGGAACGCCAGGGGGTCCAGAAATATCACTACGATAAGTCGGCTAGGGGTTTAAGGACTTTAAGGGTGGGCGATACTGTTAGAGTCAGGGACTTTGGAAGGGGGACTTGGGAGAAAGGACGTATTGTGGATCGTGGAAGCAATCCTCGATCGTTTAAGGTACAAAATGAGGCAGGTAGGATTTTAGTAAGGAATAGAAAACATCTGATTCCTTCCCAATCTGAGTTTTCTCAGAAGTTGGATTACGATCAGTATAAATTCAATCATGCTGAGACGGATCCCACTAATGGCTCTCTGTCCCCTGTTCCTCTCCCCCCTATTTCTAATGTTGCTGGTGCTCGGGGATCGGTTCAGCCGTACAGAACGAGATGTGGGAGAGTTGTGCGAGAGCCGGAACGCTACGGAATCTCAAGATGAAATGTGTAAGTTTTAGCTGGAAGAGAGGGTGTCGAGTATTGTGTCTGTACTATTAATGTGTTAGTCTGTATCTTTGTTTAAATGTAATGTTTTGTGTAACTGTGATTTTAACTATATCGTTATGTATATATATGTGTTGCTGTACAGAAATAAATAGCTTTTTAATCAAAATGACTTCTTTCTGACACCTACCTGACCCATTTATTATAGTTGGTCAGGTAGGGGCGCCTCCCCTACCTGACCTTCCATTTATCGAGGGTCAGGTAGGGCTGCCTCCCCTACCTGACCTTCCATTTATCGAGGGCCAGGTAGGGCCCAGAACCCTACCTGACCCATTTATTATAGATGGTCAGGTAGGGGCACCTCCCCTACCTGACCTTCCATTTTTCGAGGGTTAGGTAGGGCCCAGACCCCTACCTGACCCAATTATTATAGATGGTCAGGTAGGGGCACCTCCCCTACCTGACCTTCCATTTATCGAGGGTTAGGTAGGGCCCAAACCACTACCTGACCCATTTATTATAGATGGTCAGGTAGGGGCGCCTCCCCTACCTGACCTTCCATTTATCGAGGGTCAGGTAGGGCTGCCTCCCCTACCTGACCTTCCATTTATCGAGGGCCAGGTAGGGCCCAGAACCCTTACTGACCCATTTATTATAGATGGTCAGGTAGGGGCACCTCCCCTACCTGACCTTCCATTTATCGAGGGTTAGGTAGGGCCCAGACCCCTACCTGACCCATTTATTATAGATGGTCAGGTAGATCTGCCTACCCTACCTGACCTTCCATTTATCGAGGGTCAGGTAGGGCTGCCTCCCCTACCTGCCCTTCCATTTATCGAGGGCCAGGTAGGGCCCAGAACCCTACCTGACCCATTTATTATAGATGGTCAGGTAGGGGCACCTCCCCTACCTGACCTTCCATTTATCGAGGGCCAGGTAGGGCCCAGAACTCTACCTGACCCATTTATTATAGATGGTCAGGTAGGGCTGCCTACCCTACCTGACCTTCCATTTATCGAGGGCCAGGGAGGTCCCAGAATCCTACCTGACCCATTTATTATAGATGGTCAGGTAGGGGCACCTCCCCTACCCGACCTTCCATTTATCGAGGGTTAGGTAGGGCCCAGACCCCTACCTGACCCATTTATTATAGATGGTCAGGTAGGGGCACCTCCCCTACCTGACCTTCCATTTATCGAGGGTTAGGTAGGGCCCAGACCCCTACCTGACCCATTTATTATAGATGGTCAGGTAGGGCTGCCTACCCTACCTGACCTTCCATTTATCGAGGGTCAGGTAGGGCTGCCTCCCCTACCTGACCTTCCATTTATCGAGGGTCAGGTAGGGCTGCCTACCCTACCTGACCTTCCATTTATCGAGGGTCAGGTAGGGCTGCCTACCCTACCTGACCTTCCATTTATCGAGGGTCAGGTAGGGCTGCCTCCCCTACCTGACCTTCTATTTATCGAGGGCCAGGTAGGGCTGCCTCCCCTACCTGACCTTCTATTTATCGAGGGCCAGGTAGGGGCACCTCCCCTACCTGACCTTCCATTTATCGAGGGTCAGGTAGGGCTGCCTCCCCTACCTGACCTTCCATTTATCGAGGGTCAGGTAGGGCCCAGAACTCTACCTGACCCATTTATTATAGATGGTCAGGTAGGGCTGCCTACCCTACCTGACCTTCCATTTATCGAGGGTCAGGTAGGGCTGCCTCCCCTACCTGCCCTTCCATTTATCGAGGGCCAGGTAGGGCCCAGAACCCTACCTGACCCATTTATTATAGATGGTCAGGTAGGGGCACCTCCCCTACCTGACCTTCCATTTATCGAGGGCCAGGTAGGGCCCAGAACTCTACCTGACCCATTTATTATAGATGGTCAGGTAGGGCTGCCTACCCTACCTGACCTTCCATTTATCGAGGGCCAGGGAGGTCCCAGAATCCTACCTGACCCATTTATTATAGATGGTCAGGTAGGGGCACCTCCCCTACCCGACCTTCCATTTATCGAGGGTTAGGTAGGGCCCAGACCCCTACCTGACCCATTTATTATAGATGGTCAGGTAGGGGCACCTCCCCTACCTGACCTTCCATTTATCGAGGGTTAGGTAGGGCCCAGACCCCTACCTGACCCATTTATTATAGATGGTCAGGTAGGGCTGCCTACCCTACCTGACCTTCCATTTATCGAGGGTCAGGTAGGGCTGCCTCCCCTACCTGACCTTCCATTTATCGAGGGTCAGGTAGGGCTGCCTACCCTACCTGACCTTCCATTTATCGAGGGTCAGGTAGGGCTGCCTACCCTACCTGACCTTCCATTTATCGAGGGTCAGGTAGGGCTGCCTCCCCTACCTGACCTTCTATTTATCGAGGGCCAGGTAGGGCTGCCTCCCCTACCTGACCTTCTATTTATCGAGGGCCAGGTAGGGGCACCTCCCCTACCTGACCTTCCATTTATCGAGGGTCAGGTAGGGCTGCCTCCCCTACCTGACCTTCCATTTATCGAGGGTCAGGTAGGGCTGCCTCCCCTACCTGACCTTCCATTTATCGAGGTTTAGGTAGGGCCCAGACCCCTACCTGACCCATTTATTATAGATGGTCAGGTAGGGGCACCTCCCCTACCTGACCTTCCATTTATCGAGGGTTAGGTAGGGCCCAGACCCCTACCTGACCCATTTATTATAGATGGTCAGGTAGGGCTGCCTACCCTACCTGACCTTCCATTTATCGAGGGTCAGGTAGGGCTGCCTACCCTACCTGACCTTCCATTTATCGAGGGTCAGGTAGGGCTGCCTACCCTACCTGACCTTCCATTTATCGAGGGTCAGGTAGGGCTGCCTCCCCTACCTGACCTTCTATTTATCGAGGGCCAGGTAGGGCTGCCTCCCCTACCTTACCTTCCATTTATTGAGGGTTAGGTAGGGCCCAGACCCCTACCTGACCCATTTATTATAGATGGTCAGGTAGGGGCACCTCCCCAACCTGACCTTCCCTTTATCGAGGGTTAGGTAGGGCCCAGACCCCTACCTGACCCATTTATTATAGATGGTTAGGTAGGGCTGCCTACCCTACCTGACCTTCAATTTATCGAGGGTCAGGTAGGGCTGCCTACCCTACCTGACCTTCCATTTATCGAGGGCCAGGTAAGGCCCAGAACCCTACCTGACCAATTTATTATAGATGGTCAGGTAGGGGCACCTCCCCTACCTGACCTTCCATTTATCGAGGGCCAGGTAGGGCCCAGAACCCTACCTGACCCATTTATTATAGATGGTCAGGTAGGGCTGCCTACCCTACCTAACCTTCCATTTATCGAGGGCCAGGGAGGTCCCTGAACCCTACCTGACCCATTTATTATAGATGGTCAGGTAGGGGCACCTCCCCTACCTGACCTTCCATTTATCGAGGGTTAGGTAGGGCCCAGACCCCTACCTGACCCATTTATTATAGATGGTCAGGTAGGGGCACCTCCCCTACCTGACCTTCCATTTATCGAGGGTTAGGTAGGGCCAAGACCCCTACCTGACCCATTTATTATAGATGGTCAGGTAGGGGCACCTCCCCTACCTGACCTTCCATTTATCGAGGGTTAGGTAGGGGCCAGACCCCTACCTGACCCATTTATTATAGATGGTCAGGTAGGGCTGCCTACCCTACCTGACCTTCCATTTATCGAGGGTCAGGTAGGGCTGCCTACCCTACCTGACCTTCCATTTATTGAGGGTCAGGTAGGGCTGCCTACCCTACCTGACCTTCCATTTATCGAGGGTCAGGTAGGGATGCCTCCACTATGTGACCTTCTATTTATCGAGGGCCAGGTAGGGCCCAGAACCCTACCTGACCCATTTATTATAGATGGTCAGGTAGGGGCACCTCCCCTACCTGACCTTCCATTTATCGAGGGCCAGGTAGGGCCCAGACCCCTACCTGACCCATTTATTATAGATGGTCAGGTAGGGCTGCCTACCCTACCTGACATTCCATTTATCGAGGGTCAGGTAGGGCTGCCTACCCTACCTGACCTTCCATTTATCGAGGGTCAGGTAGGGATGCCTCCCCTACCTGACCTTCTATTTATCGAGGGCCAGGTAGGGCCCAGAACCCTACCTGACCCATTTATTATAGATGGTCAGGTAGGGGCACCTCCCCTACCTGACCTTCCATTTATCGAGGGTTAGGTAGGGCCCAGACCCCTACCTGACCCATTTATTATAGATGGTCAGGTAGGGCTGCCTACCCTACCTGACCTTCCATTTATCGAGGGTCAGGTAGGGCTGCCTACCCTACCTGACCTTCCATTTATCGAGGGTCAGGTAGGGATGCCTCCCCTACCTGACCTTCTATTTATCGAGGGCCAGGTAGGGCCCAGAACCCTAACTGACCCATTTATTATAGATGGTCAGGTAGGTGCACCTCCCCTACCTGACCTTCCATTTATCGAGGGTTAGGTAGGGCCCAGACCCCTACCTGACCCATTTATTATAGATGGTCAGGTAGGGGCGCCTCCCCTACCTGACCTTCCATTTATCGAGGGTCAGGTAGGGCTGCCTCCCCTACCTGACCTTCCATTTATTGAGGGTTAGGTAGGGCCCAGACCCCTACCTGACCCATTTATTATAGATGGTCAGGTAGGGGCACCTCCCCTACCTGACCTTCCATTTATCGAGGGTCAGGTAGGGCTGCCTCCCCTACCTGACCTTCTATTTATCGAGGGCCAGGTAGGGGCACCTCCCCTACCTGACCTTCCATTTATCGAGGGTCAGGTAGGGCTGCCTCCCCTACCTGACCTTCCATTTATCGAGGGTCAGGTAGGGCTGCCTCCCCTACCTGACCTTCCATTTATCGAGGGCCAGGTGGGGCCCAGAACCCTACCTGACCCATTTATTATAGATGGTTAGGTAGGGGCACCTCCCCTACCTGACCTTCCATTTATCGAGGGTTAGGTAGGGCCCAGACCCCTACCTGACCCATTTATTATAGATGGTCAGGTAGGGGCACCTCCTCCCCAACCTGACCTTCCATTTATCGAGGGTTAGGTAGGGCCTGACCCCTACCTGACCCATTTATTATAGATGGTCAGGTAGGGGCACCTCCCCTACCTGACCTTCCATTTATCGAGGGTTAGGTAGGGCCCAGACCCCTACCTGACCCATTTATTATAGATGGTTAGGTAGGGCTGCCTACCCTACCTGACCTTCAATTTATCGAGGGTCAGGTAGGGCTGCCTACCCTACCTGACCTTCCATTTATCGAGGGCCAGGTAGGGCCCAGAACCCTACCTGACCCATTTATTATAGATGGTCAGGTAGGGGCACCTCCCCTACCTGACCTTCCATTTATCGAGGACCAGGTAGGGCCCAGAACCCTACCTGACCCATTTATTATAGATGGTCAGGTAGGGCTGCCTACCCTACCTAACCTTCCATTTATCGAGGGCCAGGGAGGTCCCAGAACCCTACCTGACCCATTTATTATAGATGGTCAGGTAGGGGCACCTCCCCTACCTGACCTTCCATTTATCGAGGGTTAGGTAGGGCCCAGACCCCTACCTGACCCATTTATTATAGATGGTCAGGTAGGGGCACCTCCCCTACCTGACCTTCCATTTATCGAGGGTTAGGTAGGGCCCAGACCCCTACCTGACCCATTTATTATAGATGGTCAGGTAGGGGCACCTCCCCTACCTGACCTTCCATTTATCGAGGGTTAGGTAGGGCCCAGACCCCTACCTGACCCATTTATTATAGATGGTCAGGTAGGGCTGCCTACCCTTCCTGACCTTCCATTTATCGAGGGTCAGGTAGGGCTGCCTACCCTACCTGACCTTCCATTTATCGAGGGTCAGGTAGGGATGCCTCCCCTACCTGACCTTCTATTTATCGAGGGCCAGGTAGGGCCCAGAACCCTACCTGACCCATTTATTATAGATGGTCAGGTAGGGGCACCTCCCCTACCTGACCTTCCATTTATCGAGGGTTAGGTAGGGCCCAGATCCCTACCTGACCCATTTATTATAGATGGTCAGGTAGGGGCGCCTCCCCTACCTGACCTTCCATTTATCGAGGGTCAGGTACGGCTGCCTCCCCTACCTGACCTTCCATTTATCGAGGGTTAGGTAGGGCCCAGACCCCTACCTGACCCATTTATTATAGATGGTCAGGTAGAGGCGCCTCCCCTACCTGACCTTCCATTTATCGAGGGTTAGGTAGGGCCCAGACCCCTACCTGACCCATTTATTATAGATGGTCAGGTAGGGCTGCCTACCCTACCTGACCTTCCATTTATCGAGGGTCAGGTAGGCCTGCCTACCCTACCTGACCTTCCATTTATCGAGGGTCAGGTAGGGATGCCTCCCCTACCTGACCTTCTATTTATCGAGGGCCAGGTAGGGCCCAGAACCCTAACTGACCCATTTATTATAGATGGTCAGGTAGGGGCACCTCCCCTACCTGACCTTCCATTTATCGAGGGTTAGGTAGGGCCCAGACCCCTACCTGACCCATTTATTATAGATGGTCAGGTAGGGGCGCCTCCCCTACCTGACCTTCCATTTATCGAGGGTCAGGTACGGCTGCCTCCCCTACCTGACCTTCCATTTATCGAGGGCCAGGTAAGGCCCAGAACCCTACCTGACCAATTTATTATAGATGGTCAGGTAGGGGCACCTCCCCTACCTGACCTTCCATTTATCGAGGGCCAGGTAGGGCCCAGAACCCTACCTGACCCATTTATTATAGATGGTCAGGTAGGGCTGCCTACCCTACCTAACCTTCCATTTATCGAGGGCCAGGGAGGTCCCTGAACCCTACCTGACCCATTTATTATAGATGGTCAGGTAGGGGCACCTCCCCTACCTGACCTTCCATTTATCGAGGGTTAGGTAGGGCCCAGACCCCTACCTGACCCATTTATTATAGATGGTCAGGTAGGGGCACCTCCCCTACCTGACCTTCCATTTATCGAGGGTTAGGTAGGGCCAAGACCCCTACCTGACCCATTTATTATAGATGGTCAGGTAGGGGCACCTCCCCTACCTGACCTTCCATTTATCGAGGGTTAGGTAGGGGCCAGACCCCTACCTGACCCATTTATTATAGATGGTCAGGTAGGGCTGCCTACCCTACCTGACCTTCCATTTATCGAGGGTCAGGTAGGGCTGCCTACCCTACCTGACCTTCCATTTATTGAGGGTCAGGTAGGGCTGCCTACCCTACCTGACCTTCCATTTATCGAGGGTCAGGTAGGGATGCCTCCACTATGTGACCTTCTATTTATCGAGGGCCAGGTAGGGCCCAGAACCCTACCTGACCCATTTATTATAGATGGTCAGGTAGGGGCACCTCCCCTACCTGACCTTCCATTTATCGAGGGCCAGGTAGGGCCCAGACCCCTACCTGACCCATTTATTATAGATGGTCAGGTAGGGCTGCCTACCCTACCTGACATTCCATTTATCGAGGGTCAGGTAGGGCTGCCTACCCTACCTGACCTTCCATTTATCGAGGGTCAGGTAGGGATGCCTCCCCTACCTGACCTTCTATTTATCGAGGGCCAGGTAGGGCCCAGAACCCTACCTGACCCATTTATTATAGATGGTCAGGTAGGGGCACCTCCCCTACCTGACCTTCCATTTATCGAGGGTTAGGTAGGGCCCAGACCCCTACCTGACCCATTTATTATAGATGGTCAGGTAGGGCTGCCTACCCTACCTGACCTTCCATTTATCGAGGGTCAGGTAGGGCTGCCTACCCTACCTGACCTTCCATTTATCGAGGGTCAGGTAGGGATGCCTCCCCTACCTGACCTTCTATTTATCGAGGGCCAGGTAGGGCCCAGAACCCTAACTGACCCATTTATTATAGATGGTCAGGTAGGGGCACCTCCCCTACCTGACCTTCCATTTATCGAGGGTTAGGTAGGGCCCAGACCCCTACCTGACCCATTTATTATAGATGGTCAGGTAGGGGCGCCTCCCCTACCTGACCTTCCATTTATCGAGGGTCAGGTAGGGCTGCCTCCCCTACCTGACCTTCCATTTATTGAGGGTTAGGTAGGGCCCAGACTCCTACCTGACCCATTTATTATAGATGGTCAGGTAGGGGCACCTCCCCTACCTGACCTTCCATTTATCGAGGGTCAGGTAGGGCTGCCTCCCCTACCTGACCTTCTATTTATCGAGGGCCAGGTAGGGGCACCTCCCCTACCTGACCTTCCATTTATCGAGGGTCAGGTAGGGCTGCCTCCCCTACCTGACCTTCCATTTATCGAGGGTCAGGTAGGGCTGCCTCCCCTACCTGACCTTCCATTTATCGAGGGCCAGGTGGGGCCCAGAACCCTACCTGACCCATTTATTATAGATGGTTAGGTAGGGGCACCTCCCCTACCTGACCTTCCATTTATCGAGGGTTAGGTAGGGCCCAGACCCCTACCTGACCCATTTATTATAGATGGTCAGGTAGGGGCACCTCCTCCCCAACCTGACCTTCCATTTATCGAGGGTTAGGTAGGGCCTGACCCCTACCTGACCCATTTATTATAGATGGTCAGGTAGGGGCACCTCCCCTACCTGACCTTCTATTTATCGAGGGCCAGGTAGGGCCCAGAACCCTACCTGACCCATTTATTATAGATGGTCAGGTAGGGGCACCTCCCCTACCTGACCTTCCATTTATCGAGGGTTAGGTAGGGCCCAGATCCCTACCTGACCCATTTATTATAGATGGTCAGGTAGGGGCGCCTCCCCTACCTGACCTTCCATTTATCGAGGGTCAGGTACGGCTGCCTCCCCTACCTGACCTTCCATTTATCGAGGGTTAGGTAGGGCCCAGACCCCTACCTGACCCATTTATTATAGATGGTCAGGTAGAGGCGCCTCCCCTACCTGACCTTCCATTTATCGAGGGTTAGGTAGGGCCCAGACCCCTACCTGACCCATTTATTATAGATGGTCAGGTAGGGCTGCCTACCCTACCTGACCTTCCATTTATCGAGGGTCAGGTAGGCCTGCCTACCCTACCTGACCTTCCATTTATCGAGGGTCAGGTAGGGATGCCTCCCCTACCTGACCTTCTATTTATCGAGGGCCAGGTAGGGCCCAGAACCCTAACTGACCCATTTATTATAGATGGTCAGGTAGGGGCACCTCCCCTACCTGACCTTCCATTTATCGAGGGTTAGGTAGGGCCCAGACCCCTACCTGACCCATTTATTATAGATGGTTAGGTAGGGCTGCCTACCCTACCTGACCTTCAATTTATCGAGGGTCAGGTAGGGCTGCCTACCCTACCTGACCTTCCATTTATCGAGGGCCAGGTAGGGCCCAGAACCCTACCTGACCCATTTATTATAGATGGTCAGGTAGGGGCACCTCCCCTACCTGACCTTCCATTTATCGAGGACCAGGTAGGGCCCAGAACCCTACCTGACCCATTTATTATAGATGGTCAGGTAGGGCTGCCTACCCTACCTAACCTTCCATTTATCGAGGGCCAGGGAGGTCCCAGAACCCTACCTGACCCATTTATTATAGATGGTCAGGTAGGGGCACCTCCCCTACCTGACCTTCCATTTATCGAGGGTTAGGTAGGGCCCAGACCCCTACCTGACCCATTTATTATAGATGGTCAGGTAGGGGCACCTCCCCTACCTGACCTTCCATTTATCGAGGGTTAGGTAGGGCCCAGACCCCTACCTGACCCATTTATTATAGATGGTCAGGTAGGGGCACCTCCCCTACCTGACCTTCCATTTATCGAGGGTTAGGTAGGGCCCAGACCCCTACCTGACCCATTTATTATAGATGGTCAGGTAGGGCTGCCTACCCTTCCTGACCTTCCATTTATCGAGGGTCAGGTAGGGCTGCCTACCCTACCTGACCTTCCATTTATCGAGGGTCAGGTAGGGATGCCTCCCCTACCTGACCTTCTATTTATCGAGGGCCAGGTAGGGCCCAGAACCCTACCTGACCCATTTATTATAGATGGTCAGGTAGGGGCACCTCCCCTACCTGACCTTCCATTTATCGAGGGTTAGGTAGGGCCCAGATCCCTACCTGACCCATTTATTATAGATGGTCAGGTAGGGGCGCCTCCCCTACCTGACCTTCCATTTATCGAGGGTCAGGTACGGCTGCCTCCCCTACCTGACCTTCCATTTATCGAGGGTTAGGTAGGGCCCAGACCCCTACCTGACCCATTTATTATAGATGGTCAGGTAGAGGCGCCTCCCCTACCTGACCTTCCATTTATCGAGGGTTAGGTAGGGCCCAGACCCCTACCTGACCCATTTATTATAGATGGTCAGGTAGGGCTGCCTACCCTACCTGACCTTCCATTTATCGAGGGTCAGGTAGGCCTGCCTACCCTACCTGACCTTCCATTTATCGAGGGTCAGGTAGGGATGCCTCCCCTACCTGACCTTCTATTTATCGAGGGCCAGGTAGGGCCCAGAACCCTAACTGACCCATTTATTATAGATGGTCAGGTAGGGGCACCTCCCCTACCTGACCTTCCATTTATCGAGGGTTAGGTAGGGCCCAGACCCCTACCTGACCCATTTATTATAGATGGTCAGGTAGGGGCGCCTCCCCTACCTGACCTTCCATTTATCGAGGGTCAGGTACGGCTGCCTCCCCTACCTGACCTTCCATTTATCGAGGGCCAGGTAAGGCCCAGAACCCTACCTGACCAATTTATTATAGATGGTCAGGTAGGGGCACCTCCCCTACCTGACCTTCCATTTATCGAGGGCCAGGTAGGGCCCAGAACCCTACCTGACCCATTTATTATAGATGGTCAGGTAGGGCTGCCTACCCTACCTAACCTTCCATTTATCGAGGGCCAGGGAGGTCCCTGAACCCTACCTGACCCATTTATTATAGATGGTCAGGTAGGGGCACCTCCCCTACCTGACCTTCCATTTATCGAGGGTTAGGTAGGGCCCAGACCCCTACCTGACCCATTTATTATAGATGGTCAGGTAGGGGCACCTCCCCTACCTGACCTTCCATTTATCGAGGGTTAGGTAGGGCCAAGACCCCTACCTGACCCATTTATTATAGATGGTCAGGTAGGGGCACCTCCCCTACCTGACCTTCCATTTATCGAGGGTTAGGTAGGGGCCAGACCCCTACCTGACCCATTTATTATAGATGGTCAGGTAGGGCTGCCTACCCTACCTGACCTTCCATTTATCGAGGGTCAGGTAGGGCTGCCTACCCTACCTGACCTTCCATTTATTGAGGGTCAGGTAGGGCTGCCTACCCTACCTGACCTTCCATTTATCGAGGGTCAGGTAGGGATGCCTCCACTATGTGACCTTCTATTTATCGAGGGCCAGGTAGGGCCCAGAACCCTACCTGACCCATTTATTATAGATGGTCAGGTAGGGGCACCTCCCCTACCTGACCTTCCATTTATCGAGGGCCAGGTAGGGCCCAGACCCCTACCTGACCCATTTATTATAGATGGTCAGGTAGGGCTGCCTACCCTACCTGACATTCCATTTATCGAGGGTCAGGTAGGGCTGCCTACCCTACCTGACCTTCCATTTATCGAGGGTCAGGTAGGGATGCCTCCCCTACCTGACCTTCTATTTATCGAGGGCCAGGTAGGGCCCAGAACCCTACCTGACCCATTTATTATAGATGGTCAGGTAGGGGCACCTCCCCTACCTGACCTTCCATTTATCGAGGGTTAGGTAGGGCCCAGACCCCTACCTGACCCATTTATTATAGATGGTCAGGTAGGGCTGCCTACCCTACCTGACCTTCCATTTATCGAGGGTCAGGTAGGGCTGCCTACCCTACCTGACCTTCCATTTATCGAGGGTCAGGTAGGGATGCCTCCCCTACCTGACCTTCTATTTATCGAGGGCCAGGTAGGGCCCAGAACCCTAACTGACCCATTTATTATAGATGGTCAGGTAGGGGCACCTCCCCTACCTGACCTTCCATTTATCGAGGGTTAGGTAGGGCCCAGACCCCTACCTGACCCATTTATTATAGATGGTCAGGTAGGGGCGCCTCCCCTACCTGACCTTCCATTTATCGAGGGTCAGGTAGGGCTGCCTCCCCTACCTGACCTTCCATTTATTGAGGGTTAGGTAGGGCCCAGACTCCTACCTGACCCATTTATTATAGATGGTCAGGTAGGGGCACCTCCCCTACCTGACCTTCCATTTATCGAGGGTCAGGTAGGGCTGCCTCCCCTACCTGACCTTCTATTTATCGAGGGCCAGGTAGGGGCACCTCCCCTACCTGACCTTCCATTTATCGAGGGTCAGGTAGGGCTGCCTCCCCTACCTGACCTTCCATTTATCGAGGGTCAGGTAGGGCTGCCTCCCCTACCTGACCTTCCATTTATCGAGGGCCAGGTGGGGCCCAGAACCCTACCTGACCCATTTATTATAGATGGTTAGGTAGGGGCACCTCCCCTACCTGACCTTCCATTTATCGAGGGTTAGGTAGGGCCCAGACCCCTACCTGACCCATTTATTATAGATGGTCAGGTAGGGGCACCTCCTCCCCAACCTGACCTTCCATTTATCGAGGGTTAGGTAGGGCCTGACCCCTACCTGACCCATTTATTATAGATGGTCAGGTAGGGGCACCTCCCCTACCTGACCTTCCATTTATCGAGGGTTAGGTAGGGCCCAGACCCCTACCTGACCCATTTATTATAGATGGTTAGGTAGGGCTGCCTACCCTACCTGACCTTCAATTTATCGAGGGTCAGGTAGGGCTGCCTACCCTACCTGACCTTCCATTTATCGAGGGCCAGGTAGGGCCCAGAACCCTACCTGACCCATTTATTATAGATGGTCAGGTAGGGGCACCTCCCCTACCTGACCTTCCATTTATCGAGGACCAGGTAGGGCCCAGAACCCTACCTGACCCATTTATTATAGATGGTCAGGTAGGGCTGCCTACCCTACCTAACCTTCCATTTATCGAGGGCCAGGGAGGTCCCAGAACCCTACCTGACCCATTTATTATAGATGGTCAGGTAGGGGCACCTCCCCTACCTGACCTTCCATTTATCGAGGGTTAGGTAGGGCCCAGACCCCTACCTGACCCATTTATTATAGATGGTCAGGTAGGGGCACCTCCCCTACCTGACCTTCCATTTATCGAGGGTTAGGTAGGGCCCAGACCCCTACCTGACCCATTTATTATAGATGGTCAGGTAGGGGCACCTCCCCTACCTGACCTTCCATTTATCGAGGGTTAGGTAGGGCCCAGACCCCTACCTGACCCATTTATTATAGATGGTCAGGTAGGGCTGCCTACCCTTCCTGACCTTCCATTTATCGAGGGTCAGGTAGGGCTGCCTACCCTACCTGACCTTCCATTTATCGAGGGTCAGGTAGGGATGCCTCCCCTACCTGACCTTCTATTTATCGAGGGCCAGGTAGGGCCCAGAACCCTACCTGACCCATTTATTATAGATGGTCAGGTAGGGGCACCTCCCCTACCTGACCTTCCATTTATCGAGGGTTAGGTAGGGCCCAGATCCCTACCTGACCCATTTATTATAGATGGTCAGGTAGGGGCGCCTCCCCTACCTGACCTTCCATTTATCGAGGGTCAGGTACGGCTGCCTCCCCTACCTGACCTTCCATTTATCGAGGGTTAGGTAGGGCCCAGACCCCTACCTGACCCATTTATTATAGATGGTCAGGTAGAGGCGCCTCCCCTACCTGACCTTCCATTTATCGAGGGTTAGGTAGGGCCCAGACCCCTACCTGACCCATTTATTATAGATGGTCAGGTAGGGCTGCCTACCCTACCTGACCTTCCATTTATCGAGGGTCAGGTAGGCCTGCCTACCCTACCTGACCTTCCATTTATCGAGGGTCAGGTAGGGATGCCTCCCCTACCTGACCTTCTATTTATCGAGGGCCAGGTAGGGCCCAGAACCCTAACTGACCCATTTATTATAGATGGTCAGGTAGGGGCACCTCCCCTACCTGACCTTCCATTTATCGAGGGTTAGGTAGGGCCCAGACCCCTACCTGACCCATTTATTATAGATGGTCAGGTAGGGGCGCCTCCCCTACCTGACCTTCCATTTATCGAGGGTCAGGTACGGCTGCCTCCCCTACCTGACCTTCCATTTATCGAGGGTTAGGTAGGGCCCAGACCCCTACCTGACCCATTTATTATAGATGGTCAGGTAGGGCTGCCTACCCTACCTGACCTTCCATTTATCGAGGGTCAGGTAGGCCTGCCTACCCTACCTGACCTTCCATTTATCGAGGGTCAGGTAGGGATGCCTCCCCTACCTGACCTTCTATTTATCGAGGGCCAGGTAGGGCCCAGAACCCTAACTGACCCATTTATTATAGATGGTCAGGTAGGGGCACCTCCCCTACCTGACCTTCCATTTATCGAGGGTTAGGTAGGGCCCAGACCCCTACCTGACCCATTTATTATAGATGGTCAGGTAGGGGCGCCTCCCCTACCTGACCTTCCATTTATTGAGGGTCAGGTAGGGCTGCCTCCCCTACCTGACCTTCCATTTATTGAGGGTTAGGTAGGGCCCAGACCCCTACCTGACCCATTTATTATAGATGGTCAGGTAGGGGCACCTCCCCTACCTGACCTTCCATTTATCGAGGGTCAGGTAGGGCTGCCTACCCTACCTGACCTTCCATTTATCGAGGGTCAGGTAGGGCTGCCTACCCTACCTGACCTTCCAATTATCGAGGGTCAGGTAGGGCTGCCTCCCCTACCTGACCTTCTATTTATCGAGGGCCAGGTAGGGCTGCCTCCCCTACCTGACCTTCTATTTATCGAGGGCCAGGTAGGGGCACCTCCCCTACCTGACCTTCCATTTATCGAGGGTCAGGTAGGGATGCCTCCCCTATGTGACCTTCTATTTATCGAGGGCCAGGTAGGGCCCAGAACCCTACCTGACCCATTTATTATAGATGGTCAGGTAGGGGCACCTCCCCTACCTGACCTTCCATTTATCGAGGGTTAGGTAGGGCCCAGATCCCTACCTGACCCATTTATTATAGATGGTCAGGTAGGGGCGCCTCCCCTACCTGACCTTCCATTTATCGAGGGTCAGGTACGGCTGCCTCCCCTACCTGACCTTCCATTTATCGAGGGTTAGGTAGGGCCCAGACCCCTACCTGACCCATTTATTATAGATGGTCAGGTAGGGGCACCTCCCCTACCTGACCTTCCATTTATCGAGGGTTAGGTAGGGCCCAGACCCCTACCTGACCCATTTATTATAGATGGTCAGGTAGAGGCGCCTTCCCTACCTGACCTTCCATTTATCGAGGGTTAGGTAGGGCCCAGACCCCCTACCTGACCCATTTATTATAGATGGTCAGGTAGGGCTGCCTACCCTGCCTGACCTTCCATTTATCGAGGGTCAGGTAGGGCTGCCTACCCTACCTGACCTTCCATTTATCGAGGGTCAGGTAGGGATGCCTCCCCTACCTGACCTTCTATTTATCGAGGGCCAGGTAGGGCCCAGAACCCTAACTGACCCATTTATTATAGATGGTCAGGTAGGGGCACCTCCCCTACCTGACCTTCCATTTATCGAGGGTTAGGTAGGGCCCAGACCCCTACCTGACCCATTTATTATAGATGGTCAGGTAGGGGCGCCTCCCCTACCTGACCTTCCATTTATCGAGGGTCAGGTAGGGCTGCCTCCCCTACCTGACCTTCCATTTATTGAGGGTTAGGTAGGGCCCAGACCCCTACCTGACCCATTTATTATAGATGGTCAGGTAGGGGCACCTCCCCTACCTGACCTTCCATTTATCGAGGGTCAGGTAGGGCTGCCTCCCCTACCTGACCTTCCATTTATTGAGGGTTAGGTAGGGCCCAGACCCCTACCTGACCCATTTATTATAGATGGTCAGGTAGGGGCACCTCCCCTACCTGACCTTCCATTTATCGAGGGTCAGGTAGGGCTGCCTCCCCTACCTGACCTTCTATTTATCGAGGGCCAGGTAGGGGCACCTCCCCTACCTGACCTTCCATTTATCGAGGGTCAGGTAGGGCTGCCTACCCTACCTGACCTTCCATTTATCGAGGGTCAGGTAGAGCTGCCTCCCCTACCTGACCTTCCATTTATCGAGGGTCAGGTAGGGCTGCCTCCCCTACCTGACCTTCCATTTATCGAGGGCCAGGTAGGGCCCAGAACCCTACCTGACCCATTTATTATAGATGGTTAGGTAGGGGCACCTCCCCTACCTGACCTTCCATTTATCGAGGGTTAGGTAGGGCCCAGACCCCTACCTGACCCATTTATTATAGATGGTCAGGTAGGGGCACCTCCCCAACCTGACCTTCCATTTATCGAGGGTTAGGTAGGGCCTGACCCCTACCTGACCCATTTATTATAGATGGTCAGGTAGGGGCACCTCCCCTACCTGACCTTCCATTTATCGAGGGTTAGGTAGGGCCCAGACCCCTACCTGACCCATTTATTATAGATGGTTAGGTAGGGCTGCCTACCCTACCTGACCTTCCATTTATCGAGGGCCAGGTAGGGCCCAGAACCCTACCTGACCCATTTATTATAGATGGTCAGGTAGGGGCACCTCCCCTACCTGACCTTCCATTTATCGAGGACTAGGTAGGGCCCAGAACCCTACCTGACCCATTTATTATAGATGGTCAGGTAGGGGCACCTCCCCTACCTGACCTTCCATTTATCGAGGGTTAGGTAGGGCCCAGACCCCTACCTGACCCATTTATTATAGATGGTTAGGTAGGGCTGCCTACCCTACCTGACCTTCAATTTATCGAGGGTCAGGTAGGGCTGCCTACCCTACCTGACCTTCCATTTATCGAGGGCCAGGTAGGGCCCAGAACCCTACCTGACCCATTTATTATAGATGGTCAGGTAGGGGCACCTCCCCTACCTGACCTTCCATTTATCGAGGGTTAGGTAGGGCCCAGACCCCTACCTGACCCATTTATTATAGATGGTCAGGTAGGGGCACCTCCCCTACCTGACCTTCCATTTATCGAGGGTTAGGTAGGGCCCAGACCCCTACCTGACCCATTTATTATAGATGGTCAGGTAGGGGCACCTCCCCTACCTGACCTTCCATTTATCGAGGGTTAGGTAGGGCCCAGACCCCTACCTGACCCATTTATTATAGATGGTCAGGTAGGGCTGCCTACCCTACCTGACCTTCCATTTATCGAGGGTCAGGTAGGGCTGCCTACCCTACCTGACCTTCCATTTATCGAGGGTCAGGTAGGGATGCCTCCCCTACCTGACCTTCTATTTATCGAGGGCCAGGTAGGGCCCAGAACCCTACCTGACCCATTTATTATAGATGGTCAGGTAGGGGCACCTCCCCTACCTGACCTTCCATTTATCGAGGGTTAGGTAGGGCCCAGATCCCTACCTGACCCATTTATTATAGATGGTCAGGTAGGGGCGCCTCCCCTACCTGACCTTCCATTTATTGAGGGTCAGGTAGGGCTGCCTCCCCTACCTGACCTTCCATTTATTGAGGGTTAGGTAGGGCCCAGACCCCTACCTGACCCATTTATTATAGATGGTCAGGTAGGGGCACCTCCCCTACCTGACCTTCCATTTATCGAGGGTCAGGTAGGGCTGCCTACCCTATCTGACCTTCCATTTATCGAGGGTCAGGTAGGGCTGCCTACCCTACCTGACCTTCCAATTATCGAGGGTCAGGTAGGGCTGCCTCCCCTACCTGACCTTCTATTTATCGAGGGCCAGGTAGGGCTGCCTCCCCTACCTGACCTTCCATTTATCGAGGGTCAGGTAGGGCTGCCTCCCCTACCTGACCTTCCATTTATCGAGGGTTAGGTAGGGCCCAGACCCCTACCTGACCCATTTATTATAGATGGTCAGGTAGGGGCACCTCCCCTACCTGACCTTCTATTTATCGAGGGCCAGGTAGGGCCCAGAACCCTACCTGACCCATTTATTATAGATGGTCAGGTAGGGGCACCTCCCCTACCTGACCTTCCATTTATCGAGGGATAGGTAGGGCCCAGACCCCTACCTGACCCATTTATTATAGATGGTCAGGTAGGGCTGCCTACCCTACCTGACCTTCCATTTATCGAGGGTCAGGTAGGGCTGCCTACCCTACCTGACCTTCCATTTATCGAGGGTCAGGTACGGCTGCCTCCCCTACCTGACCTTCCATTTATTGAGGGTTAGGTAGGGCCCAGACCCCTACCTGACCCATTTATTATAGATGGTCAGGTAGGGGCACCTCCCCTACCAGACCTTCCATTTATCGAGGGTCAGGTAGGGCTGCCTACCCTACCTGACCTTCCATTTATCGAGGGTCAGGTAGGGCTGCCTACCCTACCTGACCTTCCATTTATCGAGGGTCAGGTAGGGCTGCCTCCCCTACCTGACCTTCTATTTATCGAGGGCCAGGTAGGGCTGCCTCCCCTACCTGACCTTCTATTTATCGAGGGCCAGGTAGGGGCACCTCCCCTACCTGACCTTCCATTTATCGAGGGTCAGGTAGGGCTGCCTCCCCTACCTGACCTTCCATTTATCGAGGGTCAGGTACGGCTGCCTCCCCTACCTGACCTTCCATTTATTGAGGGTTAGGTAGGGCCCAGACCCCTACCTGACCCATTTATTATAGATGGTCAGGTAGGGGCACCTCCCCTTCCAGACCTTCCATTTATCGAGGGTCAGGTAGGGCTGCCTACCCTACCTGACCTTCCATTTATCGAGGGTCAGGTAGGGATGCCTCCCCTACCTGACCTTCTATTTATCGAGGGCCAGGTAGGGCCCAGAACCCTACCTGACCCATTTATTATAGATGTCAGGTAGGGGCGCCTCCCCTACCTGACCTTCCATTTATCGAGGGTTAGGTAGGGCCCAGACCCCTACCTGACCCATTTATTATAGATGGTCAGGTAGGGGCACCTCCCCTACCAGACCTTCCATTTATCGAGGGTCAGGTAGGGCTGCCTACCCTACCTGACCTTCCATTTATCGAGGGTCAGGTAGGGCTGCCTACCCTACCTGACCTTCCATTTATCGAGGGTCAGGTAGGGCTGCCTCCCCTACCTGACCTTCTATTTATCGAGGGCCAGGTAGGGCTGCCTCCCCTACCTGACCTTCTATTTATCGAGGGCCAGGTAGGGGCACCTCCCCTACCTGACCTTCCATTTATCGAGGGTCAGGTAGGGCTGCCTCCCCTACCTGACCTTCCATTTATCGAGGGTCAGGTAGGGCTGCCTCCCCTACCTGACCTTCCATTTATCGAGGGTCAGGTAGGGCTGCCTCCCCTACCTGACCTTCCATTTATCGAGGGTCAGGTAGGGCTGCCTCCCCTACCTGACCTTCCATTTATCGAGGGTCAGGTAGGGCTGCCTCCCCTACCTGACCTTCCATTTATCGAGGGTCAGGTAGGGCTGCCTCCCCTACCTGACCTTCCATTTATCGAGGGTCAGGTAGGGCTGCCTCCCCTACCTGACCTTCTATTTATCGAGGGCCAGGTAGGGCCCAGAACCCTACCTGACCCATTTATTATAGATGGTCAGGTAGGGGCACCTCCCCTACCTGACCTTCCATTTATCGAGGGTTAGGTAGGGCCCAGACCCCTACCTGACCCATTTATTATAGATGGTCAGGTAGGGGCACCTCCCCAACCTGACCTTCCATTTATCGAGGGTTAGGTAGGGCCCAGACCCCTACCTGACCCATTTATTATAGATGGTCAGGTAGGGCTGCCTACCCTACCTGACCTTCCATTTATCGAGGGTCAGGTAGGATGCAGGCCGCATATAAACTACCTTCACATTGCTACCAACCATAGGACGAATATAGTTACGAGGGCATTAAAGAGATGGCGTTACGAGAAATCCCATTCGCTCCGTTTTTCTTTACATTTCTTTTTTGTTTGCTTTCAAAATATCGCCGATGTTTTTTTATATTCATTAGTCGAAAGTTCTCTTTTCGGAAAATGGCTTGGTTTTCTGACAAATCTTTTATCCGATCTTATTCCGCTTTATTTTAATTAAATAAAAGCTTTGCTTTTAAGTGTTCGAATCAATAAATGTTTTAGAAATCAATGAATCAATAAATGTTTTATAACCTTTATTAAAGACCAAAATAATGTAGAAACACTATTTTAATTTTTGTCTGGTTTAATTTCAATCTGTATGTTTCTAATCTTTATCTTAATGCACATAATTGCCAGCTAAGCCATTCTCGGTTTTTTTTCTTTTTTATTTCTACGTGATTTTATGTATTATTCATCCACTGTTTTTGATGGTTCTACAGTCGTTTCGCATACTGAGAAATTCTTTTTTGTAGATAGGTTTTTGATTGGAAATTTACTATCAAGGGGGGGTAAAAAAGTTTCCAGTTGGCAAAACGTCCGTGACACCTTTTTGGTCAGACATTTATGTTTGAAATTCCTGCAACCCATGGAGGAGCAAGTTGTTCCTTTGGGGTAAAAATTTTTTATGGATTTATGTATTCCCTTCCCCCTTTTTTCCTTTTTTGTATATTTTTGTCATAGTGTTTTATATTTGTTAATTGTATAAAAATTTGATTTGATTTGAAATCCCTTTCTCAATCCTGAGGTTACGATTTTAAAGGACTTCATTGTGTAATGCGGAATGAGGAAGTTGCATGATTTTTTTAATCGATTCTTCTTGCAAAAATAAGCAACTACCCAAAATTTAAGGCCGATCGAGAAATTTCTTGATTGCCAAAAAAATTAACAAAAAATCCCCTTTTTAAAAGCGAGCGAAAACGCCAAGAGTTTGGGATGTGACGTCATCATACGATAAACATTGTTGGAAAGCAATGGAGTTGATGGTACGATTGTTGACATCTTTAAACAATAAGTGTTTTCAGTCACGTGTTTATTTCTCGACTTTTAAATTAAAATATAATCACTTGTACATTTTTTTTTAAAAATTGGCTAGATATTTCATTTTACCATACAAAAAACCATATGGAACTCTTGAATGTTTATAAAAAATCTGACACATGCAACTTCCTTATTGCATTTGCTAAACTTACGTGTATCGTCTATGATCATTGCAAATCCAGTATGTTCATTTAATTAATTTCAAAGTTAATATTTTCTGGAAATACATTAGATTGTAGAAAGAAGATGGATAAGGTAAGCAAACATTTCCTTTATTTTAATTAAAAATATAGCAAAAAAACTGTTACTAGAAAGCAAGTATTAAATGCTTCCAGTATTCAGATCAACGGCAAGATCTATTTATCCTTTGATAATCATAAGGATATAAAAAATATTAAGCTAAAAATAAGTTAATAGTGGAAATAAATACTGTTTTAATGAAAGGAAATTTATGATATTTATTATTCTTTTGTACACTGTTAAAAAAAGTAGTTCAACCTTTCACCAAAAACTTTCAACCTTTCACCATAAACTGGTTCAAATTTAGCTGCAACCAAGGTTTGGTAACAGGTTTCACCAAGTTTTACTAGTTAAAATACCAAAAATTGGTGCTTGCACTAGTGAAAAACCGAAAACTTGGTGAAACCTGTTACCAAACCTTGGTTGCAGCTAAATTGGAACCAGTTTATGGTGAAAGGTTGAACTAATTTTTTTAACAGTGTATGACAGCAATATATTTTTCAGTTTGTAATTTCTTTAAAAATTACCAGTCTAATTACTCGAAGTATACTAGTAATTAAAAAAGAAAACTAAAAAATGCATATATGCATGAAAATATAACTAAGAATGAAGAAATCCCTTCTGAAAAGCCCCTTGAACTATCTGTTCCAAACTCAATGGTTGGTAGCAATGTGAAGGTAGTTTATATGCGCCCAGGCCCCTACCTGACCCATTTATTATAGATATGCAGGTAGCATATAAACTACCTTCACATTGTCTTCATCCAATTTTTGTCATTGATGGCCAAATTTCGTCTAATTCTAGTTTAACCCTTTATGTCCCGACGGGACTTTTAAGTCCCACTTGCCAATGTTCCAAATTCGTCCAATTTTCGTCATGTAAGGCCAAATTTAGTTTACTTATAGTTGCAGTAACGTAAACTTGACATATTTTGGATGAGAACGAGGAAAATAATTTGGGGCATAAAGGGTTAAGTTACGTAAACTTAACATATCTGGTATGAGTAGAGAGCCTGTATACGAGAGAGAGACGACAACTCGCTGAAAAGCGTCTCTGCGCATCCTTGCGCGCAGTTAAAACTGTCCAAATCTCCAATTCTGTCCAAACTGTATCATGCCGCTTCTCTCGCTCCCATGCTAATCCTATGAAGGGAAACTTGCGGTGAACAGAAAACGCTGTTGACCAATCAGCACGCTATACCGGGTTGTCGCCTCTCTCTCGTATACAGGCTCTCTAGGTATGAGCTTTGCTACTAGGGATGCATCCCCACACTGTTTTTTTATTTCCCTTATCGCCTATGGCATTATATTCTCTGTTTTAGTGCTTTGGGAATTAATGAGGTATTCTCACGTTTTGAGATTAAGTTTTATTAAAATAGTAGATAAAAAACCATGAAGAATGACGTTTACATGAAGTATTTTCGTAACCTAGTTTCTGAGATATAAATTTTTGAAATTTCGCTTTTTGTTTGGGCGCGAAAACACTTTCGAATCACAAATCATGCGCTGTGAGGTCACATCCAATAGAAGCCCGTTTTCTGATAAAACGTGACTTTTCTGACGTTTTAGCAAAAATAAAATTGAATTTTAAATGATTTAAAACCCATTTTTGAACTTAAAAATCAGAAATTTGGGAGTTTTAAACCATAATGTATCGAAAAAGTATAAAATCAGGCAAATCCCTCACTCATGCAAATACCTCATTATAGGGATGTAAGTGGGAGATCCTTTAAAAAATAACTAAATAAATTAAATGAAAAAACTTTGTTCATAAAGATGTTAATAGATGGCGCCAATATATTTAACTGGGATACGTGTTCGATTCCGATATTAACCAGTTGCATGAACTTGACATATTAGGTATGTGCTTCTATGGTTTGTATCCGCTGGTCTGTATCCGCTATCTGTATCCGCTGGCTTCACATGGCATGTTCGATGTCCAAAATCCAACACTAATATTTTTTCCCTCATTTTCTCAAACGTTTTTTTATGTCGTCGAACCCTAATGTTGGATACCATAACCACGAGAAGTATTACTGTCAGTTTGCCTCAAGTTGAGCTTTGCTGTGGCTAGTTCACATCAGCGGTGGTATGGTTTCGAATGATAAATCGTAAATTTTTGAGATCAAGATCATGAATCACGATCATGAAAAATCATAAATTTGTATTTTTATGACTTAGGTAAATGACTAAAAGTGTTCTTAGATCATAAAAACAAAATTTAAAAAAATCTTTTGACCTAGCGACTAGCGAACTAGCGACGGCCAGAGCTCAACTTGAGCTCAGAGCACTAGAACAGAGAGTCCGTCGCCATAGGCGCTAATGGAAATCGAAAAGTTGGATGGGTGTGGGGCTATTTTGGCGCTGCGATCGCATCAACGTCACGAGAGGCGGGATGGAAAAGCCTGATTGGTTGAGAAAAACTTTTTCCTTCTCCTTCGAAAATAGAAGATTGAGTGACAGCCAATCATAGGTTTGATCTCTCTGTCAATCATTTAGTTCATCGTGGCGCCCTCATAACCATCCAACTTTTGAATATATCGTTTTGGACCCTCTGTTAGGATTTTTCTCTGTGAACTCGAGGCAGACAAACAATGAATTATATTTCCAGAGCAATCAACCAAGCAGTGGAATCCTGCCTGATGGGAAGTTTAGTAATCGACTTTAGAAAATCGGGTGGCAACCACCTAGTCATCTCGATTGCTGTGCCAGTCCAAACACCTGTACTGCTGCTCCGGAACCCACCCCTCCCCTCTGCAGCGTGAGACAGGTATAAGTTTCTTTTTTTATGACAGTAATTATTTTCGGTGTGTCACATCCTATTATACTCTGTTTATTTAGAATTGGTGCCTGAAAAATATTGCTTTCCCTCTCGCCAAAAGCGTAACCATAGTTACGCTCTTCGCGCAGCCTAAGAGACTGGTTGTATTTTTCTACTGCAGTTGGGGGAGGCTGGTTAGAAAATATAAGGCGCATCTTTGGTGTATATTTTACCGGTTTACGGAAGTCAGGTGGGGAAAAAGTAAAAGGGCCTTCATCGTCGCTTTGACGTTTATAGTAGCCGGGGGCTGGGGAAGGAAATATTTGGTTCTTCCGTATTATCCCGTCGACCGTGCCGCTGAATTTGAAATCGTAATAAAGTTTATTGACTTTTCTATAGCTGTGACGCTGAAAGGTCGACGGGATGATACGTAAGTACCTAATATTTTCAGCCGTCTATTCAAAATGAATATATAGTATAGACTATAGAACTATGCGGAAGTAGCAGTGATAAATTTGGTACTTACGTATTATTCCGTCGACCGTTTTGTGGCCGTCGAATTTAGCGGCACAGCTACAGAACAGTCAATGGGCTTTGATTACATTTTTGAATTCAGCGGCACGGTCGACGGTATAATACTCATAGGTTTTTATAATGGAATCATGTCCTCACCCAAATAACACTTTGTTCTTGTGTGCTTCGGGAATTCGGAATTGACAGCGGATAAGCTCGTTTGATTGGTTCGAAAGCGGGGACATTATCGAACTGTAAATGTAAAAACTAATAAAATGAGCTTAGTTGCCAAGAGTCGGGATTGCCGAAATTTGCCAAACCAGACAGTAGTGTTTGATATTAAGGTGACGATGTGTTAAGGCCGTATTCACCCCTAACCTAACTTATGATTCACCTGAAATCAAAGCTTCTTCTGGTAGTTGTGGAAAAAGCTTGGGTATTTACGGTATTATCCCGTCGACCGATCAGTGACTGTCAAATTCAGCGGCACAGCCATAGAAAAGTCAATGGGTTGTTTATACCGTTTTCGAATTCAGCGGTACGGTCGACGGGATAATACGTAAGAACCAAAGCGTGATTCCAGGTTAATTTTAGGTGAAAATCAGGGTGAATACAGCCCTAACTGTGCTTGTTGAAATTGTAGTGTCAGATTAAACGATTTCTTCCTTTGGTCCATGGTTTTCCCCCTTTAAAAAAACATGATGGACGCGCGTTTAAATTTATGCCTCGGATTTCCTTAAAAATCTAATTTCTTTACATATCTCTATACAGGGTGTTTCAGAGAAATGTTTCTGGAACAGCTTTAGAAAGAGTCCACCATTCGCCATGTTTGCCCACAGCTCAATGAGGAAGTTGCATGATTTTTTTTATTTTTTTAATCTATTCCTCTTGCAAAAATAAGCAACTACCCAAAATTTGAGGCCGATCGAGAAATTTTTTGATTGTCAAAAAAATTAACAAAAATCCCCTTTTTAAAAGCGCGCGAAAACGCCAAGAGTTTGGATGTGACGTCATCTTATACTAAACATTGTTGTAAAGCAATGGAGTTGATGGTATTATTAGTGGGATTTCTAACTTCACGAAAATGGGTTTCGCGTGCTTTTTCGTGATTATGCTTAGTGAAAATAGCCATTTTGTTCCTTAGAATCTGTAGTTTACGAATCGCGATGGTGGACACTTCGGGTCAGCGCCAGGGGATGGTGAGAGGCGCAGAAGTGGAAAATCGACGAGTTTCAATTTTGTGTTGTTTGGAGTCAAAATAGTTCCTTTTATTTTTTTAATTTGCTCAAATGCTCCATAATACGAGAGAGGCGAGGGAGGACTAACGGGACATAGAGTTTGGAAAGGATCAGTTCACTCCAGTCGAAGGGGTGGAAGGATAAAGGGGAACGTAAAAATTTGTAAGCCTATTTTCTCTGAGGCGCAGGCTTATAGTCGTCCATTAACGTAATGAAAGGTGCCATTCTTTTCCTTATTCTCAGGCGAGAAAGAATTGCGATAGTAGAAATCTGGCAACGCTCACTAGGGGTAGGGAGAGGGACAGGAAAAAATTACGAAAATCAACAATATCTCATGAAAAATAATTTCTTTTCTGAACCAACTGCGGTTGAATGTTTTGTAAAATGACCCCAAAAAAGGGTAAAATACATTAAACCGATTTTCGAACGATTCTTCTACTTAAAATGGGGCCTGAAAGGTGTAGAAAAAAATTAGGGGAAATTCTCGACTTTTAAGTCTTTTAAAAACTTATTTTTCCTCGTGAAGAAGCACTAATTTCAGGCTAATTTTTCCCTTTATACACTTAAGAATACGAAATACCATTGTAGACATCTGGGACCTGCGATTAAGGAGGGGGACAGAGGCAGAAAAAAATATTCCTGTTTTTATACTCTTCGTGGGAGTAAAATTCTAAATTTTCTACTTTTAGTAGAGTCATAAGTGGTGCAAATAAAGAAGATACATGCCTGACAAGTCTAACAGCCCGTTAGAAAAGAGTTCCTCCCATTGGAAGGTGAAATGGAAGGGTTAAGCGGAACATAAGGAATTATATGGAATGTTTTGAAAAAAATTGTGTCTATTTTAGTGAAATAATGTAGAAATCTATTTGAGCAGGTTCTAAGTAATCTGTAGAACTGGAAATGCAACAATAAGTAACTTTCATTCTCGACCGAGGATAATAATTGGGGCAGAAAAAAAGTTAAAATTATACTTTACTGAGAAAAAGAGTAATTATCATGTTTAAAATGTTTTCAGGACTGACATTTTTGATTGGGGTCACTCAAGGTGGTCTATCCTGAGAAGCATAAACTCATCTTTGGGGGTTGAATGGATGAAATGGAATACAAATTATATTCTTTGACAAATGGCGTGAAATTTCTTGAAAGAGAGTGATAATAAACAAATCAATTTCTCTCTCCAACTCTCTCGAATAGGTTACCCGACAATGAAATTTGGGAATCAAGACAAGGGTCCGTGGTCGGCGCAGAAAAATTTTATACATTAAATTTTAGTTTGTATAACTGTCTAAATAAGATAAAATATCCCTAAAATAAGAAAATTCATTGCAAACATGAAGGAGACCCATGTTAAAACTGTTTCTTGGAGGGTAAGATGATAAAATAGAATATTAGGGGGTATTACATTTTACTATTTTACTAAAAAGTGATAATTTCTCGCAAAAATGCATTAAAAGGATTCGATTTTCCAATTTTACTCCATGGAATATCATACGTATAAGATAAATCTGTAGTATTAGGCAGGGGAAGGTTAGTTGGGCAAAAAACCCTGTAATTATTACAAATTTAAGACATTTAAATATTTCTCAAAAAATTAGAATATTATAAAGTTTTTTTGCCCAACTAACCTTCCCCTGCTACAGATTTATCTTATACGTATCATATTCCATGGAGTAAAATTGGAAAATCGAATCCTTTTAATGCATTTTTGCGAGAAATTCTCACTTTTTAGTAAAATAGTAAAATGTAATACCCCCTAATATTCTATTTTATCATCTTACCCTCCAAGAAACAGTTTTAACATGGGTCTCCTTCATGTTTGCAATGAATTTTCTTATTTTAGGGATATTTTATCTTATTTAGACACAGTTATACAAACTAAAATTTAATGTATAAAATTTTTCTGCGCCGACCACGGACCCTTGTCTTGATTCCCAAATTTCATTGTCGGGTAACCTATTCGAGAGAGTTGGAGAGAGAAATTGATTTGTTTATTATCACTCTCTTTCAAGAAATTTCACGCCATTTGTCAAAGAATATAATTTGTATTCCATCTCATCCATTCAACCCCCAAAGATGAGTTTATGCTTCTCAGGATAGACCACCTTGAGTGACCCCAATCAAAAATTTCAGTCCTGAAAACATTTTAAACAGGATAATTACTCTTTTTCTCAGTAAAGTATAATTTTAACTTTTTTCTGCCCCAATTATTATCCTCAGTCGAGAATGAAAGTTACTTATTGTCGCATTTCCAGTTCTACAGATTACATAGAACCTGCTCAAATAGATTTCTACATTATTTCACTAAAATAGACACAATTTTTTTCAAAACATCCCAAATAATTCCTTATGTTCCGCTTAACCCTTCCATTTCACCTTCCAATTTGAGGAACTCTTTTCTAACGGGCTGTTAGACTTGTCAGGCATGTATCTTCTTTATTTGCACCACTTATGACTCTACTAAAAGTAGAAAATTTAGAATTTTACTCCCACGAAGAGTATAAAAACAGGAATATTTTTTTCTGCCCCTGTCCCCCTCCTTAATCGCAGGTCCCAGATGTCTACAATGGTATTTCGTATTCTTAAGTGTATAAAGGGAAAAATTAGCCTGAAATTAGTGCTTCTTCACGAGGAAAAATAAGTTTTTAAAAGACTTAAAAGTCGAGAATTTCCCCTAATTTTTTTCTACACCTTTCAGGCCCCATTTTAAGTAGAAGAATCGTTCGAAAATCGGTTTAATGTATTTTACCCTTTTTTGGGGTCATTTTACAAAACATTCAACCGCAGTTGGTGCAGAAAAGAAATTATTTTTCATGATATATTGCTGATTTTCGTAATTTTTTCCTGTCCCTCTCCCTACCCCTAGTGAGCGTTGCCAGATTTCTACTATCGCAATTCTTTCTCGCCTGAGAATAAGGAAAAGAATGGCACCTTTCATTACGTTAATGGACGACTATAAGCCTGCGCCTCAGAGAAAATAGGCTTACAAATTTTTACGTTCCACTTTATCCTTCCACCCCTTCGACTGGAGTGAACTGATCGTTTCCAAACTCTATGCCCCCTTTAGTCCTCCCTCGCCTCTCTCGTATTATGGAGTATTTGAGCAAATTAAAAAAATAAAAGGAACCATTTTGACTCCAAACAACACAAAATTGAAACTCGTCGTTTTTCCACTTCTGCGCCTCTCACCATCCCCTGGCGCAGACCCGAAGTGTCCACCATCGCGATTCGTAAACTACAGATTCTAAGGAACAAAATGGCTATTTTCACTAAGCATAATCACGAAAAAGCACGCGAAATCAAGTTAGAAAACCCCCTATATTGTTGATGTCATCATACGATTTAAACAATAAACATTTTCAGTCACGTGTTTTTTTCTCGACTTTTAAATTAACATATTTAATTACCTGTACATTGAAAAACTGACTAGATATTTCATTTTACCATACAAAAAACCATACGGAACACTTGTTTGTTTTTGAAAATCTGACACACGCAACTTCCTTATTGATGACCAATAAGTTTTTAGTCATCATTTAAGCTGTGGGATCATATCTCTATTGTTGTTAGTAACAACAATTTTAGGGATCTAATCATTAATATTATAGTGATATATTAATGATTGACTAGTAGGTGATTCTGAATTACCTATAGGCATTGGCGTCGCCGGCCCCTGAAAATTGGGGGGGGGGTGACCCAAGGATTTGGAATTCCACCACAGAGGGATTTTACAAAAACATGATCATCCACCCTTAAAATAAATATTTTATTTCGCTTAATTTTACTTTTTACGCTTTTATTTAGCCCAGTGATTTTAAGGTGGCTTTGTGAATCAATTTAATAAACTTTCACTTCAACTTTTTTGTAAATTTTTGTAACTTTCAACTGAGAAGGGGGAGGAGATCTGGGGTCGTTCCCCAGAATTTTTTTTGAAATTTGACCTTTTAAAACCTCAGTGGTTTAAAACAGGGTCAAACTCATTTTGAGTGTAATATGATTTTCGACAATTACAAAATCAAATTTTATGCTTCAAATCAATGCTGTAGCTGGATTTATTTTCTGGGAGAAGGGCTCGTCTCATTATTAGGGTAGGTGGGGGTAAAAACCCGCAAGGGGCAAAACCACGCACCGCGATTTTTAATTGTTAATGATCGACTCAAAAGTTGAAAACCAGGTGGTTGGTTTGTCTTATTGTGACCTATTGTTCTACGAAAGTTCGTACCCCTAAGTCACTCATGAGTTTAAAAAATGCTGCAAGTTTGTTTTTCATCATTTAGATGTAATTTTTCTGATCTTTTACTTAAACATTACATAAAATGGGGCTTGAGGAGAAATGCATTCAAATAGCCCAATGATAAAATAGCAATTCAACTTCAGTTTCATTTTGTAAGAATTGCCTCAACATGTCTATAAAAATAATAAGGCTTGTTTTTCAAAATAAAGTAAAACGGGGCAAATCCACGCAGCTTAAAAAGCTCAGGAATTCGTCCCAAAAAGAAAATGGGACTACTTGATCTCTAAAGAGGTTAATAAAGGTGTCCGAGATGCCAACCCTCTACCTGAAACCATCCTTTCTCCCTTTTGAAAGATATCTATGCAATCTGAAATGAATTGCTACAACAGGTTGACAATTTTCATTAAAACTGATCATATTTATATTTAATATTGTTAGTTGGCTTAGAAATATTAAAACAACATGAGGAGGATTATTTCTAGTGTTTTTATAAAGAAAAATTCTGTTTATCCATGTTTATTTCACCCCCTTTCGACGACAATGTTAAAAATACTGAAAATTGCGTGGCTTTGCCTCCACCTATCCTACTTTATTTTGCTCGAATCAAAATTTTTGATGTTGAAATAATTTCCCCCATACTCAGCATTGGCTATTCTATATGAAAAAGTATTCTAAATAATTGGGACTCCTCTTATAAGCGCCTCTTATGTTAGGGGCTATCCTTTATATGATTTAACCCCTTAACAGTGTGGCCCGAACTGAGCTCAGGCAACTACTATATACGTGCAGAATTTGTGATGCCCGAACTGAGTTCGGTTTGGAGAAAAATTAACGTTTCCGTTTCGTGAAGCCCAAACTGAGTTCGTTTCGATGATGATAGTGATTTTTCTTTGTTTAGTTAGAGATTGTGATGAGACATTATGTTTGGATAAAATCTTTCCCCTAATTGGATAAGATGTGTGTGTAATCCAATACTTTTTTATATGTATGTTAAAATACTTAATACTCTTGTAATTTCATTTAAATTTTTATTTTTGTTATAAAAACTATTTTCCAACACTAATCATAATACAGGGTGTTCGGAAACACCGTGGACAAACTTTAAGGGGTGGTAGAGGGGACCTAGACAAGCATATTTCGAATGGAAATGGGGGGGGGGTCGCAGATGCACCGTTAAAGAGCTAGAACCCCTATGTCCAGCACAGCTCCAAGGGAGGGGCACTTTTCTAGACAAGATCCCCATTGGGAGTATAGGGGCCCTCCCCCAGAAAAAAATTTGAAATTTGACGTGTAAAAGTAGGGTTTAAACTCACATTTTTAGAAACGTTTTGAGTCTAACGGGGGCCACTTTTCACTATTACCTTCTAATTTTTCACCCCAAATATTGGGGATTTCCTAAAAAATTATCACTGAAGATCCCCTGGTGGTACAAAAGGGGGGCATGGGGGCCTCCCCCGAAAAAAATTTTGAAATTAGACCGGTAAAAGTAGGGTTTTTACTCATTTTGATAACCTTTTTGGGTTCCCAAGGAGGGGGCACTGTCCAGAGTGCCACCCCGCTGGATCCGCACCTGTATCAGACACTTATCTGAAACACCCTGTGTATTCCTGAAATATAATTTCAATGATCAGTTTTACCAGAAAACTGATGATCAGGTTGAGGTATTCAAGATTTTTTTTTTCATCCCCCTATACCTTAGGGCTTAGGGGGTTGATAGAGTTTTTAAGGCTGGATCAAGGTGAAATTTACACCATAGTTTATTCAAAGGCAAGCAGTTTCTAATATTTTTGTGGATTTCGAAGTATTTAATACCTTTTATAAAAGTTTGATACTACCCCCCGAGTAGCAAACTTTATGCAAAATTTCATTCCATCCTCCAATGCATCAAAGAAATTTGATTTTTAAAATAATCTTTGGGATCTATGTATTGTATATTCGAGCACTTCTTACTATCAGACTCTCTCCAAACCTTTGGTCAGTTCCTTGAAAATTAATTTTAATTAGTTAATTACATAATTGTGTATATTACATACAATATACAATGAATGATATAATCTCAAAATACAAATGTAAAATGATGAAAATAGTTTTGATCTTTCTTACAATTTTTGTTTTCTCAGCATTATAGATCACGATGCGAAATTGATTTTTCTATTCCTATGCATTATGATACCCTTTAAAACTATCTGATTGTTGATGGCTTTAATTAAAAAAAGCATTTATTTCTTTTTCTTATTCTCTTTAATTCATCGGATTCTTAGATTGATCTTGTACTAATAATAAAATAGCCTAAAAATAGTTTTGAAAACATTTATACTTCTATGTCATCTACTTTAGCATATTAAAATGCTTAAAGGGTAAAAAAAGTAATGTAAAGCTTTATAGTGTTTGTGGGGTTTAGAATGTGTGATGAAAACTGTTTCAATACGTAAAAATAGTATACAATTGTGCTGATAGATGGCAGCACCACAATAATAACTCAGCGGTTCCACTCCTAGCGGGCTAGTAGGAGTTTTTCTTAGTCCAAAGCTAAGATATCCTAAATTTGGAAAAAAAATCATGGTAAATAACAGATTATAAAATAATAAACACACCGCCATTATTAATAGACATTAGAGTAAATTTTCCGAGATTGGAACCCTAGACCTCTTATTTCTGCCTATATCCGTTCACCCCAAAAATTCAGGAAGACGAGGTTAAACTCTCAATATAAATGTTAAAATCAGCGTTATAAATTGGGAAAAAAATCCACTGGTCCTGAGGACCAGTGCTTTACCAATCTTACTGGTCCGCAACAAAAATTACTGGTCCGACAAATCAAAAAGGACAAGTTTAAATATCATTATAAAGTAACTATTGCACTGAATGTGAGTACCAAATAGTAATGTTAAAAATTAATACATATGCATGCAATAATAAGTTACCAGCTGTAAATATAAAATTTATATGAAATAATTTATAAAATGAAATTATGAGAAATAAGCAATAGCTCAAAATAATCAAATAATTTTGAAAATATCTTATTTATTAAATACTCTTCTTGATTAAATAATATTTCACTAACTGGCAAAATCCATTCAAAATCAACTAACAAATTCAAAAAATATGAAATTTTCTTGAATAAATGATATTGTACACAAATTAATACATAAATTAACTGGAAAGGATATTTTTTCACCACTGGTCCGGCGGACCAGTGAATTTCCGATTCCACTGGTCCGAGCCGTTTTTTAGTTGTCCCGGACCAGCAATCCAGTACAATTTCAAACGCTGGTTAAAATGAACATGAAACCTTCAGCTAAGAGTTTTTTTAAAACTCGTTTTTTTAATAAAAGTTAAAGCTTCAGTTCTCTCTCCTAAATGGCATCATTTGAAAATCTGTCACATCCTTGTAATTGAGTAACTACTGCTAGACTGGTAAACTAAATTTGGGCGATAAAGGGAGAAAATTGTCCGAATCTGCGAATCTTGAACGTTTTAACTGCTTGTGATGGTCAAGAGAATATCTTTAGATTTTAATTATCATATTTTTTGTATCGGAAATTCTTCTAAAATTATACTGTTGTATTTTTTCCGCAGGATTTTGTCAAGGGGTACTTTTCCATGAAAGAGAAGACGAGGGAAAAGTTTTAGACTGAACTAATCCCCTGGAATCTTGGCTCGTGCGCTGGATAAAATAATAAAGCAGGTATTTTTCTTTTCTTTCCTGCATCATTTCAAGAAATATTTTCAATTCGCAGTTTGATACTTTAGGATTAGCTGGGTGCAAATCTCTGCAATCGAACTATAATGGCAACGTTTTATATTAACACATAAAAAATGTAACAAAAATTAAAATAAACACTGCTAGTTGAGATTTTTTCGGTATTTGATTATTTTAGGCAATGGGTAATGCCATCATTTTTTGAAAACAGAAAAAATTTACATAATTAAATATTTAAAATTAAAATTGCCAAGCCCTTTGTTTTTGTATAGGGTATAAGTACGTCACAACTGACTCATACAGACTTTAACGAGAAATCCAACAATGACTTTGATTTGTTTCAACAATTAAAAGCATTTTATTAAATTTTCCGGGATAAATGGCCATGTTTGATGAATGGAATTCCCAAACGTTTCGCTCTCAGCTTCGGAGAGCGAAACGTTTGGGAATTCCATTCATCAAACATGGCCATTTATCCCGGAAAATTTAATAAATTACTCTTCAGGTCATGGAAGTTTTCATCAATTTAAATTAAAAGCATTGTTTAAAATCAATGTATAGGGGATAACGTCATATTTGGAAATTGGACGATTTAACGCCCTTTTTTAAAGTCGAACTTTGAAGTTACATAAAAAAATAAATAATCATCGTAATTAAAAAAAATTTGCACGGAAATTCCGCTCTAGGGTACCTCTATCGAATAAAAAAAAATAGTGGTATTGCCCATTTAGTATAAAACTCGATACTTTCCCTGCTAATCCAAAAGTACCTGCATTTTAAATTATTGTATATATTTAATTTAGATATTTATGAAATTGGAAAGTTAAATCAATACTTGATGGGTATCCCCATGGTGGGGATACAGGGTGTCCCAAAAATGACAATCAATAACTAATAACTCAAAAACAAAAAAAGATAAAAATACGCGGTTTGTTTATCCTACTCCTGGGAGTCTTAGGTGTAACATGCAATAAATCGCGTATTTTTATCTTTTATAGTTATTAGCGTTGAATTTTTAAAAAGTGTCAGTCTTTTTAGGGATGCCCTGTACAATAGTGTACATGAGCCATGTGAAGAGGATGCTTGAAACAACTCTTAATACTCTTTTCCTTTTACCGCCACTATTTGATAAAATGTTAACGTGCTAAAAAACATTTTGAGATAAATACAGAGACTCCAACTACTACGGATTCTTCGTAGTTTCTACGGATGTTGTCGTTAAACTACGGACAACATCGAAAAAGCTACGGAAAATCGAAAATCTATCATAAAAAGCACTTAAAGGCCCAAGTTTTTTCCCAATTATGCTCTATTTTTTGGATATTTTCGTGCTTCATAAAACAGGGTGGCGAGCGATCGGGTTTCGTGTTGCATGCGGGGTATTCCGTTCTTCCCTCGACTTCTTTCTTGGACGGTGCAGCGCCAAGTTGAAATCGGCTTCTTCTTGCGTTGTTAGTGCGATGTGCAAAAAACAACTTTATAGTGGTTAGAAGCCGTCGTCCGGTGTTTAGGACCGCATTCGGTGGAAAAGTAAAAATTTTTTTTGCGTAAGTACCATTTTCCCGGCGCGTAGTTGAAGCTGGCTTCTTTTCACATTGAGGAAAAATTTAAGCATAACCAAAGGAGCCTAATAAGTCCAGTGATACCTCTCAGATCGCGTTTATATCTATTTTAGTCAGTGTTTTCAACTAATTTTTCTTAAGTATTATTTCTTAAGTATTCTTATTTCTTAGTATTTCCTAAGTTGTAACTTTTTACTGATAGATCACTCTGAACCTGAATGCAGTGTTTTTAAAAATCCTTTTAGATTATAACCTGTTTCAGATATGACATCAAGGGGGAGGGCAGGGGATCCACCCCTAAAAAAATCGGACTAGGTGTATAAAACAACACTATTTTTAGAATCAACTTCCAAAAAAATTTTCCTTACTCATAAGGACTACTGACAACCATCTTTGAAAGTTGGAGTCTGTTAATACAAGGTGGACTAAAAATGAGTACACTTTTGAAATCAATCGGAATAAAAAAGGTCTTCAATCAATAGCATCCTGCGATCATGGTTTTTTAGGATAGTAATGAAGTTAATTCAAGATTATATAGTTAATGGGGATACTCTCCCCCGGAGAAGAAGAGGACAACTGTCGTAGGAGATTTATTATAAGAGAGGGTTGATTGTCAATAGGATGTATTTTCTAATTTGGGATATCCGGTCGCTTTGCAAACTTTCTGACGGGTCCATGCGATGGTGTTTACCCTACAACATGTGACCACTGACGTCAGATGAAAGTATCCCATAGTTGGAGCGAATATAATTCACGGGGTTCCTGGTTCGATTTTAAAGCGGTTATAGGGGAGGGTCCGAATCCATACTTGTGATTGCTTAAAGGAACACCAAGATCCACGCTTTGCAGATTTTTCTGATAAGAGATTTTGATTTTCCCTCGTTAACTGGAATTCAGATTATGTAATAAATAAGTGGTTTATTGGAGTAGAAGGATATAATGGGGCGGAAAAAAGAGATACTTTTCTTTAAAAATACAAAGTAAGTGATTATTTAAATTTTATTAACTGGAACTACTCTTATATTTTTCCCCTTAAAATTTTACCCAGTGTAAAAATAGTTTTGGATACGTTTATTACGATTACATGATTTTGATTTTAAAGCAAACAATCTAGTTACACTGTTTGCTGTTTTTTGATACGAGATCGCTTATTGTTATCGATCGGATAATGTTATCAGTTTAGTCTCGGACAATTGCGATCACATTAAGCGGACTCGACTGTAATCTAAAAAAAAATTCCCTCACGGCCCTCCTTAAATCCCTTCATGGTCGAAATCAGAAGACTTCCGCAAGAAACAGGATCCCCATGGGTCAGGAAAATCCTGGATAACCTGAAAAAGTCAGAGAATTTAAATTTCACCTAAATTGTCAGGGAAATTTGCTAGTTTTGGCCAGGGATGGCAAATGGAACGAAACTCTCAGGTTTCACTCCTTCTTGACCGAAACTAATACTCATTTACATTTAAATTTTTTCTCCGGGATGAAAAAGAAACTTCAATATGAGATTGCGCTTCCTCCGTATAAAAACCCAATTCATTTTGACTTTTGATTTTGTTCCTGGAAATAAAATATCACGAATTAAAATTTCAGTTTCGATCTTGATCAAAACTAAAGCGATCTCTATATTTTAATTTTGTCCCGGATCCAAATCATTTCCCTTTGCAAAACTCTAGTTTCCTCCTCAACCAAATCAAACAATACTTCGACTTTTCAGTTTTTCTCCGGATCAAAAGTCAACGCAACTTTGAAACCAAGATTTCCCCTCGGAACCGAACTAAACACGGTCTCGGCAGTTTTGCTCCTTGCAAAATTCAAGGCAGCTTTGGTGATTTAGTTTCGTTCCCGAACCTAATTACACACGGCTGCTACACTTAACTTTGGCTCCGTATATAATTTTAGCGAGGTTTAATTAGTTGGAATCGCTCTGGAACAAAAATGTGAATAGAATGTTTTCATTTTGTTCCTAAGGCAACATTCTATTTTAATTAATACTATTTTTTACAGTATTTGATAAATTTCAAAGTGAAGTTTAGAAAAATCAAATATTCAATATTTAAAAAAATTTGTGTCTTGTTTTTCACACAACCAAAATCCCAACAGCCGATATTCAGACAACTATTATCCAGACAGCCTAGAATACTAAAAACTGAAATCTCTACAAACGAAATGCCGTCGGTCCAAAATACCAAGAAACAAAATCCCGACAGCATGGAATCTTCTCAGTATAAAATCCCAACTAAAGAAATTCTGACTCCCCGAAATTCCAAAAATTTAAATCCAAACAGCCCGAAATTCCGTCAGTTTGAAATCCCAAGAAACAAATACCGATCAGTTATTATTAATTGATCACAAATTTTAGCTATTTATAACAGCTTAAAACTATATAAAATTCCTTCTTGCATTTTAAACTCTCTCTCTCTCTCTCAAACCCAACAAACTTAACTACTTCTAGCCCCCCGTAACTGTTCGTCAGTTAGCTTAAGTTTAAATAAATTTAAATCCTCTTTTAATAAACTTTACTCATTATTACAAATTAATTTTATTTTAATTAATTACAGATGATTATTTTTTTATTCACTCATATTCATAAGGTTATTACTTTGGTTGATACTCGACTTAGGCATTCGTTTTAATAGAAAGCTGGAAATTGAAGCACTTGCATCAAAAGTCATTTGACGACAATACTTTTGCGTAATATTAAATATATTGTGTGTAGTATTTAAATTAGAAACAATAAATACAATCTTCGGAACCAAATTTAAGCATTTCTCTCACATTTATTGTTGTTCCGGATCAGTGGCGGATCTACGGGGGGGCTTTCGGGCTGAAGCCCCCCAAAAAAGTCTTATATTTTACTAAGTTTGTCAAAACGCAAAAAATCTCTATCCGAAATTCGGATGAGGCGTACCAAAACGAGTTGGAAAAGTGGGGTTTTTGACTTAAATTTCCAAAAATTTTCTGGGGGAAGACCCCCAGACCCCCCCTTTTAGTGGTTTGAGTAGGATAATTCACTGCCTTTTCCGTATTACCATTAACAAGGAGATTCAATTGGATTACGAAAATTTTTAGCCCCCCCAAAACCAAATCCTGGATCCGCCACTGTTCCGGATCGAAACTCAAGTTTTTTAAACCCGGGAAAAAAATTTTCGGAGCAAAGTAAAGGGTTTCCTCCGTGTTGAATTTGGTTCCGGAACGAAAGTAAATAATCAGAGCTGCCTTGAATTTTTCTTGGAGCAAAACTGTCGAGACGGTGTTTCGTATGGTTCCGAGAGGAAATCTTGGTATCAAAGCAGCGTTGACTTCTGATCCGGAGAAAAAATGAGGAGTTAAAGCCCTGTTTTATTTCTTTACGGAGGGCACAATTTAGGCTGAATTAAGATCCGTATGAAAATTAAAATATAAAGAATCCCAAAGATTTGTTCCAGGAAAAAACTCAACTTTAATTCGTTTTAAATGTAGTTCCAGGAACAAAATCCAATTTCAAAAGGCATTTGGTTCTAATCCGGAGGAAACGAAATATCAAATTTTAAGTTTGCTTTTATCGCGGAGAAAATAAAAATTTTTAGACTGTTGAACTTTGTTCCGGGAGGAAATAAATACCTTAAAATCACAGTTTCTGAGTTTAGTTTCGTTCTTTTTGCCATCCCTGGTTTTGGCCCAAACCCTGGAAAATCACAAAAAAATACCTGGAAAATGAATTTTTTATGTCGTCGAACCCTAATGTTGGATACCATAATGGAAATGAATTTTTAATGTTTAAGTGACAATTTTGGCTCTAGTAAGTGAAAAAAATGTCAATTTATTGAAATATGTGTTAAAAATGCAAGTACGCGAAAAATTCCGTGAATTTCTAGTTTTTTACCGAAAAATATTAGAAATTGATCTGGAAAAGTGGAAAACCATGAAGAAAATTATTTGGCCTATCTTGGATGTGGTATGTGATTCAGGGTTCCGTGTTCGATTCCAGAGAAGGAATCGAACTCAGAAAACCAGGAATTATGCTGCGACTCCAACTATAAATATAATTTTGAATTAAAAATTCTTATTGTCTTAACACCTTTTCCTTACTTTCCTTTACACCCTGTATAAATTTTTCAATAAACATTAAAGTGGTGAGTAAAAGTGTTTCTTTTACTATCCCATCGTTTTCAGGAAAGTGAAGTAATCTAATATAATAAAATCAAGTGTGTGTATATATGTGGGTGTGTTTGTCTTTTATACAAATCCACAGTTTCCTTCCGATCTGCACCAAACTTGGTATACCTACGTAAAAAAACTCCAGAAAAAAACATAGGCTATGTTTCGAAAACTTTTAATGACCCCTTGACCCTCTTTTGACCCTTTTTATGGTCATTTTGCTGAAATAGCTTTATTTCTCCTCAAGAAGAGATCTGTTTACTCCATTGTTACAAAGAAAACTTAATGCTAAACAACAAGTTTTTAATAGAAACACTAGGTACAAGTCAATTTAAAAATTATATTACTAATTTAAAAATCTATTTCCATGAAATTTAAAAGTTTTAAGTATAGTTTCACATATTTTTATTTGACAGATTATCTAATTTTTATATTTTAAAAGCTTTATAGAACATCATTGTTGTTAAAATAGTGTCCATGGAAACGAGGATGTAAAATAAAAAAGTGATAATATTTTAACTTTTAAGAAAGTTGGTTAACAAACCAAAAACCATTAAAACTCTCTTTCAACTAGAAAATATTGATTTTTTTTTCTTAAATTTCAAAACGGAATAAGCTTTAATTATTGAATAATTTCACCGAAAACGTTTATTCTTAAAGAAATGATTAATTAAGGAATCTAAGAAATTTTAAATAATTTTTAGAATATTTTTTCCATGTTGTAAATGTGGAAATCATTCAAAAGTTATATTGCGCTTGAGTACTGAAGGAATTTTAGTCCATCCGGATAAGAAAAATTACTAGGAACACCGGGATAGGAAAAGTTACCGGGAACACCGGAATATGAAAAAGACGCCTGGGATACCGGGATGATTGGTAAATGTTGATTATATAAAATTATAAATGTATTTGGGAAAACTTAAAAATGAGGCGTTTGCTATCAAAACCAGCTTATTCCATTTTTGGAAATTTTACAGAAGAGAAAAAACTTCTCACGTCCACAGTTCTAAAGCTGAATTTGTTTTTTAAATTTTTAATTGTAGGTACAACCACTTAGAATTTGATTAGTTTTTATTTTCATTCCAGTTGCATTACCTTGGGCGTAATTGCACTAATTAGGTGAATGAGCTGATTTTGATGCAAAAACACGATTTTTCATGCTTTTTTCAGTTTTTTTTGTTTAATTAAGTTGTGAATTGGTTTTTTCCAGTTCACCAGTTAATATTTATGTCTTTACGAGTTTTAAGTAAATGACGTTCACTTAACTTTTTCAAATGATCTGAAATTTCACAGTTGAGATCACAATTTTCACTTTTAATCTAATTTTGGGTTGGAATGAGCTGGGTTTGAGCTATATCCCTTCGCCAGGTTATGAAGGACCCTCTAAACTTTCAAAATATGCAAAAAAGTGGATTTCAGAAAAATATGGAATTAGCTGGCTTTGATAGAAACGCCTCAAATAATTAATTTATAATCTTCACCCGTGCAAGGCCGGGCATATCAGCTAGTTATCTAATATAATAAAAGTCAATGTGTGTATGTGGTTGCGTATATTTGTCTTCTATACAAATCCACAGTTTTCTTCCGACCTGCACCAAACTTGGTATACCTACGTAAAAGAATCCCCAAAAAAACATAGGCTATGTTTCAAAGTTCTAGAACGACCCCTTGACCCTCTTTTGACCCTTTTTATGGTCATTTTGCTGAAATAGCTTTATTTCTGCTGAAAAAGAGATCTGCTTTCCCCATTGTTACAAAAAAAACTATTATGCAAAATAACACGTTTTTAAAAGAAAACTAGATATAAATCTAATTAAAAATTATAACTATTATCAAAAAACATATTTCAACAAAATTTAAAATTTTAAAACTGGTAAGTATAGTATGGGTTGTCCCATAAGTTCTGTTACTTTTTACAAAGTTTTGTGTTTGAAAATTTTTTATGAAAAAATGGCAATAGGTGGAGATTTCAAACAAAAGGGATTTTGTTTTATGTATATTTATGAAGATAATGTGTGATTTTGGTAGTTCTCGTGATATTATTTCTTTTCAAAATGGTGGTTTGAAGAAAAGACCGCAAACGACTATTTTCACTCAATTTTTTTCTTTTGTTTAAAAATCTAGGAAGAATGCATAATTCATGACTAAAAAAAGTTTTTCTGTAAGTTTGTAATGTTTAGTTCAAGATGTCCTAGTTTCAAAGTAATTCGATTAGTTTAACTTAGGAATTTCGGTCTCAAACATAACATCTTTTGCAAAAAGCTTACCTCAGTAATGTTAGTCATTTCAAAGAAATTTTCACGAAAAAAGCATCAAAATCAATAAAAAAGCTTAGGAAAGAACCAAGTATTCAAAATATGTAGTATATTAAATTATATCTGAACTTAAGTTCAGAAAGTAGTGCGCACAATGCAAGCACGCAAAGTTTTAGCTTATCAGAATTACACTCGCTGAACTTATGCTTAGCGAACAAAGCAATTATTTGATTCATATACGAAAACACTACAATAAAAACAACTCGTTGGAATTTAAAAATAAATCAATTCAACGATATTATGAAAAGAGGCTTTCTATGTTTAAACCGTTGAAACAAGCATTATGGTTCAAAAAACATCTGCCATTAATTTGCTTCATACCAGCTGCTTAGAAAAACAATAGGTGTGCTTTAAAAACACGTGAAATTGCCAATATATGAAGTTTTAAAGTCAAAATTTCCTACCTTAAACTTATCGAATCATCTTGAAACTATGACATCTTAATCTTAACGTTTCGAATATACAGTAAAACTTTTTTTAGCCATGAATTATGCGTTCTTCTTAGTTTTTTAAACAAAAGAAAAAAATTAAGCAAAAATCATCGTTTTTGGTCTTTTTTTCAAACCGCCATTTTGAAAAGAAATAATATCACGAGAACTACCAAAATCACACATTATGTTCATAAATATGCATATATCAAAATCTCCTTTGTTTGAAATCTCCACCTATTACCAGTTTTTCATAAAAAATTTTCAAAGACAAAACTTCGTAAAAAGTAACAGAACTTATGGGACAACCCAATACAAAATATTTTTATTTGAAAGTAATTTTTAAATAACTAGGGGGCTCTGCCCCCTGCTCGCTATCGCTCACCAACCCCCGGAACTGCTTCGCAGTTCTTTGAAGATCGCTTCGCGATCTTAGCGAGCAGAGCTTGCTTGTTTCATCCCAACTATCCAGTACAACCTGGAACTTGTCTGCTTTTAGTCTGTTTATTTAGAATAGGCGCCTGAAACAGGATCAAAAACGCTCAACAATGCTTAATAACGCTCATCAGACAACTTCAGTGACCGATTGTTTCTACAGTATTTTAACTACTTCTGCTTAGGCTGACTTGTCATTGCTGAAGAAAATTTTTTCGACGATAATTAGAATTATAAATGCTTCTAATACATTACGTCTCAGGCGCTAATTCTAAATGAACAGAGTGTAGTTAACGATCATTTAATATCGAAACTTCTTATCTCTCAAACTTTTCTATAACTTAATTCGGATCATTACCACGAAAATATCAAAATAAAACTATTACTGAAATATTCCTTTTTAAATTATCAATAATTTAATGGATAGGGGGCTACCGCCCCCTGCTCGCTTACGCTCACCAACCCCCGTAACTGCTATGCAGCTCTTTACAGATCGCGAAGCGATCTGTAATATCTGCAATCGATCTTTAGCAGAGAAAAAGATGTCAAAAGTTTAGCAGAGACAGGTTGTCGAAAATCCTCTTCCTTTCATCGGCACAAATAACACTCAAAAAAGCTAAATTATTTATTTCTCTAGTATTTCAAAAAATATCGAAGTATCTTTAAAAGATTATTAAACAAGTCTATACTATATCGCTAGCAAATTTAGAGCAAAAATGTGCACCTCAAAACTTTTAAATTTATCCGTGCTCGCGACAATCTAGTGAACAGGCAAATATAAAATTTAAAAACATTAAACACGTCTGATAAAGACCTACTAAAACTATGAAAAAAATGAAACTTTGATGCTTAATTACTCCAAAACTAATTAGAATTTTTTAAAGAACTAAACGGCAATCTCTTTCTAAAAAATAAGAATATAAGTGTTTAAAAAATCATATTGATACCGTGATTAGTTTTCATTTTAGATAGAAAAAAACGAAAAAGTGTCAAAAATTTCGAAAATTAAAAAATTAATTTCTCTAAACCAAATTCGAAATTCGAAAAAAGGGCGACGTAGTGCACATCTTCATACTTCAGAGTATTAGGCTGCAAAATATCATAGTTCTGCTGCTAATAGATTTTGCTGAACTGGATTACGCGGCGAAAAAAGAAAAACTTCAACTTTGACCATAAAAATACCCCAGTTCTGATTATCACATCAGTTAGCTTTTTGTTCGAGAATGTGCCCCAAATATTCCTTTACAAACATTTCAAATTTCATAAGTTTCTATCAAGTAGTTTTTGCGATATGAGAGTTCAAAGTGTTCAAAAATAAAATTTTCTGAAACAGCGGCAGCGGCAGCGGCGGCAGCGGTGACAGTAACTTTTTTTTAATATAGAGAGAAAAGTTTCATGGAATAGCATTGTTGTTAAAATAATCTCCATGGAAACAAGGATGAAAAATCAAATGATGATCATTATAGCTTTTAAGAAAGTTGGTTAACAGACCAAAAACTAGGGTTAATATTCAAAACCATTTTAAGTGGAAATATTGTATTTTTCCTTAAAATGCAGGAATATGTTTTATTTTTTAAATTTTATACCAAAGATATAATAAAATCATGAAAATATGATTAATTAAGGTCACTAATTGACCATTTTAAGTGATTTTGGGAAGAATATTTTTCTAATATTTTGTTGTTTTTTATGGGAATCATGTGGTAAATGCAGAAATCGTTCAGAATTCAAAATGCTTGATTCGACACCTTTCACTCATTAAAATATCGGCACGGATCCAGCACGCCTCCAAGAGGGGGGCACTTTTCCAGAAAGATCCCCATTGGTACCATTAGGGGTATAGGGGTCCTCCCCCAGAAAAAAATTTAAATTTGACGTGTAAAACTTGGGTCTAAACTCGCGTTTTTAGAAACGTTTTGAGTCTAACGGGGGCACTTTTACCTTTACTTTTTCACCCAAAATTTATCACTGAAGATTCCCTGGTGGTACTAATGAGAGGTATCGGGGGTCCTCCCCCAGAAAAAAATTGGAAATTAGACCGGTAAAAATAGGGTTTTACTCATTTTGACAACCTTTTTGGTTTCCCAAGGAGGGGGGCGCTGTCCAGTGTGCTACCCCCTGGATCCGGTCCTGGAAGGTAGAAAATGAATTAAAAAATTTTTAAGAAAAAATCTCCATCTCCACCCGTGCAAGGCCGGGCATATCAGCTAGTAAACTTATAAATGAATTTAACTCTCTAACTTGATAAATAAACTAAGAACACTAAATTATTGAAATAATAAAGAGAAAAATAGGATGAAAATAAATTAATTTTCAGGGTTAAACCGCTAGTGTTTCTTACTATTCCAAAGTTTTGTATAAATGGGGTAGTAGGATTAATGGGTTAAATAGGATGCATGTATTTTTTTTTCTTATTTATCTTTGGGCTTGCTGGATAACTTGTTTTTTTGGGGGGTCCAATTAAAAAATTGATCAAAATTATGTCTAAAAATTAGCTGAAACTACTTTTTGATGCAAATTTTCAAAATATTTCTGGTGGAGATCCCTAATATAACCCACATTATTACTTGGAGTAATTGCTACATTTTGATATAATGTGGGCAGATATATTTTTTTTCCTCTGAGAGCGTGCTTCACGCATTGAAAATCGAAAATATGCTTGTAAAAACTAGCCAGGCGTATTTTCACGCTTTGAATTTTTAACAAAGGGTTTGCTTAAAAAAATGCATGGCTCCCCACCAAAATTGAAAAATTATATTTTTTCCTACTCAAAGTTAGTGTTGAATGTAAAATAAATTATTTTATTTTTAATGTTTAATATTTTCTACTAACAACAGATGCTAATGATAAATAAAATAGCATTCTATTTTTTCTATTTCATTTTGTCCAGTAAAAACAGTTAGCGTTTTTATAAAAAAAATTATCTCTGTATATGCAGTTTATTCTACTTCCGTATTTCACTCCTCATTAATGAATTTCGCGCTTCCTAAAAAAAGTCAAGGAGTATTTTTACTCCTCCAAAAAAATCCTAAAATTAACACTGAATGTGGTACATAAATTAAATACTACTTTTAAGTAATCTGTAATTCAAATATTAATATACTCGTAAGGGGTACCGTTGAGTCAACCCCCGTAACAGAAGTCTGGCTATGGCTCTGGGTGTTAAAAATCTTGGAGGGCCGCTGGTCTATAAGATAGTTTAGTTATACACACGTTTGAATGAACCAAACAAGTCTTAAAAAGTTTTCTAAAATACTAAAACTGGTGACTAATTTCAGTAAATATTTTTTTCTAAACGTAGTTTTTGTATTATACTCTTAAATTTTTTTTAACGAAATTGTCAATTTGGCCTCCAAGAGCATTGTTAGTCCTCTCAATATATTCACCATGGTCACTTATAGGAAATCCTTATTCCCGTAATTCTACGAGGCATCTTATATATTAAAATATATAAGATGGGCCGGCCGCCAGGCCGAACCCCCGAACCGATTTCGACAAACTCGGTCTTGATCGAAAGCTTTCCATCCCAAGATGAGCCAATAATATAACACGTTCCTCCAAAGCATTCCATTTTTAAATTAGAAATTTATTTTAATTTGCCCCATTGTTTTGTGTTAATATTTTTACCAACACTGGCAAAACGTCTTTTAAAGAGCGTGAAGTAAATATACTTTGTAGTTAAACTTCAAAGATTTGACGGTTCACTATATTTATCCCAATGGGATACTAGGCACATTTAATTCAAAAATTTTACTGCTACCGATTTGATTGAAGTATTTCTTATAATAATTTAAGAATGGAAGGTTTTGGGAAAATGCTACATAAACTGGGTTCATTTAGGTGTAGTAAGACTTCATTTAAAAACAAGTTTGTACAGATCCGGTAAGGTGGATTGGGCTGACGACCTGTCGACTTGAAAATTATTTCAATGTGATAAATTTGTGATAATTCAATGTGAAATCGGAGATAAAACACCTTTCGAAGTTAATGAATTAAAACTGCATATTTAATGTTAGGGAATGTATAAATAAACACGAACAGGTAGTAACGAACGAATCTCGCATCAGCTCCAAAGAAGGCTAGCTGTAAAACCCGGCTTTGCCGGGTTGTAACAGCTATTGTTGTTTAAAACTAAAGCTGAGAAGCTAACTTATTAGCATACACTGTAAAAAATAATCCTGCAAAAAAACAGAAAATTTCTGGCAGCAAAAGTTGCCAGAAAAAATCTGTAGGTTGAAAAATCCTGTAAACAGAAAAAAGCTGTAACCTACAGGTAAATGCTGTAAAAAGGAACTTTCTGTCAAGTGGGCTACAGATTTTTCTGTTGCCTCTCAGTAATTTTCTGCTTGTGCGCATGCACTTATTTTAGTAGAGTTTTTTTTAATTTTAATTAATTGATATCCGGGGATAGAACCCGCGACCTACCGCATGCTAAGCACGCACGCTACCACTGAACCAAAGAAGATTCAGTATAATGTTGCCAATAGCTGTATTGGTTTTCGATGCAGTAAGTTTCTGTTTAAGTACAGATAAGCTAAAAAACTAGGTAAAAGCTGTTTTTTTACATAAAATATATAGAAGTGCGGTGGGAATGTTACATGACAGAATATCTCTGTAAACATAAAGATAAAGTCACTGTTATTGAAATTTCTGTTTTTCTACAGTTTTTTTTTACAGTGTAGACTTTCTGATCTTTTCTTGGATTTTTTTTATTTAATTGTTAATTTGGCCTTTAAAAGCACTGTAAGCCATCTCTATAATAGGAACACTTTATTCCCATGATTCTAATAGGCGTTGTTGTTCAAAACTAAGCGTTATTCATTCACTGGGCATTTCACCCTATTTTGTTCAAAATTAAAATATCTTTGAATTCAAAAGATAAATTTTCTTTCCAGATCCGTCTCGATGCAACAGGTTTTCCTCCCATCATGTCTTTTCCTGGAACTCTCGAACTTTTCTTCTGTGTATTGGACTGGATGAATTGAGATGCAACTTCCTATAGAGACTGTCCTGAAACTACTGTATAACATTGGACTGGTAGCCAAGGCAGCGAGATTAGTAGTGTGGACGATTTACATAAAACGAGTCAAATAAAAATGTCCAATTCTTTTTTAATTACAGTTGCTTATTTTGTTTTTAATCATTTATTTAAATTTACTTTCGTTAATTTGTAGCATTTTTCTTCTCTCTTCCAAAGCCTCCCTGACCTGACAGCTCCACGAATGACGATGTTGAACACTGGGATTTGCAAGTGACGCTTCTGGAGGTAAAAACCCATCACACTATAGAGATTTATTTCATTATCCTTTCAAATAGACGAAATCAAAAACGCCTATATCATGAGTTTAGTTCCATTTAACACTCTATCTGCTGACGGTATTACAAGTACCATCACCAATTTAATAAAAATACATAGAATAACCATCCTTATAGCTTATACCCGGTTCACACATAAAAAGTTAAACTAGTTTAAGTACCAATCTAGCCTATAGGAATAAACTGACGACGATACTTTGCAGTTAACACTCTTTCAGTTTTACTCCTCCAGGATAAAACGCGGCACTGATGGTTCTGTGATGAGTATTTTTTGTGGAAAATGCGAATAGATTGAATTGAAGTTGTACTTTCTTCAGCCTCTTTGATCGGATTCCCATGATTGTCATTTTTGTTCCCTCTTAAGTAGTTAGTCAGTCAAAAGAAAGTGAATTATTTTCTTACTTAAAACTGGGATAAAAAATCTATGTTTTTTTATGTATTTAAGATTATTTAAGCACTCCGTGTCCTGACAGTACTCTAAAATATCATTAAATATCTCTAGCGGATTGAATTTCTAAAGATGATTATTTATTTATGTATAAATCCCTTAATTTTCAATTTAGTGACCCCAAAAAAAATATTCGCACGAAAAAAATTTGCAGAAAATCATAATGCAGTAGATAATGAGTTTAAAAAATATGGGGAGATTGGGGTAGTAAGAAACATGCAAAATTCCACAGGATTTTCCTTAAAGTTTATGAAGCTGATTTTTTATATACAGAATGTTTATATCATTATCAGGTTTCTTTTTGAAAGTAAGTAAGAGGTGGAAAGGGATAAATAACTTGTATTTTACTACCCCAAAAGCGACAGTATTTTGTTACCCCACAACAGGTTATAAGTTATTTTACTAATTAAAACAAATTAAAATCAAATGAAAGTATTAATTAATCTATAAAGTGTATTTTATACCGGTCGATAATTTTCAAAAATGTTCATTGAAAATCTTTCGAGCTATGCTCAATTGAAAATTGAGCTAAGAATGTTACAAATTTAAAGTTTTAAACAACGCTATATTTTTAAATATAACACTTGAAAATCATGACAAAACAGGTTTCTGATTGAATACGAAAAACCCACCTTAACACACAGCTTACTTTACTCACCATAATTTAAATTAAAACGAAATTTTGATATAAATTTTTATAGAATAATTATTTGTAAATTTTTCAATTTACATTAAAGTGGCGAGTAAAAGTGTTTCTTATACTACCCTACAGTTTTTAGAAAAATAACGTTATCTTAAACTGAATTGTATTTCACCTGATAAATGAAATGAAACAAAATATTATGATAAAAAAGAGAAAAATTCAATACATAAAATTTTTTGGATAAACTGCTGGTTCTTATAACCCTAGTTATAGCTAGTTTTATTTAAATTAGGTTAACAGAAATGGGGTATTTTTAAAATGATCCACAAGCCTAAATTGAAGAACCAAACGTTGATACCTCAAAATCCATAGATAAAAGGAGGGTCTGGGGGTCTTTCCCCAGGAATTGTTTTGAATGTTAACTCGTTAAAAAGGGATTTTGATCTACATTACCTGGATTTTTTTTATTGTTTTTTACCCATAAAAATGACACCCTTTTACTTTAATAACGCCCCCTCCAATTTGTTTTCAAATCATCACCTCCCTCTCTTGAACGCCACCCAAGGGGCTGTACCGCCCACATTGGGAACCACTGTGTTAGCCTTCAAGTAAGTCGTGATTTATAGCTCACAAGTAATGTCAGTGTTCAACATCGGCTTCACGAAAACCGTCCGAAATGTCGAGGAAAACTTCCTACTTTATAATGGTAAGTGTCAACCTTTCAATAGCCCTGCTCTGCTGGGATAGCGAAGGAAGTCCCATTCGACTTATCACTTTTGATATCCATTTTAAAGGAATCATCTAAAGCAGGCATGGCCAACCCGCGTTTGAAGTAATTTTGCGAGAATTTTTTTAGTCAAAAGTTAAAGTTTTAGGGTAAGTTAAGGCCCCAATTACAGTCGAATTTCCAAACCCCCTTTAGTACTTGGGAACTCTATTGTTCACAACTTTCTTCAGCCAGGTGCAAATCCTACCTAAAAATATTTTTTAATTTATGCATTGAACCTATTAAATATGTATGGGGGCATCAAAGAGAGATTTGGGTGTATCCCGGTGCAAAAATCCAAATGCAAATTTCCCGGTGCAAAAATCTAGCTGCAATAATTTTTAGAGGAAATTTGGGTCCTCGCGAAATAAATTTCTATAAGCGCTACAGGCTCCTTAGTTTCGAGTGATTCCAAGTGTGTTTTAACGGCACCTGTTTAGTTCCTAAGGATATACAGAAGATATTCTTGGGGTTGCTCCTTAAGGTAAATTTAAATGAATATTTTATATAGGAATCTGTCAAACTAAGCAAAGGATCTAAGAAACGCCTTAATTTATACCTAGTTTATTCCATTTACTTCACTGTCATTCTGTGCACATAATATCCTAAACATAATATCCTAAAATGCATATCCTTAATGCAATGTGCACATAATATCCTAAAATTTTATATGCGGCCCGCGAGAGTATTGGGGTTTTCCAAAGTGACCCTCAACATCATTTGGGTTGGCCACCCCTGTTCTAAAGTGAATAGAGGATAAGTATTTAAAGGAATTAGGAAGAAGATGAAAAGTGTTCTGAATCCTTCCATGTAGGATTGTTTTTACCTTCATGAATATTTCCTAATTTTTTAGAAGTGACTAAAGCACTGTATTTGTCGAGAAGTTTGTTGCAATGGCAGATGATTGCTTTGTCACCTATTCAAGTCTAATCGTTTAGATGTAGGAGAAAGAGCTTTTTGAATGTCGGGTAAAAAGTTCTTCTCCACAAGGACCGACTCCAGCCCAGCCTCGATTTTGCCATCGTGTTTGTAATTCCTAAATTCTAAAAAAAAAAATGTCTAGTTTCAGCCGCTGCATCCGTAGATCCTTTTGACCAGTTTGCGATTTATTTGCTCGTAATCTAAACTTTTTTTGCAGTAGAAAAACACTGAAGAGTGAAATACTTACTACATGGTTTCAGATTTAGTTGAAATTTTTTCCCCTACAGCTGCTTATAGTCATAGTAAAAAGTATTAGGAAAAAGCTTGAATTGAGTAACTTCCCTTCAAACACCCTTGAATGATTCTATTCAGGAAGACTACGTCCACCTAGTTATGTTTTTCCTCCAGCAAAACGTCGTATTCTTTATTTACCCCACAATCAACGTAGTCAAGTATTTAGTACACCTATATGCTCTGTTCATTTAGAATTGGCGCCTGAGAAATAGTGCTTTCCCCCTCGCTTGAAGCGTAACCATAGTTACGCTCTTCGCGCAGCTAATAGTAATGGCCATATTCACCACTAACTTAACCTAAGGTTAACCTGGAATCAAGCTCTTTTGACAACTCCGATTGGCTTAAAACTTGTTTCCCTTTTTCAACCAATTAAAATCTTACTTCCAGGTTAATTGTAGGTTAGGTTAGTGGTGAATACAGCCGTAAGCCTTCTTCATCACTTTGACGAGGATAGTTGCTATAGTTACCGATCAGTGGTGGGGGAAGGAAACATTTTCAGGCGCCTATTCAAAATGAATAGAGTATAATAAGTCGAAGTAAAAGCACCAGTCTCTGTCTGCTATGTACACAAAGAACTATTCAGTAAGTACCTCCAAACGGTTAACTTATATGGACTGTTTAGCATTTATTACCATTGATGAGAGAGATACATGCTTGCTGATTTAGTTGAAAAGGTTTTTTTATTTGAAGCTTTTTAAATTCCCTATTTTAAGAATATATAATTGTAACTTGGTCCCCCTACGGAAGACGTAAAAGAGGAATGTCAAGGCTTAATACTTGGCAAAGATATATGCACCAAGATCTGTGTAAGTAAAATTGAATTGATGGGAGGAGGATTGACAGGGCTAACTTGGAGAAATAGACTTTGTGTGCCAGCTGACAAGAAAGGACATAAAGTATTAGGAGAAAGGTTGAGAGTTTTCTGCATCTTTTCATCAAGCCTTGCTTTTAACTTCATGAATGCTTCGTAATTCTTTGAGAGGTGACAATAGCCGCAGGTACCGTAACGGAATTATACTTTAAAGTGAAAAATCGACGATAATTTTAAAACATATTATTTATTAATTTCATGCTGAAAATTAAAATTAAATTATTGGTAGCATATTTTCCGCCATGGGGCCAGTAGAGGGTTAAAACATTTCATGGTGCATTTATGTTCATTAATTTTTATCCTCTTTAAGTTTCTCTTGAAACGTTCCTGATCTGCACGAATGGCAATGGTGTACACTAGGATTTCCTAGCGAGACTTCTTAAAGTAAACACCCCACACTGGGCGATTATCAGAAAATATAAAACTTAGCCAGAATTAAAGAATAACTATAAGTGTAATAGGATATTTTCCCCTTTCAATGTGTATGAAGAATTGTGTCTAACAAACAGAACAAATCTTGAAGGAAACCTAATTTATTAACTAGCTAATTGAACGTCAACTATTCATGTCCGAGAGTAATACATCCTTAAACTTCCGGATGAGCCAAATAAAACAATCTCCAGACCGCTAGAAGACACTGAGAAACAACATTTATGCAAGTACTCAATCTTTACCGAATTCGGATATAATTCGAATAATATGCGCCATAAAATATCAACCAACCAACCAAGTTCGGATATGCAAATTTCAAATCTGAAACTTGCCAACCAAGTTAAAAAGGACTTTCAGTCACCACTTTGAAAATTAGGAAAAATTCTACGAGTTAAAAGCCGCCCCTGGGTTGGTTGGTGGGGTTTGGGATGGAAGACTCTTATATATCTTAGATTCTTTAGTGTCCGTCGAAGACAGAAAGGGTAGAATCTTTGGGATTTTTCTGAAATTAAAGGGAAAAATCTTCAAAAATAGTAGGATTTTTAAAGAAATTGACTGGTACGGTTACAGTTAACTTTGAAAATGAGAAAAATTATGTCCCCCCGTTAAATGCGCAGGAACAAATTTATAAATACCAACTGTATTTATTTCCGAGTGCCATACCCGGTGAGAGGCTCAGACTCGAACCGAGGGAGGTTCGACCTGAGGGCCTTTGAGATGGATGATGGTACGTGCGCAAGCACACCAAGCCATCGGTTCCTGCAGCTAGTCAGGTCTTCTAATTAATTTGAAGTTGACATTCACCATGTAAGCAAATAAATGTATTACATTAGTATACGTGTAGTATATACATATACAAAGTATACGTATATACTAATACGTAGTATACGTATACTAGTTTGTATACGTGTATACGTAGTGTGTGTATATATTAGTAGTATATACATATTAATATATATTCAAGATTGATAAAAAATACAGGACATCGGAAGCCAGGGTTCGATCCAAGAACCTTTCGATCCGAAAGATAACGCTCTAGCACACTAGGCCATCCGCTCCTGCAGCTAGTCAGGTCTTCTAATTAATTTGAAGTTGACATTCACCATGTAAGCAAATAAATGTTATACGTGTAGTATACGTAGTTTGTATATATATTAGTATGCAATACATTAGTATACAAATGAATTTATTATATTAGTATATATTCCAGGATGAGACAAAAAATACATGTCAGTAGACGAGGTTCGATCCGAGAACCTTTTGATTCCTAACTTGACGCTCTAGCACACAAGGCCATCCGGTCGCATGCTGGTTAGAATTGAGAAAACTATTGACTTTCAATTTTGACTTTGCAATCGATTATGAAAAAGTCTGATCGATTATTCATGGATGACATGATTAAATTTCTTCTTTGAAATTTCTTAAGGCTAAATTAATCCAACCCTTTTCTAAAGCATTAAAAATAAAACCTTATGGGGTTAATTGTGACCATAACTACCAGTATGTATTAATTAATAAAAATAACCACATGAGTGCACCTTATGTCTGGAGCAGCCTAGCCACTCACGCATCCCCCATTGACTCATACAACAACAAAAATAACAACTGTGGAATTTAATTCTTTATTTATTTTAAAAGGGAAAAATATCTGGGATCGAACCCAAGAACTTAGCGTGCAAACCACACACGCATCCACTGAGCCATCGTCTCATACAGCAACAGGCAAAAGCTATAATATGGAATATAATTTTTCAAGGGGGGAAAGTCCATGCGCATAGAAGGACTGCGCATGTGGATGTAGCGTTCTAAAGCCATGCCAGAAAAGGGGACAGAAGGCTTCGACTTTAACGGCTCTATTCATCACTAACTTAGCCTGAGGTTAACCTGGAATCAAGCCTTTTTAGACAACTGTGATTGGTTTAAAACTCCTTTCCCTTTTTCAACAGCCAATGGAAAGCTTGATTCCAAGTTAACCTTAGGTTAAGTTAGTGTTGAATACAGCCGTTAGTCAGCTCCCGTATGCGTTTGCCAATCTCCTGACAATGTCAATTTCCTTTCAGATTTTTCCGCTAGCATCTGGAGTTGGTGATCTCTACGTCATGTTTGCCGACTGAGTTTATTTACTAGATTACTTTATTATGGTCTATTAAGCTATGCTTATACTCTGTTCATTTTGAACTGGCGCTTGAAAATATTTCCTTCCCCCACCACCGATCGGTAACCATAGCAACTATCCTCGTCAGAGTGACGAAGAAGGCTTACTATTGGCTGCTCGAAGAGCGTAACTATGGTTACGCTTCTAGCGTGGGGGAAAGCACTGTTTCTCAAGCGCCAATTCTAAATGAATAGAGTATAGAAGCGTAACCATAGTTACTATCTTCGAGCAGCCAATAGTAAGCCTTCTTCGTCACTTTGACGAAGATAGTTGCTATGGTTACCGATCGGTGGTGGGGGAAGGAAATATTTTCAAGCGCCAGTTCAAAGTGAACAGACTAGTGTCGTCTACTTAGCTTCCAGCCCTGACATGATCTACCCAGGTAAGGCCCGAAAAAACAGTCAGCTAAAATAGTCGCGTGACCCATTAAGATCCTTATAAAGCTGTGGGAAGGAAGAAGGGGACTACTTATGGTGAAATGAGAACAACCGGCCACTGGTAGGCTTGTCAGTGAGTACTTCGACCGCTCTGCTACAAGAGTAGTCTACTACATTTCTTGTCCCCTTCATTCTCCCCTCCGCTTGATAAGGATCTTAATGGGTCGCGCGACGATTTTCGGTGACTGTGTTCGGAGCCTAGGTAGTGACACTTTTTTTTTGTCAGTGCCTTCCCACACTGGAGTGACTCGAGCCGCACAAGTCGTTAAGATCCTTACCGAACGGTGATGGGAAGAAAGAAAGGGACTCTGAGGGCGGAGGAAAACTGGTGTGTCTCGTTAGACCGAAATCCAACAGACCGAAGCGCCTCTTTCCCGACCGCAACCGGACCCAAAGACAACTTGCCCGAACGGGACGTTTTACCGAATGGGACACTTAACCGAACGGGACGTTTGGTCCCGACATTTCATCTTGGTTTCTAATTTTTACGGGACCAAATGTCCCGTTCGGTCAAACGACCCGTTTGGTCAATCGTCCCTTTCGGTCAAACAACCCGTTCGGTCAAAAGTCCTGTCGGTCAAACAGCCCATTCGGTCAAACGACCCGTTTGGTCAATCGCCCCGTTCGGTCAAAAGTCCTGTCGGTCAAACATCCCATCCGGTCAAACGTCCCGTTCGGGCAAGTTGTCTTTCGGTCAGGTGTCTTCGGTCGGGAAAGAGGTGCTTCGGTCTGATGGATTTCGGTCTATATTGGGCGCGACTACTCCTGCAGCGGAGGAAAACGGGTTGCATCCATTCAAACCGCATCAAGAGTCCTTCATTCTTCCCACCACCGTTTGGAGGTAAGGATCGGAACGACTTCAAGCGACTCTAGTCACCCATCAGTGTGGGCGAGGCACTTACCCACAATTCTTTAAACATGTGTCCATATTTTGATTCTGAAATAAAAGTACATTTATTTTTCTTCGAAAAATAGTCTTTATTTGAAAGAATAAAACATTTCAATACTCTGAAGTCAGTTGTCACAATCTGGATGCCTGAAAAAAAGTAATATAAAGTACATTCATAAAAAAATACTGTACCCAATTGAGCAATTAAAATTGAAAAAATTAGATTTTCAAGTAATTTAACACATGCAACCATTGGATAAGGCCAAACGCGGTTGCATAGGGGGTAACCTTTCTGTTTGGGGCAGATCTGCAAATACAAAACTGCCCCAATTGCACCCGAGGTCACCCAGAAGTTTAAGGAGAAACGCAAAAAACATTATTGAAAAATTAGTTTAAATTAGCCATAAAATTGAAAAATTAGCTTTTCATAAAGTTTAACATATGCAACCATTGGATAACTTCATCAGGGGTGCAATATCCAACGGTTGCATACAGGGTAACCTATATGTTGGGGGGAAAATCTGCAAATAATACAGAATTGCCCCAATTGCACCCAGATATGTATATTCTAAATTTTAAATAGATTTTGGTTTTTACCTTTTCTCGTTTCCCTCAAATGAAATGCACACTGAGGATTTCAGAGTCAGTATGTTGATTTAAAATCATTCGAGCATCTATGGAATAAGTTTATAAGTTCAGTACTACTTCACAATTTGCCTAAAATAGTAAATATAAGCTTCGAATTACAAGCTCTAAAAGTAATAAAATCCTTTTGAGTTACTTCATATAAAAATTTAAAACCCGATTCTTAAAATTTTACATTAATTTCTTTTCAAGAAATAGTAAAATAATGATAAAAATATAAAAAAATTATAACTTGATACTTGCGTTTTTATCTAAAATTTTTAAGAATTCCACTGAAAGTTTACAATGAAAAATTAACGACATTAAAACTGTTGTTTTTTCTAATGCCACTTGGAATATCCAAGCTCCACCGCAAAGCTTACAGGATTTAATGCAAAGGCAGGATTAATGAAAGTGAGGCCCATGAATGGCACGAGTCCGACTCAAGCCTCGGATGATAGATGCCCCCACCAACTATTACCACCTCCACAATTTTGCCATGTCTCTGAAGGGGAGGGAAATAATCTGCAGACGACTTGGACCCATGGCCAACTGCGCCATGACTGACCACAGGTGTCGGGAATCAAACCCGGGACACTGCGCTCCCGGGGGATTATTAACTAATAGTTTATTCTGAAAATAAACACATAGGATTATACTTTACCACAAGTCACAGCAACGTTAGTTGACCCTACTACGTCACTAACAAACGAAGTAGTTCCCATCGCGGTGTCTGAATTTCGAGTGAAACAAATAACGTCAATTTTAAAATAAGATTATTTCGTTCAACCCATCAGGAAACATGCCGTGAAGTATAGTTAACCCATAGTTTTCTGAAAATAAACACGAAGCCTTTATACTTTACCACAAGTCACAGTGGCGCGAGTATTTCATGAAATTAAATTATAGCAAAAGAAAAATTATTTTTATTTAGAAACCATTATTTAATGGAGGCTCCTTTCTCGACCAATCAGGATACAGGGAAATATTCCAGACACCAGATTCTGTACACCTGTAGCTGTAAATATCAGGGTTGGCAAAAACCCGGTTTTTTTTTTAAAAACCCAAGTGGGTTGGGGTTTTTCGGGTTTTTTCAATAAAACCCTGAAAAAACCCATATAAAACTGGGTTTTTTCGGAAAAAGTGTGGTTTTTTTCAAAATTAAGTGGTTTTCTCCTATAATGTAAGTGGGTTTTTCAAATTTTAGTGAGTTCTTTCTATGTTAAATGTGTTCTGTCAAAATAGTGTCAGTTTTTCCACAGTTAAGTGACTTTTTTCAAAGTTTTTATACTTTGAAAAAAACTCACTGAAATTGTAAAAACACCCCTTATTTACTGAAACCTGGTATAAATTTTGAAAAAACCCACTATAATTTAAAAAATATCCTAAACTTTGAAAAAACCCACTGAAATTTAAAAAATCTTCCTTATTTTTTATATCTAGTTTGAACTTTAAACGTCCTAAATTTTGAAAAAAAACCCATTCAATAATGAAAAAACCCACTGAGAATGAAAGAACTTATTTAACTTTTTTTAAAAACTCCCTGAAATTGAAAAAACACCATTTAATTTTTAAAACCTAGCTTAAATTTTGAAAAAACCCATCAAAATTTTAAAAATATCCTGAACTTAGAAAAAGAATCCCATTAAGATTTGAAGGAACTGCCAAAATCTTGATTTTTCTTGAAAAAACCCAAAAATTGGTCCAAAATGTGGGTTTTTTCACATGGGTTTTTTTGAAAAAACCCATTGGGTCCAACCCAATTGGGTCCAATCCAGCCAACCCTGGTAAATATACAGTAAAACATTCCATCCCTCATTATCACAATACTGAGTATGAACTCCAATAAAACTCTTATGATTATTCTTATAGATTGTCCATTAAGTTAGTTTTTTACATAAAAACAATGTTAACTTTAGTTGTATCAACTTCTAAAACGTTAGATCTAAATATTTTGAGCGAAACCTACAGAACATTTCTTCAATATGTGATATGTATAATACTAAAGCATTTTGTTTACATTAACATCAAAATAATAATATAGGTCAAGATAAATAAATTTTAAATTTCTCGTTTATACAGAGATCATAACATTCACAATACTGAATTCTTGATTATTCTTACAGATTTTGCTTACATAAAAACTGTGGTAATTTAAGTAGGATACACTTCGAAAACATCAAATCTTCTGTGAGATATGGTCCGATCGCCAAGAAAAAAGAACTTTTCACTCCATACGATTTGTGGGGATTATTGTGGAAACTGGTTATTCCCCTCAATTTTGGCCGTGATTGTAATTTCATAAACTCTAAAAAAAAGTTTCGTGCCAAATCTGATAATTTATATTTTAACTTTTCTTCCCAAGTTTTCTTCATGGCGGGAGGTCCGACTATATACTTAACTTTTGATGATTTCTAATATTTTTATATTTAGACAAGACAAGACTTTATTATAATGGGCTCGTACCCGTGTATTTTTATATTTAATTGTAATAATCACTATTTTTTTGTTTACATAATTAATATTTACAGCATCCTAACTCAGATTCAGGAATGTGAATTTTAAGTTAAATTGACGTCACTAAAATTTAAAATTGTGATCACTGAGGATTTCTAATAATTTTACCGTAAATCATTCAAAATTGTAAGTTTTTTTTTTGAAAATTCATATCATTTGAACAAAACAAGGACAACGGTTTTTTTATTTCAATTTATGACTTAATATTTTAAGAGTTTTAAATAATAGTTAAAATATAGAAATAAAAGTTGCTAAGTGATTAACTAGCATAAATTACATTTCAACTGTTAAATAGATACAAAACTAAAATTAAGAATAAGTTTCTATATTACTACCTCTTAATCGGAGATCAGTCTAATCCAATAAAATTAAGCCTATGTAGAAGTAAAAGGTTCTTGAATGATCCCAACTACTCAAAATTTTTATAGCTGCAGGCAAATATCACTAGCATAAAAAGCTCAAAAGTTAAGTCATACAGTATGAAGTCAGCTTCCGTTGAAAGTTAGAACTTTTCAAAATATTGACAAAGAAAGTCGCTCCTAAAACAAAGATAGACTGGCTTGTCGTTTTAACCGAAAGTCACCGTACAAAAGTAATCAGCAAAAAAAAACTATTAACTCGGTATGCTTACCCTACATTATACTCTGTTCATTTTGAACTGGCGCTTGAAAATATTTCCTTCCCCCACCACCCATCGGTAACCATAGCAACTATCCTCGTCGAAGTGACGAAGAAGGCTTACTATTGGCTGCTAGAAGAGCGTAACTATGGTTACGCTTCTAGCGTGGGGGAAAGCACTATTTCTCAAGCACCAATTCTAAATGAATAGAGTATAAAGATTTACCATTTAACTAACTACACCCTCAGAGGTGTATAAGAAAGACTAAAAGTAAAAAATTACATTTCTACGTTCACAACTAATGAAAAAAAATACGACTTACCTTAACAGAGCCCAAGAGCTTCAACTTCGAAAAGATCCAGCACGTGTCAGTTTGTGCTTGCGTCGACGCCCCCTCACGTCACAGCTCAACAGCGCATGATGCGCAGAAGTATACTTATGAGTTGCCACCTAAAAAACAGAAAACCTCTTTGGCCCTATGCGGAAAAATTATCTGTGGAAATTGACACGTAACCTTTTAAGATCGAGTTAAAACCATCGATTCAAGCATTTATTCCCCAAAACCAATTCAAGAGCTAAAATTTTAGTTCCTAAATTGGTTTTATGTAACAAATGCTGGAATCGAATGATATTATGGTGGTTTTAATTCAAACATAAAAGGTTGCGCTTCAACTTCCATTTTGGATTATATTAGGTCATCCCGAAAGTTTTGTAACTCTTGGGAGCATCTGTATACAATGTATTTTTTGGTACTTTTCCATTACGGTAAACCAATAAAGTCCTTTTACTTCTATCTCCATCTAAAGGCAATTTGGCAAATTTTGGCTCTGTTTTTGTTGGCTCACGTTTCGAAGTTTCTACGATTAATAAGATTTTGTTTACTTCAAGTTGCCAATAATTGAAAACTTTCAAAATTAAAATTCAAAGGAATTTAACCTTAATTTTAAGTCATATAAAGATTGTACGGAAGATCTTATTTATTTCATAAATTGGAACTCATTTTATACTACTTTTGAAGAGCGGCGGTAGAATTTTCAGCGATCTAGATTCCTGCAAATGATCATCCGGATCTTTCCTAATAGAGGGTTAGGGGTAGTAATCCAGAAATTTAATATGAAGGATTGCGAGTCTCTGGATGCCTCAGAAAAAATGAAAATCTAAGTTAAATTTTCCAGACTTGTTAAAAATACTTAAAACTTAAATTGCTTTATGGAAGTATGAAGTAGCCAGTTAATTTTAATTTAAAAATCTCAACAAATCAGGAACAATGCAAATTTTCAGCAGAAAAGAAAGAAGTACCAAGTTATCCTAGATTTCAGGAAAGCCCAGTTGTCGAACGGTCCCTAAAATCAAGCCAAGATGCCATGTTGACGATAGATAAAGTTACAGTTTATATTGGTATGTCATAATGGAAAAATGTCAAAAATATCTTATATACAGATGCTCCCAAGAGCGACAAAACTTTCGAGATGACCTTATACAACCTCCATTGGCCTTTTAAAAACCCCTAGGTCCCTAGGGGTGCATTTCCGATCCCCCATTCCTAGGTGATTCTGAAAAGCCTAGGTGTGCCCTACGCCTCCTAGAAGTTATGAAACACTTATCTGAAGCACCATGAATAAGCTATTGGTGTGTAAAAAAGAGCACTTTTTGATTTTAAAAAATAACATGTATGGGATAAAATTATGTTCTACGATTTTACCTCAGGGGCCGTTCAAATATTAAAGTAAGCACCTAAGGGGGGAGGGGGGTTGCTCTTTGCTTATTTTTTCTGACAAGGGGGGATATGAGTGATGCCTACGTAAGATATACTTCATTTTCGAAAATATCCCGTTTCTTGTATAAATAATTTCAAAACTCAACCAAAAATAAATTTAACATAAAATTGAATTAGGAAATTGACGCAAACACTTTTTTCTGGGGATGGACCCCCCAAACACTTTGAAATTTTAACCCCGAAAAGTAGTGTTTCGACTCAGCTTACCTTTGCTGACAAGGGGGGAGGGGGGTTAAAAATAACCCTATTTGAACGGCCCCTTAAATCCTACTGAACATCAACCGTTCGGTTTAGGAGTGAAGCTTCCCCAGTCCTCCGTTAGAGGGCAGCACCACCCGACAAAATGGCACCGCTCGCTGGAGAGAAAAAGAGAAAGTAGCTAGAGAAAAAAATCCTAGAGCAAAAAAAGCTATGGAAAAAATGCCTTAGCAAAATGTCAAAGATTATTCGCAGGATTCCCACTCAAAAATGAGCTGAAGACATTAAATATATATCCTTTTCTAGGTGTCTGCGGATCAGGTTTGACTTCTGGGGGAACAAGGACTTTGAAAACACATTCTTCGATAACTGCAATATTTTAAAAAAATTAAGGGTTAAATACATTTTTGGGCATAAAGCTACACAATAGATGGATGGTTGATTGGGTTTTTATAACGCATGACCCAAGACAGATTACAGTCCGCCAAGCTACACAATGGCACCATGCTAAAGCTTCAGGGGCGTCATTTCAGTTTTTGGTTTGGGGGGGCAAAGATTTTTTTTTAAGTGGGCCTGGGCCCCACTAAAAACTAACTATACTTTTTTGAGGGGGGGTGCTATCACAACTTCATTTTTAAGGTATCCCCTAACGAGAAAATTTATATACGAGCACTGAAAAGTAGTATTTGAATGATATTAATTATGTCAAAATTTGAAAATGGGAAAAAAAGTTGGGTCTGGGGTTCACCCCCAGGAAAACTTTGAAAATTTGCCTCTTAAAGTAGTGTTTTAACTCATTTTTTGAGACCCTTTGAGCTATCATTCAAAGATAACTGTTTCTTGTGTAAACCACAGAGAGTAAACCACAGGGGGGCTAGGGGTTCTCCCCCCAGAAAATTTGCCTTCAAAACTAGTGTTTTATCGCTTTCTTAAACTTTTTGGGGAGCTCCTAAAAGGAAAAGCTTCTTGTAAGTGACAGAATTTTCAAGGCAAAAATACTGCATAAAACCGATGTAAAAATTTTAGAGGGGGCAGGGGGTACTCCCCCGGAAAATTTTTTGAAATTTACTCTTTAAACTAGTGTTTTATCTCTTTTTTCAAACTTTTTGGAAGCTCCTAAAGGGAAAAGCTTCTTGTAAGTGGCATAATTCTAAAGGGAAAAACACTGTATAACCGACGTTAAAATGTTTTGAGAGGGAGCTGGGATCATCCCCCGTAATTTTTTTAAAAAATTACCCCTTTAAACTAGTGTTTTATCTCATTTTCAAACTCTTTGTGGAGCACTAAAAAGGAAAAGCTTCTTGCAAGCAGCAGAATTTTCAAGTGGGAAAACACTGAATAACAGACATTAAAATTTTAGAGGGGGCTGGGGGTCCTCCCCCAGAAAAGTTTTTGAAAATTGACCCTTAAAGGTAGTGTTTTAACTTTCTTTGAGAGTTTTTGGGTTACAACAAAGCTCCTTGTGGAAGTTGCAGAATTTTCAATTGACTTGCAGCTATTTTTCACATAGGAGTGGAAACCTTGGAGGGGGCGGTTGCTTCCCCCCTTCCCCCTCAAATGACGCCCATGCAAAGCTTCAAAATTATGTGTTTTATGGACAAATTATCTTTATATATAGGTTTCATTTCCCCCCCGAACTAGTTCCTGAATCCGCTACTAGTTCTGTATGATTTTCCAGGTTTCTAATGCCTGAGCTCTACGTTTTTCGATTCACAAGGAGTTTTAAAAATATATTTTAAACTTCTCAGTCCGTTTTAAATTTTTTAAAAAGTTCTTTTAAATTTTCAAAGTAAAAAGTAGAGTTAATCAAGAACAGACGATTGTTAAAAAACAGCACATGGTAAACTATGTATCTTCCCAATTTTTGAGAGTGCTCTATTTTTATTTAGGGATTGTTTTGTAATTAATTGAGAAACAACACGATTACCTACCGTGTAGATTTTTACGCCTTTCCCTTTCGACCGATCTCTCCGGACACGTGCTTCTCAGCGGAGCTTTGTTCCATGGAGAGATGGAATGAATGAATGAAAAAAAAGCCTTGAGGGTAGTTATCGGGGGCCTTTCACCGAGATCAGGAACGCTCCCGGAAGCGCACCCTGTCACGTGACTGGTCGCGTGATCGGTCAGTCGGATTAATTGGAACGCGGAGAGTCAGATAGGGGGTGCGTCAAACAACCTTTTCCGTTGTAGAGGCTGTGGACAACTTCCCATCATACCTGCAGATAATGAAATCACTGAAGCAATAAATCGCAAACGCGGATCCAAGGGGGGCACTTTGGATAGTGCCCCCCTTGGACCCAAAAAGGTGCTCAAAATGAGTTAAAATCCTAACATTTACAAGTAAAATTTCAAAAATTTTCTGGGGGAGAACCCCCGTACCCTTCAGCGGTACCACATGGGTATTTTGCGTGATACTTGAAAATTCCCAAGAATTTGACGTTTTTTGCCAAAAGGTTAAGGTGATGGTCTGGAAAAAAGCCCCACCCCCTTGTAACCGTGCTGGATCCGCGCCTGATAAATCATCTACTTTCTCCAAATCGGTTTAAGGACATAAAAAACCTGCAAAATGAGATACTTTCGTGAAACTTTCAGGAATAAAAAAAAACCCCCGATGGATCCCCAAAATTTTAGGACTTTGTTTGACCACCATGACGTCATAATAAAATGGCGCCCCTACCCGTCCCAAAACGATGCCAAGGGGTTCATTTTTCAAAGCTATTTGCGTTTTAAGCTCTAATTATTTATTAAAATACAATCAAAAATAAATATTTTAAGATGCTTAATTTTTAAGGTATATTTTGATTTATAAACATAGCTTTAAACGTAAATAACTTCATAATAAATTAACCACAGTATTGCCTTGGGACAGGGGCACCATTTTGTTTTGAGGTCATGATGATCAAACCTAATCTAAAATTTTAGGATCCCATAGATTTTTTTGTTTTTTTATGTTCATCTAACATCCCATGTTCTTTATTAAATGAATGTTTTTCGCTCTGCGGCAGCACGTCACCCCGAGCAATCCCCCTGGATCTGTTATTATTTGGTCTGTGGGCGTAAAAATTTGAGAATCCCTGCTTATGCCACTAGAAAATTTGGCACGCTGGATCACCATGCTGAAGTGCACTCTACCTACAAGATAACTCTACGGGATCCACCTTTTGTCTGCGGTTCCTGTTGTTGTTGCGTACAGGTGTGATGGGAATCACAAAATCACCGTTTTTCTGTTCGCTAATTCGCCCTTTCAACGAGTATTTAAGCGGGATCAGGATACCGCTACCCTCTGTATTAAGGAACAACGGCATTTTTAGACTGATATCGCGGATTAATTGCTTTGTCAAATGATGGCCCAAAATGCTTCCATACAGGGGCGTCATTTCAGTTTTGCGTTGGGGGGGCAAGGAATTTTTTTTAAATGGGTCTGGCCCTTGCTGTAACTAGGTTTTTTTTGGCGGGGGTTGCCTCAACTTCATTTTTAAGGTAATAATATCTTGTCAAAATTTGATAACGTGAACTCCAAGGAAAAGGAAAATTTTGAAAATTTGGATCTTAAAGTAGCGTTTTAGCTCTTTTTGAGACCCTTTGAGCTGCATGCAAAGAGAACAGTTTCTTGTAAACCACATAATTTTCTAGGGAAAATAGTTGTAAATAAACGTCAAAGTTTTAAGGGGGGCTAGGGGTCCTCCCCCAGAAATTTTAATTCCCCTTTAAACTAGTGTTTTATCTCTTTTTCTGACTCTTTGGGGAGCTTCGAAAGAGAAAAGCTTCTTGTAAGAGGAATAGTTTTCAAGGGGGAAAACACTAAATAAGATACGTGGAAATTTTAGAGGGGGGCTGGGGGTCCTCCCCCAGAAATTTTTTGAAATTGAGCCCTCAAAAGTAATGTTTTAGCTCCTTTTGAGACATTTTGAGTTGCACCCAAAGACCCTTGTGGAAGTTACAGAATTTTCAAGGGACTTGCAGGCTTGCAGCTATTTTTCATATTACAGTGGAAACCTTGGGGGGGCGGTTGCCCCCCCCTGCCCCCCCTAAATGACACCCCTGCTTCCATACAAACCTACTATACGCAGTTCCGATCTGGAACTTTTCTGTTTATATGTAGAAGTAAAATAAATACGCAGATGTGGAGTAGATATTCAGGGTGTTTCAAAAAGTCCGCCCAATTACTACACAGAAAGGTTCCTAGCGTATTAGGAGTAGATAAAAAATGACCACAGAACTATGGTACCACTAGCAAGGAAACGTTTTCAGGGTAAACTCATAGAAATGGACGAAAATCTTACAGGGGTTAGTAGATAACTCTAAACACTTAGGCTAAGCACGCACTAGAGACTTTTGTCACGGCGACTGAGACAAAATTATCACCCTGGCTATTGCAAGAAGCTAGAGCGCGCGCATTAGGCAACGAGACTCGTGGCCGATTGCCAAGAATATCTCCATAGAAATGCATTGCTCTCGAGTGACCTAGTGTTATAGTCGTCGTGACAAATGTCTCCAGTGCACGCTTAGCCTAAGGCTAAGCGCGCACTTAGAGACTTTTGTCTCGGAGACAAAGACAAAATTGCTTCCCTGGCTATTGCAAGAAGCTAGAGTGCGCGCACATGGCGACGAGACCAAGATCACTAGGCCAAGAATTTCCTCATAGAAATGCATTGCTCTCGAGTGACTAGTGTTTTAAGTCGCCGAGACAGAAGTCTCTAGTGCGCGCTTAGCCTTACTGTGAAAGCAATGAGCTGCTGAACTAGGGGGGCAATTCCCTTGAAACTATTCCCTAATACAATTCCCCCGAATAACAGCTGCAAATCGCTTGAAAATTATGTAACTTACGAGGAGCCCCATCGAGAGTAACTTAAAAAGTCTCAATTGATTAGTCAAAACATTAGTTTTGATGGTCAAATTTCAAAACTTTCCCTCTCAAAATTCTGACATCTATTTACAATTTTTTTCCTTGAAAGTTAAACAAGGATTTACCCGAAGAGGGTCTCAAAATGAGCTGAAGCACTATACATATAGAGGTAAAATTCATGGTAGAATTTTGATCCAGAATTGATCCCGTTCCAATATCCATCAGTTGCTGAAGCGGTCCATCTACTTCTATGAGTTCGAAACTAACAAACACTGATAGAAACTCGACGTTTAAATCACACACACATATGCCAAAAAAAGAGTTGAAGTAAATAAAACTGAGACTGAAGTTCGTTCACTCGAGAGTTCCATTGTTTCACTGTGAGGGCGGAACAATGCGGCTATTTCGAACCGACCACTCCACCCAGGGTTCCTTGCCCCTGATGGGGATGAGCAAAAATTGTGTGTCATTCAGAATGGAGGAAAAGAAGACATATAGGAGGCCGTTCAAATATTACGTAAGCACCTAAGGGGGGAGGGGGTTTGCTCTTTGCTTATTTTTCCTGACAAGGGGGGTGATGCTTACGTAAGATACTGCATTTTAAAAAAATATCTTGTTTCTTGCATAAATAATTTCAAAATTCAACCAAAAATAAATTTAACAAAGAAATGAATTAGGAAATTGGACGCAAGCACTTTTTCTGGGGATGGACCCTCCAAACATTTTTAAATTTTAACCCCGAAAAGTAGTGTTTCGACTCATTGTTGAACCCGTAGGGTTATACCCAAAAAGGACAGGTCCTTGTATAAGTCACCTAATTTTCCCAAGGAGAAAAAAACAGCTCGAATTAAAAGGGATGTCAATTTCGTGGGGGGGTCCAGCAGTTTCTTACGTAATTATGGTGAGGGTGGGGTTTGAGGTTTGCTTATATTTGCTGACTAGGGGGAGGGGGGTTAAAAATGACCAAAAAAAGTGCTTATGTAATATTTGAACGTATCCTAGGGGCCATCCATAAATGACGTCAGAACCAGTTCAAAGAACTTTCTTGGCCACCTAGATCATTTTTTGACCCTCTACCTCACAGGGTCGGACTTCACCACAGAGTCGTATCTAAGATCCAAAAGGGGGGTTTAGGGGTACAAATTTGGAAATGAATTTTCATACTGTCCTTCCCTTGAAAGTATTAAGCCCCCTTATATTTCAAAAATGTAGTATAGATTCCAGTCTAGGACTAATTAGTTGTTGTTTCTAATACCACTCGGAATATCCAAGCTCCATTCACAAAGGCGTACAGGAATTAACCAATGAATGAAAGGAGCAAGGAATAAGCATCGAATGATAGATACCGCCACCTTCATAATTTAGCCATGTCTCTGAAGGGGAGGGAAAGTCTCCGGGTGACCTGGACTCATAATAGAAAACTGCGCCCAGGACTTTCAGACCCACAGATTTAACAAGCACGCATATACTATGCTCCGTGTAAACAGAATAAGAATAGACGATTCGTCACCATGACAACACAATAGAAATGCAATGGGAAATGACTAGTAACGAGCCGCCGATTCAAATTTCACAGACTATAGGCGGGTCTTTATGGATGTCGTGAATAACTAATTAGTTGTGGAGCAAACGAACCTGTCAGTAATTTGAGTTTTCAGCAACTGAGTGTGAGCGAAGAAACAAAATGAGATTGCATATCACGAAATAGGAGCGAGGCAATGCATGGACGCCCCCTCTTCAAACAGGACATGTCGCACACCTGTCCGAATTCGTTAAAATCCTCCCTTTTTCCCAACAAGCGGGCGCTTGTAATGCAGTTAACGATCTCTCTGGGAGCGGGATAGGAACTAGGGACCGCCGGTTTTCGCGCGGAAGCCGATGCATCCTCTTCCGCCAACACCCCTTTTTCGAACACCGTGCCAATGACACGAGTCCGTTTAGATGTCGGGAAACCAGCAAACGATATAGCGTGTTCTTCTGTCGATGACACTCGAGAGCAGCTAGATATACGGGCGTTCTCCGATTGAGGAGAAGATTTCTGCGAACTCGATTGGACTTCTGTCAAACATAATCAGCAGGATTTGTGTTCAAGTTGTGTTTGTGAGTGCAAACGGATGAACCACCCCTGTGTGTCACCAAAGTCTAGAATCCTCTGAACTACTACATGGACATTCTGGTGTTCTCTAATCCTTCCAAATAATTCTGCGAGTGCACGGGTGGATACGGCGAACTTTCAACCTCATGTTTCATGAAGGAAGGATTTTGGAGTTCGTTGACAAAGTTATACATCGTTAAGAGAATTCAAGTACATGTGATTGACGGAATAATTCTGCGGACTAGTTTTTGTCTAGTCCTTGCAAGGGATGCTAAAAACTACAAGATTGCCAGGTCATTGGAATCACAATTTCTTGGTTAATAATATGAACAGCTTATCTTTTTGAGTGTTACGCCAAACACCTTTGTTTTAACACTTCCTAAAACGGACTGGTATTGCTCAATTCATTTTACTTTATGAAAAAAAAAACTGTTTAAGAGGAAGTATTTTCATCCATTGCTCTCCGTGACTATACGTAAAATTGATTTCACGCTCACTGACCAAATTCCTCTGTTTAACTTTTTTTTACACGATCCCAGATGACGTTTGTGCCATCAACTCCATCATTCATCCGGTTGGATAGCGTCGAACTGATGTGTGAAACTAGCTGAAAAAAATATTTACACAGACAGAAAACAGTTTTGTGAATTATTGGATTATTACATTACCCGCGAAGAAATCACACGGATTGTGCAAACGAATCTGTTATGTTTCTCATCGTAAGGAGTATCTCTCATCAAGAGCTTCTTCACGTGATCCGAGCCTCCGTTCCCATTGGATGCAGGTGAAAAAGGGGGCGGGACTTTCATGCTTGAAATCCTATAAAGAAGAAATGAGATGATTTTATTCTGGCAGCTTTTGCTACTATTACAAAGTAAGAACTTGAATATTGGGGGAACAGGGAATTTTTTTACTCCCTCAAAAGATCTAAGAAAACCCTTGATTTATTTTTATTATTAACAATTTAAGAAACCATATTTTGTTATAGTTCAGCACCACAGAGTAAAGAGCTAACAGAGATTCCAAACGGCAGTTTTTCTCTTTAGGTACTTAATTTAATTCATGCTCGCATATTATAATTAATTTCACTAGCAGCCAATCAGAGAAGGCGAAATGCGAAAGTGATTCCTGATTGGATATGGAACTTCTTATCAAGTGGAATTTTAATTTCATCGGTGCTGCTCATTTTCCCTCCACTTCCGATTTGAGTGACAGCTTCAGTGGGCGAATGACAGAGACGTAGCAGGAGTGACGTGGAACTATAGGAGGCGGTGCGATGTACTTGAAGTTGTCTATGGGAAAAGCCATGTTAAAAAAGTTGCCATTAGCGTCTATGGGGATGAATCCTCTGTTAAGCTCTGTACTGTGTTCAGTTCTCCCCTTCTAAATGATGTTTAAGTTCTGAACCATTTATTCGAAACTTGTGAATTGTCAGTAACTGTACTGAGAGGAGGGGTCTGGGCTGGGGGCTTACCCTAAGAAAATTTGATCCCTGGCGGGAGGTAACCACATGTTTCGAAACTCTCATATATGTTTGTTTGGGGACGTTAAAAATTGCATTACAAGAACTAATCGTTTTCTAAAAAAATCAGCAAAATTTTAGGAAAATCTATTATAGGTGATTTTTTTTATTATGGGCGATTTTAAATGAAATAATGAATAATAAGGGACGTTCCAAATATTTTTGTACGGTGCTCCCCTCCTTCTAACCATTGGCTTCAATTGATTCTACAGGGTCGATACTAATACAACAAGATGTTAGAAATTAATATACGGATGAATATAGGTGGATTAGTAACGTAAAAATTTATGATCTGCCAGATTTTAGTATATTACTTTTTCCTAACCGGGAGATAAAATAGCTTAATAAGGAACTTGCATGATTTTTTTATATTTTTTAATCTATTCTTCAAGCAAAAATAAGACACTACACAAAATTTGAGGCCGATTGAGAAATTTTTCGATTGCAAAAAAAATTATCAATGATCGTCTTTTTCGAAGTGCCCGAAAACGCTTAATTGCATGCATAGTGACGTCACAACCCATATAGACTTCACCTAAAATGTTTGCCTTGGATTTCTGACCGTCACCAGAACTGTTTAGAAGGTAAATATTTATTAAAACACTCATATCGGATACTTTCATAAAAAAGAAATCATCAACTAAAACATAGAAATTCAATTTTGATTGCAATTTGGCCCGATGGAATTCTACGTCACTGTGCATGCAAACACACTTGGCGTTTTCAGTCACGTGTTTTTTTCTCGCTTTTAAAATTAAAATATTTAATTACTTGTACACTTTTTTGAAAAACTGACAAAATATTTCATTTTACCATACTAAAAACCATACGGAACACTTGAATTTTTATGAAAATCTGACACATGCAAGTTCCTTATTGAGTTTCGAATGTATACCTGCTATTTTTAGAAGTATTACTACATACTATTATTATTATTGGTCTTTTCCGTTCGTCTCGTATTTCAAGAGCATCGATTTCCTAAAGCTGAGTAAAGAAGGAAAAGACGTCACGAAACGACGTCACTTTATTCACATCGAAGGGATCCATTTAAAATCCCGACAATCAACTGCCACTCATTAGTCATAGATAGGAATAGAGTTATTTTTAGCGCCTCTGAGAGCGTATTTAACGCATTGAAAATCAGAAATACGCTTTAAAAAACTAGCCATGCATATTTTCACACGTTGAATTTTTAATAAAGGTTTTGCCTAAAAAATGCATGGCGCCCACACAAAATCAAAAAATAACTTTTTTCTACTCAAATTTGTAATATTAAATGTCTCTCTATATTAAAAAAAAGTGCCGCAGCCGCCGCTGTTTCAGAAAATGTTATTTTTGAACACTTTGAACTACCACTACGCAAAAACTATCTGATGGAATATTATGAAATTTTGACCATTGGTAGACAAATATATGAAGGTCATTTCAGTTTTTAAACCTAATTAATTAGATAATTAGTTCTGGAGGTATTTATTGTCAAAGTCGAAAATAATTTTTTCTGTTGCAAGTTCGCCTCCAGCAAAATCTATTTACAGCAGAAACATGATTTTTTTTGCAGACACATACTCTTAGGCATGAAGTTTTGAACCTGGTCGCCCTTTTTTCGAATTTTGAATTATTTTTGGAGTAATTAAATTCTAAAGTTTTGAAAATTTTCACCCCTTTTTTGGTTTTTTCGTGATAATAGAAAAACTAATCACAGTAGAACTATGATATTTTAACCACGCATACAATTATTTTTTATAGAAAGATTGACGTTTCGTTTTTTAAAAAAATTCGAATTAGTTTTAGAATTATTAAGATACAAAGTTTCAATTTTTTCTCCTCTTTCTGGTCGTTCACTAGAGAAACAGTGATTTTTATGAGTCTGATTTCTTATTCCCGATGATTCACTAGATACACACGTGCATTTGAAAAGTTTTTTAATGGCATGTTTTTTTTCTCTAAGATGGTTGATGATAATTAGTAGACTTGCTGGATATTTTTTGAAAACATTTCGATTAAATTATTGGTAAGCTAAAAAGGAATATTTTAGTAACTGTTTTATATTGATATTTCTGTAGTAATGGCCCGCATTAAGTTATTGATAAGTTAGATAGATAAAACATTTCTATTTTAAGTTATCATTATCTAAGCAGACACCCTAGTAGCACCGTTCGTTGGCCCAACGGTGGGAAATGGTCGGCACTGTTGGCAAACGGTTGGTAGTTTTGCCATCAATTACCCAACAACATCCCAACCATAGCATATGGTGGTTGGCAACGGTTGGCAGAAACTCCATTGGCCCAACGTTGATTTCCCGTTGGGAAAAATGACAATTACAAAATGGGAAAATTGTCGTGGATATTTTTTAAATAGTGGGATATAGTGTGAATAGTGTGATCCCGATAATTATTTCGGGATTTTTCCTGAAAAACCTCCCAAACCACCATGTAAACAGTCGTTGGCCAAACGTTGGGAAATGGTCGGCACTGTTGTCAGTTTTGCCATCAATTACCCAACAACATCCCAACCATAGCATATGGTGGTTGGCAACGGTTGGCAGAAACTCCATTGGCCCAACGTTGATTTCCCGTTGGGAAAAATGACAATTACAAAATGGGAAAATTGTCGTGGATATTTTTTAAATAGTGGGATATAGTGTGAATAGTGTGATCCCGATAATTATTTCGGGATTTTTCCTGAAAAACCTCCCAAACCACCATGTAAACAGTCGTTGGCCAAACGTTGGGAAATGGTCGCCACTGTAGTCAGTTTTGCCATCAATTACCCAACTCAATCCCAACCAAAGCTTATTGTGGTTGGCAAAGGTTGACAGAAACTCCATTGGCCCAATATTGATTTCCCGTTGGGAAAAATAAACAATTACAAAATGGGAAAATGGTCGTGGATATTTTTTAAATAGTGGGATATAGTGTGAATAGTGTGATCCCGATAATTATTTCGGGATTTTTCCTGAAAAACCTATTCCAAAAACTCCGTTATTCACAGATTACACCCAAACCGCTTGTTCCAGGCTTCTGAAATTTTGGTATAATGCACCCCAAAACTAGGAATTGAACCATCTAAACCATGTATCGCATTAGGGGGTGGGTCAAAATCAAAATTCCTTCTTTTATCCCGCCAAAATGCTCCCGGACCATTTTCTTTTTTTTCCAGGACGCTCCGGACAGTGAAGTAGCACTTTTCTAAAGCCATTCGGTCCCAAAAATTAGAATTTTTTAATTTCTTTAGCTCTACCCTGCTTGGTTCCAGAGAAATTTACAAAAAACCTCCCAAGTAACACAGTCGTTGGCCCAACGTTGGGAAATGGTCGCCACTGTAGTCAGTTTTGCCATCAATTACCCAACTCAATCCCAACCATAGCTTATTGTGGTTAGCAAAGGGTGACAGAAACTCCATTGGCCCAACATTGATTTCCCGTTGGGAAAAATAAACAATTAAAAACTGGGAAAATAGTCGTGGATATTTTTTAAATAGTGTGATTAAATGATAATTTTGGATCCAAGACCATTTTTTTAATTTTTTAACAAGTAAAATAATATTTTCAATGTATTTTTGGTCCTAAACTTTTAATTAACTTGCCCGAACCGCTTGTTCCAGGCTTCTGAAATTTTGGTATATTATATGCACCCTAAAACTAAGGAATTGAACCATCTAAACCATGTATCGCTTTAGGGGGTGGGTCAAAATCGAAATTCCTTCTTTTTCCCGCCAATGCTCCCGGACCATTTTCTCCTTTTCCAGGACGCTCCGGACAGTGCAGTAGCACTTTTCTAAAGCCATTCGGTCCCAAAAATTAGAATTTTTTAAACTCTAAGCTTTACCCTGCTTGGTTCCAGAGAAATTTACAAAAAACCTCCCAAGTAACACAGTCGTTGGCCCAACGTTGGGAAATGGTCAGTACTGCTTGCAGTTTTACCATCAATTACCCAACTAAATCCCAACTATAGCTTATTGTGATTGGCAACGGTTGACAGAAAGTTCATTGGCCCAACATTGATTTACCGTTGGGAAAAATAACAATGACAAAATGGAAAAACCTTCGTGGTTTTTTTTAAATAGTGTGATTATAAATGATAATTTTGGATCCAAGACCATTTTTTTTTATTTTTAACTAGTAATATAATTTTTTCAATATACATTTGGACCTAAATAATATAACTTTATTTAACTTTTAGCAATTTTTTTTAAAATAAAGTGGTAATCACTTTTCTTTAATATCACTGTTCGCCCCCCCCCCTCACTTAAAAAAATAAGGGGTGAAATATCCTTATATCTTTTTCAATGTACAGGTCAACTTTGAATGATTTGAACTTTAAAAAAATACCCTTGCACTTGAAAGTAATTCTTCAAAAACTAAGTCGGGAAGCACATTAACACCAGAACACATATTTTCGACGATATTAGCTTCTAAGAAAATTATACCCTCCTCTTAAATACCGGCTGATATAGGCTAGCACCGTTGACCGCAGATTATTGATAGAGCTGTTGAATTTTCAGAATTCCGTGTTTTAAACTGTTTTCATCGGGTCGGTGGCAATCTCTTTCACCTTTCTTTCACTACATTCCCATAAGCTCTCAGAATCTGGAATTCCATTAATTTGCGACAAAAATTAAGGTCCCTAGACCTGTGCGTAAGTCGCACTAAAGTCGCAATTTTTACCAAAATCAAAAAACGATATCGCGTTTTTGACCTCAAAATCTTAAAATATACCCTACCATACACCTCATATTCGATTTTGGTTAAAATCGGTTGCTAATTAAGACAGTGATTAGACTTTGAAAAAAAGTTCAGATTTTGACGAAAAAACACAAGTCCAAAGAAAGCTTTTAAATCCGAAAATATTAATATTAAATTTTTTTTGAATTTTTTTTGTAGTAACTAATAGTTATGGCAAAGTTTTTCCAGAATTACGGGAATCCACGGTGATTTTTTCGTCATCCAGGATTTTCAGAAGAAGATTTTGGGCTACTTATATTTAACGCCAAACACTCCACTTTTTGGGGCAAGTCGTGTCAGGAGAGTAACGGAAAAAATTAGATTCCATCCCAAGTGTCTTATATGAGTAAATTGGGAATTTTTCACAGATTACAAATATGTAAATCATTAAGATGTGAGATAGTTAAATCGAGAGTTTTTCCTAAAAAACCGATATTCCTAAAACTCCGTTTTTCCCGGATTACATCCGAACCGCTTGTTCCAGGCTTCTGAAATTTTGGTATATATGCACCCTAAAACTAAGGAATTGAACCATCTAAACCATGTATCGCATTAGGGGGTGGGTCAAAATCAAAATTCCTTCTTTTTTCCCGCCAAAATGCTCCCATACCATTTTCTTCTTTTTCAGGACGCTCCGGACAGTGCAGTAGCACTTTTCTAAAGCCATTCGGTCCCAAAAATTCGAATTTTTTAATTTCTTAGCTCTACCCTGCTTGGTTCCAGAGAAATTTACAAAAAAACACCCAAGTAACACAGTCGTTGGCACAACGTTGGGAAATGGTCGGCACTGCTTGCAGTTTTGCCATCAATTCCCCAACTAAATCCCAACCATAGCTTATTGTGGTTGGCAACGGGTGACAGAAACTCCATTGGCTCAACATTGATTTCCCGTTGGGAAAAATGACCATTACAAAATGGGAAAAATCGTCGTGGTTATTTTTTAAATAGTGTGATTATAAATGATAATTGTGGATCCCAGAAAATTTTATAATTTTTTAACTAGCAAAATAATTTTTTCAATGTATTTTTGGTCCTAAACTTTTATTTCATTTGCCCGAACCGCTTGTTCCAGGCTTCTGAAATTTTGGTATATATGCACCCTAAAACTAAGGAATTGAACCATCTAAACCATGTATCGCATTAGGGGATGGGTCAAAATCAAAATTCCTTCTTTTTTTCCCGCTAAAATGCTCCCGGACCATTTTCTCCTTTTCCAGGACGCTCCGGATAATGCAGTAGCACTTTTCTAAAGCCATTCGGTCCCAAAAATTCGTTTTTTTAAACTCTAAGCTCTACCCTGCTTGGTTCCAGAGAAATTTACAAAAAACCATCCAAGTAACACAGTCGTTGGCCCAACGTTGGGAAATGGTTGGCACTGCTTGCAGTTTTGCCATCAATTACCCAACTAAATCCCAACCATAGCTTATTGTGATTGGCAACGGTTGACAGAAAGTCCATTGGCCCAACATTGATTTCCCGTTGGGAAAAATAACAATGACAAAATGGGAAAACCTTCGTGGTTATATTTGAAATAGTGTGATTAAATGATAATTTTGGATCCAAGACCATTTTTTAATTTTTTAACAAGTAAAATAATTTTTTCAATATATTTTTGGACCTAAATAATATAACTTTATTTAACTTTTAGCAATTTTTAAAAAAATAAAGTTATAAATCACTTTTCTTTAATATCTCTAATCGCCCCCCTCACTTAAAAAAATAAGGGGTGAAATATCCCCTTCTATCTTTTTCAATGTACAGGTCATTTTTGTGTGTTTTGAACTTTAAAAAAATACCCTTGCACTTGAATGTAATTTTTCAAAAACTAAGTCGGGAAGCACATTAACACCGGAACACATATTTTCGACGATATTAGCTTCTAAGAAAATTATACCCTCCTCTTAAATACCGGCTGATATAGGCTAGCACCGTTGACCGCAGATTATTGATAGAGCTGTTGAATTTTCAGAATTCCGTGTTTTAAACTGTTTTCATCGGGTCGGTGGCAATCTCTTTCACCTTTCTTTCACTACATTCCCATAAGCTCTCAGAATCTGGAATTCCATTAATTTGCGACAAAAATTAAGGTCCCTAGACCTGTGCGTAAGTCGCAATAAAGTCGCAATTTTTACCAAAATCAAAAAAGGATATCGCGTTTTTGACCTTAAAATCTTAAAATATACCCTACCATACACTTCATGTTTGATTTTGGTTAAAATCGGTTGCTAATTAAGACAGTGATTAGACTTTGAAAAAAGTTCAGATTTCGACGAAAAAACACAAGTCCAAAGAAAGCTTTTAAATCCGAAAAATATTAATGTTAAAATTTTTTTGAATTTTTTTTGTAGGAACTAATAGTTATGGCAAAGTTTTTCCAGAATTACGGGAATTCACGGTGATTTTTTCGTCATCCAGGATTTTCAGAACAAGATTAGGGCTACTTATATTTAACGCCAATTACTCCATTTTTTGGGGCAAGTCGTGTCTGGAGAGTTACGGAAAAAATTAGACTCCACCCCAAGTGTCTTATATGGTTAAATTGGGAATTTTTCACAGATTACAAATATGTAAATCGTTAAGATGTGAGATTGTTAAATCAAGAGTTTTTCCTAAAAAACCGATTTTCCTAAAACTCCGTTTTTCCCGGATTACATCCGAACCGCTTGCTTTAGACTTCTGAAATTTCGGTATATGTGCATCCTACAATTAAGGAATCGAACGATGTATTGCATTAGGTTGTGAGTCAAAATTAAGATTCCCACTTTTTTCCCGCCAAAACGTTCCCGGACCATATTCCACTTTTTAAGGACGCTCCGGAGAGTGAAGTAACACTTTTCTGAAGCAATTCGTTCCGAAAAATTTGAATTTTTTTAACTCTAAGCTCTACCTTGCTTAGTTCCAGAGAAATTTACAAAAAATATCTCTTTTTGACCATTTTAGCCATTTTCTTAAAATATCGTTTTCAATGTAAAAAACCGCACACTAATATTGACTTTGATTCTTTAATAAATTTCTAATCGTTCCAAATCTCCCCCAACCCCCCTTTAAAAAAAATTAACGTGCCAAAACCACTGAGCTATAAAACAAACTGGAGTGTCAACCTCCGATACTCTAACAAGCGATTGATCATGCCACCGCGGAAGGTTACAACGCACCGATTGCTCTCAGCAATCGGGGCAAGCTTGAAGCAAAGTTGGAAGAGCATTTCCCCCTTTAATCCGCCCATGCCTGTTTTTCAAAATATTATGAGCAAAATTTAGAATGGTCGTTTGAATCTGTGCATACAACTGTGCTACCAGATGGAGAAATTTAAAAGAAGATGGAAATCCTTTCCGCGGTGTGATGCGGTTTCAGCACGCTAACTAGTCACTCCAGTTTGTTATATAGCTCAGTGGCCAAAACACGCAAAAAAACAATGTTCGACGTTCGTCAATCACTCACTGTAAAAAGTCTGTGCTCTTTCTTTTAACAGTAAATTTAAAATATTTCTCTTATATCACAAATTTGAATCTATATTCACCGAATTTTTTTATAAAAATAATTTGTGAGAATAAATTGGAGAACCGCACGCCTATCACCCCAAAACCGTTCGAGTGGCCCAACGTTGGGAAATGGTTGGCAAGGAAACTTCAACTTCTACTTCTGTTTGTGTTGGTTTTCGTTTTGTTTAGTTTTGTTAGTGGTGATGTGTGTGATTGGAGTCGGTGGAAGTGGAGCCTGCAGTATGGATTTCAGATTGCATTGGGGTTAGTTATTTCATTTCTGTAATATTTTTATATTTATCTTTTAATCAACTTTGTTTTTATTTTCAAATCAAAATTATTGTAATTTTTATAAAAGTTGTTACAAGATACATCGCTGGCTATGGGTTGTGCAAAAACGAAAGCAGATGAAATCAACGTGTGATATTTAATGGCATGAAATATTTATCCAATTAAATATATTTTCTCTGATTATATAGGAAATTGATATTCTTCTAGACCATGTTTCATGTACTGGAATTCGATGATGGAAGTATTGCGTGTTTCCTAAGCAGTGACAACCAATTTGAGCATTGGGATCTGCTCTGCATGGTATATTCTGCGGGCCGGATTCGCTTAATTAACCCGTTTTTCAAAGTAATCTCACCAATAAGACAATTTTACAACTTTTATCTGTTCTTTGAGTTGTAAATATGAATGGAGGTTGCAAAATTAGTACCTATTGTTTTTTGCCATAATATTTTAGCAATGATAGAGTGTTATGATAAGATGAAGGATGATAGTACTCCAGAGATATATGAATTACCAGGTTTTTTACTGGACCTTTATGGGTTTTACTTTTTATAAGTGTTTAAAATATCAAAACAATTATCAATAGCTGTGCTTAGTTTAATTGGCATTTGTGTTTTGATTTTGAATGGACATTCACAAACATATGCTCTGATTTGATAGGTTAGTTGTAATTTTCTGTCTTTCAAACTTATGGTACTTTTCCGTTAGCCAAGTGCATATGTCGCCAATTGTGGACCAAACGCAAGCCAAGTTGCCAAGCGAAGCGAATGACGGTTGTAAGAAATTTTCCGGAGTTCTACATTATTTGGTGGTTTTCCGCCTGCGCCTGACTAACGGGAGAATTACCTAAATCCTCTAAAAGTTTGTTCAGATCTAAATTTTAGATTTAAAAGTTGTTTCTGAAAAATATATTATAAATATTTTCAGATGATATTTCAATTAGTGCATAAAAGGTTGAATGTGGAATCAGCTGCAGAAAGCTCAGCACAGGTCTCTGAGCAGGAAGACCCTCCATTTGAAGAAGGAAGAACAGAAACTAGCTTTAGCCATGAAGAGGACACTTCAGAGGAAGATTTCCCTCCCAGATTCCCCCTTCCAGTTCAAGTTGGCCAAACTTCCTGAAGAACTGGTAGAAGAGTTGAGAGGTACAATATTTTTGATACTTATATTAGGTCTACCTACCCGAAAGTTTCACTTTCAGAAAATTTCCTAACATTAATCGTTATGTTCATTAACCACCATCACATTAAGCAATGTTGGAATATAATGGTTTCAATTTATGGAGAAGTGCTGAAAACGTATAAACCGACGCACCCTTAAGTGACTAAACTTTCAGGTAGACCTAATATTCTTTTATGTATACGATTATCACGAAATAAATCAAATAAAGTAAATTTTTTGTTTTGATATTAAATATATTTTTTCCTACAGATACATCATCATTAGAAGTGGACGGCTTGGAAGCAACTCTTCCGACTCGCTCGGCTTGACATTGTCCATGGGAATTGGAGTCTGCAATAGCTGACGTGTGCGACTCCTCCCCCGCGCTCGCCTTGACATCTTCCATGGGAATCGGAATCTGCATCCGTTGACATGTTTGACTCTTCCACCGCGCTTGCTCTGACCACGCGACTCAGAGCCCCCCAGCACCCCGTACAAGCATTTTCTTCCTCCAAAGCCATTACTGACTCTGACTACCAAAAGTACAAAACCAATCAGAAGGGAGTCCTGAACCAAGTACTCACTACCCTTGGAAGGAAGTCCCGCGGGGGCCTAAATTGTTATTCTGTCTATTCACAGCGTTTCTGCATTCCGCCTTTTTTGCTCAAAATAGTGCAGAAACAGAAATGGACTACCCTTATGGACTGAAATTCCACTCAAGGTGTGTGTTTTTGATTAACTCTTTATTTTATAAGTGTAATTCTAATATTAGTCCTGGATTGTATGAGAATTCCATTCCATCTGTTCATTTTTTTAATTTGCCATATTTGAATGTTTATTTTTATCTTCCGGTCTGGGTACAGCTTCGATAAGAGTCTACCAGCCGTCATGTTTACTCACAGCTCATATGATGACACACATAACCATATAGATCTAACTATTACTGTCATTATTATTGGATCCTAAGGTATATAATATATTTAGTAGATCATTATTTTAGGATCTAAAGTTAAATCTCTATGGTTGTCAGTCATCATTTGAGCTGTGGGTAAACATGACGGCTGGTAGACTCTTATCGAAGCTGTGCCCGGTCTGTTATGTGTCATCTCTACATCTATTGATTTGGATAGTATTTAGAATTGGTCATGATTTGAATGTTCATTTTTATCTTCCAATCTGTTATATGTCATCTCTAAGTCTGTTGATTTGGATAGTATTTAGAATTTTAAGTTAGCTAATGTTAAAAGGAAATCCATGAATCATAGTCTATCTAATATTAGTCTTATTAATTTGATAGGGGTGAAAAAATTACTTCCATTTTGATATCCAATTAGTGTTTTATTCTGACAATAATTTCTTTAGTTTGCATATAAAAGTTTTTCTGAATTATTTATGAATTAGTACAATATTCCATTTATTTCGTAGTGTTGATTTCTTAATAATGAGTTATTTTTGCTTGAAAAAATAATTATGTGGCTAATGTGTAGTATTGTAGTGCTACAACTCAACTCGGGACAATAAGAACTGGAACTTCAACTCCAAGGAGAAAAAATCATTCCTTCACTTTCTCTTGCTCGCTGTGGTGTCTATTTACATTGCTCTTGTTATCTCTTTCCTCACGCTTGTTATCGTCATTATGTAATTAAATTGTTAATTGTTTTACTGGTTAAGTTTTAATTCTACAAGCGAGATAAGTAGGAAGTCAGATGTTTTGACGATCCTACAGTGGCGATCCGGACTGAACTTTACCGCTAAGCCTTTCCCCACGTGCTTCTCCGCCGCGCCTGCATTTCGCCGGTCAAGGACACCGATGAACTTTTTCTCCCTCGGCTGATATCCTCTCACTCAACATCAGCATGACGAACGAAGACGGCTCTACTGCCGCTACTCCAGCATCACCTCCGGCGAGGGAAGTGGCTCACGTCGCCGTGAAAGCACCTCCATTCTGGCGCGGCAACCCAGAGCTATGGTTTCACCAAATGGAGTCGCAGTTTGCGCTCGCCCACATTACCCAGCAGATGACGAAGTTCCATCATGTAGTGGCTGTTCTTCAGCCGGAGGAACTATCCATTGTCGGGGACATCGTTGCTTCCCCTCCGCCCACTTCGGCGTATGATGACATCCGCAAGCGACTCAGCGCGCAGTACGCAGATACCACCGAACAGCGACTGCAAGAACTCATCTCTGGGATGCAGCTGGGCGACAAACGCCCTTCCCACTTACTGAGGGAGATGAGAATCAGGGCTGGTACGCGCCTCCCTGACGACCTGCTAAAGTCCCTTTTCCTGAAACGCCTGCCCGTTCACGTCCGCCAGATCCTGGCCATCTCTAAGGACGACTTCGAGCGACTGGCCGAAATGGCCGACGGCATCATGGCTGCAGGAAACCAGACTAGTATACAGGAAGTAGCCTCTTCCCCCGCAGACGAACCTGTCCACAACATGCTGGCCGAAATATCGGCCCGTTTGGACAGACTGGAGACCAGGTCACGCCATTACAGCAGAAGCCCTCCCCGGTTCCGCCAGCGTACTCGGAGTCGACCCAGAACCACCGATGCAGGACACTGCTGGTACCACCAGCAATTTGGACAGCAAGCCAAGAAGTGCCTTCCAGGCTGCACTTTCAAGCAGGGAAACTAGTTGCGCCGTCCCTCGCGGCCACAGAGAGTGGCGGCAGCAACAGGTTATTTCTCAAAGACCCTTCTACCGACATGAGATTCCTGATTGACACAGGTGCCGATGTATCTGTCCTACCCAACCACAACACTTCTGCTACACCTACTGATTTTTACCTATTTGCAGCTAATGGTACTAAGATTCCCACCTTTGGCACTAAAATTTTAAACCTTAATCTGAAACTGAGACGAAATTTCACTTGGAAATTTATTATAGCTAACATCAATCACCCTATTATAGGGGTAGACTTTCTAAATCACTTCAACCTGCTTGTAGACGTTGAAAATAAGTGTCTCATTGACAATGTCACTAAACTTGCTTCAGTTGGACAGATACTTCAATGCCCCGACTCGGAAATTTCACTCCTGTCCGATTGCTCAGCCTTTTCTGCAATACTGGGAGCCTATCCTTCCCTCATCAACCCCTCAGACACTACTACTTCATCGCCAACGTCATGTATCCATCATCATATCCAAACAACCGGACCTCCTGTGTTCTCTAAGCCTAGACGCCTCTCCCCTGAACTCTACAAAGTGGCATACGAGGAGTTTCAGTTTATGCTACAACAGGGAATTATCCGTCCTTCTAAGAGTCCGTGGGCCAGCCCCCTTCACATGGTCCGGAAATCCAGTGGGGAGTGGAGACCTTGCGGTGATTATCGACGACTCAATGCAGTCACCACTCCCGACAGATACCCCCTCCCACACATCCAGGATGTCACCCAGCTTCTTGGCAACCGGTGCATCTTTTCCACACTAGACCTGTCAAGAGCCTACCACCAGATTCCAGTGCACCCTGACGACGTTGAGAAAACAGCCGTCACAACACCCTTCGGCCTGTTCGAGTTCTTGTCCATGCCTTTCGGCTTAAGAAATGCTGGACAGACCTTTCAACGACACATTCACCAGGTGCTTAGAGGCCTTGACTTTTGCATCCCTTACCTAGATGACATCCTGGTTGCATCATCCAACGAGGAAGAGCATCAGCACCACCTACACCAAGTGTTTCAAAGCCTTGCTGCCCATGGACTGAAGCTGAACGCTGCCAAATGTGTGCTGGGAAAATCATCTGTCAAATTTCTGGGTTGCGAGATCACACCCCAAGGGGTGAAGCCGCTTCCCGACAAGGTTGCCGCCATTTGCGGTTACCCGCAACCTTCCACCCTTTCAGAGTTGAGAAGGTTCCTAGCACTCATAAACTTTTACCGCCGTTTCATTCCCCGGGCAGCCAGCACTCAAGCTCCACTAAACGACCTCCTAAAAGGGGCCAAGAAGAAAGACCTTAGACCAGTACCGTGGACTGAGGCTACTAGCGAGGCTTTCCAACGCTGCAAGAAGGACTTATCTGCTGCCACCACCTTGGCATACTTGTCCTCATCCTCCACCCTGTCGCTGATGGTCGATGCCTCTGACACGGCCCTCGGTGCAGTTGTCCATTCCCATGCTGAAAGCAGCCCCCAGCCTGTCGCCTTTTTCTCCAAGAAGCTCTCGCCTACCGAGAGGAGGTACAGCACTTATGACCGGGAGCTGCTGGCAGTCTATGCCGCCATCAAGCACTTCCGGCATTTTCTAGAGGGTAGGCAATTTATGATTCTTACGGATCATAAACCTCTCACCTTTGCCTTCACAAACCCCTCAAACAACGCCTCTCCTCGCCAATTACGGCAACTAGATTTTATCTCACAATTCTCCACACACATCGTACATGTGGCAGGCCATAACAACATTGCAGCGGATACCTTGTCCAGAATCCAGGAGATAACTCTGCCAACTCCTGTTGACTTTGAAGCAGTGGCAGAGGAACAGGCTCTAGATACGGAGCTGCGTGACCTCGTCGCTTTCAACGACCGACATAGTCTTCAGCTGCAAACAATGGACTTGCCTTCTGGATCCAAGTTGTTTTGCGACACCTCTCATAATCGTGTCCGACCCTATGTGCCACCAAGATTCCGTTATCGGGTCTTCCTGACACTGCACAACCTTTCTCATCCAGGCATCAAAGCCTCTCGCCAACTTCTTCAGCATCGCTTCGTGTGGCCAGGCATGCTGAAGGACGTCACCGAGTGGACTAAGGCCTGCACTCAGTGTCAGAAGTCCAAGACACATCGTCACACTAACAGTGCTCTGCAGAGATTCAACGTACCATCCGAACGCTTCAACCATGTGCACCTGGACATTGTGGGCCCTCTTCCACCATCCCAAGGGTTCACATATCTCCTAACCTTCATTGATAGGTTTACACGGTGGCCGGAAGCTACCCCCCTGGCTGATATCTCTGCAGAGACTGTGGCACGAAAGTTCTATGAAGTGTGGGTCTCCAGGTTCGGCGTCCCCGAAAAACTGACCACGGATCAAGGACGGCAGTTTGAGTCGCAGCTCTTCGGCTCACTTATGAAGTTTTTAGGCACTCACAGGGTGCGTACCTCACCTTATCACCCTTGCGCAAACGGCCTGGTGGAAAGATTCCATCGTTCCCTCAAACAGGCTTTGCGGTGCCACACCTCAATTCATTGGGTTGAGGCTCTCCCCACTGTCCTTCTTGGCCTCAGGTCAGCACTCAAGGATGATTTGAATGCCACCTGTGCAGAACTGGTGTATGGAACAGCCCTGCACCTCCCTGGGGAGTTCTTTGGCCCAATAGCCGCAACCGAATCAGACCCCTCTGAGTTTCTGCAACACCTCAGAGCATTGATGGCCCAGTTGGCACCAGTTCCTACCGGCTGGCATAGCAATAAAACACCATATCGTCACACCAGCCTGGAGACTGCAACTCATGTTTTCCTTCGGAGTGACGGTTACAGGAAAGCCTTAGAGCCCTTCTACACCGGCCCTCATCTGGTCATTACCCGGGGGGAAAAAACATTTAAAATCAATATCAACGGCAGGGAGGCGGTGGTTAGTGTAGATCGTTTAAAGCCTGCATTCACAACACCCGCCCTCCCACCCTCAAGTTCACCCCCATCAGTCTCCAAGCCTCCTCCTACCACCCACCAGTCTCCAAGCAGTGCCAGCACTCCTGTCACTCCCGGACAGCCAACCACCCTTAGTGCACCCCCACCTACCTCGAGCAGCACTACACCCACCACTCCGAGTGCTGGGGGTCCTATCACCACTCGCTCAGGCAGGGTAGTCCGCTTCAACACGCGCTACCTGTGAGGTTCAGCACCTCCGGTACTTGGGGGGGAGTACTGTAGTGCTACAACTCAACTCGGGACAATAAGAACTGGAACTTCAACTCCAAGGAGAAAAAATCATTCCTTCACTTTCTCTTGCTCGCTGTGGTGTCTATTTACATTGCTCTTGTTATCTCTTTCCTCACGCTTGTTATCGTCATTATGTAATTAAATTGTTAATTGTTTTACTGGTTAAGTTTTAATTCTACAAGCGAGATAAGTAGGAAGTCAGATGTTTTGACGATCCTACAGTATGTTTAGTAATTCTAGCTTATCATTAGTAATATTTTCTTTTGAGGTTAATTTTTATTTCAGAGTATTATAGTGTTAAAATATTTTTGGGCTGTTGCCTTATTGCTACGGACATGGGAGGTCACATCCGTACCAGGATGGCCGAGTTGTTGGGATTGGCTTCCGCCAAACACCCTCTCACGCTAACAGAGTGCAACCCTAGCAAATAGTTGTGTTGTGAGTAAACACAGGGATCTGTCTAGGATTTTTTGCCAACTACCTATTTTGTGAAAATTTAAAAATAACTTGTGAAAAAAATTTTAATTTGTGAAAATAAAATATGCGTAATAAAATGAATTGAAAAATATGTTTTTAAAAATCACTTTACATATACATTTTAAAGGGAGTTAAGGTTTTCAAATATTAGTATTATTAGTTAAGTAATAATTTGTGAAAATTCAGTTATAAATTGTGAAAATTTAGCACTTAATTGTGAAAATAAGAAGTTTAAAAATTATGAAGAAGTTTTAAAATTAGGATCGGCGAATTTGTGAAGCTACCGTAAAACGGTAGTAAATTTGTCCTGGACAGATCCCTGAAATAGTTGATACGAGAGGGCGATGCAAATAGTCTGCATGCATGAATGCAATGATAATGTAGTTTAATTATTGATTTGATTATGATGTTAGCTCTCTTTTGCTTAAATTTAAATGTAATTTTTATCGTCCCTGTTCGTCCTTGTCCCTAGTTATAGATTTGTTTCCTCAAAGTGTGCAGTTCCCTCATATATAAAATTTCAAGTGTATTGAATAGAAATTTTTTTTCTTGAAGTTTTATTATTTTTCCTTAAAATCAAAGAAGGTAGAGGCTTGAATGTATCATGAACTTAAATTTATGTTTTAACTGTTGGTGACTAGTTGAGGGTTGAAGCAGTGATAATTTATGAAAAGAATGATAAGAAACATTTAATTTGAAATGTTAAAGCAATAAGGAAGTTGCATGTGTCAGATTTTCAAAAACAAACAAGTGTTCCGTATGGTTTTTTGTATGGTAAAATGAAATATCTAGTCAGTTTTTCAAAAAAATGTACAGGTAATTAAATATTTTAATTTAAAAGTCGAGAAAAAAACACGTGACTGAAAACGTTTATTGTTTAAACTATAAGATGACGTCAACAATAATACCATCAACTCCATTGCTTTACAACAATGTTTAGTATAAGATGACGTCACATCCAAACTCTTGGCGTTTTCGCGCGCTTTTAAAAAGGGGATTTTTGTTAATTTTTTTGACAGTCAAAAAATTTCTCAATCGGCCTCAAATTTTGGGTAGTTGCTTATTTTTGCAAGAGGAATCGATTAAAAAAATAAAAAAAAATCATGCAACTTCCTCATTGTCAAATTACTACTTGTAATAGTACTTGTTTTACGATTTTCTTGTAAATTAGTTTACTGATTAATAAAATGTGTGATGCTATAATTTGTATATTTTATTTACAAGTGAGGATTTTGCACGTATTCGTTTAAATTTGCAACTAAAGACTAATGTGTACTTTTCATTTTATGTCCCATATAAACAAGTATTAAATTAAAATTTTCTTATTAAAATATAGACTATTGTAGAATTATACAAGAAGTCCGCAAATATAATGTGACCCAATAGATCTTCTAAACTGTTCATGATAAATGCCTACTTGTTTAAAAAAATGTTCCAAATGAAGTAAATTATTAGAGTTTTTATATAAGGGTTTTGGCCAAAAAATATTGACAAGGTCTTCACAGGTACACATTCTATTTTATTAAGAAATAATTTCGAAAGTTATGATTTTTTTACTTCATTTAGAACATATATGTTCTAAATGAAGTAAAAAAATCATAACTTTCGAAATTATTTCTAAATAAAATCGAAATTTGGTTGGGCCATTGTTGGTTGAATAGTATTTGTTGGTTGGGCCATTGTTGGCAGGTATGGTAAAACTTGGTTGGGCCATCGTTGACAGGTATCGTAAAACTTGGTTGGGCCAACTGTTGGCCCATCGTTGGGTATGGGTTAGTTGGGTAACTGATGGCAAGTGTGCCAAATCATACAAGTTGTCCAACCGTGGAAGGAAACAAAGGGCCAACGATTTAAACTTGGTTGGGCCATTGTTGGCATGTATGGGTAAACTTGGTTGGGCCAACTGTTGGCCCATCGTTGGGTATGGGTTAGTTGGGTAACTGATGGCAAGTGTGCCAAATCATACAAGTTGTCCAACCGTGGAAGGAAACAAAGGGCCAACGTTATGCCAACGATTTAAACTTGGGTGGGCCATTGTTGGCATGTATGGGTAAACGTGGTTGGGCCAACTGTTGGCCCATCGTTGGGTATGGGTTAGTTGGGTAACTGATGGCAAGTGTGCCAAATCATGCAAGTTGTCCAACCGTGGAAGGAAACAAAGGGCCAACGTTATGCCAACGATTTTTGCTACTTGGGCAAGTTCCAGGTTTTACTGGTTAGTTGAGATGAAACAAGCGAGCTCTGCTTCCTAAGATCGCGAAGCGATCTTCAATGAACTGCGAGGCAGTTCCGGGGGTCGGTGAGCGATAGAGAGCAGGGGGCAGAGCCCCCTAGTTTTATGTAAAATAAATTATTTTATTTGTAATGTTTAATATTTTCAACTAATACTTAACAGATGCTATAAATGTTAAAAACCAAAATAGCATCCTCATTTTTTTTCTATTTCATTTTGTACATTCAAAAAGAAAGCTTTTTATAAAAAATTTGTTTCTGTGTATGCTATTTCCGTATTTCACTCCTCATAAATAAATTTCACGCCTCCTAAAAAAGTCTAGGAGTAGGAGTATTTTTACATAGTAGTAGTAGTCAAAAAAAATCCTAAGAATAACACTTGATAGGAATCTATTACATTGTTAAACTATGGGGGGCTAATTTTTTAGGTTTGGTTCCTGAGACGCGTCTTTATACCAAAAACTCAAACCTAAAATATAAAGCCAATTTCAACAACATAATATATTCCTGTCTAGGACAAATGAGATGTCGGACAAACGTATTGTCGGAATTTCGAACCAGATCTCAAAAATCATTTGCAAACATAGGACATTTTAAGACCAAAAACACAAAAACAAAGATAGAAGATAAAAACTAAGTTTAAAAAACAATTACGGGTTTTAAACGTCCCCAAGTCCCCCTAATTGGTTGTAAACGGACATAGACCCACTTAAAATCTGTGTTAAGGAGTTTTTTTATCTCCCAGGAGTCTTATGCCCCAAAATATTTTTTGTGCGTGAGATGAGAGATGAGTTTGCTTCCCTAATCGTCCACTGCAAAAGTTTGTTACACTTGTTGTGCCAAGTAGAAAGAAAACGATTGAATAACGTCACATAAATATTGATTGGCTTATCTTATCCCCTGTATTTCCCAATTCACTTCCGTCCTGTTGGTGAAAAATCTTTTTTTTTTTTCGATTGTCAACATCTTCGGTGCTCACACAACACGTTTGAAGAAACTTTTTTCGTCCTCGATTTTAAGGAATTTGATTTTGTGTAGTTTAGCTAAAGCACTTTATACTCAAAATGTTCAAAAAGTGTTCCTGTATCAAGACTTGTGGTCTAAAAAAGAGCTGCAAAGTGTTTCTAAAAATTACAGGGACAGAAAATGTATACTTTAACAGTTCCTATCTAAATCTAAGAATACTGTTTCATATTTTAAACTCAAATAGATAGAGTGTTTAGTCAAAAGACATCAGTGCAAATTGCAACAAAAATGCACTCTTAGCTAAAATAGACATTAGGGTAACCTTAAATGGAAAACAAATTTTAAAAATTGCAAAACAAGATGCTAACAATAAGTATCTTGCCATGATTCTAGTGTTTTGTAGCTGTTTATAACTTGTTTTGCCCCCTTTCAGTCTAATCTTATACAGAACTATATCGGAAAAGCATTTAAGGGTTAAAGACAAAAAGGTATTCTAAAACATTGTCGCAGTCAGCTCCTTAAAATTGGGAGGGGGGGGCGGACTCAAGGATTAGGGATTCCAGGTGGATTTAGCTCCCAGAAGGATTTTACAAATCCTTGATAAACTACCCAGAATATAACTATTTTTTGTTTAAGCCACCATTCAAGTTCTTCTTAAGAAAATGTTTTGAAACTTAACCTTTAAAAACATAAACAAACTCATTTTAAGAACTCATTTATGAACATACAATTTCAAAATCAATGTTCTATGTTCAACAAGTGCTTAAATTGACAAAAATTGGGGGACTTGCCTCTGGATCCCAATTTTGGGGAACGGTATCCCCAAATCTCAGGACTGCGGCTTCAATTTATTCTAGGAAAAAATAGTGTTAAAAATCATGGGATTCGTCTCCCTCTTATATACGCCTCTTAAAGTTAGGGGACATACGTTAATTGGCAACATCCTTTACTATAAAAAGTTGGAGAGATACACATTCAGCGATTTTTTGGTCCCCCTTAAGACGTTAAAATAAAGTTTTTTTAAGCCATGTTCCTAATTATTGAGGGGGACGATCTCCCTATCCCTCCGGGATCTATGGAGTTTTGTTCCCTTTCTTATCAACAATTACATTTTTATGACTATACTTCACAGCAACGTTTCCTGAACCCAGTAAACACAAAGTGAGTTAACACAAAGCCTGTAGGGTTGATATAAGGAATTTCAATAAGCGAATTGTGATAAAAAGATAAATTCATGGGTTTAACGAAATAATCCTATTTTAAAATTAACTTTCTTTGTTTCACTCGAAAATCAAACACCGCGATGGGAACTACTTTGTGAGTGACGTAGTAGGTTCAACTTAAGTTGCTGTCTAGTATAAAAACTTCAGCGTTTAATCATTCTTGGGAGAACAAGGGGGACACGTGAGGGACACGTTCTTGTGGGTGTCTGTAGCTAATCGGCGTTTAAAAATCAGGTTTCATTTAAGTGAATACATTTTTATGCATGTTAAATTAATTCTAAATGGTTATCTATTTGTTGGCGATTATTTTCAAGTGATTTTTAGATGGAAAATCTAATATTTTGTGATCTAAACTACTTTTTTGAATTTTTGATTCTACTTGGCATTTAGTGTAAAATATGTTAAAAAATCTTAAGCACCCCATCGCATTTAAGTATGAAGATTACAAAAAACTTATATAAAATTTCCACTGAAGAAGATTTGCAGAAGTTATTACCACCGAATGCTTGCACAACTAAATGGTGATCGAATTGTTTTTTTTTTGATCAGTTAAGTGATCAGATGAATCAGCATGATTGATAAAACTATTACCTTAAATTTTGATTTGAAAATCCCATGTGATTTATGTGTTTTTGGTAAAAAATCAAGACTTTTATCATTCAACTTCGTTTTAATGATCATTTACGATTCAAAACTACATTACTTTAAAAAATACATTCCCAAATTGAAAAAGGCTTTAAATAGGTTATTAAAAGGTACTGCATCAATAAAAATGTTTATTTTTAGCTTTTTTCAACTAAAACTTCCCTTTTAAAGGGTGTTCACAGGTACAACTGGGTCAGTCAATGGGTACAACTGGTTGCTGTACCTTTTGGACACAAATTCCAAAATCAAATCATGTTTTGGACACAAAAATCCAAACGTGATTTTTGTGTCCAAAGGTACAACACTCTCCCCTATATCGTTTATCAAAATTTGGTGAAATTCCCTAAACACCTCCTTTTTCCCCGGTTGAAGGCTATATTTTATAAGTAAACCTACAAAATGAGTCATTAATTTAGTTGTGTTTTATGATGCACTCTATATTTTTCCTCCAAGAATCTTTCGGTTGCAAAATTCATATTAGAAAGTCGTTTTACATACTTCAAGTATAGGACTACATAGTTGTAATTTTAATGTTTTTTTTATTTCCAATGGGTGGGTACTACTGGACATTATCCTTGACCACTGAACTGCCCTACGAAGCACCTACTTAGCGTTACCCAGCGAGCACCCCTTTTTATAGGGGGGGGCACATTCATTCATCACACAAAGGACAAAAACTAACATCCATGCCAAACGGGGATTCGAACCCCAGACGTACGGCTTTGCAGTCAGATACTCTAACTACTAGGCCAGTACGTCGGCAATTTTAATGTAAACACTCCAAATTTGGTTTACTTATCAAAATTAGCCTTCAACCTGGAAAAAGGAGGTTTTTAGGGAATTTCACCATGTATCACATATAACGATAGATTTTGCATTAAATTAAGTAGGAGTCATCGGGACCAATCAATTTCGATAACATCATCCGATTGATAACAATAACCGTGATGATTGTATTTGAACGGAGCTGAATCCCAAAACAAATGCACAACACTCACCTTTTTGTGTGATGGAGTTGGGTCCGCTCATGCGATGAAAAAGAGGCGTGGCTAGCGGAAGTTGACGTCATTCAATTCAGGATTCCATTCCTATTTGCCTAACGGAGAAAAAGGCTGAATTCAAATAATTAATTTATTCTTAACTAAGGACCGTAAACTACAGTACACAAAAACACTCAAATACCTAAATGGTTCAAACCAGTAGCAGATCCAGGGGGTGGCACGTGCCCTCCCCCTAGAATGGTTAAAGTTTATCGGATAAAATGACATCTAAGGAGAATTTCTAAAAGAAAATCGCAGTTTTGAATCTTTTCAATCATTTACGGTCGTAATCTGTGCTTTCTCACCAACTGTTAAACAGCAATTTAAGTAAGATTCCACCACAATCAGAGTCGGCGATTCCTTCTTTGGTTGGTGGTTAACCGCTGATCAAGTAGCACAGAATACCACCGTTATACTCTGTTCATTTTGAACTGGCGCTTGAAAATATTTCCTTCCCCCACCACCGATCGGTAACCATAGCAACTATCCTCGTCAAAGTGACGAAGAATGCTTACTATTGGCTGCGCGAAGAGCGTAACTATGGTTACGCTTCTAACGTGGGGGAAAGCACTATTTCTCAAGCGCCAATTCTAAATGAATTGAGTATAGTGTGTAGTTTCATGGCCAAAATTTTATGTCACCCACTTTCAAAAACATCGCAGTTTCTGCTGCTGGATATGTTTTAAAAACCCAGGATCCCCCCAGAACTCAAACCCAGGGGTACAGAATATGTCCGAACCCCTGAACAATGTTCGAGGGAAATTCAGGCAGCTGTGGGGAAATTTTTGCCTAAGTTTATAAAGTAACAAACTCTACAAATCCAGGTTGTTGTTAGTTACAGGTTTTTTTTGCTGCTGACAATATCATGTCCTCCAAATTCTACAGAAATTACGTAAAAACTACGGAATTACGGATGTATAGAGGAAACTACGGATATACGCTGAAAAAAAACAAGTTTTCTTGGAGTTGGCTTTTCCTTCGTTCTGAATGGTATGCAGGAAAAACAACTTATCTATGATGGGAGGGGTGACTTTCATTAAAAAAATCGCGTTCTTGTTAATTACAACGATGTTTTTGTCTTCATGGGAACATTTTGTGGGAAATTTAGATGAAAATATGGAGACATTTTTAGGAGAAATTTGGACGAAATTAATTGTAGTCTGGGGAAATATTGGGATCTGGAACATTTTCTGCACCCCTGCTCAAACCTGGATCTCCTCTGCCTTCAGACGAATCTATTTTATAGTCGGTGTAATTAAAATAGGCGGTTGGACGTCATCTGTTGAAGTTCGTCGCCTAGGTAACGAAGGAGAAAACGTAAGCGATTCTACTTTATTTTTGCACATCAGTTGCAGGGCGTGAAATTAAATTGAAACTTTGAATCTTAATAGTTATTAAACTAATTCGAATTTTTATAAAAACGAAACGATAATCTTTTTGAAAAAAATAATTGTATATTTGTTTAAAATTTTGTGCTTCTACCATGATTAGTTTTTCTTTTATAACGAAAAAAAAGTGTTCTGATTATTTCAATAGCTTCTGCGACACGAGTTAGATTCAATGACAATCTTGGGCGGTTGTGGGCTCGGCGTGATGTGGGAAGAAATAAGACTGGTAGAAACCATGGCAACGCACAGGGGAAGGGTGTGGAGACTGGAGAAATCACGTGACTTTTCAACCGCCGATTCTAATTACACAGACTATAGCTGAAGCCAAAATCTTACCCAGAAAAAGAACTTACACCCAGTGTCAAAAATCCCACGCGCTTCACTTATTGGGAGTCATCGATGAAAACAAACAGCTTTTCATCGCCTTCTCTTTTGGGGAAGATTTGACAGATTTCGACTCTTCCGTCTAATCTGATTTTGCGCACTTGGGATACGGCGGCTCTTGTGGAAAGGGGGGAAACACAGAAATTTACTAATTTCAATTTATGACTTGCACCACTTGCATAGATAAAATAGAAGCAAGACCAAAAAGGCGTTACAATACCTCACCTTAGAAAAATAAACCAGAAGCCAGGATTTTTAAAACATCTCCAGCAGCTGCCATGTTTTTGAAAATATTGCAGGTTGACACAGAATTTTGGGCTTAAAGCTACACATTAAAGCATTTAAAAGCTTCATAACTACGATTTTTTTCTCTCCAGATGTCATTTTATCCAATAACTTTTAGTTTTACCCTCCTGAAGGGCATGGGCCCCCGTGCTAGCCCCTGGATCCGCTACTGTCTGGTAGTCCTCACGCAGGAGGGAAATGAGGTAATTTTAATTTAACGCAGTGTTTCCCAACGCGGGGCGCACCCCACCGGGCGATATATTTAATAGACACGGGGGTAATGAAGTTTTAGAAAGGTTTTAGTGGGTCATTGGTCCAAAAAAGGTTGGGAAACACTGCTTTAACCCTTTCAATACGGCAAGGGAATCAGAAAAGTGCAATTTTTGCACTTGTTTAAGCTCCTGGGGAGCAACTGCGATGAAATATCCATTAGATCATGTGTTTGGAGGCACAAAGGAGTATTTTATTCTGTTCCTTGAAGTTTTTCAGCAACTGGTACATAATGTTGCCTCAGTCGTAATTTCAAAATTTTTCCACCGTGGGACAGCATATGTCACAGCTGGTGCGAAGGGGTTAAGGGATGATAATTGCAGAAAACATTGTGCTAACCTTTACTAGACAGCAACTTAAGTTGATCCTAATACCTCACTAACAAACAAAGTAGTTCCCATCGCGGTGTCTGAATCTCTAGTGAAACAAAGAACGTCCATATTAAAATATGATTATTCCGTTAAACCCATGTATAAATAGTATTTTTATCACAATTCACGTATCGAAATCTATCCTATCAACCCTACAGGTTTTATGTTTACTCATTTTGTGTTTACTGGGTTCCGAAAACGTTGCTGTGAAGTATAGTCAGACTTATAGAAACCTCATGTATATTAACAATACTGTTTTTCAGTGGTGGCGCTGGTGATAGGAGGCGAAAACAGCGTGGGGGGTGGCGATTGCGAAGGCAAGATGGCTGGGTGCACGCGCCTCGTCAAGCCCATGCTCAACGACGCCACCTACATGTTCCCCACCACGCTAAAAGACGTCGACGCCATGTGCAAGTGAGTAGCATTCAAAACGTCCAATGAAGTTGAGAAAACTCCAGCTCTCAAGCGTCGCCTCCAACTGTGGACCAGTTTCGCCCTTGTTAGGGCTCATCAGCACGGTATAGGAAGGTAACACAAGAGAGCGGTGCACTGTAAAAAAATCTTTCTTCAATAAACGTAAATTTCCCGGCAGCATAGCTGCCGGATTATTTTCATCATTTGAGAAGGTATCCGTATTTTCTTTTTCCATCATTTGAGGGAATGTCCGTTTTGTATTTTTCTGTGAAAGGAGGGAAACCTTCCGTTATTTTAGAGAACGTTCGTTTAATATCTTTTCGTCATTGGAGTGGAACTTTCCGTTATTTTAGGGACTGTTCGTATTATTACTAATAATATTATTGTGATTCAGTATATTCCTGATTATAATTTTGAAAAAAAAAATGACAAACAATCCGTAAAATCCAAATAGACGATTCTTTTAAATAATTTACACTACCGATCACAGTAATACAAGTCTAATCAAAAGTTACAAGTTATCACAACTATTTAGATCACATTTTTGCGATCTAATAAGACTAGTTAGGTATGCAATATTTTAAGACTTCAGCTACGTGGTGAAGAAAGCGATCGTACGATGTTTAAATATCTGTTTAAAAATAGTATATCAGAGTATTTCTATTTTAAAGCATGGTAACGTTTACTACGGCCGTTGCTAGGCTGCCGACGTACTGTTTTGTACTGTATTTCACAATCCCTGCAAGATTTTTATATTTATTAGCAATGCGCATCCTTGTGGACTTGATTCTTGATGTTTCTATAAAATATTTTAGCGAAATAATTTTATTTTCAATTAATTAATAATTAAAAAAATTAAAAAAAAAATTAGATAAAGTAAAGCATTTAAAAAAACACAATGAATTTAATTAAATAAGGAATGACTGTTAAACAAGAGAAATTAATTCTTGCAATTTTTAATGGAATAATAAAAATTTAAAATTAAATTTACTGAAAAATAATTACTGGGGTTCGAACCTACGACCATGTGCACTTTAGACTGACGCGCTACCATAACCCCATTCGAGCTCCGCTAGGTTCTATCCTAAATACTTTAAAGCCACGCCTTTAACCCGATCATGCGCACAACGGTTACCCGTCGGCAGCCTAGTCATTCCCGATTACGGCCAATAATACAAAAAATAAAAACAATATATTTAACTTACTTACCCATAATAAATTTGCTGAAGGTTCGTTTCGCCTGAAGACGCTTGCACAAACTTCCATTACTTATTTACAACTATATTTGAGTCTCACCAGAACTAGTGGAGAAATCGTACAATACGCATGCGTGAGGAGAGGAAAATTAAAAAACGGAAACTTCACGATGAAAATTCCGTTTTGTAGTTTACGGAATTAATCCATGAAAAATTCACGGAAAATAATACGTCAAAAGACGTTCTTTTTTTACAGTGTGGGAGAGCTTTTAGTCTAGCCGACTAAAGCTGATTAGAAAGCCGACTATTGCTGATGAGCCCTAACAAGGGCGAAACCGGTCCACGGTTAGAGGTAACGCTTGAGAGCTGGAGTTTTCTCACACATTCCTCTAACCAGAGGTTACTGGTGAAGAACTCTTCTTTTCGTCCAATGTTAAATTATTCGTAAGACAAAGTAAGGCTAGGCGCGCACTAGAGACTTTTGTCTTGTTGACTGGAACATAACACTGTCACTAGGGCTATGACCAGAAGCTAGACGACGAGACTCTTCGCGGATTGCCAAGAATCTCGTCATAGAGATCCATTGCTCTCGAGTGACAGTTATGTTTCAGTCACTGTGACGGAAGTCTCAAGTGCGCGCTTAGCCTAATTATTCAGTAAGTCAGTTGGATATCCTTTTGTCGATGACTAAATTTACTAATACTACTTATTTGTAATTCGTCTAAATGTGATTATTGTTGCAGGATGTGGAGCGGCTTCGTGGACTGCGTGCGCCGGTACATGTCCGCCTGCTCCAGCGAGGGTCAGCGCGTGAGATTCAACCGCGCCGTCGCACACTCCATGGACACCGTGCACGCCATCTGCTCCTCAGACTCGCACCAGAAGGGTAGACCACCCCTCTCTCTATTGACGAAATACCCAGTTGTAGGGACACTAATTTCAGGAGGCAACTTTCAAAAATAATATGCCCAACTCAATGGCACAACAGCCATAATGGGCCAAGACTTACGAGGCCTATCTTCGTTTTTTTTACCGTGGGTCCCTGGGGTGCTAGGCATATGTCCCGGTTAGGTGGTCAACCTGACCCCAGATACCCCAGTGTTAGTTCCCTAGCATGTTTGGTCCTCATGCCACTGAAGGGATGAAAAGTTGGGTGAACCCTGCCCAGCCCATACCCTCCATTCCTCCAAAATGATATGATGGAGAACAACTACCAAACAGTTGTCCTTTTGATTGCCCACTATAAGAAAGATACTATGGAAAAAAATTATTTTCTTGCTTTATTCATCATTGTTTCAAAATAAAGAAAAATGTTTTCCCTCCCCAAGAATTTTCTTAAATTCATGTTTTAAATTTTTAAAAGTTTTGATCCTAACCTTTATAAATTAAAGCACATGAAAGTGCAGTTATTGCTGCAATAACTGAAAAACATGTAGGGTAGGTGGGGGTAAAAACCCGCACGAGGCAAAACCACGCACCGCGATTTTTAGTTGTTAATGATCGATTCAAAAGTTGAAAACCAGGTGGTTGGTTTGCCTTATTGTGACCTATTGTTCTGCGAAAGTTCGTACCCCTAAGTTACACATGAGTTTAAAAAATGCTGTAAGTTTGTTTTTCATCATTTTGATGTAATTTTTCTGATCTTTTACTTAAAAATTACATAAAATAGGGCTTGAGGAGAAATACAAACAAATAGCCCAATGATAAGATAGCAATTCAACTCTAGTTTCACTTTGAAAGAATTGCCTCAACATGTCTCTAAAAATAATAAGGCTTGTTTTTCAAAATAAAGCAAAACGGGGCAAATCCACGCAGTTGTTTTGGGGCAAATCTACGCAGCTTAAAAAGCTCAGGAATTCGTCCCAAAAGGAAAATGGGACTACTTGATCCCTAAAGAGGTTAATAAAGGTGTCCGAGATGCCAACCCTCTACCTGAAACCATCCTTTCTCCCTTTTGAAAGATATCTGGTCAATCTGAAATGAATTGCTACAACAGTTTGACAATTTCCATTAAAACTGATCATATTTATATTTAATGTTGTTGAGTGGCTTAGAAATATTAAAACAACATTAAGAGCATTATAGTGTTTTTATAATGAAAAATTCTGTTTATCCATGTTTATTTCACTTGGGCACCAAGATTTGCAAGTGCGGGTCTTTGCCCCAATTTGCGAGGCAAAGCCCCGCGAATTTTTTTTCTACTAAATTGTAAATTTCTCCTAAAATACCATCGATAAGAGTTTAAACAGGGATTGGTTTTGTAGGTAGGATCTCAATCTAACATCTCCAATTGAAATTTCGGGATTATCTACCCCCTTTCGACGACAATGTTAAAAATACTGAAAATTGCGTGGCTTTGCCCCCACCTACCCTACTAGTATTTATTAATTTCGAGTTGATAATTGAAGCTTAACTCATGGTAGCATATTTGCTACCTGTACCATGGGCGGTAGAAGGTTTAAACACTAATTAAGAGGTGACTTCAATAAATACATCCAATATTCTTTACTTCAATACCCTATTTCTTTCTTAACCCAATCTTGTATTTGACAGACTACTTGGAGAGCGCTCACTGCTTCCGAAGGGTGTCTGTGCACAGCTGCGGCCGCTACTACCGCTCCCTGGTGTCGCAAGTGGCCAATCGAGGGGCCGACGACACCCACATCTGCTGGTGAGGCACCTCTCTCATATACCTCCCCATAAAAGGTGTTTCAACAAGTCGCACAAATTATTATAGATGAAATTCGCCCACAAACCTTTGCGACGACTTTTACTTTTCGGAAAATGAGATGTCATATTCGCGATAAAGTGTATTAAAGCAGGGGTCGGGAAGTAATTTTACTTCGGGTCCAAATAGTTTAGAAAATTTTCATTGAGGTCCGGAGAAAATATAGGTTACTATTACTACTTTAAATTATTTTCTTCAAATATATACACATATATTTATACAAAGATGTAATTTGAGTACGCTCTTTGTTTCATTATGTTGTTAAATTTAATATCATTAGAAGTTTTTACTTGGAAAATGGGGGTCTGGGGGTTCCCCCCCCCCAGGAAATTTTTGGAAATTTCACCCTTAAAAAGCGGGTTTAACTAATTTTTGTAGTGTAAAATTACATACTAATGATTTTCAAAACGTTTTGGCGGTCCGGTAAATAACCTCACGAGGTCCGGATGAGGTCCTCAAGAGGTTCGCCAGTTGCCGACCCCTGGGTTAAAGTTTCAGTTGGATATGTAAAAAACTATACACCGTAGAGGTATTGCGCCATAATTTTATGCGACATAGACTCTGATGGCTGTCCAGAGTTGTAGTTAGCTAACTTGTTCTTAGTTGGAAAGTTTAGGAGACATTCGCCTACTCTATACTCTGTTCATTTTGAACTGGCGCTTTAAAATATTTCCTTTCCCCACCACCGATCGGTAACCATAGCAACTATCCTCGTCAAAGTGACGAAGAAGGCTTACTATTGGCTGCTCGAAGAGCGTAACTATGATTACGCTTCTAGCGTGGGGGAAAGCACTATTTCTCAAGCGCCAATTCTAAATGAATAGAGTATAATATGAGCCGCTTCGTCTCTCTCTTTATTCCCTTCGAAGTGTCTATTTGGACGGCCCAAACGGCCCGTGGCGCATGCGCTGTAGGTCTCGTGGTTACGTAGCAGTCTTGGCGCTTAGTGATAGAACCAATGGAACGCCGGGCCGTGGAAATTAGAGTAGAGTTTAGTTGAAAAAAGGCCGTCCAAATAGATAGTGCCTATTCCTTTATCTTTTTGTTTGGATGGTAGATGCTACCACCATTTATCACCACCTCCACAATTTTGCCATGCCTCTGAAGGGGATGGAAATAGTCTCCAGAGACTTGGACCCATGGAATGGCCATGACCGACCACAGGACTTTTGGACCCACAGATTTAACGCGCATATACTCGGTGGGTCTTTGGTGGTGTCGGGAATCGAATCCGGGACCCTCCCCACGGGCCGCCGACTTGTTGAAACACCCTGCAGAAATTTAGGCTACGGTCACCGTGAGCGCAGAATCAGGCGGATCTTATCGGGCAATGGATATCTACCCCACTCTTTTGTTCGCTAATTGACCTCACCTAACCACACAAAGAGATCGGGGAGATCCTGCGCTCAGGGTGTCCGTACCCTTTACATCGCATGTTAAGCTGCGTCTTTTGTGTTGCAGCGCGTACGGCCAGTTCAAGAGCTGCGCCAGCGCACCCCTCCTGCGCAGCTGCGGCCTCAAGGTGCACGCACTGCTCGACCACTCGCTCGCCTACCTCGTCAGCGCATGCAGCTCCTCATTCTACCCGTGAGTACTTCCACAGGTTGTTGTAACACTGTGAAAAATAATCGTAAAAAGATCTTTTTGTAGTCTGGATGCCACAGCAGGGACACTATACCCCCCCAAAAAAATTTGAAAAGCAGTCACTCTCTGGAAACATTTGCTACTGGATCTTTTATGTTTTTTTTAGGATTATTTTTTACTGTGTACAATACTGAGAATAATAAAATACAGTGTACATTAATAAACAACTCTGTTAAAAGTACAGGGTGTTTCAAAAATCAAAAAAACTCGCAAATTTACGAACTTTTTCTTTCTTGAGGTCTTATAAAGTGCTATTTTCACATGCTAATATCTCCACGAATATTCACGATACTTTTATGAAATTTTTTTCAGTGAGTTCTTCTTGATGTTAGCAACAATACTTTGGCTAAGGTTTTTGATCCATCTCCTTTAGTTTTTAAATTAATTTCTTAACTTTTTTTTATTTCGACGCTAGGGGTGCCGTAAGTCATCTCAATCGATTCTCCAGGGTCACTTACCTAGGAGTAGACCTTACTTCCATGACCCTAGGACACGTTGGCTCAATAAAAAGCCGCGAAACTGACTTTCGAACACCCTGTATGGCACGTTTACACAGTAAAGTGATGGAAAGAAACTGCCACCATATCATTGAGAGACGTAACAACGTGACACCCCCACCTAGACTCGGAGGGAAGTCACCCAGTGACTATGGTGGCCACTTTACTGTGTAACGTGCCATGTTTTTTTTACTGCGAACACAACATAACTTTACAAAGGATTCATTACTTAACGAGGGGCACAAAACACAGATAATTCACAGATACAGACATCTATTTTATAAACTCTTTCCTATATCAAACCGATTTCGTGTTTCAGGTTGTCGTACACGTGCCCGACAGCCCCTCCCCCTCCCCCCACCATGTCCATCATCACCACTACCACTACCGCATCCTTCCTCGAGGACACAAACATCACCAGCCCAGAAGATGTGGACGAGGAGGAGCTTCAGTCACTCACCACCAGGGGCAGGACCATCATCTTCCCCCTGCCCCCCACGCAGGGCAGCAGGGTGTCGGGCGCCCCCCCTCCCCAGTGCTCCTGGTGGCGACATCTGGCGGTGGCAGTGCTTCTGTGGCTGTTGGGATGACTCAAACGGTCACTTGAGAATGAGCAAATATATGTTTGATGTATTTTGTACAAAACTAATTGATTGTTATTATACTCTGTTCACTTAGAATAGGCGCCTGAGAAATAGTGCTCTCCCCCTCGCTAGAAGAGTAACCATAGTTACGCTCTTCGCGCAGCCAATAGTAAGCCTTCTTCTTCACTTTGACGAGGATAGTTGCTATGGTTACCGATCGGTGGTGGGGGAAGGAAATATTTTCAGGCGCCTACTCAAAATGAATAGAATATAGTGCAGTCATTGTTATTAGTGACGTGACTATTAATACTAATTTCAGCGTTAGTGACGGGAAGAACCATAAAGAATAGAGCTCCACAGAGGTCTCATCGCCATAGACGTTAAATGGCAACTTTTAAACTTAACTTTCCCCACAGACACTAGCACCCCCATAGCTGGACAAACTGACCATCATCCACCCTCTAGCGGGGGAGGAGTTTTCTTATGTATGAGTTTTAACCAGGAATGGACCATATTCAGCCACGCCCATATTAATCACGTGATCGGGGAAAACAAACTCACTATCAAATCATATCTCACTACAAACTCTACTAGTGTATAGTATCTGTGGTAACCAATTGCAAGCTCAGTAGGTACCATGATGGAGAAAATGTGACGTCAGTCGGATATGGTCCATTACTTTTGCCATCTTCTGATTAGCATCAGCTGTAGGGTTCTAAATAATTTTGAAGGAATCGATTCCGGTATCGAATACCTTGGAATCGATACCAAGGAATCGATTCCAATGGGAATCGAATCCTAGGAATCGTACTTAATTTTCTCAATTAATACTGATAATTATTAACAATTTGATTCACTAATTAATTTGTATTTTGCAGCAGGAATCTTAGAAATCTTGCTTAATTTTCTAATTAATTCAAATAATTAACAATATTTCTCACTAATTAATTAGTATTTTGCTGATTATTAATTAAATTAGTAATAATTCTTACTTATCTTTGATTTGAGATAGAAATAGATAAGTTCGACTCTACTTTTTCGATACCGGCCATTAGGAATCGATTCCAGGTCGGAATCGAACCTCAGAAATCGAATCGAAAGATTTTTTAGATCCCTAATCAGCTGGTGAACTGAGAGACGGAGAGAGACATGCATGGTATCTATGGAGATCTCACTGAAGCATGCCAGCTATAATCTTCGTCCCGATATGGTGGGTGGTGGAACTACAGAGGAAAATTGACACTTGGACTCTTTGTTAAGCTCTATACTATATGTGAGAAGAACCACAAAGGAAAAAAACCGAGCAGACGGTCTAAAACGCAACTTTCAAATGCCGTCGTATGATAGATGGCAGCACTGCAAATGTCTACGATTGACAGAAGCGTAGGCGGTACAGTTCGGAGATAGCAGCTGTGATTGGTTGTGACGTGTTCATTCAATCTCTTTCGCGAAGGGATATTAGAGGATTCGGCGATTGAGATTCTATATCTCCGCCTCTCGTGACGTGAATATAGAAGATTGAGTTTGATGCGATCCCAGCGCCAACATGGCCCCTATCTTAAGGCATACCTCATGCTTTTTCGATTTCCATTATCGCCTATGGCCATGGGGGGCTGACCTCCACTCAAATGGACAGCGATTGACATCTGACTTCTAAATAAGTGAATCTGTTTGAACTTTGCACAAAACTAACTGGCTCCTACAATTATGTGAATGCAGTTACAGTGATATTAGTGATGGGAAGAATCACTGACAGAAAGTCGAAAAGATGGTCCTAAACTCTGTTCTTTTCAAATGTTATATCATGGTAGAGGGCAGCACTGGAAAGGTCTGGGATTGACAGTATGGTAGGCAGTACAATTTGGTGGTCACAGGTGTGACGTGTTTATTCATTCTGTCACTTTCGAAGGGATATTAAAGGATTCGAGGATTGAGATTTTTTTTCCAATTTCTTTTCTGTCTAAAGACACTACACTATTTTTTCTCTGTGCGCAAACCAAGCACCGATTATTAGAAATTCTAAATTTTTTTAGAATGTTCAAAAAATTTAAGGAGGAAAACCTAGAACCTCTCTTAAAACGACCGTCTCAAAACTGAGTAAAAATTACTCAAACTGGCTCCGAATCAAATTTACTCTAACTTGAAAACATGAATATACTCATTTCTGAAAATGTGCATACTCAAAAATGAAACATCATGAGATTATTCTTGAGTTAGTGCATGGCATTCTCATGAATCAAGCTCAAGATGTTTCATTTTTGAGTATGCACATTTTCAGAAATGAGTATATTCATGTTTTCAAGTTAGAGTAAATTTGATTCGGAGCCAGTTTGAGTAATTTTTACTCAGTTTTGAGATTGTCGTTTTAAGAGTGTTTGAACTTTGAGTTACAAGAACCTAAATACACAATCGATACATAAAACATAACTAACTAATCAAGTATCAATAGCTTACAATATCAATTCTTCCCATCACTAATCTGCAGTGGTACATATTGTTATCAAGTACAAACAAACAAACAAGGGACTATCTTGCGGAAAAGGAATGTTATTTGCGCAGTCAATCCCCACTCGCATCAACCTTATTAGCTGTTATAAGTTATAAAGTTATATCCAGGTTATAAGTTATGAATCCATAGGTTTGACTTTGGGTAGAGTTCTTTAATAATGCATCTTTCCCTTGATAAGTAGTAAAATTGTGGAAAAGTTTCAAAAGGTTTTTTCATCAGCTCTATGAACAGTGAACACATTTAAAAGCTTAAGAACATTTCTAGAAGCATTGCCCTTTTTGTGTACAGAATATCTCCTGCTTCCCTTTTTTGACGGAAAGGTGCTACGTCATATATGACGTCATATTTACACTGGTTATTGTGAACTGGCATTTTGTGAGATCCGACCCCAATAAAGTCAAACCTACCATCTAAATGAAAATATTTACTGATCGATAACTTAGTAGTTCTATTTTCGTTATACTGATTAACTGTGTACATTTATTTAGTTTTAAAACATATTCATGCAAAATCGTTCATATTTATTTATAGAAACATCTTCACGAAAACACCTGTTCAGCAATTCATAAACCACATTCACATTTGTTACATTTAATTTACTTAATAAAAGGTAAAACATTGCAGGATATTTTTACCTTAACAATTCCTAATAATTTTCTTAGCTTAAATGTTCAATACCAAAATTTGCATTTGTATCCATTTGGTTTACTAAAAGAGTTCTATTGTAGTAGTACATTTTTTTTATTTGCTTTGTATAGTACTATTGTATGTATGAAAATGAATAAAATTAATTTTGTGATCTTTGTTACTTTATTTTACACACCCATGCCCAACCCGCATATCAATGATAACTAATAATGAAAGTTTAGTTCAATTCCGTTGAAGGTCCCACTAAATATCACCAAGTTTTTATGAGCTCCATATATATTCAAATATCGACCAAGTTTTCTGATTTTTACTGATAAACTAAACAGTTATTGATATAACTATACTTTGTTCATTTAGAATAGGCGCCTGAGGCGTAATGTATTAAAAGCAGTTACTATTGTAATTATTGTCGAAAAAAATTTCTTGTGCAATGACAAGACATCCGAAACAGAAGTAGTTAAAATATTGTAAAATAATCGGTCACTGAAGTTATGTGATGAGTGTTATTAGGCAAAATTGAGCGTTTTTGTTCCTGTTTCAGGCGCCAAATGAACAGCCTAAATGTAAAGGACTATAAACATTTTAATATATTAGTTTGAAATTATTTAGCAATATTTCTACTTTTGGGTGACCAAAAGAGCATGGCGGTACTTAGCGGGACCTTTAATGGCATTGAACCTAAAAGTTTCTAAGTAGCCCTTTATTTTTCCCTTTATGTTCCTGAAAATAATTTTTTATATCATGGAAAATCGTTAAAAACCCTTTGGAAACTGTAAACGCGCAAGATTTTGATAATCCAATATTTTTTTTACCAAAAGGGAGTCTTATTTCATTAAAATAAATGCGTAGTATATTTACTGTCTATTGTATTTTGTATGTCCAAATAAAACCTATTGATGCGTCACGTGTTACTGACTCTTGAGTTCAATCTGCATTCAATGTCATTGTGTAAGAGGATGAAACCTCAATAGACGACATTAGTCATGACGTCACTTGCTTGTTTGGATACGTTGATTCCATCCGTGATTGGTTCCGCATGGAATTACTTCCAATCATGGAACCAATCACAGATAGATTCAACGTATCCAAACAAGCAAGTGACGTCACACTAATGCCGTCTATTCCAAAGAAAATCGAGTCTGCTTTAGTGAAACGCGAAGTCGGTTATTTTGAATTCCCTTCCCTCCGCGCAACTTTAGATATTGGCAACATTAAAATACAGGTTCGTTATATTTATAGCTTTCAGAAAAACCAACTTTCGTTGTTGTAACTCAAAAATTCTCACGGCAAATGTCATAAACGAGCGTATTTTGGATTTCTCGCTTTTCGGTATTACCCGCTGCACTAAAATGCGCCATGGGAGTTTAATACATTCGAATATGTAATAAATTAATATTTAAGCCAGAAAAAGTTTTTATATTGCTATAAATATAGGAGAAATCGCTGTTTTTCCGATGCGAGATCCGCCACTTTGAACCCCCGCTGCGCCCCTCTGCACCATATTTGGGGTTGCCAACCACCGGATTCGTATTCCTCACGTTAATGCCTTTCAGAAAAACTAACCCTTATAATTGTAACACAAAAATCGCACGGATTACCTTTTGCTCCTTGACTATTCTTCTTTCTATGCAACCTGCACCCCAGGCGGGGATCTATGGGGCGGCTGAACAGTGCCCCCCTTAGACCCCAAAAAAAGTTCTGCAAATAAATTAAAACCCTACTTTTACCAGTCAGATTTCAAAATTTTTTTCCTGTGGGAGAACCCCCTATACCAGCAGCGATACCGCAAGGGGATCTTGCGTGATATTTTTTAGAAAATCCCCAACATTTCGTGCCAAAAGATTAAGATCTGGAGAAGTGCCCCCCCTTTGAGGCCAAGGTGGATCCACACCTGCCCCCAATCAGGCGCGGATCCAGCAAGGCTCCAAGGGGGGGCACTTTTTACTTATCCAGACCACCACCCCTTTTGACACAAAATGTAAAAAAATTTTCTAAAAAGTATCATATCCTGATAATTTTAGATTACTCAAATTATTTCCTCTTCGTCACAACGCTTTTTTCCGTGTTATACTTTATCTTTATCGTAATAAATCTCTATTCAGCACTATAGCTAGACCATATAATACTAGAGCTGTAGCAACATATCAAATTCCCAAATTTTCTAAATCAATTTTTTGTAAGCATTTCTTTTACCTCGCACCAAAATTATACAACAGTTTACCTCTAAATCTAAGCTCCATTAATAAATATTCAGAGTTCAAAAGAAATTTATTTGAGTTAATAATTAATATCGACGACCTGGATTTATATTTTTCACTTCAATGAAGTTTCTTATGCCACTTGGAATATCCAAGCTCCACCGCGAAGCGTACAGGATTTAAGGCAAAGGGGGTGCGGCTCTTGAGAAAGTGAGGCCCATGAAAGGCAGGAGTCCGACTTCCACCATCTATCGCCACCTCCACAATTTTGCCATGCATCTGAAGGGGAGGGAAATAGTCTCCAGACACCTGGACCCAAGGTAAACTGCGCCATGACCGACCTCAGGACTTTCGGACCCACAGATTTAACGAGCACGTACTCCGCATATACTCGGTAGGTCTTCAGTGGTGTCGGGAATCGAACTCGGGACCCTCCGATCCCAAGGCCGATGCCTTAACCACTAGGCTCCCCCTTTGCCTTAAATCCTGTACGCTTTGCGGTGGAGCTTGGATATTCCAAGTGGCATACGACAACAACAACAACTTCAATGAAGCATATTTTAGTTAATGGTTTACCAGCTTGCTGCCATCATTATTTAGCTATTGTTTTTTTACAGTTTTATGTTTGTGTTGTTGTAATTTGTAATATGTCATTTGTCCATATAGTAATTTCTTTTTCGCCTGTACGGGAAGTTTCTTCCCCTTGGCGAATCACATTATGTCTTTTTTTTCTGTGTTTGTATAATGAATGTCTAATAAAGTTATAAAGAAGATTGATGATTATCACGCAAGATCCCCTTGTATACCGCTGGGGGGGTATGGAGGTCCTCCCCCAGAAAAAGTTTTGAAATTTGACTGTTAAAAGTAGGGTTTTAACTCATTTTGAGATCATTTTTGGGTCCAAGGGGGCACTGTCCAGAGTGCAATCCCCTGAATCCGTGCCTGCCACCCATAGGGGGTGAGAATAGGGAGTTATTTGATGGGGTTGTTTCATTTACAGATTTCTCTTTGTCCGGTTCCGGGTAACTAACCATTTCCTGACGAGATACCGGTTAAGTGACGTTAGCTGGTTCCTAAGCTGACGTTAGCCCCGGTCTCCATTCTTTGATTGAAGGGGTCATATCACTTGGCGTGACGCGCCCCCTTATCGTGTGCGGACCGCAGTGACGTCACCATCCTGTGGCGTCACCACTCGCTTCCTTCTTTCTCCGTTGCAAGGACATCACAAAACAACAAACGGCCAGCGACATGCGGACACTACGCGACTCTTCCACGGGGCTCCTGCTCCTCACCTTCCTACTGCTGACCTCCCTCCTCATCGACACCGCGTGAGTACAACCCACCTTCCCTCAACCCCCCTATTAGGTTGACCACTGTGCTATATTTCCGCTATGTTCGTGTTTTTTGTGACGGGAAAAACGAACACATCGTAAAGCGGTGGGAATGCAGCCGGAAAAACGTGTGTTATTCCATGATAATCGTTTTGTTTCACAGTTATAGCTTTACCGGTCGGATCGGGGGGCGTGTACGCAGTGGCGGATTCAGGGGGTGACACACTCTGGAAAGTGCCCCCCCCTTGGAGACCCAAAAAGGTTCTCAAAATGAGTAAATACCCAACTTTTACAGGTCTAATTTCAAAATTTTTTCTGGGGGAGGACCCCCAGTGTATCAAAATGAGGTATTCAGTGTTTAGTTTAAGGAAATTCCCAAAATTTTGACATTTTGGGTCAAAAAGTAAAGGTAATAGTGTTGAAAAGTGCCCCCCCTAGACTCAAAACGTTTCTAAAAATGAGTTAAAACCCTACTTTTACACTTCAAATCTGGGGGAGGACCCCATACCCCCAATGGTACCACAAGGGGATCTTGTCTGGAAAAGTGCCCCCTCCTTGGAGCCGTACTGGATCCGCGCCTGCGTGTACGAGGCACGCGCAAATCCAAGGGGGGGGCTTCGACCCAAAAAGGTTCTCAAAAATGAGTTAAAACCCTACTCTTAAAAGTATAATAAAAAACTTTTTTTCTGGGGGGGGGGCGCCATACCCTCCAGTTGTACCACAAGGGGATGATCTTGCATTAAGAAATTCCCCAGCATTTTGTGTCAAAAGGTAAAGGTGTGGAAAACTGCCCCCCTTGGAGTCGTGCTGGATCCACGCCTGATACAAGGGGGGTTAGGGATTCAACCCCCATTCCCCCGAAATTTGAAAAATTAACTTTTTTACTGTTTTCTCTCGAAAATTATGGGACTTACAGAGAGCAGTTTCAAAAATGGTAAACACCACTTTAAAGGGTAAAAATTCCCATATTTTATAGGGGAGGATCCCGACCCGCCTTTAAATTTATCATTTACTGTTTTTCTTTGAAAATTCAGTAAGGAATAATATACTATTTTTCTATACTTATCTGATGTAACATAAAGGGTCTAAAAATTAGTTAAAACACCATTTGTAGGTGCAAATTTCAAATTTGAAGGGGAAATTTACCAACCACATACGATTATACGAATACATGGGGATGAACTGATTATAGGGAGACAAATGAGGATTTTTCCGATTTACGTTATAAATCGATACTGACAACCGGGCCATATTCGTTGGGGGGATTAAGGGATTCACACTACCCCCTCGAAATTTCAGCATCACAGTTTTATACTGTTCTTTCCTTGAAAATTATGTGACTTACATGATGTAACCTAAAGGGATCTTATACCCTAGTAGCACAGCTGATACTTAATATGTCAAGTTTGCGTAAGTGCAACTAGAAGTAAACGAAATTTGGCCCGACATGACAAAAGTTGGACGATCCTTGAACATTTGTGCTTACTTGGGTAATGAGTTAAAACACAATTTTCAGGACACATTTCCAAAATTTTTTCCGTAGTGGGACCCTTAACCCCCCTAAAAAATTTTACGTTTAATATACCATATATGCTGTTTTTCTTACGATATTCTACTACTTAACAATGTGCAGTTCACCTTTTGCTTTTATTGATCTTAACGTAGTATGTACATAATGCTTAAATTACAACCCGGTTGACACTAAAAAACTCAGAATTGCTGTTCCCCCATTTGTCCTTCAAAAACTGGTTCTAGTTTGATCAGTGTTGCATGACTTTTAACCCGAGGTAGCAACACACTTGTCACAGTGATTTCAAAACTACTCAAATGAAGAAACAAAAATACGACCATTATTCGTTTAAAAGTTTCAAACATGAAAGTAGAGTTCGATCATTCCCAGTTTCGTTCAATGCGATAACCTTCTTATATCGAAATTGTCAAGTTCAACTTTCCTCCCCAAAATCTGGAGATAAGAATCAGAGCAGATAACCTCTGTCGAGCATTCTATTTACGAAAAGCGGTCGTCAACCGATTTTGGAAAGTGGACCCAACATTTTAAAGATTAGAAAAATTTAGTTTCATTCCACTGTTTAAGGGCTTTGTTTTTAAAAAAGACCTAAGCCCAACAAACCAACCTTAAAAAGTTCAAATAGCAGTTACAGTTATCTTAGATACTACAACCCATAAAAACAATTACCAGGAGGGTAGCTTTTATAACATTAAATTTCTAGTCCAAATCTTTGTATTATTTCAGAGGATGTTAAGGGACTTCCATTTTCGAGGGTTTCTATTTTTTCTACATGATTAAATTTTATATATTTCATACTTGATATTTAGTAGAAATGTTTATTTTGAAAGTTTAAAGATCCAAAATTTTTTTGAAGTTTTTAAATTTTTAAAAAATTGTTAAAGAAAAGTTGTAATGATGCACACTTAATCAAAGAGAACAAAATTACAAATAAAATTAGCCTGATTTCATGTTTTTAAGTTGCATGGTTCTAGAGTTATAGATATTCAAAAATTACAGGAAAAAAACAATAGTCAGTTAAGTTAGTGTCAGTTCAACTACAGTGTTAGTTACAGTTAGTTACTACAAGTTTGCCAATCTGTAATTCTAATTTTATATCTTGTATTTTCTTAAATTTTGTTTTTATTTCCTATCCATATGTATATTAAAATATTTTTTCACTTTAAAGGGATCAGTGGCGAATCCAGGATTTTTGTCTGGGGGGGGCTGAGTTTCACAAATAACTTGATTGTTATTATGAGCTGTTCAAATATTAATGTAAGCAACTGAAAGGGGGGGATACCAGTGCCGTAGCCAGATTTTTGTTTAGGGGGTTATTATCTTTTCTGAGGTCTAATCTTAGGAATACTAAGTTTTAGGTGAGATGACTCCGTAGGGTTTTAATTTTGGTGCACTAAATTTCACAATGGTGTAAAAATGTCCAAGAATCTCCAAGAAATATCCAAGTGAAAGGGGGGTCTGGGGGTTCTCTCCCAGAAAAATTTTGAAAATTTGCCCCTCAAAATAGTGTTTTAGCTCATTTTGAAGCCTTCTAAATTCCACCCAAACAACACCACTGTAATCAGTGAAATTTCAAGGAAAAAAGTTTATAGTATTATGAATTGGAGAATTTCTAGAGGGTTTAGGGGTTCCTATTCAAGAAAAATTTCTAAATTCTGCCCTAAAAGTGGTATTTTAACTCATGTTGAGACACTTTAGGTTACATCAAAGAGGACCACTCCTTGTAAATCCCTAAAGTTTCAAGGAAAAATTCCAAAATTTCGAGGGGGTTTGGAATTTTTACCCCTAAAAGTAGGGTTCCGATTCATTTTTGAGACCCTTTGGGTAACACCGCTGAATAGGCTTACCATATTTTCTCGGGTCCAACCCAGGACATATTTTTAAAATTTCTTAATAAGTTCTCTATAAAACTACCAAAGATTACAAACTATTACTTTATATTTTGATTTAAAATTACTTTTTCAAAAATTGTTTGATTGACTTAACTTTTATCATAAAATTATCTGAAAGTAAGTTTTGAGAAGTAATTAGACTTAAGATAATGTAATTAAATGCAATTTTTAAACAGATTGGTCAGGATTTTTGTCTGGGAAATCTTAAATGTATGAAACCCCGGAAATTACCCTGGACAGCTCTAAAAACCCCAGACTGTCCGGAATAAACCCGGACGTAGGGTTATTCTACGTAGAAGTAGGTAAACAAATGCAGTTCGAAAATTGTTATCCAAAATTTAACAAAAATTGTGTGCAGTCTTAAAATTAGGAAAACCCAGGACATTTCCCAGGACAGCCTCCGAAACCCAGGACTGTCCTGGGTAAACCAGGACGTATGGTAAGCCTACCACTGAATGTCCGCAACGTGTTGAAATTTCTTTTTTGGCTTTATTGCTATTACCGAAACTTTAATGTCTTATTTCTGGGGGGGGGGCTGCAGCCCCACAGGCCCCCTTCTGGATTCGCCACTGAATATGATTTTTAATTCCCAAAATGTAATAGCTTCAATTGTAAGTAACAATATACAAATAAAATTGAATTGAATTGAAAAAAAAATACAAATTTCTTTGAAATTGAAAAAAAAATATTGCTTAAAACTGTGTTCGTTATTCGCGGTATATTTTGGAACGTAACTACTCCGAATTACGAGGGAACACTGTACGTACATACATCAAGATTAGATTTTTTAATTAGAAGTATGATAGCCTTTTTTATCAACAGCCGAATGGGACAAAAGAGAGCGAGCAAAGGCTGTCAATTCCCGACCACTTGTCGCCCAATTGTCCTCTTCCACAAACACTTCAAAACTACAGGATGAGCGAAGAAAGTGCCAGAGCTTTCTAATTGGCTGTTATAAAACGGCGCAGTGCACACCAACTTGTTGTCGACATTGACTTCTGCATCGACAGATTTCACGACAATGAAAATAATTAATGGATTATTTTTTATAGAATTAATCGATGATTAAAAACTAATTAAAGGATTAATGATAATTTTCTTCTAGGGTCGTCCAGTGGTGCCCAAATTGTGCGCCCCTGGGGTGGGACTCCACAAGGGCCCCGTTGCGAACAACTTTTAATTCACTCTTTTTTTTTTTTTAGAAAAGCTTTCCTTAGAAGTAGATCCGAAAAATTGTGCCATGAGCTAGTTAGAATAGAAGTCATAAAAAGCTTCACTAAAATTGATCAATATCTAATCAAAGTAATTACCAACTCAGGTTTGAAAATCAAAACATGTTTAAATAATTTTATCAAATGAATTTTAAGGTACTAATCTCTCTATTCTAAAAAATTTTTTGGTAAACGGTTACCGGAGAAAAACTTTTTAATTACTGATCCGATCCGTTTAACACATTTTGGGTATCAAACTGTTCAGATTCTTTTGAAGATGTGCAAAATGCCCTTAAAATTTATAAAAAAATTATCATATTTAAAATATTTCCAATTTTTAGGATTACGGATAAGGCAGTGGGAGGTTTGAGGAAAAAATCTGAAAATTCTCAGAAAAATCGGAAAAAGTCGGGAAATCCGACAAAAATCGGAAGAATCTCATATGCCTGTTATTTTGAAAGCTTAAACTTTTTTTCTGCAAATCAATTTCCTTTTTTGCCACATCGTAACACACATCTTGGACATCTCAAAGTCATTTAATTTTGTAAATCACAAAATTTTACCAAATTTGCATATGGACTTAGAGGTTCAACTCACAATCTAATCAAAATTAGTTTAGTCCTCTTTCATTTCTTACTAAAGGAGTGCTGTGCCGTAAGGATCTATATTAGGTCCGTCCTCTCTTATTTCTAATACACATTAATGATATTTTAGAACTAAAAATTAATGGTAATTTAATAGGTTTCGCCGATGATACAATGCTTTGAAATTCAAGTCATGACCACAACGATCTAAATAGTAAAATTCAAGATGACTTTAATAAACTTAAAACTCGGTTCCAACTAAACGATTTAACTGTTAACATTAACATTAGCAAAACTAAACAGGTCGAGAAAATCCATTCAAACTAATACTTCACCAACCACTGCATAAATCAAGCATATTGTGATTGTTCTCAACTGGAATGTGTCAAGACTATCAAGTATATTTGGGTCTCCCTATTGATTCAAACCTCAAGTGGAAAAAAAACACGCAAATTTCTTATCTAATACATTAAGATTCTTTTTGTATATGTTTAATCATTTAAAAAACTTACCAAACCTGAAATTCTTCTAACAGCTGACTTTACTATGCCTGGGTTCATCCTAGGATTTACTATGGACTGTCTGTCAGTTTGGGGTGGAGATTACTCAACCAACAACCAAATAATCAAACTTTCAAAAAATTTGTAAAGATTATACTTGATTCCACTAATCAAATTATTACTTTCATTTTTTAAAATCAATCTCTCTTTCTCTATACTCCCTTTTCAACACCTATTTTTTTTTACAAAAATTTTTACAATCTATTCCAGAATCCTAATTTATGCATTAAAAAACAACTATTCATCCTTGATGCCCTAGCATTGCCTATAATGTTCCTAAATCAGATAAAGAGATCGTTCACAAATGTGTTTTTACCTAGCACCTGAGCACTACAATAGTCTGCCAAATGATACTCAAATAACACCTAAATAACTTTGTTCAGGGCTCACATTCACTTAAAAATATTTGTATCAATTTTTGTACCAGGGAAAACCAAGTTTTGTATCACAAAAAATGTCTTTTGTAGCAGGTAAAACCAAGTTTTGCAGCACAAAAAATGCCTTTTGTAGCAATTTGATTGCAGGGAAGCTTTTGTAACTTAAATTTACAAAAGCTTCCCCTTCATTATACTTTAAACTTGCATCAGTAAAACTTTTCGTACGACATGAAAACCATAATTTTGATTACGAAAAATAATGTGCGTAAAGATTTAATTCATAAATACTTAACTTAAACCCCTATTAATTTATCAGCTCTTATCCAATTTTTACACCTTATCAATTTTTATTTACTTGAGGTTATTAGGTCTAGTGATAATTCACCTCCTAAGTAATTAGTTCTGACCATAGTAAAGTTGTTTTTTCTACAATGTAAATACAATACAATAGTGAAAGGAAGCCAACTTCAATTAGGCGCCGGTAGGAAGCAATCGCGGATAAAACGGAACTTTCAAGAAAAATCGCTATTTTTCGGCTTTTCAAGATCGTGATTCTAACCATCGGACATGTTGGCTTTGACCACGTTAAAGTAGTTTTTCCTGCATTCTAATACTGGCCGAGATGAAGCGACGGAACACGCGGCGCACAAAACGAAACTTTCGCGAAAAATCGCGACTTTTTCCGCGATTTACCCGTTTCCAAACGCCTAGAAAAGGCAGACAATACTTTAATTTGGCGCAACAAGATTTGTTTACGTTTTCACGGAGAAAAAATGCAAAAAAACGTAAATTCCGTAAAAATTTCGGGTCTAACCGTAAAACTTGGCAGCTACGTGAAAAGAAGCCATCTTCAACTACGTGCTGGAAAAATGGTACTTTCGCGAAAAATCGCTATTTTTTTACTTTTCCGCAGAATGCGACCCTAAACATCGAACTACGGCTTCTAACCACTACAAAGTTGTTTTTTCCACATCGCACTAACAACGCAAGCCAACTTCAACTTGGCGCCCGCCGGCCGTCCAAGAAAAAATATCCTAAAAATAGAGCATAATTGGGAAAAAACTTGCGCTACTAAGAGCTTTTTATGATAGATTTCCGATTTTCCGTAGCTTTTTCGATGTTATCCGTATTCCGTAGTTTAACGACAGCATCCGTAGAAACTACGAAGAATCCGTAGTAGAGTAGTCTCTGAAAATGGCGCAGGAGCTGGTAAAATAGGCAATTTGTATCAGTATGTATCAAAATTTGGTTTTGGCGCAGTTTGGCGCAGGCGTGTGAGCCCTGCTTTGTTCCAAAACAAATTAAAACATTTTTTTATTTAATACAGAAAATTAACTTATTCTTTAATTTTAGTTCTGTTACCTCTGGGTGTGATCTCTTGCGCTTTTATTTATGTGTATGACTGTATGAGTATTTTTGTCTTTCTATATCTAAAGCCGCGTTTACACCTAAGTTGACCACTAAAAGTTTTCAACTTTTGTTGAAAACATTGTTTGTAGAAAACTAAAAGTTGCTCTTCTCAAATTAGAGCAACAAGTGGATAATTTTTTGTAGAAAACTAAAGTTGCTCTTCTCAAATTTATAGCAACAAGTGGAAAACTTGTTGCCAAAGAATTGGCGCGAAAGGCGGTAGTGTGGAGGGGGAACAGTTTTCCACTAGTTTTCAACAAGTTGCTAGCGCTTTGATCTTTACCGAAACTCCGCGGGAAACTAAAATTTAGTGGAAGATTTGTCTCTCCACAAGTGGAAGACAGAAAAAGTTGCTGGATTTTGTAAGAAAAGCAAATTGCCGCAACTTGTGGAAAACTTTGGTGTAAACGCAGCCTTTAATCTACTTGTATTTATTTTAACTTTTTTATATTATTGAGACAAATTTTTTTTCGTGGAGTTTATATGTTTATATTTTGCAACTGACACCTTTGCCAGTCCTATTATTTTTTATCTCTGTAAAATAGTTTTTTTCATTTCAAATTTAACAGGTTTATCTTCAAAACCGTGCAGTTTACTTTCAATACAGAGGACATAAGGGCTCAAATTTGGCATTTTCTGCGACAAAGTTTGGAAAACCCTTCGAGTTTGCATTGAAGGAAGGTCAACCATGAAATTTACAGAAGAATTAGATTTGACTACCTAAGGACACAAGAATTACTTTGGTTGACCTTCAATTATGCATTGCGAAAATATTTGTACAAAGGTGAATTTAAAAAAAATACTGAGTCACGACCCACTTTCAGGGATGAGTTTGTCCCAAGATGAAAAAGTTCGGGTGAGCTTAATTATATTAAATTCTTTTCTAGCGTGAAACGAATAATTTTATCTGGATTATATTTTGAGGGATTTTAATAACTTCAAACTTGCATAAAACTAGTCAGGGATATTAATATCTCTATACATCTTCTTTAGCAGCTCAGCAACCTGTTACAGGTCTTTACTGCCTCGACAGGACGCCTATTCCAACTCAGACTGTCCCCTGCAACTCTTTGCCAGTTTTTTATCTTTAAGATTTTGAGGGGACAAATACATAGATAAAGTTTTTCAAAGCGCCTTCTTTATACAAGGGGTGCGAACATCCCAAATTCCAATCTCAAGTCCTTTTGCATTCCGAGTCGACTGGGTAAGTTCGAGCCGGTTTTAGCATTTATAGAGTTTTTTCACTGGGTAGGGCTGTTAACCGTACGCCCAACCCCATTTTAGTACGCCTCTTACGACATGCATTGGGATGCATTGGTGCTATTCTTACCCATTTGGTTACCACATGGTCACCGTTGGGGCATCCCGGTCACCACACGGGATATCTCTATACACAGAATGCATATTTCAAGCGATCTGCATAAAATTAACCGAAATGCAACTAAAATAAAACAAATAAACTAAAATAAAACAAAACGTAGAAGCGAAACCTCTAAATTCCGCAGAAGAAAACTCACTAATTTACGACGTAATTTTTTTACATATACTTTATTTTAAATTCCTCGAGGAGCGTATCCAAGCATTACCTGCCGTGAAGCCAAGTGCGCTCTCCGCTCTTCTTTTCGTTGAGCCAAGGCCACATACAGGGGTTTGGAAAGCACAATCCGACCATTCATCTCAGAGACAGCTTCGGTCGCCTCTTCGGGTGAGCTAAAACACACGAAGCCAAATCCTCTGGATCTGCCATTCACAGCCATAACCTGGTTTAAAAAATAATAATTTTAGTATCCCCGTTTACACCATTCATATCATTGTATATAGTAAAGAGAATAAACCCTTTTCCCAACCACAACATATTTAGTTTATTGCATTTCAAGAAATATTCACTTGGGAACATAGTATTAATTCACTTAACTAGAGGATCCAGTGGGAGCTAGGCCCAAAAAAAAGAAACAAGAACCCTCATGGTATTTTTTATGGAAGTTTCTTTAAAAAAAACATTACACTTTAAGGGAACTGCACTCATTGGCTAAAAGATAAATATTGCAGGTTTTATAACTCACCCCACGGTTTAACAAGGGATCCAATTTTAATGTTCACATTTATGGTGGAATTAGTATGGATACTGTTGTACCGCATGCAATAAATGTTTTTATTAATTATGTTTCGTTTCGTAAAACGGGCCTTAGGAAAACCGCCTTTTGTAGCGCCCTCGCATTTCATTAGGTCAGCTGTTCTTAAACTTTCGACAGCCTTGGCCCCCCTATATGTTACTGCCAGAAATCGCGGCCCCCCAAGATTTCGAACACCCACAGCAGTAACCAAACTTGTTTCAAGAGGGACTCACACTCAATGTAATTCCTCTAATACCTCATCATATAATTCTAAAGTACCTCAAAATTTTCCATATTATGTTAAAATTTTACAATTAATAAAGGGGGGTCTAGGGGTCTCCCCCAGAAAATTTTTGAAAATTTGCCTCAAACAGTAGTGTTTTAGTTCATTTTGAGACATTTTTGCCCGAAGAGAACAGCTCCTAGTAAACCAAAGAATATTCAAAGAAAAATTGTACATAGAAGTTAAAATTTAGAGGGGGCTCCTTCCCCAGAAAATTCTTGAAGTGTGCCCCTTTAAACTAGTGTTTTATCTCATTTTGAAAATCTTTGGGTAACACTCAAAGGTTACTTGGGTGTTCCCCGAGGTTACTCGCAGACCCCCTGGGGGCAGCGGACCACAGTTTAAGAACCGCTGTCATAGCTCTTTAACTGTGCATCTGCGCCCCCCCCCAATCCTATTCGAAAAATGCTCGTCTAGGGCCGCTCTACCCACCCTCAAAGTTTGTCCACGTACTTTCTGATCACCCTGTATACCAGAGCTTCAAATCAACAACTCTTGACAAAAGCCAAATAACAAAAATAGAAGGTGGTTCTTGCGTATTATGCCGTCCACCGTGCCGTTGAATTCCAAAATGTTTAAAATCCCATTGACTGTTCTATTAGCTGTACCGCTGAATTTAACGGCTGCCGAACAGTCGACGGTTTAATCTATAAGTACCGAGAAAGCTTTAAAAACTTACTTGAGCACTAGTAATGGTTCCATAGGGTTCAAATATTTTTCTGAGCATTTCTTCCTCTACTTCTTCATCCAAATTTTTGACATACAGGTTTGTACCTTGGTGAAGCTTCTGAAACTCCCGTTTTCGTTCAGACTTTTTTTGAGCCCACCCGACGTACAGGGTTTTTCCATTCACTTCTATCCCGTTCAATTCTTCAACAGCCTGTAAAAAGAAGTTTTAACAATAAGTTGCATGTGTCAGATTTTCAAAAACAAACACGTGTTCCGTATGGTTTTTTGTATGGTAAAATCAAATATCTAGTCAATTTTTCAAAAAAATGTACAGGTAATTAAATATTTTAATTTAAAAGTCAAGAAAACAACACGTGACTGAAAACGTTTATTGTTTAAAGATTTCAACAATTATACCATCAACTCCATTGCTTTCCAACAATGTTTATCGTATGATGACGCCAACATACGATACAATGATCCCAGACTCTTGGCGTTTTCGCGCGCTTTTAAAAAGTGGATTTTTGTTAATTTTCTTGGCAATCAAAAAATTTCACGATCGGCCTCAAATTTTGGGTAGTTGCTAATTTTTGCAAGAAGAATCGATTAAAAAAATCATGCAACTTCCTCATTACAAAACTAATTTTTAAAAACATTTAATATTAGTTGGAGAAACTGGGAACTTAAATATATGCTATCTGGGGTTACAGTAGTAGTTGAATTCTGTTCTTCAGTAGATATTGTTTATTACCAATCAAAACTCACCTTTTCGGCATTTTCTGGGTCTTCGAAGCAAACGAATCCAAATCCTTTGGCTTTCCCCGTATCATCAGCTACCACCTAAAAATACATTTATTAGCTGCTAACTTCAATAATACAAAAAAAATTTATAACTAAATTCTTGATCCATTCAGGGGTTCATCTAGAACAGGGGTGGTCAACCCAAATGGTGTTGAGGGCCACTTTGGAAAACTACAATACTCTCGCGGGCCGCATATAAAATTTTAGGATATTAGGTGAACAGAATGACAGTGAAGTAAATTGAATAAATTAGGTATATAAATTAGGGAGCTTCTTAGATCCTTTGCTTGGTTTGACAGATTCCTAAATAAAATATTCATTTAAATTTACCTTAAGGAGCAACCCCAAGAATACCTTCTGAAGTATATCCATTAGGAACTATACAGGTGCCGTTAAAAAACACTTGAAATCACTCGAAACTATAAGGAGCCTGTGGCGCTTATAGAAATTTATTTCGGGAGGACCCAAATTTTCTCTAAAAATTGCAACTAGATTGTTGCATCTGAAAAAAGTACACCCAAATCTTCCTCTCATGTCCCCATGCATATTTAATTGGTTGTGGTTCAGGGCATAAATTAAAATATATTTTAGTTAGGATTTGCACCTGACTGAACTAATATCCTAAAAGTTGTGAACAATACAGTTCCTAGTACTAAAGGGGGATCTGGGGGTCCTCCCCCAGAAAAATTTTTGGAAATACGACTCTAATTAACAGACTTTAACGTGTTTTGGTACCCTTTGTCCGAATTTGGGGGGGCCTTAACTTACCCTAAAACTTTTGACTAAAAAAATTCTTTCGGACCACAAAATTATTTCAAAACGGGCCGCATGCGGGCCCCGGGTTGGCACAGCCTGATCCAAGAGGTATATGGGGGGTCGGGGGTTCTCCCCCGAAAAAATTTTGAATTTTAGTGTGCTAAAAAGTGTTTTGAACCTACTTTTTGGAGAGTTTTCAGAGAGCTTCGCGGGCCGCACAAAATGACCCGGAGGGCCGCGGGTTGGCCATGCCTGATCTAGATTCTAGAAAGAAAATGGGTCCGTTTTGGGACCCTTCACAAAATTCCAATTCCCAAATAGGGACACTTCACAAAGGTGGTTTGTAATTGTTTTTAAAATGAGTTTCCATCGTTTTGGAATGGAATTTGCCAAATTTTGGCCATTTTCAAAAGTCATGAATGCTGTGGTTGAAAAAAGGTTTATACCTAACAGGGTTTTTCAAAAGGTTGATGGCAAACTTAACTCAGGTTTGTCCTGCCATGTCAAACAAGATTTTCATAGGAACTAAAATCTGCTAATGTAAACATTGTCCTCTAGCGGTCACAGTTTACATTTGCAGACAAGACATCCTATGAAAATCCTGTTTGTTACCTGCATGTTCAGTTGGATACCACCCTTTTGAGAATCTCTGTAGCATTCCCAAATTAAAATGCTAACTAAAATCATGCAATACTTCTCTTCAGAGAAGATGTAGAGATGGCAAGGGCAGTAAAAAAGCCAACCAATCAAATTATGCAAGACTAGGTTTTCTTTCAAAGCATTTAAGACATACAAACTTTAGCACCTACCTTTGCACTGGTGATTTTTCCATATTTTTCGAACATATCGACAAGTTTTTCGTCATCCAAATCATCTCCGAAGTTTTTGATGTAAATGTTGGTGCAGCGCTTGGCCTTTTCTCCAATCAGACTTTCCCGTTCTTTGCGTGGTACAAACTTCCCGACAAACCTAAAGTCAAATTCCAAGTAACATTTGAACCAGTTTACGCTTTGATAGCACTGTACTCTGTTCATTTTGAATAGGCGCCTGAGAAATAGTGATTTATCCTCTCGGTAAAAGCGTAACCATGGTTTGCCACTTTGACGTTTATAGTTGCCATGGTTACCGATTCAGTGGTGGGGGAAGGAAATGTACTCAGGCTCCAAAATTCAAAATGAATAGAGTATAAAACATGCCAACAATACCCTTACTAAATACTCATTCAAACTTAATCCAAAAAGAAATAAACCCAATAAGTTGTCCATTTTCCACAATTTAAGGAAGAAATTAGTTAAATTTGAAAAATCAAATATTGGTGTCAAAAATTGTAAGTGTTTCATTCCCACCTTTTTGAAAAAATATTTTAGAAGGTTTTTGATTCATTTGCATAATGTTAATAATAATTAATGTCAACATTAAAAGTTTGTTTTTTAGGTGGCATTACTCTTTAAATTTATTGCGTAAAGAAGTGTTTTATCGTTGTTAAGACTTCCTTCCTTGATATTATTGCTGATTCTAATGTAGGGAAATCAATAAATAATATAAATAATTTTTAAATTGCTTAACTTCGAAAATTCCCTGCACAATTTCAGAAAGAAAGATTCTATAGATTAATTTTAAAGGACCATTTTCTTTCAACTAGGTAAATTGGAAAATAAACCAATCAATCTAAAGCTCTAGGTATTCTGATTCCTTCCAATTAATTATACGCTAATTTATGTCCAGGTAATACAAAGTCAAATATACTTACACTTTTCGACCATCGAGCAGCATACCATTCACTTTCAAGATGGCGTTATTTGCGGCTTCTTCAGTCTGGAAATGCACAAATCCGTATCCAAGGGAGCCACCCTCTTCATCAGAAGCAACCTAAAGAAGGGAAAACTTCGTTTACAAATTCTGATTTTTTTTTTGTAGAATTCGGCAACTGGTGGTAAAAAGTAGTTAACTACACCACCTACTAACTAGTCTAGAAAAATCTAGTTGCACTAGTAGCCTTTCAAGTTTAAGGAAAAAAACACTTTTTCAACTCGTTTTGGTACGCCTCATCCGAATTCCTAATATAGATTTTATGGTAGAATTTATGCGTTTTGACGAACTTACTATAAAATAAAGTTGTAATAATAGAGTTACAAGCACCAAGGGGGTCTGGGGAAATTGACCTTAAAATAACAGTTTTAACTCATTTTGGTGCATAAATTACCATATTATAGACCAGTGGTGCCCAACCTTTTTTTTTCCCGAGGGCCAATTTGCTTTTGAAGATTTATCTCGCGGGCCACATAAAAAACCCTTTTAAGGATTTTTCTAAGCATGAAGAAAAATTACATTATTAGTATTGTTTTCAATGAGAAGTTTGCATCTTATCTGTTTGGAGGATACTAGTTCTTGTAAATTCGGCTCCAAATTGGTAAAACACTTATCCTTAAAACTGAATCAAGATGATTATCTGTTGCGTTTCGTAATGTCTCTTGATATTGTGTTTTTTTAAACACTGCCACAGTCTCCTTACATACGGTTTATTATTTGAAGAAATATGAATTTCTCCACTTTTCTTGAAAGTTTCGGCATTTCGAGTGAATCTTCGACTTTTTACGATCGGACATCTTTTCGAAGTATGGTTCTACAAAGATCCTTATAAACTGGATTCAAATGGCTAACTGATACTGAAAAATATTTATCCAATGGAAAATTCCCCGTATATAGAAAAAACTAAAACAGAGGAATAAAAAAATTGCTACCCTTTGTTAAAGAATTCCTTTTTGTCATCTTTTTTTTAGATGTCTCGCACGATGTCGTGGATTTCTTGGAAGGTTTCTGAAAGTGGTGTTTGTTTTTAATATTTAACGAGTCCGCGGGCCACATGGATCAGCCTTGCGGGCCACATTTGGCCCGCGGGCCGTAGGTTGGGCACCACTGTTATAGACTATAGAGCGTAAAACTTTTTATTTTGGGGGCTAAAGCCCCCTAGTCCCCCTGGATCCGCTAGTGTGGTCCCCTCCCGAAATAAATTTTTAAATACGCCCCTGAGATCGAAGATATTAAAATAACTATTAACTCATAACTATTTAAAACTGTGATTTATTTTCAACGATTCACAAGATACACACGTGCATATTTTAAATTTAAGGCGACACAGTACCCAAAAAATCATCAAAATATCAAAAAACATTTTATTGGCTTAATCCATACCATTAATCTTTCTGAATGTGTCTTCAAAATTTCAGAGCTCTATCTTAATAATTTATGAAGTTATTCACATTTTTGAGATGCGATGATGAGGGTTTTCTATGAAGAAACGAAATTTTAAGTTGAATTTTCTCCACGTTGTATTTTTGTGTATTTATTTACAATATTTTGAAACCCTAAGGCTTTTTATGTAGTTGATATATAAGTCTGAAAATTGGTATATATATTCTGACATATATGTATTATAGAACTGTGCATGGGTTTAGCTCTAACAAAGTTAGATTTTTTTTAAAAAAATATTAAAGTCAAAAATGATGAATTTTTCAAGTTTTTTTGGGGTGTCTACAGGAAAAATTTTCTAGAAAAGTAACAATGAAAGAAAGAAACCCATGCACAGTTTTGTGTAGTATGATATAACAAATTCAGAAATGAAAAAAATATTCAAAAATATCCTTAATTAAAAAAGCCTTAGGGATTTAAAAAATTGTCAAAATTTTTAAAAAATTTAAATTTTAAAAATTCTGATTTTTAAAATCCAACTTTTTTTTAGGGGAAAGGGTATTTTATATTAGCCCACTAAATATGCAATTAAAATCAAAATTATAATATCAAAAAAAAATTTTTTTTTGTCAGGGTACTGTGTCGCCTTAAAAGTTTATTAAATGCATATTTTTTCTCTTTAGTAAATAACAATGGATAATTGAATCGTCAGTTTGAAGAAAGGAATAAGTCCAAAAACCAAGTTTTGAGAAAATAAAAAAAACTGTATAAGTAATAGAATTTTCATTGTATAATCACCAAATTTTTACTGGAAGTTCACAATCCGATTTAGAAAACAGAGCAACCATCAAAACAAATATAAGTGTATTCAAAAATATTTTACAGTCAAAATAAGTTGATGGACTTATTCCCTTCTTCAACCTTATGAAATTTTTCTGATGAAAAAATCTTAAAAAACCCTTAAATTCACATTTAAATTATATTTCTCCTTAGTTTACACCGCAAAAGGGTGAAATAAAAGGAATAAGACAAATGAAATTCAAAATTATAGTGAAACTGAGTTATTAGAGCAGTATCAATGGAGTGAGAGAATACGAATGGAGTTAAACCTTCCCTACATAAAAAAAGTTTGAAAAAATTTTAAATTAAAAGAAAATTTCATTTTAACTTAGTTTACAGCTCAAAGAATAGGAAAAGAAAGACAAATTAACTTTAACTCCAAATTAACTTGAAAAATACAATGAATGGACATCGATTTCACAACTTCAAGGGGCGATATCTCCCTATAGGGATTAGTTATTTTCCCCCTCTTTTCACCCATGCAAAGCTTGGAGATTGTTTTGAGCACAAAAAGTCAATTTGTCATTTTTTGGACTTATTCCCTTTTTCAAACTGACGATTCAATTGCAGTCGACATTTATTTTAATCTTAACGTATTCAGAATGGCTTAAAACCTCCAAAAAACATTTTAATTTACCTTTCAAAAATCTAAATTTTAAGTTATTTTCAATTAAAAATAGCTTATTTTCTGTCTAAGCTGAAAAAGCTTGTGACGTTAAATGTGCCTTGCTCCCGCTTGTTGTTAACATCCCGCTTTTTACAGCCCAGTGTTTCGATGAAAACGGTTGTTTCCCACATTTCCAAGAGGCACATGTAACTTCACATTGTTAGGGGCACGAGCCTCGTCCTTGATTATGTAGTCTAGACCCGCTTTCATATCTGTACTCTCGCACATAGTTGACCTTATCAACAGTATGACCCAACAGCATACTCATATAAAATGTTTACCTCTCTGCGAACGCAAATTTTTTCAAAATAATTTTCTGCAAGAATGAGGAAGTTGCATGATTTTTTAAAATTTTTTTAATCGATTCTTCTTGCAAAAATAAACAACTACCCAAAATTTGAGGCCGATCGAGAAATTTTTTGATTGCCAAAAAAATTAACAAAAATCCCCTTTTTGAAAGCGCGCGTTTGGATGTGACGTCATCTAACAGTAAACATTGTTGTAAAGCAATGGAGTTGATGGTATGATTGTTGATGTCATCCTACGATTTAAACAATAAACGTTTTCAGCCACGTGTGTTTTTTTCTCGACTTTAAAATTAAAATATTTAATTACCTGTACATTTTTTTGAAAAATTGGCTAGATATTTCATTTTACCATATAAAAAAACATACGGAACACTTGTTTGTTTTTGAAAATCCGACACATGCAACTTCCTTATTTACCTTTTCTTATACACCCAAACGAATAATGGGGGAAAATCAGGCGCGGATCCAGCACGGCTACAAGGGGGGGGGGCACTTGGCCAGAAAAGATCCCCTGGTAGTACAATTGGGGGTATGGGGGTCCTCCCACAGAAAAAAATTGAAAGTTGACGTGTCAAAGTATGGTTTTAACTCATTTTTAGAAACGTTCTGAGTATAATGGGGGCACTTTTCAACACTATTACCTTATCTTACTTTTTGGGCCAAAATGTCAAAATTTTGGGGATTTAATAATAATAATCACTGAATACCCCATTTTGATACTAATTTGGGGTATGGGGGTCCTCCCTCAGAAAAAATGTTGAAATTAGACCTGTAAAAATTGGGTTTTTACTCATTTAGAGAACCTTTTTGGTTCTCAAAGGGGGAGGCACTTTCCAGAGTGCCACCCCCTGGATCCACCACTGGGGAAAATACGTATTAGCTGCCAAGGGGAAGTATTCCGAAGATCCGATCCTCCACGCAGATCCGTTAAATAGGATGGAGGCGGAAGTATTTGGCCCGTAAAAAGAAAGAAAATTTATCGATCTAAAAAATTTCTGCAGAAAATTAAAAAAAAAATTGTAGTTTTTCTGCCAAAATTTTTCTGCGAACGCTGTTTGCGCATATTATTCTGAACAGTATACTTTACTCGTTCATCACTGGCACTTATAGGATAAGAATTTGGCGAATAATCCGAACCCTGGTTATTAAATAATCCCTACTAATATCAACATAAAAATGAAAGAACATTTGAGATCTCCAGCATTTATAAACAGGAGATACACTTACCTTGCATGAAAGGATGTTTCCAAATGCGGAGAAGGTGTCGTACATGGCTTTGCTGTCAATGCTCTTGCCCAGATTCTTGACGAAGACATTGCCAATGCCCGACTTCCTCAAGGATGGGTCGCGCTGGGACCACATGATCCGGATGGGTCGACCCAGGACGATGTCAGAGTTCATGGTGTCCAACGCACGTTCAGCTGCAACATATTATATTCATGTAGAAAATCACAATTTTACTATATTATTTTAGTCAAGCCTCAAACAAGCCTGGGGAGTGATCTTTTCACAAGAGGACCATAATACCGACAGTAATAAAAGTTTGGCACAGCTCATTAAGCTGTGCTTACTTTAAAAATGGATACTTAGATATACTATATGATGATTTTTCAATTAAGAAAAGCATCGGCTACACTGGATTTTAGGTTTCATGACCTTTTAGGTTCAATTCCGTTATAGTTTCCTTTCCGCTATATACCGCCTTGCACTTTTGGACACCAAAAAGTAGAAATGTTGCTAGTATTTGTTGTTGTTGTTGTTGTATTGTTGTTTAGTTATATCAATAACTGTTTAGTTTATTATAAATTGAAAATATTTGTCAGTATTTGATTATATATGGCTTTCAAAAAAGCTTGGCGATATAGATATTTAGCCGGAACGAAATCTAGGCGAATCTTAGAAATATCTAGGCGTAGGCGAAATTGAAAAGAATATATTGCCGTTCATGTACTTTCATAAATTATTTAAAAACGTTAATATCATAATTTGAACTTAACATGACCTGATCCTGTCTAGATCTTTTTCAGCTTTCATATGCAGCAAAAATGGATAGAAGGACCCTTTAACGGGTGATTTTCAGAATCCGATGTTACCAAAATCGATGTTAGAGGGTTATCGATTATGTCCGATCGGACAATGCTTTCCGATCGGGCAATGAGTGTTCAACTCGGTTCAACTCTTTTGTACGAAACTCAGCAAGATTTACATTCTCTTAATTACTGTTTATAATGATTATTTATAAAATCTGCTGTACATAATTGAAAAATATTCATGTTTTTACATTCTTACGATTCTCGGGTTCTAATAACACTATGATACAAAAAAAAGGGTGAAAATGCCACAGAAACTTTGAAAGCAGATTCTTATGTAAAATAACCCCCCGAATCCGACCCCCGTTTTTCTCCATCACCCTCAGATTTTCGGGGAACAGTCATCCCATTTTTTGTCGCATAGTGTAATCCTTTATATTTAGATACTCCATTAAAAATTTCTCCTGTTAAAAAGATTGGGAAAGAGAATAATTTTGTTAAACAAGCCGCCATTATTGAAAGGCATGCATTTATATCTGCCTTTTTATTAATAATTTATTTTAAAAAATCAAAATACCATTCACTTCTACCGGCAGATGTGCTGCCATCTATAATCGGAAGGCTAAATGAATTGACTTTTGGTTATTGAAACTCCCTGACATTTTTACTCTAGTAATATACAGGGTGTCCCATAAATAATGGGTCACACTTCTGGGGGGATAGTAGACACCTAGACGAGTCAGAATCACATAGGATTTGGGGGTCCCAGACCAAATCCCAGGTTGTTAAAAATGGAGCGACACCCCAAAAAATTATTGAAAAATTCAATTTGTAGAAGAGCTACTATTGGTAAAAATTTAGTTATGGATTTAAATTTATCTCAAAAGTCTTCACTTTAAAATTTGTTTTATTATGAAAAATTTAAAAAATCACAAAAACATGTGAAAATTCTGCCAAAACCTCATTTTATATTTCGAAATAATTTCTTTTGATTTTATAATCTGAAAGATCATAGTTGTAAACCCTTAAGTCCAAAGTTTCACGTAAAAACCATCAATATTAAGTGCTTGAGATCCTGTTAAAGTTCGTTTTTTGCGTGCGCAAACTGATTTTCTATAGTCTTTTCCAAAACGGCGGCTTGCAGACGCAAAAAACGGACTTAAACCATGCTTTAACAGGATCTCAAGCATTTAATATTGATGTTTTTTACGTGACACTTAAGACTTAGGGGTTTTCAACTATGATCTTTCAGATTATTAAATCAAAAGAAATGATTTCGAAATACAAAATAAAGTTTTGGCAGAGTTTTCACATTTTTTTGTGGTTTTTAAACTTTTTTTGTAATAAAAAATTACAGTTATAATAAACAGCAAACTTTCGAGGGGGGGGGGTGTGGATCCTACCTCAGAAAAATTTTGGAAATTTGCCCCTAAAAATAGTGTTTTCATTAGTTTTTAGAACTTCTATAACGACCAAATAAGGATCACTCCTTATAAGTCACAGAATTTTCAAGGAAAATCAGCACATATTCCAAAATTTTTAAGAGTGTTAAGGAGTTCTCCCCCAGAAATTATATGGAATTCTTATCCTTAAAAGTAGAGTTTTGATTTTGACTCATCTTGAGAACTTAAAAATAAATTTTCTGATTTTTTAAAAGTTTTGATTAGTAAATTAATTTTTTCGTATGGAACTGGAGAGCCGCAACTTTACATCGAAAGAGCCGCATGCGGCTAGCGAGCCGCAGGTTGCCGACCCCTGGTCTAGGTGTATACTATCCCCCCTAGAAGTGTGACCCAGCATTTATGGGACATCCTGTATACTCTAAATCGTATAAAAATACCTTTTTACACTGAAAGAAAAATTATCACACATCATAACAAGCACCCAATGACATATATTTTATGAATAGAATATTCATCCATTTCCATACTAATAGATTTAAGATGGAGGCGATATCACCGGTTTGCAGTACATTGAGCATAACTGACTTACGCAAAGAAAACTTAGTTCCTTCGCAAAAAAAGGATATTGCTTCATCCAGAGGTTGAATAATAATTCTTAAGACCACTTCTTGATGTACAAGGACTATTAAGCGGAAAAGTAATGGTCATTGTTCCTGAAAAAGCATTGTAAACTTTTTCGGCACTGTTCGAAATTAGTTTCGACTAATCGGCAGTATACGAAGTCGTTGTCGGATTTCGAGAAGTAGTCAAACAAAAGCTTCGTGCTGTAACATTTTGCCGAAGTCTCGTAATGTGACGTCATGAATGCGACAAGACGGATTTCGACTCTATACGATATGATCATGCTAGGGCCCCAGGCGAGACCGAGACAGTAGTGTTTAACTAGTGAGTTATATAAAAGAGTTAACTCCTTTTGATGGGTGAGTTGCTTAGATCGGATCCCCAAAAGAGTTACACTAAATCGGCGATTTAAGGTTTTCGATTTAGTGGTTGTATTGGAGCTCCGATGTTAGCGTTAAATCAATTTAAGGCCGAGTGGCGTAGCCAGAAAAAAATTTCGGAGGGGGATGTTGATATTTCGGGAGGGGATATGGGGTATTTTTTGTGGTTTTCTATGGTCAAAAAGGAAAATTTCCTGAGTTTCGGGGGGATATATCCCCGAACCCCCCCCCTCTGGCTACGCCCCTGCAAATGGATAGGTTTAAGGGTTTATTACCCCCTAAAAATGCAAAAAATTAGCTAAGAGTTATTGAGGTTTTTTCACTCTATTTTTTCCACTTATTTTTTACGCAATTCACCTTTGATGGGTCCTAACCTTTCCCCAAGGACCCAAATTTGATGACAATAGGTAGCAATTATTTTAACTAAAAGCGGGAAGTAACGGCCGTATTCACCATAAACCTAACCTGACTTTAAAAACTGAGGTTTGGGAACTGGAAGTTAGGTTAACTGAAAAACGGAGTTCAATTTCCATTTCACCAATATTTTTTCCACTCCGGTTACTTAAATCTAAGTTACTTGACCACAAAATTGCTGATTGATCCTCATTGGTCGAAACTACAACCACGTGACCTCAACCGTGAGAAAAGAGCGATCTTTCCGAACTGGGTAGTTGGGCCACCATATTTGCCTTCTTGGCAGAAATAAATAACCTGATAATTATGGGCAGTTTTAAAAATTCCGAATTATTTTCTGACCCTTAAAACTCTTATAACAATAAAAAAAAACAGTATAAATAAAATAAAATCTACTTTAAAAAATATCACAATGCCAATTACTTCAACCAGCCGTCGTGCTGCCATCTATGAGCGGTAGGCTAAATGAAATGACTCTTGGTTATTGAAACTCCTTGACTTTCTTACGATATTAATATAAACTCTAAATCTTGTAAAAATACCTTTTTACAATGAAAGAAAAATTATCATATCATAACAAGTACCAAATGAAGTATATTTTTATGAATAGAATATTCATCCCTTTCCATACTAATAGATTCAAGATGGCGACAAAATCGTGTTCTGGTTCTGACAGAATAGAAACATAGCAGAAATAAATAACCTGATAATTATGAGCAGTTTTAAAAATTCTGATATATTTCCTGAACTTAAAAACTCTTTTAACAATAAAAAAACAGTTTAAATAAAATAAAGTCTACGTTAAAAAAATCAAAATTCCAATTATTTCAACAGGCAGTCGTGCTGCTATCTATAAGCAGTAGGCTAAGTGAATTGACTTTTGGTTATTGAAACTCTTTACTGTCTTACAATATTAATATAAACTCTAAATCTTGTAAAATTACCTTTTCACAATGAAAGAAAAATTATCACATCATATAACAAGTACCAAATGGCATATATTTATATGAATAGAATATTCATCCCTTTCCATACTAATAGATTCAAGATGGCGGATGTCTTTAACTGAAGTATAACCTAGCTTTGAGCATGGTTAGGTTTTTTAACTTGAACCTGAGTTCAGTTGAAGAATCTGTGGTTACTTTTCGATGGTGAAATGAATTTTTAACTTTGATTCGAGAGAAACGAGTTTTTCTCCGGTTTCGCGGCTTAACTTTAGGTTAGAGTTTATGGTGAATACGGCTGTAAGGGTATGATGTAGAGATTTTTCAAACCCTCCCCCTCGGGACCCTTACGTAATTAATGAACGGACCCTAATACATTCATGAAAATTTTTCTCAGATTTTAAATGATGGCTAATTGATTGAATACATGCATTTATAATGTAACCTAGAGTTCAATTATTGGTTTTAAACTTGTTACAGAATTGAAAAATATTATTTTTTCAATATTAGCAAAAATGTGAAATTTGTCCCATTCAATCCCCGCTCTCACCTACACATTTAACCAAATATATGACTTTAAAATCAATATAGCTATAATTTTGCTTCTATTGTACATTAAGAGAGTCACATGGCTATACACAAAAGGCCTAAACCACATTATTCATCAACAGGCATTATTAAATTTTACACGAAAAACTTAAACAACACAAGAGAACTTAATTGATGATCTTCAATATATTTTATTATATTGCTTAAATAATTTATCATCCAAAAATCAATAACAAAAGATAATTTAACTGTTAACTTACCATCGGCAGGTTGGAAAAAATTTATATAGGCATAGCCAGGCGATATCGGATTATTCCTGCATACGCGTACTGAGCTTACGGGACCGGCGGCCGAAAACTTCTGATAAAGAAGGAGCTCTGATGCTTCATAATGCAGATCTCCCACATAAAGTGTATAATTTAATTGATTCATAAAAAAGTTTTCGTTGAGATCGATCCCGCGCGAAACACGTGTATTAAAATAACTTGGCGAACGTGAGTTGAGTGGACACAGCGAACTCGTTTGTTTTGTTTGAGTCTCCCGGTGTTCGAGTTGAGTTGAGAATTCGCTTTACTACTTCCGCAACAGTGCGCAATAAAAGTGCCACTACGATAGCTCTTACCTCCTATAAAGGCAGTGTATAAAGGTGATTTCTGCGCAGGCTCGAGAGAATTTTTCACTCCAATGGAGCGGGCGTATTTGGGGGTGGGCAGTCCATTCAAGTGGGAGGTTTCACCCATAGAGGAAGGATAAAGGGTAGAGAGCGCACTGGTATCCCTCCGCCATGGTACGGATCCGAGTCACGTGACAGAGGCATACCGGAGAACTCGTTTTCCCTCAGCATCGGTCTTTTCCCATACATTCCAATGGTGAATGATTGCGTGAGAAAAATCAGTGCTCGGTATTTCTTGAAAATATCGTTTTTTCATGCTGTGCATATGGATGTAACGAAAAGTGGGTCAAAGGAGGATCTGTTACCTTTCACAGGTAGGTTGAAATTAATTATTGTTTGTTATTTAAGTTGTTTATTCATGTAATTTTTTATCGTGAATGGGTTTCGGAATTGGCTTTTTTGCGTGCGTTGTAAAAAATTAACCAAATTTCCTGCTCTATCAACGATATTACTTCAGTATTTACCAAACTATAACATTCTAGTAATACTGCAACAAATTTATGTTTGTTATTTACTTATTAAACTGTTTTTTTCAACCTCCGATCAGTTTTTTGATGTCCGCCAAATTGGCGTCGACATCTATCGCCAAGTTAAATTGTCGGATGGCATGTTTTTCATTGTATATTTTAATTTAATTTTGATAATTTATAATGCTGTCTAAAAAATATTCCTTTTCCTGAGCGTTGGATAGTTAGTTAAAAGCTTATTATTTTTATTTAGGCCTCAAAAAAACTTTAAACCTTTCTAATCCATACAATCTGACTTAACCGGTAAAAAATTGCAACACATGGTTTTTCAATGGTTTTTACTTGGGAATTACATTAAAAATAAAATAATAAAAGTTGGACAAAATCAGCCCACGCAAAATATTTTTTTAATTTAAAAAAAATGGCCGAAAAAATTCTTAAAATCGATAAATAGTAATCGAGATTTATGTAACATGTTTATATGCTATTTTTTAGTACTGTATACGAAAATTTCATAAGTTTTTAAAAATTTTGTCTTATTCAAATTTAATTAATTTTAAATTATTTATTTCGAAGTATTGTCAAAATATTTTCGGTTTTGATTGAAAGATTTTACATTTTTTGGGGGTCTTTCAAGGTTCATTTTAATATTTTAATAAATAAGAAAATTAAAAAAAACTTATGTGTCTTATTTTCTTCTTAATTTATTATGTAATTTTTTTTGTTATTTATAAGTGAAAAACATTTGAATTAATTATTTTGCAGTTATTTTTTGGTTTTGACCATTGGTCATTGGTTTATTTTTTTTAATTTATCCAATTTTTAAAAATTTGTATTTATTAACTCAAAACTTAAATGGAATAATTATATTCAGCTTTAAAATATAGCCAATAAACTTGTATCAAGTCTCGGTTACTATTAATTAATTTTTTTTACTTTTTCAGCCATTTAAAAAAATATCAATACTTTTAGAAATTAAGTAAAACATTTCTTAAGTGGAAATAGCTTGTATAATAATATTTGTATTTTTTTATAGTTTTCCAAAGGATGAAGAACGAAGAAAAGCTTGGGAAGTACAGGTTCATCGTGAAAATTTCAAACCCTCAAATCATTCAAGATTATGTTGTGAACATTTTACCCAAGATTGTTTCGACAAAAATAAGGAGTTAAGTTTTTATTCAATAAAAAATTTGATCCTACTTTTTTGTTCTTTTTGTAAAATAAATTTGATGCTATTATTTTATCAACACCTTGAACATTGATCTTTTTCATCCTGAATCTAAAAATAATTATATTCAATTCTAATTTCCAAGGATAATTTTATAAAAACATCAGGGTGATAATTATTGTGTAATTGCATTTAAAGGTAGTAAAAAAGGTCAATTATAAAAAATAAGAGTTTTTAAACTTTTGGATTTGTAATATTAATTAAACGACTAGATAAAAAGACACAAAAAATAATTGAAAAGAACCCAATTCGCAACTTAAACATTCTTGAAGAAAAACATAGGAGTGGAAATCAACCTGTAAAATGAGTTATAATTAGTGTTGGTTGAGTTCCACTCCTAAGTTGAACTTCCTATGCTTGCCTCTTATTTGAAATACATAGTTGTGATTCATAAGTTATGCATTAAAATTAATCTTCAAAAAGAAGTTTTTTAAAATCTCGGAAGATTTTTCATAACATTTATCAATGCTTATGATCATATGAAATGAAACTAGACATAATTAATGATTAAAAAACCGTTTTGCGTTTAGTTCATCGGCGACAGTCAATTTCAATTATATTATCGTATTGATAACAATCTGTGCTTAAAAGCGTAGTCGATCATAGAGGAAGGATTTGAGACTTTCCTCTATGGAGTCGACGGCATTTTCGAAAACATGTTGTCTGAAAACTTTTCTGCCGACATCTATATCAGCGCCAACAGTAGCGATAAAGAGCCAATTTCTGGTAAACGCGCGAAAAAGAGCTCCAAGCTGCTCTCAGTCACGTGGTACACTCGTTCCACCGGCTCACACAGACTCCTTCCATAGCGTGCGCTCTCTACCTTCTATTCTTCCTCTATGGTTTCACCTGCCACTGGCCTCCCTGGTCACGTGATCGATTGTCCACACTTTAAGAATCGCATTCCTCTGGTTGTTTGCCATTGAACTCAGAACTATTTGGCTAAAAGAAAATAAATTTTTTTTGTCAAACTAAGGCCCGATCTCACCAACCTTCAGTTAGAGGTAAACTCCAGTTAAGTCATGTTTAACTGGAAGTTTCCGTCTCACCAATGCTAAATACCCTTAACTGCCGCTTAAACTTCCAGTTAAACTAAACGGTACTTTAACTGCCAGTTTGGAACTTTAACTCCAGTTAAGAGCATAATTTCAGTTGTGCTGTCATCTATAAGCGTAACAGTGAAATTCAACCTGGATTCTTTTATATATACTTTGATTATAACTCTTGTTTTTCTACTGCATGAACTTTTATTAGACTCTAAGACAAATAAATTTGAACAATTTGAGACAGAATATACATCATGATTGCCATCATTACCACAGAGAAAAATCCTAACAGAGGGTCCTAAACGATATATTCAAAAGTTGGATGGTTATGAGGGCGCCACGATGAACTAAATGATTGACAGAGAGATCAAACCAGTGATTGGCTGTCACTCAATCTTCTATTTTCGAAGGAAAAGGAAAAAGGTTTTCTCAACCAATCAGGCTTTTCCCTCCCGCCTCTCGTGACGTTGATGCGATCGCAGCGCCAAAATAGCCCCACAACCATCCAACTTTTCGATATCCATTAGCGCCTATGGCGAAGGACTATCTGTTCTAGTACTCTGTGATCATTACTATCTAATTATTCGTATTCATAATTAACCAATATTTCATCCAAGATGTCGGCTATTCAACTCCAAAACCTTGAAGCGTAACACCTTTTGTTCATACGCGTTGAAAAAAAGTAGTTCCTTGTTATATGTGCTGTAATGCATATTAGTGTTTATATTGGCAAATAAAAGTAGACGTTTAAGGACTCGAGTGTCTTTCTAATTATGTTTTAACCAATCACAAAATGTTAAGTATCAAAACAGTTTATTTGAGCTTTTAAAGCTCCGGTTATATTAAACTGCCAGTTAGTTAACTGTAGGTTACCAGAAAGTTGGTGAGATCGGCCCTAAATCTAAAAGGAGTTTCAAATGAATTTAATATGGAATTATGCAGAAATTTTCTGTAGATTTCAAAAGCGTCGTTATTTTTTTCGGATGATTTTTAAAATCTTATCTCATTTTCTTCTGGTAAATTTAATAAGGACGAATATTGCATATTTTATTTGAAAGGGAGGAAAAGCAGGGAAAATTCTTTGTTAGAAAGGCAAATATACAGGGTGAATCAAAAGTCCTGCCCTGTTTTTAAAAATTAATAGCAAAAAAGATAAAAATACGCCTTCTGCTGCATCCTACTTTAAATAATCAGGAGTTTTTGTACACAAATTTTTGAAAAAGTGTAGTTCTTGAATTTTCTTATAGATGGCAGCACAAAATTTAATTATTTAAGAATGGAAGAATCGTTTTTCTCCTATGCTTAACTTCGAATATTATAAATAGAATCTATTCAAAAATCGAATGAGTAATCGAACTTAGCATCCTAATACTTAGGATCGGCTTTAAACAATTTTAAGCATTTAAATTTCAAAATAGGATAGTAAAATAGAGAAAATTTTCTCTTTTTGGGCTATTGATTAGTAGATTTAGAGTACATTTCCCCTAAAACTCGTATGATAGAATTGTGATCATTTTGTGTGGCGAATCCAGTAGGGGGGGGGCTGTGGGGCTGCTGCCCCCCCCCAGGAATAAGACATTCAATAATAGCAATGAAGCCAAAAAAGAAATTGCAACACTTTGCAGACATTCGGTGGTGTTACCCAAAGGGTCTCAAAATGAATCGGAACCCTACTTTTAAGGGTAAAAATTCCAAAATTTTTCTGGGGGAAGACCCCCAAACCCCCTCGAAATTTTAGAATCTAATATGTACGGTTTTTCCTTGAAACTTTAGGGATTTACAAGGAGTGATCCTCTTTGATGTAACCTAAAATGTGTCAACATGAGTTAAAATGCAACTTTTAGGGGCAAAATTCAACAAATTTTCTGGAATAGAAACCCTTAAACCCCCTAGAACTATAAACTTTTTTCCTTGGAAATACTGCTGCTTACAATGAGTGGTGCTCTTTGGGTGGAATCTAAAAGGCTTCAAAATGAGCAAAACTCTATTTTTGAGGGGCAAATTTAAAAAAATTTTCTGGGGGAGGCCCCCACAGACCCCCCCCCCTTTTACTTGGAGTTGACATTTTAACACACTTTTGAAACTTAGTGCACCGAAATTTAAAGCTTACGAAAAAAAACCCTCCCCTTTCAGTTGCTTACATTAATATTTGAACAGCCCATAATAGCAATTAAGTTATTTGTGAAACTCAGCCCCCCCAGACAAAAATCCTGGATTCGCCACTGTTTTGTATCATTGATTTTAATTACACATATTCTCCGGCTTGTTATCATTTTGAACGATCGCATTGGAGTCACAGGTATGGAGTCCGGGATATGTGATAAATAACTTATGGCCGCTGAGGGTCCGTACACAGTCACTGAAAATCGTCGCTTGAAGTCGTTCTTATCAAAGGAAGAGGGGATCAATTCCATGCTTTCGCCCCTCTCTTGAGAAGGGTCTTAACTAGTGATGGGCAGGTATCGATACCAAATACTTAAGTACTCGATACCTATAGGTATCGAGTGTATTCGATACCCACAAAAGTATCGATACTTTATTGACATATTTCGTTTTAAATTTTTCAATGAAGTAATCTTTATAATACCTACTGTAGATCAAACGCAGCCTGTTTTCATTTTGCAACGCTCAAACCCAAGTCGTTATCATCCGCGAGAGAAATTTGACGCGGCTAGGTTTTTCCCCCGCCAAATCCTTCGCCTCTATCCACCTCCAGGCCCGTAGCTACGGGGCTTTTTGATGGATCGCTTTCAGTTTTTTGAATATTAGTCTGATTATGGATAGGCCCTAAAAAAATTGTCCCTTCAGGTTCATTTCCCGACATTGAAAAAAAGTACTCGATACCTAAAATTACTCGATACCTATAAGTATTCGATACCAAAGTATTCGATACCTAAAATTATCGATTTTGCCCATCACTAGTCTTAACGACTTACGCACGTTTGTTACATGGTTTGTTATGTTTGGTTTGAGTCTCCCTCTCTCGGTGCTATACCCCGTTCGCACTGGTCTTTATTTTTGCCTTTATTTTCGTTAGCACTTTGTTGTCATGGAAACACACGAATCAATTCACTAGTCAATTGATAATCTTTTATGTATTTTTACTTGTATTTTTGGTGATTTTATTCATTAGTTTTGAGTTGTATTGAGAAATTAAATTTTTAATTATTTTACAAATCATGCTGTTATTGTTTACACACAGTAAAGTGCTTATTTTCGCCCCTTGTCAGTGCAAACGCCGTTTTCAAAAGATGATTTTGCCTGTTTCCATGACAACAAAGTGCTAACGAGAATAAAGGGTCTTTTTTCTGCCAGTGCGAACGGGGTATTCGAGTTGAGTTGAGAATTCGCATTACTTTTTCCGCGCAATCGAAGGGTCGTGGCTAGGGTCGGATCACGATCATGAAAATCATCAATTTGAATTTTTATGACTTAAGTAAATAACTAAAGTGTTCTTTTAGATCATAAAAACGAAAAATAAAAACCTTATGACTGACCCTGTGGGTCAAAATCTCGACACTCAGAATCCCGACGATCAGGTTCCCGACGCAACGGTTGAAATCCCGACCGGACTGGCTAGCAGCGGGCCCCAGCGGGCAAACTTCATAATGGGCCCCCTTTTTAAAAAATTCTTTTTAAATACAATTTATCTTATAAATTTTTAGGTACAATTTGCATTTTGATGCATCACATAATATGGAGCAAATTGTGAATGACAGAGTAAAAATTGGGGAGTCCTCTCCCAAGAAAAGTTCACCCTAAAACAGGGATTTCACTTTGATACACTAGAATTTTAAATTTGTTTTCAGATTTCTGTCATATTTTTGTGTATTTTAGATCATATTTTGGGATAACACCCTCTAACAAGGAAAATATCACGTTGTGTATTACCAATTAAGGAAGTTGCATGTGTCAGATTTTCAAAAACAAACAAGTGTTCCGTATGGTTTTTTGTATGGTAAAATGAAATATCTAGTCAGTTTTTTAAAAAAATGTACAGGTAATTAAATATTTTAATTTAAAAGTCGAGAAAAAAAAACACGTGACTGAAAACGTTTATTGTTTAAACTATAAGATGACGTCAACAATAATACCATCAACTCCATTGCTTTTCAACAATGCCTAGTATAAGATGACGTCACATCCAAACGTCATGGCGTTTTCGCGCGCTTTTAAAAAGGGGATTTTTGTTAATTTTTTTTGCTATCAAAAAATTTCTCGATCGGCCTCAAATTTTGGGTAGTTGCTTATTTTTGCAAGAAGAATCGATTAAAAAAATTAAAAAAAATCATGCAACTTCCTCATTAAGGAAAAGACTCGGCAATTCGTTCTATTTTAAAATACAACAAAGATTGAATGAAAGTAACACGTAAAAAAAACTTTTTTTCTGATGGGAACAAGAATATGGTTTTGGGGGGGACTAAGAAGTTTCCAAATCAAACTGAATCTCCTCAAAGAACATAATGTTTAAAAGGTTGTGTGACTAATCGTCTTTAAACCACTTAAAGGGGGGTCTGGGGGTCCTCCCCCACGAGAGTTTTGAAAATTTAGGTCTAAAAAGCAGGTTTTCAACTCGTTTTTGGTACACTTAATCCAAGTTTCGAACAAACATTTCCAAGAATTTAATAGATTTTTTTGGATGGAATTTTTTCATTTTGACGAACTTACTATAAAAAGTTGTAAATATTACACTCCCAAGTACCGAAGTTCAAGTTACAAGTCCAGGGCCCTCTCAGAAAATTTCTGGAAACTGGACCCTAAACCCCAGAAGCATGGTTTAATGTGAAAATAATTCTACATTTCTTCTACATTATTCTACATTTCCTTCCCTTGGACCGCCGGGCCCTATTGCTTCTGCTCCCCTCTCGGCGGCGCTCCGACTTCTTAAATTTCTGGAATTTGAATTTATTTTTGAAATATCCAAGTTTTTATTACACTGTAAAAAAACTGTAGAAAAACAGAAATTTTCAATAAAAATGACTTTATGTTTACAGATATATTCTGTCATGTAACATTCCCACCGTACTTCTATTTATTTTATGTAAAAAAACAGCTTTTTTTTAGTTTTTTAGCTTATCTGTACTTAAACAGAAACTTACTGCATCGAAAACCAATACAGCTATTGGCAACATTATACTGAATCTTCTTTGGAGCAGTGGTAGCGTGCACGCTTAGCATGCGGTAGGTCTTGGGTTCTATCCCCGGATATTAATTGATTAAAATTAAAAAAACTCAACAAAAATAAGTCCACACGCATGCGCACAAGCAGAAAATTACTGACAGGGCTCACACGCCTGCGCCATTTGCGCCAAACTGCGCCAAAACCAAATTTTGATACATACTGATACAAATTGCCTATTTTACCAGCTCCTGCGCCAAAACTGCGCCATTTTCAGAGACTACTACTACGGATTCTCCGTAGTTTCTACGGATGCCGTCGTTAAACTACGGACTACGGATAACATCGAAAAAGCTACGGAAAATCGGAAATCTATCATAAAACGCAAGTTTTTTCCCAATTATGCTCTATTCATAGGATATTTTTTCTTGGACGGCCGGCGGGCGCCAAGTTGAAGTTGGCTTCTTGCGATGTGGAAAAAACAACTTTATAGTGGTTAGAAGCCGTAGTTCGGTGTTTAGGATCGCTTATTCTGCGGAAAAGTCGAAAAATAGCGATTTTTCGCGCAAGTACCGTTTTTCCAGCACGTAGTTGAAGATGGTTTCTTTTCACATAGCTGCCAAATGTTACGGATTGTCCGTAAAATTCACGGATTTGCACCAAAATTTACGGTTTTACAGATCGACCCGAAATTTTTACGGAATTTACGTTTTTTTACATTTTTCCTCCGGGAAAACGTAAACAAATCTTGTTGTGCCAAATTAAAGTCTTGTCTGCCTTTTCTAGGCGTTTGGAAACGGATAAATCGCGGAAAAAGCCGCGATTTTTCGCGAAAGTTTCGTTTTGTGCGCAGGGGCGGATTTCCAAATATGCCGCCTATAGGCTGAAACAAAATTTGCCGCCTATATATATCTAAAAAAACTAAACAGGGGCGTCATTTCAGTTTTTGGTTGTGGTGGAGGGCATATTTTAAGTACGCGCCGTGATTTGACATGTGGTTTCTTATTTTTTTTTGGAAGGGGGGTGGCAAGGGTGGTTCCAGGATTTGTTTTTTTTGGGGGGGGCTATGAATTTTCATAATCATATTTAATCTTCTTGATGATTTTAATATGGAGAAGGCTACTAAAAGGGGGGTCTGGGGGTATTCCCCCAGAAAATTTTTAGAAATTTAAGTAAAAAACCCCTCACTTTTTCAACTCGTTTTGGAACGCCTCATCCGAATTTCGGGTATAGATTCTGTAGAATTTTGCGTTTTGACAAACTTAATATGAAATAAATTTGTAATAATAAAGTTACAGGTACCAAGGGGTTCTGGGAGTTCCCCCCCAGAAAATTTCGAAAATTTGACCTTAACTTAAAATAACAGGGTTTTAACTCATTATGGTGCATAAAATGCCATACTATATAAGTGTAAAACTTTTCATTTGAGAGGGGGCTTAAGCCCCCCTGGTTCCGCTAGTGAGGGGTGGTCTGACTGAACGTCTTCTTAAGGTCCCGAGTGTATTTATACCTGAAGTGTTTGATCACTTAAAAGTAATATTTTACACGAAATGTTACAATTTTACATTGTGAGCTTGAAGTAAAAATGGAGGGGTCTGGGGGTCACCTCCAGAAAAATTTTGAAAATTTGCCTCTTAAAGTAGTGTTTCAGCTCATTTTGAGATCCTAACATTTCCTTGAAAACCACGGAATTTTCTAGAAAAATTTATAAAAAACGTCAAACGAGGGCCAGAAGTTTTTCCAGAAAGTGTTTTTTGGAAATTCCCCCAAACTTGTATTATCTACTTTTCAAACTCTATAGAGAGAGCACCAAAATGGAAAAGCTTCTTGTAGGTGGCATAATTTTCAAGGGAAAAACACTGTATAATGAGTACCAAAATTTGAGAGGGGTATTGGGCGTTCTCCCCCGGAATTTTTTTTGAAAATTGCCCCTTAAAGTAGTGTTTTAGCTCATTTTGAGACCCTTTGGGTTCCTTGAAACCCACATAATTCCTTTTCTGAAAGGACGTTCTCCGTCTTTCCAGAGCTTATATGTTTAGTGTATCCCTTTTCTTCTTTTTAATTCAGAAAAAAATTCTGCTGTCAAAAATTTGCCGCCTACTAAAATTTGCCGCCGTAGGCTATAGCCTAGCCAGCCTATTTAGAAATCCGCTACTGTTTGTGCGCCGCGTATATTCCGTTCCTTCCGCGACTATTTTCGACGGCCGCGGACGCCAAGTTGAAGTCGGCTTCATCTCGTGTCAGTATTAGAATGCAGGAAAAACTACTTTAACGTGGTCAAAGCCACCATGTCCGATGGTTAGAATCACGGTCTTGAAAATCCGAAAAATAGCGATTTTTCATGAAAGTTCCGTTTTATCCGCGATTGCTTCCTACCGGCGCCTAATTGAAGTTGGCTTCCTTTCACTATTGTATTTACATTGTAGAAAAAACAACTTTACTATCAGTGGGGTATATAAGGGGGGGGGGGCGAAGGGGCCCTGCCCCCCCCGAAACCAGTAAAACAAGTTAAAACCCTGTGTTTTAGGGTCAAATTTTGAAAAAAATTCTGGGGGAGGACCCCCCCCCCCAACCCCCCCTTTAGAGTGCTTGGAATTTTATTATTCAAAACTTTTTTAGAATAAGTTCAAAATCCTACCTGAGAATGTATGTCTGAAATTCGGAAAGTGTATCAAAACCAAGTTGAAAACCTGTTTTTAGGATCTAATCTCCGAAATTTTTCTGGGGGATGACCCCCATATATCTGTACTTAAACTAAAACTTAAAACTGGACCCCTTCTGTACTTAAAACTATATTATTTATAACTTTTTCATTAAATTCATAAAATTTTACCTGAAAACTTATATCCAAAATTCTAACTAGGGGTACCAAAACTAGTTAAAAACCTGGTTTTTAGAGTCTAATTTCCAAAAAATTTCTGGGGGAGGACCCCCCAGACCCCCCTTTTGTAGTTCCAACTTAATACATCATAACTTTTTAATATTAAGTTCTTGAAGTTGCAAATTTTGCCTAAGAATATACTGAAAAAAAAATTAAATATACATGAGAGGGGCTGGGAAACAATTTTGGGCCCCTCACAAAATAAATTTCTACACTGCTCGCAACAATTAAAGGATATTGGTGGTTTTGGTACATATTTGCAAGCAAATAAAAAATTTGCAGTGGTTCAAGCATTTTTCATAAACTTTGGGCCATTTCAAAGCTAAATCCATGCAGTTATCAAAATAAAAATTTTATTTCTACTTTTTTTTATCAAAATTGGAAAATGCACGTTTTGTGTAGTTAAGCAAAAAAACTGAAAAATCTATCAATACTTAATTGAAACCCCATTTCGCTTGGGGTATGCTTTCTCCAGACTTAAAACAACGTTATGAGACTGTTTGCCACCAAGTTTGTTTGTTTATTTTTGAGGGGCTGGGGTGTTTTCTCCATTTTCCCCTTTTAGAGCATTTTTCAGCACCTGAGCTGTTTGGGAGGTATTGGATGGGCAGAAATTGGTTTCTCAAGCATGTGCTAGACATGTTCTATTGGATTCCTGTAGAGAAAACGTGCTGGTCGATCCCTTTATAGCGATTTCTTCATCCTGAAGAAAATCATTTACTAAGGTAGCACAATGTTTTCTGCAATTACCATCCCTGAAAGTTAAATTATCACCGATTTCTCCTGCATGAGGGGCAACCAGATGTGTAAGGATATTGACCTTATTATACTCAACCACCAGAAACGGCCCCTTCAGCTGGGGGGGTCTTTATTCCATAGATAGAGATGGTGCTCTATTTCATCACTCCACATCTTCAAATCTGACAATCAGTTCATCCTGATAACTTCTGATTTTTGTCTGGTGGGTACAAGGAACACAAAATAACCCCTTTTTTGTACATGAAGAAGTCAGATTTGAAGATGTGGAGTGATGAAATAGAGCACCATCTCTATCTATGGAATAAAGACCCCCCCAGCTGAAGGGGCCGTTTCTGGTGGTTGAGTATAATAAGGTCAATATCCTTACACATCTGGTTGCCCCTCATGCAGGAGAAATCGGTGATAATTTAACTTTCAGGGATGGTAATTGCAGAAAACATTGTGCTACCTTAGTTAATGATTTTCTTCAGGATGAAGAAATCGCTATAAAGGGATCGACCAGCACGTTTTCTCTACAGGAATCCAATAGAACATGTCTAGCACATGCTTGAGAAACCAATTTCTGCCCATCCAATACCTCCCAAACAGCTCAGGTGCTGAAAAATGCTCTAAAAGGGGAAAATGGAGAAAACACCCCAGCCCCTCTAAAATAAACAAACAAACCTGGTGACAAACAGTCCCACAACGTTGTTTTAAGTCAGGAGAAAGCATACCCCAAGCGAAATGGGGTTTCAATTAAGTATTGATAGATTTTTCAGTTTTTTTGCTTAACTACACAAAATGTGCATTTTCCAATTTTGATAAAAAAAAAGTAAAAATAAAATTTTTATTTTGATAACTGCATGGATTTAGCTTTGAAATGGCACAAAGTTTATGAAAAATGCTTGAACCACTGCAAATTTTTTATTTGCTTGCCAATACGTACCAAAACCACCAATATCCTTTAATTGTTGTGAGCAGTGTATATATGCCAGTGTTTACTATGGGCAGAACTAATTACTTAGGAGGTGAATTATCACTAGACCTAATAACCTCAAGTAAATAAAAATTGATAAGGTGTAAAAATTGGATAAGAGCTGATAAATTAATAGAGGTTTAAGTTATTTAATAGAGAGTTAAGTTATTTATGAATTAAATATATACGAACATTATATGTCGTAATAAAAATAATGGTTTTCATGTCGTACGAAAGGTTTTACTGATGCAAGTTTAAAATGTAATGAAGGGTAAATTACAAAAGCTTCCCTGCAATCGAATTGCTACAAAAGACATTTTTTATGCTACAAAATTTGGTTTTACCTGCTACAAAAGGCAATTTTTGTGATACATAACTTGGTTTTACCTGATACAAAAGACATCTTTTGTGATACAAAACTTGGTTTTACCTGATACAAAAGACATTTTTTGTGATACAAAACTTAGTTTTACCTGATACAAAAGACATTTTTTATGATACAAAACTTGGTTTTATCTGATACAAAAATTGATACAAATATTTTAAAGTGAGTGTGAGCCCTGCGACAGGGTCAAAATCTCATTTAAAAAAATTTAAGATGGGATCGGGAGATAGCATTTTGACGTCCTATCCTTCCAGAGAGACCCTTAAGATGAGCGGTCATCACTGATCTAGATGGCATAGCGTGAATGTAAATTCCTTTCTGGAGGAACCCAAAATATCCTCCAAAAATTAAGTCACTATCAGGCCAAAAGCTAGATTTCTGCAACGAGGGAGAGGGCCTAAAATTATATTCCTAAGCTTCCTCATAGGTTTTCCTTCATAGGTTTTATGTACTTTTTTAATGCATTTATAGGAAAGATTCACATTTTGATGTAAAATATATAAAAATGTAAGAAAAAATAAAGAAAAGTATATTTTGAATATCAAAAAGGGGGTCTTCCCAGAGACAATTTTGGAAATTTGACGCTAAAAATCAGGGGTTTAACTCGTTTCGGTACCCAAAGCCAAAGTCCGATTTTTCCCAAGTCCGCCAAAAGTTCGCATATTTGCAAAATTTTAAGTGTTATTTTGTAGTTTGGTGTTTTTTTAGTTTAAAGAACACAAAATTTAATCAAAAAATAAAAAAAATTTGCAAGTATGCGAACTTTTTCTTTTTTGACCCCTGAAAAAGTGCTATTTTCACATGCTAATATCACGGCGAATATTCAAGATATTTTCATGAATTTTTTTACAGTGAGTTCTTCATGACGTTCGCAATAATACTCTCATTGCAGTTTTTGCTCTATCTCTTTTAGTTTTTAAATTAATTCTTTTAACTTTTTAATTTCGCCGTTACAGGCACTGTAAGTCCTCTCAATGGATTCTCCAGGTTCACTTACCTAGGGGTAGACCTTACTTCCATGACCCTAGGAGGCGTTGGTTCCGAATAAAAGCCGTGCAACGCAATTTTGAAACACCCGATATGTAATAGAACATAATATTTGTATATTTTTAAAAAATGGAGATATACTGTTAAAAGTGCTGTTAAATATTCATTTTTTAGTGGAGTGAGTCCCTCCCTCAAAAAAGAGAAAGAGTCGACTCACTTATATGCCTCTTTTTTCAACAGGGAGTGCCGAGGCGGCAGAGGAGGAGGCGGCAGGGGCGGAGGAAGCAGGGGCGGATCATCGCGAGGGAGCTCATCGGGCAGTCGAAGGGGCGGGAGCACGCACTTGGACCGCTCCAGGGAGCGTTCCCGCCCCGCCCCTGCCCCGCCCGCTCCCCCACCACCACCCCCGCCTGCCCCCAAGCCCGCTCCAAAGCCCTCCGCTCCGGAGGCCCCCAGGCAGCAGCCCGCACAGAACCCAAACTACAGGGAGCCGCCCCCTTACTCGCCCAGGGAGCGACCGCCCCCTTACAGCCCACCTCAGGGGCCTGTAGGTAAGTTCACTCTCTTTTCCTTGGTGGGGATAGGGTGCATCTAAATTTTTCTGTCAACAGCGAACAATTTATAATACAGAGGAGGGGAATTCTTTTGTTCGCCAATTGACCTCACAAAGAAAGCGGGGCAATAAAACTGGCCATTGTAAACCTCTAGCACCAGCCAAATAGGCTGCAGCTAGAGATCGTCTCCCCGTTGATTGTCAAAACGAAAGATTTATAAGCAGGGGAGAATCTTTTGTCCGCTAATTGACCTCAGCTAACCAAGGCGATATTATCAATGCTCCTAATCTCCCCCGAATGCCCGAAGGAGCCTGGTCGTTTTGTGTGGTTAGCTTAGGTCAATTAATGGACAAAAGACACTCCCCTGCTCATAAATCTTTCGTTTTGACAATCAACAGGAAAACGATCTCTAGATGCACGCATACTTCTTAGGCCATTTGCGGTCAATTAGCAAACAAAAAACCCTCCCCATAAAGAAAGGAGGTCCTCCCTTTTGTTCTCTTATCGCTCTCTCCATGAAGCAGGCTACTCCGGTTGTTTTGAAACTATCCTCCCCCTTAAAATCTATCTCAACAACATGAATTTTTGGTTTCTGAGTTAAGGTCAAAGTTGCCCCAATGCAGTGACACTTTGTCCAAAAGTTTGAATTTTTTTAATACATTTAAAATTTAAATCTTTACTTTTAAGACAGTTTATTTTACTTGTTAAACCACCGAAACTTAAAAGTTTCAAATAAGATTTTGTTGTTGTTGGCTTGTCCAACAAGCAGTGCAATTTGATCAAATTGATCCAAAAGTGTCCAAGGCCAAATGGTCCAAAAGTGTCCCTAGCCACATCAATAACTTCCGCGGAATTCAGAAGTTGATGCGGGTGATCAGGATTTAGATTTGGTTGACAACTGCATTTGCATTTAATGTGAAAAACCACTTCATTTGGGACAAAGTAATTAAAATAAAGAATGTAGACACTTTTGCAAAAATGTGATACACATAATAGTTTATTGTAATTTTTATATTATAACTTAGTTTAATTATGTACATTTTAAAAGTTTATAATCAAAGCGAATGAATATAGTCCGTATGGTGGAACCGACAACAAAATCTTGTTGTATGGCATCGGTTTGTGATTTGGTCACCACCGTAGTTTTTTCTCTACTGCCAAATAAGGGTGAAACGGACTATTATAGAGCTTTTCACATCACATGACTTGGCCCTAACAACAGTCATAGCAACACGAGTGTTGGAGGACAAGCTATGGCATCCACTCCATTGTGCATTATGGATTTATGTACAAAAGGAGGCATAACGAAAATATTTCGATTATTAGCTGAAAAAAACATATGGAGCAGATTCAAGAAAGGTTTAACCCGACACCGCTGAAGACCCATCGAGTATATGCGGAGTATGTGCTCGTTAAATCTGTGGGTCCGAAAGTCCTGAGGTCGGTCATGGCGCAGTTTACCTTGGGTCCAGGTGTCTAGAGACTATTTCCCTCCCCTTCAGATGCATAGCCAAATTGTGGAGGTGGCGATAGATGGTAGTGGCATCTATCATCCGAGGCTTAAGTCGGACTCCTGCCTTTCATGGGCCTCACTTTCTCAGGAGCCGCACCCCCTTTGCCTTAAATCCTGTACGCTTTGCGGTGGAGCTTGGATATTCCAAGTGGCATACGACAACAACAACAACAACATAGGTATTACTTTGAAAATTTCAGAGGATAAATCTCTAACCCTACCTCTTTAAGTACAGCGTGATTTTTCCTTAAAATTGGATGCCTGCGGGGGTACTCTATCAGAAATCGTTTAGAAATTTTACTGAAAAATTGTGCTTTACCCCGCTTTTTAGCAAAATTGCCACATAAACCATTTGTTTGCCCTCCAAGTGACGTCATATAGGTTCTATATAGGGTACTGAAATATTTTTCATCGATCCCTAATCGGTTCCTTGTGTTTCAGCGGCACAGCCTCCACAACCTGGCTTCCGACAACCCAATCCTGGAGTCGCCCCGCCGGCCTACCAGCCACCAGGGGGCGTTCCTGGAGCCAACTACCCTAGGGCACCCGGAGGGGCACCACCCCCAGCGGGAGTGCCAGGCGCCAACTACCCTAGAGCGCCCGGAGGGGCACCAGCAGCAGGGGGCGTGCCAGGCGCCAACTACCCTCGGGCACCCGGAGTGGCCCCGCCCCCTTACCAGCAACCTAACCCAGGAGGAGGGGCCAACTACCCCAGAGCTCCCGGTGGGAGCTATCCAGGAGGGGTGGCTGGAGCCAACTACCCTCGCCAACCGGGAGGCATACCGGGAGCCAACTACCCCCGTCAGCCGAACGCCCCCCTGGGGGGCAACGTGTGGCAGCCCCAGTCGGGGAGGCCCGCCCCCCCTTACATGAACTACGGGGGTCTGCCCACCGGAGCCAACATGGCGTCTGCGCCGCTCAAGAAGAAAGGATTCATGGGTAAAATCACGTTTCTTTTTCCTTTTTCTAAATAAAGATGCAGCTTTACACCATCACTCACTCCACCCCTCGAAATCTGACTCCTCTCAGTTCACCCCACGTCACTTGAGAAAATGCCCTGGTCAATCCATTCTTGCAATGTCTTCATCCTGAAGGAAATCAATCTCTAATACCCCGTTCGCACTGGCAGAAAAAAGACCCTTTATTTTTGTTTGCACTTTGTTGTCATGGAAACAGGCAAAATCACCCCATCTTTTGAAAACGGCGTTTGCACTGACAAGGGGCGAAAATAAGCACTTTACTGTGTGTAAACAATAACAGCATGATTTGTAAAATTTAATTTCTCAATACAACTTAAAACTAATGAATAAAATCACCAAAAAATACAAGTAAAAATACATAAAAGATTATTAATTGACTAGTGAATTGATTAGTGTGTCTCCATGACAACAAAATGCAAACGAAAATAGAGGCAAAAATAAAGGCCAGTGCGAACGGGGTATAACGTAGCACAATGTTTTCTGCAATCATTATTAGGGATCTAAAAAATCGTGTGTAAAAATGTTTTCTACAATCATCCGTTAAAGTAAAATTACTCTCCGTTTTCTCCTGCGTGAGGGAATACCAGAGGTGTAAAGATATTGATCCCATAACTCTACAGCCGGACCGCAAAAAACGGTTCCTAATTATGTGGGTGGTCTTTATTCCGTAGATAGAGATGCTGACTGTCACCATATCCCTCCAATTCTGATTCGCCTCATTTCTCAGTTCATCCTGATAAAAACTGATTTTTCTCTGGAGGGAACACAAAATAATCTAAATTTTATGCACGAGGAAGTCAGATTGGGAGGGGGAGTAGTGGGTGACCCACTTACCCCATCTTTTGGGGTAAGTGGGCCACCCCTCTCATTTAAAAAAAAAAGACTAGTTATGAAAAATGTAAAGCATTATTTTAAAAACGAATAATAAATTTTTGTTTATGGATAAAGTCTTAAATGAAATAAGTCAATAAGTTCAAATTTAACCCGCTTAAAATTTTTCTATTGAGTTACAAAAATGCACTAAGACAGAAAGGGGTCCCCGCTCCCCGCACTTACCCTAAGTGACCCTATGTTAAACTCAAGTAGGGAAAAAAACTTCAGAGATGACGTTCTAACTAAATGTGTCTTTCTCCCAAAGGATCTCTGATGTCAATGGGGTCCCACAAAGGGTACTCGAAGAAGAACAAGTACTACGGCTCCTACCCGGGTCCCTACGGGGCCACCCATGGCATGGGGCACGGCGGCATGGGGGGCTTCATGGGCTCAAGGGGTTCCACGGCCGCCATGTACACCATCCTGCCCTACATGGCCATGCGACATTCCAGTAGCATGTTCCGCCCCCGCTTCGGCTTCATGCCCCTCTTCCTTCCCTCCCCTTTCCACTACCATCACTACGGCTACGGAGGTGGATACGGGTACGGAGGATACGGCGGAGGGTACGGAAGGACGCACTACGACGTATACAACTCAGATTACGGTAAGGTATTATTTTATTTTTACTTTATAAAACTGAAAGTACCCGGTGGTTATAAAATGAGTTAATTTGTGATGGTGTACGTAGTATATGGATCATGTAAAATCGATGTACGCAATAAAAATTAGTTTGGTTTTCAATCGATAGATGGCGTTTTTGCTTGAAAAAAAGTTTTTTTTTATTGCTAGAAGAGGGGGTTGTTTAGGATTAAGTTCAGCTTACAGGAAGTGTCAAAATTCACGAAAGTTGACCCATGCTAAAGTATTAGCGAAATTGGTTAGAGTTGAGTTGTTACTTTCGTGGATTTAAACAGTGCCAAAAAATTTTGGGGAAAATTTTATTTTCAGAATATTTTATTTTCAGTCATGAATATGCACAATGCTGCACATGCAAGGAATCCGCCGATTTTAAGGCAAAAAAAAAACTATTGAGCAGATTTCGAGATTCTTTTGGTTTCAATTAAAAATCATGATTTGGATTGAGCTATACGTTTTACTCAACATTGAATTATAAATTTTACTCGAAATTTAATTTAACATTTTGATCCAAAAATCAGCGAACTCAAACAGCGTTACTTAAACACATCAATCACACTACACCAAATTATCTAACCTAATTTTTCTGAGGCGTTCTTCTCACATATACAGGGTGTATCTGAAATGGTGCAACAAACTTTCAGGGATGATAGTACTCATCAAGACGAACAAGAATCGGCATAGAAAGGGGGGTCCCAGACCAAATCCCAGGGAGTTAAAAATGGAGCGACACCCCCAAAAAATCATTGAAAATTCAATTTGTAGAAGAACTACTATTGGTAAAAACTTAATTATGGTCTCAAAAATTGTAGTTTAATATGATCTTTAAAATTACCTCAAAAGTCTTCAATTTAAAAAAAATTTTATTATGAAAAAAGTTAAAAAACACAAAAAATGTGAAAACTCTGCCAAAACCTTATTTTGTGTTTCGAAATCCTTTCTTTCGATTTGATAATCTGAAAGATCATAGTTGAAAACCCTTAAGTCCAAAGTTTCACGTAAATACAATCAATATTAAACGCTTGAGGTCCTGTTAAAGTTTGTTTTTTGCGTGCGCTAACAGCTGTTCTGGAAACAGCTCTAAAAAACTGCTTGCGCACCCAAAAAACAAACTTTACAAGGATCTCAAGCGTTTAATATTGATTGTATTTACGTGAAACTTGGGACTTAAGGGTTTTCAACTATGATCTTTCAGATTATCAAATCGAAAGAAAGGATTTCGAAATACAAAATAAGGTTTTGGCAGAGTTTTCACTTTTTTTGTGTTTTTTAACTTTTTTCATAGTAAAAAAATTTTAAATTAAAGACTTTTGAGGTAATTTTAAAGATCATATTAAACCACAATTTTTGAGACCATAATTAAGTTTTTACCAATAGTAGTTCTTCTACAAATTGAATTTTTCAATGATTTTTTTGGGGTGTCGCTCCAATTTTAACTCCCTGGGATTTGGTCTGGGACCCCCCTTTCTATACCGATTCTTGTTCGTCTTGATGAGTACTATCATCCCTGAAAGTTTGTTGCACCATTTCAGATACACCCTTATTTGTATACTCACGTAATAGTTGTATTAATATTAGCTATTTCAATGCTCTGTTTCAGGGAAACTCAATAAAACAAGCACTCAACCAGAAAATAAAATTTTGAATTTCAACTACAGAGGAACTGTAAAAAGTGTATGATTGTTAAGGGGGTGCTCCCCCCCCCACAAACCCGACCTACCCTAACTATAACCAAACTCGTATTGGGTGTAATCAGTAATAGTGACGATTCAGAAAAAAAGGGAGTTAGGTACTCTTTAATGTTACACAAAACACACAAATCACAAAAAAAGAGCGTTAAAGTAGCCAATATTAGTACAAACAGCATAACTTACCGATTCGATCTCGATTTTCAATCTCTATTTCAATCTCTCAATTCTCTAACACTATACCGCCAAACCATTATCCGATCCGTGTTTGATAAAAAGAAAAAAAAACGCTGTCGTATTTTTAAAAATGGCAAATTAAAATTTTAATCCGATTTGGGGACATCCATAAATTACGTGAGGTCAAAAAGGGGGGGAAGGGGTTTGGAAAAATCTCACCAAATCTCACCAAGGGGGGAGGGGGGTCGATTAAAATCTCACGTCAACTTCTTAAGTTAGAAATTAAACGATTTTTTTAAGTATGAGAAAGGAATAATACCCACAGATAAGATACTGTGGTGATTTTTAGGCGTCCCTCCATGTCCTTTCCCCCACATCATTAATATTGGGAAAGTTTTAGGTGCTGTGAAGCACAAAATGCAAACGAATAGGATAGAAAATTATTTTTAAAGGTTGTAGGTAAATCTCACGTGGGGGGAGGGGGGTCCAGCAAAATCTCATTAATCTCTCCAAGGGGGAGGGGGGTACAGATTTTGGAAAAAACACCTCACGTTATTTATGGATGTCCCCTATGAAGTGTTTTCTCTGTTTCCCATAATTATAAATTTCATACTCTAGCCTCGACCACAGAGAAAAATCCTAACAGAGGGTCCAACACGATATATTCAAAAGTTGTATGGGTTTGAGGGCGCCACGAGGAACTATAAATGATTGACAGAGAGATCAAACCTGTGATTGGCTGTCACGCAATCTTCTATTTCGAAGGAGAAGGAAAAAGTTTTTCTCAACCAATTAGGCTTTTCCGTCCCGCCTCTCGTGACGTTATGCGATCGCAGCGCCACCCAACCCATCCAACGTTTTGATTTCCATTAGCGCCTATGGCGACGGACTCTCTGTTCTAGTACTCTGTGGCCTCGACTGTGTTGAAAATCATACAAACAGCATCAACTTCACTTTAAAAAAAATTCAAATAAAATACTCACCTATATTATTTTCTGTTGCAGTGGGCAGGTGCAACAAGCCGCTGACGCCACATCACGGAAAAGTGGTGTGCAACTCGACCAACAAAGAAGTGTGAGTTCACCTTAAGAGTGATATTCTGTCGATTATTATAGTATTTCATCTAATATCTTATGTTATTTTAAGGAGTGGTGATTAAAATGAAGCCGTATCACATTTGAGCTTTTTCTTAATTTTTTTAACCAAATCTAAATCTGGAAATATTTGGAGACTCGTGTCAGGGGCGAATCCAGGTTTGTCGTCTGGGATCCAGGATTTGGGGGGTGGCTAAGAATTTTCATTATTCAATTGAATCTTCTTGTTGATGTTAATACTGAAGAGGTAGTCAATTATCCTGCTCCAACTACTAAAAGGGAGCCTGGGGTTTAATTTGGGGTGGAAGCTTGAGCCCCCCCTGGATCCGCTAGTGCGTCTGAGGGCACCAGGATTGCTAAAACATCTTCATATGAAAATATTGGAGGATGATAATAATTGGCCATAAAGATACACATTAAAGCATTTAAAAGCTTCAAAATTACGATTTTTTAACGAAATTATCTTCAGGTGTTATTTTATTGAATAAACTTTTACGGAAGGTAGGAAGGCGCCCCCGTGCCACCCCCCTAGATCGGCTCCGCTACTACCCTGTTATGGAGTCGTATACAAATACAAATTAAGTTGACCAACTACAGGCGTAAGCCCAGCAAGGTTGGTCTGCAGCCGTATTCACCGGTAACTTGACCGGCAGTTGAGCGGCGGTCAAGCTTTTGATTGGCAGTTGAAGAAGGAAAACTAGTTTCCACCAATCAGAGGTTTGACTCCCGGTTAACCGTCGGTCAAGTTACCGGTGAATACGGCCATAAGTCTACTTCTTAAATATAAAGAGGTACTACTTCTATAATAAACATCTTCAAGAAAAGTAACTCTTTTAAATGAAAGTTGATCTATCGTTTGCAGGGACTGTGACGTGACGTGTGAGGAAGGGTACGTCTTCCCCGACAACTCAACCCACAAGTTGAACAAGTGCTGGCACGTGACGGGCATTTGGAAGCCTGAGAAGAACTTCCCAGAATGCAAGCGTGAGTAGGATATTCGATTTTTAAAATACAACGATTATATTAAAATTTCCATCGATTATTAAAATATCCATACACGATGTCAATTCATCATTTCTGACCTCCCCTATGTGTCAAACTAAGTGTCACACTTCACCCTTTTGCGTCAAATGTGAATAAAAAGTTTAAACAAACATTTTTACTTAATTTTAGGCTTGTAACCATCAGGGTTATACGAAAATGCTGGTCAATGTTAAAACCGTTCGGTAAATTCCGGTAAATAAAAAGCAAATTTTTAACATTGGGGAAACTATAATTTTTTTTCAAGAATTTGCCCGACTGGTTTTTACATTGACCGGAAATTTCGCGACACCGTAACCACAGACTTTTTTTTTGTGGGGGGTTTGGAGTTGACTCGACAACATTATTTCATTTGAACTGGTGCTTGAAAATATTTCCTTCCCCCACCACCGATCGGTAACCATAGCAACTATCCTCGTCAAAGTGACGAAGACGGATTACTATTGGCTGTTCGAAGAGCGTAACTATGGTTACGCTTCTAACGTGGGGGAAAGCACTATTTCTCAAGCGCCAATTCTAAATGAATAGAGTATAAGTCATGGAGCTAGGCGTAAGTGGAATGTAAATGGTCTGAAATCAATGAAGCGAAAAGAAACCTTAACTTACCTCTGGTAATGACGCGGCCATCTTGAATAGTGCATTGAAATATTTATCAAACTTACCAACTTTTCTCAGAAACTATTACTGGTGACTAACTTCGTATATTCCATGAAACTTTTACATGTTTATTTCGCACTCTTCAGTCAGAAGACCTCTTACCTCTGAATAAAACATGAATAAGTAAGATGGATTTAAGGACAATATTTTAAAAGGGATGCAAATATTTTATTTGAAAACTCATAGTTTAGCAATTTTATGTTTTAATCCAAATTAAATAGTTTCATAGAACATACCAATACTCACCGATAAAAAGGATTTTTTTAAATATATGTTAGTTACAAAATGCACTACTCAAGATGGCTTCAACTTGAATAACGAAATTCTATTGACGATGCTCCCTCCACTTACTCCTATGCGCTAGACGCGTAACCATAGTTACGCTCTTCGAGCAGCCAATAGTAAGCCTTCTTCGTCACTTTGACGGGGATAGTTGCTATGGTTACCGATCGGTGGTGGGGAAAGAAATATTTTCAAGCCCCAGTTCAAAATGAACAGAGTATAGAATAGTGCCTCGTCACGAATACTTTAATACGCAATATATTACTTATTACATGTAGGATTTGTTCACTCGTAGTGGGGCAGATTCTGTAATGAGGAAGTTGCATGATTTTTTATTATTTTTTTAATCGATTCTTCTTGCAAAAATAGGCAACTACCCAAAATTTGAGGCCGATCGAGAAATTTTTCGATTGCCAAAAAAATTAACAAAAATCCCCTTTTTAAAAGCGCGCGAAAACGCCAAGAGTTTAGATGTGACGTCATCTTATACTAAACATTGTTGTAAAGCAATGGAGTTGATGGTATGATTGTTGATGTTGACGTCATCTTATAATTTAAACAATAAACGTTTTCAGTCACGTGTTTTTTTCTCGACTTTTAAATTAAAATATTTAATTACCTGTACATTTTTTTGAAAAACTGACTAGATATTTCATTTTACCATACAAAAAACCATACGGAACACTTGTTTGTTTTAGAAAATCCGACACATGCAACTTCCTTATTGGGTCTGGTTGGCGAGATTGCAGAATAATTTTTCTCCAATTTGTGCATGAATATAGCTATATGCAAGTAGAATATTTTATCACTACAAAATATTAAACACATTAATTTTTTCAACAAATTATATTTTCCGAAAACCGCAAAATATTACAATTTAGTTATTTTTTTTACATTTAGGAAATGAAGAAAATAAAGAAGAAAACATACTTTTACTCGTCTTCGGCTTTAGAATATTGCAATATCATTTGGAATCCTTATTACCAAAATGAAAATATAAATGTTGAAAGAGTTCAAAATAGTAGCTTCTTGCATTTTCTTCATTTCAAAAATAGAATATATTCTTGTACTCTACATAAGATGTTTGATATTCTTCTTTAAAGTCCCGATTTGTCTTGTTTATTATTTTTTTTATGAAATTCTAAATAATTTGATCGATTGCTCTTATATTTTATGTTTGATTCAATTTTCTGTTAAAAGTCATAATCTAAGCTGTAACAATTTATTTTTAAGTGCATCCTGTAAATTCAATTAAATTTTCCTTTATGTATAGATTTTTTATGACATTTTTAATGCATATTGTAGGGATCTTGATACTTTCAAAATGTCATTTGTAGTTTTTAAGAAGTTGTGCGAAGATGTTTTATTGTTCAGATGACAATTGTATAATGTAATTCTGTAATTGTAAGTTGTTATACACTGTCCACTTTTTTCACCACTCTGATTTGGATTTTTTTCTGTAGTTTTTTGACTTTAAAATAAATAAAATTCAAGTTAAAGCGAATTATTTACATATTTAAATATCATTGGATTGACGATTGAGTTGTTCTTTCGCAGCCGTGTGCACAGTAGAATGCCTGAACGGTGGTAGCTGCGCAAGTCCAGGGAAGTGCGGCTGTACCCCAGAGTACAGAGGACCCCGATGCGAGTTCCGTAAGTAACAAAAAAAATATTTTTTTTAAAAAAGTGTCTTCATTTATCTACAGTCTTTTTTCATCTATCCTGCCCTATTTGTAGAAATAAGGAATCTAAAATATTTCTTCCTTAAAATATAATTTCCTTTAATTTCTATATTCAAAATAAAAGTTTCACAATTTTAAGTTTCCAACATTCCTATTCTGTTGACTTAAAAAGTTTAGAATTACTCCCTATAAGTACGACTTGTTTTTTTTCATAGAATTACACTTTTCTTGTACCGCAATAGAGATACTTGCAATTTAAAAAATAAGGTTAGCGAAAGGAGATTTGGTGAAATTTATTCCACGCTTCGAAATTTATCAGATTTTGCAAATTTTATTTTATAGTCTACTTGAAAAATTACAAAGTATTTCTTATCATACCTCTTTCAAACGGTCTTTGCATAATTTTACGATTCTCTTTTAAATGATGCAAAGTACCTTTTTTAATGGAAGCACAATTTTGATTTTTTGCCTTAGCTGTATGCCAACCTAAATAAATTTTTAAGTTTAAAATTTTTGTGTTATGTAAAAATTATTATTTATTTCATACTATTCAAATTTCATATTATGTATTTTCCTTTTCGTGTTCTTTATATCTCATTACTGCTAACCTTTATTTTCAACAGTCTATTGAATATTAAATTTTTTCAGTTACCTGGACGGAATCGTTTCCCCTTGGTAACGAATATGATTTTTTCTTTTTTTTTTCTGTGTACTATATCATAAAGAGCAAATAAAGATTATTATTATTAGATATTCATTAAATATAGGGTGTCGCAAGATAAGTGTCCACTTCTTACTTTTGAACGCCTACAGATTATTTTTTAAATGGCTTTATTATGTGCATATATGCAGTAATTATTTTCCACTAAATTAACAGGATTTATTTTTCTTTAGAAAACGTATTTTTAATATAACATGTGTGAAATTTTTCAGACACTTTTTGAATTAAAAAAAACTTTCTAAACAAAAGTAAATCCTGTTAATTTAATGGAAAAAATTACGGCATATATGGAGTAAAGTTTAGTCAAATTAATGTTTCGCAAAAAAAACCATACAAAATTTAAGTAGTAAAAAGTACAGCATAATAAAATTATGCGAGGCACGAAATTTTCCAAAGTGCCGCTTGTTTTTAGTGATAAATGTGTTAAAATGCCGCTTATGGATGAGCGGCACTTTTGAACCAAAAAAGATGCTTATATGGCCGGCACAGTTTTAAGAGAGTATGCATGGTGCATGGATATACCTTCCTTAAGGTCTTCGGATACGAGTTCATTACCTTAAATGGATTATTCTTTTTTTAAGACTTCCTGAACTGTGACGTGCGCAAGTTGGCGCCGCAAGGGTCTCGCATCAAGTGGATGTGCACGCACTCCAAGAACGAGACGGTATGCAAGGTGCGCTGCGCATCCGACGACACAGCCCTGCCAGAGGTCAGGTGCACGCCAGAGGGCGTCTGGACGCCCAACGCCCTCCCGCCCTGCGCCACTCCCAAACCCACAGAAGGTGAGCGAGCTTTTTCACTTAGCAGCGTGGGTCGAAAGTTTTATGACCGACTCGACAACGCTTTTTCGGGTGGGATGTTTCCCCCGTCTCTTTGTGTGGACGAAGAAATGAGGTAGATATCCACTGCCCCGAAATCCCTTAGGCCAGCCGCTAGTTGAGCCGCAGGCAGGCTGAGCGAGGCAGAGTGACTCACGGCGAAATTCTGCAAGCTGTGAATCTGAATGCGACAGCGCACGTTACGGGGCAGCGTGAGTTGCGTGGTTCAAGCAGGAGACGTGAGTCACAATGCGCAGTCTTTGGAAAGCAGTTTTTCTAGACGTGACTGGAGTGAGCGGCGTGATTTTTCTTAGTGCTGTAGTTAAAGCAAAATGTTTGGGGGATTCATAACTGATTTTTCATATTTTGATCATTATTTGAACCAAAAACGCCATATCTTGAGAGCGCTATTAGTAATAGACATTTAGTATTAGCGGCATTTTGTATTGCTAGTGTACTTATAATTATTTATTAGAAAGGAAGAAAGATGGCACCATGAGCGCACACTTGAAAAGCATTTTATATATATTCTATTTAGTACTAGATTTCTATTACTTTCACAATATGAGATATAAAACGTTTTTTGATTATAAATAGATTTTCTAGTGTTTGTGGAATTATTTAACGAACAACAAGAATAGAAAAAAATCAATCCGCATAGATTCAAATTTCGGATCAATATGGCAGACGAGAGCTCCCGAGTTACGGTCGTCAAAGAATGCCTGCGAACCAACTAGCGTAGATAAGGGAACGTACCCATACTACGTGACCCATTCAGGGGAGGGAGGGGGGTCTTCAAAATACCACGCTCGGTCACAGGGGGGAGGGGGGGGCTTAGGGTTTCGACACGTAGTCACTTTCTTCTAGTCAATACGACAAAATTAAGGCAAATTAATTATTGAAATTTGCCAAATTAAGAGTAATTAAGCCAAATTAATTATTAAAATTAGAAAAATTAAGCAAAATTAATTTAAATTTTGTAATTAAACTTTCTGTTTGCAAAAAATGATGGCAAACCGTATTTATGAAATACTACGTGAAAACTAGAGGGGGAGGGGGGTCTTGGCAAATACTACGGATGGTCACCAAGGGGGGGAGGGGGGTCAAAAATGGTAAAAAAAGGGTCACGTAGTATGGGTACGTTCCCTAACTCCGTGAGGCAGGGTGAAGTGCTTAGGAAATGATCACGTGATCGTGAGTCGCTCTGCGTCGCGCACCTAGCCTGCGCCTCAACTAGCGGCCGGCCTTAGGGGCCGTCCATACATGACGTCACGCTCAGAGGGGGGAGGGGGTTAATCAATTTGTGACAGTTTGTGACAAGGGGGAGGGAGGGGGGTATGAAAGTTGTGACATCACATCCTGCAGCTGAAAATCAACGGAAAAAACCTTGGTTCCGGGAACTTTCAAATTAGTCTATTAGACATATTGTTGGTTTAAGAGCGTGACATGTGACAGAAGGGGGGGGAGGGGGTATGGGGAAGTGTGACAGTTTGTGACAAAGGGGGGGAGGGGGTCAAAAATGGGCAAAAAAAGTGTGACATCATTTATGGATGGCCCCTTAGTCGAGGCCACCATGAAACTTGAGAGGCACGCTTAGGTGTAAAACACACTGCGCGTTTTATAGACGCTACGAAGCCTAGTCCCCTATCTTGACAGGAATGAAGATTCCTGACAGGAATCTTCATTCCTGTCAAGATAGGGGGAGTCTCAGGCTGAACTCCATTCTTTCCCCCCTCTTGGATTGATCGCTGTCGCGACTTATGATCGCTAGGTCTGACTTGGGACTTAGGGTCGTGAGACACCAACGGAGAGAAGACGCTGAAGTCGTTAAAATCCTTATCAAGAGAGGGCAGAAAGCATGGAGTTGATCCTCAGTCTACCCTCTCTTGATAAGGATTTTAATGACTAATTATCGACAACATTTTATATGAAGTTCTTTAAAATGCAAATTTTACCTAAATGTTATACGCCCCTCCCGAAACAAATTTCTATATACGCCACAACATTTTTGTTTTTTTTTATAAAAATTGCCTTGATAATCCCGGTGAATCAAGTCCTGGAGGTAGAATATACCACACTATAACCTGTAGTTCTCTTTTTACATCCGTTTAATAAAAAAATTGCGTATATTATCACTTTGCACTTAAAAAATATCAAGAAAAACTCAAAATGCGAGGTTCACCAAATAAAATATAAATCCCGCTATGTTGGCTAAATTTCTCCAAAAACCAAGGAAGGTTGAAAAAAAACTTAACAAAAAAAACAGAGACTATTTTAAGCATCATCATGGGCGTAGCCAAGGGGGGGCAGGGAGGGGCAGCTGCCCCCCCCAAGTCTCCAATAATTAACTTTTACTTTACTTTTAGTTAGTTAAAACCCAGTATTTTAGGGTTAAATTTAAAAAAAATTTCTGGGGGAGGACCCACAGACCCCCCTGTAGTATTTAAACCTTTATTATTCACACTTTTTTTTAAATAACATCATTAAAATCAAAATTCTACCTAAAAATGTAAGTCCAAATTTGGGTTTAAGCGTACCAAAAAGCAGTTTACAACCCTGTTCTTAGGGGCAAATTTCCGAAATTTTCTGGGGGAGGACCCCCAGGCCCCTCGTTGAAACTTGACGGCCCTCTCTCACGGGGCTTTAAATTCGTTCTCCACAAACATAAAAAAGTCGACCCTCCTAGCCTCCCCCCTTAGTTGAACCCTGGCTACGCCCATGAGAATCATCACACAATATTAACTAAACGTCCCCTTATTATTTCAGCTCCTGAAGAGACAACGACAATTGCCGCCAACGCAACGACAGTGACCACGGAAGGACCTTCCAAGAGAAGAAAATGACGAACTCTTTAAATTCTTTGAAGCTTGGATGTACAAATTTTTATGCGTATCGATGAATAAATTATCTTCTTTATCTTTCTTAACTGTGTGAAGTGTTTGATAACTTATATCCGTATCCGTTTTTTACTTACTTAAACCAAACATTAAAGAAAAGAAAAGGCTATAAAATCGAAAATTTATAAGCTGATAAGCCTCAAAAATTAACAACTGATTATTGGTAATTTTCTTACTTTCAATCCTTTCTGTTTCAAACTTTTCTTGATTTACTTCCACTTTTTAATGGAAAATTAGAATTGAAAATTCTAAGAACTCTAAAATTTTAGGAAAAATAAATAAAATTTCATGAAAATTTAGGTTTTAAATGTCTAATTTTTTTTTACTTACTCAGAAACTAAATTTTTAAATTATTTATACTTTTTTTTCCTCAATATTGGACAAAATATTTGTAATCAAAATTAAAAAGTTTTCCACTAACATGAATTACAAGTGCCTATAGCTTCTTAAGATTAAAAAAATGTATTGTATTATTATTATTAAGATTTAAAAAAAAACATGCTGAAATTAAATTTTTACCTTTTGAATTTTTTAAAATAAATTATACGATTGTATTCTGTTTGAGTGAAACAAAATCCGATTTAGATTAATCTATATGTATGAAAATTCTATAAATTATAAAATTTATTATATTATTATTTTATAAATTTTGAAATTTATTATTTTTGAAATACTATTAGTAAATTATGTCAAACTGATAAATTTATAAAATTACAATAGATGGCAGCACCACAACCGTCATCCCTCTCCGAAGTCCATCTTATTTTTTACAACCACCCAAACAGGGAGAGGGCCTCAAGGTGCTTGTTTTGCTAAATTACATATAGAGTTTATAGCATAGATTTTTATGAAATTAAGCGGTAGTATTTGAATATCAGGAACTGTGCAGCTCTGGCTTGAGTCTCGCGTTAAAAAGGGGTCGTGCGTGGTCCTTCCCCCGAAAGAATTTTGAAAATTGAGTATTAAAATCAGAGTTTAAAAATAGTAATCTGTGGATAATTTGTAATTTAAAATTTCTTAAGAAAATTACCAAAATTTATTGTTTTGAGAAGGGCATGCTCCTAGAAACGATTGCGAAAGGGGGAATTTGTTTATATCTATACTTTGCACATTAAATAAACACAAGTTTTCTTAATTTTTTTACTTCAGACACCGAGTAGGGTTTTTTACTAGTTGCTATTTTATCCTTTTACTGTCAGATAGATGAAGTTTTGAAGTCGTTCGTAAAATTTCGGAAAGACTTATTGATTTTTAAACACAGCGATCAACCAAAAAATCCTCAGTCTTAATTGGAACCTCGTCTGGATTTTAGGCAAGGAAGTGGAGAAATAGTCGTTCGGTTTTGAAAACCACCCATTTGTTCTTTTTTTTTTAACAAAGTGCCTATTAAAAATGTAACATTTTTTTGTGAAATTTATTTTGCCTTAATTTTGAAATTATTTAATCATGATATTAGAAATTTTCAAAAATGGACCCGTGTTTTGTGACATCTTACGTAAGCGTCACTCATACCCTCCTCCCCCTTTACAGGCAAAATAAACTAACAGCAAACCATCTCCCCCTTAGGAGCTTACGTAGTATTTGAAAGGCCTTTGGAGATTTTTTGATGATAATAATCAGTCCAGTGGCGTATATAAAAATTTCCTTTCGGGAGGGGCCCAAAATTATTCCTCAGCCCCTCCAATGCATATTGAACAATTTTAACGTCGTTTATTAATATATTTTTAGGTAGAATTTCCATCTATCAGAAAAAGTTGAGATTAATAATGTTCCATGTACGAAAGGGGGTTCTGGTAGCCCTCCCCCAGAAATATTTCGAAAATTTGATCCTGAGTAACACTCTGAGGGGCACTCTGGACAGTGCTCCCCCCTTCGGAACCCAAAAAGGTTCTTAAAATAAATAAAAAACCCTACTTTTACAGGTCTAACTTGAGGTCTCTTTTACAGGTCTCTTTTTTGAGGGAGGACCCCCATACCCCCCATTAGTACCTAAAAGGAATCTTCAGTGATAATTTTTAGGAAATCTCCAATATTTTGACATTTTGGGTGAAAAAGTAAAGGTAATGGTGCTGAAAAGTGCCGCTCTTAGACTCATGACTCAAAACGGTTCTAAAAATGAGTGAAAATCCTACTTTTACATGTCAAATTTCAAATTTTTTCTGGGGCAGGACCCCCATACCCAAGGGGATCTGTCTCTTGTCTGGAAAAGTGACCCCCCTTTGGAGCCGTGCTGGTCCCGCGCCCGCCTCAGCCCCCCCTTATGATCAGTGGCAAATCAGTGGTTATTTGGCTTTTACAGAAATATACTTCCAGTTAAATTTTTCAACTTTTCAGAATTTTACCAGTAACATCTTTTTCAGCACACACAACCCGCCGAAGAAAAAAAAGAATCCCTCCATAAGTTTCGTCACCAAATAATAGCTCAACCGAGAGAATGAAGTCGAGGACAGATGTTCCCGTCTCAACACGAAATCAGTCACAAACGCAAAAACCTCTCTTCCGACTGCAACGCGATACGAAGGTGGCATTTATAAATAAATATACGACCGAGAGCATTTTTCACGTCTTTTTTTCTCTTAACCCGGGGGTTCTTGAATAATCGTCGGTAAACAATCCCTGAGAGAGAGAGATAAAATATGGAATGTTTGTGCAAGGGAGTTAGTTTTTTTATTTTGGCAGCATAAATAAGTTAGCTGAGGAGTGAATTGATTGATTGCCGGATTGGGGGGCATTTTCACACATCCCAACGGTTTGGTTCTGACGAGCTTAGTGCGCATGCGTGTGGACTTATTTTAGCTGGTTTTTTTAGAAATTTTAATAAAACAATAATTCGGGGATCGAACCCACGTCCTACCGCATGCTAAGCACGCACTCTACCACTGCACCAGCGGGGATTCATTAATATTTGCAATTATCCAAAGAAGATCCTTTATTTCTCCCCGAGCATGCGCACTAAGCTCGTCAGGACCGAACCGTTGGGATGTGCGAATATGCGATTGGGGGGGAAGGCGACCCAAAGATTTGGAATTTCTCTAGAGAGGGATTTTACAAAACCATAAATAAGTACCCTTGAAAAAAATCTTTTATTTCACTTAAGCCCCGCCCAATGATTTTAAGGTGGCTTTTTGAATCAATTCATAAGCTAAGTTTGGGGCTGTTCAAATATTACGTAAGCACCTAAGGGGGGGAGGGGGTTTGTTCTTTGCTTATTTTTCCTGACAAGGGGGGATATGAGTGATGCTTACCTAAGATACTGTATTTTGGAAAATTTCTTGTTTCTTGCATAAATAATGCGTCAAAACTCAACGAAAAATTAATTTAACAAAAAGTTGAGTTAGGAAATCTGACGTAAGCACTTTTTCTGGGGATAGACCCCTCAAAAATTTAGAAATTTTAAACCCGAAAACTTGTGTTCCAAGGGTTACACCCAAAACGAACAGCTCCTTCTACAAATCACCTAATTTTCAAGGACAAAAAAACAGTACTTACTAAAAGAGATGTCAAAATTTCGGGGGGGGGGGGTCCGGCAGCTTCTTACGTAATTATAGTGGGGGTGGAGTTTTGCTTATCTTTGCTGACAAGGGGGAGGGGGGGTTAAAAATGACCAAAAAAGTGCTTACGTAATATTTGAACGGCCCCTTTTTTGGAATTGCTTCTAACCTCCAACTAAAAAGGGGGTCTTGGGGTCCTCCCCAGAAAATGTTTTGAAAATTGAACTCATATTAACTCCGGGTCAAACTCATTTTTAATGTTATATGATTAGACAATTTCAAAATCAAATTTCTTGCTTCAATCAGTGCTGTAGCTGGATTTTTTTTTCTGGGCGAGGGGCTCGCCTTATTATTACGTACTTTTTTTTGTTGAAAAATGTCCCCCAAACTCCGCATTGGATTCAACTATTCTAAAATAAACAGTGTTCTATTCTAAAGAAAAAGTGATTTTTGAAGATTTCAAATTTTTTTTTAAAAACTGTTCTTTAAAAGTAAATGTTTGCTTGAGCTATGTTTAAAAGTGTTTTTACTCCCAAGAACTTTAAAAAATTTGTAAATTAAAGAATATAGAAATTTGGGTCCCCTTCAAGCATAAATCCTTAATGATATTTTTTATAACAAACTTGATTTCAAACTAATTTTTTTTTGGGTTTCTCTGTGCAAAAAAAACACGAGGGGATCCTTCTGTCCGCAAAAGATTTCGTTGACTGACGAAGTGTCTCGGATTGCGGATAACACGTCCGCGGAGACAACTCGGTGACAGAGAATGCCCATCTGACGGATGAAGAAATTCTATACCTCCCTTCTCTAACGAAGCTTGATAGGTCAGACTGTTAATCTTTCCAAGGGAATATCCATACGGAAACGTTATTCAATTTTTAATGCGAAAAAATTTTATAACATCGATTTACGTTTAAATTTAGTATGATTATTAAGGTCATTTCTAAGGGAATCAACAAAGTTTAAACAATCTGTGGGGGAAATGGCCCCCTTAAAGAGGGCCCTAAAAGAAGGAAATAAAAGAGGGGAGAAGAAAAAGTACATTTTTTAATAAAACTGAAAAATAACAATTTATTTTTGAGAATGTGTATTCTTTCTTCTCCGAGCCTGATAAGGAACATGTTGTATAGGGGTGGATTAAATATGTCCATATTTCGTTCAGGCGCGGATCCTGCACAGCTCCAAGGGGGGCACTTTTCAGGACAAGATCCCCTTGTGATACCATTGGAGGTATGGGGGTCCTCCCCCATAAAAAAATTTAAATTTGACGAGTAAAAGTAGGGTTTTTTTAGAAACGTTTTGAGTCTAAGGGGGACACTTTTCAACACTTTTACCTTTACTTTTTCACCCACAATGTCAAAATTTTGGGGAATTCTAAATATACACTAGATATTCCATTTTGACTTTATCAATACTTTAATATTCAAATATAAACTAAAAATAAGCATAATTTGAGTGGTGACTAGTAAATTGTTTGAAACTGAGCCTGGTGTTTCAAAATTGAAAGCATTGGGTCGTCATATTTGAACTGAAAAGTTTCATACCAAAATGAGAACATCGATTTACTCAAATTTGAAACTGTCATTTCTCTCAGTGTGTACAACTGTGTTTCTCTCAGTGTGTAATCAGTAAAGACATTTCAATTTAATAAAGGTAGACGTCTAATTTACACATTAAACTTGAATTGCATAATCTCCATCACGCATCTGAATATACTGATGCGAAAACATCAGCCTACACCAGCTTTAATGACGCGCTGGCGTTCATTTGCCTCTATCAACCCGCCGCCCGTTCTCTGTATGGCTAGTAGTACTAGTAATTATCGACAGAACAATTTTCAATATCGGATATTTGTCCCTTCACGCCAGTCATCAATAATCCCTTCCAGAAACAGATTAAATAAACGACGGGGCACTTAATGTCCTACGAGTACATTCCTGTGTGGGCTGATTATTATTATTCCTTGCTAAGCCTTTCACTGTAGTACCTATACAATATACATAGCAGGCGCGGATCCAGCACGGCTCCAAAGGGGGGGGCACTTTTCTCCGGACCATCACCATTACCTTTTGACACAAAATGTGGATTTTCTAAAAAAAAGTATTACACAAGACCCCCTTGTGGTACTACTGGGGGGGGTCTGGGGAAAATTTTGAAATTTCACTGGTAAAAGTAGGGTTTTAAAACTCATTTTGAGAACCTTTTTGGGTCCAAGGGGGCAGGCGCGGATCCAGCACCGCTCTAAGGGGGGGGCACTTTTCTAGACAAGATCCCCTTGTGGTACCATTGGAGTATGAGGGTCCTCCCCCAGAAAAAATTTGAAAATTGACGTGTAAAAGTAGGGTTTTAACTCATTTTTAGAAACGTTTTGAGTCTAAGGGGGGCACTTTTAAACACTATTACCTTTACTTTTTCAACCAAAATGTAATAATATTGGGGATTTCCTAAAACTTATCACTGATGATCTCCTTGTGGTAATGATGGGGGGGGTATGGGGTCCTCCCCCAGAAAAAAATTTGAAATTAGACCTGTAAAAAGTAGGGTTCTAAGTTATTTTGAGAACCTTTTTGGGTTTCCAAGGGGAGCACTGTCCAGAGTGCCCCCTTGGATCCGCCTCGATACATAGATGCTTTCAATTACTAACCCTTCCTGGTTGCCATTTCAGGCCTTCTGGGAGCATTGATGAGAATAATGAATTGCCTTTAAAAAAATAAACTTCTGGAGTCGGAATAGATTTAGCACACCCTCTTCGTGAACACCTAAAAAATGTATCGTGTTTTAAAGCATTCCTTTTAAGACCTATGATTTAATTAGGTCACCCCTAATTCCCTTTCTCTACCTGACCCTTTATCTACTGCATTATGATTTTCTGAAATAATTTTTATGCAAACGTTTTTTATTTGAGTCACTTAATTGAAAATTAAGGGATATACATAAATAAAGTAATCATCTTTGGAACATTCAATCTGCTAGATCCAATTAATTAAATTGATACTTTTGAGTACTGTCAGTACACGTAGTGCTAAAATATTCTCACAATAAAAAAAAATCGCTGTTTTAAGTCTTAAAAAATAATACACTTTCCTTTTGATTGACACTTTGGGAATCCGCACAACTTCAAAAAATCGCAACTACAGTTAAATCTATTCGCATTTCCCGCAAAAAGACTCATAGAAATAGAACCCGTGCAACAATTTCCAATTTATCCTGGAGGAGTGAAACTGAAAGAGTGCAAAGTAGTATCGTCGTCAGTATATTTGTAAGGATGGTTATTACTCTATGTAATTTTAAAGTTGGTGGGACTTTAAGCACCGCCAGTAGATAAAGGTTAATTAGGTGGTAATAACATCTTCTAACTCTTCAGCATTCCTTTGGGTTTTCCTGATCTTGAGGATCACTTGGCTGGCTCTTCAGCATCTCTTTATGATATGATCGGTTTAGAGGGGCTAAAATTACCAAACACTTGGGGGCCGTTCAAATATTACGTAAGCACCTAAAGGGGGGAGGGAGTTTGCTCTTTGCTAATTTTTCCTGACCAGGGGGAAGGGGGATATGAGTGGTGCTTACGTAAGATCTCTTGTTTCTTGTATAAATAATTTCATAACTCAACAAAAAATAAATTTAACAAAAAACTGAAGTAGGAAATCTAATGTAAGCACTAATTTCTGAGGATGGACCCCAAAACATTCTGAATTTTTTGCCCCGATAAGTAGTGTTTCGACTCATTTTCGAATCCTTAGGGTAACACCCAAAATAGACAGCTCCTTGTATGTGTCACCTAATTTTCAAGGAGAAAAAAAACTACTTACTAAAAGGGATATCAAAATTTCGGGAGGGGGGATCCGGCAGTTTCTTACGTAATTATGGTGGGGGGGGTTGAGGTTTGCTTATCTTTGCTGACAAGGGGGGAGGGGGGTTAAAAATGACCAAAAAAGTGCTTACGTAATATTTGAACGGCCCCAGAGTTTAGAGCTTTACAGCTTTTGGTTTTATAGCACAAAAGACTGCTTGAGGGCGGTCTCTTAGCGAACAAAAGAAAGGTCCTAATTAAAAAAAATGTACTTTTTGCTTACGGATGGATTCATTTTACGAATTGCGAATATTTCAGTGTGATGAGGACCCACAGATGATAAATCGATAAACAATGAAGGGATGTTCACCTGAGGCCTTTGTTTCCGGGCCTCATCCATTAATAGAAATAAAGGGGGAGGGAGGTGAGACGCGTGGGAAAGGCGACACCGAGGGCTCAGCTTACTGACAGATCGTCGCCGAATGCGGGGGTGACACGCGCAGCACGTGGGAATCGGGACGATTCGCATTCGTTTATAGTAGGTACTCCTTCCGACGAATATGGATGGAATGAGGGTAGGAAGGGAAATCAAAGAAAAATCAGTATAAGCTGGTGGTAAACACTTACCCTTTACCGATAGTAGCTGAACTGAATTACCTATACTTTGTTCATAAAGAATAGGCGGCTGAGACGTAATGTATTAGAAGCAGTTACTATTTTAATAAGGAAGTTGCATTTGTGTCAGATTTTCAAAAACAAACAAGTGTTCCGTATGGTTTTTTGTATGGGAAAATGAAATATCTAGTCAGTTTTTCAATGTACAAGTAATTAAATATTTTAGTTTAAAAGTCGAGAAAAAACACGTGACTGAAAACGTTTATTGTTTAAACTGTAGGATGACGTCAACAATAATACCATCAACTCCATTGCTTTACAACAATGTTTAGTATATGATGACGTCACATCCAAACTCTTGGCGTTTTCGCGCGCTTTTAAAAAGGGGGTTTTTGTTATTTTTTTTGGCAATCAAAAAATTTCTCGATCGGCCTCAAATTTTGGGTAGTTGCAAGGTATATAAACTAACAAGGTATGCTCTTCCGGCGGAAAAGGCGTGGCTTTTGAAAATGACGTCACCCAGGATATATTTCCTATTCATAGCATGGGAAAATGCTTATTTTTGGTGATTTTTATTAAAATAAGGACCAAAGAAACTTTTATAACAGTTTACACTGGACACAATTACGAGCATGTTTATAGGTTATCAGTGTTTTGAATTAGAACAATAATTTTAACTCAATAATAGCCGATCAAAAATATGAACCTTGAGCTCTACAACGATGTGCTTCAATCTCTCTGCTTATTGATTTTAATTACTAACTTCTATAAATGATATTAAAACAGCTGCTGATACAAAGAAAACAAAATATTAAGCATATTCAATCATGAAAACTTTTCAGAACATTCTTGTTATGATAAAATTAATATCGCTGTTCTGCTATGTCAAACTTGAATATCCATTGTATCGAAGCAGTTTAGATTTTTAAAACAAAAATATTCAGTATCTAAATAAATCAAGTACTCGAAAATATGGAAAACAATGAGCTAAAATCTAAGGACTAATTAACTTAATTTAATAATGGATTTATTCAAAATTTTAGTGCATTTACCTTTAATGATCTTTTTACAGTCCAGTCAGCTTGTTTATTTTTGTTTGAGATTCAGAAATAGTATTCTTAAAATCGTCTGTCACTTTAATTATCTTTTTTAATATTTTTATACTAATTTTTTTAAATAAGTGGGTGATTGTATTCATAAGTTTTAAAACAAACTAAATAATGAATTTCAATAATATCGACCCAATTAATCCTGATGTATCTACGATTTGTTGCATTGCAATGGCGTTGTATTGGCTGATATGCTCGTCATTGATTGGTCCGTTATTTTATATCCTGGGTGACGTCACTTATGAGCATACCTTGTTAGTTTATATACCTTGGGGTAGTTGCTTATTTTTTCAAGAAGAATCGATTAAAAAATAAAAAAAATCATGCAACTTCCTCATTATCCTCGAAAAAATTTTCTTGTGCAATGACAAGGCAGCCTAAACAGAAGTAGTTAAAATATTGTAAGAGAATCGGTTACTGAAGTTATCTGATGGATGAGCTTTATTAGGCGTTTTTGATCCTGCTTCAGCAGCCTATTCTAAATGAACAGACTATACAACTCTATTCCAACCAACCACCACGAGAAAAATTTTGACATATCTAAAGGCTAATCACACTGATTGGCACGAAACTTTTTTTCAGTTTTTGTTGATTACCACCATCCCTGAAATTGTGAAAAATTGCCATTAAATCCACCCCAATATGAAGTGTAAACTCACAACCGTCGCCTCCAGCCATGGACTGGTTTCGTCCTGGTTAGGACTCATCAGCACGGTATAGGAAGGCAACGCAAGAGAGCGGAGGGGAAGTACTAGTCTAGCCGCCTATAAGGGGAAAAAGTGGTGACCATTGATTAGTAGGGTGGAACGAAAAAACGAATTTTGTCGAATCGTTTAGTGATAGGGCGCAAAATTTGCCTTAAGCAATCAGTATCAATAGTGAAAAATTTTAAAATGATCAAAAAATATCTTGAGGTGCCTCAAAGCCCTTAAAGTTTAGAAAAAATGCTGTTTTTTTTTTACAAAACAACAAAAAATCCAATGATAAAATCATTACAATTTGCTCATTATTTTTTTATGAGGAACTACTATTATTCTTAATATAATATTCCAGGTTTCATTTTTTATCACCCTTTTTTTTGGTAGTAATATTTTTTTAACGTCAAATAAATTTTGCAAAGTTGTTTTTTCCTGCATTATTGAAACATCAATAACTCTAGAACTATCAAATCTAAAAACGTGAAACTGAATTCCTTTTGTCCGATATTTTTTTCTCTTTACAGTGGTATGCATCATTGACAATCCCCTTCCAAAAAAAATTTAATTTAAAATAAAATGTGAAAAAAATTTATTTTTTTTAATTTTTAATTTTTATTATTATTTTTATAGTTTTTTTTATTTATCTATGATAAACATTTCTACCAAGTTTCAAGTTAAAAATCTAATTTAATCGTGCAGAAAAAATATAATTAGGGTTCTTGGGGTAAGTGGGTCACTGGGGTAAGTGGGTCACCCCCCTAAAACTTTAATATGTACAGGAAATTTCACACTTACTCACTTTGATTATGTTACAGCTTGTCACACCAATGAGTTTTGCATATATTTGAGATTTGCTTAATTTATTTTTAAGATTACAGAACTAATTTTAAATAGACTCCCAGAATGGAATTTTGGAGAGTTCAAGACGTATTTTTCAAAGAAGTATTTCCAGTTAAGTTTTCATTACATTTTAATGTTTATTGAACTGTTTTGCAGAGTCTGACCTAAATTACATACGGCAATTTGAAATTTTTCAAAATTTTTAATTTTGAAGTGTTTCACAGGGGGGTCCCACTTACCCCATAGTTTTAGCATGGTTGGGGTAAGTGGGACCCCTCAGTGTGGGGTAAGTGGGACCCTTTATTATGATATAAGTGGTTCTAGAGAGTTCCATATGATATAGGAACTACTACTGAAGACATGGGCGGATTTTAGGGGGGTTATAGGGACAATTTCCCCCTAATATTTTCAGAAAATTTCGATTTATAGTAGCAAGTAGCAAGACCTTTTACTCACCACTTCAAAATTCATTAAAATTTATTAATTATTTGATCGAAATTTTATATGAAATTTTCGTTTTAATTTAAATTATGTTGAGTAAAGTGAAATACTTCATCAATAGTGTTCATTCTCATTTAGTGTGTATGATTTCTTTTTTATCTTACAATGTGTATTAAAGTGTCAAATTAAATCATAATCAACCTTATTATGTTTTTTCAACACTATTTTATATGCTAAAGTAAAACATATTCCTTTGGCCTTTCAAAACATTCTTTAAAATACCTATTTTGCTTTTCATTCTATTCTTACCTTGTCATATTGATTTTGATGTGAGTATATTTCTCACTCATGGACACAGTTACAATAAAATATTTTATATTGAAATTTACTGTACTTTATCAAGTAAGACCCACTTACTTCCCTTTAAGTTTTGCTTGCCTTAAATATAAATAAAGAGGGGGTGACCCACTTACCCCATCTCTTGGGGTAAGTGGGTCACCCATCTCATTTTTGATAAAAAGACCTGTTAAGAAAAATGTAAAGCTCTATTTTAGAAACTAATGATAAATTTTTGTTTATCGATACACTCTTTAACGAAATTAGTCAACAAGTACAAAATAAACCCTTTCAAATTTTTTCTATCAAGCTCCAAAAATGTACTAGGCCAAAAAGGGGTCCCACTTACCCCAAGTGACCCTAATCGAAATTTTAATAGGTTTTTAACACCCCTTATCAAAACACAAAGAGAACGATTACACTGTTCAACAATGAAAATATTTCCTTGATGAAAACAGTCATTTCTTATATATTTGTGGTCGCTGAATACAAAAATCACCATTAAAATTCTCGATTGACTCAGGATTTTCGGGGAACAGCCCCTCCCCCTTTTTACGTTTTTCGACGACTTTATAACTTTAAACTCGATTTTCAGGGTCAAAAAGCATTGCTTTATTCTTCAAATTGCCCCCCAGGGGACAAGAAAGGTTCAAATTAATAAAATATGATAATTTTATAACAAATGGATAGGTTTAAGGGGTAATTACCGCCCTAAAAATGCAAAAAATAGCTAATAAGTAAAAAAAAGATTTTTTAAAAAACGCTTTTATTGAAGTGTTCTAAAAGGTCAAAAATAATTTATTCGGTTTGACAAATAATTTATTGGGAAATAGAAAATAACTTTTTGGTAAGTAAAAAATAACTGATTTTCTAATCACTAAAAATAAAAGCGTGGGCGCTAGTAATTTATATATTTTTTTTTAGTTAAAACTTTTTTATTTATTTTTTTAAATTTGTACAAATTCACCTGACGGTATGGACCCGTATAGGTAAATTCAAGTACAGTAACACTAACATCTATGCCGAACGAGGAATCGAACCCCAGACGTACGGCTTTGCAGTCAGATGCTCTAACCACTAGGCCATTACATCGGTATTTATGTGTAATTTTACATAAAAAATACCTAATAGAGAATTTAAAGTGAATCCATCCCACCCAAACCTCACAAATGAGAAATTTGTAAATTTTACCCCATGGAACATAGAATAAAGAATTTGGAATAAATAGTGAATGAAGAATTACTAGCGCCCACGCTTTTATTTTTAGTGATTAGAAAATCAGTTAATAATAATGAATTAAAAGGATAACTAAAAACACTCGTTAATTACCTAAATTACGGAGGTTTTGACTAGTTGATGATTGAATATTGCATTGTCATCGAGTTTCCACCACGGTGCAAAGTTTCAGAACTTTATATCGTTTGGAAGTGCCTGAAATATTATGTACAAGAATCCAGAAAGAAAAAAAAGTGATTAATAGTCTATAATTATCGTAATTACTGGGCAATTCTCGTTTTGACTTTTGAATATGATGAAGTTATGTCTTATAAACAGTTGTGCACGGTTTAGGGAGAATAGCCCCTTGGGAAAGGTCTCAAATTATGTTTTTTCTGTTAATTAAAAATACTCGTTAATTAACTTAATCCTTTGGTTGTTTGACTAGAGAATGGTTGGATATTGGAGTGTCATGAGGGTTCCACCGATGTGTAAAGTTTCGGGGCCCTGACATATCGGGAAGTGCCCGAAAATCGAGTTTTAAAATTCCACCCGTAAAACGCCGCCAAAAGCAAGTAGAATAAAAGCGTTTAAAAATTATAGAGGTTTTTATACGCTATTTTTTCCTCTTATTTTTACGCAATTCACGTTTGAAGGGTCCTAACCTTTCCCCAAGGACCCAAATTTGATGGCAATATGCAGCAATGATTTTAACTAAAAGCGGTTGAGGTGAGAGCGCCCCCAAGCACCCACGGAAGGATTCAATGCCGCCCTTTGAGTTAAACTGTGCTATTCAAAAAAAAATTGAAGCCACTAACTGAATTTCAGCTGATTCCTGTGTAAAATGATCTGCTGAGTTCAAATATTACACCCATTTTCCTCCATCACCCTAAGTTTTTAAGGGGATGCCCCCTAATTTTTATCCACAGCCGTGCATCCATTAACATCTCGAAACATGGAATCCTCACTCCCTATAATTCAATTAAAATGTTATGTATTAATTAAAATCATTATGTGCTTTTATCTCTAATCTAGGTCAACTTAAATGTAAAATAGAATAAATCACTAGATATTTTTCAAGAATAGTTTTCGTTGTTTAAGTTCTTGATTGTTTTCCAAAACTGTTATAATTTCTTACCATTGTGTAATCAGAAGTCATAAATAACTATCATTATATTTCAATCAATAATAATCAATTATATTTCCTTTTAATATTTGATTGAATATATGCAGGGCCGTATTTAGGCACGTGCAACATGTGCTATAGCACAGGGCGGCAAAATTTTTGGGGGCGGCAGATTACAACAATTCAAAATGCTACATTAGGGTGTCTCAAAAAAAACTTTTTTTCGAAAAACCTCGCTCCCCAGGGCTTTTCCCATTCCTTTTGGTCCCAAAAGATAGTGTGTAAAGTTTCAGCCCCCAAAGTTAACTCTAGGGTTTGCCTGTAGAACCCCAAAGTTTGAAAAAAGTGGAAAAATGACGTATTTTCAGAATTTTTAAAAGTTATATTTTCAGATTGATACTGCAATAAAACTGGTTCAAATGTGTCATTTAGGACTTATTTAGATGGAATATATTTATTTATGTGTATTAACTGCACCCTATAGCCCCTATAATTTAAGATTAAAGCTTACTACTTAAGGACGTTGCACTCGCCAAAGCTTATAATGCACTACAGGTGGACGAAATGAATTAAATTTGAATTTCTTCGAAGGAACTCCCTCAAATGAAGCCATTTGATGCTAAATTGATATTATAAATTATAAAAACCCTTGAAATAACAATAATGAGGTCTTCCACTGAGCTTTTAATGTAAAAAGTGATTTTCTTCAAAATTTCTCTTTTCCAGCTTATCAAACCCAAAATTTATATTAAAAATGATGGTTGTTGTACTTTTTTAGATACCAAACATTTAAAACTTTATGGGGGTTTCATTTTTAATAAGTAGAATTAAATTTTAAACCGCACAGATCAGAAATGACATGGATATTTCCTATACCAGACGTTAAAATCGATTTTCTTTTTTTAAGTTTGGAAAATTACTTCCTTTTAACGTATTAGGGGAAAATTTTAATTAAAAACCGCTTTCTTTAACATTTCAACCCAGATTCACAAGCATTAAACTATTTTCCTAACTTTGAAAAAGAAAATCAATTTTCACATCTGGTATAGGAATGTTCCATGCCATTTCCGATCTGTGCGGTTTAAAATTTAATTCTACTTCTTAAAAATGAAACCCCTATAAAGATTTCAATGTTTGGTATCTAAAAAAGTACAACAACCATCATTTTTAATATAAATTTTAGGTTTGATAAGCTGGAAAAGAGAAATTTTGAAGAAAATCACTTTTTACATTAAAAGCTCAGTGGAAGACCTCATTATTGTTATTTCAAGGGTTTTTATAATTTATAATATCAATTTAGCATCAAATGGCTTCATTTGAGGGAGTTCCTTCGAAGAAATTCAAATTTAATTCATTTCGTCCACCTGTAGTGCATTATAAGCTTTGGCGAGTGCAACGTCCTTAAGTAGTACGTTTTAATCTTCAATTATAAGGGCTATAGAGTGCAGTTAATACACATAAATAAATATATTCCATCTAAATATGTCCTAAATGACACATTTGAACCAGTTTTATCGCAGTATCAATCTTAAAATATAATTTTTAAAAATTCTGAAAATACGTCATTTTTTCCACTTTTTTCAAACTTTGGGGCTCTACAGGCAAACCCTAGAGTTAACTTAGGGGGCTGAAACTTTACACACTATCTTTTGGGACCAAAAGGAATGGGAAAAGCCCTGGGGAGCCAGGTTTTTCGAAAAAAAGTTTTTTTTGAGACACCCTAATGCTACATACTACACAGTTTTCACATGAAGGGCCAAAAATGAGTAAATTCACGGTTTTCTAGGGGCATATTTTCAAAAAGTTTCTGGGGGTACCCCCAGACCCCCAAAAGAATTCATTATGAGAGGGCGGTAAGATAAATCATCATTAAAGGGCTCAACTTTCATCTCAGAAAAAGCCAATCTCTGGGTTGCACTCAAATGTGAAAATGAGTTTTAAACATTTTTTAAGGATCGAATTTCCAAAAATTTTCTGGGAGTTCCCCCAGGCCCCTTATAGTGCTTGTTACTCATTGTATTGCTATCAAGAAAACGAAACTTTTAAGTTCAGCGAAATTCAAATCTTGCCTTGAAATATTCTAAAATTATATTAATTCTATGAATGCATGTGTGGAGGTACTTCAGAAATATTTTTCCCCCTCCCTCGAAATGAGTAGTTAAATGTCTCTGGGGACCCTCTTCTCAGTTTTGTCCCTGATGGGACTCGACTTGGCTCTCGGCGGCCCTGAACTGAGCTTCAGAAAAATTCCACCATTTCTGAGAAAGGTGAGTTAAATGGTGACAGTCAAAGAGAGTCAAATGGGAGGGGGCATTTACTTGAAACATAAAATGAAATAGAGGGGCGGCAATAAATCGATATGCACAGGGCGGCAAAAACCCTAAATACGGGCCTGAATATATGCTTTTTATTTCTAATCTGTGTTAATTTATTGTTGCAGAACCATAACTACTTATAAAATTCCTAAAGTATAATAAGACAAAAACAGTAAAAGCTTTACCGTAATTGTTAAGAATTCATATTTAGTATATAGGTTTGCAGACCCCTGAAAATCACTTAACTAAAACTACAATCTATAAGTAATTTTGATCAGTATTTAGTGAAAGTATTTAATGCTTTTAAAAGAAAACTTCTAACTGAAAATGTTTATTAATGAAGCACTTATAGCTGAAATTAACTAGAATTATACAATTTTTTAGTAATTTGTGATAATCTCAAAGCATTTCTTGATTGGTATTAAATTTTTACAGGTTAATAACTTTTTTCGGTTAAAATTTTTTTTAAATATTTTTTTTTTGAAATTGTGAAAAAAATTGAAGAAAGGAAACAAAGCGAATAAAATTATGAGCAAAATGAGCTCATTTTTTTGGAACATTATCATCAACGACCTTTTGGTTGAATTGGAAGATTTTGCCTGTTGCGAGACTATTGCCTTTGCTGATGATATTCTGGTCTGTTTACAGGGTAGGGATCTTTCTTCTACGTTTTTACATGCTCAGGAGACTTTGAACTTTGTTTATAATTGGTCAAAAAATTTCAAATTAGAATTCAACCCGAACAAGACGAAAGTGATGTTCATTGAAAAAAGAAACGTTTGCTATGATCCATACCATTTGTATCTTAATGGAACTCCTTTAGCTGTTGTTAAGCAAATGAAGTATCTTGGGGTTATTCTTGACAGCAAATTTTCTTGGAAACAGCATTTGACCTACATATCAGAGAAGTGTGAAAAGCTGCAGCAGGGATTGTGTCGAATTGCTCGTAACACTTATGGTATCAATTTTAGCGTTTACTCCCTCATCTATAAGCAAGGAATTGAGCCCTTTATAATGTACGGTTCAAGAGTTTGGGGTATGATGCTAAAGAAGAAAATTAATGTTAGAAACCTTAGGCGAATACAAAGACGAATATTATTGCGTGTCATACGTGGTTATCGGACTATAAGTTACGAAGCTGTTTATGTGATTTCTGGCTTTCCTCCAATTGACATTGTAATTCTTCATAACATTTCCTTCAGAGAAAGACTATCAGTTTGTTCTACCTCTAGCTACGATAGAATTTTGCCTCCTTCTGAGCTCCCTCATCCGTCCGAGAGAGATGCTATCACAATAATAAAATTTAATCTCACTGTTACTGATGGTTTCCCTTTGGTATTATTCACTGTTGGTAGTAAATTGGGTGGCAAGGTTGGTTTTGGATTTGCAGTTTTTGCAAACGGCTCTGAGATTGAGCATTATCAATTTAGAATCAGGGATGAATGCACTGTTTTTTTGGCGGAACTCTTGTGCTTGAAGTTTGCGATTAGGTGGATCTCGGAGCAAGATTTTCCTATTTTGAAATATCTTATTTGTACCGATTCCCTTTCATCCTTAGACGCTCTAAAAAACATAAATTCTTTTAACGATATAATCACAGACATACAACGGCAACTAAAATCTTTGAGAGATCATGGGACTCTTGTGTATTTTTCTTTCGTTCGAGGGCATACGGGCGTGATTGGAAACGAAAGGGCAGATGTTTTGGCTAGGTCCGCAACAGATTTAAGTATTGAGTTTGAACCTGCTAATATACCGAAGTCATATTACAAAAGGATTATGAAGGAGAGCATTATAGAAACCTGGTCAGATGAATACGGTGGTTCAGAGAAGGGTGAATTAACAAGGAAATATTTCCCGACTATTGGCCATCGTATGTCTTGTGCTCATTTCTATGCTAACTTTAAAATAACTCAATTTCTAACTGGTCATGGAGGGTTCAGGAGGTATCTTCATCGTTTTGGTTTGGCTCATTCTTCGTCTTGTGACTGTGGTTTTGGTGAAGAAGATGTCCATCATATTGTTTATGATTGCCCTAGATTTTCATCCCAAAGAAAAGTTTTGAGATTGGCCTTGAGAAAATTGCACATTAATTGGCCAGCATCTCCTTTTGCTATGATATCTAATAGAGAAACTTTTACATTATTTGTTAATTTTGTTGAAAGTGTTTTTTGATTCTGTTGTTTTGTTCTGATTATTATTTTTATTTGAGATTGTAACTTACTTCTGTAAGCCCCATGTTATACTCTGTGGAGCATGGGGAGATTTTAAATTCAATTAAAAAAAAAAAAAATGAGCTCCATTTCTTGTTTTTAAACTGAATATTTCCAGAGTTATGTCTTCTAGTAATGCAAGAAAAACAACTTTACAATATTTGCGTAACTCTGAAAAAAATATTTCTCCCAAATGAAGGGCGATAAAAAAACGAAACTTGTGCCATTATATCTCTGATAGTAGTAGTTTCACATAAAAAAATCATGAAAACAATTTTAGTGTTTAATCTTTGTTTTTTTTGTTGTTTTGTAGAAAAAGTGACAATTTTTTGAAACTTCAAGGCTCTTGAGGCACCTCAAGATATTTTTTGATCAATTTCAGATTTTCACATATTGACACTGATGTATTAAGGCAACTTTTCCGCACTATCACTAATTGAATATTCGAAAAAAGTTTTTTTGGCCCTTTTTCGTTCCGCCCTATTGATTAGTCCTCCACTCATCTGCTGGAATGACTATGGCATTCGTAGAACAGATTTAATTCCAGAAAGGCAAGGTAAATGAAAGGAGAATTTCACCATTATCGCTGGTTAAGCGGACAACCTTGCCCTCCGCTCTCTAGCGTTACCTTCCTGTACCGTGCTGATGAGTCCTAACAAGGACGAAACCGGTCCACGGTTGGAGGCGACGCTAGAGAGTTGTGAGTTTACACTTATTGTCCGCTTAACCAGCGATAATGGTGAATCATTCACCCCTTTAATAATACTTTATTGTTCGTCGTCTAAAGTTTTTCTCGTGGCGGTTGAATGAGGAAGTTGTATGATTTTTTAAAAATTTTTTAATCGATTCTTCTTGCAAAAATAAGCAACTACCCAAAATTTGAGGCCGATCGAGAAATTTTTTGATTGCCAAAAAAATTAACAAAAACCCCCTTTTTAAAAGCGCGCGAAAACGCCAAGAGTTTGGATGTGACGCCATCTTACAATAGGCATTGTTGAAAAGCAATGGAGTTGATGGCATTATTGTTGACGTCATCCTTCAGTTTATAACAATAAACGTTTTCAGTCACGTGTTTTTTTCTCGAATTTTAAATTAAAATATTTAATTACCTGTACATTTTTTTTTTGAAAAAAACTGACTAGATATATCATTTTATCATACAAAAAACCATACGGAACACTTGTTTGTTTTTGAAAATCTGACACAAATGCAACTTCCTTATTATAGTCGATTATTGCCTGTGTAAACCACTCTGTTAGAAATAAATAAAAGCTCTGGAAAAAGAATTTGGAGAGAACAATAAACGACTTTTATACATTTACTACTTCTCAAAACGTCTTCACACAAAATATATCTTCATTACAATTTAAATTAAACAAAAGACTTACTCCGAACAAAAAATCCTTTGAAGCGGGGATCTTTAATGTATGGTCAAAAACGGTCCACCAGGTTCTAATTTCTGGCTATAGATTTTCTAGGTGCTCTGTCCAATCTTTTTTAACAGGAGTCAGCCCTATCGTATAAAATTAAAATTATTGTAAAATTTGAAAATGTTCATATCAATTTAGACAGTTACAGCATATCAATCCCAATAAGAAAAGGTACTACTCACTCAAAACGCAGTATATTAAGGTTTTAATGTATAAATACATTATTATAAAATTGATAAATTTATCAATTTTACACTTGTATTCATTCCTTTGAAAATAAATACTTGGTCTGTGAAAACATCACTATTCACACCAGATTTATACAGGGTGATCGGAAAGTAAGTGGACAAACTTTGCAGGGGGGTAGAGGGGACCTAGACAAATATTTCGAGTAGGAATGGGGGGGGTAGATGCACCGTTAAAGAGCTAGGACCCCTAATGTATTGCAAGGGCGTTACAAAAGGCTGGTTTCCTTAGGCCCGTTTTACGAAACAAAACAATAGAATGGAAAAAATTTATTGCATGAGGTACAGCAGTATCCATACTACTTCCACCATAAATTTGAACAAAATTGGACCACTTGTTAAACCTTGGAGTGAATTTCAAAACGAGCAATAATCTTTTAGCCAAAGAATGGAGTTCCCTTGGTTAATTATATTTTTTAAACCATTAACAGTGGTCCTCCCCCTTTCTTATTCGAAATATGCTTGTCTACGTCCCCTCTACCCCCATGGAAATGTTGTCCACGTACTTTCCGATCACCCTATATGTATATTCTTCTATGAATCATACCTAATTAAAAGTCATTTCACGCTTAAACCCAACATTGTGGGAAATAAAAACACAAGTTGAGCAAACTCCATTATCCCTTCATCCGCTCTAATGGAAGGAAAGCTTGAAAAAAAATATCTTTGCTCACCCCCAAAAAAAACCTCATATGGGAGAGCCCAAAATCAGAGATAACCTTTTGTAGGGAAAGCAAACTGTGGCGACCAGCAATAGAACTCTTGACCTCGAAGTCTGTATCCCGTTAGTTCTCTGTTTACTCTGTATATAGGTTTTTAGTGGTGGATTAAGGAAGGGTAATGTTCACCTCAACTTTGATACTAATACGTGTGTATATCTACCTTACGAATTGTTACTTCTGTTTTATGCTTCTCACACCATTATCTTGTTCGTGTTAATAAAAGTCTTTGTTACTCAAGTTGGTATTGGTTGTGTATGGAAACTACACACTATGGAAAACACAAGTTGAGCAAACTCCATTATCCCTTCATCCGCTCTAATGGAAGGAAAGCTTGAAAAAAAATATCTTTGCTCACCCCCAAAAAAAACCTCATATGGGAGAGCCCAAAATCAGAGATAACCTTTTGTAGGGAAAGCAAACTGTGGCGACCAGCAATAGAACTCTTGACCTCGAAGTCTGTATCCCGTTAGTTCTCTGTTTACTCTGTATATAGGTTTTTAGTGGTGGATTAAGGAAGGGTAATGTTCACCTCAACTTTGATACTAATACGTGTGTATATCTACCTTACGAATTGTTACTTCTGTTTTATGCTTCTCACACCATTATCTTGTTCGTGTTAATAAAAGTCTTTGTTACTCAAGTTGGTATTGGTTGTGTATGGAAACTACACACTATGGAAAACACAAGTTGAGCAAACTCCATTATCCCTTCATCCGCTCTAATGGAAGGAAAGCTTGAAAAAAAATATCTTTGCTCACCCCCAAAAAAAACCTCATATGGGAGAGCCCAAAATCAGAGATAACCTTTTGTAGGGAAAGCAAACTGTGGCGACCAGCAATAGAACTCTTGACCTCGAAGTCTGTATCCCGTTAGTTCTCTGTTTACTCTGTATATAGGTTTTTAGTGGTGGATTAAGGAAGGGTAATGTTCACCTCAACTTTGATACTAATACGTGTGTATATCTACCTTACGAATTGTTACTTCTGTTTTATGCTTCTCACACCATTATCTTGTTCGTGTTAATAAAAGTCTTTGTTACTCAAGTTGGTATTGGTTGTGTATGGAAACTACACACTATGGAAAACACAAGTTGAGCAAACTCCATTATCCCTTCATCCGCTCTAATGGAAGGAAAGCTTGAAAAAAAATATCTTTGCTCACCCCCAAAAAAAACCTCATATGGGAGAGCCCAAAATCAGAGATAACCTTTTGTAGGGAAAGCAAACTGTGGCGACCAGCAATAGAACTCTTGACCTCGAAGTCTGTATCCCGTTAGTTCTCTGTTTACTCTGTATATAGGTTTTTAGTGGTGGATTAAGGAAGGGTAATGTTCACCTCAACTTTGATACTAATACGTGTGTATATCTACCTTACGAATTGTTACTTCTGTTTTATGCTTCTCACACCATTATCTTGTTCGTGTTAATAAAAGTCTTTGTTACTCAAGTTGGTATTGGTTGTGTATGGAAACTACACACTATGGAAAACACAAGTTGAGCAAACTCCATTATCCCTTCATCCGCTCTAATGGAAGGAAAGCTTGAAAAAAAATATCTTTGCTCACCCCCAAAAAAAACCTCATATGGGAGAGCCCAAAATCAGAGATAACCTTTTGTAGGGAAAGCAAACTGTGGCGACCAGCAATAGAACTCTTGACCTCGAAGTCTGTATCCCGTTAGTTCTCTGTTTACTCTGTATATAGGTTTTTAGTGGTGGATTAAGGAAGGGTAATGTTCACCTCAACTTTGATACTAATACGTGTGTATATCTACCTTACGAATTGTTACTTCTGTTTTATGCTTCTCACACCATTATCTTGTTCGTGTTAATAAAAGTCTTTGTTACTCAAGTTGGTATTGGTTGTGTATGGAAACTACACACTATGGAAAACACAAGTTGAGCAAACTCCATTATCCCTTCATCCGCTCTAATGGAAGGAAAGCTTGAAAAAAAATATCTTTGCTCACCCCCAAAAAAAACCTCATATGGGAGAGCCCAAAATCAGAGATAACCTTTTGTAGGGAAAGCAAACTGTGGCGACCAGCAATAGAACTCTTGACCTCGAAGTCTGTATCCCGTTAGTTCTCTGTTTACTCTGTATATAGGTTTTTAGTGGTGGATTAAGGAAGGGTAATGTTCACCTCAACTTTGATACTAATACGTGTGTATATCTACCTTACGAATTGTTACTTCTGTTTTATGCTTCTCACACCATTATCTTGTTCGTGTTAATAAAAGTCTTTGTTACTCAAGTTGGTATTGGTTGTGTATGGAAACTACACACTATGGAAAACACAAGTTGAGCAAACTCCATTATCCCTTCATCCGCTCTAATGGAAGGAAAGCTTGAAAAAAAATATCTTTGCTCACCCCCAAAAAAAACCTCATATGGGAGAGCCCAAAATCAGAGATAACCTTTTGTAGGGAAAGCAAACTGTGGCGACCAGCAATAGAACTCTTGACCTCGAAGTCTGTATCCCGTTAGTTCTCTGTTTACTCTGTATATAGGTTTTTAGTGGTGGATTAAGGAAGGGTAATGTTCACCTCAACTTTGATACTAATACGTGTGTATATCTACCTTACGAATTGTTACTTCTGTTTTATGCTTCTCACACCATTATCTTGTTCGTGTTAATAAAAGTCTTTGTTACTCAAGTTGGTATTGGTTGTGTATGGAAACTACACACTATGGAAAACACAAGTTGAGCAAACTCCATTATCCCTTCATCCGCTCTAATGGAAGGAAAGCTTGAAAAAAAATATCTTTGCTCACCCCCAAAAAAAACCTCATATGGGAGAGCCCAAAATCAGAGATAACCTTTTGTAGGGAAAGCAAACTGTGGCGACCAGCAATAGAACTCTTGACCTCGAAGTCTGTATCCCGTTAGTTCTCTGTTTACTCTGTATATAGGTTTTTAGTGGTGGATTAAGGAAGGGTAATGTTCACCTCAACTTTGATACTAATACGTGTGTATATCTACCTTACGAATTGTTACTTCTGTTTTATGCTTCTCACACCATTATCTTGTTCGTGTTAATAAAAGTCTTTGTTACTCAAGTTGGTATTGGTTGTGTATGGAAACTACAGTGGTTGACTCGGTAAAGTTTTCTGGTTCTTGCGTCCCCTGATCGCTTGTCCATTTTCCCTTGTTATCATATTTGTATGTACAGTACTGCAAACAAAAAACGACTCAGTCTCCGTATCTCCGGAACGGCTCGTGATACAAAGACAAACAAGGTATCATTTTTCATGATTTTAAGTATTCTTTTACCAAACAAATTTTCATGTTCTTGGGGGGTCATCTTCATATTAAACGAAGCACCAACTTTCGTTTTTCCTATGGGAGACATCAAATATTATAATTTATTCTGAAAGAGAACCCCCCATAACCCTTAAATACGAAGTTTCATATCTCTGCGTCCACAAGTAGACCCCCCAGAAATTTTTAAAATTTGAAGCATCCTATGTTAAATTTCCTATTTCAAACTTTCATCGAGCCTTCTCTACGAGTACTAGGCCAGGATATTTCTGTGCGCTCTGTAGGAAAGCGCAATACCTAAAAATGGTCGCCAACCATCGAGCCAAACTCATATCACTAGTGAAAGTTATCCAAGAAAGAAATATCAGGACATATAAAATACATTTGTTTCCCTAGTGAACGGAAAGAACTTCGAATGTCAATAATTCCAAAACTAATCGGAATTTTTAAAAAAACGAAATGTCAATATTTTTATAAAAAATAATCGTATGTTTGTTTAAAATATCATAGTTCTTCCATGATTAGTTTTTCTTTTATAAAGAAAAAGTTTTAAAAATTAAAAAGTTTTTCCGACGATTTCATTATTGGCTGAAATTCATCATATACTGGCATTTTTTGGAATTTATACATAACTAAATAAATAATTTTTCAGTTTGACATCTGATTTATAAAAACAAATGCTTAGTTCTCTATTTTTTAAGCTGTAAGAAACGGTGTTAAATATTCTTATATTTTTCTAACATATTTTTAAAAAGGCTGTGATAAGAAATAGAAATTCTTGCATTGTGTAATACTTTATTATTTCCTAATATTCCCTAATATTCTATTTTATCCTGCTACCCTCCATGAAACACATTTTAATATGGGTCTCGCATTCATATCTGATGAATTTTCTCATTTTGTGGATATTTTTTCTGCGTCGACCACCTACCCTTATCTCGGCCCCAAATTCCATTGTCGGGTGATCCGTTCTAGAAAGTTGGAGAGAGAAATTGACTTGTTTGATATAACTCTTTCAAGAAATTTCACGCTATCTGTCAAAAAATAGAATTTGTATTCTATTTCATCCTTTCAACCCCCCAAAGCTGAGTTATTATTTTCAAAATAGACCACCCTGAGCAGGGTTGGCCCAATGGGGCAGGGTTGGCCAATTGGGTTGGACCCAATGGGTTTTTTCAAAAAAACCCAAGTGAAAAAACCCACATTTTGGACCCATTTTTGGGTTCTTTCAAGAAAAATCAAGATTTTGGCAGTTCCTTCAAAATTTAATGCGTTTTTTCAAAGTTTCGGATATTTTTTTAATTTTAAAGGGTTTTTTCAAAATTTAAACTAGGTTTTAAAAATTAAATGGTGTTTTTTCAATTTCAGTGGGTTTTTCAAAGTTAATTAGATTTCTTTCAATATTGAATGGGTTATTTAAAGTATAGGATATTTTTTAAATTTTAGTGGATTTTTTCAAAATTTGAACCAGGTTGTAGTAAATAAGGGATGTTTTTACAATTTCAGTGGGTTTTTCAAAGCATAAAAACTTTGAAAAAACCCACTTAACTGTGGAAAAACTGTTGTTATTTTGACAGAACACATTAAACATAGAAATAATTCACTCAAATTTGAAAAAATCCACTTAATTTATAGGAGAAAATCACTTCATTTTGAAAAAACCCACACTTTTTCCGAAAAAAAAAACAAGTTTTATGTGGGTTTTTTCAGGGTTTTATTGAAAAAACCCGAAAAAACCCAACCCACTTGGGTTTTTAAAAAAAACCCCGGGTTTTTGCCAACCCTGACCCTGAGTGTCCTGAATCAAATTTTTCAGTCATGAAAACCTTATAAACTGGATAGTTACTCTTTTTCTCAGTAAAATATAATTTAAACTTTTTTCTGCCCCAATCAATATCCCCGCTCGGTTGATAATGAAAGTTCCTTATTATCGCATTGCCAGTTCTACAGATACAGAGTCTTATAGATTTCTACGTTATTACACTAAAATGGACCCTATTTTCTCATGAAACATTATAAATAACTCCTAATATTCCATTTAACGCTTCCATCCCACCTTACAATGTGAGGAAAGCTTTTCTAAAGGGGTGTTCTACAAGTCAAGCATCAGTCTTCTTTATTTGCACCACTTATGACTCTACTAAAAGTAGAAATTTTTGAATTTTACTCCCACGAAGAATATCAAAACTGGAATATTTTTTTCTGCCCTTCTAATTATTATAGAATATTTTTCTACCTAATCGCAGGTCCCAAATATCTACCATGGTATTTCGTATTGTTAAGTATCTAAAGGGAAAAACTAGCCTGAAATTTTTGCTTCTTCATGGTGAAAAATAAGTTTTTGAACGATTTAAACTTTAAGAATTTCGTGTTCTTTTTGCCTTCGACTTTCAGCCCCTATTTTATGTAGGCACACCGATGAAAACCGATTTTTTTTGCCATTTTCCCCCATTTAAGTATCCTTTTACAAAACATTTAACCTTTTTTGGTACCGAATTTTTTTTATGTTTTCGTGTTTTTTTCTGCCCTTCTCCCTATCCCTAGAGAGCTTTGACGGATTTCTATTACGCTATATCTTCTTCGCCTGAGAGTAGAATGGCACCTTTCATTACGTTAATTTACGGCTATAAACACGAACCTCGGAGAAAACGGGCATAAAAATTTTTACATTCGGCTGTCCACCATTGCGATTCGAAAACTACTGATTCTGAGGAACAAAATGGCTATTTTCACTAAGCATCTTCCCGAAAAAGCACACAAAATGTAGTTAGGAAACCCGCTATTACCAGAACCAGTCCTGACTTAAAAGCACAAGTATTTGAAAAAAAATGCGCCAAATTATAGATAAGTCGCCAAATGTATTTAAGCCGATTTCTGTTTTGAGCTCTGACCGATACCAATTTTTGCTATCAGGAGATAACTTATCGGATTTTTCTAATTTTTAAAAATTTCTGGGGGGTCTACTTGTGGACGCAGAGATATGAAACTTCGTATTTAAGGGTTATGGGGGGTTCTCTTTCAGAATAAATTATAATATTTGATGTCTCCCATAGGAAAAACGAAAGTTGGTGCTTCGTTTAATATGAAGATGACCCCCCAAGAACATGAAAATTTGTTTGGTAAAAGAATACTTAAAATCATGAAAAATGATACCTTGTTTGTCTTTGTATCACGAGCCGTTCCGGAGATACGGAGACTGAGTCGTTTTTTGTTTGCAGTACTGTACTGAGTAATGCCTGGCGATAACCCTTTGGAGTCTTCTGAACTGGCGGGGAATGAAGTATCTCGCGTTGCCTTTAGAGCACCTCCCTTTTGGGAGAGTGATCCAGAATTGTGGTTCAGTCAACTAGAATCCCAATTTGTAGTTGCTGGAATAACAGCGGATAATACAAAATATCATTGTGTAGTTTCCACCCTAGATAGTAGAATTTTATCATACGTGCGAGATCTGGTTCGTAGTCCCCCAAAGGAAAAAGCATACGAAACTTTAAAAGTTAGACTTATCGAACATTTCTCTATATCTGAAGCTACCCAAATTAAGTTACTTTTACAAGATCTGCCATTGGGAGACAAAAGACCTTCGCAGTTACTGATTGAAATGCGAAATTTGTCCTCTAGAACCCAATGGGGTGATGATCTGTTGCGTCCTTTATGGCAACAAAGATTGCCTACACATGTGCAGCAAATATTGTCTGTGCGCAAGGATCCCTTAAATGAATTAGCTTTGATGGCAGACAAGATTTGTGAGGTTCCGGGTAGTTATCAGTCAGTTTCCGAAGTTGAGACTAGTGTTTCGACCCTCGAGGTGTTGCAGAATCAGATCGCTACATTGGGGGCTAGTGTTGATAGGCTAACACGTCAACAGGAGCGTCCTGAAAGTTCGGGGAGACGCTTCGGAAGACCGAGATCTCGTAGTCGTACACCTGACTGTCCAAGAACTGGTAAGTTGTGTTGGTACCACTTCCGCTTTGGAAGTAGAGCACATAAGTGCATTTCCCCTTGTGAATATAAGGAAAACTAGAGGGCCCGTTTGATATAGCGGCGTCAGATGACGGCCAAGTACACAGTCGCTTATTTGTCTATGACAAGCATTCACATTTAAAATTTTTAGTGGACACTGGTGCAGCGGTCAGCTGTTTCCCTAAAAGGTTAGTTCCTAATGCTGAAGTAAACAACACTATTTTGTACGCTGCCAATGGGTCCAGTATTAGGACGTATGGTATTAAGTATATTGAGCTCGATCTGGGTCTCAGGCGAAGATTTCCGTTCAATTTCATTATTGCAGATGTGTCCCAACCAATTCTGGGTGCCGATTTCCTAGAACGTTTTGAAATCTTGGTGGATGTAAAAAATCGTAGGTTAATTGATGGAATCACTGCATTAAAGTCAAAAGGATTTTCTTGTCCGGGACCCTCCTTGGGCTTAACCTTGATTTCGGCCAATAGCCCTTACCTCAGCTTGGTTGGTAGGTACCCTAACCTTTTAAAATCAAATCCTGAACAGCAATTAAAGACTCATGATGTGAACCATTGCATCGAGACAACTGGTCCTCCAGTATTCTCGAAGGCCAGACGGTTATCACCAGAGAAACTTGTTGCTGTTAAGAGACAGTTTGCTGAGCTCCTTAGGCAGGGTATTGTACGACCATCTAATAGTCCATGGGCGAGCCCTATACATTTGGTCCCCAAAAAAAATGGGGAATGGCGTATTTGCGGTGACTATCGGCGGTTGAATTCAAAAACCGTGCCTGACCGTTACCCAATACCACACATTCAGGACTTTTCTTATAACTTAAATGGAAAAACTATTTTTTCTAAAGTGGATTTAGTAAGGGCTTATAATCAAATACCCATGGAATTAAGTGACATTAAAAAAACAGCAGTTATTACACCTATAGGGTTGTATGAATATGTTTTTATGCCTTTTGGTCTTAAAAACGCCGCTCAGACATTTCAGCGCTTTATAGATAATGTGTTGAGAGACTTGGAGTGTTGTATTGCATATTTAGATGACATATTCATATTTTCAGAAAGTGAAGAACAACATAAAGTAGATGTTGATAGGGTATTAAGGCGTTTAAGTGATTTTGGTTTGGTTATTAATTTGGATAAATGTGATTTTGGGGTTAAGAGTGCTAATTTCTTGGGACATCTCGTGACTGAACAGGGTATTCAGCCTTTACCAGAAAAAGTAAAGGCATTGGTTGATTTTCCGTTACCAAAAACCGTTGATCAGTTGCGTAGATTCTTAGCGATGATTAACTTTTACCATAGATTTTTGAAAGATGCAGCTGGGACTCAAGCCTGTTTGCATGATTTAACTAAAGGCAAAACTAAGAGAGACAAAACTCCCCTTACTTGGTCGCCGGATCAAATTTCAACTTTCCAGGCCGTAAAGGAATCTATCGCGGGTGCTGTACTCTTAGCGCATCCCGAACACAATGCAAAGTTATCTTTAGTTGTGGATGCTTCAGATTTTGCCGTCGGTGCTGTGTTACAGCAGGAGGTTAATCATAAATTTCAGCCTTTGGGTTTTTTCTCTTGTAAACTGAAGGAGCCTGAAAAAAAGTACAGCACCTACGACCGAGAATTACTTGCAATCTATTTAGCAATCAAACATTTCCGCCACATGGTTGAGGGACAAACGTTTACAGTTTTTACCGATCATAGACCTCTTACGTACGCCTTACTACAGAAAGGCGATAAGTGTTCCCCTCGCCAGGTGCGGCATCTTGAGTACATCAGTCAGTACACTACCGATATAAGGCATGTCCCTGGTCGTGAAAATCTGGTCGCGGATGCGTTTTCCCGGGTAGGCTCTATTAACTTTGATAACGTAGGTATAGATTACGGGGAGGTGGCTAGCGATCAGGAGGGTGATGCGGAGCTTGATTCCTTGCTGGGTTCTGAATCTGGTCTGAAGCTGAAACCGATTGAATTATCGGAGTCCAAAACAATTTATTGTGATGTTTCAACCGGTGACATGAGACCGTATATTCCCAAAAAACTCAGATTTAATATTTTTCAGACTCTACATGGTTTATCCCATCCGGGGGCCAGAGCTACCTTGGATATAATTCGAAAACGCTTCGTCTGGAGGTCCATGTCAGCTGACGTGAAGCGATGGTGCAAGTCGTGCCTCCACTGCCAGCGGTCAAAGGTGGGTCGGCATACTAAATCTCCATTGGGCGAGTTTGGACCTCCAGGAGCGAGATTTTCCCACGTACATGTGGATATTGTGGGGCCGTTGCCCCCTTCAAGAGATCAGAGGTACGTATTGACTTGTTTGGACCGCTTCACAAGATGGCCAGAAGCATTCCCCATGCCAGACCAGACGGCAAGCACAGTTGCTGAGACATTCTTTTCGGGATGGATATCGAGGTACGGCATCCCTGAGATAATTACTACAGATCAAGGGCGCCAGTTTGAGTCAGAGTTATTTAGATCCCTGATGGGATACCTGGGTATTCAGAAGACAAGAACGGTGGCGTACAATCCAAAGTGCAACGGTGCCGTAGAACGATTTCATAGAAGCCTAAAGAGTGCTATTAAATGTCATGCGACTGAGCGGTGGACAGAAGTACTTCCGAGTGTAATGCTGGGCATTAGAAGTAGCCTAAAGGAAGATATCGCAGCAACCCCTGCCGAAATGGTCTTCGGTTGCTCCCTGCGCCTTCCTGGCGAGTTTTTCACCAGCCACCTTCGAGAAGAATTTCCACCTCGCGCAGACTTCTTACAGACACTGAAGGAAAAGATGCGGACATTACGCCCTGTACCTTTGAACAACCGGAGTCCAAGCCGTCCGACTTTTGTCAGTAAAGACCTGTCTACCACTTCCCATGTATTCCTAAGGACAGAAGGTGTCAAGCGACCTCTCCAGCAGCCTTATCAAGGGCCGTATGAAGTGCTTTCTCGCAATGAAAAATTTTTTTCTATTAATTTCAATGGTCATAAGAAAAATGTCTCCATTGATAGATGTAAACCTGCCTTTATTTTGTTGCATGAGTTGAAAGACACAGATGGTTCTACAGTCCCAGAGAGAGTTACCAGATCGGGACGCAGGGTAAAATTCGTAGTTCCATATCAAGCGTCACGTTCTTAGACGTCTTCCAGACTCGAGGGGGAGTACCTGTGGCGACCAGCAATAGAACTCTTGACCTCGAAGTCTGTATCCCGTTAGTTCTCTGTTTACTCTGTATATAGGTTTTTAGTGGTGGATTAAGGAAGGGTAATGTTCACCTCAACTTTGATACTAATACGTGTGTATATCTACCTTACGAATTGTTACTTCTGTTTTATGCTTCTCACACCATTATCTTGTTCGTGTTAATAAAAGTCTTTGTTACTCAAGTTGGTATTGGTTGTGTATGGAAACTACACACTATGGAAAACACAAGTTGAGCAAACTCCATTATCCCTTCATCCGCTCTAATGGAAGGAAAGCTTGAAAAAAAATATCTTTGCTCACCCCCAAAAAAAACCTCATATGGGAGAGCCCAAAATCAGAGATAACCTTTTGTAGGGAAAGCAAACTGTGGCGACCAGCAATAGAACTCTTGACCTCGAAGTCTGTATCCCGTTAGTTCTCTGTTTACTCTGTATATAGGTTTTTAGTGGTGGATTAAGGAAGGGTAATGTTCACCTCAACTTTGATACTAATACGTGTGTATATCTACCTTACGAATTGTTACTTCTGTTTTATGCTTCTCACACCATTATCTTGTTCGTGTTAATAAAAGTCTTTGTTACTCAAGTTGGTATTGGTTGTGTATGGAAACTACACACTATGGAAAACACAAGTTGAGCAAACTCCATTATCCCTTCATCCGCTCTAATGGAAGGAAAGCTTGAAAAAAAATATCTTTGCTCACCCCCAAAAAAAACCTCATATGGGAGAGCCCAAAATCAGAGATAACCTTTTGTAGGGAAAGCAAACTGTGGCGACCAGCAATAGAACTCTTGACCTCGAAGTCTGTATCCCGTTAGTTCTCTGTTTACTCTGTATATAGGTTTTTAGTGGTGGATTAAGGAAGGGTAATGTTCACCTCAACTTTGATACTAATACGTGTGTATATCTACCTTACGAATTGTTACTTCTGTTTTATGCTTCTCACACCATTATCTTGTTCGTGTTAATAAAAGTCTTTGTTACTCAAGTTGGTATTGGTTGTGTATGGAAACTACACACTATGGAAAACACAAGTTGAGCAAACTCCATTATCCCTTCATCCGCTCTAATGGAAGGAAAGCTTGAAAAAAAATATCTTTGCTCACCCCCAAAAAAAACCTCATATGGGAGAGCCCAAAATCAGAGATAACCTTTTGTAGGGAAAGCAAACTGTGGCGACCAGCAATAGAACTCTTGACCTCGAAGTCTGTATCCCGTTAGTTCTCTGTTTACTCTGTATATAGGTTTTTAGTGGTGGATTAAGGAAGGGTAATGTTCACCTCAACTTTGATACTAATACGTGTGTATATCTACCTTACGAATTGTTACTTCTGTTTTATGCTTCTCACACCATTATCTTGTTCGTGTTAATAAAAGTCTTTGTTACTCAAGTTGGTATTGGTTGTGTATGGAAACTACACACTATGGAAAACACAAGTTGAGCAAACTCCATTATCCCTTCATCCGCTCTAATGGAAGGAAAGCTTGAAAAAAAATATCTTTGCTCACCCCCAAAAAAAACCTCATATGGGAGAGCCCAAAATCAGAGATAACCTTTTGTAGGGAAAGCAAACTGTGGCGACCAGCAATAGAACTCTTGACCTCGAAGTCTGTATCCCGTTAGTTCTCTGTTTACTCTGTATATAGGTTTTTAGTGGTGGATTAAGGAAGGGTAATGTTCACCTCAACTTTGATACTAATACGTGTGTATATCTACCTTACGAATTGTTACTTCTGTTTTATGCTTCTCACACCATTATCTTGTTCGTGTTAATAAAAGTCTTTGTTACTCAAGTTGGTATTGGTTGTGTATGGAAACTACACACTATGGAAAACACAAGTTGAGCAAACTCCATTATCCCTTCATCCGCTCTAATGGAAGGAAAGCTTGAAAAAAAATATCTTTGCTCACCCCCAAAAAAAACCTCATATGGGAGAGCCCAAAATCAGAGATAACCTTTTGTAGGGAAAGCAAACTGTGGCGACCAGCAATAGAACTCTTGACCTCGAAGTCTGTATCCCGTTAGTTCTCTGTTTACTCTGTATATAGGTTTTTAGTGGTGGATTAAGGAAGGGTAATGTTCACCTCAACTTTGATACTAATACGTGTGTATATCTACCTTACGAATTGTTACTTCTGTTTTATGCTTCTCACACCATTATCTTGTTCGTGTTAATAAAAGTCTTTGTTACTCAAGTTGGTATTGGTTGTGTATGGAAACTACACACTATGGAAAACACAAGTTGAGCAAACTCCATTATCCCTTCATCCGCTCTAATGGAAGGAAAGCTTGAAAAAAAATATCTTTGCTCACCCCCAAAAAAAACCTCATATGGGAGAGCCCAAAATCAGAGATAACCTTTTGTAGGGAAAGCAAACTGTGGCGACCAGCAATAGAACTCTTGACCTCGAAGTCTGTATCCCGTTAGTTCTCTGTTTACTCTGTATATAGGTTTTTAGTGGTGGATTAAGGAAGGGTAATGTTCACCTCAACTTTGATACTAATACGTGTGTATATCTACCTTACGAATTGTTACTTCTGTTTTATGCTTCTCACACCATTATCTTGTTCGTGTTAATAAAAGTCTTTGTTACTCAAGTTGGTATTGGTTGTGTATGGAAACTACACACTATGGAAAACACAAGTTGAGCAAACTCCATTATCCCTTCATCCGCTCTAATGGAAGGAAAGCTTGAAAAAAAATATCTTTGCTCACCCCCAAAAAAAACCTCATATGGGAGAGCCCAAAATCAGAGATAACCTTTTGTAGGGAAAGCAAACTGTGGCGACCAGCAATAGAACTCTTGACCTCGAAGTCTGTATCCCGTTAGTTCTCTGTTTACTCTGTATATAGGTTTTTAGTGGTGGATTAAGGAAGGGTAATGTTCACCTCAACTTTGATACTAATACGTGTGTATATCTACCTTACGAATTGTTACTTCTGTTTTATGCTTCTCACACCATTATCTTGTTCGTGTTAATAAAAGTCTTTGTTACTCAAGTTGGTATTGGTTGTGTATGGAAACTACACACTATGGAAAACACAAGTTGAGCAAACTCCATTATCCCTTCATCCGCTCTAATGGAAGGAAAGCTTGAAAAAAAATATCTTTGCTCACCCCCAAAAAAAACCTCATATGGGAGAGCCCAAAATCAGAGATAACCTTTTGTAGGGAAAGCAAACTGTGGCGACCAGCAATAGAACTCTTGACCTCGAAGTCTGTATCCCGTTAGTTCTCTGTTTACTCTGTATATAGGTTTTTAGTGGTGGATTAAGGAAGGGTAATGTTCACCTCAACTTTGATACTAATACGTGTGTATATCTACCTTACGAATTGTTACTTCTGTTTTATGCTTCTCACACCATTATCTTGTTCGTGTTAATAAAAGTCTTTGTTACTCAAGTTGGTATTGGTTGTGTATGGAAACTACACACTATGGAAAACACAAGTTGAGCAAACTCCATTATCCCTTCATCCGCTCTAATGGAAGGAAAGCTTGAAAAAAAATATCTTTGCTCACCCCCAAAAAAAACCTCATATGGGAGAGCCCAAAATCAGAGATAACCTTTTGTAGGGAAAGCAAACTGTGGCGACCAGCAATAGAACTCTTGACCTCGAAGTCTGTATCCCGTTAGTTCTCTGTTTACTCTGTATATAGGTTTTTAGTGGTGGATTAAGGAAGGGTAATGTTCACCTCAACTTTGATACTAATACGTGTGTATATCTACCTTACGAATTGTTACTTCTGTTTTATGCTTCTCACACCATTATCTTGTTCGTGTTAATAAAAGTCTTTGTTACTCAAGTTGGTATTGGTTGTGTATGGAAACTACACACTATGGAAAACACAAGTTGAGCAAACTCCATTATCCCTTCATCCGCTCTAATGGAAGGAAAGCTTGAAAAAAAATATCTTTGCTCACCCCCAAAAAAAACCTCATATGGGAGAGCCCAAAATCAGAGATAACCTTTTGTAGGGAAAGCAAACTGTGGCGACCAGCAATAGAACTCTTGACCTCGAAGTCTGTATCCCGTTAGTTCTCTGTTTACTCTGTATATAGGTTTTTAGTGGTGGATTAAGGAAGGGTAATGTTCACCTCAACTTTGATACTAATACGTGTGTATATCTACCTTACGAATTGTTACTTCTGTTTTATGCTTCTCACACCATTATCTTGTTCGTGTTAATAAAAGTCTTTGTTACTCAAGTTGGTATTGGTTGTGTATGGAAACTACACACTATGGAAAACACAAGTTGAGCAAACTCCATTATCCCTTCATCCGCTCTAATGGAAGGAAAGCTTGAAAAAAAATATCTTTGCTCACCCCCAAAAAAAACCTCATATGGGAGAGCCCAAAATCAGAGATAACCTTTTGTAGGGAAAGCAAACTGTGGCGACCAGCAATAGAACTCTTGACCTCGAAGTCTGTATCCCGTTAGTTCTCTGTTTACTCTGTATATAGGTTTTTAGTGGTGGATTAAGGAAGGGTAATGTTCACCTCAACTTTGATACTAATACGTGTGTATATCTACCTTACGAATTGTTACTTCTGTTTTATGCTTCTCACACCATTATCTTGTTCGTGTTAATAAAAGTCTTTGTTACTCAAGTTGGTATTGGTTGTGTATGGAAACTACACACTATGGAAAACACAAGTTGAGCAAACTCCATTATCCCTTCATCCGCTCTAATGGAAGGAAAGCTTGAAAAAAAATATCTTTGCTCACCCCCAAAAAAAACCTCATATGGGAGAGCCCAAAATCAGAGATAACCTTTTGTAGGGAAAGCAAACTGTGGCGACCAGCAATAGAACTCTTGACCTCGAAGTCTGTATCCCGTTAGTTCTCTGTTTACTCTGTATATAGGTTTTTAGTGGTGGATTAAGGAAGGGTAATGTTCACCTCAACTTTGATACTAATACGTGTGTATATCTACCTTACGAATTGTTACTTCTGTTTTATGCTTCTCACACCATTATCTTGTTCGTGTTAATAAAAGTCTTTGTTACTCAAGTTGGTATTGGTTGTGTATGGAAACTACACACTATGGAAAACACAAGTTGAGCAAACTCCATTATCCCTTCATCCGCTCTAATGGAAGGAAAGCTTGAAAAAAAATATCTTTGCTCACCCCCAAAAAAAACCTCATATGGGAGAGCCCAAAATCAGAGATAACCTTTTGTAGGGAAAGCAAACTGTGGCGACCAGCAATAGAACTCTTGACCTCGAAGTCTGTATCCCGTTAGTTCTCTGTTTACTCTGTATATAGGTTTTTAGTGGTGGATTAAGGAAGGGTAATGTTCACCTCAACTTTGATACTAATACGTGTGTATATCTACCTTACGAATTGTTACTTCTGTTTTATGCTTCTCACACCATTATCTTGTTCGTGTTAATAAAAGTCTTTGTTACTCAAGTTGGTATTGGTTGTGTATGGAAACTACACACTATGGAAAACACAAGTTGAGCAAACTCCATTATCCCTTCATCCGCTCTAATGGAAGGAAAGCTTGAAAAAAAATATCTTTGCTCACCCCCAAAAAAAACCTCATATGGGAGAGCCCAAAATCAGAGATAACCTTTTGTAGGGAAAGCAAACTGTGGCGACCAGCAATAGAACTCTTGACCTCGAAGTCTGTATCCCGTTAGTTCTCTGTTTACTCTGTATATAGGTTTTTAGTGGTGGATTAAGGAAGGGTAATGTTCACCTCAACTTTGATACTAATACGTGTGTATATCTACCTTACGAATTGTTACTTCTGTTTTATGCTTCTCACACCATTATCTTGTTCGTGTTAATAAAAGTCTTTGTTACTCAAGTTGGTATTGGTTGTGTATGGAAACTACACACTATGGAAAACACAAGTTGAGCAAACTCCATTATCCCTTCATCCGCTCTAATGGAAGGAAAGCTTGAAAAAAAATATCTTTGCTCACCCCCAAAAAAAACCTCATATGGGAGAGCCCAAAATCAGAGATAACCTTTTGTAGGGAAAGCAAACTGTGGCGACCAGCAATAGAACTCTTGACCTCGAAGTCTGTATCCCGTTAGTTCTCTGTTTACTCTGTATATAGGTTTTTAGTGGTGGATTAAGGAAGGGTAATGTTCACCTCAACTTTGATACTAATACGTGTGTATATCTACCTTACGAATTGTTACTTCTGTTTTATGCTTCTCACACCATTATCTTGTTCGTGTTAATAAAAGTCTTTGTTACTCAAGTTGGTATTGGTTGTGTATGGAAACTACACACTATGGAAAACACAAGTTGAGCAAACTCCATTATCCCTTCATCCGCTCTAATGGAAGGAAAGCTTGAAAAAAAATATCTTTGCTCACCCCCAAAAAAAACCTCATATGGGAGAGCCCAAAATCAGAGATAACCTTTTGTAGGGAAAGCAAACTGTGGCGACCAGCAATAGAACTCTTGACCTCGAAGTCTGTATCCCGTTAGTTCTCTGTTTACTCTGTATATAGGTTTTTAGTGGTGGATTAAGGAAGGGTAATGTTCACCTCAACTTTGATACTAATACGTGTGTATATCTACCTTACGAATTGTTACTTCTGTTTTATGCTTCTCACACCATTATCTTGTTCGTGTTAATAAAAGTCTTTGTTACTCAAGTTGGTATTGGTTGTGTATGGAAACTACACACTATGGAAAACACAAGTTGAGCAAACTCCATTATCCCTTCATCCGCTCTAATGGAAGGAAAGCTTGAAAAAAAATATCTTTGCTCACCCCCAAAAAAAACCTCATATGGGAGAGCCCAAAATCAGAGATAACCTTTTGTAGGGAAAGCAAACTGTGGCGACCAGCAATAGAACTCTTGACCTCGAAGTCTGTATCCCGTTAGTTCTCTGTTTACTCTGTATATAGGTTTTTAGTGGTGGATTAAGGAAGGGTAATGTTCACCTCAACTTTGATACTAATACGTGTGTATATCTACCTTACGAATTGTTACTTCTGTTTTATGCTTCTCACACCATTATCTTGTTCGTGTTAATAAAAGTCTTTGTTACTCAAGTTGGTATTGGTTGTGTATGGAAACTACACACTATGGAAAACACAAGTTGAGCAAACTCCATTATCCCTTCATCCGCTCTAATGGAAGGAAAGCTTGAAAAAAAATATCTTTGCTCACCCCCAAAAAAAACCTCATATGGGAGAGCCCAAAATCAGAGATAACCTTTTGTAGGGAAAGCAAACTGTGGCGACCAGCAATAGAACTCTTGACCTCGAAGTCTGTATCCCGTTAGTTCTCTGTTTACTCTGTATATAGGTTTTTAGTGGTGGATTAAGGAAGGGTAATGTTCACCTCAACTTTGATACTAATACGTGTGTATATCTACCTTACGAATTGTTACTTCTGTTTTATGCTTCTCACACCATTATCTTGTTCGTGTTAATAAAAGTCTTTGTTACTCAAGTTGGTATTGGTTGTGTATGGAAACTACACACTATGGAAAACACAAGTTGAGCAAACTCCATTATCCCTTCATCCGCTCTAATGGAAGGAAAGCTTGAAAAAAAATATCTTTGCTCACCCCCAAAAAAAACCTCATATGGGAGAGCCCAAAATCAGAGATAACCTTTTGTAGGGAAAGCAAACTGTGGCGACCAGCAATAGAACTCTTGACCTCGAAGTCTGTATCCCGTTAGTTCTCTGTTTACTCTGTATATAGGTTTTTAGTGGTGGATTAAGGAAGGGTAATGTTCACCTCAACTTTGATACTAATACGTGTGTATATCTACCTTACGAATTGTTACTTCTGTTTTATGCTTCTCACACCATTATCTTGTTCGTGTTAATAAAAGTCTTTGTTACTCAAGTTGGTATTGGTTGTGTATGGAAACTACACACTATGGAAAACACAAGTTGAGCAAACTCCATTATCCCTTCATCCGCTCTAATGGAAGGAAAGCTTGAAAAAAAATATCTTTGCTCACCCCCAAAAAAAACCTCATATGGGAGAGCCCAAAATCAGAGATAACCTTTTGTAGGGAAAGCAAACTGTGGCGACCAGCAATAGAACTCTTGACCTCGAAGTCTGTATCCCGTTAGTTCTCTGTTTACTCTGTATATAGGTTTTTAGTGGTGGATTAAGGAAGGGTAATGTTCACCTCAACTTTGATACTAATACGTGTGTATATCTACCTTACGAATTGTTACTTCTGTTTTATGCTTCTCACACCATTATCTTGTTCGTGTTAATAAAAGTCTTTGTTACTCAAGTTGGTATTGGTTGTGTATGGAAACTACACACTATGGAAAACACAAGTTGAGCAAACTCCATTATCCCTTCATCCGCTCTAATGGAAGGAAAGCTTGAAAAAAAATATCTTTGCTCACCCCCAAAAAAAACCTCATATGGGAGAGCCCAAAATCAGAGATAACCTTTTGTAGGGAAAGCAAACTGTGGCGACCAGCAATAGAACTCTTGACCTCGAAGTCTGTATCCCGTTAGTTCTCTGTTTACTCTGTATATAGGTTTTTAGTGGTGGATTAAGGAAGGGTAATGTTCACCTCAACTTTGATACTAATACGTGTGTATATCTACCTTACGAATTGTTACTTCTGTTTTATGCTTCTCACACCATTATCTTGTTCGTGTTAATAAAAGTCTTTGTTACTCAAGTTGGTATTGGTTGTGTATGGAAACTACACACTATGGAAAACACAAGTTGAGCAAACTCCATTATCCCTTCATCCGCTCTAATGGAAGGAAAGCTTGAAAAAAAATATCTTTGCTCACCCCCAAAAAAAACCTCATATGGGAGAGCCCAAAATCAGAGATAACCTTTTGTAGGGAAAGCAAACTGTGGCGACCAGCAATAGAACTCTTGACCTCGAAGTCTGTATCCCGTTAGTTCTCTGTTTACTCTGTATATAGGTTTTTAGTGGTGGATTAAGGAAGGGTAATGTTCACCTCAACTTTGATACTAATACGTGTGTATATCTACCTTACGAATTGTTACTTCTGTTTTATGCTTCTCACACCATTATCTTGTTCGTGTTAATAAAAGTCTTTGTTACTCAAGTTGGTATTGGTTGTGTATGGAAACTACACACTATGGAAAACACAAGTTGAGCAAACTCCATTATCCCTTCATCCGCTCTAATGGAAGGAAAGCTTGAAAAAAAATATCTTTGCTCACCCCCAAAAAAAACCTCATATGGGAGAGCCCAAAATCAGAGATAACCTTTTGTAGGGAAAGCAAACATTTGCTTCGGAGTGAGGAGCCCCAAAATTCCCAAGAGGGAGGGTTGGTTCCCACCGGGATTGAGGCAATTAAACGGCGAATAGTCCACTGAAAATAGCGAAAAAAGGGCCGAACCTCGGACAAATTGCAATAAAAGGTTTCTCAACGTTTTCACTTAGGAATAACCTCAATAATAACATACTAAAAATCGGCCAAAATCGCCCGGGCGGAAGTTTAATTTTTTTTAATTTTTAAAAAATGTCCGAAAAAAAATTTAAAAAAAACCCAAAACGATAATATAGACACTACTAAATAGGACATCTACTTTAAATTGTGCATATTACTGCTGTTGATATGTTCAATAAAGGATTTTTTCCTTGCACCGGCAGTGACGTCATACTTTGTTTTTCAAATTTTTCTCGTAAACTATGGATCGTATATAGGAACGCTTCTTCGGGCAGTTTTTATGTACTCCCAACGAGAAATCTAGCTGTGCAGAGTTTATGCGGTCGTTTTGGGACACCATATCTACCCCAACCAAAACGCCCTTGGTCTTGAGATTCGTACAAAAACTTTAAAAATATGGTTTTTACAATGGCTTGATGGATCTAACCTCTAAACAATGACTTTTCTAATCGCATATAGTGTTTGTATGCGATTAAATAAAAAAACAGCACTCCCAAACAAGCTGCAGATGAGACGGCATGAACGAAATTCCCCGCAGTTTAAGTGCAGAAACCAGTCAAGTGACGTCGTTTGACATGTTTCTGCACTAAAGCTGAAATTTAACATGCTGGAAAACTATTTTAAAATCACGGTATTTTTATAATAATTCTCACTTTAAAACGTGCGTTTACCCCTACAAAATCCCATGACACCAATAACTCATTTTTGAAAAAAGTGGCGTTTGACACGTTTCAGAATTAAGTGATTCAAATATAGACGTTAATATTAACCCTAGCCACCCATAAATTTTCCAAAGGATTCAATGGTAATCTGAGGTTTAGAGATGTTTTCAAATTTTTCACCCACTTGTCACAGCTGTAACACTACAGCCGGACTTACAAATAAATTATCTATGTATAAAAGATGATGATACACAAAATTCGAAATAAATTATGTACATGTTTTATTAGCTTTTAAAGTGGTGAACAACTTTCGTTCATTTAAAAAGTTAATAATCGATTTGCATTAAAAACCTATTTTTAGAAAATGTGAGAAAACTACATTAGAAAAACTAGCGAAAGCCATATTTGATAGCGTTAATCGTAGTTTCTAATAAAAAGCTGATATATCTCTAAGTTATAAGGATTTTATAACCTTCTTTCAAATATGTATTTCCCAAATTACTTACGAGAGGATAACTTCAAACTTTTCAGCATTCAGAAAAATTGACTACCGCTAGTGGACATAAAAAAGGACGTTTTATAGATCACTTGTGGGCAGGGCCGCCGTATCAAAGGGGGGGTTTGGGGGTTCAAACACCCCCCGAAAGTTTGAGGTCAATTTTTTACTTACTGTTTCCTTAGAAATTCGTCTTAAAAAGCATAAAACCCCAACTTTTAAGGTTCAAAATTCAAAAATTTTCTTGGGGAGAACCCCCAACCCCCCCCCCGAAATTTTTTTTATCAATTTTTATACTTTTCATGAAAATTATGTATCACAAAGAGCGGTCCTCTTCGGGTGTAATCCAAAGGGTCTCAAAGTAAGTCATAACCCTACTTTTAAAGATAAAAATTCCAAAACTTTTCTGGGGGAGGACCCCCATACCCCCTCGAAATTTTGAAATCTAATAAGTACGGTTTTTCCTTGAAACTTTAGGGATTTACAAGGAGTGGTTCTCTTTGATGTAACCTAAAGTGTGACAAAATGAGTTAAAATGCCACTTTTAGAGGCAAAATTCAAAAAATTTTCGGGAGTAGGAACCCTAAACCCATTCATAATACTGCATGCTTTTTTTCCTTGAAAATTCTGCCGTTTACAATGAGCAGTGCTCTTTGGGTGCATTCTAAAGGGTTTTAAAATGAGCTAAAACACTAATTTGAGGGGCAAATTTCCAAAACTTTTTGGGGGGAGGAACCGGGGAACCCCAAACCCCCTTTTGCTTGGGATTTACATTTTTACACAATTATGAAATTTAGTGCGCCAAAATTAAAATTTTACGTCCTACGAAGTCATCTAAACCTAAAACTTAGTATTCCTTCCTAAGGGGAGATCCATAAATTACGTGAGGTCAAAAAGGGGGGGAGGGGTTTGAAAAAATCTCACCAAATCTCACTAAGGGGGGAGGGGGGGGTCGATTAAAATCTCACGTCAACTTTTTAAGTTAGAAATTAAACGATTTTTTTAAGTATGAGAAAGGAATAATACCCACAGATAAGATACTGTGTGGTGATTTTTAGGCGGAATAATGTCATTTTCCCCTGTGAAGCATAAAATGCAAATGAATAGGATAGAAAATCATTTTTAAAAGTTGTAGGTAAATTTCACGTGGGGGGAGGGGGGTCCAGGAAAATCTCACCATGGGGGGAGGGGAGGTCCAGATTTTGGAAAAAACACCTCACGTAATATATGGATGTCCCCCTAAGGAGATACCTCAGAAAAAATGTTGAGTAAAAACCCTTCCCGAAACATACACCCTGCTTGTGGGTGTAGAAATAAAAATCCGTTAGTTTTAAATAGGTTTCTTATATCTCCATTTCGAGTCTGAAAAATGTCTGCATAACCGTCTTCAAAATTTCTGAAGATACATCTTGTCTTTAAAACATCTGTAAATGGTCTGCAAAAATTCTGAAGACAATTTAAAGACAAAGCTATGTCTGCGAAATGTCTGTCGGTTGTCTTCAAAAATTCTGAAGATAGTTTAAAGACAAAGCAAAATCTGCAAAATATCTTACAATTTTTGTAGAATTTCTGTAGAAAGTGGCTTTTTCTGAAGAAAATCTTCAGATTATTTTTAGTGGGGTTGTCCTAAATATGAACACCGTTCTCCCACTGAATGAACACTGAGTATACTCACCAGTTTAAGTATTTTTAGAAAGTTTATAACTTAATTTGGTTACTTCATGATGGGGAAACCACGCAGGTCTTATAAACTTTTATTATTTTTTTTCAAAATGACTTTTTATACAATCGTCTTTAATTTTTTGATTAAATATTAATTTGATCGCTAAGAGCACTTTAAGCCTTCTCAATATACTCCTCATAGTCACTATATATGAAAACTTTATTCCCCTGATTCTACGAGGCGTTGTTATTCAAATTGAAAAAATTTTCACAGCTACAATGCCTATATTTTACTTGAATGAACGATTGTTCCACATTTATGAAGTCTTCCTACAACAACGGAATTTTATTGGGAGTCTCCAGAACATTAAGGTTGCTCATTATTTGAGTTTATGTGTCGACTGTTCATTAGGGCGTATCACGAAAAACTTTTTTTCGAAATTCAAAAAGGCATACTGAAAAAAAGTTGCCTTAGGGGTCACATATTCACCATGAAAAATTTCAGCCCGATCAAAAAATGTTTAGGTCCCCCGGAATTGGGCCAAAGTTTTGGAAATTGCCTCATTTTTCAATAAATTGACCGAACCCTCCAAGATAAAATTTTAATATAAAGTTCATAATTTTTCTAGGATAATCTACTGTCCTACCTTATAGTTGGCAGTTGGTTTCATATTTTTACTACTCTTCGTTTAGGAGTAATAATTTTTTTAACATTACAAGTTATACGTGAAGTTGTTTTTCCTGCATTACTAAAGTTACCATAAATCAAGTTCTATCTACCCTAGAAAGTTGTAGTTTGTGTCATTTTGATTAGAATTTTATTTTCTCTCATATTTTATGCCCCGTACAAATTATTTTGGTTTTGTTTTACCTGAAACACCGTGTATTTTACAACTCCTATGATATAAATTCGCTAAAAGAAATTTATACATAAAAATGCACGTGAACTCAGATAACAGTAATAATAATTTAACTTTCATATATCTACTAATAATTCTAGCTATTCTAATTAAATGGAGAGTATTTGACTTATCCTTTTTTAAGACTAATTTTTTGGTAAAGAGTAAAAATTCTAACTACAAATAAAACCAACAAAAAAGCCAATATTACAAATTACAAGTAAAATAAGATTTATAAGAAATAAGATAATCACTAAGTATTACAGTAGGTATAAAGGAATACATACACTTTTACACATAGTACATACAAACATTTTAATTCCTTTGTTTCTGAAGAAGCATCTAAGAAATCCCGTTTAGTTTCGAACTTGGAAAGGAATTTCCTGTCCAATAATCTGGATTTAGTTAACACATCACAATTTTTGAACCCACAAATACGAAGGGAAGCTTCATTGACTTCCATCACAATATTTTCAACTGCTTAGGTGTGCGAAGGAATTTTGAACTCCTTTCTATCACTCAATCCAGTTTCAACGATTAGCTCGATTTTTTCTTTATTTAAATTATTTAGAAGTGGTGGTTCAGTTACAGTTACATAGACTGCCAGTTTATGATATCTACTATATCATCCGCCTCGAAATTTACTTGAGGTGGTTTGAAAACCCTTTTTCCTAGAGAATCAGCATAGACACTTATAGACAATGATCTAAAGCATGTGGTTAAATCTACCACACAAAGGTATGTCTTTAGGGTGAACCCAGATCAACTTCTTATAAGAAATGTTGTTGACCCTCGAAAAAACATTAGATCTATGGAAATAAAAAAATACGGGAAGCTCGCAAACTCCCTCAAGTAAATTTCGAGGTGGATGATATCGATGACATCATAAACTGGGAGTCAATAATGAGGTATTTGCATGAGTGAGGGATTTGCTTGATTTCATACTTTTTCGATACATTATGGTCTAAAACTCCCAAATTTCTGACTTTTAAGTTCAAAAATGTGATTTAAATTATTTAAAATTCAATTTTATTTTTGCCAAAACGTCAGAAAAGTCACGTTATCAGAAAACGGGCTTCTATAAGATGTGACGTCACAGCGCATGAAAACCATTGTGTTTTCTGTTTTCACGTGATCATAAAACGGGCTTCTATTGGATGTGACCTCACAGCGCATGATTTGTGATTCGAAAGTGTGTTCGCGTCCAAACAAAAAACGAAATTTCAAAAATTTATATCTCAGAAACAAGGCTACGGAAATACTTGATGTAAACGTCATTCTTCATGGTTTTTTATCTACTATTTTAATAAAATTCAATCTCAAAACGTGAGAATACCTCATTGTAACAAAACCACCACTTCTAAATAACTAAAGAAAAAAGAAGAAATCGAGCGAATCATTGAAACTGGATTGAGTGATAGAATTCCTCCCCACACCCAAGCAGTTGGAAAATATTGTGAAGGAAGTCAATGAAGCTTCCCTTCGTATTTGTGGGTTCAAAAATTGTGATGTGTTAATTAAATCCAGATTATTGGACAGGAAATTCCTTTCCAAGTTCAAAACTAAACGGGATTTCTTAGATGCTTCTTCAGAAACAAAGGAATAAAAATATTTGTATGTACTATATGTGTAAAAGTGTATGTATTCCTTTATACCTACTGTAATACTTTGTGATTATCTTATTTCTTATAAATCTTATTTTACTTGTAATTTGTAATATTGGCTTTTTTGTTGGTTTTATTTGTAGTTAGAATTTTTACTCTTTACCAAAAAATTAGTCTTAAAAAAGGATAAGTCAAATACTCTCCATTTAATTAGAATAGCTAGAATTATTAGTAGATATATGAAAGTTAAATTATTATATACTGTTATCTGAGTTCACGTACATTTTTATGTATAAATTTCTTTTAGCGAATTTATGTCATAGGAGTTGTAAAAATATTACAGGTAAACGACAAAATTAGTTATATTTTTATAATTATACACGGTGTTTCAGGTAAAACAAAACCAAAATAATTTGTACAGGGCATAAAATATGTTAGAAAATAAAATTCTAATCAAAATGACACAAACTACAACTTTCTAGGGTAGATAGAACTTGATTTATGGTAACTTTAGTAATGCAGGAAAAACAACTTCACGAATAACTTGTAATGTTAAAAAAATTATTACTCCTAAACGAAGAGTAGTAAAAATATGAAACCAACTGCCAACTATAAGGTAGGATAGTATATTATCTTAGAAAAATTATGAACTTTATATTAAAATTTTATCTTGGAGGTTTCGGTCAATTTATTGAAAAATGAGGCAATTTCAAAAACTTTGGCCCAATTCCGGGGGACCTAAACATTTTTTGATCGGGCTGAAATTTTTCATGGTGAATATGTGACCCCCCATAAATTTTCCAAAGGATTCAATGGTAATCTGAGGTATAGAGATGTTTTCAAATTTTTCATCCACTTGTCACAGCTGTATCACTACGGCCGGACTTATAAATAACAAATAAAAATTTTTTGTGCTAAATGATAATTCGCAATTCGAAATAAGTTATATGCATGTTTTATTAGCTTTTAAAGTGGTGAACAACTTTCGTTCATTTAAAAAGTGAATAATCGATTTGCATTAAAAACCTATTTTTAAAAAATGTGTGAAAACTACATTAGAAAAACTAACGAAAACCATATTTGATAGCGTTAATCGTAGTTTCTAATAATAAGCTGATAAATCTCTAAGTTATAAGGATTTTATAACCTTCTTCCAAATATGTATTTCCCAAATTACTTACGAGAGGATAACTTCAAACTTTTCAGCATTCAGAAAAATTGACTACCGCTAGTGGACATAAAAAAGGACGTTTTATAGATCACTTGTGGGAAGGGCCGCCGTATCCAAGAGGGGTTGGGGTAATAATCCTAAATATGAACACCGTTCTCAAAGTGAATGAGCACCAGTTTAAGTATTTTTAGAAAGTTTATAACTTAATTTGGTTATTACATTTTTGGGGAAACCAAACAGGTCTTATAAACTTTTCCAAAAAAATAAAACTGGTGACTAATTTCAGCAAACTTTTTTTCAAAATGACTTTTTGTACTATCTTCTTTAATTTTTTGATTAAATCATTAATTTGATCGCTAAGGGCACTTTAAGCCTTCTCAATATATTTCTCAAAGTCACTACATATATGAAAACTTTATTTCCCTGATTCTACGAGGCGTTGTTATTTAAAACTAAAGCTGTGAAGCAAACTTTCGAAACACCAGGTATTAACATACAGTCTTTTTTATCAACACACCCCGTTCATTTACTGGAAGGACACAATTTAAAGCCTCGGGCATTAAACCTAGTTTAGATCACATCATTATGAATCAAATAAAACTATCATCATGAGGTTTTGCGATCTATCATCATGCATTAAAACTATCATACGAAACTATCATCATGCATATTTCCCAGTGAATGAACACCCGTTCATTTACTGGGAAATCTCAGTTTACACTTCCAGTAGGTGAACACCCCTTTATTTCCCCCTTTTTCCTAACTGTAGCATTCTACATTACTATTTAGCAAAGAAAAACGTCTGAATAATTGAGTAAAACAAAAAAAGCATAATCAGCACAATTAAAATGCAGAGAAATATGATTGTAAGATGTCGATTCTTAACCTTCAGGTCTCTTTTTAGTTCGCTCGAAGCTGGGTTCAAATTGAAAAAATTTTCACAGCTACAATGCATATATTTTACTTGAATAAACGATTGTTCCACATTTATGAAGTCTTCCTACAACTACGTAATTTTATTGGGAGTCTCCAGAACATTTAGGTTGCTTATTATTTGAGTTTATGTGGTCGACTGTTCATTTACTGGGCAACCCACCCTACCTCTTGCCCGGATTAGAAATATAGACGTTAACATTAACCCTAGCCACCCCTAAATTTTCCAAAAGATTCAACGGTAATTTGAGGCGGGACTGAAAGGTTTAGAGATGTTTTCAAATTTTCTTACCCACTTGTCACAGCTGTGTCACTACTGACAGACTTACTATATGTAGGAACAAGAATAATGCAATACTAAGTTCACAATTCGAAATAAGTTATACGTGTTTTATTAGTTTTAATAGTGGTGAACAACTTTCGTTCATTTAAAAAGTTAATCGATTTGCAGTAAAAACCTATTTAAAACAAATGTGAGAAAACTACATTAGAAAAACTAGCGAAAACCACATTTGATAGCGTTAATCGTAGTTTCTAATAAAAAGCTGATATATCTCTCCAGGGGTGGATCCAGGATTTTCTTTTGGGGGGGCACCACTGAAATTTTAGTCCTACCTGGGACACGGCATGTAACAAGAATTTTTCTTCAGGGGACAATCTAGTTACACTGTTTGCTGTTTTTTTATATGAGATCGCTTATTATTATCGATCGGATAATGTTATCAGTTTAGTCTCGGACAATTGCGATCACACTAAGCGGACTTGACTGTATCATGAACAAGTGTCTTTTAGTACTTGGGGGCCTTCATTTTCACAGTTAGTTTAACTGTGAGCATTAAATTTTAAATAATAATTTAAGACAGAAGAAATTCTAAACCAGTTATTCTCAAACTTTTTAAAGCTACCACCCCCTTATTGTGCGTAAAACTTTTCAACGCCATTCCCCAATAAAAAAAATATAAAATTTAGGGTATAGGGTAGGGCAGGGGTCCCCAACCCTATGCCCGCGGGCACCATGGCGCCCGTCGATCGGTCTAGGTGCGCCCGCTGCTTGTGCCCAACGATAAAATATTTCAGTTTTCCACTATCCCATAAAATTCTAGAAATGAAATCGCAACATACATTTTAGAATTTCTTCGAGTAAGGCGAGAATAGAAATTTTGGATCTTCAGAATGACATCATCCTCAAAACTATTATCAGATGAGATGAGAAATTCTGGAATATAGTTGATAGAAATAAATTTTCATTCTTAAAAAGAGCAGCATATAAAATAAAGTATTTCTTTGGTTCCACACACTTATGTGAATCATTTTCGACAATGAATATAATAAAATAAAAAAAATAGATCACGACGTACAGATGAACACCTTGACGATAGCTTGCGGGCAAGAATTTCATCATAATCTCCCAATTATGAAGCGCTGGCCAGTGAAATGCAATGTATTTCATATATTTATGAATAATTTTTATACTTCGTATGTTTTGCAAGAAATTTAGAGTAACTTATTTTACAAAATAATATTAATACTAATTATATTCATTATGTTAAATTAATTTTTAAAATTAAATTTTTTGTGCATTTTATGTAGTGTGTATGATTAACTATGTCCACCAACTATAAATTTATCTTGAAAAAATAAATGGTGCCCCCCATTCGACCGATATTCTGGTATGTGCTCTTAGGTACAAAAAGGTTGGGGACCCCTGGGGTAGGGCGATTAGTTAATATGAAAAGTAATTTTAAGTAGAGTAAACCCGATGTGTAAAAGTAGCTGAAGTTAGCTAGTCCCTCAACTCAACTCATTTTCAATAGACTTATGCACAGTGGCGGCTTGATGGTAAAATTTTAAGCGGTGCTGCTCCGGCGGTACCAAGTTGGCAACGTATTAAGCGATATAATGCCAAATAATATTTCACAAAAACGTGAAAAGATGGGAACAATATAAAATTTCGATTTCACACTTAATAACCATTCAAAAACTGTCACTTACCTATATTTAGCTGATTATTACGAATACGTGAAGAATCAAAGATGAAGTCTATTTCATTTAGTGTCTCAAATGCAAATGAAACTAAAATTAACATTTCGAATTCAATTTGTTCATTATAAAAAGAAATAAAAACTTGGCTCCAAAAAATTAAACATAAATCTTTATTAACTTGTCGAAACATAAGAAAAGATTTTGTTCTCTCTGTTAAAAAGAAAAAAAAGAAGCTATAAATAAAAAATTAAAACAGCGTTGGAGTGATTGGAGTGAGAAAACTAAAAAGCCAATGTGATTTATTTGTAGTAGAAATCGTTTATTTTTCTTCTTCCTTCAGTTTGTTTTTTCACGGCTAGACTGGATTAACTGTGTTTATATACGGCTTGCGCAATTACGTGAAAAGGTAGGTTCAAGAAACTGGGATCTACGATGTTAGCGCCATCTATCTGTCATTCATGGCATTCCACTGGAAAATAATTATTGGTTGGTTGATTTCATACGATTCAAAGATATGCTTAAAAGGAGCCACAGACGAGCAACTTAAATTTGTATTTTTATGACTTTGGTAAATGACTAAAAGTGTTCTTAGAACGTAAAAACAAAAATTATACGACAAAAAATATATATAATATAATTATATATTATAAAAAAAATAATACGCCCTCCAATCCTTCCAGAATTTGAAAATATCGTTTTGGAACCTGTGTTAGGATTTTTCTGTGTACTGCGTATTTTGAAGAGCCGAAGCAAACTAACCAACCAACCCTAACGAGCCACTACGCGCGGTACCCCCTCAAGCGGTAAAAACTGGAAACTTCCGGCGCCGTCGGCCGTGCGTCGGCTCTTTTGATCTTTTGGATAGTGGATAAGCCGTATAACCCACGGTCGCGATCAAGTTTAGCCGTGGTTTTTTACAGCTCTCTCATGAGAAAAGGCTATCATTCTTTTGGTCGGGGCTGCTGAAAAGCAGCCCCTTTTCTCCTAACAGATTCGCATGCTAAATTCTTGATATTTTGATTTGATATGATACAGCTAGTGTTTTATACCACGATTGGTATATCTGCGGGGCTGACCGACCCGGAAAGAAATCTGTTGTCGAGACGGCATAGCAGAGAATTATTAATTTAAAAAGGACAAAGATTAAAGGGGGAAACAGATAATTTTTTAAATATTGTAAAGCAAATAAAAATTGGAATTTTGGGAAATTTTGGTTGGGGGTGCTGCAGCCCCGCAGCCCCTATGAACGAGCCGCCACTGCTTATGCAGCCCACTTACGGAGCTCTATCTAAGGGATCACCTGCGATTTGAATATGACTATCAGTTGAGAACTCTAGAAAAGGGGGGTCTGGGGGTCACCCCCAGAAAATTTTTGATTTTAAGCCCTAAAAAAGTGCCAAATATGCCATTTATGCAGTGTATTTTTTAGTCCTCTGGGGGGGGCACGTGCCCCCGTGCCCCCCCTGGATCCGCTACTGTATCTCTCGTTAAGGTTAAGGGAGAAGTTAAGGATTATATAAGCTTCTTCTATAATTCCCAAATTACTTAAGAGAGGATAACTTCAAACTTTTCAGCATTCAGAAAAATTGACTACCGCTAGTGGACACAAAAAATGACATTTTATAGATCACTTAAAATGTCATTTTTGGTGTGGAAATAAAAATACGCATTAGTTTTAAATAGGTTTCTTATACCTCCGTTTCGAGCACCAGTGACAGGCAAGAGAAAGCTGCCACTTGCTCGGGTTAGAAATATAGTTGCTTAGCTACATGAATAGGAATAACTGTTCAGTGTTCAGGTTATCAATGAGAACCATGAAACTTTGTCGATATTTGAATAGAGTTGAAGTAAACTTTATTTTCAAACACTTGCCACACTTATAAAAAAGATAAGTGTAGTTTCTATAAAATATCTGAAGATATATTATTCAAGCTCGCATTTCAAATTTTGGTGGTACGGGGTCCAAACCATAGAGTTAGTACAAATATAGAGACAGCTTACTCTTCTCGGTAAGGCAACCCTGCATGTCGAAAAGAGTCGGACCTGTGTGAGTGGCGGAAGTAAATTTTTAACATGGGAGCTCCCGTAGGCGGGTGGAATTTGAGGTATAAAAACTGCTCTTCTTCCCAGAAAAATGATGAAAAAAAGAAACCGACAATTTGAAACTGGAGAAAAAGCAATGAAGAATCGTTCAGTGAAGAAAAAATTTCTCTATCTCAATTAGTTTTTTACCTGTAATTATTTAAAATTCCGCGGATTCGGAAAAAACAATTTTAAACTGCATTTTTATAATGTTGAGGGGGGAATTTCTTTAAAAAAAGCTTCACACTATATAAAATGAACCCTCCTGATTCGATACAAGTCATTTCCGATTCGTTTACACAAGTATTTAAGGGAGAAAATTGCTGATTTAGTGGTCGAGGTAGGAACTGGAAGTTGGCAAAGCTTGGTGCTTCGCGGGCGTTTTTGCCGTAGTTTCTTTACGAGTGAAGCCACGCGAAAAACCGAAAACGCCAAAAGAGGGATTTAGTGACCAAGTTGGTTCAAAAAGTCAAGTGTGAGTGGCAAAGCGAAACCGGGAGACCGGTCACGCTTAGAACAGCGGAGCAGATGTTTAAGCTGTCTCTATATTAGTACTAACTCTATGGTCCAAACGATGAATCTCTTTTGTATGAAACACGCTTCCAGAATTTTAAAAGTGGCAAATTGAAATTTGTCCCTCTATATTGTACATACCAACTTCAAAGCTTTTTACCTTTCCCTGATGACAAAGACTATCTACGACTAAAAAATCAAGGGGGGAGGAGAGAGTACCTAGGTCGGTGGACCTTCAAACTCCAGTAGAACTTGGCCTCACTGGGTGCAGTGCAGTGGCAGATCCAGGGGGGCGGCACTCTGGAAAGTGCCCCCCCTTGGAGACCTAAAAAGGTTCTCAAAATGAGTAAAAACCCAACTTTTACAGGTCTAATTTCAAAATTTTTTTCTGGGGGAGGACCCCCATACCCCCTATTAGTATCAAAATAGGGTATTCAGTGTTTATTTTTCGGAAACCCCCAAAATTTTGACGTTTTGGGTCAAAAAGTAAAGGTAATAGTGTTGAAAAGTGCCCCCCTTAGACTCAAAACGTTTCTAAAAATGAGTTAAAACCCTACTCTTACACGTCAAATTTCAATTTTTTTCTGGTGGAGGACCCCCATACCCCCAATGGTACCACAAGGGGATCTTGTTTGGAAAAGTGCCCCCCTCTTGGGGCCGTGCTAGATCCGCGCCTGACTGGGTTAGGCCACATGCATAGCTGTTACAGAACGTGTGACTGAATGTCACGGTCAGCTAAACGCGCGGATGCTAACACCCTCTTGATTTCCCCAAGTAACCTTGGTACTCTTTATTGAGACGCTGAGTCTGCCTTGGCCAGGGCAACTAAGTTTCTGAACATACTGTTTTTAGTTGTATTATTTTACTGGTGAGGATTGTCTGGGGAGTAATATCAAAAATTCGTGATCTGTTTTTCAAGACACATTATCCGAGATCCTTCATTTGAAGTTTCAAAGAATCTCGACCATTTTTGACCAGGCCCAGAAACGTTTATAATTGTTGAAATGTTCTGATTTCTTGCAGGTTTGTCACTATTTTATCGACCGTCTCATTTATGGCTTTTATCATATTAATATCCCCCAAATATTGCTTTTTCCAATCCCCTAGTGACCCCTTTTCAGAAGTTCTTCACCCAGAAAAACAAAGGATATGGTTCCCACAATCTCATTGATAACTCCGAAAAAAGAATAAAAAAAGATCCCTCCCCCATTCTGGCAGGGGAAGGGCTTTATGGGGCGCCCGTAAAGCTTTTTATCTGATTCCCCGGGTCACGTGGCCCCGGGCGCCCCGTAAACATCCGGGCGCGTTTACGACCGCCCCCAACATTTCTCCGCGATTCAGGCCGAAAGATAACTGCGACCGTAGCTTTTTATTCCAAACAATCTGCTTGTGGAGAGGAATCCGGCTGTGCAAAATTGTGTTTAGGGGGGGATTGTCTTAATAGGCTCTTCGAAAAAGAGGAATTAGTTTGTAAAAGGGAAAAAGTTTTTGTTCGGAAGTACTCCCTGTGGCCTCGTGTTTACTTTGAGGTAATTTTAGTGTCGATTTTAAGAGAATTCTTTACCTTTTCTCTTGTTTTTTGTAACGGTGGAAAAGTTATAAACGGCTCAAGGCTTGATTACCGGATAAAAAAATTACCCTTGCATTAGAAAAACTAGGTTGAAATATGGGGCTATTCTGACTAGTGGTCATTTTCTTGCATGGATGACTTGGGGGCACTTGCCCCCCCAGAAGGAAAAAGATATTTGGATAAAATGTCATCTGAAGAGAATTTCTAATAGTCCAGTAACTTGGTGTCAAAAAAGGGGTATTTCAGGAAAAAAATACAATAGTTGTTTTTTCAACGGTTTTATATGTTTTCGAGGGTGCTGAATCCGAATCGGAACTTTGCATACAAAATTTCCTAGTGCTTTTTAAGAAAATTCGAAAAAACCCTGAAATTTCACCTCATTTTTTATTTTTTGTTTGTAGAACGGAAAGTATGGGTCTCTCATGAAAATGTTAAATACAAAAAATAAAGAAGATAAAACAAGCTACAAAATTGTCAATTACAACTTTTTTGTCAGACTAATAGTTTGGCAGCTAGAGCGCGCTGAAAATAGGGCATATTTCGCTCTGGCGGTGAAAAATCCAGGTTGTGAATCCTAGTGAAACTTTGAACTGAACTAGTGTTTCAAATTAATTTTAATAGAATTAATAGAAACTGAATTTTTTATTGCCTAAAAAACCTGCGTTTTGGGGGAGGAAATTCCTAAAGAACATTCATTTTATTAGTAATTATTGGGATAAAAAGTAGGATTATATCATGTAAGACATTATTAAAGTAGTTTATCTTAGTTATCTAAATCAAAATCTGACTTTTTAAGGAAGATATGGGTCATTTTCTGGATTGCGAAATATGCCCTACATTCAGCGAGCTCTAGCTGCCAAACTATTAGTCTGATAAAAAAAGTTGTAATTGACAATTTTGTAGCTTGTTTTATTTTCTTTATTTTTTGTATTTAACATTTTCATGAGAGACCCATACTTTCCGTTCTACAAACAAGAAATCAAAAAATGAGGTGAAATTTTACGGTTTTTTCGAATTTTCTTAAAACGCACTAAGAAATTTTTTATGCAAAGTTCAGATTCGGATTCAGCACCCTCGAAAACATATAAAACAGTTGAAAAAAAAACTACTGTATTTTTTCCTGAAAAAACTACTATAACTAAAGTTTTAATTATGAAGCATTTAAATGTTGCAAAGGGTAATTTTGGCCAAAAAAATATACAAATTATCTTCAATATTTCACTGCAGTTTCTGCTTTTGAGCAGGTTCTAAAAACATTGTTATGCCCCCCAGACGTCAACCCTGGATAATAAAATAAAAATAAACGCAATTTGTGAGTGGTGACCATACTTGAAACTGAGTATTTCTGGTACTATTTCTGAATTGAAAAGATTTGAAGCAAAAAGTTTCTCCTCAAAACGAAAAATTCATTTACTCAGACTTTAAAGCGTCAATTTTTCCTCAGCTCTTAAACTGTAATTCCTTAGCGCAGAGTTTCTCAAACTGTGGGTCGCGACCCACTGGTGGGTCGCGAGTCAGTTTTTGGTGGGTCGCGAGAAGATTTTTAATTTTTCACAAACGGTGTTATTGACTTTTGAATTATCAAACTATTAGTTGAACTTTTGAAATTATCAAACTACCATACTATATAAAAACAATAAAAATTTGAGGAAAAACTACACTACTTGAAGTGGAAAGGAAAATGCAATTAATGTAAATACGTACTATGTGTGTCACTTTAATGTGCCGATAATTCAAATCTAGTCAGTTATTTAAATAAGATTTGAAAAAATATTTAGTGTTTCTCCCCATCCACACTGGGGGGTCAATGCAAATTTTAAGAATTTTCTTGGGAAATGATGCAACTGATGTAATTTATCCCATATTGCTAAAAAACAAGTTAAAACCATGCTGTTAAGGGTCAAATTTTAAAATTTTCTCTGGGGGAGTACCCCCAGACCCCCCTTTTTATTGTAGGGATCATTGTTAGAACACAATTAAACAATTTCATACCCTTGTAACTAAACAGTTGGTGAACACCCCCCCAGTCAGAGAAGTTAAAATTCTGTGGGGAGGGGCATGAGATATTTATCTCAGTTCAGTTAATTATAAATAACTGAAGTCGGTGGGTCGCGTTAGATTTTGTTTCTCAAAAGTGGGTCGCGATGTTAAAAAGTTTGAGAACCCCTGCCTTAGCGCACAACCGAACGAAACTCACTCAAACTCGAGACTCGTTTTGTTAACCGAGGATTAATAAAATCCGCCCGCTTAAATTCGCATCGATTAAACATCGCCCATCATAAAAAAAAGAAAGAGGTAATTAGAAATTACGATGCGAAGGATTAGTAATTAAACGAGTGAGTAACGAGACAGCTGCAGCAGAAGGCTCCCGATGTGACATAGCGGGGCTAATTAGCTGTTTAATTGAGACCAGATGGCCAGGAGTTTTTTATTTTTATTTTTCGGAAAGTTTGTTAGAATCCCTTTTATTTGGAAGCTAATCTGACACTTTTATGCTTTTACTTAATGAGATTTGAATTTGTCTTTCTGTTGTATTTGTGAGATATGACACATGTTTGACCAGATGTGATGGGGAAATTATGACACTAGGTGGTGATATGATGAGGAAAAATGTTGGGGGGGTGTAGACCGGGGGGCACTGAGCTATAAAACAAACTGGAGTGTCAACCTCCGATACTCTAATAAGCGATTGATCATGCCAGCGCGGAAGGTTACAATGCCCCGATTGCTCTCAGCAATCGGGGCAAGCTTGAAGCAAAGTTGGAAGAGCATTTCCCCCTTTAATCCGCCCATGCCTGTTTTTCAAAATATTATGAGCAAAATTTAGAATGGTCGTTTCAATCTGTGCATACAACTGTGCTACCAGATGGAGAAATTTAAAAGAAGATGGAAATCCTTTCCGCGGTGTGATGCGGTTTCAGCACGCTAACTAGTCACTCCAGTTTGTTATATAGCTCAGTGCCGGGGGGTTAAGGTTCAAACCCCTCCCCAAATTATGAAATAATTTTTTTACCTTGAAAAATACAAATAAAAATACAAATTAAGTCGACCAACTACAGGCAAGCTCCCAACAAGGTTGGTCCGGTCCATTTAACTCAAACCACCCGATTCCCAGTATCTGTCAATTTTATTCTTGAATTCGTTTACCCCACTTGAGTTGATAATCATTTCAGGTAACCCATTCCATCTGTCCACTACCCTGTTAAAAAAAATAATACTTCCTACAATCTCGATTAAAATTTGCCTTGTTCAACATAAATCTGTGACCCCTCGTTCTATTACCCGTATTGAAATCTAGTCCCTCCGTGTCCCCTTGTTTTATCATTTTGAAAAGTTGAATTAAATCCCCTCTAATCCTTCTTCTTTCCTCTAGCCTTACTTAACTCATAACTTAAACTGGACAAACAATATTGTTTTAAATTAAATAGTAGCCATGTTTTTCGAACCCTGCTTCGAATCAATCATTTCACGGGGCAAGTTTTCTTTGATGTATATTAGATCCAAATGTACAGAAAATAATTGCTTTAAATATCAATTAAAATCATTAATTGGTAATGGTCGAGTTGCAACCTAATAAGTCCATCAATAGACATAATTTGCAAAAGAAGGTCTTAATATGAGATATCCCATATAATAGAAACTGTCGCAATATCTCATATTGGGAATTTACCCTTTTGAGAAACAAGCGCAAATAAATAATAATTAAAGATAATTTTGAAACCTGCACACATAAAAATTCAGATTTTTCTGAGTAGGAATCAATTAAAAAAATTATGAAACCATTAATTTTGTTTTCTATATCGGTTGTTTAAAAAAAGGCTTTTAAAACTTTCGGGGGTTGAGAGGGTCATAATCAGGGTTGGCAAAAACCCGGGTTTTTTCAATAAAACCCTGAAAAAACCCATACAAAACTGGGTTTTTTTCGGAAAAAGTGTGGGTTTTTTCAAAAATTATGTGGTTTTCTTCTATAAACTAAGTGGGTTTTTTCAAATTTTAGTGAGTTCTTTCTATGTTAAATGTGTTCTGTCAAAATAATGTCAGTTTTTCCATAGTTAAGTGGGTTTTTTCAAAGTTTTTATACTTTGAAAAAACCCACTGTAATTGTAAAAACACCATTTATTTACAGAAACCTGGTTTAAATTTTGAAAAACCCACTAAATTTTAAAAAATATCCTAAACTTTAAAAAAAACCATTCAATATTGAAAGAAATCTATTCAACTTTGAAAAAACCCACAGATATTAAAAAAATCATCCTTATTTTTAAACGCTTTTATTCTACTTGCTTTTGGCGGCGTTTTACGGGTGGAATTTTAAAACTCGATTTTCGGGCACTTCCCGATATGTCAGGGCCCCGAAACTTTACACATCGGTGTAACCCTCATGACACTCCAATGTCTAACCATTATCTAGTCAAAAAACCAAAGGATTAAAATAATTAACGAGTATTTTTAATTAACAGAAAAACCAGAATTTGAGACCTTTCCCAAGGGGCTATTCTCCCTAAACCGTGCACAATTGTTTATAAGGCATAACTTCATTATATTCACAAGTCAAAACGAGAATTGCCCAGTAATTACGATAATTATAGACGATTAATCACTTTTTTTCTTTCCGTATTCATGTACATAAAATTTCAGGCACTTCCAAACGATATAAAGTTCTGAAACTTTGCACCGTGGTGGAAACTCGATGACAATGCAATATTCAATCATCAACTAGTCAAAACCTCCGTTATTTAGGTAATTAACGAGTGTTTTTAGTTATCCTATTAATTCATATTTGAGACACTTCCGTGAAGCCAATGGCTCCCAAACCCTGTAAGATAATATACTAGGTATATAACTACAATATTTAATCTTCAAAACGTGATTTTTTACCTTCCAATTAACAATTAAGATAATTAGCGATTTAAGATAATAACCGCGAGAAAGAAATCGCCAGAAGAGCGAGAAATCGCCGAAAAATCGCCAGAAGAGCGAGAAATCGCCGAAAATAGTCGAGAATGTCGAGAGAAGAAAAATATGCTACTTTTATAATTTATTGACTACTGAAAAGACTGGATGGTACTGTTTGCTCCTTGATACACACACACTAATTCTGAGTTTTTTACGATTGTTTTTTTTATTTTATTGAATGCGAGTGAGCGGATGCGTTTCTTTGTGCGAGGTATTTTTCCCGCTCAGCTTGTTATTATAACGTACCGAGCAATATTAAATACATTTTAATTAACTTTGGAGTTGATTGTCCTGCTGAGTCGTCAGAGGATTGTTCTACTTTGTCAGATATGTGAAAAAATTTTGTTACACATGAAACTAAAATTCCATCCTAACATAACATTAAATATGGTTGAAATAAATACATTTTTTCTTGTGAGTTTTTGTTAAAAAATACCATGACTAAAAAGTAGAAAATAAAATAAGTAAAAAAATATTTTTTAAAAAACGCTTTTATTGAAGTGTTCTAAAAGGTCAAAAATAATTTTTTCGGTTTGACAAATAATTTATTGGGAAGAAGAAAATAACTTTTTGGTAAGTAAAAAAACTGATTTTCTAATCACTAAAAATAAAAGCGTGGGCGCTAGTAATTCTTAATTCACTATTTATTCTAACTTCTTTATTCTATGTTCTATGAGGTTAAATTTACAAAATTCTCATTCATGGGTTTTGAGTGGGATGGATTCACTTTAAATTCTCTATTAGGTATTTTTATTTATATAAAGTTATACATAAATGCCGACGTAATGGCCTAGTGGTAAGATCATCTAACTGCAAAGTTGTACGTCTGGGGTTCGAATCCCCGTTCGTCAGGGATGTTACTGTTACTGTCCTGTAAAAAAATTTTAATTTAAAAAATTACTAGCGCCCACGGTTTTATTTTTAGTGATTAGAAAATCAGTTTTTTTACTTACCAAAAAGTTATTTTCTTCTTCCCAATAAATTATTTGTCAAACCGAAAAAATTATTTTTGACCTTTTAGAACACTTCAATAAAAGCGTTTTTTAAAAAATATTTTTTTACTTATTTTATTTATATCTAGTTTGAACCGTTTGAACTTTAAACGTCCTAAATTTTGAAGAAAAAAAACCCCATTCAATAATGAAAAAACCCACTGAATAATGAAAGAACCTATTTAACTTTTAAAAAAACTACCTGAAATTGAAAAAAAAACATTTAATTTTTAAAACCTAGTTTAAATTTTGAAAAAAACCCATTAAAATTTAAAAAATATCCTTAACTTTGAAAAAACACATTAAACTTTGAAGGAACTGCCAAAATCTTGATTTTTCTTGAAAAAACCCAAAAATGGGTCCAAAATGTGGGTTTTTTCACATGTGTTTTTTTGAAAAAACCCACTGGGTCCAATCCAGCCAACCCTGGTCATAATAAATCCAATTTATTAGCCCACGCCACACACAAAACGTGTCACATAGAGCATATATAGGGAATCACCCTATTAGGCACACATTGGAGCACTTTCTATCGTTATTTTCCTATCGCATTAATGCACAATGCGATTTGCTAGAACAGTGAATTATCTTTGTTAGCTTCGACGGACTATTTTTAAGACATAAACCTTTAAAATTATGAAAAAATACTGGTGATTTTTTAACAAGTGTTTGCCAAGTGCTGTGTTGAATTGAATCGTCAGTTTGAAGAAGGGAATAAGTCCAAAAATGACAAATTGACTTTTTGTGCTCAAAACAATCTCCAAGCTTTGCCCTACACATGGGTGAAAAGAGGGGGAAAATAACTAACCACTATAGGGAGATATCGCCCCTTGAAGTTGTGAAATCGATATCCATTAGGGTGTCCCTTATTTAGGCGTTTTTTCAAAAAGTCGGGGAAACTTTTGCGACACCCCCCAATTTTTTTCCTTTTGGTACCCTAAGACTATGTGCAAAATCTTAAATCAATCATATAATATTAACACGTGCCCCAAACAGCCTTAAGTTTGACAAATTTGACTTTTTTCACTTTTTTTCGAAAATTTTTAAAAATTTGTTTCAAAAATCTTCTGCCGAATAATAGGGATCTAACACATTTAAACAATTTTGTTTGACCGTTTTTCATTGCTAATTAGGCCAAAATGCCCAGTTTCTAACCTAGCCATCAATCAGAAAATCATCAAATTTGTCCATTTTATACTGAGAATAGAAGAATCCAAAGGAAGTGGTAAATGACTTAACACCGCAAAATTCCAAGATTTACCACCATTTGCAGATCATATTGATGTGGAGATAAATTATCTGGAGCTCAAATTAATTATGGGTTGCTTAATTACAGACACCATATTGGATTGCATTAAAACTAAAAAAATTCAAGAAAAACGGTATGGGCATGTTTGATATCTGGTAATGGGAGCATGAGGTTTCTAAATTCAGTTAATACTAATAAAATCCTCTTACACAACTTTTTAAAGCTCTTTATGCAATTGTAAGGGCCATCAGATCTCCTAAAACAAATGCAAACCATGATATCAGAACTATAAATGTTAATAAATTCTATACACACACGGCAAGAGAAATTCTGGAAATAAGTTAATAATAAGACTCCACAGTGTGTCCACGAGTATTTTATTCCGTAAGTTAATTGAAAAACTGAAGAAGATACAAAATTAACCCGCTCTTCGTAATGATTCCGTGAAGATAAGCAATTAACCATATTTATAGAGACGGTTCTTGTATTTTATCATAAATTTATACATTAACATTAAAGTACCTGCAATTCAACAAATTAGGCTCATTAAAACTAAGACACCTATATTGGCTATACGTGAATATCATAAATATTAACAACAGCTTCTTAAAATCATTCCTTCTTTAAAGTCTGTTTTTAAGTTAGAGCTATCCTCTAAGTTTCCTACCTCTACATTCTCAAAGAAGGCTTTGATGGTTTAAAATAATTTAATTTCATAAACAATATTCATGAAAAACTTACTCGAAATCTAAGTACTTCCTCAAGGACGTTTACTGATGATAAGTCAACAGTACGAAAAAAAACTATGGGTATAGTAAAAGAGTTATAGAAACGGAAGTTTATATTTAACATATTCTTACAGCCTCAAACAAAATATCAGTGTTTAATTGTTTTAATGACACTAATTTGTTAAATTGCAGGTATATTTTATGTTTAGGTATAAATTTATGATAAAATACAAGAACAATCTCTATAAACATGGTTAAATGCTTATCTTCACGGAATCATTATGAAGAGCTGGTTAATTTTGTATCTTCAGGTTTTCAATTAACTTACGGAATAAAATACTCGTGGACACACTGTGGAGACTTATTATTAACTTATTTCCAGAATTTCTCTTACCGGTTTTATGTGTATAGAATTTATTACCATCTGTAGTTCTGAAATCATGGTTAGCACTTGTATTAGGAGATCTGATGGCCCTTACAATTGCATAAAGAGCTTTAAAAAATTGTGTAAGAGGATTTTATTAGTCTTAATTGAGTTTAGAAACCTCATACACCCATTACCCGATATCAAACATGCCCATACCGTTTTTCTAGAATTTTTTTTAGTTTTAATGTAATCCAATATGGTGTCTGTAATTAAGCAACCCATAATTAATTTGAGCTCTAGATAATTAATCACCACATCAATATGGTCTACAAATGGTGTTTAGCCATGGAATTTTGCGGTTTTAAGTCATTTACCACTGCCTTTTGATTCTTCTATGCTCAGTATAAAATGGACAAATTTGATGATTTTCTAATTGATGACTAGGTTACAAACTAGGCATTTTTGCCTAGGTAGTAATGAAAAACGGTCAAATAAGATTGTTTAAATGTGTTAGAGCCCTATTATTCGGCAGAAGATTTTTTAAACAAATTTTTAAAAATTTTCGAAAAAATGTGAAAAAAGTCAAATTTTTCAAACTTTAGGGCGTTTGGGGCACGTGTTAATATTATCTGATTGATTTAAGATTTTGCACATAGTCTTAGGGTACCAAAAGGAAAAAAATTGGGGGGTGTCGCAAAAGTTTCCCCGACCTTCGATTTTAAGGGACACCCTAATATCCATACAATGAAAATTCCATTACTTTTTTTTCGATTTTCTCAAAACTTGATTTTTGGACTTATTCCCTTCTTCAAACTGACGATTGAATTGGGTAACAAGCAGGAAATAAACGTTCTAAGCTTGGATTGCCATAATATGCATTTATGACTTTAAAGTTTTGCGGTAACCCCAAGGCTAAAGTTGAGTTACATTTGCTGATTTAAGAGGCTCATCAGTGGCGAATCCAGTAGGGGGGGCTGTGGGGCTGCAGCCCCCCCAGGAATAAGACATTCAAGTTTTGGTAATAGCAATAAAGCAAAAAAGAAATTTCACTACGTTGCGGACATTCGGTGGTGTTACCCAAAGGGTCTCAAAATGAATAAGAACCCTACTTTTAAGGGAAAAAATTCCAAAATTTTTCTGGGGGAAGACCCCCAAGCCCCCTCGAAATTTTGGAATCTAATAGGTACGGTTTTTCCTTGAAATTTTAGGGATTTACAAGGAGTGATCTTCTTTGATGTAACCTAAAGTGTCTCAACATGAGCTAAAATGCCACTTTTAGGGGAAAAATTCTAAAAAATTTCTGGAATAGGAACCCCTAAACCCCCTAGAAATTTTCCAATTCATAATACTATAAACTTTTTTCCTTGAAAATTCTGCCGCTTACAATGAGTTGTGCTTTTTGGGCGGAATCTAAGACTTCAAAATGAGCTAATACACTATTTTGAGGGGCAAATTTTCAAGAATTTTCTGGGGGAGGACCCCCCAGACCCCACTTTTACTTGGAGTTGACATTTTTACACAATTTTGAAACATAGTGCACCAAAATTAAAACCTTACGAAGTCATCTCCTAAGATTAGACCTAAGATCTTCCTAAGATTAGACCCCAGAAAAGATGTTTAGTAACCCCCTAAACAAAAATCTGGTTACGGCACTGGCAACCCCCCTCCCCCTTTCAGTTGCTTACATTAATATTTGAACAGCCCATAATAGCAATAAGGTTATTTGTGAAACTCAGCCCCCCCCAGACCAAAATCCTGGATTCGCCACTGAGGCTCATAATTGAAGAGGTAAAGGGGTCAATTAAAGTTTTCGAAACATAGCCTATGTTTTTTCCCGAGTTTTTTACGTAGGTATACCAAGTTTGGTGCAGATAGGAAGAAAACTGTGGGTTTGTATAAAAGACAAACCCACACACATTCAATTTTATTATATTAGATTGTATGTACTATTTTAATTGTACCCATGTAACTGGACATACCGTCTGTTTTTTTTTTTTTTTTTTTTTTAATTGAATTTAAAATCTCCCCATGCTCCACAGAGTATAACATGGGGCTTACAGAAGTAAGTTACAATCTCAAATAAAAATAATAATCAGAACAAAACAACAGAATCAAAAAACACTTTCAACAAAATTAACAAATAATGTAAAAGTTTCTCTATTAGATATCATAGCAAAAGGAGATGCTGGCCAATTGATGTGCAATTTTCTCAAGGCCAATCTCAAAACTTTTCTTTGGGATGAAAATCTAGGGCAATCATAAACAATATGATGGACATCTTCTTCACCAAAACCACAGTCACAAGACGAAGAATGAGCCAAACCAAAACGATGAAGATACCTCCTGAACCCTCCATGACCAGTTAGAAATTGAGTTATTTTAAAGTTAGCATAGAAATGAGCACAAGACATACGATGGCCAATAGTCGGGAAATATTTCCTTGTTAATTCACCCTTCTCTGAACCACCGTATTCATCTGACCAGGTTTCTATAATGCTCTCCTTCATAATCCTTTTGTAATATGACTTCGGTATATTAGCAGGTTCAAACTCAATACTTAAATCTGTTGCGGAATTAGCCAAAACATCTGCCCTTTCGTTTCCAAACACGCCCGTATGCCCTCGAACGAAAGAAAAATACACAAGAGTCCCATGATCTCTCAAAGATTTTAGTTGCCGTTGTATGTCTGTGATTATATCATTAAAAGAATTTATGTTTTTTAGAGCGTCTAAGGATGAAAGGGAATCGGTACAAATAAGATATTTCAAAATAGGAAAATCTTGCTCCGAGATCCACCTAATCGCAAACTTCAAGCACAAGAGTTCCGCCAAAAAAACAGTGCATTCATCCCTGATTCTAAATTGATAATGCTCAATCTCAGAGCCGTTTGCAAAAACTGCAAATCCAAAACCAACCTTGCCACCCAATTTACTACCATCAGTGAATAATACCAAAGGGAAACCATCAGTAACAGTGAGATTAAATTTTATTATTGTGATATACCGTCTGTTTGGGATACTAAATAAATATAGGGGATCACCATATTGAAGTATGTGTAATGTGTAATTAAAATAGGCGGTTGGACGTCATCAGTTGAAGTTAGTCGCCTTGGTAACGAAGAAGAAAACGTAAGCGGTTCTGCTTTGTTTTTGCACATCAGTTAAGGCAGGGCGTAAAATTAAATTGAAACTTTGAATCTTAATAATTATAAAACAAATTCGAATTAAAAAAAAAACGAAACGACAATCTTTTTGAAAAAATAATAATTGTTTTTTTGTTTGACATTTTGTACTTCTACTATGATTAGTTTTTCTTAAATAACGAAAAAAGTTTTCCGATTATTTCATTGGCTGCTGTGACACGAGTTAGATTCAATGACGATCTTGGGCGGTTGTGGGCTCTTCGCCGTGATGTGGGAAAAAAATAAAATAAGACTGGTGGAAACCATGGCAACGCAAAGGGAAAAGGTGGGGAGACTGGGGAAATCACGTGACTTTTCAACCGCCGATTCTAATTACACAGACTATAGGCATTTATCCCAAGTTGGGGCACTTTCCCCTATTTCCTCTCCATAAATAGTTAAACACTCGGCGTATAGATGACGCTACCAACGCGCATAAGGAAGAGGATGATTTATCTTCAGCTTCTCCGCAGCGGATGCTCCGGTCACGCTTTCGTCGAATCGTGCATTTCCATCGCTATTTATCGCCGCTAATTTCGGCCTCATACAAATGACGCCAAATGATGCCCTTAAAAAAAGACCGAAATCACACGAGCGTTTCGCTTGGGGGTATTTTTATGAGTGAGGGAAGGGGTAATGGGGGATTTCTGTTCTTATTTATGGGGATATTAATTCGAGGTGAGGGGGAAATAAAGGGAAATTTGATTGGAGGGTCATTTGTTTTGCATAGTAAGTGCTCTTACGGTTGAAGATTGGAAATATTCAGTAGGAGGAACATAAAAAACTATTCTAGGAAATAGGAAGATATTTTATTCTTTATAAATATTATATGATGGTATATGTAGTTCGGGTTGAAGTTAAATTTATTTATGATGCAAAAAATTATCGAATTTTTAGAGACCTAAAACCATCATTGAAAGGAAATGTTAAGTGGTATGTACTGTCGAACCAACGATAGTAAAAGGGTCACGTAATTTTGACATACTCGGAGGGGAGAAAGGAAGAAGCTGAGGGGCAGTTGATCGAAAGAGGAAGATACATTTACTCCCTCTAACCTTAGTTATACCCTCTATATACATAAAAAATCAGTATACTTTAAATAAAATAAAAAAAAATCTGAAGCAAAAAATCACGTGATCCTTTTACAACAGTAGGTTGTATACTACTGTAATTGGTTCAACAGTAGTTCTTACAAGTTCAGGGCACATTTAACTTTAAAAAATAACGTTTAAAGAACCATTTATGTGAAAAAAGTTTATCTCTAATGAATTCGTGTTGTCGTCATATACCGAAAGCTATGTATCGTGGATTTTGACTTTTCTGAATTTGGACTTAATTTTTCTCTTTCACGATTCTTGTAATTTTAACTTACTTCAGGGCAATTCCACGGGTAACTGACTGACATTTTTTCAGAAAAACGCTTAGTATTTTGTTATTTTCTTCACAAAAATAAATGATAAAAAAAATACTTTCCACCCAGTTTATTGCTTTCTTGTTGGCTTAATCTAATGGCACAATTAAATTTTCAAAATATGTTTTTATTGATTTTCTAAAAATTTTAAACGACGTGGTAACTGACTGACATAAATGTTTCACAAATGTCAGTCAGTTACCACGTCGTTTAAAATTTTTAAAAAATCAATAAAAACATATTTTGAAAATTTAATTGTGCCATTAGATTAAGCCAACAAGAAAGCAATAAACTGGGTGGAAAGTATTTTTTTATCATTTATTTTTGGGAAGAAAATAACAAAATACTAAGCGTTTTTCTGAAAAAATGTCAGTCAGTACCCGTGGAATTGCCCTTCAACGTATCGCATTTGGTTGAAAGGCTCTTATTTTACCTCAAACATTATCTTTTTTCATGATTAAAAAACTATTATTTTTTTTACATTTGTACCAATTACCTTTTTAATGAATGCCATGGTTTCATTTCAACTTTTTTTAGAAATATAAACGTGAAATTAATATTAATCGCATTAAATTACCCTACTTTTCAAGCAAAAAGAACATTCAAACAATGCACAATTACTTTTCTCTATAGAAATACATTTTTAAAAGAAACTTCTGATTTATAGAGGAACCACCATCATCACTCTGACTCATTAATTCTTCTGAAAACCCGGTGAAGGACCCTTTTTTGTTCAAAAGCCTCCAAAAAAGCGCTGAGTTTGATATTCATCAAAAAGGGTCCCACATATACAATATACACTCTTGATATGTCATCAAATGCAGCTGAAGACGTTTTTTATACACTGAATGTGGCCCCAGTGAAACCACAGAGGACCCCTATCCCTCCTCCTTCCGAACAAAGCGGTGGTTTGGTATATTCGATTCATAAAAGCTGCAGCAGACACGATTGAGCGACAGCTGCGAATGCTAATTTTCAGGATATGCACATTTTTTACAGCGTTGAGGACTAATTCTAGGTTTTGGCCCATAAGCTCTTGCTCTATTAGATAGGATATCGTGTTCTAGAGAGTGGCTTTTGAGGACCGAATCCTCTATAGCTAAGTGGTCCCTCTCTAAGTGGATTTTGAGAAGTAGATAATAAAATAGGTATAGTAAATTTCTCTTAAAAAACACTTTCTTGAATCGCATTCTATTCATTGAAACATAGTATTAGTGGGTTGGTCGAAGAAGAGAAATATGAAAGAAAATTAATTTAAATTTAAATTTATTTAAGAAAAATAAATATGAAATTGTTGTCAAAATATATTTTAATTTGTAAGAAAAGTAATGATAATGTAATGGTTGAAAATAAGATTTAATGAAAAAAATTCCATCCAAAGAAAAAAAGTAGCTATAATATTTAGTAGTAATAAAAACAACAAAAAAGTACTTATTGCCGCATAAGGTTATCGTCGTGTTTTATTAAGTCTTCAATAAACTCTATCTTCTAATTTTATTAAATGAATAAATTAGTTATAAATAGTTAAATTGGTTCAGGACCATATTATCATCAAGAAATTGATAAAGTTTTCTTAGTAACCTATGAAAAGCTAATATTTTTTACCATGCTAATTTTTTAAATATTTACCATGTTTTCGGTGCATGAAAGCACCGAAAATGTGGTTCAACTTTTCGCGACATTTCGGTTGCAACTAATTTGAACCACGTTTGTGGTGAAAGGTTGAAATTTTTTTTAACAGTGTAATACTTCAGTATTAAGTTTCAAATTAAATTTTTAAGTAATACAGTTTTATCTACATCTCTTAATAAACATATCAGTAATCCAACACTCCATTTAGAATTAAAATAGATTGTTTCAGTTGGCCGTTATAGAAATTTAATCTGAATCAACATTGTTAGGAAAATTTTCTCAAAACGTGGGAAACTCTGTCTGAAGATTGGTTTGAAACGACTGATGATAGATTAAATGAGAAGAATTAAATCCCATAATTCAAGGAAAGAATGTTCCAAACCCTAACTCAATACATTTAGAATTTTATTTGAGATTTCTTTAATATTCGGAATCGGATCAATTATATTTTAGTTACTCAGAGCTAATAGTTCAATCTTACTTTGCATTTAATTGGTTATTAGATGCCAAGGAGTAGAAGTAACACTCCAATATTAAATTAAATTATTAAGTATAAAAGTTTTATCTACATGTCTCATTAAATTTATCAATAACCCAACGCTCCATTCAGAATTACAAATTTAGTTGGTTGTGATTAGTGATGGGCAGGTATCGATACCAAATACTTAAGTACTCGATACCTATAGGTATCGAGTGTATTCGATACCCACAAAAGTATCGATACTTTATTGACATATTTCATTTTAAATTTTTCAATGAAGTAATCTTTATAATACCTACTGTAGATCAAACGCAGCCTGTTTCCGTTTTCATTTTGCAACGCTCAAACCCAAGTCGTTAATCATCCGCGAGAGAAATTTGACGCGGCTAGGTTTTTCCCCCGCCAAATCCTTTGCCTCTATCCACCTCCAGGCCCGTAGCTACGGGGCTTTTTGATGGATCACTTTCAGTTTTTTGAATATTAGTCTGATTATGGATAGGCCCTAAAAAAATTGTCCCTTCAGGTTCATTTCCCGACATTGAAAAAAAGTACTCGATACCTAAAAGTATTCGATACCTATAAGTATTCGATACCAAAGTATTCGATACCTATATGTATTCGATACCAAAGTATTCGATACCTAAAATTATCGATTTTGCCCATCACTAGTTGTGATAGAAATTTAATCTGAATCACAACATTGTAACTGGAATTTTCTCAAAACATGTGAAACTCTATCCGACGATATAGCACAAATTCAAGCTTAAAAGGGTCCGGGATAGATTAAATAATGAAAAGAACGCTCAAGGAAAGAATATGTTCCAAACCCTAACTCAATGCATTTGGAATTTTATTTGGTATTTCTCTAACATTCCGCGCTAATTGATCGCGAAAGGATTTCATCTCACGAGCAACACTGAAATTTAATAAAACTCTCTGGAATTAAACCATCCCTTGAATAATCGCATCAAATATTTGTCGAGGAGCAGCCATAATTCAATTACCGTTTGAGTCTTACTTAATAATAACAAAGCCCAGCCTTAATATGTTAACGAATTTCCTTCCATCCAGGAATGAATCGAATATTCCGCGACATAGCGTTTCGGGTTCTTCCGCCGATCTCTGTGCTAATGCTATAATGAAATATTAATTCTACATTTTCATTGCCGCACAGAGAAATTCAATTACGTTAGGGATGAATTATAGGGTGAGTTTACATGGCGGAGATTCGAGCGATGCGGCCGGAAGGTCATAGTAATAGGGAAAATTGGGGTGGGCGATCGAAACAAGCCATAGTCTGGAGAGGATACAGAAAGGCAAGAGATATTTGGTATGGATTAAAAATCCGATACGAAGGAATGGTTGAGGACAAGAGGACAGACCTGATTTTGGAATTGACGAGACTTGGGGTGGGCGATCGAAATTTTCCAATATTTTTCCTGTCCTGCCATTGGTTTTAAGTGCTATGACGTAGTTGTAACGTCATCAGTTGGGAATATACAGGACAGGGTGATTTGCAGAAGTTTCTTTCACGGCATTTATTTGGCACCACAAGGTCTTTGGGATATGGATGTAAGATCGTCCACTAGATAAGGGATTCTGAAGAATAAATTGAGATGACTTACAGCGCCCCTGGCGGTGAAATAAAAAAAGTAAAAGAAATAAAGAAAAAAATTAAAGGAGATAGTCGATAAACCTCACTGAGAGTTATTGTTGCCAGTGTTATGAAAAACTTACAGAAAAAAATTGCATGATAATATCGTGAATATTTGCGGAGATATCAGCATGTGATGAAAACAGCAGTTTTTCAGGCCTCAAAAACAAAAAAAAATTTGCATACATTTTTGTTTGAATTTGGTCTTCATTTTTCTAAAAAAACCCACAAAATTATATAATAACTCCACAGTCGCGTCGCTAGAGACGCTGCATGTAATCCCGCCCTTCAGGCAAATGCGCGTTTCTGTGGGCTCATTAAGAAAACAATCTGAAAATAACAAAAATTCTACCTTCGATCTCAGAACTAAGACTGTGGGTAATCGGGTTATATACATCTCGCAATTACGGACAACCAGCGTTTGTTTTTTGAAAAGGTGCATGTCTGGAAGTCTTTTTTTCACGTCTAATTACAGACTTAATGTCGCTGTTAATTTACTAAAACGAACGGTTCCAAAATGCTATTATCGGTTTGCGCTTTGTGCTATCATTTGGTTCTGGTGAATGATGATGAGCTATTTGAAGGTTTAGTTATGATGCTGATGTCGATTCAAACAGAAGCTTAATTTTAGGCATATATACTTTGACTTGAGAGTTTTTGATATCCCCTGAATAATGAGCTTCATAACCAAGTAGAAATCCTGTTTTTTTGTCAAATTTCCAAAAAATTTTAGGAGGGAGGACCCCCACATTCTCTTTTCTACTTGGAACTCTATTATTTTAAACTTGTTTTTGTATTAAGTTCACCCAAATGCAAATCCTATCAAAAATATAAATAAAAAATTCTGACTAGGCCAGGCTAGTTTTTCTAATGTAGTTTTCTCACATTTGTTTTAAATAGGTTTTTACTGCAAATCGGTTATTAACTTTTTAAATGAACGAAAGTTGTTCACCACAATTAAAACTAACAAAACATGTATAACTTATTTCGAATACATCGTGTCCTACTTATTTCGTGTTCATACATATCGTAAGTCCGGCCGTAGTGACACAGCTGTGACAAGTGGATAAAAAAATTTGAAAACATCTCTAAACCTTTCAGTCCCACCTCAGATTACCGTTGAATCCTTTGGAAAATTTAGGGGTGGCTAGGGTCTTTGTTGCATGATGTCCACTCTAGTGGACAAAAGTTAAAAATTTTTTGCTATTCCGTAAATGCCTTTACAGATTTCATTTCAGTTGTTTTACCTTCTGCATCATTTGAGCTTTCAATGGTAAATCATAGATGGCAGCACCACTCCACAGATTGAAGCCACATCATTTTGAAAATGGCTTCTACCTCTACATGCAGGTTTGTACGATTGCTTATTTTAAATGTTATTAAAAAGTGCTAGCAATTCATTCTAATGTTATATTTTATTCATATTTATTGATTTTAGACATTTTATTTTGAGTATAAGTAAAAAAATGTTGTTTAGAAGCTAATTCTGTTGAGATAATTAGTAGTTTTTCGTTTGTCTACTGTAGTGGACGCCATGAACACAAGCTAATGTTTTCTGTCCACTGTAGTGGACGTCATGAACGTCATCTGATGTTTTTATGACATTATGGGATGGAAACTTTCACAAAATAAGTTCCAAATATCAGAGGGAGGGTCTTATCCACATATTTGCTGCACTTTATTTTAAATAATTAATTTGAATTAAGCATGGTATTTATCTTATAACCAAATTAAAGTTATATCTTATTTTTATTTATATTTCAGGAGAAATCCAAAACGGAAAATTTGAAATTGATCCAGAAAATCCACATATTCATGCACCAAATGTAAAATATATCTATGTATTGATGCAAAATCTGACTGTTTTTACAAATTCCATCATTAAAATTCTAAAAAAATCAAATTCGTGTTAATGTTTATTCATAATGCTTATACGCATACTGTCCACTGTAGTGGACAAACTGTTACTCTTAATTAAAACCAAATCTGAATCAAATTAATTTTTTAAATTATTTTTAAGACTATTTTAAATAGAGAAAACGCATGTATATTCTTTTTACTTCTCCAGATTATTTGTATGCAACAAAGGGTAATATTAACGTCTATATTTCTAACCCGAGCAAGAGGTAGGGTGGGTTGCCCAGTGTGAATGAACAGTCGACCACATAAACTCAAATAATAAGCAACCTAAATATTCTGGAGACCCCAATAAATGGATAATAAAATTCCCCTCCCAATAAAATTCCGTAGTTGTAGCATTTTCCGCATTTTCTTATCTCCATCAGAAAGTTCTATGAATACGATAACATATGATGTCCAATTTTTCTGAAAATCAAAGTTAGTGTCCTTCTTTCAAGAGCTGCTGGCTAACTACAAATTTCGCATCAGTTAAGATACTTTCATTGTTAATAATTGTTGTTTTGTAGTCTAATTAATAGAATTTGTTGTGTTTTTCGCTCAAAACTTTTTTTACTACCTTTTGGACGTCTGTTCTTAATTTAAATTAGAAGTAAATATTTTGAAATTTTTTTATTTGAAAAAGTCGGACATTCCCTTCAGATACATAAGGTTTTAAATTTGAAACTATTACCAAGAACTGGTAAATGCTAATTTATATTAATAAGGCTGTAAAAATAATGTCATGTATTTTGTGTCTTCGAAACGTAGAAAAATAACAGAAATATTCAAGTCAATAATATAAAAATATGTTGCTTATATAACTGTGTTTAACTTCATTTATGTAACTTTTATTATTTTTTATCTTCCTATCTGAATTAAAGAGTTATATGAACTCGAATATAGCATCTTTCAGATGTTTATCAATCCCAACATATTTTTAAACTGCCGAGAATTCCAAGAAATAAAAAAAACATACCCTGACGAGGAAAGGCGGCGATTTTCGTCAACATTCGGAATCGCGCATTGCCGCATCTCGTTCCCATAGCAACGGGATGCCGATGGATACTCTGATGCGAGGACGTCCGCTACATCTTCTTCTGGAGTAAAGGTTCCATTGTTGGGGCAGAAAAGAATTTTTCAATTTTCTCTCGGTTGCCCTAAAAATGAAATAAAAAACGGCTTACATTTTTCGAATTGGCTTCCGAAGAGGATTTCTTCTTCTCGAGACTCGTGTGAAACTTTTTCCCATTTTTTGGAGCTAATACTAATGAAATTTTGCGCCGTGTCTTTTTTTCCCAGATTCAGAGTAAAAGTTCTTTTTAGGAAAAGTTAGGAGACTGAGACGGAGTGTAGTTTTTTTCTTTATTATGAGAAAACCAGATGAGAATACTTCGATGCGTTTCTTGATACACTGTTAAAAAAAAAGAGTTCAACCTTTCACCAGTTTAGTGGTGAAAGGTTGGGCAGTTTCACCTAAAAGGGGTTCAACACAGGCGCGGATCCAGCACGGCTCCAAGGGGGTGGGCACTTCCAGACAAGACCCCCTTGTGGTACCATGGGGGTATGGTGTCCTCCCCCAGAAAAAAATTGAAATTTGACGTGTAAAAGTAGGGTTTTAACTCATTTTTAGAAACGTTTTGAGTCTAAGAGGAGCACTTTTCAATGCTATTACCTTTACTTTTTGACCCAAAATGTCAAATTTTTGGGGATTTCCTAAAAATAAACACTGAATACCCTTTTTTGATACTAATGGGGGGATATGGCGGTATGGGGGTCCTCTCCCAGAAAAAATTTTAAGGTGTTTACTCATTTACCCATTTTTTACTCATTACCCTTTTTGGGTCTCCAAGGGGGGCACTTTCCAGAGTGCCACCCCCCTGGATCTGCCACTGGTTCAACAATAGTTGGAACTGAAATGTAGCAAAAATTTAAACCATGTTTCCCTTCCATGCTTTCCTGCACTTGATAAAAAGCACCAAAAACAAGTTTTGGGTGTTTAAAAAACCCCAAAAATGGGGTTCAACTTTTCGCGACATTTCGGTTGCAACTAATTTGAACCACGTTTTTGGTGAAAGGTTGAAATTTTTTTTAACAGTGTAGGTCATATCGATAAATTATTGTTACTTTTGTATATGTAGGCCTTATTTTGGGTGTATAGCGTAATTTGGTGGAGTAGAAGTTTTTGATTTTTTCGTTTTGGGGAAGAAAATAGCTCTGGAGAAGAAAAGTCAATTCGTCCAGTGCAATGAAACATTATCCAACACGGGAATAATAATGGTCAAAATGACCTTAAGTTCTTTATTTAAGATCGACGAAAATTTATTTCGGGAAAGAAGTTTCAAAAAGAGCATTTATAGAGCTATTTTCTGTAATGGCCAATTTTAGCATTTTCAAAAACAGAAAAAAATGCAACATTTTCTAGTACAAATAAAAGGGTTTTAAATTCCAAACTTACAAAAAGTTTAAAAAAAATTAGTTACTTAATATTTTTTAAAAATAAAAATCGACAATCGATTAAAATTTTAAGACCATTGCTTCGGATGGAATGACGTCAGGTCTGTTTTTTCGAGTCCTTTTCCATAATTTATGTGGAATCAACAATCGCTTTGAATCCATTGTTTAAAACCACTGTTTCGGATTAAATGACGTCACATGCTGTTTAAGTGCCCCCCTTTTATTAAAGTCAAACTTTGTGAAACTGAATTTAAAAGTAAATAAACAGCGCTATTAAAAAATCTTTGCACGTATATTCCTCTCTTGGATATATAATACAGGGTGTTTCAAAAGTCGGTTTCGCGGCATTTATTTGAAACTAACGTGTTCTAGGGTCACGGAAGTAAGGTCTACCCCTAGGTAAGTGACCCTGGAAAATTTATTGAGATGACTTACAGCGCCCCTAGCGGCGAAATAAAAAAGTAAAAAAATTAATTTAAAAACTATAAGAGATAGAGAAAAAACCTCAATGATAGTATTGTTGCCAGCGTTATGAAGAACTCACATAAAAAAGTTTCATGAAAATATCTTGAATATTCGCGGAGATACTGGCATGTGAAAATAGCACTTTTTCAGACCTCAAAAAAGAAAAAGTTCACAAATTTGCAATTTTTTCAGTGTTATTGTGTAGTTTTGTGCTTTTTAGTTGAATAAAGGCAAAACTAAATCAAATAATCCAAAAAAACTTGCAAATTTGCGAACTTTTTCTTTTTTGAGGTCTAAAAAAGTGCTATTTTCACATGCTAATATCTCCGAGAATATTCAAGTTATTTTCATGAAACTTTTTTATGTAATCTTCATAACGTTGGCAACTATAGTCTCACTGCGGTTTTTGCTCTATCTCCTATAGTTTTTAAATTAATTTTTTTCAACTTTTTTGATTTTGCGGCTAGGGGCGCTGTAAGTCCTCTGAATGGATTCTCCAGGGTCACTTACCTAGGGGTAGACCTTACTTCCGTGACCCTAGGACACGTTGGTTCCAAATAAAAGCCGCGAAACGGACTTTTGAAACACCCTGTATGTATGTATCTCTATCGGATACAAAATAAAATAAAAAGTTCCCAAGTTTCCCATTGTTCTTCCTCTCCTCGCATTGAGTGACAAACAAAAATGAACTTTCAACTTTCCCATCCAAAGTGAGCTTTCGGGGACAGTCGGTGGGTGGTAGCGAAACCTCACTTTCCCTTCAGAACACTTCAGAAGACCCCCCTTCTCCGTCAATTCCGTTTCCTAATGAGACAGCGGAACAGAGGGAATAACTCAGTGTCCCAGTGCCCGCGGCCTCCAATCCATCTCATCTTATCATCGGGTCCCTCGGGAGAGGATTCCACCAACTTTTAATTGCGCACGTGCTGTCCAATGGGGAGTTGGAGTCTTCTGGTGGCCAATCAGAGGTCGTGGGGCAGCTTTTTTCGGTTTGCCGGGGAGGAGGTTTCCATCGCTCTCCAGAGAGAAAAGTTTGAGGTCTGGTTTCTATTGAGTCGGTTTTTTTTTGAAATATGGATGCTTTTTTTTAACTGCAAGGGGTCGTCCATAAATAAAACCCAGAGGCAGATAAATAGGGGGGCGATTGTGGTGATCGCTCCCCAACAGATGACAGACCCACTGGGGGTACATTGTGGGGTACTTACACAAATTCTACAAATGTAGGGTCCAAAATGCGTTAAAACAATAATTTTAAAAATTTTGTAGGACTTCTTTTCCTTATGCTCGTACCCATCCGAAAAATTTTATACAAGACTGTATATTATTAGTGTTCTATAAGGCTACATTCAAGCTATAATACAAGCTTGAGTGAGACATGAAAATGAGAGTTAACCCCATGCCCCATGGATAGAAACCCCATCAATAGAAGCAATCAAGTTGAAGCAACATCAGTGAAGCTCTTCCGGCATTTTGAGTAATGCGCACTGTGCCAAATTTAAATAAACCAAGATTATAACCAAAATTATAATTTATTTTCAAACACTATTATTGGTGAGTATTAGTATATTCCATGAAGCTATTCAAGATTAAAATATAAAATTTGTAAGTTACGCTTTCAAATAAGGTATTGTAATTATTGTGAATGAAATTTGTGAGATGAAAAAAAATCATTGTAATATTTTCAGATTGAGGAAACATGATCGAGCGGGTTGTTTGAAACATAAAATTCATCGCTTCAAGAATAGATAAATCTTTGTACTGGAGGATATTTGCGTGTAACTCCCCACCTCTAAAATTTCTATTAAAATAATTAATAAAACTTCACGATAACCAAACTGTTGTGCTTCTGTTGATATTCTGAAATATGGACGATAACCAAACTGTTGTGCTTCTGTTGATATTCTGAAATTTGGAATATATGCTTAAAAGAATATTCCGCTTTGCCAATCTAAAAAAATAAGTCATTTATAAAAATAGATATTAAATAATACTTTTAACAGAATATCTCCATTTTATGGTTAACACAAATTTCCCCTGTAACCCAGCGTCACTCTACAAAATATCTTTTATTTTTAACAGCTATTCAATAATTACTTTTAACAGAATACCTTTCTAAAATTTTTCTTTGTTTTCCGCGCCATTATTTTTTATCGTTTGCCACTACATCGGAGTTTGTTTACATCGCATGAATAAGTTCATTTGAGCGGCAAAAAATTAGCGTTTGTTCTTATTCTGGCGAGTTCTTAGGTAAACAAATTTCTTTTTATTTTGAGTTAAGTTCTTGCGTAAAATTTATTGAAGAATGATACTTACTTGTGAACTGCGTCAATTTATATGCTATTCTAATAACTTAAAATAACTCACGCAGATTTTAAGGCAAATGTCATTAAATTTATAGAAGCTCAACAATTATTAGAATTTATCTTCAGTGTAAATAAATAAAAATATAATTAGCGTTGCCACAATCCAATTAAATTTGCATTGTTGATATTGTAGCGAAGCACTTTTCATCAACTTTTGATTTTTTAATTACATTTTAGTCTGTATATAACCACTTTAATTTTTTTGAATTCCAAACTTTAAGTTTTAACTTTATTTTTAACCGTTTTCTTTTTCTATTTATCTGCTATTTATCGGTGTTCTATTTTTGTTTTGGTTTTCGTATGAAATAAAGTAAATTGAATGTTTATAGTTTATAGTGTAGGTTTTAGGTTATTTCTGCGCCTTTACAATATTATGCTACGATCTTTTGCTCTTTTATGTCACGCAAATAGTAATTATTTTCTTTTGGCTTATTTCTTCTATTTTTGTTATCTCTTTTTTTAAAAATTAATGATATCACGCAAATAGTAATTATTTTCTTTTGGTTTATTTCTTCTATTTTTGTTATCTCCTTTTTTAAATTAAATCATGAGTATTTTTGTACTTTTTTTTATTTTGCTTTATGTCCTTCCTGTGTGATGTGTTTGTTTATGTTAATAAATTTGAATTTGAAAAAATATTCTACGTTGTTGGGCCATAGAGTTAGTGCAAATATAGAGACAGCTAGGAACATCTGCTCCATTGTTCTAAGCGTGTCGGTTTTTCGTTTCGCTGCCACCCAAAATCGCTTTTTTTTGCCTTTGCCAATTTGGCCTCTAAATCCCTCTTTTGGCGTTTATGGTTTTTCGCGTGCTTACTTTTTTCAGTTGTCTCCAACCAGTGGGCCCTATCTAATGTTCTTTTTATTTTTTGAAGGAAAGTTTTAAAAATTTTGCAGCTTTAATAACAAAATATGAATGTTCTAAATCTCATTTTTAGTCGATGCTTCCACCAAAACAATGCTACTCGTATCTCCAAATTTTTTCTGTTATTTTCTTCTTTAGGAAATATATTTCCCCCACACAAAAAACAGGTATTTGATACTATTTTTTGTTAAAACTGTCTTTGGTAATTCTACTTAAAGATATTCTGTATTTTTTTATTTTAATTCGAACAACTTAAAATTACAAATAATTTAATATTTCAAAATGCCAATTAAAACACGATTGCTTAAAATATTCCAGTGACTAATACCATTTAAAAATCCCCTTTATCTTATCGCTATCAAATTAATATTATTCAGAAGAAAAAAAAACTAATATTAAGAAGTGCATGCATTCCTTATGTTTAACTTCATGAAATGTTTATATTTCATACTTCAATTTTTACACTTTTAACTTTTTGTTATCTTGATAAACACTTAAAGAAAAATTTTAAACATTATTTAATAGAAAATTTAAACTATTATTTATAACTTGCAAAAAAAAATTCTTTTATTAAGTGAAAAGTTAAGGAATCAGTTAAGCATTTCACAAAATATTATTTATTAAATATTACCAAATGAACTACTAAAACAAAATAGCGTATTTTTCAGTTAATTGCCAATCAAATTATTTTTGTATTTAAATTTGTTAATTAAATTAAAATATAATAAGATAAAAATAAGTTTTTATTAAAATATAATAGGTAAACTAAGTTAATTTCTAAGCAATCAGATTCGCAACTCTTCACCATTTTTCCTGGAATAAGAGAGAAAAGTGTGATTAATTTAAACAAAAAAGCTCATAGTTCATAAAGTTAAAACCAGATGATGTGGTCCTGTGGTCGAATGTCACAAACCATCACCTGGTGTTAGGAGAGAATTACAGCTGCCCTAGATTCTTTGTACCTTAGATTGGCGGGAAAATCCATAGATATAAGTTCAAGGAATATTCTGTGTCGTGAATTATTTTAGGTAAGATAATATTTCATTAATACGACTGTTTTAAATTAAACGAACACTGGAAGCAAAATTTCTACTCTTAATTCCTCTCTATATATTTTTTCTTATTAGTTTAACAATGCAGTAAGTTAAAAAAGAAGATTCGGTAATGTCCATAATTTTTAAAAATATCGCTTGTTTCTTGGAAAGAAAAGATTAACACAGATTACTTTACTGTAAGTTTCCCCCATCAAAAAATAAAAATAAAGAATTAAAAGAAGATTAGTAGTAAGAACTAAAAAACTTAAATAAAAATTTAATTTAATAAAAACTAATTTGACATTTATGCGTCTAGATGCAGAAGTAGTTCAGATAATCATGGCCTTTACAAATCAAAATCAAATCAGTAAGTTATTTCGAATGACCACATAAAGAAACTACGGCAAATACGCGCGCCAAGCTCAAACCGCCAAGCTTTGCCAACTTCCAGTTTCTACCTCGGCCACGAATTCAGCAATTTTCTCCCTTAAATACTAGTTTAAACGAATTGGAAATGACTCGTATCGAATCAGGAGGGTTCATATCATATAAAGTGAAGCTTTTGTTAAAGAAATTCCCCCAGAAACATTATAAAAATACAGTTTAAAATTGTTTTTTCCGAATCCACGGAATTTAAAAAAATCACAGATAAATAAACTAATTCAGATAGAGAAATTTTTTCTTCACTAAACGATTCGTCATTGGTTTTTCTCGAATGAAAAATTGTCGGTGTCATTTTCTCCTCATTTTTCTGTGAGGAAGAGCAGTTTTTATGCCCCAAAATCCACCCGCCTATTGTTTTGAACTTTTGTTTTCATAATGAAACAAACTAAATTTAAGTGAAATCTGTAATTTTGTGATAAAATACAGTGCTTCAAAAAGTTAATCAAGAAAATTTCTCCGATTAAATCTATAAGCTTGATACATCTGGGGTGGTTCTTTATCCCTTTAAGTCCTAAGCTACACGAGATTATGGTTGAATCCAATGGGAATTTCGGAGCGGCTAGGTCTTAAAGGGATATGATCACTTGTTCCATTATACTTTTTTTTTCACTAATATTTTATTAAATTTAGAGTAGTATTATAAGCAATATATACAATGATGTTTAAAACATGATTGTTTCATAAGTTTTAAGTTATTACTTCTTACTTAACTTTCAAAATTGTCCACCAAGAAATATTTATACAAAATTCCTACTACACGGATTCTCTATACTTATTTAAGTACAAGCGCTAGATATTTCATTATTACAATGAATATTTTTCATTTAAAGATACTAGGGAGCTACCGCCCCCTGCTCGCTATCGCTCGCCAACCCCCGTAAACTGCTGACGCAGGACCTTTTGGATTGCTTCGCAATTCCCCCAAATTCCAACTAGCTGAACTTTATACACTTTATAAACAATTTACAGAAAAAAAAACTTCAACCAACTTTCCAAAAATACGTCACCAAGTCCCCTCCATGAATAAATCTCCCTTAAAAGTTTGAATATATATTAACTACAACTTATCAAAAATTTAAACGAAATGTTTTTAAAAATATTCATCTTAATTATTTTTAATCTATGATTATAAAAATAACTAATTCTGATTGTTTATCAATATTCGGACCAAACAAAAACCATTATTTCAAAGTAACTCGTTAGTATGATATGTCTAGTGTTTATCATTCATATTTTTTTAAACCCAGACTTGTTAAACAATACCGTTTAAGCATTTTAAAATAATAAGAGACAAAACATCACTTGTTTACAATTAATTTCGATAAAATCAGACTAAAAATTATAAATATTGGACAAAAATTGTGAAATTTTAGTATAAATGGCGTACATGTAAGTTTTTAGAATATGTTTTTATCAGTCTTTGAGTGATATTTCATCAAGAAAGTAATTTTTTAAAAGGTGAAAAAACAGGTTTCATCTTTAAGGGGACGCAGTACCATTTTTACCAAAATCTTTAAAATTCTTGTTATATAATACTTCTTTCAATTATTATATGTATTTTCTTCATCTTAAACAGATTCCAAACTCAAAGTATCTTAAAATTCAAATTTTATGAGTTTATTTAAAAAAATTCAAAAATTTTAGAGGTGATTTTAAAATGCTACTTCTCCTACAATAATCGACATACATTCTTGAAATTTGGTTTTCAAATACATCAAACTATGTGTAACAAAAGTTGGCATTGATTTAAGGTTTATAGTGCCCTGAATTCTAAACATATTTGTTTTTCTTGAATCACTAGCTAAAAAAGCAATAAAATGCTCAAATTCTAAATTCAGTAATGTTTATAAAATAATCTACAATGCTCATTGAAAAAACAAATGCCAACTTTTGTTATACATACTTCCAACAATAGTCAGAAAAAATTTCAAGAGATTTGGTCCTATAGATAAAAAGCCTTAGCATTTTAAACAATGAAACAGTGATTCTGAGTAAAAGGACTTTGAAGTTTCCATTAGCCATAGGGACCTTAATACTTTCACATATTAAATCAACTATAACTTGGATATTTTTCAATGAAAAGTTTTGAAAATTCGTACGGTGATAAACAAATGCATTTACATTAGTTTAAAAGAAAAATTTTTTTTTCGAAATTTTGTCAAAACATGGTACTGCGTCCCCTTAAAATATAGCGTCAATCGGTCGTTGTGATTGGATGCATAATAATTTGATTGATAGTACTTGCTTTGTAACTGCGACCTTATCCGTTATCTAAAAAATGGAAATATTTTAAAATTGAGAATTTTTTTGAAAAATCGAAGGGCCTACTCGGAAATCCGGAAAGAATCCGAACAGTTTGATACCATATATGTGTCATTCGGTTCAGTAATTAAAAAGCCTTTCTCTGGAAACCGTTCAACAAAAACTTTTTTTTAGAATAGAGAGATTATCTTTTAAAATTGAATGGTGGCATTTTAACTAATTGTTTTAAAATTTTCAATTTTATATTCAAATATAAATTAGCAATTAGACCATTTGGAAAATTTGGAAATTAAAAAAAACTATATTTAACATCCCTTTTTAAAATTACAGCCTTCGCAGCGTTCTTAAAATTCCTATATGTTTAAAGCTTTCCTGAAGTTATTTAATGTTTGGCAACTAGTTCCCAGACTAGCTAATAGTTGATAGTTAACAATGTTTTGACCACCAGTTGCAGAACACTAATAATTTTAGGAAAGCTTTTTAAACTAAAAGGAATTTCAGGAAACATGGCGAGGCCGAAGGGGCCATCCATAAAGGATGTCACACTTTTTTTGCCCATTTTTGACCCCCTCCCCCCTCTGTCACAAACTGTCACACATCACACTTTCCCACACCCCCTCCCCCTCTGTCACATGTCACGCTCTTAAACCAACAATATGTCTAATACCCGAAATTGAAAGTGCCCGGAACCAACTTTTTTATTTAAGCTTAATTTTCCCCGTTCTTCATAGTTTCATTTCTATCAACCTTTAAATGCCTTTTGAGCGAAAAATAAGTCGATCGTTTTAACAATTTAAGGTTTTTTTTCGTAGATTTTCAGCTGCAGGATGTGATGTCACAAACCCCCTCCCTCCCCCTTGTCACAAATTGACTAACCCCCTCCCCCCTCTGAGCGTGACGTCATTTATGAACGGCCCCTAAAGTTAAAGAACCGATCTCCAAGAATTTTTCGGAAGTTTGGAATTCCACCGGTCCGGCTTGGCGAACCTGTTGGCGAAGATCAAGAAATCGCATCTCAGAGGCTCTGTAACTGTAACCCCAAACACTGATAACTGTCACTCAACTCAATAATGTCCGTCAACTGGGGGAATATTAAAAGTCGATTTTTCTTTCAAGCCGAAGAAAACCGACTGAACCAATTTCTTTCCGCGCGCGATTTATTCTTGTCACATCATCAGTGAAGAACGAATTTGTTTGCTTCTTGTGACACTTCATTTGCATTTGGAATAATACATCAATCTGTTCTTCTGTTGCTCTTCGTTTTGTGTAGTGTATTGACATGGATACCCGTTCCAGAAATTTGTTCCTGATGATCATCGTGGTACTGCTGGTGATTGGATTTTCAGACGCAGCTAGAGGAAGGATTAGGAATCCTGGAAATCGGCGCAGTGAGTTTTAAATATTTAAATTATATCTTGATTTTTGAGTGATTCTTTTTTTATGATTAAAAATTCATTCACTTATCTTTCCGTAAAATTTGATCCAATCACAACCTTGTATGAACTGAAGTCTTTCGATTTGATATTTCAATTAAATATTTTTAATTCATATAAAATTATAAATCACATTGCTAACACGTAAATATCTCTTATTTAATAACATACACCTTGGAAGATATTTATCCATTCCAATATTGCTTCGAGCTTTTATTTAAACTCAAGACAGAAACTGTTCATAATGGAAAACAAAAATATTTGACCACTGTAGTTTTTTGAGACCACAATAGAAACAACTCTATATGGTTGATCTTGAAAGAATAGGATTTTGTACTTTAGGATTATAGGCCTGGCGCTAATCCGTACATTTGGACTATACAGGGCATCGTATTATTTACACATAAAATATAACAAAAGTTAAAGAAACATTGGTAGTTGAGATAGTTTAAGGATTTTTTATTTTCATATATTTGATTATTTTCAGTGATTTAGCGTAAAACCCAAAGTACCAAAAACTTAGAGTAAAATAACTGAAAAAAATGAAGTTAAAAAAGTTTAAAACTTAAAAAGTTAATTATATTTCGAAGTTGTCCATTTGACGCATAGAAAAACTGTGGCAAAAACGTTGCTGGTTAAAATATTTCCACCAGTAAAATAAAAGCACGAAAATCAACAAGATGTTCCAAAACTTGAATGCCTTGAGACCTTGATTTAAGAGAAGAGAATCCAACACCTTACACAAAAGTTTTTTTTAACAAGTTCATAAAAATAAATAATACTACGACATGTATATTATAGGGGGTTTTCTAACTTGATTTCGCGTGCTTTTTCGTGATTATGCTTAGTGAAAATAGCCATTTTGTTCCTTAGAATCTGTAGTTTACGAATCTCGATGGTGGACACTTCGGGTCTGCGCCAGGGGATGGTGAGAGGCGCAGAAGTGGAAAATTGACGAGTTTCAATTTTGTGTTGTTTGGAGTCAAAATGGTTCCTTTTACTTTATTAATTTGCTCAAATGCTCCATAATACGAGAGAGGCGAGGGAGGACTAACGGGACATAGAGTTTGGAAAGAATCAGTTCACTCCAGTAGAAGGGGTGGAAGGATAAAGTGGAACGTAAAAATTTGTAAGCCTATTTTCTCTGAGGCGCAGGCTTATAGTCGTCCATTAACGTAATGAAAGGTGCCATTCTTTTCCTTATTTTCAGGCGAGAAAGAATTGCGATAGTAGAAATCTGGCAAAGCTCACTAGGGGTAGGGAGAGGGGCAGGAAAAAATTACGAAAATCAGCAATATCTCCTGAAAAATAATTTCTTTTCTGCACCAACTGCGGTTGAATGTTTTGTAAATTGACACCAAAAATGGGTAAAATGCATTAAACCGATTTTCGAACGATTCTTCTACTTAAAATAGGGCCTGAGAGGTGTAGAAAAAAATAAGGGGAAATTCTCAACTTTTAAGTCTTTTAAAAACTTATTTTTCCTCCTGAAGAAGCACTAATTTCAGGCTAATTTTTCCCTTTATACACTTAAGAATACGAAATACCATTGTAGATATCTGGGACCTGCGATTAAGGAGGGGGACAGGGGCAGAAAAAAATATTCCTGTTTTTATACTCTTCGTGGGAGTAAAATTCAAAATTTTCTACTTTTAATAAAGTCATAAATGGTGCAAATAAAGAAGATAGATACCTGATATGTCTAACAGCCCGTTAGAAAAGAGTTCCTCCCATTGGAAGGCGAAATGGAAGGGTTAAGCGGAACATAAGGAATTATATGGGATGTTTTGAAAAAAATTGTGTCTATTTTAGTGAAACAATGTAGAAATCTATTTGAGCAGGTTCTATGTAATCTGTAGAACTGGAAATGCGACAATAAGTAACTTTCATTCTCGACCGAGGATAATAATTGGCGCAGAAAAAAAGTTAAAATTATACTTTACTGAGAAAAAGAGTAATTATCCTGTTTAAAAGGTTTTATGGACTGAAATTTTTGATTGGGGTCACTCAAGGTGGTCTATCCTGAGAAGCATAAACTCATCTTTGGGGATTGAATGGATGAAATGGAATACTAATTCGATTTTTTGACAAATGGAGTGAAATTTCTTGGAAGAGAGTGATAATAAACAAATCGATTCCTCTTTCCAACTCTCTAGAATGGGTTACCCGACAATGAAATTTGGGAATCAAGACAAGGGGTCGTGGTCGGCGCAGAAAAATTTTATACATTAAATTTAAGTTTTTATAATTGTGTCTAAATAAGATAAAATATCCCTAAAATAAGAAATTTCATAGCAGATATGAAGGAGACCCATGTTAAAACTGTTTCTTGGAGGGTAAGAGGATAAAATAGAATATTAGGGGATATTACATTTTACTATTTTACTAAAAAGTTAGTATTTCTCGCAAAAATTGCATTAAAAGGATTCGATTTTCCAATTTTACTCCATGGAATATGATACGTGTAAGATAAATCTGTAGTATTAGGCAGGGGAAGGTTAGTTGGGCAAAAAAAACCTGTAATTATTACAAAATTAAGGCAAAAAACTTTATAATATTCTAATTTTTTGAGAAATAATTAAATGTCTTAAATTTGTAATAATTACAGGGTTTTTTGCCCAACTAACCTTCCCCTGCCTAATACTACAGATTTATCTTACACGTATCATATTCCATGGAGTAAAATTGGAAAATCGAATCCTTTTAATGCAATTTTTGCGAGAAATACTAACTTTTTAGTAAAATAGTAAAATGTAATATCCCCTAATATTCTATTTTATCCTCTTACCCTCCAAGAAACAGTTTTAACATGGGTCTCCTTCATATCTGCTATGAAATTTCTTATTTTAGGGATATTTTATCTTATTTAGACACAATTATAAAAACTTAAATTTAATGTATAAAATTTTTCTGCGCCGACCACGGACCCTTGTCTTGATTCCCAAATTTCATTGTCGGGTAACCCATTCTAGAGAGTTGGAAAGAGGAATCGATTTGTTTATTATCACTCTCTTCCAAGAAATTTCACTCCATTTGTCAAAAAATCGAATTAGTATTCCATTTCATCCATTCAATCCCCAAAGATGAGTTTATGCTTCTCAGGATAGACCACCTTGAGTGACCCCAATCAAAAATTTCAGTCCATAAAACCTTTTAAACAGGATAATTACTCTTTTTCTCAGTAAAGTATAATTTTAACTTTTTTTCTGCGCCAATTATTATCCTCGGTCGAGAATGAAAGTTACTTATTGTCGCATTTCCAGTTCTACAGATTACATAGAACCTGCTCAAATAGATTTCTACATTGTTTCACTAAAATAGACACAATTTTTTTCAAAACATCCCATATAATTCCTTATGTTCCGCTTAACCCTTCCATTTCGCCTTCCAATGGGAGGAACTCTTTTCTAACGGGCTGTTAGACATATCAGGTATCTATCTTCTTTATTTGCACCATTTATGACTTTATTAAAAGTAGAAAATTTTGAATTTTACTCCCACGAAGAGTATAAAAACAGGAATATTTTTTTCTGCCCCTGTCCCCCTCCTTAATCGCAGGTCCCAGATATCTACAATGGTATTTCGTATTCTTAAGTGTATAAAGGGAAAAATAAGCCTGAAATTAGTGCTTCTTCAGGAGGAAAAATAAGTTTTTAAAAGACTTAAAAGTTGAGAATTTCCCCTTATTTTTTTCTACACCTCTCAGGCCCTATTTTAAGTAGAAGAATCGTTCGAAAATCGGTTTAATGCATTTTACCCATTTTTGGTGTCAATTTACAAAACATTCAACCGCAGTTGGTGCAGAAAAGAAATTATTTTTCAGGAGATATTGCTGATTTTCGTAATTTTTTCCTGCCCCTCTCCCTACCCCTAGTGAGCTTTGCCAGATTTCTACTATCGCAATTCTTTCTCGCCTGAAAATAAGGAAAAGAATGGCACCTTTCATTACGTTAATGGACGACTATAAGCCTGCGCCTCAGAGAAAATAGGCTTACAAATTTTTACGTTCCACTTTATCCTTCCACCCCTTCTACTGGAGTGAACTGATCCTTTCCAAACTCTATGTCCCGTTGGTCCTCCCTTGCCTCTCTCGTATTATGGAGCATTTGAGCAAATTAATAAAGTAAAAGGAACCATTTTGACTCCAAACAACACAAAATTGAAACTCGTCGATTTTCCACTTCTGCGCCTCTCACCATCCCCTGGCGCAGACCCGAAGTGTCCACCATCGCGATTCGTAAACTACAGATTCTAAGGAACAAAATGGCTATTTTCACTAAGCATAATCACGAAAAAGCACGCGAAACCCATTTTCGTGAAGTTAGAAAACCCACTATTATTTTGAATTTACTTTTGGTCATTTGTTTCTTGTCCCAAAAAGACTGACACATTTTAAAAATAAATTACTGATAACTAAAAATGATAAAAATACGCGGTTTTTTGTTTCCTGTGGGACTCTAATACTACATTCCATTCACACATGAAAAGTTAATCTAGTTTAAGTGCTAATCTAGCTTAAATATAGCATTATGACAATGCTATATTTAAGCTAGATTAGCACTTAAACTTTATCTTTTTGAGTTTATCTTTTTTAGTTATTAGTAATTGATTTTTAAAATGTGTCAGTCTTTTTCGGGACAACCTTATTGTATATGCTCTTACTCTTACTGAAAATCTACTTTTTTTTGTAAAACTTTTACTCAACCGGCTGATTTATAGCCTTTCAATGTATACAATACTCCTTACTACCTGCATGTAACTTCATCATGAAGTTCTCCAGCTTAGATCTTAACCATTCTAATCACGTCGTAAAAAAAGTCCATCGGTATTCAATTATTCAAAAGATAAATATATACGATGGCATATTGCTGCCTTTAACCACCCATAATATACGTCTTAAGATAGAAAAAGCTCGGTTTTACTTCTATGTTACGCTCAATCCTGGGCCCGCTCTGCCATTAGTCACAGGAACTTCGTGATCTCTACATCACAAGAAAAAGATGAAATCTCCTCAGAGAATAGGTCGGACCTTTTCATCATGCCTCACGATCCAATCAATTTCAAACCGGCCTCCATTTAAAACAATAACATGGAGCTTGGGTTGATGCTTCGTGATCGTGTTTTCAAAGTTAAAACTCCATTTAAAAATACTAGTAAATAATAGGACTTTACTGCACTGAGCTATAAAACAAACTTTGTTTTGTTTGTTTTATAGCTCAGTGCTTTACTGTGGAGTACTATGTAGTCTTGCTTGTAATCATTGCTTGTTTTCATCATCAAACCAGTTTGAAAAAACTTACTGAGGATAGTATTACAGGGGTTGTTAAGCTATCATGATGTTTTTGCCATGTTTATTATCATTAAGAATACAGAAAAGTACTGACGACCTAATTAATATAACAAATAATAGTGAAAAATAGCAATTTTTAAAAATTGAACGTGTTTTGTAAGTTATTCATAAGCTACACCATGAGATTTGCATAAAGTTAGATAAGGTTGCCTCTTACATACTATATAAGTGGTAAAATTATACCATAGGTGGTATCTTATGGGAGAAAATGTTATAGAATTAGTTTTTTTACTTATTAGATATAACTGGAATGATATTTTCCATTCTCCAATGATATTTTTCCATAAGTGGAATGGCGATTTTTTTATGTATAAATGTATTTATGAGAAGTGTATTTACGGATAAGTGTATTCACTGAAGTTTTAAAAATGGTCATTGGGTGCTGTAAAAGTAGATTTCGTAAATAACGGGAGCTTTTTTATATGATGTTCACTATAAGATTCTGTATTTTTTTCTAGTTCGTTTTCTTCACGAGGTTTCCTTTAGTTCTGATTGATCTTTTTATTTTGATGTAGTAACCTATGTGTATATTTTTGTAACATCGCATATTGGCAAAGTGAATTAATATACTTGTGTGGGAGAATGGTTATTTTAATTGCAATTATGGTTATATGGCTACATTGGATCTATTATATATGCACGGGAGGGCTTGAGAATAATTCTGGACCCCTCTTGTAATAAACTTCTATATACGCCAATGGTCGTGCTTGACTATCTTTATTACATCTACTGCCGACAGAAAACTTGATATTTAAGAAAGATCACAAGAAACTTTCTGAAAAATAATACATTCTTAAAAGTTTTCTCTGGCTGTCTTTTCAGTGTAAATACGATATAAAGAATAGTGTGACCGAACGTCTGGGAAATAATCAATTTTTAAAACCAGTCACCGCCCCGAATGGTCCCTGTCATTCAGAAACTCCCATCAGGGGTCGACCAAACATCCCAACTCGCAGAAAATTCTAAAGGGGCCGTTCAAAAATTATACGAAAGCACCTAAGGGGAGGGAAGGGGGTTTGCTCTTTGCTTATTTTTCCTGACAAGGGGTGATATGAGTGATGCTTACGTAGGATACTGCATTTTCGAAAATATCTTGTTTCTTGCCCAAATAATTTCAAAACTCAACCAAAAATAAATTTTACAAAAAACTAAATTAGGAAATAGGACGTAAGCACTTTTTCTGGGGATGGACCCCTAAAAACTTTTGATATTTTAACCCCGAAAAGTAATTTCGACTCATTTTTGAACCCTGGTGCAGCGTAGACTTTTCCACTGGCTGTAATAAAACGATTACTGCTAGGCTCCAGCACTTGCGGTTTAGGGGGAGATATCGGGATATCTCCCCCTAAACCGCAAGTGCTGGACGCCTAGCAGTAATCGTTTTATTACAGCCAGGCACTGGCTGTAATAAAACTTTACGTTGGCCCTGCGGGTTACACCCAGAAAGACAGCTCCTAGTATAAGTCACCTATAATATTCAAGGAGAAAAAAACAGTATCCACTAAAAGTGATTTCAAAATTTCGGGGGGGGGGCGGCAGTTTCTTACGTAATTATGGTGGGGGTGTGGGTTTGCATATCTGTGCTGACAAGGGGGGAGGGGGTTAAAAATGACCAAAAAAGTGCTTTCGTAATATTTGAACGGCCCCAAATGCAAGGTCTATTATGTCCAAATGTGATTCCTGATCTTCACTTTGTGTACAATCCCCTTAGCTAGGCTGTGAGGGGGAGGGCGGCGACAGCGGTGCTTAGCGCGAGCTGCAGGGGTCCTCTCCGCGGGGGGCCGAAAGGCGATCCACGCCATTACCCTCGCCCTCCTACGCTCTGTTATGTGACGGATGATGAGAGACAATGGTGATCGGTCACTGTCGCGTTAACGTGGGGAGGAATTACGAGGTTATTACTGCACAAGTGGTATGCTAATGATCTTCTGGAGATTTGTTTTTCGATGGACGAAAATATTTGAATGGGTTGTCATCTTCAATTTTTTTCAGCCCATTCAACATGTTGTTGTTGTTGTGAGAGGTTTTAAAATTACGGTAGACACTGAAAATATCTTTAATTTTTTTTCAGCAGATCTTTCTTTACCCACACACTTTAAATTTAGTGTGCATGTTTATGTTTTATTATACTTAAAAAACAAATATAAATTTTGGCTTGATTATTTGCTCAGCATAAATGAAACACGTTTTTAATTTTTATGGAGGAAAGGGTAAAAAAATTATTACTCTGAAACTGCTGAAGCCATTCAGGAATTCCTTACTAAAATTGAAAAAATGTGTTTGATTTATGTTGAGAAAACAATCAAGCTAAAAAAAAGAAAACGTTGAGTGACTTAGTTTATATATAGTCTGTTCATTTAGAATAGGCGCCTGAAACAGGATCAATAACGCCTAATAACGCTCAACAGGCATTTTTAGTGATAGATTCTTTTACAGTATTTTAACTACTTGTGTTTAGGCTGCCTTATCATTGCATAAGAAATTTTTTCGATGATAAATACAATAATAACTGCTACAAATGCATTTCGTCCCCAGGGGCCTATTCTAAATGAACAGACTATAAAAATAGGCATCTTTCGGGCAAGCTTTTGGCATTTTTTAAAAACCCATCTTAAATTCAGCTTTAGTGCTATACTACTGTACCTACTGTACATACTACTGTACCTACTGTAGATCAAACGCAGCCTGTTTCCGTTTTCATTTTGCAACGCTCAAACCCAAGTCGTTATCATCCGCGAGAGAAATTTGAAGTGGCTAGGTTTTCCCCCCGCCAAATCCTTCGCCTCTATCCACCTCCAGGCCCGTAGCTTCGGGGCTTTTTGATGGATCGCTTTCAGTTTTTTGAATATTTGTCTGATTATGGATAGGCCCTGAAAAAATTGTCCCTTCAGGTTCATTTCCCGACATTGAAAAAAAGTACTCGATACCTAAAAGTACTCGATACCTATAAGTATTCGATACCAAAGTATTCGATACCTATAAGTATTCGATACCAAAGTATTCGATACCTAAAATTATCGATTTTGCCCATCACTAGTTCAAATATAACGTGAACGTCCAATGGGGTAGTGGTTTACTCACTGTTTATTTTTCCTGACAAGGGCGTATAAGTTATGCTTACGTAAGATGTTTCAAAACTCTGTATTTTCAAAAATATCTTCTTTCTTGCATTTCAAAATTCAACCAAAAATAAATTAAAATTTTATAAAAAAACATGTAACGTATTTGAATTTTGAAGGGACCCTTTAAAATAATGTTACAAGAAATTCAACCCTCAAAAATATCCCAAAATTAAGTTTATTTCAAATATATTTTCCCCTTAAAAAATAAATAGTAAAGATTGTCAAAATCTTTCTGACTTAACACAATACAACGGTCAACGTGGAAATCACATTCCAATCTGGAACATTGCTCTCCGACAAGAACAACAAAACCATCGAAAGCACTTCACGACGGAAAAAGAGAGCACTTGGGGGGGAGGATCTTCCGCCGCCAAAGACAGCAGAGCAGTTGACATCCATCTGAGAAATGGACATTTTTGGCATGTTTCGACAGCGGCCACTTCAAGCCGGCAATTGCGCTAAGTGAAATTTCGTGTCACGAGGAAATCAAAAACTCATATGTCTTGAAAGAGACCCCTGCAGCAGAAAAAGAATCTTTGTGGGGATCCCTCGAAAGAAAAAAAGATCCCTTCTTATCTATATTCCTCCTCCAAGAGAGCGTTTCTTTCGAGCTTTAATGGTTTCGTGACTTAGTTTCAGAATATTTTACTTAAGGATCCCTTGTGTGAACCTTGGAGATGGGCGATAGACAGTTAGCATTAAGATTAGGGAGATGCGTATTATGTTTCCAATTTTTTTTCCTACTTTTAGATAGTTTTCAGTTTTTTTATTTGTGAGTGACTAAGAAATGCGGTTTTTCACTACTTGGCTATATCCTCCAAGCTATCGTTTGAGATATTTGAGAGTTTATTTCGATGCGTTGCGGTTGCAGATAATGTTGTAGTGTAGATATATTAAACCCGTTTGACATTTTTTTGAAACATTTAAGCAACTTTCTCTAATGTACGAAACTAATTTTTCTCGATTAAAAAGCTATCAACACATTCCAGTTTGTTGAGATAGTCGAAGGTCTTTTTGTATTGTAAGGATAATGTTGTATAGCGAATAAAGTTGTAGTATCTGATTAATATTTTTATAGCCTTAAGTTTTCAACGTTTTTTTTGTTACACTGGGAAGAGTTATTATTTTCTGGCGCAGCACCCTTTATTATTTTCTGTTATTATTATTATTATTTTCGTTAATAATAATAATAATAATAATAATAATAATAATAATAATAATAATAATAATAATAATAATAATAATAATAATAATAATAATAATAATAATAATAATAATAATAATAATAATAATAATAATAATAATAATAATAATAATAATAATAATAATAATAATAATAATAATAATAATAATAATAATAATAATAATAATAATAATAATAATAATAATAATAATAATAATAATAATAATAATAATAATAATAATAATAATAATAATAATAATAATAATAATAATAATAATAATAATAATAATAATAATAATAATAATAATATTTATTATTATTATTTATTATTATTATTTCGTGCGTTATTATTTTCAGGCGCTCTTTAATTCATTCAGGTATAAAATAATAAAAATGATTTTTTATGTTTTGAAAATGGTAATCTTTCAGGCAAGTGTTTGGTAATTTTTTATAAAACGCATTTTAAATTCCGTTTTAGTGCTATACAGTGATTAAAATGGAGTTAATGGAAGGAATTAGAAAAAAAAGAATGATTTAATAAAAATAATTTTTAGGAACTTAAGGTAAAATAACGTTAACTAATATTTTTGTTAATTTTACTCTCGTAATTTAAAAAAATATAAAAATAGCAAAAAAAGCGTATTCTATGAACAATTATTTACACGAAGTTAATAAACCGTTTACCGAGCAAAAATGAAAGCGCCCGAACAGGGACTCGAACCCTGGACCGTTAGGTTAAAAGCCTAACGCTCTACCGACTGAGCTATCCGGGCTCAATATTTGAAGGTGCGCCAAGCTTCAAGCCAAAGGGTAAGCCAAAAGTTTCGTGATTCGAGGACCTTGAAAGAGAAGAGAAGCAGGGAGAAAAAGGTAGCTGCTCAATTCACTTTTCCTCACTCTCTCTTCCATTACGATTCACGATGACTATGTCACGATTCGATTCACCAGAACGTTTAAGAATTGAAATGACGGAGTGCTTTTTTAAGGGGCCATCCATAAATTTTGTGGCAAGAGGGTTATCATTGAAAAGGAACTAATAAAGAAGTTGCATGTGTCAGATTTTCAAAAACAAACAAGTGTTCCGTATGGTTTTTTGTATGGTAAAATGAAATATCTAGTCAGTTTTTCAATGTACAGGTAATTAAATATTTTAATTTAAAAGTCGAGAAAAAAACACGTGACTGAAAACGTTTGTTGTTTAAACTGTAGGATGACGTCAACAATAATACCATCAACTCCATTGCTTTACAACAATGCCTATTGTAAGATGACGTCACATCCAAACTCTTGGCGTTTTCGCGCGCTTTTAAAAAGGGGATTTTTGTTAGTTTTTTTGGCAATCAAAAAATTTCTCGATCGGCCTCAAATTTTGGGTAGTTGCTTTTTTTTGAAAGAAGAATCGATTAAAAAAATTTAAAAAATCATGCAACTTTTTTTTTCTGGAAAATTTAGTTTAAAAGAGACATAGTTATAAAATTCATAACTGCAAAATAAGATATCACTTTGAAATTAGAAGGTTTGGGGGGCACTTAAACTTGAATAAAAACAATGGTCCCAGATTCTTCCTGAAAAAGATTGAATAATCGTATTCTAATAAGGTATAGGGGGTTTGGGTGGGAGTCGTCACCCCGAAATTGTTACGAAATGTAAGCCAAACCCCCACCCCCGAGGCAGGTTTTTACTCGTTTTGGTACACCTAATCCGAATTTTGGACATTACGATTTCGAGAATTTATTGGATTTTATGGAAGGAATTTTTGCATTTTTACGAACTTAATAAAAATAAAGTTGTAAATACTAAAAGAGTTCCAAGACCGATGGGGGTGTGGGGGTTTCTCACTGGTGATAATTCTCTCGTTCCTTTTTTGGGGGGATAAAGTCCCCTAGCCCACCCATGATCCGTCAGTGGATGAAGGGAATATTTATTATTAAAATTCGATGTATTGATTTTTAAAACTCAGTAGTTTCACGCTGTCATCATTAGTTGGAACTCGGTCGTGTCGTGTGTGCACTTTGATCAAAATCGAATGCTCCCCTGCCCCAGATAGAGGGCGCTTCCTGTCGCCTTCTCAGAAAGGGGGGTTTCCGCTATCTCCCCTCAGCATCTGCGGAGGAGAGGAGACAGCTCTCTCTCTGGAAATGGAAATTTTTATCTGGAGGGTTTTTTTCTTTTGCGTGAGGGGGGAGGTAGTTAATTGACAGGGAGTGGTTTATTTGTTTGTTGTGGGGGTTCGGGGAGATAATTTTTGGGGACAATCTCTAGGTTGTTTTCCTCCAAGACGCGCGTTGTTTGTTGGATGGTGAGTGAAATTGTGCTGGTCAGGTAAACACTATTAAATAGGCAACTTAGGGCCGTGTGGAGAGTAGGAGAATCAAGGGTTTACTCCCTCCTGAAATTTTGACGCCAATTTAAATTTACTGTTTTTCCCCTTGAAAATTTTGTGGTTTACAAGCAGCAACAATCATTCTCAATTACTACAACTCCAAAAATGAGTCAAAAAATTTTTTGAGGATCTAATTTCAAAATTTACTCTGAGGGAGAACTCCTAAACCCCCTTCAAAATTGTATGTAATGGATTTTTTCCTAGAAAATTCTGCTGCTTACACAAGAAGTGGTTCCCTGTTGGTGTTCTCCAAAATAGTTTCTAAATGAAATAATACACTTGTTGAGTTTAGAAAACATTTTTTTGGGGGGTAAGGACCCCTAACCCCTCGAAATTCTGACGTTCATTTATGGTTTATTATTATTCCCCTTGAATGTTCTGAGATTTACAAGAAGCTTTTCCTTCAAAATTTACCCCAAACCCACATTTTTACTTGGAACTCAAAGCTCCCGTTGTAAAACTCTGACAGTGATTTATTTAGAAATTGTATTGAATTTCTAAATTTAAAAGTAGTGTAAAATGACTCATTTTGAGATCCTTTGGGATACACCCGAAAAGGCCAATTCTTTAATGTCACATAATTTTCAATGAAAGAAAACAATAGAAATTAATGTCGAAATTTCAGGGGGTGATACGTCCCTACGATTCAATCCCCTCTCGAAGGGGCTTTAGACTAGGAGGAATGAAGTGAAATGAATAGGAGCGTACCAAACAAAGAGCGTTCCCAAAAGCTTTCCTTCGAATTCGATGGCAAGACGAGATGATGGGATTAGGCCTAGTGAGGCTGATCTACGGGGTTGATAACTTTGATGGGAGGGAAAGAATGGAAGCTCTGTGTTGAGTGACCCTTAGGAAAAACAGCACTTGTTGCCCCGATTTTTTTTTAAAGAGAAAATATCAAAACATACATTTTTGAAGTAAAATGTTTTAGTGAACGTGAACGTTAAAAATGCGAAAACTGGGCTATAAGAATGATGCAGTTTTAGTTGTGTTAAGTTTTTAGAGGGTTTATATCTTATAAACCGACTAATTACGATATGAAAGTAACTATAAATAAATTGTATGGAGACGGCTTGTAAATTTATCTTTATGATCTTAATTCTTTCCGGCGTAACATAAATTAAACTTCGATGGGGGATAATATGGAGACATTAATTTAGATATTTTCTGTGGTTAAGAAAGGAAATTTTCTGACTTACGGAGAAACATTAAATATTCTCTATGTACAAAAAAAACAACCTCCAAAAGAGCTTATTTTAAAATTTTTAATCGCCTCATTCATATAAAATTAAAGATCAACTTCAACAATTTTCGACTGACTAGTGCCATTACAAAAAAATCACCCTAAATATCCTTGAAGCACAGAAAAATCTATTCCTTTCGAAGTAAACTTCAAACTCATTCTAAGTAACTCTCTATCATCAGAGTTCCCTTCGAGTGAAAAATAAAAAAAGATGCCGAACAAACTAGAAAAAAGTTCTTTTCGTCCTAGAAATTCAGCGAAATCCAAGGAAGCGGCAGTCCTTCTCTTCCTATTAAAAAGAAAAATCCATGTTCAGTACGTATTAATACCCAACAGCCTCCGTAATAGTCACGATCTGCCCACATTCGAGGCCCTCTGGGGGCAATCTGATTACGCTTTAACTGCAAATTAAATATTGATTCCTTAAAGGAAAACCCGGCATCACATAATAACGGATTATGTATCGGAAGAATTTCAAAGCCCTCTATCGTTGTAAAAGTATCATTACATTTTTCCCTCCAGGTGAAAAATCCTTTTCTTGTTATTTTCTCAGAAGATTGGAGGATCAGAGATCAGAGAAGAGACGCGCGTGGGGATCATAACCTATTCATGAGTTTCATTTTTGGATGGAAAGTCTCCTTTGCTTCTATCTCTCTCTCTGTTGTAATATAATTATTATCAAAAAAGTTAACTCTGGAGAAAAGGAATTTTTTTTGTATTGATAGATAGATATTTTATTTTCGCGATACGCGGTGATGAGCTGAATAAATAAGCTGTTGTGTTGGAGAAAATAAGCTTTAGACGGATTGAGAATGGAAACGTCGAGTAAGTTTCCATTTTGCTAAGTAGTCGTCGTAAGTAAACGTCGAGTAAGTGTTGTTAGGATATTATTCTGAACGGATTTACTTTTATGAGAGACTGCTTCTTTGGGATTTGAAAATGAAAACAGAACCAAAAGATAGAGCAGTATAATAATGCACATTTTTCAACAACTGTACTTTAAAAAAAACTTTACAGATTCAATAAAATTCTGAGTTTTTTTATTTTTATTTAATGTCAAAAGGGATGCCTACTGTTGATAAAATGATGCTAGAAAACTGGGCATTACTAAGATGGTTCAAGACTCTAGATCAGTGGTTCCCAAACTATTTTGGTCGTGGAACCCCCGAATTAGTTACCAATGATCGCGGAACCCTGAATATTTTTTAATAAACGACCTTTCAAAATTTAATATATGATATTAAATAAAACCAGGCGCGGGTCCAGGGGGGGCAATTTTCCAGACAATCACCTTTACCTTTTGGGAATTTTCTAAAAGTATCACGCAAGATCCCCTTCTGGTACCACTGGGGGGTATTGGGGTCCACCCCCAGAAAAATTTTGAAATTTGACTTGTAAAAGTAGTTTAACACATTTCAAGAAGCGTTTTTGGGGCCAAGAGGGGAATTTCCCCAGACCATAAACTTTATATTTTGACAAAAAAATGTCAAAATATTGGGTATTTTCCAAAAAAGTATCGTGTGAAATCCCCTTGTGATACCGTGAGGGGGTCTGGGGATCCTCCCTCAGAAAAAAGTTGGAAATTTGACTGGTAAAATTAATGTTTTAACTCATTTTGAGAAAATTTTTGGGTCCAAGGGGAGAGGCGCTGTCCATTCTTATTTTTTTACACCATTCTAATTTTTTTAATGAAATAAAATTTGACCCATGGAACCCCTAAATTTTTTCGTGGAACCCTAGGGTTCCGCGGAACCCACTTTGGGAACCACTGCTCTAGATACACCAGAAAAGTTACTTTATTTTATTTTTATTGAACAAAAACATATAATGAACTACAAATAAAGGGGAAAAAGTTACAAGTTACAATGTGAAAACTCAGCCAAAACCTTATTTTGTATTTCGAAATCCTTTCTTTTGATTTGATAATCTGAAAGATCATAGTCGAAAACCCTCAAGTCCAAAGTTTCACGTAAATACAATCAATATTAAACGCTTGAGATCCTTTTAAAGTTTGTTTTTTGGAAGCGCAAGCAGTTTTTTAGAGCTGTTTCCAGAACAGCTGTTAGCGCACGCAAAAAACAAACTTTAACAGGATCTCAAGCGTTTAATATTGATTGTATTTACGTGAAACTTTGGACTAAAGGGTTTTCAACTATGATCTTTCAGATTATCAAACCAAACGAAATGATTTCAAAATACAAAATGAGGTTTTGATAGAATTTTCACATTTTTTTGTGGTTTTTCAACTTTTTTCATAATAAAACAAATTTTAAAGTGAAGACTTTTGAGGTAATTTGAAAGATCATATTAAACCACAATTTTTGAGACCATAATTAAGTTTTTACCAATAGTAGTTCTTCTACAAATTGAATTTTTCAATGATTTTTTTGGGGTGTCGCTCCATTTTTAACTCCCTGGGATTTGGTCCGGGACCCCTTTTCTATACCGATTCTTGTTCGTCTTGATGAGTACTATCACTATCATCCCTGAAAGTTTGTTGCACCATTTCAGATACACCCTGTATAATGAACTACAAATAAAGGGGAAAAAGTTACAAGTTAACATAGTCATTTTGAAGCCTGACAACACCGAGGGAGATTGAGAAGAACGAACGTCATTAGGGGACATCCATAAATTACGTGAGGTCAAAGGGGTTTGGAAAAATTTCACCAAGGGGGGTCGATTAAAATCTCACGTCAACTTTTTAAGTTAAGAAATTAAACGATTTTTTTTAAGTATGAGAAAGGAATAATACCCACAGATAAGATACTGTGGTTATTTTTAGGCGGAATAATGTCCTTTTCCCCCACATCATTAATAACGGAAAATATTTAGGTGCTGTGAAGCACAAAATGCAAACGAATAGGATAGAAAATTATTTTTAAAGGTTGTAGGTAAATCTCACGTGGGGGGGTCCAGCAAAATCTCACCAAGGGGGGAGGGGGGTCCAGATTTTGGAAAAAAAACACCTCACGTAATTTATGGATGTCCCCTTATAAGGGAGAATAAATAGAAATTCCCTTCGACACAAGTTGTTTTTCCTGCCTTGCATATGAAAGAGGAGGGGCTTCTCTGTCTAAGCTCAAAGGAAAAAGCAGCTAGCTGATTCTGATCTCACATTTCATGTGAGTTTTATAATTATAAATATATTGTAACTTATCAGCAAACAAGGGTAAAATAACTGAGAAAAGGGGGTAAGCGGGTGACAAAATGGAGAACACAGGAGATTTTCAGTAAAAATAGGAGACGCTGGAAAATAAAGGCTTCAGAAATGGGTATGTGGGTGTGGGTTTATTAATTATGAACAATAAGGAAGTTGTAGGTGTCAGATTTTCATAAACATTCAAGTGTTCCGTATGGTTTTTTGTATGGTAAAATATCTAATCAATTTTTCAAAAAAATGTACAAGTAATTAAAAACTTTAATTTAAATGTCGAGAAAAAACACGTGACTGAAAACACCGTACGATGACGTCAACAATCATACCTTCAACTCCGCTGCTTTCCAACAATGGTCACCGTACGATGACGTTACATCCTAAACTCTTAGCGTTTTCGCGCGCTTAAAAAGGGGTTTTTTGTTAATTTTTTTTGCAATAAAAAAATTTCACGATCGGCCTCGAATTTTGGGTAGTTTCTTATTTTTGCATGAAGAATCGATAAAAAAAATCATGCAACTTCCTCATTAAAAGCAACCATATTAGATGGCATACAATTCTCGAATTTCAAAAATGTTAAGGAGTTTTCCTATTTTTAGGGGAACAAGAGTTTTATCAATTCAACTTCACACTATGAATTAATTGTGATTATAAAAAATCCTGTATTTTTCTAACCAAGTGGTCAAAAATACGAGCAAAAATCTTTCGGGGCAACGACTATCTCACTAAAGGTCTTCAAATTAATGTTCCCGGGAGGACCATCCACTCGAAAAAGACCATCTTGCATGATGCGGCTCAAACTAACCCAATTCCGAACCCTTTCATGAGAGCATCTTTTCTGGATCAATGAAAAAATCCCATTCTCGTAACTCGTGCCTCATTGGCCAGCTCCTCGTAAACACATCTCTCTCCTCGAGCATTGATTCCCCTTATCAGAGCCTCCTGGCGGGCTATCGTAAAAGTCCTTTCATCAAATTGTTAGCATGAGTTATGCTCGAGCAGCCTTTCCAGAGAGGAACTTTTGTTAAGCCTTCCAGGATAAAGGGCGGACTTACAAGCAGCGATTTTGCGATGCGACCAGTCGGAAATTTCCTATCGCGTTCCTCGTCTATTAAGAATCTGGTGCTGCCCTGCTATTGGTTGTGGTTCTTAGTTCTAAGCAAGGGAGTATATAAGAGGGGCCAAGGCTAATATAAGGCTAAGGCAATATAAGGCTAAGTGGCTAAGCAAGGGGGCCCTGTCCCTCCCGAAATCTGGACTAGGTATACAAAAACAAGTTAAAACCCTGTTTTTTAGTGTCCCTTTCCGAAAATTTTCTGGGAGAGGACACCCAGAACTATTCACAACTTTTTTTACATTAAGTTCAGCAAAATGCAAATCCTACTCAAAAATATATTTCAAAATTCAAGCTTCAGGTTCCAAAACTAGACTAAAAACTGTTTCATCGAATCAAATTTCCAAAAATTTTCGGGGGAAGGACCCCCAGACCCCCTTTTGGTACTTCGGAATCAATTATCCCCAACTTTCCTCACAAAATAAATTACTTAAGATACAAATTCTACCTAAAATGTATTTATTAAACCTATTAAATAAGTATGGAAGGGACTGAGGAATAATCTAGGGTCCCTCCAGAAATAAATTTCTATATTCGATACTCCACTGGCACTATGACGTGTAGTTACGACATCGTTTATAGGTATTGTTACGGAAGTTTGGACCGGTCGCGTCGCTAGATTCCCTGTATGTAAAGCCGCCCTCAGAGAAGGAAAATTGATTGTGGAGGACCAACAACAACTTTTCCAAGTCCGGCATTCGTAAATTTCGCATCTGTTTCTACTTAGGAGTCTCGTTTTTAATGGGAGTTTCACAGAAAAGGAACTATTGGGGCTGAGACACGTAATTATACTGACTGAGGGGGTTAGGGGAGCAGTAATTCACACAGGGAGGAAATCAATGGCGTCTTGTTTGTTACTTCCAGGGTAGGGAAAAATTGTAAGGAGCAGCTTTAATCTTTTTCCATTTGAACCAAACCGAGTTCAAGGGAGCCTTGAGGTGACAGCGAACCGAAACCTTAAAAGCACATACGGCCCGCGGAACATTTTAAAAATTTACCCGAAAAATAAATCTGGTTTTCGTTAATAATAGCGAAAGAGGGGATAAGGAACTTTCCCTCGAAAAGAGCTTAATTTTTGAAGTTAAACTTGCTGCACAAAGCACAACTATGTTGTGCTGTATTTATTCTGCTCGTCACTGCTTTATTTTGCTGGTCAATTGTTGGCTTTACAGCAGTGGTTCCCTAAGTGAGTTGTACTAGGTTGTACCGCCCCTTAGGTGACGTTGAAGAGAGTTTTAGGCGGCTGTGAGGGCTTGATAGAAAATCAATAAGAAATCAATAATTGATAGAAAATTATAATAATAAAATATCACCAAGATTCAAATCTTCCGTCAAGGGGTTCCCAAACTTTTAAACCCCACTATTTATAAAGGAATCTATTGCGACCCACCTCATCCTTAAAGTGTTTTTTTCACACTATCTTGACTAAGCGAAACGCATTTTAAATCTAGAAAAAGTGTTCTAAAAACAGGCGTGGATCCAAGGGCTTAAAAAAAGAGTTAGAAAGGGAAAAGAGGACAGGGAAAAGGGATTGAAAATTAATAAAGAGAAAAAATGAAATAAAGGACATTTTGAATGACCGAAATAATTTTTGATCATCAAAAATGTATTCTGTGTTTTTTATCTCTCAAAATTAAATTTACTTTAAAATATAGGTACTTTCTTTCATTCTTTTATTTCTCTTTTTACATTCTTTTCTCTCCCTTTACCTGCATCTAAAGTTTTATGGCGGCCTCGACGACGATACTTCGGGCAGTGGATATCTACCCTATATTTTTGTCCACACAAAGAGACGAGGGAGATATCTACTGCCGGAAGGAGCGTTGTCAAGCCGGCCACAAAACTTTGCACGCATGCTTTTTCACTTTTTTTAGATCCAGAGGGGCAAGAGTAAAGCTGGAAATTTTTTTAAAATTATAATAATTTTTATTACGCTTATTTGAACTCGTTATGGAATAAAATAATTTCTTTGAATCCATCTAACTCTTGAAAACCATTTCCTCCGCTAAACGGCTTCTTTGTAGTACGAATATAAGCTGTTCTCCTATTGTTTGGACTAAATAACAAACTACCCATGTAGCACACGAAAATCGATCGATATTGTATGGACGATATTGGCCTTCATCAAAATGACCCTATCGTGAATATCGGCCAATCGCGATGCTCGACCTTAGATAATATCGAACAACACTGATTAATCTCGTATTTGCGATATTCGTTTTTATCGATATCAGACAATGTCGCGAATAGCATTGGCCAATTTCGTTCAGTATTGATAAATCCTGGACATTAATGATCAACCCTGGATGTTCGATGTTCGTCTTGTACGAGATCTATCGATGTCATGCGGTGTTCGCGACCCCCTGAAAACATCGAAACAGGCTTTAAATATCACTCGGAAATGCAATACACAACTAACTTTTTTTTTCATCGCTATAAAAATGTCACTCATTATCAATCAATATCCCACCTACAATAGAAATTTTAGAATGCTGCCAAACATCGGCCAATATCCTTTCTACGACTTTGAATTGACTTGTGATCTTGTTTTTCTGACACCGGTTACGCAACGCCATATAATGTCGATCGAAATCGTCATGGCGACATTGACTTCTCGGATATTGGCCAATGTTAATCAAAATCAGTTCACAGATATCATCTTTAGCAATTTTACCAAAACAGGGGTAAAAAGGTCCAATTAAATATTTACACTAATTTTTCATCCAAATGACGTTAAAAAAAATGTTTTTCAATATATTTTTTATCTCTCTCTCTTATAAAAAATTACACAATATCGATCAAAGCTGTCGGATATCGTGATTCCGATGTCCGATATTCTACGATATTCGCGATATTGGCCAGTATTGGTACATCGTTGTCCAATGTCCGTGTGCTACCTGGGTAGTAATCAAAAGAATTTCACTTTAACATCCACCTGGTACAAAACACAGCAATTAAGTAATTTGATAATTATATCCAAATCTCGGGGAGACAAAAAACTCTCTTGCCCCTAGAACTAAAAAAAAGTTTTTAAACTCCTATATATCGTGGCCCAATTTGGATTTTAGAATGTAAATTACATGAAGGAGAGAACTTTACATGACTGACTGCTAGAGGAGTTTTTGCAAGGGATAATTATTCGTTCGTGACCATAAGATAATGGATGGCTGTAATTAAATATTTCAGGATGTTTAACAACTCTTAATTGGCGAATTATAAGTCTTATAAGATCTGCAGTTATGTTCTCTTTAATCTGTCATACGCTACGGTTTTAGAGGTTGAGTGAATCGCGTTTTTTTTTATTTCATTAAAATGATTGTATAAGAAAGACTCCCAAGACCAGGGATTAAAGTAATAAGAAGAAATTCCTTTATTCTATAACAGTGTTTCCCAACCTTTTTCGGTCCTCGCCCCACCAAAGCATTTTAAATTTTCTATGCCACCCATTTCCTTCTTTTTTCAAAAATCCTTCTTTGAATGTGAATAAAATCTTGTAGTTCAATGCCCCACCAGGGGGCACTTTAGTTAAAAATTTTCAAATGGCCCACCCCCCTAGAAAATCATATTGCCCTCAGTAGGCGTGCACCCCACGTTGGGAAACACTGTTTTTCCCATATTCTATGAATTAAAGAAAAGATGATTTAAATAGAGATCAATGATAAGGATATAAATGTATCAGAGATTCAAGAAATGTCATGATTAAACGTTCTCGTTCAAATTTTATGCTTATAGAAAAACCTTCAGACATAACCTTCTTCAAAAAAAAGTTTTAAAATGAGATAAACCATCAAATGTATCTTCTTTGCTTTAAGTTCTGCATATAATATAGTATGGCTTCAACTTATAGTGATAAAGATATTTCAGAGCTTTATATTACTCTTGCACTGCCCTCCATGAATCACAGCCAACAGTTTCTCGAAAACTGTTTTACCAATTATGAGAGAACTCTCTCACCACTAATCAGATAGTAGTGGCCTGTTGCGCTTCCTTCGACACCCGAACCCCCTCCCAGATGGCGGCGCAGATATACCCACCACCAGCCAGCTGTCTCTCCGCCGCCGGGAGTTTTATCATCGCCGCCAATCCTTCCTTTCCTTCCTCGCTTCGGTGCACCAACTTCAAACGAAGTGAATGAATGGGTAGAGTTGCTCAAACTATCCAATTACTCAAGACTCCAAAATTTAAGGATATTTTTTTTGCATAAGCGATGAATTCTTAGAGCAAATACGATTTAACCCTGCTGTCCAGGGCCGTATCCAAAGGGGGGGGGTTGGGGGGTCAACCACCCCCTGAAATTTTGACATACATTTTTACGAACTATTTTTCCTTAAATATTCTCCTTAAAATGCGTAACACCCCTCTTTTAAGGTTCAAAATTTTTCTTGGGGAGAACCCCTAACCCCCCTTGAAATTTTGAAATATCTTATAACAGTCGTTCCTTGAAAGTTTTGGGACTTACGAGTGGTCCTCTTCGGTTTTAGTATAAAAATGAGTGTCATAAATGGACCGTATCCAAGGTGAGTTAGGAGTTCTGCTCCGAAAAGGATTAAGAAATAACAGTGAGAAGGAGAGGAAGTGGTAACTCAGGGATTAAAAAAAAGGGAAAAGCGTCTCTAAAATGAATTAAAATCCTGTTTTTAGGGTCAAATTTCAAGAAATTTTCTGCAGAAGGACCCCCAGACCCCTCTTTGGAATTTGGAACCCCATTATTTACAACTTTTTTGTAAAAAGTTCGTCGAAATGCAAAAATCCTACCAAAATGTAAATTAAATTCTTGAAAATGTATGTCCTAAATCCGGATTAGGTGTGCCAAAACGAGTTGACAATCTGTTTTTAGACTTAAATTTCCAAAAATTTTATGGGGGAGGACCCCCAGACCCCCCCTTTAGGAGGACATTAGAAGACGATTTTGATATTGAAAATAGGTACTTTTAATTATGTTTCAAAAACATTAGAATAAGATTTTTATGTAGTCCGAATTTTCGAATATCAATTAGTTATCTACACGAGGCTTTTTGTTTACGACTCAATTTTTTAAAGTGTTTGGCAATCAATTCTGACTTAGGAGAAGTACCTATAGATACCCGTAACATTTATCACTCCAAAATGCCTTCCTTTTTATTATTTACCTGTCCGCTCGCTAAAAGCTTTTTTAGCGTCTTTGTCTCCTCAAAATGCCCTCAAGAATCGGCCCAAGAAAACAGCCAAGATAACTTTCGTCAATTTCCCAGTTATCGTCGTATTTTAAGATTCCCCTGCTCTATCTGTTTTTGAATGCCAAACACGGGCATCTCTGAGTTATATACCTGTGCGTCCTCTGTTTTATGAAGCTGGTGATAGCCCAAGAATTCTACGTAAAAAACGGAGGTCATCCTTCTTTTCTTGCCTTCTTTTTCAGCCTTCTTGCGTTCTTTTCTCGAGATAAGAGCGGCGTCTCGGGATTGACATTCGGGGGGACGATCGATGCAAATCAGCTTCATGCTTCAGTGGTGATGTTGTTAAAATGCGAGATGAAGTATTTTGTTTTTGTCAAGCAGATAGGCCGTTGCCAAGGTATATAAACTAACAAGGTAGGCTCATAAGTGACGTCACCCAGGATATAAAATAACGGACCAATCAATGACGAGCATATCAGCCAATACAACGCCATTGCAATGCAACAGATCGTAGATACATCAGGATTAATTGGGTCGATATTATTGAAATTCATTATTTAGTTTGTTTTAAAACTTATGAATAAAATCACCCACTTATTTAAAAAAATTAGTATAAAAATATTAAAAAAGATAATTAAAGTGACAGACGATTTTAAGAATACTATTTCTGAATCTCAAATAAAAATAAACAAGCTGACTGGACTGTAAAAGGATCATTAAAGGTAAATGCACTAAAATTTTGAATAAATCCATTATTAAATTAAATTAATTAGTTCTTAGATTTTAGCTCATTGTTTTCCATATTTTCAAGTACTTGATTTATTTAGATACTGAATATTTTTTGTTTTAAAAATATAAACTGCTTCGATACAATGGATATTCAAGTTTGACATAGCAGAACAGCGATATTAATTTTATCATAACAAGAAGGTTCTGAAAAGTTTTCATGATTGAATATTTGCTTAATATTTTGTTTTCTTTGTATCAGCAGCTGTTTTAATTTCATTTATACAAGTTAGTAATTAAAATCAATAAGCAGAGAGATTGAAGCACATCGTTGTAGAGCTCAAGGTTCATATTTTTGATCGGCTATTATTGAGTTAAAATTATTGTTCTAATTCAAAACACTTGATAACCTATAAACATGTTCGTAATTGTGTCCAGTGTAAACTGTTATAAAAGTTTCTTTGGTCCTTATTTTAAGAAAAATCGCCAAAAATAAGCATTTTCCCATGCTGTGAATAGGGAATATATCCTGGGTGACGTCATTTTCAATAGCCACGCCTTTTTCGCCGGAAGAGCATACCTTGTTAGTTTATATACCTTGGGCCGTTGCATATCTTATTTTTGAAAAAAATTGTTTTATTTTATTTAGGGAGGAATGGAAAATATTTCTGTAGTTATTTTTTGTTTGTATTAGTAATTATTATTTAGGTTTTTAGAAAGTGCGCGAGTTGAAGACTATTTTAATTTCAAATGTCGCTTAAAAATAAGTATAATCATTACTGTGATCATGGAAAAGAGAATTGGCAGTTCCAGTATTTTTTATTTTTTTTATTCGATAGAGGAACCCAAGTGAGGAATATACGTGCAAATTTTTTTTAATTACGAGGCTTATTTATTTTTTAAAAATATAAATATTTTAACTTTATTAAAGGGCTCGAAAACAGCATGTGACATCATTTGAATCGTCAGTTTGAAGAAGGGAATAAGTCCTAAAAATGAAAAATTTACTTTTTGTGCTCAAAACAATCTCCAAGCTTTGCTCTACACATGGGTGAAAAGAGGGGGAAAATAACTAACCCCTATAGGGAGATATCGCCCCTTGAAGTTGTGAAATCGATGTCCATTCATTGTATTTTTCAAGTTAATTTGGAGTTAAAGTTAATATGTCTTTCTTTTCCTATTCTTTGAGCTGTAAACTAAGTTAAAATGAAATTTTCTTATAATTTAAAATTTTTTCAAACTTTTTTTATGCAGGGAATGTTTAACTCCATTCATATTCACTCACTCCATTGATACTGCTCTAATAACTCAGTTTCACTATAATTTTTAATTTTATTTGTCTTATTCCTTTTATTTCACCCTTTTGTGGTGTAAACTAAGGAGAAATATAATTTAAATGTGAATTTAAGTGTTTTTTATGATTTTTTCATCAGAAAAATTTCATAAGGTTGAAGAAGGGAATAAGTCCATCAACTTATTTTGACTGTAAAATATTTTTGAATATACTTATATTTGTTTCGATGGTTGCTCTGTTTTTTAAATAGGTCTGTGAACTTCCAGTAAAAATTTGGTGATTATAGTACAATGAAAATTCTATTACCTATACAGTTTTTTTCGATTTTCTCAAAACTTGGTTTTTGGACTTATTCCCTTCTTCAAACTGACGATTCATTTAATCTGAAACATTGGTTTTAAACAATGGTTTACGAGTCCAGGAGATTGTTGATTTTCACTTTAAAGTAAGGCAGAAACAGATTCGACGTCATTATAAATCCTAAACAAGTGCAAAGGGATTGTCAATTTTTATTTTAAAATATTGAATTAACTAAATTTTTTTGAAACTATTCATGTAGATTTTTCAATTTAGATTTACTTCTTTTACTTCAAAATTGTTTTTCTGTTTTCAAAAAATGGTGGTATTGACCATTGTCTCCACTGAGTTAACATTGAAAGCTTACCTTACTTAAAACTATTCTTATAATAGTTTATCAATTCATTTTTCAAAATGATGCTCTTTTAGTTTTTTTAGTTTAGACGATATTTTTACTGTCATTAAACCTTTTAAACCTTATAAATTACTTAATACCTTAGTAAAATTACATGTTTAAACCATTTTAAATTAATAAAGTTACTTACAGGGATGAATAGATTGTTGTGTTCACTCAAAAAGGGATGCATTGAATTGAATGCATGCCAAAGTATTTCATCTTAATATATCCTTCATTTAATACGTATTTGCTCTGATTTTTTCCTGATGGGTGGAAAATTCTCTTCGCAGGGGGTCTTGTATTGTGTTTCTTTCCTATGCCAGAGGAAAACAATTATGGTTGGCTTTTCTCCAGCTCCTTTTTTAAAAAGGAAACCGTCTTACATTCAAAACAGTCACATCAATCCACTACATTTATTATCAAAACTCTTTATGGTAGCTCATTACGCCAGGAACATCAAATTCTGAAACGGTTTCAGATGGAATCATATGCTCTACTAACCAGGCGCGGATCCAGCACGGCTATAAGGGGGGCACTTTTCCAGACATGATCCCCTTGTGTAACCATTGGGGGTATGAGGGTCCCGTTTACTAAGTTAATACTATTCGGCGGGGCCGTTTGGACGTGGGGCCGATTCGGCGCCAGAAATAAAATGAAAATAAATAGAACTCTTTCATAATCCTTCTAAAAATAAGAAGAAAAAATTTTGTCTAGCGCCGAAAAGGCCAGCGCCCAAACGGCCGCGCCGAATCGTCCCATTCCGTGAGGGTCCTCCTCCAGAAAAAATTTTTTATTTGACGTGTAAAAGTAGGGTTTTAACTCCTTTTTAGAAATGTTTCGAGTCTAAGGGCGTCACTTTTCAACACTATTACCTTTACTTTTTGTCAAAATTTTGGGGATTTCCTAAATATAATTTCTGAATACCCCATTTTGATACTAATGGGAGTATGGGGGTCCTTCCCCAGAAAAAATTTTGAAATTAGACTTGGTTATTTAATCAATTTGAGAACCTTTTTTGGTCTCCAAGGGGGGGGCACTTTCCAGAGTGCCACCCCCCCCCCTGGATCACTAACTCACACTCGTAGTTTCATTTGCTTTGTTAAAAACTTTGGTTGATTGGTTTGTTATGACGCCAAGGCCCAAAATATAATGCACTAGAAAATTGGAATTGGTTTTACGACTTTGTTGCTAGATCGTTTGTAAATGCAATTTCATATTAAACAGCCCAGAAATAATCAAGTCTTTACTACAGTATAACCTCGATATCTTGAAATTTAATGGACCTAAAAATGTATTCGAGGTATCGAGTAAGAAGAAAGGTATAATAAGGTTACTGCAGAAAGTAAAATAGTAGTGTACTTATTTTCAAGGAAAAAAATATTTTTCGAGGCATCTAAAGGTTTTCGAGATATCAAAGTTTGAGATAACGAGGTTATATAGTACTATTTCTAAACGATAATATCCAAATCAATATCAACTGCGTTCAAGGTTTAAAATCACTTTTTATGATTTCAGGAGATGCCAATTATTTTTTTCATAGCTGAAAATAAGGAAGTTGCATGTGTCATATTTTCATAAACATTCAAGATTTCCGTATGGTTTTTTGTATGGTAAAATGAAATACCTAGTCAGTTTTTCAAAAAAAAATGTACAAGTAATTAAATATTTTAATTTAAAAGTCGAGAAAAAAACACGTGACTGAAAACACTAAGTGAAAACACCGTACGATGACGTCAACAAACATACCATCAACTCAGCTGCTTTCCAACAATGGTCACCGTACGATGACGTCACAACCCAAACTCTTAGCGTTTTCGTGCGCTTTGAAAAAGGGGATTTTTAAAAATTTTTTTTGCAATCAAAAAATTTCTCGATCGGCCTCAAATTTTGGGAAGTTGCTTATTTTTGCATGAAGGATCGATTAAAAAAATTTTAAAAAAATCATTCAACTTCCTCACTAAAAAGCATGTTGCAAACCATACATGATACGTTTAAGGGAATTCGAATAAGAATATGTGCGATGCGTAGGATAGAAGAAAGCAAAATCAGCCTCATCAAAATCACAATCTCTTTTTATCAACGAGTTTATTTAATTCGATCAAATATTTTCTCCCTTTATCGGTTATTTCGAACAACTTATCTCTTCCAGACATCCCAAACAAGTGAGTCCTTCACAGCACAGGTCATCGACGAGTCCACTGGTCTCATATCACATTAGACATTAAAATAACTTTTCAATTAAGTGGGATTTGAACCTGAGCGTGTCAAATATTTTAACAATAGGAGCAAAATGAGCTCAACAATAAAAAAGGGATTCCTCCTCACCCAAAGATATTTTTGAAATTTGACTCTTAAAAATAAGGTTTTTGAACTCGTTTTTTAGTAAGATAGATTTTTTAAGGATAGATTGCAGTTATTACATCATTTTCTTAGAAAAATCCTTTTAAACTTTTATTGCTCCCCACGCTAAGTAACATTATGATTATAAACACTTTTTTGAAGTTTTTTTCAAATCTTATTTGGATAACCGAATAATTTTGCTTGATCAGCACATTAAAATAACACAAATAATCTGTAATAATTCACACATACTCCGTTCATTCTTTTTAGGGGCCAATCATTAATTACGTAAGTGTCCCGAGGGGAGGGGGGTTGGAAAAATCTCTACATTCCCTTACTTGGGGGTGGGGGGTCAAACCCATTCTTACGTAAGATTTTCCAAGTTAATGTAAACAAATTCCAATTATTCTAGTCAAGAGATAATAATATAATGGTAGTATGTAGTTTACAGCAAGAATATTACTTATCTGTTGAAAAATAAAAATCTTTTATTTGCGTCAAACTGAGAGTTTTAGTGTAACTGATCCTTTTCTAACATTTTATTATTTTGAAAAACGAAATGGAATCTTACCTAAGAATAGGGAAAGGGGTGTGTAAAAATCTTACGTACCCTTACATGGGGGTAGGGGGGGGGGTCAAAAATTGCCAAAATCATCCTTACGTAATTAATGAATGTCCCCTTATATGGTAGTTTTATAAGTTTCAAAATCCAACAACGAGTTCATGAAAATTGTAAAAAAAATACTGCCACCCACAAAAAACTAACTGGCTATCCACTGTCGATTCACAAAACCAAATTCGTCCCTAAAAATATTCCGCTTTTTCCTTCTCGGATGGGTTCACTCCACGGCTTGTTTAACCCACGCACTTTGACTCGTGCGTTTAGTTTTATCTTCAAAACATCCCATTTATGTGTTTCATCGTTTCCGATTAGCTCAAGAAGGCCTAACAGAAAACACGCGTCGAACCATCCCTCCCTCAGATAACGGACAACAAGACTTTCGATTATTCTCAAATTAAACTGGATTTGACGCTTGGTTGATTGCTGTGAGTTTTTCTCTTTCTAGAAATATTTTTGGTCCTCTTTTATTAAAGGATGACGGCTGTATTCAGTATTCACCACTAACTTGACCTAGAGTTAACCTGGAATGGAATCAAGTCTTTTCTATAACTCTGATTGGCTCAAAACTTGTTTCCCTTTTTGAACAACCAATTAAACGCTAGATTCCTGGTTAGCCTTAGTTTAAGTTAGTGGTGAATACAGCCGTGATTGGCTTAAAACGCGTGTTTTCCTTTTTCAACCACCATCAATTACGGCTGTATTCACCACTAGCTTAACCTTTGGTTAACTTGGAATCAATACTTTTAATTGGTTGTTAAAAAAGGGAAACTAGTTTTAAGCCAATCAGAGTTGTCGCTTGATTCCAGGTTAACCTTGGGTTAGGTTAGTTGGTGGACCCAACCTAGGGATCAGAACTGGGGTCTGTGGGGATGGCAGCGAGATGCAACTATACCACAACGGGCTTCTGACAAATTCTACATCTATTTTATGTTTATACTACTCTTACTAAGTAATCTGAAAGAGGAATTATATATTTTTTATTTATACCGCAAGCAGAACTTGAAAATAGGTTAATAATTTATAAACCTCTTACCTCTTAGAATAATAGGGATATGCTATATTCAGGCATGGTTATAAAGCATAAAACAGTATATGTAACACATTGCGAGACACCAGATTCGACAACTGACCGTGAAAATTGCCTCTCGATTTCATTCATTTTCTTTGTAAAGAGGATGAAATCATAATTGTATTTTGTTTCAAAATTATACATGTAGAAAAGTAGGTACATCTCTTAAAAACCTCTATAACCCCGAATTCTGTTCTTGACTATAAAGAGAACAAACGTTTGCTAAACAGTCAAATACCAAAGTATAAACAACTTTTTCAAACCTCATCAACTTATTACAAGCGTGTAAAGACATTTCAATCCTCACATTAAAAACCAATCCTCCCCTCTGAGTGATTCGCTCACGAGAGGCTATATCCCGCTGCCTCGAATAAATTAAAAACAAACCCGGGCAGTTTATTGATTGGGGCGCAGGGGGTCCCCTTCTTAAAGAAGGGCCCCCGCTGAGCGCTCTTTAAATCAGGCGGTCGCTGAAAGGCGAGACGAGGATCTAAATAACCTCTGTTGCATCAGCGCTGATGGATGTTGGGAAGGATCTTCTTTATGAATGCCTGCCCACACTGGGCGACTAGAAACGTTTTTCAAACGAAGGAGAGTTAAGGGGCGCGATGCACTTGATTAGGGGGTCATAGCACTGGTCATAGGCGGTTTTAGGTGGTGTATCCTGGGGGGCGCACTGGAAAACTTGGGGGGAGGGCAAGCTGTCTCTGATGGCTTTGGAAATATGATTTTCCCCTATGAAAAGGGATTTTTCTCAAATCGTTGGGGGGGCATTGCCTCCCCCAGCCTCCCCCCCCGCTGAAATCCACCCATGCCAGGGGTCTCCAAACTACGATCAACGAAAAGTATTAAGAATATGTCGTGTACTCAAACGATCAAAGATCCCCCCCCGAAATTCGGGCTGGGGGTACCAAAATAAGACAACCCGGGTTTTTAGGGTCAATTTCCAAAAGTTCCCCACACCCCCTTTTGAAACTCAATTTTCATACTCCATTAAATTAAAGTAAAGTAAAGGGTAAAGTGGTATACATACCTTGTATACACTGTATGTATCACTGGATGCTCATGGACGTAGCCAGGGTTTAACTACGGGGGAGGCAAGCATTACCGACTTTTTTTTATGTTCGTGGAGAACAATTTTAAAGCCCCGTGAGAGAGAGAGGTGTCAAGTTTCAACGGAGGGCCTGGGGGTCCTCCCCCTAGAAAATTTTGGAAATTTGCCCCTAAGAATAGGGTTGTAAACTGTTTTTTGGTACACGTAAACCCAAATTTGGACATACATTTTTTGGGTAGAATTTTGAGTTTAAAGAACTTGTTATAAAAAATTGTGAGGTTTAAATACGAAAGGGGGGTCTGGGAGTCCTCCCACAGAAAATTTTTGAAAATTTGACTCTAAAATACTGGGTTTTAACTAACTAAAAGTAAAGTAAAAGTTAATTACTTGGACTTAGGGGGAGAAGCTGCCCCTCCCTGCTCCCCCTTAGCTACGCCCATGAACTAAACATTGGCGCAACAGAGCCCTAGTGAGCCAAGGCTTACAGTTAACCCTACAATGCATGATTTTTTTAAATTCACTTGAAAATCATTTATGTGACTTCTATTATGGTGTACATTAGTAAAAAAATACTAAAAAAATTTAATTTAAATTTTTTTCTATTTTTTATTGGCAAAAAACTTTGTCCTTGTGAAATTAATTTGTGTCTCTTGTGAAATTAATTGTGAAGTGAAATAAAACCAAATGCTCTAAAAATATAAAAAAACAACTTATCTTTTCAAAACATTTTTTGTTCAAGCTGAAAATTTTTTTTATTTTAATTTATATGGTCCTTTTATTTTGGCGTTTTCTGTGTCTTGACTTTCGTTTCACTAGCTACTAACAAATGTCTCAAAATAGTACCCCTACTGTGATCTACTGGCGATCTAAAGTGCTAATACAATGAAATGTTATATCTACTGTACTTATTGCATGTTGTGGCCGTTTGGAAATGAAAGTTCGAGTAGGAAATGGGGAAAAATGTCGTGTTGCCAAATGGCATCAGTATGCACTGTAGGGTTAAATACCATTTAACCGGCCTTTATAACTATAACTGTAGGTTGGTGAGTTTGGCCCCAAATAAGAGCCGTGATTCACGGCTCGTTCACGGCCCGTGAAACGGCCTGTATAATTCAGAGTCAGATACTGAAAAGATACGAGATACGAGATTTTAAGTGATTCTTTTCTCAAATATTCTTCCATTTTTTGAAAGGAACCCAAAATAAACCTCTCGAGCGTAGGAAAAAACGGATCCATCGCTTTTTCCATGGAATCTCCATTGATTTACGATCGTCGGTTTGCGCACACTCAACTTTTATGACCTTGATAAGATTGTGGTTTTTTAATGAGGTCAAAGGCCCTTATTAAAACAAGGACAAAAGACGACAAAGGCTTTCTTCAAGAGTAGCTCATTATTATGATGAGTGCGGTGTGATGAATTTGTTTGCTCGGCTTTGATGACACAAAAGATGTTAACACTGACGGGGAACCCATTTTTGAAAAATTTCTACTCTAAAAAAATATTTCTTTAAATGACGGAAGTTAAACCGAGAGTGCTGCTGTTGCCGTTTAATTTGAGGAAATAGGTTAAAATTAGAGGAGAGAAACCATTATAGTTTAACAATCACTATAATAAGGAAGTTGCATGTGTCAGATTTTCAAAAACAAACAAGTGTTCCGTATGGTTTTTTGTATGGTAAAATGAAATATATAGTCAGTTTTTCAATGTACAGGAAATTAAATATTTTAATTTAAAAGTCGAGAAAAAACAAGTGACTGAAAACGCTTATTGTTAAAAAGATGTCAACAATCATACCATCAGCTCCATTGCTTTCCAACAATGTTAATCGTAGGATGACGTCAACATACGATGATCCCAAACTCTTGGCGTTTTCGCGCGCTTTTAAAAAGTGGATTTTTGTTAATTTTTTTGCCAATCAAAAAATTTCTCGATCGGTCTCAAATTTTGGGTAGTTGCTTATTTTTGCAAGAAGAATCGATTTAAAAAAATCATGCAACTTCCTCATTACAACTTATTTTATAAAATGGTTTTCTAAATGAAACGCGCACTGATAGAAATGACAGTGAATGAACGACCATTCATTCACTGATGGGAAATGTCAGTTTAACGATCCAGTAAGGGAACACCCCTTAATCTCCCCCAGTTTCCAAAATGTAGCATTCAACATTAAGCAAAGAAAAACATCTGAATAATTGAGTAAAAAAAGCATTATCAGCACAATTAAAACTCGGAAAAATGTGATTGCAAGATGTCAATTCATAACCTTCGGGTCTCATTTTACTTCGGTAGGTTCAAACTGAAAAAATTTTCATAGCTACAATGCATAAATTTTACTTGAATAAACGATTGTTCCACATTTATGAAGTCTTCCTACAACTACGGAATTTTATTAGGAGTCTCCAGAACATTTAGGTTGCTTATTATTTGAGCTTATGTGGTCGACTGTTCATTCACAGGGCAACCCACCCACCCCTACTTTTTATTGTTAGAAGAAGTACCCGGAGGGGCAACAATCTCCTATCTGGATAAATTTTGAAACAATGCTAGACTTGCTAGAGTAATGCTAGACTTGTACTATATTTGTTTTATAATTCATTTTTTTACTGGTGGTTTTATTGTTTGTGATAAAATTCACGGAAACGAATTTTACGAGAAATTTTCGTCAAAATGAAACGAAAAATTTAGGGTAAAAAGGGACGAATTTGTTTTAAAGTGTAATTTGTCGAATGAGTTCAAAACTTACTTCGTGTAGGAGAAATACTTGACAATTAAGCAACAAATTTATTTTGGTTTTTTTTAAATGAAGGAAATGTTAACGTATTTGGAGGCCAGACAAACCTTTACTTGGTATTCTTTTCTTATTACATCTCTTATACAGTAAAAAGGATAAAATAATTATCTCGCTTGATATTCAATTTTTTTGTTCTAATCCAAGCAAACTACTTGCGTTTTACTACTTGTAAAAAATGAGCTTGCACACTTGAATCTCTGTGCGTTTTAACTTACCTTCTTCTACATTAAGTAACTATCGTATTTAGCTCTACTTTTTTTAAAAGACCTATCATATGGAGGACATTCATTTTAAAATGAAATCGGTATGTATGCGGATTTTTAATTTGGTTGGTTGATTGAAGGTGGAAATACTGTTTTTTTTTCCTGCTTATACCAGTTTTCCTTTTAAAATCTGTCTTTTTCTTTCCACTGAAGATTCATAAACCCCTTGTCTTTAAAAACTTTGATTCTTTTGTTTTTTAAAGGAATTTATTGTAGTTTTGAAACGTTTATCGGACACAAGGCAACAGAAAACAAGAGAAAAAGTATCGTTCATGCAAGTTTCCAGAAAAGAGAATAACCTAACAGTTCACTCAGGTTCAAAATTTCACCTTTTTCCTACCATCACAATGAAAGTCATTGTTCCCTTTCCAGTCTTACCCGCCCCAATATTTACCATAGGATTTAATGGTAATCTCGGGCGGCTTTGGATTGAAATGGTTAAAAAAACGCTACTTCGTCTCTGCATGAAATATGCAACATATTTTCTTTCCCAGACTCTATATAAGATTTCAGCACATTGTTACTCGCATAACGCCTGTACGAGACACAAATATCTCGCAATAAATAACTGCCGCCATTATACCCAGAAACATGCAAAGACTGTCCACTGCATAATATTACTTTCGCAGAGTAATTTATTGAGGCTTATACTCGTGACCGTAAGGTGCAGAAAGAATAAATTTTACCCGAGCATGAAGGAATAATGTGAATACGTTTTCTACGTGTTGTATGTATTGTAGCCGGTGAAATATTAACTTCGCAGTGTTTGCGCTTAGAAAATTTGTATATATTAACTTCTTCATGCCGAGTTTATAACACAAAAGAATCAGGGGGATTTGTGTCGAAACCTCAAAGATTAGTTTCTCGAAAATTGAGTTTAAGAGAAAACGGAATAAAATATTTTATATACGTGTATTAGGCGCGGATCCAGCACGGCTCCAAGGGGGGGGCACTTTTCCAGACAAGATCCCCTTGTGGTACCATTGGAGGTATGGGGGTCCTCCCCCAGAAAAACATTTGAAATTTGCCGTGTTAAAGTAGGGTGTTAACTCATTTTTAGAAACGTTTTGAGTCTATGGGGGGTACTTTTCAACACTATTACAAAAACTTTTTGACCCAAAATGTCACAATTTTGGGGATTTCCTAAAAATAAACACTGAATACCCCATTTTGATACTAATGGGGGTATGGGGGTCCTCCCCCAGAAAAATTTTGAAATTAGACATGTAAAAGTTGGATTTTTACTCATTTTGAGAACCTTTTAGGGGGGAGCATAAGGGGGGGGCACTATCCAGAGTGCCATAGGTAGGTAATTTGTTATAGTAAGTAGTAGAAAGGACCCTGGTAGATAAAACTTTAATGTACAATTTCTTTGTTCGGTTTCGGAATATTTAGTGGTTTTCTAAGATTATAATGGGTATTAGAGCTTTCAAACGAAATGAAATTGTGATGAATATAAATATCTCCCTGTCGTAAATCACATAAAGCAGGGGTTCTCAAACTTTTGAACATCGCGACCCACTTATTAGAAACGAATCTAACGCGACCCACCTCGTCTTCAGTTAATAATTAATTCAGGACCCCCCCCAAAGAGATGGATTTTAACTTCGGGCGTGGGGAGGGGGTTCGGTCACCAACTATTTCGTTAGGATGATAAATTACATGCATGTATTAGAATGAAAAATTAGAGTATAAGTACTTATTTGAATTTGAGTGTATTAAATAGGTTAATTATGAGTGTACAATGATTCCTACAATAAAAAGGTGGTCTGGGGGTCCTCCCCCAGAGAAAATTTTAAAGTTTGAATCTTGAAAACTTGGTTTTAACTTGTTTTTTAGTAATCTGGGATAAATTGCAGTTGAATTATTTTCAAAAAAAATTCTTAAAAGTTGCATTGCTCCCCCCGGTGTGGATGGGATGGGGAGTTCTACGTTTATAATCAAATCTTATTTGAATAACCGACTAGTTTTGCATTATAAGCACATTAATGTGACACATAGTATGTATTAACATTAACCCATTACTGCCTGACGTCCCCAGTGGCGGATTTCCAAATGCGCCGCCTATAGGCTGAACCAAAATTTGCCGCCTACACAGAGCCGTGCCGTGGTAAAACGGCGCCCGGGGTGAAGATGGCTCATTGGCGACCCCTTTTATGTGGGGAAATTTTAGGGCTATAACCAGACTTTTGTTTCGGGGGGGGGGATTGACTCAACGTTTTTAATGTTAATGTACCCCTAACGAGTACCATTATTTATGCGTTAAACTTTTAATCACTTGAAAGAAGCTCTTGAATGTGTTGCACAAATTGTCGAAATTTTTTAATGTGAGCTTAAGTAAATCTGGGGGTCTCCCTCAGAAAAATTTTGAAAAATGTCTCGGAAAAAAGTGTTTTAGTTCATTTTGAGACCTTAAAAATCACTGAATTTTAAAGGAAAATAGACGTAAAATTTTGGAGGGGAACTAGAAGTCTTCTTTATTTCGACACACTTTGGGGAAACACCTAAAGGAGACCTCTTCATTTAGGCATCAGAATTTTTAATGAGAAAAACACTACCTAAAACCAAGGCTAAATTTTGGGGATTGGGGGTTCTCTACCAGAATTTTTTTTCCTTTTTTTAAAAATTTGATCCTCGAAATTAGTGTTTTAACTCAAGAAAGCAATTGAAATTATAAAACAGTATGTAAAATTGCATAAAATATAATTAAAAATCTGCAATAGTTTCTAAGAAATAAACAAATATTTCCTTCATCTATTTTCTAGTAAATGTTTTATAAATTATCACTCGTATCAACTATTACTAAGAGAAATCTATGAAACATTGATTGAAAACAAGTTTCATGCATCGAAGCATCTTTCAGGGTCTTATCTCGGTTAAGTTGTAAGATAAGCAAACTTACCCGGAGAATGCCCATGAAGACTCAGGAGACTTGCGAGCGAATCCAAGACTTACAAAAAAGTCTAAAATTAATTTAATAAAAAGACCAAAATTGTGAAAATCAAATGGACAGGGATTAGCAGAGGAATCTGATTTTGAAGTGAAAATAAACCCATCAATAACCGCAGAAATTTTCGATCCATCAGTAAGACCGTAAACTATACGAAAATCCTAACATTTTACGGACAAACCTTAAAAGTTGGCAAGTACGAATATCCAATTATTTTATGAAATTTATTGATTAATACAGTAAAATACGAAAAAAAAATAGGAACTTACCAGAAAACGATGTTTCAATTTGTATTTTTGAACTTACATTACACAAATTAAAAGGTCTCTCTCTGTTCAGGGCTACTACCAATATAGAAGCAAAACAGAGCTTATATGGAAGCGGTCTCGTGAACACATTCAATGAAAGGGGATTGTTTTTTCGTAAAATGAACCGATAGCTGATGAAGAGCTAAAGAAGCGTTGGGAATTCTTTATCTTCGATTTATTTATGACCCCTTTGAGCAGGTGGCAATGGAACTAATTGAACGTTCTTTCCATCCCTGGGCACTCAAGATTTTCATGGAATTCTTTGGTCAAGAAACCTGAAATGTTTGTTATCACAACAGCACCCCCTTTGAAGTAAGCCCCAGGCAGAACAAAACCTTCCTAGTCCGTCTGGTCCATAAATCTTTCACACGTCCTACCCCATTCTCTGTCAATCGTCACCCCTACTGTGTCTTAAAACAACATTGCAACCGAAGACTGGACATCTGGTTTACCAAACAAAAAGCGTGCCGCGCTTCTTTCTCATCGCAACTGGAGACGCAAACAGGCGACCCCCATGGCGTCTCTCCCAAAATAAAACTTCAGTTTTGGTTTGGGGGAGGCAGTGGGGAATCCAGGATTTTTGTCTGTGGGGGCTGAGTTTCACGAATAACTTAATTGCTATTATGATTATGGGCTGTTCAAATATTAATGTTAGCAACTGAAAGGGGAGGGGGTTGCCAGTGCCGTAGCTAGACTTTTGTTTATGGGGGTTACTCAACATCTTTTCTGAGGTCTAATCTTAGGAATACTAAGTTGTAGGAGAGTTGACTTCGTAAGGTTTTAATTTTGGTGCACTAAATTTCAAAATTGTGTAAATATGTCAGCTCGAAGTAAAAGGGGGTCTGGGGGTTCTCCCCCAAAAAAATTTTGAAAATTTGCCCCTCGAAATAGTGTTTTAGCTTATTTTGAAACCTTTTAGATTCCACCCAAAGAGCACCACTCATTGTAAGCGGCAGAATTTTCAAGGAAAAAAGTTTATAGTATTATGAATTGGAAAATTTCTAAGGGGTTTAGAGGTTCCTATTCCAGAAAATTTTTTAAATTTTGCCCCTGAAAGTGGCATTTTAACTCATGTTGAGACACTTTAGGTTACATCAAAAAGGATCACTCCTTGTAAAACCCTTAAGTTTCAAGGGAAATTCCAGAAAATATTTTTGGAAATTCCCCCGAACTTGTGTTTATCTACTTTTCAAACTTTATAGACAGAGCACCAAACGGGAAAAGTTTCCTGTAGGCGGCGTACTTTTCAAGGGAAAAACACTGTAACAGATTAAAATTTGAGTTTGGAGGTTCTCCCCCGATATTTTTTTGGAAATTGCCCATTAAAGTAGTTTTGGCTCATTTTGAGACCCTTTGGGTAACAAAGAGAACAGTTTCTTGTAAACCACAGAATTGATTTTCTGAAAGGACGTTCTCCATCTTTCCAGAGGTTATGTTTAGTGTTTCCTTTCTCTTCTCTTTTTTTTAAGAAAAAAATTCTGCTGTCGAAAATTTGCCGCCTACTAAAATTTGCCGCCGTAGGCTATAGCCTAGCTAGCCTATTTAGAAATCCGCTACTGGACGTCCCTTTTTAGGGACGTTTTTTAAAAATCCTCCTATTTCTACAAAAATTGTTCCTTTGAATCAAAATTTGCACTGATGTATCTCTGATCTTCATAGAACATAAAGAACTCAAGAAGAAAGCATAATTTAAAATTTTTTTCACTTTTTTTAAAGTTGGAAGATAGAATTTTTCAGAAAAGTGCTTTTTTAAAAATTTTAAAAGAAAAAGCTTAAAAATCCTAGTTGTTATTTAAAAAAAATTTCGATGCTGATATATATTACTGTTTATACATTAAATCAGTTGGGGTGTTTTTTTATTTTTCCAAAATATTTTATTTTGACCTTATTTTGGACCCTCGAAAAGCGTCCCTAAAAAGGGACGTCAGGCACGAATGCCCCCGTGGTTTTCCCCATAGTGAAATGCTAGTGTTTCCATATTTTTTTCATCAAAACGCATTCGATTCTTATGATACGAATTAAATAACTGATATTTATAAAATTACTTTAATTTTAGCTAATAAATTTATTATTTTTGTTTATTTTTTTTTCGAAAATACTGTTATTTCTGCTAAATTAATTGAATAAAAAGTCTTAAATTATAAGGAATTAATTAATTTGCATTAATTAAAGGGAATAAATTAATTATTTTACTATATTTATTACTTATGCAAGTATATTCCTATTATATTTTAATTAAAAGTTTAATAATTATTAGTTATAATGACTTTTTGTCATTAAAATTGCCAAAAAAGTCGCTTTTGTGATAAATTTTCGGCTTTTTTCCTAATTAGATGTGGCTAATCATTGTGTTCTATACTGCAGATCAATCTGTATCATCTGGCTTGCTAATACACAACCCACTAATGCTTGATTTTTGGGGAGAAATTTGTGTTCCGCACAATAAAATTAAATAAAATGGAAAAAGTATGGGCATTTGAAAGACTTAAACTTCACAAATTGAGATATTCTGATGGATTTGAGGTGTGTAAAAGTAATTATTACTTAATATTAGGTAACATGTAAACAAAGAATGCCTTTTTCAATTAAAAATATTAATTAATTTGCAATTAACATAGATTTGGGAGGAAAAAACGTGTTTTAGAGCATAAAAATGCTCAAATTACGTTAATTAAGGTTAATTTTGCGGTTAATTGGATAAATAATTAATGTTTTTTGTTCCTTTTGATGTTACAGTATCGTTCCGATCACTTTTGCTACACTTAATAAGGTAGAAAATGTTTTTAAGGCTTTAAAAAAGTTTTCTACCATGCGCTTACTATAGAGAAAAACAACGGGGGCATTCGTGCCTGACGTCCCTTTTTAGGGACGTTTTTTAATTTTGGGGTAGAAATTAAAATTTTAACCTGGAATTTTTTTCACTATTTTTCCAGTTGTTTTGGGGCTATTTACTATGTTTTTACCAAATATTTAAGAAAAATAAAAAGTTGGGCATTAATGGGTTAATTGTCTTTTGCATTCAACACAAGTAGGGTATTTTTCCTTGTTGCTCTTATTTTTATTCTTTTTAATACAAGTGGTAATTTGATAAATTTCAATAGCCAATAACACATCCGTAAAAATCATAAAAAATTTGAAAAATTACATGAAAAATTCTAAATCTTCTCGACACCCACCAACAACTGACTGGTGACCCACAGTTTGAAAAACTCTGACATAAAGGGATAATAAAGGGAATATATTTGCGTGACGAGGGATCTCCGGCATACCAAACGGACGCGTTTATTAATAATACCTGTGAAGGCTGATGGCGAGACACCGTGCGAACAGATCGCTATCTGTCCCTTAGACAATGTCCGAGTGTCATCTCGAGCGGTTCTCACGTCGATTATATTTGTGCGACAATGATCAGAGCGGAGAGAAAGTCAATCACGATTGGAAAGAAATCCGCTGATGACTTTTATTAGTGCCAAAACGTCGTCGCGAAGTATGTGATCTTAACAAGTCGAAGCAATGTCAATGACAACGATGTCACTGAGTTTGAAATCTTTTTTTTCTCTCCGGGAAGGACAATTTTTCAGGTGTTCCGAGTAGCTTCGGGACAGGGTCGAAATTATTCGTATAAAAGAAATATCTCGCTAGCGTTTGTTTTGAACGAGGGCCAGTGTCATCCATTGGTTTTTCCTTGTAAAATTTGAAATAAAAACAATGAGAAAGTTGCATGATTTTTTTTAATTTCTTCAATCGATTCTTCATGCAAAGGTAAGCAATTAACCCAAAATTTGAGGTCGATCGAGAAATTTTTTGATTGCAAAAAAAATTACCAAAAATCCCCTTTTTCAAAGCGCGCGAAAACGCTAAGAGTTTGGGATGTGACGTCATCGTACGGTGACCATTGTTGGAAAGCAGCGGAGTTCATGGTATGATTGTGGACGTCATCGTACGGTGTTTTCACTTAGCGTTTTCAGTCACGTGTTTTTTCTCGACTTTTAAATTAAAATATTTAATTACTTGTAAATTTTTTTGAAAATTGACTTGATATTTCCTTTTACCATACAAAGAACCATACGGAACACTTGAATGTTTATGAAAATCTGACTCATGCAACTTCCCTATGATAAAATATGCTGGTTAGAAAGGGTATAATTTTACTGAACGTAGTTTTGAGTAATTGAATGTTTTCTCTTCTCTAACAGCGCCGTTGTTGTTCCAATGGAGAAGGCAATTTTTGGGCAGCTTGTTGAGCTTTCGAGTTAGGCGCCTAACTCAATGTTAGTTGTAACTCATATTAGGTGAAGGATCTTAAAAGAAACCGAATTCCATGCTTTTCTCAAATTTCTACCTCTTTTAACCTGAGCAGCACAAACGTATATAACTAAGTGACCATATTCGTTCGAATAGGAAAAGTAGGGTGGGTTGGGGTAAAATGGGTCAATTTTGAGGTATTTTCGCATTCTAAGTTTTATTTCATCAAAACTATTACTTTTTAATGATTTCTTTCAAATGGATCTTGACATTACAATCCTTCAGAACATTTTCATCTAATTTTATCAAATATTTTTTAGTTATAAGATGGTTAAACTTAGCATCAAAAGTAATGACCTATTTTACCCCAATGTGGGGTAAAATGGGTATCATTGCAAAAAGATGTTAAAAATATATTTATTACTACATATACATGAAAATAAGAAAAAAGGCAATCGGCTAAGCCGTTTTTATCTGAAAAAATTTGTTTTAAAGTTAATCCGCGTTTAGTTAAAGTTAAAGTCCGAAGTTAATGAACATTGTTCAAATTTAGTAATTAAAATACTTCGTTTCGATAAAAAAATAAACTTGTATGACAGTTCAATGTATATTTGAAGGAAATAAGTTAAAAACATTGTTTTACTTAATACAGAAGGCCTCCTAACTATGACCCATTTTACCCCAAGCACAAAATATTGTTATAAAAAATAAAATATTTTATATTTTTCTAAGCTGATTGGCTTGAAATGTCTGTCAGACTTTCTTTTATGGAAAAATATTACAAAAGTCTGCTGTAATTTATTGCAATATATAGATATTTTGGAAGTTAGTAAACCCTGTTTTTTCGATGACATCATTTACGGTTCAAATTAAATATTTTTTCAGTCCTCAAATTCATAAATCTTAATTTTTGACAGTTGAAAAATATTGCCATCAGATAAAAGATTATAATACAAAAAAAATTAGCGAAAATTATTCAATTTAAATTCGATTTATATCGAGTTGATTAAAACTGACCCATTTTACCCCAAGACCCACTTTACCCCAACCCACCCTATCGCATTAGATACGCTCCAAGACATAAGAGCCATTCTCATCTTCTTTCCAACAAGGAAGCAGTAATACGCATTTACTTTTCTGGAAGTCCTCTTTAGAAAAGTAAAGATTCCTGTCTTTATCCCTTCGCGAGAGAAATCGTCGAACATCCGACTGACATTCCAATCGCCATTAACAAAACTAAAAAAAGAAATGGTCAGATCCTTTGGAAACGACGTCCATTTCATCCTCGAAACAAAACGCGTTTTGATGCCCTGTTATTTTGCCGCCGAGGAGATATACGGACATGTTTGAACGTGCCCCCGGGCGGCCATTACAGATAGAAGACGCAACCTTTTTATTATTTTATCAAGCGCTTACATAAAAACGGGTCCCACACTACTGTAGGATCAATACAAACATAATGTCTTTTTTGGACGAATTATTACTAATTTGATGAGAAATCTATATGAATTATTTTTTTAATTCCTGAAAGTATGTGAACTGGTCAGTTTGGAATTGTCTTGATTTCTTTTATAAGGATACTAGCTGATCTGCCCGGCCTTGCACGGGTGGAGTGTATTAATTCCTTTTTTAAAGTTCTCCCAAGTTATATGTCCGATTTTTTGAATCACCAATAACCCCGGTGTCCCCAGTACTTTTTCATATTCCCGAAAGTTCCCGATAGTTTCATTTCCGATTTTCATGTTCCCGATAGTTTTCATAACCCGGTTTTCCCGGAAACTTTTCATATCCGGGTGTTCCCGGTACCTTTTCATATCTCGGTGTTCCCGGTACCTTTTCATATCCGGATGTTCCCAGTACCTTTTCATATCCCGGTTTTCCCGATACCTTTTCGTATCCCGGTGTTCCCGGTACCTTTTCATGTCCCAGGTTTCCCGGTACCTTTACATACCCCCGGTTCCCGATAATTTTCATATCCAGGTGTTTCCAATAATTTTCATCCCGGTATTCCCGGTTCCTTTTCCCCATCCTAGTTCCAACTGTGACATTCCATCAAATATTTATCCTTTCCATGTGATAAAAACAATCACATTGAAATCATCTCTTTTTTTAAATCTAGTGTTTAAAGTGTACCTTTTAAAGTGTTCCTTTTCATATCCGGATGTTCCCGCTACCTTTTCATATCCCGGTTTTCCCGGTACCTTTTCATAACCCGGTGTTCCCGATAATTTTAATGTCCCGGTTTTCCCAATAATTTTCATAACCCGGTGGCATATTCTGTTTCCCTCGCCGTTACAGAGCTTTTCTTAATAATCTCCAAAATCATAAATAATGTGTTCAAGGTCACAAATCCACGCTATTAATTATGATTTTGGAGATTATTAAGAAATGTTCTGTAACGGCGAGGGAAATAGAATACGCAACCCGGTGTTCCTGATAATTTTCATCCCAGTATTCCCGGTGCCTTTTTCTCATCCCGGTTCCAACTGTGATATCTCATTCCATCCCGATTTTTTGTCTATTAAACATTTATCCTTCCAATGTGATAAAAACAATCTACTTGAAATCATCTCTGTCATTTGAAATCCAGTGTTTAAAATCTTAAACAGAATTTTCTTAAAGTATTCCCGCTATCCTTTTAAAATTCCGCAAAAAATAAATTTCAAAATAAAATAAATTTCAAAAATCCCTCGATAAAAAGTTATCAAGTAAGCTTGTCTTCTTTTTAATAAAACCAACTTCTTTAAAAGCTTTTCTGAAAGAGTAAAAACAGATTGCTAGTTATAATAAAAATCTAGTGATTATAGTCTAGTAAACCAATTCCGCTATGAAGCAATGAAATTTTAGCTCTGTTTCCTTGGAAACTTTTAAATTCTTGCTATTTAAATATATTTTTTTTTGAGAAATTAAAATACTTAAGAAAGTAAATTAATTATTTTAATTTACTTCGGTTTTCTGATAACTTTTATAATATTTAAATACAGATATTCACACTGTTTTTCTTCATAAATTTTGTTGTAAATAATAAAATATGTATAAAAGTTAATCAGTTATATTCATTCAAGTGAGGCAAGACGTCGCCTCAAGATAGAGAAGTAAACACTGCAATTTATGCATTTCAACAATGTACAATGCTATTTCAATGGGTAAAACGGAGTCGAAAAAGCGCCGAAAAGCAGGGAAGGAGTCGTTCGATTTTAAAATCGTTTCTTAGTGCGCGTCTAATGGCTGAAAGGAAGGTCTCTGTCAAATTTCAAGCCTATCGGTCCGGCAGTTTTGGAGATTTCGTGATGAGTGTTATGAATGAATGAATGAATGACCCGTATTTGGATTTTATATATATAGATTTTATTTCTAACTCTTGACCACCGGTAACTTTTCTTTATTTTTTAGCTGACTTGGTATCCAACAGGTATTTCTAACTCTTGGTAGGGTTCCATTTGTGCGGCCAGCGAAGCCCCCGGAAAACTTCTCAATAATAGGCTTTGGAACACTTTTTAGCATTCTAAAATCAAAAAATTTTCGGCGGAGAACCTCAAACCCCCCTTTTTTATCCCTTAGTTAGAAGAGGTAATGGTTGTTTTACAATCTATGATTAAAAAAATGGCGCAAGTTCAGAGTTGCGTATGCTTGGCGAAATTTGGCTGTTTAGCGGCATATTTAGAAGCCAAATAATTTTTTTTAACGTGAGTTAGGGTTACCATATTAGTCAACTGTACGCTAAAAACTTGGCGCATATACGCAAGTCTGAACTTGCGCCAAAAAAATTTAAGGGGCACTCGGGCACTATTCATCACTATCACCTTTACTTTTTGGCCCAAAATGTAAAAATTTTGGGAATTTCCTAAAAATAAACACTGTCAACTCCATTTTGATACTAATGGGGGATATGGGGGTCCTCCCCCAGAAAAAATTTTGAAATTAGACCTGTAAAAGTTTACCTGTAAAGTTAAAGACCTGTAAAAGTTAAAAGATTTTTACTCATTTTGAGAACCTTTTTGGGTCTCCAAGGCAAGGATGGTTTCCAGAGTGCCACCCCCTGCATCCGCCACTGTACTATACTGGGCGTAACATGGGGCTATGGGGCTAGCACAATTTTACACATTTTCGTTGCACATATTTAAATCTAAAGAGTCTTTTCATATGAAGCAAATAACCAACCCTAAACTTTACTTCCATTTTACTTTACTGCTGAACCAACGATAGTAAAAGGGTCACGTGATTTTGACAACGCTGGAACTAGTATTTCGGAGGGGAGACAGGTGGAAGTTGAGGGGCACCGGTTACCAAATATCGGCCCTGCAAAGTCTGTAAAAATCACGTGACCCTTTTACTATCGTTGACTGATCAGTAGGGCAGTGGGGAGCCTAGTGGTTAAGGCATCGGCTTCGGGATCGGAGGGTCCCGGGTTCGATTCCCGACACCGCTAAAGACCCACCGAGTATATGCGGAGTACGTGCTCGTTAAATCTGTGGGTCCGAAAGTCCTGTGGTCCGTTATGGCGCAGTTTACCACGGGTCCAGGTGTCTGGAGACTATTTCCCTCCCCTTCAGATACATGGCAAAATTGTGGAGGTGGCGATAGATAGTGTAAGCATCTATCATCTCATGAGGCAGAAGTCGGACTCCTGCCATTTATGGGCCTCACTTTCTCAGGAGCCGCATCCCCCTTTGCCTTGAATCCTTGTGGAGCTTGGGTATTCCAAGTGGCACACGACAGCAGCAGCAGCAACTGATCAGTACTTAATTCTTAAAATTTCAGTGAATTTAAGGTAAACCTAAAAAATTATGTGGTACAGTGCCATGAAATCAGCAAAAAATCGCCAAATAAGGCCTATTAGGGCCATCTCTTTGGTAAAGGATATGCCAATACCTTTACGACTCAGCGTATGATACCTGTTTCGATCTTTTATAGAAAGTTTTTTTATGCAGCGGTAATGGGTGAATTATGGCTGGGGCACGACAAGGGCCGTACATACATCCCGCTATCGGCCCTAAGTGCTCTCGGGTCGACGGAAAGTGTTATGACCGAAGTTCATATTCCCTAAATGGAGTTGTTGAGGCGTTACCTCGGGAGGTTGTGATGATACCTCACCTCTGCATTCGGTCTTTGAGGAGGTTTTATTTTAGTTAGTTCTGAAGATGCATTTCTTCTGTTGATAACACTAAAAAAACAAAACTTATCGATGGATCTCTCCGTTTGTTTTTAAAAATAACAATCAATAGTAAGGCTATAAATATAGAACGTGTAGGGTCTTTCCCATTTTCTTGCAAAAATATCGCTATATTTTCTTCCATTTCTCTTGAAAATTTTTGATGGTAATATAAACGAAATAAATAATAACTCTGACATTCACAACCCCCCATTAAGGACTTGGGTATTTTGTGAAACGTTTGAAGATTCGGGAAGGTATAGTTATACCCCGAAAGTCCCCCTGGGCGTAGCAAGGCGTTATGTGACTTAGGACAACTTTATCACATGAGGGAGTCTGAATCCAAAAATGAGGTAAAACGCTATATTTTGGGAAAATTTCCAAAAACTTTATGGAAAACATGTGGAGTCAAAAATCTATGCATCCTCTGAAATTTTGAAAATATAGTAATATAGTAGTAATATACCTTCACCCTAGGTAGCCAAAACTGAAGTGAGAAAAATTCTATAAAAAAATCAGTCTTTGAGGTTGCGTGAAGAGCGTTATTAGGCGTTATTGAGCATTACCGCACTCATGTTTCACCGGCCTATTCTAAATGAACAGACTATATAGTATGTAGGAAGCTCTTGTAGGCTGAAGGTAACTCAGGCTTCGCAATACACTGTAAAAAAATCCCGTAAAATTTACGGTTTTATACAGGCAGCTTGGGTTGGTTGTGCGAAACCGTAAAAATTACAAAGTAAATCTCCGTAACCACAACGGTTTTTTACCATTTGTACAAAAAACTACGGATACTTGTAGCTACGGATTTACTTTGTAATTTTTACGGTTTTGCACAACCAACCCAAGCTGCCTGTATAAAACCGTAAATTTAATGATGTAACTCACACATTAAATAAAATAAAACTAAATTTAAAAAATCGCCAATGGTTCCCCAGCCTTTGTAAATATGCTACCCGGACACAGTGGCGGATCCAGGGGGTGGCACTCTGGAAAGTCCCCCCCTTGGAGACCCAAAAAAGGTTCTCAAAATGAGTAAAAACCCAACTTTTACAGGTCTAATTTCAAAATTTTTTCTGGGGGAGGACCCCCATACCCCCCATTAGTATCAAAATGGGGTATTCACAGGCCCGTAGCTACGGGGGGGCCAGGGGGGCTGAGTCCCCCCTGGCATCTTCATTTGCCCCCCCTAGAAAATTTTCAGAAATTCTATCCACAAACACAGTCCTAGGGTAGCCAGGGGGGGCAGGGAGGTGCAGCTGCCTCCTTCTAAAACACGGGTAGTTTACTTCTAGCTAAGTTAAAACCCGGTTTTTTAAGGTCGAATTTTCAAAATTTTTCTGGGGGAGGGCCCCCATACCCCCCATTTGTATTTAAACCTTTATTATTCCCAATTTTTTTTAAATAACAAGTTCATCAAAATCAAAATTCTACTTAAAAATATATGTCTAAATTTTGGTCTACCAAGTATCAAAAGCAGTTTAAAACCCTATTTTTAGGCTCAAATTTCCAAAAATTTTCTGGGGGAGGACCCCCAAACCCCCCTTTCATACTTGTATCCCCCACTATTACAATACAACTGTTCTTACATTAATATAAGAACAGATCACACGAATTAATAAATTTTTGGACGAAATTTCTACCCGAAAATGTATAAGAAACTACATTAAATCTATTAAATATGCATGGGAGGGGGCTAACAAATATTTTTAAGCCCCCTACCGAAACTTTAATATACCCTAGCACAGACTGAAAAGGGAGGTTAGGGAAAATTGACCTCCTTTATAAAATTATGTCTATTTAAAGATTAACAAGGATTTTAGGATTTTCGAGTTTTCCTTTTCAATTCTGGAGGACAGTAGTTCCTTTACAGTTACTTTAAAGGAAAATTAAAGAAAACAGGAAAGGTAAAACTAGAAAAATTTAGGACTAACTCCTCCCGAAACAAAAGTCTTGTAACAGCTCCTTAGGCCTGAGGGTCTTATGGGTTTAGTCCCCTAGTAAAACAGTTGAACTTACGCCTATGTTTGTCTAGCTGCCGCTAGACAGCGTGGGGATTAGAAACAACAACACACAACACGCCTATGATACGTCCTGAAAACCCCCTTGCCCCCCTGAAAAAGTGGGCGCCCCACCAAAGGGAAATTCCTGGCTACGGGCCTGGGTATTCAGTGATTATTTTTAGGAAATCCCCAAAATTTTGACATTTTGGGTCAAAAAGTAAAGGTAATAGTGTTGAAAAGTGCTCCCCTCAAAACGTTTCTAAAAATGAGTTAAAACCCTACTTTTACACGTCAAATTTAATTTTTCTGGGGGAGGACCCCATACCCATAATGGTACCACAAGGGTTATCTTGTCTGGAAAAGTGCCCCCCCCTTGGAGCCGTTCTGGATCCGCGCCTGCCTGGACCTTGGAATTGAGTTGAAATCCTTGGATAGCGAACAGGATGCAGTCAGAGCCGTGCCGTGGTAAAACGGCGCCCGGGGCGAAAGTAGCTAATTGGCGCCCCCCCCCTCCATTTCTAACACACCAGGACTTTTTGAAAAACTTTAATAGATCCCCCATCTTTCTATATAAGATGATTTAACTAAGAAATGTAGGTGCCCACTTTCAGGGTTGTTTAAGATCTGATTTAATATTTCAAGTAGCAAATGCGACAGAAATACAAGAAAATTTTCATTCAATATTTTCATGGTAATATTTCAAGTATAAAATAAACGAAGGAATATATAAGAGCACAACTTTGATAAAAAAGAAACTTTTTATGAGTTACTTGCTATGTTTTCACGTGACTTTAACACTTATTGTCCACTTAACCAGCGATAAATGGTGAACTTCTCCTTTCATATGCAAGATTCATAGTTGGAAAAATGGTAAAAAAAATTCCGTTTTGGTTGTAGCTCTATCTTTATTTTAAAATAATAAAAATAAGATAAATTTGTGTAGAAAATATAAATATTTAATATAAAATAATAATAATAAGTATAAATAATAAATATATAATAAGTATGACTATAAAGGGAAAGAGAAAGTGTTTCAACTAGCATTTTTTAATAAAAATTTAAATCCTGAGAAATTCCTCCTATACTCTTTACTTTCATGACTAAATTTTATATTTAAAGTCCACAAATGGTTAGATCACCCCATACCTCAATCTACTCAAATGGTGTACGTATTTAATATGGAATTGAATGAATCGTATTAAATTAATGAATTTTTAGAATTTTTCTAACTTGATACACAGTAAAAAATTAAATTAAAATATTTATTTTTAATTTTTAGCCTTTTAATACGACAAAATAATCTTTATTTTCAATCAAATTCGCATCAGAATCAAAAAGATATAGAATTGCTCTTTGTCCATAACTTTAAATTTTAATGCAAAAATTCTGGTTTATCGGTAAAAAAAAATAAGAATTTACGAAAAGATAAGAATAAAAAAATTAACGTGGTGTTCTATTTTTGATTGAATGATGACCCGATTCTAGTTGTTTTTTCCTTTCCTAGCCTTTAAAAACAAAAACAAAATTCTTTTGAATTAAAAAACTGGTTGCTGGGAGGAGTTTTAATGGTCGTTAATTGGGGTATTTTAGCATTAGGAGAATAGAGGAAAAAATCGGTGCCTTCAAAATCCGGTCGTTAGAAGGGGTGGTCGCTATATAGGGGTGGTCGCTCAGAGAGGTTTTACTGTACTAGCAAAATAATACATTTTTTTAACTGTAATAAAATACAATTTTTTAAACGTTCCTTTATTTAATAAAAAGGTATTTTTAATATAGGATTCTTAAAAAGAAAAACTTATTAAATGTCATTATTCTGGGTTGCCATTTATTGATGTGTTTCTAAAGAAATACAAAAAAAAGATCCTATACTTCAATCTATTTTCCCTGTATCATCAAAACTTGACCTTGGCCTTATAAGTTGTAACAGATAAAAAGAAAAATATTATAATTTTCTATAATTGTACGGACCCTTTATTCAGAGACCCAATATATCCGGAATAACAAAAACAATTCGTTCTCGGAAATATCCAATGCGCGCGTAGTAATAAATTTTCATTGATCTGAAAAGTAATTCTGGAGCAAAAACACTTACGGCGCGGCCACAAAAATTTTTACACTTATGGGCGCATCTGATCTCAATATTCCATTTATAAGAAAGGGAAAGCACATATTGTTTAACTAAACAGTTGCATCATTAGGATACAATAAAATACGAAAAACAAATAAGACCTTACCAGAAAACGATGTTCCGATTTGTATTTTTGAACAAATTTAGGATAGTCACTCTCTAAAGGCTAAACTCTTCTGTCTTCTACACTGCGAATTGAGAAGCAAAACGGAGCTTATTTGGAAGCAGTCTCGTGAACACATTAAATGAAAGGAGATGAAAACCAACCCCCAAATACACAGGATTGGTTCTTCGTAAAATGAACCAATAGCTGATGAAGAGCCCATGAAGCGTTGGGAATCCTTTATCTTCGATTTATTTATGACCCCTTTAAGCTACTTAAAGCAGGTGGCAATGGAACTAATTGAACGTTCTTTTCATCCCTGAGCACTCAAGCTTTTCCTGGAATTCTTTGGTCAAGAAACCTAAAATGTTTGTTATCACAACAGCACCCCCTCTGAAGTAAGCCCCAGGCAGTACAAAACCTTCCTAGTCCGTCTGGGCCATAAATCCTTCACACGTCCTACCCCATCCTCTGTCAATCGTCACCCCCACTGTGTCTTAAAACAACATTGCAACCGAAGACTGAAAAAGGACACATCTGTTTTACAACCAAAAAGCGTGCCGCTCTTCCTGCTTCATCTGGAGACCAGCAAATAGGCGACCCCCGTGGCGTCTCTCCCCCGTGGCATTGTGTTTGTGAGTGACCGTGTTCTATGGTTCTATTCGCTTCCTGCGCCTCAAGTGGAAGGCAAAAAGAAATCGGGAAAAAATTTTAATAGTTACAACTCATAAAAACTTAGTTCTCAAACATGAATTTGGCGCCCCTTAGTGCATTTGGCGCCCGGGGCGGCCGCACCCTTCGCCCCCCCCTTGGCACGGCACTGGATGCAGTATACACGAACGGGGAAATACTGTAGAACCCACGTTCGTGTAGTTAGCTGCTGAAAATAGCTCCATTATAAAACAAAGCACCCTCAATGTGGGAGCGCCTAGAGAGAGCACCACTCCCTTCGGTAATAGGGCACACAGTGACACCTGGGGTCAGGGCATCAGGTAGGACAATTACCCTTCCACAACAACAAAGCAATCGACACCAAGATTACCCTTGAGGGCCATGCGGGCAGTTTCAACAGGTGGAATGAATTGCTTTGTTTTGACTCTTTGTAAATCATAGCTTGTCTTTAGTGTGGAAATGGTTATGGAAATGTCGAGGTTTAAATTCGGAGGAGAAGTCGTGGTTGAGTTTTTCTCACGGTTCCTTGAATTCCCTATGAAGCCCATGTTGAAAAATTGTGGGTAATTTGAAGTGTTTTTATAAAGCTTTCGAATAATTCCGAATTATCGGACTTTCATCGTTAAAGATTCTTTATCGTAATAACAAACGTGAAATGGTGATTTAGGAAGGAGGTTTAGGTTTTGTTTCGATGGTGTCAATCCCCTTTTTGACAATATAAACAGATAGGTTATCCAAGAACATATAAGAATTCATCTTCTGAATGCAATTTCTAATGAATAAATCAATCACGCATCAGAACAAAGTTCCACGATTGTAGAATAGAAAAGATCACCATAATTCATGATGAAGTTGAAAGAGTAGATAACCTTTTTAATTAATCAGTGGGGAACTGGAAAAAAGTTAAAAGAGGTAAAATGAGAAACAGATCCTTTAAAAATAACGCACTTGATTTTTTTGTGTCCCTTCCTATTTTTTCTAAAGAGAGTTTAAAATTCAGTGCAAAACAAAGTTCAAGGTGAACTGAAAACAAAAAAGAGCTGAGAAACAGGGCAGAAAGTATATAACACCAAATAAAAATTAGAAATTTCAGAAAATACATTAAAAGAAGCGAGAGCTATATCGACATAAACCATCAGTGAATCTCCACGGGGGCGGTGAGAGGATGCTTAGGGGCGGTGAGCCTGTTTTGGGCAGAAGGGGGCGATGAGCATTGAGTATATTTTAGCATTCGAACTTCGCGGCGGATCTAGAGCGCTTAAATTCACTTTTCTCGTGCTAAAAATCAAAAATTATCTAGGGGAGAACCCAGCACAGGCCCCCCTACTGGAGTGGTTTCGAACTGATCGTCTTATTCAGACCGCAGGTGATCCCTGAGAGCTCCGAAAGATGGGCTGCAAAAGTTGTCTGAGGGACACGATTAACAACACATTTTTACCACTATTTTTGGTTTCCACCAATTATTATCAATTTTAATCTTAGGGTATGAGACACCCACAAAAAAAGGAATAAAAACTTATACGTATATTAAGTGGGAATATTTTTTAATGGGGTAGGAATATTTTTTTTATTATTTCGAAGGATATCACACAGCGCATCGCCAAGTCCCGAGTGAAACAAATTCAGTGCCTAAGTTTACTAATGAGGAAGTTGCATGATTTTTTTTAATTTTTTTAATCGATTCCTCTTGCAAAAATAAGGCTAAGCGCGCACTAAGAGACTTCTGTCTCGGCGACTTAAAACACTAGTCACTCGAGAGCAATGCATTTCTATGAGGAAATTCTTGGCCTAGTGATCTTGGTCTCGTCGCCATGTGCGCGCACTCTAGCTTCTTGCAATAGCCAGGGAAGCAATTTTGTCTTTGTCTCCGAGAGCAATTTTGTCTTTGTCTCCTAGTGCGCGCTTAGCCTAAGCAACTACCCAAAATTTGAGGCCGATCAAGACATTTTTTGATTGCCAAAAAAATTATCAAAAATACCCTTTTTAAAAGCACGTGAAAACGCCAAGAGTTTGGATGTGACGTCATCTTAAATAAACATTGTTGTAAAGCAATGGAGTTGATGGTATTATTGTTGACGTCATCCTACAGTTTAAACAATAAAAGTTTTCTGTCACAAATACAAATACAAATAAAGTCGACCAACTACAGGCGTAAGCCCATCAAGGTTGGTCCAGTCTTTTTAACCCACACTACCGGAATCCCAGTATCTGTCAATTTTCCTCTTGAACTCGTTTACCCCTCTTGAATTTACAATTGTTTTTTCACGTGCGTGTCACGTTTTTTTTTTCTCAACTTTTAAATTAAAATATTTAATTACCTGTACATTTTTTTGAAAAACTGACTAGAAATTTCATTTTACCATACAAAAAACCATACGGAACACTTGTTTGTTTTTGAAAATCTGACACATGCAACTTCCTTATTATACACTTAGAAATAACACTGTTGTAACGACGTCGAAATAACCAGACCATGAACAGTCAAATCTCATTTATTAAGTCTCATCCAACAAAAAAAAAACAACAAACAGAGCAGCCTTTATATACAAAATAAAAACAGTTAAGATTAAAGTTAAAACTTAAGGTTTAGAAATCAAGAAAAATTAAAATACTATATACAGACTGAATGAAATAAAATTTAAAAACTGAAATGAGGAGCTACGCCAGCACAGCCTCCTCCCATCCCCGAGAGGAACTTTTCATGAAAGGAAAAGTTTCTGCCTCACCTAAAACACTTAAAGAATTATATTACAAGAAATATAAAACCAAAATTCACAGATTATTTTACAAATAAAAACTTTTTCAACTTAACAGTTCCGGCATGTAAGGTGAACTAACAGTTCTCCAAAATGTCCAAAGTCTGCTGACTCTCACAGGATCACCTTAAAGAAGAGTTTTAGGCCGTAAACCATCAAGTTCCCAGATGATCTGATTCCATCCGAAATTTCATTTTCCCTCGCACGCTTGAATTCACGAATTCATGGGCGTACCAGCATCTAGGACGTCTTAGTTTCATACGTCGCCTTGGAATCAAAACAGCTCGCTTAAGAAGTGACTGGATAGACGATGCAATGATAGATAGGGCAATATCCTCCCTTCTGCCACAAACTTGATAGTGCAATTGTTCCCTCGATCCACTAGTCGATCGGGTTGACTCAATCGGTAAAATCTGCTTGGCTGTCAGGTTCTCCCCGGTTATTTCTTCCCTTTGATGAAGCGATACTTGATCCACATTGGCACTTTCACGTTCCGTCGAAGTTTCCTTCTTAGCCACTTCAGTCACTTCCATAGATTTGGTTGATTTTTCTTCGAACTCTCCACGTGACTTTCCCATATGATTGACCTCAGCAGCTCCGGGCCCCAATGAAGACAAAACGTCATCCCTGACTGAAGTCCCCTTCTCTCGTTCAACCTCTAAATCTAATTCAGCAAGAAAGGGATTTGGATCGGTCTTCTCAGATCCAGAGCCTTGAATCTGATGTTCAACTCTGTTGACGTCATCACTTCCTAATTTGTTGAGCAAGTTAGCTGTCCTGTTTCCCAATATGTACCTTCCTTGATTCAATGATTCCCTTAAAACTGCAGCCTTGGTTTTAACGTGGCCGAAAACACAATCTATTTCAACTTCAGCTAAGGGTAAACCCACAGCATGCTCCACTAGTGGTGTTCGGATCCAAACAGTTTCATTTGTATACATCGATGGATGTACATACTTTTTACAGACTAAATCCAGACTTGCACCTGTGTCTCTCAATATAGGCATTTCAATTCCATTTACTTTACCTATACTTGTAAAAGGCGCAAGAGCCTCCTCGAATCCGCTCTTCTCAGTTGTATTAGAGGCAATATCCTCATAATTCTTTTTCAACTTATCGCACTGTGATCGCAGATGCGAATAGGATCCGCACTCAAAGCAGCGTAGTTGTCTTCTCTTCTCATATCCCTTCATAGGTGACCCATCACTACCAGGCTTTTTCACCTTTGGAAGTTCAGTTCTGAAATCCTTTAAGTTATTAGTGCGGTCGATTTCTTGCCTTTTAAAGTTGGAATTCCTGGGGTACTCCCTGAAACTGTGCCGGATACTCTCGTATTCATCTAGTCGCTCAGCCAGATCAAAAGGGGTCCTCATCCCAATCCATTCTCGAAGAAAATGATCCCTGACATCAGCCGGGACGTACCATTTCAATTGTTCAGTGATCATCAGATCTGTAAGTCCTTGAAAGGTCTGGATCTGCAGATCACTTATCCACTCTGTAAAATAAGCTTTTAGTTCGTGGGCGTAATGCCTCCAAGACTTCTCTGGGGATTTTCGATGCCCATAAAAGCACCGCTTCAACTCTTCAGAATTTAGCCTGTATCTCTTTAGAATAAGGCTCTTAACTGCATCGTAATTTTCAGCCTCCTCGGGTGATTCTCTAGCCAGCATATTACATATGTCGGCAGGCAAAACGCTCAACAAGTAAGCCACCCAGTCCTTCTTAGGAACACGCGCCATTTTTGCTCTTCTCTCAAAATTTATCAAATATAGGCTAATATCATCTCGTTTCTCATCATACTTGGGGGTTATCTGGGCAAGTGGAATTCTGCCCTCCCGATCAGTCTCTCTCTTCACTGCATTCCCAGCCTCCATTTCCATACGCTTCAATTCAAACTCATGTAGCCTTATTCTTTCCCGCTCTTGTCTCTGACTCTCCTGTTCTCGTCTCTGATTTTCCTCTTCCTGTCTCTGATTCTCCTCCTCCCGTCTCCGATTCTCCCCAATTATTCTCTCCAACATCAACTCGACCTCCTCTCTGATACGACTTACTCTCCTTTACTATTTTCTTAATTTCTGGCACTGTCTTTGAGTCCTCCACAATCTCGCCCATTTCTCTGGCAAGGTTGACTAAGTCCTGTTTCCTTCCCTTACCAAGAAAAGCCATGACCACCATAAATCAACCGCACAACTCCAAAGAAATTGACAACTGGAAATTCGAATCCCAAAGACCTAAAACTCAGTCTGCCAATCACAAACAACACCCTAAACCCAAATTTAAAATTTCAAGCAACACAACGTAATCAATAAAACTGAAAACTCCCAAAAAGGTCACCTGCATCAAAAGTCTATCTCAGACACTATATTTACTACACATTCGGCCTAACTCCTTGGCTACTAAGCAACTCTTCACGAAAATACACATCGGAAAATCTCAACTATCGTGACTTCCATCAAAACACCAAACGCTCAATAAACCGCAATCTGCCCGTAATCTGGAACTCTTGTACCAAAAGATCATGAAATATCCAATCAACGCCTCTTGGCCGTAGGTTCGTATCCGCTAGCTGCCACCAAAATTATAGTCTGTAACGACGTCGAAATAACCAGACCATGAACAGTCAAATCTCATTTATTAAGTCTCATCCAACAAAAAAAAAAACAACAAACAGAGCAGCCTTTATATACAAAATAAAAACAGTTAAGATTAAAGTTAAAACTTAAGGTTTAGAAATCAAGAAAAATTAAAATACTATATACAGACTGAATGAAATAAAATTTAAAAACTGAAATGAGGAGCTACGCCAGCACACTGTTCTACACTGAAAAAATTTCCTTGATGAAAATAGTCATTTCTTATAGATTTTGGGTCGCTGAATACGAAAATCACCATTAAAATTCTCAATTGACTCAGGATTTTCGGGGAACAGCCCCTCCCCCTTTTCACGTTTTTTAACGACTTTATAACTTTGAACTCGATTTTCAGGGTCAAAAAGCATTGCTTTAATCTTCAAATTGCCCCCCAGGGGACAAGAAATGTTCAAATTAATAAAATATGATAAATTTATAACAAATGGATAGGTTTAAGGGGTAGTTAACCCCCTAAGAATGCAAAAAATTAGCTAAAAATTATAGAGGTTTTTATACGCTATTTTTTCCTCTTATTTTTTACGCAATTCCCGTTTGAAGGGTCCTAACCCTTCCCCAAGGACCCAACTTTGATGGCAATATGCAGCAATGATTTTTGCTAAAAGCGGTTGAGGTGAGATTGCCCCCAGAGCACCCACGGAAGGGTTCAATGCCGCACTTAGAGTTTAACTGTGCTGTACAAAAAAAAAATTTGAAGCCACTTACTGAATTTCAGCTGATTCTTGTGTAAAATGATCTGCTGAATTCAAATATGACACCCATTTTCCTCCATCACCCTCAGTTTTTAAGGGGATGCCCCCTAAATGTTATCCACAGCCGTGCATCTATTAACATCTTGAAACATGGAATCCTCACTCCCGAAAACCGGTCAGTTTTTAAAGAACTGAAGAGTTTCTACTTAGGATACACCCAAAATATAAGAAAAACATCATTTGTAATATTTTCAAAATCATCGATATTAATTCCTGAACTCGCGAGCGCCTTTGCGATTCCGGAAGTGTTCCGAACTCTTCCGCGGGGACTTCTGGGAGGCTAACACCTCAACCGCTTTTAGTAAAAATTATTGCTGCTTATTGTCATCCAATTTGGGTCCTTGGGGAAGGGTTAGGACCCTTCAAACGGAATTTGCGTAAAAAATAAGAGGAAAAAATAGCGTATAGAAACCTCTATAATTTTTAGCTATTTTTTTGTATTTTTAGGGGGGTAATTACCCCTTAACCCTATCCATTTGTTATAAATTTATCATATTTTATTAATTTAACATTTCTTGTTAACTGGGGAGCAATTTGAAGACTAAAATAATGCTTTTTGACCCTGAAAATCGATTTTAAAGTTATAAGGTCGTCGAAAAACGTAAAAAGGGGGAGGGGCTGTTCCTCGAAAATCCTGAGTCAATTGAGAATTTTAATGGTGATTTTCGTATTCAGCGACCCAAAATCTATAATTGACTATTTTCATCAAGGAAAAAATTTTGAAGGTCAAATTTGTAGAACAGTGTAATTTTATTAAGTAATCACCCTTCGCTATACCACGAATTACAGAATTTTCTTAGTGGGGGGGGCTCTGAAAAATTTTACACACATTAGGAAGGCGGTAGCTTTAAAAAGGATGATAACCAATGACATAAACTATACCACAAAACCTAAAAAAACCAGCACTTCGGCCGTTCCAAAAAACGCTCAACTGAGCAAAACGCCCACAATGAGGAAGTTGCATGATTTTTTAAGTTTCTTTAATCGATTCTTCATGCAAAAATAAGCAACTACCCTAAATTTGAGGCCGATAGAAAAATTTTTTGATTGCCAAAAACAATTAACAAAAATTCCCTTTTTCAAATCGTGCGAAAACGCTAAGAGTTTGGGATGTGACGTCATCGTACGATGACCATTGTGGGAAAGTAACAGAGTTGATGGTATGATTGTTGACGTCATCGTACGTTTTAAACAATAAGCGTTTTCTGTCACGTTTTTTCTCGACTTTTAAATTAAAATATTTAATTACTTGTAAATTGTTTTGAAAAATTACGACTAGATATTTCATTTTTCCATACAAAAAACCATACGAAACACTTGAATATTTATGAAAATCTGACACAAGCAACTTCCTTATTACGCAATTTTTTCTCTCCAAATATCGAAATAGTTGACAAACCAATTTAACTCCTTCCCCATACCTCTTCCAGAGTCGTTATACCTCCCGTTCACACACCGCCTGTGGTGGAAATCGAGAGATGACAACGAGCCGTGTCATAAAATGCTCTCTCGGAATGGCAACCAACTTTTACTACCCCCTAAACGGGGTGCTCCGGAAAAGAATTTAATGCTCCTTCTTCCGAGCTTTTTCGGGAGAAAATTGCGTTATGGAGAATCTCCTTGTTGAGATTTGGGAGAAGGGGGGGGGCGTGTGATCGGATAACTATTTTGGAAAGTAGAGGAATAGTTTGCTTTTTGATTCTTGGGGTTTTTAAGTCAGAGCCGTAACCAGACTTCGGAGATAACTCAATATAATTTCAATAAACTCAATATTATTTCTGAGTTACCTGTTTAAGAGAACGAGTTTTAGAAGAACACTTTGATTTGACTCACAGAATTTTAATTTTGGTACACTTAAAAATTTTTTTGCAAGTAATGTGAATCCCTTGTAAAATTGGAGAGTCCCCAGAAACATACAGGCCGATGAAGTATTTTTAATTATTATTTTTTTTAAATTTAATTTGAAATTTAAGCTAATTTGATTTTTTTTCTTATGCTTTGTGCTGAAAACGAAGCCAAATTTTATTTTGGCTTCGTTTTTCGATTTTTTCAAGTATTTTTTTAATTTTTCTAACTGACATTGAATTGATTCTTCTATTTTTACACTATAAATTGTTTGGTAGAAAATTCTTTAGCACCCACCTTTTCCATAATAGGTATCTTTATTAAAAAAACTCACTTGGTTTGGACACTAAAGAAAATTCTTTGTGAACCTCATTTGCTTGAATTTTTCTTTTACTTTCATTTACTGACCCTTCCCAATACACACAGTGAGGTAACCAGTGGCGTATATAGAAATTTATTTCGGGAAGGGTACAATATTATTTTTTACCCCCTCCCGAGCAAATTTATTACGTCCAATGTAACTTTTTATGTATTTTTTGTTAAAATTTACATCAAAAGAACTTATTATATAAAAAAAGTTGTGAATAATTTTGTTCCAAGCACCAAAGGGGGGGGTCCGGGGGTCCTCCCTCAGAAAATATTTGGAAATTTGACCATAAAAACTGGATTTCTACTCGGTTTTGGTACAGCCAGTCCTAATTTTGGACATATTTTTAAGTAGGATTAGGATTTTGATTAACTTTTAATAAAACGATTTGGAATAATAAAATTCAAATCAGAAAGGGGGGTATGGGGGTCCTCCCCCTGAAATTTTTTGGAAATTGTCCTTAAAAAACAGGGTTTTAGCTTGTTTTGGTACACCAAGTCTGGATTTCGGGGGGTGGCCAGGGCCCCCTCGCCCCCCTTATATAAGCCACTAGAGGTAATGTCTCTTTCTGATTTCTGACACATTCCTATGTGTACGTATCGTTTACTACTTTTAACCTTTTCAATCCTCTGACACCCGAGATTACCATGGAATCTCATTAAAAGTTTGGGGTGGTTAGAACGGAAAGGATTTAAGATGAGAATCTCCTGTGACGATTCTCTGAAGGCTTTTCAGTGGACAAGTCGACAAGTGCTGACTATACCAAATTATATACGAAGGAGGGGGTGGAAGTCGGACGTGACAGTATGTGGGGAATGTCTCTCTAGCATTTTAGTATTCAAGTGCATGTTTTCTAAGAGGGTGTCTTAGATGCAAGCTGAAAGAGAGAAATTTTGTGTCTGAGTTCTGTCAAATAATGGACTTTTCCCCATGTAAAAGCGCATAAAAAGCAATTGCAAAACGCACGTTTAAGAACACTTTTTATGTCCTCAGAACACTTTACTTTATTGTGAGGGTGTTTCGAATATGTTTGGAGAGTTTTCCTATCCACAGAAATGTGTTGCTACAAAATTAAACAGAGAGAAATTGTGTTCTCTAAGTGTTTTCATCTAAATTTAAGAACACATTCAGATGAACTGTACATTCCTATGAACAGATTTAATTCCCGAGAGGCAAGGTATGTAAAGAAGAGTTCTTCATCAGTACCGCTTATAGAGGCGACGCTTGAAGCTGGAGTTTTCTCAGACAATCCTCTAACCAGAGAGACTGGTGAAGAACTCTTCTCTTCATACCTTGCCTTTCGGGAATTAAATCTGTTCTTAGGAATGCACAGTTCATTCTGGCAGAAAGTGGAGGACTAATTAATGGTCACCACTTTTTCCGATATATAGTCGGCTAGACTAAAAGCTCTCCCTCCGCTATCTTGCGTTGCCTTCCTATGCCGTGCTGATGAGTCCTATCAAGGACGAAACCGGTCCATGGCTGGAGGCTATTTTAAAAAAAAGTGTTCTTAAAAAAGTGTTGAGGGCGTTTGAGGAGTGCTGTTCAACTCCTGATGATGAACTCGTATAACTGAAGCAGAGGCAATCTCGACTTAAAGATGATGGCCTGTCCGTTTCATATAAAAATAAGCAGCTCGCCACAAGACACTGTGTGGGCGGAGGAAAAGCTTGACCCGATCAACCACCAGACGGATTTGGGCAGAGATTATGCCAGAGTGAGTCAGCTATCTCGAGGAGGGTCGCGTGTGTGAAAAAGAAGGCCCCTTTCGAGTGCCGACCACTTTTCCCACAAGGCGTTTAAGATACGGCTGATGCTTATAAGAGAAGAGCACCACTTGGCTCCGTTATAGCTCTCTCTCACCATCTGTCGTTTTGCAGGAAATCATTTTTTTCGAGGTGGGATTAGGTCTTCCAAGGGTGTGATGCTCCTAACACCTTGCAGGGTTTGGTCCGGATTTCGACCCGTCGATAGATGAAGGATAATATGGAAAAAAATTGAGGCTCTGCTGGGAGTGGATTTTTTTTTCAGATATGAAGTACCAGCTTTTCTATTTTTTTGTGTCTTCTCCTTTCTTGATACAGTTTTTACATTCTATTGTATCGGGTTAAAATAAAATGTAACAAAAAAATTGCAAAAATTCGCGGTTTATGTTTATAATCCATTCTTCGTAATACTGACTCAGTAAAACTGCAAATTAGATTCTGAAAGACCAAAACACTTTTCAGGCATTTAGAAAATGTAATTTTTTCTTCCTTTTACCCTTTTATATCCTCATTTTCCCTTCTTGGCCCCTTTTTTAGCCCAGGGGGTCACTTTCCCCAAATTGTTCAAACTTTTTCGTAAATCAATCACCTGTGCTGATCAAAATTTAGTTATTTAGGATCGAAATCCATGCATTTTTCTAGAGGAAGACTCCGGCCCAGACCCTCCTAAGCTTAAGAAAATGTTTGCACTCTTAAAAGACAATCACTAAGGTTCAGAAATATTGTTTCGGCAATACTGTTCACCAAATACGGGGAGGCGCAAATATAAATTTCATGGTGGGATGGGGAGAGATCTATTTAGGAAACAAAAGTAAAGTTTTGTCTATTTGCGTTCAAATAAGGTAGAGATGATTCTCAAAAAGTGAAAAGGTTATAGCCCGGCTGTCTGCACCTGCCCTAAGTATGGATATCGTCAAGAACGATGCCAGTTAGCTCTGATGATCCCTGCACTTTAAAACAAAATATCGTCGCCTTAGAATCAAAAACTACTATCTCTGAAAATTCACGCAGCTTCATTCACAGTAGTTCTTCATTCTACTCATTTTGTTGGCGGTTTTGGCGTTGTTAAAGGGTTGCTGCTATCCATTGTTAATTCACTTCAGTCCTAGAAAGGGAAAATATTGAAACTTTGAATCTTAATAATTCTAAAACTAATTCGAATTTTTTAAAAAACGAAACGACAATATTTTTGTAAAAAATAATTGTATATGTGTTTAAAATATTGTACTTCTACCATGATTAGTTTTTCTTTTATAACGAAAAAAGAGTTCCAATTATTTCATTGGCTGCTGCGAAACGAGCTAGATTCAATGTTAATCTTGGCGGTCTGATATCGTAAGCAGGTTGCCATATCAGGGGCAATATTTTCTTCATCTTAAAATCAAAATAAAACTGCCTTCTGGTCTGATTCGGAAATATTCGGAATTGCAAGCGAGAAAGCTCATTTCATTGGTTCGTAAGCGTGACATCATCGAGCTGGCAAAGTGCAAAACCAATCAAATGAGCGCCTGCAACGATCTGAAGTAATTATTATTATTTTTTGATTTAGTGGTATTTAATTGGTGGATTTTTTATGGGGGGTGGTTTGAATTGGCGTCTGATTATAAGTCGCCAAGGATCGGGGTCCCCGAAGTTTGCCGAACGGAGATAGTAGTTTTTGATTCTAAGGCGACGATATGTTCTTTGTTAACCCTTGACATTGGCCAATTTCTTTATTTCTTTGGAAGAGTCTTTCACACTCGCTTCTGTTTTTCATTAGATCGGGAAAAATGCGACCTATGTTGACAGTCGGGAGCATCAGCGGGCCTGATGCCAAACTGCCATCATGCGGGTCATCAATGATGTAAACCCTCTATTCGGTTTTGACACTTGAAGGCAAGTTACGCTGCTTTTTTCGGGGAAAATTTTTGTTGTTTGTGAGCATTTTTTATAACACTTGGTGCGAAAAAACCTGAATCAGGGAAACCTGAATTGACCGGAAAAGTTTTACTCTGCATTATATAGAAAATATGCACCAAAATGAGTTAAAACTCTGTTATTTCAAGGTAAAATTTTCAAAAAATTTCTGTTGGAGGACCCCCAGACCCCCTTGATACTTGTAACTCTGTTGTTACAAGTCTATGCGTGAGACGGAAAGCGAAAAGGGACCTCTTGTCGGCAAAGTTGATTTCGAGAAAAAACCAAAAAACCGGAAGAAGGTCAAAACTATCGAATTTTTTTTCTCTCGATTCGATCCTTGGACCCTTTAGAACCGAATTTTAGCATGGCCACCTAAACTTATAAGGCCGTAGAAGCTCGAAATCTTGAGTGACGTCACAGGGGTGGGGCGAGCAAGATTTCAGACTGGAGTTGCGCTGTTGTCTTAAACGCGTCGATGACGCGAATTAGTAGGCATGACGTCACTCAAGATTTCGAGCTTCTACGGCCTTATAAGTTTAGGTGGCCATGATTTTAGCCGTTGGAATCATTCCTTAACTCTGAAAAATAACGAGAGGGTAGCATTTTGAAAGTTTAAGGTCGTTTTTCGCGAAATCCACTTATTCTATTATAAAACTTTTAATTACTGGCGACTCGTCATTTTTTGAGCTACAAGGATGATGATGGTCTTAAAATCTTGATAAATCTGTACAAATTGAGAAAAAAATAATAACTCCATTTCGACGAACGCCGACAAGAGGTCCCTTTTCGCTTTCGGCCTCACATAGCTTCTCAAAACTCAAAAATTCTATCATAAAATTTATAACCGAAATTCGGATGAGGCGTACCAAAACGACTTGAAAAGTGGAGGTTTTTGACTTGAATTTCCAAATATTTTCTGGGAGAGGACCCCCAGACCCCCCTCTTTTAGTAGTTGGAGCAGGACAATTCACTACCTTTTCCATATTAAGATCATCAAGAAGATTCAATTGGATTATGAAAATTCTTAGCCCCCAAAACCAAATCCGACCCTGCATACTTCAATAAACATCCTGCATCATAAGTTTTGGGCAAACCCGTTCGATAACGTTTGTCTCAGGAGCGTAACGAGCCGTGCTAAATGCGCATGGACTTTATTTTTGATATTTTTGGAAAATACAATAAAATAATAACAGGGGATTGAACCCAGGAACGCCGCATGCTATGCAGGCACGCTACCACTGCTCCAGCGGGAGTTCAGTAACTTTAAAACTTATTAAAATATCGTCTTTCTTTTTGACGCATGCGCATTTAGCAAGGCTCGTAACGCTCCTGAGACATATTTGTTCGACGTGGCACTTTGTTAATCATCGTAACTTTTAAGCTTTGTTTTCAATACATCAATTTCTGGACTGTTGATCTTTATTTGGAAGGGGGGGCATTTCAAAGTCTTGCTTTTCCAGAATTTAGGAGAGTATGGTCCGGATACAATATGATAGCTGTCATTCATTTTTTACGACAATAACTTTTTAAAGAGGTGTAAAGAAAGCTCCAGATAAAACCATTCAGTGAACAGAGATTCTGCGGCATTCATACACGGAAAGAATTCTCTAAAGTAGAGCACGCGCATCGTTTAAATTCTTGAGATTCATGCGGGCGGATGGACGACCCCTATTCTTCAACTGCCCACATCGGTTCTTTTTTTAAAGCAGCGAAAGTTCTTGAAATAGTCGCGTTTCGGAGAAGGAATATATTTGGTTCCTCTCAGTCTGTTTTCTCTTGGGTGAGATTTGAAAATGTGAAAAACACTGTCGGTTGTTTTTTTCCCATCTTGTATACATTGAGTTTTCGTACCTTTAACTAAAAAAGTTCTCTGGATGGAACCATTTTCACGAAAGTATTTATTTTGAGATGGAATGATTCTGAATGACGAGAAAGAAAGTAAACAAAGCCTGTTGGGTTGCTAGGAGGAGTTTCGGTACGCAAATCGTGATAAAAAAGACACCTACTATACATTGTTTTAACGAAATAATCGTATTTTAAAATTGACGTTTCACTCGAAATTCAGACACAGCGATGGGAACTACTTTGTTAGTGACGTAGTAAGGTCAACTAACGTTGCTGTCTATACTAGACAGCAACTTGAGTTTAACCTACAACGTCACCCTCCAAACAAAGTAGTTCCCATCGCTGTGTCTGAATTTCGAGTGAAACGTCAATTTTAAAATACGATTATTTCGTTAAAACAATGTATAGTAGGTGTCTTTTTTTATCACAATTAGCGTACCGAAACTCCTATCAACCCAACAGGCATTGTGTTTACCCACCTTCTCCTTCCACGTAGTGACGTACTGGGTTCAGGAAACGTTGCTGTTGAATATAGTTATTACCGAGTATTTATTTTCTAGTAAGTACTGGGTCAAAATCTCTGACTAGCCAATTGGGTAGCTTTGAAGTCTTACCTCAATCCGTGACGTCACTGACGACAGGAAACGTTACAATCTTTTATAGATGCTGGAAAAACAGAGCTAAATAACAAATCTTAACTAAGTTTACCGTTTTCAGATATAAAATTTCAGATATGTCGCAAAAGGATACTAGCCTAGTTTTCTTAAGATTTCCTAAAAAATACCAGCGATTTAAAATTAGAACAAATATGGATCATATTTTAAATTTGACCGATCAAACAGTACACCCGATCTGTTCACAAATATTTATTTATGTAAAGACAAAATCTGTAAAATAGTATGAATTTAAACAAAAAATCTTAAATAGTAAATATTGCCAATCTAAAAATATTAGAAGATATAAAATGTAAACACAAGTTTAAGGAACACTTGATGAAGCGGTCATTAGCGTCTTCGATCATTGGCGATCATTGGCGATTAGCGTCTTCGGTCATTGGCGTCGTCTTCGACATTCCGGCCATTGTCATTTCCAATATTAACCACATACCCATTTCTCTCCAGATACACAGGAATGTTTTCTAGAAAGTAAAATGAATTAATTTCCGATATAGAAAGATTGTTAAAATTTATTGTTCGATTTACAAGTATAGGTAAGGGACACAATAACAAGCAGAAATAGTGTACAAACCATGATCGATATAGTCTGTTTATTTAGAATTAGCGTCTGAAACGGGATCAAAAACGCTCAATAACGCCTATTCATTCATTCAATGTTAGCCATCGGCTATGTAGGGACATTTGCTTACTCTTAGGGAGGGGACATCCATAAATTACTCGAGGTCAAAAAGGGGGGGGGTTTGGAAAAATCTCACCAAATCTCACCAAGGGGGGAGGGGGGTCGATTAAAATCTCACGTCAACTTTTTAAACTTAATTATAACTTAATTAGGTGCTATGAAGCACAAAATGCAAACGAATAGGATAGAAAATAATTTTTAAAAGTTGTAGGTAAATCTCACGTGGGGGGGAGGGGGGGGGGCAGGAAAAATCTCACTAAATCTCACCAAGGGGGGGGGGTCCAGATTTTGGAAAAAACACCTCACGTAATTTATGGATGTCCCCTTACGAGTTTCAATAACGCCTAATAACGCTCATCACACAACTTCAGTGACCGATTATTTTACAGTATTTTAACTACTTCTGTTTAGACTGCCTTGTCATTGCACAAGAAAATTTTTTCGATGATAATTACAATAGTAACTGCTTCTAATACATTATGTCTCAGGCGCCTATTCTTAATGAACAGAATATAACGTAATACAAAACTTAAAGTTAAAGACTTTTTAAATCTTTAAATTGGGCAATTTAGAGGTGGAGTTCTTGTTCATACACCAGGCCAGGGGTCCCCAACCTTTTTGTACCTAAGAGCACATGCCAGAATATCGGTCGAATGGTGGGCACCATTTATTTTTTCAAGATAAATTTATAGTTGGTGGACATAGTTAATAATACACACTATATATAATGCACAAAAAATTTAATTTTAAAAATTAATTTAACGTAATGAATATAATTAGTATTAATATTCTTTTGTAAAATAAATTATTACTAAGTTGCTTGCAAAACATACGAAGTATAAAAATTATTTATAAAATATATAAAATACATTGCATTTCACTGGCCAGCGCTTCATAATTGGGAGATTACAAATGATGAAATTCTTGCTCGCAAGCTATTGTCAAGGTGTTCATTTGTATGTCCGTCGTGATCAATATTTTTGGATTTTATTATATTCATTGTCGAAAATGATTCACATAAGTGTGTGGAACTATAGAACTACTTTATTTTATATGCTGCTCTTTTTAAGAATGTAAATTTATTTCTATCAACTATTCCAGAATTTCTCATCTCTGATAATAGTTTTGAGGATGATATCATTCTGAAGATCCAAAATTTCTAGTCTCGCCTTACTTGAAGAAATTCTGAAATGTATGTTGCGATTTCATTTCTAGAACTTTATGGGATAGTGGAAAACTGAAATATTTTATCGTTGGGCACAAGCAGCGGGCGCACCTAGACCGATCGACGGGCACCATGGTGCCCGCGGGCATATAGGGTTGAGGACCCCTGCACTAGGCATTTAATTCATATTTTCAAATTAAAGGATACACCCAACTATAAAATTATTAACAGCACAAGTTCTCTGTTCAAAGTTTGTTCTCTATTTACATTACATAAAATTCATAAAAGTAAATCTTGACCGACGATTTTAAGTTTTACTTTGTGAAAAACTAAATATTTTCTTTGTACCTCTTTAATTGTTTACAGAATTTGGTTCTTACGTATTATCAGCGTTAGAAATTGGGAAAAAAATCCACTGGTCCTGCGGACCAGTGCTTTACCAATCTTACTGGTCCGCAACAAAGATTACTGGTCCGACAAATTAAAAAGGACCAGTTTAAATAAAAGTGACTATTGCACTGAATGTGAGTACCAAATAGGGTAATGTTAAAAATTAATACATATTTATTAAGTTACTAGCTGTAAATATGAAATTTATATAAAATAAGTAATAAATAAATTTATGAGAAATAAGCACTAGCTCCAAATAATCAATTATTTTAAAAATATCTTATTAATTAAATACCTTTCTTGATTAAATAATATTTCATTAACTGACATACAAATAAAATAATCATCTTGATTAAATAAAATTTCTCTATTTGACATACAAATTGGATACAATTGCACTAATTGGCAAAAAATAAGAACTTTTCTTGAATAAATGATAGTGCACACAAATTAATACATAACTTCGAATTAGTTTTACATTGTTAGTTGACAAACTGGTTGTAATCTGGTTTATTTAGTGAAATTAATTTTTTTTGCCTTTCTCCCGATTCCAAGCGAAGAGAAATTGCAGGCTAAAATTGGAGAGTGGGATATTTTTTCACCACTGGTCCAGCGGACCAGTGATTTTCTGATTCTACTGGTCCGAGCCGTTTTTTGGTTGTCCCGGACCAGCAATCCAGTACAATTTCGAACGCTGCGTATTATCCAGTCGATGGTGCCTCTGAATACAAAAATGGTGAACAACTTTTACGACTTTTCTATGGATGTGCCGCTGAATTTAACGGCTGTTTGCTGTTTAACGATCGACGGTATAATACGTAAGTACCGAAAGGCCCAGAAACCCAAAAGACCTCAGTTTCCCACGGACTGTAAGGGAAGGGTCACCGAGAGCGCAAGATCGGGCGTATCAACAAGCGTATCTTATCGGGTAGTGGATATCTACCGCACTCTTTTGTTCGCTAATTGACCTCACCTAACCACACAAAGAGGTGGGGTAGATATCCACGACCCGATAAAATACGCCTGGTGATACGCCCGACTCCGCGCCTCTACGGTAACCGAGGCCTAAGGGTGCATCTAGAGATTTTTACCCCGACGATTGTCAACAGCCAAAAATTTATGAGGAGGGGAACATCTTTTGTTCGCTAATTGACCTCAGCTAACCACACAAAACGACGAGGCTCATTCGGGGGAGATTAGAAGCATTGATAATATCCCCTTCCTTTTGTGTGGTTAGCCGAGGTCAATTAGCGAACAAAAGATGTTCCCCTCATAAATTTTTCGCTGTTTACAATCGTCGGGGTAAAAATCTCTGGATGCAAACTAAGGGAGCGGTCACCGTGAGCTCAAGACCGGGCGTATCACCAGGCGTATCTTATCGGACAGAGGATATCTACCTCTCTTTTGTTGGTTAGTTGATCTCGCCTAACCACACAAAGAGGTGGGGTAGATAGTCACGTCCTGATAAGATACGCCCGGTCTTGAGCTTAGGGTGACGTTGTCCTGAGCGCAGGATCAGGCGTATTCCCCCGATCTCTTTGTTCGCTAATTGACCTCACCTAACCACACAAAGAGATCGGGGAGATACGCCTGATCCTACGCTCAGGGCGACGGTCACCTAAATATCCCAAAAAATTTGCAATTAATCTTTTTTCTCACCTTCCACTTGTTGACGCCTAACACATATCCCAATAAGAGCATTATAAGCCGTCATCAGGACAAAAGACATCAGGGCAAGGCCGCAGGCCATCATCCAGAAAGAACAGTCGACCATAGTCAGCAACATGCCCTTGGCGTAATCACTCCAGCAAGTTGAGAGATGATTTAGCGGATTATCTTGCTATAAAAGAAAAGGAAATTCTATAATACACTCTTAAGTTTATAGTTTTCTATAATCATGAATTTTAAGAGTTGAATTCATTTTTATTTAAACTTATAGATGAAGATCCCAGAGCCCCCAGACATTTCTTATTTTCTCACAAACAAAATATATGGAATAATGTAGTGCTAGTATAAACTTTGAGTGTGTGCATACCCGCTAACCTGGCCCGCCGGCCAATTGACAGGTACCAGGTGTTAAAGGTAGGTAAAAACAGTGCTCACTTTTCTCATTTTCTCAAGGATGATTTTTACATATGATACTCGGTGAACTATTTCAATATTTTTTGTAAGCAGCCAGACCAATCGGATGGGCCAAACATCCCCCCAGACGCACTAATAGTGTTGAATAGCGAGAAATGCAGCCAATCCCACCAACCTTTACGATCGCATAAAGCTGCAAACAAAATTGTCGGTTCACTACTAGTCATTTCTCCCTAGTTACAATGCACTTATACAGCTTTATGCGATCGTAAGGGTTGGTGGGATTGGCTGTATTTCTCGCTATTCAACACTATTAGTGCGTCTGGGGGGATGTTTGGCCCATCCGATTGGTCTGGCTGCTTACAAAAAATATTGAAATAGTTCACCGAGTATCGTATGTAAAAATCATCCTTGAGAAAATGAGAAAAGTGAGCACTGTTTTTACCTACTTTTAGCACCCGGTACCTGTCAATTGGCCGGAGGGCCAAGTTAGCGGGTATGCACACACTCAAAGTTTATACTAACACTACATTATTCCATATTTTATTTGTGAGAAAATAAGAAATGTCTGGGGGCTCTGGGATCTTGGACTATTATGGCACAATATGCTTTAGAAGTTATATCTCCTAGTGCATTTATATCCACAAACATGTTACATGGAGGATTTTTTTAAAGCGAGAAACAATAAAATAAAATTCTTACATTAGCAATGGCTTCCATTTCGACAGAGACGACTTCCACTCAAATATTCGTTCAACACGAAAATGTTTAGGAAAATTCTTGGGAAAAATTGAAGTAGAGCTTGTTTATATACAGTAGATTTCTGCTTTCATTGTGTACCTCTTCTTTGGTAGAGAATTAACCATCTTCACATATGCTCTTTTTTAGCTACTCTTTTTAACTCATGGCACGGGTCCTGTCTTGTTCCAAGCAGGCGCGGATCCAGCACGGCTCGAAGGGGGGGGAACTTTTCCAGACACTATCCCCTTGTGATACCATTGGGGGTATGGGGGTCCTCCCCCAGAAAAAATTGAAATTTGACGTGTAATGTAGGGTTTTAACTCATTTTTAGAAACGTTTTGAGTCTAAGGGGGGCACTTTTCAACACTATTCCCTTTACTTTATGACCTAAAATGTCAAAATTTTGGGGATTTCTTAAAAATATACACTTAATACCCCATCTTGATACTAATGGGGGTATGGGGGTCCTCCTCCAGAAAAAAATTTTGAAATTAGACCTGTAAAAGTTGGGTTTTTACTCATTTTGAGAACCTTTTTGGGTCTCCAAGGGGGCACTTTCCAGAGTGCCACCCGCCTGGATCCGCCACTGATTCCAAGGCATAGCTCCTGCCCTAGTAGCACAGCTCATCCCAAATATGTTAAGTTTACGTAACTTCAACTAGAAGTAAACGAAATTTGGCCATACATGACAAAAATTGAACGAATCTTGAACGTTTGTGCTACTTGGGAAACACAGGATGAGTTCATTTGAGCCACATCTTCAAAGTCTAAGCCATTTTTATGATGCTATGCATGCATTTTTTTATGAAACGACTGAGGCGTTTTCTATCAAAACCAGCTCATTCCATTTTTGGAAATTTTACAGGAGAGACAAAAAACTTCTCACGTCCACAGTTCTAAAGTTAAATTTTTTTGTAAATTTTTATTTGTATATGTATAACCGCCTAGAATTTGATTAGTTTTTCATTTTCATTCCGGGTGCATTACCTTGAGCGTAATTACACTATTTAGGTTGGAATGAGCTGATTTTGATGCAAAAACACGATTTTTCATGCTTTTTTTCAGGTTTTTTTGTTCAATTAAATTGTGTAAAATCGTTTTTTCCCAGTTTACCAGTTAATATTTGTGTCTTTACGAGTTTTAAATAAATGACACTCACTTAGCTTTTTCAAATGATCTGAAATTTCACAGTTGAGATCACAGTTTTCATCTTTTCATCTAATTTTGGGTTGGAATGAACTGGATTTGAGCTATATCCCTTCGTCAGGTTATGATGGACCCTCTAAACTTTCAAAATATGCAAAAAATATAATATTTCATAATAAAATATTTCAGAAAAATATGGAATGAGCTGGTTTTGATAGCAAATATACATTTAAAATATACATAAAATACATAATATACAAATATACATTAAAAATACATTTAAAAAGTGTTTTTTAATATGCCGATATGCTCCTCTAATAGAGGCTAAGGTCTATGACTCTCTTATCAGGTCGCTTTAACTTTCTTGTTCCGTAGCCCAGCTCAAAATATGTCAAGTTTACGTAACTGCAACTAGAAGTAATCGAAATTCGGCCATACATTACACGAAAATTGGACGAATCCTGAGCGTTTGTGCTACTTGGGTATTCTGGGTCCGTGGGAGAATAATAAGTTTCCTTGATTTGACAAAGTATCTAATAATCCTAATAGGGTATATGAAATGGAAGAGAATAGGGAATACTTTAGGAAATTCAATATTTCAACTATTGGAAATCATTGATTGGGTTATAAAACGCTTTTCTTCAAATGTTTAGATTTTTTTATCGTTAGTTTTCAATTAATTTTCAAAAAATACGATCGCTAGAATTGGAGGTGTGGCTTGATTTTGTGTAAATCTTTTTATCGTACACTTTTCAATTGTTTTCATGGTTTATTTTAACAGTGTTTCTGATTATGTTAAGGCACATTTTATTTCATTTTGGAATATGTTGGAAAATTTGTGTTGCATTCTGGGACTTGGTATTTCAAAGCATGATAGAATTCGGTATAATCAAGACCTTCTACATATAAGGCCTGGCAACTCGGCCGAGAAATTTCACTCATCTTTGACGACATTCCATGGACTTAACATGGCAATTTTCACTCAAGTTTGACGTCATCGTCCGGAGTTGTGTGGCCTTGATATAGATAAAAATGAATACTAGTAATTTTACTAGTTAAGAATTGATAATTGCAACAATTTTCAATTTTGCTTTTAATGTGTTCCGAATGCTGTCTTAAAACTTCTAGAAAACATTTTGTTTCTTAGGTTTAAGGGGCCAGTAATTAATTTGTTTAAAATTAAAAATCAACTAGTTTCAGAATCACTTTGAAAAGGACGTCACGTGACTTGAACGGTAGTGACGTAAAGCGTGCCTAGTACTCGTCCGCACGCTGTTTTTTTAGTTTGATATCCCATATCCATAAGTTGTGATTTCTACCAGTTCGTGTAGTTAAACTCACCCAGAACACACGTGGGACTACACAATTAAAAATAGCTTGTCTGGCTGACAGTTTTCTATTCTTTTCTGTAAATTATTTTTCTGCAAATATTATTACTATTATTTACTTTTATTTTACTGAGGGCAAAAAGTAAAAGGGAATACCCACTCTATATAATTTTCTCCCAGAATAAGGATTCAAAATATGGAAAGAAATTTGGAATATGTCCCAAAAAGATTGGATGGGCTTTATATAACGGATGTTTAACGATGCTTTTTTTGTAATTTTTATTCGGGATGAGAATTTAATCGTACGGTAACGTTTAGAACAATAATTTTTACTGATACAGAATATTTTTTAATATTGTTGGTGAGTATTTTAGGACGGTTATGACCACGTTTTATATAACTTGCTTAAAAGAAAGTATATCTATTTATCATACATTCTTTTTATCCACAAGACTTCAGCCATTCATTTGACTTAAAAGTGAAAGTTACTCTTTTCATTCAAAGTCTACGTTTAACGAAACTGCACATTGGATGCTGGGTTTTGAGATAGGGTGGTATGAAAAGAAGGAAGGAAGGGTTCAAGGAAGTGTTCCGGGTGGTCTTAGTTTTCCCGGGGTATTTCTGTCCTGTTTTTGTTTGCTCGACTTCCGGGATTTTGTTTTTCTGAGTTTTCATAGAAATGACTCGGTGCCAGCAGAACACTAAAAATGTTGGGGAATTTTTCATATATTTTACGTTCACTGAAAACGCTCGCTACAAATTTAAGAACACTTTTTTGACCTGAAATTAACGACACTTAAGATTGCGTTGTGTGGTAGAACACTTTACACTTTCGAGATAGTGTTCAGAACATATTTGATAGCCAAAACGTCTTTAGAATTCGAATGCGTTCTTAAATTTAGATCGAAACCATAGAAGGACACATTTTCACTCTGTGATTTTCAGCAACATTTTTCGGCACTTCTTTTAGGACACATTTCTGGATAGCAAAACTTTTCAAACATATCACAATGAAGAATAAAGTGTTCCACCTAACAACACAAAGTGTAGCTAATTTGAGGGCAAAAAAGTGTTCTTTTGAATGTGTTTTGTTAAGCCTTTTACCTAACTCGTTTCCCATCAAACCTAATCAACCAAACAACATTTAGTTAGTTTTAGAATAATGATATAATATGTAGATGAAATTCCGTCAGGTTTCAGAGTAAAATATTCTGTTTCTTTATGATCATATCTAAAAATAAGCTAATATGATACATTTTACTACTATTCTAGAAAAATTATAATCTATTGTTGTAATGCATGAACTTCCATTTTTTATTCAGGATTTTTTTTTAGGGGGGGAATATTTTTCATAATTAAAATTTATCTAGTATTTAAAAACATAACTTCATAGCCGTCTATATTTTAAATCTCTAATTTGGGAGTTTTGATACATAAGATCCATTTATTTGACCACAACACGATGAATTCCGTTTAGTTTTCTTTATACTTAACTATATTTGATTTGGATAGTTTAAAAAAACAAACACTTTAAAAAGGTCAACAAGAAAACCACGCTGTTCTAGTGGAAAGTTTTAGCCAATACTCCCAGACGTATAGTTGAAATTGATGTTCGAAGTTTATTCGATTTTTACAACGGACAAAAGAAGCTACTTTTTTTGTCCAAGAGGGAAAATGTATTGTGTTTACTTTGGAAAAGGGAAGAAAAATATACGATGAATTTACTTGGCATTGGTCCTAAATTTTTCTTCGAAAATGAAAAGTAACATGGTTTCGATAAAATTATTATTTTATGTTGATATGTTTAATGTCACGATCATACACACCAGTTTTTAATAATTTATAGTTTAAAGACATTATTTTCCGACAAACTCAACAAAATATTAATTAGTTGAAAAAAAGTCGGGGAAACTCATCAGTAAAATAGATTATTCTTCAGAAGTAAACTTGCAGTCTCAGGGTGTTTCAAAATTGGGTTGCACGGCTTTTACTCGGAACCAGCGCCTCCTAGGGTCATTGAAGTAAGGTCTACCCCTAGGTAAGTGACCCTGGAGAATCCATTGAGATGACTTACAGCTCCCCTAGCGGCGAAATTAAAAAGTTAAAAAAATTAATTTAAAAATTAAAGGAGATAGGGCAAAAACCTCAACGAGAATATTGTTGCCAACGTCAAGAAGAACTCATTGAAAAAAATTTGATCAAAATATCTTGAATATTCGCGGAGATATTAGCATGTGAAAATAGCACTTTTTCAGGGGTCAAAAAGTAAAAAGTTCGCATATTTGCAAATTTTTCAGTGTTATTGTGTAGTTTTGGGTTTTTTTGGTTGAAAGAACACGAAATTTAATCAAAAAATCCAAAAAATTTGCAACTATGCGAACTTTTTACTTTTTGACCCCTGAAAAAGTGCTATTTTCACATGCCAATATCTCCGCGAATATTCAAGATATTTTGATCAATTTTTTTTTCAATGAGTTCTTCTTGACGTTAACAACAATACTCTTAATGAGGTTTTTGCCCTATAGTTTTTAAATTAATTTTTTTAACTTTTTAATTTCACCGCTAGGGGCGCTGTAAGTCATCTCAATGGATTCTCCAGGCTCACTTACCTAGGGGTAGACCTTACTTTCATGACCCTAGGAGGCGCTGGTTCCGAATAAAAGCCGTGCAACGCAATTTTGAAACACCCTGTATAATATTTCGAGGATAGGCATCATCTTCGGTTTTTTTTCAAAATTGTATCTCACCGTTATGGTTTTAGTAAGATTTCACTTTGATGAACTTAACCCACATTCTGTTATACTCTGTTCACTTAGAATTGGCGCCTGAAACAGGATCAAAAGCGCTCAAAAACGCCTAATAATAAGGGTAGGCGCACACGAGCAACTTTTGTCTCTGTGACTGTTTTGTCAGTACCGTTCTAGCTATGAGCGAAAGGTAGGGACCGCACACGGTACGACGTGATACATGTGTGACAATTTTGTCCGTAGCTCTAGAGACAGGCCCATGACGAAACAGTTTCTCTGTCTATTAGATTCTATGGCACTGCGCACACGAGTGACAAAAAGTCATCGAACAACTAAACTTTCGTGATTTTGTTGATATAAACAGTCCTCACGTGTGCTTTCCCGTTCCTGAGTTCCAGCCATATTGTTTAAAATTAAGCTGAAAGATTATTTTGATGCTTTCTCTTCCACAACTAACTGCCGACTGGTGCAATAATTTGGGAAATGTCACGTTCCGTTTGCGCACTCAATTTTTCTACGTGACGGCGACGTGACAAGGTTGATAATTGTCACGGAGACAAAAGTTGCACGTGTGCGCCTACCCTAACGCTTATCACGCAACTTAAGTGACCGATCTTTTAAAAAGTATTTTAACTACTTCTGTTTAGGCTGCCTTGTCATTGCACAAGAAATTTTTTTCTAAGATAATTACAATAGTAGCTGCTTCTAATACATTTCGTCTCAGGTGCCTATTCTAAATGAACAGAGTATAAAAAAACCGTTTTATATAATAGTTCTATGCACAAAAAGAAAATATTTGTCAATGGACTATATTCGGCCACGCCCATATTATTCACGTGATTGGGAAAAGCAAACTCTCTATCAAGTATCAAATAATATCTCACTATCATCATACAAACTCTCTGTTGTTACCAATTGCAAGCTCAGCAGGTCACGTGATGAGGGGGTAAAATGTGACGTCAAGGCGGATATAGTTCAATAGGCCATATAAACAGGGTTTAAACTAGTTTGGTACACCTCGTCCAAATTTTTTGGAAATGCATTTTAGGGTACGATTTGGATTTAGAGAAACGTAGTATTTTCAAAAGAGGTTTTTTCCCCAATTCAATTCAATTTTATTTGTATACATACATTACTTAATATTGAAGCTTTTACACTTTGAGGATTAAAAATCCCATTAAAGTGAAAAAATATAAATTTGCAAGCGCAGTAGAGGTCACATGATGAGGCATGGTTTTGATTTGAAAATTTGACCCCAAAACCAGGGTTTTAACTGCTGTGAAGAAAATTTTTTTGACTTTGATCGTTAAATGGTAGCAGAGAGGGGGAGAATCCTTCCTTCCGTTTTCGTTCGGTGTCACAGCTGCGACACTTAAAGAGCGACGCTTAATTGTCGCTCTTGATGAACGACTCTGCTCAGGTGATGTATGAGACGAGACTGCGACTCCAGATGCTTCTCCCAACGTGACTTGCCTTATCAGTGACTGTCGCTTTTTAGAGCACTACAATAAACCAAGACTGACTGAGGTGGAATTCGCGCAAAATTTCTTATTTCCTGAAATTTATTGGTACCGTCTTGAGTTAAACCTTTTCGAGTGTTTAAACTACACTCACTTCCAAAAGTTAAGAAAGGAAAGGAGCATTAAATCAGAAAAAAAATGGATAAGTACTACTTTGATTGAAACGAAATGCTGTAAGGAAATAGATCTAAGTTTTTTTCATGAAACAAAACAAAGAATTGTATTCAAAGATAAAAAAAATAATAAATTTTCATAAATTATAAGATGGCGTCACATTCGCGTCATTAACAAAAGGATGTTTAAATCCACATAAGAATGGATAATTGCAGTCAAATTTTTTTTAAATCTTAATGTATTCAGAATGGCTTAAATCCTCCAAAAAAACATTTTATTTTTCCTTTCAAAGCCCTAAATTTTAAGTTATTTTCAATTAAAAATAGCTTCTTTTCTGTCTGAACTGAAACAGCTTGTGACTTCAAATGTGCCTTGTGTACTATCATTCCGCTTTGAAATACCACTGAGCTATAAAACAAACTTATAGCTCAGTATTTAGTTTGTTTTATAGCTCAGTGTGAAATACTGAGCTCTGGTTTTTTTATAGCCTAGTGTTTCGACGAAAACGGCGTTTCCCTCATTCCCAAGAATGTGACATCACATTGTTAGGCGCTTTCTGTAATAAAATATCTTATAGTTAACTGAAAAACAAATTGTGGTAAAAGACAAGCATATTTTTGGAATCAGGAGAGAATTTTTAATAATTAAAAATTGAATATTCATAATTTTAAGAGATGCTGTGCGATTCTCCATTATACTGCATATTATTTAAGAAACTTCACACTTGTGATATTTTTGTGATATTTTAAATACATATAAATTAACAAGGCAGGTATGACTACTTTTCTTCAGAAAGCCTTTTTATGATCTACCACCAGGTATAATTACTCCCGAGGCAAACTTTCATTCGAGCGCATCAAAAATTATTTCTCAATAAAAAAGCTTTAGAGCGCACTAAACCGTATACTTGACAGTTCAGTCCCTATATCACTTCTCAAGATCCCTCTATGAAAAAAAATCCCTAAACACACACACCCTCCTCCCCCCTCTTGAAATAATAACGCTTTCATAACAAGAACGTGTTTTTTAAACATATCCGAGTTTTCATCTCCCGGAAGAATTATTCCTCCTCAAAAAAAAATAAACCCACAATTTGCCAGATTCTCCTTCGAAAGTTATTTACACCCCCGTATCGCTCTCAAAAAAGTTTTTTTTTAAGAAACCCTCCCTCATCGTCGTAAATAAGGCGACGCGATTCTGTTTGTCTTCGGGATCCCTTAATTGCTCGGCTTCGGAATAACGCTTTGACAAGGGAGCCGTAGGGGTGCTATACGCTTTGAGACAGCTTCGGTATGACGAGCATGCGTGGGCTTGTGCTGACAATAAATGGAGTAGCATAAAAGGAATCAGTGTTAGAAGTCATTTGGGATACTGAATATGACCCTTAATACGTAGGTATGCACAAATTAGGAATATCGATCAAAATATACCAGTATTTTATACGGTTTAAAAGTAGTCTTGATTTTTTTGCATTAATACTTAAATTGATATCAAGATTAAAATGAGTTGAAAATATCGAGCAAATCATAAAAAAATGTTATGTTAACATCTTTAGGCTAAGCGCGCACTAGATACTTTTGTCATGGCGACTAGGATAACTAGTAACAGAAATGTCACTCGAGAGCAATGCATCTCTATGGCGAGATTCTTGGCTACCGGCCAAGAGTCTCGTTGCCTAATACGCGCACTCTAGCTTCTTGCAATAGCCAGTGTGATAATTTTGTTTCAGTCACCGTGACAAAAGTATCTAAGTGCGTGCTTAGCCTTAGGTTAAGCGCGCACTAGAGACTTCTGTCGCCGGCGACTGTAACACTAGGTCACTCGAGAGCTATGTATTTCAATGGTGAGATTCTTGGCAATGGGCCAAGTGTCTCGTCGCCTGTGCGCGCGCTCTAGCTTCTTGCAATAGCCAGGGTGATTATTTTGTCTCTGTCGCCGAGACAAAAGTATCTAGTGCGTGCTTAGCCTTAGACTCAATTGCTGAAAAATCATGTTTTTCTCACACTGTATGTTATTCAATCAAAGATTGTTCCACGGGAAATTGGTATTTTTAATTTATTTTTACCATAAAACCTGTATAACATAGCGGACAACTTATAATTTTGACTGTTTATTTCCTGCATTTAATATGCATAAATATTGCATTTTACTTATATTACATATTTTTATAGTATAGAATGACTATGCACAATTCCATGACCGAAAATTGAGTTATGTTGCTCAATAAACCTTAAACCCTTAAACGACAATGATGGTCTGTGTCATAACCCTTTTCTAAAACTATTCAGTATAGGAGAAAAACGAACTGATTTTAACATAGTACATCACTGTGGATGGAGTGATAGCTAAGTTGCATCGGTTGTAGAAGGGCGTTTTTAACAAAACTTTAAATTAGCCGATCCGGGGTCGAAATTAAAATATACGTTGATGAATAACTAAAAAAAATTGAGCTCTGTCACGCTGCGAGATGCTTGAATATGCTCTCTATGTGTAAATGAGTCTATGGTCGGGGCGTTAATTTGGAGCTGCCGGCGGCGCCCCTCAAGGCTCGTAACTCAGGCAAGGGCACAGCTGACTGTGGCTGATGGTTAAGCTTTTGCAGATGCCGTCTCTTCAGATGAGCCAAATTTAAAAGAATCGAGTGAGAGGGGTCGATTTTTCACTTCGATGCGAGTGAATTAAGTTTGGCTCATGCGTCGAGGCTATATTTTTGTGTATTGAAGATAATTATTTTGTGTTTTAGTTATAAAATACCCTTGGATTAGAAAGAGATACTATTTAGAGGGAGATATTATGTAAGAGATGCAGTGGTAATGACGTATTAGAGAAATTTTAATTTTAAACGGAAGTTGGTGTTAAAAAATTGTTTTGATGTACATACAACGCATCTAGAATTTGAATACCTAAGAAGTATTCGTTTTAATAGCAAATAATTAGGCACTTCAATAACTAGGATGGAAATTAAAAACTGATATCGTTACTCACAAATCAAAAAGTGTTTAAGTAAAAAAAAATTGTTCTGAAGAATTAAAGCACATAGACCCAAAAGTGCACCAATGTAAACTTAACAAAGAAGTTAACACCATATACATGTAATTATGAGAGCTATGGGATTTTATGGAGTAAAAATTAGATATGAAGTATTAATAAGTATTAAAATAGTATTGCTAGTGAAGTTAATTATAATCTGCGAGCATGAATTAAATTAAGTACCTCTGTTAGCTCTTTACTCTGTGTCTTCGATTACATAGAAACCTAAAAAGAAAAGGGATTTTCACAGAATGCCCTTCTCTTCTCTCATCACAACCTTTCTCAGAAACTTTTTACTGCACCCCGATTTTCCCTAATTATTCCCTAATAGTCCACCGTTCAAATATTGCGTCCTCAAAAGCACCGCCACCTACGCCCTGTGACGGTCGATAAAAAGTGAGGAACGGCACCCCTTGTCACCCAACGTCAACTGAGGGCCCTTTCACCACAGAGACACTCATTACGGCGATCCCCGGTGCTTTTATTGCCTACTTTTCTCTTGAGACGCTTCCGGTACCAACTTGAGGGAAATGAAAAGAGATCGTTTATAAGGTTTAAAAAGCAAGGGCTTGGAAAAAGGTTTTGGGTGGCTCCCCGAGACATAGATAGGGTGTGTCTTTACTTTTACAACCAGCACTACAAACCTCATTTGTATGTTAGAGAGGTACGTTTAATCTTTGTTTGCAGTGATAGCACTCCAGTTCAGAAGCCTTTATTATTTGGTACATTTGGTAAAGAAAAACCTAGCCTCCCCCCATGGGGAGAAACGCTCTAAGAACCGAAAATAATCAAAATGTATAAAAGTATTCATCAGGTCCTGAAGAAAACAGGAAGCGATCGGATGGTTTCTCAGCGAACAATTGAATCGTCAGTTTGAAGAAGGGAATAAGTCCAAAAACCAAGTTTTGAGAAAATCGAAAAAAACCTGTATAAGTAATAGAATTTTCATTGTATAATCACCAAATTTTTACTGGAAGTTCACAACCCGATTTAGAAAACAGAGCAACCATCAAAACAAATATAAGTATATTCAAAAATATTTTACAGTCAAAATAAGTTGATGGACTTATTCCCTTCTTCAACCTTATGAAATTTTTCTGATGAAAAAATCTTAAAAAACCCTTAAATTCACATTTAAATTATATTTCTCCTTAGTTTACACCACAAAAGGGTGAAATAAAAGGAATAAGACAAATAAAATTCAAAATTATAGTGAAACTGAGTTATTAGAGCAGTATCAATGGAGTGAGAGAATACGAATGGAGTTATACCTTCCCTACATAAAAAAAGTTTGAAAAAATTTTAAATTAAAAGAATATTTCATTTTAACTTAGTTTACAGCTCAAAGAAGAGGAAAAGAAAGACAAATTAACTTTAACTCCAAATTAACTTGAAAAATACAATGAATGGACATCGATTTCACAACTTCAAGGGGCGATATCTCCCTATAGGGATTAGTTATTTTCCCCCTCTTTTCACCCATGTGTAGAGCAAAGCTTGGAGATTGTTTTGAGCACAAAAAGTCAATTTGTCATTTTTTGGACTTATTCCCTTCTTCAAACTGACGATTCAATTTTTAACACATCTTCTTGAACGGTTGGGGAAATGCTCTTTGAGTTTGCTTTCCGGCCTCTGAACTACCTCCGCAGTAAAATGGGTTTTACAGTTAAGGTGAAAACAACATTAGGGGAGACTAATAGATGCTTCGGGAGATACGAAACGAATATCAAAAACAAAGGAAAAAATACAATTGAACAAAAATGCTAACATCTCACAGAATCGAAACAGTTATTCATCCCTTTTAAAAATATCCGGCTCTAGAAATACCTTTTTTATTTTGGTTCTACTTACAAAAAGAATTTCGGATTTTTTTACCGATTGAACCTTGAATATGTTGTTGATGGTTTATTTATTACTTTTTTGCTCAATACAAATAAGTTACTTATATTATTATTGATGTAATGTCCCTAAAGATCGGACGACTTTACCCCCTTTTAAGTTGTTGAAAAAACGTTTAAATTTTTAGTAGTAAAAATTTTTCAAAAGAAAAAAAATAATAAAGAAACAGACTGAATCTTTCATTTTCTACGCTTTACTTAAACGAAATAATTATCATGAACTGACATTCTCACACCAAATCGTAATTAAATAAAGTAATATATAAAGGATTTCTAACTGCCGTATCAACCATCGCGAGTTAAACCAGAAGCGGGAGTAAAACCTCTCACACTATAGAGTTGATAATGTTAACTCTAGTATATGCGAGGTTTAACTCCCGCTTCTGGTTTGACTCGGGATGGTCGATACGGTGGTAAGAAGGTTTATGATTGAGAAGATCGAAATTTAATTTAATGAAGGAATTTTGTCTCGAATTTTGCTTTAAATTAACTACCTACTTTTTATTAATAATAATTTTTAATTCACTGTGATACATTTTTAACTTTTCTTGAATAAATTAAGCATTTAAACTGAATCTCAAATAATTTTTTTTCCTGTTTGATTAAAATAAAATTATAATGACATCTAAATTTAATACAACATTAAAAAAATCGTTCCCTTAAGGTTCTAAACAAAATTTGGTACTTACGTATTATCCTGTCGACCGATTCGTGACTTTCAAATTCAGCGGCACAGCCATAGAGAAGTCAATGGGTTTACAGTTTTCGGATTCAGTGGTACGGTCGACGATATAATACGTAAGAACCTAAAATTTTTAATGAAATAAGAATAATAGTGAGTATAGTTTTAAAATTAGTTTTTTTACTCATAAAACTTTTCCTCTGCTGAATCTGTGAATTATTTATTTCCATTCATTTTTTTAATCAGCTCCGCATTGAAAAGAACTGAACTGAAGTGGTGGAAACTTTAAATTCGTTATTTCGAGATTCTACGAATTTTACATTGTTTGTTTATTTTAACAGAATTACCTTCTTACTATCTTACTTCTTGTCGGCAACGATTTGTGGTTTCTTTATTCTTATGCCTCAAGTAATCAAGATTATTATGTTGTGTTTTAGACAATAATTCGTCGGTAAATTCTTATTCTGACGTTGTATTCTACTTTGAGATAGCACTTAATTTAACTTCAACTATAGAAAGTAAGTCTGTTTAATTTGTTTTCAAGTTTCGAGATTTCCTATAGCCCCACTGTCTTTATTATTATTATTTTATAGCTACCAACCGTTCCGACATTTTGGTATTCGTTCCGATTTTCAGGTCTTGTTACAAAATACAATCTAAATATTTCCGAATTCAAAAAGCGAAATCGTGTTAAATAAGCTACAATACGGAACAATTTACTAAAAGATTGTATTTTTTGTAACAAAACTTCAAAATCGGAAGAATACCAAAAAATCTGAACGGTTGGCAGCTATAATATTTTGTGTATAAACATTTTTTAAAGTGAGATTATATATTTTTAAAGAACCAGCAAGATGCCCCTTGCTTATTTATTTTTAAGTAATTGGTAAAGGACCAATCAAGCATCAATGATTCTACCCCCGTTTAGTATTTTCATGATGTAAATTTCGAATAATATTTTAAAAATGTGTTTCAACGAACTTAGTCGACTCTGATTATCGTGATCACGGTTCAATCGGATAATGTTATCAAAATTAACCTGTCCTGATCACTCCTGTTGAACTTAACTCAAAATGTATTGTTTTATGGTGATCAAAATATCGCTTAAAGTTGACAAAATAAGACACCAAAAAACCTCTTTTTTTTCGTTTAAAGTTCAATTTTATACATGAACATGCGTCATTAATTTATATTAGTGTCCACTCATATAATTTTCTTTAAGAATATAAAAGATGCAAAATACATGGGCATTGTTTTAAATACTCCAAAAAGGACTACATAGTAAGTGATTTTTAAGCAAACCATCGAGTTACGCCGTTTGAAACTTTATACTATAAAATTGCTTATTATCAATCGGATATTGTTATTTTTCTACTCTTGAACAAATAAGTTGCACATCCGATCTGACTAACTTTATGACATTTATTGTGTTATTGTTATTACTATTTAAATACATTATATGGAATCGTTTATTTTGATCTGATCCTTTTTATAACATAAACTACATAAAAGATCAATTTTTTGGGTTTTTTCATCAAACGTTATAAAAACCAATTATTTTTCCAGTATCGTACTTTAAAAACATGATACTCCGATATAGATCACAACTAAATATAAATTCAAAATAACTCTCCCCTTAATTAAAAAGATTGATTGATTTAGTACTCTCGTTCCTCTTCGAATATAGGAACAAAAAATAATCTGCACAAAGCAATCTCTCCATCACATTCGAATTCAATTTCTTGAAGCATGAAGTTATCGGAAGAATAAAAAAAACCAAGCCGATTCTGATAGCAGTATCTTCATCGGAAAAGCGATTAACCCGCTTGTCTGGAGTTGAGATAATACTTTCCGATTAATCGATATCCGATATCGGAACCACAAATCTGTCAAGTACATAAATGGATGAATCGGATGTCCTTCTGTTTTATTGTGAGGAATTGATGGTTTTATTATGACCGGCGTTCCTTGTGCGTCTCTCTCTGAGATTTCGATTTTCTGTGCGACATGGACGTCTGAAATTCTGTTAAAAGAATCTTTGTTGGTCTTTTGGTAAAATTATGGTACTTACGTATATATTATCCAGTAGACAGTAGAAAAAAATTTTTATGGCAATATCTAAAATATTCGATTGCACTTTAGTTCTCAAAAAAGAAAAAGTTCCTAAATTTTCCATTTTCTTTGATTTTTAAACTTTAATCGTTATTTAGCTAAAAAAAATGCAATACCTACTATCAAAATTATTGATATCAGAATCCCTAGATAAAAGGGGGGCTGGAGGTCCTCCCCCAGGAAATGTTTTGGATTTTAACCGTTAAAAAGGTGTTTTAAGGTACTTTTGCCTGTATTATATTTTTGTTTTTACCCATAAAAATGACATAAAGCAATAGTTTAAAAGTAATCAACGCCCACTTTTACTCGAATAACGCCCCCAACTTCCTTTCAACTCACCGCTCACTTTGTGAACCACTGATCTAAATCCTCTCCCAACCCGTAGCAGGAGACGTGATGGGGTCTCCCAGACTCCGTAACGATAATTCGATAACATCGATAATTTTAAGTCTATTGGAAAATTGTCCGGGAAAAATGTTTATTTCATCATAAAGTTAAAGTTTTTCCATCAAGATATAAATGTTCAAATAACAATGTAGTACTGAAATATCAGAATCGTATCTTAATTAGACGATTTTTAAGAAATATAGAAAGTTGCAGAGTCTCTGAGACCCCACGTCCGCTTGTATGTTCTAATTTTTCACTTTCCTTTTTGCGGGTTAAAAAGTTTCCTCAATAATGGATTCCAGTCAATATTTGTCGGGTAGACGTACTACTACAAAAGGGAGAAGAAGGCACCCATCAAAAAGGAGGAAGAGCGCCTGTCTTCCGAAACGATTACATTCTGACCTCTCTCTAAATTGGGCATTCCATCACTTTTCTTTGCCGTTGTTGTCTCTCTTTGGCTTTGATTTGACTTCCTTTTCAAAAGAGATGAACCATATCGCCTGTCAAGTGGTAGTAGCTTCCTTAAACAAAGTAGGCGGAGGGGAGGTTTTACATCAGGCCCGTATCCAAGGGGGGGGGCCGTCCCAAGGGGGGGTTTGGGGGTTCAAACCCCCCCCCGAAATTTTGACATCCATTTTTTACTTTACTGTTTTTCCTTAAAAATTCGCCTTAAAATGCTTAAAACCCCTACTTTTAAGGTTCAAATTCAAAAATTTTCTTGGGGAGAACCCCCAACCCCCCTTGAAATTTAAAAATTTATTATAACAGTTGTTCCTTGAAAATTTTTGGACTTACAAGGAGTGGTCCTCTTCGGGTTAGTGTAAAAATGAGAGAAATCATAAAGGGGAAGTATCCAAGGGGAGTTAGGAGTTCTACTCCAACTAACGGATCCAGGGTGGCTAAGTGACTTAAGTCTCCCTTCCCAAACGGAATAAGAACTAACAATAAAAAAGGGAAGTGGGAACTCAGGGGTGTAAAAAAGGGAAAAGCGACTCTAAAACTAGTTAAAATCCTGTTTAAAGGGTCAAATTTCCAGAAATTTTCTGGGGGAGGACCCCAAGACCCCCCTTTGGAATTTGGGACCCTATTATTTACCACTTTTCTTTAAAAAGTTCGTCGAAATGCAAAATTCCTACTAAAATGTAAATTAAATTCTTGAAAATGTATGTCCGAAATCCGGATTAGGTGCACCAAAAACGAGTTGAAAATCTGCTTTTTAGACTTAAATTTCAAAAAATTTTCTGGGGGAGGACCCCCAGACCCCCTTTCAGGATATTAGAAGATGATTTTGATATTGAAAATTTTTAGTCCCCAAATACCAAATCCTGGATCCGCCGCTGTCTTCTTACCAACAAAATCGAACTGAAGTTTCTAGAAAATTTTCTGCCAAACCCCCCCCCCCGAAAAAAAAGTCTAGTTACGGCCCTGTTTTACATGCAGCGATTCAAAACGGTCGGAAATTACCTATTGCTATACCGATAGCATCTTAATCGTTTTTCAATGGCACTCGCGTCTTTTTCTTCGGTAGTGTGGTGAGCGCATGCTCGCAGTCTTGATGCCTCTCTAACGAAGACCGTGGTAATTGGCGTAAATTATTTTTCCATTCTATTGTTTGGCTATAAATACAGCTTCTGACAAAACCAGTCAACTGAACATGATGGAAAGTACACATAATTGTACTGGCTTTTGCTTGGTGTATAAAAGTGGAGAACCTTTGTAATAGGGAAAAATAGTTGGATTCATCAATGAGGAAGTTGCATGATTTTTTTTTATTTTTTAATCGATTCCTCTTGCAAAAATAAGCAACTACCCAAAATTTGAGGCCGATCGAGAAATTTTTTGATTGTCAAAAAAATTAACAAAAATCCCCTTTTTAAAAGCGCGCGAAAACGCAAAGAGTTTGGATGTGACGTCATCTTATACTAAACATTGTTGTAAAGCAATGGAGTTGATGGTATTATTGTTGACGTCATCTTATAGTTTAAACAATAAACGTTTTCAGTCACGTGTTTTTTTCTCGACTTTTAAATTAAAATATTTAATTACCTGTACATTTTTTTGAAAAATTGACTAGATATTTCATTTTACCATACAAAAAACCATACAGAACACTTGTTTGTTTTTGAAAATCTGACACATGCAACTTCCTAATTGTATTATAAATATTCATAGTGTCCAATATTTTATTATTTATTACATACATATAAAGTTACATAAAAACAGGAGAAATAAGATAACTCACTGTAAAACTCATATAGCTCCTGAAACAAAGCGCTCACACCTCGCCAAATAACCATCAATCTAATTTTTATTTTTTGACAAAAAAGGTGAAAGATAGCGGCAAAAAAATAATTTTTTTATTCAATTTTGAGGGTTTTTTTCCTCAGTCTCCATAGTTATCAATTTGAAGCCCTGCTTAATACTTATTTCAAATGATCGAGCGCTTTATTCAATACGTATTAACTGATATGTTGGTGCTTAATCTTTCCAAATCAAATCCTATCAATCTCATCAGTGCTTTTGCTCAGTAATAATAATCTGGTATCCGTAGTAAGTGTCTCCTTTCGTCCGAATCCAGTCCTAATGTAATAATGAGAGAGCATTATTAAGTGATGGGATCATTGAACTCCTCATTTTTTACGGACCTTCGGCTCTTTTTTGGGACACATTTGCGAAATTGTATCTTAAGAAGGGCATACTTACTGCTTCTTAAATTCCCAAAAACATAATTAAAGGTATAAAATACCAATGAGGAAGTTGCATGATTTATATTTATTTTTTGGGCAATTCCACGGGTAACTGACTGACATTTTTAAAGAAAAACGCTTAGTATTTTGTTATTTTCTTCCCAAAAATAATTGATAAAAAAAGACTTTCCACCCAGTTTATTGCTTTCTTGTTAGCTTAATCTAATTGCACAATTAAATTTTCAAAATATGTTTTTATTGATTTTTTAAAATTTTTTAACGACATGGTAACTGACTGACATTTGTGAAATATTTATGTCAGACCTTGTTGATTAAAATTTTTTAAAAATCAATAAAAACATATTTTGAAAATTAAATTGTGCCATTAGATTAAGCTAACAAGAAAGCAATAAACTGGGTGGAAAGTATTTTTTTATCATTTATTTTTGGGAAGAAAATAACAAAATACTAAGCGTTTTTCTTAAAAAATGTCAGTCAGTTACCCGTGGAATTGCCCTTTTTAATCGATTCTTCTTGCAAAAATAAGCAACTACCCAAAATTTGAGGCCAATCGAGAAATTTTTTGATTGCCAAAAAAATTATCAAAAATCCCCTTTTTAAAAGTGTGCGAAAACGCCATGCAAGAGTTTGGGATCATCGTACGTTGACGTCATCATACCATAAACATTGTTGGAAAGCAATGGAGTTGATGGTATGATTGTTGACATCTTTAAACAATAAACGTTTTCAGTCGCGTGTTTTTTTCTCGACTTTTAAGTTAAAATATTTAATAACCTGTACATTTTTTTTTGAAAAATTGACAAGATATTTCATTTTAATATACAAAAAAACATGTGGAACACTTGTTTGCTTTTGAAAATCTCACACATGCAACTTCCTTATTGCGACGTTCATAAACGTTTGTTAAAAACTAAATAAGTTTTTAAAATAATATTTAAATGGACTGATAGACATCAAAACCACAGCTGATCATCTAGATTTACACACACCTTTCAAACTTTTTATCGTTTTTACGGTGAAATTCCAATGCACTTTATTTTCATTGATAAAGCATCTTAAAATCAAGGATGTATTTTTTGCAGAACATCACTAATACGAAAATAACGAATGAATCAGTAGAACGGACATAGCGTCTCAAACAGTGCAAATTGAAAAAAAAATACATCAAAGAACTTATTTTTCAATCCGACGACGATGTGAATTTACGAGCGAAATGGGTCGAGTGACCCGGCGGCGGCATTTCTCAATCAATTGTCGACCGATGTCCCTTTTTATGACATGGCGTCGACTAGAGTCGGCGTTTTTCAATGTTTACACTCCGCCATGATTTGTGGAAATGTCACTGAAATTGTCATTTATGATTCTTGATTCGCTGGCACTTAGGACGTTAATGAGTTGTTTTTAATTCCGGCTGGGCTTTTTATGGTGCCGGTTATCGAGTCCTGTCTGTGACTGTCAGGAGGATATATTTACGGTCGAAACTAGTTGTACGCTCATTGATTTTTGCTTATTTACGATGCGGATTTTTTTTCTCGATTGCTGCTGTCCGTTCTTAACCTTTATTGTTTTTTGTGCGGCCAATATTATGAAATACAATCCCAATGCGGTGAAATACATTAATATTAATCAATTCTTTCCAGAGTTTTTTACTTCATTGGAAGTTTATATACAGTACATTTGAAATAAATTGAAAAAACTTTGTAGTAAGGTAAAAATGAATGCCCGTGAGAGTTTTTGTACTTAGAAAAATACATTATAAATTTAATATTTTTAAAAATTAAAAAAATTATTAAAATAATTATTTTTTCAAATTTTAGCTTCTTGACCAAATATTTTTACATTTTTGAAGTATAAAAGACCTATAGATTCCCTTTTCTAGCACATCAGAAATTAAAACTGACTGAATATATGTTTTTAATTGATTTTTTAGTTTCATTTCCTCTAAAACGGTAAATTTTATTGCTTTTTATAAACCAGCCTTGCTTGCTTAAAGTGGCAACTTGGGAACAAAAGTTTAAAAATAAACGTAAAACTAAAATAGCAATTAAAGTTTTAAAATTTCTCCCCTCATTGGAACAAATGATTAACTTGAAAAATTAAGATAATTTGGGAAAAAAGTTCAGATCTTGATTGTATGGTAGACAACATTGTTCCTCAAGAAAAAATAATGAAGCAAATAAATATTTTTTTCCACATTAAATGCATAAATAAATAGATCAAAGATTTAAAAAGGAATTATATTTTGAAACTTCTCTTTGACAAATCTTGAGGAATTCTGGTGTGCGGTTCAAATACTAAAAACGAAGTAGCTAAATCCACGAAAGTTGACCCATGCTAAAGTATTAGCGAAATTCGTTAGAGTTGAGTTGTTACTTTCAAGGATCCATAGGTTTTAATAGCGAAATATGTTGGAGTTGAGTTGTTACTTTGGTAGATTTAGACAGTGCCTACAAAAAATGTAAAATGTTTGCATACGTTAAACGTTGGATAAAGAAGTGTCGAAAAAAGGATAAAACATAACATCCTAGCCCAGGTGTGAAGAAAATGTGTAGCCAACTATTTTATTTTATGAAGGAACTATGTTGACAAGAATCATTTAAAAGAAGAGGAATTTTGTTTGACTTTTTTCAAACTATTCAGAGTGCAACTTTTGCAATGTTTGATTTTCATTGGATTCTTTCCAAAAGGGTTTCGCAAGAGGCTTTTTCTCAAAGGTGGTCTGAGGCTTTCTCTCTCCACAAGTTGATGTCAAGTTTCATTTTTTAAGTTGTATAGTTCTGAGTAATTAGCTGTTTAAAAATGCAGGAAAAACAACTTTACAAGAGTTCTTTGGACATTAGAAAATTACTACAACTAAAATAAAGGTGGTAAAAAACAGAACCTGGAACATTATATCTATAACGTTAGTAGTTTCTTATAAAAAAATCATGAACAAAATGAGATGGTTTTATCTTTGGTATTTTAGTTGTTTTGTATAAAAATCTTCGAATTTGGACTTTTTCACTCCTCTTTGGCATCGCTTTCTAATTAAGGTACAGATCCCAAACTTTGCCAAAATAGTTTTATCTGTAGGTCTACAAAATTGAGGGGGTGTCGTGGCAATTTCATAACACTTTGTTTTTTCCCATAGAAAAATGGGCCACCCTAATGAGGAGGCATTCTGTAGGCATCGCAATGAAAGAAAAATTGAGTTTGTAGTATACCAGGAAGGATGTTTTAGCCAAGAAATTTTAGTTGAAAACCTTATGAAAGGGATTTTTTCGAGGATTTATTTTTTAATAAATTTCGAGGATTAATTTTTTCCCCTTGGTGGCGAATGCATTTTTCCTTGTGTTTTGTAAATACTATTTGTGCAGTAAATAAAAATTATTATTATTATTAATCTATTATTTAAAATGTCCAATGCCTAGAAATCTGGAGGGAAAGTTTGTTCTAAAGTTCCTCTCTAAAAAAGGAACTGATGATGAAAATGTTTTGGGAGATATCAATGCCTCGTAGTAGTTCGTATTTTCGAAATATTTGGAAAGGATGCACTAAAAAGCATTTAAAGAAACCTAAACGTCGTTTAAACTGTCGCCTATCCTATATCCACACAAATGATCATTTTGTATGTGATGGAATGGATTACGCACCAATGCGCCTGATACTTTAGAAAGGGAAACGGTGCTTTCTGTTTCTGCTTCACCAGTGAGGTATACTTCCTCAAGTTATAATTCTATATGCTTGAAATTTAAAAAAAATGTCTCTGTGTGTTTGACATTCATTAAGCTCTATAGATATAAATCATTTTGGTTTTCATGGAGTAGATTATCATGTTCAAATTCAGAATATTGTCATTTTGGTATGAAGAAAATTGGTCCGTCGGAATTAAGATTTAGGTTATCTTAAAAAAAATAAAATAAGGATGAAACTTTTAAATTAAATTTGTTTCTGATTGTTAAAAATATAAGTCAATGTGTTCCATGCAGTGGCGGATCCAGGGGGTGGCACTCTGGAAAGTGCCCTTGGAGACCCAAAAATGATCTCAAAATGAGTAAAAACCTAACTTTGACCGGTCTAATTTCAAAGTTTTTTCTGGGGGAGGACCCCCATACCCCCCATTAGTACCAAAATGGGGTATTCACAGTGTTTATTTTTAGGAATTCCCCAAAATTTTGACATTTTGGTTCAAAAAGTAAAGGTAAGTGTTGAAAAGTGCCCCCTTAGACTCATAACATTTCTAAAAATTAGTTAAAACCCTACTTTAACACGTCAAATTTAAATTTTTTTCTGTGGGAGGACCCCTATACCCCCAATGGTTACAACAAGGGGATCTTGTCTGGAAAAGTACCCCCCCTTTGAGCTGTGCTGGATCCGCGCCTGGTTCCGCGAGACTTTATAAAGAAGTCACTAATTGACCTTTGGGTATTTCCGTATTTCTGTATAAAATCCATACCTGCTCTTCTTCTGTTTCATCAAAGTACAACCAAATCAGTCAGGATGGGGGGGGTTTCCTTAATTTCTGTCGTCGCTTTCACGGAATGAAAAGCGTGTCCCCCCAAAACAAAGATTACGCCACAAAAAAACCCGCACGCACAACCCGACACCCACTTCCGCCGCCGTCACGGATACAGTTACTTCATTACAAACCGTCCGGAACCGGAGCCCTGCCTTCCCAGAAGAAAGGACCTCCCCACCCCGGGAGTTGGTTTAACCCCCCCGGGGGGTCAACCTGTTGGGGGGGAAAGCAGAGTGGTTTATGGACATCCCGAATGGGGAAGAGAGATTGTTGGGCAAACAGGCGGAATAGTGGCCCATTGTTGTTGCCTTGCTTGCTCTTTTGCCAGGCAAGGTGAGTGCTTGTAAACTGTTGTTGTCGCTAGGGTTTGTGGATAATTCCTACGGTAATTCTGCTGTCCCATACATAGACTTTCTCTTTTTAGGGAGTTAAGTCACAAAATGCTCCTCTCAATCGTGTATTTTAGAGGTTAAATGTGAGCGTTTAAGATTAAAATAGGAATTAAAATCGCTCCAATTTCATGGATACGATCAACGATCTTACAGGAATAATTGAAATCTAAGTAAGCTGAACTTAAGGCTTTTTGAGGATTTGAAAATCTCCTCTAGAAAATGTTTTGAAAATATTCTCAATGAAAATAGTTTTTTAACACATTTTGGACACTATATCTGAGGATCTTGTGGTACCCCACAATGTATTCCTAGTGGGTGTCATCTGTTGGGGGAATATCGGCCCCCTGGATCCGCCACCGACTCCAAAGATTATGATTTGACTTCTAAAAACATTTTTGTGATAATTTCAGTGACATTAGTTTTCTGTTTTTATTGGGGATGATTTGTTACACACAGAAAAATTTGTATGAAAGCACCTAACAGCTGGCCAGAGGAGGGATTTGGGATTATATAGTTTAGTAGAAATGTATTATATACTCGTTCGGGGGCAAAAGAGTTTGAGACCCCTCAGATTTTCTGCAATGAGTCCACAATTTGAATGCTCGTTTATATTCGTAGAAAATTTTTGAAAATAACAAAATTAACTGATGTACAACTTAGTAGCTAGTTAGAGTTGGAAGGGGGAGTTACAATAAATTAAATACTTTTATTTCTTACTCCGAAATGTACAAGGTTCCTGACCTGAAGCAATTTCTGTAGTTAATATAGCTTTAAGTATAGTAGGAGAACTTTTGTAGTTAACATAATATCTTTTCTTTGCAAATTGAAATAAATATTTCGAATTTATATTTTTATAAGCATCGAAAAATAAAACCAGTGTATTTAACGTACTGTTTATGTCAAACTGCTTATGTATCAAATTGTTTCGTAATGATCTTACACAAAGGAATGTAGGACTAATTTCGTTATGAACTCTACACAACATGACACTTCTGAAGAAAAAAAAAGATCCCAATAATTGAATTACAAATGACGAAAACCGCTCTTTTTATCCGAAAAAATAAAATCCGCCGCCAACTTCATGGTTCAGCTTTAAACTGCTAGTTTAAAGGTCAGGACCAGGGAACTTTTCCAATTAGCCATAGCCGCGAAATGAAAAAAAAAGTTTTCTTTTGTGTCCACGAAACTTTTCAGTTGCACAGTTGAAGAAGAAACCTGTTCCCCTGTAATTAATATATTTAATTACAGGACATTGTTCAAACAAGCAAAAGTTCCCATCGTTACATAAAATATCAATTCATCTTCTTCAGAGCCGCTTTTGTTGCCATCTCGGCTCGCTTAATTTCACCTCCTTTTTGCTCGGCGCTCTTTTCAGCTGCAGCTTTTGTGAAAGAAAGGGGGCGCAGGTGAAACAAAATGATGACGATAAACGAGGATGAAGAAGAGAAAAGTCACGCGAGGAGATGCTTTTATAGGGGGTGCAATGGAAATTTTTGTACACTCAAGAGGAATATTATTTTTATTAGTATTTAATACCACAGCTTAGCATTATTTCATAGCCTTAAATTTATTAATAGACGCAAAATTTTAACGATTATATTGAAGTAATAAATAGAAAGAATCAAGCTCCTTTAACTGTTTCAAAATTTTTTGCTGGGTTGAAAAAAACTCATAAGTGTATGCATGGTTCCATGTTGTGATTTTCTAATTAAGATTAGATTATCTTGATGAATTTTAAGAAAATATTATTGAAGTCAACGCATTCAGTTACTTTATTTATTACGTTTCTGGGCGAATGTACTGTTTGTTGTTGTAAGTTATTTAACTTGTTGCTTTTTATGTATGTCATTATGTATTTTTATTATGTCTTCAGCATTACCTCTCATCCCATATTACTAAACTTTGAGCATCAAATAAAACATGCAAAACTTGACACATTTATTTTTACATAACAGTAAAGTTTTTTTGTGCGAAAGGAGGATAAATGAAATTTAATTTGAGGTGCAATGAGCTAACTCCAGCAAAACTCCTTTGCTGCAAGCACCTAAATTTCTTAAAAATCTCTGAAAGAAGTATTTTAAATACTTTTTTCAAAATTTCTTTTAGGTTAGGGGCCATTCATTAATTACGTAAGGATGATTTTGGCAATTTTTGACCCCCCCTCCCCCCATGTAAGGGTATGTAAGATTTTCAAACCCCTCCCCCCCTATTCTTATGTAAGATTCCATTATGTTTTTATGTTATAAAATGTGTCTATGTATGTGTTTTATGTATAAAATGTGTGTGTGGATATAAAATGTGTGTTATGTGTTATGTTATAAAATAATAAAATGTTAGAAAACTCTCAGTTTGACGTAAATCAAAGATTTTTATTTTTCAACAGATAAATAATGTTCTTGCTGTCAACTACATATTACTATTATATTATTATCTCTTGATTAGAATCATTGGAATTTGTTTACATTAACTAGGAAAATCTTACGTAAGAATTGGTTTGACCCCCCCACCCCCCAAGTAAGGGTATGTAGAGATTTTTCCAACCCCCCCTCCCCCTCGAGACCCTTACGTAATTAATGAATGGCCCCTTATAACATTTCCCTCTTTAAATAATGTATTACGTATAATAGTTTTATTCAAAAAGGAATTCTACCACTAACCTTATTCTTGCGATATGGATGTGTTTCTGTTATTAAAGGGCTATCAAAAAAAGTTAAAAGAATTAAATTTACGTAAAAAACCCATTCAATTTGTATCTAAAGACCCGCCTCTTTAAATCCTTAACAAAAAGTTACTCAACGAATAGATAATCCGATAGATCACTACCAACGTTAGTTTCTTCATAAGCTCATGAACGGGGGTAATTGATTAAAAAACCCTAGATGACCGATGACCATTCGTTTGAGAACCCGATTAATAAATGCCTCGTTTCAATTTTGCAGTCTCATCAGCGAAACAAATTATCCCAATTTACCCTATATATACGCCGAAAAGGACATTTCACGATTTATGTATATTATGCATCGAAAGAAACCTCATTTTTTACCCACTCGATATTCATTAATTACGGATTGGGAACGGTTTTTGTGTGCTGTGGTCAAATAAATTAAAGGCCATTCGAAATTGCAGGGGGGGAGTGCTCGAACGGAAACCACGTTGGCCGTTTTTTCCCCGATGCATATTTCCATGCGAGCCTAATTAACTGTCAGATCCCCAACACACAGGGCTTTGTTTTGGGTTCTTTTTCGTGACGTGACGTCATCAGGTAATGAGGGAAGGAAGAAGGAATGGTTTTGTTCTAAATTCTTTTTTATCGCTGGGTTTGATTTTGGGATTTATATTTTTTTGCTTTGTCCCCTGGGGGGTGACTTGGATGTCAAACTTTTTTTTTCGGAATGTTGCATTCAATGTTATGGCCTTTTTTCGGTTGGTAATCAATTGAAAATGTTGAATCAATTGATATAGCGTAACCTAATACGCAAGCACAAATGTTCAAGATTGTCCAATTTTCGTCTTATACGGCCAAATTTAGTTTACTTCTAGTTGCAGTTACGTAAACTTGACATATTTGGGATGAGCTGTGCTACTAGGGAACTAGGGAATTAAGGTAATTATGGGAAGGAGATGTTTTTATTATGTTGAAGGTATAGGATTGCAGGTTCAATTCCGTTAACGTTCCCGCTAAATATCGCCATGCTCCTTTGGACCCCAAAAAGTAGAAATATTGCTAAATAATTTCAATATCGTACAATAAAATGCTTAATTAAATCAACAACTGTTAAGTTTATCCTTAAAAATCAGAAAAATTTGTCGATATTTGAGTATAAGGCTTTCAAAAGAGATGCGGTACTTTTTCCTCTCACCTTAAATTTTTATTTTGAATTTTGCAATTACAATTCTCAATACTGCTTGGCAGGAGGTGTAAGGTAAACTACTTGTTACGTTTCAATAGCTGATATGAGTAGTACTTAAATTTTTAGCATAATTCATTTAATAAACATTAAAATAATATATCTTTCTACTTCCCCAATTTTTACACACATATTTTCGGTTTTTAAGAACGTGGAAATCACCGCACCCTAGTTTACATTTTTAAAACATTTAATTTAATAAAATCAACTCTACGTTTCTATACCTTATCCATATGGATCATAGCACGTTAGCCAGGGCTTTTTGTGACGGTCATTTACATGGGAATGATGAATGGCTCCCGTGACGGCCCACGGATTTCGCCTTAATTAAATTCTGACGCGAGCAGGCGCTCTTATTAGGCCCCTGTACTATTAAAAAGCTCGATATGGCTCCTGATTAGGCTGTCATTTCGTACCCATTTGGTCTAATGAATTCGTCGATTATGTTGGAGTTCCTTTTAAGTGGCCGTGCCTTTCCATATTGATGGATGTAGTGGTGGTTGTCTCTATTATAGACAGGCGCAGATCCAGTACGGCTCCAAGGGGGACACTTTTCCAGACAAGATCCCCTTGTGGTACCATTGGGGGTATGGGGGTCCTCCCCCAGAAAAAAATTGAAAGTTGACGTGTAAAAGTGGGGATTTAACTCATTTTTAGAAACGTTTTGAGTCTACACTCTTAAAACGATTGTATCAAAATTGAGTAAAAAGTACTCAAAAAGGCTCCGATCCAATAAGTACTCAAATTTGAATACATGAATATACTCATTTCTGAAAATGTGCATACTCAAAAATGAAACATCGGGAGCTTAAACTCAAAAATGAGCTCCCGATGTTTCATTTTTGAGTTTTCATTTTTTAACCCATTTTGATACTAATGGGGGGTATGGGGGTCCTCCCCCAGAAAAATTTTGAAATTAGACCTGTAAAAGTTGGTTTTTTTTACTCATTTTGAGAACCTTTTTGGGTCTCCAAGGGGGGGCACTTTCCAGAGTGCCACCCCGTGGATCTGCCACTGATTATAGAACCAGTGTTTGTGAATCTGGGAAGGGCCTTTTTAAAACTTCTGCAGAGTTTGGATTGAAGTGGTATCGATACCATTTGTTTTTTTATTTTACTCGTCTCAAATCAAGATGTTAACCCTCTATCTTCTGACGGTGCTTACAAGTCCCACCAAATTTAAAATTACGTAGAATAACCATCCTTACGAATATATTTCTCAGGAACACTCTTCCAGGATAAAATACGGCACGGGTTCTATGATGAGTATTTTAGCGGGAAATGCGAAAAGATTTAACTGAGTTTCTGCTTTCCAGCGGCCATTTGGATCGGAATTTAAGTTAATTTGAATGAGCTGCATATTTACACAATTTTCTCCTTACATCAGAGCTTTATTTTAACAACTTCACATCAAAATTCAATCAAAGACAAAAAAGAAAACTATAAACCATAACCTATTACTCAAAAAACCTAAAACCCTTTTTAAAAATTTCCAATCATTTCTCGGCCACAACAATCACAATTTCCGAATTTTAATCTCGGGCAAAGAACACGACCTTATCTTGAAATATTCATGAATCCTCCATTCGGAGAATAAACCTGTAATTAACGAATTCCTATATAATATTCCTCGAATTCCGTGATGGACCCGAGAGGAACGATTTCATTTCGGGATTGAAATGGTTCTGTTTTCCGAAATCATCCATCAGCAATGAAACACCATCACCCTTATTCCGTTGGATATATTAGAGCCTTCTGGACTGATGGAATATAATTTCAGTTCGTTCCAATGGGGGTTGTTGGGAATTAATATTCCGAATACAGTAGCCTCGCGCGCGATTGGGTGTTGAAAATGAAAGAGGTTAATATAGAGAATGGTTTTGTTTGGGGGAAAATTGCTTATGAACATTTTAATAGGTGTTGTTATTCAACTAATCTATATTATGGTAGTAATTAAACAAGGAGAAATAGTAATAAATTTAATCTTCGTACTTACTCGAATTCGTAAAATAGTTCATTAGTTACAATGTAGAATCTTTGTTTTAACTCACAAACTTAATCAATTATAAAGTAAATTATTTAGCTTTACCCACAATTATACTGTTGTAATGTTCAAAAGGATGGGAAGAAATTACTTGCCATCTACATGTTTGAAATGAAAGGGATACACTGTGTTTTATTTATTGCTACAGATCGCATTCTTTTTTTAAAAATCTGTTATAATTTTTCATCAAGTGTCTTCTCAGCTCAAGCAAAATTTAATTACTTTCATACATTAAATTGAAATATCCATGCCAATCTTGAACTTGAATCTAGAACTTACTTTTGTGGATCCCTACGCTTTTTAAACACATTTAGAACACTATTACAACACAATAAAGTACCAAAGTGTTGTAGCTAACAACACTACTAAATTGTTGTTATTTTGAGGACAAGAAGAAAGTGCTATTGGACGAGTTTAAAATGTTTATTTGTGTGTGTGAGAGAGCGACTGCTGTGTACACTTTCCATAATATTTCTTTTATTTTCCCCACACCCTTGGGGCCACCCCTGATAGATTTCAAAGCACAAAAAATACCCCCATACTGTACTTTTGGGTCATTATTGAAATGAGAGACGATGCCAGAGAGAAAGTCAAATAACAGTCATTTGTATCTTTGGTGAGGATATATACCGGTGGCCAACAGGTAAACATTCCCCTCATGGGGCAATTACCGAAAAATCCCCTCCGAATACCTGGGGGGTGGAGACGCCCTGTCAGCAGTTTCCGTGAACCCAGAGTGCGATGCATCATTTTTGGGTTCCAAAATAGGGATTAGCTCTGCTGGGAAAAGTGTTCTTTTTTTGAGAGAGTTAGTCATGCTTGAAGCGCTTCTACTCTTAACTGTTGACTTCAATAAGGCTTCAATAACTTCAATAAGGCTTTGATATTCTATGTAAAATGTGTTTTTTAATCTGACGTTCGCATGATACAGACGATTAGAGAATCTTAATTATCACTTGGATCTTGGATGTGATAAAAAATAAATAAAAATGGAGTGTTTTTTTTTCTTTTGAAATTTTGTTATTTTTGAAATTACTAGATATCTCTACATAAATTAAGATGAAATGATTATATTAAGTATAACATAAATATTTTTTGTAGGGGAGAGGGGATACTAGATTCATTTTTTCAGTTAAATTTTTTTTATAAACTTTTAATATTAATACACAGCAATAAGAAAAATTGTGATTCGAAAGTTTGATAACAATGTTTTTAAAATTAAGTTGGTAATGAATTTTATTTGGACCCTTTTTCTATGTTTAAAAACCAATTATATTTTCCATAAAAAGTTGCTCAAGTACTCGAGTCACTGTGGAGAGGATGCTTGAAACAATTAAAATGATTTTAAAAAAAATACCACAAAAAATTATAAATTGATGATTTAACACCATATTAAATTAAAAATATTGAATAAGTCTTCAATTATTTATGATAGCTTTATTTAAACTTAGAAAAATAGTTTTAAAAAGAGCTAGAGAAAAAAAACGCCTTTTCAAAAGTAAAAGGACAAGTAATAAATAGCCTTGCATAATAAAGTTACTTTTTTATACGTCTATAGTTTTAAGTTTCGCACAAAATTTTATGTCCAAAATCACTAATGGCAATGAATATTAAGATAATTTTGGTTGCACATAAAAGTGAACCGAGTCCACAGCAATTCAAAAAACTTCCCGACCATTTCTTTTCATTCGCTTCTCAGGTAAGACCAACGGCAATTAGAGAAAAATCCCCCCCTCGGCCCCTGTCAGCAAATGTGGAGCCCCCATTCATCACAATGTTTGCTCAGCGTGCGATAAGACAGAGCGTGTCATTCAAGCCCCAATGACAGACCCTCTACCTGTAGCACAGGTAAGGGGGGGAAGCAATCGCACAGGTGGTGGCTCTGCGGACCCCCGCTTTTAGCATACCTGAGGAGGATCCCCCTGCGATATTCCCACTGGGGTTGGGGCTCTCGTCGTAAATTAGCCAGATTCTTTCGCCAGATAGGGAACATTAATTGATGGCTTCTTCGCTTTGTTTGGTTTTCTTGGACGGGTTCATTTGCGTGACGATTTTTTTTCTAGAGGGGGGATGGATCTTCTGGTAGTGTTTAATTGTTTTGTGTTTGGGGGAATTCAGTTGATGTGGGGATTATTTTATAGGAATGCGATGAGGGAAATAAAGCGTGCGTGCTTTGGGGTTTGGAGTTATTAAATTATTTTTTTATAAAGTAATTGTTGGATTTTTATAACAAATTAATTAATTCATTGATTCATCTTCAATCGTGATTGACTTCGACTTGTTTCGAATAGATGCGTTTGCTCAAAGAAGTTGTAAATCAATATTGAAAAAAAATAGATATGACTTACACTGGGTTACTCAAGATGGAGTTAGAAATTTGGGTCGTTTGTAGCTAAAGGTCTTTGATTTAATAATATTTATTAAATGATTTGAAAGGCGAAAAAATACGGATAACATTATTTAAATTTTTACTGTTGAAGTATATTACAAACATTTGAACCAAGTTTTTTTTTAAACCACAAAAGTTTTATCCAATCTCATTTGACTAAAGAAAACTTTTGTCGGTTTAAAATTTCTCCCTAAAACAAGTATATTTTTGTATCAGAAATAGCGAATTAAATACTAATTGTATGTAAGTTAAGGAGTAATACATAAATTGAATAAACCTACTAATCACTTAAGATAAGATATATTTATTGGGATTTCTAAATTAAGCAAAAATAGAAAGAAAATAAATATAAAAAATAATAGGAAAGAAAGAATAGACGAATAAAAAAGTATTTTATGGAGTGAAACCCGAAGACTTTAGACCCAAAACAATATATTTGGAGACTGATAAAACAAACGATATCAGGAGAAACATTACGGACTAATAATTGACATCCGCGCCCCTTTATGAACTACTGAATCAAACCTACGTCGGGAGTTCTGGGAGTCGTCATCATTCGGGATTAAAAATAAATCCGATCAATAAATCAGAACGCTGCAATCAAGGGATCAAAAATATTGTTCCAAGCTCTCTCTCTATAGTCCAGCTCAGGAGATGAAATGTAGGACATCGGAACCTATTACTTGTCCTTTAATCGTGAAATATAATGGGGACAGAGAGCCCCTTTCAACTTAATGGTATCATCAACCTTAACGACAGAGCCATTATTGTGCTTAATTTTTTTTATTTTTGTGTATTTGAAATCGGGTTTTTGAGCGATTTGTGTGGACTGGACGGATTAATCAATAAAAAATCATCCAGAGGTTATATATTATTGATGGGGAGTTACCAGGTATCCATCAAAAATGCAGCAGCGTTGCGTAGATTAATCATCGATGTTATAAGGATCTAAATCAAAAACGCATTTTTTTAGTCGTGTATGAGCTGGTTAGAATGAAAGGGGTGCAAATCCACTGAACGTATAGAAGAAGCGAATGAAGGACTTTTGTCTATAAGGGGGGGTGAGGTACCTAAAACATGTTTATTACATGATTTTCTCGTTTTAAAAGGATTTTTTTTTAATTTTAAAGAATTTCTCTTGAAGTAACATTACAGATTTCATATTACTACCTGTTTTCATGAAAGCAGTGAGAAAAATTCAAATTATTGTAAAGAATTGTAAGAATTTTTTTTAATTCTAATAAGGAGGGCTGCATCCCCTAGCTCCTTCCCTCGGATTTGCCCTTGAAACGTAGTTTCAAGGTAGGCTTTTTTCGTGTTATACTATGGAGAAGAAGTTTTTAGGTAGCCGTTACAGGTAGAGGTCACTTTATTGAGCTTTTTGACTGAATGCTGATCCAGACCTATCACTCTTTGTTTGACCTATCTGTTTGTTTTCCATATCAAAGTGTGAATTATTGTTTCACTCTTTAGGCTAATTCACAGTTTCACCTTCACTGTTCCGTTCATCCTGAGTGATTCACTCCACTGAACCGGAGAAGAGTGAAGGAGTAAAGAGTGAAATTCACTCTTTTCACTTTGACTTAAACCTCTTTCATCCTATGGAGCTCCTCTACATTTAAGCGATCCAAAATGAGAGCAGAGAAGATAGCTTTTTCTGGAAATATTTCTCCGTTACATTTTAATGAAGAACATATTGAAAAATCGGAAAAATCATTTAAAAAAAAGTTTAACTCCGTTAAACTCCATGACTATTAAAGCCCTCTGAGAGTAATGATTCTTTGATGATTTCGAATTAATATCTCGGCTATGCTGGGAGAGATTATATTAGTTGGAGGGTCAAATAATTCCAGAAATTCCCGAGACACTGTAGTAATTATGAGCCCTACTCTGACACATGATTTATGTCGGAATATAACCATCGATCCTCCTTTGATGTATAACGCGGTATTACAGGGTTCGTGGCTCCGTTTCCTTGCATTATCTTAATTTAAGCTCTCTTTTCATAACGCTCTTTCCAGAAATACTGTTGAAGTAAAAAAAACTCTGGTTTTAAATTTTCCAATAATGGACTTTTCATTAAATAGTACGGTGATGAAGTGTTCTTTCTAACAACACAGCCAAAGTGTCGTTAATTCGAATAAAAAAGTGTTTTTAACCGTTAAGGGTTAATATAACCCTATCAGTCCAAGCAGTCCAAGCAACAACGAATTCTCCGTAGAATTCAATGGTAATCACGAATGCCTTGGGTTCTTTAACACGAATGCTTCGGATTGCAGGGTTCATAGTTAAAAGTGACGTAGCCAGAAAAAAATTTCGGGGAAGGGATATAAGAATTTCGGGAGGGGATATAGGACTATTTTATACCTCTTCTATGGTCAAAAAGGTGAATTTCGGGGGGGGGGGATATATCCCCAAATTCCCCTCTCTGGCCACGTCCCTAGTGTAGGTGTCCTTTCTATCTATATTTTCGATCTCTGTCCTAATAGATGAAGATCCCAGAGCCCCCAGACATTTCTTATTTTCTCACAAATAAAATATATGGGATTATGTAGTGTTAGTATAAACTTTGAGTGTGTGCATACCCGCTAACTTGGCCCGCCGGCCAATTGACAGGTACCAGGTGCTAAAGGTAGGTAAAAACAGTGCTCACTTTTCTCATTTTCTCAAGGATGATTTTTACATATGATACTCGGTGAACTATTTCAATATTTTTTGTAAGCAGCCAGACCAATCGGATGGGCCAAACATCCCCCCAGACGCACTAATAGTGTTGAATAGCGAGAAATGCAGCCAATCCCACCAACCTTACGAGCGCATAAAGCTACAAACAAAATTGTCGGTTCACTACTAGTCATTTCTCACTAGTTACAATGCACTTATACAGCTTTATGCGATCGTAAAGGTTGGTGGGATTGGCTGCATTTCTCGCTATTCAACACTATTAGTGCGTCTGGGGGGATGTTTGGCCCATCCGATTGGTCTGGCTGCTTACAAAAAATATTGAAATAGTTCACTGAGTATCATATGTAAAAATCATCCTTGAGAAAATGAGAAAAGTGAGCACTGTTTTTACCTACCTATAGCACCTGGTACCTGTCAATTGGCCGGCGGGCCAAGTTAGCGGGTATGCACACACTCAAAGTTTATACTAACACTACATAATCCCATATATTTTATTTGTGAGAAAATAAGAAATGTCTGGGGGATCTGGGATCTTGGACTATAAAATGTTCTGTATTTTTCTACTTTTTAATTTGCATCGGTTAATTCGTCTGTATTTATAAACGAACACTCTTAAAACGATTGTATCAAAATTGAGTAAAAAGTACTCAAAAAGGCTCAAAAATGAAACATCGTAACTCATTTTTGAGTTCAAGCTCAAGATGTTTCATTTTTGAGTGTACATTTTCAGAAATGAGTATATTCATGTATTCAAATTTGGGTACTTATTGGATAGGAGCCTTTTTGAGTACTTTTTACTCAATTTTGATACAATCGTTTTAAGAGTAAAAAATCTGAAAATTTTGAAATTTATATTATTGGCTTAAATGTCTTATACAGGGCCAGATAGAGGAGGATGGGCGAGTCAGCCTGTACAAAAAGGATGTTGTGCTTTTGAAGAAGACGAAATATCTTATATTTTCGCCATGAACCCTGGGATTTAAAGGGTTAAATGTGTTTATACTTGTTTGGGAGCTTTCAATTCCCTTTAGGCATTAGTATCAGAGAACATTATCTTCTAATTTTCATTAAAGGTAGTGAAAAATGCATTAAAATGATTGTAACTAATATCATGAATTTAAAATATCAAGGCAATGCTAACAGTTTTAGGACCTCTTCCCCCTGACTGAAGTCCTACATTCGCTACACATATTATGCTTAAACGACATTATGTGTTCAACGTAAACAGCACATTTTCATTTTCTTCACAGTGATACGGATAATAATCGCAGTCTCGCCATAGCTCACACAAACAGAAATAATAACGTAACACACAGTTCCAGCAGAATAATAATTCCTCTCGGAGCGCGTAATAACAGATCCCGCGGCGAACAGGTTCTCAGGGGCTAATTTTTTAGCGGCCCAAAGTGGCTCTCTCGAAAAGAGGGAATTGCCCTCGCTTGAAAAACAAAGGGCCTTCGACAGTGTTTTGCTTCTTTTGGAAGCGAACTTTTATGTCTATTCAAAAACGTGAAATTTGTTTATATATTGGGTTGTCCCATAAGTTCTGTTACTTTTTTCGAAATTTCGTGTTTGAAATTTTTTTATGAAAAACTGGTAATAGGTGGAGATTTCAAACAAAGAGGATTTTGATCTATGTATATTTATGAACATAACGTGTGAATTTGGTAGTTCTCATGATATTATTTCTTTTCAAAATGGCGGTTTGAAAAAAAGACAAAAAACGACGATTTTCAGGTAATTTTTGTCTTTTGTTTAAAAAACTGGGAAGAACGCATAATTCATGGCTAAAAAAAGTTTTACAGTATATTTGAAATGTTTCGATTAAGGTGTCATAATTTCAAGATGATTCAATAAGTTTAAGGTAGGAAATTTCGGCGTTAAAACTTCATATATTGCTAATTTCACGTGTTTTTCAAAGCACGCCCATTGTTTTTCTAAGCAGCTGGTATGAAGCAAATAAGAGGCAGATGTTTTTTGAACCATAACGCTTTTTTACACAGTTTAAACATTGAAAGAACCTTTTCATATTATAGGTGAATAGATATATTTCTAAATTCCAACGAGTTGTTTTTATTGTACCTTTTTCGTATGAAGCAAATAATTGCTTCGTTCGCATAGCGTATAAGTTCAGCGAGTGCAATTCGGATAAGCTAAAATGTTGCGCGCTTTTATTGTGCGCACTACTTTATAAACTTAATTACAGAGATAATTTAATATACTGCATATTTTGAATACTGGGGTCTATCTGTAAGCTTTTTTGTTGTTTTTGATGATTTTTTGTGAGAATTTCTTTGAAATGACTAACATTACTGAGGAAAGTTTTTTGCAATTGATGTTATGTTTGAGACCGAAATTTCCTAAGTTAAACTTATCGAATTTTCTTGAAACTATGACATTTTAATCTAAATATTTCAAACATACAGCAAAAAATTTTTTAGCCATGAATTATGGGTTCTTCCTAGTTTTTTAATCAAAAGAAAAAAATTACGCAAAAATCGTCGTTTGCGGTCTTTTTTTCAAACCGCCATTTTGAAAAGAAATAATATCATGAGAACTACCAAAATCACACATTATGTTCATAAATGTACATAGATCAAAATCCCCTTTGTTTGAAATCTCCACCTATTACCAGTTTTTCATAAAAAATTTTCAAACACGAAACTTCGTGAAAAGTAACAGAACTTATGGGACAACCCAATATTAATGAATGAACTTTGTATGACGTTTATGCGGGATGTGTTGAATTTAATTTTCTATGCAACCTTTGTGCATTTTTATTCGAAAATTGTTTTTTTTAATTGGTATCAAACAATTTGATTGAGTAAAAGAATGAGTTAAACTATCTTGAAAATATGTCTTAACGTTCAATCTAAGGCAGTGGCGGATCTCAGATTTGTTTTCTTTCTTAGGGGGAGGGACTAAGAATTTATAAAATCCAAATTGTTAACTAAAGGGAGACCTGGGGGTCTTCCCCCCGAAAATACTTTGAAACTTAAGTCGAAAAAGCAGGTTTTCAACCTCTTTTTGGTACGCCCCTGCTTAGCACGACAAAATAAGGCCCTGCTTTTGTATTGACGCAAATTTTAGTATGTAGTGAATCATTCACTGAATCGGGCCCTGCCCATTGAAAAGACAACTGTCGCTCCAAAAAAGACGAAAAAACCTAACGAACGCGATCAATTCATGACTACCGTCCCGAAATTCCGCGACATCGGCGGCGGCGACGACAGTTGGCATCGCTCTTATCGGATCGCGGCAGCAGGCGCCGGCGACCGATCGCTATCATCACTCCTCTCAACAAGTGGCTGGAGGACCGGGGAATGCCTATTGTTGGGCGACCAGATTAAAGGGTTGAATCACTCTGCAGAAAGGGCCTTCGAAGAGATATCACACGAATGCTAAGCTATCCAAAACTCTTCTCTGCGATCACTGGAGAAGAATTTGAAAATTGCCATCCAGTATCAGGTCGCCTGTACTGCATCTGCATTATGTGTTAATGGTTAGAAACTGTCAGTGATTGTATGGAAATAGAATGTTACCTAAATGTTTCGAGCGTAATGAAAACTAACTTTGAAATTTAAAAATTTAAATTCCACCTCTAGAAAGGGATAACTAGCATTGGATGGAATGGTTTGTCTTTCTTCTATGAGTTCTTTGTGCTGCAAACTAAGCAAACGTAAAAGTGCTTTCTTTAACCAGTGAAAAAAATCAAAATGACAAACTAACCAACTAAATATGTTGACATATTGATAAACAAATTTAGCAACATTTAAATAGTTGCCAATCAAGATATTATGGCGAATTTTTAACGGGATCGATAACGGAATTATTGTTGCATCAATGTTTCAAGGAACAAAAAAATCCCTAAAGTGCTTCTACCTACTTCCCCAAATTATAATATGCCTCTCTACAAAATCCTTTATACTCCCCTTGTATGACCACATTCATAGAAGGAGCACGGCTGAATTAAAGGTCCCTACATTAACCCTGTCCGCATTAATTCACCCTCTAACATACGCGATATTTGTATGGAATGAATATTTCTGCCTAGTCGCCATAACTCTCTTTGAGGCTATTCAGCATTCGCTTAACTATTTCCTTTGAACTAACTCTCTTTGATTACGATATAGTAATTTATTAATTCCATACGCTCCCGGCAGGGCCGTATCTAGACTTTTTTTTTCGGGGGTGTTTTGGCATGAAAAATTTTCTTGAAACTTTAGTTCGATTTTTTGGTGACCAAGGTAAGTAGACAGCGGCGGATCCAGAATTTGGTCTAAGAATTTTCAATATCAAAATCGTCTTCTAATATCCTAAAGAGGGGGTCTGGGGGGCCTCCTCCAGAAAATTTTTGGTAATTTAAGTCTAAAAAAGCAGATTTTCAACTCGTTTTGGTACACCTCATCCAGATTTCGGACATACATTTTCAAGAATTTAATTCCCACTTTGGTTGTATTTTTGAAAACTTTTTAAAAGAAAGTTGTAAGTAATAGAGTTCCAAAGGGGGGTCTGGGGGTCCTCCCCCAGAAAATTTCTGGAAACTTGACTCTAAAAACAGGATTTTAACTTGTTTTTGAGTCGCTTTTCCCATTCTTTCCACCCCCGAGTTCCCATTTCCCCTCTTTCTCACTGTTATTGCTTTTTAAAATTTTCAAGGAATGATTGTAATAATAGATTTCAAAATTTCAAGGGGGGTTAGGGGATCTCCCCAAGAAAAATTTTGAATTTTGAACCTTAAAAGTAGGGGTTTTATGCATTTTAAGACGAATTTTTAAGAAAAGACAGTAAGTAAAAAATTGACGTCGAAATTTCATGGGGTGTTTGAACCCCCAAACCCCCCCCTTGGATACGGCCCTGGCTCCCGGTACAAAAATCTACGCAATTAATTAACACTAATGCGGCCGTAATTAGTTATTTATAAACCCGTGTAGTAGTAACCTATAAGCAAAGCTATTGTTATTCAGTAAGGGCGTATATGTATCGTTAATGCGGTACTTAATATGTGTTTACATTTCATCGCACATCTCAAGTTACTAAATAAATCTATCCCGTGTGATGTTGGGGACCATAAATATCGTTAAGCGTTGCGGAACAGATTGCAGTAATGGTTTGTTGCAGTGCTGTTGTTGGTGATTAATGAGAGGAATGTATGCAAAGTGGTTAATGTAGGAACCTTCATGGTTATTTGGATAAAAGGGATTGTTATTAAAAGCATTTGACGTCGTCCGACCCTAAATATTAGGGGGGGGACAAGGATTCGAATAGTACTCCCTAGAAAAATATTCAACACTATAAAGTGTTTATTGCTTAGCTAGCAACTATAATTGCTATAAACTAGCTTAGCTGACAACACAAACTGAAGTGTTCTTGAATGTGTTTCGAGTGTTTGCAATTTCCTCCTTATTAAGTTCAATATTTTTGTTATGTAAATGAGGGACAATTTTTTTGGCAAGTTCTTAACCTGATTTTCAAGTTGAGATCCGCTTGTCTTCATGCATCACAAATTTTCAGCCTACAGAAAATTGAATTTTTTTTAAGTTTTACTTAACAAAACATCGACCCCGAATTTCGATCTATATTTTCAACCGAACTCCAGAAATTCGCCGGATAATAATAAAAAAATCTTGTATCCTTTAATTCTTCGCAGACTTTCTCGGAATGTTGTAGACCTCCAATAATAACAAACAATTACTGTGAACGGAAAATACAGCTCATCGTAGTTTTTTGTCAACAACCGCGAGAAAGTAATTCCTGAAACCCCCGACTCGCCCACTGGAAAATTGCAGGTTTCGCCCCCCCCCTTTCTGGCTCCCTCAACAGACTACTCATCAAGTAAGGGGGGTGTGCAGAAAAAAAACCCATCGCAATCAGAACGCGGCATGTCCGTCTCTGTCATTAGTGGGTCATTCCGCAGCAACCTGTATATGTTGTACGATTGTGGGAAGCGAGTTGTGTGATTGCAGTAGAGCGATTTTTTCTCCGATCGCCATTGAGCGAGAAGTCACGAGAAAAAGATTTTGATGGGCCCTAATGGCAACGGCTCCCCTCGTAATAAGCACCTAGGCCATCCGCTCGGGCTTTTATGTGTCATTAACTGTTGCTCCTGACCTTGAGACATCTTTTGCTGCAGGTATGCACACACCAAAGTGAGAACAAAGAAGCGCAATTAGCTATTGAAAAATGCTTTTAGGGTGGAAGTTATTTATTATGGAAGGAATTTTTTTATTCGGTTCCAGCTCCTGGTCTTCCATGTCTTTCACGTGGGTTCTCTCATTAAATCCTTTCTTTTTATCGTCAGGAATATGAAAGTTCCCCCCTCCATCAGTGTTCTTTCATCTTTTTTTGGAAAGTGGGCTGATAAAGGGAAAGTGTTAATTGGAAGACGATTCAGAAGAGCTTTCTCTTTATTCTTTTCTTTTTCGTATTAGAATTGAAATAGTATTTGATGAATTTTGATAGATATTGGTACCTAAATATAACATTTGAAAGACGATTTGAATATTTGTATACTTAATTGCTGCTTTCTCCCTTGAAATACTATAATAATGAAACAAAAAATGAAATAAATTGTCAGAAAAAATATTCAAACTTAAATCTGAATGTATACTAATTAAAAATGAGTCATACGAGCCAGGGTTGGCAAAAAACCGGGTTTTTTTTTGTTTAAACCAGGTTTTTTTGGTTTAAACCAAGTTTTTTTAGAATTTTTTTTATCAGAATAAGTTATTTTAGCATTGATGTTTGAAATTGAGTTGTAAATGAGACATTTATTTCAGGGGTTGTTTATAATTGATAAATGATTTGTATATTTCAATTAATTAATTAAAATTAAATTAATTTGTTTTAAAAATAATTTTTGTTTTTAAATATTCCAATTTGAATATCTAATATTATTGTAGTGAATAAAAATCAGTGTTAATTTATCTTGGATAAATGGTTGAAATAATCAAATTATTTATCTTAATTATATATGGATTAATTTATGAACTTAAGAAATTTCTTTAGAAAGAGAAAATTTTATTTTTTAAATGAGAAGTAAAAGTGAAATGTAAACAACTAATGTTAATTGAAATTGGATAAATGATTGAGATAATTAATCCGATGAAGGAAATTAACGGTTTTTATTAATTTAGTAAAAAAACCCAACTGGTTTTTATCTGTTTATAATCAAACCAACTGGTTTTTAGTTTTTATTATTAAAGAAATCAACAGTTTTTATTAATTTACTAAAAAAACCAACTGGTTTTTATGACTGACAAATAAGACAAATTGGTTTTATTAATTAATTAAAATCCAAGCCATATTTTATCAGTGAAAAACAGATAACTTTTGTGTATGTTTAGTTACTCTTTGAAATAATGCTTCATTTTAAAGGAAATTAATAAATGAACTATCTCTTGCAAAATATAATAAGTTTAACTTAAGCATTTAAGGTTAAGTTTAGAGAGAATTCAATAATTAAAACCATTAAATTAAAAGATTTCTGATTTTTAATCACCTTAAAATGTCAATTTTTTTATAAATCTGACCTTTTAATTTTGTGCAAAAGATTATCCTTAATAACACTTTCTTTAAAAAATCCTGAAAATATTTTATAATTTCTAAAAAAACCAAAACAACCAAGTGGTTTTTTTGGTAAAAAAACCATGGTAAAAAAACCATGGTTTAAACCAAATGGTTTAAACCGGCCAACCCTGATACGAGCAATGTTATTGCTAATCATTAAAAAACTTATTTAGTTTTTAATATTTTAATTTTGTTATAATGAAACTCGTCAACTAGTGGGTTTATCGTCGTGGGTAACATAAGGGAAGAAGAACAAGGACGTAGCCAGCAGAGGGGGGATTAGGGGATATATCCACCCCGAAAGTAAAATATTCTACTTTATTGACCACAGAAAAGGACTATATTCGAATGAATTGGTACTTCGCAAAAACGAGGTATTAATGGAAAAGTCGTATAAATGAGAAACGTATAAACGGTGCTTTACACTGTAAAATAAACCTTGTTTTTTTTCTGATAAAGCGCCATTATCAAATTCGAACCTTGAATTCGACATCCCAAAAATTAAGTCTGCGCTTAAAAGTAACAATCGATTCAATAATCATTCGATTTCATTCAGCGTAGTTGGAAAAATATCGATCTATCTGGAAAGAGGATTTACCGAGGATTCCTCATCAGGCATTCCGGAATCACTGCTGCGCTAATTAAATCCGAATGCGACGCACGGATGCGCTACGGTAATCGTTGCACTTTCTTTCGCAATTAGCTCCGATTTTTGATCGCCCCCCATTCAATGTGCACTGATTAGATGAGCTTTTATGGTCAGCACCGATTATGTTCCACTCTTTCGGTTTTCTTCTTTTTGGCGAATTGATAAACCGTTTCTTACGATGAGTTGAGTAGATGATGGGTTTCAAGTGGATTCGGAATCGGGAATTTATCATTATTCGTTGGTCGGAATTTCAGAATGTTGTAAACAAAAATCGGGGTTTTGATTGGGTGGAAATAAGTGTTTTATTGCCGGAGTCCATCGAAGTAACTTTATTTTCACTCCTCTACTCCCCATGGTTGCATATTTGCTGAAATCGGGCGCGAATCCAGGGTGTGACACTCTGGACAGTCCCCCCTTGGGAACCCAAAAAGGTTCTCAAATAATAAGTAATACCCTTACTTTTACAGGTCTAATTTCATAATTTTTCTGGGGGAGGACCCCTATAACCCCAATTAGTACCACTTCAGTGATAATTTTTCGGAAATCGCCAATATTTCGACAATTTGGGTCAAAAAGTAAAGGTAATAGTGTTGAAATGTGTCCCCCTTAGAATCAAAATGTTTCTAAAAACGACCCCACTTTTACTCGTGAAATTACAATTGTTTTCTGGGGAAGGTTCACCCCCAATGGTACCACAAGGGGTCTGGAAAAGTGCCTCTCCTTTGGAATCGTGCAGTGCCGTGCCTGGCGGCCATAAGTTTAGCTTCAATTTTCAGCTTGTTTTTAATTGCAGCAATAAATGTACTTTCAGATGCTAAAATTCATAGCTTAGGTTTAGTCCCAAGTTTCAATTTTAAAAAATCTTGCTTTAAAAATTTAAAAAAATTGGGGACCACTTAAATTTTCTTTGGCCCCTAAGTTACCGAATAATACGATAAAATGATTTTTTCTACACACTTATTTCTGGTAGTAGACATTAAACGGTTAAAGATAATAAAAATGCCAATCAGTTTCACATGACGATTATTTTTTAATTGTCCCCCTCTCTGATCATGAAATTCATATCTAGTAAGTCAAGAAATTGGTGTCAAATAATAACAAAAGTCTTGAAACTCTAAATAAAGTAATATTGCGTGTTGAGGAAATTTGTACTTGGTAAAGTTAGAACAAGACTTTTTTATATTGATCTTATTATGTTCTTTCTCATTTATTTTTTCACAAAAAATAGGAAAAATATAATGACTGCAATTATCTCATTTTAAAAAGTGGTGTAAAATTTCTTCCCAAATCCCTTATTTTATCGATATATCCTCTAAGTAAAATATTATTAGCAATACTATTAGTAATATTTTTTCGTTTCCCCATGGTGCATCATATATTTATTTATTTCCTTTCATTTTAAGTTTTGTATCCCATTTTGCTAATAAAGATTTGATTATCAAAATATTAGTACTCCCCCGAAGTCTAGTTTGTAATGTAGCAATTAACATAGAAACTTTCCATAAAAGCATTTTAAATATATTTAAAACAATTACGAGGAGCCAAAGGATCTTTATCCAAATAATATCAACATTTGACATCTGCATTAAAGATTTAAACACACACCTGGCATTCTAAATCAAGTGAAACCCCTTCACAATTGAATCGTCAGTTTGAAGAAGGGAATAAGTCCAAAAATCAAGTTTTGAGAAAATCGAAAAAAAGAAATGGAATTTTCATTGTATGGATAGCGATTTCACAACTTCAAGGGGCGATATCTCCCTATAGGGGTTAGTTATTTCCCCCCTCTTTTCACCCATGTGTAGGGCAAAACTTGGAGATTGTTTTGAGCACAAAAAGTCAATTTGTCATTCTTTGGACTTATTCCCTTCTTCAAACTGACGATTCAATGATAGCCCAACAGACCCTCCACATTCACCTGTTCCAACAACAACCCCCCAAAAAGCGTCGCGATCGAACGTCCCAAAAACAAAGACACCGACAAACCTCCCCCTAGACACACCTGAGAACCCCCCCCAAACCCAGAGGGGGGAAGACAGCAGACGTCTGCCGAGCATTTGCAGAAACAATCATCCCCTAGGGGAGGGAAAGTTTTCCTTTGGCGACCCCCTTTAATGGGGGCCCCACTACTTCGTGAAAGTGCCCTTTCTTTGGCTGGGCCCACCGGTGATGTCCCGTAATTACGGTCCTCGGGGGCCCTCGCCAGGAATCTCGGTAATATGATTTGGGGGGCCTTTTGCAGCCGGTTTTTCATTCGATGTAATAGCGGTAGCTGCACAGATTGTGAGCGGAGAAATAGGACTATTATGAAAGGTTGACTCTTGCACGCTTTTTCGAAGGGTAATTTCGGGCACTTATGTAGAGCGCTTGGCTTTTTTGTTGTCGGGTTGAAAATGGAAGGTTTTTTTAATATTGCTGCCTAATTTTCATAAATTATGTTTTCGGGAGGGTTAGTTTCATATAAAACTAACCAATGATCCTTAAAGAGAAGAAAAATATAAAAACTGAGAAGACACACTGATGTAATATCGTCTTAAATGGATGCTGTTATCTAATATGCTCAATGTAATACTAGCTCGAAACTGAAAAAAAAAAGCTTTCAAAGAGATATTAACCAACAGGTATTAATCAATCAATAACAATTGGTCATAAACGCTTCGTTATCAACAAATTTACAACAAATATCAACAATTGTAAATGGTTAAATAAATTATAAGCTCAATGGAAGAATTAATCTAGGAATTGGCACCAAGGAAAACAGTTTTAGAAGAAGGCGAAGGGAATAGTTCACGGTCATCATTTGTAAACAAAATATATTATGAATTAGGTTAAATAAATTACTACCCATTTGGAGTAATTGTTAATTAAGTAATTAGATCATCTTAAAATTAGAGAAATATTACTGTAGAAGGACGAACATGTAATGTATGTATAATGGAATATTTATGATGTGTAGTGTTTTCGAATTATATTTGTTGGTTAATCTTCAAAGTTAATTATATTAATTTCATTATTACCCAAGAAATAGAAAAATAATCATGTTGTGAAAAACTCCAGCTTAAGTACTCAATAAATCACAGTGTCATCGAAACTCAAGAAATCCGTCGTATACACCGTTCCCAGCCCGAAAAAGCCCCTCACACACATTAAAAAATTCCTCACCCCCTCCCCAGTCGTTATCTCCATCCATCGGCCGCCAGGAGGAACGCAAACATCCCCCCCGCACCTGAAAAACAAACGCACATGTGAGGAGCCGCCGCCAGAGCCCGCCGCAATCGACAGCCCTGCGGCACCCTACTACCCCTCCATCCAAATCTCTTCTCTCTGTTGTGCAGCAGCTGAGTAGGTGCGCCGGAGCTCGCTAGCATCGGACGTAGTATAGTAGCGTGTCGCAGTAGTGTGTGTGTGTGATGCTGTGTGATATGCCGTGTTGTTGGTGTCGTGGTGCAAAGAAGACTCGATGATGTGGATTACGACGCGTGTGATGGCGAGGATTGCGGTGACGACGGCCGTATTGGTCGGGATGGTTAGCGCAGGAATGGGACGGTCCGCCAGGCATGATGGTGAGTTGTTGTCTTCGTTTTTGACGGACTCTCGTGTGTGGTGGTGGATATATAAGTAGGATTAGCTAGTGTTCGGCAACTACTGGTCAAAAAGTAGTTAACTACCAACTAGTCTGGGCAAAAGTAGTTGTAACTACTAGTTAACTACTTCTTCTTGGAAGTAGTTGTAACTAGTTAACTAGTCTATTTAATATCATAAGATCAGGGGCGTCATTTCAGTTTTTCGTTGGGGGGGGCAAGGATTTTTTTTAAATGGGTCTGGACCTTGCTGTAACTAGTTTTTTTGGCGGGGGTTGCCTCAACTTCATTTTTAAGGTAATATGATGTCAAAATTTGACAACGTGAACTCCAAGGAAGAATGGGGGGGTCTGGGGGTTCACCCCCAGGAAAATTTTGAAAATTTGGCTCTTAAAGTATTGTTTTAGCTCGTTTTGAGACCCTTTGGGCTGCATCCAAAGAGAACGGTTTCTTGTAAACCATATAAAAAAGAGTTGTAAATAAACGTCAAAGTTTTAAGGGGGCTAGGGGTCCTCCCCCTGGAATTTTAATTCCTCTTTTAACTAGTGTTTTATCTCTTTTTCAAACTCTTTGGGGAGCTTTTAAAGAGGAAAGCTTCTTGTAAGAGGAATAGTTTTCGAGGGGGAAAACACTAAATAAGAGACGGGGAAATTTTAGAGGGGGGCTGGGGGTCCTCCCCCAGAAATTTTTTGAAATTGAACCCCCAAAAGTAATGTTTTAACTCCTTTTGAGACATTTTGAGTTGCACCTAAAGCTCCTTGTGGAAGTTACAGAATTTTCAAGGGACTTGCAGCTATTTTTCATATTACAGTGGAAACCTTGGGGGGGGCGGTTGCCCCCCCCTGCCCCCCCTAAATGACGCCCCTGCATAAGATATTTTCCCCCAAATTTTCGATTACTTTTCCTTACCTATGACAAAAATATCATGGCTAAATATTCGCCAATTTTTGATAGGCATACAGGTTTTTGGTGTCTTAAAGTTTTCCAAGTTGTATTTATATGATGTAACATATTTTTTAATCATTTTGATCTTTCAATATTTTTTGAAGTAGTTGAACTTTTTGAAAGTAGTTGGAACTAGTAGTTGGTGAAAAAGTAGTTAAACTACTAGTTCAACTACTCTAGACCAAAAGTAGTTGAACTACTAGTTAACTAGTAGTTGCAACTAGTAGTTAACTACTTTTCAACTACTTTTAGTTAACTAGTGCCGAACATTAGGATTAGCCACCAACACTAGCATGAAAGGAGGATGTATATATAGTGACCTCTTAACCATCAATTTTTTTACATCACTTACCACTTACATTACATTTCATTTACAACACTTAGCACTTTTTTTGTCTACACTTTGTTGTGTTGTGGTGATGTTCCGATGAATGTGTTCGAAAAGTGTTGCTATCCAAGAAATGTGTTGTAACAATAGTGTTGTTTAGTGAAGATTACGGAGACAGAAAGTCATGAGAGTTAGTCGCGAGAAAGGAGAGAGCGAGGGAATTTGATTTTAAAAAAATTGAGTTTGAAGAGACAGACTGAGATCTTGTTTTTCGAACGTCTAAACAAATATTGATAACATAATTCGTTAACTGTTAAAAAAATTTTAAGTTTTTCTTATAGCTTTTCTTACAATCCCACTTATATTCGTGCGATACGTTTGGGAACACTTTGTTTTGATATGGAATTTAACAACTCTTTCTTGTTGTTTGTATGGTGTTCCTATGAATGTGTTTGAAACGTGTTGTTATTATCCAGAAATGGTGTTCTAAAAGCCGTGCTGTATGTGAAGTGTTTCTAAAGATTGTGGAGACAGAAAAAATCCTCACTACACGTTTGGGTGGGAGCACTTTTTTTTGTCTACACTTTGTTGTGTTCTGGGGGTGTTTCGATGAATATGTTCGAAAAGTGTTGTTATTCAGAAATGTCATTGTAACAATAGTGCTGTGAAGTGTTAGTGAAATGTGTTCTTGTAGTGTTCCGGTCAAAATTTAAGACCAAATTCGGATTCTAAACACTATTTTGAGAACCTTTTCATCCCAGCATTTTTTACAACTCTAGTTTTAGAACATATTTCTAGATAGCAACACTTTTCAAACATATTTAAAACACTTTCACCACCCAATAAAGCAGGCAACTTAAACTGCCATTCAGAGCCAAATTTCTTTTTTAAATTTAAGAATACATTCTAATTCTAATACTCAGTTTTAGAATACATTTTCACCCCAGCATGTTTTGCAACACTATTTTTAAGACATATTTCTAGGTAGCAACACTTTTCAAACCGGAACACTTTCATTCACCACTCAATTAAGTGTTCTAGATAACCACCGAACTTGATTGTTGTTTATTTGAGGACAGAAAAGAGTTCCTACACTACTGTCGTAAGCGCGTGCAGACTGCAGTGTACCTTTTGAAATGACCGGCAGTCCGGCAGATTTCGATGTAAACAAACTAGGACCGAAGACAACGTCGGAACAATATATCCTCTTGCGACCGTTCAAACCAGAATATTTAATTCAAACTTAAATTATAAAATCCCGCGAGCACAGCTAGTTTAGAAAATTTTACATTAATTTAAGTCTCTAGAGATCTAGAAGTTTTTACGTTCCGTTAACTTGTTTCGAGATGTTTACAACTGATCCCCAATAACTAATAACAAACAGCATAATAATTGAGAGAAATGTGTGGGGAATGGAGAGTTATTTTTTATGGGCCAGAGGCAAAATTAGTGTGATAGTTTGTATAATATAATTTTTTAGTATTCAGGCTACAATTACAATAAACTTGAGAAGACCTATATTTAATATTTCTATTTCTTGCTGTAGATATATTTAATCTTAAATTCTCTATAATCAAGATGGATCTTTATTACTTTATTCTGCTCTTCAGAGATATTATCCGCCCTGCTATCATATTGTATATTTAAATCATTTTTTATACGATTTTAAAGCTAAAGAACATTATTGTGTATCTACCCTTTCAGAATCTATTGATTATAACTGTCTTCCCCAATCTCATTCTCAAGCTTTTTTAAAGTTCCCCGTCTTTAACATACTTTTTAAGTCGGACTTTTAAAAAAAAATGTAGAAATATTTAAAAAAATTGTTTTATGATAAATTTCGATTTTTCCCTTTAAAATTCCTTATATCAACTGGGATCCATTTTACTTTATAATAGCTGCTGTAAAGCGGTTCTCTTGGTTGACACAATTTTACTCACGAAACTGAAACAATGTTTATCCAAGGAGAATTTAAACTTCCTTTCGAAATAAAACTTTTTCCTAAAAAGTAAAACGTACAATTCATACGTAGTAGAATTCATTTCACATTATATGAGTCGAGTTAAAAAAAGATTAATTTATTTTGTTCCGGCCTCTCGGACTGCGCGTGTTTGTTTAAAAAGTGACAGGAATATAATTTACGCGCATTTAACCGTTTCGAATAACCACGGTTGAAGTTAAATAAAACCTCCCACGTATGAAAGCAGTTTAACTAGTTTTACGGTCTGCTAGAAAAAAAATAGTATTAAAACCAAGTCTCGTAGTATAATCATTTTTTTCTTTAGATAGTGGTTATGACCTTTTATTTTCAACTTGAAATGTTTTTAGATTCGTTTAATAAGTATTAGTAATCCTTTACTCATACATTATTCTGATTAAGGGTCTGTGAGATAATTATGTACAAATTGTATTTCTTTAATGACTCGTAGAAGTCGTTGTTTTTAAATCGTCTTTTTTCAAGTAAAAATTGCTGTCTCGTTAAAGTTTTGAACAACCTACCTCTTAAGCAATTTAAAGTGTTTGCATTTATTTATTTGCCAAGTTCTGGTTACGAAAATTGAATGTAAAATGCCCTTTAGCTTAACTAATGATCGGTTTTCCCACGTAAAGAAATAACTCGAAATCATTTTTAAGTTTAACTAGAAATACCTACTTTTTTATGTAATGCTTTTTCCCAATGTTTTGTTGATAGTTTTTTAACTATATTTTCTTCGTGTAAGTTGGTTGCTCTAGCTCTTTTTTCTATTCTAGTCCTATTCTCATTCCTATTCCTTTCCCATTATACCTAGGGCTTAAAACATGGCGTGATTGAAATTGTATTTTTTAAGTTTAAAAGGAGCTCAGAGTGGAAACACTATATTTTTTAATTAAAATCCATTACATTTTTCGAAAGAGAGATTATCCCCAAGCAGAAAACTAGGTCCCACTAAACTGAAAAAAACTAAACGAAAGTCCTTTACAAATGTCGAACGGTTTTACAATTCAGTCAGTTTTGACAATTTCTTCTAAAAATGGGTTTCATTTTTTAGGTTGAAGTTGCATTTTGTAGGTAGTAATAGTAATAATTAAAACCTTAAATTTTTTATATCAAGCAGTTATATTTTATTTTATGCTCGGATTTTAACGAGGAAGTTGTATGATTTTTTTGTATTTTTTTAATCGACTAGGGAGCTACCGCCCCCTGCTCGCTGTCGCTCGCCAACCCCCGTTAACTGCTGACGCAGAACCTTTCAAATTGCTTCGCAAAACCAAAATCACTTGAACTTCCCAACGAACGTCGAAGTTGTGGCAGTTTCATAGCAAACACATGAATTTCTAGGCTGCAAACATTTTCGTTTTATATCTTTACTTATATATAACATCTACCCGTGATATTTGATCCTTGGCGCTTAGGCATTATGAAATTTAAAATATTTTATTACCTTAGAATCATACTTTCAAAAGGATTTTTAAATAAGGTATTGTAATATTTAATAGTAATTTCCGAAAGCGTGTTTTTATTGTACTGTAAATATAGAAATGATTGGGTTGCCACAACAACAAAGATAAACATAAACATTTCAATACATTATTTAAAAATAAGAAGATAAATTAATAATACATATTTAGTTTGAATTGGTTTGAATCTAATCAAAATCGTTTGAATTTCAAAAACATAAAATATTGTTGTTAAAAAAGAATATCAATAGCATTTATTAAATTCATGTTATAAACAAAAAGATAATTGTTTAACGTATTTGAATATTAAAAAACCAGTGAAATATGTTTTCAATTGTTTTAAAATTCATAGTTTCTTGCTTTATAACTGCAACCTTATTCGTAATCTAAAAAAATGGAAATAATTTAAAATTGAGATTTTTTTTAGAAATTCTAAAGGCACTTTGCACATCCTCAAAAGAATCCGGACAGTTTGATACCAAATATGTGTTATACGGATCAGTAATTAAAAAGCCTTTCTCTGGAAACCGTTCACCAAAAACTTTTTTTTAGAATAGAGAGATTCTTCTTGCAAAAATAGGCAACTACCCAAAATTTGAGTCCGATCGAGAAATTTTTTGATTGCCAAAAAAATTAACAAAAATCCACTTTTTAAAAGCGGGCGAAAACGCCAAGAGTTTGGGATCATCGTAGGGCAGAATTTTATCTGAAAGGGGACAAAGTTAAAGAAGGTAATATGATCAGAGATTTAGTGGTGATAGTTAATGAGGACTTTAAATGGGTTCACCAGTGTTCAGCTGCTAGTAAAAAGGCTAATAGGATATTGGGATACATTTAAAAAACTGTTTCTTCAAGGTCCGAGGATATTATTTTGCCACTATACAGAGGCTTGGTGAGACCTCATCTAGAGTATGCTGTTCAGTTTTGGTCTCCATACTTAAAAAAAGATATTGATTCAATTGAAAGGGTACAGCATAGGGCTACTAAAATGGTCAAGGGTATATTCAGTTTAAGTTATGAGGGAAGATTAAAGAAGCTAAATATGTTCACTTTAGAGAAAAGAAGGATTAGAGGGGATTTGGATTCAACTTTTTAAAATGGTAAAGCAGGGGGACACCGAGGGGCTAGATTTCAATACGGGTAATAGAACAAGGGGTCACAATTTCAAATTGAATAAAGTCAAATTTAAGACGGATTGTAGAAAGCATTTTTAATAGGGTAGTGGATAGATGGAATGCGTTGCCTGAAACAATTGTAAATTCAAGTGGGGTAAACGAGTTCAAGAGGAAAATTGACAAATACTTGGATTCCGGTAGTTTGGGTTAAAAAGATTGGACCAACCTTGCTGGGCTAACGACTGTATTTGATTTGTATTTGTATGTTGACGTCATCCTACGATAAACTTTGTAGGAAAGGAATGGAGTTGATGGTATGATTGTTGACATCTTTAAACAATAAACGTTTTCAGTCACGTATTTTTTCTTGACTTTTAAATTCAAATATTTAATTACCTGTACATTTTTTGAAAAATTGACTAGATATTTCATTTTACCATACGGAACACTTGTTTGCTTTTGAAAATCTGACACATGCAATTTCCTTATTGTTTTGAAATTAACGCCTTGATAGTTATACTAAAATACTGTAATACGACATTTATTAGGGGTTCCGTTCAACTTGAACATTGTCACAAGGGTTCCGCGAGGATAAAAAGGTTGAAACCCTCTGCACTATATTACTTAACATCGTATTAACTTCCCATCCAAACTAAACAAACTCCACAATTTTTTTTCGTATCGGTTCCATGCGCCCCACGTAATAACTTCGTTTATAAAGGGGGCAGTCAGAAGTAAACTGTTTTCTCTGCGAGGCTCCAGTGTAAACGGAGAAAATACGTTTACAGCGTATCGATCCCACTGCTGCCGCTGCGACGGTTTCGATAATTGAAAGGCTCCGTTTTTAAAAGGGAGAAAACGATGATAATAATAATAAATCCGATAAAATAATCAGCGTAATTTGTGTGTTTTCATTACTGTGGAAAACTGCCAGCTACTGAGGACGACAGAATTAGTTATCGAATTAATATGGTTGAGGTGTACTTATATTGAATTTTTCGTTTGAGTTTAGTCGCGTGTCGGTCTTTTTTTGTTGGTTCTGGTTATGTCGTGAACTAGTGTTTGCGGAGAATGATGTTTATTTTATGTCGTGTTTTCGAAAGAGTTAAGCACAGATAATGGTATCTGAATTTGTATAATTTCGGTGATAAATATTAAAGTTTTAAGTGAGATAAGTATGTCGGCTTTTAGTTCAGGAGATAATGGAAGTTATTTATGTCCACAGCAGTTGAACTTCTGGATAATAAGTGTTTATTTACATTGACGTCGTAAAACTTAATCACCTTAAATACTATTTATTAAAATTTACTCTATAGTGTATTACAGTTGAGTAAAAAATTAAAATATTTAAGACATTTGATTTATTGAAATATTTTCAATACAGTAAAACTCCTTTCTATTTATTTATTTAAAAAAACTGATAATTTTTTCTTTATGTGAGGATTTGAGGAAAAAACAATGATAGCCACTTTTTATTGAAAAAATAATTCAATTTTCTATTCTTAATAAATTATGTCCAATAACAAGAGCTTTCAAGAATATCATCATGGAACATAATTCTTTGTCGACAAGTTTTCAAGCTGACCAAAACGAGATTTCGTTGCTACTTCAGTCTTATAAAGATAATAAACTTTTACAAGTTACATGGATTTAAGTGGAAAGTTTTTTCTATGAAAATTTTCAGAATTTCCACCAATAGAAAATTAAAATTGATAAAATTATCGTTTTAAATTTAAAAAAATTAGTTTTAACTTTTTATACCCTGTAAAATTCAACTCGTATTCCTCCGTTCCACCCCAGTTTCATTCCCTCTAGAATATTTCATGCTCTTCCAAATGGGGAAACAACCCACGAACCTTCGAAAGAAGAAACTCAAACGAGGCCACTCTACAAAGGAGCATCCCCAAACCCCTCTCTCAACATTGTAATAAGCCCTCTTCATTTCAAATTAACCGAGAAGAGGCATCGGGGAAATTATGCCCGCGCCAAGGTATTTACGCGATCATGACGTGACGTCAAGCCCGAAAACCCGGTAGTATGTATTGACGGCTTATTTATTCCTGGGGACTAAATTTAGATGTGCTGACATGCCGCTGCTTTATCACGGTGTCATCGGGGAATTATTATGGATTCGCCCACAAGCCATCATGGGGAAGACGTTTTTGGAATAGATTTATAGAGTTAGTTTTTTTGTATTATGTTTTCTTCAGAGAAGTGTTTGTTCGAAATTCTATTCAACACCAGGCGTATCTCATCGGACAGTGTATATCTACCCCACTCTTTTGTTCACTAATTGACCTCACCTAACTACACAAAGAGGTGGGGTAGATATCCACGTCCCTATAAGATACGCCTGGTGATACGCCCGGTCTTGAGTTCATGGTGACGTTGGCCTAAGACCCCATTTGTTTTATCTATCCCTTTTCTTTTTACGATCAAAGGGAAGAATCTGGGAATTATTATATAGCAAGTCCAGTTTATTTATTAATTAGTGCTAGAATTCCAGCGTTCATCACACTTTGAAGTTAAGATATTAGGGAATTCAATGGACCAAGAGAAAGCTTAGAAGTTAAAGTTATCTGTTAAGTTAAAGTTGAATTGTTGAAGTATTATTATTATATTCTGGTCTGTTTGACATGTTATACAACTACACAAGAAAATGTTTGTTTTTCTGTCAAGTCTTTTGGATATTGTTCATACTTTGCTATGAACTGAACATTTGCCAACTTCAACTTATAGACATTCTGGAGACCTGACTGCAATTAGTCTTTGTCTCATTCCATCGCCAAGTTAAAATATCTAGGACACAAGATTTGTTTTTTGTCATATAGACTCAAAGGATATATAACTGTTGTGCTGAAATAAAGAACATAGACCTTTCTTGAGCTTATCAACCGAAAAGTAGTAAAGCTACAGCTTTTGATGGAAAACCACTATACATGATGAAAGATTCCCATTTTGTAGCATCGTTTAAAATAACATTATTACTATATTTGAATCTAAAGGCATGTGCAATTAAATCGTTAAAAAGCCGTTTCTTAAGAAACTTGTCGTAAAATGAATCACGATCACTATATAAATGATTGAGATCTTTCCTTGTAGTTATTACTTTACAGTAATCGCTGTCATTACTCGGTACTTATCTTTTACCCAGTTAGTGCGTAAAAACTGAGGAAATACACTTTCATAATAATGTTTTTCGTTGTAATTTTATCATCGAGTATAAACATTTAGATACGTTTATATACCTCATGTACTATTCTTTTTTTTTGTTAGCAAAATACTAGTTTAATCTATTATCTATGATATAATTTTACAAATTGTAGCATATCCCTTTAACGTAAACAAAAAGTCATATTGTAAATTTTTTTCTTATTATAGTTAAATGAAGTACCTAGAATCCTATTTTAAGAATTGTGTCATAGTTCAGCATTAATATAAAGATGTTATTAATACGATGTAGTTTTTAACCTACTAAACAACTATCGTGCATAAATTATAAATTTTTATTCTACCCTTACTAATTGAGAAGTTTAAAATTGAAACTTCCAATATTCCAATTAATGTATTTGTTTCTAGTACTTTTATTTATGTTTTTCTATATCCATTTAATTTTTCTTTTAATGTTTTAATAAAGATTATCATATACAGATTCTCTTACAATGATCTGTCAAAGTTTTGACCCCTACAATTGGTTTTATTGTCGTATGCCGTGTTACGTTACATGATATATCACTTAGACTTAGAGCTTTGTTTTTAGCGGAGTAACATTAGTCAGTCATACATTCTAGGTTTTGATACCATGGTCGCTTCTTTTCCATTTGTTCCTTGCATTTGGTGGGCAACCCTCCCATGCGCTAAAGACTGGGCGGTTGCCTAATAAATTGCGCCTAATGCGCGCGGGCCATCTCGTGAAATTGGGCTCCCTTATGGCCCGTTCGCGTGCCGAGGCAGGCAGATGTTTCGACAGGTGAAACCGACCCTCCTCACGACGAATGACGTGAGGGAAGGCTCTGTTGGGAGATGAGCAGGGATGGGAAGAGACATGACAAGGGGGAGCAGGGATGGACTTCTATGGAATAAGTGTTTCATAACGAATACGAAATTCAAATTTAAACTACCGTAATTTCGCGCGTTTAGTCCGCGGACTATCTATGTTTAAAATGCGAATTTTTGAAGCTGCGGACTATCCACCAGTGCGGATAATACACTGGTTTTTCACGGTTAAAATCGTTGAAATTTAAAAAACACGCTGTCGTGAACTGTTAATTCTGATACCGATAAATCGGACTTTGAAGGTTTTCGTTAATGTAGTAGAATGTGTGATTAATTAAAATGTGATTATAATTAGTAAGCACTGTTTTTATTTGTATTTGGCGTTTTATTTCTGAAGGTATATCAATAAGTACTTTTTTTCTATTTATACTTAGTTCTTTGTTTCTAAAATACATTAATATTGCCGTATTATAAAATAACGTGATTTCGGACGTATAGCCCACGAACCATCCGGTGGTGCGGAAAACCTGACGATTTTTGAAAATTTTTTTACATAAAATCTTGTCTGCCGTGCAAATTACGTGCAAAATTACGGCATCTGAACTATATATTTGAGAATACTCGTTTTTTTATAACAACCAACACAATAAAGTTATTTGTATTTTAACACTATTTCCACAATTCTTACTTACAAACTTTTTTCTAATAAAAGTTTAACCCAAAGTTTACATTAAACGAACAAATAGTTTTTGACGTTATTTAACTGAATTGGTTGTTTTCGTTCCCTTATAAAACCAGGTCTGAATTGAATCCGGGAATCTCGAGACTAGTCTATTACTTATCTTATGTAAATTGAAAGATAGTCCGTAACATTTCAAAGATTCAATTCAATCTGCTACAAAAAAGCGATGCTCTACATCGAAAATATTGACCCTTCAAAGCACCGTTCTCAAACAGTTCGACATCGAATAAATTAATGGCAGTAGTACGAATCTCTAAAACGTCCTTTTTCCCGTAGAAATCGTTTTGCGTCACACGGACCACTTCCTCCCCCTCCTCCTCCTCAAAACGTTCGAAAGTGGAGAAGATCCCCCCTTGTGTTTGTTCCTTTTCTTCGATATATAAAGATGATCGCTCCCCTTTGGCAGATAAGAGAACTTATCGGGCTCCGCAAACATTGAGCGTGTTTGCCATTCATGCTCTTCAAGAAATGGGATATTAATATCTCTGTAGTAACCTGTTGGCGATCTCGAGTGCCGTGTTTTATCGAATAAATTTGGGAAACTGTTTCGCAACGATGTAGAAATTAAGTTCTATCTATCTATCTCTCACTATGAAGTGGCCGGTCCATTTATAATGTGTCAAACTGCACGATAGCGGAGAATTTTCACCTGGTTTTCTTATTGTTGCTTATGCATGCTTTCTTTTTGTTATTGGACAGGTTTGGAATAGCATATGACGCTTTTTAAATTTGTGAAGCCTCTAACAGTTTTTTGTCCGTCCTGTATTATGTAATTGGATGATTTTAATCTGGAGATAATTTCTAAAATATTTTGAAATGATCCCTAAAATCTCTAAAAAGGCAAAAGGTTTACCTCCGATTACTTTTTGAAACTACTTTTTTGTAGGTATATGATACTCGTATACTCACTAATTGCTGATAAACTTGCATGAAGTGTTTTTATTTGTTCGTTTTAAAGATCTACAAACACTGGTTAATTTAAAAAATTCAAAGTTTTTTTAATTATACTTGTATGATATATCTTGTGGTTTTTAAACTTATGCATAGAGTGCGTTTTTGACAATAACTTTTTAATTTTTTGTCTTGTTTGGCCAAGTATGCCGAAATAAATAACCCCAAAATACCGACCCACCAATCGTTTAAACATAAGGAGGAGTAGAGGGGACCAAGACAAGCATATTTCGAATAGAAATGAGAGGTCGAAAATGCACCGTTAAAGAGCTAGAACCCTAATGTAGTGCGAGGGCGTTACAAAAGGCAGTTTTCCTAAGACCCGTTTACGAAACAAAACATTACAGAATGAAAAAAATTATTTCTTGAGGTACAGCAGTATATCTATACTACTTCCATCATAAATTTAAACAAAATTGGACCACTTGTTAATCCGTGAGGTGAGTTATAAAACGCGCAATATTTATTCTCTTAGTGTAATGGTATTTTTTTAAAACCAACTTCCATAAAAAAATACCATCCCAGGTAGACAAATATGACGTCAACCAATTCTGTCAAAAACCAAATGCAAAAGCAGACTTTTAAAAGTATTTAGTCGCCTCGAGTTATTTTGGGTCCCTTAAACTCGTAAATTATAACAACGACAAAAACATATTTGTTCCTGACTGGCTGTGAATACAAGAATATGAATCACACAGGTGTCCTAAAAAACACCTATAAAAACTTATAAACTCGAGTTAAGCGGATTTGTTCATTCATTCACCCTTACAAAATGTTTTTTTGCTACTCGCCGCAAAAAAATCACTTGCCATTGGAAGAGTTCGTCTTAAACTCAACAAAGAAAAACTCAAGAAAAACTCAAACTCAACAGAGAAAATAGGCCCACTTTAAAATTGCATTACATCTTCCTCAACTGTTGAAAGACAGGGCATTTGTCACCTTTAGCCCACTTTTGTTGGACTTTTTATCCGAGTGATGGCGGTATTTCACGATGGTAATCTGTCTTTGTTGATGGACCTTCACTTTTTCATGGTATGAAAGCCAAGGTGTGGTATCCTTAATTTCAACATTGACATACGTTTTAAAATGACATACGTATAGACATAGTTCTCCTACTTCTTAAAGGGATTTTCGTGTTCATTCAGTCACTTTGTGCGATCAATACCCACGCCTTAAAACACCTTTGACAAATTACATTAGTAGGATGTCGACTTCGGCACCTTTTCGTGTACAGCTTAAAAGGTAGCGATATCTGGTAACACCGTACCTTTTACCCAATCGATAGACTTTGGTGTTGACTTTTCTCACGGGCTTCCCTCGTTCCATGACCCCGTTTGGTGATCCTCTACTTTTTTGTGAGTCTTCCATCGAAGGTTTTTTCCCACCTCCACCTGCGATGGTGATAATCTGTCTCTTTCCCCCCCTAATTGAGGCGGCATACCCAGGTGCTGCTCCAGTTTCTTCCACGTGGTTGTAGTCGATTATCGATTTATGAATGACTTGGGTTATTGTTCATTGTTAAATCAATGCGATAGTAAATTTAATTCCATTCATTTGAAAGGGAAAGATAATGTCTGTTAGGGTGTGGAAAAATGACTCATTAGAATATTTTTGTTATGGGAATAGTGTAAAATATTTTCAAAAGCCCTGGAAAGTGTTCATATTGTTTGCTTAGAACTAAGTGCTTATACTAGACAGCAACTAAAGTAGAACCTGCTACGTCACTAACAAAGTAGATCCCGTCGCGGTGTCTGAATTTCGAGTGAAACGAAGAACGTCCATTTTAAAATATGATTATTTCGTTAAACCCATGTATATACAGGGTGTATCTGAAATGGTGCAACAAACTTTCAGCGATGATAGTACTCATCAAGACGAACAAGAATCGCTATATAAAGGGGGTCCCAGACCAAATCCCAGGGAGTTAAAAATGGAGCGACACCCCAAAAAATCATTGAAAAATTCAATTTGCAGAAGAACTACTATTGGTAAAAACTTAATTATGGTCTCAAAAATTGTGGTTTAATATGATCTTTAAAATTACCTCAAAAGTCTTCACTTTAAAATTTGTTTTATTATGGAAAAAGTTAAAAAACACAAAAAATGTAAAAACTCTGCCAAAACCTTATTTTGTATTTCGAAATCCTTTCTTTTGATTTGATAATCTGAAAGATCATAGTTGAAAACCCTTAAATCCAAAGTTTCACGTAAATACAATCAATATTAAACGCTTGAGATCCTTTTAAAGTTTGTTTTTTGGGTGCGCAAGCAGTTTTTTAGAGCTGTTTCCAGAACAGCTGTTAGCGCACGCAAAAAACAAACTTTAAAAGGATCTCAAGCGTTTAATATTGATTGTATTTAGGTGAAACTTTGGACTTATGGGTTTTCAACTATGATCTTTCAGATTATCAAATCAAAAGAAAGGATTCCGAAATACAAAATAAGGTTTTGGCAGAGTTTTCACATTTTTTGTGTTTTTTAACTTTTTACATAATAAAAAATTTTAAAGTGAAGACTTTTGGGGTAATTTTAAAGATCATATTAAACCACAATTTTTGAGACCAAAATTAAGTTTTTACCAATAGTAGTTCTTCTACAAATTGAATTTTTCAATGATTTTTTGGGGTGTCGCTCCATTTTTAACTCCCTGGGATTTGGTCTGGGACCCCCTTTCTATACCGATTCTTGTTCGTCTTGATGAGTACTATCATCCCTGAAAGTTTGTTGCACCATTTCAGATACACCCTGTATAGTGTCTTTTTATCACAATTCGCGTATCAAAATTCCACCTATCAACCCAACAGGCTTTGTGTTTACTCACTTTCTCCTTCCGCGTAGCAACGTATTGGGTTCAGGAAATGTTGCCGTGAAGTATCGAACTAATTTTGCTAAATTGTTGTTTATTTTTGAGTTCAGGACAAAAAAAGTGTTTTTAAATGCATTGCGAGTGTTTGCTGTGTACAATATTGCGACGATATAAAAAACGTGAGATTCGATATTCATAATTTTATTCAATCGCCTGAAAATAGTGCATTTTTTTACTCCTCAATGTTTCATAAACCCTTCTCTTCGTTCTTTAGCTTATATTCCTCTGTCAAGTTCCTCCTTTCATAAATTCGGTAATGCTTGTTCACTCCTCTATTGAAATACTTTGTTCTCGGGTGAAAACATTCGTATCCTCCTCCTCATCCCTTGAGAGAACTTTCGTTTTGCATGAGGAGGAGACAGAGCTTCTTGTTCCTCTCCTTCGTGTGCGTTCTTGTTTATTCACAATCGTAAATTCGCTCCGAATCGAAAACGGAGGTTGTTATTTACTTCTCGGAACACGCATTTCGAACAAAAAACCCTTCAGAACAATCCATAAAAAAAGTTCCAAACTCTCGGAACATTTCCCTCGTCCAAAAACCAGACTCGTTTTTCTTTTGACGCCGTGACTTACGGCCAAAAGAATTTTCTTCGCATCGAACGTGTGTGTAACCGAAGCGAGGTCCGCTCTCTGTCAGAATTTTCGAGAGAACAAACGTTGACAAATTCCCCCCCCGCTGCCGGAAGAAAACAAAAGCCGATAGCTGCAGAAAAATGGAACGAATTTCTTCTTCCGCTCCCGGATCAGCTGTTCCGAAATCCGATTTCTCTTCTACCTGGAACTTTTCCGCTGTCAGTTCATTTATTTGCGGAGCTAGCTGTTGCCACCGATGTCATGCGGTAATCGGCTGGAGAAGTTTCTTGAGTGGCAACAGTGTATTCTTTCGAAAGATTTTTTTTGGAATGATGGTTTGGTCTTTTCTTGGGCGTTTTATTGAAAATAGGGGAATTTTTAATTCCAACTTTTTAGTAAAAAGTTTATAATCATAATTTTCGTTGAGATCTGGCTAGCTTACACTGCAGATTTAGGAAACACTTTTCAAATGCTAAGTTAACTCAATAATAAGATGGAGTTGAAAAGTGTTTTATAACTATTTTGAACACATTTAGGAGTCGCTCAGATTTTTAACACTATTTATTAACATATCCGAAACACTGTCAACAAAACTAAAGTGAAGTTACTTTGAGGACAAAAAAATGTCCTTAAATAAGTTTAGGATGTGTTGATATTCGTATAGAGCGTTTGCAATCTTGGAACTTGTCTGTTTAGTTAAAAGGAGGAATTACTGAGTGTTAACTTTTTAATTAAAAAAATTCTATGCAATTGCTTTCAGTTTCCAAGCTTTAATTTAGCATTCTTTGCCCCTAATAATTTTTATGAAAATCATAACGGATGGTTTTCTATAAATTTAATTAAAAATAAAATTATTTCCGATAGGTTTTAATTTTCATCTTTTTTTATATATTTGTAAAATCAGCCCCTAGCTCTTTCAGGCGCGGATCCAGCACGGCTCCAAGGGGGGGCACTTTTCCAGACAAGATCCTTTTGTGGTACCATTGGGGGTATGGGGGTCCTCCCCCAGAAAAAATTGAAGTTTGACGTGTAAAAGTAAGGGTTTTAACTCATTTTTTAGAAACGTTTTGAGTCTAAGGGGGGCACTTTTCAACACTATTACCTTTACTTTTTGACCCAAAATGTCAAAATTTTGGGGATTTCCTAAAAAGAAACACTGAATACCCCATTTTGATACTAATGGGGGTCCTCTCCCAGAAAAAAATTTGGAATTAGACCTGTAAAAGTTGGGTTTTTACTCATTTCAAGAACCTTTTTGGGTCTCCAAGGGGGGCACTTTCCAGAGTGCCACCCCCCTGGATCCGCCACTGAGCTCTTTAGGGGTACATTTCCGACCCCTTCCTTCCTATGTGATTCTGGTTCGTCTAGGCGCGTGTCCTACCTCTTCTAAAAGTTATGAAACACTTAACTGAAACACACAGTATGTAACTCATTTTTCTTATGTGGGGAGTACACCAAATTAAAATGTTAAAGAGGGCTCCCGCGCACCTACCTAATATTTATTAGTATCATTTTCTTTAATGACGCTTAATTGATACAACGTTTGCAGCAAGTCCCTGGAATGTCTTGAAAGCCGTTATGAATAATCACATGATGCACCCTCCCCCGAAAAAATTAATTGAAATCCTTTTTTGGTGTCTTTGGAGAGCAATCGGCTCACTTAATTACATCCGAGCGGAAAGTATTTGATATTTCCCTTTTGCTACAATAGTAGAGCAGTAAGAAGATAAAAAGGGCGCTGTAATTGGCCTGATGCGATTGATTTGTTGCATCGGCGGCAGATAGCGGGCAATTATGCAAATCGCCGCACTGCATTAGCGGACGCAAACAAGGTATGTGCCGCGACGAGAACCGGTTTGCCGCTTGCTGCTGGTTTTGCACAGACTCCGCTGACTGCAGTTCAGAAGGAAAGAGGGCCAAGTCTTAGAAAAGCGTAAAATTTGAGAAATAAAGTGAGAAATAAATTTAGATTTATTTTTTCAACCCTTTCAGTTTTTCCGTATTTACCATTAGATTCGGTAGGGCATAGGACTGAAGAAACGGTTAAACCTTTTAATAAATACATTTGAGAACAGTGTTAGCTGGAATAATTTAGTACTTAATTGTGTTACCGCAATTCACGAACTAACACTATCACTATAAATAACGATTCACTGGAATCGTTAGTTATTGAAACATTAGTGAAACAGTGTAAATGAGCATTTAGGAACACTCTAGCCGCCCTTCACAGAAAAACCTTCCAAAACGGCGGACTTGGCCCGCTTTCGCTCTAAGTTGTTAAAGTGCTTGGGCGGATGTGTATGGAGTTACGGCATGATGAAGTAAAAAGGCGGGTTTGTTTGGATACACAACAGGAATGTGGGCTTTTACTTTTCTTCTTTTTAACGCGACGAAAGATCTGTGTCTACTCTTCTTTCTGGGTGCTTTAGGTGCTGGGAATAAAGCATTATTTCTGTCAACTGTCTGGCTTACTTAATCTAGCAGAGCGAAGGTGGATTTTGTTACATCTAGATAAATTTAATCAAATAATTGCTCTATTAATATGATTTGGTTCAAACTTAAAATAATTTTTTTGGAAAGTATTAGATTAATTAGATTTGTACTCCGTTTCTTGGACGGATTTATTCTGAAGTATCCATGTGGTGTATGAGTGCTATTAAAAATCTGCTATTTTTTTGAACAACTTATTTGGCAGTTATGTCTTGATAAACTGACAAAGTACTTGATAATCGACTATTTAAGATTTTGATGCTCTCTCATGGGAGTCAAACAAATAACTGAAATCTAAACGAACATCGTCGCTTAGAGAATTAGAAAGCTCTAAAAGAGAGTCCTCAGACGACCAGTGGAGTGGAATACGACGCTAATCCCTCAGCCACGATGTCGCAGCCGGTTGGGAAAATGCCAGACACATGTCACCGGAGATTTGTGTCCATCCTTTCAAGCTACACACTATATGACAAAGTGAACTCAATGGTTGAACCATCCATTTACGTTGGTTTAAAATCCTGTGTAGAATTTTCCTTCTTATTGGTAAAAAAAATTATGGATAAGCCGGGCGCAAAGTTTTCTAAACAGAGGCGGAAAATATTCCAGCGTTGAATGTAAAAACAATGTAAATATATCAATTGAAAGTGTTGCTTTTAAATTTTTTAACGGTTTTGAAGTAAAATTTTGTCAATATATAAAGTCCGATAGACGAGATGCGAGAGCAGAGCGGCTGATCCTAAAGTATCAAATATGTCCACAGCTTAAGGTTTGAAAATGATAAAACTATTTAATCGTAACGAAACACCTCTGTTAGCCCTAGTAAAATAGGCTTTAGACAACTGCTTTGGCTACTGCCTTGGAGCCATGCTGGATCCGCGCCTGTCTGTCAGTCACAGACATTTGCAGTGTATACTGCCTTCTATACCGTGAGATGACATTTGAAAATAGCGTTTTGGACCCCCTGCTCGTTTTTTTTTCTCTGTGACCGACTGCACTTTAAAGTGATCAAAAGAGAAATGTTCTTCCCGTAAACGGAACCGGAGCAATTCAGTTCCGGAATTCTCATCCAATTCCTTTTTCTCTCCCGGAATGGAACATTCGATTGACCGCTGGAGGAGGACAGCCCATTTATTTCGCGGCTCCCCTCACTCACTCAACCCTTCCCGAGTCATCATCCGGATTTGTGAAAAAATTCCCTTCCGAAAATCCCCACTTTAAAATCCAATACGTGCCCAGAGAAAAGAAAGCCTCTCCTTATTTATTTCTCCTCTTGGAATGGTGGTTAACTCGAATCTCTCGCCACCTCTCGCATCGATCAGAATTGAAAATGACGGATATTCCATTGAATCGAAGAGCTTTCTAATAGAATGCCCTACTGTCTTTTTCTGCCCTCTTGTAGTAGTGTATATAGGGAAATGGGAATTGGAAGAGCATGAAAAGCCTTTGTCGGGGTTTCTTTTTCATATGATGTTGCTGCATACTTTGTTTTGTGGTTGGAAGTTTATTTGCTTACCTTCTACTGCCCATAGTAGCAAAATACATAACAATACCAGCAATTTTTTTATACTTTTATAACAATGCGCATGCGTGTGGACTTTGCTGTGTTATTTAGGAAATTTGTAATAAAATATTAACTGTGGGGATAGAACCCACGAACTGCCGCATGCTACGCAGGCATCCTAATTAGTGATGGGCAGGTATCGATACCAAATACTTAAGTACTCGATACCTATGGGTATCGAGTGTATTCGATACCCACAAAAGTATCGATACTTTATTGACATATTTCGTTTTAAATTTTTCAATGAAGTAATCTTTATAATACCTACTGTAGATCAAACGCAACCTATTTCCGTTTTCATTTTGCAACGCTCAAACCCAAGTCGTTAATCATCCGCGAGAGAAATTTGACGCGGCTAGGTTTTTCCCCCGCCAAATCCTTCGCCTCTATCCACCTCCAGGCCCGTAGCTACGGGGCTTTTTGATGGATCGCTTTCAGTTTTTTGAATATTAGTCTGATTATGGATAGGCCCTAAAAAAATTGTCCCTTCAGGTTCATTTCCCGACATTGAAAAAAAGTACTCGATACCTAAAAGTACTCGATACCTATAAGTATTCGATACCAAAGTATTCGATACCTAAAATTATCGATTTTGCCCATCACTAATCCTAATCTCCAGCGGGGATTCAGTAACTATAAAACTTGGTCACCCTGAGTGCAGGATCAGGCGTATCTCCCCGATCTCTTTGTGTGGATAGGTCAGGTCAATTAGCGAACAAAAGAGTAGAGTAGATATCCACTGCCCGATAAGATCCCCCTGTTGACACGCCTGATTCTGCGTTCACGGTGACCGTGGCCTTAGTATAACAGTATTTCTTTCTGACGCATGCGCATTACATCAAAGTATAAAAACCTTGCTATTAATGTGAATATGCAGCAAATATGCTACAATAAGTTTAGCTTCCCTTTTCAGCGTGTTTTTTAAGTTACTGCAGCAATATTTGCACATTCAGGTGCTGTAATTTATAATGTTTAGGTTCTGTCTAAAATAAAAATTGGAATTTGTTTTAATTAAAAAAAATTTTGCGATTCCGTGGCATCCTGAAACTAAAATTTGAAAGGAATGAGTGGGGTTTCCCATTCATTACAGAGATCTGAAAAATTCTTGATATTAAACCCTTTATGTCCCGACGGGACTTTAAGTCCCACTTCCCAATGTTCCAAATTCGTCCAATTTTCGTCATGTAAGGCCAAATTTAGTTTACTTATAGTTGCAGTTACGTAAACTTGACATATTTTGGATGAGGAAAATAATTTGGTAAATAAAAGGTTAACCCATTACCACACTGCTGTTCTCACCCAGTTAAGTCAATATAAAAGCTTAAATGAGGCCCGAGGTTTTTTTGTCCAGATTTGCATCTTAAAAACCCTCACCTGGCAACTAGCATAGATTTGCATTTTTTAAGGCAACAATGTAAGGAAATGTTTATCGCTAAATTGACGAATCTACCTGTCAATAAACTTGGTTTTAAAAGATATGTATAAAAACAAAAGTTTAATGATTTGTAATCGCGCGCGAAATCTTGCATTTAGTATATACAAGTGTTTGTCTTGTGTTTTCGGAGCCTTAAATTAATATCTGTGATCGTTGGGTGTTTATTGATTGAGTCCCCTCTAAGTTACTCTCAAGGTATATAAAGGCCGATTTGTCAGAACTTCGAATTGTATAAGTGTTCAATGGAGACCCTCGGGTTCCTATGCTGAAATATTTTCCACTCAGCGTGTCGCCCGAGAGCAAATGTTGAACTCTAGAATTTCGAGTTATTTTCATCTCTTTTTCTATGAAACTTGTTGTAAATTTGATGTTGTAGTGTGGTGGATAATCTGTTGGTTATCTTTCTTTTCATACAAACAAAACAAGGCCTAATTTTCTGATCTTATTATGTGATTTGAAGTATCTTAAAATCAAGTAAAGTTTAATTTATGCTTATTGATTTGGTGAGTAAACCATCTGGTCAATGTATTAGAGATCATAAATAGCTTCTATGCCGTGCAAATAGTTATTAATTATTCTTGCTTTAATTCTAATGTGTTTGAGTTAAGAAAACGTTATGGTAGAAATCTGAATTTTATAGCAATCTAGGCAATCAAAAACAGCAACAAAAAATAGATTGGCAGTTGATAGATTTTCCCCGTAAGCTTTGGTCAAGAAAATTTATAATTTAGATGCATTAAATAACAGCATATGCATTAAATAACATAGTTTTAGTCCTTTTTTTAATTAAAAGAGCGGATCAAAATGTTTTGACTTTGAATTAAAAGATGATTATAGTGTTGGAAAACTAATCAAAACTTATTAAACTTAAAATAAAAAAAAAGTCAAGTTTTTTTTAATAAAATAGAACTCCAATTATCTGAATGTTGCATTTTCATTTAATTAATTAAAAGCTCTCTTTCTTTAAAAATAGTTTTTTCTCCCATTTTTAACATACAGTAACTAATTTGAATAGACCTTTTTCGGAAAAAATCCAATCATCCTAATTTTTATCATCCTTTAATTGGAGTTCTACTGTAGATATATTGATGTTGATTTCTATATCCTTAGTTGCTGTTGATTATTTTTCCAACTGTCATCTATATAGTCATACCGCCGGGAGAAAAACTTGTAATATTGTAATAACTTGTAAACAATATTGGGTTCTTTATGCCGTCAACCGTGCCGCTAAATCGGAAAACGTTATCAAATCCCATTGACTGTTATATAGCTGTACCGTTGAATTTAACGGCTGCTGGATGGTCGACGGTTTAATACGTAAGGGGACACCCATAAATTACGTGAGGTCAAAAAGGGGGGGAGGGGTTTGGAAAAATCTCACCAACGGGGGAGGGGGGGGTCGATTAAAATCTCACGTCAACTTTTTAAGTTAGAAATTATACGATTTTCTTAAGTATGAAAAAGGAATAATACCCACAGATAAGATACTGTGGTGATTTTTAGGCGGAATAATGTCCTTTTCCCCAACATCATTAATACAGTCGAGTCCGCTTAATGTGATCGCAATTGTCCGAGACTAAACTGATAACATTATCCGATCGATAACAATAAGCGATCTCATATCAAAAAGCAGCAAACAGTGTAACTAGATTGTTTGCTTTAAAATCAAAATCATGTAATTGTAATAAATGTATTCAAAACACTATTTTTAAACTAGGTAAAATTTTAAGGAGTAAATATAAGAGTAGTTCAATTAATAAAAGTAAAATAATCGCTTACTTTGTATTTTTATTTGCATAGAAAGGTCTCTCTTTTTTCCACTCCATTATATCCTTCCACTCTAATAACCACCTATTTATAACATAATCTGAATTCCAGTGAACAAGGGAAAGTTCAAATCTCTTATTAGACATCTGCAAAGCTTCGATCTTGGTGGTTTCTTTCACCAATCATAAGCATGATTTCGTGATTTCGGACCCCCCCCTAAAACTATTTTCTTTCAATATATGCTGAATGTTTTCTTTTTCTTACTCATACTGAGTTTCAGAAAAAAGGAGCACCAGAAGCTCTCATGGGGCAGATGTTTATTTGTAAAAATTGACCTTCAATATGAAATTTGAACTCAAAAGCGGTCGTTTTAAAGGGGATATGGACAAATTTTGATAATATTAAGCGGAGTGATGATTCACAGTTGATCACATTAAACGAAGTATTTTACATTAAATGAAATGGGAATGATCGGGACCAGTCAATTTCGATAACATTATCCGATTGATAACATTAACCGTGATCACATTAAGCGGATTCGACTGTAATAGGAAAGTTTTAGGTGTTGTAAAGCACAAAATGCAAACGAATAGAATAGAAAGTTATTTTAAAGGTTGTAGGTAAATATCACGTGGGGGGGAGGGGGGTCCAGCAAAATCTCACTAAATCTCACCAAGGGGGGAGGGGGGTCCAGATTTTGGAAAAAACACCTCACGTAATTTATGGATGTCCCCTAAGTACCCAATATTGCTACGATCGTTGTGGGAACGGATTTTTCCACTCAATTTCAGGGGTGACGGTAACTCATAAGACATGAGCAAATCTTTTGCTCAAAGACTTTATACTTCTTTGCAGAGTTTTGACCATGATCATGACCAGTCGTGTCCTTTGTTTTAAAGTGAAAAAATCAATTTTTGGTGATAAAAATTCACTGTTCTAAATGTGATGTTGTTTTGTTCATTCAGATGGAGGCTTGCTTCCTGACCCGTTCCCGACGGACGACGGTGACACCTCCGGCACCCCGGTGTTCCTGGAGGAGCCGAGGGACACCTACGTGCTCCGCAACCGTCCGGCCACCCTCTCGTGCAAGGTGCGCAACGCACTGCAGCTCTACTTCGTCTGCAACGACAAGCCAGTGCATCACAGGTGAGCACAGTTCTCTTTATTATTTCCAAAATACACATTTACTAACCCCATAACTTAAAGTTCACTAGGGACTACACATTTGTATCAAAATATATATTAGACGTAGGTCACAAGACTAAAAAACATTAAAAAGTTTCTCCACAAATTTCTGTAAAGTGTTACCAAAAATTACAGAAAATGTGTACTTTGGTGTCCCATATAAAACATAACACCTTACGATTCTGAACACTATTACTAAACACAATTTTATAACCTATTTCGAGACACTTTTAAGAAAGATCCTGAGCACTATCACAACACAACTTGTGCCAAAAAATACAACCAACCAACCGTATTGTAGCTAACAACAGGCGCGGATCCAGCACGGCTCCAAGGGGGGGGCACTTTTCCAGACAAGATACCCTTGTGGTACCATTGGGGGTATGGGGGTCCTCCCCCAGAAAAAAATTGAAATTTGACAAATTGAAAATGTCAAAAAATTTTGAAATTAGACCTGTAAAAGTTGGGTTTTTATTGATTTTGAGAACCTTTTTGGGTCTCCAAGGGGGGCACTTTCCAGAGTGCCACCCCCTGGATCCGCCACTGGCTAACAAGCGTTTTTAATTTGAGGACATAAGCGCGTGTTGTATTAAATCATTTTGAAATTGTGATGGTCCCCTGGTTTTACTAATATTAGGGACACTCTAAATTAAGTACCGTAATATTAGTACTATACCTATAAGTTTTATTCTGGCTATGAATTTGACAAATCAGCCAGTTACCAAGGGTCACCTTTATATTAGAATTTGGGGGCGCTTCTCCCCATATCCAAGCAGGGGTAGATTCAGGTTTTATATTTGGGTCCCATTTCATTATTTTTTGTGAAAAATTGAAGCAGTGATAGTTAGCAGATGAGTGCGTAAAAATAAAATTGACTCAAAAACCAAGAAAATCATGAAAAATTCAATTAGTATTTTGTGAATGTTTTCTTGCAAATTATCACCAAAGTTCATTTGAATTTCACGAAAGGGGTGTTTTTATGAATTTATTTTTGTGAAGGGGCAGCTAAAGGGCCCCAATTTTGTCTGGATCAACCCCTGTCAAGTAAACTATTTTTGATCAGGTTTCTTCCAACTAACTTCCTAAATTTCTAAGAAGTGCATACCATAAAATAAAATGAATTCTTTCTTTGTCCTGTTTAAAAGCAGCTTTAATGTGAGTGAGTACGGGGAGAAATTAAGACATCCTATAAAAGAAAAATAAACTCCCAGCTGGCTTCAACTGATTTCAAGTTTTAAAACCGGCCTGGTTCCCTTTATGTAGTAAATTAAGCAGTAATTTGAATGCTCGAAAGGACTCTTACCTTGTTCCTGATGATAATCAGAAAGGCATTTTTCTCGTTCATGTATATGACCGTCACGAAAACGGGCTCCTAACTATTCAACCGTCTTTCTGTTTTGTGCGGATATATAACGACAACCATTCCAGCTCTAACAAAAGAGGAAAGACTGTCCGTCCATTTATTTCAGTGTCTTTTTTAACCCGACTAATGAAGAACATTGCAATCTTGAAAAAGCTATCTGGATGTTTAATCTGATGCTTTAAATAAGGGATGCGCGTTGTGTTTCATTACTTATATAGCCTGGCAGAAAAGACCGTTTTCTGAAGCATTCATCAATTACTTAATCGATTACAAAAGAGGCTGGAAATAAACTTGGAGACTGTGTACGAATGAAGCCATTTTTCATTCGTACCCAAAACAAAATGGGAAGATCCATCTTTGAATTATGTGTGCTCTGCAAACTCTCAAACAAAATTAAACGCCTTATGAAACACTTTTTTTGGCACTCAATTTAAGCACACTTTTAATACTAAAACTACGCTTAAAATTTTATTATTTTTTCCAGTTTTTGTAGCGTTCTGAATATGATGCTTGAAAAGTGTCGCTATCTAGATTGTTTAAAATAAATTAAGATCGAAACTATATATAAAAAAATCGTTTGTCTTTTTTAAATTTTTAGCAACACTTTATTGGACTAGCTTATTTGGAACAAATTTCTGGACAGCAACGTCAACATATTCGGAACTTTATTACAAAAATGTATAAAGTATTTTATCAAAAATGCCACAAACGAAAGTGTTGTTAGCGTGAAGGCAAAGAAGTGTTCTTAAATGTATTACAAGCGTTTGCAATTTGGTTATTACGTTAAGAGACAGATAGAAGTTGAATTTTTAGTTCTCATCATAGTTTTGTCTCAACCAGGAAATCGATGAAGACAAATTGTTCTGATGACATTGTCCGATAACCCCTTAAGTTTAATTAGAGCTGACGAATATCATTGTTCGCAATGTTTAAACATTTAAGCAGCCATCTTTGTTGAAACAATATTTAGCTACATGGCTTGATGCTTGAGACGTGTAGTTTCAAACGGAAACTAATATCGAACTGTTACATGTTTGCGAGTCCAAGACAACTGCTTGTTATGACATTAAACAGCTGTGACTGTTGTCGCTGATTGGTGTGTCTGTCTTCCATTTGCATGTGACAGTTGAGATTAGATTTCGGCTTTAAATAGTTATATTCTGATTAATTAAATGTATCAAGATGTACACAGTTGACTTTTAATTAGACTCTTTTTTCTTCTTTGTGTTTACATTTTTAGGCGTTGTACGTAGAGTAGCGTTAATGGGCTTGGATTATCTTCAAAATTTAACGAATTTAAGATCCAGCTAGTAAATAAACTCGGAATTTTGTTAGGGGGTTTGAAGGAGTCTTTTATAGCCTTTATAGTTTAGGTAAAAGTGAACGCTTATTTCATTACATTATTAGTTTAGGCTTTGATGTGTTAGTTACTTTCTAATTAGAAATGAGCTTAAAATATCTTTGGTCTTAGTGTCATCTTCCTGCTGCCCAATGGATTTTCAACCCTACAGTGCATACTGATGCCATTTGGCAACACATTTTCCCCATTTCCTACTCGAACTTTCATTTCCAAACGGCAACAACATGCAATAAGTACAATAATAACTTTTCATCGTATTAGCACTTTAGACTGCCAGTAGATGACAGCAGGGGTACTATTTTGAGACATTTATTAGTAGCTAGTGAGACGAAAGTCAAGACACAGAAAACGCCAAAATAAAAGGATCATATAAATTAAAATAAAAAAATTTTCCCAGCTTGAAAATTTTTTTTTTGAAAAGATAAGTTGTTTTTTTATATTTTTAGATCATTTGGTTTTATTTCACTTCACAATTAATTTCACAAGAGACACAAATTAATTTCTCAAGGACAAAGTTTTTTGCCAATAAAAAGTAGAAAAAAATTAAACTAATTTTTTTAGTATTTTTTTACTAATTTACACCATAATACGTAGAAGTCACATAAATGATTTTCAAGTGAATTTAAAAAATCATGCATTGTAGGGTTAAAAAACCATCTGAAAAAACTCTTATTTTGGAACCATTTTTGGTTTTTCTCAAGCAAAATCAAGATTTTGTCAGTTTTAATATTGAAGAAAAACAGTTTAACCATCTTTAAACTTCTCTCTCTCTCTTTCAACTTGTGTACGAAGGCTGATAGAGTGTAATTGTTGTAGGCACCACAGTCAGCAGGAGTTTGTGGACCCTCAGAGCGGGGTCAGGCATCTGGAGGTGTCTGTGGACGTGAGCCGAAAAGAGGTGGAGGAGTTCTTCGGCCTCGAAGGCTACGGTTGCGGCTGCGTCGCCTGGTCCTCCGCCGGAACCACCGCCAGCCGAAGAGCCCTCGTCAAGATAGCCTGTGAGTATAACAACAACTCTTTTGATTTGTACTTATCCATTCACTCGTGGAGGTATAGGTATATGTAACTTTACTTAGGTTCACATACAACATTTCCTTGCGGGTCCCCTCTATTTAAAAGTCTTCCGTAGTACTTTACTTAGGGTAGGCGCACACGTGCAACTTTTGTCTCCGTGACAATTATCAACCTTGTCACGTCGCCGTCACGTAGAAAAATTGAGTGCGCAAACGGAACGTGACATTTCCCAAATTATTGCACCAGTCGGCAGTTAGTTGTGGAAGAGAAAGCATCAAAATAATCTTTCAGCTTAATTTTAAACAATATGGCTGGAACTCAGGAACGGGAAAGCACACGTGAGGACTGTTTATATCAACAAAATCACGAAAGTTTAGTTGTTCGATGACTTTTTGTCACTCGTGTGCACAGTGCCATAGAATCTAATAGACAGAGAAACTGTTTCGTCATGGGCCTGTCTCTAGAGCTACGGACAAAATTGTCACACATGTATCACGTCGTACCGTGTGCGGTCCCTACCTTTCGCTCATAGCTAGAACGGTACTGACAAAACAGTCACAGAGACAAAAGTTGCTCGTGTGCGCCTACCCTTAGGCTGATCTGTTTCTCGACCCTATGACGTCACTACGCGTCAAACTTAGATCCGATATTTCATACTAAAATTTCACACATTTCGACCGAAATATCTAGTTAGATAATCAAAATTAATTGTACATTGAGTGTCATATGAGTGATCAATTTTGTCTCCCATTATTTTCAATAAATGATGGATTAATATCCAAAAACATTTCCTCCAATTTAACTTGGAATACACATCGTAAACATTTATTTGAAATTGCGAAATTATCTAATGTATGAGTACTTAATGTGAATGAAAGTACTCGTAAGGAAGTACTTCAAAATTGATGTTGAGTCAAAACCCTTTCCGAAACAAAAGTCTAGTCAAGCCCTGGAATGCAGCTCAAGGATTATTCAGCTGAGAAAAAACCCTACAGCGTTCAATGCTAATTGAAAATATGAATAATCTCCAATTCCCAGCGCATAACCCGAAAAAGATGTGGCTATTAAATTAATACCGATGACCGACTTGGAAAGGTCAATTTCCTCCGTGAATTAAACCCTGTTTTGAAAGGAATGGTTCCTCAGGGATACGACGCATATAAATTCCCGATTTAATTTTATCCCGGGCCAGAGAAGGATTAAAGCTTCGTGTTTTTTTTTCGTTTTTATCGATATTAAAAACGAATAATGGAGTTATTCATGATGGTGGTCTGGTGTATCTCAAAAGGATTTTTTAAAGAGAAATCTTGGTGAATATATTCCTTTTTAAAATATTACCAGGAAATAATTTTGTGGTCAGTGGAATGATCTCCTTAATAATAATGATATCTTAGAATGCTTTCGTACTTTAGAAATACTTTTGAACAAAATATTTAGTGTTTGGGTACACGAAAAAAATTTATCAGCTTTAGACTGGTGTATTAATTTTTTATTTAATGAAAAGTCGTTTTAAAGCTGATATTTTTGCATATAATAGATGGTATTAAGTTTTAGATATATTCCCAGTTAGAATAAAACCTTTTTTTATCTGACTCTATGAACAATTAACATTCTATTTTTCTATTTTCTATTAAAATGTCTTGTTGTGTGCACTTTTTCACGAGGCATTGTTACACTAATATAGGTCATTAGTCTCCGCCTAAATTCAGAAATTCAAAACTAGCCCTAAAAGTAGCAATAATTAAAAAATGAAGTAAAGGTATTAAACATTGTGCAAGCTTTCTACCGAATAAGGGTAACAGAATAAAAACCACGATTTTTAAATAATGTGACGTTGTATCATTTAGAAATAGTATCCATAAACATTTACGCTGGCTTCATAAGTTTAATTGCAAACGCGATGTAAACTGTTATCTCCCGTCTTTCCGCGTTGAACTTAATTGCCCGACCAATCTTCAGTGGACGCGTTATCTTTCGAGAGAAAAAGGCTCTAAGAAAGGCAAACACCCACTTCTAATTGGCTTGATAAAAATATTCCGAATCCCAGAGAGCACCCCCATTAAAATTTATTGACAGACATAGTGAGGGAAAAAAGGTCTCAAGAGAGAATTCTTCCGTTATTGATAAATTTTTGCGCTATAAATAATTAAAATGGTTCTATCGCCTCGTCTTATCGCCCGAAAAAAGATCTGGAAAAATATATAATGGTCGCGAATAAATTAATAATGCGGCTTCTTTTAATTACCAGGTTTCTCTGAGATGCGGGATTTCAATTATTATGCTCTATCAAAAAGAAAGGTTTCTTAACACGAAGGGGAATGCATTGACTCTGTCTTGAGAAAAAGAGGGAAAATGCTTTCTGATTTATTTGCGTAATGGTTTTACTATTTTATTCATAGAAATCAGAAGTAAAATGTCTCTTTTTCAAGAAAGTATCAAAAGTGTTATGGGATGGGGTATTCAATTAATTTCATGCACCAAATTAAATGAATTTTATGAAAAAATTTTACCTTGTTTCTTTTTTTGGGGAAAACGATCATGGAAAAATTTAACCATTCTTATATTAAAAACGAGTTGTTTTTTATCCGAAATGTACCTGTAAAGCAAGTTTTTCCTTCAAAACAGGCAGTGTGCGGAAAAAACTATCAAAAGTATTTTTACGCTGATAATGATTTACTTTTTATGATGACACTTTTTAGAAATTGTTCAGCCATTCATTTATAAATTTAGTACAATTTTTATCTGATGAACAATGAACATGTTGACGTTTGGGTACACTTGTAGTGATTATATATAAATGTTACGTCTTTCTGTACATGTAATTAGTAGTAGCTGCAGTTTACGAAGCTAGTTTTCATGAACTTAATTAATAACACTAATTTTTCTCCTATGTTAATTCATGGTTTTATAATATTCCCAATGAATCTTAATTTAACGTTTGTAGTGAAAAATCTAAATTATCTGTAAACATTGCATGATTAATATTTTATTTCTGTGAACTTATAAAATAACTCGCATTAACATTTTTTAACTATGCACTCTTGGAATAGTTAATTAACTTTCCATTTTTATTCATGGATGAACTGAAAGTTAAAGGAGAAACATATGAAGTAGTTTAATGTAGAAATTCTAAAAAAATGTTTATTACTCCATCATAAAAGGTTGGTTTATTTCGAGGGAAAGTGCTGTTATAAGTAAATTTCCGTGTTGTAATATGTATACCAAATTAAATCTAAGTTGAGTATTTTTCTTTTAAATAGACAACGTCGTGCTTTATAATAAAAGTAGGTTGAAAAAAAACAGCTATGTTTTATTTTTAATTCGAGTCAAAAACAATATGAGTACACATTTTCACTCGTATAAAAAGAATCAAAGTCGATTCGCCGTTCTTTCAAAAAGCAGTTTTTTTACCGTAATTATTTCCCTGGCTATATTTAGTACCCTGACAAAAATCTCATTATAAGCTGCTACAGCAAGCTTAAGAAGAACATGTGAATTCTTAATTTAAGGATAAAAACTTTCCTCTTCATTACAAAGAGGCCAAAAGATTATTGAATTTTCTGGATATTAATGAAAAATGAAGTCTCATGAAAGACCATGTAATTAAAATGTTGCGACGAAAAAGACCTTTTTTGTGTGTTTTTATCGTGAACCGGCCATTATGGCAACAATAATTAAAAAGCCAGAAAAAACCTTTGTTCCAGAGAGTTGTTATTTTCGTTTTTCGAAAGTTATTAAAGAGCATAATTAGTATTTGGGAAAAGTTAAAGATATTCTCATCATGTTTGTTTGTATTATGAGGGATTTGTTATGACTTTGAGTTTTATAAGAAGTCGAAATTATTTCGCTTAATTAATTAGTTTTAACGATGGATATTTTATTTTTCTTTAAAGTTTAATATTAATATAGTTTTCTTGGAATTGTTAATTAACTTTCCATTTTTATGCGTGGATGTTATCTCAACTGAAAGTTAATGGAGAAACTCTTTTGGAGAAGCACTTTAAATATTTGATTCTATCATCAAGTACACAAAAAAATCATATTGAAATAGTTGCTAATTAGAAATTCTGAGAACCGTTTATTATTCAAAGTTTATAAAAGGTTAATTGTTATTCTGTAAATTAAATACAGTTTATAGTTAATGATCGTGTGCAAGTTTGAATAACTAAATTTGTAAACATTAGTGGGCTGAGTTAATACATTTTTTACATCCCATCAAAATTGAACTTAAATAATATGTTTGTTTTAATATTTATTCTATCTAGGATTCATATAACACTTTTCCATCTAACTGAAATGAATTTATGGTCTAAAATCTGATGCATTTTCGGGAAACATTATTTCTGGTATGTCTGTCTCATCCTCGTCTCCTCTTAGACGGGTATATTATATCACATTAAAATTTCTTCGATTCTGTTTATTATTATGTTCATTCCTTATTATGAGTTTTAAGAAACTATCTGAATCACAAAATACTCTTGAATTATTATAACGTATTAAAATTATCAATGTTTAAGTATAGAGAGTAAGTATACTACTACAATCACTTTTAAAACTATGTATACTAATATGATCGAACTTTTAATACTACACGCGTCTTATAAGTAAAAAACAGCGCAATGACAGAATTTCGAGGGAAATTTTTGAAATGTAATTAGTTTGTCAAATCCGTGTATATATTGCGGTTTTAGGTCATTATTTTAGTGAAATGTGATATATTTTCAATTTTGTGGTGTTTGTACCTATATTTATTTGGAATTAAATAGCCAATTAGAACTCGCAGACGATCTGTTAGCTCATTTTCACTTCCGCTTGTTGTGAATGACGTCATCGCCCAGAAAGGTTGTAATCTAGTTATAGGTCAAATGTTTTTTTCCTAAAACCAATCCTGATCCTGAAAAACTTAAACGTGTGACGTCACGAATCCCCCTTAAAAACCTTCTATTCATTTGAGTGTAATGTTATTGAATGCACACAGGAAGTATACCAGATACTTCTGGTTAAAGTAACCGTTCCGGTTGAACTAACTCTTCAATAAACATTTTCAGGGTCTATTCTATTTCAAAAAAAGAAACTTATTTCCTGCAAGTCGTTTAAAAATAAAATAGTATCCACAATTTCAAACACGACATAAACTTCTGTTTCAATGATTAAAGCTGAACCTTCTTAAAGGGGAAACAGAGAAAACCTCAGCATTTAAATTTTCCCCATTAATCGCCTTAAACGAATTCAATACAACCAAAAATGCGCCGGCTGTGTTTCAAAAACATCCATGCCAAATAGAAACTGATCCCCCCCCGAATTTGCATATAAGAGGATACCCTAGAAAAAGAGGAAGCATATCCCATCCGGATGCGGATCCCACTATAGGTGGAATACGAAACGTGCCAAAATAGTCTCTTTTGGCGAATTTTCGCTAATGGTTTGTTTCGAATATAGCGCGTATTGATTTAGTTAGAATGGTTATTTAACCCCTGGCCACTTTGTCCTTTTGTTATTTGGTGAACATTTGAGGGGGTCCAGCAAAATCTCATTAAAAAAAACTTCACGTAATTTATGAATGCCCCCTAACTAATCAGGAAAGACCCCCAGTGATTATACTCTATTCATTTAAAATTGGGACTTGAGAAATAGTGCATTCCCCCACGCTAGAAGCGTAACCATAGTTACTATCTTCGAGCAGCCAATAGTAAGCCTTCTATGTCACTTTGACGAAGATAGTTGCTATGGTTACCGATCGGTGGTGGGGGAAGGAAATAAATATTTTCAAGCGTGTATATTTTCAATTATACAGGCTGCTTCATAACTTCTAGGAGGGGTATAGGGTAAACCTAGACGACTCAGAATCACATATAGGAATGGGGGGGGGGGTCGGGAATGCAACCCTATAGCGATCTAAGGGTTTTTATAAGCCGTCATGGTAGGTTGTATAATCAATCCACAGTGGAAATTAACACGTAACCTTTAATGTTTGAATTAAAACCAGCAAAATCTTTCGATTCCGACATTTGTTACATAAAAACCGATTTAGAAGCTGAAATATTAATAGGTTTCAATGTTTTTAGCTCGATCTTAAAAAGGTTACGTGTCGATTTCCGCAGGGAATTTTACAACTTCACATGCCCGCCCATAAAAACGCCTAGGTCGCTAGGGGCGCATTTCCGTAGGGTATCATTCCTAGGTGATTCTGAGTAGTTTAGGCGTGCCCTTACACCTCCTAGAAGTTTTAAAACACTTATCTAAAACACCCTGTAGATTCAGAAATAAAAAAACTCAGGGAATGCTATTTTTATCATCAAACTTGTAGCGAAAACCCGCCAAATAAGATGTTTCTGGCGCGTTTCACCCAGAGTGGGATGCCCCATCCGAATCCATTAGAGAAGAAGACAATCCGCATTTAGTAATTCATTTCGCTTCAATCGGAAGAAGAGGAGCCTTAATTTATTTTTACGTCCCTCTGCAACTTAATATTTATTTTATGATAATGATTATGCAAACGAGAAGAAGCTCTCTTCCTTAAATTAATGACGCGGAATGTTCTCTCAACGACCCTCGGTGTGTTCCTCTTTCTTCTAAATAGAACGTTTTATTGTTCGCTGCTACCTGAGAGTTATTATCGTTCGGGATTATATGTTCTGCAGAATTCTTTTTTTCCATCGAATCAGTTTTTCCATTCTCCGGAATTTAATTGAATTCTGGCTGCAAATGGGAGGTATTGTTGTTGCTCTTCGCTTCTTTTCTCTCTCTCCTTTCCTGTGGATGTGTAGAACATGCTTTATTGGGCCGTTAAGAGATCGGGATTCGAGAACGTAAGGGTTCGGTCACACTCACTGAAAAACGACGTTAGTCGTTATTACTAGTGATGGGCAGGTATCGATACCAAATACTGAAGTACTCGATACCTATAGGTATCGAGTGTATTCGATACCCACAAAAGTATGGATACTTTACTGACATATTTCGTTTTAAATTTTTCAATGAAGTAATCTTTATAATACCTACTGTAGATCAAACGCAGCCTGTTTCCGTTTTCATTTTGCAACGCTCAAACCCAAGTCGTTATCATCCGCGAGAGAAATTTGACGCGGCTAGGTTTTTCCCCCGCCAAATCCTTCGCCTCTATCCACCTCCAGGCCCGTAGCTACGGGGCTTTTTGATGGATCGCTTTCAGTTTTTTGAATATTAGTCTGATTATGGATAGGCCCTAAAAAAATTGTCCCTTCAGGTTCATTTCCCGACATTGAAAAAAAGTACTCGATACCTAAAAGTACTCGATACCTAAAAGTACTCGATACCTATAAGTATTCGATACCAAAGTATTCGATACCAAAGTATTCGATACCTATAAGTATTCGATACCAAAGTATTCGATACCTAAAATTATCGATTTTGCCCATCACTAGTTATTACCAAGAGGAGGGGATAAAGAAGTAGACTCGAGAAGAGTTGTAGAAGAGATTACTCTTGTAGCAGAGCGGTCGAAGTATTCCTCACTGACAAGCAGTGGCGGATCCAGGATTTGGTTTTTTTTGGGGGGGGCTAAGAATTTTCCTTATCCATTTGAATCTTCTTGTTAATATTAATACGGAAAAGGTAGTGAAATATCCTGACCCAACTTCCAAAAGGGGGGTCTGGGGGTCCTCCCCCAGAAAATTTTCGGAAATTTAGGTCAAAAACCACACTTTTTCAACCTCTTTTTGGAACGCTTAATCCGAATTTCGGGTACAGATTTTTTGCATTTTGACACAATCTTAGCAAAATGTAGTTGTAATAAAAGGGTTACAAGTGCCAAAGGGGTCTGGGGGTCTTCCCCCAGAATTTTTTTAAAAATTTGACCTTAAAATAACAGGGTTTTAACTCATTTTGGTGCATAAAATGTCATATTATATAGAGTAAAACTTTTCATTTTGGGGGGGCTTGAGCCCCCTAGCCCCCCCCCCTGGATCCGCTAGTGCTGTCAAGCCTGGCAGTGGCCGATTGCTGTCATCTCACCAAAAGTAGTCTTAACACATTGTACCCTCTTTATAAGAATGTCATGGACGAATTATAAAAAATGAGTACATGATGCTTTATTTTTAAGTACCTGCGCATTTTCAAAAATGAGTACATGCAAGTTATCAAATTTGAGTAAATTTGGATCGGAGCTTGTTTGAGTGCGTGACATACTCAGATTTGTGTCATTTTTACTCATTTTTGAGACTCGTTTTAAGTTTTGAGACCGTCGTTTTAAGAGTGTAACGACTAACGTCGTTTTTCAGTGAGTGTGAACCAACCCTAAGGCGAGGGGGGGAATTAAGAATGGAATTCGTGCGAGATTGTTCTTTCTTTTGTTTTCATTGAATTAGGGCGGAAAACTGGAACATTTGTGGTGATGAAGCATTAAAGGGAGAAATGCAAATAAACGAAACTGGATTTTTCGTGTCGATTCTCAAGTTCTGTGGTTTTACCTTTTTTTTTTCAAAAGGCGCGTTTAATTTTTATGCTTAAAGTTTTAATGTTTTAAAATTTAATTATTATTTTCATTTTAAGAACTGGAAGAAATTTTTTATTTAGAAAAACCCCAAATTTATTGAGTGCATGTTTATCTGCATTTAGAGCATATTAGAAACCTATTATACTCTGTTCACTTAGAATTGGCGCCTGAGACGTAATGTATTAGAAGCAGTTACTACTGTAATTATCATGGAAAATTGTTTCTTGTGCATTAACAAGGCAGCCGAAACAGATGTATTTAGTAAAAATACCGTAAAAAAATCGGTCCCTGAAGTTGTGTGATGAGCGTTATTAGGCGTTTTTGATTCTGTTTCAGGCGCCAATTCTAAATGAGCAGACTACAATCAAAGATGCTTTCAATTATACGTCGTTTTATATCGGTCCCTTGAAAGACGTAAAAACGGTGCTCTACTGTACCAGCCCTTACGCAGTCTTATCTTACAGAAAACACTCCATTCTAAACAGTTGAATCAACAATACGATTTCAAAACATCTCCCAAAATAAAAAACCCTTTCGAGTTTCACCATAATTTAATCCTCTCCCAATCTACTACCCGTTGCGCCAACCATTTCATTTAGGATTACTCCCCCAACTGCTCAAAACACGCCCCTCTCCCAAAACATCGCAAAAACCGGCAGAGATTAATCCCTCATATATGCGGTAAAAAATATCCCCAACACACGACATAAATATTTATGTTTAATTTTCCCGCCCCGGCTTATCGGAGCAAAGTATAATCCGGTAGCTGGATTTGAAAGGCCCGCTGTCTTCAGTCCTCTAATTTATTCATGGTCTTTGGGCTGATATTGGAGTATGTATGTATACGCAAGGGATAAAGAGGTGCTTCAGGTGGAATTTAACGCCCGTTCTTTATGTCAACAATGCAAGTTGACTGTTGTGTGAGATATAATGCCCTCCCTGTGTCTGCTTTTCCCCGTCTTGCGGATACTTGTGTGAAGAAACATGGGCGATATCTACTTCACAGAGGTTTTTTTACTATATACAGAGGTTTAAACATTGTTTAATTGAATCTTTAGTTTAAAAAGGGAATATTTCCCAGGACCAAGTTTTGAGAAAATTAAAGAATAAAGAAAGATATAATTTCTATTCTAAAAAAAGTTTTTGGTGAGTGGTTTTCAGGGGAGAAAAACTTTTTAATGACTGATTCGAATGACACATTTCTGTCTGGAATCAAAATGTTCTGATTCTTTCGAGAATTGTCTGTAAGCTGTTGGATTTTTGTTAAATTATCAGTGTTAAAATAATTCCGTTTTTTTAGATTACGGATAAGGTCGCAGTTACAATTACAAAGCAAGTAATGTCAAATAACTTATTATGCAACCAATCCTAAAGACCGATTGACGTCATATTTTATGATGACGATGAAACAAATTTTTTTTCACGTTTATTGGGAATGGCTTAAAAGGTATTGTTTAACAAGTCTGGGTTTAAACAAAAATATGAGTAAGAAAGTACTAGGTACATAGGTATACGAGTTACTATACTCTTTTCATTTGGAATTGGCGCTTGAGAAATATAGTGCTTTCCCCTACTCTAGAAGCGTAACCATAGTTACGTTCTTCGCGCAGCCAATAGGAAGCCTTCTTCGTCACTTTGACGAGGATAGTTGCTATGGTTACCGATTGGTGGTGGGGTATGGAAATATTTTCAAGCGCCAGTTCAAAATGAACAGAGTATAGGCGGAACAATATTGCATTTAAAAGATTCATTAGTGTGGGTTTTTTTCCAGAATGCTTATAACAATAGTTATTAATAGACGTGCTGGATATTTTTTAAGGAACACATTTCGATTAAAGTACTGACTAGTTAAAGTTAATAAATATTGAAACTTTTAAGATTGTCATTCATTGAGATGATAAACTTTTTCATAATAATTACATTCATTCTTTTGCCTATAGACTTGAAGAAGCACTTCGAGAACCAGCCCTTGAGCACGCACGTGGCAATCGAGGGTCAGATCTCGCTACAGTGCCTGCCCCCAGAGGGCGTCCCGGCCCCCGAGGTGCTGTGGCTGAAGAACGGGGAGGCGGTGGACACTGCCAAGGACCCCAACTTCATCGTCTCCAACGAGGGCAACTTGCTGATCAGCGTCGTGAGGCTGGGCGACATGGGAAACTACACCTGCGTCGCCAGGAACCCCGCCGGCAGCCGATACTCGGAGACGGCAGTGCTCACAGTCTTCGGTGAGTCATAAAATTCGAAGATTTTTAAATTAACTATACGCCCCGGTGGCGTAGTATCAGTGCATCTTGCCGCCACCCCATACATTGACCCCCCTAGAAAGGGTGCATCTAGAGATAGTTTCCCCGTTGATTGTCAAAACGAAAGATTTATGAGCAGGGGAAGATCTTTTGTCCGCTAATTGACCTCAGCTAACCACACAAAACGACCAGGCTCCTTCGGGCATTCGGGGGAGATTAGGAGCATTGATTATATCGCCTTCCTTTTGTGTGGTTAGCTGAGGTCAATTAGCGGACAAAAGATCTTACCCTTCTCATAAATCTTTCGTTTTGACAATCAACGGGGAAACGATCTCTAGATGCACTCAAAAGCAGGCCCATAAAACTGGTCGCTGTAAAGCTCTAGCTCCATCCTATGGGTGCATCTAAAGTTTTATTGCCCCGACGACAGTCAATCAGCGAACAAAAGATAGTTCCCTGATCTTTTTGTGTGAGTATTCGGGGGAGATGGCAATCGCTGGAACTCTTTTGTTAGCTGATTGACGGTTGTCGGGGTAATACAACTTCAGATGCCCCCTGTGCGTGCGTCTAGAGTTTTGTGATGGGCTCGACAACCAGTGAGTAAAATCTCACTTCTATCTCCCCCATCTCTTTGTGTGGTTAGGGGGTTTTCCCTCCGAGTAGGGGAACCTCTTTTGTTCGCTGTGACCTCAACCACACAGAGAGATGGGGGAGATTATCAATGTCCGAAGGAGTGTTATCGAGCCCATCATAAAACTTTAGACGCACGCTATGAGTGCGTCTAGACTCTAGAGTTTTAGGGTGCATCTAGAGATCGTTTCCCCGTTGATTGTCAAAAATGAAAGATTTATGAGCAGGGGAGAATCTTTTGTCCGCTAATTGACCTCAGCTAACCAAGGCTATATTATCAATGCTCCTAATCTCCCCCGAAAGCCTGAAGGAGCCTGGTCGTTTTGTGTGGTTAGCTGAGGTCAATTAGTGGACAAAAGATGTTCCCATGCTCATAAATCTTTCGTGTTGACAATCAAAGGGGAAACGATCTCTAGATGCACCCTAAGGGTCGTGACAGACCGGACTTCTATAAGCAGTCGCTCCAATAACTCACACTGTCAATGGGAGGAGCGATAAGGGGAGGAGAGGAGGGGACTTGAGGGACGATGTAGTAGATTATTCCTGCAGCGGAGGAAAACGGGTGTCATCTTTTATCATCAGGAGTTATCTACTATATCGCCCCCTCGAGTCCACTCCTATCGCCCCTCCTCCTGGTAGTATCTTAATCGTTTTTTAATGGTGATGGATCGGTCTCGTCTTACGAACGCCAGGTATGACACAAGCCTTACGATGGGCTGTTTTATGGTCCCGCTTGCTTGGTCGGGTCAATTAACGAACAAAAGAATTCCCCTCCTCTGGCAGGGGATGTTAGGGGAAACCCCCTAACCCAGGGGTCGGCAACCTTTTGAAATGGAAGAGCCAAAAGTTACAATTTACAAAATTTTCCAGTTTTTAAAGAGCCACTAAAAATTTTTGTTTCAATATTATAATTTGATTTTAGACTTGGAGGGTGATTTTATAAATTTGTATTTGTTGTTGAGGTATACGCAGTATTCTTTTTGAGGTAGTATCTTTCAGGGTGCTTTTTTATATCAAGTTTTAGATGACTTACATACACATTGGAAATTAATTTTAGTAAACTTAATTTCAGAACTTAGTAAACACTGGGAACTCCAAGAAAAGTCGGAGGGTTTGGGGGTACTCCTCCAGGAAAAATTTTGGAAATATTACCTTCAAAATAGCAGTTTAGCTCATTTTTACAGGCCTTTTTGGATTGCACCCTATAAACACCCGGAAGAATTTTCAAAGAAAAATATTAGTTATAATAAACACTAAAATTTCGAGGTGGATGGGGGTTCCTACTATAGAAAAATTTTGGAAATTAGCCCCTTAAAGTAGTGTTTTAATTCATTTTTTAAGAACTTCTATATTACGTCAAATGATGATCCCACTCCTTATAAATCACAGAATTTTCAAAGGAAAATAACGCATATTATGTTCCAACATTTTGAGGGGAGTTTGGGGGTTCTAGCCCAGAAATTGTTTGGAGTTGTTACCCTTAAAAGAGTAGTGTTTTGACTCATATTGAGAACTTTGGGTTACACCGTTCCTTGTGAGTCGCATTGATTTGATTAGGTACTTAAAATATAAAGGGGTTAAAAAACCAACGTAGAAATAATACAATAAGTTTTAAAAGTTAAAAACTGACGACGTTTCGGCGGTATAAGACAACCGCCTTCTTCACTTTATTTACTTAAAATATATTTTCTGATTTTTAAGGGTTTTGATGATAAATAATTAATTTTTTTGAATGGAACTGAAGAGCCGCAACTTTACATCAAAAGAGCCGCATGAGGCTCGCGAGCCGCAGGTTGCCGACCCCTGCCCTAACCACACAAGGAGATAAAAGTGAGATCTTCTCCCCTTTCTGCCGAAAGTAGGGCAAAAGAGTCCCCGCTATAGGGTAGATATCCGCTGCTGATTAGATTTGCCCGACTAGATACGCCCGGTCTTGCACCCACGGTGACGTTGACTAAAGGGTGCATCTAGAGATTTTTACCCGGACGATTGTCAAAAGGGAAAATTTATGAGGAATTTATGAGCATCTTTTGTTCGCTAATTGACCTCAGCTAACCACACAAAAGGAAATGGATATTATCAATGCTCCTAATCTCCCCCGAATGCCCGAAGGAGCCTGGTCGTTTTGTGTGGATAGCTGAGGTCAATTAGCGGACAAAAGATGCTCCCCTTCTCATAAATCTTTCACTCTTGACAATCAACGGGAAAAGATCTCTAGATGCACCCTAAGGGTCTGTCTAAACTTTTACGATGGCCATTTTTATGGCCCGCTTTCTTAATGGGGTGAATTATCGATCTAAAGAATTCCCCTCCTCTGAAGGGGGTGCTAGGAGAAACCCCCTAACCACACAAAGAGATGGGGAGATAAAAGTGAGGGCTTATCTCCCCCTTATTGCCCGAAGCAGAGTTGTTTCATAGCCATGAGCCCTATTTAAAAAATTAATTCATCAATGCAAATATCTACTTCCTAATAAAAACTATTTATAGAATCACTCATAGAATATTTCAGTCACTATTCCGATTTACAAATCGTTCTCTTAATGAAGGTATATCCGTTCCCAAATAACTTTCGTCTGCAACTTTCCATCTCTCCATTATTCAGGGCCTTGAATCGTTCGCCTGACGGCAAGTTTACATGCCGCTATGATCGCGACGCGACTAGAATGTCGAGGGTAAACCGAATATCCTATCCTATCGCTCTCCTCCTCGGTTTAGAATCTTTACTGTAAATGCTCCACACAAAAGTAAACTAATTTAAAAACACTTTTTTGATTTCAAGTTACACATTACTTGGAACATATTTTATCATTTTTTTGGTGTTGTACTGAAAATGTTCGAAAAGTGTTAAAAATGTGTTCAATCCAGAAATGCGTTTTAAATTTACTGTTGTGTAATAAAAGTGTTCTGAAATTTGGACCGAATCACTGTTAGAATACATTTTCTGTCTGTTATTTTTTCAGCAACACTTTCACGACACTATCATTTCCTCACGCAACACGATAGAAACTATTTTGATTAGAAGTGATCACATTGTGCTCACATAGCGTTGCAAAAGTTTTTCACGCATTTGCAGTGTGGTCCTCTTCCATTGGTTCTTGACATTATGACGTTTTTTAAGAAAGTTTTTTTCGACCGATCGCGTCGCTTAAATCGCTGCATATAAAGCCGCCCTAACCCGTTCCTGCCGAAAGGAGAAAGATAAATCTCCGTCGCCGAACGAAGTAATCTCTGCAGATTATTTCCAGAGATTATTTCCCCTCTTCGCGAATTTTGCAGTTTTGTTTTTTTCCCGAATTCTTCTCAGGTAGCCGCCGCGAATTATTAATATGCGCGCGGCGCGTGCTGCTATGATGCTTTGTGATCGCAGTTTCCCCCCCTCTCCACTTCTGTTGCGGCAGTTTCAATAATATTCCATTATTTATTTATATACTTGTTTGTTTGTTTTGGAATGTTATTATTTTTTTGTAAATCCTCTCTCGCCACTTTATATTTCATCTCCTGCACACCTCATTAGCATTTCGAACGCTCGATGGAATGCTGAAGAGGAGTAAATTCTGTCGTTTTTTTTGTGGAAATTTCTCTCTCGGAATCCTTTCATTACTCATTTTCTTTCTCGGTGTGTGTGTATTTTTAGCGCGAGGAATTCCCTAAATAATCCCTTTTTGTTGTGCGAAGGAGATGGAGAAAAACGAGGGCGCGAAATATTAAAAGGTCGCTTTTTAAGAATTCAGACGAATTCGGTTTTTCTTCTGAGCTCTTCCCTTCACTTTGTTTCGAGTTTTGTTTTGCTTTTATTGTTCGAAACGGATGTTTTCCGTGAAAAAATAGGAAGGAATGAAAATATTTGAATAAATGAAGGGTAAAGTTCTTTAGTTTGGAGAAAAACTCACCATTTTTCTTTCCTCAAAATAATGGATGTGATGGTTGAAATATTAATAAGCTTGGTTGATTTTGCACGTATTGTATAAATAAAATTCAGCCACTATAGGGCGAATCCAGGAGAAATTGCTGTGTGGATACCGCCCTCCCTTAGAATTAAAAAAATATTACGAATTCCCTCAATAACTTGATTTGTTTCCCAATTTTTTCATGAAAACAAGAAGGGATAGGGAATTTATGATGATACTTTAAAAGATATCCTTTAAAATTTGAAAAAAAATATTCGTGTTTAAAACACGAAAGTCATGGTAATATACATGTTTTACGTACCTCAGCCCCCCTCTAGACCAAAATCCTGGATTCGCGGGTGGGGGTGTAGTAATAGTTGGTATACATAATTACAATAGGGATTTCTTTATTTCTACCTACATAAGGGAAGGGGCAAAAATTTTTATCTCGTGTACTTAGTGGTCCAAAACCTGGAAAAAAAATGCGAAATTCAACTTTCTTGAAACGTTGTAGAGAACTCGAACTGGTATCAGTTTCAAGCGCTCCCAAAAGGCATCGCATTACAAAAGAAGCTCCCGAAAGCCCTACCGAGAGAGATAGAACGGCGGCGTTTCCATAAATACCTTCCCGTACTACATTCGGAGGAATTCATAAAGCGTTGACAAAGTCATACCGAAAATAACGGGAGACGATGATAAGGCCCGCCCTAAAGGGTATTAAGTTCTCCTCAGGCACGCAAATGACGATTCGGATTCTTCAGCACCAACCCCTTCGTATATATCGAGTTGCCAGCGAACACGAGCCGCCTGGGTTAAAATAAGTCTTTAGGAGGAGAAGGAAATATTTGCATTGAAGTGCGGTTGTAGGGATTTGTTGCAGTAACATAGCATTTATGGTTATGCTGTTTGTCTTTAATGCAGTGGCGGATCCAGGGGGTGGCACTCTGGAAAGTGACCCCCCTTGGAGACCCAAAAAGGTTCTCAAAATGAGTAAAAACCCAAATTTTACAGGTCTAATTTCAAAAATTTTTCTGATTAGGACCCCCATACCCCCCATTAGTATGAAAATGGGGTATTCAGTGTTTATTTTTAGGAAATCCCCAAAATTTTGACATTTTGGGTCAAAAAGTAAAGGTAATAGTGTTGAAAAGTGCCTCCCTTAGACTCAAAACGTTTCTAAAAATGAGTTAAAACCCTACTTTTACTAGTCAAATTCAATTTTTTTCGGGGGGAGGACCCCCATACCCCCAATGGTACCACAAGGGGATCTTGTCTGGAAAAGTGCCCCCCCTTGGAGCCGTGCTGGATCCGCGCCTGCCTTGATGAGGGATATAAACAAATATTGACTGATGGGAATCATTGTAAATCATTGGCTGGGAATCAGTAGTGGATCCAGGGGGTAGCACAGCGTCCCCCCAGCTGAATAATGGTTTATTTTGATAAAATAATGACATCGTAAGTTAATATCTAAATAAAAATTGTAATTTTAAAGCTTTCAAATGATTAAATGTTTAGCTTTATGGCCAAAATAAGTATTAGACATCCTTCGATATTTTAAAAAACATCGCAGTTTATGCTGATGGAAATGTTTTAAAAATCCTGGTACCCCCTCTAGAAATTATGCCTGGATCAGCCTCTGCCCTTAATAAGAATGAATTTGCATAATACAACATGATATAATGCAACAATTCGTCCTGTTAAACAGTTTTTATCGATGACAAAAATTTATTTTCTGTTTCAACTCTATATAAGTTTTGGAAATGATCAGCATATTATGAGAACAGGACACATAGTAACACTACGTTGAATAGTGAATTTGAATTACATTGTTTCATCGACAATACCCCCTCCCCGTGGGGTATAATCCATATCTTTATTTGTCAATTTTATATTAATATATTCCATTGCCTCAGTTCAGTAAATGTTGTAAGTTATCTCAATAAATAAATTAAGCAGATTCTTATTCTTTTTATGTGTATGCGGGATTTTAAAGAACTCTTTGAAGTACGATCTTCCTTAAAAATAAAAAAAACATTATAATAAAACTTTAATTAACTTACCCAAAACACTTTTAATATGATATTAAAAAAGAGTCAAATATTAACCTCAAAGGATAAAATCCACAGGATAAAAGGTTCTAAAGGATGTACAGGTTAAATACTGTTGACCCGTATTATTATTATGAGAACAGGTTCTTATTAAATTCAGAAATGCTGAAAAAAAACAGGTTTAGAAAAATTATACAACAAAAAAGGACTTAAACATGACCTCCTTAAAATAAAACATCCTTACAACCTTCTCCAATAACAAACTTCTCAAAACTTGAGTTCATTCTCCCAACCATATCTGGCACCCAAATTATAAGTTAGGATGACCCGTTGTAATTCACTAAGTCATCCGCTTTTGTTATATATTGACTCTCGGGTTTTCGCCGGCAAAACCTTATTGGATTCCCGGAGCCTTTCTTGGAAATATTTCAAGCAGCCGTTGTTTTATATCGATTCTATGGCCCCTCTTCATTACAAAGGGCAATGCTGGAGGGGTATAGAGTTTGTCCTCAATCAGGAATGTGTTGTTATAAGTTTTTTATGCTTTTGTTATACCTTCTGCAAAAAATTTTGATGGAACTTAAATCAAACAAGTGATTCTTCCGCCAATTGGCGGAAATCCGCCAATTTGCTTAGCAAAATTAAAATCCGACACTTCGATTTGCAAAACTGAAATTCCACTTTCTTATTTTCCAATCGTTTTGTACGGAAAACTCTGATCGCTAGTGTAGCCTAATACTAAATTTTAAGAAAAATCGAAAACAAAATTTAAAAATATCGAAGTACGAATATGAAAATTAAAGATTTAAGCTAAAAAATATGAATCTAGCAAATCGAATCCTAAATCTCGGGCTATAGTACCCTGTCTTGGGTCATGCGCCATAAAAACCCAACCAACCTAGATCTCGAGAAGTAGAAGCTGATGGACCCCCTCTTAGTTAAAATGAAGAAAAATTTAGGCTGCATGGATTTTTTTTAAATATTTTCCGCCAATTTTTTGTCTGTCTAATCACATGTATGTTATATGGGTGGGGTATAAATCGCTCGTGATGTGATGTTTTCAAGATAATTTATCCCAGGGACCTTTCAAATATTTTAATCATTTTTTATGTTCTCATTTTTGATATTGTCCTGAATTTTGAAATTACTAATGCAAGAAACAAGATATTTTTTAAAATTCTGTGTTTGTACCATCTTTCATGCCCCACCCCTCTTAGGTGCTTACGTAATATTTGAACGACCCACAAAATCTTTTTAGTATTTTCATAAAATATCTTAATATGTTTCAGCTTTTAAAAGATGGGGTGTTTACTATATTTGGATTAAACAATATAATTGTGTCGATGATTTTTATGTGAAAGCGTGATTTGCTTAAAAGTTCACATTATTTAAAGCTTAAGAGGCATTATTTAAAGCTTAAACCAAAAATTATTTTATATGGTATATCTAGGTATTATTGAAATTGAATTAATTATTGGTTAAAAATTCCAAAAAATGACAAAATAGCGTTTGAAGTGTGTCGTTATAACTAATTATAACGAAGAATGTTTAAAGTTTGGAGGGTAGAAGAAGTTATTTAAAAAAAAGAAAATAATTTCGTATTATTAACGAGAAAGAATATTTTTAAACATTTAACAAAACACGCTTTAACATTTTTAAAATAGTATATTTCTTGACCGATTTCAAGTAGCTACTTATTGTTAGTAAAATTAATTAATAGTTAGTGATTGAAGCAGTGATAGTCAGCAGATCAGCGCGTAATAAAAGTAAAATTGACTCACAAACCAAGAAAATCATTAAAAATTCAATTATTTCGTTTTCTTGCAAGTTATCACTAAAGCTGATTTGAATTTCATGAAAGGTGCGTTTTTATGAATTCGTTTTTGTGAAGGGGCAGCAAAAGGGCCCCAATTTTAGTCTGGATCAACCCCTGAAAGCGCACTAAACACTTAACTCCTTAATTATAAATTTAGCTTGCATTTCCTCTTTCTTAATTAATTCTTCTGATAAAAATTGCACTCCAATAATATCCATATTCATATACGTCACTGGTATCTGCCGAGGTGAAATTAAAATCCCTATGCGCCTATTCCATTTTTTGAAGAGCCCTATTGAATTTCAAAAGCCCCCCTTTCTAGAGTTATTGATTGGCCTCTTCCGGTGCTTTCTTTCGGAGATCAAAACTTGAGGTGGTGCTGCTTCAGCGAATAATGAAAATTTCCTCTCTTCCGTGTAGTTTGAGGATGATGAATTTGACGTCCGCACAGTTTGTGTTGGAGCTCTTTTATTTAAAAGCCCAACTTCCTCGAGTGCTTTAGTAGAAGTTTATGAGTTGGTTTTAGAGAGGGGAAAACTTGCGTTTGGGAGCAGATGTGTCTAGCACACCAGCAATTTTTTATTTGTCAGTGGCCAACTTTTGAAAACTTACATCCGTAAAACTTCTTTCCTAACATTACTAAACTACAACTTGAAGCTTTCCGGGTTAGGGGACATCCATAAATTACGTGAGGTGTTTTTTCCGAAATCTGGACCCCCCTCCCCCCTTGGTGAGATTTAGTGAGATTTTGCTGGAACCCCCATCCCCCCCAAGTGAGATTTACCTACAACCTTTAAAAATAATTTTCTATCTGATTTGTTTGCATTTTGTGCTTCACAGCACCTAAAACTTTTCCATTAATTATGATGTGGGGGAAAAGGACATTATTCCGCCTTATCTTATCTGTGGGTATTATTCCTTTCTTAAACTTAAAAAATCGTTTAATTTCTAACTTAAAAAGTTGACGTGAGATTTAAATCGAACCCTACCCCCATGGTGAGATTTTTCCAAACCCCTTTCCCCCTTTTTAACCCCACGTAATTTATGGATGACCCCTTAGCAGGCCTGAAAAACATCGACGCGAATTCCAATTTCGGTTAAGTTGTTTTTTCCGCATTGCGAACGGAATACGAGGAGAAGCAATGCTGTTTGTTATTAGGAGTTTAAAAAGCGTAGGAAAAACAACTTTACAAAAGTTCTTTTGATATTAAAAAATTATTACTATCGAAAGAGGTGCGATAGAAGAATGGAACATTATATCTGTAGCAATATTAGTTTCTCATTTTTTAAAAATCGAACAAAATGGGAGGATTTAATCTTTGGCTTTTTAGTTGTTTTGTAAAAAAATCGGCACTTTTTTGAAACTTGTTGCGTTATTATTGTCTTGAGTTTAAATTTTGCATACATTTATATTCATATGCATTATTTTCTATAGTGATATTAAACTATACTTCACAGCAACGTTTCCAGAACCGAATACATCACTGCGCGGAAGGAGAAAGTGAGTAAACACAAAGCCTGTTGGGTTGATAAGAGGAATTTCGATACGCGAATCGTGATAAAAAGACACTGACTATTTATACACGGGTTTACCGAAATAATCATGTTTTAAAATTGACGTTCTTACTTTGTTTTAACTACGTAACTTTGTTGCTGACGTAATAGGTTCAACTTAAGTTGCTGTCTAGTATAGAGGGCGTCACTAATTGAATTCCTAAAAAGTTTTAACCATATACATAAAGACCACCCTCGTGTACTTTCGCTTAAGACGACAGTATACGTATAGGAAACACCACAAACCGTTAAAAAGTGTTCCCTAACGTATCGCTTTATTTGAAAAAATTGTTTCTATAAAATGAAATTTTCGTTTCAGTGAACGGGGGATGGTCAACGTGGAGCCCTTGGTCTGAGTGCAGCGCCCGGTGCGGCCGAGGGAACCAGCAGCGCTCGCGGCTCTGCACCAACCCTGCGCCCCTCAACGGGGGCAGGCAGTGCTCGGGAGACCCCCTTCAGAAGACAGACTGCACCTCCTTCTGTCCTGGTGAGTACAACCATCACGATGGTTGACCATCAAGCTTTGTTTGAAAGCTATCTAAAAACAAAAAGATTCAAAACCTGTGCACTCTTAAAACAAAACAGTCTGAAAACTGAGTAAAAAGTACTCAAACTTGCTCCGATCCATCCAAATGTACTCAAATTTGAAAACGGGAATATACTCATTATTCAAAAATGAAACATCGTGAGCTCATTTTTGAGTTCAAGCTCAAGATGTTTCATTTTTGAGTATCTGCACATTTTCCATGTTTTCAAATTTGAGTTACATTTGGATCGGAGCCAGTTTGAGTACTGTCGTTTTAAGAGTGTGGGGCAAGAATTTTGACCCCAAAACAAAAAATGTGACAGAAAAGTTATGATTGTCACGTTGAAACGTGATATTTGGGACCACTGGAGTTTTACTGCTTTACCCCATCTTTCAATGCTTTTGGAAACTTAAGTCCAGCACCTAGGGATTACTTCCAAGCCCCCCTTTCTAATGTCTCTTCTATTGCTTTGAAGTTCCTTTATAGGGGGACCTCCGGGCTCCAGACCTGGCGACCCTTGTTTTTAACACTTTTAGCTCCATTTAGTTTTCAATTTCTTTTGGACACGACAACAACAACAACACTGTTTTGGAGTACTCTAGAACCTCTAGCGTTTTGGTTCACGAATTTCAAGTAACCCTTTATAACTAAATGAAGAAATGACGTTAGTTAGGATGTGTAAGTGTTACATTTGGGTATTCTCCTTGTATAAAGAGAATAGGAAGCTTGATCGCTGATTCTATCTTTTTTTACCTGACAATGAGGAAGTTGCATGATTTTTTTAATCGATTCTTCTTGCAAAAATAAGCAACTACCCAAAATTTGAGGCCGATCCAGAAATTTTTTGATAGCCAAAAAATTAACATAAATCCCCTTTTTAAAAGCGCGCGAAAACGCCAAGAGTTTGGATGTGACGTCATCTTACAATAGGCATTGTTGAAAAGCAATGGAGTTGATGGTATTATTGTTGACGTCATCTTATAGTTTAAACAATAAACGTTTTCAGTCACGTGTTTTTTCTGGACTTTGAAATTAAAATATTTAATTACCTGTAAATTTTTTTTTGAAAAACTGACTAGATATTTCATTTTACCATACAAAAAACTATACGGAACACTTATTTGTTTTTGAAAATCTGACACATGCAACTTCCTTATTGAATGGACTCTAGTTTAAAGTGGTAGTAGTTGTCCTTGCTTAAACCAGTTTGGTTCGAAACAACTCCTTCATTCCCATCTAAACTTTTAATTGACCACATGAATCAAAAGTATGACGTATAGCGACACTTATAATTCTTTACAAGCATATCATCAATACCGTCTGCCACCGAAAAAAAACAATTAAAGATCAATTACACAAATAAAATGAGGAGGAGCCGCCATTATTCATAACAAACCCCCACCAGAAAGTTTCCCCTCAGGGCGACCGTGAATTCCGTCACAGCCTACTCCGACCGTTGGAATTCCGAGTTTGTTTATGACGCTTCGCTCGGTATTTATGATGAACGTCATAATTACGGATCTCTCTCGTATCAAAAAGCGCTACTACGTGAGTTGCTTGTGGGATATACATGACCCACTCTGGTATACTATATGGGATTGGAATTTGATTTCGACAGATTGTGTGTTTGCCGTATTGGCTAGCCATAAGCGAGGGTCACACTCAGAGATATTTTTAGAGAGTGTATTTCACGCATTGAAAATCAGAAATACGCTTTTAAAAACTAGCCAGGCGTATTTCCACGCTTTGAATTTTTAACAAAGGCTTTCTTTAAAGAAATGCATGGCGTCCCACTGAAATCGAATAATAATAATTTTTCTACTGAAATTTGTTATATTAAACAAATATTTCATTTAGCATGTTTAGTGAAAAATAAATTGTTTTATTTATAATGTTTAATATTTTCTACTAATTTTTAACAGATGCTATATTTGAAAAACCTAAATAGCATCCTCATTTTTTTCTATTTTATTTTGTCCATTAAAAACATTTGAAAAAATTTTCGTATTTCACTCCTCATAAATGAATTTCACGCCTCCTAATAATGTGAAGGAGTATTTTTACTCCTCCAAAAAAAGTCCTAAGAATAACACTGCGCACTTCTTTGAGACCCGCATTGGATTTTGATTGGTATTAGTGATTTTTATGATACTATACTAGACAGCAACTTAAGTTGAACCTACTACGTCATTAACAAAGTATATAGTTCCCATAGCTGTGACAGAATTTCGAGTGAAACGAAAAACGTCAATTTTAAAATACGATTATTTCGTTAAACCCATGCATAAACAATGTCTTTTTTTATCACAATTCGCGTATCGAAATGCCTTATATCAACCCAACAGGCTTTGTGTTACTCACTTTCTCCTTCCTCGTAGGTACTGGGTTTAGGAAACGTTGCTGTGAAGTTTAGATATTGTTTTCCTTAGTGGGTGTTAAGTAGATATATTTGATTGTTGAATGGTGACAGCTGAAATTTTGGCTTCGCCTTAACTGACAAACCTTTATTTATCCGTAACTCTGAAAACTAACAAAACATAAAAAGAATAATTTTATTTTATCCAAAATGAAACTGTTTTGAGAAATAAACTTCGATGGAAGTTATATTTCTGATCAGACGATATTATTTTAAAGTTTTAGATGGTTAATGAGATGATCTATATCTCTGCAATTCATGATTTAAAATAAATGACAAAATATTTATTTAGTTTAAACACTGCTTCATGGAGAAGAATTGAAAGCCATAAAATTTAGAGCTATATTAGATTTGCCTCTCAATGCTTCGATATATAAACTTACTTCCATCAGAAGCTGCAATACCCAAAGATCGTAACTAACGGGATAATCCAGCGCAAAACGTCCCAGCCAAGATTCTCCGCGATGGAATATCATACATAAGGGAAAAAAAGGGAAAAGCCGCGAAAGACGGGGTTATTGAAATTCGGATTCCAGCGGCCGCCGTCACGCACGTGCCTGCAGCGGGCCTCGTGGATTTATTTTGGGCGAATAAATCTTCATATCTACGTGATTCGGGGGCACGTGAGGTCCGAAGGTTTATAGTTTTCGTATAAGTTACAAGTGGGTTTTAATCTCTTCTTTGGTGAATAAATTATTGAGGAGGGTTTGGCTTGTTTTTTTTTTTAATTAGTGGGAGGTCCCAATTAGGAATGTTTGTTATACTTGGAGGATTTTGGATTTAGGGCGAAATGCGTGTTGTTATAATAGATGCTCGGAATGAAAGATCGTTTTGTCCGGGAGCGTGACAAACTCATATAAATCTCGTTATATTTTATTCATCAGGGTGCACAAGGATCCCCTGTACATTTATTTGTCGAGATATCCTTCTCTATTAGATTGCCTTTTTCAATTACATTGGCAGTAACTAACAGTATTTGAAATAATCGCATTTTCATATCAGGTTCAACTCTCATAGGGCGATAGAAATTCTTTCCAAAACTAACCATAATTTCCATTCAAAGAAATATTGATTAGTTTTAAATCAGTACTACCATTTGATGTGATTTAGATTGATTTTAATATGATATTGTTTCGCTCAATATGCTAAAACGGGCATGAACGGCAAACATAACACGCAATTAAAAAAATTCAGCAATTCAGTTCAATTAATTCATTAATTCATTTCAAAATTCAATTAAAAAGTTCAGCAATTAGCTTGAACTAACTGTTAGTACGAGTAAATAAAGACATTTCGGTTAAATCCGTACTTCGTTTTTTGTGTAACTGTATCATATGCAACATAAATATTGTCCAAGTATGTTGTACAGTTGAAAATTTCTAAGGAGATTCCATCCCCACCTTGTCTAGGCTTACCATATTTTCTCGGGGCCAACCCAGGACATATTTTTGAAATTTCTTTATAAGTGCCATATCAAATTACCAAAGATTAAAAACTAAGAAAAAACTATTCAAACTAAAAATTATTAAAAGAAAACATCAAATTTTATTTTTTCATTTAACATTACTTTTTCAAAAACTATTTGATTGACTTAATTTTTATCACAAAATTAACTGGAAGTAAGTTTTTTGAAGTAATACAGACGTTATTACGTGGTACGTAATAACGTTTAAACGTTAAACAGACGTTAATTACGTTATCATACGTAAAAAACGCAATTTTAAATAGTTTGGTCAGGATTTTTTCATAAAAATGTCCAGGGTTGAAAAAAAACATGTTTTTTTTAATAAAAAACAAAAAACATGTTTTATTTGTTTTAAACGTGTTTTTTTGTTTAAAACGTTTTATTTGTTTTTTTTACCCTAGACAAAGAAATGCTAAAAAAACCCATGATTTTTAAAATTGAAATTAGATGAATTAAGCTTTACTTTTAAATACACCACAAACAGTACGTCGTTTAAATGATTTTTGTAAGTTTTATTTACAGCATCATGCTCTTTATCAAGTAATGTACTGCCTATGTTATGGCGATTTGGTGGTTTGCACCAAAGCCTTATACTTGACATCATCTTTTCAAAGCTCTGGGTGAAAATAGTGAGTTTATGCCTAAATAAAATGAGCAACTTGCTAAAAAAATACATGTGTTTTAAACAATGTTTTTTTTTTACATTTATTTGATTTTCCGGGATAGATGGCCGTGTTTGAATGGAATTTCCAAACGTTTCGCTCTCAGCTTCGGAGAGCATCCTCAGTGGCAAAAAATCAACTGATAAAAATTGAAAATAAAAACAAATACCAAACAATTACAGCGTGAATGCTAACGTGGAATGAAAATGAGATCAGATACTAATACTATTGTTGTGCTGGCTTAAAGCCAGCACAACAATAGTATTAGTATCTGATCAGATAGTATTAGTATCTGATCTCATTTTCATTCCACGTTAGCATTCACGCTGTAATTGTTTGGTATTTGTTTTTATTTTCAATTTTTTTCAGTTGATTTTTTGCCACTGAGGATGCTCTCCGAAGCTGAGAGCGAAACGTTTGGAAATTCCATTCAAACACGGCCATCTATCCCGGAAAATCAAATAAATGTATCTTCAGGTCGTGGAAGTTTTCATCAATTTATAATGTTTTTTTTGCTTTGTTTTAAACATGTTTAAAACAAGTGTTTTAAACAAAGTGTTTTAAACGTAACAACCCTGAAAATGTCTGGCTGGCAAATCATGTATGAAACCCCTGGACATTTTAGCGACCCAGGACATTTCCCCGGACAGCTCTAAAAACCCCCGAACTGTCCCGGATAATCTCGGACGTATGGTTCACCTAACCTTGTCTATATTTTTTTCTCTTAAGTTTGACTACCACAGCTCCCCCTTCTTTTGAGATAAGTCTAACTGAAGATATCCGGCTCTGCCAGGAACAGCCATTCAATCCCAGCTGATGAGGACATTTCCACGACATCCCTTCTCCTCTTATCAACGACGTCTTTCACAGACCGTCTAAATAATTCCCTTATCCCGTTTTCCATCTGTGGGCCACATCCCGAAATTCCCGTGAAGTCTCGACGACAGGGCAGGTTGTCCGATAACATCGCCACCAGATGCCGTTGGCGTCTCCCATCCACCCCCTCTAGGAATATATATATAAAAAAAATCTGAAAAAAATGGAGATCTGGGCGCAGATAAAGGTGAGGTGGACGGACAAAGGTCGGGGTCTTCACGTGCGGTGGGGTTTTGTCATCCGATTGGGAAGATAAGTTCTGGGTTGGTTGAATTGTGGGTTGGTTGGTTGGTTTGGTGCAGCGTAGACTTTTCCACTGGCTGTAATAAAACGATTACTGCTAGGCTCCAGCACTTGCGGTTTAGGGGGAGATATCGGGATATCTCCCCCTAAACCGCTAGTGCTGGACGCCTGGCAGTAATCGTTTTATTACAGCCAGTGCCTGGCTGTAATAAAACTTTGCGTTGGCCCAAAGGTCTAGGAAGATTGGGTCTGGGTCTCTAGGGAAGATTGGAGTTGTTTTTCGGGAAAAGTAGATTGTTCGGAACTTGAGAGGTCGTGTTTTTTCCTTCTTCGGTTTTGTTTCTCTGTTTCGTCAAAAGGAAAATTTGTTTTATTATTCCCGAAAAACAACGGGGGGAGGGGCCCTTGCACCCCAGGGATCCACGTTCAAGAAAACGAAGATGGGAATCGTAGGCCTTGACCCACTTGGGCTGTTGCGCCAATGAGTTTAATTTAGTAGGTCAACATCCATTTTTTCCAATTTTAAATTATTATATTTACCATCTTTTATGAACGAGTTAAACCGAAACATGTTACTTTGACCAAGAATCTCTTTGGAACTTCCAATGCATTCCATTCCATTCCATAACATTGAAGAGGAATGAGAAGAAGAATTCATCACCAATACCTCTGGTTTGAGGATTGTGTGAGAAAACTCCAGCCCTCAAGCGTCGCCTCCAGCCATGGACCGGTTTCGTCCTTGTTGAGACTCATCAACACGGCATAGGAAGGCAACGTAAGAGAGCGGAGGGAGAGCTTTTAGTCTAGCCGACTATATCGGAAAAAGTGGTGACCATTGATTAGTCCTTCACTATCTGCCGGAATGAACTGTGCATTCCCTAGAACATATTTAATTTAATTAATGGTATTTGCAATTAAACCTATATAAGCGGAAGTGTTCTTGGGCTTCGTGACGTGACACTATAGAACTCTTCTGGAACAAAAATTTAAACAACTAAATACCGCATCTAGAATCTTAACGAAAAACCAAAGTATTCGACGGTATGATTGGAATGAAAATTACTTTTAACTATTCCCTTACGCTGGAGGAAATTACTCTGCCAATAGCTTCCAGCCACATAATAATCCACCATCTTCCTCAGCTTCCGTTATTCCATTAGCCGCATACCAACCCTCTGATGTTCGAATGCATCCCCAAGGCAGCAGTAATTAAGAATTCTCTCTGTTTACCACTTCATCCCTTCGGAAAAGGGGTAGAGACGGACACGAGGAGATGAGGGTGACATCGATTTCGCATTAGAGCCCCTTTTTGACGGCCTTTGAATAACAATGCGAAGCTTTCCTCACAGCAGTCAACGCTTTTTTTTTCTTGAGAAATTTTTGATGGGTTTCGTATTGTCGTTGTTTGGATTATAAAAAAAATTCTGTCGTGTACTAATAAGTTCGTCCGGATTCCTCCTTTCGGCGCGTTTTGACCTAATCTTTCTTGTCGGGTCTTCTGGCCGGGATTCAAATTCCTGGGGGCGATGCGAGGCGTGCCTGGGGTTCCGAAGAGATATTTTGTGAAGTTTTTTTTCTTGTGGCGGATGGGAAGCATTTTGTATTGTTGCGATCTCCAAAACTGCCGGGTTAAGTATTTTGCTAAGAATGTCCTTTTCGATTTTTCTTTTGGCCAGCTAAATAAATAAGTTTAAAGCTCATATTTATCAAGTTGCTAGCTGAGAGTTTTTTTTTCGTGGAGTCTATAGGAAAATATAATTGAAAACCTGGATATAACTAATTTACAATTTTCGCTTTATGATGCTTTATGTCAGAAGTTTTCTCAATTTAGAAGATTCTTACGGCCTTTCCTTTTACTTGAATGTTTCAATAGCAATAAATTTGCTGCATTGCTACGCATGATGGTCGAATCTAGGGGAGGGGCTATGGGGCTGCAGCCCCCTCCCATAGAATTAAAAAATTCACTCCAATTTTACTACCAATTCCTTCAATATTTTTCACGAAAACGGGTATCGATGATGTTACTTTATAGGAAATCGTTTAAAATATGAAGATGAAATCCTTTAAGGGTCACGATAAGGTCATTATACACTTTCTAGTTAGGTACCTCAGGCCCCCTAGAAAAAATCCTGGATCGCTACAGTTGCGTATTATACACTAGCGGAAATAAAAATCCCAACACCAAGAAGGAAAGGAGATATCAAAGTCAAATTTATTTCTATGATTGCACATAGTATCAATGTGAATTGCTTTAAAAATCAGCCTTCCTGGATGTTAGGGGGCCGAGAAAATCGGTGAGGAGTGTTGTCTCCATAGGTGTCCATTACCGCCGTCACACGTCATGGTATTGAGTGACAGGGGCTCTAAATGACTTTTAAGGGATTGGAGGACCATGTTGCCTCCTCAGGTAGTCCAAATTCATATGGTGCACTAGCGGACGTTGCATATCGGGCTAGGGGATTTCTCCTCTTTCTCCGGACATGTTTTGTGAGCGTTGGTTCTTACGAACGGATAGGCCAGGGTAAAAATGCAACCTAGGGGGTTAAGAAGAAAGCTCGGACATTGCATACAACATGTGGTTGTGCATGTTTCTCTTGAAATTTGTCCCCAGGACAGGTCTGAAGGTAAGGATGGACAACCGGCTAAAAAACATCAATAAAGCAGCTCCGGTTGGCCAAAATACCGGTAGATCATACTGAGAACAAGCGGCAGTGGGATGGATGTCGTTTGCAGTACTGCGGATTGTCCGTTCGGTCCGCATAGCTTCTTACATCTTTGTCAATAAACAAGGGGCTGAAAATGGGCATTTCTGTTTCCAATAGTGCACGAAATAAGGAAATGAAAATCCCAATTTCATGACATTGTGTTTATGAGAGAATCCTGATTCGGTTTGGAGCACCACGACGGTTGGGTATGAGTTTGAAGACACAATGGAGAGAGCGCACTCAGCTGATGATTTTCTAATCATTCCACGGAGTGGTGATGCAGGGTAACGGAGTGGGGATGCATTGGATTCCATTTCTGCTACTCCTGAGTATGATTCACCAGTACTTTTTCCAACCAGAGCTGCGTCATTGAGATTTTGCAGCCGGTAGACCGTCCTTACCTTCAGACCTGTCCTGGGGACAAATTTCAAGAGAAACATGCACAACCACATGTTGTATGCAATGTCCAAGCTTTCTTCTTAACCTCCTAGGTTGCATTTTTACCCCGTCTTTCCCGTTCTCTAGAACCAACACCCACAAAACAGGTCCGGTCAATGAGGAGAAATCACCTAGCCTGGTATGCAACGTCCGCTGGTGCACCATATTAATTTGGACTACCTGAGGAGGCAACATGGTCCTCCAATCCCTCAAAAGTCATTTAGAGCCCCTGTCACTCAATACCATGACGTGTGACGGCGGTAATGGACACCTATGGAGACAACACTCCTCACCGATTTTCTCGGCCCCCTAACATCCAGGAAGGCTCATTTTTTAATCAATTCACATTAATACTATGTGCAATCATAGAAACAAATTTGACTTTGATATCTCCTTTCCTTCTTGGTGTTGGGATTTTTATTTCCGCTAGTGTATTTCATTATGTAAAAGTGTTCTTATTCCAGTTATACTTTTCATTTCAAATTTCTTCAGTAATAGTAGTAGTGTAGAATTTAGTTAGGAAAGGATTATTGTAGGTGTTAAAAAGTTATAATAAATCGAAGTTTTCTACATAAACCATAAATTAAATCCAAATACCTCTTACTTACTGATTATCACTCACCCCAAAATCTTCAAAAGTACCGTACCTATTTAGAAAGTTTTATTTCAAACTAAGGAAAACATCGGGGAAAAAATTGAACTCTTAAAAAAAACCTACTTCAATTCACAAAATAATCGCTTGAAAAGATCCATCCATAAAACACGTCATTTTCCACTCGTTAAACTTAAATGGCGGCCAAGTGATCCGAAATTTCGGATAAGATCAAATCCAAGCGAGGATTAATTAAAAATTTTTTAAAATGACGCATCGAATAAAAAACCTATCCAAACCGACGCCCTGAAGAACACCATGCATTCAGTGTCATCATTGAAACTTGTCGACCCCATTTCCGCACGTGATATAGTCCCCCCAAATTAAAAACCATTTTTCCCCCACCACTCGAAATATGAGGGAGGGAGAGTGTTTAACGAGGTCGTTCCGGCCCCCCTCTAATTAGAAAATAGAAGGAAGGAGTGGAGTCATTTGCATCGATTTCGAATCGACGTTCTTCACTCGGTGGTTCTTTTTTTATTAACCCCTCTCCTCGTTAAGGAGGTCATTTTTTTTTCGCTCTCGGAAACGGTAAATGGAGGGGTCAGAGATACATTTTTGAAGGGGCCTTTTCGAAATTGATATTTATGAAGACGAAGGAAAAACTCAAAATCGGATCCAATCTTTTTTGCCGTTATTGTTATGAACCAATCGTTTTTCATCAAAAACTGATCATCGTTTGGCGATCAGAAAGGAAAACGTTTTTATACTGGTGTTACTGGTGATCGTGATTTCTTTTAATGATTATCTGTGATAATTATTTTCCGAGTTATATTTTTTGCTCCAAAATGTTAAAATAATTTTGTCACGAGAAAGATCGCCAATAAGGAAGTTGCATGTGTCAGATTTTCAAAAACAAACAAGTGTTCCGTGTGGTTTTTTGTATGGTAAAATGAAATATCTAGTCAGTGTTTCAAAAAAATGTACAGGTAATTAAATATTTTAATTTAAAAGTCGAGAAAAAACACGTGACTGAAAACGTTTATTGTTTTAACTATAAGATGACGTCAACAATAATACCATCAACTCCATTGCTTTTCAACAATGCCTAGTATAAGATGACGTCACATTCAAACTCTTGGCGTTTTCGCGCGCTTTTAAAAAGGGGATTTTTGTGAATTTTTTTGGCAATCAAAAAATTTCTCGATCGGCCTCAAATTTTGGATAGTTGCTTATTTTTGCAAGAAGAATCGAAAAAAATCATGCAACTTCCTCATTCAACAACGGAAGATGCTTCGATTTGGTTTCAAAGTAGCTGAGGCAATGTCATATTGTCGTTTTTAGCCTTGCCACGAAATACGTAGTTATTTTCCCCTTAATCTCTAGTTCGAATATATATGTTTTTTTTATTTATATTTTCACGGAGATAGTAAACAAAATCAGACAAAAATATATAAATATTTTGATAAAAAAACCCAACCAATCAGGTCAACCCCAAAAGGGAATGCATCATTAAAGAGATTCGCATCAAATATCAGCTTATGGTTTTCACCTTTACATATCAGAATCCCTTTAGGCCAGGGGTTCCCAAACTGTGGGTCGCGACGGGATTTTGAATTTAAGAATTTACTAAGGAAATGATGTTGTAACAGTAACAGTTCCCGGATTAGAAAAAAACGAGTTAAAACCCTGTTTTTAAGAGTTAAATTTCAAAAATTTCTCTCGGGGTGGACCCCCAGACCCAGTTCTTTTTGTGGAGCTCATTGTTATTCATACAACCAAACAATTTGATTCAATCAGGTTCAGTTTTTTAAAAAATTCTAAAAAGGTAATATAATAATCAATCTCTAATCTAATACATGCATGTATTTTATTATTGTAAGTACAAATACTTGGGGACCTTGGTTAAGTGTTGAGGGGGAATGTAAGAAAATGACCTGAAGATGAGGTGGGTCGCGTTCGAGTTTGTGAATAAAAAGGAGGTCGAAAAATGTTGAAGAGTTTGAGAACCCCTGCTGCAATCTGCACCTCTACCTGAACCAAAAAAAGAACAACGCGAAAGAAAAACCTATCAGCAACACGCATTGAATGAAACAGGGGATAAAAAAGGGAAAAAAACATTTCTTCTCTATTCACAAAGCCACGAAATCCCTCGCTTAAGCAACGAGACTGCAGCATCCTTCCACCATTACGTTAAATACCCGAAATTCTTTCGCTCGGAGAAGAAAGCGATTTGAAATACTAATAATAATGAAAGAAAAAAGCGAAGAAAGCGCGCCAGCAATTAAATAAATAAACAAATAAGAAAGAGAAAAGCAAAAAAGAAAAATCAGAACCGCCGCTTTTTCTCCTTTGTCATCATCGGCAATGTTAGGGTCCGGCCACACTCGCTGAAAATCGACGCGCGGCCCATTAAGATCCTTTATCAAGAGAAAGAAGGGGACTCAAGAAGAGAAGAGGGGTAGGAGATAATGTTCGGCACTAGTTAACTAAAAGTAGTTAACTACTAGTTGCAACTACTAGTTAACTAGTAGTTCAACTACTTTTGGTTCATCGTTTGCGTTTCGTGTCTCTCTCGTCTTAAAGTTCGTGAATACGGCCCTTAGAGTAGTTGAACTAGTAGTTTAACTACTTTTTTCCACCAACTACTAGTTCCAACTAGTGATGGGCAGGTATCGATACCAAATACTTAAGTACTCGATACCTATAGGTATCGAGTGTATTCGATACCCACAAAAGTATCGATACTTTATTGACATATTTCGTTTTAAATTTTTCAATGAAGTAATCTTTATAATACCTACTGTAGATCAAACGCAGCCTGTTTCCGTTTTCATTTTGCAACGCTCAAACCCAAGTCGTTATCATCCGCGAGAGAAATTTGACGCGGCTAGGTTTTCCCCCCGCCAAATCCTTCGCCTCTATCCACCTCCAGGCCCGTAGCTACGGGGCTTTTTGATGGATCGCTTTCAGTTTTTTGAATATTAGTCTGATTATGGATAGGCCCTAAAAAATTGTCCCTTCAGGTTCATTTCCCGACATTGAAAAAAAGTACTCGATACCTAAAAGTACTCGATACCTATAAGTATTCGATACCAAAGTATTCGATACCTAAAATTATCGATTTTGCCCATCACTAGTTCCAACTACTTTCAAAAAGTTCAACTACATCAAAAAATATTGAAAGATCAAAATTTTAAAAAATATGTTACATCTACTAACAATGCCATTTTTCTCGATACATTTTCATATTTGGCAACCTTGAAATATATTTAGCCATTCTATTTTTGCCATAGGTAAGAAAAAGTAATCGAAAATTCGGGGAAAAGTATCTTATGAAATGAAATAGACTAGTTAACTGGTAGTTAACTACTTTGGGAAATAATCAACTTACTAGTTACAACTACTTCCAAGAAAAAGTAGTTAACTAGTAGTTACAACTACTTTTGCCCAGACTAGTTGGAAGGTGGTAGTTAACTACTTTTTGACCAGTAGTTGCCGAACACTAGTAGTAGACTACTCCTGGTAACAGAGCGGTTGAAGTACTCCTCATTGACAAGCCTGGCAGTGACCGGTTGCTGTCATCTCACCAAAAGTAGTCTACTACATCGACCATCGAGTCCCCTTTCTTCCCACAGTTTGATAAGGATCTTATAACGATTTCCGCGTCGTTTTTCAGTGAGTGTGGCTGAAGCCCGGCAGAGAGAGGACCTCTTATCTCTGATTGGTTACACTCTGTTCTGATGCAATCATCATCATCATCGTTTCTTTTTTTTATATTCCTGACGGAGTAATGAGTGGAGTTGAGTTGCCTGATCGGCCATCCTTTGTCTTTTTTTTTGGGGGGGGGAATGGATTTCCGAGCCTGTTTGTAGCGCTCACAAATCTTCCGTTTATGGACTGGACGCTTGGCCGGTCAAGGGTGGGTTACCGGACTGCCCGGATGAGCGATCAGGATGTCCCCCCCATCGCTTCCCCTTCATTATGCTTGACGGAAAGAAGCGTTTTGCAATTCTCATGGATCAGTATGTAGATAAATCATTGATCAGTTTGAAGTCATCATATAGGGTGGTCGTCCCTACTTAAAATTCTACTACTACTAAAAATTCTCTACAGACGAAACTATTGGTAAAAAAAATCTGTAATTAAAAAAAAGCATTTTGAAGGGATGGGTTTTTTTATAAAAAAAATGTAAATTAATTAAATTTTTGGCTTTGATTTAGGACCGTCACTTTGCTCAATCCTTTGGACATCCCTTTGCCCAACAAAAATGTGTAAATACTAAATATAGATGTACTAGTTATAATTTTTTCTTGACCAGACTTCTGGTGTTTCTAGAGACTTTCTGGTTTCTTCTAGACTTCTGGTTATCTTGTTCTGATATTAACTATCAATATCAAAATTCTTCTAACAAAGGGACCTTTAAAGGAACGAACTCGAACATTGTATAGCACATTTCATTGCATAACATCGCTGTCAAGTCAAAAAGAAAATAACAACTGGACTAGAGAATGGACAACACTACACAACACTTTTCGACTTGGAATAAATACAAAATCCTCTTCCGGACCCCCCCCCTGCTAAACTTCCCAAAATGGTCTGTCCCCGAACTCGAGCTAGCCCACTTCACCGCGTAACATCACTGTCAAGTCAAAAAGCAAACAAGAACTGCACTGCAGAAAAGACAACTACACACTTTTCTATCTTTAAATTTTGTGGAGACGGTAACAAAATCTTCTGCGATGAAGAAGATGCACGCAAATTCCGTGATCCCCGCTAATTGAATCTGTCTTCCGGGTGACGGGCATTGTGTCGCGAGCTCATAAAAATGGATGCGACACGACATTAATTGGTGGTTCGATTCCGATTGAGCATCGACCGATTAATCGTTCGCGTGATCGGGATCTCTTTTCTTCCCCCTTTCGTGAGAGATACATGATCGTGTGGGCTTGTTGATCGAGCCTCTTGGAATCTATCATACAGGATTGGGGTATTTGCTAGGGTTAATTGTTTGGATACTTTTTTTATAACAGATTAGGGATGTTGTAGGAAGTTCTTCACGCAATTTTATTTAAATCTCTTCAGTTTGGTTCGATATAAATTTGAAGTTTGAAGTTTTTTTTCTGCGATTATCTTTTTTTTACAATTTAACCGTATACACTGTTAAAAAACCAGTTCAACATTTCACCAGTTTGTGGGTGAAAGGTTGAACTGTTTCACCACAAACTGGTTCAAATTTAGCTGCAACTTAGGTTCTGTAACAGGTTTCACCAAGTTTTCGGTGCTTTTACTTTGAAATCCGGTGCTTTCACTAGTAAAAGCACCGAAAACTTGGTGAAATCTGTTGCCGAACCTAGGTGGCAGCTAAATTTGAACCAGTTTGTGGTGAAAGGTTGATCTGTTTTTTAACAGTGTACAATTTAATGCGTATTGTATTAGTGTAAGTACAATTTTTCTCAAGAATTAAAATGCTGTATAATTTTTTTCCACAAAAATGGGGGTTATATTTAAATTCCTGGATTAGTGGTCTTTGTTCCAATTTTCCTCACGAATTCCATCAACACACTTCATACCCTGTAACCTTTACCACAGGTTTTATTTAGGTAAAATAAAAACCCAGAATTTCTAATCTTGGAAATTCTGAATTCTTGGTTGAAAAAATTTTCGGAAGGAGATATTGGAATTTTGGGGGATATGGGAATGTAGTCCTTTTCTATGGTCAAAAAAGGAAATATTCTGACTTCTTTTGGGGGGGGGATAAAACACCAAATACAACCTCTAACTACACCCCTTTTTCAAATGGCACACTGTTAAAAAGACAGTCTCAAAACTGAGTAAAAAAAGTACTCAAACTGGGGGGGGGCTCCGATCCAAATGTACTCAAAATTATAAAACATGAATCAGGTGCGGATCCAGCACGGCTCCAAGGGGGGGCACTTTTCGAAACATGGTCCCCTTGTGGTACCATTGGGGGTATGGGGGGCCTCCCCCAGAAAAAAAAATTAAATTTGACGTGTAAAAGTAGCGTTTTAACTCTTTCTAAAAACGTTTTGAGTCTAAGGGGGGCACTTTTCAACCTTTATTTTTGACCCAAAATGTCAAAATTTTGGGGATTTCCTAAAAATAAACACTGAATACCCCATTTTGATACTAATGGGGGGTATGGGGGTCCTCCCCCAGAAAAAATTCTGAAATTAGACCTGTAAAAGTTGGGGTTTTACTCATTTTGAGAACCTTTTTGAGTCTCCAAGGGGGGGCACTTTCCAGAGTGCCACCCCCTGGATCCGCCACTGACATGAATATACTCATTTCTGAAAATGTGCTTACTCGAAAATGAAACATCTTGAGCTTGACTCAGTTTTGCTGAGACTGTCGTTTTTAGAGTGGACTTTGCATCTAGTGAAGTGCAATGTTACTTCCTAATATCTAATTAAATGCGCTAACTCGGTGCGCATCAGGAATCTTATTAGAAGACCAGCTTTTGTCCTGGAGACGTTTAGAGCGAATGAACTGATCTGATTCACAGATAAGAAAGTCAAGAAGAAAAGTTTCGCTTCATACCACCCTATAACCTTGATGTGCCTCCATCGTACTACAGGAATCCGAGATCCACAACCTGTCACAACCTCCCTCGGTTCGATCTCTCTCTAATTTTTCACTCACCAACCTGACATCGTGGACAGGTAGGCGTGGCCAGGGCAATTAAAGTCTTGATTTCGGGGAGAATAAATCTTTCTCTCTGTCTGTATCAGCCTCCTGGAATTGATCCCGGTTTGATGAATAGCCCTTGTTGTTTCACCGGACAAAATAACCGAGGGGGGTTAACCCCACAAACAACAGAAGGGGGAGGTTTAGTGCCCCCTTCGATATTCCAAACCGCCCTGGATTACCGTTAAATTCTGTAGAAAATTCCGGGCGGGACTGTGAATAAGCGCTCGTATTGTGCAAGAAGAAGAAAGAGTAATTAACGCCGTGTAGATTATGGGAAGCTGTCAGTTGCAGGAGCTATTTTTCACTGCTCGGTGCATTGGCTCCTTCAATTGCAGGAAGATGAAGAGTCGAGCGGGGACGACTTCCAGGGGAGATAGCTGTTGAGGGATATTGAAGAGTTTGTGTGGGAAAACAAATAGAATATCTTGGGCGGTGTGAATTATTTGGTGGCTTTTCACGAAGAGTGATTTAGTTTGTCCCTTTTGCAAGCGAGGAACATAATTTATATACAGGGTGTTTAAAAATTGCGTTGCACGGAACCAGCGCCTCCTAGGGTCATGGAAGTAAGGTCTACCCCTAGGTAAGTGACCCTGGAGAATCCATTGAGATGACTTACAGCAACCCTAGCGGCGACATTAAAAAGTTAAAAAAATTAATTTAAAAACTAGAGGAGATAGAGCAAACACCCCAGTGAGAGTATTGTTGCCAACGTCAAGAAGAACTCACTGAAAAAAATTTGATCAAACTATCTTGAATATTCGCGGAGATATTAGCATGTGAAAATAGCACTTTTTCAGGGGTCAAAAAGTAAAAAGTTCGCATATTTGCAAATTGTTTTGATTTTTTAATTAAATTTTGTGTTCTTTCAACTAAAAAAACACAAAACTGCACAATAACATTGAAAAATTTGCAAATATGCGAACTTTTTACTTTTTGACCCCTGAAAAAGTGCTATTTTCACATGCTAATATCTCCGCGAATATTCAAGATATTTTGATCATATTTTTTTCAGTGAGTTTTTCTTGAAGTTGGCAACAATACTAACATTGGGGTTTTGGCTCTATCTCCTTTAATTTATAAATTAATTGTTTTAACTTTTTAATGTCGCCTCTAGGGGCATTGTAAGTAATCTCAATGGATTCTCCAGGGTCACTTACCTAGGGGTGGACCTTACTTCCATGACCCTAGGAGGTGCTGGTTCCGAATAAAAGCCGTGCAACGCAATTTTGAAACACCCTGTATTGTATTATACTTCTTCAAAACCACCAAAGCTCTTGAGTGAACATTCAATACTACTATTAGTGACTTCCCTGTACCCAAAATCCCTACTACAGGTTTATGTTGAATAGATTTATTGATACAGTTTTTGTGCTGCTGGTATGGAAGACATTATTTTGGGATTTTCCTCCTCAAAGTATAGTCTTAGCTCATTTTGAGACCTTATATCAATTATACCCAAAGAGAACCGCATTTTGCAAGGGGCAGCAGATTTTTCAAAGAAAACCAGTAATAATACAATAAACGGCAAAATTTCAAAGGGGGTGAGGGGATAAACTTTTTGAATTTGCCCTTAACGCTGTGTTGTATGTTGCTCCGAATGAAAACCAGCCCTTGTAAGTCACAGAATTTTCGAGGGAACTGATGTCCATACATTTTTAGGGAATTGAACCCTTATACATCCCCCCTTGGATACGGCCCAGCTCCCCCTTAAATGCTCAAATCACTTCCCTCTTTTCTCTAGCAGCGTCCGAGACTTTTTCCATTAGCGGGGCTTAACTATTATCCGGGTCTCTTGGCAACCTGCAAAAAGGGGCGTCGCTCTAATTATCCGGGATCACGCGCCTAATGACCCGCTCTCTCAACCCTTTCATCCCCCCTTCCGCGCATGACCTTGAAAATATATAATTGTTGTTCCTTTTGGTGTAATAGTTAAGGCTTTGTTTTAACGAAGGCCAACACAGTTAATGCGTCTGTTTCAGGGCGGTTTTACATGGAGCGAATCGGGCGACGCGACGGCAAAACGGACGGAAATTCCCTATCGCTTTTCTCATCAACTTCGATTCTGGTCCTTCAATTGGTTCCTGACGCTGCTATGTAGTGGCTATCCGACCGTTACCCCTCGTCGTTCCGTTCACGTCGCTAAGGTCGCTGCATGTCAAACCGCCCTCAGACGGCCTATTGATTGAGGCGGGAAAAAATCCTGGTTCCGGGAGATAATGGAAGTCTGGAAACGGGAGAAAAAATAGTTTTGAGTTCTGATTAATTATTGTTATTTTTTTATAATTGAGCTTGGAATTGAATCTGAAGACCCAAAATCACGTCTGGGGCTGATAGGAAGTTACTTGGAAAGTGTGTGGAATTGATGTTTAGTAACTGAGCGAAGTTAATTTATTCGGGACCGTTCAAATATAACGTAAACACATAAGGAGGGAGGGGTTATTATACCTTACAAGGTGGAGGGGTATATGAAAGATGCTTACATAAATGTTGCGAACACTGCATTTTCGAAAATCTTTCCCCCATAATTCTTGCATAAGTAATTAAAAATTCAGCCAAAAATATGAAACCAATTTCAAGCACTTGGATTTTTTTGGAAGGGGGGTTGAGTCGGGCAGTTTTTTATGTAATTATAAAGGAGGTTTGTTATCATTTCTAAAAAGGGGGAGGGGGTAAAAAACGAACAAAAACAGGCTTACGTAACTTAAACGACTTAACGTACTTTAAACGACCATTTTTTGTAAGTCTTTGAAAAAAAAATGAAAAGAAAATATACAATGGAGAAACATGTAAATAACATGGCATTCCTTCAATGCCAAGAAATCGATGACAAAACTCTGCCAAAATTAATGTATATTAGCAGTCCACCTACCTCAAAAAATCTCCTCTGACCCCCGCCCCCTCGCGTGCTTTGGCCCGCTGCCGGCCGAGTGGACCGGACAGTCCTGGCGAAAACGAGCCGCTCAAATATTAAAGCTGATAGGATTGAGACGGACAGCGTGGCGATGTGATGAAAGCATTAGCCTGATTAGGTAGGGAAATTTATGGGGGAAAGGCTAGATATATAAGAGTGCATCGTCTATCTATATACACACATCAGAAGGCAGAAGAACTAGACTTTTGTTTCGAGATAGTTCTGTAGAATAGTATAACCACACTGGCGAACTCTTTGACAACTCGTTTAAGAAAACTTTTTTGTCTTTGAATTAACGATTCATTAGTTTGTTTTGTTCGTTGGAACACAATTTGTTGTTTTGTTCTGAATATGTTTGGAAATAGCCAGAAATGTGGTCTAAAAGCAGAACATAAGTTTAGAATCTGAATGATCTTACATTTAGGGGGGGACACCCTAGGAACTCATTTTTCTCAGTAATATTTTAGCAACATTATGCAATACCGTTTTTAAACACCTTTCTGGGTTCCAAAATGAGTCAAAGCACAAAGTTGAAGAGGAAGCACTATGCAATACTTTTAAGGACAACACTACTATGCAATACTATTTTTAGAGCACAATCCTAGGTCCCAAAATGAGCCAAAACACTACTTTTAATTCTAATATTCCAAACTTTTCTTGAGCCCCCTCAAAATGTTGAACAATCTATTATGTTCTACTACTGTTTTCCCTTGAAAATTCCATGACTTACAAGGACTGTCCCTCTTGGGTTTGTAACTTCACTATAAGCCTCAAATTCGATAGTAGGACATGCACCAGTCTCTCCCGTCTAAGCCAGTGGTCACATAAAATGCCTTTCTTTCTCTGAGGGTGAGACGACCTCCCCTGTTTGTCCCTAATGCCACCAACACATCATGTCCTCGACTGCGTGGGTCTTCTCTGGGAGGATATTAGATATTTACTCCTCGCCTCTTCTCGTCTATGACTTCCTTTCTGTCAAAGGATTCCTGGACATGGTCATGTAGGAGATTAAAAACAACAACAGTCTAAAATGAGTTAAATCACTTTTGAGGGGCAAATTTCTAAAATTTTTCTGGTGGATGACCCCCAAACCCCACAAATTCTTCCTGGGATTTACATTGTTTGCAAAATTTGAAGTAGCGTGCACCAAAAATTGAATTTTTTGTGCAAGATCTATAACCTAATTTCATAATAAAATTTTTTATATACCTACTCGTAAGTAAGAACCTCAAAAATACTGTGTTGAGTCCCCCCCCGAAACAAATATCGGGTTACGGCCCTGTATCAGTAGTAAATCGAATGGAATCTGCACCCGACATCGTTCTAAGCAAAATGTGATCTGCAACTCCCATACAAATTGTGATGACACCAAAAGGTTTTTATAGATACCCTGATGGGCCAAAAGAGCATCGTGTGCCAATCGATTTAGTTACGGACGATTACGACCTCGGTAAAGTGGGTCACCCTACCCTTTGGAACATGTCAAATTCAGAGGGTCATTTCTGCCCCGAATCATTAGGGATTGGCTTCATTTCTATCTGCACCACTGCGGAGAGTATTTTTTATGGTTCGCTATAGTCTAGCACGGCTGGACTTGAGGGTGTCTTTGATTTTCCAAAAAATGACGGTGGTTGGACTAAGTATACTTGTGTAAAGATAACGTTTCAAAACAGCTAATTCTTCTTAAAATGCTTTAAAATTTTAGAAATTCTTAAATCCCCAAAGTCACACATTTGAACCAACTCCCTCGTTAACATGTTATGAATGTATTTTTTGTTGTAACTATTTCATGGAAATATTTAGAAACTTGTCGTTACTTTTGTAATTCCTTAATTTCTGATATTTTGTGCACTTTATATTTAAATTTATCTTTTATTTAATTTTTCTCGCAAGTTAAAATTTTAATGCCCTTTTCCTTTTTAATTATCACTATTTAAAAATTGTCTTTTTAACGTGTCCCCAATAAGCTCCGTCTGCAGATAGTTTGAAGTGGACCATTAAATTTCCTGCTGAAGGGCAAGTTGTAAACATAACATGTTGTCAACCAGGTTGATTGTGTGAGGGAGCCTTTTGCTAGAACACTTTTTTAACGTTTTTCTAAAGTAGTACCAAATAATTACTGAGATGAGAAATGTACTCTAAAAATGTTTGCAGGGTTGGCTGGATTGGACCCAATGGGTTTTTTCAAAAAAACCCATGTGAAAAAACCCATATTTTGGACCCATTTTTGGGTTTTTTCAAGAAAAATAAAGATTTCGGCAGTTCCTTCAAAACTTAGTGGGATTCTTTTTCTAAGTTTAGGATATTTTTAAAATTTTGATGGGTTTTTTCAAAATTTAAGCTAGGTTTTAAAAATTAAATGGTGTTTTTTCAATTTCAGGGAGTTTTTAAAAAAAGTTAAATAAGTTCTTTCATTCTCAGTGGGTTTTTTCATTATTGAATGGGTTTTTTTCAAAATTTAGGACGTTTAAAGTTCAAACTAGATATAAAAAATAAGGAAGATTTTTTAAATTTCAGTGGGTTTTTTCAAAGTTTAGGATATTTTTTAAATTATAGTGGGTTTTTTCAAAATTTAAACCAGGTTTCAGTAAATAAGGGGTGTTTTTACAATTTCAGTGGGTTTTTTCAAAGTATAAAAACTTTGAAAAAAGTCACTTAACTGTGGAAAAACTGACACTATTTTGACAGAACACATTTAACATAGAAAGAACTCACTAAAATTTGAAAAAACCCACTTACATTATAGGAGAAAACCACTTAATTTTGAAAAAACCCACACTTTTTCCGAAAAAACCCAGTTTTATATGGTTTTTTTCAGGGTTTTATTGAAAAAAATCCGAAAAAACCCAACCCACTTGGGTTTTTTAAAAAAAACCCGGGTTTTTGCCAACCCTGCAAGGCTGCCACCTAAAAGGATACTAAAATGCTACTACTAATTTCAGCTAAAGGCAACTTTTTTTAGTAAAAACCTATGAAAAGCGACTAATTTTGACTTCAGAGGCAAAATTTTTTTAAAATTTTTTTTGTAGTAGCACTTATTTCTTGGACGGCCGCGGGGGCGCCAAGTTATTGAAGTATGCTTCTCTTTGCATTCTTAGTACAATGCGAGAAAAACAACTTAACAGTTCTTAGAAGTCATCATGTCCGGTGTTTAGGATCGATATTAACACTTTATTAAACATTTTCTGAACACCAATGCAACACAATTAAGTGTCTATACGTGTTCTAGGCAACGATACACGATCTAAAGCGTTGCTAATTGGAGGACCAGAAAGTGTTTCTCTTAAAACTCTTCCCCATTCGCCCACACTGCACAACGAGAAACTTTAATAATAATCTTCCGTCCATTTCATTGGTCCATTCATTCTTTGAGAACGTGCGACACCATTCGATTACTGCACCTTCCCTCCGAAATGTTATCTGCGAGCGAGAGTAAATATTTATCGAATAAATAAAGAGAAGCAAAAAGAAGGAAATGATTTACTAACATTTCATTCAGTTCGGGATAAAGACGGTTTCAATTTTCGCCACAAAGGGATATAATTTCACCTGGCTTTTATCTGGTATTTTGGGAGGAACTAAAGCCAAGCTATTTCCTTTCCAGGCGTTTTTTCACCCTCAAATTCACCAGGGAGCTCTTTTTTTATTTCTTTATTTCCTTTTTTTTTCTGTGGGGAAAACAATGACTGCCGCGCTTCGCATACAGAGGGCTGTTTTTTTTGCCTCATTGCAGCTCGAAGTTAACGATTTTGTTTACAGGGTTTTTTTTCAGTGTATTTTTTTCTCTTTCTTAAGATGAGAGGGAATTTATTTATCCGAGTAGCGGGGGTGAAATATTAAAAGTGCGAGAGGACTGGGATGTCTTTGGGATTTCGTCGTGTTTGTTTGTGTCGGTCGAAAGATTCCTTTTACACTTTCGATGGAAAAGAAATTGTGATTTTTGAGAGGATAATTAGATTGCTATAATTCTTATCGGTAAATTGTGATCCCCCCACAGAAACATTCACCTTTTCTAATAAACTGGATTTTTGACCGATTCACAGAAGGTTCATTCAGACTTGTCAATGGACGATATTCGTGCCACGCCCACTTAATCACGTGATGGGGAAAAACAAACTCACTATCAAATCATATCTCACTACAAGCTATCTCTGTGGTAACCAATTGCAAGCTCAGTAGGTAAAGTGTGACGTCAGACGGATGCAGTCCATTTTTATGTTCATTTTTTGAGGAATCTTCTAAAGTGAAAATTGTGAATTGGCGTTTCACTTTTCTATTTTTCTATGGAAACTAGAAATTCACAGGAGGGAGTCACTCCGTATTAACAGTGAAAGCGAAACAGCGTAAATGAGCCTTAAAAAACTCTGCGTTGGTTCAGCCATACGAAGTGATGCATACATATTGTTGAATTAAAATCTAATTGATTGTAGTATTTGAATTTAGTTTACATTCAAGAGTTTTACCGACAATTAGTGTTTAAATTAATGATAAATTGAATGATTCCAACCACACTAAGAAATACTTAAAAACTAGGTTTCATTTCATATAGGTTTAAAAAAAGGTTTTCATAAAGGTTTATATAAAAACTAGGTTTCATTTCTTGCATAAATGTAATGCAAACAAAAATAAATTTTACGAGCATTTTTTTTCAAGCATTTTGACTTCAAGTGGAAAAGAACCAATGAGGGAGGGTTCGAGCAGTTCAGCACGAAATTATTAGGGGGATTGTGGTTTGCTCATCTTTGCTGACAAAGGGGTCAAGAATGACCAAAAACATCCTTATGCAATATTGGCCTAATAAACTGAGTTCATATATCCTCCACAAATTGCCTCGTAGTTCTTTTCCATTAAGTTGCACTATATTTTTTTGTGGAATCGAGAGAGCCTCTCCTAACTGTTTCCCATTTGGCAAAAAATATGGACCAGAAAATGCATTACGGAAACGCAATTTACACACAGAACGTTGTAGCATACGGGGGTCTCTGGAGATGAATGGAATCGTCAAACCGTTTGATGACCCCTCGATCCCTTGAAAGCATCGAAGAAAAAAAATCTTCTACATACTTCAACGCTTGAATTCACTTCGCTTCCAAAGTGCTGCGCGCTAATGGCAGATTCCACTTAAGACGCTCCCAGACATCAGTTGGTCCTCCGAACGACGATGATGATGAAAAAGGAAGAAAAAAAATGAGGTGGTGGGGGCACTCGTGAGAGGCAGTTGTTGTAAGGTAATAATTAGTGACTAAATAAGCAGTCTATTAAGGCTGAGCGAGAACGAAAACTGACTTTTGGCAGGTAGTCTTTTGCGCGAGCCTCTTCTGCATCCCCCCTTCAGAAGAAGTTGGTGGAAGGATGTAAATGTTTGGAAGCTTTATTGCTTCTCGCGAATTGAATTTGCGATTCTTATAAGGCTCTTTGAGTGCTGGAAAATACGTTTAAATTATTGAAACCTGGTTGGTGAATCAATTTTAAAATGTAAAGAAAAGAGAGATTTGGAATAGCAATGAGGTATTTGCATGAGTGAGGAATTTACTTGATTTTATACTTTTTTGGTACATTATGGTTTAAAACTCCCAAATTTCTGATTTTTAAGTTCAAAAATGTGTTTTAAATAATTTAAAATTCAATTTTATTTTTGTCAAAACGCTAGAAAAGTCACGTTATCAGAAAACGGGCTTCTATTGGATGTGACATCACAGCACATGAAAACCATTGTGTTTAATGTTTTCACGTGATCAGAAAACGGGCTTCTATTGGATGTGACGTCACAGAGCATGATTTGTGATTCGAAAGTGTTTTCACGCCCAAACAAAAAACGGAATTTCAAAAATTTATATCTCAGAAACTAGGCTACGAAAATACTTGATGTAAACGTCATTCTTCATGCTTTTTTATCTACTATTTTAATAAAATTTAATCTCAAAACGTGAGACTACCTCATTGTGAAAACGCTGGTATTGGTTTAGATGTGGAGTAGAAAAATAAAATGACGAATCCCAAACAGACGAAATGACGTCCTTTCATCTGACCAAAACCAAAGTGGGTCATTCATAAATCCATTCCATACCCCTATATGACAAATGTCACGATTTTAAATTAACAATATGTCTAATACACGGTTTGACATATTGTACGGTATTTTCTCTTTGAGCTTAATTTTACCCTACCTTATAGTTCCATTTCTACCCTTTGGTATTATAAACCAATTTACTTATAACTTCAAAATTAGATTATTACAATTGAAATTATTATACAAAACTAAATGTTGCATAAAAAATAACTCGAAATTCGTCACCTAATTTTCACTGCTGTTTATTTCAGCTATAATTGTTTGAATTGCAGACCACACTATAAGCAAATAATTGAGCACATGATTCTGATTATTCATGAACTCGGTTAAAAAATCTAACACACAAAACATGCACTCTTAAAACGACAGTCTCAAAACTGAGTAAAAAGTACTCAAACTGGCTCCGAATCAAATTTGAAAACAAGAATATACTCATTTCTGAAAATGTGCATACTCAAAAATGAAACATCATGATGTTATTTTTGAGTTAGTGCATGGCATTCTCATGAAACAAGCTCAAGATGTTTCATTTTTGAGTATGCACATTTTTAGAAATGAGTACATTCATGTTTTCAAATTTGAGTAAATTTGATTCGGAGTCAGTTTGAGTAATATTTACTCACTTTTGAGACTGTCTTTTTAAGAGGGTGAGGATGCAAATATTGTCAAACTATTGCTGGACATTTTTTTGCTCTCATGTCCTTCTTCCAACAACAACCTGAAGATAGACATCACTGAGGCACGCATTACAGAAAGGCCATCAAATTTCACAAAATAAAAAAAGTATATCACCCCTACCACCGATAAAATTCCATTCTTCAGTCGAAGGGAATTCCTCACCCGAATCTGTCCCATAAAATTCCATTGCTTAAGCCTCATTACTCGCGCGAGATGAAGAGAGGGTCATCAGTGCTTTTTAAATTATTGATGACGATGAAATATTTATGACCCGATTACCGCCCAGAGGCTGTGTTGTGGTTGCATGAAAAACAGTTGTCTCTCGTGGGACTGCATCATGTCCAACTAAACTAGATGGCCGGAGAATCTCGAAAATGTGACGTGCGATAAAAGTATTGACGTCAGGTTTGATGGCTCTTTGATGATAGCTCAACTTCGCTCTGAATTAATTATATTATTAGAATTCATTCGAATGAACTTTGCAGGTCGGTTTGGAGGTGGGGTTTGATACTCGTTGGATGCAAGTGTCTTGAACGTGCAAGGGGGGTGTAAGGGTTCAACCCTCCCTGAAATTTGGTCAAAACTTTTTATGCTGTTAATCCCTTGAAAAATATGTGATTTACACTCTTAAAACGATTGTATCAAAATTGAGTAAAAAGTACTCAAAAAGGCTCCGATCCAATAAGTACTCAAATTTGAATACATGAATATACTCATTTCTAAAAATGTGCATACTCAAAAATGAAGCTGAACTCAAAAATGAGCTCACGATGTTTCATTTTTGAGTATGCACATTTCAGAATGAGTATATTTGGATCGGAACCAGTTTGAGTACTTTTTTAATCAGTTTTGAGACTGTCGTTTTAAGAGTGTACTCGTACAAGGAGCAGTGTGCTCAGAGGGTATCAAAAGAGTCCAAATGCCATTTTTAAGGATAAAAATTCCAAAATTTTTCTGGGGCAAGACCCCTCCTCGAAATTTTGAAATGTATTGTTTTTCCTCGAAAATTCTGTGACTTAGAAGGAGTTGTGACTTGGGTCTTAAATTACAAAAATTGAGATAAGCATTGATTTTTTGTTTATCTGCAGCTTGTCGATTCTAAAAGGGATATTTGCAGTGGGGAGAAAACGACTATCATTTGAATAGAAAGCTTGCTCTTGTAGGCTGTATACAGAGGATCTATTGGGTCATTTTACAGAAAGGCTCTATTCATCTCCCAGGGCATTTTTCACAATTTAGCATGATTTTTTAAAAATATTTTCTATTGGTATCAGCCTGAACGAGTGCAGCTGATGTTTTTCACGGATGTATTATGTTTCGTATTTTAGTCAAACAATGGAGAAATTTCCCCTCCGTAACATGTCCTCAGCCAAAAGTTAATAATAATGGTTAAATTACTCATTTTATTACAATGTGAAATGGAGTTGAACTTCTTCTATATGGAGTTGAACTATCTTCTCTTATACTCTGTTCATTTTGAACTGGTGCTTGAAAATATTTCCTTCCCCCACCACCGATCGGTAACCATAGCAACTATCCTCGTCAAAGTGACGAAGAAGGCTTACTATTGGCTGTGCAAAGAGCGTAACTATGGTTACGTTTCTAGCGTGGGGGAAAGCACTTTCTCCAGCTCCAATTCTAAATGAATAGAGTATAAGTTGGAAGCTTAGTGTTTTTGCAATATATGTCTTTATAGAGCATATTTAGGTGTATATTAACGTGGTGTCTTTTTTGTTGTAGCGGAGGACGGTAGATGGACGTCGTGGTCATCGTGGTCGACATGCAGCCCCGACTGCAAGCACCACCGTCGCCGCACCTGCTCCAACCCGCCGCCCAGCAACGGGGGCCGCTACTGTGTGGGCAAGGACTTGGCCACCAGCAACTGCACCGGCGGCATGTGCAGGGGTAACTAGCCTTCATTTATTAATTAATACAGTCGAATCCGCTTAATGTGATCACAGTTAATATTATCAATCGGATAATGTTATCGAAATCAACAGGTCCCGATCATTCCTATTTAATTTAATGTAAAATACATCGTTTAATGTGATCAACTATAAATCATGACTCCGCTTAATATTATCAAAATTTGTCCATATTCCTTTTAAAACGACCACTTTTGAGTTCGAATTTCATTTTGAAGGTCAATTTTTACAAGTAAATTTTACTTTTATGAATTGAACTATTCTTATATTTTCCATTAAAATTTTGCCTAGTTTAAAAATAGTGTTTTGAATACATTTATTACGATTACATGATTTTGATTTTAATGCAAACAATCTAGTAACACTGTTTGCTGCTTTTGATATGAGATCGCTTATTGTTATCGATCGGATAATGTTATCAGTTATATCTCGGACAATTGCGATCACATTAAGCGGACTTGACTGTATTGCCTTGTACATGGTAGTCATAAAATAACTTATCTACTGGTAAAAAAAATCTTAAGTTTTAAAGGGAACCTGTTGTTTTAGCTTGTTATTTATTTTTAAGTTAAGCTTGACATCAGATTCGGTGTTATTTGTTTAAATTCAGCATCCCACAGCACCTAATAATGTACTGGTAGTTTATATGGGGCCCTCTCGAAATTTAGGCTTGATGACAAAAACTTTTTTAAACCATATTTTAAGGGTCATATTTCCAAAACTTTCCTGGGAATTAGAATTTTTGTTTGGCGCCCCTTAAAATTATTATATATAACTAGTTCTGAACGATATCTTTTCTGTAAGAAAAGATTTTCCGTATCTTTTTCAAACTTCTCGTTTTAGAATGAATCCCCGAGACCCAAAAAACAATCTCCTTACATAGTCCTTACATTTTAACAAAGAAATATCTTCAATGTTATACATTTTTGTGGTTAGGGATTACACGTTCAAACCTTCAAAAAAATTACCCCGTCTAATTCAGAATGACCCGATCCAATACAATCTGGAACTGTCTAGACAAAAGAAAAAACAGAATTTAATCTCACCACAAATCAAATCTCAGCAGCACCGACTTTTTTAAAAGAAAAAAAAACCCACACTAACTAGCATAAAGCAAATCGTTATACTAGTATGCCCTGGTAACATCTTCATTGATTAGAAAAGCGAAACACTGGAATGGCTCAGAAGGGATTTATCCGAGAATACCCTCCCTTCCACGGAAGAGCTTATGAAAATTCGAAATTTATTAAATTCCCCGAAAATCCGATGCGTCGCCTATCGATTACCGAAGGCTTATATCGATTTGCCTTCCGTTCTTCTGCGACTTTTGAATTATCGCCGTAACTTTCGTAAACTGCAACTGCGATCGACGTTAGCCGTTTTGGATAATGTTGAGAATCGATTTTTGGAACCGCTGTTTGAGGTAATGCATTTTTGAAAGACACAATTGCTACTTATTATTTTCTATCCCGTAATCCAGAAAAAGAAAAGGTTGGTAGATCTCACGGACGTAGCTATAGCTTTTACAAGGGGGGGGTCCAGAATTTATTTTGCAAAAAAAAACAAACACATTACATAAACGTATGTTAAAATCCATTTGACACTCAAGCAAAGCTGCTTAACTTTCAATAAAACATAATAAAGGTTTGTAAAATATTTATGTATAATAAAGAAAACAAAGCTAAAACAGTATAAATAAAATAATTATTTTAAAGTACTAAATTTAGCCTTTTACGCCTAGATGCTAACTTATTTATAATTTCTTCTGAATCCAATTGCACCGCCAAGTCCCAATGAACACTCATCAGAGCAAGTCCACTAAGTAACTTCGTTCAGGGGTTGCAGTAGACACAGGGAGTGTAGCTAATATTATAAGAAGCTTTTTGGTTAAAGGGAAACACAATTCATCGCACTGATCAACAGCTTCTAGAGCAGTGGCAGGTTTTTCGGCAACCAATTTCCAGTGATTATATTAAATTTTAATTCAATATAATCACTATCCATCTATTTGAAACGCAACTTGTCTGATAAGTGCCAGTATATTAATAGGAGTAAAAATATTCATCTGTGTGAAATCTTCCCAGTAATCTGCAATTTAATTTTGCTAAAAACACTTGTAAAATATAAAATATAAATTGAACTCTGTTATCCGTAACTGTTCAATTACCTGCCATTAGAAATAAAAAAAACTTGTAAAATAAAAATGTCTCCACTAAAAACGAACATTTTTGCTAATTTCAGTACTTATATACAATTAACATGCGCTGTAATTTTCAAGAACCATTTTCATTAGAATTAGAGATAAGTCGATGATTTTAATGGTGCGGAATCTTTAACCGAACAAAAGTTCAGAGAAAATAACATCTAAAGCAGTGTTTCCCAACGGGGGGCGCACGCCCCACCGGGGGGCAATATGATTTTCTAGGTGGGCAATTTGAAAGTTTCAAATAAAATTCCTCCCCCCCGGGTGGGTCATGGACTACCAGGCTGTATTTTCTTTACTTAAAATTGAATTTTTGTGAATCTGTGGTGTAAGCGGATGTATACAACCGATCATATTATGGAAAGGAAAAGTAACAAAATATAAATAACCATTTTTTCTCATTTCTGGTTCAAATATAATTTTTCATAAGATAGGACTTACCTTTTTCGCTTCATTGTCATTTTTTGTGGATGGACCCGCTTTTCTTTCGTTTTTAGAAAAAAAACCAACAGAGATTGTTGAGTAATACGTTTCATAGTGTTTTTAAAGACTGCGTTTATTTTTATTCAGTAACTACTCACACGTGTACACAAATAAGCAGTTAGAGACAAGACTGCGCAATACGAAAAGACACATAAGATGAAAGGGTGGCCATGAGGCCATGTGGCAGAAGTCTTTCGCTAGCTCTTAAATCCACCCACGAAAGAATTTACTCTGTCTATGGAAAAGAGAGATTTATCTCTATGAATCATTAATGAAGTGAAAATCATGAATATGAATCATGAGTCTTTAATCACTATGAAAAGCTTTGGCCCCTGTGCTTGACTGTGCGCAAGATTTGAAAATATAGGTATTCGACTGAAAAAAAAATTGATGTTCAGGCCAAGGGGGGGGTTCGGACCCCCTAAACCCCCCCCTTATATACGTCCATGGTAGATCTAAAGGCGTTTAAAGGTTTACTGTGAATTTAAGGGCAAAGTGTTTTCACGATTCAACTAACTCTCTGCGAGTTAAATGTCTGGTTTTAAAAACTAACCACAGCTGAAATATAAAAGCTAACGTTTGGGTACAAAAGTTGCAAAAATTCTTTTGAAAACGTGTTTTATAAATTTACGCAGATATATTGGCTTAAAATTTTTTGAAATATTATTATAGATAGGTAATATTCATTTTGAATTAAACACGATTGTATTTTTGTAAACTGTTGTATACTACCGTTTTACATTATGAGCAGAACCTGATGAATTTTGTCTCTTTTGGGGTTAAATAATATTTTTGACACCTGTTTTTTTTTTAGAAAAATATAGTATAGGTTGTTGATATTACTTCATTCTCATACAATTTTTACAATAGAATAATTTATTTTTACTGAGTTTTACAAAGAAGGATTTTAATTTATATCCATGAAGGAGAAAACAACATATCAGAGAATATATTATGTCATCTCAAGTTCCCCTTTTCTAGGTTGGGGTAAAATGGTAATAGGGATTTTGAGAATTTATAAAATTTAGTGCTTTTTATTTGTCAAATAACATTAAATTTTATAAATGTTAAAATCCCTATAACTATTTTAACTATTTTACCCCGCTTTAATCATTTTACCCCACCGTAATAATGCTATTTAACAGTCATTTTAGAAGTTTACCCTGAAATATTGCATAACAAGCTGTAACATTCACGCGTCAAATTTAATCCCGTCACTTGTCCCAGAATCTCAATTAGTGGCGTATATACTATAATTGAATAATTAATTCCTCCGCCTCTGGCCATATCTCAGCTGGGATAACTTCGCCTTTTCAGGGTTATCCTTTTCTCATAAGAAATATTTAGCGAAAGAAAAAATATAAAGAAGGGAGTTTGAGGAAAAGAAATTCCCAGTTCTTCCAATATGCGTTTTTTACCTAGCTTTTGGGCCAGCAGCTCTGTATTTTAATTAAGCACTGTCTGTGTATATGACGTACTGCCGCGGCCGCCAGAATATTTGCATTTAAATAACTTTCTAAAGGGTATTTTGCGCCTTTTTTATTTCCATCTTTATGACGGTATGGAGAAATTATGCTTTTTATGACATTAACAGCCATTTCTCATTTTTCGCGCTTTTCCCCCCGTCACATTGTTCACCTTAAGAATGCTCTGGTTTGCTCTCTTTTATTTCGTTTATGATGAGTGGCAACGGAAAGGTAATAATGGGATGAAAATTAAAAATTTAGAATTTATATGCTCGTTTTTTTTAAACTGTGGTCTGCTATAATTTTACGAAGTTGTTTAAGAAGTTGTGATTTCGTTTACATCTTATTTTATTTTAGCACTATTTCTGCTTTCAATGGAAATTTAGTTGCGTTAATAAGCTATAAATTAAATTACTTTTTTTATTCTCTTTTTGGTTGAAGCGCAGAGGAAATAGTTTTGTTCCCGGCTATTTATGGAACAAATGTACTTTAAGAATTATTCAGAGTTTACAATAAAGTGGAATAACCTTAGCAGCCATTTTTACTAAATATTCCTTATACTCAAAATAATGGTTTATTTACATTTTAGTTTAATAGGATTTTGCATCCTTAATTTTATTTTTCTTATCTTGAGTAAAAGGAGTTTCGTTAATGTCTTTATGAGAACCTATCGCAATATCATTAAGCTAATTTTATTTAGACATTTCCATAAAATCTTTTCATACTTTTACAATCAGATTTTCTCAAAGGAAATATTGTAAATACTACAATAATCGTTATCTAACTTGAACTTGTATTTCAATTCGTATTTTACTTATAGAATTTTTCGAATCTACAAATGGGATGTTACCGCGGAAAATTTATGTCTTGGGTCTACATAACTTTTTATTTTAGCTGGAAGAATCAATTAAAAAACTTAATCATTATAGAAATTCGTGATGTTATGCAAATTGTTTGCTCGCTCTTTGGTTCAAAAGCCGTAAAAATAATAGTGACAATAGTAGTTCTTCCTTCCGTGTTTTTTTCGAGATGCCTGACAACATATCCTCTCGTTTCAGCCACCAGGGACAGAGACCCCTTTGTGATGTTTGGCACCAGCCGATCAGAAGAAGGTGAGTTGTCTGTACTTTGCTCTTGGGGGGGGGGAGAAACACTTCATCCTGGTTAAAACTATCTTTAATTAGATGAAACCAATTGGCATTGATTCATTAATTAATTGAATACCAACTCCTGTAACTCTTGTTTGAAAGACTAATAGTCGAGCTCTTTTAAACTATAAAACAGAATTAACGTATATATTACTGAAGCCAAATATTTAAATATCGCTCAATTTGTGTGGTTTTCATTGTTAGTTACTGTAAATTTTAAATGGATGCTATTTATTACTCCTAATTTGTTAGTATTGGTCTTGCTTGACATAGAATGGCCTAATTCGGCCCTTGTACTATAAAAATCCAACAAATCAACCAACCAACTTACTATTTATTAATCCTTATCGGGAGTTGGTCGTGGCTTTTTAGGATATTAAATCCTTGTACGTTTCGCCCTAAACTGTTAAAAGGGCACCTTCAGTCACAAAAACGTCAAAAACACTGCTTCGTTATAACTTCTTCAGTAGTTTTTGCCACTGTGGATTAATAAATAGTAACTGTTCAGGCTATTGAACTATTTTTTAATTGGAGGGTTTACATTTTTTTTGGCGATTCCTCTAACTTTAGGTGATTTAAACAGCCTGACGATATTTTAAGGGACAGATAACGGAATTAAACCTTTATTCCACTGGGAATATTTCTCATTCAACTCTCTGATGATTCGAACTCAAATCGAGTTAATTCCCAAAACACCCAACAACATTGGAGCGTTATCATCATCATCATCTTAATGAATCAACAGGGCCCGAGACTCCCCTATCATCATCATCATCGCAAATAATGAATAATTCTAATCGAGACATTCAATTATCCTCCCCCCGGGGGGTACACTAATTAAATCAATTAATGTACACCAACAATTCGGCTTTTCCGTCCATAATAAAAGCGGACATTAATCATGGTCCACACAACAATGGCCTCCCGCAAAGTCGTAAAATGCACTCGATAAATCATAACCGATGTTGTTCTCCAAAAAAAGAACTTTCGCCAGCAGCACAATCAAGACTCCCCCACCAATGACAATTGTCTATTGGACACCGATAACGAAGCCACAGAAATAAATAACGGATCTTTTCCGATGATGCTGACGCTTCGGATGCGCAGGGGTAATTCCATTATCCCCATTATTAGAAGAAGTGGTTTTCAGCTCGATTGCTGGAGGTGAATTTTCCGCACATTTCAGCTGTTCCCTATAAGACTTCTTGTTCGTATGGTCAGTGTTAGGCAGAAATGTATTATCGGATTTTACTTTCTTCATTGCAATTTTAATGGAGCTTTGTATGCCAAGTGTTTTCCTTTATAAATTTAATAGATAACTTTTGTATTGAAAATTTCCCTAAGATGATTATAGCTTTTGTGTTTGCAAAGTCGTACTATATTTCTTCTTATAAGACCAGAACAGCTAACCAAAAAAAAGTGTGACAAATCAGGTGGGAATATTTGCAACACTCACAATGAGGAAGTTGCATGATTTTTATTAATTTTTTTAATCGATTCTTCTTGCAAAAATAAGCAACTACCCAAAATTTGAGGCCGATCTAGAAATTTTTTGATAGCCAAAAAAATTAACAAAAATTCCCTTTTTAAAAGCGCGCGAAAACGCCAAGAGTTTGGGATGTGACGTCATCTTACGATAAACATTGTTGTAAAGCAATGGAGTTGATGGTATTATTGTTGACATCTTTAAACAATAAGCGTTTTCAGTCACGTGTTTTTTCTCGACTTTTAAATTAAAATATTTAATTACCTATACATTTTTTTGAAAAATTGACTAGATATTTCCTTTTACCATACAAAAAACCATTCGGAACACTTGTTTGTTTTCGAAAATCTGACACATGCAACTTCCTTATTCTTCTTTTACTTAAAATGTAGTTACTCTGCATTCCTCCATCATTCACAATTCCAATGAAACAAAACAAATGAATAACACAGAAACGAAAACCATTTGTTCTGGCGTCGGATGAAGCAATCTAATTCGATTATCCGGTCTGGCCCCATTCGCCCCCGATCGATGCTTCTTTGGCAGGCGGCCCTTAAATTCATTAGTCGTTCGCTGATTGACGAATTATCTTGATCATTCTCTTCTTCTTCTCTTTTTTTATATGGAACTTTTCCGTGCCAAGCGATTGTCCATAAGGAAGAGGAGGGTGGAGATGGCTTTTCTCTGATGTGATAAGCTTATGCATTCTAAATTGGACCTTTGTTTATATGTTCCGGAATGAATACGGTCAGGGTTAATGAGGTCAAGGGTTGTGTATATAGTTTTCATAAACTTACTTATCTGATGGGGAGAGGAATATTGTTGGTTATTTTAAAAAGCGTCATTATATTGATTTTATCAAATTCATTATACTAAACAGCAACGTTAGTTGACCCTACGACGTCACAAATAAACAAAGTACCTAGTTCCCTTCGCGGCGTCTGAATTTCGAGTGAAACAAAGAACGTCAATTTTAAAATACGATTATTTCTTAACACCCATGTATAAATAGTGTCTTTTTATCGCTTATCGAAGTTCCTCCTATCAACCCAACAGGCTTTGTGTTTACTCACTTTCTCCTTCCGCGTAGTGACGTGCTGGGTTCAGGAAACGTTGCTGTGTGAAGTATGGAAACACCTTATTGTGTTATGGTGATTCTTGCGACATAAGACAATTAACTTAACCTAACTAAACCAAACCTCATGGTTATTGAAAGGTTAAAACCTGTGCTTAAGTACTTTTGATAAAAGATTGATTCACAAAACAACGTAAAACAAAGCAGTTAAAAACAACAAAAGTTGACATGCCTTATGGTGATAAAATCCTTATGGTTATGAGATTATATATTTGAATATTTTTTTAATGAACGAATTCACCTGGATCTGAACAGTTTCGGTTATGATTTATGAGAAGGTATGAAGTGTTCAATTCTTACGTTGGAAAAAATCCTTAATTGTAACAATATTTCGCAATAAACTACTTGACTCACTTACTTCACTACTTATAAAATAAAATATTATGTCACCTTAAAAGTGTAACATAATATAGAATATAAGAAGAATAATCATTTACACAGAGATCACATATAGCAGGTACAAAAAAAATCACAAAGTACTATACATCAAAAGAATTACAAAAATGACGTTATGGGTTGCTCAGGAGTCGAAGATCCATATAAACACTGGAAATTTATCTGTTTTAGTACATTTAAAGGAGATATATAAATATTACTGATTCATATTTTGTCACCTACAAATACATTATTTCTACCTTTTTTTACAACTTCAATTGTACCTTTTCTTGTCTATTTTCCAGTCCAACCTTGACGGATAAAAATTTCCTAAAAATACTTTCAATCAAAACAGATCCCTTTTTTCAGTTAATAATCCCTACGTAAATCCAGACGTCTGCTGAGAATAATTTAAAGCTTTGCTGTCGACAGAAAAAAAAATGCTCGACATTTTCTCCCGACATCATAATAGAAAATAGAAGGGGGGGTTAGCTCCCGAATGTCTCGCTCTGGTGCCAAATGACAAACAGGTCATAGGGTGTAAGGAAGGATGCGAATTAAACACAAGTTTTCTTATTTAGCTTTGTGGTTGCGGATCCTGAAACCGGAGAAACTATTTTTTATTTTTTTTGTAGTATCTAGTAGTATGAGATTATGATCGTTTGGAGGGCTGCCTAATGGGACAGATGTCGCATAGTTGAGGCTTTGTTAATTAGTTGTGGTTGGTGTGTGTCATGAATGCGTTACACAAAACCCACACTTATGCTTTGTCTGAGTTGATTGTGTGTCCAAATCATAAAAACCACGAAAAGCCCATTAGATATAACTTATTAAGCGAAATACTATCCGTTTCAAGAGTTTTATGGTGAAATAAAATAATCTTTAACATTCAATTAATGTCCAGTTATCCTGAAAATATAATATATTCACTTAAACAACAAACTGTTAATTAGCTGTAGTTTTAGTATGTTACGACCGTGTTGCAGTGAACCACAAAAATGGGGCACACTGTGGGGCTGATTTTTAACCAAATCATAAAAAAAACTGAGAGAAGTCTGATTTACAATTGAAATTTTTATCCTCAATTAAAAAGGAATATTTATTTCAGTCTCACAGGAGTTTGCAGTTATTTAGCAGGTTTTCTACTGTTTGGTGTCCAAAAGAGTTAACGGAATTGAACCTGTTTTTTTGTATTGTGAGGATATTTTAATCCTCTTTGTACCAGGAGCGGATCCAGCACTGCTCCAAGGGGGGCACTTTTCCAGATAAGATCCTGTTGTGGTACTATTGGGGATATAGGGGTCCTCCCCCAGAAAAAAATTGAAATTTGATGTGTAAAAGTAGGGTTTTAACTCATTTTTAGAAACATTTTGAGTAAGGGGGGCACTTTTCAACACTATTACCTTTACTTTTTGACCCAAAACGTCAAAATTTTGGGGGTTTCCTAAAAATAAGCACTGAATACCCTATTTTGATACTAATGGGGGTATGGGGGTCCTCCCCCAGAAAAAAGTTTGAAATTAGACCTGTAAAAGTTGGGGTTTTACTCATTTTGAGAACCTTTTTTGGGCCTCCAAGGGGGGGGGCATTTTCCAGAGTGCCACCCCCTGGATCCGCCACTGCTTTGTACTGAAAGTACTTAAAAGTACCCTTTTAATGAATAAGCTCTAAAATGATAAAATGTTCCACAGATGAGTATTTTATTTACTTGCATCCCTTATTTTCAATTTGTATTATTATGCAGTAGATAAAGATATCCGGCGTTGAACAAATTGCATTGCCTAATATTGAGGTAGTGTTGTCTAATGGTGGTCTGATGTGTCGTTGCAGTGGTGCCTTCGTCGAACGAGGGGTCTAGGGTGTCGCTCTACATCGGAGTGTTCGTGGCGGTGAGCGTCTTCATCTTGGTCCTCTTCTTGCTCGTCTGGATGGTGAAGCGGATCAAGTCCAGAGACCCCTCTATGTACAGGGTGCCCACCACAGCGGGTGAGAAATCAAAGAGAAATAATTGTAATAATGATATAATAGTAATAATGAGATTATAAAATAGTAATAATTAAAATGCTACTTACTATAATAGTAATAAGTAATGATAATTGATATAATACTAATAGTAATGATAATAATGATTATATATGATAATAAGAATGATATAATAATAATGATAATGATATAGTAATAAGTAGTATATTAGTAATAATAATGATATAATATGTAGCAATAATAATGATACAATAACGGTAATTTTATAATGTAGTAATAGTAATAATAATAATGATGATGATATAATAGTAATAATGAATATAATGACGATTAGTAATAGTAATAATAATTTTATAACATAGTAATAGCGGTTTATAACATAGTAATAACGGTAATAGTGATATAATAGTAATAATAATGATGTTATAGTAATAATAATGATAATAAGAATGATATAATAGTAATAACGATAATAATAATGATAAATATCTTCCACCTTTTATACTTTGCAAAACCTCGCAACACATTTAAGAACACAGATTTATTTTTACTGAAATTAACAACATTTTTGTTTTTAGAACAATTCAACACTTTATTGTGATATACTAGAGCGTTCTGAATTTCTGCTATCCAGAAATGTGTTCTAAGAATAGTGTAAAATATTCTTAACTTATTAAGATCGAAACACAAAAAAGAACGCTGTTTTCTGTTTTCCTTCTTGTTTTCTGTTTCTTATATTTGGCAACACTTTACAGTAGTGTGAAAGAAGAAAATATCCGGTCAAAAACAGTTTTCAAACAGAATATGAGCACTATCATGACATAAAGTGTTGCAGCTGACACAACACAAACTAAAGTGCTGTTAATTTCAGGACTAGAAAAGTGTTCTTAAATGTGTTGTGATTAAATAAGAAATTTAGAAATGGTTGTAAAAATTTCTCAATTTTCATACATCTTACTTAATTTAAAAGGATAATGTAAAACTACAACGGAGAAACATACTCAGATAGCATGTAATTTCACGGTTAGCTTTCTCTTTTCATTGTATTTGGGTTTTCAAAACAATATTATATATTAAGGTTTGTAAGACAAGGTTGCAGAAAAAAATGATGGAAAACCCACCCCATTTTCTAACCTTGTTTCAAGGTTACCGCTAACCTTATAAAGTGTCAACTAGAGCAGATTGTATTTTTGCCATGTCACAAGGTTACAGGTTGTCAATGAAAGCCTTACAAAAACCTTAGATGGGTAACATAGTACGGTTACAAAGTTTATAAAACTCCATAATGCTATCCGGGAAACGTCTCAAAAGCATATAACACCCGATAAAAACCTTTAGTAATTCAAGTAACGAAAAGCAGGGGAAGAATAGTTAACCACGCTTCATGTAATCTTCTGCAAATCACACGATATATGCTACAAAAAGGGGATCCTTATTTCCGAGATTATCACAAGTCGTAATTGCCTTTTTATGGAGGTCGAGAGGAAATTTTCATTAGGGCAAAGAAATCCTTCTGCAGAAATCGAAACCTTTTTTTTCTCTTTCATCTTCAGAAGTGGGAGTATCTGTCTCCCCTTTTGATCTCGTGCCTGGCGCCCCCCTTTCAGAGTGATTAAATTCTCTTTTGGATGGAATTTTCTTTTTTTGGGGGGGGGGGGTGGAATAAGTCTTCCACCTGGGAAGGATTGGAACAGATCATAATGCTCTTTCTGGAGGCTGTAAAACCTCTCCCTCGAAAGCTCCTCGTTTGAGAGGGTTTTTTATCAGTCACTTAACCTAAGATTATTCCGTGCTTTTTATTGGTCTTGAAATTTCTGCTGTTTTATTATTGTTTCTTTAATTGAAATGCAGTTTTGCTGATTGGAATAAAAGGCTGTTGGTAGGAATAATATTATGTGCGCTAATACTTTTTTTTACTACAAAACTCTTGCTTATTTACCTCCAATCGGGCATAGATGACCGTAGACAAGGATGACCGTACCCTTAGGGTGCATCTAAAGTTTTATTACCCCGACGACCGTCAATCGGAGAAAAAAAAGATAGTCCCCTCATCTCTTTGTGTGAGCATTCGGGGGAGATGGCAATCGCTGGAACTCTTTTGTTCGCTGATTGACGGTTGTCGGGGTAATAAAACTTTAGATGCATCCTTAGAGTGCATCTAGAGATCGTTTCCCCGTTGATTGTCAAACGAAAGATTTATGAGCAGGGCAGCATCTTTTGTCCGCTAATTGACGTCAGCTAACCACACAAAACGACCAGGCTCCTTCGGGCATTCGGGGGAGATTAGGAGAATTGATTATATCGCCTTCCTTTTGTGTGGTTAGCTGAGGTCAATTAGCTGACAAAAGATGTTCCCCTGCTCATAAATCTTTCGCTTTTGACAATCAACGGGGAAACGATCTCTAGATGGACCCTTAGGGTCAACGCAAACTTTTATGACCGACTCGATAACGCTTCTTCGGTCAGTTGATATCTCCCCGAACTCTTTGTGTGGTTAGGTGAGGTCAATTAGCGAACAAAATAGTTCCCCCTTAACCCCCTAACCACACAAAGAGATCGGGGAGATATCCACTGCCCGAAGCAGACTTGTAGATCCGTTCATAAAAGTTTGCTCTAACCCTTGACCTTTTCAGTCATAGGCGCCCCTAAATTTACCATAGGGTTCATTGTCAATCTCTAGACGGGCGGCATAGGGATGAAAGGGTTAATTATTCGTAGAAACACCCTCCTTTTCTAACACTTAGCATCTCTCCTCCTTTGTAGACGTAGTGGTAGTTCAGCCCGATCTCACCCAGGGGGCGCTGCGGAAGGAGGAGTACGTGAGCGAGAAGGGCGTTCTGTCGGGGGTCCTGGGGTCCCACGCGGTCGTACCCTTGCTCCCGCCGCCTCCCAAGTACATCAACAACAATAAGGACGAACCCTTCCATCCTACCTCAAGAACCCCCTTCCTAGACTCCTCGACCGATAAGATCCCGAGGCCGGAATCCCCAGCCTCGGAAGTGAACTCGTCTGGTAAGTGGTCAAATTCATCAAATCCTGCATGAAGACATATTATTATCACCCTTTGCTTTTGACCTTCTTTTGTATGTAATTCTGCAAAAAATAATCGTTATGAAAATGAAACAACAGAAAAGCTCTGGCAGCAAAAGTTTCCCGAGCTTTCCTATCCACGGGATTTCTCTTTTGATTGAATCTTTTCTGTATGCTACGATCTTTTTGCCACTTTTTATGGAACTTTTTTTTGTGAAAGTATTTAAGGTCATAACCAACTAAATTTCAGTCTATGTAGAGACAATATGTAATTTAATATTACTTCTCTAAAGCAGAAAAAGACCCATTAAGTTGCGAAAAGATCGTAGCGTACAGAAAAGGTTCAGTCAACAGTGAAATCCCGTGTATTGTAAAGTTCTGGGAAATTTTTGCTGCCTCTGTATCTTGACTGTTAAATTTTACAGTGCAGTATTAGTTGAAGATTCTATTTTACTACCGTAATTTACAATTAATTGTACGTAATTACATATATCGATAGAAAATGGTTTATGGACTTTTAAGTTAGAGAAATTGACTATTTTTTTCATGTAAAATGAAAGATATGGCAAAGTGACAAATTCAATGATATCAATGAGTCTATCACTTTGCCTAAAATACGCAGTATTTTGGCAGTATAATACATAATCCCCAGTACACTCTTTGTAAAATACTTTCTTTTTGGTTATTAAATTCAAACTTCATTTATTTATTTTTAATGACATTAATAAAATATTAAAACAATTATAAGTTTGATAGCTTCTATATAAACGTGTAATTTTTCAGTTTCCAGTGGCCGTGGGTCGGCGTACGGCGTTTCGTGCAACAACTCCGCCGCGTCCGTCGCTCTTCCCCCGAACGTGGACTCGGAATTTACGGTGTGGGCCTCCGTCACCAAGAACGGAGGAAGGATCACCCTGCCCGATACAGGTACGTGCTGCCATCTGTCAGAGAGCGACTGAACTAGGGCTCCTCTCCCTTCTCATGTTGGTGCTGCCATCTAGGGAAAACTGACGAGCTAAAAGCATTCCTATTACATAGTAATTCAGGGGTTCTCAGATTTGTCACTGCACCATTAAAATGACAGTTTAAAAAGTAATGGATGTTTTAGTTGCATAACCATCAACTTTTTACTGTTAATTCAGGACCCTATAATTAAATTAATTTTTATTTACGATTAATTGTGATTATGTAAATTCATTAATTTCGGTTCTGTGAATACAGTCTTGAATCGAAATAAGTTCCTAGAAAACTGGGAATTTACTCATTTTTGGACTTTTATGTGAACAAATTAATTTTCAAAATGATATCCATCTTAGTACTCAATATGAAAATATCTTTGGGCCCCGGGGGGATCGTACCCCTGGCGGCGTCTCCTTTCAATCAAAGCACTAATGATCTCATTGAAGATTATTACAGTAAAAATGTATTGAAATAAATAAATAGAATGTGTAAATAAATAGAAAGATTTGAAAAATGGAATGTATTGATTCAGACTCGTTAAACTGTATAAAATGTGGCGTCCCTCCCTAACACCCCACCTAAATGTGGCAACGTTCACTTTGATAAAACCCATTTTCTTTTTTTTTAGGAATTTCCTTAACTATACCTCGAGGTGCTATTCGTAAGGGAAGTGCCAGTGTCTACCTTGCTGTGCTTAGGGACGACAAAGACAGACCTAATCTAACAGGTAACTATTTTCAATCGGAATCTTCGTTTGGAAAAAGGAGTCCGAAAACCTAGATTTCAAGAAATAAATTAATTTGGGGAAAAAGTGTGTAATTGTATTGGAATTTTTGTTGTATAACCACAAACTTTTTACGGGTAATTCAAGATCCCTATTTAGAATAGAGAACAATCATAAAAAAATATTCGAAAATATATTTTACAGTTGTGAAAAAATTGGAAGTCATTCCCTTTTCCAAACTTATGATATTTCAGATGAAAAAAATCGTAACCACACATTAGTTGACATTAAGATTATATTTCTATTTAGTATTTAGTTCACATCACACAAGTAAGAAAGAAATAAAATTAAAAAGTATTATGACATTTTTGAATTTATTTTGTTCTTTATATTATTATTAGTGATAGAAAATAGTTTTTTTTATAAAAATCAAAATTTAAATGAAATAACAAGTGTATTAATAATTTTAACATACACATAAAAAGTATTGGACACACACACACACACACACACACACACACACACACACACACACACACACACACACACACACACACACACACACACACACACACACACACACACACACACACACACACACACACACACACACACACACACACACACACACACACACACACACACACACACACACACACACACACACACACACACACACACACACACACACACACACACACACACACACACACACACTTATAAAATTATTAGGTAGATTATCCAAATATGTTCAACTCAGGTTCTCATAATATTCATCATTCTCATAATATTCATTATCAGGTAATCATAATATAAGAACTCAGTTCGGGCATCACCACAAATTCTGCACGTAGTTCGGGTGACACTGTTAGCATAAAAAGTCTTAATTTTCTGGTTTTTGGACCCTTATCAAATTGACGATACATTTTTATGATTACACATTGAAAACCGAAATGTTTCTTTTTTTTTTTTAGAAAAGGAGACGGTGCTGAGCCCTGTGGTGCAGTGCGGTCCTGCCGACCTGGTGTTCGCCAAACCGCTCATCCTGAGCCTGCCCCACTGCGCCGTGACGGACGGACCCAACAAGTGGACGCTGTCCGTGTTCGGCAGCGAACCCCCTTCCCACGATGACGAAACACCCGCCCCATGGAAGGTGAGGATCTATTCTCGGGGTTTTAAATTGTTGTTGTTTGAGGTTTAGTATAGGAGAAAAAGGTTTTGGAAGAGATTAATAAAGGAACTAATACACTATAGCAGAGGTTCTCAAACTGTGGGTCGTGACACACTGGAAAAAGAGGGAATTCACATATATACAAGCGAACAAAATTTCAGTAAAAATATGAAAAATACCAAATAAAAAAGATTAAATAATTTTTCGTTGGGGTTTTTCTTAACGACTATCTTCTTTCCTGTAGCCTCTGGTGACGGTGGGTCAGGAGACGATCGTGACGCCCGTGTTCTGCCAAGTGGACACCGGCTGCGTGCACCTGATGACGGAGACGCTGGGGAGGTTCGCCCTTCTGGGGGAATCTTCAGGTGGTCGGCAGGCGGCAGGGAAGTCGCTGGCACTGGCGGCCTTCGGGCCCGCCTTCCACTCGGCCGCCGACTACACCATCCGCGTTTACTGCATCGAGGACACCAAGGCCGCACTGCAGGCAAGTGGTTGCTCTGTATTATTAAGGGGCATCGGAGGGTTCCGGCTTCGACACCACCAAAGACCCAGCGAGTATAAATGGAATTCGTGCTCGTTAAATTTGTGGGTCCAAAATTCCTGTAGCGCTGTTTTCCATGCGTCCATTTCAGGCGCGGATCCAGCACGGCTCCAAGGGGGGGCACTTTGCCAGACAAGATCCCTTCGTGGTACCATTGGGGGTATGGGGGTCCTCCCCCAGAAAAAATTGAAATTTGACATGTAAAAGTAGGGTTTTGACTCATTTTTAGAAACGTTTTGAGTCTAAGGGGGGCACTTTTCAACACTATTCCCTTTACTTTTTGACCCAAAGTGTCAAAATTTTGGGGATTTCCTAAAAATAAACACTGAATACCCCATTTTGATACTAATGGGGGGTATGGGGGGTCCTCCCACAGAAAAAATTTTGAAATTAGACCTGTAAAAGTTGGGTTTTTACTCATTTTGAGAACCTTTTTGGGTCTCCAAGGGGGCACTTTCCAGAGTGCCACCCCCTAGATCCGCCACTGGTGCATTCTCGTCTTTAGACTATTTCCCTCCCCTTAAAATGGAGACAACCGCACTATTCAAGAGCAGGGCCGTATCCAAGGGGGATTAGGCTCCCCTTGAAATTTTGACACCTGTTTTTATACTGCTCTTTAACCAAGCCCTGTCTTGGCCCATGAGATGACTTCCCTCTTACGTTGCATTATGACAGGATATGATTAGAACATGATTATTGGCTTTGGAATTTCACTTTTACCCTATTTGTTCTTCAACAATGTCATAAAAATCTTTAACCTATTTTTCTGTTTCGTTCAGGGCATGATGCAAGTGGAAGAGAAGCTGCACGGCTCCCTATTGGACGCTCCTAAATCGATGATCCTCCAGGACGGTGGGTCCAACCTGTGCCTTTGTCTAGAAGACATTTCCCCCGGATGGAAATGCAAACCTTTAGCCAACTACCAAGTAAGGCGCAACAAACCTACACGCATTGACATACTTGCCAACTTTTATGGATTTTCTTTAGTTTTACGGAATGATTGAAAAATATTACGGATTTTGCGTTTCTACTATCGAAATTCTCCATATTCTCCAAACTCTAGGATTATTCCCCGTGTTTTCCCCGTCTCAAAAACTATGAAAATTTTGCATATCTAGGAGGTGCAAAATGCCTCTACTACAATGAATGAAATTTTGTTCGAGATTAGGCGGATGGCGAATTCTCAATATATGCCAGAAAAGCGATTATTTGCCAGATGTGCCACTAAAGTCGATTTCAGTTTCAAACGGCTGCAGTGGGGGCAGATGTTTTTTTTTTCATACTCCCATAGTGGGATGGATTTTACACTCCCATGGTGGGATTGGCAAAACAAAACGGCTGGGGAAATTAAAGTAATATATAAGGATCTTGATTCGGATAACAGCAGATGTTTTTTATGCGCTCTCTTAGAGTATATTTGAAACTCTTCATTTAGTGAAGAGGAGAATCGTTCCCTCTTCATTTAGTGTGGAGGAGTCCCTCTTCATTTAGTGTAGAGGAGTCCCTCTTCATTTAGTGTAGAGGAGAATCGTTCCCTCTTCATTTAGTGTAGAGGAGTCCCTCTTCATTTAGTGTAGAGGAGAATCCCTCTTCATTTAGTGTAGAGGAGAATCGTTCCCTCTTCATTTAGTGTAGAGGAGTCCCTCTTCATTTAGTGTAGAGGAGTCCCTCTTCATTTAGTGTAGAGGAGTCCCTCTTCATTTAGTGTAGAGGAGTCCCTCTTCATTTAGGGTAGAGGAGAATCCCTCTTCATTTAGTGTAGAGGAGTCCCTCTTCATTTAGTGTAGAGGAGTCCCTCTTCATTTAGTGTAGAGGAGTCCCTCTTCATTTAGTGTAGAGGAGTCCCTCTTCATTTAGTGTAGAGGAGTCCCTCTTCATTTAGTGTAGAGGAGTCCCTCTTCATTTAGTGTAGAGGAGTCCCTCTTCATTTAGTGTAGAGGAGTCCCTCTTCATTTAGTGTAGAGGAGTCCCTCTTCATTTAGTGTAGAGGAGTCCCTCTTCATTTAGTGTAGAGGAGTCCCTCTTCATTTAGTGTAGAGGAGTCCCTCTTTATTTAGTGTAGAGGAGTCCCTCTTCATTTAGTGTAGAGGAGTCCCTCTTCATTTAGTGTAGAGGAGTCCCTCTTCATTTAGTGTAGAGGAGTCCCTCTTCATTTAGGGTAGAGGAGTCCCTCTTCATTTAGTGTAAAGGAGTCCCTCTTCATTTTCTTTCTTGGACTACATCCGTGAAAACGCAAAACATTCGCCACGTAAACGATTGTATCTTTTTACTTCAAAACCAAATTCCTCTGCAAATCCCTGTCCTGACGATTTTCTCAATTTGGGCCCTTTTGTAGTGTGAAATTTGGCTTTTTGCGAGTCTTTTTCAGATTCCCCGGCGAGTCTTGACGCGCGCTCACCCGTAAAGTTTGCTTCTCCTCGTGTTCCTCCGTTCGCAATATGCGTGAAAAACAACTTTACCGAGATTGGAATTCGCGTTGAGGTTTTTCACAGGCTTGTAAACGCTGAAAACTTCCAGTTGTTGTTTTTTAATGTTACTCAAAGTTGGCAAGTATATGCATTGAATTTCGACCCTTTTGATGTAGTATTTCCTTTTGCTCATACTGTGATGTTGTTTTCAGGAGATTCCGTTTCTCCACCTGTGGAACGGTCGCCAAAACCACCTGCACTGCTCGTTCAAGCTGGAGAACTTGGACAGGAGTAGTCTGCAGGCGGTCAGCTGCCACATCCTGGTCTACCAGCGAGGGGCGCAGGCCAACCGACAGGTGCTCAGGATCAGCACAGACTACAAAGAAGTGAGTATAGCCCTCAATTTGGGAGAGATTTGGGAAATTTGATTATCTTATAGGGCACCCACCAGTCCTTAAAAGTCCTTAAAAACTCCTTAGAGTGTCTTAGTCCTTCAGGGTTCGTACCGAAGTTTAAGGCTCAAAACACACTGCGCGGCTTGTAGTCGCTACTGCAATGAATCTCCATAAAAAAAGCATGGAGAAAGCCTAGTCCCCTATCTTGACAGGAGATAGGGGGAATCTCAGGCTGAACTCCATGCTTTTTCCCCTCTTTGATTGATTGCTGTCGCGTCTTATGGTCGCTAGGTCTGACTTGCCACTAAAGAGTAAAATTAAGTACTTTTAAGGACTTTCTAAGGACAGTTTGAAAATTTTTAAGGACTTTCTAGAATGTAATTTATATTTAAACTGTAAACCTCACAAATGTAGAACGTTAGCGCACTAATAATATAATGAATGCAGTTATCATCGGAATCTTAAGTTTCTGACCATAGGTAAAGTTATTTTCCCCTCATTGCGATCAGAACACAACCAGCATCTGGCCAAAGCAATCCGCGGGTGGTGGTGACCTCTTTCTGAAAATTCGTAACATGCTTCAATAAAAATAGAAAATTAAAACTTTTAGAAAAGTACGCTACTATTTTTGATAAAATCCCTTTGAAAACTGACTTTAAGAGGGAAAAAACTGCGTTTTTCTGAAAATTAAGGACTTTAATGGGTAAACTAAAGACTTTAAGGGCCCTTTTGTAAGTCTTAGGATCTAACGATCGTCTTCTCTGTTCTAGAAGCTTCCAACTCCACCCCAAAGTACAACCGCATCTTCACTCTCCTCCTCCATCATCACCGAGAGCAGCTCAGGGCCTCTGCTTGCCGTCGACCCCACGGAGAACGTATTCAGGTCAGTAACTGTACTCTATACTCTCCATCAGTCTCTATACTCTCTACTGAAGCAGTATAGTCAAACCCTCCAGGAGAAAAACTCTTTTAACGTCATAATACGATATTGTTGTAATTATTATGAAAAGGAATTTTTCACTCAATTATAAGGGTCACGTAATTCATAAGATAGCCCGGTGGCGTAGTGGTAGTGCTTCGTGCTTCCAACGAACGTCAAGAAAACGAAATGGACAACGTAGGCCTCGGCTCACTAGGGCTGTTGCGCCAATGTTTAATTTACCTTAGTAATTCATAAAAGATGAGCAAACGTTACATTAAATAGAAGAGGAATTCCCTATAAAAAGGGTTTTCTGATAGCATAGTAGACAGAATTTTTTTTAAATAATAATTTATTTTCTGTTTTAAAAATACCATCTACAAAAAATAATATTTGGTCACCAAGAGGCAACAGAGCCAGTACTGGTGACTACTTAAATGATATAAAAACTAGGTAAATAACAATAATAAAACCAATAAAACCATAAATAAATTTCAATCATCAGGTTGATTTAAGAGTGCACCTCACTGTTTTAGTTTCCAAGATGTCAAGAAATTGTAACTTTTCTTAGTGGATTCACTTTCTATTATGTGTTTAATGTAATTTTTTTTCGTAACAGGTTAACACCAGACGTTCGCAAACAACTTTGCATTTGCCTCGACCCCCCAAACAGCAGGGGAAACGACTGGAGGAGATTGGCCAAAGAGCTGGGTGTTAACAGGTAGGGTATTCACCCCTTCACCATTTACTTTTTTACGCTTTAGTGTTAAATGGATTTTCAGGTATAAAAATCTAAACAAAATAAATATACGTTCCATATACATGTATTATAAAAAAATGAATATTTTTTCCATAGGTACATCAACTACTTCGCGACGAAAGGTAGCCCTACTGACCACATCCTTGACCTGTGGGAAGCTCGGGAGCAGGAGCGGGCAGGAGCGCTGGGCAGCCTGCTCAACATCCTGCGCCTCATGGGCAGGGGAGACGCCGTGCAGGCCGTCGAGAAGGATCTCGGCTCATCCTGGATATAAAAAGAGTGCTCTTTCTATTTATCTTGAGACAATGCATTGGCAAGATCTGATGGGGTATGATTTGATCTAGGTTAAAATATATTTCAGAGGTGCCAAGTTTAAAAAAAAAGCTTTGAAAAAAAACAAAGCGATTTCGCCAAAAAAAAACCAAGAAAGTTTTCCGAGACTTCAAAAACTCGTAATTTTTTTCCGGATTTATTCCGGATAAATCGTAATGCTTGGCACCTCTGTAATTTTAAATGCACTGTAGAAGCTCTTCTTTAAAAAAAATGTCTCTCGCTAGTAGCCGCCGATTTGCCACTTTTTTTTAATTATAGCCAATGAGTATTGAGATTTGTTTTGTTTGAACAACACGGATCGGCTCAAAAACAGCGCCAACTTGGCTACCTGTAATCAGTGGCGGATCTACGGGGGGGGGGCTTTCGGGCTGAAGCCCCCCCAAAACGATTTTTAAAATTTACAAAGTTTGTCAAAACGCAAAAAATCTATATCCGAAATTCGGATGAGGCGTATCAAAACGAGTTAAAAATGTGGGGTTTTTGACTTAAATTTCTAAAAATTTTCTGGGGGAGGATCCCCAGACCCCCCTTTTAGTGGTTTGAGTAGGATAACTCACTACCTTTTCCGTATTACCATTAACAAGAGAATTCAATTGAATTATGAAAATTCTTAGCCCCCCCAAAACCAAATCCTGGATCCGCCACTGCCTGTAATGACTTATGCCAAAGTCAACGATTTCAAAAGGCGAGACGGCTGGTAGTGTTTAAAATTCATAGTGTTCTTTCAATGGAGAGTGAGACTAAGTCATTTGTTTGTTTGAACTGACTAACTAGCTGATATTTTCTTTGAGGGACTTGTCTATAAATCAAATTATAAGAATGAAAACGTTTTCCCTAAATTATGATTTTTTTAGTAAACTAAAAGTGGAATTTAAATTTTCCAACTACCCTGCTAAAAACAATTTTTTACTAGGGGTTTAGCTAGCTTAAAGTGAAAATCCCATTGGTTAAGTGGTCCACCTTGTTTTACGTAATCATAAACTTTTCTGAAGCTAATCGGTCGTTAATAATAAATAATGCGTCGTTTTATTTGTTTGAAGATTGGGAGGTTACATTACTTTCAACTTCTAAATTAGTCGTTTTCTAGTGTAACCACATTTCACTAAGACTATCTACATAAAAACAATCAGATCCATGCTTTTGCTTGTCGCAATTCCTACCTAGAAAACACTCAAAGCTTTAAATAAAAAACCCATCTGAGCTTGATGGATCCGAGACGAATAAAGGACCTTCACGATTCCCGAAAACCTTCTCAAGTCATAAAAAGCGAAGAGTTTTCTGCAAGAACTATCACACAATTATTTGTGATCTTCCACAGTGCCTCTACTTGTAAATAGACTTGTATCATAGTGTAAATAAGGGCACTCAGAGGAACAGGCACTTTTTATATATTGTGTGGACTTACGATGATAGGCACCTGAAGAATGATTCCCAGTGATAATAATTTTTGTTTTTTTTTAGTTTGTTATGATGAATGTTTATGTGATAGTTGTGTGAAGTTGTATAGATATATTGGATATTGAGTGTTTTTTGAAAGTTTGATCAATGTTGAAATTATTGGCGGAAAATCTATCCTAATTGTTAGTTATAAAGCATGCACACCTCAGTCAATTGGAGCTTGTTCTTGTAAAACTGGGAGGTTAAACCCTTTGGGGCCGTTCAAATATTACGTAAGCACTTTTTTGGTCGTTTTTAACCCCCTCCCATTTGTCAGCTAAGATAAGCAAACTTCAAATCCCCCCACCATTCTCACGTTTTGAGATTAAATTTTATTAAAATAGTAGATAAAAAACCATGAAGAGTGACGTTTACATCAAGTATTTTCGTAGCTTAGTTTCTGAGATATGAATTTTTGAAATTTCGTTTTTTGTTTGGGCGCGAAAACACTTTCGAATCACAAATCATGCGCTGTGAGGTCACATCCAATAGAAGCCCGTTTTCTGATAACGTGACTTTTCTGACGTTTTGGCAAAAATAAAATTGAATTTTAAATTATTTAAAACACATTTTTGAACTTAAAAATCAGAAATTTGGGAGTTTTAAACCTTAATGTATCAAAAAAGTATAAAATTAAGCAAATCCCTCACTCATGCAAATACCTCATTACGTTAGAAACTGCCGGACCCCCCCCCCCGAAATTTTGATATCCCTTTTATAAGTACTGTTTTTTTTCTCCTTGAAGATCAAGTGACTTAAACAAGGAGCTTTCCTTTTTGGATGTAGCCCTAAGGGTTCAAAAATTAGTCGAACCACTATTTTTCGGGGTTAATTTTCATAATGTTTGGGGGTGCACCCCCAGAAAAAGGTTCTTAGTCATATTTCCTAACTCCATTTGTTGTTTAATTTATTTTTGGTTGAGTATAGAAATTATTTATGCAAGAAATAAGATATCTTCGAAAATGCAGTATCTTACGTAAGCATCACTCATATCTTCCCTTGTAAGGAGAAATAAACAAACCCCCTCCCCCCTTTAGGTGCTAAAGTAATATTTGAACGGCCCCTTTTGCACATACGTTGCCCGAGATTACCATGGAAACTTTGGGAAGTCTGAAAGGGTTAGGTGCAGCGTAGACTTTTCCACTGGCTGTAATAAAACGATTACTGCTAGGCATCAGCACTTGCGGTTTAGGGGGAGATATCGGGATATCTCCCCCTAAGGGCCAACGCAAAGTTTTATTACAGCCAGGCACTGGCTGTAATAAAACGATTACTGCCAGGCGTCCAGCACTAGCGGTTTAGGGGGAGATATCCCGATATCTCCCCCTAAACCGCAAGTGCTGGAGCCTAGCAGTAATCGTTTTATTAAAGCCAGTGGAAAAGTCTACGCTGCACCTAAACCGCAAGTGCTGGACGCCTAGCAGTAATTGTTTTATTACAGCCAGTGGAAAAGTCTACGCTGGCCCTTAAAAAGGGAATTTGTAAGTAGTACCAAAAAGCCGAATTGGTGTCTTATTATTTCTGGGGGACAACTGATTAAAAGATGCCTTTTTCTCGATGGTTTAGAATATTATTGAATTTATATCACTGCAACTTCCCTACAAAATATCTTTATCGATATAATTTTTATCATTGACTAATGCGTGATTATTTTAAGCATTTTTAACGTTAAAGAAATGAAATTAATTATGAGATGTTGAACTGGAAATAACACATCTTTTTTTTCTCTCAAAATTATTAGAGGTTCCAGTACAAACTACAATTTACTGGGCAGCAACGGATATGTTGAAAAATAAGTCTGACCGCCACAAGAAAATCTTTCACAGAAAAATTCTGAAAGAAGTTAAATTTAAATGATTTCAAGCAAAAAAACGTACTTTCAGAAATTATGGATTACCACAAAAATGGAGTTTAATAACCAGTTTCCATGACAACCGGCACAATATTGTACGACGTCGAAAATTTTTCTCGTGGAGGTCTGACTACATATTACGGATGTTGGTGTTGTGCATGTCAAACAATGCTGAATTAATTCAATACAAAACTCTTGTTCTTAGTAAAATTATCTACATAAAGTTCATATACAATTGTTGAAAGCACTTCTCGATTTCAGCTATTACTAATTCTTGCTGAAAAGAGATAGATAAAAATTTAATAACAGTATTTAAATGTTTGATAGGATAGTTGAGATTTTCAATTATCCCTAGAGTGAGTTATAGTGTATGTATAAGATCTGCGTTGTATATAATTTAGTAGTGAGACAATCACTATTAAAGCTTGTTTCGTTGAGATTTAGTGCAATACTCGTGAAATGTGCACTGAATCGTTTTTTGTTCGTAAGGATGTCTTCCAACAATCCAAACTTCCTCTTTAGAAGCATTTCATTTATTAATTGAGCATTTGATTTGATATAAAACTTTTTTAGAATGTGCATTTATTATGAAATTATCTCCTTATGCTATTAAATCTAAAGAATTTATCCATCTATATATTATTGTTGAAATATGTGCATTTTAATCAGCTGAAGCATTTATTTACATGAAGATTGATATGACCTTTTTTTCTGAGTTTAAATTTCAGGACCCCTAAATTTTTATTTCTCCCGAATTGCACAGTAATTATATTGGTGTAATATACTGATTTCGCAGAAGCTTATGGGTAAGATTTAAGAATGAGGAAGTTGCATAATTTTTTTTTTAAATCGATTCTTCTTGAAAAAATAAGCAACTACCCAAAATTTGAGGCCGATCGAGAAATTTTTTGATTGTCAAAAAAATTAACAAAAATCCCCTTTTTAAAAGCACGCGAAAACGCCAAGAGTTTGGATGTGACGTCATCTTATTCTAAACATTGTTGTAAAGCAATGGAGTTGATGGTATTATTGTTGACGTCATCTTATAGTTTAAACAATAAACGTTTTCAGTCACGTGTTTTTTTTCTCGACTTTTAAATTAAAATATTTAATTACCTGTACATTTTTTGAAAAACCGACTTGATATTTCATTTAACCATACAAAAAAACATACGGAACACTTGTTTGTTTTTGAAAATATGACACATGCAACTTCCTTATTAGGCTCTGCTCTTTATGGATACAGATTGATAATTGTTGATGGTTCAACCACGGATGACTGGATACTTAACTAAACTAACTTAAATTTAATAGTTAACTTATACAAGCTAACCAAGATAAGGAAATGGTTAGCAATAGACTTCTGGCAAAGCACATAATCTATATACAATACGTATGGTATAGGGTTGGGGCGATCCTAGCGGGGAAAGATGCCAAACGTTTCCCATATAATGGGCAATTCCAGTATTTTTTATTCCATAAAGGTATCCAAGAGATGAATATAAGCGAAACATGCTTTTCTAATACGATGCTTATTTATTTTTTAATTTAATTTCGAAGTTTGACTTTATAAAAAAAGGGCACGAAAACAGCATGTAACGTCATTTAATCGGAAACATCGGTTTTAAACAATAGGGTTTTCAGGTGACGTCATGGCCATTTATTTTCTTCTGTAGGTCAAAAAGTCTGTTGCTATAAGGCCGTTGCTAAGGGCGGCGGTATCTGTTGCTGTCATGTGATTGCAAATGCTCCAATAGAAGCATTCTATGACCAGTTATTTTCTTTTAACTGTTAACTGCTGTAGGTAACTGCTGAGGCCGCTGCTAGGTCCGAGTCATGTGATTGAAGCGATTGTTGATTTTCACTTTTTAGTAGGGCCGGAACAGATCTGACGTCATTCAATCCTAAACAAGTGCAAAAGGGATTGTCGCGAATTTTTATTTTAAAATATTCAATTAACTAATTTTTTTTGAAAATTTTCATGTCGATTTTTCAATTTAGATTAATTTTTTAACTGGAAAAAGGGATTTCTGTCTGTTTTCAGAAAATGCTGGTATTGTTCATTCAAGAATTAGCCAGCCTTTAAGAATCTAGTAAACCGTGGTTCAAACATAAAAAATTTAGAAAATATTAAACATGAATGCTATTTATTTTCATTGCAGTTTATTATTCCTTGCTTTAATATCTGTTTTTATTGATTTTTGCTGAAGTGTATTTGTGAGTTTATGCTTTTTAGAGTATAGTTTTTCATATATCATCATTTCTCTAACTAAATTTTTCTTACTCCTAGTATTTTTAGTTGATTTTTTTTAAATTGACAAATAGACTTTGAGATTGAATAGAGCACGGAATACTTTGGCCGCTAGTTATGCATTTAGAAAGACTTTTGTATTATAGGCTGATAGCATGAAAAGTAATTTATTTTCTATATGGAATGAAGAACTCGAAATCTAGAGTGCTTTATTTTTTTTCTATTGTAAATACCTCGGCCCGATCAACAAGGGCAACCAAATGTTACGGTTAACGCAATGCCTGGCGAAAAAACCAACTGTGTACTTATCTTGTTTTGGAGCTAGTGGATATTCATTTTGTATTATACTTACATTATACACACGTCTGTACTGTAAGATGACAGAAATAAAGAAATTTAATATTTTTATCATAAAATATTTTTGCCTACTTACTTTCTAGTAAACTGAAAAGCCCATCAGTGTGCATCTCGAGTTCTGGAAAGGCAGCCTTTCATCCATCGATAAAACGAGGACCGAGTTAACTTGGGGAAACGAGGAGGAGCTTACAAGTAGGGTTCTAAATATTTCTGAAATAACTAATTCCGGATTCGATTGCTTAGGATTCGATTAGGAATCGTACTTAATTTTCTAATTAATACAGATAATTAACAATTTTGTTCAATAATTAATTAGTAATTTGATAATTTAATACTATTTTGCTGATTATATTAATTAAATTATTAATAATTACAAAATCATCCTTGATTTTTTATTAAAATAGATAACTTCGATTTTACCTTTTCGATACTGTCCCTAAGGAATCGATTCCAGGGGCCTTAGCATCAACAGGTCGAAATGAGCCCCGAGATCGAAATTGGCCATATCACGTGACCGATGACGTCAAATTCCGACACTTGCAAAAAATCCGTAGCACTAACCGGTCCAAACCGACTGAAATGAATCGACGTCGAGATTATAGATCGAAATTGATGTCGGAGTGGCAACAAAACAAATCACTTGCCTCTGAGAAGGTGAAATCCCCGTTTCGACGTCGAAATCGGTGTTTGAGTGTTTCTGCCGATGCTTTTGAAGTTGAACTAAAGTAAGTTATTCATAATTTTTTCATCATTAGATCATATTATGTGTGTTCTGAATTGTTTTTACAGTTTTATAACTTCTAAAACTATATTTTCATGCGTATATATTTAACCCTACAGTGATCGCGTGAGTCGCAAGACTCCGAACATACATTAGTGCAATGAATGCATATATTTCTAAATAAGAATTTTTAAATTCATCCACATTATTAAGAAATAACTTAATTATAAAGTTTAAAGCGTTGCTAGTGATTGTGCTCTAATATCATTTGATTGTGTAGACCTAAAAGTCTAGTTTTAGCATGGTTGTTGTGTTTATGATTCACAAATGCTTAATGTGCTCAAACAAATTTTACTTTCTTAAAGACAGTACAATGGGTACTTTTGTGATTTTTATGGGACTTTTATCCCAATTTTTTTAGTTTAAGCCAAACTAGATGATACTGTCGGCCAGTGCACGAACTGTTTATATTTTACATTCACAACCTTCAGGCTAAAGTAACAGTTTTGAAATTATATCTATGTATAATTGTAATTGCATCTCCTTTCCAGTTTACCAATTTCTTAATTTGCTTGAACTGTAGGTGTACAAACTATTCGTCTAGCGGTGAGATTATGGCTTTAAAATTCCGCAGGGTAAATCTTTACAAAAATGCTTTAATGCACGCATAACTTTATCTAAGAACACTTTCAGTTGGGCTTTAAGTTAATGATCAATAAGTTAAAGTATAATATATTTCTAAATTTCATGAAAAAGATAATTGGTATGGTAAGTATAGAGCCAAACTGGTTTCTTCTTGCCAAGAACTACCCCTCCTCCCTTTCCTCTCCTTCGAAGAAGTTTTAAGAGTTGGGGCTTAATTCATTGGTTATCACCAATGGCCAAGCTAGCTGCCTTAATTTCCTGCTTGGATTTCCTCGTTTCCAACTGCTTCGCAAAGAAAGACAGACTTTATAGAGCTGTCGCTAAATTGGCTCTAATTGGCAGCCGCCATTGGAATTTACATCAAATTTGTTCCCCAGATGATTAATTTAACTATTATTTAATTTTTTTACTAACGACTAGTTCAAAATTGGTTTCTGTTCACCTTTTAAATTTTTTGTAGGTTTTTGGTCCTTTGCTGTTGCATCAGAAGACTAGCAAACAACTATGTGAAGCTATTTTTTGAAGCAGTCGCTGAGTGTTCTGTTCCTGATGTATTGAAATTTTCCAGGAAAAAGTGACGGTAATATTTTCTAAAAATAGGTATATAATTTAAATCGGTTTATTCTATTTAGAGCTGCATCTATCTTAATCCATTACTACTTTCATCATACAATATTGATACTGTAGGATGTGCCAGGTGCAAGCACCTTATATTATGATAAATCCCCCAAACAATCAAATATAAATTCTACTAAAATATCTTAACTGGCGTTGATACTTAAAATTTTTGTTATAGTTTTATTTGTAATTTGTAACACATTGACAACATAGTCTAATTGACAAGTCAGAAAATATTTTATGTAGGTCCTTCACAGCGACCATTAAAAAAGCTCTAAAAGAATGGAACAAAAGCATTGGCGATTCGGACAGTCTCCAGATATTGACAACCATTTCCCTTTTCGCTGTTGAGGACCTACATAAATCTTCTCCAGCAAAATTTGCACTCGGCTAATCCTAAAATACCACCCTTTTTTCATGTAGTACATTATGATAGTACTATATGTTTTTAAGCGTATTAGTACCTTGATAACATTTGCGGAACACTCTTTACTATTTGGTTCAATAACTGTCCTGCTAAACATCAAGCTGTTTTAGATGCCTGAAATTAGAAATGACACTAAAATTGCAAACTGATATATTTAAATATACAGCTGGGCAATTCCACGGGTAACCGACTGACATTTTTTCAGAAAAACGCTTAGTATTTTGCTATTTTCTTCCCAAAAATAAATGATAAAAAAATACTTTCCACCCTGTTTATTGCTTTCTTGTTAGCTTAATCTAATGGCACAATTAAATTTTCACTATATGTTTTTATTGATTTTTTAAAAGTTTTAAACGACGTGGTAACTGACTGATATAAATGTTTCACAAAAGTTTTTCTGAAAAAATGTCAGTCAGTTACCCGTGGAATTGCCCTGCTACATCAATGACAAGCAATATTGGAATATTTGAATATTTTGTGCTAAAAACAGCTTGGTGATATTTTACGGGACAGGTAACGGATTTAAAAAATAATATGAATGTAAAGAACACAGAAATGTGTTTTGATGTTCTGTTGAGATATAGTCCCTATTTGCACGTACACTTTTCTAAACAGACGAAAGGTTTCAGCTCACTCCAACGTCAGGCCAATTCGCTTCATAGTACAGTTGGCACAAGTTAGTGCCAAGTTGTTGAATCTGCAGCATTGTTTTTATTTTTTGCTATACATTATAAGTACTTTGCAAAATGTCACCAATAATGTCCTATTGGGGAGATTTGCACCTGGCTTATCTTAAAGTACCACAACGAAAAAGAACGGGAAAAAAGTTTAGCACTAACAAACACGGCAAGAAGTACAAACCCTGAAATATGTGTGTGCCTATAGATTATAATATGCAGACAGTAATTAGGGACAGTAATTAATTGTTTCCCGATGGTACTTAGTGTTTTCAATGTAATGGGAGAGTTGGAAAGAGGAATTTTGCTAATTTTTCTTAAGTACTAAACAAGTTGTCGCTGTGAAATCATACCGGCATATCTTCAAAAATTGAATTGTGGTGTTATAAAAATGGACGGGGAAAAAAGAATTTTTTTGTCGAACTGGCATATTGTTTAGTTGAATTAAGCTCCATCAAACCAGTTATTGCACAATACCCAGTCGCTGGAAAACCTTCAAGGTGGAAAGATGTCCATCATCTAAGTAAAACTGAATTATCTCACAACAGTTAATTTTTATTATTATTTCAAGTATCACATGCGAAAACTTTAAGCGCTCTAGTGAAAAATATGCATTTTGCAAATATGCCGGTTTGATTTCACAACAACGAAGTGTTGATACTATTGCTTCTATTTGAAGCATAGATATTCACATTTTGTTGGACTTTGATCTTCATAAGTTTTTGTTTTTAGGATGCAAGGAATGTTGAAAGAGGAACTGACATGCTGTAGTAGATGCCTGTTATTCCCATTGGAAGCGTTATGAAAGGAAAATCATTCAATTAATGTAGTAAGTATCAATTATCCATATGTCGAACTATTTTTGATAATGAAAAATGTCCAAGTCTTCCCAATATGTTTTTAATTTACTATTAACTTAACTTGAATCACTTTGAACACATATAATAAATAAAAAAATAACTGATTTCAACACAAATTTTAAAGAAACCTTAAACTTTTGTTTTAAAACTACTATGCATTAAATGGGTAAGTGCCAGTGGGTGGTTAGTAAAAGGGTATTGAAGTATTTATTTCTTTGGTATCAACACTTATTAACCTTTTCCGAGAAGGGGTTCTCAATCCTTGAGCTGTCCCCATCAATACTACATTGTTTAAGACACTATAACTATGTAATAAATTGAACCTAGTGACAATTTTAAAATCCTAATCTTGGGATATCAGTCTTAATACAATTTGGGTTGAGTATCCTCAGCTTACAAGAGTAAATCAAATCAATAAATAAATCAGCTTACAAGCTTTTAAAAATGGCTGAACTGTGCTAACGAACAAGCAAATCTTGCCAAGCTGAAATGTGTTCGGTTGGTTGGTGAGATGGTATGGAGCTAAAGAAAACATTTACATATTGCCTTATTTTGTGTAACCTCGTATGAAATTTTTTAAAAATCAAATTCCCTGTATCTTAATTGTGTATAGCATTTATTTTATCTAATGATTTGTTTCCTATTTCAGATTAACTTGGAATTGAAAGATAATGAAAATGATGTATATTACTGTTAATATTATATTTGTACTTGAATAAACTTCCAGTCTGTTTTTATCTACATATTTTCTTGTTATTTATTTCTTATTACTGTACATTGCATTTTGGTGAAAGTTTAAATTTGAATTTTAAAAATATTTGATAACTGTTACCCTTAAATTGAGATAGTTGCAACAAGCTAATGTCAAAAGCTTTACATTGAGGCACTGGCAACAATGAGCTAACTAAAATATAAAATTGTTGGAGTTAGCTCGTTGTTCTCAGGGAAATGCCTCAATTGGGAAAACCTCTCCAATCCGTGTTCTGAGGATGAAATTTTTATCCATTTAAAACAACTTGTGTTAATTAATATTTGATTTTCAAGTGTTAAAGCAGGTATGGCCACTGGCATGCCACTTAGTGGCACAAAAAGATTAAGAATGTGTTTTGAAACTTTTTATCAAATGACATCTAAAATAGACATTAAATAATCTAATTTTAACATCTGTGTGTGTGGGATAAGTTGTATTAATTTAGATGACTAGGTAAAAATATCTGAACAATTGAAACTGACTGACCTCACAATAGCATTAATCATTTAGTATTCATTGGTTGTAAAACTATTAAGAATTATATAAATGTTTTATTTGGTTCATTTTTATTATATTAATTTTTTTAAGCTCTTAAATTTTATTCTTAATAAAACTTTTGAATAAAATCGAACTAATTAAATCTGAGCTTTTGTTTTCTTACTATACTCATAACTTATTAACAAAAGCTCCATACTTGATAATGTATGGCGGTGGTTTTTGTAAAATTCATAAAATTAGAAGTGCTGAGCATAGACCTCATTAAATTGCAATATTTATATAAATTTGTCTTATACAAAAAATTAATAATAAAAAAAATTAAATGGTATCACTTAAGATGTAAAACATTAGGACTAAGTATTTTAAATATATTCATGCCACAAACTATTATTAGTTTTAAAACAGTTTTTAAGTGAGGCATGAGTGTTTAGACAGACCTTTTTAATAATTATGAATTTGTTTTCTTAAGCCTTATGTAACTATAATGAACTAAGTCACTAAGATAATTCTAAATAACAATACATATAAAAAATAAGTATTGTTTGGAAGTCAGAATTGAAACTTGATTGCTTTTAAGGCCCATGGAACCATCTATTTACTTAAATATAGTATTACATTCAGTGTTAAAGATACATTTCTATCTGCTATTGTTTTACGAACTATTTGTTTTATTGTTTACGTTTGTTAAATAAATTTACGACTTAAATAACATTAGTTGTGCATAATTCCTACAAATAGATCAATAGATGCACATTTTTATGCTCTAAGTTAATTTCAAAAGTTTGATAGGTTAAAACCAATGAGCAATCAGTTGATGATCCATTGGACAACTACATCAAAAATAAACTATTTTGAAATTTAATTAGAGAAAAACAGATAATTCCTTTTTTTATACAACCACCGAACTACTTGCGCCACGACCAAAACAAAGACACGTCGAGATCAACAAGCTATGAACCAATGAAAAACGAATACGCCTCAATGTAAGCTATTCTGTGATTGGCCAGCGCCATTCCCACTCCGATGTCGTTTTCGAAACTTTTCCGAATCGATTGTCGGAATTCGTGAGCTCGTGCTACGAAGTTAAGCGACGGTCGAAATCAGATTTCGACGATCGTGCGAAAACGATGTCGGAACTCATCGATGTCGGTTTCAAATCGACTTGTTGATGCTAAGGCCCCAGGTTGGAATCGAATCTAAGAATCGATTTTTTTAGATCCCTACTTACAAGGAAACGTTCTCCGACTTAACCTCCAGAAACGGACACAAATTTTACAGGAATAAGATGATTCAAAACACTTACAGTGAAAAATTAATTATTTCATTAGGAGTGTAGTTAATCAATTTTGAAATTGGGTTTTGAGTTGCCAAACCCATTCAGTTAACATCACTTGGCAACTTGGCGTGAAATTGATGAACCTTTTTTGAATGCCTGATTTTAACTGAGATCACGCCGCCAGTTCATTTAGCGCTGCATTTCTCGCCTAGTAAGATTGCATTCTAGTCAAAACCGAGTATTTTTAAGAATTTTTATAATGTAATTCTGCAGCTAATTTTTCACAGTAAGTGATTTTGCTTCAACTACTAACCCCTGTAAAATATTCGTCCGTGAGTTTAGCCTGGGAATGTTTCCTTGTTAGCCTCATCAGCTGACTTTGAGTCACACGTTCTGTAACAGATCTACTCATGGCTTTAAACCCAATGTGATTCAAGAGTTTGAAAAACCCAAGTATCCCCCTTTAAAGTGTAAACTCTCAAACGTCACCTCCAACCGTGGACCGGTTTCGTCCTTGTTAGGACTCATCAGCGTTTGACGTTAGAGTTTGTTAGGACTCATGACGTTTGATAGTTGTGAGTTTACACTTATTGTCCGCTTAACCAGCAATAATTGGTGAAATACTCCTTTCATTTATCCCCCTTTTGTTCCCTTAGAAAATTTCCAGAGTAAATCGTTCAAATGAAATTACTGCCTTGAACTTCTAATAGCAAATAATTGAACAAAAGTACAATAAAATATTTTTATTTACAGCATGAAATGTACAAACTATTTACAAATTTCAAATCCAACAACTTAAAGCAAGCATGCTAGACCTGTGGATACTGAGAAAATTCTAGCACAAAATAGGCAAGTTCAGAGTTCGTTCAATTCAGTGTTGTTTCGAGACATTGGAAAAACTGTTTGGCACAGATTGAAGGTTTTTTTCAATGTAAGTACTACTACTACTTTAAACTTACCTCCCAATGGGTAAACATTACTTATTGATAAAAACTTAGGAAATCAAATTTGATAATTAATTTAAAAATAATTTTAAGGTTTTGGTATTTCAGTGACTAGATATATTGCCAAGAGACTGATGGTGTCAAAACCGCCGTTTGTTGCGAAAAATTTAAAATTGTGATCATAGTAATCGTAACAAAGATAAATGACAAGTTTCCGATCACTTTTCCAATAAAATTGCTATTAGCGAGCTAAAATAAGAACGTTAATTTGAAAGGAAATCTAAATTGTAAGAAAAATGTTAGATACAAATTAATTATCTCAGAAATGAGAATATTTAAAAAGCATCCATTTCATTGGTTGAATATTAGATACCATTCCGTTTCGCTTCCGATTAAAAATCTCTAATATTTTGAATGCCATAAGATTTAGATGTATAGCCGAAATCGCCAAAAAAACCCATTGCACTATATATATATACAGGTCTGCTGACGTCAATTAAAATTTGGTGAGACTTAAATACTTGGCACTCAAAACATTTTAACGATTTTTAAAGGGATGATAGAATTATACTAAATATTGTAAGTTCCCCACTTTCTTTATCAAAACAACCAAAATATCGACTATCTTCCGAGGAAGACCAAAACTATTACAAGATAGCTCCTCTTGATCATAAAACCAACACCAGAATTCGGCTCTTGCGTGACAAAACTGATCACGCCTTGGTAGATCACGAGTGTTATATCAATGTGAACTTCCTACTCACGATATAAAAAGAAAATCCTGGATCGTTCCTCGGAAAAACTCGTTACTTTCCAGGAACAGTATTAGGGAAAAAATTAGTAACTAGACGCCCAGTCATTCCAAGGAACGGTTCAGGAAATTTCTGAAGAACGTTTTAAACTTCTTTTACAGCTATATTCACAGTCATCAGCGTAACGGTTAACCAGCTGCTAAAAGAAAGAATTATCAGCTTTTTGCTGAACCCGGTTGGTCCAATCCTTCTCAACTTGTTTTATGAACTTTAATGATCGGTGTATAGATTACACCTGATAAAAACCTGCTTAAACTATGTCCTGGCACTCTTTGGACGTCGTGCCCATTTAACTCCAATAAACCAACCAACCTTTGACCAAGGATTAAATATCGACGCTAATGGATGCGAATATTGCTGTTATTTTGCAAGACCACTCTAATATGGAAAAATATGCAACTAACTGTAGTTTTACGAAGGATCGTTGCACGGGTTTTTTTAGTGCACCGACCTTACACGTGATGGTCAAGACAACTTGGAGTTGAGGTGATTCATATCAAATACGGTTTTATTCACTGCTATCTGATCAGCAGCTAAAGAAAGAAAATAAACGAGCTTTTTCGCCGACTCTGATTGGTAGGATCCTTCTTTGACCACAGCTGGTCATGAAGCATTGAATAAAGGATTTTTAAATTTGAAAGAATCATCTGAAGTGAAAAGGGTAACTTGACGTTTCACTCTTTGCTCCTTCATTTTTCTATTTTTCTATTCTATTTATATTTCCTTCATCTTTCTATTTTCTCTACTCAGAATGAAAAGTGAAGCAGTGGTTGAATGAGCACTTATTCGATGATCATCACCACCACTTGTGGTAGAGGGAGCGACTCTGGTAAGCCTGGAGCATCTGGTTGAGCTGAGGATTGTGATGATGGAATCCTTGAGCCGGATGAGCCTGAGGGTAGGGCGATTTCAGAGGGTCCGGAATCAGCTTGTGCAGAGGAATGTGCTGGTGGTTGGTGAAGTCCAACGGGGGGTACATGGTATAGATCTTGGGGTCCAGGCGAATGTGGTGCTCGATCACCCTCGCGTTCTTCGGGATGGTCAAGGGGTCGGGCTCGGGTCGCAGGTCCCGGTGCTTTTCGGGGTCGTACATGAGCTCGTCGATCCCGGAGTAGCTGAAGCTGTGGGACAGGGGTTCGCCGCTGCTGTGAGGATGATTGTAAGAGTCCGTCTCTGGTTGTTTCCCGTAGCTAGGGTCTGCCTGGCTGTACGAGTCCGGTTTTCCGTAGCCAACGAAGACAGCGTTCTTCTCGCGGTTCGCTTTGATGTCGTCGTACGGGACGTACGGTTTGTTGTTGTTGTCGTTGTTGTTGTATTCCGCCGAGCTGATGGGGTTGTCGCCACCGTTATTGTTGTTGTTGTTGTAGCTAGGGCCTTCGCTACTGTAACTGGGACCGTCATTGTTGTAGCCTGGGTTGGGGTGGGGATAGTCGTCGTGGTAGTCGCGAGGATGCTCGTGTGACCCGGAGTCGTAGCCGTCGTAGCTGGATGGCTTTTTGTCATAGCCGTCGTAGATTAATGGCTTTTTGTCGTAGCCTGGCTTCTCTTCGGAGTGGGGTCTGTCAACGCTCAAGCTGACCTCGTTGGGGAAGGGTCCGCTGCCGTCCCGGTACTCGTCCGTGGCAAAGGGGCCGTAATTGAACATGTTGGAGCTGTGATCGTGCAGGTCCGAAGACCCACTGTCCCCGTAACTGTCACCACCAAATGGACCCGATTGGGATGGATTGGGAGTGTCTGGAGGGTTGGAGTAACCGTCGAACGAACTGGGGTTGTCCGATGGGGAGTTGGAGTCCTTCATCCTGAGGTAAGTCTTCCTTCCGTAGCTGTTGTGGGGCCCCGTGTAGTGGTATCCCTTCTTGGGTCCTTCTTCGGCCAGCTTGACGTCTGCGGTGGCAGGATCCATCATGGGCTTGCCGGACTGCGTCAGGTGGTTTAGTTTGGAGACGCCGGACAGCGCCAAAGGGAGCAGCTTCTGGATGCCTTGGACGATGTTTCTCAGCGCAGGGGCCTCTGCCCCCACCACCTTCTTATTCCCCTCGGCGTCATAGTGGTAGTGGTGGCTGTGGATGTGAAGGTGGTTGCCGTTGTCGATGGTCTTTCCACCAACTGTACTTGGTGGTAACGAAAATCCGGATGGCTTCTGATTCGCTTGACCACCACCCCCTCCTCCGAGGGGCGATCGGATGTCGAACTGGGTGACCTCTGCGCCGGTCTGTTTGGTCATGCTGTGCACTAGGGTGTCCGCGTTGGTGGACAGTCCCTCCTTATTCTTGTCCTTGTTGCACTTCTTCCTCAGCTTCCTGGTCCTCGGCTTTGTCGTCTCGTAGCTGCTGTATAGCTTCTTCTCCTCGTATTCCAGGGGTGAGGGGGTTGCCACCTCGTGAAAGTGATCGTAGTGGTAATGGTGATCCGTGTCTTTGCTTCGAGGTTCGTCGTGATGGTGGTGGTAGTCTATCTGCCCCTGGGTGTAGCCTTCGGAGTAGGAGCTGCTCTGTGCGCTCAGGTCCTCAGATCCCTTGTTTCTGTTGGCGTGGTTTTGGCTCTGGCCTTTCGGCTCGGCGTACCACTGCATGTAGTTGTATTTGGCGTTAGTGACGTTCTGGACGCTGAACTTGAATCCGGAAGGGGGCTTGACCAGCGTCCTGCCGCTGTCCCTGAAGACCTCAGAGCGCTTGCTTTCTGATGGAGTCTCGTCCTCCATTCCATCCGGGGGAGCGACGACAGTGTCGGCGTCGGTGGAACTCTCCAGGGCCACCAGGTCCGTGGTGGGTCGGATCCGACGGCCGTACACCGAACTTCCTCCAGAACATGAGATTGCCGTTGCCAACAGGAGGAGTAGAATCTTCCACTGGAATTGAAGACAAGTTTTATGAATGGTAATACACAGGTAGAGTGGTAATACAAAATATTATTGAACAGCTTTAGAAAGAGTTTTCCAGTCGCCATGTGTAACCACAGCCCCCACAGCAACTTGATTAAGTGTTGTGAGTATTGAGATCTAATAATAGTACTATTTTATCTCTAACAATAATCTATTATTTACTATTATTTTATGATCTCATACAAATGATATTAACAATTCGATCTCTTTGGTTGCCAGTCGTAATTTGATCTGTGGGTTAACATGGCAGCTGGAGGAACTCTTCCTAAAGTTGCACCAATATCATCGACTTTGGAATACTGATAGACGATCAGCTGATTTTTTGTTGTTTGCAGTCGTGTGGTTTGTTCATACACCAGACCAGATAATCACCTAAGAATTTTGACCCAAAGTTATTTCCAGTAACTTGATATCGTGGCTTCAAGAAAAGATTTTAAGATCGATATCGATCTTAAAACTTTTCGATGGTTGAAATAAGCAAAATCTTTCTAACGATCGATCGAGTAAAATACTTGCGGGTGCAACATCAGAGTCAAATTTAAAATCTAATATTTGAAATTCCGTGTCAGGAAAATGCAGTTGTTATAAATGCTTAGCACTTACTAACACTCGAAAATCACTGTTTTGAGGAAATATTCTTAAACGATCGTTTGGTGTATAAGCAAAACACGCCACTGAAAACACAGTAGCTGATATTAGGATACACGTGCTTTTGGAGTTGAGATGATGTTTGCAAACAAAATGGGAATGCGCACGCATTCTCCGTCTATTGCGTTCTAAGATTTAAGCAAATTTACTCATACGGTAGTTTTAAATGTTCGTTTCACGGCTTTTGTTTTGAATCAATTTCTCCCTAAATTACTACGTTTCCTGTCAGTGACGTCATGGATTTACGTAAAAGCACGCCCCACATTCTAGCCGTCGTTAATTGGTCAAAAAGACAGAGAGCGAGTCATCTCTCACTCGCCAATCAGGTGGCTAAAAAGTGGGGCGTTTTCTAACGTCAACCCGTGACGTCACTAATAGAAAACGTTGCAACAGACGATATTAGTGTGACGTCACTTGTTTGTTTGGATACGTTGATTCCATCCGTGATTGGTTCCGTACGAAATGGACTTAATCCGTCTGACGTCACATTTTACCCATCACGTGACCTACTGAGCTTGCAATTGGTTACCACAGAGATAGCTTGCAGTGAGATATGATTTGATAGCGAGTTTGTTTTTCCCCATCACGTGATTAATGGGAGTGGCATGAATATCGTCCATTAATTCCAATCGCGGAACCAATCACGGATGGATTCAACGTATCCAAACAAACAAGTGACTTCATGACTGTTATCGCCTATTAAGTATAGAGTCATGAAAGCAAGGCAAGTCTAATGTAAAATGACGATGCTGAATCTGAGACAGCTTTCAGCGATCCTAGCAAGCAGCAATATAAGAAAGTTTCAAATGTTGTTTAAAATTAGTAAAGGAACTTCAGTCAAAAAATTGCGTTCAGTTTTTAACAAAAACACCGAAAAAGTTTAATGAAAATAGGTTTAATATTTGAAGAGATACTAGCGATCAAATTTATAATTTTTTAGTGACCTAAACAAGGACGGTCACAAATACAGAAACTTTTTCCGATGACGGATTTAGACATTCGAATTCAAACAACAGAAAAAATCCTATAAAAATTGTTTTAAATTATTCTAAATTTTGGACAGCTGCTTTTTCAAGATTTGAAAAAGGGCCCGAATTCGATGGATAATATGGAGGGTTCAGAATAGAAATGAACCAAGTCCACTTTAGCTACTTTTGAGCTACAGACGTTTAAAGTTAAAGCTTCATAGCAAATTACATGTTAACGCAACGAAACTTGCTGCTGGCCAAGCGGATATTATCAGAACTAGGACTTAGTTCACTATTGCACTGAAATTTTACATAGTTGGTGCATGTTATAGCGTTGCTAACTCAAAAATGACAAAAAGTGGACTTGGTCCATTTTAATTCTGAGCCCTCCATATATCTCCTCGATTTTTATAGATATTTTAATGAAACTGTTTTCTTTGGTTTTTATGTGATATCCTCATTGAGTTTTTTTTATTAATATTTAATTTCTAATTTTGCTTTAGTGGCGCTGTAAGCAGCCTAAATGGATTTAGCAGTCATTTTCCTATCGCTAAAACCTTACTTTCATGCCCATTAAGAAGTTATTTTAAAAAGAAAGCTGCTAAACTGACTTTTGAAACACCCTGTTATAAATAAAAAAAAAGTACCGCAAATCTTTCAAGGGGGAGTGGGGTAGTAAAAAAGTTGAAAAATTCCACGGGATTTTTCTTTAGATTTATGAAGATGTTTTTAACAGATTATTTTTATCTTTATTAGCTTTCCTTAAAAATATACTTGCTAAGTAAAAGGGAATAGGGATTTTTTATTTGGAACTTATCACCCCAAGCTATTGTATCTTGTTACCTCACGAGGGTTTATAAGAAACAAGCCAGTTATTAAAACAATTGAAAATCAAATAAAAGTATTAATATATGTTAAGTATTACTGGGGTTATTATATATATAAATTATATTTTATAACCCCAGTAATTTTCAAAAGTTTCATTGAAAATCTTTAGTCATGCTTATATAAAAATTATACTAAAAAGAAAAGATATTGGCTGTTAGCTTTAAACAACACTATATTCAGAATATAACTCTTGAAAATTATGATAAAAAAAGTTTCTCTTATTTCATTTTGTGAAACTAAAAAGTTTTCCCCCAGAAAATTAATTCCCTCCCCTTTGAAACTCAGTTTTTTTAAGCTCGGTTCCTCTCTTCCTCCTTATAAACTCTCAGCGCTGTCTCTTTCCTTCAGTTTCGGATGTCGTTCAGGTTTAGTTCATGAAAAAATCTCAAACTATTTCCCCCACCTGTTTCTCAATACTTTTAATTTACTTAATTTCATCAAGAAATCCTCAAAACTATTCCCTCATCAGTGTTTCAATATTGTTTTCGTTCTGCAAGGTAAATATAAAAAAAATCCCACTTAATAGTTTACTTTACTCACCATAACTTAAACCAAAACACAAATTTAATATAAAATTTTAAGTTACTTATAAATTTTTCAATAAACATTAAAGTGGTGAGTAAAAGTGTTTCTTATGTACTATCCCACCGTTTCAAGGAAAATGAAGTAATTATAAACTTATAATTGAATTTGATAAATGAAATAAAAACAACAAAATAAAATATTAAAGTTAAAAATTCGTTAAATAAATTATCGGGGATATAATGCTAGTGTTGTCACATAGATTTTTTTAAATGGGGTATTTTTAAGAATGTTTCACAACCCTAAATTGAAGAACCAAAAGTGAATTATTTAATATAGTCCTTTTAACCTCCTAAAACTAACAAAGTTCGAAGATAACGTGATTGCAAAAACAAGATAAATTGAAATATAGTTTAAAAGGCCTTTTATGACTTTTCTTGGCCGCATCAACTCCAAACGGGAATTTTTCACTGAAATACTTATTTTAAACGATTATACTTTTTTTAGAGTATAAAGTATGGGTGAGGATAGTTTTACAACGGCCAGAGAGGGGGAGAACGAAAGGGAACATCCCTGATCGAGGAGGGTGTTCCTTTTAATCGACCGCAAGTGACCTAATACGTGTTTTCTTGAGGACCATAAAACTGAGGGTTGTAAAAGTCTACCCTCACCTAATGTTTTACAGATATTCTGTGATTTTTATTTCAAATTTTAGGCACAAAACAGCAAATTAAAATGTTTCTTATTATCCGATTCTCCCCTAAAATTGTTGATATATCCACGCATATCAAGTTAAAGTGTAAAAATAATCTTTCACATTAAATTTTCCTTTGCATTTTAACGAAAGTGTTTCGGTAAGTGGTTTTTATGTGAAGTATCAAAAAGAATTTGCATTAATTGAATCACCACTAAGAAAATAAATTTTTAAAACACATATGTGTATAAGTCAAACTATTTCGGAATAACCAGTTTCCATGACAATCGCCTTTTGATATTGTATGACGTCAAAAGCTTTTCTCGTGGCGGTTGGAAACTACTGGACCTAGGGAAGAGTGGGGGTAATAAGGAGCACATGGGGATATAAGGGAACATGCAAAATTCCACAGGATTACCCTTAAATTTAAAAAGATAATTTCTTTGTAGAAGTTTATCGGTTTTCTTTTTGAAAATATAATGTCCTTGGTAATTAGAAGTGGGAAGGGAATTTTAACTTGTATCTTGTTACCCCACGAATAAGAAGAAAGTCAGTTATTTTACTAATGAAAACAATTAAAAACCAAATGAAAGTATTCACATATTCTCTAAAGTGCATTTTATAACCCTAGAAATTTTAGTTTAAAATGTTTCGCGATATGGTCAGTTAAAAATTTGGCTAAAAAAAGTTACGAGCTGAAAATATTATACTACAAACTCTATATTTACAAATATAACACTGGAAGATCACATGGCAAAGAAGATAAATTGAGTCTCCTCCAATTTCATTTTCAGAGACAAAAAGTTATCCCTCCCAAAAAACCCTACTAACTCAGTTTTTTAAGGTCGGTATTTTTTTACTGTTTAAAAACTCAGCACAAGCGACGTTTGCTAATAGCATTGATTTTCAGCACGCAAAAGTAAGTCAGTTCCATACAGTTCTTTTCGTATCTACATTCATTATTTTTTCTAAATAAATCGGCAGTGTATTTTTGGCAGCTTAAAATTTGTCTAAAAAAACCCAACTTAATAGTACTTATTACTCACCATAACTTAAATTAAAAAGTAAAATTGAAATAAGTATCAATAGAATTAATTATAAATTTTTCTATAAAATATTAAGTGGTGAGTAAACGGTTTTCGGAAAAATTAAGTAATGATAAGCTTTTAAGTGAATTTAGCTTTTTAACTTGATAAGAAAAATAAAAAACAATAAAATATTGAAATATTAAAAATTATTTTTCAGGGAATAATGCTAGTGTGCAAAATTTTAAAATCTATTCGTGATTTACAAGGAGGGGTTCTCTTTGATGTAACCCAAGATGGCTTAAATTCAGTTGAAACAACTCTTGTTTGGGCAAAATTCAAATATTGGTTTGGGGTAGGAACCCCAAAACCCCCTCAAATTTTGCCGTTTGTTTTACTGTATAATTTTTCCTCAAAAATTCTTCCGCTTAGAGGGGTGTATTTTGGGTGCAATCTATAGGGTCTGAAATTGAACTAAGAAACTGTTTTAAAGGGCAACTTTCCAAAATTTGTCTTGGGAATGACTTCCAGACCCGCCATTTAATTGAAATTCCCATTGTTTACATACATTTTTGAAATATAGAGTATACCCCAAAACTAAAATTCTATGGAAGTCATCTAAAACTTTTAAACAAAAAAAAGTCGAGTCAACCCTCCCCCCCCGAAACAAAAGTCTAATATATCTTCCTGCCCGACAGGCTGGTAATGGCAAGTCGAGTAAAAGCACTGTTTGGCATCTTCAGTAACATTTAAGGCCCAGAGTCGTCCTGGCTTGCTTAATGGGAATACAGGTGGTATGGAATAGTGGCACCTTCCAATCATTCTTTTTTGGCCTTTCCCAAGGAGTGTAAGGAGGGCCGATGTAGAGGGAGATCATCCTTGGCCAGTTCATCCGAAATCTCATTGATGAGAAGGTGTCCACTGAAGATGCCTGGTGATTATTTTTGGCCAAGATACGTGCACCTATATCTGTGCAAAGCAAAGTGAAATGGATGGGAGGGTTCAAGAGGATTGACAGGGGGTGCTTGGAGAAAGAGGACTTGTGTGCCAGCTGGCGCGAAGAGGGTAAGAAACATTAATAGGATTAGGGAGGAAGGTTCTGAATAATCCTTCCCTTTAGAATTGCATTCATCTTCATAAATATTTCCCAATTTTTTGAGTGGTGACTAAAGCACTGTCGAGAAATTTGTTGCAATTTGTGGATAATGGAGAGACTGGTTTTCTTATTGAAGTCTAGTTGTTTAGTTTGTTGCAGGAGAGAGCTTGGGATGTCAGGTAAAAAGTTCACCAAAGTTCTGCTCGTCAAGGACCAACTCCAGTCCAGCATCCATTGCCATCAGTGTTTTGTAATTCCTAAATTATCTAATTTCATTTTCAGCTGCATCTGTTGTAGATCCCCTTTTTGCAATTTATTCGCCAGCGCTATCCTTTTCTGGAGTGTCAACTAATCTTTAAGTATAGATACACTGAAGAGTCAAATACATGGTTGTAGACTGATAGTTTCCCTAAGATTTTCAGTCACCGTTAAAAGTATTAGAAAGCAGCTCAAACTGAGCAATTTCCCCTAACCCTCGAACATCTCTAGCCATCAGGCGGACAAAGTCCGCTTAGTTAAAAGTTTCCTCTAACTATAACCTTTCATTAGCGACCTCATCGTGTGTTTTCTGTAATTTCCGAACATTTCCTTCAGGGCAAGAGCAGATACCAACAATCAAATTGATTTAGTACTCCTAACCCGTCTTAAGAACTAGTATATCCAATTGGTTTCTATAGGTTGTTAACTGATTTGAAACTGTTTGGCTTAATATTTATTATTATTGATGTGAGATACAAACTTACATATTTAGTTGAAAAGTTTTTTAAGCTTTTCATATAGTCACTATTAAAAGTATTCCAGCTGGCACCAAGAGGGTGAGTACTAAAAGTATAATGAGAAAATTAATAAGTTCCACATCCTTCCCTTCCGTCTGGCCTCGCTTTTCCTATCATAAATTTCTCCTAATTCTTTGAGAGGTGACTAAAGCCGCAGCTACCGTAACTTGAAAAATCGAACTTATGCTTGTTCAATTTTATGTAACGGCACCTGCGGCTTTAGTCACCTCTCAAAGAATTAAGAGAAATTTAAGGTAGGAAAAGCGAGGCCAGGGGTTGGTCGGTCGGGGTTTGGGACGGTAACTAATTATATTCTTATTATATTTCTTAGATTATTTTAAGATTCTTAAGTTTTATTAGTGTCCGCCGAAGGCAGAAAGGGTAGAATCTTTGGATTTTTCACAAAATTGAGAGAAAAGTCTTCAAAAATAGAAGTATTTTTGACGAAATTGACTGTTACGGTTACAGTTAAATTTGAAAACGAGAAAAATTATGTCCCCCCGTTAAATGCGCAGGAACAAATTTATAAATACCAACTGTATTTATTTCCGAGTGCCATACCCGGTGAGAGGCTCAGACTCGAACCGAGGGAGGTTCGACCTGAGGGCCTTTGAGATGGATGATGGTACGTGCGCAAGCACACCAAGCCATCGGTTCCTACAGCTAGTCAGGTCTTCTAATTAATTTGAAGTTGACATTCACCATGTAAGCAAATAAATGTATTATATTAGTATACGAGTAGTGTATACGTATATACTAATACGTAGTAATACTACTACGTATATGTATACGTAGTGAGTATATATTAGTAGAATATACATATTAGTATATATTCAAGTTTGATTAAAAAGTAACAATATATCTAAAGGCAGTGTTCGATCCTAGAACCTTTCGATCCGAAACTTAACGCTCTAGCACACTAGGCTATCGGTTCCTACAGCTGGTTGGGTCTTCTAATTAATTTGAAGTTGACATTCACCTTGTAAGCAAATAAATGTATTATATTAGTATACGTGTAGTGTATACACTAATACTTAGTATACTACGTATATGTGTACGTAGTGTGTATATATTAGTAGAATATACATATTAGTATATATTCAAGTTTGACAAAATATCTAAAGGCAGTGTTCGATCCGAGAACCTTTCGATCCGAAACTTAACGATCTAGCACACTAGGCTATCGGTTCCCACAGCTGGTTGGGTCTTCTAATTAATTTGAAGTTGAAATTCACCATGTAAACTAATAAATACAGTAGTATAAACACATAACAGTATACATACACGTAGTGTGTATACATATTAGTAGGCACACATTTTGTATATATTCAAGAAAATTCTATTAAAAAATTCCGCATATCGGAAGCCTGGGTTCGATCCGAGAACCTTTCGATCCGAAACTTAACGATCTAGCACACTAGGCTATCGGTTCCCACAGCTGGTTAGGTCTTCTAATTAATTTGAAGTTGAAATTCACCATGTAAGCAAATAAATGTATTATATTAGTATACGTATATACTAATACGTAGTATACTACGTATATGTATATAAGTATACGTAGTGTGTATATATTAGTAGAATATACATATTAGTATATATTAAAGTTTGATTAAAAATAACAATATATCTAAAGGCAGTGTTCGATCCGAGAACCTTTCGATCCGAAACTTAACGATCTAGCACACTAGGCTATCGGTTCCTACAGCTGGTTAGGTCTTCTAATTAATTTGAAGTTGACATTCACCATGTAAGCAAATAAATGTATTATATTAGTATACGTAGTATACTACGTATATGTATATAAGTATACGTAGTGTGTATATATTAGTAGAATATACATATTAGTATATATTAAAGTTTGATTAAAAATAACAATATATCTAAAGGCAGTGTTCGATCCGAGAACCTTTCGATCCGAAACTTAACGATCTAGCACCCTAGGCTATCGGTTCCTACAGCTGGTTGGGTCTTCTAATTAATTTGAAGTTGAAATTCACCATGTAAACTAATAAATACAGTAGTATAAACACATAACTGTATACATACACGTAGTGTGTATACATATTAGTATGCACACATTTTGTATATATTCAAGAAAATTCTATTAAAAAATTCCGCATATCGGAAGCCTGGGTTCGATCCGAGAATCTTTCGATTTGAAACTTAACGGTCTAGCACACCAGGCCATCCGTTCGTATGCTGGAATGAATTGAGAGAACTATTGACTTTCAAATTTAACATTGTAATCGATTATGAATAAATAAGTCTAATCGATTCTCATCAACATCGATGAAGTGCTAATCCGTTAGAAATTTCGATGAAGAAATTTAACTAAGTCAAACCCTTTCCTGAAATATCACCCTAAGGCATAAAATATTTCGGTTAACTGAGACCATAACTGCCAGTTTTTATTAATAAGAAAATCTCACTCAATTGCTTCTATGACCAGCCCGAGGTTTCGAACCTAGGTCTAAAGCATCCCAGTCACTCACTCATCCTCTGAGCAGCCATCGACTCATGTAGCATATGAAACAAATAAAAGCTATAGTATTTAAATTTCAAAAATCTTAAATAGAAAAATCAAGGACAGAACCCAGGAACCAAGCACGCATCCATTGAGCCATCGGCTCATACTGGGCAATGGTATTTAACTTTTTAAAAGTTTTAAATAGAAAAAATCAGGGATCGAACCCAGGAATGTCGCATGCCAATCACGGCATGCATCCACTGAGCCATCGGCTCATACAACAGCCGATAGAAATAACAGCTGTGAAAATTAATTATTTTTGTTTTAAATAGAAAAATCTGGGATCGAACCCAGGAACTATGCGTGCCAAACAAACACGCATCCAATGAGCCATCGGCTCACACAGTGGCAGACACAAATAAATGCTGTGGTATTTAATTTTATTAAAGTTTTAAATAGAAAAACCTGTGGGATCGAACCCAGGAATGTATAGCATGCCAATCACGCATGCATCCACTGAGCCACCTGCTCATACAACAGCCGATAGAAATAACAGCTGTGAAAATTAATTATTTTTTTTAAATAGAAAAATCTGGGATCGAACCCAGGAACTATGCCTGCCAAACAAACACGCATCCAATGAGCCATCGGCTCATTCAGTGGCAGACACGAATAAATGCTGTGGTATTTAATTTTATTAAAGTTTTAAATAGAAAAACCTGGGATCGAACCCAGGAATGTGGCATGCCAATCACGCATGCATCCACTGAGCCACCTGCTCATACAACAGCCGATAGAAATAACAGCTGTGAAAATTAATTATTTTTATTTTAAATAGAAAAATCTGGGATCGAACCCAGGAACTATGCGTGCAAAACAAACACGCATCCAATGAGCCATCGGCTCATACAGTGGCAGACACAAATGAATGCTGTGGTATTTAATTTTATTAAAGTTTTAAATAGAAAAATCAGGGATCGAACCCAGGAATGTGGAATGCCAATCACGCATGCATCCACTGAGCCACCAGCTCATACAACAGCCGATAGAAATAACAGCTGTGAAAATTATTTTTTTATATTTTAAATGGGAAATTATAGGGTTCGAACCAAGGAACTGATTTTTTTATTGATAAATTGACAAAATGACTGATAATAGAAATTGTGACAATAGACAAATGATAGACAAATTTCTTTACGAGATTTAGAAATTAAAGAAATGTTAGTAGATTGTAAATCGTCGTTTACATTTCTTATACTGGAGTTTAGATTAGGCGTGTGATTACTGCTTTGAAATTTAACTTATGTATTTTGAATTTTTATGACAGGGTTTAAGTTGCTTAAGGTATCTGCCTACCCCTAAAATGACGATTTTCGACTTTTTCCTCGAAAATTTGTTTTTACATTTTAAAGTAGTTACTTTTATCTGTCCAAAACTGTTTTTATTTTATTTCTAAGTGAATTAGAAAAGAAATTGCAGCATTTTAAAAAAGATAGTCAACACATCACTAACACAAATATAAACTTTGAAGCTAATTTTCTCAGAACTAAATTTTGCATAAAAACCCTCCACTATTTACATGATTACTCAAAAACTATCCAAGATATCCACTCCAAATTTTAACAGTATATTAATTTTACATTCTTATGCAAGTTTATATTTTTTTTATTTTTATTGATGTTTTTTTGTTAAATGGTTGTAGAAATTTTGAAATTTTTCACTTACCTTTACATTTTTAGCTGTAAAACATTTACATTTCAAAATATATTTTAGAAAATAGTCCATTCTGAAGATAAGTGTTATACGATACTTGTGTCCAAAGGAAATTTATATAGGGGTAATAGTTTTTGGGCAAGAGTGAGAGGGGTTTTATAAAAATTCACTCAAATTTTACACTAATTACCCCACATTTTAGAAAATATTGTAATTAATTTTGTTTTTTTAGCATTAATTAATGTTTTGTACATTTAAACTAAAAGTTTAAAAAAATTTGTAAATCAAGTACAGGGTGTCCGATTTCTAGGCATCTAGAAGCCAAACCGTTCATCGGAATTAAAGGAAATTTTGGTGGAAGACGTTTTGAGGGATGGGGACAAGAATGGTTTGGGGTGGGGCAGTTTAACTTTATCAGTTTTGGTTAAAGTGAAAAAAATTTTGAAAATTCCCAATGTAACCCCCCTTTTTTATTCGCGCTATGTGATTCCAGATGTGAAACAACACAAATAGCGTTGAAACGGTACCTCTAAGTTAAAAACTCGCTCCTAGAGAGACAAATGAAAACAGCAATGAAACTGTTATTTCTGTTCAAGCTAGACTAGTGAATGGTTAAGAAAATATGACTAGTGTATCAGGAAATAGCAATAAAAACTAGTAAAATCAAAGTATGCTAGTAAATTCATCTTAGAGGTACCGTTTCAACGCTATTTGTGTTTTTTCACATCTGGAATCACATAGCGCGAATAAAAAGGGTGGTTACATTGGGAATTTTCAAAATTTGTTTCACTTTAACCGTAACTGATAAAGTTAAACTGCCCCACCCCATACCATTCTTGTCCCCATCCCTCAAAACGTCTTCCACCAAAATTTCATTTAATTCCGATGAACGGTTTGGCTTCTAGAGGCCTATAAATCGGGTTACTTATTTTATGGACACCCTGTATCTCAAAAAAGTGGTCTCAAAGATAGGCGGATACCTCCTTAAGTAATCTCTTGAAGCTGCCTCCAAAGAATTGGCATCAATGCAGATAAAACCAAATACATGGAGATAAATAATAAACGCTTCGACTCTTCCCCACTGCTAGCAAATGGTTCTTCATTTGAGGCAGGCCGTGGAAGATTTCAAGTATCTTGGATAGTGATGGGCAGGTATCGATACCAAATACTTAAGTACTCGATACCTATAGGTATCGAGTGTATTCGATACCCACAAAAGTATCGATACTTTATTGACATATTTCATTTTAAATTTTTCAATGAAGTAATCTTTATAATACCTACTGTAGATCAAACGCAGCCTGTTTCCGTTTTCATTTTGCAACGCTCAAACCCAAGTCGTTATCATCCGCGAGAGAAATTTGACGCGGCTAGGTTTTTCCCCCGCCAAATCCTTCGCCTCTATCCACCTCCAGGCCCGTAGCTACGGGGCTTTTTGATGGATCGCTTTCAGTTTTTTGAATATTAGTCTGATTATGGATAGGCCCTTAAAAAATTGTCCCTTCAGGTTCATTTCCCGACATTGAAAAAAAGTACTCGATACCTAAAAGTACTCGATACCTAAAAGTACTCGATACCTAAAAGTACTCGATACCTATAAGTATTCGATACCAAAGTATTCGATACCAAAGTATTCGATACCTAAAATTATCGATTTTGCCCATCACTAATCTTGGAAGCGTCATCACTAGTAACAATGACATCAAAGTTGAAACTAATACCCGTTTGACTATGGCCGAACAAATGCTATGGATTAAAAAGCCCTTTAAAAAGTCGGCTCCTCCGTCAAAGTACAAAAATAAATATCTATAAAACCCTTTTAAAAGAGACCAGAGTTATCGTATGGGAGCAAGTGCTGGGATCTCACTAAATCAGAAGAGAAAACGTTGATGTTTGAAAGAAAAATCCTTAGCCTTTTCAGAAACCCCCTTCACCTTTGACACAAGATGGCGAAATGTTTGAAGCTTTCTAAAATGTATCACGCAAGATACCTTATTTTACCACTGGGGGTCATTCCCTCCCTCGTTTTTAGTGTTATATGATTAGGGGCCATTCATTAATTACGTAAGGGTCCCGAGGGGGAGGGGGGGGTTGGAAAAATCTCTACATACCCTTACTTGGAGGGGTGGGGGGTCAAACCAATTCTTACGTAAGATTTTCCAAGTTAAAGTAAATAAATTCCAATCAAATAACTATTGAATAACCCCAGAAAAACTTAAAAATGCCGATGATCTCGGTATGTTATCGAAGCTTTAATTTAAAAAAATGAAGGTTTATCAGATGTATCTTTTTTATTGGAGTTTAAAATGATTAAACAAAATGGAATCTTACGTAAGAATAGGGGGGAGGGGTTTGAAAAATTTTACGTGCCCTTACATGGTGGTAGGGGGGGTCAAAAATTGCAAAAATCATCCTTACGTAATTAATGAATGGCCCCTTAGACAATTTCAAAATCAAATTTCTATGCTTTAATCAGGTGCCGTAGCTGGATTTTTTTCTGGGAGAAGGGCTCGCCTTTTTTTTGTTATTACTTTTTTTGCTCAAACCAAATTTTTATTTTGTAGAGATAATGTTCCCCAACCTCAGCACTGGCTTCAACCTATTCCAAATGGAAAAGTGGTATTAATCATGCGGGGTCCGTACCCCTCTTATATACGTATCTAATGTTTGGGGCCCTTGGTAAATTTGAGCCGTCCTTTATGATTAAAGGTTGGAAAAACACATTCAGCTAAGTTTCGGTCTCCCTCAAAAGTTAAAAGTAAAGTTTTTTTAAACAATGTTACTAATTATTGAGGGGGGACGCGTCCCCCAGCCCCCCGGGAATGACGCACATGGACTGATTTATGAGTTTATTTAAGATATCAAATACCAAATGCAATAAAAACCTATATTGCTAATGCCCATTTTCACGTTTATGTGCTCCAATGAACCACTGATAGAATCAAATGTAAACGAACCCAGAAGCAAGGAATCTCATATTAGAGTTCTTTCACGCATACGGTCATAGCTCAGAGTTTCTCACGCACAAAAATGATATATTAATTGAATTGACGGTGACGGAAGAATTTTATTTTAAGCCGTCATTTTTTTTCAAACGTGAAATTTTATTAAACAAATCAAAAATATTTTTCCCTTATAAAACATTGGAATAAAACAATTACAAGCTAACAGATTAAAATATATGTAGCAATATCAATAACAACCATAAAAATTTGGCGATATTTAATGGACAGTCAATGAAATTGAGATTGTTTAGATTGAATCCTATGGAAAATTTTGAGCTGCAAGGACTGAAAAAGTTAAGTGGATGAAAAAAAATTAGTATAATAATTTTTAAATAATTCACAACAGACACAATTTAATTTAAAAACTATGGAGGAGGAGGAATTAAATAATTCTGTTAGTTATTTATTATCAAATGAACATTTTACTTCGCCCATTGAATCTCCCCCAAGGAGGGGGCGTTTCCAGAGTGCCCCCCTCTGAATCCGAGTCTGATAGGGAGGGGCAGGGGACATCGGGGGGGGGCACAGACCATTGTTTAAGAACTGCTGGTTTAGGGGTAATATAATTAGCCCTTGGGGCATCACTCAAATTAAAAGAAAAACCTTTACACGGAAAATGGTCAGCTAATCAGACATTCTGCTTACCTCCATATTCCACAGGTAGTGTGTGTATCCGAAGAGGACCTTTTTCGAAATAAATCGCTTCACTTGCTGCGGAGCGCATTTATAGAGCGAAGGTAAAAAAAGCTTTTCCGCATAGACTCTGCCGGAGAAGGAAAAACAACGAGAGAGAGAGAGGTCAATACGCTGCTTTGTTGCTCTTCGCGTGTCTTTTGTGGGGAGGACCTCCCAGGTTTCATTAACACCCATCATAAAGAATATCTTTTTTAATTGGGTAATTGTCAATTACCCAATCCGATCCAGGCCCGATCAGGACAAATTAGGGGCCGTTCAAATATTATGTAAGCACTTTTTTGGTCATTTTTAACTCCCCTCCCCCTTGCCAGCAAAGATAAGCAAACCTCAACCCCCCCATCATAATTACGTAAGAAAAACTGCCGGAACCCCCCCCTCCGAAATTTTGACATCCCTTTAAGACTGTTTTTTTTCTCCCTGAAAATTAGATGACTTATACAAGGAGCTGTCCTTTTTGAGTGTAACACTAAGGGCTCAAAAATGAATCGAAACACTACTTTTCGGGGTTAAAATTAAAAAATATTTGGGGGGTCCATCCTCAGAAAGTGCTTACGTCACATTTCCCAAGTCAATTTTTTGTTAAATTTATTTTTGGTTGAGTTTGGAATTATTTATGCAAGAAACAAGATATTTTCGAAAATGCAGTATCTTATCCCCCTTCCACCTGGTCAAGAAAAATAAGCAAAGAGCAAACTCCTCATCCCCTTAGGTCAGTGGTGGCACGTATTTCGTATTAGTATTTCGGTGGCATGCGACATTCACTAAATATGACATACAAAAAACTTAAGTTCTAAAGCAGAGATTTCCTAGTACCTGTGAAAACTCCCCAAAACCAGCTTCAGAACACTTTTAAGCCTGCTGAAATTCAAAAATTTTCCTCTTAGGTGCCGTTGGGCCGTTCAAATATTACGTAACGCCATTTTCTTAGTCATTTTGGACCCCGCCTCCTCCCCTTTTTTCAGCAAAGGTAAACAAATCACAACCGCCCTTATACTTACGAAAGGAAACTGATATTAGGTGGGTGCAGGGGCCCTGCTCCCCTCCGAAATTCGGACAAGGTATACCAAAATAATTTAAAACCCAGTTTTTGGGGGTGAAATTTTCAAAAATTTTCTTGGGGAGTGCCCCCAAACCCCCCTTTTCTACTTGAAACTTTATTTTACACAACTTTTTTTATAATACTCGTGAAAATCAAAATCCTACCTAAAAATGTATGTCCGTAATTCGAACTAGGCTAGATGCACCAAAAACTAGTTTATAACCGTTTTTAGGGTCAAATTTCCAAAAATTGTCTGGGAAGGACCCCAAAACCCCCTTTACTTGGAAATTCGTTATTGTCAACTTTTCTTAGATTAAATTCTAGAAAATGCAAATTCCACCAAAAATGTATTAAAAAGCTGCATTAAACCTATTAAAGATGCATGATAGGGACTGAGGAATAATTGTTGGCCCCTCCCGAAATAAATTTCCATATACACTGTTAAAAAAAGCAGTTCAACCTTTCACCAAAAACTTTCAACCTTTCACCAGAAACTGGTTCAAATTTAGCTGCAACCAAGGTTCGGTAACAGGTTTCACCAAGTTTTACTAGTGAAAATACCGAAAAATTGGTGCTTGCACTAGTGAAAAACCGAAAACTTGGTGAAACCTGTTACCAAACCTTGGTTGCAGCTAAATTTGAACCAGTTTATGGTGAAAGGTTGAACTAATTTTTTTAACAGTGTACACCACTGACTTTACGGCCCACCACTAGACTTGTGAATTCGATTAGGGCCCTTGAGTATTTGTAAGGTGGGTAAGTTTGAAACTCCTGTTTTAAACTATCGACCGGATTTCAATTTCCAAGGTTTGAAAGATAATTTATTAAAAAAATAACAAGTTGGCAGGTTGGCACACTTGACACCTGAAAATCATAAACCTTAATATAAATGGCACACTAATCGAAGAAGGTTCCCTATCCCTCTGCCTTAGGTGCTTACGTAATATTTAAACGGCCCAAGGCCCGGATACTTTAATGGGGTCCTTTTCACAACAAAAGATTGAGGTGAAAAGAATGGCCGAAAAATTTTATAATCACGATGCTTATTTATCTCTTAATTAATTTATTTTCTGATTTTGACTTTAAAAAAGGTCGCAAAAACAGCATGCTGCGTCATTAAATCCGAAATACTGTCATTATATTACATTTATACCATGGATTGATTGAATCGATTATATTTTATACCTTGGTTTAGGATTCTATCCGATTGTTGATTTTTACTTCAATAAAATAAGATCCGAAAACAGCCGAAACAGATCCGAAACAAGTGCAAAGAGATTGTGGATTTTTATTTTGAAATATTGAATCGGCAATTTTTGTTATACTTTTCGAGTTGATTTTTGAAAATAAAACCATTTCTTATACTGGAAAATGCATTTTTTTTTCAGTTTTAAAAAAATGTGGGTATTGCCCATTGGGGGACATCCATAAATTACGTGAGGTCAAAAAGGGGGGGAGGGGTTTGGAAAAATCTCACCAAGGGGGAGGGGGGCGATCGATTAAAATCTCACGTCAACTTTTTAAGTTAGAAATTAAACGATTTTTTAAGTATGAGAAAGGAATAATACCCACATATAAAATACTGTGAAGATTTTTAGGCGGAATAATGTCCTTTTCCCCCACATCATTAATAATGGAAAAGTTTTAGGGGCTGTGAAGCACAAAATGCGAACGAATAGGATAGAAAATTATTTTTAAAGGTTGTAGGTAAATCTCACGTGGGGGGGAGGGGGGGGGGTCCAGCAACATCTCACTAAATCTCACCAAGGGGGGGAGGGGGAGTCCAGATTTTGGAAAAAAACCCTCACGTAATTTATGGATGTCTCCTTGTCAGTTAGATTGTAGCATAAATGACTGTTGTCTTCCCTGACTTGTTTTGTCAAATTCACTCACTTATCGAGGTATTCCCTGACCCGTGGAAACCCTGGTTTCCCTTTTAATTAAAATGTGAAAAAAAGATAGTTATAATTAAAAACCTAAGATGAGAATCCTACGAAACATTATATTCATTATCTTAATTACAAAAGTAGCAATGCTTCAAGTTGCTTAGATTTATAATCGACAGTTGAAAAAAAAACTATCACTTTCGAAAAGACGAAATAAGTTAACCATGTGTTTCTAAAACAAAAATAAGTTTCTTTGTTTCTTCTTTCACTCTGTCGCATTAGTCTAAAAAATCTATAATACGCGTATAAAAAAATTTCAGTTAATCTTTCGTTAAATTATCTCATTCAGAGAATTGAAGCGGATCAGATGATGTCAAAAGAGTCGCGAAAAAAAACTGAGATCGCGCCGGAAGCTTCGGTTCATGGTCTATTAAATAAATTCAAGCATTCGATTATATTGAAGAAAAACTTGGTTGGTTCAAGTGAAAGAATCCGATTAACTTTCATTCAAGATTTTTAGGGCAGTGTGAGAATTGCAGCGGATTTCGTTTATTTTATACGCGAGCAACTGATACCTGTTGAACACAGTAACGGCAGACTATTTTCCTTTCGTCATTTTTCTCAGGGGACCGTTCAAATTAAGTAAGGTAAGGGGCAAGAAGATTTTGGCAATTTTTGACCCCCACCTACCCCCATGTAAGGGTGCGCAAGATTTTTCAAACCCCTTCCCCCCTATTATTACGTAAGATTCCATTTCCTTTTTAATCCAATAAAAAAAGATACATCTAATATACCTTCATTTTTTAAAATTAAAGCTTCGACAATAAACCGAGATCGTCAGCATTTTAAAGTTTTTTTTGGGTTATTCAATAGTAATTTGATTAGAATAATTGGAATTTGTTTACATTAACTTGGAAAATCTTACGTAAGAGTGGGTTTGACACCCACCCCCCAAGTAAGGGTATGTAGAGATTTTTCCAACTTTCGCCCTCGGGACCCTTACGTAATTAATGAATGACCCCTTAGGCAGTTTTGTAATGTAATTATGAGGGGGGTTGAGGTTTGCTTATCTTTGCTGACAGGGGGTCAAAATGAAGCTTACGCAATATTTGAATGTCCCCCCCTCAAGCTATTTTACATTTCAAACTTTCGAGTAAAAGTAATATTTCATATAAGAAGAATTTCATAATTATTTAGGAGAAGGGGTCAAAAATATTCCTAAGTACCTCCTTAATACATTTGTAGGCTAATTATAGCTTTTAGAACATTTATATGAGATATTTGGATCCTGGTGAACTTAAATTTTGTTTTTCTTGAATATAAAATGAGTACAAGCACAAAAGAAGGTACAAATTCATAGGGAGGCAGAAAATTTTTAAAAACCAGACCGATAAAAAATAAATTTTTTACTCAATTTTAGATATTCTTCACAAGTAAGTAACATCTAGGCCACTTCTGAAATGAAGTTAAATCTTCGAATTAATTTGGTCTTTTCAAAAAATTTTAGTGAATTATCATTATATCCTTCTAGGAATTATATTCTGTTAGGGGTCTGAGGATACCAACAGAAAACTTATCCTTACTAACTGGAAATTAACCGATTTTTGGCTTATACAAGTTAATATCTAAAATATTTCAATGATATATACCTATATCTAAATATTTAATGTAAAATTATAATCTAATCTAAATATTTAATGAGAATTCTATGATAGTTTTGTATTTGGGAGTGTCAAAAGCTTGCTAAAATTTCATTTTCTTCTCAAACATTTTTATTCATATATATTATTTTTTAAATTTGGAATATTTAATTAAGCTTATAACTAAAGTTTCTTGGTATCTATAGTATTCATGACGGGGCCTAACTTCTAAATCAATTTATTGGATCTGGACGTGTGTTCTAAAATAATGTTACATACAATTATAAATTTCTTTAAATTATATACTACAAATTATCACAATTATTATCAAAATTGATTCATGCGCCATAAAACAATAACCAAACCTAAGTTACAAAAACTAAAGGTCCTTACTTTTAAATCAATTTTTGGCCTATACTTAATTTTTTCAGTTGAATCCAAGTGATAAAAACGCGTTTATTTTACAATACCTAATTAACTCAATTTTAATGGTAAAATGGTTAAAATTCACCCCATTCCTTCCGGGGGAAAAAAGCATTATTTATTAAGAAATCACAGGAAACGCAGGTGAACGATCGGTCCTGTCTATACGAACCCAGCCTTTTCTGAAGAGAGAAAAAATAAAAAGGATTGGAGAGCTGTGTGGAAAGAATCCCCCTTCCTCCTAGATCCGATTAAAGAGCTCAGTCTGTCAAAATTGAAAGTTTCCCTTTCACTTTCCGCACGCCGCACTCTCTTATTGCTTCTTCAAACAAAAAAGAATAATTGTTTGCTGAAGGCGGATTTACATACAGAGCGTTTAAATCTACGCGATCGGACACTGAGGCAAAAACACAGTAGAAAAATTATCTTCGTTCTCTTAGTGGAGCGGTGGCCAACCTTTTTATACTCTATTCATTTAGAATTGGCGCTTGAGAAATAGTGCTTTCCCCCACGCTAGAAGCGTAACCATAGTTATGCTCTTCGAGCAGACAATAGTAAGCCTTCTTCGTCACTTTGACGAGGATAGTTTCTATGGTTACCGATCGGTAGTGGGGGAAGGAAATATTTTCAAGCGCCAGTTCAAAATGAACAGAGTATAGAAAGAGTGCCAGTATTTGGTAAAAAAAAGTTAGGCAAATCTTTGTTTCCCATATACAAATATTTGTAGTAGAGGTAAAAACAATTAGTTTAGAGGGCACTCCCACAAAAAAAAATTATATTTTTTCTCTCAACGTTAAGTAATTTGTGAATCACCAGAATCTGTATAACTTCAAATGGATCCGAAACCCGAAGAGGTTATCTAAATATATTATACCCCAGTAAAAAGAAAATAATACAAATTTTTAAGTCATACGAAAAAGTCGGTTTTGAATTAATTGCCTGCAACAAAGGAGGGATAAGCTACCCCCAAATATACTTAAAAATATAGTAACCTCAAAAACATTTCCCCCAAATCATGACATTTTAGGGTATTTTAATTAAAATTGATTATGATATCGGAGAAAATAATTAGGATTTAGTGAATAAAGATGAAAAGAAAACTGAAGCCTTATTAATGACGCTATTAACATTATTTTTTCAAAGTATTCACGTGACACTGTGTTGACCCTTAAAAGCCACACCGGGAATTGGCCATCCCTGTACCTAGTCGATGAATTAGGTCCTTTCATTGGTTTTTGGTACCTACGTCATCATTAACAGGGTGGTTCAAAACTCATGAGCAAAAAGAAAATGGTGTAGACATGGGCGAAATTAGGTGTTGAACCCTGGGGGAGTATACTGGAAACCTTGGGGGGGCATGCCAGGGTTGGCAAAAACCCGGGTTTTTTTTGTAAAAACCCAAGTGGGTTGGGTTTTTTCGGGTTTTTTCAATAACACCCTGAAAAAAACCATATAAAACTGGGTTTTTTCAGAAAAAGTGTGGGTTTTTTCAAAATTAAGTGGTTTTCTTCTATATTAATTGGGTTTTTTTTCAAATTTCAGTGAGTTCTTTCTATGTTAAATGTGTTCAGTCAAAATAATGTCAGTTTTTCCCATAGTTAAGAGGGTTTTTTTCAAAGTTGAAACTTTTTATACTATGAAAAAACTCACTGAAATTGTAAAAACACCCCTTATTTATTGAAACCTGGTTTAAATTTTGAAAAAACCCACTAAAATTTAAAAAATCCTCCTTAATTTTTTATATCTAGTTTGAACTTTAAACATCCTAAATTTTGAAAAAAACCCATTCAATAATGAAAAAGCCCACTGAATAATGAAAGAACCTATTAAACCCTTTTAAAAACTCCCTGAAATTTAAAAGACACCATTTGATTTTTGAAACCTAGTTTGAAAAAACCCAAAAATGGGTCCAAAATGTGGGTTTTTTCACATGGGTTTTTTTGAAAAAATCCATTGGGTCCAACCCAATGGGGTCCAATCCAGCCAACCCTGGGGCAAGCTGTCCCTGATAGCTTTGGAAATAAGATTTTCCCTTATAAAAATGGAATTTTCTCAAAAAGTGGGGGGGGCATTGCACCCCATTCCCCCTTAAATCTGCACATGGGTGTAGATCTGCACATGGGTACCCTAAAGGCTTCTCCTCAACGTCTTGGTAGCGTCGCTGCAACAGCTGCATGTAAAACCGCCCTAACTCGCTGCTGGATCTTCTAATTGGATTTGTTAGCCTTTAAGCCGATTTATTGGTCGGTAATCTCTAAACGATACGCGATTAATTGGAGGTATTTTTATTTGAATCTTGGGTAAAAATGATGAAATGAGCTAGCTGTTTGGGGTTGTTATTTTCGGTTGTGATTTTCTCTTCGTTTAATCGGATGTGAAAGGGAACAATTTGTTACGGAGTTTAATAAACAGGAAGCTCTTTTAAGGGGCTTTTGCTGTATATGTTTTTAATTGGATTAGTTTAGTATGAGTTATTGACAAGACATCTGAAGGAACAGGAAGTCAACTTCTGTTTGGAGTTATTTTTTAAACGCTTTTATTCTACTTGCTTTTGGCGGCGTTTTACGCGTGCAATTTTAAAAACTCGATTTTCGGGCACTTCCCGATATGTCAGGGCCCCGAAACTTTACACATCGGTGTAACCCTCATGACACTCCAATATCCAACCATTATCTAGTCAAACAACCAAAGGATTAAGTAATTAACGAGTATTTTTAATTAACAGAAAAACCAGAATTTGATACCTTTCCCAAGGGGCTATTCTCACTAAACCGTGCACAATTGTTTATAAGGCATAACTTCATCATATTCAAAAGTCAAAACGAGAATTGCCCAGTAATTACGATAATTATAGACGAATAATCACTTTTTTCTTTCTGGATGCTTGTACATAATATTTCAGGCACTTCCAAACGATATAAAGTTCTGAAACTTTGCACCGTGGTGGAAACTCGATGACAATGCAATATTCAATCATCAACTAGTCAAAACCTCCGTAATTTAGGTAATTAACGAGTGTTTTTAGTTATCCTTTTAATTCATATTTGAGACATTCCGTGAAGCCAATGGCTCCCAAAACCTGTAAGATAATATACTAAGTATATAACTACAATATTTAATCTTCAAAACGTGATTTTTTACCTTCCAATTAACAATTAAGATAATTAGCGATTTAAGATAATAACCGCGAGAAAGAAATCGCCAGAAGAGCGAGAAATCGCCGAAAATATCGCCGAAAATCGCCGAGAAGAAAAATATGTTCTTTTATAATTTATTGACTACTGAAAAGACTGGATGGTACTGTTTGCTCCTTGATACACACACACTAATTCTGAGTTTCTTACGATTGTTTTTTTTATTTTATTGAATGCTTTCTTTTTATTGTGAATCTTTTTGATATCGATGGATTTCATCCGTGATTGAGCGGATGCGAGGAATATATTCTTTATGCGAGGTATTTTTCTTGCTCAGCTCTGTTATTATAACGTACCCAGCAAAATTAAATAGATTTTAAAATTAACTTTGGAGTTGATTGTCCTGCTGAGTCGTCAGAGGATTGTTCTACTTTGTCAGATATGTGAAAATTTTTTGTTATACATGAATCTAAAATTCCATCCTAACATAACATTAAATATGGTTGAAATAAATACATTTTTTCTTGTGAGTTTTTGTTAAAAAGTACCATGACTAAAAAGTAGAAAATAAAATAAGTAAAAAAAAGATTTTTTAAAAAACGCTTTTATTGAAGTGTTCTAAAAGGTCAAAAATAATTTTTTCGGTTTGACAAATAATTTATTGGGAAGTAGAAAATAACTTTTTGGTAAGTAAAAAAAACTGATTTTCTAATCACTAAAAATAAAAGCGTGGGCGCTAGTCATTCTTAATTCACTATATATTCTAACTTCTTTATTCTATGTTCTATGACGTTAGATTTACAAATTTCTCATTCATGAGTTTTGAGTGGGATGGATTCACTTTAAATTCTCTGTTAGGTATTTTTATTTATATAAAATTATACATAAATGCCGACGTAATGGCCTGGTCGTTAGAGCATCTGACTGATGCAAAGCCGTACGTCTGGGGTTCGAATCCCCGTTTGGCAAGGATGTTAGTGTCACTGTCCTGTAAAAAAAAATTTAATTTAAAAAATATTAAAAATTACTAGCGCCCACGCTTTTATTTTTAGTGATTAGAAAATCAGTTTTTTTTACTTACCAAAAAGTTATTTTCTACTTCCCAATAAATTATTTGTCAAACCGAAAAAATTATTTTTGACCTTTTAGAACACTTCAATAAAAGCGTTTTTTAAAAAATCTTTTTTTTACTTATTTTATTTTAAAGTATGGAAACTAAATGCACCTCGAACGAAGTGTATATTTGGACGGCCAAAGCGGCCAGTGGCGCATGCGCTGTAGGTCTCGTGGTTACGTAGCAGTCTCGGCGCTTAGTGATGGAACCAATGGAACGCCGAGCAGTGGAAATTAGAGTAGAGTTTAGTTGAAAAAAGGCCGTCCAAATATACAGTGCCCACCTCGAATGGAACGAAAATAAATATTTTCAAGAAGTACCTGGAATTTAAGGAAAGCAACTTTATTTATACAAAACAACTTGACGCCATTTAACATGGAAAAATTAAAACCTATTTCATTTTCACATTGTTAGTTATGGAAAACTGTTTCATATTTCTAAGGGGTTGTGCGAGCAAATGTGTGTGTGGCGAGGGTAGCAGTATCTTACCTCCGTAGCTGCAGTCCACAGGTGCCCACTGGGTAACGCTGAGTAGGTACTTCTTAGAGGAATCCAGTGGTCAAGGAAAATAATTCCAATACCCGCTCATTTGCAAAAAAATGTTATTTCAATAAATTCGAAATGAACTTCAAAAAGGGCAAAATTAGATTACATTGAATGGAGAGGACAAAGAAATAACACCTCAAAATAGGCCTCCCCCTGACTTTTCTTTATTGAAAATATCACTCTTTTAAATGTAGGTATTTCAAACATTAAAATCTTAAAGAGGGGGAATTTTTAAGTTTAAGTTTTTTTTTCATATCTTAAAGAAGAATAGCAGGAAAAAGAATCTTAGAAGGAGAGCAGCTAGCTAACCCTATTGCCCCTCAATGACGCCCTGGAAAAGAACACACAAAAAAGAAAATCTTTTTAATCACTCAGTTGATTGGTCAGCTTCCCCGCGAGAAATGGCAGGTAAATCAGCTATACTTGACAGCAACGTTTCCTGAACCCACTAGGCGGAAGGAGAAAGTGAGTAAACACAAAACATCTTGGGTTGATAGGAGGAATTTCGATACGCGAATTGTGATAAAAAGACACGATTTATACATGGGTTTAAAGAAATAATCATATTTTAAAATTGAAGTTCTTCGTTTCTCTCGAAATTCAGATACCGCGATGGGAACTTACTACTGTGTTAGTGACGTAGTAGGTCAGTGGCGTATATAGAAATTTATTTCGGGAGGGGCCCAAAATATTTTTCACCACCACCCAAACAAATTTATTACGTCCAATGTAACTTTTAAAATTTTTTTGTGAAAATTTACATCTAAAAGAACTTATTATGTAAAAAACGTTGAGTTATTTTATCAAAGTACCAAAGGGGGGTCTGGGGGTCCTCCCCCAGAAAATTTTTGAAAATTTGACTCTTAAAAATTGGTTTTTAACTTGTTTTGGTACACCTAGGCAGAATTTTTGATTTATATTTTTAGATAGGATTTGCATTTGGGTAAACTTAATATAAAAAATAGTTGTAAATAATAGAGTTCCAAGTAGAAAAGGGGATCTGGGGGTCCTCCCTCAGAAAATTTTGGAAATTTGACCCTAAAAACAGGATTTCTACTTGGTTTTGGTACACCTAGTCCTAATTTTGGACATATATTTATTAGTAGGATTAGGATTTCGATGAACTTATTATAAAAATAATTGCAATTATAAAATTCCAATCAGAAAGGGGGGTTTGGGGGTCCTCCCCCAGAAAATTTTTGGAAATTTGTCCCTAAAAAACAGGGTTTTAGCTTATTTTGGTACACCAGGTCCGGATTTCGGGGGGGTCCAGGGCCCCCTCGGCCCCCCCCTTATATACGCCACTGTAGTAGGTTCAACTTAAGTTGCTGTCTTGTATATTATAATTCTGCATAGTAAAATAAGTTAGATATACAGGGTGTTTCAAAATTGCATTGCACGGCTTTTATTCGGAATCAGAGCCTCCTAGGGTCATGGAAGTAAGGTCTACCCCTAGGTAAGTGACCCTGGAGAATCCATTGAGATGACTTACAGCGCCCCTAGCGTCGAAATTAAAAAGTTAAAAAAATTATTTTAAAAAGTAAGAGAGATAGAGCAAAAACCTCAAGGAGAATATTGTTGCCAACGTCATGAAAAACTCATTGAAAAAAATTTGATCAAAATATCTTGAATATTCGCGGAGATATTAGCATGTGAAAAGAGCACTTTTTCAGGGGTCAAAAAGTAAAAAGTTCGCATATTTCCAAATTTTTCAGTGAAATTGTGTAGTTTTGTGTTTTTTAGTTGAAATAACACAAAATTTAATCAAAAAATCAAACAAATTTGCAAATATGCGAACTTTTTACTTTTTGACCCCTGAAAAAGTGCTATTTTCACATGCTAATATCTCCGCGAATATTCAAGATATTTTGATCAAATTTTTTTCAATGAGTTTTTCATGACGTTGGCAACAATACTCTCACTGAGGTTTTTGCTCTATCTCCTTTAGTTTTTAAATTAATTTTTTAAACTTTTTAATTTCGCCGCTAGGGGCGTTGTAAGTCATCTCAATGGATTCTCCAGGGTCACTTACCTTGGGGTAGACCTGACTTCCATGACCCTAGGAGGGGCTGGTTCCGAATAAAAGCCGTGCAACGCAATTTTGAAACACCCTGTATAATTCTGCATAGTTAAAGGCACAAAAACCGAAAAGTTATGAAACTGAGTCATATTAAGGCAGTATCAATGGAAGAATCGTTACAGATCAAAGAGTAACAAAAGAAAGAAAAATCAACTTATATTTCAAAGGTTTTTTTACAATGGCAGGTAATTGAACAGTTACAGATAACAGAGTTCATGAACCAACAGACATGCCATAATGAGGAAGTTGCAGGATTTTTTTTTATATTTTTTTAATCGATTCCTCATGCAAAAATAAGCAACTTCCCAAAATTTAAGGCCGATCGGGAAATTCTTTGATTGTCAAAAAAATTAACAAAAATCCCCTTTTTAAAAGCGCGCGAAAACGCCAAGAGTTTGGATGTGACGTCATCTTATACTAAACATTGTTGTAAAGCAATGGAGTTGATGGTATTATTGTTGACGTCATCTTATAGTTTAAACAATAAACGTTTTCAGCCACGTGTTTTTTAAATTAAAATATTTAATTACCTGTACATTGAAAAACTGACTAGATATTTCATTTTACCATACAAAAAACCATACGGAACACTTGTTTGTTTTTTAAAATCTGACACATGCAACTTCCTTATTAGTACTTCCTTCGAGTTACCCAGTGGTCACCTGTGTACCGAAGAGGTGAAGTAGGTACAGCTGCCAACTCCACACGCACACATTCGCAGGCACCAACCCCTTTTTACACATTCATTCATCACACAAGGACAAAAACAAACATCCATCCCAAACGGGGATTCAAACCCCAGACGTACGGCTTCGCAGTCAGATACTCTAACCACTAGGCAGTACGTCGGTTATATTGCTAAGTACAAAAATACAATGAATGGGCGTTGATTTCGCCAAGTTCAAGGGGCTATATCTGCCTATAGGGGATTGTTTTTTCCCTTTTATATACGTAGCATGTCTGTTTTATGTAGAGCACAAAACCTAAAGGTTTTTTAGAACACGAAGAGTCAAATTTTGGACTTATTCCCTTGACTGAAACTGACGATTCAATTTCAACAACCCCATATCTTGGGAGGGTTGAGGAGGAAAGTTGGTCCGTTCCGAACGACGGAGTTTCTTTTGTTCGGCTCTTAACGAAGGATTGTTTGTTTTCTGGGGCGCGGGGGGACGCTCCGCGACGCACGACAACTTTCCCGAAGATGACCCGCGTGACGCAATCCAGTTTCAAGAGATTTTGTTTCATTTCATCGGTCCCAGGGTTTGAATTGAACCAAAACCTGATCCTTGGATTAAAAGTGATCCCAAAACCTTGATCACCAAAACATGATCTAAGGATTAAAAGTTTGAGTAAAATCTCTGAAAATCACAGATCTAGTTTGAGGGAAAAAAATCTTGATCAAATTTTGAGGTTTTTTTGTTTTCGATTAAAAATAATAATTACTCATGGGATTCAAGGTTTTACTCAGATGGACAATACAGACTTTCATGTCTCCGGGTTCCATCGAATGAGGACCAAGTCAACTTGGGGAAACAAGGCCTACGTTCTGTAACAGCTCTGCACTGACCCAGTGAGTCTGGTTTTGCCGAAATATGAAGGACCTTAGGTACACTTTCAAGTACATATCCCCCTGTTTTCTTTTATTATTATGACGTCATACCGGTATAAAACTTTCTAGGAGAATATTTTAAAACTTTTTATGTTGAGAAGGTCCACATTTTTCAAAACAAATTAACCCCGATAAATGTTGGATGTTTCGTAGGACTTTTATTAATAAAAACAACGTTAAAAACACTACTTTAAATGAGATAAACCTATAAAAATGTAGTTAGTTCTGTCGGTTTTTTAATAGCTAATGTCAGTGAAATGAGCAAAAACAAGTACTGCACAATTGTCATCAATATTGTTAGGAAATTCACTGGGGGCAATTTTGACAGACTAATATGAGCAGAACGGTCGGTGCGTTTGGGGTTTTGACCTGGGAACCACTAAAAATATGTTCGAGAAAAATTTCTATCCGTCCCTAAGAATTATTGCAAATCATACAATCTATTTGTGCCTTATTGTATTTCCAAATTTTGTCGTAGATGGTCCTGCAATAAATTACTTTCATATGGAGCTGTAAGTATTGCATATAGATGGTACTTGTAATTTATTTATGATATGCTGTTTAGTGTTAATAAAGTTTTGGATTTTCAGTCCTTTGCTTGCATGTTTTTATTTGAGATGTAGGATTGGGATGGCTACCAAGTACTATTGTCGGTAATTATTGTAAGAATTCAAAGCTAGGGCAGTGAGATAAGTTTTCTGTTCTAAATAATAATATATCTTTAAATTGTTAAAAAAACATTTTTACTAGACAGCAACGTTAGTTGACCCTGCGATGTCACTAAAAACAAAGTAGTTCCCATCGCGGTGTCTGAATTTCGAGTGAACGTCATTTTTAAAATACGATTATTTCGTTAAACCTAATATGTATTTATAACGTCTTTTTACGATTTGCGTACCGAATCTCCTCCTAACAACCTAACAGGCTTTGTGTTTACCAGGCGCGGATCCAGCAAGGCTCCAAGGGGGGAAGGGCACTTTTCCAGACTAGATCCCTTGTGGTACCATTGGGGGTATGGGGGTCTCCCCCCAGAAAAAATTTTAAATTTGACGTGCAAAAGTAGGGTTTTAACTCATTTTTAGAAACGTTTTGAGTCTAAGGGGGGCACTTTTCAACACTATTACCTTTACTCTTTGACCCAAAATGTCAAAATTTTGGGGATTTCCTAAAAATAAACACTGAATATCCCATTTTGATACTAAGGGGTCATCCATAAATTACGTGAGGTCAAAAAGGGGGGGAGGGGTTTGGAAAAATCTCACCAAATCTCACCAAGGGGGGAGGGGGGGTCGATTAAAATCTCACGTCAACTTTTTTATAACTTAATTAGGTGCTATGAAGCACAAAATGCAAATAATTTTTAGAAATTTTTTTTAAAAAGTTGTAGGTAAATCTCACGTGGGGGGGAGGGGGGTCAAGAAAAATCTCTCTAAATCTCACCAAGGGGGGAGGGGGGGTCCAGATTTTGAAAAAAACACCTCACGTAATTTATGGATGACCCCTAATGGGGGGTATGAGGGTTCTGCCCCAGAAAGCATTTTGAAATTTGACCAGTAAATGTTGGGATTTCACTCATTTTGAGAACCTTTTAGGGGGGAGCATAAGGGGGGGCACTTTCCTGAGTGCCACCCCCTGGATCCACCACTGGTGTTTACTCACTTTCTACTTCCGCGTAGTGACGTACTGGGTTCAGAAAACGTTGCTGTTAAGTATAGTTAACTAGAAATACGTTCTTTCGGCTCATTTTAATTATTTCGGGCTCCACTGTCATAAAAAAAATTAAATGCTAAAGATACTCTCCGAAAGCGTCAGAAATCACTCCAAAAATACGCTTCATCCTTCTCATTATTCAAATTTATAATATAAAAAAACATATTTTAACAAGACCCAGAAAAAACCATTCTATTTTAAAACGCGCCTGAACTGTCAACCAAAACCACGATTCGATGCAAGAGCAAAAACAAAGTCGTCTGCGATCAATAATAATAGTAGTAATAATAATACATGGAATAATGCATTTCTCTTCATTGAAGACTTAATCGTGCATGGATAAATAAGCAAAGGGAAAAAGAGGAACTGTTGTTTGACAGATATGGAAGAAGGGAAGAAACAGAAACGACAATCAAAATGGAAAAAACACTTCTGATGCGATCATGCATGAAGTTCATGGGTGAAGAGATGGTGCTGCTGCAGCTAAACTGTAAAAATCGATAGTTTTTTTTTGTGATGGGAAGCAATAACAACAGATTTTTTTTGATCAATATATAGATATTTACGTGAGAGTTAAAGTAACGGTATCACCAGAAAATATTGAATTATTTTTTGTGGGGAGAATAGTTATCTTTTTAATAGGGTCTTCTATTTAGAAGAAATATGCCAATAAGTCAATTCATGAGAAGAGTCATTATCCTCATATTAAATATCAAAAAACTTATCCTCATAATCTACAACTATTATACTATAACTATTATTATTATTATCTAAAACTTTGAAATTAGGTTCATCTAAATCAGTGGTTCTCAACCTTTTTAAAGCTACCGCCCCCCACTAAACCCGCGTAAAATTTTTCAACCCCCCCACTAAGAAAATTCTGTAATGTATTATTAGTAAACTTAGGCACTGAATTTGTTAAACTCGGGACTTGGCGACGCGCTGTGTGATATCCTTCGAAATAATAAAAAAAATATTCCTACCCCATTAATATTCGTATAAGTTTTTATTCCTTTTTTTGTGGGTGTCTCATACCCTAAGATTAAAATTGATAATTGGTGGTAACCCAAAATAGTGGTAAAAATGTGTTGTTAATCGTGTCCCTCATCAGACAACTTCTTTTCAATAGTGTTTTGCAGCCCACTTTCGGAGCTCTCAGGGATCACCTGCGGTCTGAATAAGACGATCAGTTCGAAACCAGTAAGGGGGGCTGGGGGGTGCTCTCTCCAGAAAATATTTGATTTTTAGAGCAAAAAATGTGAATTTAAAGCGCTTCTTATGGTCCCCCCTCTAGATCTGTCATGAATTTGAATGTCCAAATATACTCAACGCTCATCGCCCCCTTACCGCCCCAAAAAGCCCCACCGCCCCCCTACTACCCAAACAGACTTACCGCCCCTAAGCATCCTCTCACCGCCCCCCCCACATCCATCTATGAAATATGGAACGAGAAGAGTTTCCCCTATCTTTCTATACCTTTCTTGCATTAAAACTAGTGATGGGCAGGTATCGATACCAAATACTTAAGTACTCGATACCTATAGGTATCGAGTGTATTCGATACCCACAAAAGTATCGATACTTTATTGACATATTTCGTTTTAAATTTTTCAATGAAGTAATCTTTATAATACCTACTGTAGATCAAACACAGCCTGTTTCCGTTTTCATTTTGCAACGCTCAAACCCAAGTCGTTATCATCCGCGAGAGAAATTTGACGCGGCTAGGTTTTCCCCCACCAAATCCTTCGCCTCTATCCACCTCCAGGCCCGTAGATACGGGGCTTTTTGATGGATCGCTTTCAGTTGTTTGAATATTAGTCTGATTATGGATAGGCCCTAAAAAAATTGTCCCTTCAGGTTCATTTCCCGACATTGAAAAAAAGTACTCGATACCTAAAAGTACTCGATACCTATAAGTATTCGATACCAAAGTATTCGATACCTATAAGTATTCGATACCAAAGTATTCGATACCTAAAGTTATCGATTTTGCCCATCACTAATTATAACTAAATACAATGCATGCATTAAAATAATTGAAATACTACTTTAATATCACGAAAGAGAGATTGCACAAAAACTTATTCTGCTCAAACACCGCCCTAGTTCTTTTTAATGAAAAATGCTATTTTAATTAAAAAACAACTTGCAAAACATTTGCATATAAGGTTACCCAAATAAAACATGAAAAAGCTTTTACACTAAGTATACTGAGAGTATCAAAATTTATGTCTCTTATGACCCCTCAAAAAATTTAAATATTTACTTCATTTAAGAAATCAAGTTGAAATAAAAACATTGTTATTAAGAAAATAACTGTTTATACAAAACGAGTTGAATCATCATTCTGAATGCAAATTCCATTTTGGATGCTTTTAGATTTAAAAATTCTGGAGATTTCAATTTTTTAACTTCCTTTTTTTTAAATAATATGAGTAATAATTTTCATCCTCTTCTATTTGAAGTAATTACATGCAATGATCGTTACGTGGTAAAATAAGCTAAATATTACTAAAAAGTGTGGGTCTTCCTCGAAAAAATATTTGCAGATTTCTTTAAAAATATGGTTTCGCTTCATTGGTGTATGCTCTTTTTTAGCCTAAGATTAAGGTGCCTGCCTACCTAAAAAACGCCGTTTTGGACCCAAAATTCAAAAAAAATTTATTAGCTTATTTCAAAAAGCACATCTTTAGCTTTCCAAATCAGTTTAAATTTTGTCTTTATCTTTCCTAGAACCAAAGTTACAGAAATTTTACTTACAGCTAAATAGGCATTTTATTAAGGCAAAAATAAAGAAATTCGCGTTTTTCTCAGAATCACATTTTTGCTATTTCCCTTCTCCGCAAAACTGCATAACTCAAAATATTATGAATGAATTTCTATAAAACTTGGGCACAGTACTTGACATAATATGATTTAGAAGCCCTACTATTTTTTTTGGTTGTGGGTGTAATATTTTTTATTTTATGAACAGTAAAACTTAAAACTTTACTGAATTTTGGTGTTTTTTTTTCATTTTCCACGTTTGGTTCTGTAACTTTTGATATTAAATAAATTTAGACATAAAAGTGGTAGGCCTCCTAAAATATAAGTTCACGAGGATAACGAAGTTTACAAAACAAAAATATCTTCATATGAATTTGAGTTATGATGATTTGCGGAAAGGCGTTTTTTTGTGATTTTTATGCATAAATTCTTCAATAATATGAAAATTTTAATCAATATTTAATTTTTTTATGTTATTCATACTTTTTAGATGCATTTAATTGTATTAACCACAAATTAGGTCAAAATATTAATTATTAAAAAAAAGCTTCTATAGGTAGGCAGGCACCTTAAGGTAGACCCCTTTTTTAAGGTAAGACTCTTTTTTGATTAAGGTCGACCTAAGTCATAAAACCCCCTTGCTGTACCCAGGAGAAATTTCAGAATATACTTCTTATTCACAAACTTCCCCCCCCCCTAAAACTGAATTTACCGAAGAAAACGACTAAAACTACTCCATGACCCAAGAGGTAAAAAGGGGGTTGTGGGTCCCCGTGGGAAATTGGTTGAATTTTAGTATGCTACTAAAACGTGTATTGAAGCTACTCTTGGAAGGATTTCAGGGATTTATTCACTTCTACCTGCCCAGCGGTTTAGCATCGGGGTCACCAATCAGCGAAAAGCTCATTGGTCAAGTGACTAGTGGCGGTGAATAAGACAATCATGGGACTTCCTGGGCCGAACAAAAAGACTACTGCAGGCCACCAATTGAAAATCCCTGATCTATAGCATGGCTTTTTGTTGTTGTTGTTGTAGTGTGCCACTTAAAATACCCAAGCTCCATAAGGATTCAAGGCAAAGGGGGTGCTGATCCTGAGAAATTGAGGACCATAAATAACAGGAGTCCAACTTAAGCTTCATGATATGATTGATGCTGCCACCATCAATAGCCACCTCCACAATTTTGCCATGTCTCTGAAGGGGAGGGAGATAGTCTCCAGACACCGACCACAGGACCTTCGGAACCACAGATTTAACGAGAAGGACCTCGCATATACTCGGTGGGTCTTTGGGGGTGTCCGGGACCCCCGAAGCAGATGCCTTAATCACTAGGTTTTTAATTCAACATACGAGGAATCCGAAAACAAGCTAAAATTCTGGTTTGAAGAGCACGGAAAAGTTTCAAGCTTCGATCTTAACCATGCCCATCATTGTCCACCTAACTGACCGTGTTATGCAGGCAGACCCATTCTCATATTTTCATTTTCGTTTTCTGGAAGTAAGCGTGGGAATTCATTCTGTATGTTCAGATTGAGCTCGTTAGGGTCCGGCCACACTCGCCGAAAAACGTCGCTCGGCCCATTAAGATCAAGAGGAAGGAAGAAAGAAGGAGACTCTAGAAGAGATGTAGTAGACCAGTGGTTCCCAAAGTGGGTTCCACGAAAAAATTTAGGGGTTCCATGTGACAAAACTTTATTTCACTTTAAAAAATTAGAATGGACAGTGCCGCCTCCCCCTTGGACCAAAAAGGTTCTTAAAATGAGTTAAAACCCTACTTTTACCTATCGAATTTCAAAATTTTTTATGGGGAGGACCCCCAGACCCCCCCCCACGGTACCACAAGGGGATCTTGAGTGATACTTTTTTGAAAAATCCCCAACATTTTGATATTTTTTTGTCAAAAGATATAAAGGTAATGGTAAAGGTAACAGCCCCCCCTTGGACTCAAAAAGCTTCTCAAAATGAGTTAAAACTCTACTTTTACAAGTCAAATTTCAAAAATTTTCTGGGGGAGGAACCCCCCCAGAGGTACCACAAGGGGATCTTGCGTGATACTTTTAGAAAATCCCCAAGAATTTGACATTTTTGCCAAAAGGTAAAGGTGATTGTCTGGAAAAGTGCCTCCTCCTTGGACCCGTGCCTGGTTTCATTTAATACCAGACATTAAATTTTGAAAAGTCATTGATTAAAAAATATTCAGGGTTCCGTGATCATTGGCAACAAATTTGGGGGTCCCATGACCAAAGTAGTTTGGGAACTACTGTAGTAGACTACTTTTGGTGAGATGACAGCAACTGGCCACTTGTAGGCTCGTCAGTAAAGAGTACTTCGACCGCTCTGCTATACAGGAGTAGTCTACTACATATCTTCTCGAGTCCATTTCTTTCTCTTGACAAGGATCTTAATGGTCCACGAGACGTTTTTCAGTGAGTGTGTCCGGACCCTTCGAGGATATAACGCGCGGATCCCTCGAACAGAGACTTTCCTTCTATAAACCCACTCAAGCACTTAAAATGACTCTTTTCTTCCAGAAACCGTTTCCCATTATTGTGCATATACTGATGATGGCCAATTTGGCTGCTGGGTGTATTTTTAGGAGGCAGAAAACGGATTGCTACGCGGACTGCATACGAGATTATTGTCTTTCCCTTTTGTGTTGAATTGATCGTTGTAGTTCATCCAACTGTGAGTACTTACAGAATGAATGGGAATTCCGTAGACGTTTTAAAAATTAAAAAAAAAAATTCTGGAAAAATACTAAACGAATTAAAAAAAAAGGTCTCCGAGTTGGTTTCGTCATTATTAAATTTTTGAAGAAAGAAATAGTTTGAAATGGATCTTGAATGGATACAAGAGTCATCTCAATGGATTCTCCAGGGTCACTTACCTAGTGGTAGACCTTACTTCCATGACCCTAGGAGGCGTTGGTTTCGAATAAAAGCCGTGCAACCCAATTTTGAAACACCCTGTATAATTGGGAAATATCCTATATTTTTCCCACCATACAGGTTTCGAAACTTGTTATCCATTCATGGTTAAAATGAGTACATATCATTTAAATATATTAGATTGATTAGATGATCCAATCCAACCTAAGTATCTCTCACATGTACGCGCGCCCGCTAGAAGGTTAAAAACGTTCAAATTAATTACATCAATTAACTATTAATTGCATAAATGTCTATTCTGCTTCCTCGTCGTATGGGAAGGTATTACAATTTGAAACGAGGTTACTCTCGCTACTCACTTGTTACGAAAATCTCTGAGAAGACGATCTGACAATGACAATTGTACACAAAATGCGTGACAGTTGTACACTCCGCTGCACGTCTCGCTGATTACCCCATGATGAGAAAAGAGTTATTTTCATTGAAGTAACTTACAGCTGTCACAGGTTTCAGGTTAAAGCGCCTTTAAAAATAATTTGGGCTTGGAAATTTTTAGAAGAAGATTTTTACATCTATTAAAAAAAGGCCAAATAGTAGGGGAGAACGGGGCACATTCGCACAAAAAGTGCATTTCGGCAAATTTCTCTGGATCTAGATGAGATATTGAAACAAACTCGGATTCAAATGAAAGTTAAGACCGTTCCCGATATTTAAGAACCAGAATTGGTAGCATTAATCCATAATTTCTAACCTATATAATCAATCTAAAAAACGAGAAATTTCGTGCGAATGTGCCCCATGGGTGGGGCAGTTTCGCACACGTGTGGGGCACATTCGTACACATGCAAAAAAGTATACAATAATTATTTTTACAAACTAAAAGTTTATGGAACTTTAAAGTAAGATAATTAAACGAAATATTTGGCACTTTAACATATTTTTCCACTAAATTGAAGATTTTCTTACAAAAAGAAAACAGCTTCAGAAAATATTGAACATCTAATTTTTTGATGAGGAAAAAATTGTAGTAATGAAGAGTATATTGCACATTGACATACTTCACATAATATAATTAGTTTGAAAAAGTCTAACCAATATTTTAACTGTCAGGTTTTATTCGAAAAGAAAAGTGAACCAACAGCTCGCATATTAACACTTGAAACTGACGGTTGCGGAACTTTTAATACGATATTTTCTTTTTGTATGAATGTTGAATCATTACTTACTGGGAAAATAAAAGATTTGTCATTAATTTTAAAGTTTTTCATCATTAACTTTAAAAAGCATAATTTAATTCAAAAATTTTCTACTTGACCAACATAACAAAATTTTTTTTAGTAGCAAATTCTACTAGAATAAAATCACTTAAGTCCAAGTCAATTGGTATTAAATAATTATGCGGCTGCTGAATGCTGCACCCCTGAAGAAGTCGTTGCAGTGATTGCATACTTTAATTACTTTAATTATTAAATTTATTTTTGTACTTGAATGATTTATTTTAGTATTAAGTTGCTTTAAGCCCTTGTACAGAGGGGAATTTCAAAATTCTCAAATTTAATTGACAGTATTTGCAAAAATGATATCTATCCTTAAAACTAAAGCTTTCTTTAAGGTGTTATTTTCTATTATCACCGAGTTTTGTAACAATTACAATAAAAAACAATTAAGCTTCAAGTTATTAAATATACTGCACTTATAAACATATAAATCACTTTCATAATCAAAAATGGGAAGGATGAGGAACATTCGCACTGTCCGAATGTGCCCCATCTTTTGGTGTACGAATGTGCCCCATCTACCAGTTCAAGCTTACCACGTCCCAACAAGATATTTATAATTTAAGCAGGGAAATAAAACCTTTCTAGAAACTTACTTTAGTAGAGCCTCTACTGAATAAAATTCTGAATGTCCACTTGAGAGTTATTTTTGATTGATATTTACGCCAACAAAATGACAAGAAAATTTACTTTGCTGCTTCTAACGCTAGCAAATTTCTAGTAAGTACACAACAAAATGGCTCAGGGCTTTGAAAATTCATGCAGGAGTTGGTAGTCATGCTTCCATTTACTGGTATTTTTTTCAGATTTTTGAATTAATAATTACTAGGGGAAATACCGTCTGTCCGAATGTGCCTCATGTGCGAAATAGCCCCACTCTCCCCTACACCATAGTAAAACTGTTTCGTTGTGTGTCGATTTTTGACTTATGATCAAAGCAATTTAAGTTAAGTCGCTTAGTTTAATAAATAAGTGGAATTTTTAAAAAATGACACTGTAAATCGCCGTTTTTTTTATAAGCAAGTTGTACTTTGCCCTTAATTGTTTTAAATATATTTGGTCTTGAAAGTTAAATGAAATTCCCTATTTTCTTATTTATGCTATATAGTGAAAAATATTTTGAAAACCTACTGAATTTTTACAGTCGAGTAGATGTTTCAAGCCTATTTAATTTATATTTGGCATGTTCTTTAGGAGTAGTTGTAATACACAAGTAGTTATAATTTATTCAGCTGAGAATCTTTTAAACCTATCAACAGATGTAAAAAAGTACTTTAAAGTTAAACAACCAAATTTTGTATTTAAAATAAGGTTTGAAATAACTTTCCTAACATCCAGGAATAGCACTTATCTCACAGGACAAAACAGACCGTCACAACACTATTCAAAACAATCTGCATGCTCCTAAATTACACGACGTATAAGCCCATCCCACTAAAATCCCACCAAAAAAAGAACAATAAAAGAGATATTTTCCTATTTTCATTCCCATAAACCCACTCCTTTCTTTTCCGCGTTTCCTGTCCACTCGTTGCCATTAAACCGCACAATGATCGCGAATAACACTATTTTTACCGTCATTTAGCTTTCGAGGAGTGGCATCAGTGAAGAAAGCTCACGGATGGGAGATCGCTGTGGTGCTACTAGGTTGGGCGAGGAAATGGAATGTGTTTTCCGTTATCCTATCTGATGCCCGAAGGTCTCAATTTGGATCGGATTCACAGGTGTTTGATGCTGCTGACCGTAGATTATGCACGATGGCGCGCGACGCTTGGCTGGTTTGGGTGTAATTCCGTATATTTAGCCGATTTTAAAGGGATATCCGCTCTGTTGTTTTATTTTGTTCGATTGCTCAGAATTAGGGACATATACGGGTTCGTGCAACAAGTGCCCTAAGCATATTGTTGGGGGGGGAGGCAGAAAATTTGGGAGTGGTTAAATTTACAGCACGTGGAATGGACAGTTTCCAATGTATGTACTCTGTTTTTTAACCAATTGAGGGTACTTGGATTAACCTAAGATGTACCCACTTAAGCGTTAGGGCACCTGTGAACCAGAGCCACGTGGATTTTTGAAATTGAAAATTTGATTGCTTATTACTTTTTTTTCTTGAAAATGGTATTGTGTAATAAGTGTGGTTTTTATTCCTTTTGTCAAACTGATTATTCAATCCTAAAACAGAGCAAATACGGTCTTGATCAGAATAAGTCTGTCAAAGGTTGTTTTCATATAATGTATCTAGACAAAACTTGATATTCTTTTTACTCTTAAAAATATTATTACTCTTAGTATTTAATTAATAATATAATACTCTCTTAATAATTACTCTTAATATTACTCTTAAAATTTTTTCTTACATTTTCATGATGATATTCGTTGTCAAATTCTACATAAAAGCAATATTTTGAGGCACTAAATTGGTAGGTATTATTGCCGAAATCAGACCATGAAATTTTCTTGAAATAAAAATTTCAAATATTTTTAAATTTTCGAGTTATGATATGTATACTACTAAACTAGTTACAGTTAACAGTTCTAGTTACAGTTAACAAAAAAAGGGGGGAATTTGTGAATCTTAAAAACAAATTCACTCGCAAATAGCAATCGAAGACCACTGAAGCGTGAAGAATTTTTGAGTAAGTAGGATAATGCTTTTTTTATAGCATATTCTAATATCAAAGATATTTTACGAGTTCATTTACATCAAAATCGTTCTTAATAAAATCAAGTTCTTCATCAGTCATTTATTTTGATATACTTATTAGTGATCTAGACTGTTTCATTTAAATTTTCAAAGTTGTATACTAGGTGCTGTGCCTCTTACCTCAAAAAAGGATTTTTCCTATAAAATGTAGATTTTTTTAAATATAAAAATGAATAAAAGTACTCTGTGATTTCTTTGCTTTTTGAATAGGTTTAAATTTATGTAAACCATCAGGTTTTCACTGCCGGTGTCAATTAAGTTCATAAAATTTTCCGGGCTTTCTATAAGTTAGCCATCGAAGTTCATCATGCTCTGTTTTGACCTTCCAGACTGCGATCGCTGCAATCACGTTTTTTAACTTTTAAACTTTTTCATTTCACTGATGAAGTCTTCCACAGAGAACGACGAAACGTCTGAATCTTATCAAGATGGAACACGGCTTTATTTCCCGGAAAGTTTCATGAACTTTAGGTTTATAAACTTAATTAATAAACACATTATAAATCTAAAATAAAGTTATTTGAAGGAAACGAGGTTTGTGGATACAAATTAAGAATTTTCGTTTAATCAAATTTTAACATTTCACTCTTTCTAAATCTATAAAGTCTAAAAAAGTAATGGAATAAGATACAAGATTTTTTATTTACTTGAATAGGTTCAATTATGTGTAAAGTGCATTTTTTAATATAAAAAAGGACTTTATATTAGCATTAGGATAATACTTTGTAGTTCCTTGGTATTTTGTTTGTTTGAAGAAACTAGAGAAAATATATTAGGGACTTTGTGATCTATTATTCAAAGTTCATAAATATTTTCTAAACTGTAGATTTTTCATCTAGTATATATCACATCACCACATAGTCATTTTCAGAAGTGTGAAGTGATCCATACTTTTATCTGAATTAGTCTTTAAATTATAACATCTATGTTTAGAAGTTATAGAAGCAAAATTAATAGCTTCTATTGTCCTTTTAATAAAATTTTTTATACTACAGATTTTAATTTAACACTTGCATCCTTAAAACAAGAAATATACAGTCAAATTTTAAAACGTATCAAATTAAAAAAAAATTTTTTGGTACTTACGTATTATTCCGTCGACTATGCCGTTGAATCAAAAGAGCATTAATAAATCTCATATACACTGGACATTGAATCTGACGGTCGTTGAATAGTCGACAGGATAACACGAAAGTGCCAAATTATCTAAAATCGAATGCAACAAAGTATGAAATGACAAAACATTCAAACCATATTTATAAATTTAATTTTACGTTTTCTTACCTTGTAGAGAGTGAGTTCTTGACTTAATATCAGGCTAAAAAACTTGGCTTTTATAAGGATAGAAATGAGATGACAGCAAATAGATTTAAAGTGATGATCATAGTTAGCAATAAACACATTGTTGATTTCATAGTTCTTTTTAAAATCCATCAGCAAGTGAAGCTAGAATACACACACATGGAAGTGACCAAAATATGATCTGATAACATTAGGTAAAGTTACAGCTACTTGTTATTTCCATGTGGTTTGCTGCTAGCTCTAAGGCCAAGAGTTAAAGTCCTCCGTATCTCATTACTTTACATTACATTTATAACTCAAGTTCTTAAATGAAGAAACAATGAATTTGTGTGATTTGCAACTCTGGATTTGAGTTGCAAAGTAACTTTGCAACTCGACCAGATTATCTTATCATCTGGTTTGAACTGTAATAAGAGGAGAAAAATTTTTTTTCTTCACCTTCAATACCACTTCCAAATGAATATTTGAATTTGTTTGCGCATTGTAAAATTTACACTCTATTACTGTTACCCTACCTCACTTACATTATTTAAATTCAATTTTTATTGTTCAATTGTTGGTCAGTAAACATGAAACATTTGATTTATATTTCATCACTTCTCAGATAAAGACAGCCGATTATATTTATGTATAGTAGAAATACTTCACATTTTAAAAACTAAAAAGAATTAAATAAGGTTAGAAAAAATAATGAATAAAGGTTTTATATATTTTTTAAGAATACCGAAAAGAACTTAAATAAGATTGGTCTACTCTAGTGAGTCCGTACTACAATTTAAAGGATCTCACACATACAATCAAACTTGGTTGTCAATTTGGTTGATATTTCTGGTTGATGATTTGGTCATCAACTTCATATTCTTGGTGGGCGAAGCTTAATAGGAACATGTCAATAAGAAAATTAAAAAACCCTAAGAGTTAAAAATTAATAGTAATATTTTAAAATGCAAAAAAATGAATAAATAAAAGAAAATATATTTGTGAATGTGAAAAAATATATTGGTGAGATATGTGTAATATTAAAACTGATTAACAAAGAATTACTGCGCGCAAAATATCAAAAATATTCATTCGATCATTTTAAGTTTAAATTTACAATTTGGTCAACGAATTCTTTAACCTGTTTCGCAACCAAGTTGATCTTCGGTGGGAGCCTTAAAATATAATTATTTATTAGTGAATAGATAATTTATTTCATGTTTCTATAGTGTGATATCAATATGCCAACTAAAAAATATGAGAATTAAAATAGGGGTTGTTCTAGCTTGTTTGTTGTTGGATTTTTGTCGAGTTTTTGTTTTGTAGATTATCTGGTGAGTGATTTTTTTCACTTCAGTTTCTTTAACTCTTATTTTTAATCAATAATAAATTTTAACATTTCACCTTTGATTCATTATTTCCTCTAAAGAAATCTCAAAAGCTTAAAACATCTTCAGAGAGAGAGATATCACACTCGTAAACAAATGAAATCTTCCATAACAAAAACTCCGTCATTGATTTGCTCTATTTTCCCCCAAAGGTCAGTTTGGCAGTTTTTACTACCAACGAAGTTTGTTTTTCTGCATTTAAGAGGATTACTTTTGCTAATTTTACCTCTCTTACACTTGACATGTTGGCGTGCATTGGGGTTAAGTACCATGTTTTAGAGATAAACCCTATCTGCTGCCATAAACTTTAATTATGAGCAAGGATGGGTTTGAGCATGACCAAGCGACAGCTTTTTTTTGGTTTCAGAGTTTTTATGTATAACGCAAGAATAGGGAAGACAACACTTGTGAAAATTCAAGGTTTCAACTATTTGATGGGGTTATAAAACGCACTTTTTCAAATTTTTAGATTTTTTATCATTAGTTTTTTTAATTTTCATAAATTACCCTTGCTGGAATCGGAGGTGTGGCCTACGTGACGTCATATACGGTTTCGTTCTATATACGGTTTGGACTAAAAAATAACTTACATCATTTTACTCGTTGTTGCAAAGTTGGGTAGTTTAAGGCAAATGGTAAATTAAAACCTTCAATTTTGAAATTTTTAAATAATAAATTAAATGTTATAAGAACACAAATATAAAATGGGTTCCACCTAAAACCCTCAGTTCTAGACTGGTGTCGCATGTTTTATTATTTTTTGTAACCAATTTCCAAAAGGGGTGACACCGAGAGCTTCCGCCCCGGATGACACCCAGGCTAGCTACGCCACTGAACAAAGATAAAGTGTGAAAAAAGAGGAGCATGTCAGATTTTTGAATTGTGGTAGTTTAATACCTTTAACCTCTAGGTCTAGCGGATCCAGGCTAGGGGCTTTAGCCACCCCAAATGAAAAGTTTTACACTACATAGTAAGTTAAGTTATGCACCAAAATGAGTTAAATCCCTGTTATTTTAAGGTCAAAATTTCAAAAATTTTCTTGGGGAGGACCCCCAGACCCCTTTGGTACTTGAAACTCTATTATTGCAACTGTACTTCATACTAAGTTTGTCAAAAAGCAAAACTTCAACCATAAAATCTATATCCAAAATTCGGATGAAGCGTACCAAAGCGAGTTTAAAAAGTGTTTTTTTATTTAAATTTCCAAAAAATTTTCCACAGACCCCCTGTTAGTAGTTGGAGCAGCAAAATTCATTACCTTTTCCGTATTAAGATCATCAAGAAGATTCAATAAGTGTAAACTCACAACTCTCAAGCGTCACCTCCAACCATGGACCGGTTTCGTCCTATGAGTGAGGACTAATGAGGAGGGTGAGTGGAGGACTAATCAATGGTCACCACTTTTCAGTTATAGTCGGTTAGACTAGTACTTGCCCTCCGCTCTCTTGCGTTACCATCCTATAACGTGCTGATGAGTCCTAACAAGGACGAAACCGGTCCACGGTTGGAGGCGACGCTTGATAGTTGTGAGTTTACACTTATTGTCCGCTTAACCAGCAATAATTGGTGAAATACTCATTTCAAGATTCAATTGGTTTAAGAAAATTCTTAGCCCCCCAAAAAAACCATATCCTGGAATCGCTCTTGTCGTTTACGTACAGTTCCTCAGATTAAGTAACTCTTTTATTTTGTTGAATATTTGGATCACACTTTATAGTTATTTTTTTTGTTGAAATACTAATTTAGTTTAATTTCAATGAAAAACATTTATTATTATTTCTCTTTACCCTCCTTCATTCCTTCTAAAAAGAAAGGAATGGTTTCTGTAGATTGTCTTTTTGTGCTGCCATCTAAACGAAACTTTCTGCTTTAACCATCTTCCATCACTCCCAGTTGCCAGGAGGAGAAAGTAAATTATAAAAAGCATTTATAGTGAAGAATTGAAACAAGAGGAATATATTTTAAGCAGTTATTGACAAAGACAGTTTAACCATTCTTAACATTAAATATTTTAAATTTTAATTCATTTTCATCTCATCGTAAAATTTATTTTTAATTACTTTTACCAGTTTTTGTAGCTACATCAAATCATTTTAATCATTAACTTTACACCCAGAAGACTTATTAAAAAACTGCATTATTTATAGGAACTTTCAAATTTATTTTACCAGATTGCAGAAAATGAATTTCATTTCAATATAAAAGAATATTTTTTGTTTTTTTTTAATTTTAAGGTTTTAATTTTGATCTTAGCAACTTAATTACCCATTGAATTAATTTTCTTATTATAAAGTGGATACTCGAACTTTTTCACCATGAGATACTTTTTATCTATGAAATAAATTAATATTTCATAACTACTTAAAGTATGGCCGATTATTTATAGTGTAGTAAATTCAAGCAAATGTAGTTAATTCCCTTTACTTTAATTTTAATATGTGAGCTAAAAGTGAAACTTGTGTGCTTACTTCTTTTTTTTGACATTTCTTTTAACTTTTTCGACTTCTCTGAAAACATGAACAAGTCTGATTTAATTAGTTTTATTATTTTTTAAATAGTTTAGATTTGCTAATTTAAATTTGGGTTTATTTTAATTCATATAAGGGATTCCCTAAAAATTATATCAAAATATTTTCAATTGTCTGGAAACAGCTGAAATTTTGGGAACACATTTTAAATATTTTAAAGTTCCAATTTTTTATTTATTTTTCTGTTTTACTGTAATATTTACAAAAATGAGTCTGAACGAAATAAGTAAGCAAATCTATCAAAAAGAAACGAAGAATTTAATGGATTTTTAAATTTTTTTACTATATCAATTTTAATCTCCTTACTTTTATGAAAAAGAGTGTTCATTTTTAAGTGTAGGATGCAACAAACCACGTATTTTTTATCTCTTTTAGTCTTTTTTGGAACACCTTTCATAGGCAATAGGAAGGTTGCGGTATCAAAAATTCTCCAATATAACCCCGCCTTTTTTATTCTCTTAAAGAGATCTTTTTCAATTTAACTGTAACTGAGAGATAAACTGTTCTACACTATATATCATTCGCGTCACATCCTTCAAAAATGTCTTCCACAAAAATTTCATTCAGTTAGGGGACATCCATAAATTACGTGAGGTGTTTTTTCCAAAATCTGGACCCCCATCTCTCCTTGGTGAGATTTTGCTGGACCCCCCTCCCCCAAGTGAGATTTATCTACAACCTTTAAAAACAATTTTCTATCCTATTCATTTGCATTTTGTGCTTCGTAGAACCTAAAACTTTTCCATTATTAATGCTATTGGGGAAAAGGACATTATTCCGCCTAAAAATCACCATAGTATCTTATCTGTGGGTATTATTCCTTTTTCATACTTAAGAAAATCGTATAATTTCTAACTTAAAAAGTTGACGTGATATTTTAATCGACCCCCCCCTCCCCCCTTGGTGAGATTTTTCCAAACCCCTCCCCCCTTTTTGACCTCACGTAATTTTTGGATGTCCCCTTACTATGAACGTTATAATAACTAAAGGATCTTGAATATGTGAAGTTATTTAAAAATCACTCTGTTTATAATTTTGTGGCATTTTATTCATCTAGCAAATTTAGTTTTTCCTTTTAAAAGAGAAAGTTAATTTTTGTTAAAGTGTAAATGAAACTTGTAAAAAAGAGTGGAAAAGAGTTTTTAATTAAATGATGTCAATTGTGTTAGCATATTAAAAGAAAGCAATAATAAACTTATATATTTTATTGGAAACACAGAAAATAAAAATGTCAAATGCTTTTTACAGAATCATATAACTTATATTAATGGATCAATGCTACAAAATATTACTTAGTTAATGAGCCAGTCAGAGAAGTATAACCTAACCACCAATTGAAATGAGTTTTACCGCGATTGTAAAATAACCAGAAATAGTTCAATATCATGTTTTTTCATTAGTCTTGAAACTAGACCATTGTAAAATGCATTTTCATAACCCATTTAGAAATAATATAATGTAATATTTTATACTGATATCGACAACATTTAAAAAAAATAATTTTTTTGAGGGGACAAAAAGGAAAACTAAAATGCATATTTGAATAAAAAATGAAATTTGTTAAAACTGTATTTAAAAGGTTTTTTAAGAGTTAGGGTAATCATTTAAAATTCTTGCACAGGCTGATAAAACCTCGATTAAAATTTCAACTTATTAATGTTGAAATTGTACCCATGAATGTTAACATTGAAAGTTTATTTTATTGTCAATGTGCTCTAACTATGAGGGTGAAATGATTTTATCTGGAATATTGTTTTAAGAAAACTTAAGTTTAAATTTCGTGAAAATGAAAATGGTATACACATTTATGTTGCAGTACCAACATCTGAACTCATTGAGTAGTGTACCGAAATGCGAGCTTATTTGAAAGGAGAGGATGTCTATGCAAATTTTATTAAAACTATTTTTTGTAATCTAGCATTAATTTTACTTTAAAATTCATTTAGAAAAGAAACATGCAAAAATATGTAAAATTTAAAGTGAAAAGAAAGGATTTTGGCGTTTTGCGCTTTTATATAATACACTTCAACTGCTGTTGCCATCATTGAGGAAAATATGAGTTTAACCATCGAATGCCTAATACAAGAAATAACTATGGAAAAAAAAGGGTTTTCCTTATTCATGAAGTTTGAGGCTAAATAAAATAAAAATTCCAAACAAAATTAAGTTTTGGTTGAAAATTTAAAAAATAAATTTAATTGCATTGTTTGTCTGCCTCAAGTTGAGCTCTGGCGTCGCTAGTTCACATGAGCGATCATAAGGATTTTTTTTAAATTTTTGTTTTTATGATCTAAGAACACTTTTAGTCATTTACTTAAGTCATAAAAATATAAATTTATGATTTTTCATGATCGTGATCTCGAAATTTACGATTTATCATTCGGAAACATACCACAGCTCCTGTGAACTAGCCACAGCTAGAGAGCCTGTATACGAGAGAGAGGCGACAACCCGGTATAGCGCGCTGATTGGTCAACAGGGTTTTCTGTTCACCGCAGGTTTCCCTCCATAGGGGATTAGCATTGGAGCGAGACAAGCGGCATGATACAGTTTGGACAGAATTGGAGATTTGGACAGTTTTAACGGCGCTCAGGAATGCGCAGAGACGCTTTTAAACGCTCTCTCTAGTATACAGGCTCTCTAGCCACAGCCAGGGCTCAACTTGAGGATGACAAACAATACTTAAACTTTATAAGTTATACCGCCTGAAGGTGCATTCACATTGCTGCAATAACTAAACAACATGTATTAATTATTATTAATGTAGATGTAAACATGTAAAATTGAAGCTATACTTATGGTTGCATATTTGCAGAGGGTTAAATACATTGGCACATAGACACCCCATCCCTCCAATAAGATCACATTTCGACAGCTCAGATGTTGGTACTTCACCATTAACGCCCACACACTTCCTCCCTATACGACTGGGAACGAAGTGAAAGCGTGGCTTCACTGCACAATACTAAACTGAGAGAAACGCTTCATACAATAAGAACACGAGAAGATGAATCCATTACATTCAAGCTCTTCAGTTTGTTACATCATTCAGATTGTGTCCGCAACGATGGCGAAGGTCATCCAGGGGGGAGGGGACAGAGCAGCCTTTTACCACCAACCCTTGCTGTTGGCGTTGTAGTTGTTGTTGTATCTGGACCCCTTCATTCCAACATTGTTGATTCGCGGACTCTGTCCTCCTTTGTAGTTACCGTACGACCCTCTCGTTCCTGATCCTCCAGTTCCTGACGCCCCACCATACGACCCTCCAGTTCCTGACGACCCAGGATACCTGTTGAACGTGTTACTACTTCCACTGCCCCACGACCCTTTCTGAGAAGTAGAGCCCGGAAGAGAATTGACGTTCCCCCCCCCGTAGCCACCGCTCCACCCTTTCTGACCTCCGTAGGAACCACCCCCGTATCCAGATCCGTATATCTGATTTCCCAATCCCGTAGTGGCGTATCCTGGCTGACTCGTGTACCCTCCGCCGTAGTTGATGCTGCCGTATCCGTACCCTGGATTGCTTCCCTGACTGCCCCAGTACCCTCCCGCCGACCCCATGGAACCTCCGTATCCCTTATCCCCTAGGTAGCTTCCGTATCCTTGCTGGTTGAATCCGCCTACGGAAGGACTTATCTGGTTGCCGCCGTCGTACCACCCGCTCCCGTAGCTCGACCCCTGTTGCCCCACGTAAGGGTACATTCCTCCCCCCTGCTGTCCGAACGCGCTTCCCTTGTAGTTGCCACTTCCGTACCCCCCAGACCACTGGTTACCCATTCCACCACTCCATCCGGTTCCCCCAGAACTCCATCCCTTGTTGTTACCGTAACTAGGTTGGCTCCCAACAACACCTTGTTGTCCTAGGTATCCTCCTTGCTGTCCAAGGTATCCTCCTTGATGTCCTAGGTATCCACCTTGCTGCCCAAGGTATCCGCCGCCTTGCTGTCCAACGTATCCACCCTGTTGTCCTAGGTATCCGCTGCCTCCGTAGCTGCCCTGGTTGTATCCGCCTTGGTTGGCGACGCTACCTCCTTGTTGGTAGCCACTCCTGTTGGGGTAGTATCCTTGTCTCTGGTTGTATCCTCCTCCTTGGTTAGAGGTGCCACTGGACCACCCTCCTTTGCTGTTGCCACCGGTCGGGTAGTAAGTTTGCGTGCCGTAGGTGGGGCGCTGCCACCCCGTGGCTTCTCTGACGAGGTCCTTGGTGCCGGATGTGACGACTGTGCCTGATGACGTCACTTCCTCTCCCCGATCGCCTTTGCTGCCGGATACTGCGGCCGCCGATTGTGCTGAGAAGAGGCCGACTAGAGATATGAAGACGATTCCCTGAAAAAGAAAAAACAGCTTTAAGACTAATATAACATGTTGTCATTTTAATATCAAACACCACTATTTCTGAAAATAAGAGTTCTTCACCAGTACCCCTGGTTAGAGGATTGTGTGAGAAAACTCTAGCTCTCAAGCGTCGCCTCCAGCCATGGACCTGTTTCGTCCTTGTTAGGACTCATCATCACGGCATAGGAAAGCAATGCAAGAGCTTTCTGTTCATACCTTGCCTTTCGGGAATTAAATCTGTTCTTAGGAATGGACAGTTCATTCCGGCAGATAGTGGAGGACTAATCAATGGTCACCACTTTTTCCTATATAGTCGGCTAGACTAAAAGCTCTCCCTCCGCTCTCTTGCGTTGCCTTCCTATGCCGTGCTGATGAGTCCTAACAAGGACGAAACCGGTCCATGGCTGGAGACGACACTTGAGAGCTGGAGTTTTCTCACCACTATTTCTATTCTGCAAACTTCGAAAATCCCGATAATTGGACGGCCAGACACCAATCGAGTGTCGTTGGAGGAGCTCATTTGATTGGTTTTGATCGTTCCAGCTCGATGATGTCAAAATGCTGGACCAATCAAACGAGCTTCTCCTCTCGCAATTCCGAATCTTCCCGAAGACGGTGTTATTTGATTCTAAGATGGCGAAAGATGTTTCGCCTGATGTGGAATTGCCATATTACCCCTAAACCCCGTACTAGGGTGTATCGAAAAAAACTTCTTTTATTTTGATGATACATTAGTGCTGAAAAGTTGTCTAAGGTGGTAGGTGGCAGAGAGTACCTGTGAATTTTTTTTTCAGAATGAGGTATTTGCATGAGTGAGGGATTTGCTTGATTTTATACTTTTTTGATACATTATGGTTTAAAACTCCTAAATTTCTGATTTTTAAGTTCAAAAATGTGTTTTAAATAATTTAAAATTCAATTTTAATTTTGCCAAAACGTCAGAAAAGTCACGTTATCAGAAAACTGGCTCCTATTGGATGTGACATCACAGCGCATGAAAACCATTGTGTTAACTGTTTTCACGTGATCAAAAAACGGGCTTCTATTGGATGTGACCTCACAGTGCATGATTTGTGATTCGAAAGTGTTTTCGCGCCCAAACAAAAAATGAAATTTCAAAAATTTATATCTCAGAAACTAGGCTACGAAAATACTTGATCTAAACGTCATTCTTCATGTTTTTTTACCTACTATTTTAATAAAATTTTTAATCTCAAAACGTGAGAATACCTCATTTTCGGATATCTTTAGGTGTCAACTTTGCTCTAAAGGTTCCTCATGTTATCCTATGGAGCGCGCAAGTCGAAAAGGCCGAAAGTTGGTTTTTCGCCCCTCTCATTCCTACTCTAATCACACGACGACGAATGTCTTCACTCGAGTTTGCGACCCAACAAAATTTTAATAACAGCCTAATTCTCTATATTATGTTGATTGTGGGCTCAAATTTGAACGGTGAAAGACGCGATTTCCTCGTTTAAATTTGAGCCCACAATCCAAAGGTCAGCAAAACTTTTCATTGAAATAAGGAAGCCGGAACAGATTCATAAACATTTAGAGCCATTATTTTGAACTTAGGACTAAGCCGACAGTTGTATTTTTTGATTGCTCTGATTTTTTTATATGTTGAAGTAGACCATAAGATATGAATATTGTGCAATTTACAGCACCCCAAAAAAATTTTTCCCTTCCCCCTAGAAATTCTTGAAGTTCAAGGTAATTTTATGAGCAGAAATATGTTAGTGTGTTTTCGGTTCTGTATCTCTTGAAAGCAACGATGTTCCGAAAATATGTTTGCATATTTTGTTAGCATACATATATACAGGGTGTCTCAAAAGGTCTAGTACAAACTTGGAGGGATTATAGTACTCATCAAGACGAACAAGAATTGGTACAGAAAGGGGGGTCGCAAATGAGTTTCAAGGGGTGAAACCCCGGGGTGAAAATCAGCAATAAAACTTGCATATTTGTGCAGAAACCGATACAATTGTTCGATTCTGGAATTTATTACATTCAACCAATTCCAATACTTTGTATAAAAGTACTATGAAAATGTTAATTTCATTAAAAAACAGACCAATAAATGCAACAGGCATGCGTTGTAGGTAGATAGACTGCAAAAGAAAATGTCAAGACGAAAACATTTTAAGACTAGAGTCTAGTTGGTTGGTTGGTTGTTTTTAGTTTTATGGCACAAGGAACAAGAGTCTGACCAAGGAACAATTTTAACTTTAATCTACCTATAACGCATGCCTGTTGCATTTATTGGTCTGTTTTTTAATGAAATTAACACTTTCATAATACTTTTATACAAAGTATTGGAATTGGTTGAGTGTAATAAATGCCGGAATCGAACAATTGTATCTGTTTTTGAAGTTTTTTTGCTGATTTTCACCCCGGGGTTTCACCCCTTAAAACTCATTTGCGACCCCCTCTTCTATACCAATTCTTGTTCGTCTTGATGAGTACTATCATCCCTCCAAGTTTGTACTAGACCTTTTGAGACACCCTGTATACGGCGCAAGTTCAGAGGTGCGGATGCTTGGCGAATTTTGGCTGTTTAGCGGCACATTTAGAAGCCAAATCATTCACTTAACATTAGTTAGGGTTACGATATTAGTCATCTTTACCGCTAAAAACTTGGCGCATCCGCACCTCTGAACTTGCGCCCATCATATATACATCATCATAAAAATTCGAACGTTTCCGTGGGCGGTCTATCTTCTCCCTTTTTATGCAGCGACAAAAAAGGCACAAAATACAGTTCTTGCCCACTTTTAAACCTCATTATTCTGAAAGAGCAATGATACCCCTATATTTTTTCCCCTCTCCATGGTAGTTTACTATTTTGAAAACCTTTAATTGCACAACAAATTACTGGGGTAGTGATGCTGCTGGCAATTATATCCGGTTAAAAGTGCAAAATTTTAAAAAAGTGTCATTTCCAACTAAGCATATCTCAAAACAGCATCGCGCTAATTAAATATCTGATTGTCTCATCTTGTAGCTAAGTAGGTCTGCTAACCAATGGGAAAGAAAAAACAGTTTACCACCGTTTTAATGAAAAAGGAAGGAAAAATCCTAGGAATGAAAAGAAAACCCCTATTGCATGATGCATGAGAATCCATTTCCTATGCTTTGAGCTGTTATTAAAAAAGAATATGACGAGGAAATTTCGATGACGGGTAATCCTTTGACGAAAATATTTATCAGAAAACGCAAATACTTATTATCCTTTAAAAGCTTTCATTATACCATCTTCATCATTTTAAAAGCTAGAACATCTATTAAAACAAATGCTATTCATTATGAAAATGTTTCAACTAGCTTTAAATTCAAAGGACAAATATAAAAGTATTTTTTCAAACCATCTCTCAAACTAGTGATGGGCAGGTATCGATACCAAATACTTAAGTACTCGATACCTATAGGTATCGAGTGTATTCGATACCCACAAAAGTATCGATACTTTATTGACATATTTCGTTTTAAATTTTTCAATAAAGTAATCTTTATAATACCTACTGTATATCAAACGCAGCCTGTTTCCGTTTTCATTTTGCAACGCTCAAACTCAAGTCGTTATCATCCGCGAGAGAAATTTGACGCGGCTAAGTTTTTCCCCCGCCAAATCCTTCGCCTCTATCCACCTCCAGGCCCGTAGCTACGGGGCTTTTTGATGGATCGCTTTCAGTTTTTTGAATATTAGTCTGATTATGGATAGGCCCTAAAAAAAATTTTCCCTTCAGGTTCATTTCCGGACATTGAAAAAAAGTACTCGATACCTAAAAAGTACTCGATACCTATAAGTATTCGATACCAAAGTATTCGATACCTATAAGTATTCGATACCAAAGTATTCGATACCTAAAATTATCGATTTTGCCCATCACTATCTCAAACGCACAATCACAAATCATTGCAATATAAACATTCCGAAAACTTCAAGCAATAATATACAGAATTTAAATGTTAAATAAACACAATTTAATAAAAAAGTCGACAATTTGAATAAAAGGTATATACGCAACATTATAATATGCTCCATTTATCAGAGTTAACGTTATGCGACGAAATTGAATGGGGCTTAGTTGTATTCGGTTTTTGCAGCAGCAGTAGTCTGTTATGGTGCCGGGATATAGAGATCCCCAACAAAGCTCCCCTTCCCACGCTCTACCCACCTGTGGATTCATCTCCGTTGCCATGACAACGATCCCAGGTAGCTAAATCCGAGCGAACCGATTCGTTTAATATACAGTCGATGCGGGAATCGTAAGGAAGAGTCATTGCGTAATAGGACTGTGATACTGACCGATGGGAAGATATAGGACTGATTTTTGAGACGAAATTGCATGACACATGTTGTAGATATTGCACTAATATCAATTTTAGATATACAAAAGCAATCAAGGAATGAACTTTTAAGCCAAATATAGTATATAACAAATATAGTACAAAATGTTTTGTTAAAATGTACTTTTGAAGTACTTTCCATATTAAATATATTAAAAAACAGATAAAAGTATTATAAAAACAGTTCAATTCCGTTAACATTTCCGCTAAATATCGCCAATCACTTTTGAACGCCATATATTCAAATATCGACAATTTTTTTCTGATTTTTAATGATAAACTGAACAGTTACTGTTCAGTGAGATCGAGCTGGGTTTTGTTATAACTGCGAAGCAATCTAAATAGGTCCTTTGTCAGCAGTTACGGGGTTCTGTGAGCGATAGTGAGCAGGGAGCGGTAGCTCCCTAGTTATTAAAATTAACGAATATTACAATTAACGAACAGTTGATAAAATGCTTTAAACAATTTGTTACTTTAAGTGTATTATGAAACTGAAAACCCCGTGTGTTCTCCTCAAATTAATTAATTTAATCAAATTATTAATATTACTCGACATTATTTATTAACATCTACAACATGCGTCATACAATAAAAATGTCGAATACAATAAAAAAGCGAAAAGTCGATTTTCAGTATCATTTTTTCCATGAAATAACAAATTGTTCACAACATTCATTAATGCTGCTTCGAAATACAAAAGATTATTTTTTAACAATAAAAAAATTTTTAACTTCAATATCAAATTCCTCTTTGACCCTTTATAGTTTATCTTTTTCTGGAAACTTACACACTTATTATATTCGATTGGAACTTCATTTTTAATTGATTTCGTAGACCTGAAATTGATATTAGTGTGTCTTAATATCAAAATCAATATTAAAAAAATCTTCTGCTTACAAATTTCAAACTTTTGAATAATACATTTTATTAAAATTTAATAATTTTTAAATTTGCTTCTAAATATTTTTTATAAAGAAAATATCAAAAACGTTTTAAATGCTTTTGCAATAACTAGAAATTTAAGCTAAATTAAATTTTTAGGGGGAAAGGATGGTTATGGTTATAGACAATTTGTTTTGGGGTCTCACTTCCTAGAACCTTATTTTCAAAGGAAATAAAAAAGTAGTAATATATCTTTAACGTAAAGAAAAGTGCAAATTGTATCCCTTTTAGCCAATCTTACCTTATAAGTTGCACTCAAAAACTATTTGCTTCTAAATAAAAACGCGTTGCTAAAACTACGACAGAAAATTAAATGGTTCAATTCCGTTAAAGGTCCCGCTAAATATAACCAAGTTTTTTTGGGATTCAAATATCGACACATTTTCCTGATTTTTATTAATAAACTAAACAGTTATTGATCTAACTAAACATTTTAATCTATTAGTTTGAAATTATATATTTCTACATTTGGGTGACCCAAAGAGCCTGACGGTATTTAGCGGGACCTTTAACGGAATTGAACCATTTAAATTTTTTACTTTAGAACATCACTTTATATTCATAACAACTTCATTTCGTTTGAAGCTCTAATACCCCTTATAATCTTATAAAACCACCTCTTCTAAATATTCCATAACCGAACAAAGAAATTCTACATAAAAGTTTTATCTACCAGGGTCCTTTATACTACATATAACAAATTACCTACACACTTAACTACAAACTGCAATAAATTTTCTTTAAAAGGGAATTATTAAATTTTTTTATTTAACTCAGATGAATTTATTTTTTCGTGATAAACATACAACTTTTATCTACACTGCTCACAACAATTAAAGGATATTGGTGGTTTTGGTTCATATTGGCAAGCAAATAAAAAATTTGCAGTGGTTCAAGCATTTTTCATAAACTTTGGGCCATTTCAAAGCTAAATCCATGCAGTTATCAAAATAAAAATTTTATTTTTACTTTTTTTTATCAAAATTGGAAAATGCACATTTTGCAATGTTAATGCACGTTAAGCAAAAAAACTGAAAAATCTATCAATACTTAATTGAAACCCCATTTCGCTTGGGGTATGCTTTCTCCTGACTTAAAACAACGTTGTGAGACTGTTTGCCACCAGGTTTGTTTGTTTATTTTTGAGGGGCTGGGGTGTTTTCTCCATTTTCCCCTTTTAGAGCATTTTTCAGCACCTGAGCTGTTTGGGAGATATTGGATGGTCAGAAATTGGTTTCTCAAGCATGTCCTAGACTTGTTCTATTGGATTCATGTCGAGAGAACGTGCTGGTTGATCCCTTTCTAGCGATTTCTTCATCCTGAAGAAAATCATTAACTAAGGTAGCACAATGTTTTCTGCAATTACCATCCCTGAAAGTTAAATTATCACCGATTTCTCCTGCATGAGGGGCAACCAGATGTGTAAGAATATTGATCTTATTATCCTGAACCACCAGAAACGGCTCCTTTACCGGTGGGGGGTCTTTATTCCATAGATAGAGATGGTGCTCTATTTCATCACTCCGCATCTTCAAATCTGACTTTTTCGTGAACAAAAAAGGAGTTATTTTGTGTTCCTTGTACCCACCAGACAAAAATTAGAAGTTATCAGGATGAACTGAGGGTCAGATTTGAAGATGTGGAGTGATGAAATAGAGCACCATCTCTATCTATGGAATAAAGACCCCCCACCGGTAAAGGAGCCGTTTCTGGTGGTTCAGGATAATAAGGTCAATATCCTTACACATCTGGTTGCCCCTCATGCAGGAGAAATCGGTGATAATTTAACTTTCAGGGATGGTAATTGCAGAAAACATTGTGCTACCTTAGTTAATGATTTTCTTCAGGATGGAGAAATCGCTAGAAAGGGATCGACCAGCACGTTCTTTTGACATGAATCCAATAGAACAAGTCTAGGACATGCTTGAGAAACCAATTTCTGACCATCCAATATCTCCCAAACAGCTCAGGTGCTGAAAAATGCTCTAAAAGGGGAAAATGGAGAAAACACCCCAGCCCCTCAAAAATAAACAAACAAACCTGGTGGAAAACAGTCCCACAACGTTGTTTTAAGTCAGGAGAAAGCATACCCCAAGCGAAATGGGGTTTCAATTAAGTATTGATAGATTTTTCAGTTTTTTTGCTTAACGTGCATTAACATTGCAAAATGTGCATTTTCCAATTTTGATAAAAAAAAGTAAAAATAAAATTTTTATTTTGATAACTGCATGGATTTAGCTTTGAAATGGCCCAAAGTTTATGAAAAATGCTTGAACCACTGCAAATTTTTTATTTGCTTGTCAATATGTACCAAAACCACCAATATCCTTTAATTGTTGTGAGCAGTGTATTTATTTCTCCGCCCAAGATCTTTGTCCAGTGTCTTTTTGTTAATATATATATACTTACTATATTTTTTCGATGTGTGTTAGTGTTTTTATCTTTCATTGAAATTGGGTTGTATTTAGGGTGGAGCCATATGAATAATGTATTTTTTGTGCTGTCCTTTTGCCAAATTACTTATTTTTGTATTTTCTATATTTATGTACTTAATTTTTCTCCTTTTTTCTTCTTTATTTATAAATGTTTCAAAATTAAATTTTTGTTTCACTTGGAAGGGCCAATTCGGCCCCTTTTTTTATTGAACAAAAACATTTAATGAACTACAAATAAAGAAAAAAAATCACAAGTTAATATAGTCACCTGGGATCTCTTGGTCCACACTCTAAAAACAATTGTATCAAAATTGAGTAAAAAAGTACTCAAAAAGGCTCAGATTCAAAAATACTCAAATTTGAATACATGAATATACTCATTTTCTGAAAATGTGCATACTCAAAAATGAAACATCTTGAGCTTGAACTCAAAAATGAGCTCATAATGTTTCATTGTTGAGTATGCACATTTCAGAATGAGTATATTCATGTATTCAAATTTGAGTATTTTTGGATCGAAGCCTTTTTGAGTACTTTTTTACTCAATTTTGATACAATCGTTTTAAGAGTGCATGTAGGTGACCGTAATTATGTATAACAAAAATTTAAAATAAAATATATTAGCAATATGCTTAGTGAGCAATATATGTTTTTTTCCTTTTATTGTTTCCTGTTAATGTTTATGTATTTTGTAAATGTTTCAGAGTATTATTATTATTATTATTATTATTATTATTATTATTATTATTATTATTATTATTATAAATTAAGGAGAGAAGCATTAAAATTGTCTACGATGCAATAAATATCCCATTCTGAAATGAGTATATCTTGACGTATAGTTTAAGTTTCACAAATTCATAAAAACTCAAACTATAACCGAAAAGGATAATTTATTAATGTTACCGTGTTTGGTCATTTTAGTGTACTATTTTTTTTAAATTTCGATTATATCTTCTCGTAAATATATATTTTTCTTTGAAATTGGCCGGTATTATTTGAAAGAAAAATATGTTCCTCTCTCAAGAAAATTCAGAAGAGTCTCTGCAATACCTTCCACTAGAAAGTGTTTAATTTTTTTAAATTAGAAGTAACAAAATATATCTTAAATACCTGAAGGGGGAAAGCAACAATTGGTATAACAATGATCTGGAATCGAAAATATTATCAATAATGCAATGAACACAACAGTAAACTTAAACAATGAATACTTAAATTGGGAATCAATCACAAATTGAAGTCATTGTTGCTCACAAACAAACCTCAGAATTTTAGATCTTCTGCCTCTACTTTAAAGCCATTTTTAGCTGAATGTTTATTCAGTTACTTTTCAGTTTCATAGTGTGAAAATTATTTTTCTTTGAAATTATACAGACAGGGTTTCAAAGGAAAATAAGCATTCACACTGCTTTTCTAGAAGATACAACAGAAGGTTTGATATAACTTGGGGACAAAAATACAGAAAACAGTAAGATTAATACCTTTTCAGTTTAATAGTGTTTTTAATTTATCTATGAACCAGATATCTAGATTAAGTAAGACAATTTTCGTTTCCTGATTTTTTGTGAGACTACATTGATGTTAGATCGCTCTACTTAAATGAACAAAATATGAATAACCCCTTAATTTAAGTTCTTGCAATAAAGTAGGATGTTTTATATTTAACATTGCTTTTTTAATAATTTTTCAAGTATACAATAAATAATCAATTTAAAATATAGATAATACAAAATTATTTGTGTTAATTTTTCCAGTTCTCTTAATTTTGTTTCGAATAATAATTAAATCATTCAATTTAAACATAAACTCTCAAATGTAGAAACCATTTTACAGGTTGCAAGCGGTTGCTTTAAATATTAGTTGGAAATTTACAACTTCAAATTTTTCTTATTTTCTTGATAAATTGCTAAATTTCAACCAAACGGAAATAGTTTTGACCATAACTAATGTATTATTGATAAGTTAATAATCTATATTCTAAGTCAGAATTTATTTGACAGGTATATTTCTTTTTATCATTGTTACTGAGATATTTTCTAGCCTTTTTCTAGGGTGAAAACATTTTCATTTTGCGCTTACAATGAGATTATGCAAGAATACAAAACAAAAAAGAAATAAACCTTGAAGTATAACATCTCGGAAATTATTTTAGCTTTTATGTTAATAAAATATTTAATTCGGACAATGGTCAGATAATTCAAACGAATAATCAGAGAAAAATTCAGTTTTTTTAATCATAAATTAGTCGGTCACTCTATCTGCTCTATGTATTAATTAGGATTCAAACAAACTAACTACATCCATAAATTACGTGAGGCGTTTTTTCCAAAATCTGGACCCCCTCCCCCCTTGGTGAGATTTACCTACAGATTTTTAAAAATAATTGGCAGTATCTTATCTGTGTGTATTCCTTTCTCATACTTAAAAAAAAGAAAGTCGTATAATTTCTAACTTCAAAAGTTGACGTGAGATTTTATCGACATCCCCTCCTCCTTAGTGAGATTTGGTGAGATTTTTCCAAACCCCTCCCCCCTTTTTGACCTCACGTAATTTATGGATGTCCCCTATACAAGACTTAAGAGTATAGCCTCTTAGTATAACATGTACTACTTATAAAATACTGAAACCTCAATACAAAAACAAAAAATGAAATCGCCTTAAATTTTTTTACTATGGAATTATCTTTTTTCTCCGTTAAATTCCGTTATTTGTCCCTTTAAATATCCCCAAAATATTTCGGATGCCAAATATTCAAATATCGCCATTTTTTTACTGTTCTTATAGTTATAATTGTATATTTTAATCAGTTAATTTTAAAATTTTTGGCTATAATTTTTTCATTCGCGTTTAAAACAACTTTTAAACAAACTGACAGAAAGTGAAATTTAAACATGTTTGATAACGTTAAATTTGTGAAAAAATAAAACTTAGATATTTTATTGAAATTCCTATACAGGGTGATTCAGATAAGTGTTTCATAACTTCTAGGGGTGTTAGAGTACATCAAGACGAACAAGAATTGGTATAGAAGGGGGGTCGCAGTTACACCGTTAAAGAGCTAGGACCTAATGTAGTGCGAGCGCGTTTCAAAAGCCGTTTTTAGAAGGCCCGTGTGACGAAACAAAACATAATAAAATGAAAAACATTATTGCATGAGGTACAGCAGTATCCGTATTACTTACATCATAAATTTGATAGAAATTGGACCACTTTCTAAACCGTGGGGTGAGTTTTAAAACGTGCTCTTAGTCAAACAATGGAGTTCCATTAATGGTATTTAGAAAAATGATGATCGGGGAAGGAATTTTCAATGATCAAACAGTTTCAATGATCCATGTTACGATCATTGAAAATTCCTTCCCCGATCATCATTTTTCTAAATACCATTAAGGAATGTGATTCTTTGACTAAAAGATTAATATTGCACTTTTGAAACTCACCCCACGGTTTAGAAAGTGGTCCAATTTCTTTCACATTGAGGATTTAAGTAGTACGGATACTCCTGTACCTCATGCAATAATGTTTTTCATTTTATTATGTTTTGTTTCGTCACACGGGACTTCTAAAAACGGCCTTTTGAAACGCGCTCGCACTACATTAGGACCTAGCTCTTTAACGGTGTAACTGCGACCCCCCTTCCTATACCAATTCTTGTTCGTCTTGATGTACCCTACCTCCCCTAGAAGTTATGAAACACTTATCTGAATCACCCTGTATAAAGTTGACCAGTGTAAACTGTAGTTAAAACTTGAGTAGTTTAAGTTCAAGTATAGAAATGATCCTATGAAGTACGAGGGTTGTTTTTTAATTAACTTCCGTTTTTCTCCTGAAAAAAAAGTAGTAGGAATTTCGAAACAATTTTGGTACTGGTAGTTAGATACATCCTTCAGGTTCAATTTGCCACCTTACTGAATAAAATCGGACATTTTTTCGATTTTTTATCGATTTTACAAGCGCGCTCCTCGAACTATTTTCCCGCCAACCCATAGAGAATTCGGCTTTTTTTCTCCCTTCGCTCCGTCCTCGAGCAGGCATTAACATTAAAGAATGGGTGGGCAGGTGATCGCGGACGGAGCGAAGGGAGAAAAAAAGCGAAATTCTCTATGGGTTGGCGGGAACATAGTTCGACGAGTGCGCTTGTAAAATCGATAAAAAATCGAAAAAATGTCCGATTTTATTCAGTAAGGTGGCAAATTGAACCTGAAGGATGTATCTAACTACCAGCACCAAAATTGTTTCAAAATTCCTACTACTTTTTTTTTCAAGAGAAAAACGGAAGTTAATTAAAAAACAACCCTCGTATATGACCTTTAGATTCAAGTATGGAGCTGAATCTATGAAGTATGATATTTAGATTGTAGTAGATGAATGAAACTTATTTCAAACATATAAACTAAGTTTACGCATTATCAAACTATATACTAAAAAACGACTTACTAAAAAATAGCAGTGAATTAAGCTCCCTATATAGAATAAAAATAAAGATTTCCACATCAATTAATTGAAAAAAATTTTTATTATAAAATAAAGAATATTTAAACTGCAAACGCCTATAACACATTAAGGAACTATTTTTCATCCTAAAATTAACGACACTTAAGTTTTTTTTAACCTTTTACCTGCCGATGTTCCCAAATGGGAACATCAATTTAAGGAATTTTTTCACCACTTCACCATTCACCATTCAAATATTTAATTTTTATTTTTTCACCTGATTTAAGGAGAAATAAATTCCAAATCTTTATAGCAGATTCTTACGCTTGTATATGTTTCTAACTCCCCGATCGATTAATTTTCACTAATTATCAATAGGGGTTATGCAAAGAGCCTATTTGGATTGCTTCTGAGGATTTGCGTATATATTTTGTTCAAGTACTTTTTTTACAAAAAATTTTTGGGAATAAAATCGAAGAATTTTGAAAATAAGGAAAAGTGCGTACATCTAAAAACACTCTTCTAACGTAAGTTGGATGTAAGATATATGTGGTTCAGTTCGGAATCTTCCATGAGAAACACAGTTTTAATGAATTAATGGAGATAATTATGATTATCAGTTTTGAAAGCTAATTAGATTTGAATGCAATTAGTGGATTTTATGCTAGATATCCGTATAGAACCGTAATTAAAACTAATTTTTCTCACATAAACGTAACTGTTTAGCTTTGAAGAGCATGGTAACACTCTTTACCTATAGTGCAAGAAAAATTTACGGAGAAGCTTCGCGTACGTAATAAACATGTCTATTTTTTTGTTATGAAAATCTATAAAATGCTACTCAATCGTCCAAGTATGGATAATAAAATTGAAAAAACCGTCCACAATCATAAAAATGTTCATAAGTAAAGAAGAAACCTATTTCAATAATTTTATTTGAACTAATTGTAAAATATGTGCCTTTTGAAAATCCCCCTAAAAACTTCACCCCAAACGCCGATGTTCCCAAATGGGAACATCCTCAAAATCATACTTAGGATTTTTTTCCAGCCAAAAAATGACTAGAATGGTTTTAGTATTGACGAAACAAGTCATTTAAGCCAAAAATCAGAACATTTAATTCGAAATTTGAATTGCGGCGTTTAAAAGGTTAACTAGAACACTTTAAAATTATATTATGTTGTTAGATAGCACACAATTTTAGTTTTATTGTGTTGTGATAGTGAATATGTTTGAAAAGTATTGATAACCAGAAATGTGTTCTAAAAATGAGCTACTCTGGATAAAAGTTGTAGAGGACAAGCAATCTGAGAACTAGTTACTCTTTAAGTTTAGTTTCCAAACTCAATGTCCAAGCTTTTTTCTTATCCCCCTATGTTGCATTTTTACCCTGACCTATCCGTTCTTAAGAACCAATGCCCACAAAACATGTCCGGTGAAAGAGGAGAAATCCCTTAGAGCCCGGTATGCAACGTCCGCTGGCAAAAAAAGTGTTCGCAAATGTGTTGTAAAACGCCTCTTAAAAACAGACAGATTTCACGATCAGGTATTCCATTGTTTAAATCAAAAAGTCACTATCAAATTGAAATAAACCTGCATCGTGATTTTTTTGTGACAAAACTCCATTTTTAGTGAGTTTGACCGTTTCCGTAAAAAAGGAATCAAAACGGGCGAAAACACAATGGTTCACTTCATTTGCCATTCGAAATTTCAGTTTACGGTGCGAATTAGTTTCCGCCGAATTCGAATGCAAATGGAAGGAAACAATTGTCACCGCTGGAGGTCAAGTCGCTCGTAAAATTTAGAACCAGTGGTCGTGTCCATTCAGTTATCTTAGACATTGTTGGAAAATGTGATAGCGCCTTTAACGTGTCTAGTTCGTGTTCTATGTAAAGTAGATATGAATGTGACGTACTTATATTTCGAAGTACTTATTTTTTTATGATTTCAATTTGATATCTATCTTTACATTTTCTGAATAAACTTCTGTGTACTGTTTCTGTAAGAATGGTATGTTTTTAAAAGATAGAGCAGGCATGTGTAAGACATGAAGATATTTGAAAAAGTTTACAGACATACGCATGCAGGAGAAAAACTTTTGGGACGTCTTACAATAGTGTTGGGATTGTTATGAAAACGGATTTTTCCATTCAATTTCAGGGGTGAAAATAATTCATAAACACTTGAAAAAAGTTTTTGTGTAAATTCATCATTCATTCATATCATTTGTCTTTGACTTCAGAGTTTTGGTTTTTCAGTCATAGTTTTTATTAGTGATGGGCAGGTATCGATACCAAATACTTAAGTACTCGATACCTATAGGTATCGAGTGTATTCGATACCCACAAAAGTATCGATACTTTATTGACATATTTCTTTTTTAATTTTTCAATGAAGTAATCTTTATAATACCTACTGTAGATCAAACGCAGCCTGTTTCCGTTTTCATTTTGCAACGCTCAAACCCAAGTCGTTATCATCCGCGAGAGAAATTTGACGCGGCTAGGTTTTTCCCCCGCCAAATCCTTCGCCTCTATCCACCTCCAGGCCCGTAGCTACGGGGCTTTTTGATGGATCGCTTTCAGTTTTTTGAATATTAGTCTGATTATGGATAGGCCCTAAAAAAATTGTCCCTTCAGGTTCATTTCCCGACATTGAAAAAAAGTACTCGATACCTAAAAGTACTCGATACCTATAAGTATTCGATACCAAAGTATTCGATACCTATAAGTATTCGATACCAAAGTATTCGATACCTAAAATTATCGATTTTGCCCATCACTAGTTTTTATCATGGCGGTTATGACTATTAAAATTCTCAGATATATATTTCTTTTATATTTTAGGGATTTATAAACTTTTAAAACTTTTTATGATTCTATTTACCTGGATCGTTGTCCCAGAAAATACGAGTAATAAAAACTAACTGTTCAGGTCGTTGAAGCTTTCATTATTATATCAAAACTTTCTTAAATTTAAATTACATTTATTAAATTTTCATCCTTATAACTAATCTAATAATCAACGTAAATTGTAGAATCTATTTATATATGTGCAAGTATGTATTTGGAAAGAAAACTATTTAAAAAATTTTAATTGAAAATGATTGATTAGTTTTCAATATACACTTAGTTCTATTCATTTTACTGAGAGCAAACATTGATATTTAAATTAAAATATTTTAAGTTATGCATTTACTAATGGTAAATGTTTATTTCTAACATTTTTAATATTTTAAATATTTATTGTACTAAAGTTTTTAAATTTTAAAAAGTTTTGATATATTCAATTTATTTTAAAGGTTGATAGGGATGTATGAATCAATATCACAATTAAATATCCAAAACTTTTACCTGAAAAATCAAAAGTTTTTTTCTCCAAGAAAATACATTTCTAACTTTAAATTAATGATAAAAAGAGTATTTTCAATATAATTTTATAATTTGTGTGTTACATTTATATTAATGTTATTAAAATGTGTGTTATTATATAAAAGTTTTATAAATTCAAGTATTAGAAATTTTCAAGACAAGGAAAAAAATCTAGTAGTCAAAGATATTTTCATGCAGCTCATAACTTTTTTTTGCTTCTCCTAATACTATCAAAGAGTAAGAAAACGAGTGTAAAGTTAAATCTTTTAATATGAGGATTTAAAATATTCATACATCTCTTTTAAAGTTCATTATTTGTTTTTTTAATAAAAAGTTAGGATTTAAAAGTACATAAAACTATGTTATTTATAAGCAGAAAAGTAAATTAAAAACAATACCCTTTTTCCAAGGAAAATTCAATTAGAAGTACATCAGAAACTAATTTTTTAAGTACGAATGAAAGGATATTGTCATTTTCAAAATCAATTCCATTTTATTTTAACACGGTCAATTTAAGTGTAGATATGTTCCATGCTCTTTTAATTTTAAAAGAATGTTGCGACCACTTTTTACACTCTAAAGAAATTAAATTCCACGCTACCAGGAAAGATTCCATTAACTCTACTTTAAAATTAATGAGTAGAAACACGTCTTTTCATTCAGTCATGCTAATTGAAAAAAAGAATAAGATTGAAATTTAATTTGTGAAGGTTCTTACTACTTTGTAAGTGGTCTTTAATCAGTTCGAAATGTCAAGGGTGTGTTTTTTTTAAAGAGAATCCTTTTGATGGAAGTATGTATTCTAGCCATTATTGAACCTTGTGAAATCCTTTCGATAATTTTTTCGGTATTTAAATTTATTACTACTTGTATTTTATTGTTCTCATGCTAAGTAGTAATCAAGTGTAGTTACCATTTTGAGAAAAAATATTCTAAAAAAGTTCTTTAAAAGTAAATCTTTATCTCTTTAAATGGGAAAAATTATTTAAAGGCAGGTGCAAAGACGACTATTTTAATTTGATAGTGTGTATATTCAGTTAAAATTGCACGTTAGAAAAAGTTAAAGGAATTATGATTGATTAGTAGTTATGACTAATAATGAAAATATCAAATAGTTTTTTCTTAAGAAGCATATCGCATGAATTTCAAAATCAAGATATTTTATTGAATTAAAAAAATTCTTATGATGGCAAATTTTTGTGTTAAAAATTAATTTACAAAAATGATTCCCTTAATTGAAATAAATTTTAGCGATAAAAATTTTGTGTAAATCTTTAATAAATTTTGTTCACTAAAAAAAATTATTGAAAATAAAAGTAATGTGTTGTAGGATTTTTCCTTAAGTGAAAAAAAAACTTGAGAAATAAAGAAAAAAAAATAATACGATCTTCAAAGGATTAAGTATCCAGTTTTCATTTAAAATAAAAAAAAGGGGATCTTTACCAGTATTGATTACTCTATTCCTAGAGTGGAACAACAAAAATAACCTATATTGATTTTTCAATTCATGAAATGCGGTTATAACACAACCTAATTATTTACATGGCATTATGAAAAGTACCCTAAAATTCCATTGCAAGCCAAAGATCCACTCTAAGCGCCTTCCTAGGAGCTACCGCCCACTTACTTGAGATTTCCCCCACATTCCCCTCCTATTAATTAAAAATATCTTTAATGAGAAATCGACTTACCGACAGACGCGACATGGTTCCTTACTCCAGTGAAAGCGTTTCGTGCACACCAAATATAATTTTTTTTCGATTAAAAAAAGTCCAATATTCCCGAGGTATAACACAGAAGAAGAAGAACTTGTGGTACAAACCGTGTACTCTCAAAGTGTGTGTATAGCCATCTCCCGCCTCACATATTTATATGGATCCAACGTGCCGGTCGCGAACCGTCGTCATGGCAACGACGCATGCGCAGAGCCGCAGCCTTGCGTTGGCGGCAGAAATGGTCGCTTGTTTGAATGATGAAAACACTCACAGGGGATGGGATAAAGGACTGACATACCTGTTGTAACTACCTTGACACCGGGGAGTATAGAATATCTCGTCCGTTTTTTTTTCTATCCCAGATATATTTATTAGATAAATCGTTTAACAGAGGCGTGATTTCCTTTAAGATCTCTCTCGATCCACACAATGCCCTACTGATGCGAAGGTCGGTTTGCCAATAATGTGAGGATGCACTTTTTTTTATCGGGTCCAATAAATTTTGAGCGATTTTTTTCTCTTCTTTATAGTAAACAAAGCCATCTCTGGTAAGCGTGGTGGAGCAGTTAAAATTCTTTGACCTCTTAGATGTCTATGTCCGTCTATTGTTGAGTCGGAGAATATCTCTTGTTCATTTGAGTGTTATTAGCGATTTGAGAGGAGCCCAATAGGGTAATTTGGGGTTTGTTTCAGCAACCTTAAAGACCCTATAGAAAAATTTAAACCGTTGTGGCATTTATTTCATGTCAGTGCTGACTTTTGTACATTGGACAGACTAAACGCGCTTTGAGATTTAGATAAAGGGAACTTTAAAATAATACTGAAAAAAAGAGTTGGAAAATCTTCTATGGCGAAACATTCTTGGAATAAGACCATAAATTTTATTTCGATTCAGTTCCCATTATATTGAAGTGTGATAGTGTTTAGTTGTTTACTAAATCACAACTATTATTGAAACTGCGTTTAATATCATGCCTTTCCAAAAGTATTCAAATAATCAGAGTATATCAGTGGGTGTGTCAAAGGTATTCAAATCAAGTTTTATCAGCAGATTTTTTTGAGAAAACTATGATTTAGATTTATTAAAACTATGATTTTAATTTAATTCATTATGATTTTAATTTCCAACATAAACGACCTCATACTAAAAATAAAAAGCATGTGAGTAAATATACATGTTGTTTCAAATGTCTATTTCAGGCAGTCTCCTAGGGACATGAGAGTAAGATGTACCCCTGGTTAAGTGACCATACTGAATCCACTCTGACGGTTTACAGCGCCCCTAGCGGCTAAAAGAGAAAGTTAATTAAATTAATTGAAAAACTAAAGGAGATGGAACAAAAACTTAAGTAAGAAAATTATTGCTAATACAGTCGAATCTGCTTAATGTGATAACGGTTAATGTTATCAATCGGATAATGTTATCGAAATCGACAGGTCCCGATCATTCTTATTTAATTTAATGTAAAATACTTCGTTTAATGTGATCAACTATGAATCATCACTCCGCTTAATATTATCAAAATTTGTCCATATCCCCTTTAAAACGACCATTTTTGAGTTCAAATTTCATATTGAAGATCAATTTTTACAAGTAAACATCTGCCCCATGAGAGCATCTGGCGCTTCTTTTTCTGAAACTCAGTATAAGTAAAAAAAAGAAAACATTCCGCATATATTGAAAGAAAATAGTTTTAGGGGGGGGTCCGAATTCATGCTTATGATTGGTTAAAGAAACCACCAAGATTAAAGCTTTGCAGATGTCTGATAAGAGATTTGAACTTTCCCTTGTTCAATGGAATTCAGAATATGCTATAAATAAGTGGTTATTAGAGTGGAAGGATATAATGGAGTGGAAAAAAGAGACCTTTCAATACAAACAAAAATACAAAATAAGCGATTATTTTACTTTTATTAATTGAACTACTCTTATATTTACCTGTGGCAACACAACTTTGTGACGTAATCACGCTAACGTCACTTACAAATACTGGGGTATTCGAAGAAGCAAGAGCTGCAGCGACGCGACTCCTCCGAGAGCTTTCACTAATCGGGCAGGCCCCGTTTGTTTACATTCTTCTATTTACAATTTTTGCTTGTTCTAAATAAACGTTAGTGTTCATTTTAAAACCCTAGTTTTTCCTTTGTCTCTCGCTCTAGCCAGGACCACCACACTGGTGACCCGTTCAATCAGAGCACGTTTTCTGTTGGAGGAAAGTTCTTATGTTTCATCTGGCGATCAAGTTTTATGGTGGTGTCCTGTGTGGGTGAGTGGCAAATGCCGGGTTTTTCTCTGTTGACTTTTAAAATTTCCGAGGAAACAAAATTGATCGTAAGAGTATTTCTGATGATCTCGTTCTCCGATCCCTTGCATTTAGTGTCAGTCTTGTTGATCTAGTGTGTTATGTGACAATCTTGCTTTCGGAATGACTAAGGAAACAGAAAATTTACCTTCTAATAAAACGGAAACCCCTCTCCCCAATGAATCAGAAACCTCGCTTTCTACTAAAGCTGAAATATCCCCTCCCGTTGGAATGGAAACAGCGATTGAGGAACTCTCTCATGTCGCTTTCAGGCCACCGCCCTTTTGGCGAAATCGCCCGGAACTATGGTTCCACAGCATTGAGGCCCAGTTTGCTCTATCGGGAATAAAAAGGCCTGTCACCAAATATCATTGTTTAGTTGCTAATCTTGAAAGTGAAGAGCTCTCTTTGGTACAGGATCTGTTGGATCCTTCGGCGCCAGATGGCTACGAAAAAATAAAAGATAGATTGTTGGGTCAGTATAGGGGTGATCAAAGTCAAAGACTAAAAGTACTTTTGCAGGGAATGCAATTGGGGGATAAAAAACCGTCGCGTTTGCTTTGCGAGATGCGCAATATGGCGGGCGGTAAGTTGTCCGAGGAGGTTTTACACACCCTCTGGATGCAGAGTTTGCCGACTGCCACGCAGCAAATATTGTCCATTAGTTCGGACGATCTGTCTAGGCTAGCCGAGATGGCAGATGGCATTGCTGGTGTGTCTGATCTTCAATCTTTCCACGTTAGTGAATGTTCCGCTTTGGCCCAGAAACCAGGTCCAACAGGGGAAACCAGATTTCAAGATCAACTTGATAATTTGGATCTACGGCTTTCACGTTTGGAGTCTAAAATCGATCAACTGTTCCCCAATAGTAATAAAGGTGCGCCTAGGGAGTTAACTCTCACGCAGGGGGAAAACGGGAATTGTTTCTACCATGGGAAATTTGGCAGTAGGGCACATAAGTGCATTCCACCGTGCTCATTTTCAAAAAACTGAGTCCGCTTTCGCTGCGGGCGCACAGCGGAGACAGCGTTCGTTTTAGTCGCTTGGTGGTTTGTGATAGAAATACCGGTTTTCGGTTTCTAATTGATACCGGAGCAGCAAAATCTGTGATCCCAGTCAGGCTTATTCCTAGGTGGGAACGTGGATCTAGTTCTATTTTGTTAAGTGCTGCTAACGGATCTAGCATCAAAACGTTTGGTGTTAAAAATTTAAAGCTGGATTTGGGTTTTCCAAGGTGCTTCGAATGGAATTTCGTAATTGCAGATGTTACTCGTCCTATCATAGGAGCAGATTTTTTAAAGAGCTTTGGGATTATGATAGATTTCAGGAATGAAAGATTGAGTTATTGTGAGGGAGCAAATAAATTTTTTTGGATTAAATATGAACTTTCCCAGGTAGAGGCTTTAAATCCATTTGGAGATATTTTGCTTGAATATCCCGAGTTGACTAAACCAACGATCAATTCAAAGGCTAAACACACTACCGAGCATGTTATTGGAACATCCGGACAGCCAGTCCACTTCGTGGCACGTCGCCTTACCCCTCAGAAGCTTGAGATCGCTAAGACTGAATTCAATGAACTGATTCAGCAGGGCCTATGTAGAGTGTCTAAAAGCCCATGGGCAAGCCCGCTGCACATGGTGCCAAAAAAGAATGGGAAATGGCGACTCTGCGGGGACTATCGCGCACTAAATGCGGTTACCAAGCCGGATCGTTATCCTATCCCTAATGTTCAGGACTTTGCCAATAATTTGGAGGGTAAGTCATTTTAAAGTCATTTTAATGAGTCGTAAGTCATTTTAATGAATTTCCCTAAGGGTTCCCCTTTCTTCCGTGACTCTAGGAAACGTTGTTTCCAAATAAAAGCTGCGAAACTAACTTTTGAAACACCTTGTATCTGTATATAAATGCATTTTCCATTATGCATTTTGAAATAGTACAAATCCGATTTGAAATAAACCGCCCACGATAAGATCAAGCCTTTCTTGAAAAGGCGGATTATCAATGAAAATTGTTATATTTTAAAATGGATGATCAGAGTACTGAGAATTGTCTGAACAGACTTAATTCTGAAAACGTTGTACTATAAGCGCTTTAGATTATAAACCACATAAAATTAATAAATACTCAATTTCCTAACTTTCATGGTCTATTATAGTTTTCTGGAATACGTTCAATCATGCAAATAGGATTCCAAAAGTATCCTTCAACCCCTAACGTTTTCCCGTAAAACTGTTTTTTAAAAAATGTCTTTTCTCTAAAACAAGAAAGCATTGTAAATTTCGGTTCAATACGCAATACCAGCATTTTTTGAAAAACTCTTTAGTGCTTTAATCTAATTTAAAGAAAGCATACAGATTCTAAATACTACTTATATTAAAACGCATTATGGGTAAAAACAGTTTTTTTTAAACGTATCTATCTATAGAATACTATCAAAACACTTCTCAAAGTTTTCTAGCAAACACAAACTAAAAGTGATAATTTGAGTACAAAAAAAAGTTTTCTTCAATGTGTTGTAAGCGTTTTCAGGGTCTGATTGATGAAGTCCGTGTAGATCAGGTATGGACAACCTTTCTGAATTTGCGGGCTGAACTCAAAGATTAAAATGACGTGGAGGGCCGTAAAGTGATAATAGGCAATTGCGAAAAATGAGTCGGGTTTATTATCTACTTTTTATAAAATTCAATTATTATTTCATTCAAAAGTAATCCCCCCTAATTCTGAATATACAGAACCTCTTTTTAGTGATACCAGGGCTTTGCTGAATTTAGCACCCCTACCTGAAAATTTCCTATTTTCATCTTAAAAATCACTTTACTTAAATTATTTATTCCTCCATCCATAGATAAAAAGGAGGGGTCCGGGGGTCCAGTCTCGGGGAAATGTTTTGAGTTTAACATGTTAAAAAGTGATTATATGCTACTTTTATGGGATTTTGGAACGTTTTTTATTATAAAAGATGACTATAAACAATAGAAATAATAATCGAATTTTATAAATTCTATAAAAATAGTCAAAGGCCCCTTTAATTCTAATAACTCCCCCAGATTTTCTATCAAATCACCCTCTAGAAGTCTTCAACGCCGCCTGAGAGGCGATACCACCCACTTTGGGAACCACTGCTGTAAAGCCAACAATTCTTCGAAGTGACGAGCAGAATAAATACAGCACAACATAGTTGTGCAACAAGTTAACCTTCAAAAATTAAGTTCTTTTCGAGGGAAAGTTCCGTATCCCCTCTTTCGCTATTATTATTGACGAAAACCAAAGTGATTTTTCGAGTACAATTTTTAAAATGTTCTGCTGGCCGTAGGTTGCCCAAATTTGGTTTAGTTTAGATGGTCGATGCGGGGTAAGAACAAAGGTTTGACTAAGATTCAGAAAGTCATTGATCTTTTTACTCTGACGTTTTTCCAAGTTGGAAAGCGAATCGAAAGCATGGAAAAAGGGCGTCAGAGTATGACTAATGGAAAGTGGCACGTCAAAATGTCTTTTAAAATGTTTGATAATACTTGCATATTTTAAAAACCCTTTGCCTTCTTATTATGCTAATAGTTGCCTTATTGTGACGTTGTTGGGGAGAATCATGGTATGGGAAATTTGAGAACATGTCTGACCCTTGATTTGGTTATTGCTGCGGGTAATAAAGCTAACTCAATAGTTTACACCAATTAAATATTATCAGTTTTTGCAGTTTTTAGCTAAATGAGGACAAAATTCAACTAAAAAATCAAAGAAACTCTCAAATTTTCTAACTTGCCTGGAAAAGTGCTATTTTCACGTGATCTTCTCGAACATAGAAGATATTTTCAGGAAATTTTTTTCTGCGCGCTTTTGTCAACATTTTTCTAACTGAAGTTCTATCTCCTTTGTTTTTTAAATAAATTTTTGATTTTCTTACTTCGCCGCTAGGGGTGTTGTAAGCCGTCTCAATGGATTTTGAATATTCACTTACTAGCGTTAAATCTTACTCACACGACATCAAGAGACGGAATTTCCATATAAAAGCAATGAAACGGACTTTCGGGACACCCTTTATTTTAGGAGTGCATTTAAAATGAATTCTAAAAGAATTTTCTGGATAATTTAAATTTTAGAAACATTTACATAGCCATAATCTAGGATATAGGAATATGCTATGATCTCTTATAATAATCATTCAACGGGGAAAACATTTTTAATGGAATTTAAGTTGCGAAAAGATGTAGAATTTTGATCCTAAATAAAAGTCCTTTAACCCTTTATTTACCGACGGTACTTACAAGTACCGCCAACTTTAAAATTACATAGAATAACCATCCTTGCGAATATATTGACGATAATTTGCAGGAACACTCTTTCAGTTATCCTCTTCCAGGATAAAAAGCAACGAAGGTTCTATGACGAGTATTTTAGCGGGAAATGCGAATAGATTTAACTGAAGTTGTAAGTTTAGCTGCCATTTCGATCGGATTCACATGATTGTCATTTTTGTTCCAGCTAAAAAGTAGTTAAAGTCAAAAGTTAAGTGTATTATTTTTAAGACTTATTACTGCCATAAAAAAGCTATATTTTTCTTGCATTGTGAGAATATTTTAGCACTCCGTGTACTGACAGTACCCAAAAGTATCAATTTAAGTAATTGGCTCTAGCGGATTCAATTTTCCAAAGATGATTATTTTATTTATGTATATCCCTTAATTTTCAATTTAGTGACTCAAAAAAAGTATTTGACCAAAAAAAATTGCAGCGAATCATAATGCGGTAAATAAAGGGTTAAGGTATTTCTTACGCCATCATTAGGGTAGTGGATAGATGGAATGCGTTGCCTGAAACAATTGTAAATTCAAGTGGGGTAAACGAGTTCAGGAGGAAAATTGACAGATACTGGGATTCCGGTAGTTTGGGTTAAAAAGACTGGACCAACCTTGCTGGGCTTACGCCTGTAGTTGGTCGACTTGAATTGTATTTGTATTAGATTTTATTCATTTTAGAATGAACTTTTGGTATAAGTTAAAGACAACAATAGAAATTTAGTATGATGGATGTCTAAAATTTTTGGTGATTGTATTTTTGAAATTTGGTGATTTTGGTATTTTTGGTGATTTTTTGAAATTTTTGTACTGCAATTTCTAATAAACTGACAGGATGAATATAGTACTCATAAAGATTCTTGAAAACCTTCATAAAACTAAAAACAAATAATAAAATGAGGTGTTTTATTTAATACCTTATCTTAGAGTACTATTTATCTTTACACGAAAAAAAACAATTGATTTCATACGTGCTATTAAATATTGATCATTGAAATTGAAAAATAAATTTTGAATCACTTTTAACATAATCCTTCTCTCTTTATTTCTTGATAGTAGAAAGTTCTAGTGTTATAAAATTGTTGCTAGCATGTGAAATGAATAAAGAGGAAGCGGAGCGCAGCCAAATACTTAAAGATGCATCATAGAATGCACGTGATACATTCATGGCAGAATAAGGACCGTGTCATAAAGTCATAAACCTTCATGGTGGCTTGCTATTCATATTTAATGCATGGAAATGGTTTCGTTTTCAGGCATAGTCTATAAATGCACGATTTATTTAGAAGGTTCTTAAATACTTAAATAAAGATACACCTTTTGAGGGATTTTGTTATGTTTTTTACTGGAGTTTCGTTGGTATTTTTTAGTGGTACTACAACCTTACAACTAAAAAGCAATGTTCACAAAAATATTTTAACTTTAAATATTTTTTCCTCTTTAAGTAAATGATAAAATTTTCTTTAACGTAGAAAAATATAATCACTAGAATAAGTGGGAGTACTATTTGGATAAATTAATATTGAAATACACGGGTTTACATGGTTTTGTACTCATCGTAACTATTTTCTTTTTATATATATTTATTAAGCTTACTAGGATATGGAGGGTTCAGAATAGAAGTGAACCAAGTCCACTTTAGCTACTTTTGAGCTACAGACGTTTAAAGTTAAAGCATCATGGAAAAATTACATGTTAACGCAATAGAACTTGCTGCTGCCAAGCGGATATTATCAGAACTAGGACTTGGTTCACTATTGCACTGAAATTTTACATAGTTGGTGCATGTTATAGCGTTGCTAACTCAAAAATGACAAAAAGTGGACTTGGTCCATTTTAATTCTGAGCCCTCCATATAAACTTTAAAAAAGAGCTCCTGATAAGTGGAGCGAGCATGGGATGTTGTATAATTCTCAGTCGAAGCTGACTTCTACGATTGGATTAAAACCAGCAAAATCGCTCAGTTAAGACATTTATTACATAAAACCGATAGGTCTGGGCAAGCCTTAATGTAATTAATGCCGGAATCGAACGATTTTGCTGGTTTTAATCCAGCAAACGTTAAGTGTCAATTTCCACAGGGGAATATACAAACCCATGTCCGCTTATAATGTTAGCCCCTAGGTCATTAGGGGTGCATTTCTGACCCCCCCCTTTCAGAGTGATTCTGAGTCTACTATAGGTTTGTCCTACCCCTCCTTTATCTGAATCATCCTGTACATAAAAATGTCAGTTATTTTTGAAAAAGAGACAGCTACAGTCTTGAACAAGCTATAACGCTAACCATCATCAACCACTATCCTTGACAGCCAGCATAAGATACGCACAAAACGAAACAAAAGGCAGGCTTTTCTACAAATAACCCTCAAGGCGTGACTAAAGAATTCCAACAAATCGTTTGCAACCATCCTTTCTCCTTTATTATGCGACTATGGCAGCAGTACAAGCATTTATCTCACCCTCCGACAATGGACGCGAAGATTAATTACACTGTCCATTCGAATGCATACTACTACACGAGTCAGCTGCGCACGTCCGACTCGCAATAATTAGGCGATGAAACGAGCCAAAAGAACACATTTTACAAATGTTTGCTCTTTTGTTTCAGGGATCGTTAGAAAAGTTATCTCGATGTCCAAGATGGCGGATGTCCACGTGCTAATGACGGGCATTATGGAGTCGCTGTTTGGTTCTTTTTTTCGGCGAAGGACGGTTCTTTGATAGGGGTGTTTGGGAGAAATGTGGTAGATGACTCGAATCTATTTAGAATGTCATTTAGATGTTCGAGTGTTTATTTCGTGAAGGTTTTGTTCATTAGAAGGATATTTTGTTCTTTATGTCTTTTCAGGTTATCGGGTGCTTTATGGTATGTCTGAAAACGAATGCGATGGAACTACTTGAATTCGAAATCCTTGTCCAAAAATTGAGGATCATTTCAGTTTATGGAATAAGGATACAAATCATAGTATCTTGTCATTTAAATCCATTTTAAAATATCATCTAAGATTAAGAATATGTAATCCTCTATCTAATTATCGTAACATTTTTTATGTGGATTTAAGGTATCCGCCTACCTTTGAGAAAATTTTTTTGAAATACTTGATTTACAAATTTTATTTTTTAATTTTTAGTTTAAATGTACATCAAAACCTTGATTAATGCTAAAAAAACTAAATTAATTATATTTTCTAAAATATGGGGTAATTAGTATAAAATTTAAGTGAATTTTTATAAAACCCCTCTCACTCTTGCCCAAAAACTATTACCCTAGTACAGTCCCTGCCATAGGGTCCCGTAGGAATTTTCGACCTAATTTGTATGAGCGATGGAATTGCATAAAGGACCCATAGGAGAGTCAAAAAAACTTGGGTAGACATCTTGAATTTGCGGACGTTTTTTTTTATGTGCCATTTTCCAAAATGGCGGACGCCGGCTCTATTTTGCTATATATTTACTTCTAACACACTCACACTCCTCATTTTGGTGTCTAAATATATGTTTTTGAGGTCAAGGAATTGATTAAATTGGTTTCTGAAGTTATTCGGCTTTTGTTTTTTTAATTAGTTTTTTTTCAATTTTAATTAACAATGCTATAAAAAAGAAAACAAAATTCCAGTTCCTAGTTTTTATTCGATAATTGATGTTTAAAATACAAAATATGAATATTTGAACAAATGTTATAGTTACATAAGTGAACTTTCGGGAGGTAAATTTAATTTGAAGCTAAAATTAGGGATAAAGAGTCTACCGTTTACATTGATTCCCACATTTGCAATATTCTGTGCATGTTATATACAGCTTTTTGCACTCACATCTGCTGGTTGCACATGCTGCACAACTACCTTGCATCAACAGTTCATCAGGCATTCTATTAAGGCACAAATCAGGCTTTAGAACACCATTGATGCTTTTGTACCATCATCCAAATTCCGTTACTCGAAGACTTTTATCCGGGAATCGTCTTTCGGAGAGGTTAATGGATTCCCGAATAACGTATAAACACCTTCGGATATGGCCTTTTCTTATTGAATAAGAGGTGGGAGGAAGATCTGAAAGATGTTTATTCTTATGTGCAATAGGTATCGAAGTTCATCAAAGGTTTCACACTTGGAAGAGGGATGGATTACTTGAACGAGGAATCGCTCAGCTTTATCAAGTGTTTCTTCATTCAGGGAATCCTCTTTGGCAAATCCTTGTAACGATCTTTCACTTAAAGCTTTTAAAATTGACGATTTGGTACCTATTTTACTGGTTACATCACAGCCAGTTAAGATAAGAGCCTTAATTAAAGTATTGCAAATTGCAGCTCCCAATTCTTTCCCAAGTGTGCGTTGAGGAACATAACGCTTTTTTTTCTCCCACTTTGATCCACAATTATTTCAACCCATGGCAGAATAGTTCAAATATGTATCGAAGGATGAGAACAACGACATCAGTGTCATTTGATAGCACTATGAGACATTTTATTCCCGACTGGACAGCATTGAACAAATGAATTACTATTCTGCTAATCTGCTTCTTCAACAAAGGTTTGGAGGGCCAAGCAAGGTTCAACTTCTGTGTTCTTTATGATTATTGAATCTTTACAGTCATTATCCCCTGTGATAACTCCACTAAGTACTGTAGTGAAGTTGTTCAATTTTGTATTTTGTTCTGAGTTGTCGAACTTGTGACATAAAATCAACTACGACAGCTGTATGCTGTATCCATAACATCACGCTGCCGAAAACAATATTTTTTGTTTGATCCAATTTAGTCAATAGTACAATGCTTCACAGGTTTACTTGTGTAGCCAGGTATGATTGTTTTGTAAAATTTTAAAACTTTCAGACGTTATCACAAAAGTGAAACTGACAATAATGGAAAGGAAATTAATATTTCCAACTTTGAAACCAAAGACAGTAGACGAACTTCTCAAAAAAACAATATTGCTGGAGCTGGTAGAAGCATTCACATGTAACAAAATACTGTTTTCGGCAGCGTGATGTTATGGATACAGTTGTCGTAGTTGATTTTATGTCACAAGTTCGACAACTCAGAACTAAATATATGCTAACTTTTAAAAATGTATTTGATCAATTATGGACTAATACAAGTAACTACAAAGGAAATTAACGAGTAGACTTTGTGTTTGTCATCTATATTGAAGAGTCACTTAAGGAAGGGGAAAGAGAAAGATGGAGAAATGTTCACCCAATTGAACTTATACAAATCAAAGAAGATACACCCATTCCTATACAGATGGACAGATTCTGGTTTTCTAGTAAAAATAAAGAGATGCTCCAACCGGCTGCTGCAACAAGTTCATTAAAAATACAAAATTGAACAACTTCACTACAGTACTTAGTGGAGTTATCACAGGGGATAATGACTGTAAAGATTCAATAATCATAAAGAACACAGAAGTTGAACCTTGCTTGGCCCTCCAAACCTTTGTTGAAGAAGCAGATTAGCAGAATAGTAATTCATTTGTTCAATGCTGTCCAGTCGGGAATAAAATGTCTCATAGTGCTATCAAATGACACTGATGTCGTTGTTCTCATCCTTCGATACATATTTGAACTATTCTGCCATGGGTTGAAATAATTGTGGATCAAAGTGGGAGAAAAAAAGCGTTATGTTCCTCAACGCACACTTGGGAAAGAATTGGGAGCTGCAATTTGCAATACTTTAATTAAGGCTCTTATCTTAACTGGCTGTGATGTAACCAGTAAAATAGGTACCAAATCGTCAATTTTAAAAGCTTTAAGTGAAAGATCGTTACAAGGATTTGCCAAAGAGGATTCCCTGAATGAAGAAACACTTGATAAAGCTGAGCGATTCCTTAATTAGTTTTTTTTTTCAATTTTAATTAATAATGCTATAAAAAAGAAAACAAATTCCAGTTCCTAGTTTTTATTCGATAATTGATGTTTAAAATACAAAATATGAATATTTGAACAAATGTTATAGTTACATAAGTGAACTTTCGGGAGGTAAATTTAATTTGAAGCTAAAATTAGGGATAAAGAGTCTACCGTTTACATTGATTCCCACATTTGCAATATTCTGTGCATGTTATATACAGCTTTTTGCACTCACATCTGCTGGTTGCACATGCTGCACAACTACCTTGCATCAACAGTTCATCAGGCATTCTATTAAGGCACAAATCAGGCTTTAGAACACCATTGATGCTTTTGTACCATCATCCAAATTCCGTTACTCGAAGACTTTTATCCGGGAATCGTCTTTCGGAGAGGTTAATGGATTCCCGAATAACGTATAAACACCTTCGGATATAGCCTTTTCTTATTGAATAAGAGGTGGGAGGAAGATCTGAAAGATGTTTATTCTTATGTGCAATAGGTATCGAAGTTCATCAAAGGTTTCACACTTGGAAGAGGGATGGATTACTTGAACGAAAAAACAAAAGCCAAATAACTTCAGAAACCATTTTAATCAATTTCTTGACCTCAAAAACATATATTTAGACACCAAAATGAGGAGTGTGAGTGTTAGAAGTAAATATATAGCAAAATAGAGCCGGCGTCCGCCATTTTGGAAAATGGCGCATAAAAAAAACCGTCCGAAAATTCAAGATGTCTACCCAAGTTTTTTTTACTCTCCTATGGGTCCTTTATGCAATTCCATCGCTCATACAAATTAGGTCGAAAATTCCTACGGGACCCTATGGCAGGGACAGGACTACCCCTATATAAATTTCCTTTGGACACAAGTATCGTATAACACTTACCTTCAGAATGGACTATTTTCTAAGACATATTTTGAAAAGTAATTGTTTTACAGCATAAAATGTAAAGGTAAGTGAAAAATTTCAAAATTTCTACAACCATTTAATAAAAAAACATCAATAAAAACAAAAATAATAAACTTACATAAAAATCTGAGGCCCATTTGGTTAATAACAGTATGATTAATATACTGTTAAAATTTGGAGTGAATATCTTGGATAGTTTTTGAGTAATCATGTATAAATAGTGGAGGGTTTTTATGCAGAATTTAGTTCCGAGAAAATTAGCTTCAAAATTTATATTTGAATACGATCACACACGACTATCTGTTTTAAAAATGCTGTAGTTTCTTTTCGAATTTACCTATAAGTAAAATGAAAACAGTTTTGGAAAGATAAAAGTCTAAACTACTCGAAAAAGTAAGAAAAAAATTTTTCGACGAAAAAGTCGAGAATCGTCATTTTAGGGGTAGGCGGATACCTTAAGAGGCCCTCCATTAATAAATAAGCTCCAATCACTACACATCCGAAAAAGTAACAGAAACGTCAATGTAAGATTATTTTAGGAGACAATCTCCTTTTATTTGTCAAGGATAGGATATTTCTAAACTCCATGGAGGGGAAATACCTTTTACTATGATTTTTAAGTAATCATCGAGTAGTTTAAGTAATTATAAATATTGAGTAAAATCTTCAATTATCCATGGAGTGTATCTGTACCGCTTTTAAACTTTTATTAGGGTAAGTTGATATCCCGAATTACATCAATCTGAGATGATTTCAAAAAGGAAAAAGATTTGTGAGATTTTTTTAAAAAAAATCCAACTATCCTTAAGGACACGAGTGTACTTCTTTAAGTTATAGAGTTGATAAAACTTACTGTTACTCACACGTACGAAATTGTTGAATATATTGTAAAAAATTTCAAATTACAAACAGAAATAATTTCTAGCTACTTCAACTAATTAAAGCCATCCTGTAAAATACCATGTTTCTTTTATTGATTAAAGTTATTTTCGAAAAATGAGGAATAGAATATTAAAAATAGAAAGAGTGCAGGATGGTGTGGATGCTTTACAAGATCGAGTTGATCAGATGATGATGATGAGTTAAAATATCGGGAGTAGGCCTAGTTAAAATGATAACAAGGAGTTAAAATACAAATACAAATTAAGTCGACCAAATACAGGCGTAAGCCCAGCAAGGTTGGTCCAGTTTTTTTAACCCAAACTACCGGAATCCCAGTATCTGTCAATTTTCCTCTTGAACTCGTTTACCCCACTTGAATTCACAATTGTTTCAGGCAACGCATTCCATCTATCCACTACCCCAGGGGTCGGCAACCTTTTGAAACGGAAGAGCCAAAAGTTACAATTTAAAAAGTTTCCCAGTTTATAAAGAGCCACTAAATTGTTTTGCTTCAATGTTATAGTATATGCTTATTATATTTGATTTAAGTAGGGGAGCATTTTATTACACATTTTTTCTGAGGTACCTCCATCGGATCGGGTACTTTTTTACATCAAGTTTTCAATGACTTCCATACACATTGCAAATTAATTTTAGTGAATTAATTTCAAAATTTTGTAATCAAAGTAAATTCCTAGAAAAATTGGAGGATCTGGGGAAATTCCCCAGAAATTTTTTTGGAAATTTCTTCTTCAAAATAGTTTTGTAGCTCATTTTTAGGCCTTTTTGGATTTTCACCCAAAGAGCACTTCCCAGTTTTTAAGTGGCAGAATTTTCAAGGAAAATAGTGTAGTTAAAATAAACAGCTAACTTTAGAGAGGGGGTGGGGATCCCACTTCAGAAAAATTTTGGAAATTTTCTCCTAAAAGTAGTTTTTAAAATTCGTTTATAACTTCTATTATGACCAAATGAGGATCAATCCTTATAAATCACAGAATTTTCAAGGGAAAACAGCACATATTCCAAAATTTTGAGGAGTGTTTGGGAGTTCTCTCACGAAATTTTGGAATTTTTACCCTTAAAAGTAGAGTTTTGACTCATCTTGAGAACTTTGGGTTACACCGCTCTTTGTTAGTGTCAATGATTTGATTAGGTATTTAAAATATATATTACTGATTTTTAAGCGTTTGATAATAAATTATAAATTTTTTCGTATGGAACTGGAGAGCCGCAACTTTACATCGAAAGAGCCGCATGCGGCTCGCGAGCCGCAGGTTGCCGACACCTGCACTACCCTATTAAAAAATTATGCTTTTCACAATCCGTCTTAAATTTTCCTTTATTCAATTTGAAATTGTGACCCCTTGTTCTATTACCCGTATTGAAATCTAGTCCCTCTGTGTCCCCTTGCTTTACCATTTCTTGCTTTATACTGTTACCTCCCACTCTAGAAAAGTTCTTTATTAAGGACTCTTCTTTCGATCTCGAGTATACTTACAAGTTGGAAATCCATGTTAGTTATAGGAAAGCATGCGATTTTCGACATAAAAGATAAGTCTTACACAGACATTTTTAAGAACACATTTTAAACAAAGAATCTTCATTTTTTTTACAAATTCGCTTCCGCAAACTTTTCTCTCGGGAGCAAGGTGCGAGACGTCGCACGCGACATGTCATTATTGCATGATGACGTATACATCGAATGGTTAGTGGATGCACGGGACACGAGAGCGGAACGAATGGACAGCCCCATCCTTTGAACGACCACTCGGTCAATAAAGGGGGAAAACGAACTTTCACGTTGTAATCGCAAAAAAGTAAGAAGAAAACATCGCTAAAATAGAGCATAGAATTTTTTTTGTTATTATTCAGATTTTTTTCCCATCAAAAATTGGGAAATTTTTTTGTGGAGAAATTTACTAAAAAGGAATTGATGTCAGGTTAAATTTAAATGGCAATTAGGAACAACACTTTTGGAAATACAAGGTTTCGACTATTGGAAATCATTAATGTGGTTAAGAAAACGCATTTCTTAAAATTTTTTAGATTTTTTTATCATCAGTTTTTATAATTAATTTTCAAAAAAATTCGCTCGCTAGAATTGGAGGTTTGGCCTACGTGACGTCACTTCTCCTTTCGCCTGAATTTTCAACCAGTCAATACTTCCAAAGCAAAGGAATTAACCATTGCCATTTACCGAAGTTTTTAATTTGATAAAAATCAACTAACGATCACATTTAAAAAAATTAATTCCTAAGTTCTTTCAATGGATTCACCACGGTCATTTACCTACGGGTAGACCTTTCTTCCGTGACGCTATAGGACACGTTGGTTACAAATAAAACCGCGAAACGGACTTTTGAAACACCCTGTATAAATTCGATTCTACTTTTTCGATACTGGCCCTAAGGAGTCTATTCCAGGTTGGAATCGAACCTCAGGAATCAAATTCCAGAATGGAATGGAAGATTTTTCAGATCCCTTGTGAGGATGTCATAACTCTCCGATACTTTAAAATTACACTTGGAAAAATACCGTGAAGAGCTTCGAGGCAATATAAACTGTTTACAAGGTAGTTATTTAGAGTTATAAAAGGAATGTTTAATTATGTTTAAAATGAATACTCACAAAAGGTATAAAAAATATTTCGAAACAAGCAGAAAAGGTATCTTTTGTTAAACAAATTCAGCATTTAATTAAAGTTGTTCAATTGAGAGCTTTTTATAATTCTGGAATAAACACTAGTCTGAAATGTCAATGTGGTAATTTTACAAAATTACTGTTGACACAAATTGTCTGATAAATTTTTCTACTAATAAAAATAAAATTTTATGCACAAACTATGTTTCTTTCATTTTCAGAAACTGCCTTTTGAGTTCCAGATAGATAATTTATTGCTTATTTGCAATTAAGCTTCCTTAACAAAATTCGTCGCTATGGATGGTCTAATTTTTTTTCAATTCTTACCCAGAGAAAGGTTTTTAAAATCTCAAATTCCACCTGGAAAAATGTTTTGAGATACCGTCTTGCATATTATAAATTCAAGCTTTTCACAAATATATTCGCAGCATATAAATTTCAAATTTACATAGAAAAATTCATTTTCCCAACTTTTTTCCTAACTATATTTAAGTAATTTATACCCTGTTTATTTAGTTTCTGTAAAAAAGGAATTTGTTTGTCAGGTACTGAACAAAGAAAGGATAAAATCGAAAAATAATTTATTTTGAAAAATGTCGCGTCAAATAATAAAATTTAATTTAATTAATTGTCCATTTAATTAAATGGAACTGTACTCAACAGCAACGTTAAACACAAAGCCTGTTTGGTTGCTAGGAGGAGTTTCGGTACGCAAATCGTGATAAAAAGACGCTATATATACATAGGTTTATCGAAATAATCGTATTTTAAAATTGTCGTTCTTCGTTTCAATCGAAATTCTGACACCGCGATGGGAACTACTTTGTTAGTGAACTAACGTTGCTGTCTAGTATAGCGGATTGAATTTTCCGAAGATGATTATTTTATTTATGTATATCCCTTAATTTTCAATTTAGTCTCTCTATATTAAAAAAAAGTAACAGTGACCGCCGCCGCCGCCGCTGTCGCCGCCGCCGATTTTGAAAATTTTATTTCTGAACATTTTGAACTCTAACTACGCAAAAACTATTCAAAGGAATATTATGAAATTTTGACCATTGGTAGGAAAATGCATGATAATCATTTTCGTTCCAAAACCTAATTAATTAGATAATTAGTTCTGGAGTTATTTAATGTCAAAGTCGAAAATTATTTTTTTCTGCTGCGAGTTCGCCTCCAGCGAAATCTATTTACAGCAGAAACGTGATTTTTTGCATACACATACTCTTAGGCATGAAGTTTTGCACCTCATCGCTCTTTTTTCGAATTTCGAATTATTTTTTGAGTAATTCAATTTTAAAGTTTCGAAATTTTTGACAATTTTTCGATTTTTTCGTTATAAAATAAAAACTAATCATGATAGAGGTACAATATTTTAGACACATATACAGTTATTTTTTATGAAAATATTGGCGTTTCGTTTTTTGAAAAATTCGAATCAGTTTTAGAATTATTGAGATTCAAAGTTTCGATTTTTTCTTCTCTTTCTGGTCTTTCACTAGGGAAACAGCTTATTTTTATGAGTCTTATTTCTTTAATTTCCGACGATTCACTAGATGTTCACGTGCATATTAAAAATTTAAAGTTTCTTAAAGGCTTGTTTTTACTCTAAGTTGGTTGATGATAATTGGTAGACTTGCTTGATATTTTTTTAAAAACATTTCTATTCAATAATTGAAGAAAGAAGAATTGAAGTTAAGAGATGGAATATTTTAGAAACAGTTTTATTTTGATATCTTCGAGGGAATGAATGATTCGAATTAAATCATTGATAAATTAGAGAGATGAGTAGCTTCGGTATCAAAGGATCATTAACTAAGCCGACGAGCCTGGATTGTTGAGATGAAACAAGCGAGCTCTGCTCGCTAAGATCGCAAAGCGATCTTCAAAGAACTGCGAAGCAGTTCCGGGGGTTGGTGAGCGATAGCGAGCAGGGGGCAGAGCCCCCTAGTGACTAAAAAAATAATATCTCTTAATTAAAAAAAAGTAACAGTGATCGCCGCCGCCGCTGTCACCGCCGCTGATTTTGAAAATTTTATTTTTGAACATTTTGAACTCTCATTACGCAAAAACTATTTAAAGGAATATTATGAAATTTTGACCATTGGTAGACAAATGCATGAGAATAATTTTCGTTCCAAAACCTAATTAATTAGATAATTAGTTCTGGAGGTATTTAATGTCAAATTCGAAAATTATTTTTTTCTGCTGCGAGTTTGCCTCCAGCAAAATCTATTTACAGCAGAAACATGATTTTTTGCAGACACGCACTCTGAGGCATGAAGTTTTGCACCTCATCACCCTTTTTTCGAATTTCGAATTAGTTTTCGAGTAATTCAATTTTAAAGTTTCGAAATTTTTGGCAATTTTTTGATTTTTTTGTTATAAAAGAAAAACTAATCATGATAGAGGTACAATATTTTAGACACTTATAAAATTATTTTTTATAAAAATATTGGCGTTTCGTTTTTTTAAAAATTCGAATTAGTTTTAGAATTATTGAGATTCAAATTTTCAATTTTTTCTTCTCTTTCTGGTCGCTCACTAGGGAAACAGCATATTTTTACGAGAGAGTCTGATTTCTTATTATTTTCGACAATTCACTAGATATACTCGTGCTGCATATTATAAATTTAAAAGTTTCTTAAAGGCTTGTTTTCTCTCTAAGGTGTTTGATGACAATTAGTAGACTTGCTAGATATTTTTTAAAAAACTTTTCTATTCAATAATTGAAGAAAGAAGAATTGAAGTTAAGAAATGAACATTTTAGAAACAGTTTTATTTTGATATCTTCGGGGTAATGATAAACTAGATAAGATGATTATTACGAATGATTAACTAGAGAGATTAGTTTCGGTATCAAAGAAGTATTAACTAAGCCGAAGAGCTGTCGAAGACTGTTGCGACTGTCGAAGACTGTCGAAGACAGCCGAAGACTGTCGAAGAGCTGCCGAAGACTGTTGCGATGAAACAAGAGATCGCGAAGCGATCTTCAAAGAACTGCGAAGCAGTTCCGGGGGTTGGTGAGCGATAGCGAGCAGGGGGAAGAGCCCCCTAGTTCCATGAAAAAAATTGCAGCGAATCATAATGCCGTATATCAGTGTTTCCCAACCTTTTTCGGTCCCTGCCCCCCAGGGCCTTTTTAAATTTTCTGTGCCCCCCCATTAATTTTTTATTAGAGAATCCTTCTTTGAAAGTGAATAAAATCTGGTATTCCATGCCCCACCAGGGGGGCAATGTGTTTAAAAATTTTGAAATTGCCCCCCCTAGAAATCATATTGCCCCTCGGTCTGGCGCCGTCTCTTTAACCGTAATTAAAGAGTTTAAGATCAAAGGGATGCTCAAGAGAAAAGGAAAGTTGAAGAGTAAAGGAAGCATTGTTGTGCCATTCTAAACCCAGGCAAGGGATTCTAGCAGATTAAAGACCAGAGGTAATACAAAGATTTATTAAAAATAATAAAGTTCTGCATATCAAGCAATATTAACTGACCATATATGTCATTAAAAATTATTAAAGTATATTAAACAATCCTCGAAGAACTATAAAATACAACCTGAAATGATTCTTCACACGATAATGGAAGATTACTTATTAGCAATCCGGAATAAGACTGAAAAGCCTGAACAAAATAAACAAGGAATACCCTAGGGGAAAATAGTCTACAGTGCCAGGAGCTACTCTATTTAAACTCGCAAGATTAGCATGAATCCTTCTTAAAATTTCGATGCCAAATGTAAATAAATTGTGCAGATTCAATTTAAGTTCAATATCTCACTGTGACTGAAAAATAGGTTTAAATGAAAACGTTATCCTTTTTAAGTGCACAAAATATAACACCGAGAGAAATGTTGTTTTCAAATAAGAACTTCAACAGATTAACATGAAATGGCTTCCCAAATTCAACCCACTGATTTTGATTTTTTCCTTTTCCTAGCAATAATCTAGCACTCTAAAGATTAACCTAAGCCTGATATCTCCTAAAAATTTAAACCTTTTATCCGATATGTATTGTAGTGTTTTTCTCGACATATTTCAATTACTTACTTCTGTAAGCCCCCGGTCGGTAGATTGTGGTACACGGGGAACTTTTTGTTTGTTTTAATGAAAGAAAAAGTAGTTCAAAAACATATCAAAGGTAATATTCCAAGGTTCGATTCCAAAACGCCATTTCAGAAAAAGTTGTGCTGGACACATGCGCGGATCCAGGGGGGGCACTCTGGACAGTGCCCCCCTTGGGAGCCCAAAAAGATTCTCAAAATGAGTTAAAACCTACTTTTACAAGTCTAATTTCAACATTTTTTCTGGGGGAGGACCCCCATACCCCCCATTAGTACCACGAGGGGATCTTCAGTGATAATTTTTAGGCTATCTCCAATATTTTGAGTCAAAAAGTAAAGGTAATAGCGTTGAAAAGTGGACCCCTTGCACTCAAAACGTTTCTAAAAATGAGTTAAAACCCTACTTTTACACGTCATATTAAAAAAACTTCTGGGTGAGGTCCCCCATACCCCCAATGGTACCACAAGATTATCTTCTCTCGAAAAGTGCCCCCCCCCTTGGAGCCGTGCTGGATCCGCGCCTGGCTGGACACAACAACATAGACATACAAAGGTAAATAAGGACTAAGTGGACTGATTCTTCAAGTTGTGAATCCAGTGCTGTAGAAATCGAAACTTGGTGTCATGCGTCCAAAGAAGGCGTAAATGGCCGGAAAGCGCCGCGACCCCTGATTGCCGGTCGGCTGACCACGGAGGTAAACAATGCGACGACGGTCATAAAAAATCACTTAGGACAAGCTTCCTTCCTAACCCACTGACATTTGCGTAAGGTCCTCCGTCCTTGGAGTCCATGGTTTGAGATGAAAGGCCATTTCCGTTTCAAAAATAATAATTACAGTAATTTTAAAAGTAAATATGCAATCACAATGATACTACACTGCAAACTCTCCAAGCAAAAATAAACAGATTAAAGGGGAGTTTTTTTTTGTCATCAACTTTACAATACAAAATAAGTTAAGAGCCGTAGAAATTTCGAAAAGTTATCATATAGAAATTGGAATAAAAAACTAATGATCCATGTGAATTCTGGTTCCCTGGAGTTTTTCTATTTATCCATCAAATTTATTTATATCAAAACAAACGTTACAAAGTTAGAAAAAATTGTCTGCTTTCAGTGTAAAATTTTCGAATTTCTACTGCTCACAAAAAGTAACAACAACCGCTGCCACCGATTTTGAAAATTTTATTTTTGAACTCTTACTACGGAAAAACTATTTGAAAGAATGTAATGAAATTTTTTCTCTGATAGACAATTGCAGGATGGTCATTTTCGTTAGAAAACCTAATTAATTAGATAATTAATTATTTAATGTCAAAGGCGAAAATTATTTTTTTCTGCAGCGAGTTCACCCCCAGCAAAATCTATTTACAGCAGAAACATGATTTTTTGCAGACACATTTCTTAGGTATGAAGTTTTCACCTTGTCGCCCTTTTTTTCAAATTTTTGATTAGTTTTTGGAGTAATTAAATTTTAAAGCTGCGAAATTTTTCACGCTTTTTCAGTTTTTTCGTTATAAAAGAAAAACTAGTCACAGTAGAACTATTATTTAAAAAAACAGTTGGAAAGAGGGATATGTTTTATTGCGTTACACATGAAGATGGCCTCTTAGAGAAAATAATCAATTGAAATTTACTAGTACATATTAAATAGTTTAATGTGGCCTTTAAAATATCCTTTTAACCCCCAGCCGTTATTCCACCAAGTCTACTGTAACCAGGGTTGGCTGGATTGGACCCAATGGGTTTTTTCAAAAAAACCCATGTGAAAAAACCCACATTTTGGACCCATTTTTGGGTTTCTTCAAAAATCAAGATTTTGGCAGTTCCTTCATAATGTAATGTGTTTTTTTCAAAGTTAAGGATATTTTTAAAATTTTAATGGTTTTTTTTTCAAAATTTAAATTATGTTTCAAAAATTAAATGGTGTTTTTTTTTTCATTTCAGGGAGTTTTTTTAAAAGTTAAATAGGTTCTTTCATTATTCAGTGGGTTTTTTCATTATTGAATGGGTTTTTCAAAATTTAGGACGTTGAAAGTTCACACTAGATGTAAAAATTAAAGATTTTTTTAAAAATTTCAGTGGGTTTTTTTCAAAGTTGAATAGATTTCTTTCAATATTGAATGGGTTTTTTCAAAGTTTTGGATATTTTTTACAATTTCAGTGGGTTTTTTCAAAGCTTAAAAACTTAAAAAAAAACACTTAACTGTGGAAAAACTGACATTATTTTGACAGAACACATTTAACATAGATAGAACTCACTAAAATTTGAAAAAACCCAGTTACATTCTAGGAGAAATCCACTTAATTTTGAAAAAACCCACACTTTTTCAGGGTTTTATTGAAAAAACCCGAAAAAACCCAACCCACTTGGGTTTTTTCAAAAAAACCCGGGTTTTTGCCAACCCTGACTGTAACGGTTTTCATTTCCAGTAAAGGACAAAGCAACAAAGACAAATATCCAATTTGACGATTGGAACGCTCTATAATACACAACCCATAGAGTCTCTCAGCTATATTATTACAGAAGGACTTTCACAGTGAGCTTCCCTTTTGGTCGAAAAGGAGCCATATCATGAGACATTAGCTTTCAGAAAATTACAAGCGCCATTTCCTCTGGAAAATCAATCGGACAAAACCTACACACACGAAGAAAGGAGAACCCGACATCACGCAATCCACCGATCATCAGAAAGGAATCAATTGAAATTGTGAACATATAGATTTCGTGAGTGAGCGAGTACGAACACTAACAACTGTTCTTCAAATTAACAGCAACAATTTAGTTTGTGCTGTTTAGGGCCCGTTCAAATATTACATAGGCATGTTTTTGGACATTTTTGACCCCTCCCCCCCTTTGTTAGCCAAGATAAGCAGACCACTAACCCCTCATCATAATAACGCAAGAAAACTGTTCGACTTCGCCCCCCTTATTATTTTTTTGTACGAAAACAAATTTTAAAATGAAATTTATTATTGGTTGAATTTTGAAATTATTTGTGCAAGAAACAAGAGGTTTTATAAAATGCACTATTATTATAACATATCTGACGTAATCATCACTCAAAACTTATCCCCCTTTTCAGGAAAAAAAAGAAATTATAAATCCCCTTTCACCCTTGGGTGTTTTTGTGATATTTGAACGACCCCTTACACAGAACACTTTATACCAGACATGGGCAAACTTTTTAAGGGGAGGGACGGATAAAATAAAGAATTTTCTAGGCGGGCCGAAAAAAAATGAACAAAACAAGTTTTTATAAGTGATCATTTTGAAAGTTGATTTTTACAACACACAACTAATATGCTACAAATGGTAAAAAAAGTATCAAAAATTGATGAGTCTTTAGATGAGTTTGAAGTTCAAGGGGCATATGACAGATAAAACTGTGACTGATAGCTTAAAAAAGTTTTTCATAACCTGGTAGTATCTCTGGTATGAGCTGATTCGCAGTAGTGAGGCTAAATGGTGGTAAGTCAATCTGTATCTAACGCTGTTTGTGCGTAACATTATAGTATATTTCATTTTGTCCTATGTGTAATTTATTCTAGGGGTTATTCAAAACCATGTTGCGGGCCGGTTTAACTACAGCTCGAAGGGACGCACTTGGCCAGCGGGCCGTACTTTGCCCATGACTACTTTATACTTTATTGTGTCGAGATAGTGTTTTGAAAACGATTGAAAACTGTTGCTATCCAGAATGAGGTATTCTCACGTTTTGATATTAAATTTTATTAAAATAGTAGATAAAAAACCATGAAGAATGACGTTTACATCAAGTATTTCCGTATAGCCTAGTTTCTGAGATACAAATTATAGAAATTTCGCTTTTTGTTTGGGCGCGAAAACACTTTCGAATCACAAATCATGCGCTGTGACGTCACATCCAATAGAAGCCCGTTTTCTGATCACGTGACTTTTCTGACGTTTTGTCAAAAATAAAATTGAATTTTAAATAATTTAAAACACATTTTTGAAGTTAAAAATCAGAAATTTGGGAGTTTTAGACCATAATGTATCGAAAAAGTATAAAATCAAGCAAATCCCTCACTCATGCAAATACCTCATTGGTGATCTGAAACAGGGAAATTAAGTGTTGCTAAAAAAATTACAGACAGAAAATGTGAGTAGAAAGGCGTGTGACAGAAAGGTGTACCCTAACCCCCTAGAAGTTATGAAACACTCATCTGAAACACCCTGACTAGTTGATACAGACAACTAAACTAGAAGCAACGCATGAAGCTGAGCCACTCAGCTATAGAAATCGATGGTAGTTATGCGTTTAAGTGTACGGATTCGTGATCTCTCAACCAACTCTCAAGTTAACATAGAGTCGATTGGAGGCTATTTTTAGAGCTCCGTGTAATGGGAAACCACCCTTTATGCATGCATAATAAAGGCTTTCAAACAGAAAAAAGATATTTTTAGGGTTTAAATATAGATTAATTGGCGTGCTTGTAATAACCTTAGATAGGTTTCTCAATATTTTTCGCTTCAAGATGCAATTGGATTAATCAAATGCTTGATCGTTAAACACTGTTACTCTTTCTATCTCATCATTATTAGAAATAAGTATGGAAAGTTTATAGGTAATTTATTAGACTGATTCAGTTTGAAAGAATACTATTCAAAAGTTCAGGGGTTTAGACAACAAAGAAGCTGTTAATTAATGGAATCTACACTGATGTGTATTTTACAAAAAAAGATTGAGCATATTTTCGTTTTTGGCAAATTTTTCAATGATAAATATCCTTTTAATAATTCAAGGGGACTGTAATTTATTTAAGGGGACTCAGTACCTCCAAATCAGTTAAGGATTTTGCTCTCAAATCCATGTTTATACTCATAAATTGATTTCGCAAATTTCATAGTAATGCCCAAATTCTAAGACTAACAAATTTCCAATGTTTATTAAATTAAAAATAATAAAAAAATTTTATGCTTTTTGTGTTTAATATTCCATTACATGATGGTAAGGGATAATTTGGCTCTAAAAACTAATAAAAAAACTCAAAAATAAGAAATTAATTTTTTGTGGTGCTGAGTCCCCTTAATAAAAAAATTAGAAGGCAAAACATTTTGTGATCAACCATTATAATACATTGTTGGCTACCACATACCCTGGTGGCGCCCTCTGGACATAACAACATTGTTGTTATTAACCTTTCTTTCACTAGCTGTCTCGCTTCCGATAAAGTACGTTATGTACGCTTAAAGACATTTCTCCATTTTACCCGACTAGAAGCCTTTTTTTGTTTCCCGTTAGTACTCCCTCAACTCTTTATTAGTCCTCTTCAACCTGGTCTATCCATCTACTTCTTGGTCTTCCTTCTGATCAAGATCCGCCAGGGATTTTTTTAGGACCCCTCTAGTTGTTCTATTAATCTCTCAACATGTTATAGCCCCATTGGACTCTCCATCCTTTGATCTCCGTAAAATTATCCAATCTATCCGTGGATTTCATATATTCCTCTATTTGTTCTTACTCTCCATACAACTGCACAAAAACTCGACTACAAAAACATCTTCTTAACTCTAACCATCAAAATACTTGGCACTATTTTCATTATCGTTAAGTGCTTGGCACTACTTCATATTTATCAGCACTACTTTTCATTATCCCCTATACAAACAAAGAACGAATTCCAATCGAACAATCCGTTTGGCAACGTACCATTTCAATTCCAGTATATGACCTGCTCGAGAATTTAATCCTTCATTCTTCCAATCAAAAACAATGACAAAAAATTCAAAAAAAACAATTTCAACCAAACTTTCCCTCAATTGAAACATTCACCTCAATACACTCATTACAAGACCACTCCGTGTACCGAGACAACCATTCACCTATTGTGACCACTTCGAAAATTTCTCTCCTCACAAAAAAGTGATAGATTTCATTTCACATATCTTTGTCACTTACTCGGCGGCCTTCAAAAATTCCGTTTCTTCACAGCAAGACTATGATTTATGATGACCGTTTCTAGGCTATACTTACCACACGACCTTTCAGATAGATAGATCCCTTGTTGTATGTGTAAGGCTCCGGACACAGTCGCTGAAAAGCGTCGCGCGGCCCATAAAAATCCTTATTAAGTGGAGGGGAGAAAGAAGAGGACTCGAGAAGACATGTAGTAGACTACACCTGTAGCAGAGCGGTCGAAGCACTCCCCACTAACAAGCCTGGCAGTGGCCGGTTGCTGTCATTTCAACAAAAGTAGTCTACTACATCGCTCCACGAGTCAGGGGTGGCAACCCAAGTGGGTTGGGTTTTTTCACTAAAAACCTGAAAAAAACCCACATAAAACTGGGTTTTTTCGGAAAAGTGTGGGTTTTTTCAAAATTAAATGGTTTTATCCTATAGAGTAAATGGGTTTTTTTCAAATTTTAGTGAGTTCTTTCTATGTTAAATGTGTTCTATCAAAATAATGGCAGTTTTTCCATACTTAAGTGGGTTTTTTCAAAGTTGACACTTTTTAGACTTTGAAAAACCCAATGAAATTGTAAAAACATCCCTACTTATGGAAACCAAGTTTAAATTTTGAAAAAATCCACTTAAATTTGAAAAATATCCTAAACTTTGAAAAAAAATCTTTCAATATTGAAAGAAATCTATTTAAATATTATTTCGTTATATGTTTTTCTTCAATATTAAATCTGCCAAAATCTTGATTTTTCTTGAAAAAACCCAAAACTGGGTCCAAAATGTGGGTTTTCACATGGATTTCTTTTGAAAAACCCATTGGGTCCAATCCAGTCAACCCTGCTACTACATCGCCCGTTGAGTACCCTCCTCTTGATAAGGATCTTAATGGGCCGCGCGACTTTTTCCAGCGACTGTGGCCGGAGCCTAATCCCTGTAGTAATTTTTGATTGCGATTTGCTGGTGAGTTATGGCTTCGTAAACAAAGATCCTCTTTTGATATTGGTTAATTGGCAACGGGTCTTTATGTCTCGCGGACAATGGGGTGACCGCCCCCTGGGAGGTTCTCTGAATGGTCAGCAACGCTCCATGTCCTTCTGATGTGGTGACGGTTCCGATGGGATGTCGGGTTAGGAGAGCTAAAAGGCGCTTTGTTTCTTATCACGTTTCGGTAGTTTTTTGGCGTTTTGGGGACAGGTGATAGAAGAAGAAAGTTTTCTAAAGATTTGAAACGTGGAGTGAAAGGAAGCAGAAAGAAAAAATCAAAGTAGAATATCATACCGCGCACAGTCAAAGATGGCAAAAGCAAAGAATTGCACCGTTCTTCATCGATTAAAAAATATGATATTTGTGATTCGAATATATTCGAGGGTTTCATTTAGGCCAGGTATGGGCAACCTTTTTGAATCCGCGGGCCGGATTCAATGATTATAATGACGTGGAGGGCCGTAGAGTAGATAATAGGTAATATTTTTTAAGTAAAAAATAGTAGTTTTATTATGTAATATATTTTCGAAGTTTAATACTAAAGTTAAAATTTAATCTGGACTTATACAATATATTGATTACATACAATAATTATAATGAATTTACATTAATCTGGACTAGAATAATATTATTTGCAATAATTATAAAGTTAGTTACATTAATCTGGACTAAAAGAATATCTTGATTACATAAAATAATTATAATGTTTAAGTTACATTAATATGAGCTAAAATAATATTCAGAGCTCATAGTAATGAAAAAATATGGACAGACTTTTAACAATTGTCATTACATGATACAGGAGAATTAATGGAGGAGGAATTAATGTTCAGGAGTACAAATTAACTTAAGCAGCAGTTTGGGAAAGGCAGAGAAGGAATATAGTCCGTATGGTAGAACCGGCAGGGAAAGTTCTGTATCCCCTCTTTCGCTCTTGTTTACGAAAACCAGAGTGATTTTTGGTAAAATTTTTTAAATGTTCCGCGGGCCGGACCAAATGACGAGGCGGGCCGGATCCGGCCCGCGGGCCGTAGGTTGCCCATCGTTGATTTAGGCATTAATAAATTACTCGCATTTGAAACATTTATTAAGGTCCACTTCCCAGGTAAGAAACGAGACAGGGGTTTCAACAGTTTTAAGAAGCTTTAACCTTATGAGAAATTTATATCTGTCATTGTCTCCCTCGACCTTTCTCTTTTTTAATGAAAAACCAAAATATCTTCTTAGTAGAAGAATCGCTAAAATTTTAAACTACTTTTAACATTATCTTGTTAACGAGAATAAATAATAGGTGTTTATTGGGTCTGTTTATTTACCGACATTAGTGAAAAAGTTTGCATAATACTAATTACTATAATCAGATCATATGACTGCGTAGTCGTAGATCTGGGCATTCGAATTGTTTCCGTCCTTATGAGTGATGAAAGAATTTCCTTTTCTAAAAGGGGTTGTGCAAGCGATTGTGTGTGTGGAGTGGGTAGCAGTGCCTCACCATCGTGGCTCTTGTCAACAGGTGTAATTCTTATGGGGATTCAGTAATTAAGGTTGTTAAATCCAGTACCCTCCCATTGGTTAAAAATATAAAACAAATAAGGCGGTGGGGAGCCTAGTGGTTAAGGCATCGGAATCGGAGGGTCCCGGGTTCGATTCCCGACACCGCTAAATACCCATCGAGTATATGCGGAGTACGTGCTCGTTAAATCTGTGGGTCCGAAAGTCCTGTGGTCCGTCATGGCGCAGTTTACCACGGGTCCAGGTGTCTGGAGACTATTTCCCTCCCCTTCAGATACATGTCAAAATTGTGGAGGTGGAGATAGATAGTGGCAGCATCTATCATATATCAAGAGGCAGAAGTCGGACTCCTGCCATTTATGGGCCTCACTTTCTCAGGAGCCGCACCCCCTTTGCCTTGAATCCTTACGGAGCTTGGGTATTCCAAGTGACACAAGACAACATAAAACAAGTAATGATTTTTACATGAATTTTTCACCTCATCCATCAATCGAAGCTCGGTTCTGTGTTTGTCACCCATGTCAAACCAAGTGGACCGACAGAGTGGGACTCATTAGATCGATGACGATTCTAACCCCGATTCTCACAAAGCGGTCCCTCTGTCATTAGACCAACTTCCCTCCTGAATGAAAGAGAAAAGAGGGCCACAAATACATCGTTTTTCCATTATTTTGGGCCACTAATGGAGAAATCTCCGTTTCAAAGGAAACACAATATAGAAAAGAGGTCGAATGGACCATGTCCGGTAGTGGAATGTGGCTGTTCTGTCTGGCTTATGGTCGGCGGGAGATTATCCTGTGTGGGGGCAGTGGTTCGGGGCTGTGTTTAAAATGTTTTGTAGAACATAGCTTTCATTTTCAAAATTAGCAAAGGAAATGAGAAATTTGGGCCGTGGGGAGCCTAGTGGTTAAGGCATCGGAGGGTCTCGGGTTCGATTCCCGACACCGCTAAAGACCCATCGAGTATATGCGGAGTACGTGCGGAGTACGTCCGAAAGTCCTGTGGTCCGTCATGCCTCAGTTTACCACGAGTCCAGGTGTTTGGAGACTATTTCTCTCCCCTTCAGAGACATGGCAAAATTGTGGAGGTGGCGATAGATAGTGGCAGCATCTATCATATCTCATAACGCAGAAGTCGGACTCCTGCCATGTATGGGCCTTACTTTCTGTATGGAATCCCTATGGATCTTGGGTATTGCCACTTGGCATACCCACTGAACTGCACTGTTCTTTCGCATGATTAATACTTGATCACCATGAGAGAGATTCTACATTGCTAGCTATCAAGTTCAGGGAAATAACTTAACTGAAAGGACTGTTTCTTTTCAATCTTTTGGGATTTCTCCAGTTATTTAGATAAGTTTTATTCAGTTGACCGGGACTAGAGAGTTTATTATAATACTTTACCAAGCTATTCCTCCTCCTTATTAGCCATACCACATCGAAACAATTCCACGAAAATCCTCTTTTACAGTCTTTCGTGCGAAAGAGCGTTCGCTTAAAAATCAATGTCTAACGTGATGGTCGTAATGTTCCGTCTCTGCATTATCCGTAGGGATCTAAAGAATCGTTCGATTCGATTCTTGGATTACTCGATTCCTGAGATTCGATTCCAACCTGGAATCGATTCCTTAGATCGAAAAAGTAGAATCGAACTTATCTATTTATATTATAAATCAAGGATAATTATTACTTTAGCTAATAACCACCAAGTAAAATATTAATTAATTATAAAAATACTAATTAATTAGTGAAAAATTGTTTAATTTTTTGTATCAATTAGGAAATTAAGTATGATTCCTAAGATTAGATTCGTGCTGCAAATTAACAATTAATTATCAAAATACTAATTAATTAGCGAACAAAATTGTTAATTATCTGTATTAATTAGTAAGATTCCAAAGATTTGATTCCTTCAAAGGTTCGATTCCCTGGTATCGATTCCAAGGTATTCGATTCCGATTCGATTGCGGAATCGATTCCATCGAAAATACTTAGAACCCTAATAGACGAGATTAGTGTGACGTTTTTTGTTTTGTTTGGAAACGTAAATTCAGTCTGTGATTGGTTCCGTGAACTGTACGGACAGTACGGATCCGTATGTAACCAATCACGGATCGAATCAACGTTTCCAAACAAAACAAGAAACCGGAAGTGACGTTTTCACTAATCTCCTCTATTATGCGGATGAATAGAGAAACGAAGCCTAAGAATGATGCTAGCGATTAACCGGACAGTGTAAGAGGCTCATACGAACACTAAATACGAAACCTTCACATTTTAAACCTATTCGCCAAAACAGTATTCCACGAAAATCCCCTTTTACAGTCTTTCGTGCGAAATGAAATCACGATCATTATTATATTGCCCGTTTCTTAATATATGACTGTCCGTTGTATGTAACCTTGCTGCATCTCCAAAAGACCCAGACATTTAAACGGTTTTATTGCATAAGGATGAAAGTGTGGTCCGACGGTGACAAAGAAAGCCATTGTGGACACTCCTGTCGTTTATACGGATACGCACCATCACAGTGTGGGCTTTTCACACAATGTCGGAAATTATTCACCGAGTAATACCATTTTTATGGTTTGGGTTATAGTGTTGGTGAGAGAGAGACACAATAGTCGATATCCTCCTCATGTGTTTTTCCTTCTATTTCGTTGGTTAAGGCGACTCGGTAGCAAAAAATATTATTTTCTTAATTATCAGGATTTTAGGTACAGCTTCAGAAAGAGTCCTACCATGTTTACCCACAGCTCAAATGATGACTGACAACAATAGAGATATCATTATTATTAAATCCTAAAATAATAATATTTAGTAGATTAATATTTTAGGATGTAAAATTTATGATATTAATAATTAGATCTCTAATGGTTGTTGGTCATGATTTGAGCTGTGGGAAAACATGGCAGATGGAGGACACTTTCTAAAGCTTTTCCTGTATACATTAAGTTTAATATTAAGTATACATTTGCATTAAACTAAGTTTATACATTATACTAATTTATATTTTGCACACAGAATGAATTAAAATATTTTTTTTTAAATTCATTAAAATTTTTTATAAATGACCGAAATCACCCTAACTTAAAAATTTACTTCTTCCCTTAATATACACACTCAAATTTTATACTTTTGACTTCAGTTTTCCTCTCGAGATAAATAAAACATATATAGCTTCTTGTACGCATTGAAATTCTAATACCTACGAGAATTTTTGAAAAAATTATGCAATTTGGTATTTAAAAAAATACGTTTGCACTTTCTTACTTTGTAAAGAGTTTCGCAATAAATATATTTTGAAATCTATAGGTTAAGTTATTGAACGCATAATACTGGTAATGACAACAAAGTTTGATGATAATATAAAAAATCCTTACAATTTTAAAAATCATAAAAACCTTATTTTGAGAAAAATTTAACACTATTTGATTGAAAGCTATGCTTCTGAAAACCTCAAACTTATAAATCGTCATATGATTCTGAAACTTTGTAGGAGTTATTACAGTTCTTCAATTTTATGGCAAAATATCAAAATTGAAATGTTGACTAAATTTTTCGTAGAAGTGAATGTTATTTTTAAAAAGTTTCGGGACTCACCTTTTTTTACAACTTCTTTTCGTGTTTTTTATCCAGGGAATCAATATTTCGGTTGGACAGAAATGTACTTCAGGAGACAAACCCTATATGCAAACCACTGGAACGTAGTGAATCTTCTGGAAAAATAAAGACAACTTTAGTTTAATACGTTGAAAATATGTTTTAGAGAGAAACAAAAGTTTTATTAGAAATGAGCTTACTGAATCATGGCAATAATTATCTGTAGTTTCAATGTAGTAAAATTTATAAATAAAAAAATTATTAAATGAATGAAACTGTTCCTTCACCAGTAAACTTTCTTACATCGCACAAATTAAGAGTTATTTATGAACATATCTAAGAGTATAAATCGTTAAAACTTATCCTAAAACCCAGATTAAGCGGTTTTATAATTTCTTCCTATGTACCACAGCATAGTACAAATAAGTCATTAAAATTAATTTGCAGCAACAAATAATGCAAAACAAGAAGAAACAACATTCCATGTTAATACTTCCATAAATCCATTCAAATTAAGTAAGTAAAAATGATGAATCGTTTGCAGTAATAATTATCCCATTAGCATGGAACTTTTAATGCATGTTATGATGGAAAAAACAACAAACGTGTGGGAAGGACTTAATTAATGATATTTTCTAATAATAATGGCTTAACTAATGATAAATAACTTGATTATTATAACTGATATTTTCAGAGAGCGTTAATGCGTAGTATTTCATTTTCGGTAATTTCATTAAAAAAGCGGACTATTTTGCTGATAAAATAAACTATAGTAATTCTATTCTAGACTGCAGCGCGCCCTGGATGAGAGTAAACAAAGAAAGTAGTTTCCAGCACAGAATTATGAGCGAACTTCAAGAAATATGGTGCCGTGTTGTGAGCGGACATGGATAAAAAATCGAGATCGAATTGGTTAGCGATTTTATATGCTATTTCCAACATCAAAAGAACTGTAAAAGTATATGGTAGTTGGGGGGGGGGGCTGCCGTGCTCCCCCCTGCCCTAACTATAACCAAACTCGTTTTGGGTAACAGTAAAGATTCAGAATAAAAGGGGGCTCGGTACTCTTTAATGTTACACAAAACACGCAAATAACACAAAAAGAGCATTAAAATAGCCAATATGAATACAAATAGCATAACTTTCGATTTTTTATCAATGTCCGCTCACAACACCAGAAATATGATTAGTTTCGGTCAAAGAGTGAATGCATGTTAAGCGTATAATACACGAAATTTTTCACCTGTAATAAATTGGATTGAAGCTGGCAAAGACACAAACGCCAGAGCTCTAAGTGGAAGCTTTTAGCGTGGGGTCAAACGTTCAAATTTTCGAAAAAAATTAAACTAGTCCTCGGAAATGGCTGTAAATTGGCATTAGTGTAGAAAAATGTGAGTAAAAGACAAGAAAATTACAACCAGAACTTTAGATAATAAAGGTAGAAGTACGATATTTAAACACATATACAGTTATTTTTTATAAAAAGATTAGCGATTCGTTTTTTAAAAAATTCGAATTAGCTATAGAATTATTAAGATTCGAAGTTTCAATTTTTCTTCTCTTTCTGGTCACTAGGGAAACATACATGTTTTTTTCTTTTATTTCCAACGATTCACTAGAACTAGACACACACGTGCACATCCAATATTATATTTAAACTCTATGGATTTAAATCTGTCTCTCTTTTAATAATATGTTTTTCTTTAAAATGGTTGACTATAATTAGTTGACTTGCTGGATGTGTTTAAACATTTCAATTAAATTTATTGATGAGCTAAAAATTAATATTTTAGTTACAGTTTTATTTTAATATTTTTGGGGTAATGATCCGATTTAAATTATTGGTAATCTAGAGAGATAGGTAGTTTCAGTATTAAAGGAGCATTAACTGCTAGTTACGATCGAGAAGTGATCTGAAAATAATTGCGAAACAGTTCCGGGGGTTAGTGAGTGATAGCGAGCAGGGGGCATAAGAATAAAATCATCTTCAAAATTTTCCTATCTGAAATTGAATTTTGCTATTCGAAAAAGATTCAAAAGGTAATATCGAACCCCTCCACATAGAATATTAAAGAGAACTGATTTTTGAAACCCGACACTGGTGAGACTCGAATCAAATTGAATCGGTACAAAGTGAAACAGATACGTTTTATCTTGTTTTCGTACCGACAATATCGAATTACTTTTTATTTCAGATCGAACGTACTAGTATCGAAAAGAAATGCTACTGAAAATGATTTAATAGGAAAACCGGAATACAGTGGATTCTATGACTGAGAAATCGAATCGATGTATAGGTTATGCAATCGATATCATATGAATACGTTGGACAAAACAGTATTTTCAGGTCTTAAAAGTTATTACTTCGAGAGGGAAAACTCTTTTCAGGTAAAAGATATAAATTACGTTTCTTTTCAATATTATAGATTTTATGCAGGGGTGTTCACTATTAACATGGTCTCAATCAACATTTATAAATTGTGTTATTAGAAGTACACTTAAATTCATAAATATCCGAGATTTAATAAGAAATTTTTGAGTATGTTTTGGAAAAAGTATGTTCTCTTCCCCATGTTTTTGGCGTCCATTTATTCACAGTACTTATTGAGACCTATTACAATCATTTACATGTGGAGTTGAACGCTTATATGAATTTAAAAATTTAAGTATTAGTCATTGAAAAAACATCAAAACAGAGAATGATAACCTTTAACCCTTTATGTTCCGCCGGGACTTTTAACTCCCACTTCAAAATGTTCCAAATTCGTCCAATTTTCGTCATGTAAGGCGAAATTTAGTTTACTTATAGTTGCAATTACTTAAACTTGACATATTTTGGATGAGGACGAGAAAAATAATTTGCGGCATAAAGGGTTAAATTGGAAAATGTAACTTTTATATTTACGAGTTATTTCACTTTTATAAAAAAGACCAAAATTCTTAAGTAATAAGTTTATGTTAAAAATGTAAATCGAAATGTAGACATATAGAAAAAATTGTAAAAACCGATCGTTGTTATCCTTGAGATAGAAATACAGAATGTTCTTCCAACAATTCTAAATCAGGGATCTTTAAATCTGCCCCATCACAAAAATAAATTCATAAAAACGCCCCTTTCGTGAAATTCAAATTAGCTTTAGTGATAATTTGCAAGAAAACATTCACAAAATATTTGAATTTTTCATTATTTTCTTGGTTGGCGAGTCACTTTTACTTTTACGCACTGATCTGCTAACTATCACTGCTTCAATTTTTCACAAAAACAATTTCTTTTTCACAAAAAATAAACAAATAGGCCCTAAAGTATAAAACCTGGATCTACCCCTGGTTATTATTCTTAAGCATGTAGTTTGTGAGGAAATAAATCCAACAAACTTCAAAATGTTATTTATTAAAAATGTTATTATTGCAAAATGTTATTAAAGGTTACTAGGGAGCTACCGCCCCCTGCTCGCTATCGCTCGCCAACCCCCCTTAAACTGCTGACGCAGGACCTTTTGCAATTGCTTCGCAATTCCCACAAATTCCAACTCGCTGAACTTAATACACTTTATAAAACTATTAAACAATTTACAGAAAAAACGTCCAAAAACCAACTTTCCAAAAATACGTCACCAAATCCCCTCCTTGAATAAATCTCCCTTAAAAGTTTGAATATATATTAACCCGAACTTATCAAAAATTTAAACGAAATGTTTTTAAAAATATTCATTTTTATTATTTTTAATCAATGATTATAAAAATAACTAATTCGAATTGTTTATCAATATTCGGACCAAACAAAAACCATAACTTTAAAGTAACTCGTTAGTAATGCCTAGTGTTTATCACTCATATTTTTTTAAACCCATACTTGTTAAATAATACCGTTTAAGCAATTGAAAATAATAAGAGACAAAACATCACTCAATGCTTACAATTAATTTCGATAAAATCAGACTAAAAATTATAAATATTGGACAAAAAGTGGGAAATTTTAGAATAAAATGGCGTTCATGTAAGTTTTTAGAATATGTTTTTATCAGTCTTTGAGTGATACTTCATCAAGAAAGTACTTTTTTTAAAAGGTGAAAAAACATGTTTCATCTTAAAATATAGCGTCAATCGGTCGTTGTGATTGGATGCATAATAATTTGATTGACAGTACTTGCTTTGTAACTGCGACCTTATCCGTTATCTAAAAAAATGGAAATATTTTAAAATTGAGATTTTTTTGAAAAATCGAAGGGCTTACTCGGAAATCCGGAAAGAATCCGGACATTTTGATACCATATATGTGTCATTCGGTTCAGTAATTAAAAAGCCTTTCTCTGGAAACCGTTCACTAAAAACTTTTTTTTAGAATAGAGAGATACTTTCTACATTGTTATCAAGAGGTTTTGCATCAATAAAGTATATTCATCACTTATTTTAAAACAATCTAAGCTGACAGAGTAAGTTAATTTTTTATCCAAATTAATTAGTTAATTAATGTAATTAATTTATCTTAATTTAAAGCTGAGAGAAAAAGCTTTGCTTTGAAGACAAAAAACTTTGTCAATTTTCAAAGGTTGTTCACAACTGTTTATTTTCTCTTTGAAAATATATAACTTTCATCCCTTTTTTTACATTACTTAAACTTTTTTAACTTTATGTTAAACAAAAGTATACAAATATAAATTAACTTATATTTATCCATGTTTTACATCAATTAATTAAGTTATGCGTCTTTAAAAAGAAACTGCTGTTTTCTCTAACCGTAACTGGAAATTTAATTAATTTCCATAGAGACTCATTATATCATTTAACGTATGAAATGAAGATGACGGCATTTTTTTGGACAATAATAAACGATTCTTTAATGGATACAAAATCCAAACTTGAGGTTATTTTTTGTCGAGCATTTCTTTTTCTTGAGCAATCACTGTCCATGTGTTTTCCAAAGGCGTAGTAAGGATCCGAGTTTATTGCAAGGCGTTATATTTAGCCGAAAATACATGGTAAGTACATATTGACGTTACCTAGATCCACATCCCATCTATGTATCCAGTCACGTGGGCGGATCGCCCCTTTTAGTGTTTTCCACAGTCTGTATATAATTAGGACTAAAAGCGGAATGGAACATCCTATATAGTGCAACAATCTTTGGAAGACCCAATTGGAAAAAGGAATTAAAACAATACTTTTTTAATTTCTACTATAGCTTTCTCTGTTTAACCCCATCTCTTCTGGCAACCTCAAATTTTCTTTAGAATTCAATGGCAATCTTAGGCGATGTAGAATTGAAAGGATGGTTAACCGTTTGTTCTGCATTAGCTTTCGTTACAAAATATGACAAACTTATTTTCCAGTCGATTTTATGAAAATAATTTAAAAATTTTACAATGTGATTGCATTCCTCATAATTAAAATATTTTATTAATAGACATGGAAGCTATTATACTCTGTGTTATTAGAATAGGTGGCTCGTCACCAAGGCAACGAAATAGAAACGCAATAAGAAATGACTAGTAGCGTTTTAAATTACAGACTATAGTTATTAAATTAACATAAGCTCTCTAAATCCTTTTTCGGAGCAATATTTTATTTTTTGTCAAGCGTTCTAAATTAAAAATGATATAAGCCTTAATTTCCAATTTATCTGGATAAACTTTAAAATATTACACGTTTTAATGCTTGGTTGTTATTTTTCCCTATATCAATATCAACAGGTTGATTCTAGCAAACTTAAAACCAGAATATTAGTCACAGACTAGTGTCACTAGTTGTGATTTATAAAAGTAATTTGTGAGTAATAAAAATTCGTAATAACAATTCATTATGTAAATATCCAAATTTATATTATTAAATCCTGTTTATCAAAATACCCAAACTGTTTGTGGCCAATAGAAAAGTTGTAGCAATATAAACCAAAATATTTCTTTAATAATCACCTAGTAAACAACACGTGTTGTGTTGAAGAAGTATTTGAAGACAATGTCTAAACAACCATTTTTTTCTGCCCAACAAGCGATATATGCGAGAAGTGATCCATGATCCTTCCATGCGAAGAGTGATATATTTCTCGCGCAATTGACAACAAAAAAAGCCAGGTGCAGAAATTATTCTCCGGGCAGTCACGGCGCTAATAAGAGCAATTAATCATCTTTTGTTTCTACTACAAGATAATAACACTGCGATTCAAACGGTGAAGGTGAATCACATAAAGGATTTTCAAAGATCCACGAGTTAGGGGTTTGTTAGTAATAATTGCTGCCTGAAAAGCCCCCGTTACCTGATTGGTCCAAAGTGGGACCTCGACACACCACTCAGTTCACAAAGAGTCGATTTTTCAGCCCATACAAATGCCGCCAAACTTTCTCTCTTATATAGGCATTGCTTAAGAATTCCTTAAGGATGTCATTATAATTTCATTACGAATCCTATTGACAAATCTTCGGGCCGTGAAGAAATGTTTAGAAAGTAGATGATGATGTTGTTGATTACCGGTTATACAAACCACTAAATAGATTTTTTTGTTTAGGTAGGATGAAGGTCACTTCACAGTCTGTTTCAATATGATCAAACACAAATGAAATGAATTTGTCATCATAAGGTCGATTGCGTCAGTCTCTTATTACCAGTGGCATATATACAGGGTGTTTCATAATTTCTAGGAGGACACATCTTTACGACTAAGAATCACCTAAGAAGTGGGGGGGGGTCGGGAATGCACCCCTAGCGATCTAAGGGTTTTTATAAGCCGTCATGGGAGGTTGTATAATCCACAGAGGAAATTGACACATAACCTTTTAAAATTGGATTAAAACCAGCAAAATTGTTCAATCGAGGCATTTGTTACGAAAAAACCGATTTAGGAACTGAAATTTCAGCTATTTAATTGGTTTTATGGTATAAATACTGGAATCGATGGTTTAACTTCGATCTTTAAAGGTTACGAGTCAATTTCCACAGGGAATTTTACAACTTCCCATTTCCGCTTTTAAAAACCCAGTGGCGGATCCAGGGGGTGGCACTCTAGAAAGTGCCCCCCTTGGACCCAAACAATCACTCATAAGTACGAAAAAAAGTCCCAAAAAGTACTCAAAATGAGTTGAAACCCTACTTTTACAGGTGAAATTTCCAAAATTTTTCAGGGGAAGGACACCCATACCCCCCAGTTGTACCAAAAGGGGATTTTGAGTGATACTTATTAGAAAACTCACTAAATTGTGACATTTTTCTCAAAAGATAAAGGTGATGGTCTGAAAAAGTGCCCCCCCAAGAAGCCGTGCTGGTGGATCCATGCCTGAGCCCGTTAGGGGTTTATTTCCGACCCCCCCTTCCTGTGTGATTCTGACTCGTCTAGATGTGCTTTACCCTTCCTAGAAGTTATGAAGCACTTGTTTGAAACACCCTGTAGAGAGGCGATTCGTGTTTATAATTGATGGTTTTAAAGGACGCTTTTGTTCTTCGGGGGCCATTCGATAAGCTCCGCCCACTGACCGGTCTGTTTGTATTTGTCTGTGGTCGAAGCGGTCGCAACTAAAAGATTTCGCCTGAGATAATATTAATCCAGGAGCCATACAGTAGCACTATTCGACATTCTATTTTTTTTATTTAATCAGTACGTTTTGCGCAATTCGCCTTCCCGAGTCAATTAAAAACAATTTCTCCCGCTGAATTAATACAAAATCCCATCTCTTTGTCCTTCCCACAACACGAAGAAGCCATATTGGGCAACCTCAATATATATATCAATTGAGCGAACAAACAACGGCTAAGAGACCGGCAATTAACATTACTTTGGGCGACCAACAACAACTGAGTCAACAAAAGGCACCAACTCCGAACAAAACGATCGGTTGGCGATCGCGTTTTTCAATTTATTTCACGGCGGAAACTTCACTAACAAGAAGACGGTCGGAGGAGAGATTTCGTCACCCCTTCGTAGTAGCCGCTGCTGTCCCCAATCCGTCTTTGTACTGTCAACTCACTTTACGGAGCGTGTTCCGGAACGCTGGGTTCCGTTTCGGCCACAAAGGACTCGGTTCCTTTTGTGGCATGATGGAAGGTTGAGTAATTCGAGTTCCGTGGGGAGCGAAGGTTCCTTCCGGAAGACCACTTTCGAATCGCGGGGGTGCTTTCGGTTGGGAAATACGATGACCGGTACGAATGGTCTCGACCCACTGAAAAGTGCGCTTCAAAATCTCGCAATACGTTTAGGAACACTTTTTTTTGTCCTCAAATTAACAACACTTGAGTTTGTCTATACTCGAATGCAACTTAAGTTGAACCTTTGACGTCATGGCCACACGGGAGAAAATCTGAGTAAACAGAAAGCCTGCTGGGTTGCTAGAAGCTCTAATTGGCTGGCGAGTTTGAGAGCGAGTTGTACTACTACCACTTTGAAAAATAATAATACTGAACATTTTATGCATATCGGGATGAAAAGATGCTTAATATACGTGGATTTAAAAACTAATCATTATTCAAGATTGAAGCTCTAAATTTCACTCAAAATTCAGACACCGCGCGGGGAACTACTTTCTTTGGTTGCTCTCAGCATATTTCTACAGGCTCAAGTTAAGTTGCAACTAAGTATAGCTACCAAACTTAATTGTGATATTAGATCGCTGCATTTTTTCTTTTTAAATTTCTCAGATGCCCTCCTCTCACGTTGTTACAAATGCTGAAACATTATTACCTGCAAATTTTCAGGTCTCTAGGACAATTTTTGACCCGCGTACCCTTTAAAAGTAGTTTTCCCCTGTGAAAGTATAGGGGAAATATCGAAAATATCTCAATTTTTGTTGAAAAGTTCTGTTGCGGCCGCTTGCGTATGGGAGGTGGATCAATTCTCGGTCCTCCTCTTAACCCATAACCCTCTTAACCTATATAAAACTCTTCTAATAAATCCTCCTCTTTTCTCGGTCAGAATGCGCTTTTAACCCTAGGGGAACTTCCCCAAGTAGGTGCAATTGATAGCAATTGGTGCAATTGTTTCAATAGGATCTTTGGAAAATGATATCCCATAGGTGATATATGGGTTTTTAACTCAATATTTAAAGTGTTGAGACTTCTAAAGTTAAAATCAACAAAAATTGAGATATTTTCGAGATTTTTCCTATACTTGAACATGGGAAAACTACTTTTGAGGGGCGCAGGGGTCAAAAATTGTTTTAGAGACCTAAAAAATTTTCAGGTAATAATGTTTCAGTATTTGTAACAGAAGAGGGGGGCATTTGGGAAATTTCAAAAAAAAGTGCACATAGACGCCCTATGTTTGAAAAGTGTTGTTTAGTAAAATTGGGCTTTGGGATAATTTTATCTTTTTTGGAAAAAATAAATATCCAGGTAAAAAGGTCTTGCAATAAGGTACCTATACCTAATACGGACACCCTAAGGAAATGTATTTTTTTCACTCCCTTGTACACGTCATAGGACTCCAAAAATGTATGACCACTATCCCTAGACTTGACTATCATTATTAAAATTAGTGACCTTGTAATTGAATCGTCAGTTTGAAGAAGGGAATAAGTCCAAAAATCAAGTTTTGAGAAAATCGAAAAAAACTGTATAAGTAATGGAATTTTCATTGTATAACCGCCAAATTTTTACTGGAAGTTCAGAACCCTATTTAGAAAACAGAGCAATCATCAAAACAAATATAACTGTATTCAAAAATATTTTATAGCCAAAATAAGTTGATGGACTTATTCCCTTCTTACACCTTATAAAATTTTTCTTATGAAAAAATCTTTAAAAACCCTTAAAATCACATTTAAATTATATTTCTCCTTAGTTTACACCACAAAAGGGTGAAATAAAAAGAATAAGACAAATGAAATTCAAAATTATAGTGAAACTGGGTTATTAAAGCAGTATCAATGGAGTGAGTGAATATGAATGGAGTCAAACATTCCTTACATAAAAAAAAGTTTGAAAAACATTGAAATTAAGAGAAAATTTTATTTTAACTTAGTTTACAGCACAAAGAATATGAGGAGAAAGAAAAATTAGCTTTAATTCCAAATTAGCTTAAAAAATACAATGAATGGACATCGATTTCACAACTTCAAGGGGCGATATCTCCCTATAGGGGTTAGTTATTGTTCCCCTCTTTTCACCCATGTGTAGAGCAAAGCTTGGAGATTGTTTTGAGTACAAAAAGTCAATTTGTCATTTTTTGGACTTATTCCCTTATTCAAACTGACGATTCAATTATTCTGGTTTAATTTCAACGATAAAAAAATGTTTGCAAGTGTCCATAATAGGAACCACCTGTCCCTATTTTGGACAGGTGGCTACTTATTACCCAACTCAAGTTTTGAATTTTTAGATTTTATCTTAAATGGCACCTATTACTATACCACAGGCGTTTTCAATTTTTGAAACTGTTTATTTTTCGCTAATTTTGCTCCACCCAACTGTATACTCTATGAAAATCATTAAATGGTGAATTTTGATACGTACTAAAACGCTCTTTTAAACACTATCAATTCACATTTAAAAGTAAAAAGGTAAACTTTAACGGGTAAAACCAAACAAAAGCTGAATCCGACACTTATGCAAATCAAAGTCCAAAACTAACATTAACAGAAAGAAACTGATGTTGTAACAACTTCATCCCATCAAGGAGATGTGAATTGCGTGTAATTCAGCAGAGAGCTACCGGAACCCATAGCTCTGCTTTTATGTAAGGTGGACACTCATGTCCTTCGTAGAATGACTCAAAAGGCACTCAAGTATGGGGGTCATCCGCCCAGAACATTCCTTCCTCCATTCTTTCTGGAGCAATATTGTCCACCAAGTGATACAAAGGAGCCACAAAGAAAATTAATATTGGATGGCGTAAAAACCTCTCTAAGACGAGTGAATGGATATGACGAAATTTTCTAATTGCCTATAAAACGCCTTTCGGCTGGGAGGAATATCAATCTTTTTCAGGGAAATTAAATTGTCTAGAGAAGGTTTCATTTAGGTCGTGGGAATCATTTTTAGAAATGAATGTTTCGTAACCATGGATACAGTGTCTTAATTTCAGTTGTTCTTTTAGGGTTATGAGTGAGGAAAGATAGTAATTTTGCTTTAGCTTTTCTCTTCGATTGTAATATCTGGTTTCCTAAGGCAACAATTAAATTTTTTTTGTTCCAAGTTTTAACAATCAAAAACCTTAAAGAGATAAAATTATTGAATTAATATGCAACACGACAATCTAAAAGAAATTTATTTATACGAATAAAATAAAAGGAAACGAGTTTAGGAGAGAATATTTTTGCTAAAAATTTTTTAATTTGTTAGTATTATTATTAGTAGCAACATTTATTAGTGTGTTCAAAATTAACAGGAATTGCATGGTGTTACAGGTGTTCAAAATTAAGAGGAATTGCGAATTTGTTCGATTTTCTCCAGATCTACTGGACAGGTTTTGATGAATTCTAGACCAGATACTTATTTTTCATCATAATTATTTTTTTTTATAATTTAGAGGTTTCAACAGAAAAATAAAGAAATCATATGTTTCTCTTTATAAAATACAGTTACTATACTTGTTAACTATAAAAGGTCTAAAAGCTTGAGTCCAATTTTTAAATGGCTGAAAAATCTGACAGATTTCAGTCGGACAGAAAGGTTTGAAGCTCACCATTAAATTTAAAAGATCATTCTTGTCTTCTTAACTTTTTTTTTCACAAAATCTGAACATTTTTCTTTAATTTTTGGGTTTACCGGTTAAAGCGTAAAGGTTAAAATCGAAGATTCCACAAAACTCGAGAAGATAATAATTAAAGAAAGTTTTTGGGAGGGGTGGTTTATTTTATTTTGCTTCTTAAAACATTTCGTTGATTTAATTGTAAAATTTTGAGAAGAGAAAATTATTATAAAAGTTATTGACAAAATGTCTAAAACAATGGATAGTTCAAAAGTTATGGTTTTTTTTCTTGAGTAAAATTGGCACTTTTATTCAGAATTGATATATAATTTTAAAAACCTAATTTGCGCTTATATTGAAATCAATTTTGCATCGGCCATCTAATCGCACGATGTTTCATTAGTATAGGTAGAAAGTGAAAAGTAAGAATTGTGGCGTTTCAGTCTTTGCTCCTTCCCTTTTCTATGAAAACTCAGGCGCGGATCCAGGGGGTGGCCCTCTGGACAGTGCCCCCCTCTTGGGAACCCAAAAAGGTTCTTAAAATGTGTAAAAACCCTACTTGTACAGTTCTAATTTCAAAATCTTTTCTGGGGGAAGACCCCCCATACCCCCATTAGTAGCACACGGGGATCTTCAGTGATAATTTTTAGGAAATCCCCTATATTTTGACGTTTTGGGTCAAAAAGTAAATGTAATGGTGTTGAAAAGTGCCTCCCCCCTTAGACTCAAAACGTTTTTCAAAATGAGTTAACCCTACTTTTACACGTCAAATGTAAAAAAAATTTCTGGGGGGAGGACCCCGTACCCCCAATGGAACCACAAGGGGATTTTGTTTAGAAAAGTGCCCCTCCCCCTTGGAGCCATGCTGGATTCGCGCCTGTAGAAAACTTTCCCTCTTTATCTTGGAGCAGGGGCGTCATTTCAGTTTTTGGTTGGGGGGGGCAAGGAATTTTTTTAAATGGGTCTGGACCTCGCTGTAACTAGGTTTTTTTTGGAAGGGGTTGCCTGAATTTCATTTTTAAGGTAATATCATGTCAAAATTTGACAACGTAAACTCCAAGCAAAAATGAGGGGTCTAGGGGTTCACCCCCAGGAAAATTTCGAAAATTTGGCTCTTAAAGCAGTGTTTTATCTCGTTTTGAGACCCTTTGGGCTGCATCGAAAGAGAACAGTTTCTTGTAAACCACATAATTTTCTAGGGAAAAGAGTTAATTCCTAGGGAATTTTAATTCCCCTTTAAACTAGTGTTTTATCTCTTTTTCAAACTCTTTGGGGAACTTCTAAAGAGAAAAGCTTCTTGTAAAAGGAATGGTTTTCAAGGGGAAAAACACTAAATAAGAGACGTGAAAATTTTAGAGGGGGCTGGGGGTGCTCCCCCAGAAAGTTTTTAAAATTGAACCCTCAAAAGTAATGTTTTAACTCCTTTTGAGACACTTTGAGTTGCACCCAAAGCTCCTCGTGGAAGTTACAGAATTTTCAAGGGACTTGCAGCTATTTTTCACATTACAGTTGAAACCTTGGGGGGGCGGTTGCCCCCCCCCTAAATGACGCCCCTGTCGTGGAGGAATAATCCAAAGTGAAAAGTAAGAATTGGCGTTTCACTCTTTGCTCCTTCACTTTTTCTAAGAAAACTAGAGATTCACAAGGAGTGAACCACTCACGGTGAACACTGAAATGCAACAGTGCGAAAGAGCCTTAATGGGGGAAGAGTTGTCTCTGATAGATTAAACAGAAGCAGAGTCGCTAACGAAAATGGACAGAGTTGCGACAGATGAAATGTTTTTTCACTAAGCTCTCACTCTCACGGAAACAACACCAAAGTTTTCAAGGACGTCTTATCGCTTTCACATAAATGACAACTTTCCGCCCGCTCTTTTTGAACCTAATCTGCTCAGATCATTTCATTTCAATGAGCAAGGGCAGCGATTCACACTCCATGAATGGGACGACCTTTGACTGATGGGTGATTATATGAGATTGACGGATTACGAATTTTTTTTTATTACGGTTAGAATTCCGGAATGTTTTTTTTTGTGTGTGTGTTTTCGCTCATCGAGTGAATCTTGCAACGGTTTTTATTATTATAACTATTGTTTTGAGCGGTAATTATCGTGAGGATATAAGTTATGAGAGGTGCTCGACTCCAGTTATTGAGGAAGTTGAGTAAGGGGATTGTTCGATGCTATACCCGTTCATTGTGGTTGGCTGATGGGAAAACTGTTTCTGGTTGTGTGTGTGTGTATAACGGCCTCCATAAAACAAATAATTGAATTGTTGGTGGGGGAGCTTTTATATAATAAGTGTACTTTTTTATTGCATTGAGTTACGTATATAACTTCCAATGGGCAGTTTAAGTCACACCATTCAACATCTCCACAGTTGGGAAGAATGGGGAACATTTCACATAGGAGAAAATAATCCAACGGGCTGTTATATTTAGATGAGTAATTAGATCAAGTATAGCTGTATAAATTCGGATCGAAACACTATAAGAACAGGTTTTCTGTCTCTGTAATTTTTCTGTAGCATTTTTTAAAAAACACTTACGCTGTTTGTTGTTATTAGTAAAGGTATAAAAATTGAATCGTATAATTCAAATTTTTAACTATTGTATCAGCGTGAATTATAAAAAGCTAGGTTTATGTTTCCGCAAAGATATTTTATTTATTATAGATTATTCACAGACGTTATATCTCAATCTTATTATAATTTCAATAGCTACCATGCATTTTTGAACCAGGCTTATATGAATTTGAAACTATTGCCTTCAGTGGCGGATCCAGCGGGGGGGCCATGGGGGCCATGGCCCCCCCGAGAAAATTTCAAAAATAGTTAAAAACCCCCTTTTTCAGAGCTAAAATTCAAAAAAAAATTTCATTGTAATTCATGCGATGTCTGACAAGAATAAAAACAACGCAAGGGGGGCCATGCTCATCCCGAGAAAAATTCCGAAATAGTTACCTTTTATCTTCAACGATCGTTGCAGAAACGCCCCTTCTGTTTTGTCATGAATGCTAAAAATGGACTGTCGGGGGGAGGAAAAAAGAGAAAAGTGACTCCGAAACGAGTTAAAATCCTGTTTTTAGGGTGAAACTTCCAGAAATTTTCTGGGGGAGGACCCACAGACTCCCTTTGGAACTCTATACTTTACAAATTTTTTGTAAACAGATAGTTAAAATGCAAAAATTCAACCAAAATTGAAATTAAAATCTTGAAAATGTATGTCCGAAATCATGATTAGGTGTACCAAAACTAGTTAAAAAAACAAATCCTGAGTCCTCCACTGTCTACCTACCTTGGTTACCAACAATATCGAACTAAAGTTTCAAGAAATTTTTTTCCCACCCCCTCCCCGAAAAAAAGTCTAGTTACGGCCCTGAGTCCCAGGCTTCAGTAGTGGTAATTTATTTTTGTAATTAATAGTTACACAAATTAACTATTGTATGCAATATTGAGTCGTAAGTGACTTCAAAATTAATAAATCTTGGAGTTTGAAAAATTGGAATTTCAGACACTTACGTGTCTGAAATTCCACTTTTTTTCAATTTTTATATAGGTTAACAAAACAAAATACATTATATATACAATATGTATTATATAAACGAAAACGAAATAAATATGGAATGCGTTACCTGCGAAATGATTATTAAATCGAGTGGGGTAAACGAGTGGGATATACGAAAAAACCGTTCAATGCAAAAACCGTTCAATAAAAACAAATAAATGTTTTAAACATGTGTAAAGCAATGAGTTTTTTGTTTTTTGAACGGTTTTTGTCTGAACGGTTTTATTTGAACGGTTTTTTCGCGACACCAACGAGGGATGAGTGCAAGAGAAAAATTGAAAAAATTCAAAAATTTATAGATAAGTATAGTATTTTTCCAAATGGCCCCCCCCCGAAAATTTGGTCTGGATCCGCCCCTGATTGCCTTAACAACATTTGTATCCTCTTCAAAAATGTGTAATCTGAGCTCAAAATTCCTTTCTTAACTTGACACTTCAAAACCGTGCCCTCGCATCTAGACGAAAGAGGACATTCACTAAGCCTAACAAAGAAAACTGATGTCAGTTTGAATTGGAAAGCATCCTAAAACTTTCTCACCTGAAAGTGAATTTATTTTGGTTAAAAAATGTTGGAGAGAAGAAAAACATGGCTATCTCCATTGTTGCCATATTCGTATTTCCATAAACGTGACGTCATTCACTTCAATGCCCGCCGGCCTTGCGCACACTAAAGACTTCCTGTGTGCGGGCGTTCCCGTCGTTTACAAACAAGAGCAAAAACGTGAGTTTAGAGGTCTGCGTCTGTGACTTACTGACCATTAAAAACTTTTGTTATGGACTTGGAATCAAATGTCAAATGATGTCGATATCTATAATGACCGAAAGTTGACCTTTGAAGAAAAATTGTTCAATGATTAAGAACTTATTTTTGTTTTATAAGGCTAGCCAAGGGATTTTTGACTGAATATATTGGGGGCATTTTCTAAGGGTCTATCGCTTTCAGGTCTTTTCAGTTAATCTATTAGAAGAAAAATCTATACATTGGAAACACTTCTGCAACACTAAGTAAAAACAACAAAACATTTATTTCGTCCATTTATTAATGAAAGATAAATAAATGGAGACAAAAAATTTTCATTTCCTAATACCTTTCATTACCTTACTTACATACAACAAAAGACAGTTAAGAAACATTTCAATTATGGGATTCATTCGTAAAAGCTCTTTAAATCTAGTATTAGTCTTATAGTTATTCTTCCCCTTTATAATAAGAAACTCCATTTATTAATAGAAACTTCTGGAGGGCTTTTGTTAAAATTTTTCTCCAAATAAATACGCTCTTCTACTGATTAGGGGACATCCATAAATTACGTGAGGTGAAAAAGGGGGGGGTCTAGCAAAATCTCACTCCAACTTTCAGTTTAGAAAATAAGCGTTTTTCTCAGCACAATTTTAGGAGAAACGCGCAGATTAGTCAAAACAGCAAATCCAGTTAGTCATGATAATTATAAGTTGAGACCATGTTTTGAATTTCAACATGAATTTGTATCAAAGATTTTGTAATACGTATGTTGAGAAAGACGAAATATATGAGTAGAACATGTCTAGAACACAAATCTATTTGCTAAGAAGCTATATAGTAAAAATCTCAAGGGAAAATTTGAGAGTGGTTCAGCAAAATCTCACTAAATGCCATCTTTGGAGGTCCAACATTTTGAAAAAACACCTTAGGGGACGTGCATAAATTACGCGAGGTCAAAAGGCGGGTCTAGCAAAATCTCACCAGGGGGGAGGGGGGAGTCAATTAAAATATCACGTCAACTTTCAGTTGCGTGAGAAAATAGGAGTTTTTTTTCTTTTACGTTTTTTAGCACAACTTTAGGAAAAATGCACGGATGTGCAGATTGATTGACCATGATTTTGACTTCAACAAGTCTTTGTATCAAAACTTTTGCAAGTGTGATGCCGATAAGCCGAAAAAAAATTACCTTTCAAAGAAATTTATTTGTTTAAGGGGACGCGGTATCTCTGTTTCGACAAAATTCCGAAAAATATTTTTTAATCCAAACTAATCTATTTGCATTTGTCTATCATCCTACAAACTTTCAAAACTTATCGTTGAAAAATATTCAAGTTGTAGTTAATTTTATGTATGAAAGTATTAAGGTTTCTATATGGGTATGGAAACTTCAAAGCCCTTTTACTCAGAACCACTTTTTCATTGTTTAAAATGCTAAGGCTTTTCATCTATTGGACCAAATCTCTTGAATTTTTTTCTGACAATTGTTGGAAGTGTGTATAACGAAAATTTGTATGGGTTTTTGGATATCCATGGTAGATCTTTTTTTAAAAATTACTGAGTTATGAATTTTAGCATTTTTAGGGCTTTTTTAAGAAGGGATTCAAGAAAGAAAATATTTTCAGTACTTAAAGTACTGCAAACCCTAAACCGATACAAATTTTTATTGCACATAGTTCAATGTATTTTACCACCAAATTTTAGGAGTGTAAGTCAGTAATTGTAGGAGGAGTAGCATTTTAAAACACATCTTAAATTTTAAATTTTCTTTTAAAAACCTCATAAAGTTTGAATTTTTAGAAATTTCAAATTCATATTATGTTTAATTTAAGGCAATTACATATTTTACCAACAAAAATTATAAATTAACAATGAATTTAAAGATTTTTTCCAGAAAGGTACCTCGTCCCCTTAAATGTTATTGAGAAAATCTTACGTGAGAATGAAAGGGGTCATTTCAATCTCACCAAGGGGGGTCCAGAATTTGGGAAAAACCCCTCACGTAATTTATGGACGTCCCCTTACAGGAGACTGGCGCGTGGGCGTTTTCTTAATAAGCTTTTCTTTCAAACCGTTGTGATGTTGTTAAATGTGTCAGGTTGAATAAATTTCGTCGGGTATCGTTTTTTTTGTACGGGAAATGTTAAACATGCGTTTTTAAAAAACGGAATTTATTTAAATGAGTTTTATTATGATAAAATCCTTTTAAACTATGAGGGTACTCACGCACAATATGCAAGTAGCAGAGTGCAGAAAATTTTCATGGTGAGACTTGCGTGTATTTTTAGCTAATCTAATTAGTTTTTTTTCGAGTGTTTGATTTAGAATTGGAATTCATCCGAAATTATGTGATATGATTATAGGAGATTATACAACATTTCTTTTGCATGAATTTTCAATTTAAAGAGATTCTGATATTTATTTTGAAGCTTCGCAATATTCTTAACAGGGTGTTTCATAGAGTACACCCAAACTTTGCTCACAAAGATGAGTAGATAAAAACTGCCCTTAAAACTGCACGTCATTACCCGATTTATTAACTTAATTTTTTATTTTCACTGCGAGAGCATATATTGTGGATGTTTACTAAATCTTTCTGCCAACAAATCCAAATAATAACCATGATGTGATTTTCTTGAAAGTTATGGGTCGTTGGGGACTAGTCTGTGTTATTTTGTGGGAACTAAGCAGAAATATATTTAAATTATGAAAGTGGTTTTTTTTAAGATTTTTCAACTTTTAACATCAATGTTTTTTAACTTTACAATATTTTGGGGGTTTACACAACGAAAATACTATTACTCCCTTACAGTTTTTTAGATATTTTCAAAACTGAGTTTTGTGACTCATCAACTTTTTTCTATTTTTCAATATTTTTTGAAACTGATGAGTAAATTGTTAAAACAATAATTTCTACTACTATAAATAATTGAACAGAAATCGATAGCTCTAAAAAAAAATAGCAACGTTTTTTAGGGTTGAGAAGATTAATTTATAGGAGAGACTGAGGATACTTGATCCCCAAATCAGTTTTTAATTTTTTCTCTGCTGCAAAATATCAGATTGAACAATGGTATGGTATTCCTTTTACTAAATAATATTTTTTATTTGAATTTAATCGATAATTTTTTTACACAGGGATTAGGTATCATGCGAAGGATTTAAGTTATAAAGGATGTCCGTAAGAGTTCCGAATTCGACTAAGTGGTCCACAGACTTTAAAGAATTAGGAACTGCTGCTATACAGTATCCCTTCAGTCAGCCGTGCCCTTTAACATAAACGTATAGTTTGAAAAAAAAAATCAGAATTTCGTCAAAAAAGAATCTATAAAAAAAGCTAAGAAAATAGTTAATAATATTTCTGACGAATAGAATAATATTTCTGACGTTGATGATCGTTTCAAATAAAGGATTAAACAAAAAATCATTTATGATTTTATATTCCTTTTGTTGAGCAACCAGCTTACTCTATAACCATCATAAATATATTGTTTTATAAATATAGTATTTCCCTTCATATTTCATTCAAGTCTATATTGTATATGGTAAATGGATTTATAAATAAAAGTATATAGGTATATAAACAGCGTGTTTTCTGTGACTTTTATGTTGAATGGCACATCATGAACCCCCCTCGTTTTCATTGTTCCTTACACAATTAGGACAATAGAAAGTGGCGATTTAAAACTTTTCTTAATGCCACGATAGTTGGGAATGCATATTCACGAGGATATTTTTATAGTTCGCGAGAATACTAAGAGAGAGATTTTTACACTCCGCTTTTAATGGATCAATATTAAATGCGTTGTTAAAAAGATTTGAGAAGAGACAGTTTTAAAAGTTGAAACGTTCATTGTTAGTTAAACTCGCGTTTTGTGATTTCCAAAGCTTTTGATGACAATGAAAGTCTTGAAAGTCTTTTTTTTGTAGGTGCAGTACATAAAAGGAAAGAGATAGTTCAAACTTAACTCCTAAATCCTTTGGTTTCTAAAGATTTAAATTTCAAAACATGTAATTAACAAAAATAATCTATTCATAGAGTGAATATACTTTTGTATTTGATTTTAAAGAATAGAATTAATGGAGTATGTGGAAACAAACCTTTTTCCACACCCAGAAAGTTTATGAATATCATGTTATTCAAAACATATTTAAAACTTTTAGGCATCGAAACAATTCATGAATATCAGTTGATATAGGATATATAAAACTCAATTGCTACAGAAAGTAAGAAGCTATCAGTCCAAATGGTTCAAATAATATAATAAAAAAGAAAATCAGCTGATTTCTTTTGACAGTTAACATAAGCAAAACGAAAATTATGATTTTCCGGAAAGGGGGAAAGCTGGCTAGGTCAGATGTATTTTTTTATCAGAACACAAAACTCGAAATTGTTAAAGAATACGTATATTTTTGGGAATTCCTTTTTCTTCTACAGGTAGATTTAATAGTGCTAGAAGTTATTTCACTTCCAAGGCATTGGCGGCAATCAATGCATCTTGGTCAATATTTACGGGATCACGGGCTAACTCGACCAAAGCATGGTTTCAACTATTTGAGTCATTAATTCAGTCTGTGTTCATATATGGTTCTCCGATCTGGTCCTTAAACTATATATGCGACTTGGAAAAAGTATTTTGTATTTTTGTTAAAAAACTATTTTTACTTTCCAGGTATACTCCTGGTTACATTCTAAGATTAGAGTTAGGACAACCCCCAATCTCAGTTACTGTAGTCAAAATAATTTTGAAATTTTGGATCAAAATTCTTGAATTATCAGATGACAGATATATAAAAATTTGCTATAACAAACTACTTCTAAACGCACAATTCTCTAACAATACAGAATTTAACTGGGTTTTATCTATAAAAAAAATCCTTGATAATCTAGGTTATAGTTTCATTTTTTTCTCGCAGGACCCTTATATAGCCGCTTATTTTCTTCCCTTGGTTTTACAATCTTTCCGAGATCAGACCCTCCAAAATGACCTGTCTCGAATGGAAAATAGTACTAACTTTCCCCATTATAAAATCTTATACAGCGCCTCCCCTGAAACATATATTGAATCACCCTTAAATATAACCATTAAGAGATTAATCTTTCAACTACGTCTTAATCAAAGCCGAATTTTATACAAAAACGAAATTTTTGAAATTTTTCCTTCTAACCCTTGCACTTTCTGTAATTATGAAGAAAATGAGACTTGGAACCATATATTCAACACTTGTCCTCTTTATAATCAATACAGAAACAAATACTTAACCGGTTTAAAACCTTTTCCGTTAATATTAACTCAAAGTCAGTACGTAAGAATTTTTTATTTTACAATTTCAATTTTAAAAGTCCGTAAAAATTTATTAGATGAATCGAGTTAGCCCAATGTTCCAACAACCTTTAATATATATTTGTGTATATTTACGTTTATCTTTCATAGTTTTATTGTTCAATGATAATTAAGTGTTAATTTATTTACTTATTTGACTTTTTTGTTCCTTGTACTTGTTGCTACTTTGTAAACGGGCACGAGCCCATTACAATAAAGTCTTGTCTATGTCTATATAATAAAAAAGGGAAAAGTTTAATGAGTTAAGAAATGTTAGTGTTGTTCGAATACCTAAGCATAGTTTATTTTGTTCAAAAACCTAAGAAAACAATATTCTGTAAAAACTTTTGTTACATAGCCCTCAAATGTTTTGATCATTATATAATCATAATATCCCCTCCTTTATTTATTTCCAAAGAAATTTTAGGAATTTCTGTTTTGTTCTCCGTTCTTAGCTATAAAATATCAATTCTTGTTTTATTGGTGCCCACTCGGTTTAATTACTTATACAGGATGTTTCAGAAAAGTGTTTCAAACTTCTAGGCGAATCCACATAGGGAAAGGGGGGGATAAGAACCCTTAACGGGGTTTTTCTAAGCCGGAATGGGAGGTTGCATAATTCAGAGTGGGAATTGGCACGTGACCTTTTAAAATTGGATTAAAATTAGAAAAGTAGTACGATTCCGGCATTTGATACATAAAAACCAATTTAGAAGATGAAATTTCCGCTCTTTAATTGGTTTTAGGGAATAAATACCTGAATCGATGGTTTTGATTCGATCTTAAAAGGTCACGTGTCATTTTTCACATATTTTACTTCCCATGTTCCCTTATAAAACCCCTAGCTCGTTAGGTCGTTAGTGTGCATTTCCACCCCCACTCTTACATGATTCTGAGTCGACTAAGTCCTCCTTACCCTCCAAGTAGTTATGAAACACTTATCTGAAACACCCTGTATATATGTTTTCTTGTAACTATCATTTAACTATCATTTAACTATCAATTTGTTTTAATTTTACATTTGTACTAATGTTACCTATCCTTAATACTCATTACCTTAATGGAGTATAATGGACCTTGAACTTCCAAGTGACCGTGTGTGTATGATAGTCATCTTTTGGTTCAAGTTCAACAATAAATTAAGTTTTTAAGTTATTAAAAAAAGAGTAAATTTACAAGACGCTTATGGAGACAATAAATATCGAAACCCTATAGAGAATATGAAATAGCTCTGACTAATAGATTATTTCTAAATTTTAGAAAATTAGTTTAAAAATCATTAAAATTTTCTACAACTATTTGAATACTATATGCTCCAAGACGATGTTTTGGTGGGATGCTATATTGTTTTTACATTTGAACAAATAACTATTTCCTTGAAATGTTCTTACAAAGAATAATGCAATTTTATTTTTAACCATTTTTAAAAGAAAAAATTCTTACCTCGTGTCGTGTCACGAAAGTAGCTCTATGAAACTTCAGTCGCCCAAAACATTATCTGGAAGAAAAACATGTGTAATAATGAACTGCTATTTTTTTTCGTTATTTAAGATAATTGAAAACTGTTTCTTTTACAGAATATCTGCTTTAGCAAAGCATTTTTTAAAGTAACTTAAGAAGCTCAAAAAGGTTTTACATGGATAGAAAACCGCAAAAAAAGGTAATAAGTATTTCACTTCAAAGAAACTCAATTAATTTTATTATTCAGTTCAAGAACAAAATAGATAATATTGATTTTTTTTCAATTCTGGCACAAACATTACCTTCAATTTGCTAAAAAAATGATTCACCGATTAAAATATCTGGTATTTATTTTTCCTAACTCATACGAGAGAGGACTGCACTGGAAAATATAAATTACTTAAAGTTCAAAAAATACTACTCGGATGATTTTAAAAAAATACATTTTATTTTATTTTATGATATCTATTTAAATAATCATCAAAATATATATTTTGTGTCTTTGAAAAAGTAATAAAAAATACTACTTAAAAATATATATTGAGATTTTTTTCCTTCAAAATATTTTACCATCATTATACATGGCAGAAAAAATTATATCTAACATTAAAAACGCAACACTAATCTATGATTATTCTTTTTCTCTGTGGCTGACTATTTATATATACTTTGATATGATAAATGATTATGATTTGAATGATATATACTTTGAAATTATAAAAGAGCAACTCCACGGGTAGTAACTGACTTGACATTTTCCAAGAAAAACAATAAGTGCTTTGAAATTTGCTACCCAAAAATAAACTTTAAAATTTTTCCACCCAGTTTATTGCTTTCTTGTTAGCTTAATCTAGTGGCACATTTAAATTTTCAAAGTTTTGGAAAATTTTAAACAACATGGTAACTCACTGACATTTATGAAACATTTATGTCAATCAGTTACCATATGTTTAAAATTTTTCAAAAATAAATGAAAACATATTTTGAAAATTTAATTGTGCCATTAGATTAAGCTAACAAGAAAGCAATAAACTGTGAGGAAAATCTTATTTTTTAATTTAGTTTTGCGAAGTAAACTACAAAACACTTATTGTTTTGATAACACTACGAAGGCTTCTACGGCCGGAGTTATACATGAAAATGGAGTCTTCCGGGCTTATAGGCCGTAGTCTAGATGTAAGAAATCCAAACGTTTCGACCCCTTCTACGGGGGTCATCATCAGTGGATAAAAGTTAAGAAATGAACTCCAAAGACTCCATTTTCATGTTCACTTATTGTTTTTCTTAGAAAATGTCAGTCAGTTACCCGTGGAACTACCCTAAACTGAAATCCCTAATTTTTATAGGATAATCTTTGCGTTTTTACTAGTAAGTATAATCTTGCCTTATTGGGTTCTTAAAATGTTATAAAATACAAATATTAATTATTATGAAATGATATTCACACCGTTACCTTTTGTTATTAGATATGAAAAATTTGCGTGCTGCCATCTGGAACAATTGACGTGAAAGATATTTTGAAAGACCAAAAAATATGTGCAAAATAAAATCCCGGAAAAAAAATTTATACCTCGGATAAAACAAACCTTTTAAAATTTCACGCTAAGTAACGCAATTGATTGATTAAAAAATCATATTCACATAATTAAACTGAATAATTTTAACTTATAAAAAATTGCATTTACCTCTCTTCCGAAATTTTTTTAAAAATAAATTATTCAGTTTTGTACGATCATTAAGCTTTCTCTATGTGAACATTAAGAAGAAAAATTTTGGAGACAAGGGGGGCTCTCAGCTTTTTAATTCTTAAATTTCCTATCAAAATGAGTTTTTGCGTTTCGGCTATCTCTTGACTACTTAAAAAATTTTCACACATTGATGGAATTAGAATGTTCTTTGTTAATTTTAATAGCTACTGACATGTTTGAGGTGTGTCAGAAACGGTCGTGGTATTGTTTCATTGGTACCTTTTTTATGAAATTTTAAATTTCTAATTAAATGGTTAAAATACGATAAATTATACGGCAAGAAATACGGTATGTATAGGGTAGTACGGTCATAAACGGTAAGAAACTAAATGACTATAGAAATAATGTTTAAGTTGCAATGGAGAAATTGTTTTAATTAAAATAATTAAATTAGGGATAAAAACTACTATTCGAATGTTAACCTTTCCCATTCATAACGCGATACACATTAAATATATCCTTAAATAAACATCATACAGAACAAGTCTCAATCTAGAGTTTTACTTAATTCCCATTTTTCTCAAAACTGAATTTTTTACCACAAAAGGAACATTTTCTCAAAATCTATTTTAGCAAACAACTTATAACTTGGCATCATTATTAATGACGCTATGTTACATACCTTAACGCAGGGGTTTCTCAAAAAAGTTTTTAAACTGAAGTTATAGCATAAAACATCATGAAATTTCAGTCATTTTGAGAAAAAACCTAAGTTCATTCAGATAATATTTTTTTTTAAAAATAACCAGACATAATTACCCTAAAAGCTCATGTTAAAGTGTGTAATACAGTTCAGGAAATACTCAGAAAAAAATTTGGGAACTTAAATTCAGTAGATTTTTTAAAAATGCACCTTAAAAATCATGCTTTTTAACATTAAGGAGATAGGGATTTAAAAACGTGCACCTACCCCCTTAAAACAAGTATCCCTAGAAAAAAAACTCTGGCACAAACAAAAACAAGACTGCTTTATTACTTTTATAAAGTTCTCTCGTTTTACGAGATAAGAAAATGAAAATAGGTTTTTTGAAGACCGAAACGAAAAAAAAAAGAGGGTTTCTATATTTCATTCTGCCAAGAGTGACAGAATAAGCGATAGTTTTTTTTTCGCTTTACTGAAAAAGGAACATCTAGTTTAGAATGGAATGAATGCGAAAATGTTTCATTTCACAGGGTGTAAACACGCACTTCTTTGAGAGTATAAAAAATACAACTCAATTTAATAAAGATATTTTTGTGTTCCAATTTCGAGGGTGTGTTTTCATTTTTCTGACATTCTAGAATGAAACAATTGAAATGAAGTTGATGATTGTTTTAAGCGTCATGGTTAAGAATGGGTTTGAACACCATAGTTAATCCGAGAATTAGTTAATCAAAGAAAAAGTTTATGAATAGATGTATTTATTTTTTAAAAACCACGTCTCAAAATATTTAAACCATAATCGCTAGTTAATTCCTTTTATATAATAATAATACATCTAATATAATGTTTAGTAAATCTGTAACATTATATTAAGTTACTAGCTGATTTGCCCGGCCTTGCACGGGTGGAGTGTATTAATTCATTTTTTAAAGTTCTCCCAAGTTATATGTCCGATTTTTCGAATCACCAATAACCCCGGTGTCCCCAGTACTTTTTCCATATCCTGGTGTTCCCGATAGTTTTCATAACCCGGTTTTCCCGAAAACTTTTCATATCCGGGTGTTCCCGGTACCTTTTCATATCCCGGTGTTCCTGGTACCTTTTCATGTCCCAGGTTTCCCGGTACCTTTACATACCCCCGGTTCCCGATAATTTTCATATCCAGGTGTTTCAAATAATTTTCATCCCGGTATTCCCGGTTCCTTTTCCCCATCCCAGTTCCAACTGTGACATCTCATTCCATCAAATATTTATCCTTTCCATGTGATAAAAACAATCACATTGAAATCATCTCTTTTTTTAAATCTAGTGTTTAAAATGTACCTTTTCATATCCGGATGTTCCCGCTACCTTTTCATATCCCGGTTTTCCCGGTACCTTTTCATAACCCGGTGTTCCCGATAATTTTAATGTCCCGGTTTTCCCGATAATTTTCATAACCCGGTGTTCCCGATAATTTTCATAACCCGGTGTTCCCGATAATTTTCATCCCAGTATTCCCGGTGCCTTTTTCTCATCCCAGTTCTAACTGTGATATCTCATTCCATCCCGATTTTTTGTCTATTAAACATTTATCCTTCCTATGTGATAAATACAATCTACTTGAAATCATCTCTGTCATTTGAGATCCAGTGTTTAAAATCTTAAACAGGATTTTCTTAAAGTATTCCCGCTATCCTTTTAAAATTCCGCAAAAAATAAAATAAAATAAATTAAAAAAATCCTTCGATAAAAAGTTTATCAAGTAAGCTTGTCTTCTTTTTGAAACCAACTTCTTTAAAAGCTTCTCTGAAAGAGTAAAAACAGATTGCTAGTTATAATAAAAATCTAGTGATTACAGTCTAGTAAACCAATTCCGCTATGAAGCAATGAAATTTTAGCTCTGTTTCCTTGGAAACTTTTAAATTCTTGCTATTTAAATATATTTTTTTGAGAAATTAAAATCTTAAAAAAAGTAAATTAATTATTTTAATTTACTTCGGTTTTCTGATAACTGTTATAATATTTAAATACAGATATTCGCACTGTTTTTCTTCATAAATTTTGTTGTAAATAATAAAATATGTATAAATGTTAATCAGTTATATTCATTCAAGTGAGGCAAGACGTCGCCTTAAGATAGAGAAGTAAACACTGCAAGTGATGCATTTCAACAATGCACAATGCTATTTCAATGGGGAAAACGGAGTCGAAAAAGCGCCGAAAAGCAGGGAAGGAGTCGTTCGATTTTAAAATCGTTTCTTAGTGCGCGTCTAATGGCTGAGAGGAAGGTCTCTGTCAAATTTCAAGCCAATCGGTCCGGCAGTTTTGGAGATTTCGTGATGAGTGTTATGAATGAATGAATGAATGGTATTTGGATTTTATATATATAGATTTCTCTTTAAATTGATATCGCTGTAATTTCCTTTATTGCCACAAGTAGAAATTTCTAAAAATTTTAAATTATCGTATTGTGGCTAATGTTAGAAACCATTCTATTTTAATGGAATATTCGTACGTCCTTCACAGAAGGAAACAATTCTTTTAAATGTTTCTGTTAAAGAAAAGCAAAACAGTTCTTATTATTGATTAAAATTAGTCAATTCACTGCCCTAGTTCCATTATGGCCCCCGAGGGAGATATTGGCCACTTTAGGAACCATTGGATCTAACTTACTGTCACAAAAAATAAAACTTTTTCAGAAGAAAACGTTTTCCTTATACCTTTTCCTATGCTTTTCCTTCTCAACAAAAAAATTTTAATTATATATTTTTGTAGAATTGATAAAGGTTCTCTTTTAAAGCCAACTCGCGGTGGAAAAAACTTTACCTGTAGAAGTTGTTTTTCCTTTAAGGTTCTATTGTTGCAGGGAAACCAACAGATGAGGATTTATTCACGAAATTCCTAAAAAACAAACCACTTCACCCTGTTTAAAATCAACTTCCGGAATGTCTGCTCTCCGATTACTAGTCGACACAGCTCATTTAAGGGGGTTCAGTACCCCAACACTTTGAAAAAAGTCGATTTTGAGATTTTGATAAATTATAAAAGAGCAAACACATTAAGCTTTCCAACGGTGTATTACTTATGCCTTTAATCGGTTTCAAAACATACTAAAAATTGCTTTAAAAATGAAAACAAACCAAAGTTCTCTATGCCGCGCCAACTTCGAATACAAATATCTCGTAACTGTGTTTTTAAACCTTCGATATACTTTTTCTAGCAAACTAACAGTTGAAACATCATAATTTTTTGCATACATTCCTGTTATGATGTAGTTTTTATACCGAAAAAAAAATGAGCTTTAAGTAATTGATTAATTAGAACCCTTTTTATTGAACTTTTTACATTGCATCTCTAAAATTTTTGAAATATAGCATTTTTTTCCTGATAAAAGTGATATTTCAAAAAAAATTACAGAGATTTTTTTTAAAAGCTCATTTCAGTATAACATATTCATCATAACAGACATCTGTGCAAGAAATAATGATGTTTCAACTGTGAATTTGCTAGAAAAGGTACATCGAAGGTTTACTTCCTTACATACTGAGGACTGTCTGGGATCAATCTGTCCAAAATGATATTTCTAGGACTGAAAGAAGCACTCACTTCCCTCAATACAAATTTTTAAAAAACTCCTCCTTTTTTGAAGATTATGTTGATTCAGAGTATGATATTGCTATAAAGAGAATAATTTTCCAGTTGCGATTAAATCAATCCCGGATATTTTATAAAGGCGAAATCTTCGAAATTTTTAATACTAACCTTTGCTCTTTTTGCAACTTGGAAGAGAATGAGACTTGGCAACACATATTTAACTCTTGCCCTCTGTATAACCACCATAGACTAACTCATTTAAAAAATTTAAAACCTTTTCCTCATATTCTAAAGCAGAAAAACATAAACTATAATTTAATTTTCCTTTTTACCATACCTGTTTTAAAACTTCGTCGCAATATATTACTTGAATCAACTTAATAGTCATACTTTGAATATTTTGTTAAAAAAAATGCAATAAAATTTGTGTGTATGCTAAAAATATGTTTATATGTGTTAAATTATCTGTTAAAATATTAATGTTAATTTATCTGTGTTAAATCTGTTATTTGTAAAAGTGTTTCTTTTTTTTATTATTTATTTCATATAGTCTCTTACTGCTACTTTTCATGTTTCATTTTGTAAACGGGCAGTGCCCATTACAATAAAGTTTCTTGTCTCTCTCTCTACATCGAAGGTTTAAAAACACAGTTTTGAGATATTTGCATTCGAAATAGGCACGGTATAGAGAATTTCGGTTTCTTTACATTTTTAAAGCAATTTTTAATATGCTTTAAAACCGATTACAGGCAGGATTTTTTTCTAGGAATTTCGTGATTACTAAGGTTTGTTGGTTTTACGCCAATGGTTATTTAACCATTTTTTAAAAGCAATTAAGAGTGAATATTTAAACCACGAATCAGATTTATTTTGTTTATTACAAAATAGAACTAAGAAATAATTTAGAACTATGGACTAACCTATGATTGCCTTATGACAGATATTTTAAAAATGACAAAGGTTTGACCGTTCTATAGATTTAATATCAACATGATTTGAAGAGAAAAAAAATTTAACCTTTCAAGTCCTGGCTTCAATAAAGTTTTCCATAGAATTCAATGGTAATCTCGGATGGAGAGATGGTTAAGTAGTTAGAATAACATCTTTGGATAATAATTCGACGCATTTTGGTTCCTTCCCGTCTTTCTGAGTTTAGGGGTTTGTGAGATGTAATTTTATGTCAATGTTACGGGCAAAGTGACATTATTAATAATATCTGAAGTGGAGCGGGTAATGTGATAAATTCAATGGCATTTATCAATGAGTATTTATCACTGCCTGAATTACGCGGGCATTAATAATAATGCCCGGATTTATCACACATGCCCGTAACATATGAATATTTTTCTCAATACAAACAAAATACCCTCTAAGAACGAAGCAAATTAGCAAGCTTGGCACAATCAGAGACGTTATTATCTGACGTTATCAGTGTGCTTTTTATTTCAGTAGGCAGTTCTATAAGCTTAGCCTAAGCGTACAAAATAAATATAGTCCATTTCAAATTCGCATTCTCTGGGTGGAACTTTACTTTAGGAATTCAACAAACGTTTTCCAGATTTTAAATATCTCATATCTTAAAAGCATCTTTTCTTCAACTCGAACATAATCGGGAAAAATTTCGCCCGAGTTCAATTAACCAGTCCTTTCAAAGCGCCGAAGCGAATCGGGAAAAACTTCCCGATACGCGGTATTTTTCCGCACCAGAGAGAAAACATGAATAAAAATATCCCAAACCATTCCAGGTACTCTAGTTACCGATTAGCGCACTTTAATCATCTCCATGGAAACCCGAAATCTTCCAACATCCTGGCAACTCTGTCATCGAATGGAAAAGATAAAAACTCCATATCGATTCTTCTTCAATTTCCGTTTTGAGCAGCAGGATTTTTCGCAGAAATTCCACCAGATATTTTCAAAAAACCTCTGCTTTTATAAACTCTTTAATGAAAGAGAAGTTGGGGCTTTCATGCATGACGATTCCACAACTTTTTAATAGTGTTCGGCAACTAGTGGTCAAAAAATACAGAACTACTCCCTACTAACTAGTCTGCGAAATCTAGTTACAACTAGTAGTTAACAATTTTTCCTCCGACTAGTTGCAAATAGTAGTTAACTATTTCCCAAAGTAATTAACTACTAGTTAACTAATATATATAATTTCATAACTTGAGTTTTTTTCTAATTTTTTACTTCATATTTTCTTATTTATATCATAAAAAAAGTTTATGCTTTGCACAAAAAAGGCCTTTCTTTCAGGTTATGAAATTTGAGTACTCTATCATCTAGATAAAACTTTTTTAAATTTTAATGAAACTGTTATTTTTTTAATTGATTTTTTTTGAAGTAGTTGAAAATTCGAAAGTAGTTTTTAACAATTTAACAGGTAGTTAACAAAAAAAGTAGTTCAACTAATAGTTGAACAAAAATAAACCGAAAGTAGTTGATCTTGTAGTTATCTACTTAGTAACTATTAGCCAAACACTGTTTTTCACTTACAGTATTTTGTTTCTATCCTCATCATTGGGAGAGCGGTTTCATTTCAAGAAATAAGTTCGTCGTTCTCCTCATAGATGGCGCTGAAATAGCTGTTGCGGGGAGATAAGCTGGAATTGGATTTTCCCCTGGGAAAATGATTTAACGGATAGTTCGCTCTAGAATATGAGGTAGAATGCGAATTTTGTGGGAATGAAAACGATTTGGAATTTTCTTGGTGGTTGTATGTTTTCATAGCATTAGATATATTTGAAGGGAGTTTTAGCAAAGGGTACGTTTATTTATCGCAAGATTTTTTGATAACATTTGCTACATGTTATAAGGAGGAATTGGGTTAGAAATGGACTATGATGTACTTATCGTTGTATGAAGTCAAAACATTTTACTACATTATGTTGTTTCGACATCATCTTTTTATAGTTTATTTACCCGCTTTCCTGTTTTAGTTCTATTAAAAATAATTCGATTAAATAACTTGAAACGAAAATTTAAGAAAAAAAGTTAAACCTGATGGTTACAATTTAAATTTGTATTTGGTTACACGACCAGCTTGTAAAAGTGTAAAGGATTTTATGGCAGTCAGGTATATTTATTAAATTCAAGTTCTAAAAAAATATTGCTATTTTACTATATTTACATTTACTCTTCTTCATTTACTCCATATCACCCTGAAAAGATTTTCCTTCCTAAGTTCAAATTTAGTGCTTTTCAAATTTTTTAGTTTTTTTATCCTTGTTCCTTTTTTTAAATTATGCAAGAAAATATAAATGCTTGTTTGTCCTACATTTTCACTGCTTAGAATTTGTTGTATGTTGAAGTTGGTAAGCTTTTTTGTCAAGATAAAAATCTTAAATATTTAACCTTTTCATACCTATTAGCTGCCCCAATTGCCCATAGGATCCAAAGTTAATCTCGGGTATGAAAGGTTTAAATCAAAAGGAAAGGATAAAACCAATGATTATAAGAATAACAGTGTTCATTATCATCATCAACTGAAGTATTCGGATATAAGGAAATATGTTGGATTATGTAAATCAATACATGAAAGGAACTGAACTGCGTTAAGTAAGTTACTACGTAGAAGGTCTCTACGTCACCTCTCTGTCAGTATATAAGTTTGACTATTTGTAATGTTTGTTATGCTTTTTGATTAGATTAGGGCTCGACCGATGCATCGGTTTGGCCGATACATCGGCGCCGATTGTTGGAAAAAATAGCCATCGGCCTAGACATCGGCGGCCGATGTCAATTTGAGAAAAAATCGGCCCATCGGCTTAAAAAACATCTAAAAGCCGATGTTTGGCCGATGTTTTTTTGGAGAAAACAGAATAACATCAAGCTGTAGAGGAAAAAGTGTCATTCTCTGCTCCAACTTGCTCCAAATTTAGTTAAAAGTTGAACTTGCACCTGTATGGGTGACATTTTGGGGGAACAGGGGGGGACGATTGCCCCCTCCAAGTTTACTATTTTCAAGTCTACTAATTGGAAATTCAACCTTTTCAGTTTAAAAGGGTCTGTTCCCCCGGATGTGCCCTAAAGGGTCTAAAAATGAGCAGAAACAATACTTAAAAAGGCAAATTTCAAAAAGAATTGTAGGGGAGAACCCATAAACCCCTCTGTAAAAATTTCGGCAAAATACAGTGTTTTCCCTTAAAATTCTGTCGCTTACAAGAAGCTTTACCCTTTGGGTGTCCCCTGAAGAGTTTTAAAAGGAAATAAAACTCTTGGTAACAGGGGAATCTTCAAAAATGTTTTTTTGGGAGGACCTCTGCCCCCTTGAAACTATGACGTTTTAGGAAATTTTGTGGTTTTCAGGGGGAATAGTTACGCTTTTGCAGAGCGCGCGTTTCTTTTTCAACTCGTAAACTACTCAAAAGACAGTTTATTTCATTCATAAAAAGAAATATCACTCTCCCTATGTATTGAGTACCATTTAAAACCTGAATCACCAGCATATAAAGAAAAAATAGAAATAAACAAGAAGTAAATCAAAACGATCCGTTATAAGCATTTTTCTTTATTCCTTGAAGACAAACAAATTTTATAAAAATAAAAATCCATTTTCTATGCAAAGGGAACTATAACGGAAGTATTAGAAACAAAATATAGTATAAAAAAGAATAAAAAACTCAAAAAGAAACAAGGGTGATAACTTAACAGCTTCTATTTTTAACGCTAAAGAAAAAAAATACAGTTCAAATTCATCCCCCCTACTTCTTTGAAACATGAAATTCCTTAGAAAACACTATCAAGGTCATTCCTGGTATTAACTTTTGTAAAAACACGGTGTAACAGATCGTACTTCTACAGGGCGTATACATACGCCATTGGCACTTAACGCTCAGGATTTTCCAACCGTATATTTACGTCGACGGCAGTTAAGGGGTTAAGAAGGCAAATTTTCAAAAATTTTATGGGGGTACAATCCAGACCCCCCTTTTTACCTGAATCTCACGTTGTAAAAGAACGCACGTTAGGCCATCAGAAGCGATCCTATTGATTTTCACAATTTTAGTCCATACAATGAATGAATCGGACATTTTTTATCAAGCTCTTTAAATAATGCCAGCTCTTCAGGAGCGTAGCCAGAGGGGAGGATTTGGGGATATGCCCCTCCCCCGAAATCCAGAAAATTTTCTTTTTTGACTATAGAAATGAACGAAATTTATCCCATACCCCCAAAATTCCAATCTCCCTATCCACCAATCTCCTTAGGCACCAAAACAGTATCCAGGATAAGGTTAGTGGTTTAACCTTCCCCCGAAGTTTTGACAAGAATTTTATAATATTCTTTCCCCTTTAAAATTTTAATTTGGGGTAATACTGCAATTTTAAATATCTTCTCTTTTAGAGAGGGTAATTTATTTCTGCTTTTTATAATATTCTAATGTATAAGGAGAACAGCTCCTTGTAAACCAATGAATTTTCGAGGTTAATAAATAATAAATAGATGTCAGAATTTTGAGGGGATCTAGATGTTTTGAGCTTGAATTGGTCATAAATTTTCTACTTTTGAGCTATTCTTTTATCTTATTTTGAAACACTTCTGGAAATCGCCCCAAAGCAAACCAATACTTTGTAATTGGCAGAATTTTCAAGAAAAGAACAATGTAAAACAGGCGTCAAAATTTTGTTGGGGGTTCATCCCTAGAAATTAGTGTTTTTTTTAAACCCTTTGACCCCCCATCCGAAGAGGATTGCTCCTTGTAATTTAGTAAAAAGTTTTCTAGGAATAAAATGCCCAAAAATTTACACAAAAAATATTTCATTTCTGGTTCTGCGATTAGGCTTTGCTTTTCTAAACAAATAATGTCAAAGGGTTTGTATTTTTTACCATCGGCCTCAAGCATCGGCCATCGGCATCGGCAATCGGCCAAATAATTACCATCGGCCATCGGCCTGCCGATGGAAATTTTCAAACCATCGGCATCGGCCCATCGGCCAAAAAAATGCCATCGGTCGAGCCCTAGATTAGATCCTCATTATGCCAGTCGCTGTATTCGTCTCTTTTAAGTTATAGTATTTTAATAAATACTTGGTTATTTTATCTACTGACTCTGCTGCTTACTCGATTAGATTTTTCTACAAAATATTTTTTTTAGAAAATCCTACAGATATATTTTCTTCGTAACTCGTATAAAATTGTGAAGGCTAAAAATAACTTAATAAAAACAAGTAATCAAATCGATAAATTTAAATTTAAACCTGAATAGATTTCTGCAAACTGCGAAAATGCTGCAAGCCAGCCAGAATCCAACAAAACATAATCGAATCCCTCTCAAAATCCCTCTGTCCGTGTCTAGGGATGAAGAGGCATGGATAGAGTTCTTGGTTCGTAGTTTTGTGATATAATATTTATAAAAACGATGTTGTTTCCCCCGTATGTTAATATCGTATAATAAAAACTGACTGGTCGTTCCAAATTTCTCTCGACATTCCTGCCTTATACCACCATACTGTCACAGCTTTTATTACATTTTACAAGCGCCACATAAAAGATAGCCGATAGTGATTTGAATACACTTGAAACAGAAAAACAAAACGTCTGTGTCCGATAAGGAAAAGAAGCTGGAGTAGACACCCATACATCCTTTTATCCAATTTATACTTCCTTTAAAAAACACCTTAAGTTTTATAAGTTTTTGTTGTTTATAAGTTTTATAATACTTATAAGTTTATATATAGTTACAAGTAAAGCAATAAACCACCCAAGACAAAACTATCGAAAATAAAAAAAAAATAAGTTTTTGGTACTTTTCACTTGGGAAATCAGATGAAACATCCCCATCAAACCTAGACCAGGGAAGATTCCATCGTCGGATAAAGGCAGTGTATATTGAACCGGAATTTACTGTTCAATAGCATCTCACATCATTGCGCCGTAAATGTGTTCGATTCCTTGGTATCGATTCCAAAGTATTCGATTCCTTAGCATCGATTCCAAAGTATTCTATTCCGATTCGATTCCTTGGTATCGATTCCAAAGTATTCTATTCCGGAATCGATTCCATTCCGATTCGATTCCTGGGTATCGATTCCAAAGTATTCGATTCCTTAGCATCGATTCCAAAGTATTCTATTCCGATTCGATTCCTTGGTATCGATTCCAAAGTATTCTATTCCGGAATCGATTCCATTCCGATTCGATTCCTGGGTATCGATTCCAAAGTATTCGATTCCTTAGTATCGATTCCAAAGTATTCGATTCCGATTCGATTCCTTGGCATCGATTCCAAAGTATTCGATTCCGGAATCGATTACTTCATGGGTTCGATTCCTTGGTATCGATTCCGATTCGATTACTTCATGGGTTCGATTCCTTGGTATCGAAGCGATATTTTACGGCGCAATGATGTGAGATGTTGTTGAACAGTAAATTCCGGCGCAATATACACTGCCTCGGATAAACCCTCAAATAAAGACAAATGCCCCCTTGCAAAAACTTTTAAAGTACGGAATAAAAGATGGAACAGCATTAAACAAATAAATCCATCCGTATAAAAACAATGAGCTGGTGGGAATCTTCGTAAAAAAGAAAAAAAAATATCTCTCACGATGTCGAGGGGGGAAATGAACTGGTTTCCTGGCGAGAGCATTCCACAGATTTCCTGAAATAAATCCTGGAGAGTTACTCGAATTTGTTGGATGGGGGGAGGAGTTGATCCCATTTCGTCCATCAGATGAGCTTTTGTAGTTGTCGATCTGAGAAGTGCGTGAAGTTTGCACTGGCCAATGCGTGAAGCATTTTCGCAACGCCAAGTAAATACAATGGGCAATAATGTATGCAAAAGAAATGAATTTTTCCAGCAAAGGAAATAGATACGAATTCCAAAATCAACATGGCAAGTTTAAAAAATTTTTAGTTAATTCAATACTTTAAAATAAATATCGACACACACTTTGTCTTTGTTTAATATCTGATTCGGCCTTACTAAAAAGGGAAAACCAACAATGATTTTGAATTGTTTATTTAAACAATTGAACCATAATAAATTGATATAAATCCTCAAAAAGGAAATCCGACATTATAAATCGTCACCTTAGTATCAAAAACTACTATCTCCATTCGGCAAACTTCGGAAATCTCGATCCTTGGCGTTTAGATCGTTGGAGAAGATAATTTGATTGGTTTGATCTTTTCTGCTCGATCAAGTCAGCTCTTACAAACCAATGAAACGAGCTTTTCCAACGATCTGATCGCCAAGGATCGGGATTCCCGAAGTTTGCCGAATGGAGATAGTAGTTTTTGATACTAAGGTGACGAAATTAGTCAAAGTCCCATTGTTTAAAAATCCCAAAATACTATGTGTGAAAACCTAGACGTTTAATAATAAGGTAAAACACATTATTATGAGTTAATTCAATGTATAATTGCCCCAGTATTGTTAAATTCTAATACTCCACACATCAGATTTTTTTTTATCTGTTTAATGAAAAAACATATTTCTCAAATTATTCTGGGAATTAATATCGTTGTTTGCTCTTTTGTGTGGATTAAATTCACCGGAATTCACTATAGTTAAAAAGAGAAAATTGGCAGATTGAAATAGTTATAGGAGCATAAAGAGTAAGTTATCAGATGCGATATCGAACAGAGTGGTTTCTAGTATATAATGACAGAGCCTGATGAATATATTCATTTTCTTTTCAAAAAGAGTAAGGATGAAATGGCTGATAACGAACTACAGTGACAGAGTTATCAAAATGAATAAAACGCATCAGTGATACGAAAGATCCTTTGGTAAAAGTGTCGATACAAAACTGCAAAGAGCATCATCAACGCAATGAACCTTTAGACATATTCTTTATCTTTACGTTGTAACTATACTTTTATTTCCTTTCTTATGATCATTATTACATCGTACATGCGGTTATCAGGATTTTTTTAGCTTTCGCTTGATACTTCATGTTGTGCTTTTATAAATCGTAAGCATCATTTCATATATTAGTATGTGTTTAATATTCAATAACCTAACAATGAGTTCCCGAGTCTATCCATATATATAATTCTCTTACGTGACGCTGAAATTTGGTGGTATTTGTTTTCTTCCTTTGGCAACGGTTGGTTTGTTTTGTTTACGTTTCGTAAATTCAAAAGCAATCTAAAGATGGATATAAGTAGAGCTAGAAACTGTGACGGTTGTATCTCCAAGCAGGAGTATTTACAATTGTGTTTACAAAGAAGTTTTAGAGGAGTAATGAAATCATGGGGAAGTAAAAACACCTATATCAACTTTTAAGTATAACATATACATTAGGGTGGTTACAAAAAATCAACTTTTGAAATCCTTAGGTCTCACCCCCCTAAAATGTGCCAATAGGCTAAAAAATGAGATTGGCCAAGTTTCAGCTCAATCCGATAATATTGACCCGTGACTCATCGAGGTCAAAGTTCAGAAAAACGGCGATTTTTAACAAAAATTGGTAGTTTTCGCCCCCTAAAACTAGAACAGTTTGTCATAGAAACCCGGTTAGGGTGTCATTTAATAGGTAATTTTATACACTTTAACTTTGATATAGTCAGATTTTATTTACTCAAACGGATAGGGCGCTATTTAGCATTTTCATAGTGAAGGTCCTCGAAAGCGAATTTTCTTGCAAGAACCCTAGAACATTACGAAGTCACAAAAAACTATATTTCCTGTCTTTCCCTATTCATTTTGGCTCCAATAGATAGTATATGAGTTTTTAGACCCCCTAAGAGAATTCTATCGTATAATTTCAACCCCCCAAGGTTTCGGAAAAAAGAGAAAAAATATATATTTTTTACAAATTTTTTTGACTGTTAATGTGTTGAAGTTGGTTCGAATACATTATTAAAAGTTTAATTGGGAAGAAGAACAATGATAAAGGGGATTAACCTTTCGTTATAACCCCTATAATCTAAGCAAAAGAAGCGCGACTATGAAAGGTTTTGCTAAACCCCATTAATACCCATTAAAGTGATAAAAATAGCTAAATTACAAATTTTTTCATAAAAACATCTAGAAAGATATCATTTGGTGTTAAAAATGATGTTTGAGATTATTTATATGTGTTATAAAATTATAATAATAGCGCCCTTCTGGACTCTAATTTTTAAAAAAGCTTTTCTACCAAAGTTACTCGCTTCCAGCTAATTAAACTGAAAGAATGATCTTAGAAAAATGTATAAATCAATTTATTTGTAACATATACTTCAGTTTTCATTTGCCTATCGTTCCAGAAAATTCACTTTTAAATGCATAACATAATTTAGTATATAAATTATCATCAAAAGTTTTCTGTACATCACACATGTTTTCATATTTTTACTTAAATGCGTATAGTGTGAATCAAGAAAATTAATTTTCTTTAAAAAAGTAATTTTCAAAAAAATAGTCTCAAAATTGTTTGATAATTATATAAGGTTTTTCTATAAACTATAAGCTTATCCATTTTTACGATTAGGACTATAACTTAGATGTTACTAACAGTAATCCAGCGGAAGCTTAAAAGTGATATACTGTTGGAGTTTCTCAACCATAGTATTTTTCAGAGAAATCTTGTTTCCAATTTATATCAAGTATTTATCATGGGAAACAATAACTTTTACTGAGTATATGAAAATATTTTGAATATTTCCTATTTTACGCTCTATTTTTGTCTCCTTCAACACAGGTGTGTATATCATTGGCAACTAAAGAATAAAATATTAAGTAATTTGATTATAGATCAAACATATGTAATGAAACCTTTTCATACCTATTAAAAATTAATTTTCTTCGAATGGTAGGCAAATGAAACCCCTGCTGAGGTATATTTATTAAAAATAAATCAATTTATACATTTTTCTAATATTTTCTTTTAGGTTAATTAGCTGAATACGAGCAACTTTGGTAGAAATAGGGTTTCTTAAAATTTGAAGTCGGTAAGGGTGTTATTATAATATCATCGACATAAATCGCCAAATGTCATCTCTCCATAAGTTTTTGATGAAAAAATTTGTATATTAGACCTTTTTATCACTTTATTGGATATTAAAGCTTTTTTTAGCAAAACCTCTCACAGTCGCGCTTCTTTCGCTTGGATTATAGGGGTTATAACGAAAGGTTAATCCCCTTTATCATTACAGTTCTACCTAATTAAACTTTTTATAATCTGTTTGAACCAACTTTAACACAATAACAGTCAAAAAATTTGTAAAAAAAATATTTTTTTTCTCTTTTTTCCGAAACCTAGGGGGGTTGAAATTATACCCTAGAATTCTCTTAGGGGGTCTAAAAACTCATATACTATCTATTGGAGCCAAAAAGAATAGGGAAAGACAGGAAATATAGTTTTTTGTGACTTCGTAATGTTCTAGGGTTCTTGCAAGGAAATTCGCTTTCGAGGACCTTCACTATGAAAATGCTAAATAGCGCCCTATCCGTTTGAGTAAATAAAATCTGACTATATCAAAGTTAAAGTGTATAAAATTACCTATTAAATGACACCCTAACCGGGTTTCTGGGACAAACGGTTCTAGTTTTAGGGGGCGAAAACTACCAATTTTTGTTAAAAATCGCCGTTTTTCTGAACTTTGACCTCGATGAGGCACGGGTCAATATTATCGGATTGAGCTGAAACTTGGCCAATCTCATTTTTTAGCCTATTGGCACATTTTAGGGGGGTGAGACCTGAAGAAAGTCGAAAAAAAATGTTCCCCATGTTACTTGTGACCACCCTAATATACATGTTAATAGTACTTATCTGATATATTATACTACTTATGGTGTTTTTTTGGCTAATGCAACCGTACCCGTGAATTTTATAAGCACTGTATACATACTCCGTATTTAATGTTTCCCTGTTGCATAATTACTATTTATAAAACTATATTTTCACCAATAAATTTAGTTGGTAATGAATCTCAGCTAGGCTGTACCAGCGTATGGCGAGCGAGTGTAGAGAGCACAGGATTGCGAAGCAATCCTAGGGGAAGGGGGTTGGCGAGCGATAGCGAGCAGGGGGCGATAGCCCCTAACTGTATTTATTTCATTAGATAAAATTAAATCAACGATAACTAATTTTTACAAAAGGAATTTCAGCCATTTAATTTTAAACATTGCATACGAATAGAAACACTAACATTAAACTGTATAAGTTACTCTTTTGATAACATTTTCTAGCATCATATTAATAAAAAGTGTAGTAAGAAAGATTTTGATTGTTGCTTATTTAGTAACATCCTTCAGAGCAATTTTTATAAGGCATTTGTACTTAATAAAAAAGGCTTGCGTGTGTTAGTATAACCATATTAAAAGACAAGAAAAAAAGGAAACGATGTATTGCATCTTTGTACTGTTTTTTTTATTTTGGTTTACGAGTGAAAGAGTTTAATGTATAAATAACTTTTCGGCTGTTAAATGGTGAATTTGGATTCGTATTTAAACTGTTTTGAAACTATAAAAGTACACTTACAGCTGTATTCATTGACATGAGGATAACTTCTAATCAAGCTTTTTTGACAATTCTGATGATTGGCTTAAAACTGGTTTAACTTTTTCGACAAACAATTAGTTTAATCTTAGGTTATAGGTTAGTGCAGAATACGACTGTTAACACTCTTAAAGCGACAGTTTCAAAACTGAAATAAAATTTACTCAAATTTGAAAACATGAATATATTCATTTCTGAAAATGTGCAGATACTCTAAAATGAAACTTCTTTTATTCATTCATGGCATTCGGAGTGCGACGGAGTCAATATTATTATAAAACTACTTGGCAAGTCATAGTGACTATCGTCACACTTTGATTCATGAGAGTGACATGCACTAACTCAAGAAGTTCCAATTTTGATGTCTGCACATTTTCAAAAATGAGTATATTTATGTTTTCAAATTTGAGTAAATTTGATTCGGAGCCAGTTTGAGTAATTTTTACTCAGTTTTGAAACTATTGTTTTAAGGATGTACTTTTTATCTTTCCTTAGCTAGATAATTATAAAAAAAGAGCAAAATTTAGAAACCATTAAAATTACACTTACACTTTATCCTTCCTTAATTGATTAGTTATAAAGCAAACTTAATTAGATTAAAAAAGAACTAATGGAAAAATGAAATGATATCTCATGCCCGAGAGCATATTATTATTATTATTCGGAAGAATTTGTCATCAACCTTTCAAAATCCATTTTTCTCAATAGTCAACTCAACAAGCAGAAGCCATCACAGAGCTTTCAAACAAACCTTCAAAAGAGCACTCCAAAACTCAACCCTCTACTAATAAAGTGTTCTTTGATAGTTAGGCACGACCGCAAAAATAAATAAAAAATTCTGAGTTTTCAAATCTTTGAACAAACGAGAGGCCTAATAAATAATTCATGTTCGAACTCCCTTATCACACAGAATTCTCCCCATAGTAGTAACAGACATCCCGTATTTGTCCCCCGGAAATCATTCCAACGACTTGTAATCCGAGTCTTCCTGCGTGTTGCGCCCTCCTCAATGGATTTCCTCTGCAGAGAGCTTTGTTCAATACACGGACTTTTGTTTCCAAGTACTTATTTTCGTAGATATATTTTTTTGTAGATCAATATAGATGCTTTTATGGGAAAGAATCAATTGGAAACGATTACTTGAGATGTTTGGTGTTTTTAAAAATAGTAGATGGGTAGAGATTTGGGTTTTAAAATTTCTGGTCAATTTTTCGGAAAATTTTCCAACCCACTAAATTATAATAAAGTATTGTTAAATTAAGCTTCTGATCCCTGGAGGCAACAAATTAACAAAACTTGAGTATTTTCATCAATTCTGGATGATGTTTCTTTGAGATTCATCCACAAATAAAACACAGTAAATGAAAACAAATTAATAAAGCATTGAAATCATGATTTAAAATTTTTAAATCATATTTAATGTAATAATATAATAAATATTGAAATAACTATATATTATAATGTATATAAAATGCCTCGATATTCATTTAAAATATGCCACATAAGAAGAAATTATTTCATTATTTATTTACTAAACTGACCTATATGAATAACTGAAATGAAAACAAAAAAATATTCTAAACTTACTGGCAGGGGCATTTTTCTTATAAAAAATGAAATAGATTTTTCATTACTATTTATTTCCGAGTTCCAATATACCACAAAGAAAGTCACTAAAGATAATGATCTCAACGCAAAAAAAATAACCATAACATTAAATTTGTATCAAACTAATTTTACTTCTTTGAAAGAGAAGCAAATTGGATACAAAATGGAACTAATAAAACGAAGAAAAAAAGCGGAAAATTTTCCGACCCACATCACTTTCTATTGGTAAAGATTTTTCGGTAAAAAGAAATCTTATACGTTTTTTTCCTCCTTTGTGTAAGTTAAAAAATTGAAAAATTCATACTTAAAAATAAATAAAGATAAATTAATTTTCCCTTAATATAGTTTGAAAAGTTATTAAAATCGTTAAAGCAAAAAAAAAAATAAAAATCCATCCTTAAATAAAGTAACACTTTAAAATTCGCATAAAGAAAATAATTATTTATTGTATTTGTGAATAGTAAAACAAAACTTTAATTCTGAATTTAATTAAATGGAAATATTTTAAAATTGTTAGTTCTTTTTTAAATTTAACAGCTTATTTAGAATCCTCAAACAAAACCCGGAGATTTTGATACATAAAATGTGTCATTCGAATCAGCAATTAAAGGTATTTTCTCCGGAAAATGTTCATCAAAAATATTTTTAGGAATAGAGAGACTAGATTGTTGATAATAATCCTAATTGAAATTCAGTTAAATTAAAATCTCAGTTAAAGCAACATCATATAATAACCATTAATAAACAGCTTATGAGTATTCAATTATTTTGAAAAGCTTGTCTGTATTTTAAAATGTTTCCTTTCTAAATTAATAAAGCAAGGATGTTTTCCAACGGTAATTGTGTTAGGATAGTTTGTTTCAAAGTTCTGAAATGTTTAACTTTTTCTGTGAATGAGTCTTCTTTACGAACAATAATCTTTTTTATCTGATCTTAGCGATCTAAAAATTAAATCGCACTGTATTAGAATAAAAGCACTTTACACTAGATGTCCACAAATATCTTCTCGACGGGATAAGAGATGAACATAAATAAAACCAGGAATTCATTTGATCTTCGAGTGATGAGACTAACATTTGTTATTTTGGATTGGTTTCAGGCTAGCTTTGATAGAGGCTGATGGTGACCCCTCTCCTTGTGTGATACGTTTTAGCTCTTGCATTTTTTATTTGGTTTAATCCAAGTTATTACTAATGTATAAATACTAATCCGAAAAAGGACGTCACTTTATATTTTTTCTATACCTGTTATATATTTTATACAACACTTTCTTGATTGGAACTTTCGTTTTGTACTTTTTTCCTCCAAATGTATTTAATGGGTTTTTATTTTTGAAATAACGACGGACCAGAAAGCTTAAAAAACGCAAAAACTACAATAACACTGAAAAATTTGCAAATATGTGTGAAAAATTTGCAAATATGTGTAGAATACCACCAAATTTCTTACAATGTTATTTTCTTTGCTTGCCGACTTGGCTATCGTTTGGTTCACAATTGGCGACATATGTGCCCGGGTAACGGGAAAGTAGCAAGTTTTATTTTCACTCGCTAGTATCTCCTCGAATACTTAAGATATTTTCATAAAAAAAATTTTTTTATGCGTGTTTTTCATAATGTTGCCAACAATCTTCTAATGAGGATTTTCTTCTATCTGCCTCATTTTTTATTTGATTTTTTTAAAATTTATTAATTCACAGATAGAGGCGCTGTAAGTTATCTCAATAGATTCTCCAAGGTCACTTACCTAGGGATACACCTTACTTCCATGACCCTAGGAGAGGTTGTTTCCAAATAAAAGCCGTTACCGGACTTTTGAAACACCCTGTGTAATAAGTATATGCATTGAACTTATAATGGCTAATATCCCTGATAATTTAATGTGGAGTTCGTGAAGTAAATTACAATCTGGAGGTTTGAGTGAATCCCTCGCTCATTCGTTAGTGAGGCAACAGTTGCTCCAAGACAGATGATCCTATTTGTATCTCATTAACTACTCATCAAAATCTCATTTGCCTCATTAAAATTACTTATTGCTTGCGATTCGGTGATTGGAGAAACCGAATATGTCGGTGCTCAAGTAATTCTCTTATTAATGAAGGATCTTTGAAAACGGAGATCTGATTTGTTTTAAGACGAGAAGCGAAACAAGTTTGATCGATTTCTCTGCTGAAAGGAATGAACCGATTTTCCTCTGTAGAAATTTAGAGAACTTGTTTCATAGATGAGAAGGAGAAAGTATTGAAAAATTTTCTTATGCACAATAACATAGCCTTTTTAGCATATTGTTTTTAAACCGAAATCTGAGTATTATTTCAAAAAGTTGAAATAATTTTATTATACATAGCTGTAAATATAATTGTTTCATAAAAAAATAAAGTTTTTATTGCAAGTTTCATAAAAAAATTAATGTTATTGTATTAAAATTACAGTACAAGGTGTTACTATAAAATAACGAGATTTATGCTGTAAATCTTATTATTTTAATTTATTTATATTTATCTATCATCACCTTTAATAAAAAACACCATACACCCCTCCTCTATACCTGAACCACTTTTAGTGAATTTTCTGTTTCTGTTGTAAACCTAGAAACCTTCGTAATGTGAACTCATTATAACTTTTGCAGGATTTTTTTGCAACTTGTATACACTAAAATCAGGCTTGTTAAATTCAGATTTGACCTTCGTATAAAATTGGTTCATAAGGAATTTGTGTAATGCGTAAGTTATTTTTATCAGTATTTTTTACAAGGTTATAAGTTCAGTCCGTTTGACCTGCGGTTTCTCCCTTAGTATTGAACATTTGAATTTTTTGTTTTAAATTATGATAAAATATTAAGGAGTTTATATTATTGTTTCAACTTAAAGTAAAGTTATTTTTTAAAATGTAGTAAATTAAAATTGACATTGTTTTGATTTAGTTTTCATTAATGAAAGTGCTATTTTGCATCCTTAAATTATTCAAAAGTAATGCATTTTATTTTGGAAAAGTTAATAAAATTTTTAAGAAATGAATTTTAAAAACATACACCAGTTCCATCAGTAAGTTATTAAGTAGCTGAATTATAATACGTTCATTGGGCAACAACGGATTTACAAAGGAGGGTTCAAGAAGGGAAGAAGAAAAAAAGCAAATTTTTCAAATAACTGACAAATATTTTAAATATTTTTTACATAATTTTTCTTTTTCTCTTTTTTCCCTTTCTTTTAAAGTCCAATGAGGGGACATTTAATGGTGTGCCCCCCTTATATCCGCCCCTATACATGATACAAATTTCGCCGAAGCTCTGTTTCGAAACAAAATAATCTAAAATGTCAGAATGGGTATATGGAATAGAATGTATTATTTAAAAATTTATTTATTCAATAGAGATGTACCCAAGAGAGGAATTTTATCGAAAATTTTTTTTAGTTACGATGATAATTTATTTTTTAAACTTAATTTCAAAATATGACGTACTTATACATTAGGGCATTAGGGTGTATCGAAAAAAAACTTTTCTTCGATTTCGATGACGTAATAGTGCGGAAAAGTTGTCTAAGGTGCCAGAGAGTACCTGTGAATTTTTTCAGAATTTTTGGATAATTTCTTAAGGTGCCACATTGGCCCTGAAGTTCCCCATGTTAATCCAATGGGGCGCGCCGCCAAAAAGGCCGAAAATCGGTTTTTCGCCCCTCATTTCTACCCTAATCACACGACGAATGTCTCGTCTCGAGTTATGGACTCTATATGATCTAGGCTATCCGACAAAACTTAAATAATAGCCTAAATATCTATATTACGTTTTTTTGTATGCTCAAATTTCGTCGAAAATCGCGTATTTCCTCGTTCAAATCAGATCCCACAATCAACATAATATAGAGATTTAAGTTATTATTCAAGTTTTTTCGGGTAGCATACATAATAACTCGAGACGAGACATTCGTCGTGAGATTAGGGTAGAAATGAGGGGCGAAAAACCGATTTTCGGCCTTTTTGGCGGCGCGCCCCATTGGATTAACATGGGGAACTTCAGGGCCAATGTGGCACCTTAAGAAATTATCCAAAAATTCTGAAAAAATTCACAGGTACTCTCTGGCACCTTAGACAACTTTTCCGCACTATTACGTCATCAAAATCGAAAAAAAGGTTTTTTCGATACACCCTATTATACATCCTAAACACTGATTTTAAACAATGGTTTAACTTTTAATAACTATCTAAACTATCTCCAATCGCTAGCAAGAGTATCTAAATAATGACGAAGCCTTTCCTTAATAAAAAACAGGTAATTTATTTACAATCTATTCATTTTAAATTTAGACCTACTAAATTATTTTTTCTTCTATTTACATAAATCAGAATTCTAAACGTATTAAACAATGATGCCACTCAGTTCTTTGCTCAACAATTAAATAAATTTTTGATTCGAAACAATAGTTCAAAGTCTCACTTGTATTCACTAAAGCCCTGGATACTCTACCTTAAGTAGCGACATCACGCTCAATCGGACCCAATTATAGGGAGAACTCACTACTAGTCCGGATAGTCTCTAGCTTATCGTCGCTAGTAGTGAGTTCTCCACATAATGGCGGCCGATTGAGCGTGATGTCGCTACTTTAAGGCTAAGCGCGCACTAGAGACTTCTGTCTCGGCGACTTAAAACACTAGTCACTCGAGAGCAATGCATTTCTATGAGGAAATTCTCGGCCTAGTGATCTTGGTCTCGTCGCCATGTGCGCGCACTCTAGCTTCTTTCAATAGCCAGGGAAGCAATTTTGTCTTCTCGCCGAGACAAAAGTCTCTAGTGCGCGCTTAGCCTAAAAGGTAGAGTATCCAGGGCTTTAGTATTCACAACATAACTGTTTAAATTATTCAAAACGATTGTTAGTTTTCACTTTAAAGTAAGGTCGAACAGATGTGACGCACTTCAATCCTAAACAAAGACAAAGTTGAGTGTCCATATTTATATTTTAAAATATTGAATTAACTAAATATTTTTGAAACTTTTCATGCCGATTTTTGAATTTAAAACAATTTCCTATACTGAAAAAAAAATGCATTTTTTTCTGTTTAAAAAAAATGATGGTATTGATCACAAAGAAAAATCCTAACAGAGGGTCCTAAACGATATTTTCAAATTCTGGACGTGTTGGAGGGCACCACGAGGAACTATAAATGATTGACAGAGAGATCGGCAGTACATTATGGTGACCAAACCCCCACTGATTGGATGTGACTCAATCTGCTATTTTCGAAGGAGAAGGAAAAAGTTTTTCGCGACCAATTGAAATGCGATCCCAGAGCCAAAAAAGCTCCAACCCATTTAACTTTTCGATTTCCATTAGCGCCTATGGACATGGACTCTCTGTTCTATTACTCTGTGGTATTGATTGGCCATAATATAAAATTTCAAATACCTCGGAACCAAGAAAAACCACAATAAAGACGATTAAGAGTAAAATTTCAGCTTTCTCTATCCTTATTCGCATAACTATCTACCCAAAAGCTTTCGCAACAGTCGTATATTCTAAACATCGTCTGCGTTAACAAACCTAATACAAGAGAATTAAACCGATAAACCTCATTCCTAAAATTATGTTAATAGCATAAACTACGAAGCAAAGACAAGGTTTAAATGCCTCGACAGAAACCGAAAACAATTCAATTAAGATGCTTCTAGACTGTCCATTAACAGCCGAAACTTGTCCGAGAACATTCCTAATGGGGATGAGGTGTTTAAACAAATATATAAAATCGAAAGAGCGGAGATTCAAACTTTCCGAAAAGATAATATGATTTTTGCAGTTTCATCACTCGGAATTTCCGAAAATTAATTACCGGTATAGAAAAGGGTTAGTTCGTTTGGGGAATTAAAATCGTGAAAATTTATTCTATTTGGCTGTTTAATTGTTTATCGTACTTTTGGTTGAATGTTGAGCTGTAAATATTACCTTTGATTTATTCTTGAAAAAAAAGGTAGATTTTTGTTTTCAAATGGTATGCTATTTTATAACAAAATGGAGAAATTAAAATTAGTCGCATAATTTTCATGTTTTAACTCATATTCTGAAACTATTATACCATTAATATAAAGTCATACTTGTCATAAATTCCATATAATGTCATACTTGGAAGAGGGTAACTTACTTTCAGACAATCAGTTTGGATTCAGGAAGGGTAGATCCTGTCAAACTAATCTTTTAAAGTTCTATGACAAAGTAACAAAGGAGTTGGACATAAACATAGTGTAGACATATTTTACATAGATTTTCAAAAGGCATTTGATAAGGTTCCGCACGAGGCATTGCTACTCAAATTGGAAAAATTGCGTATCAGAGGTAAAACACTACTGTGGATTAGGAATTGTTTGATAGGTAGGAAACAGAGAGTGCAAGTCAAGGGTAATAAGGAATGCGCATTTGTCAGATTTTCAAAAACAAACAAGTGTTCCGTATGGTTTTTTGTATGGTAAAATGAAATATCTAGTCAGTTTTTCAAAAAAATGTACAGTTAATTAAATATTTTAATTTAAAAGTCGAGAAAAAAACACGTGACTGAAACCGTTTATTGTTTAAACTATAAGATGACGTCAACAATAATACCATCAACTCCATTGCTTTTTGGGTAGTTGCTTATTTTTGCAAGAGGAATCGATTAAAAAAATTAAAAAAAATCATGCAACTTCCTCATTATTCTCAGTGGGCAGAGGTCATGAGTGGGGTGCCACAGGGGTCAGTATTGGGGCCAATTCTCTTTATAATTTTCTTTAATGATATTAGTCAGGACATTAGGAACAAAATCAGCATCTTTGCTGATGACTTAAGAATTTGGGGGAGGGTAGATACTCAGGAGCAGGTACAAAATTTACAAAGGGATCTAGATATGATATCACAATGGGCTGAAAAATGGGGTATGTCCTTTAACATAAGTAAATGTCAGGTACTTCATATGGGTCGGGAGAATGGTAGGACAGAATTTTATCTGCAAGGGAACAAAGTTAAAGATAATATGATCAAGGATTTAGGGGTGATATTAAATGAAGACTTTAAATGGGTTCATCAGTGTTCATCTGCTAGTAAAAAGGCTAATAGGATATTGGGATACATTAAAAAAACTGTTTCTTCAAGGTCCGAGGATATTATTTTGCCACTATACAGAGGCTTTGTGAGACCTCATCTAGAGTATGCTGTTCAGTTTTGGTCTCCATACTTGAAAAAAGATATTGATTCAATTGAAAGGGTTCAGCATAGGGCTACTAAAATGGTCAAGAGTATATCCAGTTTAAGTTATAAGGGAAGATTAAAGAAGCTAAATATGTTCACTCTAGAGAAAAGAAGGATTAGAGGGGATTTGATTCAACTTTTTAAAATGGTAAAGCAAGGGGACACAGAGGGACTAGATTTCAATACGGGTAATAGAACAAAGGGTCACAAATTCAAATTGAATAAAGGAAAATTTAAGACGGATTGTTGGAAGCATTATTTTTTAATAGGGTAGTGGATAGATGGAATGCGTTGCCTGAAACAATTATAAATTCAAGTGGGGTAAACGAGTTCAAGAGGAAAATTGACAGATAATGGGATTCCGGTAGTTTGTGTTAAAAGGACTGGACCAACCTTGCTGGGCTTACGCCTGTAGTTGGTCGACTTAATTTGTATTTGTATTATTATATCTACGAGTGATTACATGGGTTTGTCGGTTATATAATCCTTAGATGAAAAAAACATTATCTAACTCATCAAAATCAAAAGTAGTACATAATATGTATTTTATCACCAAATATGAATAAAATATCGTTAAAAGTGCTCCATTCATCCAACGAATTTTTCTAAAAATGAATACTAAATCCATTATTAGGGTACATTCCACAAGTCAGTTTTGTATAATAGAAAGTTAACTAAAAATTATTTGGCGTCAAAAAAGTCGCAGAAATAAATGACAGCGCTTGATAGTTTGTTATTGTAATTTTTAACTATACAATTTATGTAATGCAAAATAATTACCTTCCAAGACATGAAAATAAATTTACAAAAATGTTTTTAAACTTATATAAATGCATAGTACTTTAAAGCCTGTCTATTACAGATAAGAACGAATGAGGTATAATACATAATACTCACGAAAGTGCGAAGTTTCAATATGAAAGAGGAAAAAGCTAAAAATTACACACAAAGTCAAAGTTATAAATTAACTCCCTAGATAAAAAAAACACCTAATGTAGCATTATAACTTTATCCGAGACATTTTTAAATACTGGCGATATTGCCTTATAAATGTGCTCCAATCTAAACAAAAATGGCGGAACTTGAGTTTCACAAAAATGATTCAATCGATAACCCCTAGTCAACTTTAAATAAATTAATGGAGCGCCATTTTTAAAAGTCGTTCATTAATATTCGAGATTTAAAAACAAAATAGTATGTGCTGGGAAAAGAGCATATTTCCCCAAATAATCTCATTGACCTTTTTTTTTGCAATGTAATCTATAGGTATTTAATTGGTTCGTCGAGACTTGAAATTTATAAGCTAATAAAGAGTTAAATTTTTACTTTTCTAGATAGAATTTGAAAAAAAAATGGCGAATTCTCGTCGTTTATATTGATAAAGCAATCGAAAATGTAAAGAAATACCTGCGTTTAAAATGATTTAGGAGCTTCGGGAAGCTTAAATTCAACTGATAAAATTTATTTAGGGATTTTGCTTGTGTAATCTTTGCTTTCACTCATAACTTATTCTCTCGGGTTAAATATTTGAAAGAACTCATTTGAGTAATAAAAAAGAGATATAAAAAATATATATGTTAAAACCTTAATTGTATCAAGTTTAAGTCAAGTTAAAAGTGTATGCAATATTTGCGTTTTGTTCTTATTTTCATTTGTCTGTTCTATTACCACGCCACAGGGTTTTAGGAAAAAAGATTCTTTATTACAGAAAAATCATTTGAATAAAATATTTTTAGGTGTTTCGCTTTGAAATATAGTTTAACAAAAATTAAAATTAACTGCGTAAGTCATCTAAACCCTTTCAATCTTAGATGCCCAACCTTTTCCATAGGATTCAATTGAATCGCCAGTTTGAATAAGTCCGAAAAATGAAAATTTGACTTTGTGCTTAAATAAACATCTCCAAGCTTTGCTCTACACATGAGTGAAAAGTGAGTGGAAATAACTATAAGCATATTTAGTCATTTGAATTTGCGAAATCGATATCATAGTTATTAATTTAATTTGAAATTTATTTGTGTTTATTTTCTTATTCTTTGTGCTGTAAACTGCGTCAAAAATAAATATGCTTTTATTTTGTTAAAAAGTTTTTAACTTTTTTTTTACCGAGAGAATGTTTGACACCATTCATATACAATTATTCCATTAATACTGCTTTTTAATGACTCAGTTTCATAATAATTTTTAAATTTTGTTTTTCTTATTCTTTTTATTTCTCACTTTTAGGCTGAGAACTAAGCAGAAATATAATTGAATCGTCAGTTGGAAGAAGGGAATAAGTCCAAAAACTCAGTTTTGAGAAAGTCGAAAAAAAACTGTATAAGTAATAGAATTTTCATTGTAAAATCTTCAAATTATTACTGGAAGTTCAGAACCCTATTTAGAAAACAGAGCATCCATCAAAACAATTATAAGTATATTCAAAAATATTTTACAGTCAAATTAAGTTGATGGATTTATTCCCTTCTTCAACCTTATGAAATTTTTCTGATGAAAAAATCTTAAAAAAACCCTTAAATTCACATTTAAATTATATTTCTACTTAGTTTACACCACAAAAGGGTGAAATAAAAGGAATAAGACAAATAAAATTCAAAATTATAGTGAAACTGAGTTATTATAGAGCAGTATCAATGGAGTGTGTGAATATGAATGGAGTTAAACATTCCCTGCATAAAATAAGTTTGAAAAAAATTTTCTCTCTATATTAAAAAAAAGTTACTGTCACCGCCGCTGCCGCCGCCGCTGTTTCAGAAAATTTAATTTTTCAACTCTTTGAACTCTCATATCGCAAAAACTACTAGATAGAAATTTATGAAATTTGAAATATTTGAAGAGGAATATTTTGGCCACATTTTAGAACAAAAAGCTAACTGATGTGATAATTAGTTCTGGGGTATTTTTAAGGTCAAAGTTGAAGTTTTTCTTTTTTCGCCGCGTAATCCAGTTCAGCGAAATCTATTAGCAGCAGAACTATGATTTTTTGCAGCCTAATACTCTGAAGTATGAAGATGTGCACTACGTCGCCCTTTTTTCGAATTTCGAATTTGGTTTAGAGTAATTAATTCTTCAATTTTCGAAATTTTTGACACTTTTTCGTTTTTTTCTATCCAAAATGAAAACTAATCACGGTATCAATATGATTTTTTAAACACTTATAGTCTTATTTTTTAGAAAGAGATTGGCGTTTAATTCTTTAAAAAATTCTAATTAGTTTTGGAATTATTAAGCATCAAAGTTTAATTTTTTTCATAGTTTTAGTAGGTCTTTATCAGACGTGTTTAATGTTTTTAATTTCATATTTGCCTGTTCACTAGATTGTCGCGAGCACGGATATTTAAATTTAAAAATTTTGAGGTGCACATTTTTGCTCTAACTTTGCTAGCGATATAGTATAGACTTGGTTAATAATCTTTTAAAGATACTTCGATATTTTTTGAACTACTAGAGAAATAAATAATTTAGCTTTTTTGAGTGCTATTTGTGCCGACGAAAGGAAGAGGATTTTCGGGAAGTTTGTTTTACTCTAATGCTAAAGATCGATTGCAGATAATACAGATCGCTTCGCGATCTGTAAAGAGCTGCATAGCAGTTACGGGGGTTGGTGAGCGTAAGCGAGTAGGGGGCGGTAGCCCCCTATCCATAAAATTATTGATAATTTAAAAAGGAATATATCAGTAATAGTTTTATTTTGATATTTTCGTGGTAATGATCGAAATCAAATTATTGAAAAGTTTGAGAGATAAAAAGTTTCGATATTAAATGATCATTAACTATACTCTGTTCATTTAGAATTAGCGCCTGAGACGTAATGTATTAAAAGCAGTTATTATTCTAATTATCGTCGACAAAATTTTCTTCTACAATGCCAAGGCAGCCTAAGCAGAAGTAGTTAAAATACTGTAGAAACAATCGGTCACTGAAGTTGTCTGATAAGCGTTATTAAGCATTATTGAGCGTTTTTGATCCTGTTGCAGGCGCCTATTCTAAATGAACAGATTATAAGCAGACAAGTTCCAGGTTGTACTGGATAGTTGAGATGAAACAAGCGATCTCTGCTCGCTAAGATCGCGAAGCGATCTTCAAAGAACTGCGAAGCAGTTCCGGGGGTTGGTGAGCGATAGCGAGCAGGGGGCAGAGCCCCCTAGTAAATTAAAAAAAAATTTCATTTTAAGTTAGTTTACAGCTCAAAGAATAGGAAAAGAAAGACAAATTAACTCCAAATTAACTTGAAAAATACAATGAATGGACATCGATTTCACAACTTCAAGGGGCAATATCTCTCTATAGGGGTTAGTTATTTTCCCCTCTTTTCACCCATGTGTAGAGCAAAGCTTGGAGATTGTTTTGAGCACAAAAAACCAAATTGTCATTTTTAGGACTTATTCCCTTCTTCAAACTGACGATTCAATTAAAATGTCAATTTAAGAGATTTTTAAGGTTTTTCTTCCGTTGAAATTTCATAAGGTTGAAAAAGGGAATAAGTCCAGAAACTTTTTCAACTGTAAAATATATTTGAGTGTACTTATATTTGTTTCGGTTATTTAACTGCTTTTTTAATAGGTTAAAAATTTAATGGTTACACGAATATTCAGTTACTTAGACATTTTTTTTTCCGATTTCCTCAAAACTTGGATTTTGGACTTATTCTTTTTTTTCAATCTGTAGATTCAATTGTAATATCGGGTGGCTTAGAATTGAAAAGGTTAAGGTATAAAAGTACCCTTAAGAAGTTACCTCAGAAATAATAGTAAATACGTAATTAAGAAGTATTACAACCAAAGACGTAAAGAGAAGACGAAGCGACACATTTTTGTCAGCAGCAAATGTCTCAAATCAATCTTCAACTCAACTCAGGAATATAATGTTCAATCAACCCTCCCCCCACTCAAAACAAAATCTAGCTATGGCCTTGGAACACACTTCATCCAAACAATACAACTAATGTACCAACGTCAAATGGAATAAGAGTAAGTATTCTATTGATCAAACAGGTATTTTTATGTTAAGTACTTCCAACCCCATTAAGCAGCACCTTAAGTGGCTGATATAAAGCTTTCTTTCAACCCAGCAGCGTCTTGTTGAGAAGCTACAATACAACAGACACACAATACATAAATGAAGCGCGTGCTGCGACAAAAACTCCATTCATCATTGGACCTCCATTAGCGCCTGTCACGTGGCAGGTCGCTTCACCTGGCTGATGCAGACGACAAAAGATCTCCCAACCCTTCTCCTGACATCGACAAGCGGTGTCCATTAATTCGAGTTTAGCCCCAGCGCAAAAAAAAAGAAAGTGCCACCACTGTGGAAAACCATTAGAAAGGAATCATCCTTTCCGTCGGAATGGGATTTTTATATGGAAATCCTGAAAGAAAAGCGTAAAAACGCGCATCCCACTGTAGGAGAAAAGAAAAACGTGCCAAATTGTGGTTGAGGTGGGTAGTTCAGTCTCTTTGGCGAGATTTTCGTATGAGAAGTGTATCGATACAAAGTACTTAAGTATTCGATACCTAAAGTTACCACCTACCTACAAAGTTAAAGCCGTACCAACAGTGGGTGGGTAGGTACGATGCAAAACTCTCCAAACTGATGGTTGAGTTGGGTCTCTTGGGCGGTATTTCCGTTCCGATAAATAGTTTCGAATTTCAAGGGAAAAGTTTGAATTCAGAAATATTTTTTTTGTTCTCAATATGATTTCATTTATTATTATTAATTATTAATGTGTTTTAAATATTATAAATTATCAATACAGACCATATCCAAATATAAAACGGTGGTCAGTTTTAGATGCAGCACACTAAAACACACTAAAAATAAATTTATGGAAAAATTTGACTTAGAAATTTAGGGTAACCAGTCCATTTTCCAAAATGTTTAAGTATTTTCCACTAAAACATAAAAACCTAAACAATATATCAGGAAATGTGACATCCACAGAAACAACGGATGTATTTTTCACCACACCCAAAAACCTAAAGATCAGGTGGAATAACCCAAACAGAAATGTTTTTTTGTAGACCTATATTACAGCTTTGGGATTAAAGAAATCAAAAACTCAACCCAACTTCATTATAAAAATCCTATACTTCACAGCAACGTTTCCTGAACCCAGTACGTCTCTACGCGGAAGGAGAAAGTGAGGAAACACAAAGCCTGTTAGGTTGATAGGAGGAATTTCGATACGCGAATCGTTATAAAAAGACACTATTTATACATGGGTCTAACGAAATAATCATATTTTAAAATTGACATTCTTCGAAATTCAGACACCGCGATGGGAACTACTTTGTTTGTTAGTGACGTAGTCGGTTCAACTTAAGTTGCTGTCTAGTATAGCGTGCTAGAGTATGAATACATACTTCGTCCTCTCTAAAAAATGGCCAACGGTCATGGGTAGATGAAATACTATCTTAACCTTAAAATGGGGGAATTGACCAGTGGTCAAAGGCTAAAAAAATTCCAATGAAATAATCAATATGCAATTATTTGAAACGGACCAGAGATGAATTTCATATTTTCAGAAAATAAAAACAAACTGATTCAATGCTATTTTTCTCATTATTTTAGCAAAAAACTGCCAAATAAGACTATTTCGGCGCGTTTCGTATTCCACCCATAGTGGGATGCGTTTTTATAGGATATCGGGCAAGTGACGCTCCGAGTTTCGCTCCGAGAGAGATATAATGTCGATTCGAATTTGTTCCTGGAAGTGTGGGAGATTCCCGGAATGTTTTCCTCTTTTTTTTCGCCTGTTGTTTTTCGGGGTGTTCGGTTTCGGAAAGCCACTCGGATAATGAGTTGGTGCGGTTTTCGGAGAGGCTGCCAATTTATTGTTTTCTGGGAGGGTGTAAATCGAAGGGTTTTTTCGAGATCGGACGGGATTTCGGGAAAGGATGATATATCTCTTTCTTACTCTGTCGATTGAAAAGGAGAGGATTTCGTCGAAGGTGTTTTTTTACGTTGTATCTTAAGTTTTTCTGTTATTTAAGTTTATGATTGATACTGGAAAATGTTTTCTTATTTATTTGAAAATTAAGGTTGATTTGATTTTGTGGGAATAGTGACGAAATCTTGGTTCCTATTATGTTATTTTCTGGGTCCCCAATAATAAGTCCGAACAAACGCATATGAGAGCTACAAAAAATATGGTTACTACTACCAACTAATAAAGGATCCAAGAGCTAAAATCTTTTTGCAAAAAGATTGAGGAAGAGTCATTTGACATTGTCTAAAAATCTTACTTAAAGATATTCAACGCACTGAAAATCACACATGGAGTTCAGGTATTTCATATACTTTAAAAATTACTGGAAATTTTCGCTAAATGGATGTTACATGCTTCCGTTCTGAATGTGCATTGGACTCAATTATCAATAGAGGACCTCTGTACCCCATTTAACTGTTGTTATGGTAATTGGATTCCGAACTGCATATTTCCACTATTAGAAGATTATAAATCAGGAATTTAATTAATGAGGACCTAAGACTTGTGTCCTCATTCCAAAGATGAAATTATCCTTAATTTTTGGACCCCAGTGTACTTCACATGACAAACATAAAGTGTAGAAATTGAGTTTCAGCCGAAAATATATTGTCTTTGGAAGAAAATCTAGCTTTTGTGGGTGAATGTAAAAGTCGATGATACATTGGGCTTTTTAAGTAATGCCCTTGGTACCAAAAGTTTAGCTTCAATTTTCAGCTTGAAGCAGTCATTTTCAGCAAGTATTGCAGCAATAATTACACTTTTAGGTGCTATAATTTATAAAATTTAGATTAAGTCCTCAGTTCCAAAAGGTTTTGATATTTTTTTAAATAAAAATATAAATTTTTTTCGGGTAATTTTCTTTTATTTGGTCTCAAACTACACGAATTATGCAAAAAGAAATATTTTTTTCCCAAAGTCATTTCTTGTAATGGAAATTAGAGGGTTAAAGTCACTTGAAGATTTTATAAAAAGAGAAGAAGGGAAGCTAGTATTTCAATTCTGTTGCAATGTTTTCCTTTTATAAAAATGCATTAACCAATAATCAAGACCGAACGTGTAAATATACACACATCAACACGCCGCTTTTCTCTACTCAATGAAGTGCAGAATTTATTGACAATTCGAGTAAGCTAATTATTAGTTCAGACTGAAGTTAAAGCATTTTCAAATACTGTAATTGCACCTTGTCAAAAGAGAACAATCGTTACCAATGAAAGAAAGATTGTGCAACTTAACTAGTGTTCCATATGTGGTTGGCAACAGACGACAATTATGATTACAAGCGGATACTTGAATAAGGAAGGAGTTCATAAATACATTTTTGAATAGGTGGAAGACTATGTAGGGTCAGGTAGGATAAAAATCAAAAATGGTTATAGCATCAAATAGATATAGGTATTTTAACAGTTTACTTGTATGAAATTTAATGTTTTTTGGAATTCTGATTATTATTGAGGTTCAATCATCAAACTGATTAACATAAACTGCTAAAATCCCTATAACTATTTCACCCCACTATAGACATTTTACTCCATTACCTCCTTTTAAGTATTCATTTTTGTTTAAGCTTGTTTTTAAATTTATTAAATTCCTCTTCTTGTGTTGTATCTAGTAGTACTTCAACACGATGGATTGTTATTAAATTATAATTGAGGTAATCCAATCTCAAAGCTTAACCCATTTTAAATTTTTCATCATTGTAAACTGATTCCAAACTAATGCCTAAACCTATGCACGATCCCTCTATTTTTTACAACCACTACAAAAAAATCATCTCTTCATCACATTACCTTCATTAAATTTCCATCTTGTCAACACACAAAAACGGGTTCAAATAACTGCATTTCCCACACAGGGTGGAAAAAAATATCAACTTCCTTACGGCGGATTTATATACGGCGACTAAAGCGACGCGAACGGGATGTCTTAGGGGTCATAAATGTCGGTTCATGGGTTTTTATGGCGCATGACCCAAGACAGAGTATTGTACGCCAAAATGTCGGTTCAGATTCCGTAGTTGGGCCTGGTTAGCCGGATTGGCAAATTATTATTCTCCTAGTTATTGGGTAGCTATTCGCAAATACAGTATCATCACAAAAAAGCTTTGAACTTTGATGGACTGGTATCGATACCAAATACTTAAATATTCGATACCGAAAAGTATCGATTGTATTCGATACCTAAACGTATCGATACTAAAAGAAAAACAATTTTATAAATATCAGTTATTTAATTCCTTTCATAAGAATCGAACGCGTTTTTATGAAAGAAATAAGGAAACACGTGCATTTCACTATGGGAAAAAACACGGGGGCATTCGTTCCTAGCGTCCCTTTTTAGGGACGCTTTTCGAGGCTCCACAACAAGGTCAAGATAAAATATTTTGAAAACTAAAAATACACCCTAACTGATTTAATGTATAACCAGTAATATATATCGGCATTGAAATTTTTTTAAAATAACAACTAGAATTTTTCAGCTTTTTCTTTTAAATTTTTTAAAAAAGCACTTTCCTGAAAAACTTCCAATTTTAAAAGTGGAAAAAAATTTAATTCTTCTTTCTTCTTGTGTTCTCTATGTTCTATGAAGATCAGAGATGCATCAGTGCACATTTTGATTCAAAGGAACAATATTTGTAGAAATAGGAGAATTTTTAAAAAGCGTCCTAAAAAGGGACGCTAGACAGTAATGGGTTAATCTGGTCATTCAATTGGTTCTAGGCAAAATGATGACGTTGTGGCTACGTCATCATCGATAGAAAAATTTTCGACCAGTCGGAACAGTCGCGCACCTCTCAGGCATGTAAATCCACCCTTATGCCGCTGGCCAAAAAATCAACCTACATTCATAAATTCCGGTCCCCATCAGCAAAGTTCCAGCTCGTGCAAACCTCGTGTGTCGAAGCGCCCCGTGCATATAAATTCCCTTCCCCGGAGGAAGCTCGTTAGGGGAAAAGAACATTTTTTTCTTCTCCCAATCGATCTGTTGCGTCTTGTGTACATAGAGTTTTTATCCCCGTGAATGGGGTAACGAATCAATTCCAAGCGCGAGGATTGTCGCTAGTCTCTTTTTCGTTCGGTGGAGTGGAGTAAGTTTGGTCCATCGGAGGTTTTTCTTTGTTAAGTGGAGAATAGTTATATAACTAAACACTGTTTTTCTATAGGAAAAGCAGATGTAAACTATAGAAACCTAATGCAATGCTTGTTTTTTTTTTTCAATTTAATGTAGGACAACAACTTTCTTTGATATATTTTACTTAATACCTTTTATTCCTCATTCGGAATCATACTTTTATAATAAACGCACAAATGGGACATGAATGAGGCTAATGAATTTAATAAAGAATTTGATTTCATATATCTTTCAAAACTATATTTTAGCTTAAAAATTATAGAAATTATAGTGTTTTAAATTAGTTATTCTACATTAGTAAATGCGTTTTATCAATATATGAGAAAAGAGTGGGGATTTTTACTTAATTTATAGCAAGCATAAGCTACTATATTCTTAGGGTTTAGTATATAAGCTTCCTCATCATCCAACGGTTCTAACCATGCCGTGATTCCGGTTCATTTCGCCCATTGGAGGGGGGGGGGAAGTCGAACACCGATAGTTCCAAAAATGATCGTCCCATTTCCATATACCGCCGCAATTACCCTTACAAATCTCTCGAATCGATGTCCACTTCTAATGACGGGCTGCTCCAATATTGACTTCGCTTCAGAGATCCCCCGGTCACACTCGCTGAAAATCGTTGCGCGCGCCACATTTTAAGGTCGTAGTAGATTACTCTTGTAGCAGAGCGGTCGAAAAGCACTCCTCACTGACAATCCTGGTAGTTAATATATCAGAAGTAATCGATTCCGGAATTGAATCGAATTCCTCCATCAAGGAATCGAACACTTGAAGGAATCGATTCCAGCAGGAATCGAATCTGAGGAATCGTACTTAATGTTCTAATAATTAATACAGATAATTAACAATGTTGTTCACTAATTCATTAGTATTTTAATGTAGTTCAGTAATATTTTGCTGGTTATTAATAAAATTAATAAAAATTACTAATAAGGAAGTTGCATGTGTCAGATTTTCAAAAACAAACAAGTGTTCCGTATGGTTTTTTGTATGGTAAAAGGAAATATCTAGTCAGTTTTTCAATGTACAGGTAATTAAATATTTTAATTTAAAAGTCGAGAAAAAAACACGTGACTGAAAACGTTTATTGTTTAAACTATAAGATGACGTCAACAATCATACCATCAACTCCATTGCTTTACAACAATGTTTAGTATAAGATGACGTCACATCCAAAATCTTGGCGTTTTCGCGCGCTTTTAAAAAGGGGATTTTTGTTAATTTTTTTGGATATCAAAAAATTTCCCGATCGGCCTCAAATTTTGGGTAGTTTCTTATTTTTGCAAGAGGAATCGATTAAAAAATAATCGTTATCGTTGATTTGCGATTGAAATAGATAAGCTTGATTCTACTTTTTCGATACTGGCTCTAAGGAATCGTTTCCAGGTTGGAATTGAATCAAACGATTTTTTAAATCCCTACTGTCCGTGTGGGTGGTTGTTGTCATCTCACAAAAAGTAGTCTACTACATCGAGTCTCCTTCTTTCTCATCTTGATAAGGATCTGCCACCCGACGATTTTCGGTGATTGTGACCGGACTCTCTCTCTATCTCTCTGCGGAGGGAAAGTATCCTTTGGCGGTGTTGTTTGTCCTTCCCCAACCCTCCAGAGGGGTCTGACAAACAACTTAAGTCTGGCAGTCAACACGTGTGTCAGTTTAAACGGGCTTTTGTCTGTCCGATACAAATACAAATTAAGTCGACCAACTACAGGCGTAAGCCCAGCAAGGTTGGTCCAGTCTTTTTAACCCACACTACCGGAATCCCAGTATCTGTCAATTTTCCTCTTGAACTCGTTTACCCCACTGGAATTGACAACTGTTTCAGGCAACGCATTCCGTCTATCCACTACCCTATTAAAAAATAATGCCTTCTACAATCAGTCTTAAATTTTACTTTATTCTTGATGTGACTTTGCTTGTTGAAACATTGTCGCGAATGGAGAGATTGTTTTATTCTGTAGCTAGTTTTGTCATTGGGGGCCGTTCGAATATTATGTAGGGTAGGTGGGGGTAATTGTCCGCATGGGGTAATAGTCCGCACGGCCATTTTTTGATGATAATATTTGATTATATTGACTGCATCGATACAGTAGGTTCCTTTCACAACCCCTAAATGGCCGTGAAAATTTCAGAGGAGTAGCGTGTCCGTTGTCCAAAAAAATGAGGTAGGTCAGTTTTTAGTGTCCTTGTTATAGAATTTTCCACACTTTTTCTTCATATTATGGTAGAATAGTTATATTTATTCAATCCATCTGTTTTTTTTCCGAAAGAGCCTTTATTTATCTTTGAAATTATATCACTATACTCATGCTTACTTTTGTTTTCAAAAATCAGTACCACTTTGTTGTTGTCATCATGATATGGGGTAACTGTTCGCATTGATTTTGGGGTAATTGTCCGCATTTGAAAATGTGGGAATGTTCTCAGAAACTCCATAAGAAGAAGCTTTTGTTGAAAAGAAAGACAGTCCTAGTACTTTCCAAACCTAATGAAATCCATAATGCAAGGTTTCATGAAATGCCGATTTTACGCCGGTAAAAGGATTGACTTTGCAACTTGTGAAGTAACTTTGCTACATAATGTTTTATAATGTCGAATATCGTTGTGTAGTATTCTTATTGTGAATATACCTTGATTTTGATGTTTTTGAATTGGAATATCTAATAATTCTCTTATTTTATTCTATTGGGGTAATTATACGCACTGCGGATAATTACCCCAAAAAATGGGGCAAATGTCCGCAATTTTTTTTTCTTTTTAAAGTTGAATATTTCTAAAAATATTTGCAGCTCAAGGCTGAAAAAAATATGAATTGATAGGGCACATCCTAAGCTTTAGATTCAGTACCAGAAACTTATTAAAATAATCAAACTGTGGGCCACAAAAATTCAAAACCAAAAACTGCGGACAATTAATTACCCCCACCTACCCTAAGCATGTTTTTGGTCATTTTTAACCCCTCTTATCCCAAAGAGATAAACAACCCCCTCGTAATTACGTAAATACTTCCCGGACCCTCCCTGACAGGAAAATCAATTTTTTTAAATAAAATACTAGGGGGCTCTGCCCCCTGCTCGCTATCGCTCACCAACCCCCGGAACTGCTTCGCAGTTCTATGAAGATCGCTTCGCGATCGTAGCGAGCAGAGCTCGCTTGTTTCATCTCAACTATCCAGTAAAACCTGGAACTTGTCTGCTTAGTTAATGATAATTTCAAATCGAAACCTTTTATCTCTCTAACTTACCAATAACTTAATGCGGACCATTACTACAAAAATATCAAAATAAAACTGTTACTAAAATATTCCTTTTTAGTTTACCAATAATTTAACCGAAATGTTTTCAAAAATATCCAGCAAGTCTACTAATTATCATCAACCATCTTAGAGAAAAAACATGCCATTAAAAAAAATTTTAAATTTATAAAATGCACGTGTGTATCTAGTGAATCATCGGGGATAAGGAATAAGAAATCAGACTCATAACAATAATCGCCTGTTTCTCTAGTGAATGACCCGAAAGAGAAGAAAAAATTGAAACTTGGTATCTTAATAATTCTAAAACTAATTCGAATTTTTTAAAAAACGAAACGCCAATCTTTCTATAAAAATAATTGTATGCGTGCTTAAAATATCATAGCTCTACTGTGATTAGTTTTTCTATTATAACGAAAAAACCGAAAAAGGGTAAAAAATTTCGAAACTTTAGAATTTAATTACTCCAAAAATAATTCGAAATTCGAAAAAAGGGACACGAGGTGCACAACTTCATACTTAAGAGTATGTGTCTGCAAAAAATCATGTTTCTGCTGTAAATAGATTTTGCTGGGGGCGAACTCGCAGCCGAAAAAAATAATTTTCGACTTTGACATTAAATAACTCCAGAACTAATTATCTAATTAATTAGGTTTGGAAACTAAAATGACCCTCATACATTTGTCTACCAATAGCTAAAATTTCATAATATTCCTTCAAATAGTTTTTGCGTAGTGATAGTTCAAAGTGTTCAAAAATAACATTTTCTGAAACAGCGGCGGCGGCGGCGGCGACTGTTACTTTTTTTTAATATAGAGAGATAATATAATCATAATTTCGGAATTACTTATGCAAGAGAAACAAGATATTTTCTAAAATGCAGTGTCTGAAATATCTTAAGTAAGCAGTATTCATAGCCCCCTCCCTTGTAAGGAAAATAAGCAAGAAACAAACCCCCTCCCTTCTAAGGTGCTTAAAACGTAATATTTAAATGTTCCTTTAATATTCAAGTAGTTCCATCACACGGGGTGAATTAGAACACTTATTAACTCTCTTTCAACGTAAAAATAAGTTTAAAAAGCATTTTTTACAGTGAAATATTTTGACTGAAATATTCGGTCTTGGTCTGGTCATTTCAATTTTAAGTAAAAAGAAAAAAACTTTTAATTTTTTAAAATATTTTTTAACTTTAACGGTGTTCCGATACAGATTCACCCCACAGATAGGGGTGAATTAGTTAACCTCAACAATTGAAAAAAATCATTCAAAGGGATTTTCAGTTGCATTTTCACTTTATTTATAGTTATTATAACAAAAGCATGGAAATTAAGAATCATAAAATAAAATTAAAAAATCGGTTTAAAAACCATTGTTATAAATAATTTTGTAGAAAGGGTATGTATGATAGTAATTACACATAAAGAAACTTAAAAGAAAATAATATAACTGACAATTTCTCAATTCAATAGAAAATAAGGAAATGATTGGTTAAACGTGTTTGACCCCACCGTAAAGATCACATTCAGTCTTGGTGCATTTTAAAAATTAATAATAAAACATTTCCGAAACTTATCCGAATAATAATGTATTTGAAGATGACATGACAAGATGCATATTAAAAAATCCAAGATATGACGTCGATGATTAATAATGGAATGATCTATTCTTCTCTGAGATTAATGACCGGTAGGACTTTGTAAAATATTGTTGAAACAAATCCTCTAAGTTTTGAAGCATATGAGTGATGTAGTATTTTAAGGTTTTTTTAAACTTATTAGAATACCATCTTCTGATATCTATTAGAACTTTGAGTAACTGTTTAAATTTAAAAAAAAAATCGATTTTACTTGATGTAAAATTTCTTTTCTATTCATAAGTTTAATAATTAAAACTATAACTATAATGTGATCAAAGTTGTATTTTTATTTTATTGATTCGTCAAACTAAATAATTTCCTTTTAATTAATATGCAATGTCATGTTCATGACTAGTGTTTTTGTTTAATAATTAGTCATGAGTAATTAGTGAGTTTAATAACTTAGTTTTAACATTTAGTTTTATATTTTTTCAAGGGAACCTACCTGATATTTCTAGATGTTCTCAAGTACTGGATTGCCAAAATATTCATCTATCGGACGGACTAAAATCAGCCTTCAATCAGTCAATGTTGAAACAAGATAAAAAAGATCCAAATGTACCTATAATGGGAAAAGGAAAAAATTTATTACTATTTGAAAGTCAGAGATTTAGATATTGTTTGTTATTAAAGTTTATTGAATTGTTTTCGTACTTTTTTACTTCTTATATAAATTATACAGCATGAAATGTTTCCTTGTATTTTTCTTATGACTGTTACTGTCTTTATTCCTTTCTAAGCTTCTTTTTCATGTTTCATTTATAAATATTAATGTAATGGGCAATACCATCATTTTTTGAAAACAGAAAAAAATGCATTTTTCTAGTAAAGGAAATAGATCTAAATCCAAAAATCCACATGAAAAGTTTCAAAAAAGTTTAGCTTATTGAATATTTAAAATTAAAATCGCCCAGCCCATTGTCTTTGTTAAGGGTAAAAGTACATCACATTGTGAAATTGTACGATTTAACGCCCTTTTTTAAATTTTAAAATTACATAAAAAAATAAATAATCATCGTAATTAAAAAATTTTTGCGCGTATATTCCGCTCTAGGGTACCTCTATCGAATAAAAAATTAAAAAATAAATAGTGGTGTTGCCCGTTAACTTAACGCTTCACTCAAAAAGGCAAGGGCCCCTTAATAAACAAATTTGTCTTTGCATTTTATTATTATCACTTGGTTTTTATTATTATCACTTTATTTATGTTTTTTATACTACTACATATTAACCAACACATTGTAAGTAGTACATATTTTACGTCATTTAATTATACGAAAGTCGCAGCCCCATTCATATCTAACCTTGTTTTACCCTTAAATACATTTATTAAATTCTTCTCAAGCTAAAAAAAACATAGTTTCAAACGTGAAATTCTGCGTTGCTTTTAGAAATTTACTGAATGTCTTTATTATTTGAAAATTCACTCTGTGTGTAAGAACAGATACCAGATATATAAGGTAATTTATTCGAGGATAGGTATGCCTTAAATCCTCGTATCGAATCGATCTTACTTCTTACAGAAATTATTTTAATTCAGTTTACTCGAAAATGTATGAAAATAAAGAATATTCTGGAAATTTTGGGCTGATGCTCTACTAAGCAATTTTTGACCGGTTTTAAAATAATTTTTACATTTTTCTTCTCTCTCCAAGAGGCAAATTTTTCTTCTATATAGCATCTATTTTCTCATTGTTGAAAACAAAATAAGTTAACACATTATTTTCTACGCATTTATATCATAATGAATTTTAACATATTTTCATACAGGGTGTTTCAAAATTGCGTTGCATGGCTTTTATTTGGAACCAACGCCTCCTAGAGTCACGGAAGTAAGGTCTACCCCTAGGTAAGTGAGCCTGAAGAATCCATTGAGAGGACTTACAGCGCCCCTAGAGGTGAAATTAAAAAGTTAAAAAAAATTAATTTAAAAACTAAAGGAGATAGAGCAAAAACCTCAATGATAGTATTGTTGCCAACGTCAAGATGAACTCACTGAAAAATATGTGATCAAAATAGTATCTTGAATATTCGCGGAGATATTAGCATGTGAAAATAGCACTTTTTCAAGGGTCAAAAAATAAAAAGTTCGCATATTTGCAAATTTTTTTGATTTTTGATTAAATTTTGTGTTCTTTCAACTAAAAAAACACAAAACACCACAATAACACTGAAAAATTTGGAAATATGCGAACTTTTTATTTGGTTTCGAATTAAAGCCGTGCAACGCAATTTTGAAACCCCCTGTATATAAGATTAAAGTTATCATTGTTCCCTCTTTATTATTATTCACCTTTTATTATTTGTGTGTATAGAACCATGCAAAGAAGGACCTAGTATTGACCTTGGAACATTATGAACAAAAGATCAGACATCAAAGCAATAACAGATTTCCTTCAACACATAGTAGAATCCTAAACAACTCATCTCACGATAATCGTGGATTTCACGTCTTTCACTGATACTCAACAATGCCGTTGATTATTATTTATAACAATGACTTTTTTACAACAATGCATTTAATAGTAACTCGAAAAGAAACCGGATTTTAAGATCACATTTAGTTCTGATACTTATTACACCCAACGTCATGTGGCGGGCCGAAAAGTTTACCTTCTTCAAAGTGCACTTCTCTGTTCAAAGTGCCAAACAACACAGGCTACTCCTGCGCATATTTTAATGTGTATTGACTGTGACAGGGACGGGTTGTACTCCAGCCCAGTTTTTGAATTGTTAAAAAATTTTGGCTTCATGGACTTGGTGTGATGTTGCTGTCTACCAAGTGGGATAAGTCACACACTTATTACAAGGCGACTTATTTATTGTGATATTATAAGAAAGCATCTTATGAGGATTTGCCTCGACTTGAGCTTGTGTACTTGGCTTTATCCATAGAAATAGAAACCTCTGCTGTACTTAACAAACGCAACAGTGAGGAGAGCCGTTTTGAGAAAGGATTCAGGTTGCAAGTTTATATTGCCGGGTGGATGGTGGGATTTCTTAAAGAAAAAATCCTGTTTCCTCCTTTAAATTACTTCATAAAAATTGATTTAAGTATTTTAACACAGGAGGATTTATACATAGGATGGTTTTTCAGTGTTTAAACTAGGTATGGGCAACCTTTTTGAACCTGCGAGCCGGACTCAAAGATTAAAATGACGTGGAGGGCCATGGAGTGGATAATAGGTATAATTTTGAAATAATTAATGAAAAAAAAACCTTTTTAAAGAACAACGTTTTTAAAATGCACTAAAAAGTATAAAATAATTTTTTGCAACTCCTTGTAAAACGAAAAACGTGGGGATCATGCAATAATATTTACAGCCACTTCTCTTGTCACTCTATTCACCATTATATCCACAGTTAAAAATTATTTAAATTAATGATGAAATTAAGTTGGATTAAATACCTAATGCATGATCCCCACGTTTTTCGTTTTACAAGGGTTAGTGCATTTTAAAAACGTTGTTCTTTAAAAAGGTTTTTTTCATTAATTATTTTCTGGTTTTTAGTTTTGTTGTGTAAAGTTTAGAATTTGCGACCTGAACGCCTTCCAAGAATTTGATTCTTTTCTCTTTTTAATAAAACTAAAAAGTGTTATTTTTTCTGAACTTTAACTATAACACATGGCTTTACTTTGTTTTGTTAAAATCATTGCACAGTTTTTGCCTCTAGCTATTACTCAGATGACGTTGTAAATTTTTGAAACACTAGTCTCTCTATTCTAAAAAAAAGTTTTTGGTGAACGGTTTCCAGAGAAAGGCTTTTTAATTACTGAACCAAATGACACATATATGGTATCAAAATGTCCGAATTCTTTCCGGATTTCCGAGTAAGCCCTTCAATTTTTCAAAAAAATTCTTAATTTTAAAATATTTCCATTTTTTTAGATTTCAGATAAGGTCGCAGTTACAAAGCAAGAAACTATGAATTTTAAAACGATTGAAAATATATTTCACTGTTTTTTTAACATTCAAATACATTAAATAATCATCTTTCTATTTATCACACTAATTTAAAAAATATATATTGGATTCTTTTTAACAATATTTATATTTTTGCTGTTCAAACGATTTTAATTATATTTAAAACTAATGTATAATTAATTTATCTTTTATTTTTAAATAATTAATTCATATTTATATATTTATCTTTGTCGTTGTGGCAACCTAATCATTACTATATTTACAATCTAATCAAGGTACATAAACTAACCAGGTATGCTCTTCCGGCGAAAAAGGCGTGGCTTTTGAAAATGACGTCACCCAGGATATATTCCCTATTCACAGCATGGGAAAATGCTTATTTTCGGCGATTTTTCTTAAAATAAGGGCCAGAGAAACTTTTAAAACCGCTTAGACTGGACACAATTACGAATATATTAATAGGTTTTTTATAACTATCTAGACTATAATCACTAGTAAGAATCAATTTCAAGATGAAGAAGACTTTTCTTATAAAAACAGACTATTTAATAAATGATATTTACAATGTGAGTTTCTCTGCATTTTTTCCCAATATCTTTCTCTCTTCTAATTTACATTAATAATAATTCTATGAATATTAAAACATGATGCCATTCACTTCCTTTTCTTAAATTAAAATAAAGTCTCAGTTCAGTTCACTAGTAATATTTACAAAAGTTCACTAGTATTTACAACATCCTCCGGCCCGGAAGGACATGTTGATTGTCCTTCCCCTTGATGAAGTTCCATTGTATAGAGATGTTGAATGGATCTTCTGATAATGACTCCACCAGGTATCCTTACTGTACGAGCGTGAACTCTTCCTTAGCGTCTTTCATGAAGATATTTCTGTTCTATCCTTCCATCTTTCCCAAACCCTTCGAACCCCCTTAGGTGAAACATCGTCCCGATGAATGTCGAGTTTCCAGAGTTCCTGAAGTAGTTCCAGTATCCTGGCTCTGATAGAAATTGGATTCATCAGTCCTATTGGGTCATTCCATCTTCCAGTGTTTCTCCAAATGCTTCTTTTAGTTTCAGTGTCCTCATCTACATCTGGAACTTCTGCCAGAAATGTATCTTCATTTCTGTTCCATATATCACCCAGCAAATCGCTCTGTGAGCCCTTGTCGTCATCTTCTTTTTCTTCATATTCCTTTTGAATGTACTTTTCAGTTTTTGCCTCCTTCATCACAACAAAACTTCCATCTTCTAGACAGTTTCTAGCATTACCAGCCTCTTCTACTGCTTCTTCTCTTGAATCCCCTCCAGTTTTGAGATCGTCATTGTCAAGTAAATTTTCTAGGATAAAGCTTGTTCTTGGATAGCCTACTTCAACTTCATCTTTAATATGCACAAGGTTCTGTAGAACATTGAGATTAGTTGAGTAAATCTCAGTACTTTCCTTCCCACTGATCGAATTCATAGTTGTATCTTGAGAAGTTGAACTGTCTTCTTTTTGGTTCAAATTCCAATCACAAACCAAAGTGTTATGTCTACCTTTACATATAGAACATCTAATTTTAGAGTGGCAGGTTCTAGCAATGTGACTTTTTCGAAGGCAAATAAAGCATCGACCATTTGACTTCAGATTTTCTTTTTTCTCAATGATCTCCTTCGGGCAGGATTTTGAATTGTGTTCGTTCTTGTTGCAAAATACACAATTTTCTTCCATAATAGTAAATGCTGAGGCACTAGAACGGCTTTCTCTGTTTTCAGTGTTGTATGTTTCCAATCTTTTTCTTGATTGTAGATCACAAGAGGAAGTAATTCTCTTAGTTTTCTCTGGAGCGTTCGTAGTGTTTTTCTCGTTCTCACTTTTAAATCTAAAGTAAAATGTTCTTTCTCGGATTTCTATTTCTTTTCTCAAAAATTTTAAAAGTTGAGATACACTCCACAGATCTTTCCCTTCGTACTTCCTATTAAATTCTAACGCTATGGTATCTGGAATAAGATTCATTACCATAGGAAAAAGTAAACTTCCATTTGATACCAAATCCATTCCCAAGTTTTCCAACCCTCGTAGTTTATCAATCTGATCACTTAGATCTCTTAATTCCATAAGTCTGGATGTGCATCTTACTGCCCTTAAGCTCAATAAGTTGTTTATGTGAGACCTTATCAAAATGTCCTCCCTACCAAATCTTTCTTTTAAGAGTTGTAGAGCTAAGTCGTAATTACTTTCAGATACCAACAACCCTTGTATACTTTTCAAAGCTTGACCCGTCAATAGAGATTTAAGGTAGTTGTATTTATCTATTTTAGACAAGGTTTCATTCTTATGGATTGAACTTTCAAATTGTGCCCAAAATTCCTTAAAACGTTCCAGATTTCCATCGAACGGTTCTATCTTCAATTTCGGAAGATCTACCCTTGGTCGCCTTTCAACAGACCTCAAATTCCCCAATTGTTCCGATATCGGATCTTCAACAGCAGAAAGTTCTGTAATATTAGCTTTGACTTCTGCAGCAGAATTGCGAAGATAAATTCTAAGTTTCGTTTTCATACCTGTGATTCTTTCGCGGTATTCTTGATTAGTCTCCAATTCTTGTTCTAGATCTTTCAGATCAAGCAAAGCTTCGATTTCGCTGTCCAACTGGTAAATTTGATCAGCTTTATCTTGCAGAGAATCTCTCATTTCTTCTAAATCAAATTCTTCAACATCATCATTCTTTAGAATATCGTCTATTTTGTTCATCAGCTTAGTCGCTATCTGCTTCAAAGTCTTTCGCTTCAACTTGGATCTTTCTAACTTCTTACCAGTGTCTAAATCCATAGTGTAGATTCCAATTCTAATTCAGGCTCAGACGGACCAGTTTTATAACTATCTAGACTATAATCACTAGTAAGAATCAATTTCAAGATGAAGAAGACTTTTCTTATAAAAACAGACTATTTAATAAATGATATTTACAATGTGAGTTTCTCTGCATTTTTTCCCAATATCTTTCTCTCTTCTAATTTACATTAATAATAATTCTATGAATATTAAAACATGATGCCATTCACTTCCTTTTCTTAAATTAAAATAAAGTCTCAGTTCAGTTCACTAGTAATATTTACAAAAGTTCACTAGTATTTACAACAAGGTTATTAAGGCTGAGCGCGCACTGGAAACTTTTGTCTCGGAGACTTAAAACACTAGTCACTCGAGAGCAATGCATTTCTATGAAGAAATTCTTGGTCTAGTGATCTTGGTCTCGTCGCTAGATCACTAGGCCAAGAATTTCCTCATAGAAATGCATTGCTCTCGAGTGACTAGTGTTTTAAGTCTCCGAGACAAAAGTCTCCAGTGCGCGCTCAGCCTAAGTGTTTTGAATAAGAACAATAATTTTACACAATAAAATCCGATCAAAAATAGGAACCGGGAGATGCAACGCTGTACTTCAATCTCTTGCCGCCCATTGCTTTTAATTGCTACAATTAAGATAAAAATAATTAAAAAACACTTCTTAAACAAAGAAAACTAAATATTAAGCAAATATTCAATCATGAAAACTTTTCAGAACATTCTTGTTAGGATAAAATTAATATTGCTGTTCTGCTATGTCAAACTTAATTATCCATTGTATCGAATCAGTTTAGATTTTTAAGACAAAAAAATATTCAGTTTCCAAGTAAATGTAGTACTTAAAAATATGGAAAACAATGAGCTAAAATCTAAGATCTGATTAAATAATTTAATAAAGGATTTATTCAAAAGTTTGGTTTTATTTACCTTTTATAATGATACTTGATGGTATCCATCTACAGTCCAGTTTTTTTAGCTTGTTTATTTTTAAATGAGAATAAAAAATATTTAAGTAAAATCGTCAGAGTAATTTAATTAAATTTGTTTTAAATGTTTACTTTTAATCAAGAAATATAATGTTTTTTCAAACAGTGGGTGTTTATTCATTAGTTTTGAGTTTATTTTTAAATTAAGTAGTATACTGAATTTCATTAATATCGACACACAAATCCCAAACGAAGCTACGATCCCTATTTTTAGATTCGTTTTTAGCGTAAATCTGAAATAGTTTAAAAACAATTATTTGATACAAAATATATTTTATTATAAGGTATAAAACAGGTTATAAATGAAATGCAAATAATATTATTATTCTGAAGTAAACTCATATTTTAATATTTAATTACAAAACCCATAAATACTTTATTACAAAAATATGTACAAAGTGGGCTTAAATGAAATTTTGAGAATAATATCACAAAATAGCTGTCTAAATTTATATAAAAGTTTATGCATATTTTTTTGTTATTTGATCAAATACTGCATAAGTTGCAGCAAATAAGCATAGCATGAATGAAATGCAGAATTTTTAATAAAATCAATTGTTAGTTTTGCTCTGCTGAATCCTAGCGTATACTTTTTCTAACAAGGTTTTTGAAACTCTATATCTTATTCAACAGCAGATCCACAGTGTTTTGAGAGGGTCCGAAATTTTTATATCCTGGGTGACGTCACACAGCGAGAGTTATGAGCATACAATCTAATATAATAAAATTTAATGTGTGTATGGTTGTCTTCTATACAAATCCACAGTTCTCTTCCGATCTGCACCAAACTTGGTATACATACGTAAAAAAACCCAAGAAAAAACATAGGCTATATTTCGAACAGTTTTAATGGCCCCTTGACCCTCTTTTGACCCTTTTTATGGTCATTTTTCTGAAATAGCTTTATTTCTCCTCAACAAGAGATCTGCTTACTCCATTGTTACAAAGAAAATTTAATGCTAAACAACAAGTTTTTAATAGAAACACTAGGTACAAGTCTATTTAAAAATTATATTAATAATTTAAAAATCTATTTCAATGAAATTTAAAAATTTTAAGTACAGTTTAACATATTTTTATTTGAGAGTTTATCTAATTTTTATCTCTCTATTCTAAAAAAAAGTTTTTGTAAATGGTTTCCAGAGAAAGGCTTTTTAATTACTGATCCGTATAACATGTTTTTGGTATCAAACTGTTCGGATTCTTTTGAGGATGTGCAAAGTGCCTTTAGAATTTCTAAAAAAATTCTCAATTCTAAGATATTTCCACTTTTCTGGATTACGGATAAGGTTGCAGTTAACAGCAAGAAACTGTCGTACAATTTATTATACCTCCAATCACAATGACCAACCGACGCTACTCATTAACGATGAAAATAATTCCTTTCACGCTTTGAAAATGCGCTTCAAAATATGTACTTTCTAAATAAAATATTTTTAAAAGACTGATAAGAGTTTTCCAGAAACTCACAGATCTACTATTCAAGTATAGAATTTCACACACCAAAATTAATTGTTTGTAAACATTGAGTGCAATGTAGATTTTGTCTCTTATCATTTTTAATAGCTTATATAGTATTGTTTAAAAATTCTGTTTTAAAACTAAAACTTGAATGATAAAACACTAGATATTTTGACGAGTTACTAGGTACTATATTAAATTTAACAGATTCATTGCTGAACGTTTTTGTAAATATTGAATAACAATAGCACGAGCAGACTTGATGGATATTTTCAAGGAAAACGTGTTGATTAAATTATTGATAATTTAACCAATAAATATTCTAACTTTTAAGAGAGTGTGCTTCAAGAAAGTTGGTTGAAGTTTTTTCTACTAATTGTTATAACGAATGTTTTATAAATAATTTTAGTGAGCAGGGTTTTGTGGGGATTGCGAAGCGATCCGAAAGGCCCTGCGTCAGCAGTTAACGGGGGTTGGCGAGCGATAGCGAGCAGGGGGCGGTAGCTCCCTAGTATAAAAAAAAGTGTTTTAAAAATATATTGGTGAGAAACTTGTCAGTAACTAATCAATAAAGTCAGTCCCCTACATGTATTACAAATACAAAACTTGCATGAAGTACTGCATGTACTTGCATGTACTGTGTATTACTTTTATTATTCTTACAAATTTTCATTTTACTAATATTTTATACAACACTTCTAAAGCCATCTTGATAACGAGAGGAGGCAAACTGCACAACAATGATTTTTTAACAATAAGGTCCTATAGTTGAACTTCTAAACTTTAAGTCCCTTTGGGGGTTCAGGGACAGCAAATTGAACCGAACTAACTAGATAATATCGTATTGTCATCCAGATCTGAACTGTGTTCAAAATTTCAAGTCTCTAACTCATGGAGAAGTATGTTTAAAATTGATTACTAAATTCCTCCGGAACAGACAGATAGACAGACAGACGGACGGACGGACAATATTGAAAGCGACCTAATAAAAACGTTGTAAAAAAGGCGTTTTTTAATCAAAAAACCGTTATAGTACTAAATTTAAACTTTAATCTGGACTAGAATTATATGATCTTGATTAAGCATTATTATAAGTAAGATTAGGTTAATTAGATGAATCTCAGGGGTGTAAATAAAAATTCATTTTCGTGAGGGACCCCAGATTATTCCTCACCCTCTCCCATCTATATTTAATAGGTCTAATGTAGCACTACAGTATACATTTTTGGGTAGAATTTGCGTCTTAAAGAATATAGTAATAAAGTTCCGACTACCAAAGGGGGGTCTGAGTGTCCTTCCCCGAAAATGTTTGGAGATTTGACTCCAAAAAACAGGTTTTAACTAGATTTGGAACATCTAGTTCGAATGTTTTAGATATGCATTTTTGGGTAGGATTTGTATTAAATTATTGTAAAATAGCTTTAAATTCTTAAATTCCAAGTCCTAAGGGGGGCTGGGGATTCCCCCAGAAAATTTTTGGAATTTATACCGTAAAAAACAGGGTTTTAACTTGTTTTGGTGCCAAAATCTAAAATGTTCTGCGGGCCGGTACAAATGGCATGGCGGGCCGGAGGTTGCCCATACGTGATTGAAACCATCCTCTGTTTGAAAAGAAGAGTTCTTCACCAGTAACCTCTGGTAAGAGGAATGTGTGAGAAAACTCCAGCTCTCAAGCGTCGCCTCCAACCGTGGACCGGTTTCGCCCTTGTTAGGGCTCATCAGCACGGTATAGGAAGGTAACGCAAGAGAGCGGAGGGAGAGCTTTTGATGAGTTGTTTATCTGAGTTTGTTCCTCTGTTTGTTTATCTGAGTGTTCTAACAGGAAAACTATTCATGAGGAAAAATATTGAGGAAAAGTTGACTGGTGCATTTTGTAGGAAACTTTATTGACTTCAAATTTGTAGCTAGTTACCAAGAAGCTAATAATTTTGGAAATAAAAGCGAAAATCTTAAAGATGGAGAGACAATAAGGAAGTTGCATGTGTCAGATTTTCAAAAACAAACAAGTGTTCCGTATGTTTTTTTTGTATGGTAAAATGAAATATCTAGTCAGTTTTTCAAAAAAATGTACAGGTAATTAAATATTTTAATTTAAAAGTCGAGAAAAAACACGTGACTGAAAACGTTTATTGTTTTAACTGTAGGATGACGTCAACAATAATACCATCAACTCCATTGCTTTACAACAATGTTTAGTATAAGATGACGTCACATCCAAACTCTTGTCGTTTTCGCGCGCTTTTAAAAAGGAGATTTTTGTTAATTTTTTTGACAATCAAAAAATTTCTCGATCGGCCTCAAATTTTGGGTAGTTGCTTATTTTTGGAAGAGGAATCGATTAAAAAAATAAAAAAAAATCATGCAACTTCCTCATTTTGCAATTTTTCGAAAATTTTTATATTGAGCGGATTTTACACGTGATATCGAAATAGATATCTCCACCAATTTTGGTGCATCTTTTACAATTCGGGTGTTTTTTTTCTACTACCTAGTACTAGTAAACAAAGTTCGTTCACCATATTAAATGTTTCAGTTGCAGACATCTGCAACCTTTGCAGAAACTCTCATCAAAAAAGCAAACGCATCCATGGCGGGTGCACATCCCTATACTCTCGCTCGGTGTCCCGTGCATCGATATTCCCGGCGGAAACCTCCTTCGAAGCAGCTGCAGCCTCCGATCACGCGCTGGGCATTCATAAAAATTACGCGGAGGCGCAAGGACAGCGGCTTTTAATTACACAGGATGGCAGCTGCTGCTTGGAAGGAGAGTGGCAGAAGTCAAAGGGCCAGGGAAGCTCCAAATGGGGACAGAGGCCATTTAAATATTATGTAAGCAGGTTTTCAATAAAAGAGAAGTAGAAAGATCGACGTTTTTGGTCGTTTTTACCATCCCCATCCCCTCTTGTCAGCAAATACAAGCAAACCTCCCTCACTAATAAAGTAAGAAAAGTTCCTTTCGCCTTAAAAAGTGAAAATGCTTGAAATCTTTTCCTAGTTCACATTGTCGGGACTTCATCTTTTCGTTTCCTGAATGCTTACACTGTAAAAAATAATCCTGCAAAAAAACAGAAAATTTCTGGCAGCAAAAGTTGCCAGAAAATTTCTGTAGGCCGAAAAATCCTGTAAACAGAAAAAAGCTGTTACCTAAACAGGTAAATGCTGTAAAAAGAAACTTTCTGTCAAGTGAGCTACAAATTTTTCTGTTGCCTCTCAGTAATTTTCTGCTTGTGCGCATGCACTTATTTTAGTAGAGTTTTTTTATTTTAATTAATTAATATCCGGGGATAGAACCCACGACCTTCCGCATGCTAAGCACGCACGCTACCATTGAACCAACGAAGATTCAGTATAATGTTGCCAATAGCTGTATTCGTTTTCGATGCAGTAAGTTTCTGTTTAAGTACAGATAAGCTAAAAAACTAGATAAAAGCTGTTATTTTACATAAAATAAATAGAAGTGCGGTGGGAATATTACATGACAGAATATCTCTGTAAACATAAAGTCATTGTTATTGAAAATTTCTGTTTTTCTACAGTGTACTTTCGTTTCGTGCCAACCGGGGGAAGAATCACCTGTTAAGAGTCACCATCGGAACACTATCGCATCACAATCAGGTGATAAGTGTTCCACCTGACAGCACAACTGAAGTGTTCATTTGTGGACAAAAATAATTGTTTTTGGGTTTGCAGTGTAAATAAAAGACCTTAAAAGAAAATCAATATTTGCCCCAAATTTCGACTTTTGGTACATAGACCCATTTGGTTCTGAGTAGCTCAACTGCCTTCGCTTAACGGTAATGCCGGTTAGAGCGCAATGCATCCAGACTGGCTTCTTTTTTTAGCAAGGATACAGGCGTAATAAACCCCGTGTAACAAAGGATGCCGAGGTTAGAGGAATTATGGGATGTCTGGGGGGTACTTTGGGAATGGTGATTGAATTAATAGGTAATGGAAGTTGGCGAGTGCGGTGGCCTTTGGCGTGGAATTTCGGGTGAGGAAGGCAGTCAGGGTGATTAAAGTGATTGTTATCAAATTCTTTATTAGTTTCATTTCGTTAATGATATGGGGGTTTATTAGAGTTTCTGATTGGTGTATGTTGATGGGGATTGAAGTTTGAAACTGAGGAAGCATGGAATAACATTTTGAATTTAAAGGGAAAGATATTATTGTCTTTTGATAAAGATAGGGTATGATCTAATAAACCTGTATGTTTCAGGTTTTTTTTAATATTTAGTCGACAGGTTTTGTGCATGCGGAAAATAATTTTGTCAATTTTCGCAATTTTTTTAAATAATCCGAAATACATCTTTAATTAATTGTATTAACTGTTTTATGTTAATTTTTTGTTGCTACGTGTATCATAAATTTTAAGTTATGCTTTCTTTAATATAAAGGAAATACATTTGGAACAATTTAAAGAATTTAAATAAATAGTTTGATTTATCGCAATGTGCTTCATCCACAAACAAATATCTCCTAAACTTTAGAATCTCCCCATTTGTGCCTTTAATCTATTTTAAGTTTTTAAATGAAATTAAAGTAATAAATTATAATGCTTAGTTAATTTTACGTGAACTTCATTGCTTTTCGTACTGTCCAGAATAGTATATAAACTTCTGCAAGGGATTTTTCCGAAACGCTTTTAAAAATAACTTTAATTGCTAACTGTTATTTACTAGAAAGTAAACAGTTCATACACTGTAAAAAATAATCGACAAAAATGGCAGCAAAAGATGACAGATAAGATGACGTAGCAAGGGATCTCTCGGTTACCTTGAACATTTCTGTATAGACAGGAATCTTTTGGTACCAAACTTAACTTGGTAAAATCTTTTTTACCAAACCATTCGAGTCATAACCCAGTAATATTTCCGAAGTTGTGAAAAAAATTTAACACCGGTCTGTGGAGATAGACATAGTTAAATACAGTATAGCACCGTTCATACGTCTTTCAAAGGACCGACGCAAAACGACGTATAATGCTCCTGATGCAGATTTACGTAAATACAATAAATTCGAGGTTTTTCTAAAGAAAAAATTACTTCAAAACAGTTTTCAACATGAAAATAATAATTAAATTTTAAAATATTAAAACATTTAACATAAAAATGATACAGATAATTTTCACTACAAAAATCATAAATAAAATTATAAATGAAAGATAAATCATTCACTACAAAGGTATACAAACCATACCTTTATAGTTCATCCTAAATATTTATTTTATTTTTCATAACTTCAAAATGCACATCGTAAACCGAATAGATTGCATTGTATATGAATGTCAAATCTTCAATTTATTACACTTTTTTCTGGAAAAGTCCTTCATTAAGACAGTAGGAAATGACATATAACCGATATTGTGTGTCGTATAAACAGATAATTTTTGCATTAAATAAACAGGAATGAATTAGGATTTAAAAAACGACGTATAAATTGATAAGTCGTATATAAACTAGAAACGTATAAACGGCGATTTACTGTAAATGAAATATTTCCGTTGGTTAAGTTCTATTAAAATGTCATAATGTACAGAAAAGTTGTGAGAAATCCCATGTATAGAGAAAACCTGTAAAAACTTAGTATGCCAGACGTTATTTTGTTTCCTCATTATTATTTTTCAATGTGCTTGAACAAATACAATATATTCCCATTCAAGCCATATTCATTCATATTATTCATCAAAAGAATGCAACTTTTCCGCATATACTCGAAATCGCTCTATTTCCCAGCCATGTATATATTGACCGCAGCTCCCGAATCTCCAATAAGTCCCGTGATTGCACCGAATCCTCTTCATAGTTCGAATTGTCCGTAAAACGTCATTTCATCGGAGACAGTTCTATGAAGTCGCAGATAGGCTGCACTGTGCTGGAGACGACATCCCCGGTTATCTGTGACACGGACAGACAAATCTCTCCGGAGCTCTAACAAGGGGGGGGCGAAATGGACAACCTGCAGGAGGTATCGCGAATGGGCGATGGAATTTATTTCGGAGATATGATGGAGGAAATGTTATTTCAGTTCCCAGAACTTATTTTATCGGAAGGGGTATTCCCTATACACCATTTTAGTTGTTGGTATCACTTTCGTTTTTTAAAAAAGCACTGTTTCCATTACTACTAAAAAAGATTTTAGTTTAAAATTTTATTAAGAGTATATACAAGTTTAATGTTCCCTTAAAATTATCATAAATTTTACTGTTATTTGAAGAAATTTATGCTGAGCAACTAAACATCGACACATTTTTCACATTTATTCCTTTATCACTTAACTATATTACAATTTTTCAAATAATGACGTATTCTCACGTTTTGGGATTAAATTTTATTAAAATAGTAGATAAAAAACCATGAAGAATGACGTTTACATCATGTATTTTCGTAGCCTAGTTTCTGAGATATAAATTTTTGAAATTTCGTTTTTTGTTTTGGCGCGAAAACACTTTCGAATCACAAATCATGCGCTGTGAGGTCACATCCAATAGGAGCCCGTTTTCTGATCACGTGACTTTTCTGACGTTTTGACAAAAATAAAATTGAATTTTCAATTATTTAAAACACATTTTTGAACTTAAAAATCAGAAATTTGGGAGTTTTAGACCATAATGCATCGAAAAAGTATAAAATCAAGCAAATCCCTCACTCATGCAAATACCTCATTAAGTGACTCCTAGGGTTGAATGCCACATTTTCTACCTACCTGATTGGCGAGTCACTCTCTCTGCTTTTTTGCCAATTAGATAGCTAGAAAGTGTATCGTCTTCTATTGACATGAAACGTTCTAGTCTAGTATACTCTTATATTAATGGAGCGATTATTATTACTCATTACAAAGAGGAATAAAAAATGCCAACATATTAATGAAATAACATTTAGAATATAGAATAGTATCCAGATCCCCTGATGAGAAGAGTCATGGACGTAGTTATTCGATTTATATTTCTGTATTATTCATCGGGAAAAGGTTTATCAAAAACTATACAAAGTATATTAATTTTATTACCTTAAAAATGTAAAAAACTAAGGCAATTTTCAAATTTTATAATTTAAGTTTTTATATCTTTAAGAACTTAAATATGTCTATTGTATATTTTAAAAACCTTAAAACTTACTGGTTCTTAAAATATCATGTTTAAAAGCAAAATATGATTAAAAAATTTTTAAAAATATTAGGGTAGATTCATCAACAAAAACCGCACATAAATAGTTTTTTTCTAGCATATGCACAACTAAACTAAATCATTTTACCAAACTATTCCAAGCTTTTAAATTAAGACTGCAAAAAAATTATGTACTCTACAAACTTCTTACGCATCTCATAATATACTAGCAGCGTAAATTCATTCAGTTTCTGGATCGAAACCAAAGTGGTTTCCTCCTCTCCATTACTCTGTTCCTCAAAATGGAATTTCTCAAAAATTCATTTTTCGTTCTCGATGCTCGAGAATCGAGTTAAGAATACAAATAATGCACCGAACGCTCCGTGTGAGTTTCGTACCTTATTTTTTGTGTGATCGCAACGCAATAAGGAGAAATTATTTCTTTTTGATTTGATCAAATTGTAACATTATATGAAGGGAGATGGAATGCTTTTTACAAAGGCACGTAGTTGCATTTTAATTTATTTCTACTTTTTGACTTCTTTATCATGTAATGTTTATTTTGAATAAAAATATAAAATGTGCTTTTGTTGCATAATTTGTTGGGATTTAAACAAAAGACTTTTGAAGGATGGTTGGTGTTAACTTGAGGATAGTAATTTTCATGCATCCGAATGTTATTGATTATTTTTAAATGTTTAATATACATACTGCCGTCCTATCAGAAATTGCACATAAAGCCAATTTCATTCAGATTTACCTTGAAAAAAATCTCACCAAAAGAGTATTTTCCAGATTTTTTATTATGTGAGGTAGCCCTTTCTTTCAGGAAAAACCCTCAGTAATTGGCTATGGCATTGGGCTGCATTAGTGTTCGGAGTATGGAAGGGAAATGGGATTCGATTACAAATTTATAGATAAGGAAAAATACACAGCATTTCAGTTGCAATTTAGCTGCATTTCAGCTTTCTTTTCATGATTTAGACCACCTTTGTAGTGGCTTGGAAGTAGCAAGATATATTCTAGCCAATTTAAAAATGCGCCAATGGGGAAAGAAATTAAGTTTTATGAAAACTCTTTTATGTGCAATTTCGCTTAGAACGGCAGCATAGCATCATACGCATCAAATTAAATTTCAGAATCAAAAACAGACGAGATTCCAATTAAGTAACTCCTAAAATAACGCGAAAACGTGCACATACTTAACCCGGGAAAGACTGAATTAATTTTTTTTCTCAAATTAAATTTTCCTCTTTACTGTATGCTAATGACATGTCTTGAAGTAGACTAAAACCATTTTTTCAAAAAATTTTTTTTTAATTTAGTCAGAATAGGGTGGTACCATATGGTACCGCTAGGCTCTTACACTACCATTTTGTGCACCATACATATACTTATAAATTTGAGATTTCAAAGTCAAAATAATAAATTTATCACTCTTTTATCACTTTATTTACCGTTTTTAACTGAAACAACAATTAAAATTACAATTTAGGCAATAATGATTGATAAATTAATTATTGAATAGTTGATATTACCCTCATTATAACAATTAGTAGTTATATTTTGCTCTTAAAATCCTATTATCAAATTTATTTCTAGAAATAAATTTTGTACACACTAGTCCAAAGGTGATAAACAAACTTTTTATACCGCGAGGTAAGCTGATATGATACGGAATTGATAGTTTTTCCAATTTTCGCCTCATAATGAGTGTTAAAATTAGGAATTTTGTTAAAAAACATAAGTTTTAGGCTTTAAAAATTTCATAAACCATATTTTATATTTTGCGTCTATAGTTTAGTTGAAGGCTATGAACATTATATTGATGATTTGCATGAAATACTACCCTTGTATAGATGGATATTCCAATCAATCACTTATAATATGAAATTTTTCTTATTAAATTTAGAATTATTGGCCTTAAAAATTAAAATTTCGGGAAATACACTATAAATTCAACAAGTTATTAGCATAAAACTTATTCTATAGGTTTTACCTTAAAATTTAATTGATTTCACAGCATATAAAACGTTTGAAATAAAAAATACACTACTTCGAAATATTAGTACTATTTGGTAGCGTAAAAGCCTAGCGGTACCATACGGTACCGCAAGATTTCTATACCAAAATTTTCTACCTTAAAATTATTCAATCTTTTCCAAATTTGGGCTGTTATTGCATAATACAATTATAAATAATAATTCACCATTATTTAATCCATTCACTAATTTTAGGTATGAATAAATTGCACTTACATTTTCAGACGGGCCATTTTTTCGCCAGTCTTAAAAACACGTTTTTCATTAAGCCATTAAGCAAGAATTTATTTAAGTAATTAGTTATTAAATTGCTGTTTACTAAAGTTTGGTCCATGTAGTAGTGACATCTACCGTCAGAATGAAAAAATAAAAGTATTTAGGTAGAAAAAAGCCGTTTTTTCGTAGTGATGTTTGCCGGTACCATACGGTCCCGCTAGTCCTTCCCGGGTTAATTTACTTTGAATAACTAAACTGAAGTGATGTATTAATGTATAAAACATGCAAAGTGAATGTTTGACTACTCACAGGAGCTAGTTTTTGGCTCTATACTTACACCATTGATACTGCCTAAATGACAGTTTCATAATAATTTTTTATTTTAATCTTTTTAGTCTTTTTATTTTTCAGTGTGGTGCTGATAACTAAGCAGAAATGCTATTGAATTGAAGTCGATTAAAGTTTTTTTTTCAAGATTTTTTCGTCTGAAATTTCATAAGTTTTAAAAAGGGATCAAGTCGATCAACCTTTTCAATTGTAAAACATTTTTACTTATATTTTCTCAATGTTTGATCTATACCCTAAATAGAGTTCTGAATTCTTAGTACAAATTTGGTTATTATACAACAAATATCCCATTACTTAATAGTTTTTTTTCGATTTTCTCAAAACTCGGTTTTTGGACTTCCTTTTTCATCCCTTTTTCAAAGTGACGATTCAAATGTTAGCTCTAAGTCACCACTGCTTGTGTTATAAACCCTTTTTCTTCCTACTCCCTCCTCATTTAAGCCTCCCTCATAAAATCGCGATCAACCAAGCATTGCTCAACCAATATTTCATCGGCGAATCCACCCCACGACAAGTTTAACGCGGCCGAAGCAGAGATAACGCTGGAGGATTCTATTAGAGCGAAATGGGATCACCCACGCCGTCCCCATCCCATCATCGCAATTCCCTCTTCCCCCCTCAGAAAGAAAACATCAGAGCCCCCATCTCACTAATTTCTATTTAACCGTTTATTCCAGGCTACAAATCGCCATTTTAAAGGATATAATAAAACGGGGAGGGGTGTTTTTTCGGGGTCCTTTATGAAAACTGTTACCTAGTTTTCGCGTTTCACCGTCGTAAAAACAGGAAAGGGATTTGTGGATCCCGGATTTTCTCAGGTTTTTTTTATTCTCTGTCGGTGTCCCCTCTTTTATGCCCCTTTTATACGAGCATAAAATATTTATTTTCCAAATACTGTTGTCGTGGATCTTGGAGGGACGAATGGTAGCTGAGGGGGAGGACACGCGTAAAGTTTGGGGAAGACGTTTACCCGGGAGAAATGTCATGTAGTCCAGTAAAAGCCTTCTGACGACAAAAAAATGTTTTATTTAGAGGTTGTATATAGTGAAGCTGTGGCGTGTACAGAAAAATATTCACTAATATTCACTTAATCGGTTAATGATTATTAGGTCCAAAGGTAGATTTTTACTCAAGCAAGGTGGTATTGACATACCACCCCAAATCATTATTATTTGCCCCAGTCCCATAAATATTTAATAGGTTGATCAAGTAAGCTTTTTAATACCATCAAATAGTTGAAAATGTATTCGAAAATACACAAATCCCCCAAGAAAGGATATTATTCCTAAACCTGCTCTTTGATGATTAAGTTAGCTATTTGAACCTTACAGAAAGACAACATTTTATGCTATAATTCCATTATTATAAACTTACTCAAATAAAATAAGCGTTTTTTCATTGATTTAGTTAAAACGGTTTTCCCATCAGAATTCACCTGTTCAGATACAAAGATTTGAAAGAGACGATAGCAAAATAGGGAGAAAGGACCTGTGTGACAACCTGAAAAGTGTCAACCTGAAAAGAGAAAGTGAAAAAAAAGAGAAAATACGAGAAGAATAATAAAAAGAAAAATTGGAGCGAGGTAAATAAGAAATAATATTGTAATGTAGAATAAAAATGCAGAATAGAATAAACTTGAGCGATTTTTTTAAAAACTTGTCTAAAAAATTCACTAAAATATGAGTTTTCTTGTGTTGTTAAAACTTGAGATATACTTAAAAGTAACTCCTAACGATTCGAAAAATTTATTAAAAACCTTAAAGATATAAATTTTCGAGTCTGAATATAATATTTATACTAGTATAATTTGTAATAGGAATACATTCCAAAGGATTTACGCATTTATATGAAACCTATAAAATTTAGTCATTCCTTTTTGAACAATATCTGATCCGAACGATAGTATCAATTAAAACTGATCCAGATTTCCCATTTATCCCGTTCGATTCCGAAATTTCCAGTAAACTACAAATCCATTCAAATTTAGAATGCGTAAAGATCATTCTTTATTCTTGCAGTGCTCAAAGTGCTTTATTTCAAACCATTGATGAAAATATTTCTAGGTCGGATCAAATCATTCAATGACTGGACTCAAATCACAACGATTTGTGAATGGTCGGACGAATCCAAACAAATTTAAAGCAATCATTGCTCTCTGATATATAATATACGAATGTTTTAATAATTATTCAATCGTTTTGGTAGTAAGTCAGTTTAATAATCGCGATGAATATTTATTTGGGGATTTAAAAGGACATCTTTTGATTACTTTATGGATTAGCGCTTGTATATTTGTTTCATTATTTGCCTGTAAGTATTGTGGTTTATCGGCTAACTTTATGAGAAAATTAAATTCATTAGTTAAATATGACAGGCATTTTATTGTATAATCTTCAATTACATGTTTTTGAAAATTATCATCGAATGAAGATTAATATAAGAATTATACATCCACGAGATGCAACGAATAGCATTGAAAACTAAAATATAATGCAAAATAAATTTTAAAAAAAGTTATTATAAGAGAATAGGTCAGAGTCAAACAAGATCATATAAAAATTGTCTGATAAAGTATTCAAAAATAAAAAAGTATTTGCAGGGTGATAGATTAAGTCCGCGCAAACTCTGCACAGATAGTCTTCCTATGTCGAGAACCTCAAAATTGTCAATAATAACTGTATCAAGGTTTTACTTATTCCACTGAGAACGCATGCATGCACAATGAATATTTTTTTAAATTAATTTTTGTCTGCAAACAAATCCAAATAACGATTTTATCTGTTTCCATATACCTTTTACAGCGTAAACAGAATTTGACGTCATACTTTTTTTCTGCAGTGGCTTGTTAAAAACTTTAGGACTTAGATGGCATTTTTAAGAACTACTCTCAAGGAACCAATAGATGTGCAGAGTTTGATGGGAATTGTTGAAAACACCCAGTATAAACCAGACATTATTTTAAGTTTTTAATTTATTTACTGAAGAAAAACTTTGATTTTAACGGTCTACTACTGTTCGGCGCGGCCGTTTTGGCGCTGGCCGTTTGGGCGCGGGGCGATTCGGCGCTGGCAGTTTCGGCGCCAGAAATAAAATAAAAATAAATAGAACTCTTTCATAATCCTTCTAAAAATTAGAAGAAAAAAATTTTGTCTCGCGCCGAAACGGGCCGGCGCCCAAACGGCCCGCGCCGAATAGTCCCATTCCGTGATTTTAACACTGAGATTTTAACACGATGCTCGCTATCGCTCACCATTCCGTGATTTTAACACGATGCTCGCTATCGCTCACCAACCTCCGGAACTGATTAGCAGTTCTTTTCAGATCGCTTCGCGATCTTAGCGAGCAGAGCTCGCTTATTTCATCTCAACAGTCCAGCACAATCCCGGGCTCGTCGGCTTAATTAATGCTCCTTTAAAACTGAAACTATCTATCTCTCTAGCTTATCAATAATTTAATTCAGACCACTACCTTGAAAATATTAAAATAAACTACTGAAATATCCCTTTTTAAACTTAATAATAATGTTTTCAAAAATATCCAGCAAGTCTACTAATTATCATCAACTATCTTAAAGAAAAAAGCACGCCATTAAAAAACTTTTAAATTTATAAAATGCACTTGTGTATGTGTATCTAGTAAATCGTCTGAAATAAAAGAAATCAGACCCATACAAATCGGCTGTTTCTCTTGTGAACGACCAGAAAGAGAAGCAAAAATTGACACTTTGAATCCTAATACTAATTCTTAAACTAATTCGAATTTTTTAAAAATCAAACTTTTTATAAAAAATATTTGTATGTGTGTTTTAAATATCATAGTGTTTCTAATGAAATTTGAAATACCTTTCAGCTATTTCAATACCTTTTTTAAGCTATTGAAAATAGTAAAAGACGAAACTTACATTACACTCAATGTTTACAAACAATTGATTTTGGTGTGTGAAATTCTATATTTAAATAGTAATGTAAGTTTCTGGAAAAACCAGTCTTTTAAAGATATTTTGTTTAGAAAGTATTTTGAAGCGCATTTTTTAAGCGTGGAAGGAATTATTTTCATCCTAAAATATGGCGTTGATTGGTCGTTGTGATTGGAGGGATAATAAATTGTAGGACAGTTTCTTGTTTTTAACTGCAACCTTCTCCGTAATCCAGAACAATGGAAATATTTTAGAATTGAGAATTTTTTTAGAAATTCTAAAGGCTTATTGCACATCCTCAAAGGAATCCGAACAGTTTGATACCAAAAACATGTCATACGGATCAGTAATTAAAAATCCTTTCTCTAGAAACCGTTCACCAAAAACTTTTTTTTAGAATAGAGAGAAACTATCGACTATACAAATACATACATGGTGTTTCAGCTAAATGTTTCATAACTTCTAGGAGGGATAGGAAACACCTAGACGACTCAGAACCACATAGAAATAGGGGGTCGGAGATGCACCCCTAACGAACTAGGGGTTTTGATAAGCGGGAAGTTGTAAAATTTCATGTGTGGACCTTTCAAGATTGAATTAAAACCATCGATTCAGGTATTTATTCCATAAAACCAATAAGGAAGTTGCATGTGTCAGATTTTCAAAAACAAACAAGTGTTCCGTATGGTTTTTTGTATGGTAAAATGAAATATCTAGTCAGTTTTTCAATGTACAGGTAATTAAATATTTTAATTTAAAAGTCAAGAAAAAAACACGTGACTGAAAACGTTTATTGTTTAAACTATAAGATGACGTCAACAATAATACCATCAACTCCATTGCTTTACAACAATGTTTAGTATAAGATGACGTCACATCCAAACTCTTGGCGTTTTCGCGCGCTTTTAAAAAGGGGATTTTTGTTAATTTTTTTGACAATCAAAAAATTTCTCGATCGGCCTCAAATTTTGGGTAGTTGCTTATTTTTGCAAGAGGAATCGATTAAAAAAAATTTAAAAAAATCATGCAACTTCCTCATTTAAGAGCTGAAATTTCAGCTCCCAAATCGGTTTTTATGTAACAAATGCCGGGTTTGAATCTAATCATAAAAGAATGTGTCAATTTCTCCTGTGGGTTATACTAAAGCCCTGGATACTCTACCTTAAGTAGCGACATCACGCTCAATCGGCCGCCATTATGGGGAGAACTCACTACTAGTCTGGATAGTCTTGCTTATCCGTCACTAGTAGTGAGTTCTCCCCACAATGGCGGCCGATTGAGCGTGATGTCGCTACTTAAGGTAGAGGATCTAGGTCTTTAGGTTATACAACCTCCAAAGTCGGCATATAAAAACCCCGTTAGTTGTGCATTTCCGACCCCCCCCCCATTCCTAAGGGGATTCTGAGCCGTCTAGGTGAGCCTTACCCCTCCTATGAAACACTTAACTGAAAAACCCTGTATTTTACACCAAACACAGTAACAACAGAAGTGATACACTCACTACACTATTAATTAATGTGACGCAATATTCACACCAACCATTAATCAAATCAAATTCAACCCTCTACAACACATAGATTACAAAATTCACGGAGCAAATGCACGAAACGCCAGAAATTAGCTTTTTTTCTATCATCGTCCACCAGCTAAACAACTGTCAGTGTTTTTACTATCCCTTGATCTCAGTGTCAGCCATTAGTTTATATTTATTCGTGTCATACCCCCAACAAATAATAATGATCCCACAAGAAAAAAAATCCCAGGTCTTTACCCTTCAAACAAATGAACGATGAGGTCGGGTGTTATTGACATGTATTAGTTCCTTTAGTACAGCTACATCAAGGAATAATGAGAGGCTCGTGTATTTTGTTTATATTAGGTTTTTTTAGGAACTTACCGGATGGGTATGAATAATTATTGGTTTATATATTATGTGGGCTTTTGGGATACAACCTGTTGCATATTTAAACTTTTTTCGGTCTCTCAAACTAATTTATTTATTATATCTCTTGGTATGTTGATAAACAAAACTTTGCGTCTTATGTCTCTTGCTTACTTTGTTCACTAAGAAGAAAATGTATCCCTTTTTTATGATAAAGTAATATTTATTGTAATAGTTTGTGTTGTTACATAAAACGCTTTTTTCTTTATTGTGTTGTGAAAGGGTTCTGATTATCTTCGAAAACTATTGCTATCTAAAATGTGTTCTTATAGTGCTTTTAAATTTCACTTGCAACACTATTTTAGAACACATTTCTGGATAGCAACACTTTTCATACATATTCAGAACACTGTCCCAACACAATGAAGTGTTAAAGTGCTGACAATACAAACTTAAGTTGGTGGTTGGCGAGCAGTACCGAGCAGAGTATGGTAGCCTTTAACTTATCAATCCTAAATCGCCCAAACTTACCATTGAATCATATAGAAGATTTAGGGCAGCTAGGACTGAAAATATTTTTTTTCAAGTACTAGGGAGCTACCGCCCCCTGCTCGCTTTCTCTCGCCAACCTCCGACAACTGATTAAGCAGGTCCTTTCGGATCCCTTCGCAATCCTTACAAAACCACTGCACTTACTCAGCTTATATAACATTTGAAAACATTTTTTTCCTCATCTTTGGCCTTGGATATTTTGAATTAGACAATTTTGTGGCATCTTTCTAAAGTGGCTTACAATTAGTTATACCTGTGTTCAAATATCAGTTAATTTTTATCTACATTAATTCCTAGTTTCTCAAAAGTCAGGCTTTGAGCTTAATTCATTTTCTAAACAAATACAAACTAACTGATGCAATATTAAACATAATTATATGCAAAAGAAAGATTATAGAGACTAAACTGCTAAAATCTAAGTCGAAGAAATGTCAACCAACTTTCCAAAAATACATAACAGGATATCCATTTAACACTATCTTAAAAGTTCTAACTTATCAATAAATTCATTAAAATGTCTTTTGAAAAATTCAGCAAGTATACTAATATATAATGTTAATAAACATTCGGAAAAGACATTAGTCAATTAATTATTTCACAATGATCTTTCTTAAAAATAATAAATGAATCTTATATTTAATATACCTCTAGTAACTCGTCAATACACCTAATGTTTTTTAATTCATATTTTTGTGTAAACCCAGACTTTATCAACAATACCTTTTAAGCCATTGACAATAATAAGAGAAAAAACCCAAATACTCCAATGTTTACAGACAATTAATTTCAGTATTTTAAACTTCAGTAAAAACATGTAAAATTCTTGTATTAATTAGTTTATTTTAAATTTCTACAACACTGTTTTTTCAATCTTCGAAAGCTATTTATTTTGTAATGTATTTTAAAGTACATTTTAAAACGTGAAATTAATTTGTTTCATCATGCACCTGGCACCTATTGGTCGTTAAGATTGGATGGGTAATAAGTTGTTTGACAGCTGCTTCCTATGTAACTGCAACCTTTTTTCCCTAATTTCATAAAATGGAATTATTTTAAAATTGAGAAATTTTTCGAAAAATCCAATAGCTTATTTTGAAATCCGAAAAGAATCCGGACATTTTGGTACCAAAAACGAGTTATACGGATCAGTAATTGAAAAGTTTTTGCCTGGAAACCGTTCACCAAAAACTTTTTTTTAGAATATAGATATTAATAAAAGTTAGAAATGGTTTAAGCTTTTTTGCTCCTGCTTATTTTTCCTGCTTACAAGGGGGGAGGGGTGAATGAGTGATGCTTACGTAAGCTGTTAGAAACTAGGCATTTAAAAAAAACTCCTGTTTCTTGCATAAATAATTTCAAATAAATTCAACCGAAAATAAATTTCGTTTATAAATTTTATTTTGTACAAAAAAGGAACCAAATGGGTCGTATAGTTTTCTTAATTATAAAGGGAGTTTGCGATTTGCTTATGACAAGGGGGGAGAGGAGGACCAAAAACATGCTTTCGTAATATTTGAACAGCTCCCACCCCTACGTCAAATAGCTCACCAACCTATTAATTGGCTATACAGTGTTCCCTTGTTAATTGCGGTAGTTATGTTCCAAAATATACCGCGAATAACAGATATATTGGTTCGATTCCGTCATTTATTACATAAAACTAATAAAACTGGTTCCAGCAAAAAATAATTTTTAACTGTAAATTACTGTAAATAATATAGTCATAACTATATAAATAATTTGTAGTAAATACCAAAAGGGTCACTAGTTAGAAAACTTACTAGGTAGAAGAAGTTACATTTTTCAAAATTAATTGTTTTACATAATAAATACCGGAATCAAACAATTATATCTTTTCTGCCGAATATGCAAGTTATTGCTAAAAAAACTTTGAAACCGAAATCTGTGAATATGCCGAGGGTAACACTGCTCAACCACGAATAATGAACCGCGAATATGCGAGGGCCCACTGTATTGCAAATGAACGACTTGACTCTTCACTACATGAATAATACTGCTTTAAGCTGAACATAAGGAATAAAAACCAGGAATAGACTCTACGATTGATTTCCGCATATTCCCAGACCGTCTGACTATTCGGTAATGCCGCTGTGTATGTCTGGAGTTTCATCCTCCACTGTGTAACAGGAGATTACCTGAGATTAGTCATCATGCTTTCTCATACATCTATCGCGGAGAAGCGATTGAACTCCGTGATGTAGCTTTTTCTTTACACCAATATATCTCTGTGCTACACAAAGCTGTATATACAAAGGGGAGGGTTAGAGGTTCAACACCCTTGAAATTTTGACAAACTATTTGAAACTTTTGAGTACATTTATTAATTATCAAAAGTTTCAAAGAGTTTCTCAAAATTATGGAACTATGGAACAAGTTGACATAAATTTTTAAACTTTGAGATAATTTTATTAGTGATATAATAACAATGGGATTTTGATGCTACTTTTTATGCTGACACAATTTTTTCCGTTAAAATTAACTTAGAAGGAGGGGTTTTTCGGGTGAAGCCCAGAGGATCTCATAATGAGTTCAGGACCTTACTTTTATGGGTAAAAATTCCGAAATTTTTCTGGGGAAGCATCCCAGAACTCACCCTCGACATTTTCAAATCGGTGTCCTCTTGGATGCAACTAACCATTAAAAGGGTCTCAAAATAAGCTAAAACACTATTATTAGGAGCGAAATTCTAAAATTTTATGAAGTAGGAACCCCTAATCCCCTTTAAAATTAAGCCTTTTTATAGCCTGTTTTTTCCTTCGAAAATTCGACCACTTACAATAAAGAGTGATCCTCGGGTGCTATAATGTCTCAAAATGAGATAAAAAAATTTTGTGGAGAACTTTCCAAGAAATTTTGGAGGGAGAACACCAATTTTACTTGAAATTCACATTGTCTATACACAATTTTTACAATTTATGACAGCAAAATTAAATATTCGTAAATTCATCTGGCCCGGCCAAAGGGGTCGGCCAAAACTGAGATGGACTGATTGTGTGGAGGATGACTTTAAGGTACTAAAAATAACAAGTTGGAAAACGGTCGCCAAACAGAGATCGAGATGGAGAAATGTTCTTGGGAAAGCCTTGGCCCACCCTGGGCTGTCGTGCTAGAGAAGAAGAAGAAATTCATCTGAAACCATAACGTATAATATTACACGCATAAGGAGGTACCCAAGAAAAATGTTGAGTCAACCTCTGCCCCCGAAACAAATAAAAGTCTAGTTCTGAAATGACGTCATTTTTGCTTACTTGTAATTCATCCTTTGATAAATTCTGATCACGGCAAAGCAGAAACAGTAGTTATTTTTTTTGCGATTAACTACTTCTGTATGAGAAGTCTCACAAAATAATCTCTGCTCCCCCATCGGCGGTTATGTTCCACCAGATATTCGGACTAAACGGCCCGATCAGTCAGAGGGAAGAGGTACTCCATCACCACCCCGTTGCCATCCATCAAACTTTTTTCAAGATTGTTTTAGTCGAGAGAGAGGGAAGTAGAAAGCTCTGTTCTGCTGCACCCGAGACGAGGCTTGTTCTAATGCCTTTTTTTTTTCATTTTTAGAGGAATTTGACTTTTTTTCGTTGTCGAATTTTTTTCGTATGAGCTTGTACGAATAAGTTTTTACTTACATAGGTGAGAAATCGGGACTAAACTTTAGTTTGGTTGCAGTCAGAGATATTTTTAACGCCTCTGAGAGCGAAATACACTTTTAAAAACTAGAGCAAGGCGAATTTTCACGCTTTGAATGTTTAACAAAGGTTTTGCTTAAAAAATCCATGGAGCTCCACCGAAATCGATAATTAATAATAAATTTATTAGCTAAAATTAAAGTAATTTTATAAATATCAGTTATTTAATTCATTTCATAAGAATCGAAAGCGTTTTTATGAAAAATATAAGGAAACACTAGCATTTCACTACAGGGAAAACCACGGGGGCATTCGTGCCTGACGTCCCTTTTCAGGAACGCTTTTCGAGGGTCCAAAACAAGGTCAAGATAAACTATTTGGGAAAAATAAAAAAACACCCCAACTGGTTTAATGTATAAATAGTAATATATATCGGCATTGAACATTTTTTGAAATAACAACTAGGATTTTTAAGCTTTTTCTTTAAAAATTTTGTAACTTTTCTGAAAAATCTTCTTCCAACTTTGAATCTTCCAACTTTAAAAAAAGTGAAAATTTTTTAAAATTCTGCTTTCTTCTTGTGTTCTCTATGTTCTATGATGATCAGATATACATCATTGCAAATTTTGATTCAAAGAAACAATTTTTGTAGAAATAGGAGGATTTTTAAAAAACGTCCCTAAAAAGGGACGTCAGGCAGTAATGGGTAAATTATAGGAAAATAACTGTTGAAAACCTATTAAAAATTAACAGCTTATATAACATTAGTGAAAACATTCCCATCAAATTTAGGTTCTTGCATTAGCAACACTTTAGTGGATGTTTTTTTTCAGCTAGAATACATTATTGTGTTGCAAAGAAATGTTTCTATTCAGAATATTCTAAACAAAGTGATGAAAAATATGTTTAGAACTTGAATAAAAAATCGAAGGACTATGTAGACGAGTTCAATTGAAACACGAGTTCTTAATACCCCAAGCATCTCGTGTAAATTCCATCATATGAAAATAAATAGTATATTCCTAGTTTCAACTATACAGTGGCAAGTCTTTGGAGTCTTTCTAAGGTCCATTTATAAGAACATATTTTCTGTCTCTGAAATTTTTAGCCACTTAGGGGGTAGTAACCATATGCGGGTCCAGAGGGGAGGGGACTATGACCCCCTTCGAGAAACTATCAAATATAGCTTAAAGTCTCTTTTACAATGCTAAATTTCATATATTTTTCTGAGTGAGAACCCCCAAACACCCCTATAAAATGTTGATATCTATTTTAAAGTGATTTTCCCTTAAAAACTCAACCGCTTAGTTGAAAGTGGTCCTCTTTTGTGTTTTCCCGAAAGAACGTCAAAATAGACAAAACACTACAATTTAAGAGTGTACCCATTGGTCACAAAACAATGCCAAATTGGCGACAACTAGGAACTTTCGCCAAAGCGAATTCTTTCAATAGAGATGAGACATGGTTTTTATAAGATACTATCTACTGCATACATTTATATATACGAATCCTTCCTCTTCTCATGACGCACGACCAACTTTTTTCCGGAATCAAACAGGTAGCTCCCTCCCTCCCCCCTGACCCCTTAACATTTGCGCCCGCTCCTCTCCGCAGGTGGAGGCACATATTGATCTCCCCTTTGACGCGCTCCACCCGCACATAATGGATGATCCCGAGTTGCCATGGTTACTGGAAGAGTCCCGCGTATATATTTAGAGATTATTTAAGAGATCGCGCGCGCGAATAACGAAGAATTCTGCTTGTTTGATCTTTTATTTTTTTTGTAAATCCCCTGCTTATTTATTTAGACGTTGTCTCTCCCTCTAGGAGGTTTGTTCCCCCCCCCCAAAGTATTATTTATTGCGCAGATTATTCCGCTGCAGATGGATTTGTCTTTTGAGGGGGGGTTCGTTTCTTTTCTTCTTTCGTCGGGAAGTTGAGGCATGAATTAATTTGGAGGGAGGAGACGAATATCCATCTTCGGTTCGGGATGAACGTTTTTATGAGGCTGTTTTGAGTGAAGGGGGTTATAATGAGTTCCATGAGGGGAGTAAGAAATCGTTCTCATTTTGGTAGATGGGGATGAAGATGCAAACCTTAAAATCACGAAAGGTAATAATCGTCATAGATAAGAAGCTACCATTGAATCGATTCCAAAAAACCCGACCTTAGCAGGGATTCTGGTGATGTGTTTGGCGCGTTAATCGCTTGCTTGGCAATTTTAAAACTATTGCAGGCATGCGCTAAGGCAACGGTCCCCCAAGACCAGGCGTATCGCAGGCGCGATCTAACTTCTCCACCCATCACACAAAAGGGAGATTCCGAGAAACCCCCTGGTTTGCCCTATTGTGTGATGGGTGGAGAAGTTTTAGATCGCGCCTACGATACGCCTGGTCTTGCGCTCAGGGTGCATCTAGAGATAGTTTCCCCGTTGATTGTCAAAACGAAAGATTTATGAGCAGGGGGAACATCTTTTGTCCAGTAATTGACCTCAGCTAACCACACAAAACGACCAGGCTCCTTCGGGCATTCGGGGGAGATTAGGAGCATTGATAATATCGCCTTCCTTTTGTGTGGTTAGCTTAGGTCAATTAGCGAACAAAAGATGCTTTCCTGCTCATAAATCTTTCCCTTTTGACAATCAACGGGGAAACGATCTCTAGATGCGCCCTAAGGCTTGGTGGCAAACAAGAATGCATGAATAAGCAACACTGCACGCTTATTTAAAAGTTTGGCGGAGTAAACCACAGAGAAAAATCCTAACAGAGGGTCCAAAACGATATTTTCAAAAGTTGGATGGATGTGAGGGCATGACGAGGAACTATAAATGATTGACAGAGAGATCGGCAGTACATTTTGGAGACCGAACCTGTGATTGGCTGTCACTCAATCTACTATTTTCGAAGGTGAAGGAAAAAGTTTTTCTCGCCCAATCAGGCTTTTCCCCGCTTTCCTGACGTAGATGCGATCCCAGCGCCAAAAAAACCCTACATCCATCCAACTTTTCGATTTCCATTAGCGCCTATGGCCACGGACTCTCTATTCTAGTACTCCGTGAGGTAAACCGAGTTGATGGTCTTTCTGGAAATTATCTTAGTCACTCTTTATAGGGATAAATTTCATCTCTTGAAGGGGTACATATACCAGGCGAGGGGGTCGGCACTCTGGACAGTGCCACCCCTTGGGTACCCAAAAAGGTTCTTAAAATGAGTAAAAACAATACTTTTACAGGTCTAATTTCTTTTTTTCTGGGGGACGACCCCCATACCCCCAATGGTACCACAAAGGATGGATCTTGCCTGGAAAAGTGCCCCTCCCCTCTAGCCGTGCTGGATCCGCGCCTGTATAATAACCACACCCGAGTTTCCCAAAAGGTGCCACTTAAGACGCTGTGGATGTAAAACTTAATTCTCTTTGATGTTTAACAAAAAAAATTCCCTTTCTTTTCTAAAATATTACTGTATACACGTCATCTGGATATAATTAAAATAACATAATTACACTTGTTTTATTTTTTTAAAAATCCTTTTGATGAAAAAAACTGATTGCAACTTTGCACCACGAAAAACAAGAAAACTGATGAAAGAAATAATTCCATTTGTCACCCAGACGCTCCAAAGATTCCAAAACACGTTGAAGAGTAGATTTAAGTGTCATTTATTAGTAGTATCTCTAAGCACTACTAGTTTATAATTATAAAAATCTTTCAGAAATCTGGAGTGTCCCACTCTCCACTATCACTAACTAAAAATATATAAAACGTAAGCCATAAAGTCTTGCACATTATTGACATTAATGAAAGGAACAGTCAATCAAAGCGAGTTCCCATCAGTTCTTTTCTAGAAACGTCAAGAAGTCCCAGATTACGAGTCCCCCAACTCGATGTAACCCGGGAAACGCCTCGGGCTGATGATAGGTTGCCAAAATAACACACACTGCGCGAATAACCATGATTGGTATGGGAACCTTTTGCAGATCAAAACACATCAAGCAAAGCTGCTATGTTATTTGCTTTTACCACTGCACTCATTAAATGCAGAACATATATTTAACTGGAATATTTTCCCTGTCAAATATTTGAATGTAGACCTTAAGGGGACTCAGTACCTCCAAATCAGTAAAAATATCAATTTAAGGATTTCGCTCTCAAATCGATGTTTATACTCATAAATAGATTCGGTAAATTTCATAGTGATGCGCGAATTCTAAGGATAGCAAATTTTCAATGTTTATTTAGCATAGTTACCAAATATATTTTTAAATAAATATTTCTCAAAACTACTTTTTTAGCATTTAAATCCCTAAGGCTTTTTTTCTACTGAACCAAATGTTATGAAACTTGGTATTTATATTCAATAGGGTAATATTATTAAATGTATGTTCCAAAATTTAATGATTTTGGCCCAGAATTTTTTTTTATCATGAAAAATAGGGAAAAAATCATAGCATTTTCACGTTTTTAAATGGGAATCACCGAAAAGTTTGTTTTCTCAAAAACTATTATGATTATCCAAAATCCCCCACATAGAATTATACTATAGAATATACTTAACATAAAAATGAAAAAAGCTAGTAAAAAAAGAGAAAAATGAAGGAGGAGTAGCGTTTTGAAATATAGTGAAATTTTTGAAATTTTTGTTTTTTTTTTAAATATTTAAAATACTAAAAAAAATTTTAAACATTTGAGTTTAATATTCCATAACATGATGGTAACAGATAATTTGGCACCAAAAACTAATAAAAAAACTCAAAAATAAAAAATTAACTTCTTTGGTACCGAGTCCCCTTAAATGTTGAAAAGGGAGTATTTCACCACTACCTCTGGTTAGAGGAGAATATGTGAGAACTCCTAAATTAATAGAATTAAATCTGTTTTATGCGCAGTTCATTCCGGCTGATAGTGGATGATATATAACACTGGCGTATATAGAAATTTATTTCGGGAGGGGCCCAAAATTTTTTCCCAGCCCCTCTCATGTATATCTAATTTTTTTTTCAGTTGTTCGTAGTCAGAATTTGCAATTTAAAGAACTTAATATTAAAAAGTTATGATGTATTAAGTTGCAATTACAAAAGGGGGGTCTGGGGGTCCTCCCCCAGAAAATTTTTGGAAATTAGACTCTAAAAACCAGGTTTTTAACTAGTTTTGGTACCCCTAGTTAAAATTTTGGATATAAATTTTCAGGTAAAATTTGATGAATTTAATGAAAAAGTTATAAAATAATATAGTTTTAAGTACAGAAGGGGATATATGGGGGTCATCCCCCAGAAAAATTTTGGAGATTAGATCGTAAAAACAGGATTTCAACTTGGTTTTGATACACTTTCCGAATTTCAGACATACATTCTCAGGTAGGAATTTGAACTTATTGTAAAAAAGTTTTGAATAATAAAATTCCAAGCACTCTAAAGGGGGGTTTGGGGGGTCCTCCCCCAGAAAATTTTTCAAAATTTGACCCTAAGAGACAGGGTTTTAACTTGTTTTGGTACACCAAGTCAGAATTTCAGGGGGGGCCAGGGCCCCTTCGGCCCCCCCCTTATATACGCCACTGATATATAATCAATTGTCACCACTTTTTCCGGTATAGTAGGCTAGACTAAAAGCTCTACCTCCGCTGTCTTGCGTTGCCTTCCTATGCCGTGCTGATGAGTCCTAACAAGGACGAAACAGGTCCATGGCTGGAGGCGACGCTTGAGAGCTGAAGTTCTCACTTAAATCTTGAAATTATTCCAGCAATAGTATGAAATAACCAAATCGAAACATTTAGTAGAATTATTAAAATAAAATTATGAATAGAAAAGTTTTAGAAGTTCAATTCAGTTAACGTTCCCGCTAAATACCACCATGCTTGTTTGGATACCTAAAAGTAGAAATATTGATAAATAATTTAAAACTCATAGAATAAAAAGTTTAGATTTATAACTGTTCAGTTTATCAATAAAAATCAGAAAAAATTGTCGATATTTCAATATATGGCGTTCAAAAGAGCATAGCGGTATTTAGCGGACACGTTACCGGACCTTTTTAAGTTAAAGCACACCCGTTTGAACCAGGTGATTTCTGAGAAAATATATTTAACATCGTTAACCCGTGAGTATATTGAGGAATAATTGTGACAAATTTCACCAAGCACAAAACCAACAACAGGGTATTGAGATAAAAATAAACCTAATTTTAAGAGGCACGGGCATATTTTCACTCCGAAGATATGATACCTCATAGACAATAAGGAAGTTGCATGTGTCAGATTTTCAAAAACAAACAAGTGTTCCGTATGGTTTTTTGTAGGGTAAAATGAAATATCTAGTCAATTTTTCAATATACAAGTAATTAAATATTTTAATTTAAAAGTCGAGAAAAAAACACGTGACTGAAAACGTTTATTGTTTAAACTATAAGATGACGTTAATAATGATACCATCAACTCCATTGCTTTACAACAATGTTTAGTATAAGATGACGTCACATCCAACTCTTGGCGTTTTTAAAAAGGGGATTTTTGTAAATTTTTTTGGCAATCAAAAAATTTCTCGATCGGCCTCAAATTTTGGGTAGTTGCTTATTTTTGCAAGAGGAATCGATTAAAAAAATAAAAAAAATCATGCAACTTCCTCATTATTATTTATTGAACTGTTCTAATATCTGAATAAATAACATCAAAAAGAATAATAGCTGGATGTTTGATGATGCACTTTAATATCCCTTCATATGATCCTCTTGCGTAGTAACCATTATACTAAACAAATAGCCATCTCATTATAATAAACTTCATTCATATTATTCTTCCCAAACACACCACATAAACTAATATTCCGTAAATGCTGACGCAGCTTCTACGTCATAGCGCTAAGAACCAATGGAATGACACGATTCTACATCGATGAACGACGAGAAATTAAAGCCGTTGGTGCAAGAACCAAGCATGTTGCAACTCCGTCAAAGATACGGGTACGGAACTTATGATGTTTTGGTTGGTATTTGATATTTAATTGTGTGTGCTTGGTATCTGTGTTTGTGACGTCACTGAAAGTTTATCATAAAAGGTATTTAATGTCAGTGCATTGAGAGATACAATGTCGTTTATTTAGAGTTAAGTTTGTTGGTTTTAGAATTCGGTTAGATGCCTCTGTTCTGTGCTTTTAATAAATCCCTTTATAGTTAAAAATACTATTTATTTACGAACCTGTTCCAACAAAGTATCTCCATAAGTGTAAACTCACAACTCTCAAGCGTCACCTCCAACCGTGGACCGGATTTGTCCTTGTTAAGACTCATCAGCACGGTATAGGAAGGTAACGCAAGAGAGCGAAGGGCAAGTACTAGTCTAGCCGGCTATAACTGAAAAAGTAGTGACCATTGATTAGTCCTCCACTCATCTGCTGGAATGACATTGGCATTCCTAGAACAGATTTCATTCCAGTAAGGCAAGGTAAATGAAAGGAGTTCCACTTTTTCAGTTATAGCGGCTAGACTAGTTCTTGCCCTCCGCTCTCTTGCTTTACCTTCCTATACCGTGCTGATGAGTCCTAACAAGGACGAAACCGGTCCACGGTTGGAGGTGACGCTTGAGAGTTGTGAGTTTACACTTATTGTCCGCTTAACCAGCAATAATTGGTGAAATACTCCTTTTAAAGTATCTCCACTTTCAGTTCAAATCATTTAAATTATTTTTGGCGTGTTTTAGGGTCACTGTTTAAACTTTGCGTAGGGTAGGGATTAAAAACATCCTCAACCCTTGTATTTGTACTATGACCCCTCTGTTTTTTGAAAAGTATGTTTGTTATTGAGTTTTAAAAATTCTAGCGGACGATAAGATCTCCTTAGATTTTTTTCAAAAGTAGCTAGTACTTATTGATGACCCTTAGTCTTAAAGATCTTTAGATTGTTAGAACCCTACTGTTTTCACTCAGTCTCCTATGAAACTCGAAATGAGGTTTTTTTGGCAGACTTGCAGCAGTGGCGTACATAGAAATTTATTTTGGGCCCAAATATATTTTTCACCCCCACCCAAGCAAATTTATTACGTCCAAGGTAACTTTTTATGTACTTTTTGTTAAAATTTACATCAAAATGAACTTATTATATAAAAAAGTTGTGAGTAATTTTGTTTGAAATACCAAAGGGGGGTCTGGGAATCCTCCCCTAGAAAATTTTTGAAAATTTGACTCTTAAAAACTGGTTTTTAACTAGTTTTGGTACACCTAGTCCGAATTTTGGATTTATATTTTTAGATAGGATTTAGAATTGGGTGAACTTAATATAAAAACAAATTGAAAATAATAGAGTTCCAAGTAGAAAAGGAGATCAGGGGGTCCCTCAGAAAATATTCGGAAATTTGACCCTAAAAACAGGATTTATACTCGGTTTTAGTACACCTAGTCCTAATTTGGACATATATTTTTAAGTAGGATTAGGATTTTGAAGAAATTATTATAAAAATACTTGGAATAATAAAATTCCAAGCAGAGAGAGGGGTTTGGGGGGTTTCCCCACAGAAAATGTTTGGAAATTTGTCCCTATAAAGCAGGCTTTTAGCTTGTTTTGGTACACCATACCGGATTTCGAAGGGGCCCCCCTTATATACGCCCCTGACTTGCAGTCTAAAAACTCATATCTGCCATCAGGCTAAGATCTGCAAATAAAGGAAACAATGTTGGAACAAATTGGTGAATCTCACTGTGAATAAACTGGATATACTTGCCCCAACGTCTTCAATTTCCGACTGTTTTCCCGTCCCAATCGCGTCGCTTTAGTCGGTGCCCTCACCATTAATCAACAGTGAACGCCCAAAATATTGCGACAGGAAAGGCTATTGCGCAACTTTAATCTGACGCCATGGAAGGTTAAACAAAAGCATATACTAATGAGGCGGAATCAATAACTACTGCTCTCGTAATCGTCTCATTAACTGCAAAGATTGCTTCTCCTCAGGTTACCCAGGGATGTCCGTGGAATGTCGAAAGGTCTAATAATCGCGAAATAGCTTACTTTCGGGTTGTTATTGTTGTCGAAGTGGAATGTCGAGTGGGGATTATTGGCCGGGCTTAATAAGGAAGATGCGATGGTTTCATGCTTAGAGTATAGAGCAGGGGTGGCCAACCCAAATGTTGTTGAGGGCCACTTTGGAAAACCACAATACTCTCGCAGGCCGCATATAAAATTTAAGGATATTAGGTGCACAGAATGACAGTGAAGTAAATTGAATAAATTAGGTAAATAAATTAGGAAGTTTCTTAGATCCTTTGCTTAGTTTGACAGATTTTCCTAAATAAAATATTCATTTAAATTTACCTTAAGGAGCAACCCCAAGAATACCTTCTGTAGTATATCATTAGGAACTAAACAGGTGCCGTTAAAAAACACTTGGAATCACTCGAAACTATAAGGAGCCTGTGGCGCTTATAGAAATTTATTTCGGGAGGACCCAAATTTTCCCTAAAAATTGCAGCTAGATTTTTGCATCGGGAAAAAGTACATCCAAATCTTCCTCTCATGCCCCCATGCATATTTAATTGATTCAATGCATAAATTAAAAAAATATTTTTAGTTAGGATTTGCACCTGACTGAACTAATATCCTAAAAAAGTTGTGAACAATAGAATGAACAATGTTTTGGTACCCTTTGTCCGAATTTGGGGGGGCTTAACTTACCCTAAAACTTTAACTTTTGACTAAAAAATTCTTGCGGACCACAAAATTATTTCAAAACAGGCCGCGGGTTGGCAAAGCCTGATCTAAGAGGTATATGGGGGGTCGGGGGTTCTCCCCCGAAAAAATTTTGAATTTTAGAGTGCTAAAAAGTGTTTTGAAGCTACTTTTTGGAGAGTTTTCAGAGAGCTTCGAGGGTTGGCCATGCCTGGTATAGAGCTTAAAAACAGAGGTCTCATCGTCCATAGACTTTTAAAACATTGATTTTCCCATAGTCACGGCTAGTCATGGCAAGACGTCACCTAAAGATGGAGAAATGAATGGGAGAAGCAGACATTCAGGAAGTTGATTGGCAAGGTGAAATGTTTTTTTATTCTTTTTTTAGGAATTTCGTGAACAGCACCCATTTTACCATTCAAAAAATACTTCCTGCTGAATTTTATGTAGAATGTTGGCCAAATAAATGATTTTGTTGAAACTTGGTTATTTTGGAGAGAAAGGGTCTAGATTTAATTTCTTTTTTAGTGAGAAGATCAAATTTCTTTCAACGTAATCAAAAAATGCCTCTGATATACATAATCAGAAACTACCTCAGAAGAAGGAAACAAAAAACCAAAAGACGGGATACAAAAGATGTAGAGATTGCTTTAGCAAAAAGGACTTGAAAATAAAACGCTATTGTGAACACTGTTCTACAAATATACAGGGTGGTCCTTAATTCATGGTACAAACTTCTAGGGGTGTTAGAGTACACCTAGACGAACAAGAATTGGTATAGGAAGGGGGGTCGCAGTTACACCGTTAAAGAGCTAGGTCCTAATGTAGTGTGAGAGCGTTACAAAAGGACGTTTTGCCAAGGCCCGTTTAACGAAAAAAAAACATAATGAAATGAAAAAATTTATTGCATGAGGTACAGCAGTATCCGTACTACTTACATCATAAATTTGATAGAAATTGAACCACTTTCTAAACCGCGGAGTTAGTTTCAAAAGTGCAATATTAATCTTTTAGTCAAAGAATCACATTCCTTAATGGTATTTAGAAAAATGATGATCGGGGAAGGAATTTTCAATGATCGTAACATGGATCATTGAAACTGTTTGATCATTGAAAATTCCTTCCCCGATCATCATTTTTCTAAATACCATTAATGGAACTCCATTGTTTGACTAAGAGCACGTTTTAAAACTCACCCCACGGTTTAGAAAGTGGTCCAATTTCTATCAAATTTATGATGTAAGTAATACGGATACTGCTGTACCTCATGCAATAATTTTTTTCATTTCATTATGTTTTTTTTTTGGTTAAACGGGCCTTGGCAAAACGTCCTTTTGTAACGCTCTCGCACTACATTAGGACCTAGCTCTTTAACGGTGTAACTGCGACCCCCCTTCCTATACCAATTCTTGTTCGTCTAGGTGTACTCTAACACCCCTAGAAGTTTGTACCATGAATTAAGGACCACCCTGTATTTATATAGAACACATAATTCCAATTTGTAAGGATTGTTTATAGCCTCTTATTTTAAGTAATATTATTTGTACAACAAAGCAGGTTGAGTACTAAAACGCGAAAATCCATATCCAAGGTATAACATACCCACCCGCGAGTTCCCGGGTTCGTTTGATAGGCGCGACTGCTCCCGGGGTTAATTATTACTTTTTTTCCCCAAACTTCTAAAATGGTGTTAACCAGAAGAAAAATATGTAAGCTCTATTAATCTGGTTATGCACCTTTCAAGAAAATAAATACGTATGGTATAGGTGTTAGTACTGATAAATCATACAGAGAGTCTAATACGTTACTTATTAAAACTCTGCTGAATTGCTATTATGAATTGAATTTTTATTACATTCCTGGAAACCTCTTTCTAAGTATACTATGAATCTAAATATTTTCCGGAAAATACTGTTACAACGAACCTTTTATTGTACGTATAAAAATATTTTTGAAAAAATATTTTGGAATCTATTTTTTGAGCAGGTAAATCTCTAATTAATACGAAATGTCTTATGAGGTGGAGTTAAAAAAGTTTCATACATTCAATCTTTGTATAAAAATAAATTTTTCTTTGAAAATTAGCTCATTAGTAATAATTTAAAATTAATCTACGAACTGACGGATAAAGTTCCAAATTAAAATACGAAGAAAAGTTTATTTAATACTTCATTTTTATCTCCTTTTTGTATTGAAAGAAATGTTCCTTAATGCTGCGACAGAGAAGTAGTCATTACGCTCAATATGCATATAGGGAAAATAATCAGAACAATTCCCCCTCCAAAAAGTCCCTTAAGTGATATCTCTCAGTACCAAAAGCCCGTAATAAAATGAAAAGTTGAATTGAAGACTAATATAACAACGCCTTAAATATTCCCAGCATTCGAAAACTATTACCATTTTTACCCCTTTTAGCACTAGACCGCCCAAGATCTCTATTGAATATTATTGAATATTTGGGGCTGCTAGGTCTGTAAGGGTTAAAAACACTTAACTGGCTTCTCTCTATTATTTTACGAGATGAAGATCCTCCACATTACGTCTAGACCTGGAAACATTTGGCAAAACCCAACGCCTTTTAATTAGTTTTGAAGTAAAAATGCCCATTTAATTTTCCCTCTAAAAAAACCTCTTCAGGATAATTATCCCCATAACGAGTTCCCACTTCTCCAAACGTACCCACAAATGGAGAGGAATTTTTGATAACGAACCGAATCAAATTTATTATTTTTCGTAGGGGAAAAGTAGGGAAAAGGGTTTCTTTCCCCTCTCGGGAAAGGGGGAAAGTCTCAGGGTGGGTTTACAGGCAGCAACATGAGCGACGCGACCGGCTCAAGCTTTCCTACTGATGATGACGTAGCTACTGTGTCACAGCGGTAAGAACCAATCGGCGAGATCTCACATTTCAACCAATCAGAGACGCCTAAAAAAGAGCAAACAAAACAACTGCGAGCTGTTCTTATGGGGCATTCTTGAAGAAATACTATTCTTATGATCTTTGTGTCCTAAATTTAAGGTTACGATACCTCTGGAAGAATTATTGTCGCTTGATCACGTCAGTGAATTCACAGAAAAAAAGATTTTACGCCTAGTATTTCCAATTTTAAATGCTTTTGTCGAGGAGATATAAATTCTATACTTCACAGCAACGTTTCCTGAACCCTATTAGTCACTACGCGGAAGGAGAAAGTGAATAAACACAAAGCCTGTTGGGTTGATAGGAGGAATTTCGGTACGCGAATTGTGATAAAAAGACACTATTTATTCATGGGTTTAACGAAATAATCATATTTTAAAATTGAAGTTCTTTGTTTCACTCGAAATTCAGACACCGCGATGGGAACTACTTTGTTATTGACGTAGTAGGTTCAACGTTGCTGTCTAGTACAGCGAAAATTTTTACTCATGGATCAAGGAAGTTTATTTTGTTTACTCCTTTTCGGGCGTCTCTGATTGGTTGAAATGAGTAATCCCGCCCTCGGTTGTAAAATGAATGCGAACTTGCGAAATATGCGTCCCGGTCGCGTATAGCCATACTGTTCTTTGATAGAACCCAAAAAGAAGAAAATATTTTTTTTTCTTCTACCGTAAAAGAGAAGGACTGACCGCTGGTTATCCCAACCAGAACGCTAAACAATTAACATAGGCTTTATCAAAGTACAGTATGGTAATATGCTCCCGGTCGCGTCGCAGGGTTAGCTGCATGTCGACCCGCCTTTCCACACGGATTAAGGGAGCAAATATATTTTGGAAGGTGTAGTTGTGATTACTTATGCATGTAGAGGTTCTTTGCAGAAGAGGAGTCAGTGGAGGGAGCAGAGATAATTAACTGCTAATTAAAACAAGTGTGTGCGCTCAAATATTGGAACGGACTTCTTTTTGCCATCAGGGTGTGTTGCTCGACCCATGAATTCGTTGACGCTTGGGTTATGCGATGGGGGGACAACTTTATTGGTAGGGACATCTTTTGGAGACACCTGTTTAGGTAGGGATTTATTCCCTCGCATTCTTTTTGAGATGTTGTAGAGCAAAATTAAAAGAAAATTAGCAAAAAAGAGGAGAAAGGGTTAGATTTAATGATTTAAATGACAAATACCGTAATTACCTATAAATGAGAATGATGGATTTGTTATAATGACAACATCAGGACTGTTGTGTTGCAGTGACGTTTTAGATTCTGCGGGACTATTCTACTTAAAGTTCTAATTGAGTGTATATGTTACGGGCAATGTGATAAATTCAATGGAATTTATTAATGAAATTTATCACTTTGCCCGCCTCCATTCTGGGCATTATTAAAAATGTCCAATTAGTAAATTTGCCCGTAACATATATATATATACAGGAATCATTTTGTGATTGTCAAGCAAGAAGCTCACTTATTCGTTATACTATCTTATGTTAACCTAATAAAATGTAGTTTTGGAAATAGCGGATTACACTGTTCAACAAATTTGACCTTCAAAATTTTTTTCTTGATGAAAATAGTCATTTCTTATGGATTTGGGTCGCTGAATACGAAAATCACCATTAAAATTCTCAATTGACTCAGGATTTTCAGGGAACAGCCCCTCCCCCTTTTTACGTTTTTCGACGACTTTATAACTTTAAACTCGATTTTCAGTGTCAAAAGCATTGTTTTAGTCTTCAAATTGTCCCCCAGGGGACAAGAAAGGTTCAAATTAATAAAATATGATAAATTTATAACAAATGGATAGGTTTAAAGGGTAATTACCCCCCTAAAAATACAAAAAAATAACTAAAAATTATAGAGGTTTCTATACGCTATTTTTTCCTCTTATTTTTTACGCAATTCCCGTTTGAAGGATCCTAACCCTTCCCCAAGGACCCAAATTTGATGACAATATGCAGCAATAGTTTTTACTAAAAGCGGCTGAGGTGTTAGCCTCCCAGAAGCTCCCGCGGAAGAGTTCGGAAGACTTCCAGAATCGCGACGGCGCTCGCGAGCTCAGGAATTAATATCGATGATTTTGAAAGGATTACAAATGACGTTTTTCTTCTTATTTTGGGTCTATCCTAAGTAGAAACTCTTCAGTTCTTTAAAAACTGACCGGTTTTAGGGAGTGAGGATTCCATGTTTCAAGATGTTAATAGATGCACGGCTGTGGATAACAATTAGGGGGCATCCCCTTAAAAACTGAGGATGATGGAGGAAAATGGGTGTCATATTTGAATTCAGCAGATTATTTTATACAAGAATCTGCTGAAATTCAGTTAGTGGCTTCAAATTCTTTTTTGTACAGCACACTTTAACTCTAAGTGCGGCATTGAACCCTTCCGTGGGTGCTTTGGGGGCGCTCTCACCTCAACCACTTTTAGTAAAAATCATTGCTGCATATTGCCATCAAATTTGGGTCCTTGGGGAAGGGTTATGACCCTTTAAACGTGAATTGCGTAAAAAATAAGAGGAAAAAATAGCGTATAAAAACCTATATATTTTTAGGGGGGTTATTACCCCTTAAACCATTCCATTTGTTATAAATTTATCTTTTTTTATTAATTTGAACCTTTCTTGTCCCCTTAGGGGCATTTTGAAGACTAAAGCAATGCTTTTTGACCCTGAAAATCGAGTTTAAAGTTATAAAGTCGTCGAAAAACGTAAAAAGGGGGAGGGGCTGTTTCCCGAAAATCCTGATAATTTTAATGATGATTTTCGTATTCAGTGACCCAAAATCTATAAGAAATGACTATTTTCATCGAGGAAATTTTTTCATTGTTGAACAGTGTTATTCGCCGCCGTATCGCAACAGGAATGCAGCCGAAGTTTTTTTTATTAGTTCTCTTATATTCGATGCAATCGTACCCAGAAAGAGTTCGAAGCATGCAATGTCAGTTTTTTTTCTGAAACAGTTATTCGAAGTTACTTATTTACAATGTAAAGAAAGATTTTCACAATAAAAATTTATCTGAAAAACAAATTTGAATATCTTTCCCTACTTCTCCCCCCAGTCTTCATAATACCATTTCCCCCTTCAAAAAATACGATAAAATACAAATCAAAGCAGAGTGGAAAGAATATATAGGATACATATTGAATCCCTTACAGATACCTTCTAATACTTTATTTACATTCCTCGAAAGCATTCCTTTTACAGACAAAACCTGCAGCAAGAGAAAAATTATTTTTTACTTCCCCCAAGAACAAAAACAATCCAGCAACACCTCCGTGTATATTGCTCGCTCCTTTTTTCCCAGGGCCTCCACTTCAATTGCAGAGAGACCTCATTCTTTCTGCGACTACAAAAAGTTCCTGTCTAGATAATCCTAGGGAGGGCCGAATGAAAGTTTTTCTGCTCTTCTCGAATTTTTCCTACTGCTGCAATGAGCTCTCCTAGACGGCATACATCACTGTCAAGCCATGCTCTGCTATATAGGGAAACACACAGTCCGAATACCTGTATATTTATTTTTTTTAAAAAGAGGATCTGGTGATAAATTCTTCGTTTCGCCACCCCTTTTTCTAAACGAACAACGGGTGAGGGGGGTGGGAGGGGGTATTTCTCTCGCGTTCTTCAGAATGGTGGATGCGATTTTACCTGAATAACGGAAAGGATTGGATTTCTCCTTCTTATAGAGGCATCCCTTGGAGTAGTGTGGTGCAAAGCAATGCTTTGTTAAGTGTGTTTGAACGAAACCGGTGAAATAGAAGATGTGGTGAACGATGTAAAAACAGTTAAAATGTATCCTAAGACATTTTTAATGTTCCTTTACTACATTCATTTAGAATAGGCGCCTGAAAAAGGATCAAAAACGCTAATCACGCAGCTTCAGATTCTTTTACAGTATTTTAACTACTTCTGTTTAGGTTTCCTTGTCTTTGAACAAGAAAAATTTTTCCATGATAATTACTACAATAGTAACTGCGTTTAATGCAGTACGTCTCAGCCGCCTATTCTAAATGAACAGAGTTTAGGTTGTTTTTCAAGAGAATATGCATTTATTTTTTACAGTTTTTGTGATAATTTACATATTTTTTAAAGCTAAAACTTAAAAAAACAATAACTTTCAAGTCAGTAAACTTGTGTTCAATATTTTTTTATTTTATACCTTTAAATTCCTATTTCATAGCCCAAATAAATTTTTGTGCCTACTTTTAATCTTATTGATTTTGCTAATAAATTGGTATGTGTATTCTTGTTTATAAAGTGTATCTAAGTGTTCATGTAGTTGTATTATTTTTTTTTATATTCAATGATTTTACAGCTACAAGTTGACGCTTTGAAATAACTACCCCTTCCAAAGAAAATTTTCTGAAAATAGTATATTTTTAGATCGGAATACTATTCCATAGATTTCAATTCGACTAACATATGCAATAAATACTACAATTAAAACGTATAGTTATATCGATGAAAACAACAAAATTTAGCGATATTTGAATATTTTTCGATGAAATCAATAAAATGAAGGGATATTTTAATATATTTCGACTAAACCACTTGGCGATATATTCACGGGACAGGTAACGGAATTGAACCTTTTTAAAAATATTGCTTTGAAATAAACTCACATATGATGCTGGTTAATTTTTTCATGCATCGGATAAATGTGCAAGAAATTAATGAAATGGTCGAATGTGAGGGAGGGGGGGGAGCGCAGAGGAAGCAATTCATCAGGGCACATCCGTTTTTAATTAACCGGGCGTTTCAAACGGGAAATGAATGTCGCTTTCAAAATTAAAAAAAGAAGCAATCCGTATGAATCTCGTTGCATTTGAAATATTGCCTTTGATGAAAACTAGGAATAAAAATACTGCTCTTTCATGCGAAGAGAAAATTTTTTATTAATAAAGGGTTTTTTAAATTTTAAAATGCCAACAGTGGTGGTTTGAATGGGCAATACTAGCATTTTTTGAAAAAACAGAAAAAAATGCATTTTTCCAGTAAAGGAAATAGATCCAAAAATCCACATGAAAAGTTTCAAAAAGATTTAGTTAATTAAATATTTAAAAAAATTAAAATCGCCAAGCCCTTTGTCTTTGGTTAGGATAGAAGTACGTCACGACTGATTCGGCCAGACTTTAACGTGAAACCCAACAATGACTTGGAACTTTTTAAGCAATTAAAGCATTTATTCCATTTTCCGGGATAATAATAAACAATTTCATAATATTAAATTTTGGTTTTTCAATTTTCAATTTTGATCTTTTCACCACTGATGATGTTCTCAGAAGAAGAGCGTATAGAAATAAATTCCAAGAAACACGGCCCTCCATCCCGGAAAATGGAATAAATTACTCTTCAGGTCGTGGAAGTTTTTATCAATTTAAATTAAAGCATTGTTTAAAATCAATGTATAGGATAGAAGTACGTCACATTTGAAAATTTGACGATTTAACGCCCTTTTTTAAAGTCAAACTTTGAAATCACAGAGTAGAGAGCTTAACAGAGATACCAAACCGACGTTTTACTCTTAAGATCTTTAATTTAATTCAGCACGCATATTATAATTCAGTTCACTAGTAGCCAATCAGTGAACGCGAAATGTATTTGATTTGAATTTAACACTGATTATAGGCGATTTGGATTTGAGTGACAGCTTCAATGGGCGAATGACAGAATTAGCAGGAATAGCGTGGAGGCGGGACTTGAGGCCAGAGATTTTTCAATGGGAAAAGCCCTGTTAAAAAAGTTGCCATTAGCGTCTACGGAGATGAACACTCTGTTAAGCTCTATACTCTGTGTTTGAAATCTCTCTATATTAAAAAAAAGTTACTGTCACCGCTGCCGCTGTTTCAGAAAATTTAATTTTTCACTTCTTTGAACTCTCATATCGCAAAAACTACTTGATAGAAATTTATGAAATTTGAAATGTTTGTAAAGGAATATTTGGGGCACATTCTCGAACAAAAATCTAACTGATGTGATAATTAGAGAACTGGGGTATTTTAAAGTCAAAGTTGAAGTTTTTCTTTTTTCGCCGCGTAATCCAGTTCAGCAAAATCTATTAGCAGCAGAACTATGATTTTTGCAGCCTAATACTCTGAAGTATGAAGATGTGCACTACGTCGACTTTTTTTCGAATTTCGAATTTGGTTTAGAGTAATTAATTTTTTAATTTTCGAAATTTTTGACACTTTTTCGTTTTTTTCTATCTAAAATGAAAACTAATCACGGTATCAATATGATTTTTTAAACACTTATATTCTTATTTTTTAGAAAGAGATTGGCGTTTAATTCCTTAAAAAGTTCTAATTAGTTTTGGAATTATTAAGCATCAAAGTTTCATTTTTTCATAGTTTTAGTAGGTCTTTATCAGACGTGTGTAATTTTTTTATATTTTATATTTGCCTGTTCACTAGATTGTCGCGAGCACGGATATTTCAATTTAAAGTGCACATTTTTGCTCTAAGTTTGCAAGCGATATAGTATAGACTTGTTTCATAATCTTTTAAAGATACTTCGATATTTTTTGAACTACTAGAGAAATAAATAATTTAACTATTTAGAGTGTTATTTGTGCCGATGAAAGGAAGAGGATTTTCGAGAAGTTTGCTTTACTCTGCTAAAGATCGATTGCAGATATTATAGATCGCGAAACGATCTGTAAAGAGCTGCATAGCAGTTACGGGGGTTGGTGAGCGTAAGCAAGCAGGGGGCGGTAGCCCCCTATCCATTAAATTATTGATAATTTAAAAAGGAATATTTCTGTAATAGTTTTATTTTGATATTTTCGTGGTAATGATCCGAATTAAGTTATAGAAAAGTTTGAGAGATAAGAAGTTTCGATATTAAATTATCATCAACTACACTCTGTTCATTTAGAATTAGCGCCTGAGAGGTAATGTATTAGAAGCATATATTATTCTAATTATCGTCGAAAAAATTTTCTTCTGCAATGACAAGTCAGCCTAAGCAGAAGTAGTTAAAATACTGTAGAAACAATCGGTCATTGAAGTTGTCTGATGAGCGTTATTAAGCATTGTTGAGCGTTTTTGATCCTTTTTCAGGCGCCTATTCTAAATAAACAGACTATAAGCAGACAAGTTCCAGGTTGTACTGGATAGTTGAGATGAAACAAGCGAGCTCTGCTCGCTAAGATCGCGAAGCGATCTTCAAAGAACTGCGAAGCAGTTCCGGGGGTTGGTGAGCGATAGCGAGAAGGGGGCAGAGCCCCCTAGTTACATAGAAAATAAATAATCATCGTCATTAAAAAGCTTTTGCCCGTTTATTCCACTCTAGGGTACTTCTATCGAATAAAAAATATATGCTGGTTTTGTCCATTAGTTTAAATCATATTTTCAATGAGTTGGGAGTCTTAACCTTAAGTTTGATTAATCGAAGGGAATGAAACTTAAAACAATTAATTCGGAATTTTTTTATGTGAACTTATTATAATGTACGTCTTTCAGTTTACATATACTGCAAGTTCTCCAAAAAAAACAGCTGTACTTTTGACAATATGTACAAAAGCGTTTCACATGTGCCACGAATGTTTGCTTTGCACAATACGGTCAAACATACGGCCCAAACATATCTTTGAACCTTTTCCTGTAAGCCACTGAATTTAAGTCTGGAGTATAAAATTTATAATTTTATAGAAAGACACAAATAAATTGAAATATTACTTAAAGCAACTGTCGAAACAAAGAAGTACTCTTGCGGTGCTTTATAACGACTAATTCGCTTTACGACTTTTGAAAACTTTTAGAAATCCAATTACAACAAAGATTTCCATTGTGGGTTAGGATTACATATGTTCTTATAACCCTCCCATTTGGATATTTCCAATAATGTATCTTATATGCGCATGACCTTGGGTGTACAATGATAGGGTGGAGTGAAACTAGCCAAAAATGACCAACTTTGGAAATTGAAAACTCCTGAGGTGGGAATAAGTTCCATTTACGATAAAACTTAAAAATTCAAAACTTGAGTGCGATCAATTAATATCTTCAGGTTCCCCATATCCACATTCACGTTAAAGTTTCGAAGTTTCATCAAATTTTACGTAAAAATGGTTATAAATGATTCCCAGACAGTTTTAGCACCATTTTCAAACCACAGTTGATTAAGTTTATATTCTTAAGATGTCAAAGAACATTTTAAGACCTCACATGGACCTGAATTGGCGGGAATTTTCAATTTTTCAAGCCCGAAATAAGGGAGTATGCCATTAAAATAGGCTAGCGACCGAAAAACAAATTTTGGAATATCGGTGCCACTCAAAAGTTGCGTTTTACTCTCCTTATTCGTGGAAAAATAATAACAAAATTCGTAAAAAGTAATTTAGGGGTGTTTTCTTAAAAAGTTCTCAAACAAGGGCGAAACCGGTCCACGGTTGGAGGGGACGCTTGAGAGCTGGAGTTTTCTCACATATTCCTCTGGTAGTGGTGAAGCACTCCCTTTTCATTTTTTATTGGCTTAAAAAACCCCGTGACCTCAGGATGCTGAGAGTGAAGACCGTTTATTTTCCCCCCCGGTTTTTTAGGAATTTTCAAAAGTGTATAGACTTTTAGCCCACCCTGTATTTATTTTCGTAATAAGTTCTGTTCTTCGCAACGCCTGGATCCACAACATCAGCTCTTTCCCCTCCGTCTTCATTACTTGACTTCCGACCTCACGTATATCGATTGGGGAGGATTCATTTCGAGCTATAATTGACGCACCTCTTCTCGGGATGGAGCAATAATTCACGGGGATAAATGTTTCGCCCATTTGCGCAACACGGTGAGTGGAGATTACGGTCACTCTAGCGGCTCCTTCAATCATCGGGGTGGTTTGTTATAGAAACGCCCTTTCTAACCCAAACTGCAGTGATTCTACAAACCCAAAATGTATGGGAGGCGATTAAAAGTCAAGAAGCATACTTTTTAAATATTTTTTTCTAATGGGCATTATCCTTTACCACTGAACTGCCCTGAGAAGTACCTACTTAGCATTACACAGCGGGCACCTGTGGACCGAAGCCACGGAGATGAGGTACTGTAACCCGCGCCACACACACATTCACTCGCACAACCCTTTTTCACAGGGGGGCACATTCATTCATCACACAGAAACTAACATCCATGCCAAATGGGGATTCGAACCCCAGACGTACGGCCATGCCGTACGGAATAATGTAATACATAAACTTTAACTTAATGAAAAAAAATTTAAGATAAATATATATAAAAACACACACACTGAAAAGCAATAGGAACTAAAAAACAAACAAAAAACATCAAAAATTGAAAACAAGGTTACAAAATTTATAGTCGTACATGAGAAAAAAAATTAAATTAAAATTAAATAACTGAAGGCATAATTTTAAATTTGAAAATTGAATAAAAAATGAAAAGCAAATAACATATTTAATAATAGACAGAGTTGGCAAAAGTCTGGTTATTTTAGTTATAGTTGCTTCGTTTTAAATCTGAAAATAACGGTCTATGTCGTCCAAATTTATGATAAAATTAAAATGTTCACGGTAACAAATAAGTAACGGTTAAATTTAAACTAATAAGTAAAATTTAACTCATAGAAACATTCCACTTTACTCATAATGCATAGCTTGGTGCTATGCTTTATCTTACCCATACATCAAATTAGGAAAAATAAAATTCGCCATTCATTTTTTCTCACCGGAGAAAATTAAAACAAACTTTATGTTATTGCCACTTAAGGCGTTACTATCTTCCATTAAATACAAACAAATTCTTTAACAAAGTCGGTTAACATTTTTCAAAACTAAAAGTTCTAAAAATGACACGGTTAGAGAACCATGCTTGGTTGAATAGATTTAAACTGATAAAAACAAACCCCGATAACTAAATTCTTGTGTGAAACTGTTTTAAATCGAGTTGAGGAAAATGTTTTCTTAGCCCACAGTTAAATGTTTTATTTCTTCACTGCTATTCCAACGTTTAAATTGGATTTTGACAAGAATAAAACTTTAATAACAAAGTTTGCTTCTTGTTCGTATTTACTTAAAATTTATTTGTTGCAGTAAATTTGAAAGGCTGGGATTTATAAAGCAGGCTCTTTTCACAAGACAAATTTGTTATGTTTACCACTCAAAAATTGTATCTCTGTTACATTCATTATTGGGAAATTAAAGCCACTTTTTAAAATTTTACCCTGTTGATTTTTAGTTTTGAAACAAATGATAGGGTTTGAGGGCACAAATCTCTCTATATTAAAAAAAAGTAACAGTGACCGTCACCGCCGTCGCGTCACCGCCGCTGATTTTGAAAATTTTATTTTTTAACACTTTGAACTATCACTACGCAAAAACTATTTGAAGGAATATTATGAAATTTTGACCATTGGTAGACAAATGTATGAGAGTCATTTCAGTTTCCAGACCTAATTAATTAGATAATTAGTTCTGGAGTTATTTAATGTCAAAGTCGAAAATTATTTTTTTCGGCTGCGAGTTCGCCCGCAGAAAAATCTATTTACAGCAGAAACATGATTTTTTGCAGACACATACTCTTAGGTATGAAGTTTTGCACCTCGTCACCCTTTTTTCGAATTTCGAATTATTTTTGGAGTAATTAAGTTCTTAAGTTTCGAAATTTTTTACTCTTTTTCGGTTTTTTCGTTTTAATACAAAAACTAATCACAGTAGAAATATGATATTTTAAACACGCATACAATTATTTTTTATAGAAAGATTGGCGTTTAATTTTTTAAAAAATTCGAATTATTTTTAGAATTATTAAGATTCAAAGTCTGGTCGTTCACTAGAAAAACAGCCGATTTTTATGTGAGTCTGATTTCTTTTATTTCCAACGATTCACTAGATACACGTGCATTTCATAAATTTAAAAGATATTAATGGCATGCTTTTTCTCTAAGATAGTTGATGATATCTTGTAGACTTGCTGGTTTTAAAAAACATCTCGATTAAATTTTTGACAAGTTAAAACAAGGATATTTCAGTTGCAGTTTTATTTTGATATTTTTGTAGTTATGGTCCGAATTAAGCTATTGATAAGTTCGAGAGATAAAAGTTTCGATTTTAAATTATCATAAACTAAGCCGACAAGTTCCAGGTTTTACTGGATAAACAAGCGAGCTCTGCTCGCTAAGATCGCGAAGCGATCTTCAACGAACTGCGAAGCAGTTCCGGGGGTTGGTGAGCGATAGCGAGCAGGGGGCAGAGCCCCCTTGTATTAAAAAAAAGCAAAAATGAGGCAATAAATTCTTTAACAAAATGCTAAAATAAAAAATTGGTTAGAAACGGCATTAATTATTTTGGTGGAAAAATTTAATAGAAACTACACAAAGCTGGGTTGGCTGGATTGGACCCAATGGGTTTTTCAAAAAAACCCATGTGAAAAACCCACATTGTAGACCCATTTTGGGTTTTTTCAAGAAAAATCAAGATTTTAGCAGTTCCTTTCAAATTTAATGTGTTTTTTTTCAAAGTTTATGATATTTTTAAATGTTAATAGGTTTTTTCAAAATTTAAACAAGGTTTTAAAAATTAAATGGTGTTTTTTCAATTTTAAGCAGTTCTTTTAAAGTTAAAGTGGTTCTTTCATTATTCAGTGTGGTTTTTCATTATTGAATGTTTTTTTTTTCAGAATTTAAGAAGTTTTAAGTTCAAACTAGATATAAAAAATAGATTACTTTCAATATTGAATGGGTTTTTCAAAGTTTAGGATATTTTTTAAATTTTAGTGGGTTTTTTCAAAATTTAAACCAGGTTTAAGTAAATAAAGGGTGTTTTTACAATTTCAGTGTTTTTTTTCAAAGTATAAAAACTTTGAAAAAACCCACTTAACTGTGGAAAAACTGACATTATTTTGACAGAACACATTTAACATAGAAAGAACTCACTAAAATTTGAAAAAACCCATTTACTTTATAGAAGAAAACCACTTAATTTTGAAAAAACCCACACTTTTTCCAAAAAAACCCCAGTTTTATATCTTCCCGGTAAAAAAACCCGGGTTTTCGCCAACCCTGACACAAAGCTCATGTTAAATATTTCTTTTAAATCTTCTTTTTTATTTTTAATAACTTCAAGTATTTATATATTCTTAAAGTACTTAGTAAACCGTTCAGATTTTTAATTTACATTTTAAGTAACAGCACATATAAAAACTAGGACCAATTTTTGCTAGCAAACACAAATCTCAATTGGTATCAACAAATATTTAGAAAAAAATTTGCAATCCAAGAACAACAACAAATCCCCCCCCTGATAATAAGTTTGTTTTTATATTTATTTATATTCTTCACACACATATTTAGTACACCGTTAAGATTTTTCATTCTCGTTTTTGCGAAAACGGTCATAAATATTATTTTAGGATTCTTAGTTTTTTTCGCATTTTGGTAGAAAAAAACCCTAAGAATCCTAAAATACTATTCAAGACCGTTTTCTCAAAAATGAGATTGAAAAAGGGAAATCCCTGTTTCATACATTTCTAAGATTTTTTACCAAGAATTGTGTGCGAAAAAAAGATAAGATGTGACGCCAGTTCTAGTCAAATTATCTCTAAAGTTCTAAAGTTAGTGTCATCAAATCAAATAATAGTTTCATCATGAATAGTGACCATCCCGAGTGATATTTTGCAGTAGATTATGTGTTACCTTTACAACTTCGTGGTTATTGAATTGTACTGCTCCTCATACACAGAATAATCCAAATGGGGACAGAAGCAATGTTGATTTATGACTTCTCATGCTCCCATATCTATCACCCATATCCCAGATGATTCATAACAGAGAGAATATGTCACAATTGACACAAGCAATGGCATGACTCGAATTGTTACTGTTAAGTTTCGTTTAATATTAGTAAAGCGCACTTTAATAAACAATGTATATGAGCCGAATATACGTATAATGCACAGTAGTTTGATTTTAAAGGTAACAACTTTAATATTGACAGACATGTGTGTGCATAAGATACATCTGCATAAATAAAGGAATGATTCACGTCCGAGATTCGTGTAAATTTGAAAATTCCATGCTATATACAGGGTGTTTCAAAATTGCGTTGCCCGGCTTTTATTCGGAACCAGCGCCTCCTAGGGTCATGGAAGTAAGGTCTACCCCCAGGTAAGTGAGCCTGGAGAATCCATTGAGATGACTTACAGCGCCCCTTGCGGCGAAATTAAAAAGTTAAAAAAATTAATTTAAAAACTTAAGGAGATAGAGCAAAAACCTCAGTGAGAGTATTGTTGCCAACGTCAAGAAGAACTCCTTGAAAAAAATTTGATCAAAATATCTTGAATATTCGCGGAGATATTAGCATGTGAAAATAGCACTTTTTCAGGGGTCAAAAAGTAAAAAGTTCGCATATTTGAAAATTTTTCAGTGTTATTGTGTAGTTAAGTGTTTTTTTAGTTGAAAGAACAAAAAATTTAATCAAAAAATCAAAAAAATTTGCAAATATGTGAACTTTTTACTTTTTGAACCCTGAAAAAGTGCTATTTATACATGCTAATATCTCCGCGAATATTCAAGATATTTTGATCAAACTTTTTTCAAGGAGTTCTTCTTGACGTTGGCAACAATACTCTCATTGAGGTTTTTGCTCTATCTCCTTTAGTTTTTAAATTAATTTTTTTAACTTTTTAATTTCACCGCTAGGGGCGCTGTAAGTCATCTCAATGGATTTTCCAGGGTCACTTACCTAGGGGTAGACCTTACTTCCATGACCCTAGGAAGCGCTGGTTTCGAATAAAAGCCGTGCAACGCAATTTTGAAACACCCTGTATACAGGTTAATAAATTCTCTCTATAGATACTTTTTTTAACCTTAATGAATTGAGATGTGTTAGGCCAGATATTATTAGGAATTTCTCATTCAGCAAACCGTTCACTCCTTTCAACAACGTCATACCTCAAAAATAAACGATTTTTAGTTATACCGTTTTTAGAAAGCCCTGAAAAAGGAGTATAGAGCCTTTCAGCCATATCTTTAGGCTGTATAGTAAGCATTTAATATGTTTTTTAATATTTTTAATATATTTCAATCTAATTTTAGACTTTCAAATCCCTTTCCTGAAAAATAAGGGCTTTTTTTTAGATATGTCGTTTCTGAAAGGAGTGAGAGAAATGACAGTTGAAATCACTAAAAATTTCTTTTAACATTTTATTACTTTAAAATCAAATTAGTTTCGATATTTTTAATGAAATAAATTTAAGAATTGAAATTGAAACATAATGGCACTTGCTCCTTTAGCAAAATTAGTTTTTTTCATTCAATTTTAAGAATTTGAAATACTTTTGGTTAATAAAATTGTGGAGAAAATCTAGAACTGAATAATAAGCATTAGGTATACTGAGTAACTGCATTTGGTTTGGTTCAATATTAAATTTAAAAGATTACTTGAGTAGCTACGGTTTTTTTTTCAGTATGATGAGTGACAATAGTTATAGTAGACGCGATGATTATTTTTTAGGAGAACATTTTAATTAAATTACAGATAAGTAGGAGTTAATTAATACTAATAATTTTACAGTAAACAAAGAGTTATTCATGCAAGTGACCTTTGGTTTGATGAGTGACATGTAACATATTTGGAAAGTTAGTGGAAATTTCGTCTGGTATGGTTTTAAAGGTCTAGTCTTAAGTATATTGTTTTTCTTCTACTTAAAATTACGTTAAGTATTGCTTCAATCAGATTGAATTTTGAATCGTCAGCGAAAATGCAAAGTCATACTTTTGACTTTGCATTCTTTTTCAATGGCACGACAGCCCCGGGTGGGCCCGGCCTTCTCAAGAATTTTCTTCCAGGCCTCTCTCTTTTTGGTCTTCCAATTGATCACCCTCAGAGAGGTGAGATCACTTTCCAGGCAGTCAATCCATCTGGCGTTTGGTCGGCCTCTTTTTCCAATTGGCTTGGCCAGGAATATTTTCTGTGTTGATCGGTTCATTCTGATAATATGACCAGCCCATTTTATTCATTGGATCCAAATGTACTTTACGATGTCTGGTTCCTTGAAGGCATGGTATAAATATATCTAAAGCGTCTGTGCCAGATATTGTCAATTTGTATTCCTCCGAAGATTGCTCATAGTATCCGCCGCTCAAAAATGCCAAAAACGTTTTCATCTTTTTGTCTCATTGTCCAGGTTTCTAATGAATAAGTAAGTATAGGTCTGATCAAACATTTATAAATCAATAGTTTGGTTTTTCTTTTGATTAAATTTGATTTTAAGTATTTTTTAACTCCGTAGAAACATTGATTGGCAGCATTGATTCTCCTCTGTATTTCAGATGCAATATTGTTATCAATATTAACCTCAGACCCTAGGTATGTAAAGCTATTAACTTTTTCAAATTTGTATGCACCAATTTCCAGGTAGGTAGCAGAATCTGTTGTCTTCGCACAATGCATTTATTTTGTTTTTTTCCTGGTTGATGGAAAGGTGCATTTTACTAGCCTCCTTTTCCAGGGCCTGTTTCAGATCAGCAGGTGTTCTTTCAATAATATCTATGTCGTCAGCAAACGTTTGACTTTGCATTATAGATCAAATATATGTAGATCGAATTTCATCGACATTTGAACACTTTGGCTAAACCACAGTCGCTATGGCAAGATGTCATAGTTTGATTGATGTCAACGACCGAGGAAAACAGTTCCTCAAATAGGTTCCACATTAGGTTCAATTAGTTTTGTAGAGTAAGTGCAGCGAGCTGGGGTTTATTAAGGATTGCGTAGCGATACGAAAGGTCCTGTGTTAAGCAGTTTACGGTTCAGGTTGCTTTACCTGACGTTAAGCAGTTTACGTTACGCAGTTTTACGTTAAACAGTTTACGGTTCAGTTACGGTTTCAGTTAAAGGTTGGTGAGCGATAGCTCACTAGTGTTAGAAAACAATAAGTAACTGAAATGTTTTCTAACGAAGAAAACATCACAACACGTAAAAGCAGCTTATCTGTTTTGAATTGAAATCATCCATCATGGACTCAGACGCCATCCAGCGGTATTCCTCTGACGTATCTCCAGCGCGAGACAGTGCAGTCTCTCTCCCAGGTGACGTCACATCCATTCATGCTACGAGCGCGTGAACCTTCATGTCACCTCATTAGTATTCATTCATTCATTCATCGGGTTTTTGTGTCACTGAGATAAAAAAAACCTTATGATTTACTTTAAGATTATCGAAACTGTTAGAGAAGGGGGCGTAGCTCAGATGGTAGAGCGCTCGCTTAGCATGCGAGAGGTACCGGGATCGATACCCGGCGCCTCCAAAAATATTTTTTGTATTGTAGAATAATTATTTGATGACCAGGAAAATGGGAAATACAACGATTTTTCAAATTTAATTTATTTCAATAGAGCTTCTTTAAAAAATATATTTTTCCGAAATCTGATCATTAAGGTAAATGTGGGTATAGAGTGGACACTGTACCAACAGTGGCCACCTAGCTGATTAATTTTAAATAGAACGAGTTAGAGGCATCAAACAGCGTCAAAATTCATGGGCATATAGTAGATTGTGCTATCAGGAAAACTGGTAAATTTCCACCGATACCACAGATCATCATGGGAAGGATATTTTAATAGTTTAAAAATAGCAACATCGGCCGAGTGCCTGAAACCGCTCTATTTATTACCGCTTGATTGACTTTAAAATTTATACCAAGATAAAGAAGAGTGTGTAAAATAATACCGAATAAAATTTATTTGAAAATGTCAACTTTACGAGGATTCATGGGGGTGGCCACTTTACCAACACATAATCTTGGATTTTCTAATAATGGCCACCGTAATGGCTTCTAATAGAAACTTAAATACTATTTAATTTGAATCAGTTTTTCTTCATAAACTGTTGATTGTGCTTTAAAATGAGTGTTGTATGAATTTGGTTTCATTATGGCTTCGGGAATCAAGGTTTCTAAAACATTGAACTACTTGCTAAATTCCTCTAAAACAGCAACAGCGTAGGCTTTGGGCTGGAAACTATCAAGTCTGTTATTCTAAATAAATAAAGCTAATTTGATTTTATCTAAAATATATTTCGTTGGGAAGGAAGATTTAATTAGAACTAAAAACGACTATACATACTCAATTTCATGCATAAACCCCCTCATATAGGCAGAAAAAAAGAGGTGTCCACTTTAGATACAAGAGGTGTCCACCATAGAAACAACAGCTACATCTATGGGGCCACTATAGATGCAATTTGGAGAACTTTTTAAAAATTATTTAAAAATACTTTACCCAATCTAATTATAATTTTTAATGGTAAAATGGAAAGAAGAAGATCTAATTAACCTAAAAATAGGATGACAACCGTTTCCAAGCAAATAGGTTAGTAATATTTGATAATTTAATCAAAATTTTCCTTAAAGTGTCCATTATACCCACATTTACCTGAGTTAATTTTCTAAAATTTAAAAACTACAATACGCAGAAATGTTCTTGGTTTGGTGCATGACGTCACTATTGTCTTCGGCACGACACAGTTGAACGAAAACGTGTTCGTTTGGTATTGGAAGATAACTCTATGTTAAAGTGTACGTAGAGCTTTTGAATGTTTGCTATTTATTAATATAAGATGTGTTTTCAGTAGTTCCAAAGAAATGTGAATCATACAGTGTTTAAAAAAAGTTAAATAGGAAAGCATCCTTGTAAGACCTACTTACGAATACTATCTACCATATATAAGTTGATTTAAGATCAATATGTTGACCAATTTTTTTTCAATTTCAAGAAGTACTTATTTTTTAGTTTAAAGAATGTGACACAGAATATTTTCTACCTTAGTCCTTTCTTAAACCCGTCTTAGCACTTTTGAACTGCGGGTTTATATTCAGAAATGTCACTGCATATAAGACGTATAGGTAAGACGGTATAGAAGATTCAAGACCTACACCTATTTTCTTTACCCTCAGGGTTAAACAAATACATCTTAAAATAGTCTTAGGAAAGATGCCGAATTCAACTGAATATGCCAAATAAATTCAGAAATTGTTTTTATGCATTCTCTTTAAAATAAAACAGTAAGGGTAAAAATTGGAAATAAGTGGAAAATTCTCGTAAATGTTTTCCATGAAAAGTAATTTTTTCTGCAGAAAATGTAATGGATCTCTATACCATGCCACACATAAATGAAAATGTATGTTTTTCAGTGTATGGAATGGGGAATACAACGATTTTTCAAATTTAGTTTTTTTCAATAGAGCTTCTTTAAAAAATATTTTTTAAATATTTTTTCGAAATCTGATAATAAGTTAATTTTTAAAAATTGTAAACTACAATGCGCAGAAGGGTTTTTGGTTTGGTGCTTGACGTTACTTACAATCAGTGGCGGCTCGTCCATAGGGGCTGCAGCACCCCCAACCAAAATTTCCCGAAATTCCAATTTTTATTTGCTTTACAATATTTAAAAAAATTATCTATATCCCCCCTTTATTCTTTGCCATTTATAATCTTTTTTCAATTTATAATTATTTGCTATGCCGTCTCGCCAACAGATTTCTTTCCGGGTCGATCAACACACGCAAATATACAAAACGTGGTATGATGAAACATTGGATCTATCATATCGAATCAAAATATCAAGAATTTAACATACGAATCTGTTAGGAGAAAAGGGGCTGCTGTTTCAGCAGCCCCTTTTTTCTCTTGAGAGAGCTGTGAAAAAGAGAGTTAAGAAGAAAAATACAGGGTGTATCTGAAATGGTGCAACAAACTTTCAGGGATGATAGTACTCATCAAGACGAACAAAAATCGGTATAGAAAGGGGGGTCCCAGACCAAATCCCAGGGAGTTAAAAATGGAGCGACACCCCAAAAAAATCATTGAAAAATTCAATTTGTAGAAGAACTACTATTGGTAAAAACTTAATTATGGTCTCAAAAATTGTGGTTTAATATGATCTTTAAAATTACCTCAAAAGTCTTCACTTTAAAATTTGTTTTATTATGAAAAAAGTTAAAAAACACAAAAAATGTGAAAACTATGCCAAAACCTTATTTTGTATTTTGAAATCCTTTCTTTTGATTTGATAATCTGAAAGATCATAGTTGAAAACCCTTAAGTCCAAAGTTTCAAGTAAATACAATCAATATCAAACACTTGAGATCCTGTTAAAGATTGTTTTTTGCGTGCGCTAACAGCTGTTCTGGAAACAGCTCTAAAAAACTGTTTGAGCACCCAAAAAAACAAACTTTAAAAGTATCTCAAGCGTTTAATATTGATTGTATTTACGTGAAACTTTGGACTTAAGGGTTTTCAACTATGATCTTTCAGATTATCAAATCAAAAGAAAGGATTTCGAAATACAAAATAAGGTTTTGGGAAATTTTTTACATTTTTTTGTTTTTTACCTTTTTTCATAATAAAACAAATTATAAAGTGAATACTTTTGAGGTAATTTTAAAGATCATATTAAACCACAATTTTTGAGACCATAATTAAGTTTTTACCAATAGTAGTTCTTCTACAAATTGAATTTTTCAATGATTTTTTGGGGTGTCGCTCCATTTTTAACTCCCTGGGATTTGATCTGGGACCCCCTTTCTATACCGATTCTTGTTCGTCTTGATGAGTACTATCATCCCTGAAAGTTTGTTGCACCATTTCAGATACACCCTGTATATGATTTCTACTACTAATAAATCACATTGGCTTTTTAGCTTTTCTCACTCCAACACTGTTTTAACTTGTTATGCATAGCTTCTTTTCTTCTTTTCAACTGAGAGAAAAAAATATTTTCAGATGTTTTGCGAGATAAGAGTATAAGGTACCATTTTGTAGGTGTATGTTCAACCGCAATAAACCGAAAATAATTAGAAAAATTACATACATATTGAGGAAAATTTAATAATATTGATGCGTAATCACTCATAAAATTAATAAAAAAGCATCAGGTATTTCAAAAAATAATATTACGTACCGTATAGACGTTATACAAGATCAAGCGCAATGTGTCAAATAGTAAAATTATGATGACAACCAAACTAAACAAAGCGCGCGAATTCTACCCCCATAATAAAGGAAAGGCGAACGAAAATGTATGAGGTGTGCGAAAAAGTACAGTTGCGACCGACGGAGGGACTTTCAAAGAAATACGAAAAAATAGTATGCATAATTTTCTCGTTTTCGCGCAAGCTAAGAAAAAACTAAAGTATAAAATGAATTTGTATGAGTGCACTATATCAAATAGCATTTTCTAATCAAAAGAAGAAAAATAATTCTTGAATCAAATTAAAATTTTCTGACACTGGATAATGCTTTCCCTTTAGGAGTAGTACTGAGAGATTTATTTAATTACAGATTATATCACATGCACTAGTTTTCAGTGTAAAGTAGTATTTTCAAACATTAATTTGCTTCAGAATTTTAAGGGAACACATTTCTGTACAGAAACAGTTTTCAAACATTCAGAACAGAATAAAGTATGTATCCAACCCAACAGCACAAATTAAAGAGTTGTTTTTTTAGGAAAAAAGTGTTTTAAATTTCTTTTATATTGTGTGAGAAATTAAGTTCATTACAGAACATGTTCTAGAATCTAGACCACACCCGTTATGTTAGGTACATCCATCAGCCACATAGGTTTGTTCGTTATTCCTCAAGGAACAAAATGTGCTTCTCTCCTTCTCATAAATATCGTCTAAGTCACTCAGTGTAAGAAACAAAGTGAATGACAAAAAGTATTGAGTTTGTCACCTACATCCGATAAACGAGAAAGACGAGACACGTTCAAGAGTTTCTCTTTCAACCCAAAAAGCGATTGCACAAAAGAGGCTCATCACGAACAAAAACGAATTTCAACAAATAAACTCCTCCCCCTGAGACAAAAGAGGGACACAATGGGGACACTGTCCCCACATGAACACCCCCCTCTTTTGTTCGACCTGCGGCGAGAGAAGCAATGGCGGCCAGCAGGTACGAACCCGGAAATCTCCGGCGCGCGCGACCCAGGTAAGTCAATATTTTCGGCAGCCCCCGAGAAACAACCACCTCACCTGGAATCTCGCCGGCTCTCGCGCAGCCACGGGGAAGCGCGAGATAGAGCGGCGGCGGCGCGCGAAATTATTCGGGAGAGATCCTTTCCCTGTGTGTGGGGGTTTCTCATCAAAGAAAAATCCACTACCACAAATAAGGAAAAAAAACGTTTGGATTATCAAGCGAATAAGGCGATCCCGCAGTCCGGCATTTTTTTTCTCTCATCTGTCCGGGAGTTAGAAGGGAGCGAGCGATCGAGGGAGGAGAGACCTTGAAAGTGTGCAACAGTTCTCTGTTCTGCGCCGCGGCGGCGATGTCTTTTGGCGCATCCGGCCGCCTCCGTCCGGCCACAGTCGATGCTGGATGATCAGGGACTACACACGTTGTCCTGGACCGGATTTTTTTGTTTGTTTGTTCTTCTCCACTTCCTCCTCTCGTCTGCTCCACCCCCGGAAGGAAGAAAGAACGGTCCCGGAGAAAATGTGCCAAACGGAGCCCGGATCCTGACCCGACAGCTGGACCCTGTCCGGCTTTTTTTCCAACTCCTCCTCCTCCCCGCGTAAGTACCAACACCTGTCGATACTGTGAGAAAGAATCTATCGAATCTGTCTCTGGAATTACGACAGCGTACATCTCTACATCTGTAGGCGACACTAGTGAATGTGTGTGTGTGTCAAATATGAATTTTCAAGTAGGGTATTTACTATAGGCAAATTTTTAAAAAATAAATATAGCGAAAAATACGAACCAAAAATAACTAATTTAATTCGGAAATGCTTTAAGAAAATAACGTTATTTAGGGTTACGAAGTGAGACTATTTTTTCGAGATAACTTTCCCGTATGGTGCTTGGTTTGAAAATTTATATCGAGGTTATAGAGTCATATAAGTTAGTTTTACAACAAAAAATAAGGTGCTGACGAAGAGATATATAGGATGTTGCTTTAAATCGGATTAATTAATGTTGAATATATAAGTGAGCAAAAATATATTTATAGTTTGTGAAAAATTTAATGCAAAAACGTGGATGAAGTGTCCAATGTATTTATTTCCGAAAAATCTGTTTCTCGTAGCAACGATTTTTATTTAAAACTGCTCTTTATACAATCGGAATAGCTACTTGTTTGCACTCATTTTAGTCTATCGCTTGCACCTTTTCTTAAGAAAAGCATGAAACATATCGAAAAGAAAAATCTATTAGAGTAATTCAATTTAAAGATATATGTGTATATACAAAGAGAAAAAATGCATTTAATGTCTTAGGATTAGTAAAGATCGTTATTCTCTTATGAAAAGGCCAAATGCATTTTATATCGATAGAATTTCTGTAAACTCGACACAAAATCTCGTGTCAACTGTGTACATAAATCTCTAACAATTTCTTCTCGAAGGATACTCGAAAGGATACAATCGAAAACAAAATTGAAAAAACAATCAGAAAGGATATTTATCACTAGATGGGAGAAGTTTGATTCAGAAGAGGATTTTAAGTATCTAACTAAATTCAAAAGAGAAAATGTTATTCCATAGTTCAACTCTAGAAGCTTTCACCGTCGGTGTTATTATAATGAGAACACAAACTTCAACATTTACTTCGGTTTTGATCGATTAGAAAACATCATAGACTGCATAAATCTAAATACAAATGTATCATCCCTCACTGCCACTTGCACGTTCCTTATCATATATAACATTCCCGAGTTAGTTCTAAAAAAAACAACCGAGCTTACTATGCCCAGCATCGCACTTAGTTTATTCAACAGGTGATACTGAGAATACCTGAAATTATTGTGGGTCGTTGCGACTTTTAGGGGGGAAGGCATTGACTGGACCCCAGTGGTTCACCAGCCCCCCTTTGGTTCCTTTCCCTCAATTTTATGGGGAAAAAATCTTTTGAACCGGAAATAAGGTGTGTTTTAAAAGCTGGTTTTTCTGCAGAAATATTCATTTGAGCTCGTGAGCGTGCAAGTACCAACAAATAGGTTTTCTGCTGTAATCAGAAACCCCCTAATCGCTCCCTCAGCTTTGGACAGTTTCAAGTGACGGATAAAACTTGATTTTAAAATTGGTTCGTTATGAGACTCGGTAGGATTTCGAATTCCAATTACCTAACCGGATTCAAATCTGAAAAACGAATTCACGAACAATTCGTTTTCACGAGAAAACCGTTCGATTATTGTGAACAGTTGGGAGAGAGGTGAAATTAAAGAAGATAATTGCGTTCTGTTATTGCCAAAGGGGAAAACAGTATTCCCTCTGTGACTGAACAATTTTAGTGCTTAAAAACTCGAACTTCACAACCTTGTGTGTGTAAGGGAGTAGAGGAGGAATAGTAGGAAAAACATAACACATGTATCTAGCTATACGTACTATATATATAGCTATATTTGGCTAGCTGTATCTTCTGAACCGAGGTTTCACAAACCAAACACCAACCTGTGTTAAAGAAAGGGGGTCGATGTCCCTCTTCAAATCGAACTGAGTGAGGGGATGGCCGAGTTTTTCGAAGTAGCGACGGCTGCAGCGACCCCCGTGGACGTGGAGGATGATGACTCCGTGTGCAGCCACAGCGCTTACAGCTGCAGCTCGAGCGGTTCCTCCCGCACCTGCAGCTCCTCGTCAGGGGGAGGATCCAGCAGCAGTAGCAGCAGCTGCAGCTGCAGCGGGGGCAGCGACAGCTCGGAGTTCGACCCCAGGGCCCATTTGCCCTACCCGGCCTACGTCCCAGTGTCGTGGTACTGCCTGGAGCAGACCACCAGACCCAGGAACTGGTGCCTGTGGCTCATCTCAAACCCATATCCTTTTCATGAGTTTTAATCATTAATATACCTTCATATACATTAGCGATTTCAGGTTCAGCTGCAGCGAGACTTCAGTGGAGGTAAGGTTTTTGTTTTTAGTTAGATGTTGTTTATGGCTGGAGTTTGACAACGGCCAGAGCAGCTTACTTCAGGGAGTATGGGGAGATGAGAGAACAATAGAGGATCTTCCTCACCATCGTTCAAGGAGGGAGGTTTCTATTGTTCGTAATTGACCGTCAAAGGAGTGTTATCTCTTCACTAAAGGACTATAAAAGTTAAAGGACTCTAAAAGTAAAGGACTATAAAAGTTTAGCCTCACCCTATGGCTGCAGCTAGAGATCGTTTTCCTGTTGATTGTCAAAACGTAAGATTTATGGAGCAGGGGAACATCTTTGGTCCGCTAATTGACCTAAGCTAACCACACAAAAGGACCAGGCTCCTTCGGGCATTCGGGGGGAGATTCGGGGCATTGATAATATCACCTTCCTTTTGTGTGGTTAGCTGAGGTCTATTAGCGGGCCTCCTGCTAAATCTTATGTTTTGACAATCAACGAGGAGACGATCTCTAGCTGCAGCCCCTATGCGAGAGTCTAGAGTTTTAGTCAACAACACTGCTTCGGGTATTGATAATCTCCCCATCTCTTTGTATGGTTAGGGTGTTTTGCCTATCATCCCCTTCCAGAGGAGGGGAACTCTTTTGTTCGCTAATTGACCTCACCTAACCACACAAAGAGATCAGGGATAATCTTATCTCCCCTCCACTGCCCGAAGGATGTGTACATCCTTCGAGGATCAAGCCCATCGTAATACTCTAGCTAGCAGGGTTGGCTGGATTGGACCCAATTGGGTTGGACCCAATGGGTTTTTTCAAAAAAACCCATGTGAAAAAACCCACATTTTGGACCCATTTTTGGGTTTTTTCAAGAAAAATCAAGATTTTGGCAGTTCTTTCAAAATTTAAACTAGGTTTTAAAAATTAAATGGTGTTTTTTCAATTTCAGGGAGTTTTTTTAAAAGTTAAATAGGTTCTTTCAATATTCAGTGGGTTTTTTCATTATTGAATGGTTTTTTTTTCAAAATTTAGGACGTTTAAAGTTCAAACTAGATATAAAATATAAAGAAGATTTTTTAAAGTTTCAGTGGGTTTTTTCAAAGTTGAATAGATTTGAGATAGATTTTTGAATAGATAGGAGAAAACCACTAATTTTGAAAAAACCCACACTTCTTTCGAAAAAACCCAGTTTTAAATGGGTTTTTTCAGGGTTTTATTGAAAAAACCCGAAAAAACCCAACCCACTTGGGTTTTTTCAAAAAAACCCGGGTTTTTGCAAACCCTGCTAGCTAGACTGTTCCTTTGGGATGTGCTAAACTTTTATCGTCCTCAATTTTATGGCCTCGATCTATTAGTGTGGCGTGGGAGCTTCCCCTCACACCCCCTTAAAAGGAGGGGAACTCTTTAATTCACTTATTGACAGAGAGCTTCGGGACCATGAACTGGCCGTTGTTAGCACCAGCCTATCTAAGTGAAGAGTGAAAGAAAATGCTGTCGAATGTCAGTTTAAACTGCAAAAAAAATTATCAAGGTATTAAAGGTATGCGACTTTTTACAACTTTAAAGAACTTTTTCTGCAAAAGTATTTAGGGACATAACCTGCTAAAATTCCCTAAGTTGGGAAAAAATAAGACCAGTCTGCAGGGAGACGGTATGCAGTTAAACAGAAGGAATATCTTCTATGGATAAGTTCCTTGCAAAAAGATCGTATGTTACAAAAAGACTTAAGTCAACAGAGAAATGCCGTGTAACGGGAAGCTCTGGAAAGTTTTGCTGCCAAACCTTTTCTATTTCTTGACGATTATTTTTGCAGTGTAGTTCATTGGCTTACAGGAGAAATGCACTAAGTCAATTTTGGCGAATTTTTTTAAAAAAAAGGTGAATCTGCGTCAACGAGATAGCCTTGGCGCACTCCAAAAGTTTCGTCAAGTTGAAAAGCAGTTGGTTGGGCTTGACAAAAAAGTGATCTAGTATCAACAAATTCGGCGTATCCTCTTACAGAGTACTTGAGCCAAAAGTGACTAAGTGCTTTTCACCTAATCACCAAAGATTATGTTTTCACGAGAAAATGTTTAAATATCTTTTTTTTTTCAAAAATTATTGTTTTTTTTATTTATACAGAGGATTTATCAAAAAGGATCGATTGATCCATGTAGGTAGGTTTGATGGTCAAAGTTCAATTTTTTTTAAAAATGAAGTCTATAGTTTTCAAGATAGAAAATGCTACAAGTAATATTTTGTTGTTAACTATAACACAAAATTTGAGGAGTAGTATTATTATAATGTTTTTATGGTATTGAAAGTAGGTATACATAGTTCATTAAAAAACATATCTAGTAGGGGTTTTTAAACTTCAAGCATTTACTTCAGAATTTATATACTCATAAGTCCAGGACTTGAGATTACTTAGTAAAGATGTTAAGAAAGAAATGTGTGCTTTACTCTAAAAAAATGAAGCATTATATGATGTGTATGGTGTATAAATAGTTACATTTCGCATAAAGAAAATATTTGAAAACTCGTGTTTTTTAAGCTTTATTTACAACTTCTTTATCAAATTAATTTCGATTGATCATATAAGGATAATAGTGGATTATAAATTAGTTTTTACTTTTGAATATAAAATATTGTTCATTTTAATTTTATAGAACTAAAACTCAATACTATGTAAAATATCATAATAAAAAAATTAAATAATTTCGGCTATAAATCATTATCGTATAAGTTATTTTTAAGTATGTTTAAGTTTTGGACGGCTTAAAACTGATATTAAGATATTTTTTACAAAATAAAATTCTAATTTCGTCAATTATTTCACATGATAGATAACATAATTTTTAGCTTACTAAATATTTTTCCATATGCGTGTTCCCAATTATGATATATCCAAGATTTAAAATAAATACATTTTCACGGATGAAACGTTACTTTGTGATATTTTTACTTAAGAAAAGAAATAATGCAATATTTGTGATAATATATCTGCTCATCTCTCCTATGAATTCCTTTGGTTTCTCTAAGAATACAAAAAGGAATCATACAAACAAAATGGTTTCTTTGTTTAACAATACGCCTTTTGGATTTTTCCAAAAGTAAGGACTAAAAACCAATTCTTTTCTTCGAAAATTGAAAAACGGAACGGAGTTAATTAAAAGGAACACGGCTTTCTCATTAAATAATCTTAAGATTTTTTTCTTTTATTAAAGAAGCATGTTCGTATGCCTCGTGTGTAAATCTAACAGAGAATATTTTTTATTGCATAGTATAGGGCTCAAAGAAGAAAGTTATGACTGGGAATTTAGTTAAACCAGAACGAGTTTTGTGTATGTTTGTTATAGAACATAAAATTAATTAACTCTGTAAACAAGGTTTTCTACTATTTTGCTCTTAAAATACCTTTTAATTAGAATAATGAATATAAGAAACAAATTTACCCCTATTTAAGGATCGCACATTAAAAAGTCATTTGAAAAATTATTGAAGAAAATATACTTTAATGTAATTGTAAAAAGAATAACTCATACGAAATTTAAGTATTTTGTTCGATTATCCTTGTTGAATTTAAGAGTATCTGAATATATAACATTTATATAAAAAAGACAAAAGTTTCTGTGAACTAAAAATAGTATACGATTTTATCATTTCATTATTTAGTTTGAAACTTTTTTGTGAAATGGAATTTTAAACAAACCTGTTATTTTAATTAACGGTTTAAATATATATTTCCTTGCATTTACTTCACAGGAAGAAAATTTTAGTTTATACAGGGTGTCCCATAAATAATGGGTCACCCTTCTAGGGGGGATAGTAGACACCTAGACGAGTCAGTCAGAATCACATAGGATTTGAGGGTCCCAGACCAAATCCCAGGGAGTTAAAAATGGAGCGACTCCCCAATAAAATTATTGAAAAATTCATTTTGTAGAAGAACTACTATTGGTAAAAATTTAATTATGGTCTCAAAAATTGTATTTTAATATATTTAAAATTATCTCAAAAGTCTTCACTTTAAAATTTGTTTATTATGAAAAAATTTAAAAAATCAATCACAAAAAAATTTGAAAATTCTGCCAAAACCCCATTTTGTATTTCGAAATCATTTCTTTTGATTTTATAATCTGAAAGATCATAGTTTTAAACCCTTAAGTCCAAAGTTTCATCTAAAAACTATCAATATATGTAAACCGCTTGAGATCCTGTTAAAGTTCGTTTTTTGCGTACGCGAAGTTGTTTCCTATAGCCGTTTCCAAAACGGCAGTTTGCGGACCCAACCAACCAACTTAAACCATGCTTTAACAGGATCTCAACCATTTAATATTGATGGTTTTTACGTGATACTTTGGACTTAAGGGTTTTCGACTATGATCTTTCAGATTATTAAGTAAAAAAAGGATTTCGAAATACAAAATGGGGTTTTGGCAAAATTTTCGCATTTTTTTGTGATTTTTAAATTTTTTCTGTAGTAAAAAAAATTAAACTGAAAACTTTAAAAATAATTTTAAAGATCATATTAAACCACAATTTTTGAGACCATAGTTAAATTTTTATTAAAGTAGTTCTTCTAAAAATTGAATTTTTCAATAATTTTTTTGGGGTGTCGCTCCATTTTTAATTCCCTGGGATTTGATCTGGGACCCCGAAATCCTATGTGATTCTGACTGGTCTAGGTGTCTACTATCCCTCCTAGAAGTGTGACCCATTATTTATGGGACACCCTGTATAGTATAAGTATGCAAAAATAAAAGAAACTGGAATCTATAATGATTGAAGTTATGATTCACACGTAAAATAAATTAGTAAATTCAGATAAATGTCAAAGAATATTGAAAGGATTAAAGAGAATAGATCCTAATTAAAATTTTTAATAATTTATAGAGAATAATCTAATTTTTGATAAGTTCTAATAAGTTATAATTCATTGAATTTTTCGAAGTTTAAAAGGAATACGCTTTTATGACTACAGTAATGGTTACTGTATAAACCAAACTTACTACTTGTTTAAGGTATCGATTGATACATTTTCAATTGCGTTTATAATTACACATGCATTACATTTTTGTTGATCATAAAAATACAGCAAAATCACGTTATAACAAACTTCACGGGACCGTAAAATTTCTTCGTAGTAACGGTATATTGATAATTCAAATAAAAACGGTTGAGGACTTTCGTAATACCGGGATTTTTCGTTGTATCGGTGTTCGTTGTAACGAGTTATCAATGCATAAATATGAAGTTATTTTCAAAAGAATAAAAATAAATCAAATACAGTTATTTTAATTCAGTAATTATTTTAAAATTCCAAGATGAATAATAATATGGTCCTTTATTGAACTCTTATTGAAAACGTGAAGGTAGATTAATAAAAAAAGAAAGTTCACGCGTTAGATTTTATTAAGTATTGCAAAAATTTTTTTAAGAACTGTTTTAGTTTTTAAAATCAAACCAACGCCGACACTACTTCCCGCCATACCCATCCATACATCGATTAAAACATCGAAAAGAAAAAAAAGCAAATTTCCCAGACAGACTTTTTAACTTCAAAACATGCAGATAGTTCATTGTTAAATTGCAGACCATAAAATAAAAAAACATCACCAAACTTTTTACTTTTTTTTTGAGATCACGTGGCAAACATTTTTAGAAAATTACGGCAGTTTCTGGATTATAAAATCCCTTCAGGTTTTTTTTGCGTTGTTCGGCTGGAAAAGTCGTAAAAAGCGATGTTGGGGAGTTCATCTTGACGATTCAATTTTTACCAACAACGAATGCGGGTATCAAGTAAATTGCACCCAGCTCACGTTTTGTAATTGCTCGGGGACTTAACTGCAACCGTGTGCTGCCACTAAGTGGTCGAGATGGGGTTCGTTTGCATTATACATATGAGGTTGGTTTTTAAGGTATGTTGATCGTGTATTGCCCTTTTCTTGGTATAAAATATCTCTATAGAGAATGGGTGTTAAAGAATTTTGTTGCTGACAAAATATCGGAAATGTTCTTTTTTCCCCTAAATATCGCCCATCTCTTTTGAATGCCAAATACTCAAATATCGACCAATTTTTCTGATTTTTTAATGATAAGCTGAACCGTTATTGATCTAACTGAACATTTATTCTATTAATAGTTTACTAACTATTACTTTACTATTATTTTTATTAACTTACTGATTGATTCTATTAGTTAAATTACTAAGCTGCTTTTCTACTTTTTGGAGTCCTCATGGTGATGGTATTTAGCGGGAACGTTAACGGAATTGAACCTTTACCCCTTATTCTTTACCCCAAATTGCGGTATTTCCCTACCTAATACTCTTCAGGATACGTCACTGAGTATTGATTCATCAAAAATATAAAATCGTACAAATCGAATGTATTACACTCAAACCTGTTTTTGTGCGATTTTTTATTTGTGCGACTTTTTTTTGTGCGAATTTTCACTTTGATTTTTTTTGAGCGGTGTATGAAAATTTCAAATTAGAACAAAAATCTTGTACCGTAAAACGGGGTGAATCGGATCAGCGTGGTGAATCGGATCACTTTTGAAAAAAGTTTTTTAAACGATCATAGCTCCGGTTGTGTTAGAGTTATAAAGTCAGGATAAATTCTGACTTATTCTATGCATTGTTAAGAAGTTGTTTCAGCCATAAAAAATTATTTTGCGATAATATCTTAGATCTACCACGGCTTTGAAGTTGAATACAAAAAAGGTCACAAAAACGTGGCTGTCAAAACTTTGCTTATTGAACCAAGAAAATAACTTTCTTTTCTCAATTTTCGGTATCCCCCGTGTGGTCCCGATTCTTCCAAAGAATTCATTGCAGTCAAATTTTAAATAAAAGGTAATTCTGATTTTTGCTGAATTTTTTAGTAAAACAAGTCCATTCCGACTACTGCTGCGGGGTGAATCCGATCAGTCATAAAAAATGCGTGTTTGAAATTTTTTTTTGAAAAACTGGTGATAGTTGGAGATTTCAAACAAAGGGGATTTTGGTTTATGTATATTTAAGAATATAATGTATGGTTTTGGTAGTTGTGGTGGTATTATTTCTTTTCAAAATGGAGGTTAGAAAAGAAGACCGCAAATGACGATTTTAGTTAAATGTTTTTGGTCGCTTTAAAAATTGGAAAGAATGCATGATTCATGGCTAATAAAAGTTTTGCTGTATGTTTACATCAATGTGTCAAAGTTTTAAGGTTAATCGATAAGTTTTAGATGGGAAATTTTGATCTCAAACATAAAATATATTGCGAAAAACATCTCTCAGTATTTGTTGGTTATTCGAAAGAAATTTTCACTAAAATGACATCAAAATCAACAAGAAAACGTACATATAGACCCAGCTGTTTATTAATATGCCGTATATTAAATTATCTTTGAATATAGTTGCAGAAATCAGTGCGATATTTAAGAGCGCATTATTTTTTAGCTTCTGAGAATTGCACTACTCGCTAAACTTACGGTAAAGCGAACGAAGTGATTGTTTTCTACATATGAAAACTCTAAAAAAAGCAACACTTATTGTTCGAAACTGGAAACAGATAAAACAATAATGTTGTGGAAAAACTTTCAATGCTTTAATAATTAATTTATTTCAGAAAAACATCTGCCTTGATTTTATTTCATACACCAGCTGCTCAACGGAGCGAGTGAAGTGCTATGGAAAGAACTATGGAAAATTACCAGTTATATGCAGTTTTAAAGCCAAAATTTGCTATCTTAAATTTATCAAATCATCTCAAATCTTTCACATCTTAATTTAAACATTGCAAATATACAGCAAAACTTTTATTAGCCATGAATAATGCATTCTTCACAGTTTTTAAAGCGGCCGAATAAAATTTACGAAAATAGTTGTCAGTCTTCTTTTTTAACTATCATTTTGAAAAGAAATAATACCACCAGAACTTCCTAAAACATACATTATATTCTTAAATATACATAAACCAAAATAACCTTCGTTTGAAATCTCCACCTATTACCAGTGTTTTAAAAAAATTTTCAAACATGAAACTTTGGTAAAAAAGTATCATAACTTTTCTGAAAACCTTTATTTTATTTTTAAAAATGTTCATTATTTAGTAAAATGTATTAATTTTACCTTATTAGACTATTTGAAGGCTAATTTCAGGATCCTGTATCACTTCAAGACGTAAAAACTGCGTTTTTTCCACAAAAACTGGCAGTGATCCGATTCACCCCGCTTTGAGGGTGAATCGGAACACGGCACTTAAAAATTTATATAAAATAAACCGTTTAAGATAATTAAATTTTTTCAACAGGTTCTTAAAGTATTAATTGGGACTCGAAATATTATTTTCAAAGCATTCCAAAATCTTTATTATTAAACTTTCGGCAGCAGTTCAAAGTTCAAAATTGATCCGATTCACCCCGTTTTACGTATATCTGGCAACCGAGACATACATGGGCCTCATGAAACAACAGTCGACGCCAACTACGTGGTAACTGAAAAAAAAAGTCCACGGTAGGTATAGAAACGTGAGACTTTTTTATGCGGTCCCTATTCAACGCATAAAAAAAATATTTTTTAAATGTGTTGCGAAAAATATTTTTTATAGCTACTCTCGAAGTTTGGTGCGAATTTTTTATGCGATTGTTTTGTGTGGTCCCTATTAATCGCACAAAAACAGGGTTGACTGTAATTGAAATATAACTAACCTTATATAATAATTTAAAGTCGCAAACTTAACACTATATGAAAAGGGAGTATTTTACCACTACCTCTGGTTAGAGGAATATGTGAGAAAACTCCAGCTCTCAAGCGTCGCCTCCAACCGTGGACCGGTTTCGCCCTTGTTAGGGCTCATCGGCACGGTATAGGAAGGTAACGCAAGAGAGCGGAGGGAGAGCTTTTAGTCTAGCCGACTATAACGGGAAAAGTGGTGACAATTGACTAGTCCTCCACTCTAACTTAACACTATAGTTAATCACAACATTTATAAATACCATAAATATTCCCTTCTGATTTTTTTCGGGATACGTCACTGATTTGTACCATTAACCAAAAATATGCAATTCTACATAATAATGAGGTATTTGCATGAGTGAGGGATTTGCTTGATTTTATACTTTTTTGATACATTATGGCTTTATAAACTCCCAAATTTCTGATTTTAAAGTACAAAAATGTGTTTTAAGTAATTTAAAATTCAATTTCATTCTTGCCAAAACGTCAGAAAAGTCACGTTATCAGAAAACGGTCTTCTATTGGATGTGACATCACAGCGCATGAAAACCATTGAGTTTGCTGTTTTCACGTGATCAGAAAACGGGCTTCTATTGGATGTGACATCACAGCGCATGATTTGTGATTCGAAAGTGTTTTCGAGCCCAAACAAAAAACGAAATTTCAAAAATTTATAACTCAAAAACTAGGCAACGAAAATACTTGATTTAAACGACATTCTTCATGGTTTTTTATCTACTATTTTAATAAAATTTAACCTCAAAACGTGAGAATACCTCATTGAAACAACTAATATCCTAATTCTATCCTAATTTTGGGCTTCATATTTTAATGCAGTTATTTTTAAACATTGTTTTACATAATTTACTCATCTTCAATAGTGTTTAGCTTTAAATTATCTTTGTTTTACTCAGTGGCGAATCCAGTAGGGGGGGCTGTGGGGCTGCAGCCCCCCCCCAGGAATAAGACATTCAAGTTTTGGTAATAGCAATAAAGCAAAAAAGAAATTTCACTACGTTGCGGACATTCGGTGGTGTTACCCAAAGGGTCTATAATGAATCGGAACCCTACTCTTAAGGGTAAAAATTCCAAAATTTTTCTGGGGGAAGACCCCCAAACCCCCTCGAATTTATGGAATCTAATAAGTACGGTTTTTCTTTGAAACTTTAGGGATTTTTACAAGGAGTGATCCTCTTTGATGTAACCTAAAGTGTCTCAACATGATTTAAAATGCCACTTTTAGGGGCAAAATTCAAAAATTTTTCTGGACTAGGAGCCCCTAAACCCCCTAGAAATTTTCCAATTCACAATACCATAAACTTTTTTCCTTGAAAATTCTGCCGTTTACAATGAGTTGTGCTCTTTGAGTGGAATCTGAAAGGCTTCAAAATGAGCTAAAACACTATTTTGAGGGGTAAATTTTCAAAAATTTTCTGGGGGAGGGCCCCCCAGACCCCCCTTTTACTTGGAGTTGACATTTTTAAACAATTTTGAAACTTAGTGCACCAAAATTAAAACCTTACGAAGTCATCTCCCCTAAAACTTAGTATTCCTAAGATTTTAGTCCCCAGAAAAGATGTTGAGTAACCCCCTAAACAAAAATTTGGTTACGGCCACTGGCATCCCAACTCCCCCTTTCAGTTGCTTACATTAATATTTGAACATCCCATAGTAGCAATAGGTTATTTGTGAAACTCAGCCCCCCCCCCAGACCAAAATCCTGGATTCGCCACTGGTTTTACTAGAAAACGGAATAGTATTCCCCTTATGAGAAGTTACTTCAAATTTTTCAACACTTTAAGCATTTTAAAGATTTCTATTTTAAGTATCTTAAAAGTGCAAAAATTAGAAAGGTCTGTAAATTCTAGGGAAATCAATTGTATTTAAATGTTTAAAGATAGACCTTTCATAGCCTTGAATCAAAAAATTGAGTTTATGGAAAATTATAATTTTCTGTCAAAAACAGGAAGATTTATTCGATTTATATTTAACTTGATAATGAAGTATTTTTCAATTTTGCATATTATATGAGTATTATCCAAGCCAATTTCATATAAAATTATTTCTCTCTGCATAATATGTCCTCGATAAATTTTCTATCATTAAAATTTTATTACTTTTTAGTCTGTAAAAATAGTAAAGGTTATAAACAAAAGTTAATTGTTTTCTCTCTATATTAAAAAAAAGTAACAGTAGTAGGGCCGTTATAGGGAAAAAAACACCCGAATTGTTCAGATTTTGATAAAGGCACCAAAATTGGTGGAAATGTAGTTTCAAACATGCTGAAATCAAAATGGACCAGAACCACTCTGGCGGAAGTCCCGTTCGGGACTTCCGGTCAATAACAAAATGGCCGCCCGCTGGCCTATTTTCGGTTGTTTTAATGATACAAAAGCAATTTTGGTGTCGAATATTATGTTCTAAGGGTCAAGGAACATTATTATGATGCAAAAATGTGCAATTTAATTTAAAAAATTGATTAAAATCCAATAAAATCTCTTAAATAGCGAAAAATTCTAAGTTCAGAAATATTAAGTTCCTGACCACTAGTTGCATCCCATAGTTCTCTTCCGATTGTTATTTTGTTTATTTTCAAACATATTTTAAAACTAAACTGAATTAATTTTTGTAAAACACATTAAAATTTAAATCATACTTAAAATAAATGGATAAAATGGGTAACATAAAGCTACTTTAGTACAGTACGCGTCTTGAAACATTCATACAGAAAAGTTGTTTGGGCACGTGAAATCCCGTGTTAGGTATGTTTCCTGCGATTGGTTATACCTAAATAAAAATCCTTTTTCTCTTCTTTCGGGGGTTTAGGGGAAGAATTTTGAAGAATTTGATTTATATCTGAAGATAAAAATCAAGGTATTATCTCTAATGGCAGAATGGTTTGATCCCCAAACTATTTCTAATCACATTGAAGATCATCGACCGATGATTAATAGACGAGATTAGTGATGACGTTTTTTGTTTTGTTTGGAAACGTTGATTCGATCCGTGATTGGTTACATACGGATCCGTACTGTCCGTACAGTTCACGGAACCAATCACAGACTGAATTTACGTTTCCAAACAAAACAAAAAACGTCACACTAATCTCGTCTATTGGGATACTTGTATTTTCTGCCAAGTTGCTGACGACTCCAAATCTGTAGTGCATCCAATAGCTTCTAGTTATATTACTCAAGAAGAAAATCTGATCGACTTTCAGAAATTAAATGCTATACCAACTACTTTAAATCTTGACCGGCTTTGTGAAGCCCCTCAAAGTATCTCTGAAATATTGTTAACAAAAGGGGCAGTGTGGCATAAAAGTTGTCAAGCTAAGAATAATTTAGTTAAGCTAGAAAGACTTATAAAGAAGTTAAGGCAACTAGAAGAGAACCTCGAAAGTCCCCTTGAAAGCGAGAAGGATCCGAAACGAGCATAAACTCGATCACTGAAGAAAAGGCACTGCTTATTTTGTGATGAGATGATTAAAGATGAACAGCATCACTTGGTTACGAACCTTTCATTCAGTGAAAAGCTGTGGGAATCTGCAAAGTTGATGGAAGATCCAAATTTATTAGCTAAGCTTGCTTGCTGTTGACGAAGTGATATCGTCCGAAGTTAAATACCACCGTCGATGTCTCGTTTCTATTAATAATCGCGTAAGAGATATCAAACACAAGAGTCTAAATTCCAATGAAGGCCAGAATGACAGACGGAAATAGTCAGCAGCTTTTGTAGAAATTGTAAATATGATTGAAGTATACGACAGAATATTTTTTAGGCTAGCTGACATGGCTAATTTATATAGAAATACACTAGTCAAGTATGTACTACAAATCGAAGGTAGAGAGAACTCAACCAGACTAAAAGAGAAGTTGCTTGAAACGATTGATGGACTTATGGAGTACCCTACAGGAAGAGAAATATATTTGGCATTTCGTGAAAATGTTGCAGATGTCTTAGATGATTCAACTGTATCTTTCAGCAAAAAAGCGCTTTTACAATTTTCGAAGACTGCTAGAATATTAAGACAATATATTTTTACATTCCTACCAATTCCAAAACTAATACTGTTCGGCATAAATTTCAAGAAAAATGGACTCCCTATACCTATTGGACATCTTTGTCAGAAACATCTGCATCTTACCATGAACTCATTTGCTGTGGTTTCAAAACAATGTGTTCATCGCGCTGCAATTGCTTGAGGGCTAAACTTCTGTGCACTGATCTTTGCACTTGCAAAGGAAAATGTAAATAAAGTCCGAATAAAAATATAAATATGATTATTTTAAATTATGTTTCCATTATTATTAAAGCCTAAATTATTTATTATATGTGAAAATATATGTTTAATTTAAATATTTCTAAACTTAGAATTTTTCGCTATTTAAGAGATTTTATTGGATTTTAATCAATTTTTTAAAATAAATTGCCCCTTTTTGCATCATAATAATGTTACTTGACCCTTAGAACATAATATTCGACACCAAAATTGCCTTTGTATCATTAAAACAACCGAAAATAGGCCAGCGGGCGGCCATTTTGTTATTGACCGGAAGTCCCGAACGGGACTTCCGCCAGAGTGGTTCTGGTCCATTTTGGATTCAGCATGTTTGGAACTACATTTCCACCAATTTTGGTGCCTTTATCAAAATCTGAACAATTCTTCCCTTTAACGGCCCTACTAACAGTGACCGCCGTCACCGCCGTCACCGCTGATTTTGAAAATTTTATTTTTGACCACTATAAACCCTCACTAAGCAAAAACTATTTGAAGGAATATCATGAAATTTTGACCATTGGTAGACAAATGCATGGTGATCATTTAAGTTCCCAAACCTAATTAATTAGATAAATAGTTCTGGAATTATTTAATGTCAAAGTCGAAAATTATTTTTTTCGGCTGCGAGTTCGCCCCCAGCAAAATCTATTTACAGCAGAAACATGATTTTTTGCAGACACATACTCTTAGGTATGAAGTTTTGCACCTCGTCACCCTTTTTTCGAATTTCGAATTATTTTTTGAGTTATTAAATTCTAAAGTTTCGAAATTTTTTACCCTTTTTCGGTTTTTTCGTTATAATAGAAAAACTAATCACAGTAGAACTATGATATTTTAAACTAGCATACAATTATTTTTTATAGAAGGATTGGCGTTTCGTTTTTCAAAAAATTCGAATTAGTTTTAGAATTATTAAGATACAAAGTTTCAATTTTTTCTTCCCTTTCTGGTCGTTCACTAGAGAACCAGGCGATTATTTTAATGAGTATGATTTCTTATTCCCTATGATTCACTAGATACACACGTGCATTTCATAAATTTAAAAGTTTTTAATGGCATTTTTTTTCTCTAAGATGGTTGATGATAATTAGTAGACTTGCTGGATATTTTTGAAAACATTTCGGTAAAATTATTGGTAAACTAAAAAGGAATATTTTAGTAACAGTTTTATTTTGATATTTTTGTAGTAATGGTCCGCATTATGTTATTGATAAGTTAGAGAGATAAAAAGTTTCAATTTTAAATGATCATTTACTAAGCAGACAAGTTCCAGGTTTTACTGGATAGTTGAGATGAAACAAGCGAGCTCTGCTCGCTAAGATCGCAAAGCGATCTTCAAAGAACTGCGAAGCAGTTCCGGGGGTTGGTGAGCGATAGCGAGCAGGGGGCAGAGCCCCCTAGTCAGTATAAATAATAGTTAAAGTACAGTTCAATTTGCTTTAGTTTAACAATTACGCTGACAAAATTATTTAAAAATATTTAAAATGTAGTATATCTAGTTAAATAATACTTTTACTCTGCCGATTTACTACTGTATTAAGTGAATGTGATAATTCATAAATTTTAAACGAAAGGAAAGCAATTGCTTACTAAGTAGATTAAATCGAGTATTTTAAATATCTACTCTCCTAGATTGCAAAGCTGTTAAAAAAGAACTTTCATTCAAATGGACTTAAAAAATTGGTACAAAGTGTTTCGAAAAATCCCGAGGATTCAATTTAATTTTTCTGAATAGAATCTCTTAACTGATTCTGAATTATGCATTTGATTGGTTACTTGTAAGCAGCAGCGGATTCAGAGGGTAGCACGTGACCCCTCCCCAAAAAAGAGTGTAAAGTTCATTAGAAAAAAAAATGTCTTCTGAAGAGACTATCTGAATAAACCATAATTTTGAAAGCGTGAAGGTTAGTAATAGTGAAGGGGTGTACCTTCATTAAGGGTAAGATGTATTAGAGGTTTATCATAGCTTTCAGCCGCCCGAAGATACCATAGAATTCAATGAAAGATTTGGGACGGCTAAGTCTGAAAAAGGTTAGAACAACAATCTATACCGCCAAATATAGATAACATGGAAGATAGGATTGCTAGGGTATATACGTAATTAACTGATGCATAATCTTACCACAGAAAACACCCCTCCCACCCATCACTGCACTCCAACAAGTTGGCCAATCGATGAGGCGAAGTTACGGTCGCAGTTAGCGAGGGTGTGGTCGGTTGGAAATTCTGATCCGGAACATTAAGAAAGCCCTACACACATGGGATTGGCTTGTTAATAAGCCAAAGCTACCTAATTACGCCAGGGTCAGCCCCTAATCTCGTTAAGTGACCTGTTGAAGGGGGTAAATTGGTTCTTATCGAATGTGTGTGGGCGGTCAACGATACTTAGGGGACATAGATTGGATTGAGCAGAAGGGCTTTTTTTCGAGGCATTATAATAAGTTGAGAGGGATACTCGTGGACAATAATCCAGGGTTTTTACCCCTCCGTGGATTATATTTTCGCCACCCTTTAGGGCTCGGATAAACTTTAACGATGGGCAGTTTTATGGCCCCACTTGTAAAAGTTTCTTTCTTGTAAAAGTTTAGCTAAGGGGCTTTCAACAATTTGCTAACGTATTTTCATCGGGTTGTAAAAGGTACTGAGTCACTTTCGGATATTTTTTTTTTAGAAAACAGCAAAACGGTGCGATTTAGTGATTTATACCCTAAACCTCACCAAGCTAAAAGAGGGATCAGTGTGTTGTTGGAATATCATGGCGCATGAGACAGCGATGATCCTAAAATCTAAATAGTCAAATTTAGGCTAACCTCCTACACATAGTAGTTGAGCACGAAGTGTGTCTAATTGCCTTTCTCCTGTAAACCGACGGTTTGAAAACATAATTTTTTACCCTAATTCTTTATCTTAAGTATTAGTTATCAGAAGTATTTTTTAAAATATGTAGTATGAAGACTATAATAGAATTTTACGACAAAAACTAGCAGAATAAGTGACCACAAAACCTTCAGGCAGGAAATCATACCTCTCATCGCTTTTGGTAGTTTACAAAGTACTACAAATATTTTTTTGGTGATGTATAGTATTTATTCTACACTATTGCATCGAAAGTACATTGTATCATACGACTAATTCAATAGAGAGATCAGTATATTTTCACTACGCTTCTATACTAGACGGCAACTTAAGTTGAACCTACTACGTCACTAACAAAGTTGTTCCCATCAAGATGTCTGAATTTCGAGTGAAACAAAGAACTTCAATTTTAAAATACCTAGGATTATTTCGTTAAACCCATGTATAAATAGTGTCTTTTTTTTATCGCAATTCACGTATCGAAATTCCTTCTATCAATCCAACAGCACTGTAAAAAATAATCCTGCAAAAAAACAGAAAATTTCTGGCAGCAAAAGTTGCCAGAAAAAATCTGTAGGTTGAAAAATCCTGTAAACAGAAAAAAGCTGTAACCTACAGGTAAATGCTGTAAAAAGGAACTTTCTGTCAAGTGGGCTACAGATTTTTCTGTTGCCTCTCAGTAATTTTCTGCTTGTGCGCATGCACTTATTTTAGTAGAGTTTTTTATGATTAATTAATATCCGGGGATAGAACCCACAACCTACCGTATGCTAAGCACGCACGCTACCACTGAACCAAAGAAGATTCAGTGTAGTGTTGCCAATAGCTGTATTGGTTTTCGATGCAGTAAGTTTCTGTTTAAGTACAGATAAGCTAAAAAACTAGGTAAAAGCTGTTATTTTACAAAAATTAATAGAAGTGCGGTGGGAATGTTACATGACAGAATATCTCTGTAAACATAAAGTCACTGTTATTGAAAATTTCTGTTTTTCTACAGTTTTTTTTACAGTGAGGCTTTGTGATGTTCACTCACTTTCTCCTTCCGCGTAGTGACGTTCAGTTGCCGTGAAGTATACCAAAGAAATTTACGCTAGAAAAATAAACTCTACACGAGTATATTAGTTAAAGAAGCAACATTTAAAATGGATGTTTTGCGTCCATCTTCTCATATTTGAAACGGGAAAGTAAGTCATGTGTAGTTAGTTAATTGAAAGTAAAACATAACAAATTATAAAGATTAGAACCAAGAGACAGAAAAAAAATTGTAACGAAAAGTATTTTCTTATTTGGAACCACAACTTAACTATCTTAAAACATATATACAGCAACGCAAATTGTTGTTGTTGTCGTGTGCCACTTGGAATACCCAAGCTCCACAAGGATTCAAGGCAAAGGGGGGTGCGGCTCCTGAGAAAGTGAGGAACATTAAATGGCAGGAGTCCGACTTCTGCCTCATGAGATGATAGATGCTGCCACTATCTATCGCCACCTCCACAATTTTGCCATGTATCTGAAGGGGAGGGAAATAGTCTCCAGACACCTGGACCCGTGGTAAACTGCGCCATGACTGACCACAGGACTTTCGGACCCACAGATTTAACGAGCACGTACTCCGCATATACTCGGAGCAACGCAAATTATGAAGTGAAATGCAACGTTCACCCAAAAACACACCAAATTGCAGCAATCGGACTGAAAATAATAAAAAAATAGCCTTTTCAATAAATAAGCTCCTCAAGAAAACATCTCTCCTCGAGTGATCGTGATCGCATCAATAACCTTTTTCCAGCGGTTTTTAAGGCACAAGAGAGCCAATATTTGAGGCGCAGTGAATAGCCGGCTGTACTCAGACTTTCCTTTTTTTTATTATTATTGCACAAATCCAGAGTTTAGATAACTAAGTGGTGGTACATCATGGGGAAAACTAATTAAGCGAATGTTGAAAGTTTTTTTTCTCTATATTTCCAAAAGAGAGAAGTGTACTTAAGTTCTTCCCTCGGCTGTGGCAACGCGTTTTTAAAGCGATTACGCGGACGGAAGTCTTCTGCGATTGGTTGGATTTAAATATTGTCTTACCTTTAAACGCATTAGGTCGAGTGGTGGGGAAGGCAATAGTGTTGAAGAGTTTCCTTCTTTGTGTCTCCAAGTCTCGATGTGTCTTTGGTTACGATGACGAATTTCATAGCCGAGAAGAGATTTCCTATAAAAAGAAACCGATTGAATGAGATTTGGAATGGCATCTAAATGTCAGGGGTTGAAAAGAGTTTTTATTTCAAGAAAGTTTTCTACAATACTTCTAATCAAAAGTGTTTCGACTATTTTGCGATTGAGTTGTAAGAGAAAAGATATTGTTGCGAAAGTGTTGCTAGACACAGAAAACATGTTCTTATACAGGGTGTCCTAAGATCTCAACAAGGTGTATCTCAACAGATATAGTCATAAAAGTGGTGTCTTGGTATAGTAAAGTGACCATGCCCTATCCGATGCGAAAACTTACAACAACGCCCCCTAACGTCAATGTTAGGAGTTATAGTTTTTATTTTAAAAGCTCTCAGATATTTGTTAAATTAGTCAACTACAAAGTTGTAGAGCAGCATGTATGACTAAAGTATAAAGCAATGACTAAAAGTATTCTTAGATCTTGAAAAAGAAAATTTAATACAAATTTTAGGACCTTAAAATTATTAAGACAATACTTTCATGTTTTAAAAGAGATGATTTTAAATAAAATATAGAAACTTAAAAGTGGAAAACTGAAATAATCACAATTCATAAACTTATCCTAAGTAAAACAATTTAATGAAACTTCGCTTGAACTATGAGAAAAAGCATCGCTATATATTTTGGAAAGTAAGAAATAAAGACAATCTCAATAGTTTCTCTCAGCATTTGTCACATTTACTGGACACCTCATAAGAAAAGCTTCAGTTTTCCCATATATTTTCTCTCGAAAGAACAGTAAAACTCCTTGAGAACTATCAAAAAAGATATCCCAGTGAAAGGGTTTTGGCTCAAAACTATCCCAGTTTGATAAAAGCGAAATAGCCTTTGAACCCACACAGATAAATGAAATCCTCTTCCCCCTAAGAAGCAACCAACACCTTTTTTAGTACCAATAGCCACCCTGTTGTTGGAAACGCTTAACTTCTTCAGAAAGTGTTTTCTCCCTATGGCCATTCCTTGAATGCCGTTTTAATTCAAATCATAAAAAAATATTCCTCCCCCTTTTCCCTTAAGAGAAGAAGCAGAGATTTCTAGTGTTTAAGCCTTCCCATCGTAAATGCTTTTATAGTTTCCTGTGCATGATAATAAAAGCGCTTCAATCAGCGCCATATTCTTTTAGGGATCGTTCGCTTTTAATATTATATTTCAAAGCTTTTTCTTTTTTTCAAAGGAAATTTTTTGAATAGGAGAGACGGGAGCTCGATTGGGTTTCAATGTTCAAAAATATCCATTCATGGTATGTTAGTAACTAAAAAGAATAGGCACATATTGCGTTTTCAAAATAAAATGAACTAATATCAAATTAGGCCTATTGACCTGCCCATCTCTGTTTCATTGAGCCTGAGGTGTTAATTACTTTGCTTGTGTTGAACCACCAGTTGATTCCCCTAGAAAACCTTATTTTACAGACCCTGGAAGGGCTGAGTTGACCCATGACCAGCAGAAGCCGTAAGGAATTGATCCTGGGTCGGTAATGCTCGTAGCCACTACATCACCGCGGCCTTACATATCGGGTTTTACCCCAAAGTTATTGTAGTGGGATGCGTCCATTGATAATTCAATTTTTTTTTTGTTAATCATCTCCTTATCCGCAGCATGGAAAAATTTAATAGCTCAAAGAAAATATACAAAATGTCAGGTTTGTTTTTAAAAGTTTAGAGAATACCTTTCATGAGTTCATTTTGAATTCAAATCATAACACTTAAACATGCAAACGCTTTATAGTAGGAATGGATTTATGTATTTTTAACAGTGTTTGCATTAGAGAGACAACTCAACTCATGTTTTACCAACTCAAAAACCCTGTTATTTACCATGCATCACTTTCAGTTTTTCAAATCCCTTGTTGAGTATTTTGTTACCAACTAATTAAGATCTTTAATACCTAGCAGTGGCGGCTCGAAGGTAAAATTATAAGGGGTGCTGCTCCGGCGGTACCAAGTTGGCAACGTATTTTAAGCAATATAATGCCAAATTATATTTCTTTTAAACAAAAACATGAAAAAAATCAAATAGAAAATATGGGAACAATATAAAATTTCGATTTCCCACTTAATAATTAAGTATTCAAAAACTGTCACTTACCTATATATAGCTGATTATTACGAAGATCAGGTTATCAAGAGAATATGAACTAAAATCCACATTTCGAATTCAATTTGTTCATTATAAAAAGAAATAAAAACGCGTCTACAAAAAAGTAAACATAAATCTTTATTGACTTGCCGAAACATCGGAAAAGATTTTTTTCCTCTGTTGAAAAGAAAAAAAGAAGCTATGAATAAATATTAAACCAGTGTTGGAGTGATAAATAAGCTAAAAAGCCAATGTGATTTATTAGTAGAAGAAATCGTATATTTTTCTTCTTCCCTCAATTTTTTTTTACAGCCCTCTCAAGAGAAAAATATATCATTCTTTTGGTCGGGGCTGCTGAAAAGCAGCCCCTTTTCCCCTAACAGATTCACATGCTAAATTCTTGATATTTTCATTTGATATGATAGAGATAGAGTTTTATACCACAATAGGTACATCTGAGGGGGCTGATCGACCCAGAAAGAAATATGTTGGCGAGACGGCATAGCAGATAATTATTAATTGAAAAAGGATTATAAAGGACACAGATTAAAGGGTGAAATATATAATTTTTTAAATATTGTAAAGCAAATAAAAATTGGAATTTCGGGAAATTTTGATTGGGGGTGCTGCAGCCCCGCAGCCCCTATGGACGAGCCGCCACTGATACCTAGATATAGTACCGACTATAAATAGTTAATGCAATAAATAGTGGCGCAGCCAGAAAAAAATTTTGAGGGAAATATCAGAATTTGGGGGGATATGGGGTAAATTTACTCTTTCTTTAGTTAAAAGTAAACACTTTCCTACTTTCGAGGGGGATATATCCCCGTATCATCACTCTAACTTCGCCATTGCAGTCATCCCGATATGTATCAAAAACTATATTGTATAAAAAACCTGTATAATAGGTATAATACTTTTTTTATTCAAAATCACATCGAATATCTTAATAATAATGGACGCGCATGAAAACTAATGATTATTTTAGTTAGGACTTCAATTTTCCTACGAAGTAAATGTTTAATCATCACATTATTCTTACACAGAATGGGAAATAAAATAGGTACTCGTACCCAATATGGACAAGGCTCTCAATATGGACACCCGTAATATCTTTAAAAGTAAGAAACTTGATCGAGAGTTGGCGCTACAGGTCCGTGAATATAAGCAGTTTAAAAGATAATTTAGTCTGGAAAGTGCAAAAAAGCGAGCTTTTTGCCATTTTAAAGAAAATTTGTGTTTAAGGGTGTGCTGATCGTAATTATAGGTTAAGTTTAAATTCTTATTAGATTTAGATAATGGTAAAATTACTTTAAATATTAAAAAGTGGTGTGTTTTAGAAAGCGGATAAAACATATTTTCGTTTACTATTGCGTATATTGCTTAAAAATGTTTTCCGCCCTGTTCCCATTATGGACACCTTTTGTTCACATTGGAAGTACAGCAAGTGAATCTTCAGATTTTCAGAAATTTGTAAAATAATTATCTGTTTTATATGTTATTTTACTTATCTAATTCATAATAAATTAATGTTTTTATGTATTTTTAATTCTTCCAAACACCATGTGTAGAAGGTCAATAAGTAGCCACCTGTCCATAGTAGGGACAGGTGCTTCCTAGTATACACTTGCAAACATTTTTTGTTTTTATCATTGAAATTAAACCAGAATAATTACAAGGTCACTAATTTTAATAATGATAGTCAACAGTCCAGGGATAGTGGTCATACATTTTTGGAGTCCTATGACGTGTACAAGGGGGAGAAAAAAATACATTTTCCTTAGGGTGTCCATATTAGGTACCGGTACCTTCAACCGGAGATCATAACATTAATCCCCTCAAAAATTAGAACAATAAGTAGAAACAAGATTAGATTTTGAACCGCGGCTTGATTTGCATTGGGATGCTAAATCAAAAATGACAGTAGAGGCATTGCCCAAGACGAATGATCATAAAACGGGAACTAATGACCCCCCCATCCACTAAGTATCGGATTGCCACCCACCCCCTATAAAAGATCCCCGTTGCAATGGCGGATTCACATGCAACGTTTTGGTGCTATGCTGTTCAAAACACAGAGACGCTCAAAATTCTGACGCGTGGTAGTGACGTTAATTTTGATTGCAATTTCACTCTGAATTCATTGTAATGAAATGTTTAGGGTATTTTTCAAAAAATATTGGTATGTTGATTTTGAGTAGATTGTAAGCGATTGCAATTAATGTAGCAATTATTTGTGAAAGCTATACAAGTTGAAACTACTTGAATTAACAATGCGAATCAAAACCTAAAATATTAGGGGTTCTTACGTATTATCCCGTCGAATGTACAGCTGAATCCGAAAACGGTAAACAACCAATTAATAATTATTAAATTTTAATTTTTTAAATTTCACAAATTCACCTGAAGATCAGACAATCCGTATAGGTGAATCCATCACATACACACAAGAACAGTTACACTAACATCCATGCCAAACGGGGATTCGAACCCCAGACGTACGGCTTCGCTGTCAAGTATTGACTTTTTTGTTTTTTTTTCAAGTATTGACAAAATTGACTTTTTTGTATGGCTGTGCCGCTGAATTGGACAGTCACGGAACTGTCGACGGGATAATACGTAAGTACCATTTTAGGTTTTCTTCTCCTCTTTAGGGAAACTAACCAAAACCGATAGGACATTTGGTTCGGAGGGAGGTAGTTGAAGAAATTATGTCAAGATGATTTTTAAATTAAAAAGCTGAAATAACTGTTATTTTTATTAAATTTGACTGCGTGATAACAATTTATTAAAAAATCATCCTATACTTATGTTATTTGAAATGCTTCAAAAGTTTAAAGTCGAGTTCAACAGTGTCTATTACACGATTCTAGGATTCACAGGATTCTATATTAGGCAGCAACTTAAGTTGAACCTACTACGTCGCTAACAAAGCAGTTCCCATCGCGGTGTCTGAATTTCGAGGGAAACAAAGGTCAATTTTAAAATAGGATTATTTCGTTAAACCCATGTATAAAGTGTCGCTTCTCGAAATTCCCCCAACCCAACAGGCTTTGTGTTTATACCCACTTTTTCCTTCCGCGTAGTGACGTACTGGGTTCAGGAAACGTTGCTGTGAAGTATACAGTTGTCTAACGGCTGTATTCACCACTAATTTAACCTAAGGCTAACCTGGAATCAAGCTTTTTGACAACTCTGATTGGCTTAAAACTTGTTTATCTTTTTAAACAACCAATTAAAAGCTTGATTCCAGGTTAACCTTAGGTTAAGTTAGTGGTGAATACAGCCGCAAATGTCCATGGTTAAACCTATATGACACGCCTCATCACGTCGCGCTAAAATGATACATACGAATCCGCCCTCATTCCGTCATCGATCTCGCTGAACCCTTCATCGAGAGTGTAAACCGAGGGAAAGACATTAAATATGAAAAGGTTTTGGGGGGAATCTAATCCCCTTGTTCTATATCGAAAATTGCATTTCGGAGGATTACAATGGGTCTTCTTGCCGTCGTCATGATGAATTAGGCTTAGCGGAGTTTGGTTCTTATTTCTTTGATCTTCCTTTTGAGTGGATCCCCCCCTCTCTATTGGATTTTCAAAGTGGAGATTACTGGGAGAAACAAGGCTTTGATCAAGACATATTTTTTTCTTTGTTAGGGAATTCTTTTGAGGGGAGATGGGGTTCCGTGGTCAGGTTTAATTGTTTTGTTTTCTTGGTTTGTGAGTGAGATTAGAAAATGGCAGTTGAGGATGGAATAATTGTCATTGGATTATTTTGTCATGGGCAAAGTCAGTTACTACTGTTGATTTAAGAGGGCCCGCGACACTTCAGAAAACAAAATTATTAATTAGTTTAAAATTTTGGAAATAATTTCTAACTATTCAAGATACCTTAAGATGAAAATAAAGATTAGATTCAAGATTAAAATCCTTCCTCAAAATTTTTTTAGTTTTAACTTTTGTTGAAAAATTTAAGAGAGTTTAGTTCAAAATCGATACCTCAACATTATTTTTCATCAAATTTCAGTTTTTTCAGAAAATAAAAAAGAATATATCTTACATTTTGGTCCAGCATTGTAAGAAATATTGGTTTTGTAAAAATAAAAGCTATTTAATAAAAACATTTATTGAAATTTTCCAATTTTTTTCATTTGTTTATTTAAAATTTTATATTTTAATAAGTGAACCCCCCAAAACTATTTCCAAACTTGATGAAACAAAATTTTAGTAAAACGTTTGAAAAAAATGGTTTTTAAAATTTCCACTCTTTGTCTTGAACGGATCTTGTCTTACATCAATTTAAATATGAGAAACAGACTGAAAAAATACATAATTGAGAAAAACGCATTCGAATGTAGAGCATAGAATGCCATACTATTTAAATAGCCCACAACAAAAGATGTACCAATGTAGCCGATTTTAAACTAAAAATTAAGTCTGACAGATTTTTACGAACTGAAATACACTGATTTGAAAACGATCGCAAAAAAGATAATTATTTTAGATTTCATCCCACTTACAAATGATCTGTAATACATCAAACCATAAACGATTCATCCCTATAAAAACATTTCTGCAAACATTATGTTGAGTATAAAAGATAAAAAAGACGACGTTAAAAAGGACACAAATACGAAAAGTAAAAAACCTTCCAGCTGTTTCAAAGGCCAAAAATGGCCTCCCTCATCAGCAGAAAACAAAAACATTGACTGAGCGAACAAACATGGCTGTAATTATTATATAACATTATATTATTTCTTTAAAAAAATATATTCTTATTGATGACGGTACTCTATTGCAGTGGTGCCCAACCTACGGCCCGCGGGCCAAATGTGGCCCGCGTCCTCGTTAAATCTTAAAAACAAAAACCAATTTCAGAAATCTTCCAAGAAAACCACGACAAACATTCATGAACAAACATTCTATGTTCCTGAAAAGAACAAAAACTAGTGCTCGATCTTGACTTACAGATAATCATCTTAATTCAGTTTTAAGGATGAGTGTTAAAAACTTGGAGCCGAATTTACAAGAACTATTATCCTCCAAACAGATGCAAACTTATCATTGAAACGGGTACATAATAAACGGGTACATAATTTTTTCTTTATGTTTTGAAAAATCCTTATAAGTGTTTTTTATGTGGTCCGCGAGATAAATCTTCATAAGCAAATTGTCCCTCGGGAAAAAAAAGTTGGGCACCACTGAAAGGGGATCATTACCCAAACTCAATAAAACATCCATTCTAGTTGTGGGGTGTAAACAAACAGTACGCGATTCACAAAAATTATTCACTTCTTGAAATATAATGTAACCTACGGCTAATCTTTTTTTAAGTGAGATTGTAATCGAATATCAATATAATGTTGCATGAATATTTCGAGAATTACCCTTATCTTGAATAAATATCTATTATGTGTACAAATGAATCATGAAATAATACTCTGAGATAGAATCGTCAAGCTGATGAATGATACAGGTTACTTTGTATTTAAGAATTATAAGTAAAAATAATTACCATAAGAATCAGGAGGAAACGTTTTTCTGTACCAATCCCAACACACTGGCTAATTGCTTTAATAACAAAGCAAAAACATTCCTTCAGTAGCTAAAGAACAATTTATCGAACTCAAATCACGCTTCAAAACAATAAACAGTCGAATAAAGAATCCGAGTTGAGAAGTTCTCAGTAGCTTCAAGAACAGAAAGAAATAATTAAATCATTTCTCGCGGTTAAATTTGCTGAATCAAAGATTCAAAATAAAACCTCACATTCTATTTATTTGGAAACGTTGAATTTTAATTAAAATAATAATTATAAAACCATCAGATATCTCTTTAAAAAAAGTTTTATAATTTCCAATAATTGGAATTTATTTATTCTTTCAAATGTTATAATCTCTATCGTCTGTGGAATTTACGATTTAAAAATTAATTTATCTTTTTTGTTCCATTGAATTTGTTTACATTATATTTATTTAATATTTTAGCTTTTATAATTTGTCTCGATGAAATTATCGTTTGGCAACAACAGCTACTTTTTCCGAAGATATTTTTAATTGGTTTATTTAAATACGGAGAAGATCTCATTTAATATGTCACATTGTAACTGATTTGATGAATGAACATTAAAGGAACATTTTATTTAATTTGACGCTAGAAGTTTTCGTGACGTTTCTTATATTCTGAAAGGAAAAAAGGGTCAAATTAACATTTGAGAAAAACTCGGGATGTTTAAAAAGAAAAGCAAGGTACATTTTTCTTCTCTTTTATACTTTTGAATTTGTGTGTATGTTTGAGGATTGCTTTAAATAATACAAGAAACTAAGTTGATTTAACAAACTACAAGAATAGTTCAAATGATCAAACTCTCCATTAGTTACTGGAATAGTTATGATCATTAAATAAGTCGTAGGTATATGAAAATTTAAAGGAGATAACTCCATTTTAAAGTGTTTTCATTGACAATCCCATAATGATTGGATTTTTAAATTTTTATGTTGATGTTTTTAACTACCTTATTAAAAGTTTACTTATAAGAAAATAAGTAGGATTATTAAATAAGAATCGATAAAATCCTAGTATTATGCGTAACACTCTGGAAGCGGTTTTGAAAAATGTCGCCGAAACTTATACCGTGTGATAAATATACATTCCTGTTTGAATAAGGTAAATGTGGGTATAGTGGACACTTTAAGGAAAATTTTTGCTTAAATTCTTAATAAATACCAATCTATTTGCTTGGAAACGGTTATCATCCTATATTTAGGTAAATTGGATCTTCTTCTTTCGATTTTACTATGAAAATTTTGATCAGATTGGGTAAAGTATTTTTAATTAATTTTTAAAAAGTACTCCAAATTGCATCTATAGTGGCCACATAGATGTAGCTGTTGTTTCTATGGTGGACACCTATTGCATCTATAGTGGATACCTCTTTTTCTGCCTATTTGAGGGGTTTAGGCATGAAATTGAGGGGTTTTTCTTGGTATAGTCGTTTAGTTCTAATTAAATCTTCCTTCCCAACTAAATGTATTTAAGATACAATCAAATTATCTTTATTTAAAAAAGACTTGACAGTTTTCAGCCCAAAGCCTACGCTGTAGCTGATTTGAGAGGAATTTAGCATGTAATTCAATGTTTTAGAAACATTGGTTCCCGAAGCCAGAATGAAACCAAATTTATTCAACACTCATTTTAAAGCATATTCAACAGTTTATGAAGAAAAACTGATTCAAATTAAATATTAGTTATGTTTCTATTAGAAGCCATTGTAGTGTCCACTATAGAGCATTCGCACATGACGTCACGACCAGTTATTTTCCTTTAACTGTTAACTGCTGGAGGTACGGTGTTAGTAAACAATAGCTATAAAATGTCATAGGGGTCACGTGATTGAAAGAGCTCTATTTCCAATTCAATCGTCCAATTCAATAATCGCTCAATTAATCACCTCATTGTTTTAGTTTAAGAAAAAAAATAAGAATCGTCTAAGAAATCATTCAGATCCATCGCAGTAAAAGGCTATAGAGCATTCGCACATGACGTCACAACCAGTTATTTTCCTTTAACTGTTAACTGCTGGAGGTACGGTGTTAGTAAACAATAGCTATAAAACGTCATAGGGGTCACGTGATTGAAAGAGCTCTATTGGAAAATAAAAGATTATGAGTTGGTAAAGTGGCCACCCCCATAAATCCACGTAAAGTCAAAATTTTCAAAAAAAATTTTATTCATTATCATTTTATATACTGTTACTTTTATATAAATTTAAAAGTCAAAAAAGTCAATCAAACGGTAATAAATACAAAAAATCAGTTCTGACGTGCCCGTTTCCTTACGCGATTCTATAAAGCCAAATCAACTTTCAGTCACTCGGCCGATGTTATTATTTTCAAATATTTAAATATCTTTCCTATGCTGATCTGTGGTATCGGTGGTAATTTACCAGCTTACCTGTTTGTACAACCTACTATGCCTAGGAATTTTGACGCTGTTTGATGCCTCTAACTCGTTCTATTTAAAATTAATCAGCTAGGTGGCCACTATTGGTACAGTGTCCACTATACCCACATTTATCTTAATACTGTTTAATAATAGGTACTCACAAATCTTACAAAAATCAACTTTATCGTCCTCTCAAATATTGTCAAACATTGCCAAATCTACCGTTCAACGTATGTTAGGTTAAGTCGTCTATTGTCTGAAATTAGGAAGTTTCATATTTTTTAAATTTTTGGTTTTGGGGTATATTATTATAATATAAGTTGTGGCAAATTGAATTCTACAATCCAAATTGTCCTCAAAAATTTATTTACTTAGATATAGAAGAAATAAAAGTTGAAAAAGTCGTAAACAAATGATGCAACCGCAAACGCTTAACAATCAAATTTGACGTCACAAGATCCTTCACGAAATGCATCGAGAATCTGATTGTTGATGTTTATTCATCATTATAATAAAATATCTAGTAAATGTAAAAGTCTAGTGAACTTGAAGTGTAAACTCACGACTCTCAAGCGTCACCTCCAACCGTGGACCGGTTTCGTCCTTGTTAGGACTCATCAGCACGGTATAGGACACGAAACCGGTCCACGGTTGGAGGTGACGCTTGAGAGTTGTGAGTTTACACTTATTGTCCGCATAACCAGCAATAATTGGTGGAATTCTCCTTTCTAGTGAACTTTCTTCATAAATATTTTTATTTTAAAGGAAAAATCATAAAGTAAAGTAATGTTTAAAATAAATTATTTGAATTTATCTTGGTGTTTTCATAGCTGATAGTTTTTAAATAGGCAATTATAAGAGATTTTCTTATTAAAAATATTTAATTTTATATTTGAACAATACGAAGTAAACGAACAACAATAGGAAGAAATCTAGAAATGTAGTCGGGGAAACTTACCTTAATTCATTCAAAAAATTGGCGAAAGCAGAATTTAATTTTTATCAGAACAACTCAAAACATAAATTAGGCTCATTTGAAGAGTTATTCTAAAAGAAGAAAAAAATTCGCCCGAATTCAATCGCGTGTTCTGGGTGAGACCGAGAACTTTTCAAACTACCCTCATAGGAAACAATGCATTTGCAGATCATGTGACGTCACAAATCTGGCATCGTTTTTCCCGCCTTTTCCAGGTCGCAAACTTTGAGTCGCAATAAAAAATAATAAATCCGAATAAAAAAATATCTCGGTTTTAGGGTTTTCTCGAAAGGGATTTTTAAAAATATGCGAAACTACCTCATTGGTTGGGCGAAGGTTTAAAATCTGCTTTTTTTTAACTTTGTTTGTCTTTAAAAGTTTGTTTTAAAATCTTACGTTTCTTGCATGAAAAAGCTTCTTAAACTCTTCTTTAAAAGTTCAAAAAAGTGTAATCCATGAATTTCAGAATTCGTTTTTTCATTAGACCTTATTTCATTCCAAAACTTTAGGAGACTCCCGAAATCAGCAAAAAAACATACGACTGAATGGGATAAAATGGAGTCTTATGTTCTCTCTTTGGGCTTTCTTCTTCTTGAACCAACCCCAATCGTCTAAATCTCCCCTTACGTGTGCCTTTGACCATCATAAAATTATGCTCTACATTATCTTCCTACTAGAAACGTTTTAGTAAGACAAACACAGTTTCTCCATATATTTGAAATTCAAAGAGGCTTCTATTAGCTCCGGGCTTCTTTACTTTATTTCTATAAAAGAGTAATAGAATACGGAGCTTTTCTACTGTGTCCACTAAAGGGGATACAAAGTTTGAATAGGCTTTCTTGGAATAAAAATCATTAACTTACTTCATTTTATAGATTTCATTCTAAACAATACATCTTGTTCAATATGGTTTTTAATACTGGTTCTTTATAAAAGAACTGTTCAATTTTATATCTTTGATTAATTATTTATAACTTAATGATGATTTTTATGACTTCATTTAATTTAAATTCAAATTTTCTAAAGCTTCACCTAGCTTTTTAAAACTTTGGATATCTTTTAACTTTAATTACCAGAAAAAATTTAATTTTTCATTTAGTATTTCTTTTCAAAGTAAATTTTAACACGAATGAATGTTATATAAGTGGACCATATTGTATTTTAAAACACATCAAGTGGATGAAACTTTCCAATCGACGTATTTTATTAATATATACGTCGATGTTTACAAAACTTTTAAATTCATTCTCTTCAATTCATTCTTAAGAAGATGGTTAATCATTAATTCTATCTCATTTTATAAATTATCGTGATTATTGAAATAGGTAACAGAAATATGTTATTTTCGTTTAGCATTTCTTTTGGAAGTAAATGTTAGACAGCGCAACAGGATTGAATGTTATATAAGCGGATAATATTGTGCTTTAAGACACATCAAGTGGTTAAAAAATTCTTATTTATTATTGATTGTTTACAATACGTTTCAATTTATTCTTAAAAAGGTATCAATAATTCAATCTCATTTTATAAATTATCTTGGTTATTGAATGATATTTTAAAAATAATACTCTTTTATATAAGTTACATCTAATTCATTAAACTATCTTGATTATTGAATGCTAATTTTAAAAAAATATTTTTTAATACGTTATATCTTGTTTAATATAGTTTTTAATATTGGTTCTTTAAAAAGAACCTAACATACACGCCCGGTACTTTCCGTAGCAAAATTTATACCCGGATGAAATTATTTAACATTCCTTTTCCCGATATCAATTACCCTGAAATTTTTTTTAACGTACACCACATTCCCCACTCAAATATTTGCAAAGTATGATTACTACTCCCCCCCCCATTTCAAGAAATTCATATAATCATTTAAAATAATACCAACGCCGGTGCTATTTTTTTGTCGGTGAATAGCTTCGTGAAACTTTCCAAACAACGAAAAGTTTCGGCTCAAACAAATCACAAATCAGATCAGGAAAAAAAAATCTTGTCTTTTCACAACTGATTTGCCTGGGAATTTCATTCCATTCTTCTCTCCCTGTTCCATAATAAAGACGGAATTCTATTCCACCCCCTTTGATCGCTCGCGGACCTCCATTTTTCACTATCTGTGTGCTCTCTATTTTTCAAAACTTATTTCTATCGAGAGATTGCGAGATGTCCAATATCCTCAGATATATGTGAACCCATCCCTCCAAAAAGGGAATTTTTTTATTATTATTCGTTTTATTGATTTTATTCTCCTTCTTTTTTGACCTGCCAAGCCTGTGGAAAATCTTTTTCTGGACGTTTTCAGGACGGAGAAAGGACTTCGGGTCCGAATAGTCATAAATAGCACCCACCTTGGAAGCTTGGAAAGATTTATGCGACCTGTAGAAATGTCGTTTCAGATAGACTGGAAGAAATTTCGGGCTGCTAAACCTTCATCTCAATTTATGCACCGAATTATTTACTCGCATAACGTTTTATTAAAACACAGGCTATAAGGTAGAAGCTGCTTATAAAATAGCAGGGAGTTTTTTGGGCCTTTTCAAAACCATGAAATCCACATGTTGTAGTGCGTTTTTTAAGATCAAGTTGAGTGTTTTTCGAAGGTTAGTTTAATGGATGGTATAAGCCTTTTCCCCTGTATTAATATATCAGACTGTTCTAAAAATCTATGATGATATTCAAATGCACCCTACTTGTTATTATTATAGTCTGTACATTTTGAATTAGCGTCTGAAACAGGATCAAAAACGCTCAATAATGCTTGATAACGCTCATCACACAATTTCAGTGACCGAATTTTTTACAGTATTTTAACTACTTTTGTTTAGGCTGCCTTGTTATTGCACAAGAAACATGTTTTGATGATAATAGTAACTGCAATATTAGTAGTTACTATTGATTACAATGGTAACTGCTTCTAATACATTACGTCTAAGGCGCCTATTCCAAATGAACAGTGTATAGCAATGGTGAAGTTGTCACAGTTACATAACACTGCATTTTGCTTAATTCCACTAATTTTCATTTAGTATTCTGTGTTTTGAAATAAATAATGAACCAACATTTTACGATAAGTGGAATAGCTTAAATATTCCTGATAAAATCATAAACATTTATTTTTAATTACAGAGTATTATTTCTATTTTATAATGTCTTATATAAAATAAAAATAACCTTTAATACCAACGAGCGAAAACAGTACAAGATTTATGTGCAAGTACACATAGTTAAACTAATTTAGTTAATTAGTTAATAGTTAAACTAATTTAGTTCTTGTATAAATACTTTGTATACTACTTGCGTACACTAAAAAGGCATTTTAACACACTGTTAAAGTAACTTAAGTTAGAACTTCGTACTAGTAGATTATAAACTACTTGGTGTATAGTAAGGGTGCTTATAAGAGGAGAAAGAACCCCCCAAAACAAGTTGAAAAACTGTTTTTAGGGGGGAATTTACAAAAAATCCCAGACATTCATTTTATGCTTGGAACTCCATTATATTCCCAATTTTTTTTTCATACTTTCATTTTTTCATAATTCAATTTTTTTTCATATAAATTTCATCAAGATGCAAATCTTACCTGAAATAGATTTAAATTCTACATTAAACAAAGCACGTTAAATTTTCAAAGGGGGGGGGGCTTGAGAATAACATTGATTCCTTTTGTCAAGAGCTGCTTTTGACCTGATAACAGGGTTCATACTGTCCTATATTTCTATATTTTTGACCCCTGTCCTATATTTTTCTACTTATTAATTTGCATTGTTAATTCGTAAATAATTTGTAACTAGAAAAATCTGTCAAATTTAAAAAAGCAAATTCCGACAAGTCCTCTGTTTTTGTGCAATAAATGTCCAATATTTTCGCTATGAACCCTGTTCTTAGTTAGTTCATTTTTTGTAGCATATCTGATAGGCATCTACCGAAATAAATTTCTATTTACGCCACTGGTCTAGTTCATCTATTAGGAATCGAAACATATCAACAGTTTCACACTTGCGTAAAATAAGCCTCCAAAGTCCCCTTATGTGATACCAATAAATCCATAACTATATTAGAAGATAAAACGATTCTGATTCAACTCTAGATACTCGATTGTTCCGTGCTAATCCCCAATAATAAAACAGCCAACCCTTTTCGTCGGACAATACAGATGTAAACGTCCGCCCGGACGCAATCTGCCAACCTACATCCCCCGCTGTCCCCATCCGTCTGCGGTAAACAGTCTTTCCATTAAGCGATTCATTAAAAGGGACGTCGCGCTTTAGATAATAATGCGGCCATCCAACCCTTGGGGTGATGGGTATTAAAAGCAAACATTATCGCTTTCTGTGCATTGGGAGTAAGTTTATATATTGACGGCTTTCTGTGCTGCTTTATCTAATGAAGTTGCGGGGTTTATGTGCTGTGTTAAGGTCACGATAGGGGGGTTTTGAGAAGGCTCGTTTTGAGATTTAGAATGTTCGCGAATTCACAGAAGCGAAGTGGGGTGAGAAGAAAGATATAGAATCTTCTTAAAGGCTCATTCAGAGTTTTCAGATTTATGCTTATTTTAAGAATTATCTAAAATGAAAAGTGTGAATTGATGTTTCAAATCAAATCAAATTTATTGGACCAAGAGAAGGACATAAAAACGACAAAGACAGAAAAACAAAAGACTTAAACAAAGAACATCAAAATATGCAAAAATAATGAATACACAATGAAACAACAAAGAGAGAAATTAGATAAATGGTATCACATGAGCCTAAGGGGCTCCAAGGGGGTCAAATATTTCCAATTCTTTAGCTCAGCCACATAAAAAATGAATATAGGGTTATTTGGGGGTAAAGTGGAACCCCTTTTGAGATCACTATACCTTTCTTGAAAACTTTTGAAGTAGTTAAATATGAAGAAATTGAATTATTTTATTTAAGATTATGTTTTTAAACAAATGATTTTATTATTTATGAATTTATCGATGCAGAAAAGGGGGTGAGAAAAACAATCCTTTATATTTATTCTAAACCATGATGGGATGAATTGAATCTATGAAAGAGAAAATAAGTCTAAAAACCAACTTTTGAGAGAATCGGGGGAAAAATGTTTAAGATTTTCCTGTTTAGAAGGGAAAATTAGATATTAGAGGGAGGAAGAAGGGGTTTCTTAGAGGGAAAAATTGCATTGTTTTCACATACTCTGACGTATCTACATAAATTTATGTTTAAATTGCTTGAATAAAAAACCATTCCGCTCAGTTGATCTTATAAAACAGCTTTCGAAAGAGTTCTCTTGGTTAAGTACCCACAGTGATTACCAAGTATACCAGTTTTGTAAATACGTTATAGGATTAAAACTAGGTTTTTAAGGGGTGACTATTTAACTAAAAAATGTATTTTCGAAACTTTTTTATTTACGTTGGCGCACATTTAACGGCTAAAATAAATTCTAGACTACTTTTCTTATTCTAGACTACTTAATAATAAGTACGAAATGTATCTCATATTTTCACATTGTTTCAAACACTGACAAAGTAATGGTTTGAAAAAATAAATCAACAGGTTTTGTGTATTCGTATGAAAGCATTAGTTAATTTAGAAATATAAAAAATAGGTAGGTTGGGTCAAATATTCCTAATTCTTATTTATTATTGATTGTTTACAATACGTTTCAATTTATTCTTAAAAAGGTATCAATAATTCAATCTCATTTTATACAATACCCCACAATAATTGACCGGACACCAGACAACTGTTGTATTGTTACCTAGCTCAGCCACAAAAAAATAACACAAGACTTGTACTGTATTAACATTATTATAAGAATCAGGATCACACTTAAAAAGAAAATAAACGTTACAGTTAACAAACAGCAGGATAACAGCGCCACATGGCTATAACTTCACAGAATAAGAAAAAAATGGCGTAGTAAACATAGGTAGAGATATATTACCCCCCTTTTTGAATTTGAACAAAAATTATCCACAGCAAAGAAAATTTTAATAGCATCTATAACTCCATCATTATCTACAATATACCTTGCCACTTTCCGTTCCCCTGACATCACTAATTTATCATCTACCTTATTCCGAAAACAATGGAACATCTCCCTTTCTCCATGCATAATTCACATCATACCTCCCTACTGCTGCAAAACAAAAACGTTTCCATATTATAGCTCTTCTTCTGGAGTTCTTCTCAGGAGAGCATTAGATTCGAGGATCATGGGTTTAAGTGGGAGGGATTTTCTTCCTCCTCCCCTGGGGTAAACTCAGCCGGGGGTATTTTCCCCCTTCTTTTATTCTGGATTATATTCGCATAGAGATGTGATGGCTGATTGAAAGGCATTCGCTCTGTGAAGTGTCGGTGGAGAAGAGATTCTGGAAAACAGAGGATTAGGAGGAGTTTTTGATGTATTATTTTTAGGGTAGTTGGGATAAAATTCTATTTCTATCGAGAAAAATTTGCCATTGGTGGTCAGAAACAAAGTCCTAAAATTTTAGACCGATCAATTAATATCTTTTAGCCCTCCAAGGGGGCTAAAGTGTGAAAAAATCGTATAAATACACGTATTTTATTAAAAAAAATTTAAAGTACCCAAATTTACCAAAGTATTTTCTATTTGACCACAATATGATCAGTAATGAGTCTTTTAAGTACCTTTAAAATTAAATTTCCGTAAAATAACATCTTTGGCCGTATCAAGGGGGTCAAAATATCGAAATATTTTCGTATTTTATACATTATTTTTTACCTGTTTCTGATGTAATTATAAAAGGCACTTTGCTGTTTGAAATATTTAGTCCAAGTTTATCAATATTTATCCTCTTCACGCCCCAGTTCCACCGTGGTGGACCTTTGCTTACCCCCTCAAAAACAAACTTTTTACTAAAATTTATCAGCTAAAAGCTGAAATATATATTATTTGATGTTTTTACTTTCTATTTCAATCGAGAGATGGCGCTTTAAAACAGTATTTTGTGCACAGGACATATTTAAAAAGAGGATTTTAGAAAAAATGGCGTCCTATCTAAAACTTGGGAATATTAATTAATTTAAACCTAAATTTATTTATTTATGAGACTTAATTTGACTAGTTTTATTAATTAGTATCCTTTCAAGTAGAATAAAACAGTTTGTAAAGAAATCCAACAAATTTTGAGTTTTGGAGAGCAAGATATAGAGAGGTCCACCAGGGTGGAACTCGGTTCTTAACGATGGTAATTGTGCAGGAGTAAAAATTAATAAAAAACGGGTAAATAAACTATTTTGAGAATTTAAAACACTTATTTTATAATTTAAATGATAATTATTATATTTGTCATTTAAAAATTTGAATTTCATACAGAAAAAACAAATTAAAAAAATTTTTTTTTCAAAATTTTTTAAAATAAATTCTGTAAAACTCAAAATGAGTACTATTTTCTACAGTATAAATGTAAATTTACTTTGATTATTGCATAAAAATGTTAAAAACATGCACAAAAAGTTTTCTATGCCAATAAAAATGAATTTTTGAATTTTTAAAAAATTAAATTTTTTAAAAAATTCTTTATTTTAAGAAGGAAATTAAGTTACAACCTTCAAATGACCTAGTATGACAAAAAAATTATAAATAATTCATATATTTAAATTATAATTATAGAAAGTAACAATTTTATACCATAGGAATTGTGTCATGTTTAACTACGTTGAGAACTGAGGTCCACCAGGGTGGACCTTAAATTGTAAGCCCCCTGAAAAACATTTTCTTGAATTGAAGATTTTTATGAACTTTGTGAAGCATTTTAATACTATTTTAAGAAAACAATTTGAGTTGAAAGAATTTTTTTATACCTCGGGTCTGAAGAGGATATAATAAGATATTTATGGATCCAGTTCCAGTTTTGAATATCTAGTTTAATTTGTTTGAGACATCGGACAAGGTAATTTTTTAACAGAAAAATCCCACAATTTATACTAATGATATAAAAATAAATTATTATATCATTAGTTTATCAATTAATTTATTGAAAAAAATATTAAAAAATATTGAAAATAGAGATAACGTCAGGTGGCACCTATTTCCATCACAGAGGTTTTTCTTATTTCAAAATCATTAATTTTTTTGCTTATTTCATTCCGCCCTATTACACGCCTTCATATTCTAAAAGATAACGAATCAGCTAATATCATAAAATCGTATCAAGAGGCAGGTTTAAAGGAATATCAAAGGAGTAAGTCGGTGGCGTCGCATTCAGCTGGGTCGAAATGAGTGATTCAGGTTGGTGACAAAACGTTCCCGGGACCAAATGTTATCTCGCCACCATCCGGTGATTAGAGCCAACGTTGTAATTCATAGCTGCGAGTACTACAATCCTAACTGGTTATATATATCACAAATGGTAACACTCTGTTTACCTAGAGCTGTGTGTTAGGGGTAGCGAATTGAATCATTTTATATTAAATAAATTGAATACCGCGTTATATTTGCATTATATTAATGTGTTTAATTGTTCGGGTCACTTTTCAAAATTAGGTATTGGCTCATTTACAATGCTTTCACTTATTTGCCGAGGAATCACACATTATTTCGTATGAATTATCAGTTACTTATACACAAAATTGATAAACAAAGGGAAAATAATATGAAGGCTTCTACGACCAGAGTTGTAATTAACACTTAGATAATGGAGATGACTCCCGTAGAAGGAGTTGAAACGTTTAGCGTTCATCAATCCACAAGATTAGGGCCAACAAGCCCGGAAAACCTAAGTGTTAAATTAAGGGAAAATATGTTTCATTTTTTCCAAAGAAAAAATTTTCAAAATACATCTGGTTATTTTAGTTAAAGTCAATTATGTTTGCGGGGATTATGGAAACTTGTAGTAAAGTATTGTTTTACTCTTAAATTAAAAAACTTGTATTAACTGTTGGTTTTCCATATACAATTTTAAACATACTCAAAATACCTATGATCACTTCATTAAGAAACAATGAATTACATGTTGAAATTAGAAGAAAAACTCATCTCAGTATCTCTCTAAACTTTACCAACAATATTCTTAAAAAACTAGGTGAACATTTCAGAAAACATTTCAAGGTGTTGAATTAGAATTTTTGAAGAGAAAATTAGAAACTATAAACAGCTCTTAATTGCAATTCAATTAGCAGAGGCTTTATACTTTAAAAGTAACTGAATTACCTTCAAAAAAATGTTTTCTTTATTTATTGAAAATCATCTCTATAATAAAATGAATCTTTGGAGTAAAATTTACAATCCAATCATGTTCATCACAATTAAAACGATGCGTGTGCTTTTACATCGCCTCAATAAACACCTTAGATACCTTTAACTGGTATACTGTGTCTTTGCAACTGGATAAAGAAATCACGTAAAGGCGAAGAAATCTCGATTCGGAGTCTCATCCAGATAGATAGATGGCCACTGCGTGCCTTGAGCTCTTATTGCGTCCTGTGGTAATTGGGTTTCTCTGCAAAAGCTCTAGTACATTCTAGGATCGTCGAGAAAACAGGAATGTGAGAGGAAAAAGGGTTCGCGGGGATTAGTCGTGTCGTTTTTAAGATGGTGTGTGTTTTTGTGAGGATTTTTGGTGTAGTTTAAAGTGTTAGGCATAAACAACTACAGTAGAAAATCTTTATAACCAACCCCCTGGTGTAACCATCCCTTCTTTACATCGTCTAGTGGTTAAAATACCTATCAGAATTAATGTCATTTTCAACGTGTTATAGCAAAACAAACACATGAGGTTTTTGATAGGAAAACCGCTAATATCAATCAGTGAAAATATGTATTGGAATTCATGAAATCGATTTCACTCCTATCATTAATAAGTCCCCTTTTAGTTTACCAATTTATTAAACATAAATAAAAATGCATATAATTTGAGAGTGGTGACCATTAAATTGGGTGAAACTGAGTATTTCCGATACCCTAAAATTGAAAGACTTGAGTCGTCATATTTGTAACAATAAAAGTTATCAAAACTAAAATATTGATTTACTCAGACTTGAAAGTGACAATTTTTTTGAGGGAGTTCAGACCCATCACTTAATTGTGTTCATTTTGAAGGAATCATCCAAAGTGAACAGGAGTGAATTTTGGTTTCACTCCTTCACTTTTCTATGCAAATTAGCGATTCACAGGAGTGAATCACTCAGGAACAGGGAAAGTGAAACATTGTGAATGGGCCTTCACCTTGAGACTAATTGTCCAATCAGCTTGATAGGTTCAAAATATTCTCCAATCTTTCCTAGAATTTATTAGGAAGGTTCCGTAGTACATCAAAACTTAACGTAGAAGTATTTTTTATTTAAGGAATTTTTTGATTAGGTATCCAGTCGACACACAAAAAACCATGAAAAACCATGAAGACAAAAATATATATTCTATTTGAAGCAATTTTATGGTCACCAATCAAATTATATTAACTTTTATGTTTGAATATTGGTAAATTAGGAAAACAAAACTTGATTAAAGGATATTAAACCGTGACGCGTCCCTTAAAATCAAAAGAAGAATTACGAATCTAACCGATCATTGGCGACGGTTTTCGCAAAAGCCCATTTAATGTTTACATATGTTTCTAAAGATATCAATGCTCGATTTGAAATGGTTCAGAACTCTGAAAAAATGGGAAAGTTCTTTCGCAATAGTGATAAAAGAAAAGGAGTGTTATTCACTAAATTTAGTGTTAAAGAATCTCAAAACATAATAACGCCAGCCGATACGAAATTCATTAAAAGCGAGCGTCACATTATATTAGAATATTCCCAAACAATCAATTTCTTGTTAATTCGTTTTCCTTAACGACTCAAAAGAAGCTATAATTGCATTTCGTTAAGATAACAATAACCTGTTCCGAAATCAAAACACCCACATAGTTAGCATTATTACCGAATTGAACGAAATAACAAACCCCCCTGAATCAAAACAGAGCTCCCACAGAAAAATCCAATACTACTACCCAACGAGAAAATTCTTTCCACGGGGAAAAAAAACCAACTTCCACACAGAAAACGAAATGCGTTCCAAAAAGAGTGTCTCGGAACGGCAAACAAAGGCCCTACCTGCGAATAAATGCCAAAAGGGCCGTTTCGAATGAGGGGGACTGAGGAGAACCTTTCTAATGAAGGCGTCGCCGGGTCGGACAAAAGAATATCCCCCAGGGGAGGATCTTCGACCGGATTTTAATTAATCTTTCTCATTTACATCCGAAGATTCGCAATGGATTGCCTCGAGATACGACGCGCGGTTTAGAATGAGTGAATTGTCTGGGAAGGAAATGGGAATTCATTATTTCGAGAAATTCTGGCCTTTTGCTATGCAGGAGTTCACTTTGGCAGCTCATTTTATGAATGAAATTAGGGAATATTAGGGTTAGGTAGAACACTTCCTTGCCTGTTGTTATATAGTGTTGTGAATATGTTTGAAAAGTGTTGTAAATGTTACATTCTGGAATGTGTTCCGAAAATAGTGTTGTGAAAAATGGCTAAAATCTGGAAAGTTCTTAAATTTGGGTCGGAATATCATATAAGAACACATTTTCTGACCCTAAAGCCAAAGCCACACTTTCATAACTAGTGATGGGCAGGTATCGATACCAAATACTTAAGTACTCGATACCTATAGGTATCGAGTGTATTCGATACCCACAAAAGTATCGATACTTTATTGACATATTTCGTTTTAAATTTTTCAATAAAGTAATCTTTATAATACCTACTGTAGATCAAACGCAGCCTGTTTTCATTTTGCAACGCTCAAACCCAAGTCGTTATCATCCGCGAGAGAAATTTGACGCGGCTAGGTTTTTCCCCCGCCAAATCCTTCGCCTCTATCCACCGCCCGTAGCTACGGGGCTTTTTGATGGATCGCTTTCAGTTTTTTGAATATTAGTCTGATTATGGATAGGCCCTAAAAAAATTGTCCCTTCAGGTTCATTTCCCGACATTGAAAAAAAGTACTCGATACCTATAAGTACTCGATACCTATAAGTATTCGATACCAAAGTATTCGATACCTATAAGTATTCGATACCTATAAGTATTCGATACCAAAGTATTCGATACCTAAAATTATCGATTTTGCCCATCACTATTCATAACTTAATCTTTTTATCACACAATACAATCATAAAGTGTTAACTATTGCGCCTGCATTGTGTATACTTAATGTTGCGAAAGTGTTTCATGCTTTTAAATATTTGTAAGAAAGATTGAAAAAGAAGAGAATTTTTTGGGGCTCTAAAGTATCCACAAGATTGTGAGCAGTAAAATGAAAAGAAAGAACTAGTCCCTGTAGGATGTGCTTACTCTAAGATGAGCCGCCTCGTCCCTCTTTTTTTTAAGGTAACACAAGTACTATATTAATATCAATTGGTTCTAAAACACTTTAATCAGCATTTTTTTTACTTAAAAATAAGTTTTCCCCGGTCGGTGGCACCACAACTTCCATTTTATTTAGTTTTCATGAAGTGAAAGTCATGAAAAATGTTAAAATGAGTCTTAAAAATTCCTGCTTTATTTCAACCTTAAAAAATAAAAACGAGAATTAATCATCATCCGAACTGAATAAAAACATTTGCGAAACATTCATCACTTTTGACATTCTTTTTGAGATGATGTTGAAAAACTATTATGATAAATTACCCACCTCATTAATAAGAATTGACTTCGTTGAAAAATCTTTTTTTCAATGTATTTATGAGTTTAAGATCTTTAACGCGTTAAAGTAAAATTGTTGCATAGTATACTAACTTATAGTAACAAATTTTTAGTTATTCGATTTCGCTTGCTTTTATTACGCTTAAGTGATAATATTAACTGTAGTCTTTTGACAAATATTTTGGGATACATGTCAGATCTTGGCTTTTCTATAACAATTGATTCCGAAAACTATCTTGCACTACTGTTTTAAATCTTTTTTTTTAAGTTTTAAGAATATTAATCTTGTTTATTTGCTCTGAGCAATTTCTTTTAGTGCTTTACTAAAAACAAAGCATTGCTATCGCGTGGAAACTTTTGGTGTGAAAGATGATGTTAAAAACCATGCACAAAGCGTTTTTTTATCTCGTTGTTATGCTTAGAGGGAAAATAGAATTTTTTTCACAAACTCTGATGTAGCTACATAAATATCAGTTAAAATTACTTGAATATAAACTACTCTGTACGGTAGAAGATCTTATAAAAGCTTTTGAAAGAGTCCTGTTAGGGAAGTCCCCAGAGGTCGCCAAATTGGCATTGTTCTATTTATTACCTTTAAATATTTGACTTTGTTTGGATTAAACAACATTAGCGAATTAAAAATTTCTGTAGCCAGAGTTGAGGTGTTCCTCAGTCAGTTTTTCTAATTTGAATATTTCGTTTGGGTTCAAATACAATTCTAAAATTGCCTTTCCATGTTTTTTTAAATAAAAACATAATTTCTTCGAATTTTTGCAATGTGAAACAGGTATCTCCACTTTCAATTCAAATTAACTTCTGTAAATTTTTGGATTTCTTTATCCAAATTAGACACCATAAAATATCTGAACTATACTTCACAGCAACGTTTCCTGAACCCAGTACGTTACTACGCGGAAGGAGAAAGTGAGTAAACACAAAGCCTGTTGGGTTGATAGAAGGAACATCGATACGCGAATCTTGATAAAAAAAGATACTATTTATACATGGGTTTAACGAAATAATTGTATTTTAAAATTGACGTTCTTTGTTTCACTCGAAATTCAGCGATAGGAACTACTTTGTTTGTCAGTGACGTAGTAGGTTCAACTTAAGTTGCTGTCTAGTATAGCAGTGATTCTCTTATTTTTTTAAAAAAACATCTTTATGTTTAAATAATAAATGCACCCTGGGCAAAGACGAGAATCGGACTTGACACCACGTGCAGTGGGCAAACTGCAAGCATGGTGGGCTGCACGTAATCCAACTAGGCCACCCGGCCCCTACCTGTGAACAAACTTGGTTTGAAAGTGGATATACCTGGTTATTATGCCCTCAAATCCCTCAATTATGAAACTTCGGAAAAAATTTAATCTCATTTTTACTGGAAACATTTTAAACGTATCTAGTGGCTATTATTAGGAATTATGCGATCCGCCCTCGAGTGTTTTCAATGCGACGACGTCAAAGCCACATTACCCGGGCAATTTTATTCAAAACAAACCGCTCGATACTCTCTAATATTACCCTGCGATTATTAATCTCAACTATCGATTGTGACCCATCGATCGCTTGGTGCAGTGCGCCCCCACAGCAACCTTCTAATAAGCCTCCCTGGGGGTGTTTACTGTTTTTCTCTAAGAAACAACTCCCTTTTCAATGTTCCGTGAAACGAGATAGTAATATTTCCCTCCCCTTTCGATATGATCGATTCTCCGTCGTGGATCGATCAGAAAGGAATCGATTCCTCGAGATGATTTCTCTCTGAAGAAGCTTTTGTGTAGCCCAAAGCTCCGATTGATCTTTATATGAGCTGTTCAGGGTGAAAGTGGTTGAAGTCCAAAAATACAAAACTTTAAATAAGTGGGAATTTGGATTTATTTTATAAGGTCCTCTTTACCTCTTGTGTAATAGTCGTCTAAGTCAAACGCTCAATAATGGTAACACAGAGAAAAACCTAACAGAGGGCTCAAAACGGTAATCTTAAATGCTGTGTTATGATAGAGGGCAGCACGGCAAATATATATGTTTGTCAGAGGGTAGGCGGTACGATTTGGAGATCGCAGCTGTGATTGGCTGTGACTTCAATCTGTCACCCTCGAGGGGGATGATTCGACAATTGGGATTCTTGTTTTCCGCCTCTCGTGTAGTGACAAGGGAAAGCGATCACAGTGCCCCCATCACAAGACATATCCCATGTTTTTTTGCTTTCCATTATTGCCTATGGCCATGGATTCAGATCTGTAAGATTGGATTGGATTGTGGATACATATATCTTCCGGTTTGTATGCTTTATCTCAAGGATCCGCTTATATACCTTCGTCAAGTAAGACAGACACAAACCGAATTTTTATTGACACAGAAGAGAGAAAGTACAAGTACACCCAGGGCAAGGCCGGAATCGAACCGACGACGGTAGAGCGTGCAGGGTGCTAGAGTGGTGGGCAGCGGCCAACCGATCAGGCTGATCCGTCCTCGAGGTCTGTAAGAGCTGCCTAAAAAGTTTTGTTGTTTCTTATGCCACTTGGAGTATCCAAGCTCCACCGCAAAACGTAGGGGAGAGTGGGGCTATTTCGCACATGGGGCACATTCGGACAGACGGCATTTCCCCTAGTAACTATTAATTTAAAAATCTGAAAAAAATACCAGTAAATGGATGCATGACTAGCACCTCCTGCATGAATTTTCAAAGCCCTGAGCCATTTTGTTGTATACGTACTAGAAATTTGCTAGCGTTAGAAGCAGCAAAGTAAATTTTCTTGTCATTTTGTTGGCGTAAAATATCAATCAAAAATAACTCTCAAGTTGACATTCAGCATTTTATTCAGTTGAGGCACTACTAAAGTAAGTTTCTAGAAAGGTTTTATTTCCCTGCTTTATTTATAAATATCTTCTTGGGACGTTGTAAGCTTGAACTGGTAGATGGGGCACATTTGTACACCAAAACATGGGGCAGATTCGGACAGTGAGAATGTGCCTCATCTTTCCCATTTTTGATTATGAAAGTGATTTATATGTTTATAAGTGCAGTATATTTAATAACTTGAAGTTTAATTGTTTTTTTATTGTAATTGTTTCAAAATTTGGTGATAATAGAAAATAACATCTTAAAGAAAGCTTCAGTTTTGAGGAATTTAAACCCAGATTTAAACATTGAAGAAATAATGTCCCTGATAATTGTTTAATACCAATTGACTTGGACTTAGGTCATTTTATTCCAGTAGAATTTAGAATAGCTACTAAAAATTTTATAAATAGCTATAAAATAATTTTTAGAATAGCTACTAAAAAGAAAATTTCGTTATGTTGGTCAAATAGAAAATTTGGAGTTGAATGGTGCTTATTTTAAATTAATGATGAAAAACTTTAAAATTAATGACGAAACTTTTATTTTCCCAGTAAGAAATGATTAAACATTCATACAAAAAGATAATATCGTATTATAAGTTCCCCAACCGTCAGTTTCAGGTGTTAATAAGCGAGCTGTTGGTTCACTTTTCTTTTCGAATAAAACCTGACAGTTAAAATATTGGTTAAACTTTTTCTAACTAATTACATTATGTTAAGTATGTCAATGTACAATATAATCTTCATTACTACAATTGTTTTCCTCATCAAAAACTTAGATGTTCAATATTATCTGAAGCTGTTTTCTTTTTGTAAAAAAATATTCAATTTAGAGGAAAAATATGTAAAAGTGCCATATTTCGTTTAATTATCCTTACTTTAAATTGCCATAAACTTTTTAGTTCGTAAAAATAATTATTGTATAATTTTTTGCATGTGTACGAATGTGCCCCACACGTGTGCAAAACTGCCCCACCCATGGGGCACATTCGCACGAAATTTCTCGTTTTTTATATTGATGATATGGGTTAGAAATTCTTGATGAATGCGACCAATTCTGGTTCTAAAATATCGGGAACGGTCTTAACTTTCATTTGAATCTGAGTTTGTTTCAATATCTCATCTAGATCCAGAGAAATATTCCGAAATGCACTTTTTGTGCGAATGTGCCCCGTTCTCCCCTACAGGATTAAAGGCAAAGGACTCCTGAGAAAGTGAGACCCGTGAATGGCAGGAGTCCGACTCAAACTTCGGATGATAGATTCCACCCCATCTATCTCCCCCTCCACAATTTTGACATGTCTCTGAAGGGGAGGGAAATAGTCCCCAGACGATCTGGACCCAGGGTAAACTGCGCCATGACCAACCACAGGACTGTCGGACCCTCCAGATTTAACGAGCACGTATACTCCGCTTATACCAGTGGCGAATCCAGGTGGGTGGCACTCTCGAAAGTGCCCCCCCCTTGGAGACCCAAAAAGGTTCTCAAAATGAGCAAAAAACACAAATGTTTCAGTTCTAATTTCAAAATTTTTCTGGCGGAGGCCCCCCATACCCCCATTAGTATCAAAATGGGATATTCAGTGTTTATTTTTTGGAAATACCAAACATTATGACATTTTGGGTCAAAAAGTAAAGGTAATAGTGTTGAAAAGTGCCCCCCTTAGACCCAAAACGTTCCTAAAAATGAGTTAAAACCCTACTTTTACACATCAAATTTATTTATTTTCTGGGGGAGGACCCCCCCCATACCCCCAATGGTACCACAAGGGGATCTTGTCTGGAAAAGTGTCCCCCTTGGAGCCGTGCTGGATCCGCGTCTGGCTAATACTCGACTGGTCTTCAGTGGTGTCAGGAATTGAACCCCCTCCGATCCCGAACATTACAGGCGCCGTAACTTTCTATTACTCAAAACTACGTTCAGTGGACTTATTCCACTTTCGTTCTAAGCAACTCATATAAAGGAAAAGAGGCGAATGTATAATCTCTTCCATCCATTTGATGTCGTCCGCCGCTTTCGGCAGCTGTGATAATAGAGAGGAGGTCTTATCTGGACACGGTGTCAGCACAATCCAGGAATGTTCGCTTACTTAGTTCTTTTCTTCGCTATCGTCATTCATTCTTCTTTAGAGCTCTCTCATCGAGAAACGTAGTGTGAAACTCGATTATATGCTTAAATAGATTATTCTAAATATCATTAAATTACACTCGATCGAATAAAAAAAAATTAGGATAATATTATACGGTACTTACTATTACCCCTTAAGCCGTCAATTTGAGCCACGCAGCTAGAGAACTGTCAGTGGGATTTGATAACGTTTTAGGATTTCGCAGCTCGGTCGACGCTTCTATAACGCGTGAGAACCAATATTGTTTATGGAATGACGACATAAATCTTAGTCCTTTCGTTCCTTATTGATAAAATTCCTGCCATAATACGTATCATAAAAATGAAGTAGATTTTTCATTCCGCTGGTCATTTGAATTTTTCAAAGCATGGCCGTTGTGTTTCCTTGAATTTTTTTAATACCATGTTTAATGAAGATTCGGAGGGAACTGAATTTGTATGAAAGAAAAACACTCTTTGACTTATACAATAATAATTATAGCATATGAGGATTAATTCCTTAACGATACCAAAACGCGTCCCCACACCCTTTCTTACCTATCTAATTCCCCGCTAGAAACTATATATGACAACAAACCCCACGAAATAAACTTCTTTTTCCGTCCCGGGCGCAAATAAGGCGTGAAGGCTCCCTCATTAGGAGTTGTTTGGGGCGAGGAACAAACATCCTTAACTAGGCGAGTTTATTTGATGGAGAGTTGTTGTTCTTCCGCCAGATAGATTTTCCAATCGACTCATTCCAAAAACAATTCAATCAGCCCTTGGGTGTCCGTTGCGAGAAGTCCGTTTTTTTTCCTTCATGCAATGCTATTGCTTGGTTTGTTTTTCAACAAATGAGGGGGGAATCTGGATAAATAATCCCAGAACCATGAAATATCGGATAAGAAAGGTAGAGAGAATAAGGAACTTGCATGTGTCAGATTTTCATAAACATTCAAGTGTTCCGTATGGTTTTTTGTATGGTTAAATAAAATATCTAGTCAATTTTTCGAAAAAGTGCACAAGTAATTACATATTTTTATTTAAAAGTCGAGAAAAAAACACGTGACTGAAAACGCGAAGTGTGTTTGCATGCACAGTGACGTAGAATTTATCGAGCCAAATTGCAATCAAAATTGAATTTTTATGTTTTTGTTGATGATTTCTTTTTTCCGTGTGTCCGATATGTTTTAATAAATATTTACCGTCTAGACACTTCTGGTGACGGTCAGAAATCCAAAGCAAACATTTTAGGCGAAGTCCATTATTAGTGAAGTCACTGTGCATGCAATTAAGCGTTTTCAGGTGCTTCGGAAAAACGATTTTTGATAATTTTTTTGCAATCGAAAAATTTCTCAATCGGCCTCAAATTTTGTGTAGTGGCTTATTTTTGCGTGAAGAATAGATTAAAAAAATAAAAAAAATCATGCAAGTTCCTTATTCCCTTTTAAACCAACTGCTAGCCTTAGTGAACTCCTCAAATACTTATGAAGGATGTGAAGAAGGGAACTTGGAATTCTCTCTCAAAGAGGGTTACAACAACATCTTGCATAAGAATTTGTCATAATCATGAAACATTCAGATACATTCGAATGCACACAGTTCCCAGTTCCACCCTGGCGGTTATTAGATGAAATATTTTTCTTTTGCTTTTGAAAAATTATAATCATTTTTTATTCACTCAAACAATATTTTTCTTATACATAAGGAACTGGAAGTATGATACTTTATTTGAATTTGTATTATGTAAAAATTTTATTTGTGAACAATAATATAATTTAAATATAATAAAAAATGATCATGTAAATAACAACCACCTTTAATTAACATCACAAAAGTAAAATTTCAAAATGCCATAAGATGATTATATAACCATTAGAATCACATCACCATCACATTATTCGCTTTGTTAAGCTATCGTTTAAAACTTCTTAAAAGAGCTCATCTTACAGTAAGATTAGGTAACCAATATATCCTAACCCTCCAGAACTATTCCGCAAATTTTGGAAACAGCTGTAACTTATTAATAATTAATTGAATAACGGTAAATTTTGAACTCGGAGATTCTTCAGACAAGAGTTCAAAGAATTCCGATAACATTATTTTCTCGTCATTTAATTAGTCCAAACAAGTCTGAATTAGGAGATTCTTAACTCGAATCCATTTGAAGTTTTAACCATTCGTCTTATAGTCGTTAATTTACATTTCGGATTCAATGAACGAATTGAGCAATTGCCAGTTATTTTAATTCTAACAATTCAATCTACATAGGATTGTTTCTGAATATTTTCAGTTACAATGCTGATTTTACTCATTTTAAACTGTGCTTTGTTTTAATTTATTTTATTTTGTAATGGACTTTTTAAATTTCAAAATACACTGCAAAAACGCTCCACACAAAAATCAACAGATTATAGAGATGCGCGTTTAACACAAAGTTTATTCTTCCCCAAGTTCGGTACATGTTATTAGGTAGAGCACTTTTTAACCTTGTAGTGTTCGGATAGTGATCTGAATATCTTTGAAAAGTGTTGGAAATGGGTTCGATCTAGGAAAGTGTTCTGAAAATAGTTTTGTAAAATATGTTTAGAAGCTGAAAGTGTTCTTAAATTTTTATCGAAACACTAAAAGAATACATTTTCTCTCTCTTGCAACACTTTTACAACATTATATTTTTCTTACCCAGTACAATGGAAAGGATTTCAATTAAGTGTTCATTATATTGTGTTTATACTTAGGCTAAGCGCGCACTAGAGACTTTTGTCTCGGAGACAAAGACAAAATTGTTTCCCTGGCTATTGCAAGAAGCTAGAGTGCGCGCACAGGCCACGAGACCAAGATCACTAGGCCAAGAATTTCCTCATAGAAATGCGTTGCTCTCGAGTGACTAGTGTTTATAGTTGCCGAGACAAAAGTCTACAGTGCGCGTTTAGCCTTAGGCTAAGCGCGCACTAAGAGACTTCTGTCTCGGCGACTTAAAACACTAGTCACTCGAGAGCAATGCATTTCTATGAGGAAATTCTTGGCCTAGTGATCTTGGTCTCGTCACCATGTGCGCGCACTCTAGCTTTTTGCAATAGCCAGGGAAGCAATTTTGTCTTTGTCTCCGAGAGCAATTTTGTCTTTGTCTCCTAGTGCGCGCTTAGCCTTAGTATTGAAAAAGTGTTTCACCCGTTTGCAGCGAAGTTTTGCCTTGAAATAAAGATGACTTTTAAAATAATAAAAAGTTTTTTGGTACTTTTCCGTTAGCCGGGCGCAAGTGAAAAATCGCCAAATAATGCAGAATTCCTCCAAATTTTTCGGTTAGTCATTTGCTTTGCTTGGCGACTTGGCTCGCGTTTGTTTCCCAATTGGCGACATTTGCACCCGGCTAACGGAAAAGTACCAGTTTTAAATGGATAAGTATTTCCTACTTTGATGATAAGACGAACATACACTCTCATCCTTCACAGAATAGAGAGGAAATAAGGAGAATGAAAACTAAAAGCGCGCAAATTAGGGTCATCCTTTTTTGATGACTGATGATTATTCAATTGCTTTACTCAAGAAATAATGCAATGCATTTTTTGCGCACAAATGTCTTAATTTAGTATTTGAGATATTAAATATGTTAATTTCCTATTTCTCACTACACTTCCTAAATTTATTATATTTTATCATGGATTATTTAGGTTATTTTCAAAGTTTCCATACATTTGATAAGTCCCGAAGATAACACATGAAAATTAAATAATTAATCGTTATTAAAATTGCTGTTTAAGCTTTATTTAAGAAAGTAGACTAGATAAAATATTTTTAGCCTGTAATTGATGAAAAAATACGCAAATAAAGGTAATTAAATACACGAAAGTACACAACAGCGCTTATCCCTAACGGAGTTTCATGGAATTGGTTCTTGAAGTTGGCGTGCTTTTTTGTGATTTAATTGTACTTATGAAAGAAAAAATGATAACTATAATAAAAATGTAAGCTATTCAAATGTTGTTTAAAATGTAAAATTTATTTCTTGGATTTTATATTTTTACAAATCAATAAAATATTTGATTTTCCCTCACTTTATGTCAAACCCCGCTACCAACACATTATTTTTTCACAAAAAGAATTAAGGTAAATGTGGGTATAGTGGACACTTTAAGGAAAATTTTTGCTTAAATTCTTAATAAATACCAATCCATTTGCTTCGAAACGGTTATCATCCTATATTTAGGTAAATTGGATCTTCTTCTTTCGATTTTACCATTAAAAACTTTAATTAGATTGGGCAAAGTATTTTTAATTAATTTTTTAAAAGTACTCCAAATTGCATCTATAGTGGCCACATAGATGAAGCTGTTGCTTCTATGGTGGACACCTCTTGCATCAATAGTGGACACCTGTCTTTTTCTGCCTATATGAGGGGTTTATGCATGAAATTGAGGGGTTTTTCTTGGTATAGTCGTCTAGTTCTAATTAAATCTTCCTTCCCAACGAAATGTATTATAGATTCAATCAAATTAGCTTTATTTAAAAAAAAATCATAGTTTTCGGCCCAAAGTCTACGCTGTAGCTGATTTGAGAGGAATTTAGCATGTAATTCAATGTTTTAGAAACCTTGGTTCCTGAAGCCGGAATGAAACCAAATTCATACAGCACTAATTTTAAAGCCCAATCAACAGTTTATGAAAAAAACTTTTTCAAATTAAATATTATTTAAGTTTCTATAAGACGCCATTGCTGTGACCACTATTGGAAAATCTAAGATTATGTGTTGGTAAAGTGGACACCCCCATAAATCCTAGTAAAGTCAACATTTTCAAATAAATTTTATTCAGTATTATTTTATACACTCTTATTTATCTTGATATAAATTTAAAAGTCAAACAAGCGGTAATAAATACGAAAAAATCAGTTCCGACTTACCCGTTTACTTACGCGATTCAATTAGCAAAATCAAATTTCAGTCACTCGGCCGATGTTGTTATTTTCAAATATTTAAATATCCTTCCAATGCTGATCTGTGGTATCGGTGGTAATTTATCAGCTTATCTGATTGCACAATCTACTATGCCTATGAATTTTGACGCTGTTCGATGCCTCTAACTCGTTTTACTTAAAATTAATCAGCTATGTGGCCACTATTAGTACAGTGTCCACTATACCCACATTTACCTTATTGTGCTTTGAAATTCTTACACTTATTTACTTTAGAATATATATTTTTAACCATTTTAATTTTTATTCTTCAGCACGAACTATATATAATATGTTTTTAACAGAATAAAATCTGTTAAGGTGTAACTACAATACTTCACCATAAACCAAGATTCGCTTAGCTGCACTTACACACTAAATAAATCCCTCCTTCCCCATCACACCCACTTTAAGAATTCAGAAGCCTCCCGACTAGAAGAACAGGGACTCAATTACCCCCTCACCCCTCATTACCTCCCCCCATAAATATCCCCCCGAAACAGTTTGACTTGCTCTTCGGGGCGCAATAAAACGCACATTCTGAAAGCCAAAATAAATGATCCCTACTCGGCTACCTGCGCTGTCAGCCCCAGCGGGGGCGGTTCCCAGGGAGCCCTGGCAAGGGCGCAATCAGTCGGAAAGTGTGGCTTCCAGGGACTCTTTTGGGTGCGGTAGAGAGTTTTTATACAACGCACACCTCAGAGAAAAAGGGACTAGCGGTCAATTAGTTTTAATATTTTTCTTCTCTGTATAGTACCTGAAAAACTCTTAGGGTAGCATAAATAATGAGGCACCCAGATTCTTTGTTTCGACTCACTTTAAGAATTTACTCACTCACTCTCACTCAAAAGATGAGTTTGGTAAGTCACCTTAGTTGTCCGCCATTGCTGGCTTGCATTGGTGTATGTCAAGGTTAAGAATCACTATGATCAATGATTGATCATTTTTTATGGCAAACTGGATTTTGAACTTAAAAGTTTTCGTTTCTGTGTATCTGACAAACCCTCAGTGGTCCCCCTATCATTAATAGCCCCCATCCCTCGTGTTATCCCTTCTGGTGAGGGGGGGAATACCCATAGAAGGGGGAATAGTGATGGAGTAAGCAATGGTAACCCTAAATAGTGACAAATATAATTTCCAAACACATGAACACCGTCATGTGAGGGTGGTATAGCTGGAAATTGTTCTCTCTGTTAAAGTTCTAATTTTTATTAAACGTAATAAGAGAGTTTTCTAGTTTTTCCTCTCATGGAGAGACAGAGAGCGGTCAGGCTTTTCACCTCTGGAGAATAACCATAGAGGAGATATAATGGTGGAATTACCAATAGTAACTCTAAAGATAGAAAAACATTTTCCAGGTTAACAATTTCAGGAAAGAATCCCAAATACCGCTAACCCGTGAAGGAGGTATTATTGGAAATTGTTTGCACTGCCGAACGTTCATGCCCTGCGCTGTTGCTAATGCTTGCATTCTTGGAGTCAAGTTTAGCTTTACTGCATGTCCAGTAGTGGATTCAGGAGGCTGGCACTCCCAGAAGAATAAACGTTTACTGAATAAAGATACGAAGATAATTTCTGAAAAAAATAATAAGTTATTAAATGCATTAATATAAATTTTCAAAAACATCACAGTTTCTGCTGCTGGAGATGTTTTTAAAATCCTGGTGCCCCCAGAAATCCACCCTGGATCCGTGTAACAGTTTTGAAATCGCCAAACAAGCAATAACGCGCCAACTCATCGCCAAAAGCCCTGCTAATGACGAACACTCTTTTTCGGAGTCGATTCCAAATGGGAATGCTCACTATCCACTTCTATTTCTCCTGTCCATGTTGTTACCTGTCCCGGTTATTACCTTTCGAGCTGCGCCATTTTTTAATCAAGAGCGGATTTCTTTCTTTCCCGGGGATGATAATCAGCCAGAGAAACGAACACTCGGTGTAGAACACCCCTAATGATACCTCCCTCTTGCCCTCTAATGAGCCTCGATGTTTTTATCTCGGGGCAGAAAAAAAACCCCTCGGAAATTCGAGGGGACGGTTCGTTTTGTTTTGAATGAAATATATCAATTCGTTTTCAGGTTTGTAATGAGTCGGGTATTGTGTAGTTTGTGGGGAGGAAATTTGCCAATGATTCTAAACTGTTTGATATTTTTTTGCGACGAACGTAATTACCTTTTTAAGCTGAACTTAGGGAGATTTTTGTTAATCCCAGTAGTAAAATATAACTTTCAGTTTTTTTTCGATAAACCATGGATAAAGAAGGATATTTACCTGTGTTCACCAAGAGATCGTGTGTTTCAAAAAGACACCTATGCACTTGTATTATTACAATCTATAGATTTGGTTTTTATTTTTAACTCTGAATCGAATGTAAAGTATCACAAGAAATAAAAAGAAAGGGCATATGCAATGCATGTGATCGTAAAGTTACCAATTAGAATTTTTTTTTTCATTTTACGAAATCTTTACAATTATTATCCTTCCTCGGGTTCTGTTTTAATATAAATACTCTGTTACATAAACGTTTTCCTTTTTCAGTCGGTAAGAAAAAAAATTACCATCACGATTTCCTTTAAATAATAAGCCCGATCATGATAGGGTCTTGATGATATTAAAATTAATTCTAAAATTCTTGTAACTTTATTGATACGGACGAGCTGAATTTAAATTTTTAAATTTATTGATGCATATTTATTTTAAAATGTAATCCAACTTTAAGCCAATAGAATAATTATAGTTTTAAAGTATCTATTTTTTAAAATTTCATTTGTTTTTATAAACTTACTGTATTAACTCTCGTACACAGTGTTCTATATTTTTTGTCTATTTATTCTTTTTCACCTGAACGGGACTGTCACCTTGGTGAATCATAAACTGTTATTTTCTTTGTAATTTTTAGTTTAGATATAAATAAATTCAATTCTTGCTTTCTACACAAACTGACTGCTAAATTTTTACAGCGTAAAATAAGAATCGAATGCTAATTCCCAGACCCACACTTCACCCCCAAACGATTTCACAGAGGGGGGAGGGGAGGAGAAAGAAGAGGGACACAAAACACACGTTTTTCTCTACCTGCCGGTTTTGAGTTCCTTAACTTTTATTCTGGGGGCTTATTTTTATTCCCACTTACGACCGGCACATTTCGTTCTCCCGCTGCCACAGAGGCTAATGTTGTGAAAATATCGAACCGGAGACAGGTGGTTAACGTTCCCACGAACTTTTCCTTAAAAAAAGAGAAGACCCGGGGAAGATTTTTCAGTTTTATTTTTGTTCCCTACTAACACGGGGCTTTTATTTTGTCTTTACTCCCCCTCCGAGGTTCATGGCATTCTTTTTTTGATACTCCTTTTTCTCTTTTCGATGCTCGTATTATTCGGGGGGAGGACGTGCCCCCTGAGAAAGTCCTTTGTCTCCTGTAATTTTCTATCCAATTTATGGCTGGCACGCGAAACGGGAGCGAATCCAAATTCTTGGAAACGGGAAAATGGTGCAAGTTGGGCTTTATTCCTATTGCTCGGATGAGCTATTATTGTACTGAATTTTACCAGGCGTGGATACAAAGGGGGCACTCTGGACGGTGCCCCCCCCTTGGACCCAAAAAGGTTCTCAAAATGAGTTAAAACCCTATTTTTATCAGTCAAATTTCAAAATTTTTCTGTTGGAGGACCCCAATACTCCACCAACGGTTAAACAAGGAGATCTTGAGTGATAATTTTTTTTTGAAAATCCCCAACATTTTGACATTTTTTGTTGAAAGATAAAGGTGATGGTCTGGAAAAGTCCCCCCTTTTGGACATAAAAAGGTTCTCAAAATAATTTAAAATCATACTTTTAAATGTAAAATTTCAAAAAAATTTCTGTGGGAGGATCCCCATACCCCCCAGTGGTACCACAAGGGAATCTAGAAAAATCCCCAAGAATTTGAAATATTTTGTCAAAAAAGGTAAAGTGATGGTCTGAAAAGTGCCCACCTAGGACTCTTGCTGGATCCAAGCCTGAATTTTACCCCAATGTTTGAAGATTGTTATATTTTTTCTCGAATATCAAAGAGCTTCCGCCCCCTGCTTGCTGGGATCCAAATTTCTGGAAACGGAAAAAGGGGAAAATGGTGCAAGTTGGGTTTTTCCCTTGTTTGGATTAGAGAGCCTGTATACGAGAGAGAGAGAGAGAGAGAGAGAGAGAGAGAGAGAGAGAGAGAGAGAGAGAGAGAGAGAGAGAGAGAGAGAGAGAGAGAGAGAGAGAGAGAGAGAGAGAGAGAGAGAGAGAGAGAGAGAGAGAGAGAGAGAGAGAGAGAGAGAGAGAGAGAGAGAGAGAGAGAGAGAGAGAGAGAGAGAGAGAGAGAGAGAGAGAGAGAGAGAGAGAGAGAGACGAAAACTTGCTTAAACGCGTCTCTGCGCATCCAGTTCTGTCCAAAATTCTGTCCAAACTGTATCATGCCGCTTGTCTCGAGTCCAATGCTAATCCTATGGAGGGAACCGGCTGTGGCGAACAGAAAACCTGTTTACCGATCTGCGCGCGCTATACTGAGTTGTCGCCTCTCTCTCGTATACAGGCTCTCTAGTTCGGATGAGCTATTATTGTACTGAATTTTACCAGGTGCGGATACAAGGGGGGCACTCTGGACAGTGCCCCCTCTTGGACCCAAAAAGGTTCTCAAAATGAGTTAAAACTCTTTTTACCAGTCGAATTCAAAATTTTTTTCTGGAGAAGGACCCCCATACCCAACAATGGGAACTTTTTTGAAAATCCCCAACATTTTGACATTTTGAGTGTGAGGTGATGGTCTGGAAAAGCCCCCGTTTAGACCCAAAATGGTTCTCAAAATAATTTGAAGCCATACTTTTACGGTCAAACTTCAAAAATTTTTCAAAAGGTAAAGGTGATGGTCCGAAAAAGTACCCCCCCCTTGGACTCGTGCTGGATCCAAGCCTGAATTTTACCCCAATGTTTGACGATTGTTATATTTTTTCTCGAATATCAAAGAGCTTCCGCCCCCTGCTTGATGTCGCTCACAACCCCTGACTGTGAACTGCTTACGCAGGACCTTTCGGATAGCTTCACAATCCTCACAAAACCCTGATCACTTTATACTTACTTTCATAAACATTGATAAAATAATTCGCAGAGAAACGACAACCAACTTTCCAAAAAATTGTCAAAAACACCTCGTCGCTTAAGGCACAAAATGACATAACTGACATTTTGAGTTATGCATCAATCTTTATGCAAATCCCGGCCCCGGATCACCTGGCACCAACGATTTTGCGAAAAAATGACTCAAATCGCTGCAATCGTCAATTTTGTCATTTTAGCATAACTGCATTCGTAAGGCAAAATGACATAATTGCACGCCTTTCATTGATATTGTTAGGGACGCCGCCACAGAAAAGCGTTTCATCTCAATCCCTGGTTAAAAAGGCCTAAAATGAAGGTTTAAAACTATAATAGTAATAGTATTTTCTTTAATTAATAGCCAAACTGTTTTTTTCATCTCCTGCAAAATAGGGAAAATGCAGAATGTCATTTTGCCCCTTAAGCGACGACCTGTTAATTCATTGAAAGTAATGAGAGGCAAAATCTAATTTCCACAAAAAAAGTATTAAAAGTTTTCGATCGTTATTTCTTTTGTTGAACATTTACAAATATTTGTGAACTAAGAATAAAAAATATATTTTCTTAGAGATCAAATTTATTAAAAGATCTATTAAAAATTAAAGTAGACTATGAAAACTTAGGGAGAAGTAAATAGTGAATGATTCATTTTCTGGATCAAGATGATCCGTGATAAAATTCCTTGAGAATCCTTATTCTCCAAGACTTTGGCAGTTATTGTCCTAAAAGTGGGCGCTTTGCCAATTAGGGAGTTTTGGGATGCACACAGGTGGCCTCCATTGATTATATGCATATCAGCTCAATTTTAATTACTAAATTATTTAATTTAACTCAGAATCCCCTTCTTTGACTCTTAGGACATTTTTGATACCTCATATACACTTCAAAACCTTTACTTTTTAACAATTCAATCTCTTATTTCAGAAACACATAAAACGCCACTTTCCTTATTTTTAGTTAAACTAGAAAAACTGTACATGGAAGCTCACTACAATTTTATGAATGAAGATGCCTAGTGATTTGACAAAAACAATTTTTTATACATTTTTATTCCTTGCATAAAGAATAATTGAAATTTTTGCATTTGACAGGTTTCAAACAGTGTATTGAAGCCTATTTTCGTAGCTTATAACTTTACTTAACAATTGAGATTAAATTATTATTGTCGAATATATATTTGTTAAAACAACAGTGTTTTAGACTAGGGGAGTAATAAACAGTTTTGTATTTTAACTATTACTCCAACCGGAAATAAACCTAACCGGTAAATAAAACCACTGACTAAAACGTTCTTTTTAGTACGTGTACGTACTAAAAGAAGACTTTTTCCTTTGGTACTGTACACCCAAAGTAAAAAAAAGGAGGATGTAATAATGAAAAAGAATAAAAACCGAAATGAGGTATTTGCATGAGTGAGGCATTTGCTTGATTTTGTACTTTTTTGATACATTATGGTCTAAAACTCCAAAATTTCTGATTTTTAAGTTCAAAAATGTGTTTTAAATATTTTAAAATTCAATTTTATGTTTGCCAAAACGTCAGAAAAGTCACGTTATCAGAAAACGGGCTTCTATTGGATGTGACCTCACAGCGCATGATTTGGGATTCGAAAGTGTTTTCGCGCCCGAACAAAAAACGAAATTTCAATAATTTATATCTCAGAAACTAGGCTACGGAAATACTTGATGTAAACGTCATGGTTTTTTATCTACTATTTTAATAAAATTTAATCCCAAAACGTGAGAATACCTCATTTCGTGGGTTTCAAAATAAGAAACATTACAGGATAGCAATTAGACGAAAATGGAGATTTCTGTTTCGGGACTGCAGAATATTTATGCAAAAACAACAGGATTTTTCTTAGTGGCACTGTACTACAGATAAAATTTGAGTTTTACAAAAAAAAATGGAGGTATGCTGTTAACAGTATTGTTGAATTAACTATTACTCCCCAATCAGAAATAAACTAAACTATTCATTTAGATTAACATCGGAATGAAACCACCATTTCTAACCCGAGGAGGAGGCATCCTAGCGAGATTTAATTGTTGATCAAACACCGCCCAGGGATCTATCTGCTGTACACCACCTAAGCTCCCTCTCGTCTTTCTTTTCTTTCTTCTAAATGTATTCTTCTCTCTAACGAGATTAGGCGAGAGATAGAATCAGAAGGATGCGAAAAAAAAAATAAGGGAAGACTTGAAGGAACGCCAAAGAACGCGCGACGGGTCGCTTATTCAATCACGTGGTTGTCTGAAAGGGTTTTTGTTGTTTCGTCTCCGGCAGTAAACGTGCGTTCGAATTAAAGTTTTTTTCGTCGGTTTTTTCCTTGTATCTAATTGAATAACGTGAAATGTAGTATGGATTTATTGGGTGTTTTTTGTGTGTATTGAGGGAAATAAATTTCCTTTCTACTGCAAAACCGATGCTTTGAATAGTAATAAATTATGGGTTCTAAAATTCTATCAAATAATTCTTACAGCGTTCTGTAAAAGTTCTTAAACTTTGTATACTCGCTTCTTTAAATAGTAGTTGAAAATCGACTGTCTCAAAACAGAGTAAGACTTACTCAAACTGGCTCCGAATCAAATTTGAAAACATGAATGTACTCATTTCTGAAAATGTGCATACTCAAAAATGAAACATCTTGAGCTTGATTCATGAGAATGCCATGCACTAACTCAAAAACAAGCTCATGATGTTTCATTTTTGAGTATGCACTTTTCAGAAATGAGTATATTCTTGTTTTCAAATTTGATTCGGAGCCAGTTTGAGTAACTTTTTACTCAGTTTTGAGACTGTCGGTTTAAGGAGTGTAACACTGAAACACTTTCAAATGGCGAACTTTTTTTTGAGGCTTGAAAAAGTATTGTTTTTTCACATGCTATAATATCTTTTCGAATGTTTACTAGATACTTAAGTGATTTTTTTTCTGTTCGTTTTTTATGATAATTGCACACAATTTTCTCACTGAAATTTTACATCTTGCCACCTTGCCTCCTTCCTTTTTAGAATTTTTTTCATTTCACCTCTGAGGTCCTCAATGGAATGGTCACCCACCGTTGTGCACACCTTACGTCCATGACCCCAAGAGACTTTGGTTCTAAATAAAAGTCGCGACTTTTAAAACACCCTGTATATGTAACATAAATATGAATAGAAAACCTAAAAATATCCTGAATATAAAAGTATTTCCCATGCACGTAGGATAGAGAGTACCTGTCATAAAGTGCTTCTTTTTTTGTTCCAGTAAATCAGTAAAAAAAGGAACAGGATTTGTTCAAAGGAACAATAAAGTGATATAGAAGCGAGATTAATGGGCACAGCTATCCCATTAGCCTTTTTTTGTAGAAGTAGTATATAGAAATGAAAGAGATGAATAATAAGCTTTCAAAGTCATGCATTAAGGAAATACTCCACTGATTCCATCTGAAACATTACTTTGCTCTAACAACATCGAATCGCACCTGATACCATCTTTCCATGTAATGCATGGGGAAACTTTTATCTCAACACTACTAGAAAGACGACCCGTGTTAAAACATATTTTCGAGCACAAAAGAAACTTGTTTCTGCGCTGCCTTAATTTATTCCGCTTTATGTGAAATCTTGGAGAGGATGTTTTGTGTGTTAATACGTACTTCATGCATAATTTTCCGTGTTTTTATAGTGTGCGTAGTTTCTTGAGCTGAAATGTTTGGTTAGCTCTTCTCGGTGAATTATCTTTTTATTTAATGCTCAACTTTTTTGTTTGTACACAGTACTCAATATTTTCTGGTTGGTTACTTACTTTCTTTTTGTATATTTAGAGATTGTGTCGTAATTTTGTTTACTTAGAAAGAGATAAAAAGATATTTATTGTACATATATTCATCGATTTTCGTCTTATTAGTTTTACTATTATTAAATAAGAATAGTTTTGCTAAAGACTTGTTTTTCAAAATAAATTATCAAATCAAATGGTATGTTTGGCAATTTATCAGAACATTTGACATTTTCACCTGGCTTATTCCAAGGTAGCCTTTCATTTTCTTCACATTTACCTTTTTTAATCTAGAGCAGTGTTTCCCAACCTTTTTTGGTCCATGCCCCACCAAAGCCTTTCTAAATTTTCCATGCCCCCCCGGTCTCAGTGGCATATATAGAAATATATATTGAGAGGGGGCCAAAATTATTTCTTAGCCCCTCCCTCCTATGTATATTTAATAAGTATAATGAAACTTTTCAGAACATTTTTAGCTAGAATTTGGATGCAAAAGAACTAAATCAAGTTATGAGTATTAAAGTTCTAAGTACAAAGAGGGGTCTGGGGGTCCTCCCCCAGCAAATTTTTGGAAATTTGACTCTAGGAAGCAGATTTTTAAATAGTTTGGTACCCCTAGTTGGGAAATTTTTAGGTAAGATTTGCATTTTGATGAACCTAAAGTAAAAAAGTTTTATATAAGCATTCTAAAAATAAAGAGATCTTGGGTCATCTCCCAGAAAAGGTTTGGACATTAGACTCTAAAAACAGGGTTTCAACTTGGTTTTGATACATACTTGTCCAGATTTCAGACATACATCCTCAGATAGGATAATAGGATCAGATTTTGATAAACTTCTTTTTAAAAAGTTTTTTTTTAATTTTCCCCCTGGATTGGCTCCACCTGGAGGTCAATTTGGTTGAAAATTTTCTAATTGCCCCCCTTGAAAATGATATTGCCCCCTGGTGGGGCGTGCGCCCCACGTTGGGAAACACTGATCTAGAGGGATACTTATAAATATAAGAACGATTCAGAGCTTCGTGGAACATCCAATCTTTTGCCTTGAATCTTTCCCATGCATTATACATTCCTTTTGCTTCTTCAAACTCTCTCCTCACCTCCTTTCAACTGCAGCAAACACAACTGAATCCATCTTTTTTCGTCGTAAGCAACACAAACCCAAGTAAAATAAGCTCCTCGGAGAATTCGAACACGTATTCTTCATTTCGGGGCAATTTCCTCTTCTCAAGAGGAAGAAGGGGTTGATCATTACAAGTGTCTCCCCCCAGACACACTGCGCACACGCGGAGTCCTCGTTCGATCTGTTGAGCATTTATTCGCGAATTTAGGGACCTCTTAGTTCCACTCTCTAAAAGGGATATTCTCGAGGAATGAGAGTAGTGCAAATGGAGGCACTTTCTGCAGGGAAATCGGTTTTGACTCAGTAAATGGATTAGAATGTCCTGTCTTGATGATTTTAAGTGGATGAAGGCGATTATTATGTTATTCGCTTTCAGAAATGGTGTTTGAATAACTTCAGTTTGAGGGATTCTTGAGGGAATTAGTTGGCTGGGGTGATGATTGCGTTGTGAGAATTATGCGGGAATTTGATTTTCTCAGATTGAAGCAGAGGAAGAGAGTTGGGATGGGATATTATTGGATATTATTTGGTTTAGGAAGTATTAAGATTTCTCTAGGAATTGCTCTTATATATTTCATACTTATTATAAGATGCACTTTAATGCATAAAATAGTCTTTTTTTTTTAAGAAATATTTTAACTACTAAGCATTCTATAATGTTCTAAAGAAGGGAAAATTTTATGTTACTTTATATTGTTTAGTATTTAAAATGTTTTTAATGTGAATAAAATTTGTCTGCATTTTTGGTGATGTAGCTATATTTTAAGTAATGGAAATGTTTTATTACGCATGGTGTTAACATTTTTAGTTTATTTATATTTTTTAATACCTTTACATTTGTTAACCTAATAATTACTTCGCATTCATCAAAAAGACTGATATATTTATCATCGTCCCCTTCATAGGAATTAAGAAATATATAGCGCTTGGTTGAAACATAATAACAACCTTCTATAGAATTAATAATAATATTTTAAGCAACTGAAATCAAACCCCCATTATAATAATCTTCATAATTTATGGGTCATAAACTTAAAGCAAAAAAAACCTGTTGTGTTTGATATGGAACTAATCCTAATTTATACATATCCAAAGGAGCTCCACATCACAAGTACAGAAGTAATTGTAACACCCACACGTGATTAATGACACATCACTGTGAATGGAATCAGAACCTCGTCTCGACTAAATTCCCTTTTACACCCCCGACTGAATCGATTCAAAAATAATTTTTTACGCAAAGATAATCATGCATATATTACATAAAGCCCATCTCGTGCAGGACAATAAATAATAAATGAGAGCCAATCAGCTCTCTAAGAAAAAAAAACAACTTCCCATCGTTGATGAAAATGATGATGATGATGATGATGAAAAAGGGACTGATGCAAAAAGTGTGTGACTCGATTTTTATTTACTTCGTTTTACTAATAAAGAGTCACCGAGTGACTTATAGGCTCGTTTAGAGAATGATGAAGAAGGGTGACGATGTTTCTTTAACTCGAAGAGAGGGGATTTTTTTTCTCTGTTCAGTTCGTTTGGGTAATCTCTTTCCGCGCAATTAAATGTTCTGCGTAGAATTTTCCCAATGAATTATTATTATTCATTGATTTTTGTGGCAGCAGAGAAACTAAGTTAAACGTTAATTTGCAGTTTCATTTTCCCCTTTTAAAAGGAGAACGTATGTTTATGGACGTCGTTTCATTTTTTTCCTCAAAGACATGACTGTGATAAGCTCAGATGTGCGATTGTATAAGAATTCTGTCTTTATACTCTTTTCTTTTTCCTAATTTGTATCACATTATTTATTTAACTCGTATGTGTTTAAAGTGTAAAGTAATTAATTTTTGATTAAGTTGTCATGATATTCGCTTAAAATTCATTGCTTAAAATTCGCTTAAAATTATTGGGATGTGCTAAAAATTTTGTATTATATCTGGTTAGAAAGTATCGATAAATATATTATCGTTAAACAATACATTCGTTAATTTTCTGAAGTATTTTTACTGTTTTTACACATACTGTTAGAAAATTATTTTAATTAAAATACATTCAGGGTTTTTAACTTTAAGAAACGAATCTTTACGATTTTAAGAAGAAGATTAAGATTACGATTATATAAGAAGGGACCGAAATGGGATCCAGGCAATTATAGACCAGTAAGCTTAACATCAGTCATTTGTAAGATTTTCGAAACCATACTTAAAAAGCATATAATGTTATACTTGGAGGAGGGTAACTTACTTTCAGACAATCAGTTTGGATTCAGGAAGGGTAGATCCTGTCAAACTAATCTTTTAAAGTTCTATGACGGAGTACCAAAGGAGTTGGATCAAAAACATAGTGTAGACATATTTTACATCGATTTTCAAAAAGCATTTGATAAGGTTCCACACGAGGCATTGCTACTGAAGTTAGAAAAATTGGGTATCAGGGGTAAAACATTATTGTGGATTAGGAATTGGTTGATAGGTAGGAAACAGAGGGTGCAAGTCAAGGGTAATTATTCACAGTGGGCAGAGGTCATGAGTGGGGTGCCACAGGGGTCAGTATTGGGGCCAATTCTCTTTATAATTTTCATTAACGATATTAGTCAGGACATTAGGAACAAAATCAGCATCTTTGCTGATGACTTAAAAATTTGGGGTAGGGTAGATACTCAGGAGCAGGTACAAAATTTACAAAGGGATCTTGATATTATATCCTTTAACATAAGTAAATGTCAGGTACTTCACATGGGTCGGGGGAATGGTAGGGCAGAATTTTATCTGCAAGGGGACAAAGTTAAAGAAGGTAATATGATCAAAGATTTAGGGGTGATAGTAAATGAGGACTTTAAATGGGTTCATCAGTGTTCATCTGCTAGTAAAAAGGCTAATAAGATATTGGGATACATTAAAAAAACTGTTTCTTCAAGGTCCGAGGATATTATTTTGCCACTATACAGAGGCTTGGTGAGACCTCATCTAGAGTATGCTGTTCAGTTTTGGTCTCCATACTTAAAAAAAGATATTGATGCAATAGAAAGGGTTCAGCATAGGGCTACTAAAATGGTCAGGGGTATATCCAGTTTAAGTTATGAGGGAAGATTAAAGAAGCTAAATATGTTCACTCTAGAGAAAAGAAGGATTAGAGGGGATTTGATTCAACTATTTAAAATGGTAAAGCAAGGGGACACAGAGGGACTAGATTTCAATATGGGTAATAGAACAAGGGGTCACAATTTCAAATTGAATAAAGTAAAATTTAAGACGGATTGTAGAAAGCATTATTTCTTTAATAGGGTAGTGGATAGATGGAATGCGTTGCCTGAAACAATCGTAAATTCAAGTGGGGTAAACGAGTTCAAGGGGAAAATTGACAGAATCTGGGATTCTGGTAGTTTGGGTTAAAAAGACTGGACCAACCTTGCTGGGCTTACGCCTGTAGTTGGTCGACTTAATTTGTATTTGTATTTGTAAGATGATTTGATGAATTTACCATTAAGACTATTACGATTAATTAATTCGATGAAGAAGATTACGATTATGATGAATTTTTCAGAAAAAATATTTTCCCCTAGACGTTAAGTATTCTTCTAATTTAACTGGCTTTGCCAAAAACTCTTTATGTTGAAATTTTTTACCCATCCCTTGGACTTCGTCCTATTGAGAGTATACTGTATTACGATCTTCTATTAAAATCTGTGGGTTCCAAAGTCCTGTGCCGAAAACCTTCTGGGGTTTATTTTCCTCCCTTCAGATACTTGGCAAAATTGTGGAGATATATATGGGCCTACCTTTCTCAGTATCTTCCCCACTTTGCCTTAATTCGGGTACGCCTTTGCGAATGGAACTTGGAAAACAACATATTATATTGCAACAACAGTAACAGGTATCATTAAGATTGAAAAGTCGAAAGTCTACTTATTTGTGATGAGGATATAGAATAAAAGTTAACAGGCAGAACTGAAAGGAGGTTGGCTTGATGCAGTGGTTCCCAAAGTGGGCGGTATTGCCCCCTGAGGGGCGTTGAAAAATTCTAGGGGGGGGCGGTGATGGGTGGAAAGAAAATTGGGGGGGGGGGTGTTATAAGAGTAAAAGGGGGTCGTTGACTATTTTTAAACTTTTGCTTTTTGTCTTATAGGTAAAAACATTAGAAAAAGCCAGTTAAGAGTAGCTTAAAATCCTTTTTTTAGCATGTCAAAACTCAAAATATTTCCTAGAGGAGGACCCCCAGACCCCTCTTTTATCTATGGATTCAGATATCAATACTTATGATAACTTTTAAGATGATGAACACAGGGAATTTTTAGTAGGATACAAAATTATCTTTTGACGTAGACAATATTTCAGGTCGTTCAGAATTGGGTAAAGAATTATTTTTTAATCAAAGCTTTTAACAGGGTATAGAGTCTTATAAAAAGTAAAATTATTACCTAATTATTAAATTTTAGTTAAAATAATTACCTAATTATTTTATTTTAGGTAAAATTATTACCTAATTATTAAATTTTAAGGGGCATGGAAAACTTTACTTGGGAATATTATCCATATGCTAGCTTTTAGATATTTTATTTTGTTTTGTTTTATTAGTCTTCTTATCAAAAAATGTTAGTATAAAATTATGTAAACAGACAAGAACTTGTAAAGGGGTTGTGGAAATATTTCTTCTTGAAAAGGGGGGACAGTGGTCCCAAAACGTTTGAGAACCTATGGTTTAATGCAATAAATCAAAGACACGTATTCATCACTTCCGCAACTAATGACGCTCCCGAAAAACCTAAACACATCCCCACTAAGACAACTAAATAATCAAATAAGGAGAAATTCGATTACCCAACGAAAATTTCCCCCGATATTTAACATTCCTTTTGAATATATTTAATTCGAGGAGAGAACATTTCGATAATAAATGTGCAGCTGGCGATCTCTATTGGTTTCGGATATGTGTGTTCTTTTTTTTATTCGAATGATCTCTCGCCATCTGCTGCTCCGTGCATATTAAAAGGAATTGAATTTGTCTTACCAGAACGTCTTGTTCGAATGAGGGGGGGGTCGACGGAATGAGTTATTACATCCCTGTGTTGGAGGACAGATGTAGCTATTGCATTTTTGTCGCGGGGGGAGAGCTCGTGAATGTGTAATACGTGTTGTGCATGTGGTTCAGTGGTTTATTGTTCAAATTCAACTCAACGACTTATAAAAGTAAATCCGTTTATTGTATAGCTTAAAATAGGAAGTTATTTCAAAGGGCAGTACAACTGCAATTCTCCAGGATTCATCACATCGGAATCAAATCAATATCAATCAATCAGAATCAACATCATAGTTAACAATTGAAACAGTTCTATTTATACAGCGGCGGAGTGCCGAATAGAGCGGAAGCGCCACGCCACCTAGTGCCAAATAACACACCGGAAGCGCAGCGCCCCCACAATATTCAACACTCCCCACCTGAACTCGACTAGAGTTCACAAGAAAATACAAAAGGAGTTATGCAATCAATATATAAATATCAAAATTACATGGAGGCACTTTAAGTTTTACAAATTTTCAAAATTACATTTCAAAACACTATTTAAATTTTATAACAGTTCAATAACTGACTTAGTTATTAATCTCCAAATTATATAGAAGTTGAACAGGTCGTCTGAGGCTTCCAGACTTAGTTTTGATCACACAGGATCTTATTTTACCATCTCTGCCTTCAATAGTCTCTGTAATCCTTCCAATTAGCCACATGTTTCTGGGTCTGTTATCGTCATGGATCAGAACAATGTCGTTTACATTATAGTCTTTAGACACATTTTTAGGCTTACTCAAATTAGCAGATCTTAAGGAACACAAATACTGCTTTCTCCATCGTCTCCAAAAATGATTGAGTACAGTCTGTTGATACTTAAACCTTTTAACTAAATTACCTCTGGAACTAACTAATTTATCTTTAGAAGTTTTATACACAGGCAAAGCAATTAACCTTTTACCAACCAAAAGGTGAGCAGGAGTCAGTGGCGAAGGTTCTGATGGGTCATCATACAAATAGGTTATGGGTCTGGAATTCAGCATTGCTTCAATTTCTACAAAAACAGCTTCTAGTTCAAAAAAAGAAAGAACAGACCTACCAATAAGCTTTCTTAAACAGGTTTTTATAGTTCGAAAATGTCTCTCCCAAAAACCTCCCCACCATGCTCCCTTCTCAACAATAAATTTCCAAGAAATACCCTTAGAATAAAATAAACTTTTAACAGAAGGATGATTAATAGAATCCCAAATTCTTTTTAAATGAACATTAGCACATTTGAAACTTTTAGCATTATCAGAATAAATTACATTACATACACCTCTTCTGGATATGAACTTACGAAAGGCTAACAGAAATGATTCAGTAGACATGGAAGGAACCAGTTCTAAATGTAAAGCTCTCGTAGTGGCACAAGTAAATAATAATAAATAATGCTTTACATTACTGTCCTTCACAAAAAATGGACCAGCAAAATCAAGTCCGGTCACCGAAAAGGGGGGTGTTTGCAGAATTCTGTCTGCTGGCAGAGGAGCAACCTCTTGTACCCCAGCACGTACCTTGTACTTTCTACAAACTAGACACTTATTCAAAGCACTTTTAACACACTGTCGACCTCTGACTATCCAGAACCTTTCTCTAGATTGAGCCAGAGTTGCCTCCACTCCTGAGTGAAGCACTTTATTGTGACAGTCCATTATCATAAGCTCTGTAAATTTATCCTTAGCTGGTAAAATAATAGGATGCATTTCGTCGTATTCAAGATCAGAAAACTGCAATTTGCCTTTCAGCCTGAGAAAACCAGAATCATCCAACATTGGATTCAAGCTGTATAGCAGAGCAGTCTTCCTCACACTACCTTCGTTTGTTAGACACTCGATTTCTCGAGAAAAATACTTTCTTTGCACATACTTAAGCCAATAAGTTTCAGACTTACTTATTTCAGAACAAGTTAACGGTCCAACTTGTTTACCTGTTTTAGACTTACAATTTTGTATAAACCTTATCACATAAGCAGTTACCCTATAAAGTATGCAAACTGCTGACCCTATTCATTTCAAACAGGGGCTCAGAGACCGATATTTGAAAGGAAGTGACACAGTTTACCCTCCTTTCGGTCTTGAGACTTTCGTCATCACATTGAACTGAAATGTCCGATGACCAGTTCGCTTCAGGCTCCAACAACCAGCTAGGGCCTCCCCACCATAGGGAACTAGACACCAACTTAGAAGCATTTACCCCACGCGATATCAAATCAGCAGGGTTTTCCTTACCTTCACAGTAGGACCACTGTTTTGGATTAGTCATCGCCTGAATTTCCGTTACCCTATTGCACACAAAGGGTTTCCAGTCTCCAGCATTACCCTTAATCCAACTAATTGTAATTTTGGAATCACTCCAAAGACAAACCGTTTTACCGAGTTCAGGAATTACCTTTGTCAAATACCTTGCAATTTTAGCACTTACCAACGCTCCCATGAGTTCAAGCCTTGGCAAGGTTAGACTCTTTAGAGGAGCTACTTTCCCCTTAGCCATGATAAAGCTAACTCTAACTTTACCTTTAGAGTCGATGTATCGAAAGTAAGCTACACTTTCGTAAGCTGCAGGACTTGCGTCAGAAAATATGTGCAGCGTAACGTCCCTATAACCAGCCTCTATTAACTTTCTATTAATAGAAATGGTTCCTAACTTAACCGATTCTTTACACCAGCTTTCCCATTTAGCTAACAAATCATGAAGCAATTCCTCGTCCCAAAGAAGACCCTGTTGCCATATTTTTTGTAGGATTATCTTTACTATCATAACACATGGACTAGCAAGACCCAAAGGATCAAATACCTTTGAAATAACCCCAAGCACATAACGCTTTGTGTTTCTAACACATTCCAGCGAATTCCTAACAGAAGTTAGATCCAATTTGATCTTATCCCTATACTTGTCCCAAATTAATCCCAAACATCCAGTACCTTGACCGAAGTCAGTGTTTTCTTTAAACCCATTTTCTCGCCAAAGTTCATTAAGCTCATCAGAATTAGTCCTTAGTTTCCTCAAGTTGAATCCCGCCTCCCTCAATAACTGAATTGAGTTAGATGTCAACTCATAGGCTTCCTTTACGCTTTTACCCCCATAGTAAAGATCATCGACGTAAAGAAATGAATTAAGCATTTCAAAACACTTAGGGTTTTCTTCCCTATACTTTGATATGTGATACTTTAACACACAAGCTAGAATGAAAGGCGAAGCAGTTAACCCAAAAGGCAATCTATTGAACCAAAGAGTTTGAAAACTCTGATCTTTACCTTCATCAGAAAACCACAGAAACTTTAGGAATTTTCTGTCCTGTACATTGATTTCAATCATGTGAAATGCCTTCTCCAAATCCCCACTAAATGCAATTTCATTCTCCCTAAACTTTAGAATTATATCTACCAAATTAGGATTTAGATTAGGTCCCGATTCTAGACAATCGTTTAAAGACTTCACATCTAAATTCTTTTTACTACTACAGTCATAAACAATCCTTACCTTAGTAGTATCCTTCTCTTCCCTGATCACTGCCCTATGAGGCATGTAATATCCCGTCAAAGGATCATCTTTTATGACCTTACTGACAATTTTCCCTTCTAATTGATCATCTACAATATGCTTATACTCTCCCAACATTTCTTTATTCTTTTCAAATTTACACTTTAACTTACTAAAGCGCTTTTCAGCTACTTCATAATTAGATCCCAAACTTTCAGGATAGGTTAACCCCTCCTTCCAAGGTAACCTACAAACATATCTAACCCCATTAAATTCTAGAGTATTCTCAAAGGATTCAATTAACTTCTCATCCCTTTTGGAGAGAATGCAATCCAAACCACCCTGAACTTCCTCAAGTTCCCAAAATCTCTTCAGATCAAATAACACCTCTTGAGAATCCATAAACAAACAAGAGTTAACAAACTCACCTGTCTGCATTTCTAAATTCTCGGACCCAGCCAGAACGTAACCAAAACATGAATCAATCACCGCTATTCCCTCACCAATACTAACTCTCCTTTGTTGATTTACAACCTCCCAGAAGAAATCTGCCCCCAACAAGACATCCAAACGGGTACTGCAATCTGAAAAAGAATCCGACAAGATTATTCCTTTTTCACTCAACTTTTTCCAAGTGTCCTCCGAGGGTTTCTTTAAACTAACATTGGCTATAAAGTTAGTCACTAGACATTCAACCTTTATTTGTTGATTTGGATCAAGTTTGTTTTTAAGAGTTATCGGCACAATAGGATAGGTTTTTCCGCGAGGACGCTTTTCCCCGAACGTGTAGATCGCTAGAGTTTCATAATGGATGGGCTTCAAATTTAACTCTTTAACTAAGCGTGTAGACGCAAACGAACGGTGAGAACCTGAATCCAAAATCAATCTAGTCTCTCGACTCTTATTGGATTCCTCCGAACATACAATAACCTTACATGTTGGAAGATAAGAACTTTTAGTCCCTGGCACACTATTGTGAACAACAGCTATCTCTTCAACCTTGGGATCCGAAACACTAGAGCTGATCGGATCGATCCCTCTGATCACTTTAGATTCTGAAAAGGGTTTAGTAGGGCTGTTTGCTCCCCAGCTACGATTACTATTTTTCCTACACAAAACCTCATTGTGAGAGATAGAATTACATATTCTACATGAAAGACCCTTAGCACAAGCATTACTGATGTGGTTTCTGTCAAAACAAAGAAAACATCTACCTTCTGATTTTAACTTATCAAACTTTTCTTTTCGAGTAGTTTTTCTACAAGAACTCGAATCATGAAACCCTAAACAAAATAAACATTTACTTTTCACGTTTGTGGTGAAAGCTCCCGCAGAAGGATAGGATTTAGGCCTAACCCCTTGGAAAGGTGATCCAACCCTTTTACTGTCTAGTTTCAATGCGCGAGAACTCTCAGCAATTTCCCGAGATTCTAGTTCGTTTCTAATGAAAGAAATTACCTCCTGGACCTCGCAAGTTTTACTTCGATCCCTTTTTCTATGGAAGTCCAACACCATGTCTGGTGGAATCAATTTTAGAATAATAGGATTTAGGAGATTTCCATAGGATCCTTCAGTAACATTAAGAGCTCTAAGGTTTCTGATAGTTATCTCAATATCATCGTATAACTTACGCAAACTTTTAACTTGATAGGAAAACCTAACAGGCTCTAAATTCAAAAGCTTTGTCATGTAAGTGTTAATTATAACGTCAGTTTTCCCAAATCTATTTTTAAGCAACTCTAAACAAGAATCATAATTACTCTCAGTAATTTCAAAACCCTCTACAATAGAATAAGCAGGACCTATCAATAATGATTTCAAATATTGAAACTTCTCAAGTTTCGTGAGCCCTTCATTATCACCAATAGAATTGTTAAAGCAATTAAAGAATTCAGTAAATTTACTTGAATCCCCGTTAAACTTTACCAATTCCAGCTTAGGCAATTTCAAAGCAGAAGCAGGGGGTGTCACTACAGACTCTGCATTAGACAATTTAGACCTTTCAGCCAAATCAGCTTCCTCATTAATCTTTTTGATTCTTTGCTTAAGCTTAAATTTCGTGGAAACTATCTTCCCTTTATATTCCTCACAAGCGGTTAATTCCGCTCTAAACTTTTCAGCTTCACCGATTAAATCTTGGATATCCGAATCCAAAGCATACAAATCGGATTCCTTTATTTCTAAGCTATACAAAAGCTCCTCAAGAACCTCACTATCAGCAATTGACAGTGTTTCTGATAACTTACCAACGGTCTTCGTCACTGAGGTCCGTAAACGACCTCTTTTTTCCGTCAACTTCTGAATAGGCTCCATTCAGGCTTCAATTTCAAAAAGCACAGCTCAATTATAGTCGTCGATCACCTCAGATTTAAATCTTCCACAGCAGATCCAAAATCTTCAGTTAAGTCAATCTTCAATTTCCAAGGCCAGTTCCCGGCCGATGCACCATGTTGTGCGTGTGGTTCAGTGGTTTATTGTTCAAATTCAACTCAACGACTTATAAAAGTAAATCCGTTTATTGTATAGCTTAAAATAGGAAGTTATTTCAAAGGGCAGTACAACTGCAATTCTCCAGGATTCATCACATCGGAATCAAATCAATATCAATCAATCAGAATCAACATCATAGTTAACAATTGAAACAGTTCTATTTATACAGCGGCGGAGTGCCGAATAGAGCGGAAGCGCCACGCCACCTAGTGCCAAATAACACACCGGAAGCGCAGCGCCCCCACAATATTCAACAATACGTGAGTAATTAGGGTCGTTCGCTGAGAATCGAGACACATAGGGGAAGGAAGAATCACGATAAAAGAGTTATTTGGTTTCATAAAATATCACTGATTCATTTGTATAAATAAAGTAGGGAAGAGCCGGGTAAGATGATGAATAAAGAAAACAAATTTTTTTAATTGTAAGTTTTCCTAGCACGAATTAAAAACTTTCAGAATAACATTTTGAAACATTTTATCATTTTAGCTGCAAGCACCTATATGAGTTTGTTACTAATAATTACTTGAATAAACTTCTATCTATGTCATTTTTACCATGTTTTTGAAAATTAATTATGAATTTATATTTTGAAAAAAAAAGTTCTATCCTACCCCGGCGTCAGGGTAGGGTAAAACTTTAATATGTTAAAAAGTTCTGCCCTACCCTGACGCCGGGGTAGATACAACTTTTTTTTCAAAATTTAAATTAATAATTAATGTTCAAAAATATGGTAAAAATGACATAGATAGAAGTTTATTCAAGTAATTGTTAGTAACAAACTCATACAGGTGCTTGCAGCTAAAATGATAAACAGCAACCTGTGTGAAGCATTGATGCCTCTAACTGGCGGATGACTCAAAAACTAAAACTAAAATCAGTTTTATTTTTAAGAAATATTGAAAGCATCACATGCTATCCCCTAATTGTAATCTTGAGAGGGCTGGGGATATTGTTACAAAATTATTGTCATACACAGAAAAAAAACATTTAAAAACACCGTGCCCTCAAATTAAGAGCACTCCAGTTTCTGTTGTTAGTTTATGTTTGAAACATAAATATTTAACTTTCTTATAAAGTTACATAAAAAACTTCGACCCTCACTTATTTGCAGTACGGTTGCTTTATACCATTCTTAGTAGTTTCAGGTTCATAAAAACAAATCTATTTTCTTGAGAACTACATGTTTCTAATAAGTTATGCATCCTACGTATCACACCTAATACATATAGAGATATTTAAGATAATTAGTATAGATAAAGAGTCAGTGTCAAAATTCATCGGCCCAAATTTCTACGAGGCGGGACACCTATTTTCATGCAATTTTAATTAATTATTATACGCAAATTTTAGCTCAATTCGTGTTTAACACCTCATAATTTACCATAATTAATCAACCCTGCTTTGCATACTTCTGAGATGCTCAAATTCCTGTAAAATTATCATACAACAACATTATATTATTAAGGGGGAAACTTCGACGTATACTTATAAAGCTTTCATAATATAAGTATGGTTAGTTATTTTCTGTGTACAGTTGTTATATTCGCATGAGTTTTACCAAAAGTTAAGGCATATTGAATCAAGTTATTTTATAACTCATACAGAAGTTCATACAGAAAGTTTTTTGAAGTCACTATTGTTAAAAAAAGTGTATAAGAATTCTTTTTAAGGTGTTTCTTTTTTCACTAAAAATTATTTTATTTCATAATTATGTATTTTTTCTTCGTTAGTGGGTAGTTTTTGGTATCATCACAAAAAAGTAATAAAGTACTAAGGGAGTTCTAAAATATTTTATTTGTCATTAGTTTATATTTAATACTTTAATACCCCCTGTGTATTTATCTTTACATTATGTATTCCCCCACATTTGAGGCAATGATAAAATTATCTTATGATATTTTTTACTCACAAGGATCACCATAAGTAAAATGTAAATCAAATGCAAGCATAAATATTTGATTACTTAAACTTTTCCACGTGAATAAGGAATAAAATCCAAGTTCTTATCCGAATACTTAACTTCTTGCAAAATATTCTATTCTTAAGCAACCAACTTTTTACTTTTATGAGTCAGTACTTCTATTCGAACATTTTATCCCTTTGCTAAGAAAGAAGTTTTGTATGCGTGTTTTATGTGCGCTTTGGAGCACTAAAGAAGTAGAGTACCTTTTGTGATTCTTGATTAATTTTTGGTTATTTTTTTTAACTGCAAAATAATGTGTGATAGAATTTTTTTGACGAAAGATTTAATTTCGACAGTAACTTCATTTGTTTGATATATTCTCCTCAAAACGACCTGCAAACAGTTGGCGGTTTCAGTTAAATCAGACAAAATATTTGGGGTGGCCTGGACTGAAAGCATTAATCCCTCTTGAATGTAAAAAATATATGAATTAATAAACATGCTTTTTATATTTGTTTTATGTGTACTAAGAACAAGTATATTTGATGCTATAAAACCAGTGTTCAGAATTTTGGACCAGCTTGGTTGATAAATTGAAGAAATGTTTTGGGAATATTTGTCTTAAAAGTAGTGTTTTAAGTTTTGACTCATTTAGAGATCTTTTGAGTTAAACTCGAAGAGGACCACCTAGGAAGTGACATAATTTTCTAGGAAAAAAGACAATTTAAAAATGTATGTCAAAATTTAAAGGGGAAGGGTGAACTCTTAATCTCCCCATGGATACAATCTATTTCCTCATACACGCTTAGAAACTTTTCTCTGATTTTTTTTACTTTCATTTACTTGAATAGTATCTCAACACCTGACGATATTCCGATAGAGGAAAAACAAAAAAGAGTGCCCGTTATTAGCAGGGTTTTTGGAGATGAGTTGGAGGGTTATATCTTTCTCAGCAATTTCAAAACTGTTACAGGGGTTTTACGAAAATTCCGGTCAATGCCAAAATCGGTCAGCAAAACCGCTCAGTAAAAAACTAGTAATTTATTACGCGTGTAAAGTTATGAGTTTTTTTTACCGGAATTAACCGTAATTTTCACGACACCGTTACAGGCCGGCAAAACCCGACGCCCAGGATGCAAGCATTTGCAACACTGCAGTAGGGCGTAAAATTTCGGCAGAAAAAATTTCTGCCTGCACTTGACGTCAGTGGCGGATGGCTTTCGGGCTGAAGCCCCCCCCCCCAAAACGTCTAATATTATTCTAAGTTTGTAAAAACGCAAAAAATCTATATCCGAAATTCGGATGAGGCGTACCAAAACGAGTTGAAGAAGTAGGGTTCTTGACTTAAATTTCCAAAAATTTTCTGGGGGAGGCCCCCAAACTCCCCTTTTAGTGGTTTGAGTAGGATAATTCACTACCTTTTCCGTATTGCCATTAACAAGAAGATTCAATTGGATTATGAAAACTCTTAGCCCCCCCCAAAACCAAATCCTGGATCCGCCACTGCTTGACGTTGATCACGTTTTTGCGGTATTTTGCGGTCTTTCTGTAAATTGACTTATCCACTCCGCAACTTTAGTATATCTCTGCTATGATCGCACCGCCTGATGACCACTATATCCCCAAAGGTACCGCACCCGGTGGTTCTCACATACAAGTCGGATTTACCTCATTACAAGTGACAAATGAGAGAGAAATAACGCATCCTATGCATATTTCATGAGAGCGGAAGAGTATTCGAATTGAATCGAGAGATGTCGCGTGGCCGATTATTGCCGATGGCTTTAGCCGCACTTGCCCGGATTATGCGAAATGTTTGATGTTGAAATCGGTTTTATGCTGGTGATTCACGTTTATGCGCTGCCTGTTAAGCTGCAAAAATTAGATATGGTTATGTTGGAGATGTATACAAAGGGTGTGTCAAAAGTAGATGGCTTCACAGTTTTTGTCAGGGTCATGAGAATGAGGTGTGCCAGTGACCATGCTAAATTCATTGATACCGCTTACAGCATTCCTAAGTGGGGAAATAGAAAGTTAAACAACTGAATTAAAAAACAAATGAAGATAAAGCAAAATTATTTGTAATACCTGAATATACCCACAGAAAAGTTTCACATGAAATCAACTTCAAAGTTTCATGAAAGCTCGAGGAGATATTTAGGTATAATCGGTATAATAGGTAGGTAAAAAATAATTTTTTTTAAGTATGAAAAAAAAGTCTACAAATTTCCTCTCAAAGTTTTTTCCCTGGAAATTTGAGTTTTCTCCTTGAAATTTTATTTCTATCTCCTTTAGTTTTTTAATTTCAAACACTATAACACATACTAGTATAGATACACCCACATTGACTTTTTTTAAGTATAGTATAAGATTCATAAAGCATAATCGGAACTCCCCCTCCATTTACAGGTAACACGTTTCTTTTAACCTTTTCACAAATGTGACCTATTTAGAGTTTTTACCCCTTGAGAACTTTGAAAAAAAGTTAGTTAAATAATACTTTGTGAAAGAAACTTTGGCATTTATAAGTGTAAATAGTTCCTTTTCTATTACTTAAATACTTTTAACGTAGTATATAAGTATGTAAAACTTTGTTTTTCGATATGTGATAAAGATATTTTCTACTTTCGGTAAATACTTTCCCATAAAAAAAATTTTTAAATCGGTAACTCTGCAACGTGTTTTTTTTTATATTTATATTATCATTATCTCTCTTTATACTTCTTTCTTCGAATTCCTTCTCCAATTCGAAATTATACGTTTGTTTTGAAACGAAGAAAAAACTATTCAAAATAATTTCTTTTTCTTGTCAAGACGATCGCAGTTCGATTATATTTTACTCTTTTTACGGGTGATCTTTTTTTCTTTTATTTAGTAGAAATTATCAGAGCGTACGTAAGACGAAACATTTATCTTACTTCTCCAACTCACCCATGCTTAAAATAGCTTCTACAAGTGCGCCTTAATACGTTATTTTTTTTCTTAACTTTTTTTCATTTAGTCGAAATAAATTCTTGTGAGAGAGGAATAATTTATTACCTAGCCAGACCTCTTACCGATGAGGGGTTGAGTTGTTAAGTCGAACCCTTTAATCTTTTGAAAATTTATTCAGATTCAATTTATTTGCGCGTTTCGTGTAAACTGAGAATATAAAGGATGAATTCGGTGACGTCACTAGAGTTTTGATGGTAAATAAAAGAGATGAATTCGATTACTTGAGAGGAGATGTACAGAAGTCTTTAGAATCTTTGCTTTTAGATGCAAATTTAATTTGTGCATTTCTATCTGATAACATGCTCGAAATGACGGCTTCATTGCTGTTTTATCAGCAGAAGATGAATGTAAATAATTATTACACATATAAGACGTTTTTAGCATATCCTTATGTCATCTTAGCTGTCAAAAGAATCGGTGGCATATTTTTCAATAGATTTATTGAATCAACTTATATGTTTTCTGATGATTGCCTTTTTTTCTAAATAGGGTCCTGAATTTACAGTAAAAATTTGGTGGTGAAACAATGAAAATTCTATTATGTATCTTTATGTACAGTTTTTTTATCGATTTTCTCAAAATTAGGTTTTTGGACTTATATTACAACACAAAAGGGTTGTTAAATTAAGGACAAAAAAGTGATAAATGTTTTTGGACTTATTCCCTTTTTCATATTGACGATTCATCAATGGGGATTTTAGAAGAAGTGTCTCTTCTCACCTGTGACACGATGGCAGCAGGTGGAATACCTGAGGGGGGCAATCAAAAAGGGGATTCCTTTACAGGGCTGCCCTCTTATCATACGATTTATTTGAAAAGCGTTTTAGACCATCTGTTAGGCTTTTTATCTGTTGGTACTGTGGTGTCTCATTGAATCCTCGATATGATAATCACCATCGACCGAGCACTGTCTTTAAAAATAAAATCCGTCCCCTAATCTTTAAACGGTTGCAACAGACCCCGCTAATCTGCCACCATTAAGTCAGGAAGAAGGAAAGTCCTCTCCGTCATTTGAATTGATTTAACCTCTACTTTTGGAGATAAATGCGGTTCTCGGAGTTTTCTCTTTCAATTAGTCTCGGGAGTAGAAGTAATTATTCTACCATTCACAAATAGGTTTAGGAGGGAACTCTTTCTGGAAATATATTGGGGGTTGATAGATGCAAGTTATACCAAAAAGTTCCCGGAATTGGTCTATAACCAATTATTGAAAAGTAGAGCTATCATTTTTCTTTTGTGGCCTTTAAAATACTTTCCTTCTGCATCCACACACTTCTTCCAGGCGTTCGTATAACTGTTTTAAACACTCCTGGGATCCATTTTTTGAGACGACCTTCAGTTGCTTTATTGCATTTTACATCACCGAGTCAATGGCGCTCCAGTCATAAGAGGATCTTGGGTGTTCGTGCGGTTTTCACGAAACAACCGCTCATATCTTTTTATGCCATCGTTTGCGTATGCTTTCTTTTTTTCCCAGCTGTTTGTAACCCTTTTTGTAAGATTCATATTCATAATTTACATCATGTTTCATTACAATGTCATGTCCTTCAATGGACACATTGGTGAGATAATTTAATAGTTAAAATAGCGCGAATTATATTTGGAAATATAATATAATATATTATATTTTATTTCCGAAGAAGTTTACTATTTCTTAATCAAAAACCATGAAAATGATTTACATTAAATTTATGAACATATAATTATATATTTGAAAGTAAAAATAACTTTTTAAACTAATTTGTTTTATGCTGTTTTATGCGAACTATTTATATGATAAGTGTAACAAAAAATCGCAAGTCCAAAATAAAAATCGACAATTTATCTATAGATTGTAGCCGTTTTCAACCAGCTATTATGCATAGATTCTTTATACATCATCATAAATTCCATAAAATACGAATCTAACTCATATTTCAGGACTTTTCGTTCAAGGAAAGTTTAAATATAAATAGCTTTGAATGGTGTACTTTGAAGGAGCTATTTACTACTTCTTCGCAAATAGTTTAACGCTCCAAAAACCAGTAATCTGAAACGAGTACAGCTTACTAAACAACTAAATAACCACATAAAAACTATCTCAACTTTGCAGTTATGCAATAAAGTCGTAGCCTTTAGGTAACTTAAATAATACTTTATAGTTAAATTTAGAGTTTGAGTATTAAAAGGGTAAGTTAGTTCAATGTGTTGAAAGTAAATTTTTTGATGGTTAAATTATTTTAATGATACAGAGGGGAAAAAGCGTATGTGATTAATTATTATTTGTCTACAATACTTAAAAAAGTTATTGCAGGTTTCATTTTGTCTGAATTAACATATTAATCGCGCAAGATTAAATAGGTTTATCAAGGAAAATTATTAGTTTTCAACTCATTTGAGATACTTATAATGATAAGAAAGTAATTAATAGCCGTAGTTCAAGATTCAAACAAAGCAAAAAAATTAAAAATGAAGTAATTGTTCCTTGACCTTTTCCGGTGGGAAAAGGTTTTTTCACACTTTTCAATTTTACAATTAAAAGCTTCTTTTACAGCTATCATTTAACGATAGAGAAATCAATAAACTATCATTCAGTGCATATTTCAATATGCTGCAATACCTTTTTCACATTAGAACATAAAGGATGAAGGCTAATTCTCTCAGAGAATGCATTTAGTTTTAAAATGAAGGGAATACTAATGAACTATTTTAATTAGATTTGTGTTAAATAATAACATTTATCAAACGTATACAAGTAAATTTAACTAAAAATCATCAACACTACATGGAATTTAAATTAAAATGTCAGCTATTAGACGATTGATTTATGTGTAACTGTAGTAAATATTTTGTTTGAACAGTCATCAATAAATACTAATATCTCTGTCGGTACATGTACTACAACTTTATAGAAATAAGAGTCCAGGAACGCATAAATATTTAAATATTCAGTTTCCTTTGTTTCTACAACAATTCAGATATTTATTTCTTAACTCTCTCGTCAGAGAACTAACACCCCTCCCCCCTCAAAAAATATTATATTGTTTTAGAGCACGTTAGACGTAAGTGTAGAATACAAACCAAATGTTTTTTATTGCAACAGGAAATCATATTTTTGTATTTCTATACAGGGTGTTTCAAAATTGCGTTGCACGGCTTTTATTCGGAACCAGCACCTCCTAGGGTCATGGAAGTAAGGTCTACCCCTAGGTAAGTGACCCTGGAGAATCCATTGAGATGACTTACAGCGCCCCTAGTGGCGAAATTAAAAAGTTAAAATAATTAATTTAAAAACTAAAGGAGATAGAGCAAAAACCTCAGTGAGAGTATTGTTGCCAACGTCAAGAAGAACTCATTGAAAAAAATTTGATCAAAATAGCTTGAATATTCGCTGAGATATTAGCATGTGAAAATAGCACTTTTTCGGGGGTCAAAAAGTAAAAAGTTCGCATATTTGCAAATTTTTTTGATTTTTTGATAAAATTTTGTGTTCTTTCAACTAAAAAAACACAAAACTACACAATAACACTGAAAAATTTGCAAATATGCGAACTTTTTCCTTTTTGACCCCCGAAAAAGTGCCATTTTCACATGCTAATATCTCCGCGAATATTCAAGATATTTTGATCAAATTTTTTTCAATGAGTTCTTCTTGACGTTGGCAACAATACTCTCACTGAGGTGTTTGCTCTATCTCCTTTAGTTTTTAAATTAATTTTTTTAACTTTTTAATTTCGCCGCTAGGGGCGCTGTAAGTTATCTCATTGGATTCTCCAGGGTCACTTACCTAGGGGTAGACCTTACTTCCATGACCCTAGGAGGCGCTGGTTCCGAATAAAAGCCGTGCAACGCAATTTTGAAACACCCTGTATATTTGACTCCCCCAATTTTCCTCCTGCTTGTTCTGTAAATGATTGTTCCAACTCTTTTAGCACTGGCTAAAGAAGATCCGAAGTTTTGCATTCTACTTGCATCATTTCCACAAAAATCCCAACGTTAAAAAAGTACTTTTATTTATTTATTTATTAGAATATACGTATAAATGATATTACCCCCATCACCTTATTATTTGATTGAAAATCTGGTGCATCTTTCAGCATTTAATACTTTTCAAAAAGTAAATCGAGAGGTATGCATTCCTCTCGCCTTACAAAAATGTATTACAAAGTTACGATCGAATAATATCTCTACACGATTTAGGTAAGAGTAGCATCCTCCAATATGAATAAAACCGAAAATTTAAAATATATTCTGGAACGCGACGTAAGCATAATTCGAACAGTCAGAGGGAACGGTTCCAAACCAAGATGGTTCTCTCCAGAGGGGTATCGATCCTGGCACAATGACATCCCTAATAGATGGGGCCCCCGATTTTTCAATTAGTTGGCCCATTGGGCTGTATGCTAATGCGACCAATTTGAACTTTTTCCTCCTCCGAGAGTCAGACTACTTAAATTAGCATCAGTTAAGGAGATTGGCGGAGTTTTAGTTTTGGTATTTACGTATAAGACTTTGGGTTTTTCGGTTTCTTTAAAACGCCTCAACTTGATACTAACTTTGTGTTGAAAAATTTCCATTTTTTTCTCAATTGAACATTCATGAAGCTATATAGGAGAAGATTATGCTAATTGGGCACCTTCTCCGTAGACCTATTGTATGCATTTTTTTCTTTCATTTTCCGTTCTTTTTGGGTTACATTAAAATTTTACATTAAATTTAAAATTAAATGGAGTACTTTTTTCTCCTTTTTAGAATTCATTCTTCTTTTACGTTTGTTTTTTAGCGGGCACATGTAACGAATATAAAACTGAACTCTTTACATGTTGCCTATTTCTATTTTTCTCGCACTCAAACAAGTGAGATGCTCTTGCTTTAACCCGACCACCAGGACAAGCGTTTATAATTCATCCAATTTTGGACATGTATGGCCAAATTTCGCTTACTTCTAGTAGCACTTCCGTTAACTTGACATGTTTGGTATAAAGCCCTGGATACTCTACCTTAAGTAGCGACATCACGCTCAATCGGCCGCCATTATGGGGAGAACTCACTACTAGTCTGGATAGTCTTGCTTATTGTCACAAGTAGTGAGTTCTCCCCACAATGGCGGCCGATTGAGCGTGATGTCGCTACTTAAGGTAGAGGATAGAGGATCTAGGGCTTTAGTTTGGTACGATCCATGCTACTAGGGAAAGCAAAAGGTTTTCCGGCATTCTGTTACACTGAGTCTGAATTTCCTTCTCACTTCACGCTTTAATGAAACATAACTCTCAAATTATCTTTAGAGTTCATGTTGTCCTAAGTACACGATAGCGTAAATAAAGAGCTATTATAAAACCAAATGAGACACTTAAAAATCATCAAGAACACACTGTAGCCTCATAACCCTGTGTAATTATAATTTCTTAGTAAGTAGGTTAACAACCAGCAACAACAGGGGGAAATAAATGTAATCTCCCCTTACATATATTTCAAAACCCTCATCTTCCACCGGCTTTCCCCGTTATTAATACTAACTGACATCGAAAGGGGATGAGGAAGAAACGATTAAGTCACATTAACCTCTTTACCAGATATGGTAATTATTTTGCGGTTAAAACCACCGATAGAGAGAGGGAGAGAAAAAAGTCCCTTTTTAATCAACGGCGGACATTAAAAATTCTGCGCGTAATATCGCAATTGCAATCAGATAAGAAAATTTACTTAAATGGTTTCCTTCCCCCCTCGCATCCATCTTATCGCCCATTTCGTTAATCTTAATTATGAACGGAACTGAGATGTCCCCTCCTTCTCCTCCTTTTTTTGCTTCTAACGTCTTTTTGATCTTATTACACACCATTTTTACGGAAATATGGCATCACTCGTATCTCTAATGGAAGTCCTCTGCAAGATCCAAATGAACGATAGAATGTATAAGTCGGCTCTTTGAATTGTTTTTGCGATGATGTGAAGTTTTTTTTCGATGCTCGGATGTCTTTTTCTCGTAATTGCTGTCGTTATTGTCTTGGCGACAGTTATGGTCTCTCTTCAGCCGAAGTGGTTTTGTCGCTCTTGCTTATTTGCACGTGATTAAAAAGAATTCGGGTTTATCTATGGATCTTTCATTAGTGCACGAATAAAGAAAAGAACTCATCCATCAAACTGCTTATCTCGAAACATTTCTGTTTTTAATGTTCTATTGATTTGAAACATCAACTGCAACAACTAAATGGCAAGCTACACTTTTAAGAACACTTTTTTGTTCTCGAATTAACATCACTTCATCAGTTTTTGTGTTGTTACCTCAAACACTTTAACACTTTATTGTGCTGGGAAAGTGTTTGAACATATTTAGAAAGTGTTTTTACCTATGAAAGTGCTCGAAAATTACTGTTGAAAATATGTTCTTAAGATGATAGTATTCAGAATCTTTTTTAAATTTAGAGGGAAACACTTAGAATACATATTCTTGTTCCGTTTTGAATACTCGAATTAGAAGTTAATAGTGTTCTTACATTTGAAATAAAAACACCTCACTTGAAAACAATCACAGACGTTTATAAATTTAGAATTCGATAAAACTCCGGTTTAACATCTTTTGAACAATACTCATTATTATTGATGGCGTAAATAATTCTTAGAAGCTCAAAGCTATCACTCATTCTTTTCATTCACTTTATTATTACTGTTGCTACTCACATCTAAAATAAATTTTGTAAACACAATAAAAAGGAAGAGAGTCAATCCGACAATTTTATTGATTTTAGCAACATTTTGCAACACTATTTTGAGAAAGTGTGTCTGGATAGCAACACTTTTCACACATATCCAGAAAACTACCACAACTAAATAAGCTAACAACACAAAAACTTAAGTTTTGTTTATTATTTGAAGATGAACAAAAATGTTATTAAGTGTGATGTGAGCCTATGCAGTGCATTTATATGATTTAAAAAAATTAATTATTAATTTTGAAAAAAAACTTTAAGACTGTACTTTCTTTTTAAGATTTTTAATATAAACATTTAACTTTTCGATATGAATACAAAATACTTTTAACTTTAAATTTAGAATAGAAAAATTAAATAATAAACTATGTACAAAGTTATAAGATTTCGCAAGGAGCATCAAAAAATTGTAACCGTTTTTCAAAAATTGGCTGAGAATTGAAATTTTGTAAAACACTGTTCATATTTTTTCATCGGTATATTTGTGAAAGTGATTACATTTCTCGGTACAATAATTAGCAGTAGAATGTGACTTGGTTCTGAGACACATGTCTTAATAATAACTTCAAATCAATCAATCAAAGTCTGCCCGGGCCTAGTGGCCCATCAGGCGGTGCCCATCTCCGTTTCTGTAGCCTTTGGGCCTTGGGTGCTAATTACTAGCGTGTGTCCGGGCCGAGTGGCTAGCCCGACGCTGGACCATCAGTTGATTCCCCAAGCGAGCTTGGTCCTCATTTATCGACCCCAGAAGGATGAAGGGCTGAGTTGACCCAACTTAAATAATAACTTAATAAATAAATATTGCAACTCTGAAAGTTTCCAAACTATTCAAATGCCCCCGAAAAAAGACATGTAACCTACGAAACACTGAAACTATTAAAATATACAACTTTTTATAGAAATCTAAGTAGGAATTCCTTCACTAAAAAAGCCCCCTGAATTTTCCTTCTCAGCTAGCTAACTTTTCGAACTTATCCACATAAGAAACCTGACATCCTCCAGTAAGACGTGTCTCTCTCTCATCGAATCCTTAAAAACAATCCCTCTTCCCCTCCTCCTATCGGAAATCGAACTTTAGGAAATGAGTCAATAAGGAACAATCTAAAAGGCAAACAGAAATTGATGGATGCCAAAAAGAAGAAAGGGGAGGAATTTCCCATCAGGGCAGGTGGGGGGGGGAAGGAATTGAGCCCGTTCAATTCTCGTGAAAAGAAATCTCCGACAGTTTATTTCGAACAACGACCGGAGGAAAGTGAAGAGCAGTCAGATAAACAGTGACCGTTTCCTCCTGAACAGGATAAATTGCTTCCTCTGAAATTGGAGGCCTCTGTAACGGTGCTAGAAAGTAGTTCTCATCCTCTTGCGTTCTACTATATACAAAAATTTATTTTAAATCTCTATTTTTAGTCGCTTTATTTTCATTGAATATTAAGTTTTATTCGGGGAATTCGTCTTAAATCTGTATAAATGTGTGGATTTGATTAGCTATTGGTGGAGGAATTTTTGGAGCTTTAAAATTAAGGGTGGATGTTTTGATACTTTCAAACCGAGCATTTTTTATGTTTGTTTTATAATCCTAATAGCATCTGTTAACGTACATAATACCAATACATTGCTATAGGATATAAAGGAAATTACTGATGATTTTTAAACAAACAAAACCGAATATCATTTTAGTTAGCTTATATCTCCACAAATTAAAATTAGCTATATTTTACTGTATTCTAAAACACATGTAGTACAATCAAAAGTAGCTTCTATATATACTTTAATCACGTATTAACTAAAAGAGTTTATATCTTGTTCAATAAACTTTAATCATTTACTTCTATAGAAAATAGTTTCCATCTTGTTTAAACTACAACAGAAAAAAGTTTCTATCTTGCTCAATATACCCATTAACTACTATAGATAATAGTTATCTTGTTTAATATACATTAACCATGACTTTAACCGAGTACTCTGTAAAGTGGTATCTGTCTTGTTAAATATACTTTAACCACGTCTCGGTTCAACATTTAAATTCTCGGCCGAAACGTTCCATCACTCGCCATTTATCACCCCTTTGTGCGCGTTCCGGCCCATTAGGCTCCTTGGTCTATTCCGAAGCCAAATCAGGTGACGAAACCCCCCTAGAAAATAAAGAACGAAAAACACGTCTGTCGAATTTCAATTTATTACTCGGATAAAAGAACGAATTTCCTTCCATTCGAAAAGAATTCCCAAAGAATAGAAGGAGGAGGGTTATTGAGGGATCCTTGCCCCCCTGACAAGACTAAATCAGATAAATTTTCGTTTGCCTAGCAATTCTCCCATTCGATCAAGGAAGATTTTTCACTCAAAGGTTCTCTTCGAATGAGAAAAAAAAATTCCCGGTGTCTAATTACGCCCCTATAGAAAAGTTAAACATTTCTTTTCGAGACCCCCCCCAAGAGAGAGAAGAAGAATGGAGAGGAATTCTAACTGTGACTTTATCCGGAATATTTTAAGCAAATAATAAGATGGTTTTAATAGTCCGGATCTCTCCGTCATTTATTCCCAAACCGCCTTCGAATTTAAAATGGTTCTCTTTTATGTACTTGTTTGAAGAATTTTGGAGCAAAAGTAGAGAATAATTGCGTTTATTCTGTATTCCCCTCTTTTAGCGTTCCCTTAACGTGCATATTCTTATGAACTGATCTTGTTGTATTTGTCTCTCAAAAGGAACATATATTTGAACAAGTTGTTTAATCTTTTTGAAGAGTTACTCAATATTCATACTGAAAGGTAAAAAGGGAACAAATGGGAATGCCATTTTTATTTTAATGGGAAAGAAGAATGAAGAAGATTTATGTATATGAAGAAGGTTTTACTTCTTAAGTTGAAAGTAGTTGCCACTCATTATTGAATAGAATCGGTATTATATTCCTCTAATATAATTGGCCGACAGTAAGACAATAATAGTTTGATAAATTGAATATATCTAAGTATACAATACCCACATTTTAAACTATAATATCCAAATCCATTGTAAATATAATATCCCTCTTTTGATAACTCTATGTAATAGTTAGAAGATTGTATATTACATTATCAATGTTTTTGTTTTATCGTCGTTGTATTAGAATAAAAATTTTATAAATACAAAGTTCATTTTTAACTTATTGGTCGACACCTCACACACAAACTCACGCAAATGGACTGTATAAAAATATCTCAGTTTATTTACAAAACAATCACATATATACAAAAATATACGGCTTACAGCGCCATCTCACTAAAATAATAAATTTGCATAATTAACTAAAATCTAACCTAACTAAAAGCGCCCTCCATCTAAAACCTAAACTAACCAAGGCTGAACATACTCCCCCCGTTGAATGATTACATTCAACACTAAATCTCAATAAAGTTAATCACAATTAATAAAGTTCCCTTTACACCCTAAAACATTTAAACACGTGGAGTATTAAAAATAAGTAATTAAACCCTACATTATCCAAAACACTTCACTAAAAGTTTAAAAGAACACAAATGCAATTAACAACAATTAACGTCACCGGCATTGGCAAGATTTACACTATCATTATCTTCACATTTTAGTGCAACAGAACACCTAGAGGAAAATATTAGATTAACACTAAAAACAGTAAGATCATGCATAGTGAAGAAGGTTTTCCTGTTAGCAATATTCAATTTCATGCATCAATAAGTTCACCAACCGGCTTCAAGTCCAAGAGAGGAGCGTGCCCTTTGCACAAGCTGGCACCAAGGGACACAAGCGCAAACTCCAGAGGGGGGGGGTTTGAAATCACTCGATTGGATGCAACACGTAATTTACCGGTCAGAATCACTTTTTCACCATGTGGGTTGTAAAAACACTGCACACAAACAAGGGTCTCGTTGGCATCCTCAGATGCGTTGCACACCATGAAGACAATTCTCATGCAGACATCGGTTACGACAGATCTGGCGATCTCAGCCTGTCCGATACACTTTAAAGACAACACAAATTTTCTCCACTTCACGGCAAATGAATCAGTGAGGTCACCCCAATCTAGTCCAGGTTGCCATACACGCTTTAAAAAGATCTTAGCTCTCGATGTCACAGGATCAAGGAACCCCAACGGATCATAAAGACTCGCAACCACGCTCTGTACTGCACATGTAGTACACTTTGGTTTACTTAGCACACTCACTTTGAACACATAATGATCTCGGAACGGCTTCCAACCAATACTCAGCGTCTTCACAAACTGTTCAGCAACCAAGAATGATTGATCCACGCCTGATGACCCGGAACTAGTCCACAGCCCATGGGAATGCGAAGACCACGCACGTAGCTTGATACCACTTGACCCGAGGGTCTCTTGCAGCCGGGATCGCAGCTTCCTGGCAGTCACTACGTCAGGAGCTCCCCCCATGACGGCATCATACATCATCAGGGCTCCAGAAGCCAGAGGAAATCTGGACCCTTCATCACCGGCCACTTGCAGCAGGGAACCCATAGCAAGAAGGGGTGCACTGGATGTCCGATATGTTACCGTCTTCCAACGATAAGTCGAGGCTTCCGCATGGAAGGCTGGCCTCCACAGGATCCGCAGAAGGTTTCGTTGACCTGGGTCGCCGAGAAGTTGCCTGTACATCTTCTCGATCTCCGTCGTAAAGGCAAACCAGTGTCTCCGGAATCGGGAGACTGTCTCAGATGCGTCCTCCCTCACTTGTCCCCTCAGCAGCACATCATTCAAGCTTAGGCCAGTCGAGGTGGGGAAAGGGGGGGAGTATGTTCAGCTCTTTTAACACTAAATCTTTAATTTTTTCATAACTACCCAAATCCTGTTGAGAAACGTGAACTAGCAAATTACTAACCCTCTCTCCTAGGATATTAAGCAGTATCTCCGCCTTTAACTCCTCAGGTACCGATTTATTACTGAAGGCCTTTTCCAAGGAATTGAAAAACAAGTCAAAGGACTCAGATCTAGACGGCACAGGGATAGTCAATGTTTTAACACTTTTCACCAAATCTTCCAAACTGCCCACTATGGTACTCTCCTTCTCCTTTACTTCCGCTAATTTTCCCGTAGTTGATGCTAACTCCAACCGCCTCTCCAACTGAGCCAACTTTACCCTTTCCAATTCTAACTCTACTTCCCGAGATTTCCTCTTTTCCTCAAGACTCAACTCCTCCACCACATCCCGAACCAACCTACCTACCGCCTCAGGGTTTTGCTTGTAATCCTCACTCCCCTCAATAAGAGCCTTTAAGTCACAGACCTTGGCCTTGGAAGGTATGGCCAAACCCATCTCCTCCGCGATCCTCATCAGCTCATTTTTCCTAAAGTTCAATTTAACCGCCATGGTACCATAGACTCCAAAACGATCTCAAAACGATTTATCTCTCTGCGCCACACCTAAACTAAACAGACCAACACAAATCTCCTAAAAACACCCTAAAACACCACAATCACCTCAAAGGCTACTCGCTCCGGCTCGACGGACCAAAAAATGGTCGACACCTCACACACAAACTCACGCAAATGGACTGTATAAAAATATCTCAGTTTATTTACAAAACAATCACATATATACAAAAATATACGGCTTACAGCGCCATCTCACTAAAATAATAAATTTGCATAATTAACTAAAATCTAACCTAACTAAAAGCGCCCTCCATCTAAAACCTAAACTAACCAAGGCTGAACACTTATAAAAAACCCCCTCATAATTTAAATTTATACGATGCGGTGTACCAAAACGAAAAAGTTGCTAACAATAGAAGATTGGATTCCGTTAAGTGTCCTGCTAAATATCGCCAAAGCTGGTTTTGAAACGAAAAATTTTATTATAGTCAAAATTTTGTTGTCTCTCAATTATGTAACTATATTTTGATAGATTGTAATTTTTAGTGTTGTAAATATATTGGTGATTTTTAGTGGGACAAATAACGAAATGGAACCTTCTAATTGGTAGGGACTTTTTGGACCCAATAGAAATTCTATTGAGTCCAAAGAATTTGTATTGGGGAATACACAGATTTTTCAAATTTAATTTATATTGTATAATTGAAAAAGGAGTCGTAGTAAAATAAATTGAATTTATTATAAAGCATACTAACGACGCAAGATCAACGAGAATAGTATGATCAAGCAAAATAACATTTGTAAGAACTGAAATATATATGTGCAGAACCGCTGCGGGACAGTCGCCACGTGCCGATCCCGATTGGCCCGATTCGGAAACCAATCAGAAAACAGCACGCTTGCGCCTTAACATCCCGCCCGGCCCTGCACAGCAGTGCAGATTACACTACAAGAAAAAATGAACATAGAAATATAAATTTCAAATAAGTAAGAAAGTAATAAGTACAAAAAGTTACAATTCCAAAGGTAGTACACACAACTTGGAGACTGACCTCTTTAACATGCCTGATTTTGTTTTTACATCAGCAACTCTAACCACATTATCATCACCTATGTAAACCTTAACTATTCGTCCTAATAACCACTTACAAACAGGCATATTATCTTCCTTTATTATAACCATTTCTCCAACTCTGATATTATTTTTAACAAAATACCATCTATTCTTTTGCTGTAGGTTACTCAAGTAATTTTTACTTTTAGATGGTAGTATCATAGGATGCTTCATGTCATAACTTATATCAGCATTTAGTAACCGTCCCCCTACTCTTAAAATTCCCCTTGAATCTAAGAAGGGTGACAACGATTTAATTCTACTCTTAGGAGATACCATATCTCTCGCTTTAAGTTTTAGAATATCATTATGAAAATACTCTTCCTGAACTCTTCCTATGATAAACATTTCGGCTTCCCTTCGTTCTGAAGTTGATATACCTCCCTTCTGAATGTTTTGTCTTCTGCAACCTCTAATAAACCTGAAAATATAGCTTAATACATTCAAAATAGTAAAGAAACTTGTACTAAATTTCAGAAGATTATCAATAAGAGAGTCCCCTGAAAGAGCAAGATAGGTTAGGTCATTAGAGTCACTTGATATTTTAAGTTCTTCAGCAACAAGTCCTTCATTACACTCAATGGGGGAATCGGGAACTGGAACATGTCCTCGAGTCTCTAGGAATTTAGGTCCTTTTAGCCACAGGGAAGAATCAATTAAGGTTGTGGCATTAGATCCTCGAGACAGCAAGTCGGCCGGATTTTGGTCACCTGGACAGTGATTCCAGTTCTCTGGATCAGACAGAGATCTTATCTCATTTACTCGGTTTGCGACGAACTGCTTCCATCGTTTTGAAGATCCTCTGATCCAATGGACCACTATCTGAGAATCGGTCCAAAAGTTCATTGAAATGGGTAGTTTGGTTTCAATGATTGTTTTAACTTGACTTGCAAGACGAGCAGAAACTAGAGCTCCAAGTAGCTCAAGTCGAAGTAAAGTTATAGCCTTTAGAGGTGCAACACGACTTTTCGAGACTATGAGGTTGACTGAAACTTCTTCACTCTTGACAATGCGGAGGTACAGCGCAGCTCCGAATGCCTTCTTGCTGGCGTCACAGAAGCAATGTAACTCCACGACATCAGCATGGTCATCAGCCGTTGAGTTGAGAACAAATCTTGGAATTCTTAAGTCTGCTAAGGACATCAATTCAGAACACCATTTTTCCCAATCATGCTGGATGTCTGGTGGTAGAGGATCATCCCATGGGATTTTTAGCTCCCACAATTTTTGAAGTAGGCATTTCACTCGAACGGTGAATGGTGTGATGAGACCAAGAGGATCAAAGATCTTTCCAACAGCTTGTAGAAGAAAGCGCTTTGTATTCCTTTTAGACGAAAGGCAATTCAGGAGTCCTTGTATTTCAATCCTGAAGCAGTCATCTGAGGTGCTCCATGATAGACCCAAGACTTTGGTGAGATTTGAGCCAAGGCTGACTGAAGAGTCCATCGGACACAAGTTGAAGTCCTCCTTCTTCCATTGCTCCAGTAAGTCGGCATCATTTGTGATCCACTTCCGCAACGTCATGTTGGCTTCCAGCATTATGTCTCTTGATTTTCTGGAAATCTCGAGAGCTTCTTGAAAGCTGTCTGCACCAGCAATCAAGTCATCCACGTAGAAACAATTGTTCAATAAGTTCACCGTAGAAGCGCATTCCTTTTCGTACCTTTGGATGTGGTGTTTGATGGTAGCGGAAAGTAGAAACGGTGAAGCGTTGACTCCAAAAAGAACCCTCTGGAATCTGTACACATTGAAGTTATTATCAGTCAGATCTTTGTTTGGCCATAAAAAGCGAACTGCGTCCCTTTGGTCTTCTGCAAGAACAATTTGCAGAAATGCCTTTGCTATATCAGAACAAAAGGCGACCTTGTTCAACCTGAAACTTATAAGCAAAGTTAATATATTTGGGTTCAGGTTTGGACCGGTATACAAACAATCGTTTAGTGAAAGTTGACCGGTTTCATGTGAACTAGCGTCAAATACTAGCCTTAAAGCTGTAGTGGAGCTGTCCTTTTCAACACCATGATAAGGCAAATAGTAAACTGCATGATTAGGCATCGAATTGGGATCTTCAACCTTTTCTATGATACCCTGGGAGATATATTCCCGAATAATATCGTTATACTTAGACTGCAGCTCTGGATTTCGCTGCAGACGCTTTAAGGAATGTTTAAAACGTTCTTTAGCAACTGAGAGATTGTCACTTAAATCCTTAGGATCCCTTTTCCAAGGAAATTTAACAACATAACGACAGTTTTTGAATTCTACACTTTGGTTAAAGATCTCCATTGCTTTATCCGATTCAAAAAGAGTAGGATCATCTTTTATCCCCAAAGTTTCCAGATCAAAGAAACGACTTAAAGCTTCACTCTCTGTTTCATTACAAATTAAATTGCAATAGTCTGAATTTGCTGAACCGGGATCTTCTATTGATCCAGAAGCGACGTATCCAAACACAGAATCTCTTAAAAGTAGATTATTAATTTTAAGAGTGTTACCTTTAAGGATCTGAAACACCCATTCACATCCTATCAGAGCATCTACGGGTCCCGGTTTACAGAAAGTTGGATCGGCTAGACTTACGCAATCTGGAATATTCAGATCGGAAATTTGAAATGATTTAGAAGGAGTAAAGTCAATTAAGTTCTTTACTAGAAAGAGTTCAACCCATTGTCTAAAGGTTGCATCAGCATTTGATAGAAAAGTAGCAGTTTTAAACTTAATAGTTAAAGGGAGATTGCTTAACCCTGTTACAGTTGAATTGACCCGTTCTTTAGGCAATTCTAAACTTTTAGATTTATCCTCAGAAAGAATAGAAATAGTACTAGCAGTATCAAGCAATGCACGAATAGGTACAGTATTACCGAATTTGTCATCTAAATAGATTATACTAGTACATAAAATAGGTGTCTTACGGTCTCGCAGAGATGTTGCGGCAAGAGAAAAGTTCCCAGGATCTGCTAATTCTTGCTTCGCAGGAGGAACCATTAGGTTAGCAGCTGGAGCCGTCAGGTTAGCTGCTGAAACACTTGGACAGGTCGGAACGGCTTCTTCTGACCTCTTGTTTACATGGAGTAAAGAATGATGCTTCTTGTCGCAAACTCTGCAAGAGAACCTTGAATAGCAAACTACTACTTTGTGATTACCTTTAAGGCAGTTGATGCACAAATTGCCTTGTTTCACGTGATCAATCCTCTGTTGAACGTCCATTTTGAGAAAAACTGGACAGTTGCTCAGTGCGTGAAATAAATTCGACGTCTTACCGTGCTTCTCGCATAAAACACAACCCTTTCTGGTTTGGTTGCTGATCATAAGCGTTTTGAGCTTCGGAAAACTTGCAGACCTTTTGGGCTTGGCATCTGGGACTCCTTGATTCTGATTTCTGTCGATAGATTCTAGGATAGAACTTCGTTTTTCCAGGAACAGGATCAGCTCGTCTAGTTCTGGAGATTGGTTAGAACTCAGGGTCAGCTCAAACTGTTTTCTCGATTCCTTGTCAAGCTTTTGTAGAATGATGTTGATCAGCAGAGCATCAGACAACTTGTTCCTTTCGTGATTGAGAACTGATAAGGCTCTGAGATTTCTTTTTATGCAGTCGATGAATGCGCGTAGACTTTTAGGAGAGTCTTGGAGTTGACCGTGATTTAGAATCGAGAGTACATGAGCATCAACTAGGAGTCGCTTGTTTTCAAAACGCTGTTGCAAAGCTAAAAATAGTGATTCGTAAGTATCATCGATTGATTGGATGTTCTTGGCATCCCCTTTAAGGGCGGCGCGTAGATAGAACAGTTTTTGTGAATAGCTTAGATTTGGATTCTTCGAAATAAGAGATTCAAACTGAATCTTGAAGTTGGCCCAATCCTCGTAAGATCCAGAAAAGATTGGGAGAGGGATTTCTGGCAGCCGTATTGAAGGTTTCGAATCTTCGGTTTTAGGCGTCACACCAGAATAGCTTTGAGATTTAGATAGACTTGTTAAGCTCACCTCCAGCTTTTCTAGTCGAACATCAATTTCGTCTAGATCTTGTTCTATGTCCAGCAAATCATCGGGTTGAGTGACTTCATAGAATGATTCCCTCAGATCATCTATCTTCGTATGATAAGACTGGAGCCTGTTGATCTTAACTTCAAGTTCGCTGAGTGTGAACTTCGTACCTTCAGCCTTGATTTGGTTTTCTAACCTTGTGAAATATCCCTTGATGGCAGCTTTCCTTCTTTTAAGGGTTTCAATACTCGCAACTGTGCCAACAGGAGATGAAGATTTGGCGTTATTAGCCATGACTGAGTTTAATCCAAGGCGAGGTTCCGACTAAGACGGACCACTTGTATAATTGAAAAAGGAGTCGTAGTAAAATAAATTGAATTTATTATAAAGCATACTAACGACGCAAGATCAACGAGAATAGTATGATCAAGCAAAATAACATTTGTAAGAACTGAAATATATATGTGCAGAACCGCTGCGGGACAGTCGCCACGTGCCGATCCCGATTGGCCCGATTCGGAAACCAATCAGAAAACAGCACGCTTGCGCCTTAACATATATATTGATAGAGCTTCTTTAAAAAAGAATTTTTATTTAGTTTTTTCGAAATCTTATTATTAGTTAATTTTTAAAAAAATTAAAACAACAATGTGCAGAAGGGTTCTTGGTTTGGTGCATGACGTTACTTCTGTCTTCGAAACTTGTACGAAAGCATATTTGGCATTGGTTAAAACCTTTCCTTTGTATTGATTGGTTAAAGATTCAGCGAAAGCAGAGGTGACGTCATGTAGGCCACATCCCGATTCTAGTGGGAATAATTTTTGAAAATTAATTTAAAAAAACTAATGATGAAAAAAATCTAAATATTTGAAGAAATGCGTTTTATAACCCCATCAATGTCCCATTTCTAATAGTCCAAATCTTGAATATCCAAAAGTGTTGTATTTCCTACTAAACGCAATTAAAAATTGAACGTAAATATAATTTAGGAACTTTTTATATAGAATCTATAAAAATTAACTTTTTCCTCTCAACTCCTTTAAACTTGAACTTCGTCTGTCCTCCTGTAATATTTTCAATTTCAATTGAAATTTCTCAGCATTTTTTTATCCCACAAAAATTCCTTTTTTGAGAGTTTTTTCTTCACTGACCTAAAGCAAAATAAATCTTTTAGAATCGGAGGCCCATTGCCCAACAAAACGACGAATCAACAGTTTTTATTCCTTAAAAACCAAAGTCAGCAAAACCCTTTGTATAAAAAGTTTGTTCGTTGACTTTTTCAGTGTTCGATAGAGTAGATATAAAAACCTCGGCGAATCTGTTAAAAGGACAGAGGAATTTTTACAAAGCGAGAGAAAAAAAATATATTCAGCACAAAATCTCTTCCGATGTGATAGGGAATACTAATGCCAGTAAAGCTTGCCCTAGGTTCAAAAAAATTATTGAAACAAATAGAGGTTGAAAAGAGAAAGATGCACCATTGAAAAATAATTCCAGATTCAGTATTGTCTGGAAAGAACTGGTTACTAGGTTGACTCCTTTTTTTATCGTGAAGTTTACGTTTGATGGTTTAATTTCATTTGGTACGCAACTGCAACTATAGGTTTAGGAAATATTCAACAACAAACCATTATTAGAGGTTGAAAATTATAAAATCTCTCAAATGCAGTTCGATGCAAAACAAAATGTTAAAAGTGTGCAAAGTTTCAGTTAAAGATTTATTAATGTTATGCTTTCATCTCCAGATTTTGATATTTTTTATTCAATACGTTTATTGGATAGTTAGTTATTCGAAAATTATTGATTATAAATTATTATGGACGAATTTCAAACGTGAAAAAAGTGTTAAATTCCTTTCAGAAATATTTCTTCATTGATTAAGTATTTTTATATACTTCTTATTTGTAGTTTTATGTGAAAGAATTTTTAATTGCTGCCTGGCTTAGTGTACCTTACTAATTAGACACGTTAAATTAAACTAAATCAACAAAATGTTACTTAGATACCACTGATTTATAAATAGTAACGTTCCGGGATTTTTAAAAGGGATAAACACTTTAAAAAGGATCTTGATCTGTCATAGCTGTCCCTTCTTAGATTTCAAATTTGAGAAAAGCTCAACGAATTAACTAAATGGTACGTAACAGTATTTAAAGTCCTCCCCTTCAGTGTAAATACCGGAAGGAAAATCCAATCCACCCTAACAACTAAAACTCCCACAAATCCGCCACCCCCTCAAATCAAATCGAATCGAGCAGAGAAAGCACAAAACTTTCCGGTAATGGACATCGCACCGTCGGCTTCTTTCATGTCAAAACCAGTAATTGCCATCAACAGCATGGGGGGGGGAGCACATATTCCCAGAAATGATGCGATTGATTGCGACGGCCTTTTATGACTGCTCAGGAAGTTTGTTTCTCTTACGTACACGGGTGTGACTGCTAATGATGGGGATCGTTATAGGGAAATGTGTTTATTGTTCGGCGGATTCACATGCATCGTGAGGAAAATTGTTGAAAATTTCATCTCGTTTTCCTCATTCATCTCGATTCTGGTGCTGTCATTGGTCCGTAGTGCTATTGCGTAGTTATTTGTAGGGAATTTATTATAGGGAAGTTTTTCGACCAGTCACGTCGATTTTCCTCGTCAATTTTAGAACCGGGGTTGGCAATTAATTTCACGTGGGGTCCAAATAATTGTGTCCATGAGAAAAAAGGTATTTAATTACTTTAAATTCTCATCTTCAGGTACATTTTTGTACATAAATGTAATTTGACTAGTGTACACTAACTTCTTAATTATGGTTTTAATAAAAAGAAAACTGTTGCGTATTGCTATTAAAAAATTTTCGCATATAACGGAAATACTTTTGCAGAACTTTAATTTATTAACCACAAGGAAATAAACTTTTTTACATTTCAGCACGTCTCCTAAATTACTAGATTAGAAACCATTTATTTAACTTTCGTCTTTAAACTTGTAAATGATTTAAAGCTTTATATTGAAAAGAGTAGTCTGGGGGTATCCCCCAAAAATTGTTTTGGAAATTTGACTTTTAAAAAGGATGTGTCACTAATTTTTGCAGTCTAAGAATACATAGTGATGATTTTCAGAATATTTTGAAGGTCCAGGAATAAATCTATTTCCCCGGTTGGCTTACGGGTTCCAACCCCAGTTGCCGACCCTTAATTTATAATCGTGTACAGCCATTGGTCCTTAGTGCTATGACGTAGTCATTTGTAGGGAATTTATAGGGATGTTTCGACTAGTCGCGTCACTCTATTCGCTGCATGTAATCCGGCCTTAATACCTTTTAGGGGAGGTAGAGTTTTCGGTGGTGTTTATGTTTCTCTCTCTCTCTCTCGATTATTAGATTACTTAAAATGAGTCGGTGGAGACGAAGAATTGGCTGATGAATTAACTTCGATGTGACAATGAGTGTTTAATGTATCCGGCGATTAGCGCTTAGTTTAGGATGAAGGTTTCAGATGATGATTTGGGGGTTGATTGAATAAATTCTTCTAACAGCGGTGTTGAACGAGCTTATATTCCAAAAGGAAGCTTCTTAGATAAATACTATGACAAACATATTTTTAAATTAGGTCAGCTTCTCTTTAAGGTTATTTTGTAGTTTTTACTGCACACAGCGTTTTGAAGAAAAAGGCCAATTTTTTTCTCGAAGTTATCTTTAAACTTGAGTTGTAGGTTTCATACTATAACCGAGTGCCATTTTTTTGGCATTACCACCTAAGACGATAATTCATTTTCTAGCACCGGCGGATGTATTGGATAGTGAATTATGATGCCAAGAATAGTGCCAAAAAAGTCGCCAAGAAGAGAGGAACGAGGTTTTAATATAGCACCCTATGCTAACTCATGGAACAGTTGATAAAACGTGAAATTTCATATACAGCTGCTCTTTCCTTTGTATCATATAAAGCTCATCAAAGCCCAGTTTTTCTCTAGAAATTTTCTCATTTTGTTCTCCCCATTTTCTCATCATAAATTACGTGGTGGCAATAAATAATCTCCAAACTTTCCGACTGCATTTATCAAGACTTTCAACAGCGTAATTTGCCACAAATTTAATTTGACATCCGGGCTGCTTTCCACTAATTACACCAGGCGAATCATTTGTCTTAAAAATTCGTTCTCCGAAAATTTTTGTCTGCTAATGAACGTAAGAGAAGAAATATTCTGCTCATTTTTATCACTTTAATCCAATTATAAAACTTACTATATTATGTGAGTCCAGCTTATTTCTTTAAATCATAATGGACTTTAATCTAGTAAGTAAAGATCTTCCCAGGAACACGAATCAATTATTAATGCTTTAGTGAATTATTTGCTTCTTTCAATTCAGCTATATTAAACTATTCATCAAATTACTTAATGTTTCCATTTTTATTTCTCTACCTCTCTTAAATATACCTTCCTTATTAACCCATTACTGCCTGACGTCCCTTTTTAGGGACGTTTTTTGAAAATTCTCCTATTTCTACAAAAATTGTTCCTTTGAATCAAAATTTGCACTGATGTATCTCTAATCTTCATAGAACATAAAGAACACAAGAAGAAAGCAGAATTTTAAAAAATTTTCACTTTTTTTAAAGTTGGAAGATAGAATTTTTCAGAAAAGTGCTTTTTTTTAAATTTTAAAAGAAAAAGCTTAAAAATCCTAGTTGTTATTTTAAAAAATGTTCAATGCCGATATATATTATTGTTTATACATTAAATCAGTTGGGGTGTTTTTTTATTTTTCCAAAATATTTTATCTTGACCTTATTTTGGACCCTCGAAAAGCGTCCCTAAAAAGGGACGTCAGGCACGAATGCCCCCGTGGTTTTCCCCATAGTGAAATACTAGTGTTTCCTGATTTATTTTATAAAATCGCGTTCGGTTCTTATGAAATGAATTAAATAACTGATATTTATAAAATTACTATCATTTTAGCTAATAAATTTATTATTTTTGTTTATTTTTTTTGGAAAATACTGTTATTGCTGCTAAATTAATGGAATAAAAAGTCTTAAATTATAAGGAATTAATTAATTTTTATTAACTAAAAGGAATAAATTAATTATTTTACTATATTTATTACTTATGCAAATATATTCCGGTTATATTTTAATTAAAAGTTTATTAATTATTAGTTATAATGACTTTTTGTCATTAAAATTGCCAAAAAAGTCGCTTTTGTGATAAATTTTCGGCTTTTTTTCTGATTAGATGTCACTAATCATTGTGTTCTATACTGCAGATCAATCTATATCATCTGGCTTGCTAATGCACATCCCACTAATGCTTGATTTTTGGGGAGAAATTTGTGTTCCGCACAATAAAGTTAAATAAAATGGAAAAAGTATGGGCATTTGAAAGACTTAAACTTCACAAATTGAGATATTCTGATGGATTTGAGGTGTATAAAAGTAATTATTACTTAATATTAGGTAACATATAAACAAAGAATGCCTTTTTCAATTAAAAATCTTAATTAATTTGCAATTAACATAGATTTGGGAGGTAAAAACGTGTTTTAGAGCATAAAAAATGCTCAAATTACATTAATTAAGGTTAATTTTACAGTTAATTGGATAAATAATTAATATTTTTTCTTCATATTCATGTTACAGTATGGTTCCAATCACTTTTGCTGCACTTAAAAAGGTAGAAGGTGTTTTTGAGGCTTTAAAACAGTTTTCTACTATGCGTTTATTATAGGGAAAAAACACGGGGTCATTCGTGCCTGACGTCCCTTTTTAGGGACGTTTTTTAATTTTGGTGTAGAAATTAAAATTTTAACATGGAATTTTTTTCACTATTTTTCCAGTTGTTTTGGGGCTATTTACTATGTTTTTACCAAATATTTAAGAAAAATAAAAAGTTGGGCATTAATGGGTTAAATTCGAAGAACATCAACTGAATGAAGATTAACATATACAAAGGATGATTCAAAACTGTTGCAGAGTTTTAAATCCGCAGTGGAAAACATAACCGACAGCTTTTACGAAACAAACGTTTATTCCAAGAAGACTGGTAACAATAATCATTCATATACAGGGTGGTTTTAAAATAACATACATTTTTTAAAATTCTCTACAGACGAAACTACTGGTCGAAAAAAGCTGAAATTTTAAAAAGGGTGTATGAAGGAATGGGAATTTTTTTAAACAAAAAAAATAGTAAATTAATTAATTTAATTAAGTTTTAACCTTTGATTTCGGAACGTCTCCAGAAGTCTAGAAGATAAATGTTTGTTAAAGATATCATATCAGACACTTAAGAAAAAAGAAATTTAAACTATCCCCTTTGCTAAACAAAATTGCGTGATTTTTTTTATATAAATATTTTAGGAATACAATTTTTTACCCTTAAATGTCGGATTTGATAGTTTTAATAAACATTAAAACATTTACCTTTTAGGTTTCTGGTTACGGTCCGAAAACTAAGGTAAAAATTTAGATAATTAAATTAATTAATTTTTCTGATTTTTTTCTTTTAAAAAAATTCCCATCCCTTTAAAATGCCTCCTTTAAAATTTCAGATTTTTCCTCCAGTAGTTTTGTCTGTAAAGAATTTTAAAGTAGGTATGCTATTTTTTAACCACCCTGTACATATCCTTTTAGACAACACGCTTATATCACCTAGAAAAATCAACTTCTAATTACAAAAATTAACATTTGGTAGCAACTCTGCTACACATGAAATAAAAAGGTTAAGAGTTCGATAACGACCGAAAAAGTACTCGAATCCCAACAAAAACCAATAAACAAGAATAACCAAAAGACGATTCGGAAGAGACCAATACCAATCATCATTTTTTAACCCTTTATGCCCCGACGGGACTTGTAAATCCCACTTCCCAATGTTCCAAATTCGGCCAATTTTCGTCATGTAAAGCCAAATTTCGTTTACTTCTAGTTGCAGTTACGTAAACTTGACATATTTGGGACGAGCTGTGCTACTAGGGTTAATATGAAGCTTATATACTTAATATACTTATAGGGATAACGTATAAAAAATATACAGCACAATTTTTCTGAAAAACATAATTTGGGACATAAAGGGTTAACTTATTTAGAAAAACAGGGTGGAGTTTTTGTCCTTAACAAGTCGTCTTCATGATGCAACAACAATATTTTTTTCTGCCACATTTTTTATTGTCATATTTTGAAGATTAGAACACAGTTTTTATTAGTAAGTAAAATCATGATAATCCTCCTTTCTTCTTTAGTCTTTGAATATTGTTTTTGAATAATCAACAATTTCTATTGTTTCCTGTCAATGCGTTTTGATCATCTTGTACATTATTCGAGGAATAATCTACATTAAATTCAGTGGCGCAACAATCAATAAGCTATAAGTCATATTAATGGTCATATAAGTTTTCGAGACTTAAAGATCTGGGGTGCAAGGTAAGACTAATAATCGCATAGATTTTTAAAACAACTACTATCATGATCCTATTCTGACCGTAAGTTCATAATAATATCTGAATCTTAGGGTTAAGTAGAAAGAAGCTAGTTATAGAGTGTTTTAAGGTGACGTCGCAACCATTTATTTTCTTCTTTGCTGTAAGTCAAAAAGTCTGTTGCTAAAGCCGTTGCTAAGGGCGGCGGCATCTGTTGTTGTCATGTGATGGTAAATGCTCCAATAGAAGAATTCCATGACCAGTTATTTTCTTTTAACTGTTAACTGCTGTTAGTAAAACAATCTGTTGCTAAGGCCGTTGCTAGGTCCAAGTCACAGAGAAAAATCCTGACAGAGGGTCCAAAACGATATTTTCAAATATTGGATGGATGTGAGGGCGCCACGATGAACTATAAATGATTGACAGAAGGATCAGCATTACATTTTGGTGACCGAACCTGTGATTGGCTGTTACTCAATATGCTGTTTTCGAAGGAGAGGGAAAAAGTTTTTTTCGCCCAATCAGGCTATTTTTCCCCGCCTACCGTGACGTAGATGCGATCGCAGCGCCAAAAAACCCCACGTCCATCCAACTTTTCGATTTCCATTAGCGCTGTAAAGACGTCGAAACAACCAGACCATGAACAGTCAAATCTCATTTATTAAATCTCATCCAAAAAAAACAACAAACAGAGCAGCCTTTATATACAGATTAAAACAGTTAAGATTAAAGTTAAAATTTAAGGTTTGGAAATCAAGAAAAATTTAAATACTATATACAGACTAAATGAAATAAAATTTAAAAACTGAAATGAGGAGCTACGCCAGCACAGCGCCTATGGCCACGGACTCTGTTCTAGTACTCTGTGGTCCAAGTCATGTGATTGAAAATGCTCTATTGAACAAGCTCATAGAAAGGAGCTCATTGCTTGATAAGAAAGCGACTTATCATAAAAAAAATTACCTACGAGCCGTTAAAATATTACTTAAGTGCCTATGGGGGGAGGGGGGAGGAATGATGCTTCGTAAGATGGTATAAATACTGCATTTTAAAAAAAACTTGTTTCTATTTCAAAATTTAACCAAAAATAAATTTACAACATATTTTGAGTTAAGGTATACAATTTCCAAGCATTTTGACTTTTTTTGTTTGGGGGGGGCAGTTTTCATATGCTATTAATTACAGGGCGGTTTGCTTATCTTTGCTGAAAAGGGGAGAGTGGTCAAAAATAACCAAAAACATGCTTAAACATAATATATGAAATGCCCCCTATTTAAAAAAATATCCCCCCCCCTGAAGAAATATGCTATCAATCTCAATCATCACTCTGATCATTGAAATCTTCACATCTACCAGATCGCATGAAATCACTTCATCCAAAAAAACTCCTCAAATGTGATCAAACTCCATCGAAGCCATCTCCCCCTCGAAGTAAATCACCCACATTCTAAACGGCGATCCCCCTCGAAGCGAAATTTTATAACCCCTCAAAGACCCCTCTTTCACCCCCCTCAACACATCATCGCCAGTAGTTCGTTTTTGATACACAGCCATTCGCAAAAGTCGAAGCAAAAAAGAAGATCATCTTTCTCAATCTGCCTCTGTGCTCCCTTTCCTGGTGGACCCTTTTATTCCTAAGCCGCCTGAGATTACTGTAGAATCCTGTTTAAAATCGCGGGCGGCTAGGAGTAAAAGGGCCAATGTTATGCAGATTTCGCTACGACAGACAACATGGCCGATACATCATCATGGCGGCCCCCATCGTGTTGCCAGAGATGGATTGGCTAATAAAATCGGAGAGAGAGAGTTTAAAGCGGCAGGCTCGTGTCGGACTTGCTTTTTTTTGACTCGCTGTTTTTGAACGGGGATGTTTTATGCGGTCGTAAGGGTGTATATTATTTCGAAACATGGGTTTTGTTTTATGGAGGGAGCATTAAAATGAGCAAAAGAGTCAGTCACGTGTGTATATGAGGTACTTAATCAATATTGGGTTTTACTGTGTAGAAAATATGAAGGGCGATTTTAGTAGAACACCACACTGTATATTTAAATTTCCAGTCATTATAGGTTGTTTGAAGCTTTTTTCTCTGGATACTTATTCTTGATTGCCTATTTTAACGTTTTGGTTATGTTATCTATCCATATTATTTAGTCAACTACGATATTTAAACTGTACTTATGCTAAAAAATTGGGATGGCTTTTTATTGAAATTATACAGAACAGAAATATTCAACACTGCTCGGGTGTTTTTAAAAATAGATGATAGAACAGTAATCCTGTTAATGTTAATATATTATGTAAGAAATATTACAATGAATAATATACAAACAGAAATAACAAATCTTAAGTATACAGTAGGTATAATATGTGAAAACGCTCTACGTTCTAAATACGAATAATAAAATAGAATAACATATAAATATCAGTTAATATTGTGTGTTATTTTTTCATAGTGGATTCTTTTTTACTTCAGAATGCTAAATGGATATTTTAAACCATTTTCTCATAATTAAGAACTTAAAATATCAACGTTATATACAAGGTGTCCCATAAATAATGGGTCACACTTCTAGGGGGGATAGTAGACACCTAGACGAGTCAGAATCACATAGGATTTGGGGGTCCCAGATCAAATCCCAGGGAGTTAAAAATGGAGCGACACCCAAAAAAATTATTGAAAAATTCGATTTGTAGAATAACTACTATTGGTAAAAATTTAATTATGGTCTCAAAAATGGTGGTTTAACATGATCTTTAAAATTATCTCTAAAGTCTTCACTTTAAAATTTGTTTTATTATGAAAAAAGTTAAAAAAACACAAAAAAATTTGAAAATTTCACCAAAACCTCATTTTGTATTTCGAAATCCTTTCTTTTGATTTTATAATCTGAAAGATCATAGTTGTAAACCCTTCAGTCCAAGTTTTCACGTAAAAACCATCAATTATTAAACGCTTGAGATCCTGTTAAAGTTCATTTTTTTCGAGCGCAAACTGGTTTCCTATAGCCGTTTCCAAAACGGCAGTTTGCGGACGCAAAAAACGGACTTAAACCATGCTTTAACAGAATCTCAAGAATTTAATATTGATGGTTTTTACGTGACACTTTGGACTTATTGGTTTACAGCTATGATCTTTCAGATTATTAAATGAAAAGAAAGGATTTCAAAATACAAAATACAGTTTTGGCAGAGTTTCACATTTTTTTTGTGGTTTTTAAACTTTTTTTGTAATAAAAAAAAATTTAAACTGAAAACTTTTAAGATAATTATAAAGATCATATTAAACCACAATTTTTGAGACCATAATTAAATTTTTACCAATAGTAGTTCTTCTACAAATTGAATTTTTCAATAATTTTTTTGGGGTGTCGCTCCATTTTTTACTCCCTGGGATTTGATCTGGGGCCCCCAAAGCATTATTTTTTAATAGGGTAGTGGATAGATGAAATGCGTTGCCTGAAACAATTGTAAATTCAAGTGGGGTAAACGAGTTCAAGAGGAAAATTGACAGATACTGGGATCTCCGGAAGTTTGGGTTAAAAAAACTGGACCAACCGTGCTGGGCTTACGACTTGATTGGTCGACTTGATTTGTATTTGTATTTATTTAGATTGTATATCACAAGTTTTTTTATTTCACAAACGTATTAAATTGATAAAACTAAGAAATAAATGCTGAACACTGAAAAAAAAGCTTAAAATGCCTCATCTAAAAAGTGACGGAAAGACCCCCTAACGTTCTCTTTCGGGAAAAAAGTATGTTAATGCAGAATCGAAAATTTCCCCCTTGCGATTCAGTGGAATTCGAATCTGACGTCTAAGACGACATTCCTAGAAAAATCAGTGTCACCTTTGGAAACTCGAATAGCGTGCACTCGCTTTTTCTTTTGCCGCGTTCGAAATAGGGAGAGCTTTGAGCATTTCGGAATATTTTCCTTACACATGCTGCATTCAGGGCCTAGGAGGGAATATTCCCACGCAAATATTTCCGTGATAATCAAGGTTTTATAACTTTGAAACATATTTGGCGAAAAGTTTTATGTTCTGGTTTTAAAATGTTTAGGATTTTTGAAGCTAGATCCCAATGATCTATAAATTTAATACTGGTTTCGTTTAAATGATTAATAGTATAGTTGCGTAGGAGGGAATTGTTTACTTATAGATCAAGTAGAAACTATCAACCCATCAAGATAAACATGATAAAATACTTTTCATTACCATTTATTACTTGCTGAATATATTTATTGAAAAAATTCATAATTTGAATCTTTGAATACTCCACTGATATGACTTGAGTATAAATAGTTGTGACGAGCTTACTCACCCCTAAAAGAGTCCGATTATTCAGTTGGGGGATGAATGAATACCCACTGCTGCCACATAGTCATTTCTTCACAGTTCATATACCATAGAGAGTTCAAAAGAAATATTTGTTTACACTCTACAATATTTAAAAACCTTTGACATTTATTATCTTCTCAAATTGTACCCGATGAAAGCTTTGTACTCCTCCCTGATTTCAACATTGATCATCCTATGTTGGAAAATGTGTGTAATAGAATTCTTTCAATAGAATGAGTGTAAACGTAAACTCACAACTCTTAAGCGTCGCCTCCAACCGTGGACCGGTTTCGCCCTTGTTAGGGACTCATCAGCAAAGGCATAGGAAAGGCAACGCAAGAGAGCGGGGGGGCAAGAGTCTAGCCGACTATAACTGAAAAAGTGGTGACAATTGATTAGTCCTCCACTCCCTTGCCTTCCTATACCATGCTGATGAGTCCTAACAAGGACGAAACCGGTCCACGGTTGGAGGCGACGCTTGAGAGTTGTGAGTTTACACTTATTGTCCCCTTAACCAGCGATAATGGTGAAATACTCATTTCATTTTAATAAAATACCTGTTAAAGCAAAAGCAAATCTTCATTTACCAAAGGGGCCGTTCAAATATTACGTAAGCACTTAAGGGGGACGGGGTTTGCTCTTTGCTTATTTTTCCTGACAAGGGGGGAGGGGGAATATGAGTGATACTTACGTAAGATACTGTATTTTCGAAAATATCTTGTTTCTTGCATAAATAATTTCAAAACTCAACCAAAAATAAATTAAACAAAAAATTCAATTGGGAAATCTGACGTAAGCATTTTTTCTGGGGATGGACCCCCCAAACATTTTGAAATTTAACCCCGAAAAGTAATGCTTCGACTCATTTTTGAACCCTGAGGGTTACACCCAAAAAGGACAGCTCCTTGTATAAGTCACCTAATTTTCAAGGAGAAAAAAACAGTACTTGGGTCATTTTCAAAATTTGCTTACATTTGCTGTCCCGAAGGTAAAACATGAAAATTAAACAATTAATCATTATTAAAATTTCTGTTTAAACTTTGATTTAGGTAAAGTAGACTAAATGCAATATTTCTAGCTTTTAATTAATAAAAAAAGCTTTAAAATTATGTAAATAAAGATATTTAAAAATACGAAAATAGCCAAAAACGCTTGTCCCTAACGATTTTCACGAAATTAAAAGTTGTTTTATTGTTATTTAATTTGACTTTTTGAAAGAAAAAACGATAAATATCAAAATTATGAACTATTAAAAGGTTATTATAATTGTAAAAATTAATTTTTTGAATTTAATATTTTTACAAATCAATAAAATATTTTGTCCCTCACTTTATGTCAACTCCCGTTACAGGCGAATTAATTTTAAAAAATATAATAATAATTATGCTTTAAAAATGTAGAAACACATTCCAAACGATTGTTTGTTTACTTTAGAATATATTTAAACCGTGTTTTTATTCTTTGGCTCAAAAACTATCGTGTTTTTGAAGAAATTATCTGTCGTCAAGGTAGCGTATTTGTATTAATGTCAACTCCCGTTACGGTAATTTCTAATATTAAATAAACTTTTTTGGAAATTTTAACCCCAGAAATATAGTTATTTATTGATATAAATAGGATATATGGATATATATTTCAGTTTCCAACCATGCATGTATGTTTTATTCTGTCATTTTATTAAAAATGTCAACTCCCGTTACCTGTCAACTCCCGTTACTATTATGTCATTGATTTTGAAAGTAGTATCAACAACCTTCCCTTTTTACGAAGGATTTGACATTTCTCGCTTGATTTATCGTTAATTTCATTAAAAAAAGGGTCTTGCATATTTCATTTAAAGAGAAATACTTGTATTTGATATAAGACACATAACTATTTTAGTTTAGGTCTTGTTTCCGTCGCGTTGCACAGCACAATGAGAGTTTAAAAATGATTTGTAACTAATTTTGTAGGTCAGATTTAAACAAACTTATTTCTAGAAGTAAAATACTCTATTTATTTTCATAAGGTTCGTTTCATTGTTTCTCGAACTCAAAGAGAGCAGCTGATTTCATAGGATTTTACCGGCTGCTTCCTTCACCTGCCTTTTTTATTACGGCTCGGGTCTGGTTTACTCTTAGATTCATACTCTACAATTCATTCATATTAAAGTATTGAAGTATTAATGACTAAACTATGGGCAAAAGTGTATGACCAACTGCTGTTCCATATACTTGAAACATATATAAGAACTCCTATATCAATATTATTACGAAATTATGAAGTTTGAAAAAAAAATTTTTATTCTGAAATGTAAGCGTGTGGTGAAAATGACCCACTTACTAAAAGGGATGTCAAAATTTCGGGGAGGGGGGTCTGGTAATTTCTTACGTAATTGTGCTGCGGGGGGGTTTGAGGTTTGCATGTATTTGCTGACAAGGGGGGAGGGGGTTAAAAGTGACCAAAAAAGTGCTTACGTAATATTTGAACGGCCTCAAAGTATTAAAAATTTGTTCCTAAAAATGAAAGCGATAAAGTTTATATCAATCATCTAAATTAAACTCTATAAAGAACAATATTTTGAACGGAAACAAGTAGGTAAATGCGAAAAAAGCTCACAAATTAAAAGAATCGAGCATTTTTGATAAATCCGTTTTAAATTTTATGCCGACGCAACCCTCAGCCATCAAATGTGACCCCCTCCTTAACTCGAATTCTCCTCCGTTGGACCACCATTTACAATCAACATCCGAAAGCCCTTACTTCCCCATATAACATACTCGCTTTGCTCTACAACCGTGACTGATCCTGGGCTTCGTGAGACGCATAAAAACCCGGCCATGAAATTCCGTTTCTCTCTCAAACGGGGACTCCGTTTGTAGCCGAAAGGGCCCCCTATAAAACAGTCGTTTCCGGCGGTCGCTCTTCATGACAAAATTACTCGGACATTGCGCAACTTTCGACGATGTGACACTACACGCGAGATAACAAACTGAAATTATGTTTAACCTTTTCAGACTTAAAGGGCAGTATAGAAATAATTTTATTCTCTATTAACAGGATTTTATTACTTTTTTAGGTGTTCAATTATGTATTTACTTTATACTAATTCATATTTAGCACGAAAAGGGTGTTCAAAAATTTATTCTTTAAAATAATTACAAAAAAACTTCAAAAAAAATGTCATGTTTCAAAAGATTCTGGCCACATTGGGCTTAACTCAGCTGTGACCTAAGTTCTAAAATGAGTTAAACCCCTCTTTAAAATTTAAACATTTCAATTTTTTTGGGGGAGGTAACCCCGAACCACCCTTTTGAACTGTTTAAGAGTAATTATAGATAACAAAGTTAATAATTCCAATACAAGAAAATTCTAAACTCGGAGATAACTTACGATACATGCAAATAACTTTTGGTTACGTTAAAATTAAAACCCTAAGGAAAAAAATTAAGCATGGGAAATTTAGTCTTCTAACCATGACACCTCACATTTAAATCCATCCTCTGTGTAATAAAGAAAAGAAATATTACCCTGAAAATTCTCTTCTTACTCTTTGATCTTTCCTATTATAATGTCCAACAACACTAATATAATAATTTTTCTGAACAAAGAAACAGTTCCTAAAGCTAACACACTAACCATCGTACGCCAAACTTTGGTAATAAAATATTTTAAGAGCTTGGTCTACTAAAACAAACGAGTGAAAATATCAAAGAGCAAAAATTTCTCCCTTTTCTTAAATGGGTTTCGTTAAGAGATCCATTTTTGTAAGTACGTGTCATTATACGAACACTTTTCTTATCTTTTGACAAATGTTTAAAGGTTTTCTTTTATGGAGAAAAAAAATTGAAGGGGGTGTCATACAAATATTATTTTCTTATTATTTTTGCGCAGATCTTATTAGCGCCGTCTTTTTAGACGTATATTTTGCGGTTTTGAAGCTAAATATTTGAGCTTCTTTTTGGAGAAATGGAAAATTAACGGTTTTATTTTTGTCATATTTTTTTTCTCTTTTTACTCTAGCGTTAATCTTATTAGCTAACATTTTTCCGTTTTGAAAAACCAATTTAATGCAACAAGTTTGGATTTTATTTTATTTGACTTCTTTTTAATTTTGGTATTTTTTAACAAACTAATTATATTGAATACAGGTATAAAAATGTTTTTGTCAGTAATAATTCTAGACTCATGTTTGAAGCACAGTTTAACGTACTGTTTCGTAATATAAAAGTTAACCATCCACCTTAATTAAATGTTCACAAGCATTAAGCGCATTTTTAGGGATTTATTTTTATGATTAGAGAAATATTATTCTTTTCCAGTAAAAAATACATATAAAACATTAGTTCTCTTCATTGTTCATTGGGTGAGCTGCTGTAAGAGTTAGATAACGAGGAATAGAAGAAGCAAGGAGTGATGAGAATGTAGCTTTATTCAGCACCGAGGGCAAAACAGCAACTGGCGCAAAGCGCGGGCAGACAACAAGGCGGGGCAGGTGGCGGTTATCAGTTAAGATCTTTAGGATATCAATGGTGGTTAACAGTTATACATTGAACATAGACTCCTGCCCCAATTTTAAATAAAAATTGTAAAATAATAAGAATCAAAAATATAAAACAGTACTTGACAGATGAACACAAACATAAAGTCGGACGACAAGCATAAAGTACAAAGAAGTAGCAGGGCTGCAGAAGGTGAAAACACGCAGAGGAACCACGAAGGACTAGACAGGAAAATGCAGAAAGTGCTTGCAGGTGAAGCGGAAGGAAGGAGCAGACAGGGCGAAGAGGTGGCTCATGGCGAGTCGAGTCTAGAAGAGGTAACTCGAAGAGTCGAGGCTAGGAGAGGCGGCTCGACGAGTCGGGGCTAGAAGAGGCGGCTAGACGAGTCGGGGCTAGAAGAGGCGGCTCGACGAGTCGGGGCAGAAGAGGCGGCTCGACGAGCGGGGCTCGAGCTGCCGTGGGGAGTGCAGGCGACGGCATGGGCTATGGCTCCACGATGGTAGGGAGAAGCGGACATCTGAGGAAGCTGAGGGGAGCGGGGAGATGCAGCAAGCAAAGATTCTGGAACTGGTGGGAGCTGGACCGGTAGCAAAGCAGCAGAAGCGGACAGGAAACCAACATCGACGGCGTCGGGAGGTTGCTCTGGGAGGGCTGTGGTGTCGGAGCTTGACGGTATCTTGACAATCTTCGCTATGGTCCGGCTGAAGATTCCTTTGGCTGTACGGATTTCAACCACTCTGACCAATCCCTCAGAGCCTGGGTGGACTTTTGTGACCTTACCTAGTGGCCACGTAGCAGGGGGCAGATTGGGTTCTTTTAGGAGAACCAAGTCTCCGACTTGTAGATTGGGCTGTGCTTGCTTCCATTTCCTTCTTTCTTGAAGGGAGTGGAGATACTCAGTGCTCCATCGTCTCCAGAAACCTTGTAGCATGGAGGACAATAGCTCCCATCGAGTATGCAGATTGGTCCCTTCCTGGAATGGTAAAGATCTAGCAGGAGAACCTATCAAAAAATGAGAAGGCGTGAGAGTATCGATAGAATCCAAGTCATCATTATTTCGCGCCACTAATGGTCGAGAGTTCAGCACAAATTCTATTTGACATAGCAGGGTTGTTAATTCTTCAAATGTCAATAGTGACTTCCCAATCACTCTTTTGAGATGATATTTCATGCATTTGATGTTAGCTTCCCAAATACCACCCATATGAGGTGAACCGGCGGGAATGAAGTGCCAATTGACAGTTTCTTGATTAAGGAAATAGGAGATATCGGGGTTATTGTTTACTTCAGTAAGGAATTTCGTTAACTCTTTAAATTTATTTCGTGCACCGACGAAATTAGTCCCATTATCGCAATAGATGTTAAGAGGGGCTCCTCTTCTAGAGCTAAAGCGCTTTAAAGCGGCTAGGAAAGCTTGCGTTGTCATATCACTCACTAACTCTAGATGTACAGCTTTAATCGCCATGCAAATAAAGAGTGCTACATACCCTTTAGTAGAGTGACCGCCGCGACCTTTCTTGAGTTTTACCTGTATAGGCCCGGCAAAGTCCACGCCGCAGTTAGTGAACGGGCGACTATACTGAACTCTGGCACGAGGCAAGTGTCCCATCAGTTGAGAAGAAGCAGCTGCATTGAACCTACAACAAACTAAACAGTTACGAATTACTTGGCGAATCAGTTTTTTAGCACCAAGGATCCAATAATTTTGCTTTAGAAGGCTGGCTAAGAGAGTTGGTCCTGCATGCAAATTACTTTGATGTGCTTCTTTAATGATCATAACACTGATCAGATGTTTTTGTGGCAACAGGATAGGATGCTTCGAGTTGAAAGGCAACTCAGAATGTTGCAACCTACCTCCTGCCCGTAACAGACCGTCATCATCCGCAAAGGGATTGAGGGAGAGGATTTTACTTGACCGTTTTACAGGTTTTCCTTCACTGATACATTTTAATTCACCCTCAAAATGGCACCTCTGGACATACTTAATTAACCGGATCTTAGCATTTTGATATTCAGATGAGCTGATGGTAGTTAAGTTAGGGCTACCTTTGGATCTAAATCTCAGACAATAGCAAACAATTCTGATAATTTTCGAAAGAGAAGAATGTTTCGTGAATAAGGACTCTAAGGTGTCATTTACCAGGACAGGATGCGAAAATAAAGGATCTCCTCTATCTTCTGGAACATCCTTTTCGACATCAGGTTCTGGGGCCCAACTAGATGGATCTTTGGAAAGAAAGTCCGGCCCGCGCCACCATAGCTTAGAGGGAGATAGAAGCTGGGGCTCAATTCCCCGGGAAGCCATGTCGGCAGGGTTTTCTTCAGATTTGACATAGTTCCAATTACTTCTGGGTACCTGCTCGAGAATTTCGGATGTTCGGTTAGCGACAAAGCACTTCCACCTGCGAGGAACAGAGGAAAGCCAAGCCAGAACAACCTTTGAATCGGTGAAAGCATAAACAGGAACTTCCTTGAGCTTAAGTGTTTCCATTACACTTTTTAATAGCCTAGCGAGCAACAGCGCTCCACATAACTCTAATTTAGGTATAGAGATCTGCTTTAGTGGCGCAACCTTAGTTTTGGAAACCAATAAGGTGGTGGAAACACCCTTCGCACTCAGCTGTCTTACGTAAACAACAGCGGCATAAGCTTGAGTGGAGGCGTCACTAAAACCGACGAGAAACCATTCTCCATCAAATGGAGCAATACATCTTGGAACTTTGACGTCTATTGCATTAAACTGATTTTGAAAGTTTTGCCAGTCATTACTTAGATTAGGGGGTAAGGGATCGTCCCAATCATTCTTCATTAGCCAAAGTTTTTGGTAGAAAATTTTGATCCAAACTATGATAGGTGACAATAGTCCTAAAGGATCAAACACTTGGGCGGATTGGGACAAAACCTTTCTTTTGGTCAATGACCCTTCGATCTTCAGATTAGGTTTGAAAAGAAAGGTATCCGACTTGGGATTCCACAATAAACCCAAAACTTTACAATTCTCGGTACACTCTATTTCTAAACAATGACCAGTAGCTTTGACATTTAATTTACTAAGTAATTCAGGAGAATTGCATTGCCACTTTCTTAACTCTAATCCTCTGGCCTTAAGTAAGGAATCAATCTCGGAACATACCTCAAATGCTTCTTCCGCGGTATCGGCTCCCGAGAGTAGGTCGTCCATGTAGAAGTCGTCACGAATTTTCTCAGCTACCCTAGGGGAATCCAGGCATTCCTCCGAGATGGCTTTCAGACACCTAGTTGCTAAGAAGGATGAACAAGAGAGACCGTATGTTACTGTTTTTAATTTAAATTCTTCAATAGGTTTCCCTGGGCTAGGTCGCCATAATATTCTTTGGAAAGTTTGATCCTCATGGTCCAAAAGTATCTGGCGATACATTTTTTGTATGTCTGCTGAAAATGCTATTTTATGAGTCCTGAAACTGATTAGGATTTCAGCCAAGTCTCTTTGAACTTTAGGGCCAACGCCCAAAATGTCATTTAGTGATACAGTACTTTTGGAAGCACAAGATCCGTCAAAAACGACGCGCAGTTTTGTAGTGCTACTACTCTCCTTGATCACAGCATGATGAGGCAGGTAGAATTTATTGCTATCTGCAATAGATCCTGAACAATCATCAGCTGGACCCAAATGGTTGAGCTCTTCATATTCAAGCATGAATTTTTTATAATCTGCCTGTAACTTAGAAGAATGGAGAAACTTCCTTTCCATGGATAATAACCTATTCCTAGCTGCATCATAAGAATTTCCTAAGATTAAATTGGGCTTGTAAATAGGTAGTTTAACAACAAATCTACCATCTGAGTTAATTTTAAGATTATCCCTGAAATGTTCCTCACAAAATTTTTCTTCATCTGTCAAATCATTAACAATTGATTGAGAAACCGATTCTACTTCCCAGAATCTTTTTAACTGTTGGCTAATGTCAATAAAGTTTAGCGACAGTTCAGTGGGGGAGGTTAAATCAGCTTTACCCAACACAATCCATCCCAACTTGGAATTTTGAGCAATAGGAATGCCCTCGTTATTAAGCACCTGTCCAGGTAGTATAAGATTAAAAAAATAATCTACACCTATAATCATATCAATTTCCCCTGACTTGGAGAATGTAACATCAGCTAAATTAAGACCAGATAAGAGATTCCTATCCCTAATTGAAATATCCTGACAAGGCTGTGGAGCCGTTAAATTTTTCATAACATGAGCCTCTAAATTGAAAGTTTGAGTTACATCAAATTTAGAAGTTATAGACATCTCAATTGTTCCAATGGTACTTAAAGAATGGGAATTAGCTATTCCACTTACTTGAGTTCTTTTCCGCATGTTGATGTCGAGTTTCAGCTTCTGCACAGTAGCTACAGCGATAAATGTCGCTTGAGATCCCGTATCGAGGAGGACTCTAAGTTCATTGTTTACTCCCTGCGAATCTTTAAACACAACTATCGCAGTCGGCAGAATATTTTTGCTGGCGGAAATGAAATTATTAGAAAGGCTGTCACTTAAATCAGTTTGCGCGCACGGCGAAACATCTTTAGGGGGGCTGTCTACAAATGTAGTAACATTACTCCTTAGTTGTTCATGGAGCATCGAATGATGACTGCCTTTACAGTGGCGGCACGTAAAGTGCGACTTGCACTGTCTGCTTGAATGCTTGTCTGAGAGGCAGTTGTAACAGAGGTTTTTCTTTTTTACCAGCTCCTTTCGAGCCGAGACGTTCAAATTTTGAAACGCGAGACATTTTGATAAGAAATGCTGTCCCCCGCACTTTGGGCATCTGGAATTCACGATTTGATTATTGAAGGCTTTTCCCTCTCCGCGATTTGCCTGTTTCATGTTATTTTCGTTGTACGTTTCAAGGCCGCAACAACGCTCGTTAAGAAATGCGATAAATGAACCGAAAGTAGGGAAATCTTCCTCGCTCTTTTTCTCGGCCCAGCTGCGCCGAGTTTCGTTATCTACCTTTTCTAGCATTAAATGAATGAGCCAAACATCGTTAACATGTTCTTCTGGGACAATTGTTTTTAGGCTACTGATAATTTGCTCAGTTGTATCAACATAACTCCGTAAGTTAGATTCGCTCAAATGCGAGATTTTGGGCTGATTCAAAAATGTAGAAATTAGTGAGTTAACAATGGGTTTTTTCTGGTCAAACCGAGCTAGAAGTCGTGACCATGCATCTTTATAAGTTGATTCAGACACCGGAATGTGCCGAATTACCGCAGTGGGGACTGCTCCCAACAATCCTCGTAAATACTGAAATTTTTGAATATCTTTGAGAGTAGTATTGGAGTGTACTAAACTTAAGTACAAGTCCTTAAAAGATAGCCATTCCATGAGGTCTCCATTAAAAGTCGGGATATTTAATGGGGGCATCCTAAAATCAGAATTTGAAGCACTGGTTGCTTGGGGCCTTTGTTCAGGCGCAGTGGCGCTAACAATGGATGAAGCAGGACTTGAAAAGGCGGGAATAGACCTCTGAATTATGAATTCTTTTAGAAGAGCTTTCGTTTTGAAATATTTGCTTTCGAAATCCTCTATTTCCGAGAGTTCTGGTTTTAGCTTTTGATCTGCGGAACAAAGGTCCTTAAAGACTACTTCTAACCTTTCTAATCTGGTTTGAGCATCCATAACGCTGGCATTTTCATCGCTAATTGCCTCAGCGAAATTCATGATTCGCGTCAATGCAGCTTTGTCATATCCGCGGCTTTTGATAATTTCTGCTTCGGACATTTTGAACAGAGCGAATAGAAAGAACCGTACAACTTGAAAACAGTTTTCTTTTTCTTAACAAAACATACCTGACAACGAATCGAAAATGTAGGTAAGTCCTGTCACGGACGCCAAAATGGGTGAGCTGCTGTAAGAGTTAGATAACGAGGAATAGAAGAAGCAAGGAGTGATGAGAATGTAGCTTTATTCAGCACCGAGGGCAAAACAGCAACTGGCGCAAAGCGCGGGCAGACAACAAGGCGGGGCAGGTGGCGGTTATCAGTTAAGATCTTTAGGATATCAATGGTGGTTAACAGTTATACATTGAACATTCATTGTGTCAATCAAAAAAGTTAATCATCATGAAACTCAGGTAATTTAATTTTTTTTCAGCTTTTTAGTAATTAGCATTTACGGAGCTGTAAATGAAACTCTTCAAGGTTGTATTCTGTCTGAAATCATTCAAAAAAGTTTTTCCTCCAAATTTTCAATCTTGAGGTAAAAAAATTGCAAAAATGTAGAAAATGTCGGTTATATGTTCTACTTCAATAACTTTGAATCGCAACTTATTTAAAGTTCTGTTACACGACGTTTTCCATATTTATACTTATTAGTTTGAACCTTTCATTGATTTTTCGCATTGAAAGTCGTCCTGTAAACCACAAATCATTCCTGTTGTAACATTTCCTAAACCGCAGCGACACTGATACAGAAAAGGAAATCCTAATACTTGCTATTGGAAATCAATTCAGCCGCTTAAACCACACACTATTAGTTGTAGCGGATCATTTAAAAGAAGTCATTTTCTCTGAAAGATCGATGCAGAATCGGTTTTTTTTCCACAAAAGATTGAAATAGATGCAATCCTACTAGTTACTTCGGTTTTCACCCTTAACACTTGTAATTACCGTAGCCTTAGGTTGTGAAACGCAATATTAATGTTAATTTGTCAACAACTTGTTTACCCCCATCTTGAACGCGTAACGAATTATTTTGGTAATAATTAAAGGATATTTTTAAGTTAGTTATTACATAGTACAGGGGTCTCAAAAAAGACTGACTCATTTTAAAAATCAATAACTAATAACTCGAAAACTAAAGAAAGATAAAAATACGTGGTTTATTGCATTTTACTGTTGTGAGTCTTAGGTGTAGGATGCAACAAATCGCGTATTTTTATCTTTTTTTAGTTTTCGAGTTATTAGTTATTGATTTTTAAAATGAGTCTGTCTTCTTTAGGACTGTACTTACAAGAAACAATAAAGATATCTTATAGATATGTTAATAAAATATCAATATGCTGCTCAAGGTGTATCAAAATTAACATGCAATTTTGCAGCTGAGAAAAACTTTTTCTCACAAACACACTTTTAATAAGTTTAAACTGACGCTTGAACCATGGTATAAAATTATACTTTTTTTTAAGTAGGAGTGGCTATTGCAAGGGTTCAAGTGACGATGTAAAAGCAATTATAATTATTAGAAAATAAAATTTAAAATACCTAAAAATTTTAATTTTACAATTATCTAGGTTTTGATATTTTTACTCTGATTTAGGGCTTTCCTCAGAAAGTAAAAAAAAAAGTTTAAACTTCATTAAGAGTAGATACAATTATAGAAGAGTTTAACCAAAAATTGAACTAATACCCCCCAAACACTGCCAGTGTACATTCAATAACATTAAAGGGAAATCGTTTTTCCAGTTTGAACTAACAATATTCAGAGGTCTTTATGACGTCACGCAGTTGAACGCGTCAATATATGGGAAACATATCAAAAATAAATACAAAAAATCTATAAAATTTTCAATCCCTATCAAACACAGAAGTAGTTAGACATTGTCGCTTGTTACCCTTGGTTTCTAACATAATTATTTTAGACCATACTAAACTTTATCAGCTAAAAACAAACCAAAAATAAAATCAGAAAGGTGATTAAGGGATTATTCTCCGAACGCGATTGAAATCGAATTTATTTTCTGCTGCAGAGTCACCCCCTTCCCCAAAACTGAACACCAAAAAAGTTCAGAAACATAAGAAACCCAAAAACTTAAACACCATCAACCCACTAAATTCTCCCACTGCAAAAAAATCTCATTTCTTCGAACTCAGTCTCACTATCAAAACGATCTTCTCGTGCCCTAACGACAAAGTGATCTGGAGAGAATTGGAATAAAAATCTCTCTCACGACCCCCCGTTCCCTCCTCCCTTTTATTGTTCTTTTCATTTCTCTGAGAGTGTTCTGAGGATTTTTTGCCTCAAAATGGCTTCTTCGGAGACGACTGTTATTTGTGTTGATCTGGATCGCGCTGTGCAAAAAGCTTTTAAAGAATTGCTCTCCAGAAACAATAAGAAGCTTGGCCTCCCCTCCCCCTGGAACGCGTGGGATCGATAGAACACACACAAAAAAAGAACTTTTTTCCCTCTGTGTGATTGGATAGAGATAGATGGTGGTAATCATTGTCTTGTGTCGACCTCTTATGGATTAGCATTAATAGGTTTCCGTTTTTCATAGATTTAATGGTTTGTGTTCGTTTTGTGAAGGTTTCATAATCTTAAGTGGAAGAAATTTGAAGAAAAATATTTTTTTGTTCATTTAAATTTTTTTTTTAGAATTTTTGCTAGTGTGCTTCTTAGTTCTAGTTCTAAGGATGTATATATGTGATGAAAAAAATAAAATATGGCTAAAAAACGCTACATTTCATAACCTTTTACCTGATTTGAATTCTTAAGAGGTGTACATTTCCTTTAGGATGAAAATATTGTTCGAAAGTAGTTAAAAATCTGTTCTCGTACTAGGTATATGGATTTTGAGAAGAAGCGGATAGAAGTATTACATTTGATTAATTGAAAAAATATTATGCCTGCAAAATTGAGAACCACGAATATAAAAATACGTTTTATCACTTAAATAACTTATTTCTATACTATCAATTTTATAAAGTAAATAACTGAAGAAGGGGGGAGCATAGAATATTGCAATGACTAGATCTGTTTATAACAAGTATATTGGATCTAACTTTATCTCAAAATGCTTTATGTCTTCTTTAATAAGCTCTTTTCGACCATATTGGACCTCAAGCCTTTTTTTTCGTAAAAATAAATTTCCTTCAGCAAATAACCTATGAAAATGCTCTTATCTCAGCCAAAAAAAAGTCTCCCACAAAAAATTTCACTTTAAATGTTTTTTAAGCAACTTTAGGTATTTTTTCGGCTAGGTATCAATCATCATAGTATGAACCAGGAAGCACATTGATTTTTCACAAGCATAAATCGGTTCAATTCCGTTGATGTTAACACTAAATACCGCCAATCTCTTTTGAACGCCATACATTCAAATACCGACAATGTTTTCTGGTTTTTAAAGATAAACAGAACAGATAATGTGATGTAACTAAACATTTTAATCATTGAGTTTGAAATTATTTAGCAATATTTCTACCTTTTAATGTCCAAAAAAGTATTTAGAAGCATAAAGAAATATGCAAACGTCAAATTATCATCTTCCGACAAAAACACCATCCAATCCGAATACATCCGACATTCGAAAGGATCCGATTCGAACCTATTCCAAACAACCGCATTCATGGCTCCGAGGCATCCAGAGAGAAGCTAACTGCTGAGCAAACATCCTAAAAGCTTCTAGCGGTCCCAAATTCATCAATGCTCCACAGAATCACCTCTCTGCCCACTAAAACATTCATCCCCTTTCATCCTTCTCCCCTTTCGACACTAATGGCCGTGTCCGAGCAGTGTCGGATTTGACCGCAGGTGCAAATGGAAAAGATGCGTCTTCTCTCTGCTGTTCTTTTATGGGAAGAGATTTCGCCTTTTTGATCTTTTGCGTTTTCTTTTTTGTGAATGGGAGTTGGTTTTGTTTTCAGGAGTTTTTGGGGGTGTTCTACTTACTACTTTGTCAATGGGGGTTTGGGTCGAATGTTTGTGGGATATAATAGCCTTAGGCTCGCGCCAAGCTTAGCGCTGCGCCACACTACAGCGTCTCGAAACGCCCGAAGTCGTAAAGTAGGTAAGGAAGAAAGCATGGAATTCAGCCTGAGACTCCCTCTATCTTGACAGGAATCTTCATTCCTGTCAAGATAGGGGCTTTCTCCATGCTTTTTTTTATGGAGATTAATTGCAGTTGCGACCATAAGCCGCCCAGTGTGTCGCAAGGCGACTGAGGCTCAACTCCATGCTTTCTCCCCTATCAGTGTTGAGTTTTTATGTTGAGTTTTTTTATGGCGTTGGCTTCTTCAAGACGCTAGTTTGACGCGACGCTCAGCGTGAGTCTAAAATTTTACGATAGCCCTTAAAATTAGCGTAACAACCCTTATCGGGTAGTGGATATCTCCCCCATCTCTTTGTGAGGTTAGGGGGTTTTCCCTGGCATCCACTTCATAGAAGGGAACTCTTTTGTACGCTAATTTACCTTACCTAACCACACAAAGAGATGAGGGAGATATCCACTGCCCGAAGCAGCGTTGTCGAGCCCATCATAAAACTCTAGACGAACGCTTATAGTTTAAAATGATGATGACGTTTTCTTGCTTTTTTTAGAAATTTGTATTGTATTATTTGTTGAAGCAGTACTATGGTAAAGAACGTTCAGTACAAACAACTCTGAAATTTGTGTAAATAGAAAATGCTACAGTGTTGATGGGTACATAGAAACTTAATTTTAACCCGTTTATTTACCCCTCAAAAAAGCGGAGAATCGTAATTGGTAATATTTTTATTAGATTATGCGATATTATTTACTAACAATTCTTAAAATATAAAAAAATCTTTTTGGGGAGGATTTCGTCTTTTTTAATTTTTCTTTTTTGTGGTTTTCAGGAGCTTCTGAGGTGTGTTTTGGTGAGAATTGTTTGGGTGTTTGGGAAGGGGGTGTAATGGACAAAGACGGAGTTTTTGGATGGAATGTTGTGAAGTATAATGACCTTAGTTTAAATCTGCTCTGAAGTGTTCAATGATTTCTTAATTTTTTTAGTAATGTGCAAATCTCTACCAAATTACCCATTTATGTAGCAGTTTGGTACAAAGATTTTTTTTGCTTTGTAGAAAAAGTTCTCAAATTTGTATTAATAGAAAATACTACTGTTGGGAATATAGGAACTCATATTTAAAGCGTTTATAATTTTAGAATGATTTTATATAGCTTTAACAAGCAAAAATAAGCAGGAAATCGTAATTCTATTTTAACCTTCAGATACGAAGGAGCTTGGATACTCCCAGTGTCGTAATAAACAACAATAACTAATTTTAAAAGATGAGGAGATCGTATTTTCCCTCTTCTATTACAAGTTTCATAGTAATTATAATTTTAATATTTTAACAGTTATTAAAATATAGAAAAATCTTCTAGCTTGTGCGTGACTTTTATTGGAGAATTTCGCATTTTGATCTTCTTTGTGGAATGATGGTCGGTTTTTTTTCAGGAGGTTTTGGGGATGTACTACTTTGGTGAGAATTGTTTGTGTGTATGAAGGGGGGTGTTATTAAGAAAGATTGGGTTTGGATAGAATGGTGTGGAATATAATGGCATTAGTACGAAAAGGAGGTGAAGTTTTCAGCGATTTCTTCCTTTTTTAGTAGTACTTTGTCATTTGTTGTATTAAGTATGGTAAAGGACTATTTAGCCCAGTAGAAAAATTTCAGAAATTTGTAATAAATAAAAAGGGTTAGGGTTGATATTTATATCTAACACGTTTATAATCTTACATAAAAGCTTGAACAAGCAAAAAAATAAACTGATAACTGTAATTAATATACTATTTTTATTTTATTTTCTCTCCTATCATATGGCACAATTTCCCGTGGGTCCTCACCTTTGAACTTTTTCGCTTTTTTTGTGTGTGGGAGTTTAAATTCAGGACTTTTTTGGGGGGGTGCTGTGTCAGTTCTGTTACTGGAAAAGAGGATTTAGGACGCATTTAAAAAAAGGATGTCAGTTGAAAATGGCGTGTAAATTTTTTTGTGTGTGTTTTTAAGGTTTTATACATCTTGGTAAATATAAGTTTAATTCCGAAATAAATACTTCTGATATTTTTAGCTACAGAAATTTAACAGGTTTCTTTCTTAAAGTAAAAAAATAGAGGCAGTAAACTTATTTATTACATAAAACCAAATTTTTCATCTTTAATAGCACAAAAATCTCAACGAAATCATAGGAATCTTAAACACACATACACATCAAGATCCCTTCTTTCGAAACACCTGAAAAACACCACGCACCCCGTTGTTCTACAGGTGACGACGGCCACTCGGGGGCAGGACGATCGATATAATGTTCTTTTCCGCCCCTCTCTCTCTATCTGATGTGACCGGAAAGCAGATTGAAAATCGTTATTCCGCATCTGTCCCTCAGTAGAGTTTGTGTGGGACTTCCGTCGTGGAGGTTTTTGCCCCGAAGAGGGTGTTTTTTCCTGCGAGATCGGGAATGCGAGGAGCGTTCGATTGAGCTAAGCGATCGGGGAGATGAAGGATCTAAATAACAAGTGGTTTGGAGTGGCTTAACGGGGTCACACATTACACCTTTGGGTGCTGTATACGAAGAGAGTTACGGCTGTATTCCTCCTCACCACTAATTAGGCCTAAGGTTAACCTGATGGATTCAAGCTTTTTTGACAACTCTGAATGGCTTAAAACTTCTTTCCCTTTTTTTCAACAGCCAATCAGAAGTTTTCATTCCAGGTTAAGCTTAAGTTAGGTTAGTGGTGAATACGGCCCAAATACAACGTTCACATATGAAAAGTTAATCTAGTTTAACTTAAGTGAGAAGTTAAGATAGCTTAGCTTAATCTGTCTTATTTTTAAGTGTTCACACTACAACTATCTCAAACCATATGGTGCTACGTGTAAAAAATGGCGGCCGTCCCAGTCCCAGAGCTCGTCTCTACGCCTAAAACACTCCTGCACTCCAAACTTTTTTACTTTGGACTTATACTTGCAGAAAACTAATTCATCTTCTTGTGTTATCCAGTTTGTTTATTGAAATATATTTAATTTAATAACGATTGTGCCAATGTAATATCAAATAAAAAAGGTTGGTAGTTTGTAGTAGTTTTTTTTTCTTCTTAGTAGATGACACCACGGTAACTTAAACTAGTTTAAAGACTTAAGAGAGTTCAGGAAATTAGCTTATAGTTAAAATAGATTCTTTTCGCTAAACTAGATTAAATCTAAAAGAGTTCGTTCAGACATGTTCGACTTAAGCTAGATTAGCACTTAAACTAGATTAACTTTTCATGTGTGAACGTAGTAGTATTCGTGTAATGGAATTTCCAAATTTTTACTGGAAATTCAGGACTCTATTTAGGATACAGAAAAGTCGTCGGAAAAAAAATATAAGTGTGTTCAAAAATATTGTACAATTGAAAAAAAAATATTTGTTGGACTTATATTCCCTTTTTTAACCTATGAAATTTCAGAGGAAAAATATTATAAACCAATCAATTTGCCACTTAAATTATACTTAACTGCTTAGTTAGTTCACAGCAAGAAAGAGGGAGAAATAGAATGACTAAAACGAATAAAATGCAGCAAAGGTGTTATAAAACTGAGTCATTATAAGGGGCAGTTTAATAAATGGAGGTCAACATTTACTGCGCAAAAAATAAGAAAAGAAAGACAAAATGATATTTCAAATTAAATAAAAATGCAATGAATTCAAATCGATTTTGCCTCCTGATTCAAAGAACTATGTCTGCCAATAGGGGATTTTTTCCAACTCATGTGTAAAGCAAAGCTTGGAGGGATTTTTTAAGTAAAAAAAATAAATTCCTCATTTTTTGCACTTATTCCCTTTATAAGACTCACGATTCATTTTTCTTACATGGTTGGAACTAAAGCCCTGGATACTCTACCTTAAGTAGCGACATCACGCTCAATCGGCCGCCATTGTGGGGAGAACTCACTACTAGTCTGGATAGTCTTGCTTATCGTCACTAGTAGTGAGTTCTCCCTACAATGGCGGCCAATTGAGCGTAATGTCGCTACTTAAGGTAGAGGATCTAGGGCTTTAGTTGAAACTTCTGACAGAACTACCTTATGTACAAAATATATTTTTAAATATTGCTCTGACACCAGTTGTCGGATTGTAACCATCTTCCACATAATTATTATTTTTATTTACTAGTGTTTTATTACTAGTGTTAGGATAACTTGGTGTTATGTTATGTCACGCGAATGGCAATAGTAAGATTAATAGTTTTTATTTGAATTCAAAATATTAGATGTTCTGCTTTGTTTTAAGAAATAGTATGATTTTTTAGCACCCTTTTAAATCTAAATTAGTAAGAATTTTAAGTCATCCAAAATTAAAGTCATGTACCTCATAAATAAATCGTGATCGTCTCCTCCAAGTGAAGTGTTTTTAATTGTTGAGTAACTTCTAATTTGAGCTGGCATAAAAAAACGTGATGAAATATAATAAAATCCCCCTTTATAGTTTTAAGGAATTCCTAGATGATGTAAAATTAAAATCTATTATGTTAGAAACATTTTGAAAATTGTTTTATTGTATTAATTTCAGTCATTATTCATTCATAAAAAAGAACCTCCTTTTATTATTCATAGGTTAAAAGATTCTTAAACATAGTCAATAATAATCCCAATTATGACGAGATGAAAGTTAATTGGGTAAAAAGAAATTTTTCAACTAAAAACTAAAGGATCTTGCTCAATTATGCAATACATTTTTGGAGTATTTGACTTATTCCTATTTTTTTTTACATTTTAAGGTACAGTTTAAATTAGGTAAATATAATGAGATTAATATATTCAAAGGTAGAAATTTATCATTTTGTATTTATTTATTCTAGGATAATAATGAATTAAGACTGGTGTGCTATGGAACTGGTAAGCGGAATTTAAATTAATTTACACATCTTCATAATCTCTAATATTATTTGTTTATTTTCGGCAAAACAATGAAAAATGAGAATTCTATGTTGTATCTACATATCTAGACTGATGAATAATCTCTTATTCGTATGCTTTGGTTTCTTTTTTCCACTTTGTAATTAATAACAATAATTTTTGTACATATTTACCTCTAATTATCTTTATTCGCGCAACAACATCATTACTATTTTAAAACTAACATTTCATTTGCTTTAATGTTTCACAGAACAAATGTATTTCGCTTTTTCTCAAACCCTTAAGACAAAAGTTTACTTCATTTCTCCGTTTTTATATCGAGTTGCAGACCGATAAGAAAAGAGGCTTCCATTCCAATTAACCGAATCAGACGAAGTAGGAGGGAGAAAAGTTTGGTCGTATACACCTTGTTTGGAACAAGGAAGTTACAGTTAACGAAGCCCTTTTCTTAAGCCTTTGTCTATGGTTAAATACAAAGAAAACCGGAGATCTGAAACATAAGAACAGACAATGAGAACGTAAGTTTAAGGAAGCTTTGAAAGATATCTGGAGGCACAAAGAAGTCTTCCTTTTGGGAAATATTTGTAAAAAATTACAAAATCGGCTTTTTAAGGAAAGGAATGTTTAAGGATCTTTGGTATTAATTTATAACTTCTGTTTCCTGAATACGTATTTATACAAATTTTAAAACAAAACATTTCTAAATAAAATCTTTATTCTTTTAACTAAGTTGTCTATTAACATGTAATATTAAATCGCATTAAAAATCTAATATTAAATCGAATTATTTTTCTGAGATCTTTCTATAATTTTTTGTTTACTATCCCATCAAGTTTATAAAAAATACGTATATTTCATCAACACGTTTTTATAAATGAATGGCGCTATAAAAATTTATAAGTAAAATTGTTTCTATTAAATTATCACCACATCAAAGTTGCATCCCTAGAATAAATGATATATCAAAGAGAAAACTAGAGTTATTAGGTTTTTTAACCACTAATTGGTTATTGTGTGTTAAAAATATCTTTATAAACAGTAATTTTTTAAAAAAATATCAAGGAATCAAAAAAATATATATTTTCTTCATCAAACTCAAATAATATTCATTCTTGCCCGGGTACGAAAGGAACTAAACCGGTGAAGTTTGTGGCTAAAAGAATGTGCATCAATCCCATGGATACAGAGATTGCTAATTCCCCAACCTCTCAACTCTGTCTATCCCAGCAATCCGTGGAACCTTGATTCCGAAGATTCCGATATTTACTCCGTTCAATTTCATACGATTGAGCACCTATAATGGTGTCTAGGTTTAATAATTTATGACGGGTGTCTAGGTTTAATAAAGTGACTAAGCCCCATCTGATGCAACAATTTTCTACGCCCCCTAGCGAAAGTGTTAGGAGTTATGATTTTTAATTTTAAAACTTTTAGAGATTTTCCAAATTATCCAATAACAAAGTTGAAGAGTTGCATAGATTTAGTTCGAGACGATACCTTATGCAAGAGAAATATTTTGAATAGAACCCCTAAAAAGCACGCTCAATTAGGTTGAATTTCCCAAGTTTTTTACCTCCTAAACCGCTCTTCATAACACAAAAATGAAGAAATTTTTATTTTTATGACAAAGGTATTAAATGACTAAAAGTGTGTGTTGAGGTAGAGATGACTGAAAGCAGGGTTCAAAAATAATACTTGTTTTATTGCACCAACAAAAGTAAATAAGAAACACAAGTCATCCGATTAGGATGTATCAGTATGAGGGTACTACAAGGGCTGATTCCGACAACAATGAATGATCGAAATGATGCAATTCATAACAAACTCAGAGGTTTGGGCCTTTTAAGGGAAACACAGGTGATGCGCGCATCGCTTCTGCGCGGAACAAAAAAATTCTTTTTCTTCCCTCACTCAGAGTCTTATTCTTTATACTCTATTTATTTTGAATAGGCGCCTGAAAATATTTCCTTCCCCCACCACCGATCGGTAACCATAGCAACTGTCCTCGTCAAAGTGACGAAGAAGGCTTACTATTGGCTGCGTGAAGATCGTAACTATGGTTACGCTTCTAGCGAGGGGGAAACGCACTATTTCTCAGGCGCCAATTCTAAATGAACAGTGTATAACAGTGTGTTTTTTCATAAAAAAAGATACACATTTTTCATTTTCGGAAAAAAAAAATCATAAAATGATTCATTAAAAAATTAATTTAACAAAGCACCAAACATATTTATTTTCCTCGTCCAACTTAAAATGGCCTTAATACTCATCCTTGCAAATACGAAAGGAATTAAAGGAGAAAAGTCTGTTCCTTAAAGAATGTACATCAGGATAGAGGGATTGTTAACACCGTCAGTCCCGAGAATCCACGGAACCGTGAACAACACCTTGCCGCCCCAACCTAAAATAACTCTCGCTGGCTGTTCCATCCACTCAGACCAAAGAGAACTCTATACTTGGTCGCTCCAACCAACTCTCCCCGCTCCGTTTGATTCCGAGAGAGATTCCGGTATTTACTCCATTCATCAAGGCGGAATAAAAGACGCGGAATCCAATTAAAATTCCTCCTGGGCTGTGCCCGGATGGATATTTTTCTTCTTGGGGAGTCTTGATTTGTGGAGCAGGTTTGTGAGGGGAATATGGTTGAATTATGATTTTTGATGTGGTTCATCCTTTCGATTCTCTGGGCTTGTGGGAAAATTTAATGTAATTGAAGTTGAGGAGCAACTTTGAATGTTAGGTGCAACGAAGTGATTCTACAGAGTTCAGACAGTGAAATCGTTGGATAACAGCTGAGTATAAGTTATTACTTTTCCATCTTTTTTTAAAAAAAATAGTAAATGAAATAATTCAGCTTTTGAGATAGATACTATGTTAGCTTTTTATGGATTTTTGTGACATTTATTCTTTATAGTCATGTTCTTGGTTCTACTGCAATTTTTTTCGTGTAAGTGTTTTTTAGTCACTAATTTTAAAATTAGGGTAAATACATACATAAAGTGATCATATTAATTCCGTTAGAGCTAATTAATCAAATTGATACTTTTGAGTATCGCCAGTACAAGAGGGATAAAATATTCTCTCAATACAAAAAAACATAGGGATTTTTTATCGCAGTTTTAAGTTTTAAAAAATAATACATTTTCCTTTATGACTTGAACTACTTTGAGGAACAAAAATGACAATCATGACACCAATGAATTTGAGGTTTTGTAAATTAAATAAATAAATTAATTACGATTACAAATGGCATTATTTCTATGAAAAAAAAATGCTACTTTAACCACCGACCCTTTGTGATAAAGGGGTCTATACAAAGACGTTCTTCTTATATAATTCGAAAAACGTTTAATCAAATTAATTCAATGATCATCCTCATTAGAAACCGAAACATATATTATATGCATAATAATATTAAAACCTTTGTTTCTAACTTTTTCCAGATTAATAACTGATTAGGGTATCCTAAAAGTATATAAAAAAGGATATATTTTCCCCCTTATTTTTTCTGAGCTTGTAAGGTGCAGAGAAAATGCAAAAGCATACTGTTATACTCAAGATTCTAGTCTAAATAGCCAGACATGATGTCCTTTGTGTTGTAGATTCACTTGTAATGTTACTAAAAAAAACTCTAGTTTCAAGTCAAAGTGACTCACTGAGCTATAAAACAAACTATGAGTATGTTTTATAGCTCAGTGAGAAAATTACTATTTGAAGACTAGCGAATCCAGTAATAGTACTCGTGAATCTGAAACACTTTGCAATTTATGTACGGCTCTCCTCAGAAAGATGGTAGCGTCCGGTGGCGTAGACAGGTAGCAGCAGCAGCCTGTTGCTGCCGGATCAATAAGCCCGACTCTAATTACGCCACGACGCCCCCCTTTTCTGTCGTCGCACGCCCCAGACACAATGTGCAAGAAGAGTGGCTTACAAAGGACTGGAAATGACCGTTTTAAGGATCAAAATATTATTTGATGACGAAGGGGATTAAACAAGAAACTCTCACGGGAAAAGTTCGCAAATTTGCAAGTTTTTTTATCTTTTATATGTATAATTGAAACTTTTATTTATTTGATTTAATTTCTGCTATTTTTACTCGCTGATCCCCTTTGAATATTTCAGATGGTTTAATGAATTTTTTCTGCGTGATTTTTATTGTTATTGTCGTGTCCTCGGAGATCAGAAGGAGAGTGCGGTGATTTTGAATTAGTTTTGTTTTAACGACTGCTTATTCTGAATATAAGTCTTGTTGGGTGGGATAGCGTGGATCATGCATTGTAGCAGCGACAGCTGGGCAATCAATTATATATACTTCTGTCCTTTAAAAAACCCACTTTTTCATATTTCTTTCATTAAAAGCTTAAAAAATATGATAAATAAATCGAACAAAAATGTGTTGTAACGGCTCACTCTCCACTACATTTTAATGCTTAGTATTTATAATTCCAACTCTCCGTTACAAATTGGCAAACGATTAAGAATCCAAAAAACCCAATTTTCCTAAAAAAAAAACCATGTACCCTAAAAAAAAACACTCTTGAAAATATTCAAAAAATTAAGAAAAAATATGATTGAAAGGTTTATTTTGATAGAAAAGAGAATAGTTAAGATAATTAAAACCAAGTTTATTACAAATTATTTTTAAAATTAAATTGTGATAAGTTTTTCTATTCAAGAATTTTGCTTTCAAAACACTACGTCAATAACGTTTTTATTGTTGTATTTTGATGAAAACGACCTATTTAATACAAATAATTAATATAACTTTTATAAAAAATCTTAAAAAACGGTAATTGGCACTGATATTTTATTTTAAACCCACAACTATTAACTCTCTAAACCCATTTTCTTGTAAAACTCGGTAAAATACTATATTTTCATGAAAAATGGCTGTTTTTGGTATCATTGAGTTTTTATCAAAAATACTAAACAAAAGTCGAGAATTACTGAAACAACTATTCTGTTTGCATAATTAGTTGTATATCATGAATAATATTAAATATTTTGCGTAATTTTTTATTTATTTTATCATTTATTACAAAAGGAAAAGTGGGTTTTTTTAAGCACACTATGGGTTTTTTTCACCCCTCATTTCAAAGACTATCGTTAATTGGCGGACTGAACAGAAATTTTAGTATTTTATTCTCATAATAACGGGATAACACAAAACCACTTGAAAAATGCTGTAAAGTCTTCATAACATATATTTTTACAGCATCAAAATCTGCATAACTAAATCATATTTTTAGCCCAAATTGACATTTTCTATTTATTCAAAAAACTAAGTAAATAAACGGTTCTTTGACTTGCTTTTACGTTCCTGCCACTCTTAATGGCATACAAAGACAGGGCACATGATAATTTAAAATTATTTCAATTATTTATTTAAAATATCTCGATGGGTTTTTTAGGGTACAATTTGGAGTGGGTTTTTTTAAAGGACAGCACTATATGCTTGGGTGTGAGTTCATCCTCTTGACAATTATTTCATTTTTGGTAATTTTTAGTTCCATCAGAGGAGATTTTCACATGTTCTTGTCATGTTTCATCCTGAGCCTCGTGATTGCAGTTTTTCTGTCAATATCTAGTTGTGTGATTTGATTTTAGTTTTTACTGTTGAAGGAGTTCTAAAATTAAGTTAATTGTTTTTTATTATATTGTATCATTATTTGTATCATTAATTAGTTTGTATCATTATAACCCCTGAAGAGATTTAAGTGATTGTGGAAGTTTGAAAGTCTAAAAATACTTCTCTGAACTCATTTGTGGAAACTAAATCTTTATTCGTACCAAAACAATATACATTTATCTGAAGCTGTTAAGAGTTTTAGATAACTGAATAATATTATGCGCACTCTCTTCATCTAATTTATTTTTTCACAAGTTTTACATAGCAAACATTTAAATTTGAAATGGACGTGTTCTGTCATTAAAACTATAAATATTTTTCTTCATATTTCATTCGAATCGAGTAAAAATTATATTTTTTTGGTTTCACCTTATACCCAATTCAGTCCTAATTAGGAGCATCTAATTAATCGTAGTTCTCCAATTTCATATGAAATTCACAAGAGTTTTACAAACGAAAAAAAGCGTTGTTTTTTATCTTGAAATTGCGCTTTTATATAAATGGCGCTTGAAACTACGTCATGCAAAATTAGATTTCCGATGTCAAATACTATAGTCTGTTCATTTAAAATAGGCGGGTGAAACAAGAGCAAAAACTCGCAAGAACGCCTAATAACGCAACTTCAGCTACCGATTATTTTACAGTATTTTAGGTACTTCTGTTAAGGCTGCCTAGTAATTGAGCAAGAAAATGTTTTCGATGATAATTATAATAGTAACTCCTTCTTATACATTACGTGTCAGCCGCCTACTGTAAATGAACAGAACAACTCCATAAAGTGAAAACTGCTTTATGGATTAATGCTCTCTCTCTGAGAATCACAGATACGACGCAATAAAACAACACAACGAAGGAGAAGTTCTGACGTAATAATAGCCGCAAATAACACTACTCCAAGCAGGGATAAAAATACGCCTGCAATCGGTCTTTCCCCCTGAACACTCTCATTACGAACCTTCGCCCATTGCGCCTGTAAATGAAGCTTTTCCCCATCGATTGCGATGGATGATGATGATGTGGCTAACGTCAGCCAGGTGATGTCCCGTAACCATAGAAACATCATCTCAGCCACTACTTAGCGATCCTTTTCGAGCTTTCTTAACAGAGTTTTTTTTCGCTTTCTCGGAAATCTGATAATTATGAAATGTATTTTTTTGTTTTTCTCCGTATTATTTATCACTCTGTAAAATAAGCCAAGTGAGTATAGTAGGATGCTCTTGCTCATCGCCAAAATATTTTTTCTCCATCGGAGCTTTTTTACTCTTGCCTAATTTGAAAGTCAGAAGTTTTGAATATTTTAAGGGACGTTTTTAATGGGCGCGTGGAATTGCGGGTTCGGTTTTCGGCTGGAAAGTGAAGATCACACTTTTGGAACGTTTTTTTTCTATTGTTTTAAGAGGCTATTAAAAAGGGAATTTTCTTTGTTTTATCATAAACCCTTTACGCATCAAAAGAGGCTTCCTGAAGAATTTAAGAGGTTTATACCTTCTTTTTAATGTTGTTTCAGCACTTACTATATCAAGAGTTCCTTGAAAGAAATTTATTAATCTTAAACGAACTTAAGAGTCTCGTCTAGGGCATCCACCCTCTCTCTTTAAGAAATTTTACGCTTTTCTGAATGATTAGCATAACTTGTTTTGATTTTTAATAGGGCGTTAATTTTTTCAAAGTATTGCTGTTCTTTTAGTAGGTAAGCGTAATTTTAGCTGATTAAAATTATTATATTTTATTGCGTTTCTTTTCAAATCCTTTAGATAAAACTGTAAAAAATTTTTAAATTAAGCCAAATAGTTTACTTTATTTAACTTCGTCATTTAAAAAAATAGGTGCCAAATATTTTTAAGTATATGGGCAATAACCTGAGAAGCAAAATATTTGTTGAAAGAGAAAATAAATTGTTTAAATACATATAGTAAATGAAACTCAAACTCACATAATATATTTTTTACACCCAAATACATCTTAACTTTTGAGCAGGGTTATTTTTCAGTTAAGGGGAAAATGTGATAAATCCTGATATATTAAAAATAATGTCCTCCTGCAGTGTTATTATGTAGTTCTATGTTTTTTAGTTAGATAAAGACATAATTTAACCAAGAAATCCAAAACAAATCTTGCAAATTAGCGAACTTTTCTTTTTAAGCCTAAAAAATTGCTATTTTCACATGCTATTATCTCCCCGAAAATTCAAGATATTTTTTGACATTTTTCAGTGAATTTTTTATAACGTTGGCAACAATAATGTGACAGAGTATTTTGCTTTATCTCCTTTAGTTTTTTAATTATTTTTTCAAATATTTTATTTCGCCGCTAGGAGTTTTGTAAGTCATCTCAATGGATTCTCCTCTTACCTATATGAGTAGACTCTGCATCCATGACACTTTGGTTCCAAATAAAAGCCGTGAAACGCACTTTCGAAACACCCTGATGTATAAACCGCTTTTTCAAAATCCATACTTAAACCAAATAATTGTCTCTCAAAGACTCAGAAGAATGAATGAAATGTTTTATCCCAGATATTGGACATGAATAACCAAAACCATGTATGAAAAATCAAACAAATTTATTAATAAACAAAAAAGAATACAAAACGCAATGCCAAAAAAGTACAATACAAAAAAGAAAAAAATATATACATTGATCCTAATACCAAAATGGTCCTATCATTCCCCAAAGGAGCAATGAGGTATTCTCACGTTTTGAGATTAAATTTTATTAAAATAGTAGATAAAAAACCATGAAGAGTGACGTTTACATCAAGTATTTTCGTAGCCTAGTTTCTGAGATATAAATTTTTGAAATTTCGTTTTTTGTTTGGGCGCGAAAACATTGTCGAATCACAAATCATGCGCTGTGAGGTCACATCCAATAGAAGCGCGTTTTCTGATCACGTGAAAACCGTAAACACACAGGTTTTCATGCCCTGTGATGTCACATCCAATAGAAGCCCGTTTTCTGATAACGTGACTTTTCTGACGTTTTGGCAAACAAAAAATTGAATTTTAAAATATTTAAAACACATTTTTGAACTTAAATATCAGAAATTTGGGAGTTTTAGACCATAATGTATCAAAAAAGTATAAAATCAAGCAAATCCCTCACTCATGCAAATACCTCATTGCTCGTCCTTAGGTAAGAAAAAAAGAGGGGTAAGAAAAAATGGATACAAATAAAATTATTTCAAACGCTTTTTTAATTACACCGAAGAAGTGGAACTCTCGCCCATAATTCCATCGCCACCTCCGCCCAAGGATCTAATTCTGTTTACCCGAAATATCATCCCCTCCCCCCTCCTTCTTCTATAAGATGACTTAATCCCAACCCTAAGAAAGGAGAAAAGCGAGAAAACTTCTTTACCTTTCCATAAACTTTATTTACCTCAAGAAGTGTTTTCTGGGAAAAGTGAAAAAGCGTTTCCCTCTCCTTGGAGAAAAAAAACCTACAACACCGGAGAAAACCGGCTTTTCCAGGGAGGGGGGATAGACAACAAAGGAAGCGAGTGTACACACAAATAAGACATCCGCGGAATGAAAAATTGGGCCTTCTTTTCGCTCTGGCGGGTATTTATCCAATCGACCCGTGTTGCCACCGTTACAGACTTAACTTGGATAGCTAGGAGAAACTTGGAGTTTAAAGATTTTTGCGGTGGCAGCCACCTGATTTGCATGGGTTGGTATGCAAGAGGACCGAAACTAGACCCGATTCTCGATCGAAAGTGAAAAAATGCAGGTTGTTGTGTGGGGGGAAAGATGTGGTTTCGATTGAATTGCGGGTATACTGGGGATATTTCAGATGGATTCCTTTATTGAAGATGTGTGTTCCGAACCTAGATTTTTTTGCATACTTAAAACACGCTGTAGTAGTGAAAGTCCTGTTTGAAATGTGAGTAACTGCTTGGGATCAGTTTTTTTTTTTAATTTGGAGCCGTTCTAATATTACTTAAGCATGTTTTTAGTCAATTTGACCCCCTTGTTCAGCAAAGATGAGCAAACCGCATCAAACTCCCCGACCATCCCCTTTGGTCTTTCTCTTGTAAATTATAAATGCTTGAAATGTTTTTCCTTGTCCAATTTTTTTGTAAAATTTATATGCAAGAAAAAAGTAGAGATTCTCAAAAATTCCGTGTTTTAAACATCTTAACATCACTCTCCTTATAAGTGCTTACTAAACTTTAGAAGGGCCCTTTTTCAGAAGAACAGTGATATACACTTTCAATAAAGTGAGAATTTTCTTCTTTTGTTTTCATTTATATCAAATATAAAGTATCATTACTTTACACATTTATATTTTTAATTTTAATTTATATGTATTTTTTTTTATTTTATTTGTAATCGCATTATAATTTTCTATAGGCTGCCCATATGGGTCTCTGACCCCTGGGCAACTCATATATCAAAATTTTTTGTATTTATTGTCATTTATCTCTTGTTTTTATAATGTGTCTATATTTGTGTGAATTGTTGTTTTTTTTTCAAAATAAATCTTCTTTATATGATATCAAATATACAGTATCAATAATATTACATGATATCAATATAAAGTATCAAGTACTATTTAATTATATCAATATCAATACTATTCCATATACACCAAAATTAAATTGAGTATTTTAAAAAATAAAAAAAAATATTTAATTTTCTTAAAAGCTCATATAGTAAAACCAATCAGATAAAACTAAGAATGCACACTTTATACTTATTTAAAACAAAACTACTTTTTTCACGGTAAAAATTTAGTTAAAAATAAACCAAATTTATATGAAAACGATTTTTTCTTCAAGTAGAAGGTATTCAAATCTAATATGCCATTTCCCTTCAGGTTAGATTAATATAATCTAATTCTAAAAGCTAAAATGTGGGAAGTCACATTTTCGTTTTTCGAAAATTAATCTCACCGAAATTTTAATAAAGAATCATCCAAGCCTATTCCTCCGATAAGCTTTAAATTCATTCCATATCTCAAACTCTCCATCGAATCGAAATGGCGCTTATTAGATTTCGAATAATTAATTAACGCAGGCGAAAATCGAATTCTAATCACAACTTAACCCAGAGACACTTCTTCGCGGCCGATTAGACTTCTCGAGTTTAGAGACACATCAGGAGGAATTCTTCAGGCGATTTCGACGAATTAGACCCGCCAGGTAATGTCGCTCTTTGCTCCGGCAGTAGATACTTTCGCCCTAACCTGTAAGGGTGGCTTTACATTATGCAGCGGCTTGAGCGACGCGACAGTTGCTTCGAAACATTTCTACTATAGATGCCGACGTAGCTACTGGGTCATTCCATGTCAAATCAACTAAAAAATCTTCATTCTCAACCTGACCCTCTCGGATTTCAATGAAACTATCAGAAACTATTATCTTCTTTTATTGTATAGGGTGTTTCACAATTCCGTTTCACGGTTTTTATTTTGAACCAAAGAGTATCTTAGGGGCATGGAAGTAAGGTGTACCCCTAGGTAAGTGACTCTGGAGAATCGAATGAAATGAGTCACAGCGTTCCTAGGGACGAAATAAGAAAGGTAAAGAAATAATTAAAAAACTAAAGGATATAGTGCAAAAAACTCAATTAGAGAATTGTTGCCAATGTTAAGAGAAATTCACTGATAATAATTTCATGAAAATATCGTGAATATTTGCGGCATGTGAAAATAGCACTTTTTCAAGCGCATCGAAAAAGAAAGGTTTTTCGGTGTTGTTATGTGAGGCCCCTAGTTTCAAAACCGGACATTTGCAATTTGACACAGCTTCAGTAAGAGTCGACGCGGTCGCCAAATGGAATATTACGGTATCATGCTATATTATCACGGCTGGTCTCCCGTTCCGGCCGCCATGTTTTACACCGACTCAAATGATAACACTTAAGTGCGTTACGAAATATAATTTTGTTCTTATTTTTAAATTAAACAGTTACCGGGGATTGAAATATGTATCTCCCGCATGCAGAGCGTGCACCATACCGCAGATCCAGCGGGATATACTGAAATAACTTGTTATAACAACCTTTTACTTGGGTTAATCTTTATTTGAGTCGTGGTAAAACATGGCGGCCGGAAAGGAGACCGGCCGTGATATAGCGGCAACTAGTCTTCCATTTGGCGACCGATTCACGGTCATCAAATGGTCGATTCTTTTATCAAAGCTGTGTCAAAATGCAAAGGTCCGGTTTTGAAACTAGGGGCCTCATGTATTGTGTTTCTTTAGTGAAATAAACACAAATTTAAAAAAATAAACAAAAATTGCAAATTTCCAAATTTTTCTTTTTATGAGGCTGAAGAAGTGCTATTTTAACATTCTAATATCCAAGATATATTTTCAGTGAATTTTTCTTAATATTGGCAACAATACTTTAACTGAGGTTTTTGATATATCTCTTAACATTTTAAACTCTTTTATTTCGCCGCTGGAGTCGCTGTAAGGCATCTCAATGTATTCTCCAGGGTCACTTACCTAGGAGTACCTACACCTTCCTTCCCTAGCAGACGTCGGTTCCAAACCGCAGGAACAGAACTATATATATAAGGTTAGATAATTTTCTCTACCATTTTCTCCTCGAATGCCCGGTTGAGTCACGCTGCATGTAAACCCGCCCGCCGTCGTATCGGTTTTCGCGAATTTAAATTAAAATGCGATGGTGGTAGATTTCGGGACTTCCACCCCCCGCGGGGGACGCGAAGTGAAGAGGAGATGGGAAGTGCGGAGAGAAGTGCGAAACGCTGTTCCGTTCGATTTGGGGTTAAAGAGACTTGGGGGAGGATACGCGTGTAATTTTGTCTCTTTCAAAAGAAGGGATTTGCAGCAAGTGAGCAGTAGTCAGGGGGAGTAAACGTCTTTTATTGAGTCGGGAGATAGTTCACAAAAGAGCCATTGTGCATTTTTAAAAAGATGTTACTACTTTTTAGAAGTCATAAATTAATTTTATTTGTCCTTTATAAATGCTTAATAAAAAAGGGTAATTAAAATAATCCATTTTTATTAGTTAAGGGGTATATATTGTTTCCGTTGTATAGAAATAACTATCATTTAACTGTACCTAACTATATCTTTTTATCCAGGTATTAATGAATGAATGCTTTCTTAATCGATGTTATAGTAAAAGCTGAATTATTTTCTTGACAAATTAATTTTGTTTAAGAAGCACTAAATTATATATTTACACTTAAAACCTTTTTATTTACATCTTAAAAGAAGGTAAAAGTAAAACTTATTTAGTCTCAAAGTAAACTTATAATGTTTTTTTATAAAAACAATAAGTACAAAAAATAGTAAGTTGCCATACATTATTGGTTGTTTTATGTATATTATTTATTTTATTTATTATTATGCTATTAACTATTATACTTTTTGTTTATTATTATACTATATATTTACTTATTAATTATAATTAACCTTTTGTGATGTATCCATATTCCTAATTCGCAAAAGTTTGCCCTGAAATTCGTGGATCTCTTATCACTTCACACACTCTCAATACTTATATTTTTCTTAATAAACATTACTGAAATAATATTATTTTGTTCATCTAAAATGCATCCGCTATTATTTAATCAATCAATATAATTTCTATAGGTAAAAGGAAAACAATGATTGTGTGAATTACATCTTCTCTAAAGGTATGTCAGTACTTTTCATTAATTTTGTCTTTTTCAACACATTTACAACTGATATGTATCTTATATATTTAACTCATCTCAATACCTTATGTATCAAATTATATTAAATTTACTCTCAAACTGACTGAAAAATAGGTGGATTATAAAGGTGGACGTTTTGTAAAACTGTCAGAAATACCCCAATTTCGGTGTGGTGGTGCGAAACACGATTTGCAATATCACACCCAAATTACTTCTAAAATTAATCTTCTCGTGACACTCGTCGCACTTCGATTTATTAGAATGCCAGGCACTAACTCAAAAATAAGCACTAGCTGTTTCATATTTGAGTATCTGCACAGAAATGCATCTTTTCAAATTTGAGTAAATTTGACTCGGAGCCATTTTGAGTATGTGTTATACTCAGATTTAAGTAATTTTTACTCAGTTTTCAAACTGTCGATTTAAGAGTGTCCGTGTAATTTATGGACGCTCCCCATTACCAGCTTGATTATCGCTGGATTTAAATTTTTGCTCTCGAAATTCTTTGAGAACCAAACGAAATGAAAAATCATCCCGAACAAAACTAAAGGACGAATGAATAATGGAATTCTAAACTTGAAAAGTCCGCGTGACACGCCGTCATCCTCCGAGGTAATTTCCATAAATAGAATGTTGGAGCGTCAATAAATTCGAAATTCCCTGAGTTAGGGATTTCTTCCCTTCTGTGAACCCCCTTCACAAGGTGCTTTCAGCTTTAGAAATGAACGGGAAATGAATTTTTTTTCTTAAAAAGCTGAGTTATTTCACACGTGCGTAATTAGCACGCTGAATTAGCCGTAGAATTTTAGAAACCGATCGAAATATTTTCCCCTTTTTTCCCCTCGTTTTCCCCTTTCTCTTCATATATTCGTGTTCGGCTCCTATTAGAGGAATAATACTTCCACCTTCTTTTTTATTGTTATGGGTGTTATTCGAGTTGTTGGAGCGTCGCTCCTATTTGAATGAATGAACGAAATGGGTTTTCCGAACATCATTTTAATAGTTAAGTATTTCGTTTGTACAAACTAGCGGAATGCTTAAATAGTCGGGACTATTCTGGTTGATCGAACTTCTTAACCAGAATAATGTTAACAAGCTCAACGCGAGTAAATAATTAAATACGCTTGTTAGGCTTCAATCTATTTTATTTTTACTGTATATTAATAAATTGATTCATTGATTTCAAAGGTAACTTAAAATATTAGTAGATCATACAAATAATCAAATAATTTATGGAAATTGATAATGATTGGATTGATTTTTTTCGAAAAAAGTGATTTATATTTAATAATTTAAATATTTTTTAAATTTAAAGTAACTTTTAGCGCGTATTCTTACTCTTATTATTTTAAGACGAAGATATTGTATTTTTATTTCATTTGTAAAATAATGATGGCAGTTGAGTTTAAAAGGATAAATAATAAGTAAAGATCATATTTTCTTCGACATTAAATTATGTACTGAATTAATGGAAATCTGAATACAGGGTGTCTCAAAAGGTCTAGTACAAACTTGGAGGGATGATAGTACTCATCAAGACGAACAAGAATTGGTATAGAAGAGGGGGTCGCAAATGAGTTTTAAGGGGTGAAAATCAGCAAAAAAAACTTGTATATTTGTGCAGAAACAGATACAATTGTTCGATTCCGGCATTTATTACATTCAACCAATTCCAATACTTTGTATAAAAGTATTATAAAAATGTTAATTTCATTAAAAATAGACCAATAAATGCAACAGGCATGCGTTACAGGTAGATTATACAACGCATGCCTGTTGCATTTTTTGGTCTGTTTTTTAATGAAATTAACATTTTCATAATACTTTTATACAAAGTATTGGAATTGATTGAATGTAATAAATGCCGGAATCGAACAATTGTATCTGTTTCTGCACAAATGTGCAAGTTTTTTTGCTGATTTTCACCCCTTAAAACTCATTTGCGACCCTCCTTTCTACACCAATTCTTGTTCGTCTTGATGAGTACTGTCATCCCCCAATAAACCTTTTATATTTTTTGTGTTTAGCTTTAACTAATGTTGTGAATAACATTATGTAAAATAACAATTTCTTCTATAACATGCAGTTCAATTACAGTTTACCACCACGATGAGCGAATAATTTTGAGGGTAAGGGGAATGTCTAAAGTTATTTTTAGCGTAAAATTTTCGCTCTTATTTTAAGACTCGTCCCACAATGAGCTTTTTAAAAAACCTCGCAAAGGGGGAATTTTAAGTTTCACAGCATTAAAATTGTAGCATCAATTCCACCCTCTCTCAGATTCTTTATTAAAAATAATAGAAGTAAGAAAAGGAGAAAGAAGCACCAGAAAATTGCATTTAGAAAATAAACATAATTAAACTCATCTTTCTTATACTTTTCTAAATAAACACTCTGTTGATACTTCCATTATACCCTTTAGAATGTTGTCCATTGAATGTTTCTTTGCTTTTAAGAGTAAAAACTTACTATTTATTTTACGAATTCATAGACAACACTTGAATGCAATATGATGTTTGTGTAGAAATATTTACCCCCTTTATAGAAACCTTTACTGCAGTTCAGAGTGTTTTTCGCTTTCATACAAGATGTTATGTAACTAATATACAGCTATTTTGGAGAGTTTAGAAAAAGCATTAAATGAAGTTGTTGGACTTTTTTTTCTTATCTTGGAGAAAATTTGTTATTTCTACTCACATAAATTTGATTTACAACATAGAAAACAAGTTTACATCATAAACTAGCATAAATTAAGTTTTATATAACCAAACATTTATTTTTATTCAAGATTTCGTTGTTTTCAATTAAAAAACTTAAAGAATGAAACACTATTCTTTACCAGGATTTTAATATCTAAAGACTGAAAAATTTTAAGTTTATTTCTTTGATTTTCATTGTCAAAATTTTGTAATCTAGTTTTACATTTATTACAGAACAGTTTTACACAGAACAGTTTTCTTCCGAACTGCATCAAACTTGGTATACCAACTTAAAAAAACTCAAGAAAAAAAGTTTATTTTTTGTTATTCCTGATGATGTGATGAATCAAGGGATTCAAAGGACATAAGCACATTTTAAACAATTTATGGGAGAATTTGTAACTATTTTTTATGCTAAATATGTCGTAATATGTTCAGAAGTTATATTACTTAAGAACTGGATGAATTTTAATACATTTACCTAATTAAGTGAAGTAAGAATGTAATTAAAGAATTTAAAAAAGGTTGCTATATAACTTCACCCGTGCAAGGCCGGGCATATCATCCAGTTTTTAATAAAAGGAAATCCCTGCCTTCTAACACGGTACATTAAACACAAATACTTCATTTCCACACTGATATTCCTGAAAATCACCTCTGAAACGAAAAAAACCTCAGTCCAAATGTCCTCAGTTTTCCTCCCCACTGCGACAAAAAAAAACCAGTACCATATGTTTAAAATGATGTCCAGGGTATGTCATCATTCTGATTTAACGACTAGGCCAAGGTGCTTTTACTTAAGCGACAGTTACGGGTTGCCCATCATGGCAGGGATCATTCCTAAAAAAAAATTCGAATTTTTTCAGTGTCGCATACCTGAGAATAAGATCTTCTGCGCATTTTATTTCTATTCCATCAGATCCATTAGATGAGAAGACATTTTGTGTGGGTTTTTGCGGGTTAATGCAAAAGTATATACATTAGGTAATCATTTAGTTTTTATGCGAAGTTTTTTCATTTTCATCATCCTGTGAACGACGGTTTTTCAAAATACGACGGAGGATGTATGTAATTGATGACGCTTTGAATAAAACATCCGGTCACTCAAAGATGTTTTTTGAAAATCATGTTGTGGAGCGCTTTTCTCAAACGTTGAAGAGATTAACTTCTTTTATATGCGAGCGGAAAATATTGTTTTATTGTTTTCTGACGGAGCGCTTTTGGGCATCGAATTTTGTTGGGGGTAGAATTTTTTTTCTTTCGATAGAAGTTTTTAAGTTCTTTTGACCATGATGGATGAATCGATGAATGAAGGTTCTTAAAAGGTTTTCACAGGATGTAAAATGTTTTGTTCTTGTTACGAGAATAATCGAACTACTGTTTGTTGCTGATTAAATTTATTATATTCGCTTGAAATACTTGGAAATCAAATAAAAGGGGCTATTGGACGTATCATGCAAGTCTCTTACGGCGTGATATAACCTGATATAGACTCGTACGCTATAAAAATTTTGAATCAGTCAGTCAAGTAAGTTAGTCGTATTAATCAAGATTAATAGTATATTTCTTGAAACTTCGTTTTTATGGTGTTTGAAAATTGAAAAAAAAAGGTTCGCCATACTTCAAGCAACAAGTTTCGTTTCAAAATGGGAACGTCTACTGAGTTATGAAAGTGCCATTTCTCTCCGTGAATATCTTCTGGTTTTTATTATGTTGAACTTAACAATTTCTATTCGAATGATGGATTTTTTAGATGGTGTGAGGCAAACTGTGACATCAACTACTGTTTATGACGTTTTCACTTGGGGCATAAGATGAAAAGAAATTGTTAATTAACTCAGTAGCGGATCCAGGGCACGAGGGCCCCTACAGAAAGGTTTTTTGGATAAAATCACATCTGAAGATAATTTCTAAAAAAATTTTTTTTTGAAGCTTTTGAATGCTTTGATGTGTATCTTTATGGCCTAAACATTATATCATCCTTCACTATTTTCAAAAAGATAACAGTTTCTGCTGCTGAAGATACTTAAAAAATCCTGGTATCCTTATCCATAAGACAAACTTGGATTCGCCCCTGAATTAACTTAATTCAATACGTATGCTTGATTCCAAAATACTCTAAACAAATAACCGTTAAAAATGTTGCAACCACCCAGTTGACAAGCTTCACCTGCATTCCTACCCATTACGCAAGGCCATCTGATCGATTCGAAGAAGGATGAAACAGGTGCCTTTTTCGGGCCTCCATTGATCCCGTCTGTGATCGCGCGCGCGCTCTCAAAGTGATGCGTCGTCATGGCGACCTGACGTCAGGCGTGCGGCGGCCCCTGGGAAAATGCCCCCCTCCCTGTCAACTGCATCAGTCCTGTCTATATGAAATGCTCTGTCTATTGCATTCAGACCACGATTGTGTCTTCGTGGGCGGGGGATGATGGGATCCTGACCTTTTGTCGGAGTTTACGTAGCGTGTAGGATGATGGACTTTTTTTGTGTGTGCAATAATGCCTAGCATCGACTGGTATTTTATTTTAACCCTTTATCTACTGAATGTACTTACAAGTATCACTAACTTTAAAATTACACAGATAAAACCATCGTTACGAATATACTGGCGATACTTTACAGGAAGACTCTTTTACTTTTCCTCTTCCAGGATAAAGTCAGCACGGGGTCTGTGATGAATACTTTAGTGGGAACTGCAAATATATTTAAAACCAGGGTTGGCTGGATTGGACCCAATTGGGTTGGACCCACTGGGTTTTTTCATAAAAACCCATGTGAAAAAACCCACATTTTCGACCCATTTTTGGGTTTTTTCAAGAAAAATCAAGATTTTGGCAGTTCCTTCAAAATTAAATGCGTTTTTTTAAAGTTTAGGATATTTTAAAAATTTTAATGGGTTTTTTCAAAATTTAAACTAGGTTTTAAAAATTAAACAGTGTTTTTTCAATTTCAGGGAATTTTTTTTTAAGTTGAATAGGTTCTTTCATTATTCAGTGCGTTTTTTCATTATTGAATGAACTTTAATTGCCCTAAATTTTGAAAAAAATCAAACTAGGTATAAAAAATAAAGATTTTTTAAAATTTCAGTGGGTTTTTTCAAAGTTGAATAGATTTCTTTCAATATGGAATGGATTTTTTGAAAGTTTACGATATTTAAATTTTAGTGGGTTTTTTCAAAATTTAAACCAGGTTTCAGAGTAAATAAGGGGTGTTTTTACAATTTCAGTGGGTTTTTTGAAAGTATAAAAACTCAGAAAAAACCCACTTAACTGTGGAAAAACTGACATTATTTTGACAGAACACATTTAACATAGACAGAACTAAAATTTGAAAAAACCCACTTACTTTACAGTAGAAAACCACTTAATTTTGAAAAAACCCACACTTTTTCCGAAAAAACCCAGTTTTATATAGGTTTTTTCAGGGTTTTATTGAAAAAACCCAAATACCTATTCAGCTATACCTGGCGATCAGATTACCATGATTGTCATTTTAGTTCCTTCAAAAGTAGTTTAAATTCAAAAGGAAATAGCATTATTTTTTAAGACTTACGACTGCGATAAAAAAGCCATGTATTTTTCTGTATTGTGAAAGTATTTTAGCCCTTAGAGTACTGGAGGTATACTTAAAGCAATCAATTTAATTAATTAGCTCTAGTGGATGGATTAAATTTCCAAAAGATGATTATTATGTATTTTCCTTAATTTTTAAATTTTAAAAAATATTTGCTCGAAAAAAATTGCAGGAAATAATGATATAGATAAAGGTTAGAAATGTCTGTTGAAGTAGATTTCAAATAAGTTCACTTTCTCTTTAAATCCAATCCATTAGTTGGTCGATACATGAACCTACTGATGATGTTTTCTATCTGATTGAATTTGAGCTGAATTGACCCAATAGAAAACTATGTTTTGATATGATGGGAACTGTATGTTGGCAACCTGACATGTTTTTTATTTTATGGTAAATCATTCGTGAAATAGAAGCGGATAGTATATGAAGAGCGCTTGTGTGACACGCTTACATTACTATCAGCCAATCATAATATGCTAAACTGGTATTTAAATTTCAATTTATATTTCATTCGGAATGTAATGTCATTGTGCCGTGGTCGGCTCAGTGGTAAAGCGTTTGCTTCACATGTAATAGTTCCTCGGTTCTGATCCCGGTGATGATAATTTTGTTTAATATTAAGTCTTGATAAATTCTGATTAGGTTGATTAATTCTGATTTTTTGATATATTCTGATTAGGTCAGTAATTGTAGGTGTGTAAGGTGCTCCGCACAAACTATTTGTTCGTTCTTGAAATAAGGACTAAAACAGACTGGCTTAAATAATTGCTTAACGCTTTAAACAGATTAATTTAAAGAGCTAAGTTTTTTCTTTTAAAAGAGCAAATATGCCAGTTAAAGTAGACTAATACATTTTAAAGGAAAAGTGTCAATTGCTGAGTCCATTCTGATTCATCAGTTAAATATTTTTTTCATCTTTCCCAAAATTTAACTTGATTAATCATTGTTTTTTGAGTTCTATGGAAGATAAAACTTGTCATAATCAAATTTGAGAACTTTGATCATGTCCATTCTGGAGTTAAAATTATATATTTTTTATCAACAAAGTAGTAACTTATTTCAGAAGCTGCTCTAGGATTCTTTTTTCAAAAGTTAACTTATTCTGATATGATCTTACTAGGTAACATATTTAAAAATATAATATTACCTACTCTACAATGTGAATTAGGGTAAGAAAAGTATTCAAAGAAATGCAAACCATTTTAAAAACTTGCAACTAATTTTATTCATCTAAAATATGTACAATAAAGCTTATTTTTTACAATTTCTCTAAGACGACACAAAATTTTCTAATAATGACTAACAAAAATCACAACCCTTCAAAAAAATAATCAATCACTACCGCCAACCTGAGTGTGTAACAGCAGCAGTAGCAACCTTATTATTTTGACCCAACAAAGAAAGCAACAAGTGGTAGTCCGGTCGTTTAGCAAGTCCGAAGATGGTAGTCCGGTCGTTTAGCTAGTTAGTTCGAGTGGTATCATTTACCACCTGGCGGCGTATCCGGCAAGTCCGTGGTGGACGTATGGGGCAGCGTACCATGCAGGGGCTCCGTACCAGTGGGCGACGGGGGCCACGGGGGCAGCGGGGATGGGGGCCTTGGGGGCCAGGGCGGCGATGGCAGCGGCTTCGGCGGCGGTCTTCCTGTCAACCCCGATGTCTCCGGTGGGCTTGAAGCCGTCTGGTCCGGCGGTGTACTGGACGGTTCGTCGGTCTCCGTTGGCGTCGACGTAGCTGTAGCTTCCGGCCACGGAGCCCCCGGCGCCGGACTCCATTCGGCTGTGGCCGCCGGCGTCGCCGGTGTTGTAGCCGAAGTTGTAGGCTCCGCCGGCGATGTTCATGCCCATGTCGGCAGCGTAGGCCACGGAGGCGAGGAAGAGGGCGGCGACGATCTGCGACAAAGAAAGAGGTTGTTTAGAATGGATGTGGGGGAAAATGGAGGAAGTAGTTACGTTTTTTAACCATAGTCTTTCTCATGGTGAATTTGTTTTGTGGCAATATCATGCTCTTAGATAGAAATACTTAAATTCCATCGTTCTCATTGTGAAATTTCATTCGTTTTATGTGAAGAAACATTTTGGAACAATGATGGTTGTATAATGATAAAGATGCTTCGCGGTTAAGGGTAAATGAAAAGTTCAGCTTTTATTCTAGTCTTTATCATTACCAATTCGTTTTGTGACAATGTCATACTTAACAAATAATAGGTCCTGTAAGGAGCGAGGAATGCATAAATGTCAATTCTTGATTCGATATAGTCGAGAATACTTATCCGTAACCTAATGAAGACACAATCAACGGTGATGAAGTATTGCTCAAGAGGTTAAGTTCCTTTAGCTGGAAACAGCAATATTCCAATACAAAAGCCTAAGAAAGACCTAGTCTCTTGCGAAAAGATATTTCGTATTAAGACACGAACTTCATTTAAAGTATTTCTTAGGTTTGTATTGGAATATTGCTGCTACCAGTTTCTGTGTTTCTAAATCTTAAATTTTATATAGATTATCTAAAAACTAAATGAAGTGAAACTTTTAATGTCATGTTCTCATATATTTCGATGCTATATTTTAATGGTACTTATTATGAGGTTAATCTCAGATAGAATCTAATTATAAAACTATTACTTCCTATTTTAATCATTGTTAATTTTGAAAACCAATCAAATACTAGAAGGAAAGACCTTTTTTATTAAGTCATACGCGTAAATGTTTTAAATTTCAGAGTAAAAATTGTAGAAAAGGTTTCATTTTACGTATATTTATTAAAAATTGCCTTGTGTGTCAAAGCAGAGAACCAAAGAGAACAACCGACTTTAAAATTTGCTTATTAAAGAGAAATTTTAGGGGAACATGATAGTAGAATATCCCTCCATATTTCCAAAAGAGAAGATGATCTATTAATGAACTTAAAAAGTTTTCAGTTTAAAAACTTCTACTATCTTCACTTGGTCTAAAGAAGCAATATTTCAGACTAACTAACGCATCATAACTAATCACCAGAGAAACATCCGAGTGATCCAACCACTTTGTATTTCCTGATGGTTAATTTATCTCGTCAACACACCTGGAAAATGTTATTCTTTTCTAAAATAACCAGACGAAACGCGTAGTGTTTGGAGTAATTACGGCGGTCATTGATGGAAATCCATTTCCTCCGCCAACGCGTTGTTAATGATCTATTTACAAGATCCACCTATGACCTAATTAATACCTGAATTCTTACGCAACTATGCCGAAAGTTTATTTGAATGAATCGTATTTTTGACATTGGCTGCGGTAATACTACGAATTCCGTTCTACCCACTGTCTCTCTGTCAAAGTTATTAACTACTAATTCTTCTTTTATGTAAGCTTTATGGTGAAACCCGTTTTTTTAAAGTCGCTAATGACTAGTCGGATATGTTTATTAAACTTTCAGTTGCTAGTTTTACGTTTGGTGTTTAAATTTGTAGTGTTAAAGAGATTTAGGCTCCAGTCGCTAGAAAGGTATAGTGATGATACCAAGCGATATTTTTGGGATAGATATTTAAACCCACCTTCATTTCGAATAATTTAGTATAGAGTAAAATTTCAACTTTCATTTACATGCTTAGCTTCAATTCGTGCCAAAATTGAGATAGCAAAAACGAAGTGTATATTTGGACGGCCCAAACGGCCCGTGGCGCATGCGCTGTAGGTCTCGTGGTTACGTAGCAGTCTCGGCGCTTAGTGATGGAACCAATGGAACGCCGGACCGTGGAAATTAGAGTAGAGTTTAGTTGAAAAAAGGCCGTCCAAATATACAGTGCCTAGTAAAAATTTATATCTAGGGTTATCAGTTTAGCTCATTACTCAGCTTTCTTAACACTTTTTAAATGAAATGAATGAATTTGATTTCTAAGTTATAAAGTTTGATTTCTAAAAATATTTCAAAGATTCTAATCTCTTAAATTATGATAGAGAACTAGGGCAGTATTAAGACGGTTTATTAGAAGTAGTAGGGTCGATGGTAGTAGAAGAGTAATGGAGAGAAGAAACTAAGATCACTTTTACTCTTGGATATTTAAATGAACTTGTGGCTCACTTTTACTCAAGTGAGTAGAAATAGCAAATAGTACAAGGATTAAAGCTTGAAATTGAAATAGTAGGGTCGATGACAGTTAAGTCGAGAAATGGATACTTGGTAATCTAATGGTAAAAATTGATATCTCTGATCTGATATTGGAAATTAATGCCTTAAATTTTTATAGAGAACTAAGTCTACGAATGGTATATTTGAAGTAGAAGGTTCTTTGATAGTAGAAGAGTAGTAATGGTAAGTAGAATCAAGCTTAAGATCACTTTTACTCGTGAACATTTACATGCAAACTTTTACTCAAAAGATAAGAGATAGCAAATAGGAGCTTGAAATTGATCTCTTAAGGTATTATAGAATGCTAGGTTTAAGGCGGTATATTTGTAGCACTAGGGTCGATGGAAGTAGAAGAGCAGTATTGGGGACTAAGCTTTAAAGATCACTTTTAATAATGAACATTTAAATGAACACTGTAAAACAAGTTATTAGAGATATCAGATAGTGCTCTGTTTCGAGCTTGAAATTGAAGTATTAGGGTCGATTGAAGTAGTAGGGTTGATCTCTGTCTAATTTGAGATTGAAAAATAATCTCTTCTGGGAGTGGTAGGTTTTAAGGCGGTGAATTTGAAGTAGTAGGGTCGATGGAAGTAGAAGACCAGTAATGGGGAGAAGAACTAAGCTTTTCACTTTATCTAATGAGCATTTAAATGAACACTTTAAAACAAGGTATTAGAGATATCAGATAGTGCTCTATTTGGAGCTTGAAATTGAAGTAGTAGGGTCGATTGAAGTAGTATAGGGTTGATCTCTGTCTAATTTGAAGTAGTAGTAGTAGGGTCGATGAAAGGTGAGAAGAAATGGATACTTACGAATCTCATGGTGAGGGTAGGTGAGGAGGTTCTTTTTCCGTGGATGGAACAGAAGAGACAAGAAGAGCTGAGTGAAGATTCTGGGATCCCAAGGGAGTATTTATACGCCAGATCTTCCCGTCTCATCCCACCTTGCCATCCCGTATGCAAATCTTTTTTCTTCTTCTTCTCATGGGTGACATCTGCGAGAAGAATTTCTGACCAAGGCGTGGTCCGAGGACACCGGGATGGAAGGGTGAGGCGAGCGGCCTTCTGCGGGTGCCGTCTGCCCCGGGCGAAAGATAACGGTTCTAATTCGTTTTTGTTTTTTAATTTCCTCCTGATGTAATCTGAGAGAGAGAGAACCGTTATGCGGAAAAAGAGGAGGTTTAGACGAGGACCTTGGAAGAGGAAAATTCGTGAAGAGTGTTTTTTTTGTTCTTATAACGCACGTGGAGTGTTTGTAGACGGAGTGGTTTTCTTTGTGGAATCCGGTTTGATTGAATGCATTGAGTAAAGTGGCGTGTTTTGGTTGCTCTATTGATTGATCGGTTCGCTGAGAACGTTAATTTTCCTCCTTTTTTATTATTGTGAGGGAGAAATCTTCCAGGGTAATTTTTTAAAGATAAATTGCGCTTGTGCCCCTCTTGTTCCGATCTTTTGTTTATTTATACCACCCACAGCGAAGGCTATATATGATTAGGATATGATTTATTATATTCATACATTAGGATATTATGATATATTATATCCATATCCAATATTGATTTATGTATTCGAACTGCACCTTAAATCTCCCTCACTTACGGATAATCGTGTACTTTTTTATTCTCGTACTATGAAATTTCCACATTTGTAAACTAGAGAAAAGAGTAATTTAAAACCATCCTTAATCTTTTCAACTAAAAGAAGTCGTATCCTTGATGTTGTGGAAACAACAGAGTGCAAAATAAGCATGGTAAAAAAGGGGTGAACATCTTATGAGTTCTGGACCTCTCATGTCCGGTTAACGGTCTGTAGTATGTATTTTATACTAGAATAAGAAAAATGTTTACAATTTATTTCGATTTTCAGACTAAAAATTATTAATTTTTAGACAAAATGTGTTAAATTTTAGCATGAAATATCATACATGTATGTTTTTGAATACCCTTATAAATCTTTGAATGCTCTTATTAATATTTTACGTTACTTTCCTCCCAACAAATTTTTAAATGTGCGCCAGTTATTTATACTTAATGTTCTCATGTTTTTGAAGAAATTCCCTGACTGGGCCACAAAAAACGAAAATATTTCATACAATCTTCGTATTCATATATATTATCAAGTGCCTATCCCTCACAAAGAAATCTTCAAAAAACACTTTCAGTATATCTCCGTTACTTTTTTTTAACAACCTGCCTAATGAAATACAATCAGAGAAACTAACATTAACCATTTTAAAAAGCTCTACATTTCATTTATCTTGGATATTAAAAAACATCGAGTCTCTATTTTAATTTGTCAGGTTAGACATATTCTATCCATTCTATCTTAAACGAGTAATTTGCCAGTTAAGCCGCCATTAATATTTATTTTTATATTTCTTATTTATTTATGGTTTTTGTTTCTTTTTTCTCATCCACCATCCTTTTTTTTGTTTTTTTCCATTTTATATATTTTTTAGATATTCCGTGACCCCATGGACGGGCGATTACCCCTTTGGGAAATGGCAACTAATTAATAATTTGGGATATGTATGTGTTGAATGTATTTTTATTTGTATATTCTATCTGTTTTGTGTTTTTTTGTGTATTTAATTTGCAAAGTACTCTAAATTACATATTTTAAAGGAGAAAAATTTGTTTCATCATAAAAAATGGCGTCAGTGGTTCATTGTGATTTGGAAGCATAAAAAGTTTGACATTACTTCCTTTGTAACTGCGACCTTATCCGTAATCTAAAAAAATGGAAATATTTTAAAATTGAGAATTTTTTTTTATAAATTCTACATTGAGCATCCTCAAAAGAATCCGAAAAGTTTGATACCAAAAATGTGTTTTAAAGATAAGTAATAAAAAAGCCTTTCTCTGGAAACCGTTCACCAAAAACTTTTTTTAGAATAGAGATATACTTATTATCTACTTCAGAGAATGTTGTTATTAAAAAAATAAATTTAAAAAATTTTATAATTACACTGTGTATATTTTGAAAGTCTTTAAAGAAGAGAAATAAAAAGCAATAAAATAATCTTCACACTTCTTTTCAAAAGTGAAAAACCTCACTATAGAGAAGCTATTTCTCAACATAATAGGAAGTTTCCGTGATAAACAGCAGTTAAACATGAATTGCTTGAAAATGTAAATTTATTATTTTTCTTTTTACCACAAACTTAAGTAGGCTTTTATATACAGTACTATTTTTCAATAGCATCATAGCTATTTCATTTTTTGTAATATTCTTAAAGGTAAAACTGCTATTTTTAAAAAGTGTAACTTGAAAAAAATATTTTCATAGCTGCATTCTTTACATATTTTCTTATAATACAGTCATATAACAAACTATTTGTATCAAACTATGCGGTCATGACATAAAACTTAAGCAACTAATACAAACGGCATCAACTCTAAGTAGAATATTTTTGAGGTTCTTTTGGCACTATAAATGTTTTATAAAAACTACTTGAAAATTATTTTAATATTTCAAAAACTGTGTTTAGAATTTAAATGAAAACTGACATAAAACTTTGCTTGGAGATTTATTTATAGAGTTAATAATATCAAACATCAATTTAAAAAAAACTTTCGAAAGGCTTTTTCCCCTCTAAACTTTGCAAAATAAAAAAAAGGCTATCGGCTTTCTTTTAATGCATAGGTTTGCGTGATAAGTGAAAGAACAAGTAAACACTTCTCAAACCTGAAATCAATTCAAAGGTCGCATAAAAAAGAATGTTCTTGATAGAAGGTTTCATTGGAAATTATTTTCTCTTCTCGTTTCTTAAAACTTGTCAGGAAATTAAAAGGACCTGGGGCAGGAATGAGATCTCAACCCTATATTTAAAAAAATACTCTCCTGCTTTCTAAGAACTGTTAAATCGACAACTGAGTTCACTAGATAAAATGGCTTGATTTCCTTTTAAGAAGGAAAATATCTCATCGAATAGTAAAAGGATTAATGTTACTGTGATGTAGTGTGTAGATTGGTAAAATACTAAACAAAATTATGAAATTAACTTTTAAATTTTCGTAAAAAGCTAATAATTATTTCATTTGTTTATGATTAACAATCGTTTGTATTTCTGAGAGGTACTATTTGTTTTAAATATTTAAATGTATATAAGAATAACTAATTATTTTTCGGTAGTTAAATAATACACTTTCAAAAACAAGATTTCAATCCTAATTTTGGTATTTGCATAAAAAATTATAAAAGTCTTTCCTAATAATCTTTTAAGGCCAGCCTATTTTGAGCTAAGTTTTCTTAATATGTGTAAAATATAAAATGATCTAGATTTATTTACGTTTTTTTCCACTATTATATAAAAGTAATTAACTTTCATTTAAATTTAGCATATTAAAGCAACATTTTGACAGATTTTTATCGCATTTTTGAGTTTTTAATCCTATTAATAATCTTTGTTTTTAAATATTAATCCTATTTCTAATCTTGAGTTAGTTTTTAGTTACTAATCCTGTTTTTAATCTTGACTTTACCAATAGTTTTTTAAAACCTATAATATTGTTCAAAACAGTTGAATTAAACTTATATAGTAAGAAGTAGTAAATATCGTAATTTACTACTCCCATCTATACGGGTTATTTTTTCTGTTTTGATTAATTTTCATTACATAAATATAAATTAAATCACAACTTTTCTCTATAACAATCTCATTTCACTGTTCTAAAGTAAATGCATAATTTTTTATATTTTAAGATTATTACCTCATATATTTTCCGATCTATCAAATAGTAATTAATATTCAGAAGCTATAATTTAATTCTGAAACCAGATTTTCATTTAACCTCCTTTCCTGTAGAGAAATTGTCAAAATAGAAAAATATCCTAATCAATAGCGTGAAGGACGCTGATTAAGATTCTGCGTTAAAACTCATATTTAGATATATTATTTTCCTATTACAAGATAATATTGATATTTTTAAGGGGACATGGTACCTTTTTGGCAAAAATCTTTATATTCATTGTTATTTGATACTTTTTGCTGGTAATATATGTATTTGCCTTACATTAGATGCATTTCAAGTTGAAAATACTAAAAAATTGAAATTTTATGAGTTTTTTTTAAACTTAAAATTTAAGAGGTGTTTTTAAAATGCTACTCCTCCCACAAAAATAGACTTACACTCATAAAATTTTGTATTTAAGTATCTCAATCTATGTACAATAAAAGCATGTATCGGTTAAGGGTTTGTACTATTTTAAGTAAATAAAAATATTGTTTTTCTTTCATCACTTTAAAAAAAACTAAAAATGCTGAAAATCAAAATTCAGTAATTTTTAAAAAAATCTACCATGAATATCCAAAAACCCTTACTATCTTTTGTTAAACCCACTTCCAACAATAACCATAAAAAGTTTCAAGATATTTGTTGCAATAGATAAAAAGCATTTTAAACGACGTAAACGGGGTTCTGAGAAAAGCGGACTTGAAGTTTCCAATATCCATAGAGAAGTGAATACGATCAAACATAAAATTAGCCACAACTTAGATAATTTTCAATAAAAAGTTTCTAAATTTTGTAGGATGATAGACAAATGCATATAGATTAGTTTGAATGAAAAAAAATTTTTTCGAATATTTGTCAAAAAAAAGGTACCATGTCCCCTTAAAAAACATTTTTAAAATGTTGGTTCGAAAAGTAATTAGGGTACAGATATTTGTAAAACTCACACAACAATCAACAAAAAAAATCACAGAAATTACTTTTTTTTGCAAAAGAAACTTCTTCATCCAAACAATTATTATGAAAAAATATTTTGGGGGCAATGCTCAAACAAAATGGATCTTAGAGTTTATTTCTTCTGGATAAAAATATCTTTCCCAAGTAACAAAAGTTTAGTGTGTAGTAAATAGGTAAAGATTTTTACTACTAACGGCCATATTCACCGGAGACCTGACCGGCGGTCAGGTCTGGTAACCATGGTTACAGCCTCTTCGGTTAAAATTGCTATGCACCATCGCAGGTCACGGCTCTGACCGTGGTCAAAGTCAGAAAATTATGACCGAGCCAAATCCATGGTTTCGTAGTTGACCGCGCATGCGCTGTTAACAAAAAACCGATTAAAGCAAAAATTTGTCATCCATCTTGTTTATGCTTTGCATTCTTTGATTAGTTGATGGATATTGAATCAGAAATAATATCGTCAAAAAAATTATAACATTGTGCACGAATGAAGCAGCACAGAAGAAAAAATGATTGCCAAGTATTTCTAAGTTGTTTTAATGATGACTGACGCCATACCAACACTCTTGCTTGGCTCCACAAGAAAGAATGTCTAGAGGTATGTAAATTGTATTATTATTTAATTTTCTCATTATATGAAATCCTTCTGAATTGATAAATTTTTGTGTATTTAATACTTCGGCTCAATTCCGTTATAGATGTTCCGTTTTGTGTTAAATGTTTGTTTTGATGTTAAATGTTGCAAACATCGACAAACATTACTAACTAACGTAGATAAAAATGTTCGTTTGTATCAATATGACTAATTTAAAATATTTTTTCTTGTTAAATCTCGAATTCTCGGTGGCGAGTTTTATTTTTTATTGTTTATATTTTAAGATTTAGAATTCTGGATAGACTAGCAAGCCCACAATTTAAGATGGGATTGGAATTAAGAATGTGAAAGTGAATATAATGTACATTCAATATTTTTCGTAGATTCAGCGAAATTTATATATGGAAGCTGTAAAATTATTTTTAATGTTTATTTCAGTTATAAGAACGTAAGAAATAGTTTCGGTTTTGATTCATAAAATATATGCATTATTTTTTGCCTTTAATTCTTGATCGAAGCAGGGAAAAAGTGTTTGATTCTTTTTTAGGTATTTTACTTGTTCTTATGTAGCTTAATTACGAATTTTTTTCATTAGGATAGATAACTATCATATTTTAAGAATTTTTACTCTCTTTTGTTTTTAATTAAATAATTTTCTTCCGCAAAAATGTTTTGTTTAGAGGGTTAATTAAATTAAGAAATTAACACCAAGATAAAAAAAAAGCATAGAATGCTAAAATAAACATTTTAATAGTATGTCAGTAAATAAAAATAAAATTATACTGTTAATTTTTTCTTGTAATTATTTTGATTTTATGATTACATGCTTATAATTGTTTTTTTATTTCATATAAATGCTGTTCTTCGTGAATCCATGAAAGAAATATTTAAAAATGAATAGTGAAAGGAAAAGGATGCAACTTCATTGCTGGCATGTTTATTTGAAGAATTAGTGTCTTGTCAACTAAACATTTTTTCTATTTAATCTAAAAATTATCTTTTGATGAAAATAACCATTCTAAAAATAGTAATGGTAATTAACTAATAATCACCTGAATTTTTTTAAGGACAGTTACTGATTTGATAATTTATAAAAAAATATTCCTCCTAAGAACAGTGACCGTCAAATAGTGACAATCCATAATATTTAAGTCAAAAGGTACCTACTGAATGTTATCTATGAGAAAAGAGTTGTATATAAATGTTTTAACAAATTGTTGTAGTGCTAACATTTTATTGCTAATAAATTATCTTCTTGTTAATAAAGAGTTGGTATTTTATTTTTAAGATTTAATTCTTAGAAATTACTTTTTAATTTTTACAAGCTACACTTTTGGTAAATCTAAAATGGAATATTTAAATTTTTTGTAAAATCTCTGCCCAATTTTCTCCATATTGTAATTAACTTTCAATTTAATTAAGAGTTTCTGCAATAGTTCAAACATGTAAGTGTGGCATGTTTAAAAAATAATTTTTGCTCCAAAGGATCCCTTTTGAGCAAAAAATTCTCCAACAAATCAAAAATATAGTTTAAAATAGAAAAAGTACCTAAACTTTTTATTGAATCTATTGTAAAAATAAAGAATGCAACTATTTCCAAATATTTTGTTGACTTGAAAATAGTGTAAGTACTTATTTATTTTGTTTAACAAACTTGCAGAGTTTTAGCTTTATAGATTATGAAAATGCAGCTAAAATTGGGAAATGGTAATTGATTAAGGATTGGTTCACAGCACAAAGGTGAGTATTATAACAGCTTTTTCAGACAGAATTATGAAATATAGTTCCTAACATTTATGTTAAATTAAATTTAATTACATTAAGTGTATGTGATACTCGTGTGTGTGTGTGTGTGTGTTATAAAAAAATATTACATTGAGTTTTCGCGATGCACAATTTTCAAGATATTAGGTTATCCCAAAAATTAAAATTATAGATATTCAAGCAGAAAGAAAGGAATTTATATGTTGGGAATATAACAAAAGTGCTCTTGTGTAAGTATATACATATAGTATATGCAGCAATTTTTTCTTAAGAAAGCCTATATAAAGGCATAGAAAAATTCATTGATCAAGGTTTTTAGGATAAAATAATTTTGCTTAGGAATTGAAATCATCATTGTGGATGTACTACTACTTAATTTTAGGAAAAATTTAATAGCAAAAAGTCACGACTTCCAACACCAGAACTTCGATTAGGAAAACCTAAAATCTTAAAAAGAACTCTACAGAGTTGTTCTAAAAGGAGATAAAAATTCTCAGATTAATCGGACTGCATGGGTGAGGGCTTCCACTTTTCAGACTATTCATTCTCTGATAACTATTTTCTTATCAGTTTCTTATACGTTGTGAACTACACTTATGTAATTTTTGGTTTTTGCTTAAGATATTTTCAAAGGACTGAAAAACAACGTGTACGAATTTCGGCGCGAAATGAAAAACAAAAAGTAAATAATTTGAGATCATGTGATCATCTTTTTCGACCAATGAGATTCATTCGGGTGACCGTGGTCTGGAAACCGGCGGTCACGAAACCGTGGTCAAAAAAATAATGGTGCATACGGAATTTTGACCGGCGGTTTGGTAAAGATGACCACGGTTTGGTGACCATGGGTTTCGATGTGACCTGACCGCCGGTCAGGTCTCCGGTGAATACGGCCGTTAGTAAATAATGCGTGATTCCCGCTTTTTTTAAACAGAAAAAAATTATTTAAAATCGACATGAAAAGTGAGTTAATTCGATATTTTAAAATAAAAATATACTATCGATTTGAATCCTAAAGAACATTGTTTCGGATTGAAAGACCTCAAATATTTTTTGGTCCTACTTTAAAGTAAAAATCAACACTTGCTTTGAATACTTGACGTCACATGCTCCTTTTTTTAAAGTCAAATTTGAAATTAAATTAAAAAGTTAATAAGCAAAGCAATAAAAAATATAGCGCGTAAATATCTTTATCTATTAAAAACATATCAAACAAAAATGTGGGAATCCCCCCATTTTGGTTTAATCTAATGAATATAATGTATAAATTGATATCCATCACAATTAATTCCTTTTTACTTATCTTTACGATTCAATTAAATTTAGTTCAATCATAAAATTGAATAAACCCCAAATAAAATAATTGAGTATAGTAGAAGATCCTAAATTTTGAGTTAAGAACCTCCGAAGAGTTTCTTTCTAATGAATAAAAATATTGAAAGCGCTTTAAGTGGGAGTCATTAGAAACTCATTTAGTATAATGACACGTTGTTTATTATAACACTGAAATTGCTTGGGACTGATTAATGGCGTTTCTTAAGCTTCGGAGTAAAGACGAGACAATTGCTGCTGCAAATAAGTATGGCCTGTTGAACTAGGGTGTTCCGAAAATTTTTTTTTTCGAATTTCCCAGATGCCCCCCCCTCAAGTTGTTACAAATACTAAAACATTATTACCTGCAAATTTTCAGGTCTCTAGGACGATTTTTGACCCCCGCGCCCTTCAAAAGTAGGTTTCCCATGTTAAAGAATAGGGAAAATATTGAAAAAATCGTCATTTTTGGTTCTTTTCAATTTAACGAGCCTGGACGCAGTCAATATCGAATTAAAACCTATACATCATCTTTGGGACATCATTGCCTCAAGATACTATCAGAAAAACATTCCATGGCACCTACTGGATGGTAGTTACACGGGGGTGAAAAGCGCGCTTTCACCGAAAAAAGAGGATGCTCGCCGGCGCTTGCCGCGGGTGCTGATGGATTGGATAATACTCGCCGGCGTTTGCGGGGGGAGCTGGATAAAAGCCACTTAAGTGTTTATTGAACTTTTTTCCTATATTATTAGCTATCATGTGTTTTCTTTATAACTCAAATGTAATATAATTAATGTAATAAATTGCATTTACATCAAAAAATTTTTGTTTTACTGAGTTGAGTTTACAGGAAAATGAGATAGCTGCATAAAACATTAAACCCCCTTCACTAAGCTAAGCTCAAATCATAGCATTATACCCCATGGAAATAAGTTAATCGAGGTAGGCGGGGTAAAAACAAATTAGCTAAAATTTAATTAACTTTTTAATTTAATTAAATTTTTTTACTAATAGAAACAGAATAGAACGAGGCACACTTTAGGAAAAAAGTTCAATAAACACTTAAGTGGCTTTTATCCAGCTCCCCCCGCAAACGCCGGCGAGTATTATCCAATCCATCAGCACCCGCGGCAAGCGCCGGCGAGCATCCTCTTTTTTCGGTGAAAGCGCGCTTTTCACCCCCGTGTAACTACCCCCCAGTAGGTGCCATGGAATGTTTTTCTGATAGTATCTTGAGGCAATGATGTCCCAAAGATGATGTATAGGTTTTAATTCGATATTGACTGCGTCCAGGCTCGTTAAATTGAAAAGAACCAAAAATGACGATTTTTTCAATATTTTCCCTATTCTTTAACATGGGAAACCTACTTTTGAAGGGCGCGGGGGTCAAAAATCGTCCTAGAGACCTGAAAATTTGCAGGTAATAATGTTTTAGTATTTGTAACAACTTGAGGGGGGGGCATCTGGGAAATTCGAAAAAAAAAATTCCCCATAGACTTTCGGAACACCCTACTGTTGAACGCATAAAAAACATCTTTCTTTTTTCACGGATCAATATACTAGGATCAACGAACCCCTTTCTTGATGTTTCTTTCTCGGTGAGGATGGAGAGTACCTTGTGGAACAAAATACTAATTGTTCGTTTATTGGGTTTGACGATAATGTTATAAAAAGTTTAACGATGTTTTGTTTTTGTAATGTTTCGTATGTTACGTGTTGGGGTGAGTTCCTACTGCAGGATTGATTGGAGCATTATTCTTTTTGAGCTTCTTATTATTTTCATCTTATTAGACTTACTCAATAGATTATTATTTTTATGCTTTCCGATTTCCTGGTTTGAAATCATTGTGTTTTCCGATTATAGAATACAATTATGTGCATTTTATGAAATATCGGGCCTTTTGATTAACAATACAAATATATATTCGTTTTTTTAATTGTAAAAGATGCAATTTTCGTACTTTTTCACTTTCATCGCAGTGATTCCTTCCTGTGAATCACTCATTCATTGGACAGCTTTGTTTGCACTCGTTCATCTTCACAAGTTACTAGATACTATACAAACTTTGTTACTATGACAACCTATTGCATTTAAGTAACAATAAATACTTTTTAAATGACCATTGTAATTTAATATAATTATAATGATTTGTAATGTAATTAAGTTATCAGAGAGAATGTAATTAGAGGGAATTTGGCTAGTTAAATTCAAATTAATTCTCTCTCTTAAGGATAGTTTACTTTAATAAGTTGGTTATTTTCCTTTCCTCTTCAATGACATTTTCTTCCTTGATAATAACAATGATTTATTAGCAAATGGTTATCTTTCTAAATCCTGAAAGCAGTTTTAAAAGTTTCTCGACATTGTATGATAAAAAAACAGGATTTATAAATCTAAAATTTTAATTCATAAATATTAAATTTAATATTGATTGATTAATAAAATAAATATTAATTGATTCAAAAGTAAGAAATTGAATACTTGATTCCTAACCAGTAAGTTTATAATTTTATTCAAAAATAGTAAATTTTTATCTTGATTATGCGACTGATAAAATATTCACCTTAATACCTAAACCCCAAACCCAACTGAATAAGGTATCACTGTTTAGAAAAGCATTCTTTCTCTCCAACAAATGGCGACCGACTGATATAAATGAAATCCGCGAAAATTCGGATTCTCATTCCTAAATGAATTGGATGGCGCCATTAGCTAAGGGGACATCCATAAATTACGTGAGGTCAAAAAGGGGGGGAGGGGTTTGGAAAAATCTCACCAAATCTCACCAAGGGGGCCTTACGTCAACTTTTTAAGTTAGAAATTATACGATTTTCTTTTTTTAAGTATGAAAAAGGAATACACTCAGATAAGATACTGCAAATTATTTTTAAAAAGTTATAGGTAAATCTCACTTGGGGGGAGGGGGGTCCAGCAAAATCTCACTAAATCTCACCAAGGGGGAGGGGGTCCATATTTTGGAAAAAATGCCTCACGTAATTTATGGATGCCCCCTAACGACCATTGTGCATTGCCGGAAAAGTTCGCTCCAACAAAGTTTCCGATTCTACGTTTTTTTTTTAGGGAAAGTTCTGCTGTTAAAAGAAATAAGATTCTATTGAAATGTATAAAGTTGTATTATTTTCTAATTGTCTGAAGTGTTTGACTTGAGTAGAGGTATCGGGGACGATGATGATGAAATTGTAATTTATTGAAATGTTAGAAAATTAGTATACTAGATATAAACAGCCATAAACTATTTAAAATCATAACATAACCACTAAATGAATACCTTAAATGAAAAATATATAGAAATTATTTTGATTTCCATTATTTCACCTATAGCCTGCATTTTATTTATTTGGTCTAATCCTTTTAATCGGTGGATTTGGTGATATTTGGTGACACATATTCACGAGTGCTTACTGCTTTTATTTATTATACTAGGGAGCTACCGCCCCCTGCTCGCTATCGCTCGCCAACCCCCGTTAACTGCTGACGCAGACACGTTTGAACCGCTTCGCAATTCCTCACAAAACCCTGCTCACTGCACTTACTCACTTTATAAAACATTCTTAAAACAGGTTTAGTACTTCTCTGGGGTATTCTTTCGAAAATGGTGGATATACATTCAGTAGCGGAAATTTAACAGTTCCTTTATGGTAACATTAATTGGCGGGTCGCCTTATAATTCCAAGAAAATTAACAACAGAGCAATGTAACATTCCTTTACCATTTCCCCAAGGTAATGTTTTTTCACAGATCCATTAAGAAGCACTGAAACATCTCAGGAATAAATTTAACGTTCTTAAAATTTGTAACTATTTTCATCGATTGGCTGTGAAAAATGTAGTAATTACCGTAAACATCACGAAAATTTAGAATTTTATCTTCATGAGAACAAACAAACGTCAAAGTTGTGTCGGTTTCATAGCAATGACACGACTTCAAACATTTTGTATTTTTATCTTAATTTCTAAAACAGTCCCCCGTGTTATCTAGTTGTTTGCGTTTTGGCATTATGAAATAAGGTGTCACATTTTACTACCTTAAAAAACATACTTGCAAAAAAATATAAAAATAATAATAATTGTAAAAAATAAATGCAAAAGTTCAAAATTTCCGAAAGCGAGTTTATATTTTGTTGTAAATATGGTAATGATTAGGTTGCCACAACGACAAAGATAAATGTAAAAATATTAATTTGTTATTTAAAAAATAAAAGATAAATTATTTATACATAAGTTTTAAATATAATTAAAACCGTTTAAACAACATAAATATAAATATTGTTAAAAATAACCCAAAATATATTTTTTAAATTCGTGTTATAAATAGAAAGATGATTATTTAATTGATTTGAATATTAAAAACCAGTGAAATATGTTTTCAATTTTTTTTGAAATTCATAGTTACTTGCTTTATAACTGCAACCTTATCCGTAATCTAAAAAAATGGAAATATTTTAAAATTGAGATTTTTTTTAGAAATTCTAAAGGCACTTTGCACATCCTCAAAAGAATCCGGACAGTTTGATACCAAATATGTGTTATACGGATCAGTAATTAAAAAGCCTTTCCCTGGAAACCGTTCACCAAAAACTTTTTTTTAGAATAGAGAGATTTATTAATTATATACATACACACATTACTGTTATTACTTTTTAGCTATTTTGAATATGCATTTTTGAATTCACTGTGTGATAACATTTTTCAAAATCGAACCAACCGTTGATTTTGCCATTCATTTTCTATTATCTATATACATATATTTCTCTTACGTGACGCTCAAATTTGGCGGTATTTGTTTTCTCCCGTTGGCAACGGTTGGTTTGTTTTGTTTACGTTTCGTAAATTTAAAAGCAATCTAAAGATGGATTTAAGTAGAGCTAGAAATTATTATTCCAATCTGTGACGGTTGTAGCTCTAAGCAGGAGTATTTACAATTTTTTTACAAAGAAGTTTTAGAGGAGTGATTAAATAATGGGGTAAGTAAAAGTACCAATATCAACTTTTAAGTATAACGTATACATGTTTATCGTACTCATCTGATATATTTTTTTGGCTGATACATGGTGGCTTTTCTTGGCTAATGCAACAGTACCCATGAATTTGATAAACACTGTATACATATTTTTCATACACATATTTAATGTTCCCCTGCTGCTTATTACTATTTATAAAACTATATTTTAACCAATAAATTTAGTTGGTAATGAAACTCAGCTAAGCTGTACCAGCGTATGGCAAGCGATAGCGAGCAGGGGGCGATAGCCCCCTAGTTTCGTTATAATACCTAAAGCTCATTCTAGTTTCAATGTCAGAATCCACAAAGTTCACTAATATATTATTAAAATTTAAAAAAAAATTGTTTAAATTTTTCAAGGAAGTCTAAAAAGAATTTTACAGTTAAGTATTCTCCTCATAAAAAATAAAGTCATTCCTTTTTGAAGAATGCATTTCCGCATTCTGAAAAAACCCACACGAGCGCGTTCTCTCTTCAGAAGATCAATGAAACTCGGGGAGGGTATTCTGAAGGATTTTTAAGTAATGAGAAAACTAAGAATTCTGACGTCACGAGTGGAACCTTTGGAGTATTCCTTCGCTTCACGTAATTATTACGCGAATCCCACGGAAGCTCCGTCTGAAGTAATGATATTTCTCGAGTAATTTTTGAATGCAAAAAGCTAAGGCCGGGTGTTAGTAAGCAATTTTCGTAATCAATCAACGTATAAACAAAGAAAACTAGAATGAAATCTAAAAATCCTAGTATGTTAACTAGTTTTCATGCTTGTTTCCTGATTCACTAGTCATATTTTCATAACAATTCACTAGTTCAGCAACGATTGCATATAGCTGTTTTTATTTGTCTCTCTCGAAGGGGTTTCAAGTTAGAGGCTTTTTCACAACCACATTGCAAGAATAAAAAAGGGGAAGATAATGGGAAAAATTTACTTTAACCACAACTGATTAAAATTTTAACTGCTCCACTCCATCTCATTTTCATTCGCATCCCTAAAAATTGTCTTCCACCGAAATTACATTCAATTCAATTGTTTGATTGCTAGATCCCCTTAAACCGAGAAAGTTATTTTATGGATTTAATACAAATTTGATTAAATTTAAATAATGGATTTAATACAAAAATTACAATAGGTTTTAATACAAATTTGCTTACCTGAAGCAAGAAAAGGTTCAAATATTGTGTATTTTGGAGATATGTATTAAACCCCATCTGGATTGTCAGTAAAAATAAGAGAATCGTTAAACACACAACCTTCTATAGTATATTATTAAGAAAACTGCCCAACAACAAAGCAATGGTACAAAGCTATGAATAATAAATTAATTTTAAAAGTTTATAACTTAGTTTTGATGAAAACAAACTCTTGATTTGAAACAAAAGAAATGTGCTTATTTCTTAAATACATAATTAATTTTGAAACTTTCAAATTCGGTTATTTTTTCCTTGTCTTTAAAAATAAGAACATTTCAAAAATATGTCAATATTTCTAATTAGTGTAAACGTGTTTTACCTTTATTTCCCGGTGAATGTCGCCATTGATATTCATTAAACTGCCATATAACTACACAGTTTTAAAATACTTTCAAATTTTGTCTTAGTCTTTCTATTTCCAAGTTTTCTTTTGCTGAGAATAAGCAGAAATAAAATAAAATCGTCAATATTATGTGTTTTTAGGTTTTCAACTTTTAAAATCAGTTTCTTTGAACTATATTTTTTAAAATTATATTTATTATTAATTAGTAACAATGAATATAATTATAAATTTTTTCTCTGATTGTTCTGTATTTTGAATAGGATCTTCAATTTCCGGTAAAAACTTGTGCTTATATTACAACAAAAATTCATTTTACTTATATAGTTTAATACTTATACATACTTAGTTTTTTTACTATTCTCTTCTTCTGTTAAACTGACCGTTCAATTGTAAATACTTTGGCGCGTTTATATCGTTATTCAGGTATAAGCATGGGAAGAGACAAAGAAAATGTTTTTTAAAGCATTTAAATTGCACTGAAGATAGTTCAGTTAACTAGAAATTCTTAAGCTTCCTACGTATTCAAATAAAATTTTAGAACTAACTTTCTACAACAAATTAATTTTAACTCGTGATTCTACAAACATGGCTTTATGTCTGGAAATGCCTCCCATACTGAGCCGACCTTTGTACACCTCGATTTCTCAGCCATGCGAAACCTTAATAAATGCAAATTATGGTATTATACTCGCATGTTAATTTGCGCGAAATTAGAATAAACATATTTGTTATTTGTGTCTTCTCTAATTAAGAAGGCGACTCGCGAAAGGTTTCAAGAGGCCCCAAACATTGCGATGTAAAATTATTTCCCAGTTTTGAGTATACTAACGAGTATAATCCCTTGAGGCGAGTTTTTAATTGCGCTATTTCTAATCTAAACGAAATGTTGAAACTTAAATGCGTTTTCTGTTCTAAAAAAACTAGTCTGAAATTCGGAATTTTTAACGGAGTGTTTTAAACATTTTATGATTTGTAAGAAAGCTCAAAACGAAATATTCGAGATTATGTTTAACTATTAAATGCTTTAAAATACTTATTACGTATGTGTACAAGAAATGTTTTTTATTGATATAGCGGCTGAAATTAAGAGAACGGTTTAAATATATTTATCAATCTACTCGTATACAGGATGTTTCAAAATTGCGTTGCACGGCTTTTATTTGCAACCGACGCACAGTGTAACGAGCAATGGACAAAAGTCAAAATTTTGACATTCAAAATTTTAATTTTTAGTGTGCTAGCTGGATTAAGAAGTGTTCAGACCATATGAAATCAATAATTAAAAAGAAAAATATTCATTTTGATGTTCGCAAACGATAATTGAAACGGGAGAAGCCATCTGCGCTGAAAAAAACAGTTTCAGATCATCAACAACGGAGTTTGTATTTCGGGCAATTAAAATCGTTTGATTTTTGAAATGAAGGTGAATATTTCACACTTCATTCTTGTTTAATAGAATTGTTAGAAAGAAATATCGGTAATTACATTTTTATTACTTTTTTAACCGCATTCTTAAATGGTAACCAATTTTGTAACTTGCTCATGTTTAATTAGACTTTTAAAAAAAGTATCGAAAGGTACCTCCGCAATTTTTTGATACATTTATTGTTATGTTTCAAACTCTATATTTATCATATTTTGGCTTGCCGAAGCTTGCCGATTTAGCGATAATCTTATTTTGAAGCGCGCAATCTCTTAACGAAACTCGCGAAAAATGAAGCACCATTTCGACCGCTCCATACGAAACACATTGATTTCAGCTTTTGAAAGTATAAAACTTTTTTTATTTGATATCGAATCATGTTGTGCTTTAATTACACAGTGAAATTTACTGTAAATGGTGTCCTCGTTTTTTGTATTTTTATTTTAAGTGTTATTTTTGGGATTGATTTTTTTCTAATTGATTTTAAAGAAATTGAAACGGAAAACTATGATGGACCTGAAAGTCGTTGAATAAGCTTATAGTGCTTTTTGGAAATCAAAAGAGAAAATATGCTGTTAGCAAAACACCTTCTATTTAACAGCTGTTTTTTCTTTGTTTTTAGTAATTACAAGAGGAAAGACTAGGATCCAGGTGTAAATTTTATTAGTTTTCAACTAGTGGTAGTAGAAAATAACAAAAGAATTGTCCCTATCGAGATAACATTCAGCATTGATTTCAACACAGAATATTTATGCAACGCGTAATATGACTAAAGTCTAACCCAAAAGGAGTATTAAAGGATTAAAATTAATATTTAATGGTTAAAATTATTATTTATTTTCAATTTTTAGTAGTTTTTCCTTAACAGAAGTTACGAAAGAATGACCCCCATTGAAATAACATGGAGCTAAGATATAAAAATGGTCTATTTTTTAAAAAAAATATTATTCCAATCAGATTTTTCCTCGTAATTGATTGTTAAGGCTATATTGATGGCATAACATAATTAAAATGGTTTATTTTTAAATATTACGTCGTAGAGGAATTTTGTCCTCTTCCCCCATAGACTCGTTACACTGTGCGACGCCTCCTAGGCTCACGGAAGTAAGGTCTACCCCTAGGTAAGCGAGCCTGTAGAATCCATTTAAAGGACTTACAGCGCCCCTAGCGGTGAAATTAAAAAGTTAAAAAATTATTTTAAAAACTAAAGGAGATGGAGCAAAAACCTCTACGAGAGTATTGTTGCCAACGTCATGAAGAACTTACTGAAAAAAAATTTCATCAAAATATCTTGAATATTCGCTGAGATTTTAGCATGTGAATATAGCACTTTTTCAGGGGTCAAAAGAGAAAAAATTCGCATATTTGCAAATTTTTCAGTGTTATTTTGCAGTTTTGTGTTTTTTCTCTCTATATTAAAAAAAAGTAACAGTGACCGTCACCGCCGTCGCCGTCACCGCTGATTTTGAAAATTTTATTTTTTAACACTTTGAACTATCACTACGCAAAAACTATTTGAAGGAATATTATGAAATTTTGACCATTGGTAGACAAATGTATGAGGGTCATTTCAGTTTCCAGACCTAATTAATTAGATAATTAGTTCTGGATTTATTTAATGTCAAAGTCGAAAATTATTTTTTTCGGCTGCGAGTTCGCCCCCAGAAAAATCTATTTACAGCAGAAACATGATTTTTTGCAGACACATACTCTTAGGTATGAAGTTTTGCACCTCGTCGCCCTTTTTTTGAATTTCGAATTATTTTTGGAGTAATTAAATTCTTAAGTTTCGAAATTTTTTACTCTTTTTCGGTTTTTTCGTTTTAATACAAAAACTAATCACAGTAGAAATATGATATTTTAAACACGCATACAATTATTTTTTATAGAAAGATTGGCGTTTCCTTTTTTAAAAAATTCGAATTAGCTTTAGAATTATTAAGATACCAAGTTTCAATTTTTTCTTCCCTTTCTGGTCGTTCACTAGAGAAACAGGAGATTATTTTTAAGAGTCTGATTTCTTATTCCCGACGATTCACTAGATACACACGTGCACTTTATCAATGGCATGTTTTTTTCTCTAAGATGGTTGATGACAATTAGTAGACTTGCTGGATATTTTTTGAAAACCTTTCGATTAAATTATTGGTAAGCTAAAAAGGAATATTTTAGTAACATATTTATTTTTGTAGTAATGGTCCAAATTAAGTTATTGATAAGTTAGAGAGATAAAAAGTTTCGATATTAAATTATCATTAACTAAGCAGGCAGTTCCAGGTTTTACTGGTAATTACATGGTAATTGAGATGAAACAAGCGAGCTCTGCTCGCTAAGATCGCGAAGCGATCTTCAAAGAACTGCGAAGCAGTTCCGGGGGTTGGTGAGCGATAGCGAGCAGGGGGCAGAGCCCCCTAGTTAATTAAAAGAACACAAATTTTAATCAAAAAATCAAAAAATTTTTATTCATTAGACATTTAGATGGAAATTTAAGAATTGCTTATGCTCATTTCTAGAATTTTAAACTATTTTACATGATAGTATTTTTATGGCCTATAGTATTAGAGTATTAGTAATTCTTATGTTCTTTCGTAAGCATGAGCAACGGGGATCATGATATAATCATCTAGAATTCGACAACTTAGTAATCGGTTTTAGACCATATGATATATATTTTTTCTCAATTTCGTTAACTGTTTGCATCTTTTTATCCAAGATAAAAATTATGTATAAATTAATGATTAATAATTACTATCGTGATTATAACAATAATGGACATTAATTTGGACATTGTGGTTTTATTTAACCAGCTATGTGTATACCCTGCACATACGCTCATAACACCATTAAGAATACCTTTTCCTCAAATGAACAACACTTTCGTTAGTGTTGTTAGTGTTGCTAAAGTACTTAGAAGAAAGTGTTCATTATTGTGTTTACTTAGTGTTGCAAATGTGTTTATCGTATTCACAGTGTACAACATTTCAAAGAAAGAAGATTTTTAAAAAATTATAATTCTTTTATTGATCTGTTATTTACAAAAGAAAAATTCCATTTCACTATCCAATCTCCAACAACGGGCATCAGTTATAACTTATAATCGGGTTTTACCACTTGGCGATGTATCCTCCGTTATTGACCATGACGCTGGCGCCTCCGTAATGGGGGGCGGGAGCTCCATACCAGGCGGGGGCAGCGGCAGCGGGAATGGGGGCTTTGGGGGCCATGGCGTTGAGGGCAGCGGCGGCGGCGGCGGTCCTCCTGTCAACCCCGATGTCTCCGCTGGCCTGGTATCCTCCTGGTCCGGCGGTGTACTGGACGGTTCGTCGGTCTCCGTTGGCGTCGACGTAGCTGTAGCTGCCGGACACAGCTCCACCGTGGCCGGACTCCACTCGGCTGTGGCCGCCGGCGTCACCGGTGGCGTAGCCGAAGTTGTAGGCTCCGCCGGCGATGTTCATGCCCATGTTGGCGGCCATGGCACAAGAGGCAAAGAAGAGGGGGACCAGGAACTGCAAACAGAAAGAAGGGGGTTTATTTTATCACAATGATTGTCAATGTGCAGGCCATACAATAGTTAACAACTAACAACATTTTGAAGGGCTATATTACAATATAGGGCCATATGCAGCTGCCATCGTATATCGAAATAACAGGTTATCAACCTGTTACTTCTGCTACTCGTATCGAGTCACGTGATCAAAATCGACAAGGCGCGGCTCGAGACCTCCGGAGGGTCTCGAATATTGGTCACGTGAATCGAAGTGAGTTCTGATTGGATGGTAGTTAGCACGTGATCCTTACGTCAGGTGAAGCGAGTCCAATGGGGTCAATTCATCGCCAGATGGCGTTAGTAATACTGGTAGTTAACACGTGATCATTACGTCAGGTGTGAAGTTACTCCATTGGTCGACCTGTGAGCGCCGACGTCATGGAGAAAAACGACTGTGACACTGCTGAATCGCTTTTTTCGATTTACGATGCCATTACGAATATTCGATATTCGATTCGATTCGATTCGATGGCAGCTGCATGTGGCCCTATAATGCTACAATCGAGTGCCAATTGTATTTTTTAGCGATGCCATTTTATTTTCTAGCAACTTGGATGATATACGGGATAGTGGATGATGATGCCAAGAGAAGTTCTAAACTTTGCCAAGAAGAGTGGGCATCCGGTTTAATATAGCACCCTATATTACAACCGGATGACACTCTTAGTGGTGACTTTCTGGCACTATTGCACTCTTGGCATCATAATACACTACCAGTACTAGAAAATGAAATGACAACGCCAAAAGAACAAATGGCACTCGGTTGTAGTATGAAACCCATTTCGATTTGATTAGTTAGTATAGCTACTTCAATTCCAATCAAAAGCTGATGGAGTAAGCTTATTATTGATGCAAGCACCTCAATTCTAAAACTGCCTTAAACAATTTCGGTCTAAACCTATTTATTCCTCCCTTTCATAAACACCCACTCATATATGCATCCCCTAACTATTCCCAACACCCTAAACTTAACCCAAATCCTCTCTCGTAGCAGCATTTCGAAAGTAGTAACAGCACCCGAAATGAGCTCCGTTTTATCGAGTCAATATCCTCGTTCGCGGATGCAATATAGTCGATTGAGTGCTAGTTCCCCCGCAATACATACTCAATATAGCGAAAGACGCGTATTTTCTTTTGATGGAAGATCCTCCTAAGCGAGACCCCATCGAACTAGTAGTATGATGGAAAGAAAACACTCCAAAAACCACTTTGGCGGAAAAGAGATCCTTTTTGATATATAACGCGCGTTACGCTCTTTATTATTCTATAAGGCACGTAGTTTTGTCATTTCCAGCCCTTTTTCGAGAAGGCAGATTGGAGTTGAAGACGTTTTTTTTTCTTCTTCTACTCCTGCCATATCTGATTCGAGAAAAAACCTGATCTGGAGTCGTAAAAGGCGTGAAGCTCATTACTCAATCGACGACGGTTGGAGATGTGATGGATCGGGGGACGTTTGCGGGCGAAGAAAATGAATGTTGTGACGGTTTTGAAGTGTTAACTGAATCGCGTTGTGTTATTTAGATTTATATCTCAGTATCGGAAAGGACGGGTTGGTTTTTATTTTCATTCAGTAACTCGTGTTGATATTTAACTCGTAGAGTGACATGATTTTGTGAAGGGTAAAAATTACAGTTAAAACGGTAAATTACTAGTTGATGAACATTGTTTTTTTCATAGGGATTTAAAACGCAGTATTGCAATAAAATCTTTATAGAGTTCTTTTAATAAGCTTAAATATTAGAAACAACTTTGACGTGTATATTGATTAGCTAGTGGAAACAAAATTTAGATTTTGGTACAAATTCAAAATTAAAGAAAAAATACTTTTTCAATTTTCAATTCTTAACATTAATTTGTTATCAATGATATTATTTATTTCTAAAATATCACAAATTTAAACGTAATTACAATATTACGATTCGAATATTTTTCCACGTATCACAAAAATTAACTGAACGTGCTCTTTGATTTTTACAAGCGGATAGAGAATCATTTGCTATGCGGTATAGTTCTTAATAATTGTAAGAGTTCAGGTTGAATTCAAACTTTTGAATCATCTTCTCAATGCATGTTAGTGTTGGTGCTTAATATTTAATTTCTATTAGCAGATAATATATTACTTCGATACGTATAATCTCTCGCTAACTTCTATTTTTAAAAACCAAAGAGTGGTATTCAAAGTAGCATAGATGCAATGACATTTAATTGATGTTAGACCTTCATCGTTAATATTCAATATCAGTTCTGGATAAATTAATCGGAGAATCATTAATGAATCTCTGGCTATCGCGCATGCGCATAAGAAGTCATTTTCCAGTCTTATTAGGACGTGATCTGAATGAATGCCAGGTTTTTCTATTTACTGATTAATTTCTTACATGAACTCTTTTGGAAGGATTATAATTTCTATGCATTACTTTCGATCAATGAATATAGGGTGGAAATAGTAAGGGATGAGGATTTATTACATCTGCATTCTTCCAAGGCAAAAGATGTTTTTAATCCATGAATAAAATGCATCTGTTATGAATTCAAATGCATTCTTAACTCCTCCTTTACATTGTATTTTTAATTACTGTTGAACAGATTTACTAACTTTCAGAAGTTTTTTGAATTATAAAGTGAAGCGATAAGTCCATTAATTCTTTTGAGGTTAGTAAAGACCATTGCATTTACTTTATTTAACTTTTTTCATGAGAAAACAATTTTTAAGCTCACTTGTTTCTGTCTATGGCTTTTCCAAGCAGCACAAACGTTCAAGACTCGTCCGATTTTCGTCATGTATGGCCGATTAAACTCGACATATTTGGTATGAGCTGTTCTATTAGGAGTTCTTTTTTAACACTATCTTCTTACCAACATAAAATTTATATTAAACAATAATCAATTAAGAAAGAGAATTCACCGTTCTTTTAAGACCGTTTTTTAGTAAGAGAAAACCGTTTTTTTTAGTTTTTTTTCTAGACTATATTTAGAATTTCTATATTTTAGTTGTTGAATGTCTACGAGATTTTCTTTCACCCGTTAGAGTGAACAATTTAGAGAAAGGGAATTCACATTGTAATACTTACGAATCTCATGTTGAAAAGAGAGAAGCTTTGGAGGGAAGCTAAAGAGAGATAGAGATCGGATGGATTGGGAATGATTCCAGTGGTCAGCGTGTCCAGTATTTATACCCAAACCTCTGGATGGGAGAGAGAATGATTTACATAAAAATTAAAAAGCCTCCCTAGCACGTGGTGGAAATCGAATGCATTTCATGGCCGGTGGCTTCGGCAAAAAGCAAAATCTCGATCAAGGTGACACACAAGAATGCAAATTGAGCATTCCCCCAGTGGGAGATTTTTCTCTCGCGGATATCGAATGATCACTTCCGAACAATTGTGAATAGATTCCGTGAGGGATATCGAGTGGGGATTTTGAATGCAGTGGGAAATAATTGCGGTGTCGATTAGAGTAAATATGAGGTTCTTAAATGTTCAATTAGGGATTTCATTAGGTTACACCTTTTACAATTTTGTAACTATAAATAATTACTTATTTAACTTATCAAAATGTGTTATTTTGCTAGTGTTTCATTCTATATATGTTACGGGCAATGTGATAAATCGGGCACTATTAATAATGACTGAATTTTTGTATCTTACATGTATGTAGTTTTTGTAGTTTTTTGCAGCGGGTTTCAACCTGAGCCAAAATAAAATTTCTTCTTCTTCTTCTAATAATGACTGAAGTGGAGGAGGGCAATGTGATAAATTTAATGGCATTTATCAATGCAATTTATCATTTTGTCCGCTCCCCTTCAGGGCATTATTAATAATGCCCAATTAATCACTTTGCCCGTAACATATATACCGAATTCGTTTTACAACCAACAGCCCATTTTATGAAATAATAATTTTTATTTACATAATTAAAAAAATAACTTAAAATAAAATGTTTAGAAACTTTTATTTCAGGCATATGGATTTTCTATTTTATTCCTCACCAACTATTTTTGGAAATGTTCCATTTTGGCACATTTTTTATCATTTTCTTTACCTTATTTGTAAATGATTTTGTTTTGTTGGCTTTAAAATTTAATAAATTTAATCTCTATACTTTTCTCCACGGGCTTAACTTGTCATCAACATTCTTCCGCTAACTATTATTAGCCGCCACAGAGAAGGGCTTTTAACATCTATTCCTCACCTGAAACTTCATGATACATTTTCCTCAAAACATCTTTACAAAATGTTAATACATAACACAACAATGCAGTTAGAAAAAACTTTTTCAAATCTTCTTTCCCGGATTTCCATGACAAAGGAAACCATGTCTCGTTTCCAAACAATGGACGAAATCTTTATTTTTCTCTCGTACCTCCGAATTTGTCTCCATCCTGAGTACTTGTGCCTAAAATTTCTGTCGCACTTTCTTCTGTCTACAACGATACAATATTTCTCCAAAATATTTTAAAGATAAGCTGCACAGAATGATCGTCACAAAAACCTGTTCGTACAGAACCCCTGGGCATGCATTCGTCTGTAAGCGTTTTTTTTCCTTCTCGAAAGCCTTTTCTCGCATATCGTCGGTTTAGAGGAGAAAGGATCTAAGTCACTTCTAGCTCAGCTAGTCAGTACGAGTATAGGACAAATTTGACGATATCTGATCGCTTACTTGCAATTGAATCATCAGCTTCAAAGAGGGAATAAGATAAAAAAAATGGCAATTTGACTATTTATGCTAAAAAATGTCCTTCCATTTTTTTATTTATCAATCAATCAATCAATTAATACAAATTATAATTATAGTTTTACATAACAGTTTAATAGAACAGCACAAACACAGAGAAAGAAAAACAAACGGAAAAATAAAAACAAATAAATACTAAATAATAAATAATTTACCAACCAAATAACCAATATAATAATATTACCAACCAATAAATAACCAAAACCAAATAATAAAGAAAAAGATTTTTAAATGTGAGACACCACAAAGAGCTATAGCTCGTACATGATATCAAAAATTCGTATTCCTATGATTATTGACAACGCTATTGGATTTATTTAATTTTACTATGAAGTTAATTTGGTGTCCTTTTCTTATTATTTGTGCTGTATACTCACCTACTCCATTGAAGCCTTAATGATTTAGTTTCATAATAATTTTGAATTTGATTTATCTTAGTCTTTTTATTTCTCCTCTCTGTGCTGTGATTTAAGCAGGAATATAATTTAAATGTCAAGTAAAGTGGCTTTAAGATTTTTCTTCAGCTGAAATTCCCCCCCCTTCCATAAGATTAAAAAATTAAATAATTCCATTGACCTTTTTTATCTGTAAAGTATTTTTAAATCCACTTATGTATATTTTTTCGATAATTATTATATACTTTAAATAGGGTCTTTAATTTCTATTAAAAAATTGGTGGTTATACTACAATGTAAATTTCGTTATACTTATACTGCTGATTTTCCAAATTGGACTTAACTGGATTTCTTTTAACAATTAAGTTACTTCCAAATTGGACTTATTGGACTTCTTTACACTTCAATTCAATTTTACTTCAATTTTCACTTTTCAGCTTGTCGAAAGTTTTGGAAATCCGATCATTTTTTGTCGTCGTTTGTACCTGCTTTCAAAAGATGCTCCAAAGATGTCTCTCGAGATCAAATATCTCTTTAAAAGATGCGATTTAGTGTCTTATTCTCCTGTAATCCGCCGATACGCTTTTCTGCATCTTCTTCATCCGCCATTTGCAAATTCGTTCAATGGGAAGGAGAGAGAGAAAAGAAAGGAGCTCGAGGCACTTTCCTTCATTTCGCCTTTTGTTTGGAGTCATTCGTCGCGTGATTGCGAAACGTTTCGTTACTTTTTTTTTCTTCGGTGGGCAATTTGCGGTCGCGAGATCTTTTGTGGCGTCTCTTTGAAGCGGGGAACTTCTTTAACAGTGCGAACAGTTTTAATTAAGCTGTGGAATAAATGATTTTGAAGAGATTTTTCGGAGTTTTTTCTCACAAGAAGGGACAATAAATAAATGCGGTAATTGGCACATCTAAGAATATACTTTCTGCATTTAAAAGTAACACAAATTACAACGAATTGAACTCATGTCAATTTTTCTTCTTTCGACAACTAATATACTCCAGCATATCTTATTGCACGTGCAACATGTGCCATAGCACAAGGTAGCAAAATTTTGGGGGTGCCGATTACAACAATTCAAAGCTAAAAAACAAAAGTATGTTCTTGAAACAAAAAATGAAATAGGGTGGTGGCAAGAAATCGATATGCACAGGGAGGGAAAAACCCTAAATACGGGCCTGCTTGCGTAAGAAATATTGCGTAAGAAAGTTTATTATTATTTTGTATCTTCATGAATGAACAGACTCACTTTACCTTTACCCAACTTTATTTTTATGTAAGCATCGATAGATTATAGTTGTATACAAAATTACAAACTATTGCTATATTGAATGCGATTTCCTATTGGTCTCCTAATAAAGAGTATGAATAAGATTGATTATTTTTTATAAATTGCTCTATCATAAAATAACTAAAACCATATAAAACCTGCCACAATGCTTGCATAATAATAATTTCAAATATACCAGGGATAATTTATGTTTAATGAGCATCATAGTTTTAAAAGAGTGCCCTTGAACGTTTGATAGAAATAACTTTCATTTAAGAGAGTGCTAAGATTAAACGCTCCAATAGCAAAGGAGTAAATCTTGACCTGGGATCAACTCCTTAGCTTTAGCTTGTGATCTATTGGAATAGTTGGCATCGTTCAGCTAATGCTTGTGTAAACTGTTAAATCCTTTTAGATGTTTCTCACTACATCTTCTATAAGAACCCTGAATGAAAGGATTCTTCTTTCTCATCACATTAATTGCTCCACTTATTTCCGATGCTTTCTTTCTATTTTGTGTACTAGATTTTGTATAACTGGAAATATAGATAAACTTTTTTTAAAAAAGGGACAATTTTATTTTTAAAGATTAAAGATTAAAGATGACATTTATTTTCTTAAACCAACTTTTAGAGAGCTATTTTAGAGCCACTGTTTTAATTAATATTTTTGGTCGATCGGTACATGATAACGCTTCTCATGCTGAAATCGGAAATATGCTTTCTAAAAAAAGTCTAAAGTTAATAGCGTTGTATCGTTAAATTGAGAATTTTGAGGTTATCCTGTTGATATTTTAGACAGAAGCTATATGCTCAGTAGGGTGGGTCATTTTCCTATGGCGAAAATTTTTTTTTACAAATTCTATCGGGCACAGCAAGAAAAGGGTGTCAAATGGTCTCAAACTAACATGTGTAAAATATTATTCCATTATAATAACTCTTTTTGCCTCCGTATTGGCCTCAAATAGAACAAAAATATGTATAATTTTTCATATTTTTTTAAAATTATATAAATTAAATTTTTTTGTCGATAACTTCTTAAAGCTCACAAATAAGGGTCTTTAAAAGCAATTTTAATCACATTAGCCACCTTTATGTATAATCAATTAAAAAACAACTGCCAAAGTGGCAATGTAATATGCTATCATATTAACAATAGCCGTAGAATAGGAGGATCTTTTTTGCCAACTAACAGTGGATTGTCAGTGGTACATATTTTAAATATTGGTAGTTCAGATCATACATTTTCCCTCAAGTTTGGTCAGTACAAAGCGGTATTTTTAATTTTTAAAAGTAGAAATAGTTATATTTTTCATAAATATGTGCCGCACTTTCAAAATTCAGCGGACCGTTATTTCACTGGCTGGTCTTGGGATCCAAATATGATCGCAAAAATTTTTTGAAACAATTGTCGAATGGATAGATCGTTCATTAGGCAATATATCAGTTATGATTCACCTCAGTCATGATTTACCTATTTTTTTGCTATAACAATAGACTGAAACCTAGGCCCATGAAATTATACTACTTTGGAGGGAGGATTGACTCAAAATGGCTCCTTAGCATTCCCTTATGCGTTCATAAAAATTAAAATATAGCAAATTTAACTGTTTAAGATAATTACAAGTAAGTTTTGAAAAGTAATGTAGCTTATTTAAAAACTTAGGGGATAATACTGAGCATTATGCTGAAAACGGGGATCTACTGCTTTTCTTAAAATGTTTCAAAATTTGACTCTTAAAATGTGGTTTTAATTTATTTTTGGACATTAGTGACTCATATGGGGTCACTTGGGATGGTATATTCCTAATATACCAAAGAAATTTCAAGGAAAACCCCAACTTTTAAACAATTATCCAAATGTTTTCCTTGGGGTTGAAATATAACCCAAAAAAGGTACCCACCTTCTGACATATCCATTTTTATTAAAAATTTTATGTTTTTAAAATCCTACTCAACTGGCAATAAGAGTTTAACACATTTTTATGACACCAGCAAGAAATTTTTGATTGCCAGTCCTAACCATTGAGAATTGAGATATTTTAAAATATGTTGTATTACAACTCAAGTATTTCAACTCTGGTTTCATTTATAATTATTTTATAGTCTTCAATGATGATTTTTATACCATTGTGCACATTTACATTCATGACGGATTCGTGAAATCGAAGTAAAAACTTGATTTTCGTTTGTCCATTTTTACATGAAATTACTATATTAATCGAAACTTTGAGGCCAATCCGGAGGCAAAAGAGTTATTATAATCAAATAATATTGTACACACGTCAGTTTGAGACCATTTGGCACCCTTTTGTCGCTGTGCCCCCGGGAAAATGTGAAAAAAAAATTTTTTGACCCACCCTAATGCTCAGTTTAGAATTGTTTAGAATTTGTAATTAGAGTGTAAATAAACAGAATTTTTGTTAACTGGCGTTCGTGATTGAGTAGTGCCAAAAGGTTTTTGCTGCTACAACTTAAAAATAATAGAGATTTATTCATATTAAAAAAATATTTGGTATTAAAGGTTGTTTTGAAGATACCTGTAATGATGAATTGTTTTCCGTAAAACAGAAATTAAAAAAAGCAAGGAATCCGTGCTGTTATTAACAGAAGCAATTAGATGCAATACTGTTAGAAAATACTGGTGTATTTATATTTTAATGATTTAGGTCAACTCTTAGATTTTTATGTTTTTAATTATTTCATAAGGATTGTATTAAATTAAAAAATAAACTTGTTGCATATAAACAGTTAAGGATAATATTGTTTAAAATATTTTTTTTGAACAAAATTTGTAATTTTTATAATTCCTTTAAGAGAACTCTTAATAATTTTTATTTAATTTTCTAAATCAGTTATTAAATAACAATTTTAACCCACTTTCAACTTAACAACTACTTAAATTTTATTTTCTCTTTTTTGTTTTTATGTTGACTTTAAGATTCCACGAAATTAATCACAAAAAATTTTTATTATTTTATACGCAGTTATACATTATTTTAAATGTTTAGTTTTAACTATACCTAGTTTTCACTAAACCTTTTCATTTTTGTTTGAATCAAAGATATGTAAGTTTACTTTCTTTGTCTACATACTTCATATGATATTTTAAATCCCTCTTCACCGACCAAACTAACTGCAATTGAATAAGGACATTTGAAAATGATTTAAATCTACATAAATCAGAACGAAAAATCAAAATTTACCCAGTCAGAGGAAACATACAGAATTTTTTCCCCTCACACTAACGAACATCTCAATCTACATCCCCTAATTCCTACCCTAATCACCATTCATGGGCGTCCATACATAAGGGCAGAGGATTCCCCCTGGATTTGGAAAAATTTATATATAATATTCATTTAACCATAATCAATAATTTTTATTCAACATTCTATTTTATATTTTCTACTATATCAATACTTTATTATGATTTTAAGCTAATTCAAAGCAATATGAAAATTGTTTCGAACAATTTCATACACTGAAACATTGCCATATCCACCACCCCAGTAACAAAATCTAGGAATCCTGAATTCTACTCATATCATGAAAATCATGGGTAACAATCCTATTAAGTTGTTGCCCAAAATTGTTCCAAATGAGTTAAATCTCTACTCTTAAAAGTAAAATTTCAAAAATTTTCCTATTTTTAGTATCGACTAGGTATATTGTGAACAAGTAGATTTCTACATTAAGTGTAAAAAGATTAAAAACTATAATTAGAGGGTGTTAAAAATACTACGCGCACAATACATGAGTGAAACATAAACTTCTATAACTTTGAACCAAACCCTCCTCCCCTCGAAACAAAAAAAATGCCTGACTGAAAACCTAAAATTTTTCTTGCCCCCCCCCTTAAGTTTTAACAAATGGGAGCCCATGTCACCATTTACTCAGTAAACAGTGGCATGGGGGTTATAAAACTGTCACTGCGACAAGTTATCACCTCCCCTGTCTACCACAAATACCAAAAATTTCCAATTCTACCCTAACCTGGAGAATTTTCTCGCCTCATAACGAAATAGACCTCCCAGCAAGATTTATTCTTTCGATCGCACTCTGGTCCCCCCCTCACAATCGACACTCCCTCATTATCTTGTCACCTCATCCTAATAAATTCCCCTCATCCCTATCCACCAATTAGGCCCCTTAATTACTCTCCCTTCCCCCCCATATCAATCTTGACGTCATCATAATTTTAATCAAAAGCATATTCTCGACGTAACAAGTGTATTACGTCGTTTTTTCTCCTCTTCAAAGCGGACTTTTGAATCCGTGTTTCGGTGTAATCCGCTATGTAGCCCGGTGTTATAATTGTGAATGGATTGAAGTTTTTTTAGTGCTTGTTTGACTCTCGGATTACGCCTTGACAGGCAATGCCAGCATTTTTTGAAAACGGAGAAAAAATGCATTTTTACAGTGAAAGAAATGATTCTCGATTCAAAAATCGACATGAAAAGTCTATTTTCAATATTTCAAACTAAAAATCATCGTCCTTGCACTTGTTCACTTGTTTCAAATTAAATGACGTCATATCTGTTTGGGCCCTTCTTAAAAAAGTGGAAATCAACAATCGCTTTGAGTCCATTGCTTAAAACTAATTTTTCGGATTAAATGACGTCACATGCTGATTTCGAACCTTTTTTTAAAGTAAATTTAATTTTAAAAATAAAAATGCGTCGTAATTAACAACTTTTTGCTCGTATCTCTTTGATACCCCTCCATAGAATAAAAAAGTAAATTAAAAATACTGAAATCGACCATTTTAATCAAAGCATATTAAGGGTCCTGTCACACTCTGGCAGAAAGAAGACGCTTAAGTCGTAAAAAAAGTCGTTAAGATCCTTATCAAGAGAGGGGATGCTTTCATGATACGGATCTTATCCGCCAGTATGGCAAGACCCAAAAGCGAACTTTCGAATCTGTGTTTTGGTGTAATCCGCGATAGAGCCTGGTTTTATAATTTTGAATTGATTAAGGTTTTTTCTTCATTCGTGTGACTCTCGGATTAAGCCTTGACAGGTAATTTTCTCTGCCGAGAATGGGGTGTTGGATTTTTCCTTCTTTCCTCCTTTTTGAATGGAGTTTATAATTTATTCATTTCGTTCGTTGAAGGTTGGGTTTTCTTCGTTCTTGGATGGGAATTTTAGAAGGATCCGGAGCCTGATTGCTTTTGAATGAATTAAGAGCATATTGCGTGTCTGCGTTCTTTTTTTATTCGAATAAATAAAATTTTAATAAAATATTTCCTTGCATAACATAGTATTTATGCTTTACTATGCGGAACATACCAGGATTAAACCGTAATTTTTCTTAATAATGATACTTCTTTATTTAATACAATTCAAGTAAAAGAGCCAGATTAGCTTTCTAAAACAATATATTTCCAGCAAAAACGCACGTAAAAACAGTTCAGATTCAGCAATTCAAACCAAAATGTGTTCTTCCATGATACACTGCATCCTCTTTAAAATTTAATTAGATTAATAAATACTAAACATTGTTATAAACTTTTATTTTAGACTTGTTGGGTATCAATATTCCATTTTCAGGATTTTTTAAATTATGTATTTTAGTTGCTTAAATCATTTCCACACATTTGACAAAAACGCATTTTTAGTTTTTATTTGAAAATATAAGACGATTCTTAAAAATAAATTCATCAGTTCCAACTCTTCCTTTTTTCATTTATTAACACCGTGAGTTATAACATGTAGCACAAAGAACTAATTTTCCACCAGTATAATGTGTTGTTTATTCAAAACCCAACGATTCTACTTCAGTGTAAATAAACGGGGCCTTCGGCAAAACAAGAACCTTTAAAAGGATTCCATTGTTGCCCATTCCGCCCGCAATAGCCCCCAAGCACCCCTTAACCGATTCACTGCATCGATTAACAACCCATTAGAGAATTGGAACTCCCCCCCCCACCCCCAGAAAATCGTCACCTCCCAAACGAACGAAAAAAGAAGAAACCGATGAAAATCGCATCCTTCGAGAATCCCCCTCGAATAACACAGCCCTTCACCCCCAGAAATAAAAAGAACACTCTTTGAGCAACAAAATGTTCTCATCTAAGCAGCAGCTGTGGGTTATTAGCGGCTGGGGTTGAAAAATCATCGATTTCGGCGACAAAGAAAGGGCTATTGTCGCGATTGCACGACACGCAGTAGTGCATAAATCAGGAGTTGGGTCGGGTTTGTTACATGCAGCGTTTCTAGCGACGCGATTGGGTGAAAACTCCATATTAGGGTTATGATTTTTTTTTTCAGATTTAAAAGCCTGTGGGGGTAAATGATGAATATTTATAACTTTTATTTTTGAATATTGTGGAAAAAAGCTTGCGCGCCTATCGAGATATAAGGATGAAGCATGAAGGTTAATAAAATTTTATTTGAAGCGGAATATAACAAAAAGTAGATGATAAAAAATGGTTTCAATTTGCAAATTATACAAACACAAATTAAGTCGACTAACTACAGGCGTAAGCCCATCAGCAATGTTGGTCCAATATTTTAAACCCAAACTACCGGAATCCCAGTATCTGTCAATTTTCGTCTTGAACTCGTTTACCCCACTTGAATTTACAATTTTTTAAATTTGCTGTTTAGGAATTTGCCACTTTTACAAATGTTTCGAAGCTCTTCCATCAGTTTAGCAGCCCTCTGGGCCACCCTACTGGATGGAGCCACATCAAGCACTGATGGTTCCTGTATTTGCAAAGACATATTAAGGCCTGAGGGGACTTAAGTAAGGTGATGTAGGATAAAGTAGGTGGTGTGTCATTGCTATATGGGAAAGTTAAATGATGCTGGGTGCGCAAGGTTTTTCTCAATCCAAAGAAAATAATACCATAAAATTAACTTATGAACCAAAGTTTGTTGAATGCAGTATCAGGTTTTTAAATATTTGAGAAAAAGTTTCAGAATCGTAACCCTAATATACAGGGTATTTTAAAAATCCCTTTCTCGGCTTTTATTGAGAACCAACGTCTCCATGGTCATGAAAGTTAGGTTTAACCCTTGGGGAGTGACCATGGAGAACCCATCAAAATTACTTATTGCGACCCTAGTGGCAAAACAAGAAAGTTAAAAAAAACAAAGGAAATAGAATAATCCCAATAAGAGAAATTTCATGAAAAGATCTTAAATGATGGATGAGATATTAGCGTGTGAAAATAGCTCTTTTTCAGGTCTCCAAAACGATAATGTTTGCAAATGTCCAATTTGTTTTAAAGATTTTGATTAAGTTTAGTCTTTATTTGAGACTAAAGAAGAACGAAACTACATAATAACAATGAAAAACTTGCAAATTCGCCAACTTTTTCTTTTTGAGGCTTACAAAAATGCTTTCACGGGCTAATATATCCGCGAATATTCACGTTTGGTCAACAAATTTTTTCAGTGTGTTTTTCATAACATTGAAAACAATACTCTCATTGAAGTTTTTGCTCTATCTTCTTTATAGTTTCTTAATCACTTTTTTTTACTTTTTCGTTTCACCCCTAGGGGTGCTGTAAGTCATTTCAATATAGTACCTTACCTAGGGTTAGATCTTACTTTCATGACCCTAATAGGAGACGTTGGTCCCAAATAAAAGCGCGAAAGGGACTTTTTAAACACCCTGTCCACTCGAACTTGTTTTGTGCGGTCCTTTTCTGTTGCGATTTTTTTTATTTGTGCGGTCTCTTTTACTGCGATTTCTATGCACACAAAATCGCAGAAAAAAGACCGCAAAAATAAAAAAAATTCACAAACACAGGTTTGAGTATATTTCCTTCAAATGATGACGAAACTAGTTAGTCATAGCAAAAAGAACAAATTGCAGGATCAGATTTTAAATCTATAAGGAGAGCGGTAGGAAATTTTTTTTCCTCATGACTTCCCGATCGCGTCGATCGAATCGCTGTATGTAGATCCCTCCGCAGTCGTTGCGCTTTTATGAGGTATTAAGTAACGGATCGCATATTGCTTTTATGGAGAGGGAAGAACTTGTTGTTGGAACTGGTATCACAGGAAGGGGATATCTCTTTTATCGGAAGCACATTCAGAAGATTTGCTGCGATAGTTATTTGTACGAGAAGTGGTTATGTGAAGCGAATTCTGATTTTTGTGTGTGTGAGGTATTTGTATTCATTTGTCTGGACAATAATGGCGACATTTCGGATACTTTCTTGTAAGTGATTCTGACATAAAATGGGAGTGGAGGGAGAATTTCCATTGAATCGACTCCTCCGAAACATTAGAAGGGCTTCTGTAGATGAGTTTGGCGCTTGCTTAGACATTTCAAAAACTATATGCGCTGATGTTTGGGGACAAAATCGTGATGCCTGAAACACACGGATTAGAAACACTGCACGGCATGAAAGTTCGGCTGTGAAAACAACCACCATCACTCCACTTCAATCCCTATCTCTCGTCTAGAAATCCAGCTCTTGATAGATGTAATATTGCATCCCCCTTATAAATATGTCAGACTTTTAATAAAAAAGGAACTAAGTAAGGGGGCATCCATAAATTACGTGAGGTCAAAAAGGGGGGGAGGGGTTTGGAAAAATCTCACCAAGGGGGGAGGGGGTCGGTGAAAAACTCACGTCAACTTTTTAAGTTCGAAATTAAACGATTTTTTTAAGTTTGAGAAAGGAATAATACCCACAGATAAGATATTGTGGTGATTTTTAGGCGGAATAATGTTCTTTTCCTCAAAATGCAAACGAATTGGATAGAAAATTATTTTTAAAGGTTGCAGGTAAATCTCACTTGGGGGGAGGGGGGGGTCCAGCAAATCTCACTAAATCTCACCAAGGGGGGAGGGGGGTCCAGATTTTGGAAAAAACACCTCACGTAATTTATGGATGACCCCTAACTAATTTAAATTTTGCGGAGGATAGAATGTCTTAAAATAAAATTGCTTCACGAAAAATTTATCTGTAAAAAATATCTTCATTTTGTTTCTGCTATTCAAACACGTAATTTCGGTTACTTATAAATTTATTCAATCCATTGCATTAACTTTGTTTCAGTTAACCCGTTAACGCCCAGCGTCCTCGTTTGAGGACAGTGCATAAAAGGGTGTGTAAAATCTTTCCTTTTTCCGGAAACGATTGTTTATTTTCCATGACGATAGATGGCAATACTACAAAACATGCCACAAATTATCAAGTGTCTGTGTTTGTTTTAAGCTCCTTGACTCGGCTCGCAATTTCGCGCTTTTTTCATGTATTACACTTGCGTTGTCTTTATGTCTAGCTACATCGGCTGAAGTCAAGGTAATAATTTTATTTTCGGTAGTATTTGAAATTAAGGTCATATGTATACATATAAAAGAAAATTAGAAACTTTTAAAAAAATTTCGTTTTCGAAAATGACGTCCAATTTTACTGTCCTCGTTTGAGGACGCTGGGCGTTCCAGCCAACTTTTTTCAGATTTCTACTCATTACAGTTTTTGGATTTTTTCGATCTACTATCGTGTTAAAGCTGTTCTTCAACTATTATAAGGTAGTTAATAATATTTATTTTTGTTTTAGAAGGGTTTTCAATGGTTACAATGGCTCATAGGTTCTTACCGATTGCAAAATCTCATGAATATTTGTTTTCCCAATAAATTGTGAGACCATAAAAGGCAATAAAATGGCTCGATGTCCTCTGAAATCTCGGAAAAAATAGAAAAGGAACCTAAAGGGGATTTATGAACATAAATTTAATAAGGGAAATAAAATGTCGATGTGACATATTTTGTAAATCATATTTTGAGCACCTTGTTTTCCCAAATATCATACCAAGTGCTAGAATTTATTCAAAATTAACCCGCATTTTGTTCATGTATCCATATGTATTTAGTTTTCATGTATCTAACATGTTCCTCATGATCTCCTAATGAAAGTTTTCCCTCACTATCAACTATCACACTTCGTACAACACAAAAATATGTACGATTTGATTAACTCAAAAGGAGATAAATTCTTAAAATTGATAAAAATATTGCTAAAAAGTGTAGTTTATAATTAATTTCATCATAAAGTCTTATAAAATACTGTAACTAGTCCATTTTAAGTTGTTTTGCATACCCATATACGTTATTTTCCTATTTGCTGACTTTTCTGATCTCTTGATTTTTTTACACCGGAACGCCCAGCGTCCTCAAACGAGGACGGGCTGTAACTTCCACACTAATTAACAAAATGTTTAAATTTTGGATTTTTTGTCTTAATTGGGTCATAATTACACCAATTTGAAATAATCATGCAAATATTTTCGGTAGAATTAATTCGGGCGTTAACGGGTTAACTTTTTCAAATTTTTGACATTTGAATTTTATTTTTTAAATACCATCACAGTCAAAGTATTAATAATTCGTTTTTATAATTTTAAGTTCGGAAGTTATAACTATTGTCAAAATTACCGCCCTAATAGAACTGCTTATACCAAATATGTCAAGTTTACTTAACAGCAACTAGAAATACACGAAATTTGGCCATACATGACGAAAATTGGACGAATCTTGAACGTTTGTACTGCTTGGGCGCCTTCTATTCGATCCCTTTTGAATGGCTGAATTGATTTGATTGTGGTTACATATATTTTCCGGTATGTGTGCTTGATCTCAAGGATCCGCTTTTAATTTAATTATTGTTATTCTAAAAGCTACCGGAAACTCCTCAACTCGGTTCTTGTTTTTGATATCCATGTTTGTTGTTTTGATATCCATGTCCGGAGCTCGACACCTATTTTATTAGTTAGCGATTGAATTATTTGCTATTTTTATAAAAGTAATTAGTAATTGTTTTGTTACTGTTCCACCTCTACGTTAGTATTATTCTCAAATATTATTGTCTGTCTCGGTAAGTTAAATTTGTTTACAATGGTTTTACATTTTATATTGATTTTCAGACAAGTTATTGATGTGTTCAATTGATGTTATAAATTTGTATCTTAAACTATATGGTAACATCAAGTATTTGCTTTCATTAATATACTTCAAAACATTGTTATAAAAACTTCAGATCATTTTGGTAATACCTATTTAGAATATTACAAAAGGTTTTTGTAATAAATTGAACTCATTTCCACAAATTTAATCTCATTTTTAACTTCATGGGTTTTTTTTACTTTTTTATGAAAATACAATCATCACAAAGAAAAGAAAAGTTGTAAAACAGGTTAAAAACTTTTTTTTTTTAAAAACTGCATTTTTGCTTGTCTTTGTTTCAAAGTGTCCTCTGTATGTATGTTTCTTTTCAATTAGTATAACATAAAGCAAAAGATAATCTATCACAGAATATTATGATTGTTTGCTTTCTCTTTTTACTTTCTCATAAACATACATTCCATTAATATTTAACGATTATCCTTTATTACTTTGAGATTAATGGTTAATAAATGCTAAGTACAAGTTTTTGCGTGTACTACTTTAAATAAACAAAGAGTTATGCTTCAGAAACGTTGTTCAATTCAGAATTCTTTCTTTTCTTGTTTCGTGGTAGTCACCGCTGCAGTAGTTTTAGAGAATTTTCAATTTGAAAGCTTTGAACTCTCATATAGCAAAATCTGTTCTATGGAATATCATGAAATTTCGATCATTTGTAGAAAAATATATGAGCGTTTTTCGTTTCAAAATCTAATCGATAGGATAATTAGTTTTGGGTTTTGAATTTATTAAACAGTTGAAAATTATTTTCTTTTGCGATTCTGTGATGGGATCTTTTAAGAACTGCTAAGCAATTCTGGGGATTGTGCTAAGGGGCAGAACCCCCTAATTTTAATAAAAAAATTAAGATTATGGTGAACCTGTTCAAAGTATACAGACTTAACTTCAATACCTTTTTTTATGAAGCCTAGAGCAAGTCTAATGTTTACTCGTATCTACCGCATTTCTGACAGATACTGACAAATGATGTTTCCTATTCTCATTTAGCTCACTCCGAGATGTTGTGACCTCTCTATCGATACCCACTTCTTATCTAATCACTGTCGACATCAGAAGGTCATCACCCCTTAGGGCCGAATTAGTGGACCTTTTTTAATATTCCACACCAACACCCACTTCGCCACCATGGAAATATCGCATGTCAACGAGCAGCTTAAACAATTTGTTTGCGACATAGAGAGGCTTGTTTGGTGTTTTTACGGAATGTATATTTAATGATCCAAAAACGCCTACTCTCTCAATAACACGCAATGCTTAGGTGTGGTGTCGGAGAAAAGATTCGCTTCTGGTTTTTCAGGCGATAATGTGTGGTTTTTGATTTTTCGCACATTCCGTCTAGTTGTGCTTTGGTTTAACAACCTTGGGTGGAATAAACTGCGTTTTTAGCATTATTAGAATTCTAGGTGTGAGTTTCCCTCTTTTCTCTTTTTTCCAATAATCCAGTCAAAGAAATGCCGCTTTCCTTTTAGTAAGCTTTTTTAACGATGTAATTTAACTTAATTACGCTGCATGATTGGTTCTTGAAACAAATTATTTTAACTGTGCAGGTGTATGACGTTCTTCAGAATTCTGAACTAACATGACAATTCAATGCCATATATATTGTTGGAATTTATTACCTGCAAAATATTATTGTGCCAATAACTGTAGAAGGTCTGTATTTGGAGTACCTAATTAACTCATCAAATAAGTTTTTATCAAATGTTTTAATTTTTAATTAATTTTTCAGTATTATTGTGTATTTTTGTGTTTTTTAGTTGAATGATACAAAATTTAATAAAAAAATCATAAAATTTGCAAATATACGAACTTTTTCTTTTTTGACCCCTGAAAAAGTGTTATTTTTACATGCTAATATCTTGGCGAATATTCAAGATATTTTCATGAATTTTTTTCAGTGAGTTCTTCATGACGTTGGCAACAATACTTTCATTGAGGTTTTAGCTCTATCTCCTTTAGTTTTTAAATTATTTTTTTAAACCTTTTAATTTCGCCGCTAGGGGCACTGTAAGTCATCTCAATGGATTCTCCAGGCTCACTTACCTAGGGATAGAATTTACATCCATGACCCTACCCTATTGGAAAAAATGTTTCTGGTATTCCATAAACCAGTATGAATTATACTAGATCCAGTATCATTTATACTGGTTCCAGTATAAGTGATACTGGAACCAGTATAAATGATACTGGATCCAGTATAATTCATACTGGTTTATGGAATACCACAGAAACATTTTTCCAATAGGGTAGTAGGCGTTGGTTCCGAATTTTGAAACACCCTGTATATAATGGTTCGATAATTATAATCGAATAATAATAATCGAACCAATATAACATATAATGGTTCGATTGCGTCATTTATTACATAAAACTAATAAAACTGGTTCATGCAAAGAGAAGTTTGAACTGTAAATTACTGGAAATAATTGTAATGACTGGAAATAATTTGCAGTAAAAGCAAAAAGGTTACTAGTTAGAAAACTTGCTAAGTAGAAGTTAATTTTTCAAAATGGTTTTACATAATAATTACCGAAATTGAACAATTATATCTTTTCTGCCAAATATGCAAGTTTCATAGCTAAAAAAACTTTGAGATCGAAATCCGCGAATATGCGGGGGTAACAATACGCTCAACCGCGAATATGCGAGGGCCCAATGTATACTTAAAATCCTTTATTCACGAACTAAAAATTGGGCCAATTTGACGTTTAGGAAGAAAACGAGAATGAATTGTGATTGAGAAGAGAGGGATGAAAAAATAAATATTCCTACCATGAAAGTAATTATTTCCAAAAAAAATTCCACCAAGAAAAACACCCTTCTTAAAACAATTCCCGCCATTTCGGCTTATTCAACTGCACCTCTCTCTGCCCTACTTTAATCTCTAATTAATACTCAGTGTCCAGAAACAGCAGAAAAAGAGGCACAAGAAACACGCGGTATTCTCAAGGTCTTAGAACGATGATGGGAGCAGATGAGGAACCCGCCTTTAGGGCGGAAAATTCTTAATATTATCCCTTCCTTCTTCCAGTCACGCTGCAGTGACATTTGTCAACGGTCCAAATGCCTCTCTCTCGGATGGCATTGATGGTTGTCTTTCATGTTTTTCTAATGAAGTAGGTATTAGGCCGAGCGAAGGTTTTTCGCATGTAATCGCTCTGCATCAGTCGATATTATAGTAATTGATGGGGGTTTTTTTGTTGAGGTGGGTGCAGGGGAAACTAGTTTAGGTTCTATTTAGTTGGTGCGATTTGACTATCGAGCATATAGAAATTTCTCTTTTGTGAACGAATAATTTTATTAAGAGTACACAAACCTTTTGACTGTCTAAAATTAAGATGTGCATTTTCAAAACTAATATTTTTAGTTATTGCTAGTTTGAAAAACATTTTTTTTGTGATTTAGTTAATCAGACAATTTTTTAATGAAATAGTCTACAAATAAAAATTATATTTGTATTTTTTTTTTCAAAGAAGTAGGTAATTTCTCTTTTTAACTTAAAGCAGCTTTTTGGAAAAAAATATTAAATAACATTTTGCGCAATTTTTTCTGAACTAAGAGACATTATTGGTCTTCAAATTATTGGACCAGTTTAATATTTTAATGAATATATTTTAATTTTAAATTAAAAACATTATATTTGAAAATTATTTTATTTACTGACTCAAATTTTAGCATAGATTTTTCCCATGATTCATTAAGTAAACGGTTTTTTCTTGTACAGAAAAAATGTGTAAAAATACTTAAAATATCCTTATAAAATTGCTAAGTAACTAAACCTGTTTATTGAAGTTGACAATATTTTCATTAAAATAATGTTTGGTGAACTAAAGCACATAAAATCATTTTATATTAGCTATGAGTGTAACTCTTATATTTCTAATATATAATTTAGCATTTAATGATGAAAATAATTATGACGCACGTATTCATTGCAAATTGCAAACAAACGACCTAAAACTTCGTTTTAACTATGAAATTTGTGTAGTCACAAAAGGTTTTTAAGCCAAATCCTGGTTGAGAGAAGTATTATAAGAATTTACACTTTCAAAGTATTCTTATGTAAATTAAATTAAAAAATTGATTTGTTCAGGAAAAAATACTCTAGGAGGCAGTCTATATCTGATCAATCTATCAAAACGAAAAACCCGTTTTTATTGTTTGTTTATTTAGAGTGCTTTACTAAAGTAACATTTTCGGATATAACGAGTCGACTGTGAGTGACTCTTTGGATATTCGCTCGGTCGGAAACGTGAGTGGTGTGAGGAAAAGCACCTCTTTGAATATATTGTAGTATATTCTTTGGAAAATAAGTCTCGGCTTATTGAATTCAATGCGCTACAATTTGTCATTTCCAGCCTGGTTGCCTTTCTTGGTTTGCCTTTGAATAAAGTGAACTAACATCTGAAAAGAAAGAAATGTGAATATGAATCGGATTTTATGAACAAATCACTTCGATTTATTTGAAGGGTGCTTCTATCGAGTTAATTGGTTCAATTTCTTTTTGTGTGTAACATTTCTTTTTCACTCTTCCAGTGACAAGTATTATACATTTAATTAATCCAATCATCCAGGTAAAGTGCCAGTTTACTATTATTGATAAATTTATTTTGAAAACCTAATTCAAATACAGCTTATTAAAACCGAACCTATTCATTTTTTAGGGTGGTAAAGAAATAGCTTCACATTTTGGTTAGGAATTTCTTATATTTTGAATGAAAGACAATATTTTCATTCAATTTATAACGACTTTCCAGACTGGTTTAAAAATACTTTGTATTTCATTTAGGAGATGAAAATATTACTTCTTAATTATTATTTTCTAACATAAAAAAATTCACAACTTGTAAACGATTTTATGTTAATTTTTCATTTAAAAAAATTATTTACGTGTTTCAAACTATCAAATTAACTGTTGTTGTTTCTCATCCCCCGGGTCTAGTGGAGCTAGACCAGGCCCATCAGTCCCTTTATCCTCAAAAAATAAAAGAACCGGACCGGGATTAACTGTACATATTACTGTAAACACATTATTATTGTACAGGATTAACTGTAAACTTATTAAACCTATAATATTAACGATATAACACCCCCCCCAAAAAAATGAATGATACTTTACGTCAAATATAGTTGAATGTTAGTTCAATACTTTTACCAATGGTTGAAGTTACTTATTCTTAACAGATTTGACATTTTTACCAATGTATGTAGCGTTGGTTATCTATTATCTAAAACATTTGATATATTTAATTTAACTTATGATGATTCTATTTTTGAGGATTTAAATATTTCTTTTTACGATACTTGTTGCTATATGAAGGGAAATAACCTTAGTTTTTCAAAAAAAAAAGAAATTATTTCGAAAAGAGATTGAAGCCAAAAGAAGGGGATATAGGTTGAAACGCAACTGGAAAATTAACTAAAAATTAAACAACAACCCTAACTTAATTATAAATGAAACTAATTAAGAAAGTAATATTTCCATATCATTAATATCCATATTATTTAACAAACAAAAATGACGATTTCATTGAAATCTTATCACAAATATGACGAAGAAGTTTGGTGAGATTTTTATCAGAAATGTTTCATAAATAAGTCATCAACATCCATAAAATGAGGTCACCCATTAAATCACCGCAACTCATTACCATCATACCTGTAGCTAAGTGTTCTCCCTCCCTAATAGCATTCATAAAAAAAGCTATCAAAAGCAATCTCGTTCTCAAATCTCCCTGATGGACCCTTGACGCGTTGTCTCGCGAAGGGAGACGGCAAGGCTTTCTTTATTTCCTCCTGAAATCGAACCTTCTCCGATATCATCTCGAGCGGACCTTGGAAACCTGTCGCCAAATGAATCCCACTATAAGTAGAATACAAAAAAGCGTGACAAATAGAAGCGTTTGGCTGATTTGGAGAGATTACTTCTTGGCACTGTATATTTGCACGGCTTTTTTTCAACTAAACTCTACTCTAACTTCCACGGCTAGGCGTTCCATTGGTTCCATCACTAAGCTCCGAGACTGCTACGTCATCACGAGACCTACAGCGCATGCGCCACTGGCCGTTTTAGCCGTTCAAATATACACTTCGTTACTTCTTGGTATAAAAGCGAAAAGGCTGTAGCTCTCTGCTTGTGCCTAAATCTTTGCTATTTATCTAAACATCTTACTTATCACTTAAACATCACTTATCCCTTTCGGGACGGGCGTTTCACCCGTGAGACGGGAGTGAAGTGCTTCTACTGGCCGGGCGTCTCACCGGTGAGACGCCAGCTGTGAAAGGACTTTAGGACGGGCGTCTCATATGTGATACACGGTTAAAACTTTACATTAGTATTTTTTATTCTCACTAGATATCGCCCCATGCTTGGTACAATGAAATTATTCCGAAGAGAACATCATGACCTTCATTCCCATATCTTACTTATCTGTCACTTTGCGGGACTTATCTAAACACACATCCCCAACAAAACACATCACTCCAATAACCACACATCTGGTTAGAACTAAACGTCTTTATGGAGACATGAGGCAAAACACTAAAAACTAAAATCATAACGCATTCATTTATAATAGAAAACAATAGAACAGAAAATAAAGGCACACAGGCCAGCGCCCTCTAAACCACTAGAAATAAGAATATATTTCACACTGCTTAAAGGCTCCTTCAGACTTCTATCCCTTTTGGTGTTCATTTTGAAGGAATCGTCTAATGTGAAAAGCGTGAATTGGCGTTTCACTCTTTACTCCTCCTTCACTTTTCTATGCAGATTAGCGATTCACAGGAGTGAATCACTCAGGAGGAAAGTGAAACAGTGTGAATGGAGATTTGGGGAGTACAACACTTGAAACACACTATTGGGGAAATCATTGATGGAGTTATAAAACGCATTTCTTCAAATTTTTAGATTTTTTTTATTATCATTAGTTTTTTTTAAATCAATTTTATAAAAAAATTACTTTCTCTAGAATCGGAGGTGTCGCCTATGTGACGTCACCTCTGCTTTCGCCGAATCTTCAACCAATCAATAGTTTCAAAGGAAAGGATTTAACCGATGCCGAATACGCTTTTGTACTGCAAGTGTGTCGTGCCGAAGACAGAGGTGACGACATGCATCATACCAAGAACCCTTCTGCGCATTGTAGTTTTTAATTTTTTTTTAAATTAACTAATGATCAGATTTCGAAAAAAAAATTAAATTATTTTTTAAGGAAGTACTATTAAAATAAATTAAATTTGAAAAATTTAAGCGAGTTTTGAAAAAGAGTGCGATACATTGGATAAGAATGGAGTTGAATGTAATTATCACTAAAAAATAAAATTCAGTCCATTACAGAAATATTTTTAAGGACTCCTCTTAATGAAAAATAACCTTAAAAACATAATCTTATGTTCCAGTTGAGATCTAGAAGTTCCATTTTGACATTCATTTTCATTCGCTTCGACATTTTGCTCTAACCTCAGGGGAAATTCGCCCCAAGACTTGACACACCATACGATCATCAGTTGGCACGCTTTTGCATTTAGCCTATAGTGGGATCGATCTCCAACCTGTGACCGCCCGGACGTAAACGGACACCACCGAGAAAAAAAATGGCGGAAGAAGACCGAAGAATAAAAAAAGAACATCATATCAGAAAAAAGCGAAGGTCGTGTATTGATCGGCTGGGCTGGAATGGAAGTTTTAATCAATATGCTTCCATCTTTGTTGTTTTTTTTTTGTTGTATTTTTTTTTTTAAGAATCGCCCTTTTCTTTTGGGCAGACGTTGAGGAGGCTTATTTGAGTGGTTTTTTTGGTGTTGGGTTGAGCAACTTGTGGTCTCAGTTGTTGTTTGTGATTTTAATTGATCGCGATTGATGAGATTAAGTCTGATGGATGGGTTGGGTGAATGAGCAAATGTTTGGCCACATCGGTTTTTTTTGTGTGCGCCTGATTATTCGTTTGACGGAGACGATGGTTTGATGAAAACGTATGTGTTGAACCTTTTTCTGCTTTGGTACTTCGATTTAAATAGATAATATTAAAATTTGTAGTCCGATTCCGTTAACTAATCCGTAAAATATGGCCAAGCTGTTTTGAATATGTTGAAAAGTGGAAATACCGTAAAAAATGTACGTTAATATTTACGTTATATATATTACGTTAATATATACGTTAATAACAAACAAGTGTTCCGTATGGTTTTTTGTTTGGTAAAATGAAATATCTAGTCAGTTTTTCAAAAAAATGTACAGGCAGTGTTATTCTTAGGATTTCTTTGGAGGAGTAAAAAGAAATTTTACTCCTTGACTTTTTTAGGAGGCGTGAGATTCATTTATGAAGAGTGAAATACGGAAATATCGTAAACTATATATAAATGAGAATAATTTTTTTACAAAATTTTTTTAATGGACAAACTGAAATAGAAAAAATGAGGATGCTATTTTGGTTTTTAACAATTAAAGCATCTGGTAATATAAGTAGAAAATTTTAAATATTAAAAATAATATAATTTATTTTACAATTAACATTAAAAATAAAATATTTATTTAATATTACAAATTTGAGTGGAAAAATGTTTTGATTTCGGTGGGGTGCCATGCATTTTTAAGCAAAACAATTGTTAAAAATTCAAAGCGTGAAAATACGCCTGACTAGTTTTTAAAAGCGTATTTCCTATTTTCAATGCGTGAATGTTTAAACTATAAGATGACGTCAACAATAATACCATCAACTCCATTGCTTTACAACAATGTTTAGTATAAGATGACGTCACATCCAAACTCTTGGCGTTTTCGCGCGCTTTTGAAAAGGGGATTTTTGTTAATTTTTTTTGACAATCAAAAAATTCTCGATCGGCCTCAAATTTTGGGTAGTTGCTTACTTTTGCAAGAGGAATCGATTAAAAAAATTTAAAAAAATCATGCAACTTCCTCATTCCTAGTTTTGTCAAACTATGCAAAGGATCTAAAAAACTCAATAATTTATAGCTAATGTACTTAACGTAATTCACTATCATTCTGCACTCTTATTGAACCAAATTTGTTTCTTTATTTAATTTAATTTCTTATTTCATTGGCTTTCCTGAGAAGGTCACTTTCAGTGAATCTTTGGAAAGCGGTTGAATTGTGTAAGAGAACATGCTCATCATCAAATCTCGCCAAAATGGTTTGTATGAGGCATCCCCCAATTTCGCGTAACCTCACACAAAGTAGTTGAAAATGAGCAGTAGAAGAAACTTATATAATGCATTTCTCCTGTAAGACGACGAAAATTATAATTGTAATAGCAAATGTAGTATGCTCTTTTGTTAAATTTTTGAACTTAAGAAAAGGAAATCTTTATTTACCCAAACTAAGTCCTCATATTTGTGAAAAATCACTAAGTTAAAAGTAAAAGTATCATACCACAAGAATAAAAAAAAAGACGTGGTATATTTGTCCAAGACCTCAAAGCTAGAAATTTCTTAAAGAGTGGTAGAATTTAAGAAGTAGTATAACGACCCTTTCATAAAATAGAGGTTTTTAATTTTCACAACATTAAAGCTTTTGAACTTGCATCATCACCATTTTTGTTTATTTTTTTTGTTTCTTTTATTCCTTTAATGATTTTTTTTTACTTTTACCACCCAATTAAATGTTTCTGGCTTAAAATTTCCTAGGTATCCAGATTTCGAGAAATTTTATTCCATACAAGTTATTCAACTTTTTTATTGCTCTAGTTAAAATTCAAGACACCGTGATTTTAAAATTCACTTAAGTTACTCGAATCATATCTGAAACATACGGATATAAGAAAACTTGGTCTTAGTATCCAGTTTTTAAAAGATAGTCGATGAAAAACAGACCATTACAACCGGATTATATGTAATCCTTTAAATCTTGGATCAATAGCTTTAGAACAACTTAGGGGGCGCAAAACTGTCAGTTCTTATAAGTAGCTTATAAAAACACTTACATCACTAAAAACAACCTTCATTTTAAACCGATCTTGTTAAGTACTTTACCAATAAAAAATCTTACTTTTTTAGTTAAGATATATTTCCCTTCGTGATATCTAAAGAATTTTTTTCGTCTGATTCAATGCACTATAATCTTCAGTATTTTCAAGTAAGCAAGAGTTTTACTAACACAGGGGACATTTTTATACCATAACAACATCGTTGTCTGGAGGAGCAATTCTAATATATAGGAGGTGAACAAGGTGTTTATCGCGTTTGTTGTGCGAAAAAAAGCTATGTAAGAACTTGTAGCTTGCTTATCAGTCAACACATTTGATGAATAGCTCATCTCTTTACGTCCTTTATTTTCGTATATAAAAAGGTTGAATGATCCAGTTTTAAAGAGAGGAGTAAATTATATTTTCTGTTTTCTATTGAAATGAAATGAAATCTTATCATTCCAATCATAATTAAATCGTGATTTTTTATTTATTTAAAATACAAAGCACCTGGGCCCATAGGGCCCTTATCTTTGATTAACAATTACAAAAACAACTTAAAATACAATTGACAGGGTATGTAAAATACAATTAAAAAGACAACTTAAAATACAATTGGACATGATAAGTAAAAAACAATTAAAGCAACTTGAAATTGAATAAGGTATGTCTAAAATGCACAATTAAGACAACGGAAATACAATTCAAAAGTCGATTAAAATCAAGGCAAGAGAGAAAAAAATACACATAACACACATTTATTTAAAATCAACTCCCGAATTAAATTTAAAATCTCACACCTGGCTCAATACGTCTGTGCATAAGAGAACTCGTTCAATATATATAATCGTGATGGAATGTAAAACTTTTTTATATTTGTTCCTGAAATTTACCCTCTAATTAGATATTAGGTGTCGTTCAACGAAAATGCTAATTTAGTCATCATAATATCCAATTAGTATTCAGAGGGATTTCAAACTGGTGGGAAAAAATTATGGGGGATATAGAATACCCACATAGAATTCAGAATCACCCTGTAAGGGGGGGTCAATGAAGCATTTCCGAGGCGATGGCCAGTAGTTGTAAGAAGCAATAAAAAGTTAATTATTGTGAGCAAAAATGTTGGGGTAAAAATAAAATTTCATTACGAATTAGCAAATTTTAATTTACATTTAATATAAAAACTATTATACTAGAGGCTAAACATCGACGTTAAATGACCCTACAACGTCACTAACATACAAAGTAGTTCCCATCACGGTGTTTGAATTTCGAGTGAAACAAAGAACGTGAATTTTAAAATACAATTATTTCGTTAAACCCATGTATATACAGTGTCTTTTTAACACTATTTGCGTACCGAAACTCCTCCTATTCAACCCAACAGGCTTTGTATTTACCCACTTTCTCCTTCCGCGTAGTGACGTACAGGGTTCAGAAAACGTTTCTGTCGAGTATAGTAAAGTTTTTGTCCTTATTGGGTCAATACGATCTTTGTTACTGTCGACTTTTAAAAAAGACCTCTTTAGGATGAAAACTTTTTACAGTTTATATGAATCTGTCTAAAAACCCTATCTTTTTTGTCCATTAGTTTTGAATCCCCCTCTATGATTAAGTTTTATTCCTATGTACCCCGATTAACGTAATGGCCTTAAATTGCACCAAAATCATTAAACATTACACCCAAATCAACCTGATGGCCTTGCAAATAAACCATCAGTGTCCATTCCAAGCGACAACACGGACAATACCCCCTCGTTTACCTTCTGCAGAATGGCATCGGTTCGCGAGCCAATGGTATTGTTTTACAGCAGTCAGCAAACGCGGCCCTTCAATCATCCACCAAACTGCAAAGGGCATATAGTGGATTATAACTGAATTCCCGCGAACTGCTGCACGATTTTCGAGTGGACTATCTGTGCTCTAAGATTTAATGTGAGGGATTCTCGGAGTGAAGATGCACGCTCCACTAAATCGGGATTTGAACGGGGATTCGTTCGGTTTGGAGGATTTAGGATCTGCCAAATAGGAGTGATGAAGAGGGTTCCGAGTCGTTGCCTTTTGAATTCTGTAGAATAACTATTTAAATGTGTGGGAAATATTGATGTAGGGGAGAGTGGGGCACCCTGACACACTTTTTATTAAATTATGTTTCTATTTTTTATCAGTGGTATATATACAAACACAGATAATATATTAAATATGGTCCTTTACGCATCTAATGAAACAATTCCCAACCAAATATCTCTTTTTTAGGGGATTCAAAATAACCAATTTAAAAAACATCTTTTAATGTCCCAAGATGCCCCACTAGTGGCCCACCTTGCGACACTTTCAGTAATAGTAAAAAAATTTTAATTTGTACTTTGAAAAACACAATAATAACACAAATAATGAAAAAGCTTATTACAAAATTATTATTACAAATTAGACATCCAACCTATTTTAAATTAACAAATTTTCATTGATTTCCTCATTTTTGTCATGACATAAAGCACTGATTTTTTGTTAGCTTCATGAAAAATTTCTGCATCCAATTCTAAATTACAAACATCTCCATGCTTAAATTATTTATTTTTTTTAATTAAAACATCTTTTTTTTACTCATGAAAAGTTTCGGGTATCTTTAACATGTCCCAGGGTGCCCCACACCTAAATGTTCCAAGGTGTCCCACTTGACACTTTGGATGTTAAGCTTAATTACTCTTTTGAGTTAAGAAAAAAATTCTTTTTTTTTCAAAAATTTTAATGGATACACGTATTTTAATAACAACATAAATACACTTCTTTTATTAAAAAATGTTTTTTAAACTACAAGTACAGTCGAATCCGCTTAATGTGATCGCAATTGTCCGAGATTAAACTGATAACATTATCCGATTGATAACAATCAGCGATTTTATGTTAAAAAGCAGCAAACAATGTAACTAGATTGTTTGCTTTAAAATCAAATTTACATACTCGCAATTAATGTATTTAAAACAATTTTACACTATGTATTTGACAACTTAAAATTTTTAGGTGAAAATTTAAGAGTAGTTAAAAATAAAACAATCGCTTTATTTATATAGAAAGGTCTGTCCTTTTCTGTGCACTCCATTACATCCTTCCAATTCAATAAACCACTTATTTTATAATCTGAATTCCAATAAACAAGGGTTGATCAAAATCTCTTATCAGAAAAATCTGCAAGGTGCCTATGGTTTCTAACCATTTCTCACAAGCATGGATTCGGAACCCCCCTTGAACAGTTTTCTTTCATTATATGCGGAATATTTTCTTAGTTTCAGAAAAAAGAAACCCAGATGTTCTAGGATGTGGCTAGGGTGGGGCAGATGTTTACTTTTAGAAATTTACCTTTAAAACGAAACCCGATAGCGGACGTTTTTTGGGGGATATGGACAAATTTTGATAACATTAAGCGACGTGTTGATCCATAGTTGATCACATTAAACGTTACATTTTACATTATAAATTAAATAGGAATGATCGGGACCTGTCGATTTCGATAACTTTATCCGATTGATAACATTTACCGTGATCACATTAAGCGGATTCGACTGTATTTGTAACTTTACATCACGCAATACAAGAAAACTGATGTAAATAATTCACCAAAGATTCTAAAATACGCTGAAGGGTTATTCATAAGGGTTACTACCTACCTTAAGCACGAGTTCATAACTATAAAATTGCGTCTAAAAAATAGAGTGTCCCAAGGTGCCCCACTTTTCCGTTTTTTAGGGATTTTGGTATTTTTGTAAGTTTTATTTAAAGTAATATAGTTTGAGTAATATAGTACGTTCATAGTTTGAGGATTTGTGCTGGAATTCAATTGAATTATGCTATGCAATTGGAAAATCACCCTTCAACATAATCTTAATTTTATAGATGTGTGATTGATAAATACAAAAATTATAACAGATGTGTTTTAAGCTTTTCTAAAGGTGATGTAGAATAAATGGAACGCTCAAGTAATATCAAAGAATTAGTAGCTAAAAACATCTACTTTATAAAAAATCTTGGCTCGCTTAGAAATGATATTATAAGAAGTAAAAATTGCATTGAAGGGTGTTATTAAAACAAATAACTCCATTTCAATGATAACTGAATGTTTCTTTCCTAAAAATATTAAATTTTAAAACTGCTAAGAATTATCATAACAAGGAATACAAATTCAACAAACCTTAGCTCACAAATTATATTTGTTTTTTACCAATAAATTTTGGGAAAGTAATGCACACAAACAGCTTCTCAGATTTTAATTCGTTTTAAATGTTTTTGCCACTTTCAAAAATTATAATATGTGTTTTCTTATCACGTTTAGAAGTAACATAAATTTTTGTTGATAAAAAAGTTTCCCTTTATAACTACTTAAAATCTAATTAAACACACAGTAATTATTAATATGAGTGAAAGTATACTATCTTTTAGTAATCTATTCGCATTCCTGTCATTATTATCCATGTAGATAACATTAATGTATGGTTAAAATAAAATGCAATTACATGTAATACAATGCAATAACTAATAACAAATAATGTATAATTTTACGACGAAAATCAAGTAAAAATCTGATATCAAATCTAATTAAAATATATTAGCCTCTAATTCTAGAAATTAAAACTCATTTCATATCCATTAATAACAAACTTTTTCAACTTTGCAACTGAAAGTCGTTACAGATAGATTAAGTTGCTATGAATGTTGTATATCAATATCCTATACTACGATAATCGAATGGCAACCAAAACATTTCTAAGATTTTCATGATCATTATTGGAAAGGTGTGGTCTTGTATGTCATTAAACGTGTTATTTTTGAATTCTTAAACTACTACTTACATTAACCAGTCGAATGATTTTATTATTTAGTATATCAGATTAATTAGATTTATTATAAGTGGAGCGAGACAAAATATTGTTTTAAGTATTGACTTCAAAAATCTAGTTTTGCACAAAAAATGTTGGGTGTAAAACTAAATAATTTAACTTAGCTTTTAGATTTAGTCTATCAGTAAATGAGTTATTAGGGTCTAATAAGCCAATTAATTTTTGTACATTGATGGATGAATCCTATTCAAGTAGTAATTAAAACAATACAACTTCTATTTCAAATTTATGTAAATCATTCTGCATGTTTTGACAGTAGTGTATAACCCCATTAGTCTTTTTCTATATTTTTTAAAATCTAAAACAACACGGAAATTCATAACTATTTTTCTAAAATTTTATCTAAAAATATATTTAAAACTTATTTTTAGATGAAAAGAAAAAATGAAACAGTAAAATCATCCGCTATATTATCCTACTACTATTATAATTGTGAAATGTTTGTCTGGATGTTTGTTACTCTTTCACGCAAAAACTACTGAATGGATTTTAATGAAATTTTACTATAATGTAGCTTATACATCAGAATAACACATAGGCTATAATTTATAAAGAGAAAATCGGTCCTTCATTCTTTTTTTCCAATTTTTCTTCTTTTTTCACTTATTTTTCCGTGTTTGAAAACCTGTTTTACCAGTCATACAACGAGTTAAAAATAAAACATTGTTTCAAATGAGACAGATCACTAGACTTTTTCATTTACTAGATCTTTTATTTTAGTTTTAAACACTGGTTTTAAATTTGTTAATTTGTTCACTAGACTTACTAATTTACTAGACTTTTTATTATGGTTTCAAATTTGTTATTTTATAAAGGCACCAAGATATTAAACATTATTAGGAACATCGGGATTGTAAAAAGTGACAAGAACACCGGGATTGGAAAATTAGCGAGAACATCGGGATGGAAAAAATTACCGGGTTATAAAAATTACCGAGAACACTGGGATAGGAAATTTACCATAAAGACACTGGGAATACCGGAATATAAAAATTACCGTAAACACTGAGATAGGAAGGATAACGCCACAAACTGTGCAATACTGTAAATTAAATAAAACAACGAAAAAAATTGCACATGAATTTATTAAAAGCCATACGGCGTTTCGGGGATTCTTTGGATCCCCTTCGTCAGTGGTAGTTGACATTACAAGAAAAATCAGCTTTTATACCCCGCAACAAAACAAGCGTTGCCAAAATGCAAAGGAGAAAAATGTATACAAAAGATCCAATGACAAAAATACAAGAAAATCACCAAAATGCAACATCAAAAACAATTATTCGCTCCAAATCGGAGAAAGAAAGAGTGTACTGGTTAGGTCATTAACTAAGACAGATGCATATTTATTGATTAAATAACCTTCGAAAAAATCAAGGTCAAGGGTTGAATTACAAGTTTTTATGATACTAGCGGACGAAAAATCAAAACAATGATCATTATCCCAAACATGTTTGGCTATAGACGATTTATAAAATTCTTGTTTTTTAATGTAATTTGAATGCTCTTTCAGCCTAAATTTCAGTGCACGTCTTGTTTGTCCAATATAGGACAAACCACAACTAAAAAAAATCCTGTAAATTCCCCATTTATTACACGTATCAATAGGGTCCTTAAGATTTGAAAAAGAAATTTTATTAATTGGGGATAAAACTACAGAAAAACCAAATTTTTCCAGAATATGCGAAATTTTAATAGTAATTTTAGGAAAAAAGGGTAAAACTATCAAGTTTGATAATTCCTGTTTGGGTTTATCTTTATTACATTTCTTCAAAAATTTATTAAAAATTCGGTCTATCAAAGTGTGGCAGAACCCACGATCAATAGCAACAGCTTTGATATAATTAATCTCATTTTCTAAAAACTTACTGTTACTGCAAATACTGATAGCACGAAAAACTAAAGTATTGAAAGCTGACAATTTTTGACTATAAGGGTGGCTTGATCTAAAATGAGGGGGTAAGGAAACAGCAAAAGGTTTGCGGTATACAGTGGTAAGAAAATTTGAATCAGTACGGACAACAAGAACATCCAAAAAAGGTAATTGCTGATTACTTTCCACTTCAAAAGTAAACTGTATATTTGGATCAATAGAATTAATGAGGGAAAGCAAAGTATCAACATTATGATGATAACTCAAGAGAGCAAAAGAATCATCTACATAACGGACATAGAACGGAAATTGTATGAGATTAAACATCTTAATTTCGAAAAAATGCATGTATATGTCAGCTAAAATCGGGCTGAGAGGGTTTCCCATGGCCAAGCCATCAGACATATAAAAATATTTATTATTGAAAACAAAAGTGCTCTGTTTAAGACAGGTTTTAGTGAGAGTAATTAATTCATTGATTTCAAATTCAAAAAAGTGATGTTCAAGTAACCTCATTTTTAAACATTCCAAAGAACCCTTAATGGGAACGTTGGTGGGAGATGGGATAAAGGTGGTCAAATAGTAATTTTAAACAAAGATGATTATATTAATAAAGTACAAAAATTGATTAACGATGGCCCATATCTACCCCTTAAAAAAGATCCGGCTTCATCTGAGCTTACCAGCATCAAAAACGCTATAAAATCAAGTAATGTTATTTCTGATTCTTTAAAGAAATCCCTTCAATTGCTAATTGTGCTCGTTTGTATGCCCTTCCAAAGGTACACAAACCTGATGTCCCTTTCAGACCGATTGTATCTAATATTGGAACTGCCTCTTATAAATTAGCGAAATACTTAGTTAGTATATTTTCTCCTTTATCTGAAAGTAACTCCTTTACAACTAAAAACTCTCTCGATTTTGTTTCTAAACTTCGTTGTATCTCCCCTGACAGTCACACCATGGTTTCTTTTGATGTAAAATCATTATTTACCAACGTTCCTATTAAGGGTTCTTTGGAATGTTTAAAAATGAGGTTACTTGAACATCACTTTTTTGAATTTGAAATCAATGAATTAATTACTCTCACTAAAACCTGTCTTAAACAGAGCACTTTTGTTTTCAATAATAAATATTTTTATATGTCTGATGGCTTGGCCATGGGAAACCCTCTCAGCCCGATTTTAGCTGACATATACATGCATTTTTTCGAAATTAAGATGTTTAATCTCATACAATTTCCGTTCTATGTCCGTTATGTAGATGATTCTTTTGCTCTCTTGAGTTATCATCATAATGTTGATACTTTGCTTTCCCTCATTAATTCTATTGATCCAAATATACAGTTTACTTTTGAAGTGGAAAGTAATCAGCAATTACCTTTTTTGGATGTTCTTGTTGTCCGTACTGATTCAAATTTTCTTACCACTGTATACTAGGGTGGAACGAAAAAACGAATTTTGTCAAATCGTTTAGTGATAGGGCGCAAAATTTGCCTTAAGCAATCAGTATCAATAGCTAAAAATTTTAAAATGATCAAAAAATATCTTGAGGTGCCTCAAAGCCCTTAAAGTTTCAAAAAAATGCTGTTTTTTTTACAAAACAACAAAAAATCCAATGATAATATCATTACAATTTGTTCATTATTTTTTTATGAGGAACTACTATTATTCTCAATATAATATTCCAGGTTTCATTTTTTATCACCCCTTTTTTTTGGTAGTAATATTTTTTTAACGTCAAATAAATTTTGTAAAGTTGTTTTTCCTGCATTATTGAAACATCAATAACTCTAGAACTATCAAACCTAAAAACGTGAAATTGGATTCCTTTTGTCCGATATTTTTTTCTCTTTACAGTGATATGCATCATTGACAATCCCCTCCCAAAAAAAATTTAATTTAAAATAAAATGTGAAAAAAATTTAAATTTTTTTATTTTTAATTTTTATTATTATTTTTAAAGTTTTTTATTTTTATTTATCTATGATAAACATTTCTACCAAGTTTCAAGTTAAAAATCTAATTTAATCGTGCAGAAAAAATACAATTAATCGAAATTTTAGTACGTTTTTAACACCCCTTATCAAAAAACAGAAAAAGAACGATTACACTTCCATATGAAAAAATTTCCTTGATGAAAATAGTTATCTCTTATAGATTTTGGGTCGCTGAATACGAAAATCACCATTAAAATTCTCAATTGACTCAGGATTTTCGGGGAACAGCCCCTCCCCCTTTTTACGTTTTCGACGACTTTATAACTTAAAATTCAATTTTCAGGGTTAAAAAGCATTGCTTTAGTCTTCAAATTGCCCCCCAGGGGACAAGATAGGTGCAAATTAATAAAATATGATAAATTTATAACAAATGGATAGGTTTAAGGGGTAATTACCCCCTGAAAATGCAAAAAATTAGCTAAAAATTATAGAGGTTTTTATTCGCTATTTTTTCATCTTATTTTTACGCAATTCAAGTTTGAAGAGTCCTAACCCTTCCCCAAAGACCTAAATTTGATGGCAATATGCACCAATGATTTTTACTAAAAGCGGTTGAGATGAGAGCGCCCCCAAAGCACCCATGGAAGGATTCAATGCCGCACTTGGAGTTAAACTGTGCTGTACAAAAAAATGTGAAGCCACTAACTGAATTTCAGCTTATTCTTGTGTAAAATGATCTGCTGAATTCAAATATGACACCCATTTTCCTCCATCACCCTCAGTTTTTAAAGGGATGCCCCCTAATTGTTATCCACAGCCGTGCATCTATTAACATCTTGAAACATGGAATCCTCACTCCCTAAAACCGGTCAGTTTTTAAAGAACTGAAGAGTTCCTACTTAGGATAGACCAAAAATATAAGGAAAACGTCCATTTGTAATCTTTTCAAAATCATCAATATTAATTCCTGAGCTCGCGAGCGCCTTCACGATTCTGGAAGTCTTCCGAACTCTTCCGCGGGGGCTTCTGGGAGGCTAACACCTCAGCCGCTTTAAGTAAAAACTATTGCTGCATATTGTCATCCAATTTGGGTCCTTGGGGAAGGGTTAAGACCCTTCAAACGGGAATTGCGTAAAAAAAAGATGAAAAAATAGCGTATAGGAACCTCTATAACTTTTAGCTATTTTTTGTATTTTTAGGGGGGTAGCTACCCCTTAAACCTATCCATTTGTTATAAATTTATCATATTTAATTAATTTGAACATTTCTTGTTACCTGGGGAGCAATTTGAAGACTAAAACAATGCTTTTTGACCCTGAAAATCGAGTTTAAAGTTATAAAGTCGACAAAAAACGTAAAAAGGGGGAGGGGCTGTTTCCCGAAAATCGTGAGTCAATTGAGAATTTTAATGGTAATTTTCGTATTCAGCGACCGAAAATCTATAAGAACTGACTATTTTCATCAAGGAAAAAATTTTGAAGGTCAACACTTATTGGTTGAATTATTGTAGCAGAACCACAACTACGTATAAAATTCCTAAGGTATAACAAGACAAAAACAGTAAAAGCTTTACCGTAATTGTTCAGAATTCATATTTAGTATATAGTTGGCAGACCCCTGAGAATCACTTAACTTAAACTACAATCTATAAATAATTATGATCAGTATTTTGTGAAAGTATTTAATGCTTTTAAAAGAAAACTTTTAACTGAAAATGTTTATTAATGAAGCACTTATAGCTGAAATTAATTAGAATTATACAATTTTTTAGTAATTTGTGATAATCTCAAAGCATATCTTGATTTTAATTAAATTTTTACAGGTTAATAACTTTTTTCGGTTAAAACTTTTTTAAATATTTTTTTTGGAAATTGTGAAAAAAAATTGAAGAAAGGTAACAAGAAGAAAGGAAACAAAGAGAATAAATTTATGGACAAAATGGGCTCCATTTCTTGTTTTTAAACTGAATAGTTCCAGAGTTATGTCTCCTAGTAATGCAAGAAAAACAACTTTACAATATTTGCGTAACTCTAAAAAAAATATTTCTCCCAAATGAAGGGCGATAAAAAAACGAACCTTGTGCCATTATATCTCTGATAGTAGTAGTTTCACATAAAAAAATCATGAAAAAAATTTAAGTGTTTAATCTTTGGTTTTTTTGTTGTTTTGTAGAAAAAGTGACAATTTTTTGAAACTTCAAGGCTCTTGAGGCACCTCAAGATATTTTTTGATCAATTTCAGATTTTCACATATTGACACTGATATATTAAGGCAACTTTTCCGCACTATCACTAATTGAATATTCGAAAAAAGTTTTTTTGGCCCTTTTTCGTTCCACCCTACTGTATACCGCAAACCTTTTGCTGTTTCCTTACCCCCTCATTTTAGATCAAGCCACCCTTATAGTCAAAAATTGTCAGCTTTCAATACTTTAGTTTTTCGTGCTATCAGTATTTGCAGTAACAGTAAGTTTTTAGAAAATGAGATTAATTATATCAAAGCTGTTGCTATTGATCGTGGGTTCTGCCACACTTTGATAGACCGAATTTTTAATAAATTTTTGAAGAAATGTAATAAAGATAAACCCAAACAGGAATTATCAAACTTGATAGTTTTACCCTTTTTTCCTAAAATTACTATTAAAATTTCGCATATTCTGGAAAAATTTGGTTTTTCTGTAGTTTTATCCCCAATTAATAAAATTTCTTTTTCAAATCTTAAGGACCCTATTGATACGTGTAATAAATGGGGAATTTACAGGATTTTTTTTAGTTGTGGTTTGTCCTATATTGGACAAACAAGACGTGCACTGAAATTTAGGCTAAAAGAGCATTCAAATTACATTAAAAAACAAGAATTTTATAAATCGTCTATAGCCAAACATGTTTGGGATAATGATCATTGTTTTGATTTTTCGTCCGCTAGTATCATAAAAACTTGTAATTCAACCCTTGACCTTGATTTTTTCGAAGGTTATTTAATCAATAAATATGCATCTGTCTTAGTTAATGACCTAACCAGTACACCCTTTCTTTCTCCGATTTGGAGCGAATAATTGTTTTTGATGTTGCATTTTGGTGATTTTCTTGTATTTTTGTCATTGGATCTTTTGTATACATTTTTCTCCTTTGCATTTTGGCAACGCTTGTTTTGTTGCGGGGTATAAAAGCTGATTTTTCTTGTAATGTCAACTACCACTGACGAAGGGGATCCAAAGAATCCCCGAAACGCCGTATGGCTTTTAATAAATTCATGTGCAATTTTTTTCGTTGTTTTATTTAATTTACTGAGATAGGAAAATTACCGGGACCGCCGGGATTAGAAAAATTACCGTGACCACCGGGATAAGATTACCGGGAACACTGGGATAGGAAAGAGGTGCCTGGGATACCGGGATGATTTGTAATATTGCTAATTTACAAAATTATAAATGTATTTTAAGAAATATTTAAAAAAATAAATTTATAAACTCCCCCCCGTGCAAGGCCGGGTATAACAGCTAGTACAGAATAAATAACAAAAAAATAATAAGAAAATATCAATTTACGGTAAAGTAATCAATGTTGGAATGAAACATTGTGAGAAAAACACAAAATGCTTAACAAATTGATATATTTATATTGTTAGCGACTTAGCGTGTATTTTTATATACTCAAGCCTTCATAAATAAAAATTATTGCAAATACTTTCTTTTATTATGCATTTATTGCTTTATTGTGGTCTTCTCTTTTCCTGACATTTGTGTTTCTTCGATTTATTAGTTAAATAATAAATAAGGAATGTGTAAAGATTATTTTCATTGAATAAATGACTGCGAGGAAGAATATTCAGTTAAATGCAAAACTAAAAAATAGGATTTTCCTCGAGTTATCGCGAATATTTATTTACTTATCGGATAAGAAAGGGTTTCTTTCTTCTCCGAAAGATTTCCAAGACAAACTAAACTCATTTACTGTTAATACGCAATTTTTTATTGAAAAGGTTATCGGGAAAAATTGTGACTCGAGTAATTTTTTCACCCTCCATTGATACTCAAACGGATATTTTCCCTTCCCTCCAGTAAATTTCCTTCAGCAGCTTTAGAACAATTTATTTCCATAGCGTCCATCGATACTCGGAATGAAATGAGGAATCGATATAGAGGGGGGGGGAGGAGAAAAATTGGATGAGTTTCCGGAAGAAGAGAACGTTTTAATGGCGTGACGCGGGGAGAAAGTTGGGGCCCGTCTGCCCTTAACAAGTTCGCGGAAGATAAATTCTTAAATATTTCGAAGAATGATTATTGGAATCTTTTTAAAATATTGAATAAAACTAAGGGAAGGCAAGAGCTCTTTTTCTTTGTTCGTTTTGTTTCTGAAAAAAGAAACTTTTTTTTGTAAAGAGGAAATTCGCGGGGATTTTTTATAGTTTTTAAAGGTTTTGGGGTTAAAATATTCGAAATGTTCCAGTTGTTCTTTAATGATTACTTTTACTTTTTTGAATTACTTTGAATGATAAGTATCCCCTGATTAAAATGTTGTGCACTTTTTGTTAGTTATTCATAACGAATAGAAAAAACAACTGAGTTTGAATGTATCTCCCCACTATACACATGGCATTAAATTTATTGTTTTCTATTGTATATTTTCTCACATAAATCAAGTATGAAAACTAGAAATATACGTTTACACATTTAAGTTAGCTATACAAAGATAAAGGGATTACGTATCTGTTTCATGTAACCCAAAAAACTAGTTTTGTCATCAGTTGAAATTACTTTTTATAGATTTGTAATTTAATTAACATAATTATAGGTATTCAGTATTTGGTTTCATTTTTAAGACAGAAAAGTTTTGCCTCTTGTTATAAGCCTTAAAAGTACTCCTTAAATGGTTTATCTAAAGTTTATCTAAATGGTTTATTTAAAGGGAAAAAACAAACTATTTTAAAATCGACTTGTAGTTGAGAAAATATTATAGTAAACGTTTGTATCTACTTTAAAAGAGTAATTAATTTTGCAAGTTTAACGTTGTAGAAATCTTTATTTGTATAGAAAATAAATGCAATTTTTTCAGAACAATCAATACTGATTCCAGAGCTATTAAATGCTCAAGAGTATTTTATTAATTAACTTCACTAAGAATTAACTAACCTTTTTAATTGAGCATATTATCTGAGTTTATTTTAAAGCTTAAGTGCGACTAAAAATAAACTGAGTAAATAGTGTTTAAAAAAGCCGGTTCGCAATTATATTATAAAAAGAATATTCTAGTATTGCGGGGTTTAAAAAAGTTTTCTTGATTTTTTCCCATAAAATATAAAATTAATGAAGTATAACGAGGCATTAATAGGGTTATTTACAAGCTTTTAGTATTTTATTCAGATGTTTGAAAAAAGGTGGACCAACCTCTTGAAAGTACAATAATTATATCCTTTAAAAACTTAGATAACCAACTTTTTAAGAAGTGAATACATTTCAATTTCTCAAGTAGACCAACTTTTTTGCAGGATTAATTCATAATAAATTTATTAGAAAGTTTCTTTTGTTTTTCATTTATTTTTTTAATTGGCAACAGTTTAAAGTGAATGTTTAGAATAGAGAACAATTTGTTTTTGTTGATTAAGGGAAAGGTTGCGCATTATTAGGTAAGTTTATGCTTGTATTATAAAGCTGTAAATATTGAAAATAATTAGCTATAATAATTATTAACGTGTTATTTACTGAGTACGTAGTTTTCAGTTACGATTTTTCTACTACTCTCGCTGTATTCATAAACGTACTACCGGCAGCAATAGATTAAATCTGTCCGATTAGGACAAATCCCTACTCCGGTCTGAAAATTTCTGCCGGAACCCTTTCCCAAAAATATTTCCACACTCTCCTTGTCACTATTTTTCACCTGCCGCGCAAAAGCAATCAATCGGCGTTAAAGAAGTGCTCTTTTCTCGGGAGTAGAAAAGAGACATTCCGCCATAGCCTAGCGTGATAGAACGCTCTATCTTCTTTTGGAAAGGGGAAATTTGTAGCTTTTGTCGCCCTTAACAACTGCCGGACATGTTGGGGGCTTGTTATCAATATCCGACCCCAGAACTTTCCCGCCACAAAGACTTTTCCGGTTCGCTTTCAGCGGAGGAAAACCGAGCTAAATTGTGTGTCTACTTTTTATCTGGATTAAAATTTTTTTTGTAATCGATGGGCACACAATGGTATTGTTGAACTAATGAAATTTCATTATTTTTTAAACGGAAAACTTGTTTTTTAAACTCGGTTAAATAGATATTTTAAAAGAGCCGATTCAAGGAATTCATTATTTAGTATCATTTTCAGTAACAGAGAAGTTTTTATGATTCAATTCAGTTGTATTTGAACCAGTTGACTGTTTTTGCGAGATAAAATAGATATTCTCGCTAATAGCACTTTTTAAAGAGAATAATTTATTTCTTTTCGATTTTTAGCTTAGACTATGGTTAAGAATATGTTTGTTTTTTAAGAATTCATAATTTTACATCGTATTATTTTTAGGTATCAAATACTTATTCAAAAAATGTTTCCTTTCAATATATCCACTCTTACTGTATTATTCCAGAGAGAACATGGCTCAACCCTCATAAAACAGGAATTCAGGGGCTTCTAATCTTAAATTATCAAAAACCAAAAACAATGTTTAATGTGTAATGGATATAGTATACCTAAAAAATCAAAAACTGTAAGGTGCACAAAAAACTAATTAAAATTTCAATAAATTTAAATTAAAATGATTTAAAATTATAAAAAGGTTAAAATAATAGTTATGGAATTGTTATTGATTGATATTTTCTTAAATAAAGACTCTTAAATTGACATTTATCTTATACAAGCCTCCTTACTGAAAAAATCAAACTAATAAACTGTCATTTCTAATAAACCATTAAACCAATAAATACAAACCATTTTCTAATCTGAATAGAAATAAGTCGATCATCTTATCCCAACTATTATTTAAAACTTATTAAACCCTATAATTTAATAATTAAAACCCTATAATTGTATACAGGGTGTAAAGGAAAGTCCCTTTACCCTGTAATAAGTTGCTAACGGAGCAAGGTAAAGCTATGCAGTTAAGGTAACGGTATAGTAAAGTGACTATGCGCAATCGAATGCGAGCAACCGCAGCGCCCTCTAGCGGAGATTTTAGGAGTTAAAAATTTTATTTTAAAAACTATTTGGAATTTGTAAAAATAGTCAATTACAAAGTTGTAGAGCAGCATCGATTTAGTAGGAAAAGACACCTTAAGCAAAAAAATATCTTGAATAGAACCCCTAAAACGCGCGCTCAATTAGGTTGAATTTACGTCGATTTTACGTCTTAAAACGCTTCTCACGAGGCGAAAATGAGAAATTTTCAATTTAATCAGTTAAGAATACTTTTATTCATTTATTTAAGTCATTAAATTGAAAATTTCTCATTTTCGCCTCGTGAGAAGCGTTTTAAGACGTAAAATCGACGTAAATTCAACCTAATTGAGCGCGCGTTTTAGGGGTTCTATTCAAGATATTTTTTTGCTTAAGGTGTCTTTTCCTACTAAATCGATGCTGCTCTACAACTTTGTATTTGACTATTTTTACAAATTCCGAATAGTTTTTAAAATAAAATTTTTAACTCCTAAAATCTCCGCTAGAGGGCGCTGCGGTTGGTCGCATTCGATTGCGCATAGTCACTTTACTATACCGTTACCTTAACTGCATAGCTTTAGCTTGCTCCGTCAGCAACTTATTACAGGGTAAAGGGACTTTCCTTTACACCCTGTATATCACCGGTAGAGTTGGAAACACCAGCATTATACAGAATGCCTAGGCATTTTATATAACGCCTAAACTAAAAACGACAGGCATTGTATACAATGCCTAGACATTCTTTAGAATACCGATGTTTCATACATTGTCGGTAACATATAGTATAAGAAATTACTCATCAACAGCTGTCTTCACAAGTGGTAATATCTTCTTCCAAACTACGAACCACCTTTACGATGCATCAACCATTGTGGCCCATAAAACTACCCAGTTCCATCAGTAGTGCCATGCAAATAATAAATGGCAGCCATCCCCATGAATGGTCATTCCCACGACAGATAAGACCCGGATAATCCGCTAAGCCCTGCCCCCGATACCGGCTTAACCTATCTGCAGAAAGGATTCTTTCCTGACATTAACCCTTCTCTCCATCACAATCCGATGGCCAATATACCAACTACTGAAGTTCTAGGACATTGATGCTACAATGTATATTGCGGGCTTTGGCGTGTAATTCCCGGTTTACATGCAGGGAATCGAGCGATGTTGACGCCATTGGGAAAAAGAGGTAGAAAATTTCCTATCTTTAGTCTTATTAATAATTTAACATTGAGGGGAAGTTTAAATTTCTTATAGTAGACGACCTTTTTTCGTAATTATATTGTTAGACGGAGAAAGAGTAATTTAATTCTAATCATATCTTCAGGTGTGATTTCCTTTTTTATCCGATGCAAATGTTATTTTTGTGGGTCAGGAACTAGAATGCTAAAAAAATATCGAGTACACGGGAGGGTTGTGATATTAGGATGAATTTAGATTTAGTTGGAAAAAAAGATTTCGTAATTAGTTACACGCACATTAGGTAAGTTTTGCGTGGTTAATCTTTTCATCCCTGTAAAACTGTTTTTCCGTGAGTGTGCTGAAAAACAACTTTTACAGTGTTTGGGACATAAGCTTCTTCAAAGTGCTGCATCGTCTTTGTTATCCATTCTAGACTCCTTCTACAATTTATCTATTATTTATAGATACGCTAATATACGTTACAGTTACACGTATTTATAGTCCTACTATTATTATCTGTGATATGTTTCCATTTTTTTCATATACGTATTTGTTTCTTTTTGTTTGGATATTATGTCTAATGAAATAAAGCAGTGATTATCAACGGGAGCGATATCGCCCCCTGGGGGGCGGTGATCCTATTTTGGGCAGTAGAGGGGCGGTGGGGCTTTTTTGGGCGGTAAGGGGGCGATGAGCATTGAGTAATTTTGGCATTCGAACTTCGTGGCGGATCTAGAGAGGAGACCATAAGAAACGCTTAAATTTACTTATTTCGTGCCAAAAAGCAAAAATTTTCTTAGGGCGAATCTCTAGCCCCCCTTACTGGAGTGATTTCGAACTGGTCGTCTTATCTGGGCTGCAAAAGACTATTGAAAAGAATTTATCTGAGGGAAACGATTAACAACACATTTTTACCATAATTTTTGGTTACCATAAAGTCCCATTCGCCAAGTTCCGAGTTCAACAAATTCAGTGCCTAAGTTTACTAATAAATTACACTTAGAAATAATTTTAATATTAAGTAATCACCCTTCGCTATACCATAAGTTACAGAATTTTCTTAGTTGGGGGGCGTTGAAAAATCATATAAGGGGGGCTTTGAAAGGGTGAGATCCACTGAAAAAATAAATAAGCTGTTTTTCCTGCATAATGAGTACATTGAAGGAGAAACTTGTTTTACAGGTATAAAATATTGAAATTTCCTATCCTGCCTCCTTCAAGTCCTGCCTTATATTCTAAGTGCTATGACTTAATAGTTTCGTCATCATTTGAAGGGAATATAAAGGGAATTTTCAACCAGTCGCGTAATCCCTGCATTCCACAAACCCTCCCTTTATTCCACGAATTTTAAAGGGTCGGTTCGTATATATTTAATCATCGAATTTCCTTTGACTTCGAATCGATTCTGAGAGCGAAGATTTTAATGAGTAGGATTGGTGAAGAGGATCAATTATATGGAAATTGTAGGTCTTGCGCGTCGTTGAATGTGACTGGAATATGAATTTTAATTAACGGTTTTGAGTGATTTGCTGTGTGAATCTTGGGGGGGGAGACGATCGAATCGCGTCTCGTCGTGAGACACCTGAGAGTGTGGTGTTTAAAATGCGATCACTAATTGGATGAACTGATGCGAAATATTTCCGAATGATAGTGAGAGATTGAGGGAAAAAATTTAATTATTTAGGGAAGATGTTTTTTTTTCATAATTTTTCGTAAAGTTATATTTTGTAAGAAGGGAACAAAAAGTAAGATGTCAGTACATCCTTTAATATGTAACTTGTCCCTTATTTTATGTTATCCGCTCATGATAGTTTTGTAAGTCAGGAACAGTATATAAACATTAATGAAATAATAACACTTTCATGGATATTATATCCTTACCACCACGCCAAAAACGCGAATCTGCATTCGTAATTAGGTAACATCCAAGAAGTGGGTTCGGGTTGACGCCTCTTGGCGAATTTTTTGTCGCCAACTTCACTTTGAGGCGCACATTGGCGCTACTACTTCGCTTGGTGACTGTACCTTCTTCTAGACTTGAACCCGTAATTAATAGAAGATTCGTGTTTTTTGCGTGGTGGTAACGATATGGTGTTTTGTAACATTTAACTTAACGAAGGGGAAAATTCTAATAGTGGTTACTGATGGTAAATTGTGTTGTTAATCTTTTCATCCAAGTGAGATTCTCATTGCATGTACACAGTGTGCAGAAAAAAAATTGTATAATGGATTGATGATGATGTTTGATACATTTGCTTGCTCTGATAGTTGTTTTTTTTTCTTATCCCTTCTAGACGCCTTCAACAATATTATCAACTGTTTAAGTTTTTTTTCCTGTATACTGTGTACATTTAAGGAAAAATTTGTTTTTACAGGGATAAAAATATAATTGTAACATTCGTATGCATTTAACTTAACGAAGGGAAAACAATTAATAGATAAAAATAAGTATGTAAAGAGGCCCTAAATACATACCCAACAACCAGGACACTTGAAATCAAGTCTGAGAATGTAGGATCTGATATTACTTTTAAATAAGAATGCGATGCATAAACTATCTAAGGAGAAAAGATTGAACTCTAATACTGACTTTTATTGAAATAATACTTATTCAAACTTGACTTTTTCACATATTTTCAAGAATAATCTAAAATAACAGTACTCTATTTTATTTCAATTCGCACTTCTTTCCAAACTGAAATATCGGTTAGGAGTAACGAGTTTTCGGAGCCAACCTGAACTAATTTAGGATCTTCCTCAAATACTTGAACCGAAGTTGAGATTTATGTGTCCTACAAAACTCTTTTTGATTCCCTCACGCTCCACTGACTTCTCCTCTCCAGCCTGATGTCACTACCTTTCAACAAAACTTCCCTGCGAACTTTATCGATATACGATTAGGCTGAATCGATAGCACTACCGATAGAAAAATCCGTCGTCCTAAACCTCCACGGTCCCCTAACGATGAGTGACGCCAGTTACCCTGAAACCCAGACACTGTTTGGAAATCCGTTATGGATGTCGCGATAATAATGGATGTGGTCTGGGAAGGAGGCTATTGTTTTAAAATGGGGGGATGTGTTGCCAGGTGAAGCGGGATGAAACTGTTTCAATTAGTTTTCGTCCGGTCGCAAATTCAGAAACGGAATTATTTGGATTGAGTTTTGTGTGATGGGGTTGTGATGATGCAGGGTTTCATAGAAGGTTGGTTTTAATTGTGTTGATGAGAGAATGAGGCAATCGGGGTGAAGTATTGCTAAAAGCTTTGTAAGCGTTTTAAAACAGAGTGTTGAATTCCTGTGGCAGTAATGTTAGCGACGTTCTATGTGAAACCAGTACATTGTGGGTTAATTTTATCTCCTGGGGAGGGAGTAGTTTTATCCTGAATATCAATGAAGGGATAACTGTGAGTTTTTTGCATATGAATTAATTAATGAAATTAATTGTGATCTTGCAGTAGAGATGTTTTTACCAAGAAACAAAAATTTCATAATTTTTAAATTTAATATACTTTTATTAATAATCCATACGAGGAAAATAATACAAAGCAATTGTACACAACTGAATCAAACAAAACTACTAAACCAACTAAACTAAGCTTATTAAATGTTAATGTATATCTTTACATCATTTCATTTACAAGTTTTCATGAAAATGAATTGGAGAAATTTTCTTAAAGTTGATTAATGAATGTATTAATATTTGAAGTATATCTAGTTTATTTTGTGCACTTTAAGAATTTATCGAATACTTCAGTGACTCTAACTCATTTAAAACTGACTAAACCACTAGACATACTTCAACATACATAACACGCAGCGATACCCATTTCTCCGAAATCATTTCAACCGATTTAATTCTCAAAATTCTTCCAAAAGTTTTCCGAACGTGCTGAAGCAAATCTCCAGCCAAAACGCCGTGTCCGAGGATTTCTGCTGAGTCGGAAGTCCCCCAGAAAATTGTCGAGGGTGCTGCCTCTTTTGTTCTCGCTGCTCAAAAAAGAATCCTTCCTTTCCGGTTTTCGAAAAGCCCCGGATATCCCGGAATCGTCAGACGCCGATCTAGAAGAGCTTTCCACAAAACAATGGTGGCTTAAATTGGCGCGCTTTTCGCTTCTTTTTCTTCGAATTAGGGCGGGTTTACATGCAGAGCAACGTGACAGGAGGGGAAAGAGGTAAAAAATTTTCTATCATCCTTATTAGGCCCTTCCATTGGCGCTACGACGTTGTAGATACTTCAGCATTCATACCAAGCTCGCGATCTGTAAACAATTATAACATTGGAAAATTATAAATCTATATATATGTTACCGCTAAAGTTGATAATTAGTTAATCTGAAGAATACCTAGGTAAACTTAAGATTAACTGATTTCTGTCGTTAATGTGCGGATTTTTGAGTTTTTCGCATTTTACCTAGGGAATCTACACTATAACGGCCTCTTGATAGTTAAAGTTCAAAATAGTTTGTTTCGTTCAATACTTTCTGTTAAAATGTTGAGGTGCTTACTGCGCCATGCGCTTACCCCTGCGCAGTTGGGTTTCAATACGCGTAGTTTGTTGTCATATTTGGTGTTTTGATTTCAAATTTAGAGCGTAGCACAGGTAGTTGTCATGTTGAATGTTGAAACAAAATAATACAAGCAAGTAAGTACTGTAAATTTACATGATTAAGTACAGTATATTACTACTAAAACGGGTATTTTGAAACAATTGTGTTGAAGCTTCGACTTCAGAGTGACAGAGATTTCTTTTAACGAAAGCAAATGTCCCAGCTGTTGAAATATCTTTTCAACAAACGTTAATTCAACAATCGCTGGAACCTGGGCAAGGGTTTAACATATGTAATCGATCGCGAATCCTAGCAATAGTTCAGGGCAGGCTGCCAGCCGATTACACCGCGCTTTCATTAAGATTTGCTAGTTTAAGTGCTCATTGAAATACGCTGTCAAATCGAGATCGAAAGCCACAATTGATACAAATCTCAGTTTGGTACTTTAATATTCTATTATTATTGTTTTTATATTCTAGTTTTAAAATTGCTATTTCATTACTATTTTTGTGTGATTTGCGTGTTTTGTGTAATATGAAAAAAGTACCGATCCCCCTTTTTTGATTCGTCATTGTTACTGTTTACCCCCAAAACGAGTTTGGTTATAGTTAGGGCAGGGGGGTTTGGGGGGCGGCAGCCCCCCCAACCTCCTTAAACTTTTTATAAAATAAAATAAAATTTTGTACTTTAACGGATCACCCTCGTTAATATGTAAAATAACTGATTACAGGTAGTATGCAGATTAACGAGTGTCTAGTCGGTAGGGTGCAGAATACCTAGGTAATTTCAAGATTACCTAGGTAATCTTAGAAATTGAAAAAAAATTCGCTCTTTAACGGATCACCCTCGTTAATCTGCAAATTACCTAGGTTATCTGTAAATTAACTGATTTCCGGACTTTAACTGTAACATATATATATAATTCTCTTACGTGACGCTGATATTTGGCAGTATTTGTTTTCTTCCGTTGGCAACGGTTGTTTTTTTAATTTACGTTTCGTAAATTCAAAAGCAATCTAAAGATGGATTTAAGTAGAACTAGAAACTGTGATGGTTGTAGCTCCAAGCAGGAGTATTAACAATTTCGTTTACAAAGAAGTTTTAGAGGAGTAATGAAATAATGAGGAAGTAAAAGTGCTTATATCAACTTTTATAACATATACATTTTAATAGTACTTATCTGGTATATTATACTGCTTATGGTGGTTTTTCTTGGCTTATGCAACAGTACCCGTGAATTTTATAAGCACTGTATACATACTCTGTATTTAATGTTTCCCTGCTGCATATTACTATTTATAAAACTCTATTTTCACCAATAAATTTAGTTAATGAATCTCAGCTAGGCTGTATGGCGAGCGAGCGTAGCGAGCACAGGATTGCGATGCAATCTTAGGGGAACTGCGTCAGCAGTTCCCGGGGGTTGGCGAGCGATAGCCCCCTAGTAAATAAATAATAATCGAAAAGCTCTCGCAACAAAAGATGCGATGAAAGAGTTTTCTGTATACCGCGATCTTCTGGCAAATTTTGGGAACTGAAAACAAACGGAAATATTCTATCTACTCCACTTATTTAACTAGATATTGTCTCTGCGGACTAGTGTTTCATTTTGTACAAACTTCAGAAATTTTAGTGAGTTATACCCTAAAATATCCATTAAAACACATTAATGTTCAAGTCGACAGTGAAATCCTTAGATACAAAAATAATCCGACATCTTTTGCTGTCGTCTTTTCCTCGATTATTTTTACAGTGTGGGCAGAATATGGCCTGCTAACCCTCTTTCTTTTCCCCCTGCTAACCATTTCTCTAGTTGGTATAATAAAACACTGTCTGAAGAGACAATATGTTGTTAAATAATGGGACATTCAACATGGATATCATGTGTGGATGTAATCTCCAGCAACTTCTTCTGATCCAGCTTTTCTGTATATTTGTTATCGATTATTGTTTGCAATGTATGTTTCGAACACACATCATACATGACTCCCATCTCTATTAAACCGTTTGTATTTTTACGAATGTCCTAAACATGAAAAAAACAATCCAGATCGATCTTATAGGGTTTCGGAAGATGTACAAAGATCGTTGTCTTCCCCGCATCGCATCGGAAGTTGTGCAATGGCTGACCAATAGAAAAATTCTGAAGCTATCGCTGTAAAAAAAACAACCCAGCTGCCAGTTTAAAACCGTAAAACTTACGGTTTAAAACCATCAGCTGGGTTGATTGTGCAAAACCGTAAAAATTACTAAGTGTAAATCCGTAACCACGACGGTTTTTTACCGCTTTCATCCATTATTTTTTTTATAAAAAAAACCCTGTGAGGTTACGGATTTACTTCGTAATTTTTACGGCTTTGCACATTCAACCCAGCTGATGGTTTTAAACCGTAAGTTTTACGGTTTTAAACTGGCTGGTTGTTTTTTTACAGCGTACGGTAGCGTCGATCGAATTACTGTATGTAAACCCGCCCTTAGTCGCTCTCATTACGCGTCTGAGTAAAAAGAATTCCGTGGCAAACAAAACGGAAGAAAAGCGCGATTCAAATTGGGCTCTTTAAGAGAAGCTCGAATAATGCTGACGGCTCTTTTCATTCTCTCTCCATTTGACGACTTTCTGTGTTAAATCGTGATGCATTGTTTTGCTGTCAGAGAAGAGAGATGGCTGTTTCGTTAGCGAAATTTAATTTCTTTCTAGGAGAAGGTATTTGTAGTTTAATTTACTTTGTAACAGTTCTCTGAAAAAAAAAACGAGAGAACTGACTTAATCTCGTGATGGAATTTATGTGATGGAATATTTTATAATATCGTTTATAAATAATAAACCAAAATCAATAGAAACAACGTAATACGGCAGATTACAATCGTTTCTCTTCGAGTTCGGGAAGATGTGAATGTTAATGTATTTTCAAAGCGTGAATAAGTTTGATGTTATGTTAAATTCAACAGAAAAAAATTATGGTCAAGAAACAAAAACTCTGTCAGTAAAAGCTGCCAGATCTTCCACGGGATTTCTCCGCTGATTGGGAAGTTTTTCTGTACGCTACGTTTTTCGCCACTTTAAGGAATTTTTTCTGCAAAAGTATTTAGGGACATAACCCATTGAAATTTCAAAAAAAAAGACACTAGTCTTAGGAGAGACGAGATGTACTTAAATGAATGGAACATTTCCTATGGATAAGTTTCCTTAAGTTGCGAAAAGATCGTAGCATACAGAAAACCTTCTGTCAACAGAGAAATCCTTAATAATGGAATGATCTGGCAACGTTTGCTACCAAAGATTTTCTGTTTCTGAACGATTATTTTTTGCAGTTTGGTTAGCAGCGTTGGAAGGCTATGTAATGATTACAACGATTGCTTTAGTTATTTAATAGATGGCATGGTACTGGTATACGTAAGGCAGACAAAATTTCAACACAAGTATAATACGAATGATTGGCCTTAATAGTAAATTATTATAAACTATAAAAACGTTAAGTAAACATGTAGACTTTCACAGCCGGTTCTATTACTTGTAAAATTCATGCTTTCGGGCTTTTAGGCCGTGTTCTAGAAATAAAAACCAAACGTTTCGTCGGAAAAAAGATACATATAAAAAAACGTTGTTGTATTTTTAATACTTTATTCCGTTCGTTTTGTTCAAGAAAACATCCTATCTAAAAAAGTAATAAAATTCTATTTTCTACCATTTTCCAAAAACTCAAATTCTTTTTTTAAAGAACCTTCAAATATTTCCATAACGCTATAGAGAAAGTACATTATTTAGAAATATTAAAAATAAACACACTTTCTCAATGTAAATTCAAACCCTAACTCTAAATTTCATCCCGAACCGCTCAACCGTTAAATATTTACGAACCAATTTTAAAAAAAATACCACCCAACTCCCACAAAGACCATAATAAGCGCTTCCCCATTCCTTGTACCCCACACAAAACGCCAAACACGTTAATCCACCCTCCCCAAAATCGTTTGCCCTGGAACGACATTTTTTCCTCCACCCCATCGACCCCTTATGAAGACAAGACACGTGAAGAGGCTATTACGCCGTCTGCCCACACTGTGCGACTAGAGCCAGGCCACGGTTACCCTGAGTGCAGAACCAGGCGTATCAATAAGCGGATATCTACCCCACTCTTTTGTTCGCTAATTGACCTCACTTAACCACACAAAGAGATCGGGGAAGAAGTTATCAACCTTTTTAAGGCTACCCTAGAGGACATAAATATGTCTACACAATATATGGTCGCTTTAAAATAATACTGCATTACCTGCAAACGTACTTTTCGTTAGCTTCCCGCAAGTGAGAAATCGCAAATAATGTAGAGTTCCGCCGGTTCCCGCCAAAGTCACAATCCCGACAGGTCGAAACCCCGACAGGGTCAGAATCCCAACAGGTCAAAATCCCGACAGGGACGAAATCCCGACAGGGTCAGAATCCCGACAGGTCAAAATCCCGACAGGGTCGAAATTCCGACTGGGTCAGAACACCGACAGGATCACGATTCCGACAGGGTGAAAAGCCGATGGTCGGGCTGGAAATTCTGGAATAGGAAATTCTGACCTTGTCGGGGTTTCGACCTGTCGGGATTCTGACCTTGTCGGAATTTTGACCTGTCGGGATTCTGACCTTGTCGGAATTTTGACCTGTCGGGATTCTGACCTTGTCGGGGTTTCGACATGTCGGGATTCTTACCCTGTCGGTTTCGACCTTGTCGGGATTCTGACCTTGTCGGGGTTTCGACATGTCGGGATTCTTACCCTGTCGGTTTCGACCTGTCGGGATTCTGTTCCTGTCGGGATACTGACCCATCGATATTGGCGACGTTTGCACCAGGATAACCGAAAAGTACGTTTGCAGATAATGCAGTATTATTTTAAAGCGACGATATGTTTTTATTCTTCTTCGTGGTCCCACAACTTAAAACTGATAATGAGCTGCTTAAAATAGCGCAAGTTAGTGGTAAAAATGAGTTTTAAAATGTTGCCCCTCTCACAACTTGCTGCCCATTTTCAAAACTCTTAGGAATAGCCTGAAGACCACCAGTTTGAAACCACAGGGGTTTCTCCTCCAGAAAATTTGGATTTTAACACAAAAAAGTGAATTTTATTTCTTTTAGTTCCCCCTCTGGATGGATCACTACTGATCCATCCTCATCGCCCCCTTACCGCCCCTCTACTGCTCAACACTGCCTCCCAGGGGGCGGTACCGCCCCCATCAAGTACTCATGTAGCAGAGGAAAATGGGTGTCATCCTTTCCACTTCACACCGCTTCATCCTTTCCATCCTTCAGGCTGCAGCTAGAGATGGTCTCCTTCTTGATTGTCAAAACGAAAGATTTATGAGAAGGAGAGCGTCTTTTGTCCGTTAATTGACCTAAGCTAACCACACAAAACGACCAGGCCATTCGGGGGAGATTAGGAGCATTGATAATATCGCCTTCCTATTGTGTGGTTAGCTGAGGTCAATTAGCGGACAAAAGATGCTCCCCTCCTCATAAATCTTCAACTCTTGACAATCAACGGGAAAAGATCTCTAGATGCACCCTATGGGTATGCATGCACCCTATGGGTGCATCTAGAGATCTTTTCCCGTTGATTGTCAAGAGTTGAAGATTTATGAGGAGGGGAGCATCTTTTGTCCGCTAATTGACCTCAGCTAACCACACAAAGGATCTTAGGCGCCAGCCACAGTTACTGAAAATCATCGTGTGACCCATTTAGATCCTTATCAAGAGGAGGGGAGAAAGAAGGGGACAAGAGATGTAGTAGATTACTCCTGTAGCAGAGCGGTCGAAGCACTCCTCACTGACATGCCTGATGGTCGGTTGCTTCCATCCCCCCAAAAGTAATCTATTACATCGCCCCTCGAGTCCCCTTCTCACTCCCCCCCCCCGTTTCATAAGGATCTTAATTTCAAATTTTTTACGATTTTCAAAGACTGTGGCCAGGGCCTAAGGGCCGTGCTAGACTAAGCTGCATAAAGACGCGAGAGCAATAAAAAAAGAAAGAGATGGGAGAAAACATGGAGTTGAGCCTCAGTCTCCCCTCTCTTGATAAAATCTTAACGAGTTTTTATTTGCTTTCGCGTCTTCCAGCAGCTTAGTTTGGCGCGGCCCTTAGCGACTCGAGTCACCTTGTGTGGGCAGGCCCTAAATGAATCGATGCGTTCTCTTCCCTCAGCCGAGAATTCAAATTGAAACGGTTTCTTATTAGATGCCGTGTTTAGGGGGTACCTTTCCCCCCTCCTGAAGGTGTTCTTTTTTCGGGGAGATATCGATGATGGCCACTTGACGTGTTTTTGAATTATTTTTAACCGCCTGATGGGGTGAAGTTTATTATTTTTCATTTGGGTAATATTTTATTTAGGTGCTTAATAGTCTTTCTATAAAAGGCGTGTTGTTTTAATAGGTTGTGATGGTATATTATTTGTTAAGGTGGAAGGGAAAATGTTTATCGGGATGTTAAATGTATCGTTTATAATGAGAAAGATGGTACATATTTTATATCGGAATAAGGTTAAATTGTTTTGGCTATGTTCGTTGGATTTTATCATGTGTCTGGGGTTTGTGACATGTTTTTGAAATTTATGACAGAATGGAATTAGCTGTGAAGATGTAATTTTGTGTTTTATCTAAAGAAACAAAAATCATTTTCTCTCGTTAATATTGATAAAAAGGAGGGTATATTTTTAAAACTATTTGGATAAAATAAGTATAATAAGAGTTTCTGATTCGTATTGAATGAGATCGAAGGCTAAAGCACCCATTTCTTTCCAGCTTACATAAATTGATTGCAAGCTTATGAGTAAGTTGTTTTGCCCTACCAGTGTTGTATTTTGTATGAATCCACTATGATGATGATCCTTGACTGTGTGGTATTACGTGGTTCGAACGCGTGAGTATGATGGCGATCCTGTTCAACTGCATCACCCTTGGGATGTACCAGCCGTGCGCGGACGAGGTGTGCACGGCGAGTCGCTGTCGTCTGCTGCAGGTGTTCGACGACTTCATCTTCGCCTTCTTCGCCGTGGAGATGATCATCAAGACGGTGGCCATGGGCATCACTGGGAAAGGGGCATACATGAGCGACTCCTGGAACAGGCTGGACTGCTTCATCGTCTTCGCAGGGTGAGTACTCGAGTTTTACTATATTATGACGTTACTAGAAGAAACATACTGCTTAGCCAACGATAGTAAAAGGGTCACGTGATTTTTACAGACGTTGCACGGCCGATAGTAGTACTCGACTTTTATGAAATAAAATCTCCATATTGATATTAAACGGTTCCGATCCATGGTTAATATAAGTATGGAGATTTTATTTCATACAAGCCGCCGTGCAACGTCTGTAAAAAATCACGTGCCCCTTTTACTATAGTTGCTAAGCGTAGTCGTTCACTCCTTTCAGCAGCGATATACCTGAAAAATTTTTTCAGGAGAGTGATTTGAAAGTTCAAAAGTAGATTGACTTTGATTATTTGTGAAGATTGCGAAGCAATCCAAAAGGTCCGGTGGCCCAACTATAAAAATATAAACTTTAAAAAAGGTCAAACTATAAAAAATAAAGTTTATCTCTCTCTCTTTCTCTCTCTCACATAACATATATTGGAAATCAAAACTCATTCCATTACACCAAAAAATACAAAACACAAACAAAAAACTACACATTGGAACAAAGAAAATACTTAAATACCAAATGAGGCCAATACTTCACTTAGAATTTCTAAAGAAAAGGGTCGATTCGTAAAGCGCATAATTTGACTGTGTTTCTCGGAAAAATTCTTAATTTAAAATTAATTTAAAGAAAAATATTTAATACTTACTGCCTTATCCAGCTCAAAAATAGACTGCTAGGTTTCACACGCATTAAATACGATATTGTATGTGTATGTAGTGAAGTTCACAGTAAATTGAACTTTATTTTTTTTGTTTGTTTTGAATTTTTCATATTCCCCCACCGTGACTCGATATTTTCACGCATATTACTTCCCTTTAAAATTCTTTTTGTGTTTCTAAATAACATCATAGACATTTTAAATAAATAGTCCATCTGAATTCAGTTCAACTTTTCAAAAATAAAAAGCTCCCTATCAAGAAATGTGGAATTGATTTTAAAAAATCAAGGTACATCATTTCTTTTTTTTCAGTTAGGATTAAAACTTGTATCCTGAATAGAACCGTCCCATCAACTGTTACCTACCTCTAATGCCGTGTTCCAAAAGAAATGTATTATAGCACACCAGGGGACAATCCCGTAATATCTTCCCCAAATCGGAAGAATTAACTCTGAATTTTTTTTGTACCCAAGCAACCGCTATTATCCAGCAAAACTGTATCAAATATTTTCATGCAAAACCAAAGACACAAAGCGTATTTTTACGAACGCAAAGCTTTCTAAAGATGAATGCTTAGTCAGAGACCAGAGGAAAAAAGACGAACCCTTAAAATCATTTTAATGCAATTCAAAGAACGATATTTCCCTGGGGGTGTACGTTTCTTCTGAAAAAGTCTCTGTTTCTTTCTATTGATATCGGTTTGGTTCTTTTTACTTGTTTTCCCTTCCAAGTAATAGATTGTGTGTTAGAGAAGGCATTTTTTTAGATAGCTTCCTTTCTTCCTTTTAGAGTTGCTCAGCATAATATATCGATCGGTGAAAAACAAAAGTCATTAACAATAATGGAAGAAGATCAAAACACGATTTTATGTGGAAAAATAAGAGCTTTAATGAAAAAAAAATTAATTAGAAAATAAACACTCCAATTTAAATTAATCCCAGAGTCTCCCATTGCGGAGTTCTGTCTTTCTAATTAAAAAGGGATAATTGCACTCATCGAGACAAAATGGCATTATTTATTAGAAATGAAATTAAATGAATATTTATTAGGGGATTACACATTCACACGAATCCTATTGAAAGAAAAGAACTTGTATTTTTAAGAGGACTAATACTTATAATGTAGGTGTTAAGAGGTTAAGACCCAATTTGTTTGTATATCTTCTCATAAAATGTGCCTTGACCGTTTCAGGTCTAAAGAGAACACTTGTAAGTTTTTTTTCTCTCTTACTCTTTAATATTGTCGTAAAAGTGCTTTAATTTTTATTTTAACCCAAAATTGACTCTTTGTCAAAATTATATACGCAGAAATATTATTTTGGTATTGCAGAAATATTACTGGAACATAATCTCTGATTAAAGCAAATAATTTTTCTTGAAAATCAATCCGTCATTTTCTTTTAAGAGAATGAGTTACTAGTTGAGAACCTATGTAAGCCTGGATGCAGTTCCTTAGAAGGAGCGTAAATTTGATGAAATTACAGGAAATACTTTTGTAACTGTCCGTCTCTCTCAATTCTGCAATAATTCTGTCTCATTCTTTTTCAAGGCGTAAAAATGGTTCAGAAACAATTGAGTTCAAATATCATTCAAATTAGTGTGAAAAAAAAGTAAATACTTTATCTAAAGATGAGATGAGTCGCAGTAGAGTCTACATATTCAAAAAGAGGGTCGCAATGTTCAGAAGTTTGTTACTCCTGAGCTAGAGATGTAGGGATGTATTCCGACGTTAAAACTTTTTTCTATTTGAAAAAAGATTATTCACAAAAGTTCCTCCCTGTAAATACGCCTATTCTTGGATTTTATCAATAATTCCATTATTGTATAGCTAATTCTAACACATATTCTCTTTTGAAACTGTTTTCCTCTCGCTATTCTGAAATATTTCTGTTTCATTCTTTTCCAAAGGAACTCTGTTATAGGCAAGGCTTTGAGTTTCCTAATGGAGAGTCACATTCCTGGTAACCTATAGAGACTTGTCGCCAACTTAGACGAGAATAAAGACTGCACATGATTATTTGGGAATTCACATATTTTTAGTTCAGTAGACTCTCCATTTTGCCCACTTTGTTTCTGAAATGATATTATGTGTGGAGATCATTTAAACTTTTGTTCAAGACATGCTGACGTAACAGCTAAGGGCTAAAAAAAGGTTACAACTTAGTGTCTGAATTCTATTGGTCTGCCCGTCTCAGACTAATGGTGGTGTTGTGCCGATAATTTCAGAAAGACACATTAAGTTAAATATAAATTGAATCAGGTACATTAAGTTGAATTTGAATTAAGTTGAATTAAATAAGAAACCTAGGAAGTTGATGAGAATCCTAAAAATGTGAGATGAACACAGACACAAAGTTAAAATTCAGAAATATTTATTATTGTTGAATATAGGATGTGATATAATATAATTAATCACATTAAGCACTTAGGAATGGGTAAACATAATACACATGAAATGACATCACCTACTTTGAACCGAATTAAATAAAACATTGATCAAAAACTTACATTGACCTTGGCCATTTTTGTCCAAGGCCCCCCCAGAAAGGAAGTGGAGGAGAGAAAGAAACAGAGTCTCGCAAAAGCGAGAGAAAAATTAGTGTTAGTTTAGAGAAAAGGCAGAAATGAAGTCCCTGCGTTTGCCAGGCTTAGATAACTTCGGTCTGGGGTGGTTACAAATGTCATCAGGGATTACCGGGACGTTCCCCTCTCCCTTGGGGCAGGGTGGTCGGAGCGGGGAGATGTTAGGGGTGCTCCATTTCAACTTTAGTGGCCCAGACAGACTTTCTCTTGTGAAAATTATTAGATTTAAATTTTAACAGCAACTCCAAACTCCCCCCTCCAATCACAACAGCGGTAATGTCTAAGTCTGGCTTAAGATTAGAAAAAAAATGTTTTCGAAATAATAGCCGAAAAATGACCCCTCAAATAAACGTGAAGATTCTCCACCGCGAAGCACGCAAATCACCTCAAAGAATAAGCGATACAATTAACCCTCCCTCCCAAAACCTTCCGCCAACCCACTCTGTTTACACACTGAATGAGCGCTTTTCATCACCACAAAAAGGTAACTAATAGCCCCCCCCCGCACAACATCTGTTTAAGAATGTTGAACATTAGAAAAAGCATCTCCTCCGCGATTCGTTTTATATATACCTCGGGCACAGCATTTACCCCGTCTCATTTTTTAATGTCTTCCCCCTGCTCGCCAATAACCTTCTTTCATCTACGATTTATCCGCGATAAATTATATGCCCGGGGAAAACTCCGCTATTTTATTACTCGCGATGTGCGGTTAGAGGAGTATTTAATTTTCATAAACGTCTTTATTCATCTTTCCTTTGAGGTTACTTTTTTTTCTTTTTTTTTTGCAATCTGATCTTAGTAAGTTTTTTATGGTGATAGGACTGAATAATATGTTGAGGAAGGAAGGTTTGAAATATATTAATCTGTTTTTTTCACTTATCCGGGTTTGCTGGTTTTATTCATTTTGTCACTGTAGAATTCCTAGTTGGAACTGTGTTTTTATTAAATTGAGACGTAGTACAACACACACACACATATGCAAATGTATAAAACACTTTTGCAACACTAAGTATAACGCAATAGAGGACACTTCTAATCAAAAGCGTTTCTAATTAGTTGAGGTGGAGGAAAGAGATGATGTTGTAAAAGTGTTACTAGGAACATGAAATGTGTTCTTATAGTGTTGTCATTTTTTTTTTATCACATAATGCATATGTACAGAAAATTAGATACATATTCGTCACCAAGGGGACTTTGTCCCGTTCAGGTGACAGATAAATTTGAATATAAATAAGGCAATAGGGTAAATTTTAACTTAATGAAAATAAATTTAAGATAAATATACATAAAAACACACACACTGAAAAGCAATAGGAACTAAAAAAAAAAACCTTAAAAATTAAAAACAAGGTTACAAAATTTATAGTCGTACATTAGAAAAACAAAAAAAAATTTTAAAATTAAAATTAAATAGCTGAAGGCATAATTTTAAATTTGAAAATTGAATAAAAATAAAAAGAAATAACATAGATTTAATATTAAACAGAGTTGGCAAAAGTCTGGTTATTAAAGTTATGGTTGCTTCGTTTTAAATTTGAAAATAATGGTCTATGTCGTCCAAATTTATTATGAAGTTAAATAGTTCACGTTTAAATGTTGAATACGTCTTTATGTTTTGAAGATAAGAAGGCACATGGTTATAGATTTTAGGTCCTAAAAAGAAGAAATGCTTCCGAAATATTTCTTTAGAAAAACGAGGAATTTTATAAATTTCATTAGGTCTTCTTTGAGATACATTTAATTTTAATTCACATATTGATTTGTTTCGGTACAAAAAAAGTGCTACACGGAATAAAAAGTCATACTTAAAAGGTAGTAAGTTCAGATTTCTAAAACTATAAGCATGTGAATGATAGGGATTTAAAATTTTGAAACACTTGTTCTGGATCGAAATTAGTGGTAGTAAATTATATTTATAATCACCTCCCCAAATAATAATGCCATAATTTAACAGTGAGTAGAACCAAGAATAATAAAGTGTTTTTAAAAAACTTGCATCTATTTTATTTTTTAAGTGGTGAAATTTAACTAACACAAAACGTAATTTTTTACTTAATTCATTTACATGAGTTTTCCACTTTAAGTTAGAGTCAATATGTAAACCTAGGTATTTAATTGTAGAGACTGATTTCAGAACGGGGCACTGACAGTTAGAATTATTTTTATTGCAATTGGAGGAATGAAATTTAATATTAAGATTTGTTTCAGACTGTATTAAGTTGAAATAAATATATTTTGTTTTATTTAAATTTAGGCAAAGATCATTCGCAGTAAACCATTTTCTTATTTCAGTCAGATCAGATTCTATTTGTAACAGAAGAGCATTAATATCAGAGCATGAATATAACAAGACAGAATCATCGGCATATGTTAACATTTTGCCATATAGCTGTAGTTTACACAAATCATTTATAAAAATAAGAAATAACAAAGGACCTAAAATTGAACCTTGAGGAACGCCACGGTTTGAAATTTCATAATAACTGAAATTATTTTGAATTTTAACACGCTGTTCTCTATTTGATAAATATGTATTGAACCAATTTAGAATATTTCCACGAAAACCAGCAAAATCTAATTTTTTTATTAGTAAATTATGATTGACATTATCAAATGCCTTTGATATATCCAGGAAGATCGCTACTGTTTTTTTATTACTGTCTATACTATTATAGATGAATTTTGAAAATTGCAAAAGTGCACTTTCGGTATTTTTCCCCTTAATAAAACTTAAATTTAATTTTTAGAACCCTTCTATCACACTCTAAAATTGCAACACTATTGTTTTCCAAACACTTTCCTGGATAGAACACATTTCGAACACTTTTCAAAACATTTAGAAAGAAGGTTGAGCAACACAAGTTTGGTTATTTACTGTATTTAGAAAGACACTGCGAATGCGTGAAACACTTTTGCAACACTAAGTAAACACAACTATTGACACTTATCAAAATCATTTGATTTTGTTGAGATGGTGTGCGGAGAAAACATGGTGTTGTAAAAGTGTTGCTCGAGAAAGAAAATGTGTTATAGTGTAGATCCAAATTTATGAACAACTTTATCCCTCTATAAACATGTATTACGACACTATAATCCTTTCTTGGATACAACACATTTCTAACTATTTTCAAACACATCCGGAACACTCACAACACAATAAGGCAGGGGTCCCCAACCTTTTTGTACCTAAGAGCACATATACCAGAATATCGGTTGAATGGCGGGCACCATTTATTTTTTCAAGTTAAATTTATAGTTGGTGGACATAGTTAATAATACACCCTACATATAATGCACAAAAAAATTAATTTTAAAAATTAATTTAACATATGAATATTATTAGTATTAATATTATTTTGTAAAAAATAAATGATTACTTAATTTTCTTACACTTACTTACTTTATTACATTTATTTTCTTGCTTTGATTTACTTAATTTTTATACGAAGTATAAAAATTATTTATAAAATATATAAAATACAGTCAATGTGATCTTTGGCATTACATTTCACTAGCCAGTGCTTCATAATTGGGAAAATGTGATGAAATTCCTGCTCGCAAACAATCGTCAAGGCGTTCATCTGTAATTCGTGATCTATATTTTGATTCATTGTCGAAAATAATGATTCACACAAGTATGTTGAACCAAAAAACGACTTTATTTTATATGCTGCTCTTTTTCTGGTTTTTTCTATTTTGGTTGTGTTTATCATGAATATTAAAAGAGCAAAAAAAATTGCATTGTATTTTATGGGATAATGGAAAATTGAAATACATAATAGTTTTTTGCATAAGCAGGCGGGCGCACCTAAACCGATCGACGGGCGCCATGGTGCCCGCGGGCATAGGGTTGGGGACCCCTGCAATAAGGTGATAAAATGTTCTACCAAACAGAGCATTCGCAATATTGTTAATTTGGGACAAAAAAAAGTGTTTTTAAATGTGTTTATATTTGTTTAGAACCCTAGCAGTGTACACTCCGACTGTTATGAATTTTCCAAATTGAGATATTATGCAAATCATTGTTCATCAAAATGAATTACTATTTAATTACTTTATCGAATAATAGAGCGATTAGATCCAGACATTGTAATGAACTATCAAAAACTTTATTTCCCATATTTAACTTTAGAAAAAAATGTTTTGCTTTCATAATTAAAATTGGGCATTGCCTTCAATAAAATTTAACTTTCATACTTTCATTGACATCAACCTTTCATTCGCTCTAAAATATTTATTAATTGAATTGTTCTCTTGATTGTATAAAGTTTATGCCAGGAAATAAACTTTTGAAAAAAAAATTTGAATCCTTAGAACTGTCCGATTTTAGAGTTACGAGTCCCGGTGTCCCCGAAATGAACTCTGGGACGCAAAATTGTCCCGTTTTCTGAAACCACGCGAAAATTTGAGTTGTCGATCCGGCCGGACGGCCTTCGCGCCGGCAGCCGGACGCGATGGGTGTGCGAGAGCACGAATTATTTGACGAATATTCGTTAATTTGTAACTACATTACATCGCAGAAAGTAACCGAATGGAATAAACTAAATGTTTCCACGAAAACTCGTTGGGTGGAAGTATTCAAACACTTTCAAGCCAACAATCTTCAGCATGAAAACCTTTCTATTTTAATTGAATATATTTTATGTTTGCCTGCTACAAATTCTCCAGCAGAAAGAGTATTTTCTATGATGAACACATTGTGGCCATCTGAAAGACCCAGTTACAAATTTCAGTTCTAAAGGTGATATTGATAATTAAGGTGAATATAAAAAAACGTGCCAAGAGTTTCATTTTTACTTAAAATCATCACCAGCTATATTAAAGCAAATTTGTTCCTCTGATAAATATAAATATAACTAAACGTTTCGGGTATATATTTTTTTAAATTCGTAACTTTTAAACTAACTGACATTTTCTGAATAAATTACTTTTAAAAAGTGTTTTTTATTGACTACCTGTTAATTAACCTAAATAAACCAATGTCCCGTTTTGAGTCAAAAAATAAATGGTCACATTAGGTTTATACTACCTAAAAGCAAATAAAAAAACTACCCTGTCTATTTCTATAGATTCAATTTTTTCCCTTTTTAATCTTCCTTACAAAATTTGGTATGACTTTATAAAAATGAGAAAGATACATATAAAATTTGAATAAATACTTAAATCTTTTTCGTATTAAGAAAGTCTTATTTGGGTTTTTCAAAAAAGCGTTAACTATTCATTCGAGTAATAAGTGAAAAATTACATAACTGTACCACCTCCTACAAGTTTGAAAGGGACCAAAATGATTAATGAGGAACATAGTTCCACATCTTCGCTGGATGGCTTTTGACCAACCAGGTGAACTTAGAAATTCGTTCGTCAATGTGATGGATTGAGTTCTGTAGATGAAATGAGATAATATGCTAATAACAAACTTAACACAGATCACCTTTGTTTAAAAGATGGATGAGGTAAATTCAAGACAAATGAGAGAAGTCAGGGAAACTCGGTTTGCGTGAGACTCAATTTAATTTAATGAACGTAAAACTAAGTTGAAAAGTTATAATTTTTGCGAATAAACTAGAGTAGGTGTATTCGTTGCAACAACACATTTTAGAACACTTTTTTTTGTTCCTAAATTAATAGCAATTTCGTTAGTTAGAACACTTTATTGGGTTGGCATAGTGTTCTAGATATGTTTAAAAAATAGTTGCTATTCAGAAATTGCTCTGAAAATACTGTTGTAAAATGTTTAGAATCTGAAAGTGTTTTCAAATTTAGATGGAATAATGACACATGAGAACTTATTTAAGGGGTCATAGGACTCTTAACAAGAAAAGCAGTGAAAACAACTTTACAAATTTTTAAAATTAAATGTATCCTAAACTAAATTTTATAAAGTTGTTCTGTTTTCACATTTAGAAAGAACTACTCTTCATGAATATGAATAATATTTTTAAAACTAAATATATTTTTTAAATAATATGAAATAGACTATCGAAAAAAGCATGTTTGATAGCGGTTTTTCATACACCATGAGCTTGCGCGCACGATTGATTCCAAACAGTTCAATATTAGTGAATTATTTTTGCATACAATTAAAGTAGATGATTGTTATTATATATTCCAGCAGCATTTAACTATTTTAGAGAATATTTAATATTTTTAAAATGACATAGTTTTAGCTATTCAAATATGGGCATAATTTTCAGACTTTTATCGTGATTAAAATATACAAAATGATTGAAAATGGATGAAAATGTTGGTGGATATTAAAGATAATAATGAAATTAATAAATCCTGGAAGTTTCATACTTACATATACATTAGTTAAAAAATAATCATGCGCGCAAGCTGAAAAAACACATTCTGAGAAAAATGACTTTAAAGTTGCGTTTGTTTACAATTACGGGGCTTTGTTTACATACATTTTTGGCTATAACTTTATAAATAATTGGAATTTTTTTATGGGGTTTGTTTTAAATGAAGCAGAACTGTATACAAAATAACATATATATTTTTCAAAAAATCGAATTTTTTGAAGATTTAAGAGTCCTATGACCATAGGAACACATTTTTTAACAACTCTTTACAGCGCTATTTTTCGAACACCATTTCTGGATAACAACACTTTTCTAACTTATTCTATTCAGAATAATGTTACAACACAATGAGGAATAATGTGTTCTATCCAACCACACAAATTTGAGTACAAAAAGTGTTCTTCAATGGTTTGAAAACGTTTCCCGAGTTTTTAAAGAGTTTAAATGTGTGCTTCCATGTCTGAAATAACTATTCACCTTAAACTCGTTTTTTAATTTCTTTAATTTAATCTGACGCATCAGTAGGGATACATATGAAAGTGAATAGAAAAGAAAACTTTTATACTATGACTGATATCGACTCATCCTCCATGCATAGACAGTAAGTTATACAGTATTTTAAGATTGTGCTAGCTCCACATTAAGTACCTAAACTAGAAAGTTTCAACTTTGTAATGATTTCTCCTTAACGATCAAAATCCCTCTCTAAAAATATCATCTGAAACCACCCCACAAACAACCCGGATGACATTCTCCCTTGCTGTTTACAAGAAATTTTTACTCAAATCATACCCCGAATAAGTAAGGAACACCCAGTGTCTGACAAGTACCCTGAGAGATGGGAAAACCATCAGTTGAAATTTAAAAAAAGGCGTCCAGCCAGCCGAAAAGTTTCCTGGGACACGGTAATTTGTCCAAGCTATTCTCGGTTCGGTTTAACGAGGACTTTAAATGGTTTCCCGACTCATGGGCAATTAAGCGCACCTTCCCTTTAAAACAAACCTCTCTCCTGTGCTCCCCTCTACAGCCTTCTTTGTAAGAACTTTATGCGGTTGTAAAGAACTTGATGTTTTTTACTCTTTGTTTTTTTTATCATGCAAATTGTTTTCTCCTTTCGAATTTTGTTTTTGATGCGTTCTGTGGGCAATAACAGCATTTTTTGAAAACAGAAAAAATTCATTTTTTTTTCTGTAAAATAAGAACAGATCTAAATTCAAAAATCGAAAAAAGGTTTAAAAAAATTATTTAGTTAATTCAGTATTTAAAAATAAAAATCGACAATCCCTTTGTTTAGGATTGAATGACTTCAGATGTGGTCTTACTTTAAAGTCAAACTCCAAGTAACAAAAAGTGTAACAATATTTCAAGTCATAGTTATGAGTCATATTATTAATTGAATCGCCAGTTTGAAAAAGGGAATAATTCCAAAAATATATCTTAAAACAATCTCCAACCTTCTTCGCTATGCTCTACAACACATGAGTGGAAATAACCCTTTATAGGGAATTATAGGGAGCCCCTTGAAGTTGAGAAATCCATTCATTTTATTTTTTCCATTAGTTTGTCTCTATCTTCTTATTCTTTGTAGTGTAAACTAAGCCAAAATTAATTTCAATTTAAAAGTGTTTTTAGCTTTTTTTACACGGGGAATGTTTTACCCCCCTTTCAAAGTTGAATGTTTGAAATGGTGAGTGTTTGTTTACTTGAAATTTCATAAGGTTGAAAAAGGAAATAAGTCCATCGACTTTTTTCAACTGTAAAATACTTTTGAATGTACTTATATTAGTTTCAATGATTGCCCTTTTTTCTAAATAGGGTCCTGAATTTCGGGTAAAAATTTAGTGATTCCTATACAAAGAAAATTACATTTTTTATACAGTTATTTTATTTTTCTCCAAACTTGTTTTTAGGACTTATTCCCTTTTTTAGAATGACGATTCAATTACCCTTCTATATTGACCCCCGCAAGTCCATTAATGGTAAATACTAATAGTTAAGAAATTAATGTCGTCTGTGGAAAACTTATTTACTTTCATGCTAAATTCCTATTTTTCTTGTAATTTTACTCCTTTTGCATTTTCCATTAGCCTTTAAAATTTTTAAAAATAATTATATTTTGGTTATATTTTAAGTTGACCAACTAACAAAAATTACATTCATGAAAATATCAATGTGCTAAACCTGCTATAATATTAATTCACTACTTGTGAAGGATGATCAATTTTCCAAGTTCGAACCTAACACTTTACTCATAATTTGTTATAGCACGTTATTTTAATTACATGTTATTCTGTTACATTACATTATTACCGCGAATTGAAGACAAAGGGGCTTTAAGACGTCAATTATGTCTTTAATAAGTGTTATAAAGTCTTCCATGACCAATCACTCAAAACTGACAGGTAAATCCTTCTGCCTAACCTAATATTAGACCTCGCTTAAATCTATTGTTCCAGGGTTTTAAGTATGGAAATTTGTATTCTGTTTAGATTCGCAATAACGGTTAGATTACTCGCTAGCTGTTTCGCTTAAAGTATGAAGACTATTAGATTTAAATTTTAGTTGTTTTCTATTTTTATTTGTTTTGCTCTCTTTATTTGATGCATTTTTCTCAGTAAGAAGTGTTCATTAGTTAAGAAAAGGTTTTCAGGAACCGAAGAAATGTTGTGGTGAAACGAATGTCGTGTTTTATGGTAAACGGGTTCCACATCAAAATTCTGAATTAACAAAGGTTTTTGACTTGGTTTGTTGTGTTTATTGAAGTTTATCCTTAGAATACATTTGCATTTAGGGTTGCAAAAAAGGGAATTTGTGATTGAAATTAAATGATTGTGCATTGTTATGAGACAGGAGAATCGGGCATGTATTTCCAACATTAAGGTCGTTTCATGGTTAGATGGGTGTTTCGTAATAATTTTGTTCTTTTTAAAAAAAGTTATAAGTGTATAAAAAAGTTTTAAAAGGCTAAGAAATAACCTATTCAAAAATCATCTCGAAAAAAAATTTCTTTTTAAAGGAGTGTCATAATTTGCACTCTAAAAGTAGTGATTATATAAAATGTCTAACATTTGCACAATAAAATACAGTATACTTTAATACAGTATTATAATAACAGTAGTATAGTATTATATACTTCATAAAATACAGCATTCAATATTCTTAGAGTTATTTAGTTTTATTAGTTTGGAAAAATGGTAACTAAGTACCTTTAATGGCCGTATTTACCGCTAACCTGACGGTGGTAAACCTGCATTAAAATTTCTGATTGGCTGTTAAAGAAGGAAAACTAGTTTTCCACCAATAAGATGTTTGAATCCCGGCTTCCCGCTTTTTAGGTTAGCGGTGAATATCGCCTTTATCTCTACTGACGTCCCACCAACATTAAAATTACATAGAATAACCATCCTTATGAATAGACTGACGATACTTTGCACAGGAACACCCTTTAAGGTTTACTCTTCCAGGATAAATTGTAGCACGGGTTCTATGATGAGTATATTTCAGCGGGAAATGCGAATAGATTTAAAACTAAAGTTGGGATTTCAGCTGTCATCTTGATCGGATTCCCATGGTTGTCTCTTTTCTTATTCCCTCGAACGTATTTAAATTCAAAAGGAAAGTGTATTATTTTTCAAGACTTAAACTTGCGATAAAAATCCATATGTTTTTTTTTGTTTTGCGAGAATATTTTAGCACTCCGTGAACTGGCCGTACTCTAAAGTATCAATTTAATTAATTAGCTCCAGCGGATTGAATTTCCCAAAGATGATTATTTTATTTATGTATATCCCTTAATTTTCAAATTAGTGACTTTAAAAAATTGCAGTTAATCATAATAATGCAGCAGTAGATAAAGGGTTAAGAGAGTTAAATGAACTTAAAATATGAAAAAAAAACACCTAATGTAAATTATGCAAGTAAATAAAGCCTTTTATGTACTGTTTCCTTAAACAAATCAGACATCATAAAATCATCCGAAAAGTGTTCAAAAAAATATTCTTTCAAACAAGCTGACCCGAAACTGCATCTCATAAAACCCCTTCACCTCCAAAGTGTCAGAGTGTACTTAGCACTGAATCACGAGGCCCCCCTCAGGGGGGAAAGGAATGATGGAAACGAAAAAAAAATTCTTCGATCCCGGACCGATATTGAAAAAGGAAATCTCCGGTGTCGTCCGTCCAACTGCCCCCTTATTACGACCGATACCGTGAAATTCGATTTCGAAAAGATTCGGCCAAATATTTTTGGTGCTGTGGGGGAATATTTTATCAGTCCAGTTCGTGATGTGCTTTATTCCCTTTTTTTTCTTTTGATAGGGGAAATGCGAGTCGCTTTTTTTTGAAGTATGAATGGCTGGCCATTTTTTCTGTCGGGGTGAATTCGTGTTTCTCTTTTGGGTTGATAAATTTTGGTTGGAAATACGATATGGAGTAACGCTGTCTCTTTCCTGTTGTTTATTGCTTGGAGAGTATTCTGTGTCTGATTATCTAAGAAATGTTGGAAAGACACGTAAGAAAAAAATTGTCATTTATTAGTTTAAAATTTTGATATATTTCGTGAAGATAAAGCATCGAATTTCATGTAAAAATCACTTCTCAAAACTTTTCAGAAATGTTTTGAAAAATTTTAATTTAATTTTTGTCAAAAAAAAGAAAGAGAGACAGCTTAAAAATCTTATTATATAAGAATAAGATATAAGGCATTTACTGAACTTTACTTTAGGCATTTATTACATAAAAACCAATTAAAGAGGTGAAATTTCAGTCATAATTTTTCAGTTCAGTTTTCAAGATTTATAAGTTATTTACTGAAGTTAAGCATATTTACTGAAATTTCAACTCTTGATTTCATTTTTATGCAAAAATGCCAGAATCGAGCGATTTTGATGGTTTTAATTCAATTTTAAAAGATCACGCTTTAATTTCCTCTGGGAATTTACAACCTCCCTGCAGAGGCGCATTTCTTACCCATTCCTGGGGGATTCTGAGTAGTCTAGGTGTGCTCTATGTCCATCCTGGAAGTTATTAAACATTCTGTATTTTAATTTATATTGTCAATAATGATTCAATTCTTCTTCGGTTCCCATTCTTCCTTTGTGCACTAGTTAAAATAACTCTTATAAAGAACATTTAAGACCCTCTATTGCAATACATAATTTTTCGGCATTCCCCGGCCGCACCACCCCAAAAATCGAATCCCCAAACATCCTTTAATTAACGCCAAAATCAGCAAAACCCTACATCGTAATCAGCGAGACGCAAAATAACACGCTTCGTTAGCGGAATGAATGAAATAAGGCGCAAAAATAGCTAATAACGACACCTTCAAAACTACCAAAAACAGTCCAAAAGTGCATCTCCATAAATCTCTATACGGCCAAAAATGAAAAGTGTCGTTTGGACTCCCCGCGGAGGCATCATCAGCATTTTTCCGTATACGCACAGGGTGTTGCGGCGGCATTAAGATATCCCAGTTAACGATCTCCTCTTTGAGTCTAATGGCGCTTAATTGCCGTTTCGGGTAAAATAATTTGCCTTTTAACTGTCGTTTGCAGCAGCCGCGCTATTACCGTGATAGGCGGCGGTAACTGTAACCGAGAGGCTGGATTAGGGAGGATCCTCCTCTGGGGGGGACAGATCGGTGTCAACTGCTGCCAAAGAAGAGATCAAGCTGCGGAGATTGGAGAAGTTTACGTTTCGATATACAGGGTGATTCAGAATTCATCATCAATATTTGGTGGGAGGTAGAGGGGACCTAGACAAGCATATTTCGAATAGGTATGGGGGGGCGCAGCCGCACCGTTAAAGAGCTAGGACCTAATGTAGTGAGAGAGCGTTACAAAAGGACGTTTTGCCAAGGCCCGTGTAACGAAACAAAACAAAATAGAATGAAAAAAAATATTGCATGAGGTAAAGCAGTATCCGTACTACTTACACCATGAATTTGATAGAAATTGGACCGCTTTCTAAACCGTGGGGTTAGTTTTAAAACGTGCAATATTAATCTTTTAGCCAAAGAATGGAGTTCCCTGTTAGTGTAATGGTATTTTGAAAAAATGATCGGGGAAGGAATTTTCAATGATCATACAGAGGCCCTTATTTGTTCAAAAGACTACTGTTGCCCATGCGACACACACACATGTTCACTCGCACATCCCTTATAATAATAATAATCTTTATCATCATTACCAACCAGAAAACAACAGGAAAAACATATTTGTCACCAAGGGGTAACATCCTGTTTATACTCTGTTCATTTAGAATTGGCGCCTGAGACGTAATGTATTAAAAGCACTTACTATTGTAATTATCATTGAAAAATTCTCTTCTGCAATGAATAGGCCATCTAAACAGAAGTAGTTAAAATACTATACAAAAATCGGTAACGTAAATTGTTTGATGAGCGTTTTTGATCCTGTCTCAGGCGCCTATTCTAAATGAACAGACTACTATAGGTGACAGAAAAGTACTACACTTGCAAAGTACTTTACTTTTAGTAGAGTAGTACTCTTACGTGCAAAACTTTTCTCTAAAGGTCAAACTAAACTATCCCCCATGATACAAAAAAGCGGGAAATATTTTTACAGCTTTAAAACTGCTTTAAGTTCTCTTCAATTCTTAGACTAATAAAAAACAAACTCTGTTAGAAGGAGACGAGGGGGGGGAGGAGAAACGTTCCAATAATATAAAAGAAATTCGAACTTATCAAGAAGAAGCATTCGGGAGTCAACAAAAGATGGTCCGGGAATCCCCAGAAATCACGTTTGCGAAGTCGAACATGAGAAGAAAAAGGAGCAAAGTGAAAGGAAGTCGAAACGAACGTGACTGCGAAGAGAGCGTCAAGATTCCAAGCGGATGACAAATTGCGGCGAAGAGCGATCAATAGAACACTTCTCGGTGCTTAGGGGGCGCGTATAGCCATACTGTACTTTGATACAGCCCCTGTTAGTTTTTTAGCTATCTGGTAGGGATAACCGGCTGTCAGTCATTCTCTTTAACGGAGAAGAAAATTTCTTCTTTTTGGGCTCTATCAAAGTACAGTGTGCTTCAAATACAAATACAAATTAAGTCGACCAACAACAGGCGTAAGCCCAGCAAGGTTAGTCCAGTCTTTTTAACTGGAATCCCAGTACCTGTCAATTTTCCTCTTGAACTCGTTAACCCCACCTGAATTTACAATTGTTTCAGGCAACTCATTCCATCTATCCACTACCCTAATTTGACTTTATTCAATTTGAAATTGTGACCCCTTGTTCTATTACCCGTATTGAAATCTAGTCCCTCTGTGTCCCTTTCATTTTAAAAAGTTGAATCAAATCCCCTCTAATCCTTCTTTTTTCTAGAGTGAACATATTTAGCTTCTTTAATCTTCCCTCATAACTTAAACTGGATATACCCTTGACCATTTTAGTAGCCCTATGCTGAACCCTTTCAATTGAATCAATATCTTTTTTTAAGTATGGAGACCAAAACTGAACAGCATACTCTAGATGAAATCTCACCAAGCCTCTGTAAAGTGGCAAAATAATATCCTCGGACCTTGAAGAAACAGTTTTTTTGATGTATCCTATTAGCCTTTTTACTAGCAGCTGAACACTGATGAACCCATTTAAGTCCTCATTAACTATCACCCCTAAATATCTGATCATATTAACTTCTTTAACTTTGTCCCCTTGCAGATAAATTCCGTGTCCGAAATGCTCCTCTGCCGGAATCGTCCTCATTATAGGGTGGTTATGAAGTTAGTTACGCCGTTTGTACCCTCTAGTGCTGGAAGAACGTTGAGGAAATTTGGTATTAACGTAATATGGACCATTAGAAATCAAATCAAATTGTTTAAAAGTTCAATTTTGAGTGATGGAGGGGGATTTCTTGCAAGAAAACTAACGTTATTATTGCTCTGGGTGAAGCTACGTTACTTTCCTTCACTGGAAGCTTTGCTATCCATCAGAGCTTTAATTATTGCTCGATAAAATGTGTTTTAAGACTATTTCAAAACGGAAACAGAATAAAATCAATTAAAAACTTCCTATCATATTCCCGACTTCATTGTTTTTTTCCAAAAATCAAATCCTTACAAAACTTCTTTTCCTGTGTGCTAAACTTAATTTTAGACACCTTTGCAAGCAGTAAACATTTTTGTCCATCGGTCAAAATTCGAACAATATTTTTAATTTCACACTTCAAATTCGTATTTATAATACTACATACAATGTGTTTCAAAAGTTCATTTCAGCGCTTTTATTTGGAACCAACGCTTCTCCCAGGGTCATGGTTGTAAGGTGTACCCCTAGGTAAGTGGAGAATCTATTGAGATGCCTTACAGCAGCGAAATAAGAAAGGAAACACCCTGTTATCACTGATGGTATAATAGGACAATATAGTTGACGGCGATTGTATTTTATACCAACCCTTAGCCATCATAATGTCAACAGACCAATATATGTACAAATCTATAATTCCGGAAGAAATTCCCTTAATAAATTTTATAAGATTGCAGCGTTAGTTCCTTATAACGCTAAGTAAGTTTTTAAATCTTTGTAAACTCTTTCTTAAAACATAGTTTAACTAAAAGGAGTAAAAATGTGGTAAAAGGGTTTTCAAAGTGTTTTACTTTATCTTCAAATGTTTGAAACACAAGCTTCTCAACAATTGCACACACACACAAGGAAAACTGAGAAATTCTACAAACAAAATATTTTATTCATACGATATACATAAGCTAAGAAAACTACAGGTTTGTCTCAAAAACAGGAGAAACATTGTTATGGAATGTTGCAAAATGTATGTGGAAGTTTTGTTGCTGTCAAACTATTTTTGAAAATGAGGCTAGTACAACACCAAATTGGTGTTTTTTTTAAGTGTTAGCTAGATTTTTTATGCAACCAACATTTTTAGATTGTTTATTTCCAAAAAAAGTTTTTCCGACATACTTTTAAAAACATTCCATATAAAAAAATATTAAACATGAATGATCCCAGATGGTCATGAACCCCAAAACTAAAAGGATATTAATCAGGCCTGTGAAATTTTATTCAAACATGTTGTTGAGCATCATTTATCTCTAAGGATCCGGTCACACTCGCTGAAAAACGTCGCGTGACCCATTCAGATCCCTGTGAAGAGGAGGAGAGAAAGAATGGGACTCGAGAAGAGATGTTGTAGATTACAGTATTCTCTCGTTAATCGTGGTAGTTATATTCCAATATATAGCGAATACGCGAAATCCCCGAATAACGAACCCAGTTTTAAAACGTGCATATAGGATAACATGACGGATATAATGGTTCGATTCCGTCATTTATTACTTAAAACTAATAAAACTGGTTAATGCAAAAAGTAGTTTTAGCTGTAAATTTCTGTAAATAATTGTAATTTGTAAAATATTTGTAGTAAAGTACCAAAATGGTTACTGGTTAGAAAACTCGCTTAGTAGAAGTTACATTTTTCAAAATAAATGTTCATAATAAATAACGGAATCGAACAATTATATCTTTTCTGCCAAATATGCAAGTTGCATTGCTAAACAACTTTGAGATCGAAATCCACGAATATGGAGGGGAGTAACTTTGCTCAACCGCGAATACTGAACCGCGAGGGCCCACTGTACTCCTGTAGCAGAGCGGTTCAAGTACTCCTCACTGACGAGCCAGTTGCTGTCACCAAAAGTAGTCTACTACATCTCGAGTCCCCTTCTTTCTTCCCACAGTTTGACAATAAGGATCTTAAGGCGATATAGTACCCAAATATATTTTTTTTTAGTTTTTAATATTATAATTTTGATTTTAATTGCATATTTAGTGGGCTAATATGGTATACCCATTCCCCTAAAAAAAAGTTGGATTTTAATAATCAGAATTTAAAAATTTTAAATTTTTCAAAATTTTTGACCATTTTTTAAATCCCTAAGGCTTTTTTAATTATGCATATTTTTTAAATTTTTTTTCATTTATTGATTCATTATATTATACTTCATAAAAATGTGCATGGGTTTCTTTCTATCAATATTACTTTATTTTCTAGAATTTTTTGTAGTAAAAACCCCCCAAAAAACCGGAAAAATTCATCATTTTTGACTTTAATATTTTTTTTTAAAAAATCTAACCTTATTAGAGCTAAACCCATGCACAGTTCTATAATACATATATTTCAGAATATGTATAAAAATTTTCAGACATATATTTAAAGTACATAAAAAGCCTTAGGCTTTCAAAATAGTGTAAATACACAAAAATTCAACGTGGAGAAAATCCAACTTAAAATTTCGTTTCTTCATAGAAAACCCTCATCATCGCATCAGAAAAATGTAAATAACTTCATAAATTATTAAGATAGAGCTCTGAAATTTTGAAGACACATTCAGAAAGATCCATGGTATAGATTAAGCCAATAAAAAGTTTTTTGATATTTTGATGATTTTTTGGGTACTATATCGCCTTAACGACGTCGTTTTTCAACGAGTGTGGCCTAAGAAACGCAATTTTTGAGCACATGTCGTTAGGATGCAACACTAATGGTATCTCTTCTTTTCCAGATGTTTAGAATACTGCCTTGATGTCGGAAATATTAATCTTTCTGCGATTAGGACAATCCGTGTACTTAGACCGCTCAGGGCAATCAATAGAATTCCGAGTAAGTCTCCTTTTCTCTTTTAATGGATTTTCTGTGTTTTGATTTACGACGGACCCTACCAGTGTTTGCGGAGACTTGATTGATTTTTAAAATATTTGAGTTCATGGATCAAATATGTTCGAGGGTTATACAATGTTATATTTCAAGTGACTTGTGTAGTTAACCCTTTATTTACCAACGGTACTTGTAAGTACCACTAGCGAAAGTTTAGAGCTGCTGATGTTTGGCGAGTTTTGGCTATTTGGGGCCATATTTAGAAGCCACATAATTTACTTAACATTAGTTGGGGTAACTATATAGTGATTTTTATCGCTAAAAACGTGGCGCATCAGCAGTTTTAAACTTGCGCCGAAAATAATTTGGTAAATAAAGGGTTAAGCGGTAGAAATTTGTGGATTGCTAACCCCTCGAAAGCCCGTATTTAATCAAAGTTACGTTTTGAAATAAACCTTAAACCTTTTATTTTTGCCAAAAATTAAGTTCATTTTGTTCATCAAAGCAGCTTTTTTGGTATATGTAGATTTAAATGGCCACGATTAGTTATGAAAACCTAAAAAAAAGAGCCTATATTTGAAACTTTGCATATAACTTTAATGAGGGAAAATATTAAGAATAATAATTTTAGAATACTGATAATAATTTTAAAATACTTTGAAGAGAGTAAAAATTAAGGGTTACGTTACTTACGGCTTATTTTTTCCATCTGATCACATTTTAAAGTGTTAGTTACTTTTCTTTGTAATTTTCTATCAAAATGCTGATGTTTACTAATAAAAAGTTGCCAAACCAATTATCTTAAACAAGTAAAATATTCATCGAATAAGACGGTATTTATATTAACAATCCAGAGGGTCAGGTTTTCTTTAAGGGGGGTCCATCAATACCCCAACACCTTAAAAAACTAAGTATACTGAAATGAGCTTTTAAAAAATCTCCGTAATATTTTTAAGGGGGTTCAGTACCCCAACACCTTAAAGCTTTCCAACGGTGTATTTGTATTACTTGTGCCTGTAATCGGTTTCAAAGCATACTAAAAATTTATTTAAAAATGTAAACAAACCAAAATTCTCTATGCTGCGCCTACAAATATCTCAATACAAATACATTGAATACAAATATCTCAAACCTGCGTTTTAAACCTTCGATGTACCTTTTCTAGCAAACTAACAGTTAAAACATCATTATTGCACACATTCCTGTTATGATGTAGTTGTTATACTGAAATGTGCTTTAAGTAATTAATTAATTAGAATATATTTTCTTGAACTTTTAACTTTGCATCTCTAAAATTTTTAAAATATAGCATTTTTTATGATAAAAGTGATATTTAAAAAACATTTACAGATATTTTTTTAAAAGCTCATTTCAGTATAGCAACTACATCATAACAAGAATGTATGCAAAAAATAGTGATGTTTCAACTGTTAGTTTGCTAGAAAAAGTTTTGAGATATTTGCATTCGAAGTAGGCGAAGTAGTAGAGAATTTTACGTTTTTGAAGCAATTTTTAGTATGCTTTAAAACCGATTACATTCATAAGTAATACACCGGTGGAAAGCTAAGTGTTTGCTTTTTTATTATTTATCAAAATCTCAAAATCGATTTTTTTTAAGGTGTTGGGGTACTGAACCCCTTAAAATATCACTTTTATCATGAAAAAAATGCTACATTTCAAACATTTTAGCGATGCAATGTAAAAAGTTCAAGAAAGTAATTACGTAACCCTTTATGCCCCAAATTATTTTCCTCATCCTCATCCAAAATATGTCAAGTTTACCTAACTGCAACTAGAAGTAAACTAAATTTGGCCTTACATGACGAAAATTGGACGAATTTGGAACATTGGGAAGTGGGAATTACAAGTCCCGTCGGGACATAAAGGGTTAAAGCGCATTTCAGTATAACAACTACATCATTAGGGGAATGGGTGTAAAAAACAATGATGTTTCAACTGTTAGTTTGCTAGAAAAAGTACATCGAAGGTTTAAAATCACAGTTTTGAGATATTTGCATTCGAAGTAGGCGAAGTAGTAGAGAATTTTACGTTTTTGAAGCAATTTTTAGTATGCTTTAAAACCGATTACATTCATAAGTAATACACCGGTGGAAAGCTAAGTGTTTGCTTTTTTATTATTTATCAAAATCTCAAAATCGATTTTTTTTAAGGTGTTGGGGTACTGAACCCCTTAAAATATCACTTTTATCATGAAAAAAATGCTACATTTCAAACATTTTAGCGATGCAATGTAAAAAGTTCAAGAAAGTAATTACGTAACCCTTTATGCCCCAAATTATTTTCCTCATCCTCATCCAAAATATGTCAAGTTTACCTAACTGCAACTAGAAGTAAACTAAATTTGGCCTTACATGACGAAAATTGGACGAATTTGGAACATTGGGAAGTGGGAATTACAAGTCCCGTCGGGACATAAAGGGTTAAAGCGCATTTCAGTATAACAACTACATCATTAGGGGAATGGGTGTAAAAAACAATGATGTTTCAACTGTTAGTTTGCTAGAAAAAGTACATCGAAGGTTTAAAATCACAGTTTTGAGATATTTGCATTCGAAGTAGGCGAAGTAGTAGAGAATTTTACGTTTTTGAAGCAATTTTTAGTATGCTTTAAAACCGATTACATTCATAAGTAATACACCGGTGGAAAGCTAAGTGTTTGCTTTTTTATTATTTATCAAAATCTCAAAATCGATTTTTTTTAAGGTGTTGGGGTACTGAACCCCTTAAAATATCACTTTTATCATGAAAAAAATGCTACATTTCAAACATTTTAGCGATGCAATGTAAAAAGTTCAAGAAAGTAATTACGTAACCCTTTATGCCCCAAATTATTTTCCTCATCCTCATCCAAAATATGCCAAGTTTACCTAACTGCAACTAGAAGTAAACTAAATTTGGCCTTACATGACGAAAATTGGACGAATTTGGAACATTGGGAAGTGGGAATTACAAGTCCCGTCGGGACATAAAGGGTTAAAGCGCATTTCAGTATAACAACTACATCATTAGGGGAATGGGTGTAAAAAACAATGATGTTTCAACTGTTAGTTTGCTAGAAAAAGTACATCGAAGGTTTAAAATCACAGTTTTGAGATATTTGCATTCGAAGTAGGCGAAGTAGTAGAGAATTTTACGTTTTTGAAGCAATTTTTAGTATGCTTTAAAACCGATTACATTCATAAGTAATACACCGGTGGAAAGCTAAGTGTTTGCTTTTTTATTATTTATCAAAATCTCAAAATCGATTTTTTTTAAGGTGTTGGGGTACTGAACCCCTTAAAATATCACTTTTATCATGAAAAAAATGCTACATTTCAAACATTTTAGCGATGCAATGTAAAAAGTTCAAGAAAGTAATTACGTAACCCTTTATGCCCCAAATTATTTTCCTCATCCTCATCCAAAATATGTCAAGTTTACCTAACTGCAACTAGAAGTAAACTAAATTTGGCCTTACATGACGAAAATTGGACGAATTTGGAACATTGGGAAGTGGGAATTACAAGTCCCGTCGGGACATAAAGGGTTAAAGCGCATTTCAGTATAACAACTACATCATTAGGGGAATGGGTGTAAAAAACAATGATGTTTCAACTGTTAGTTTGCTAGAAAAAGTACATCGAAGGTTTAAAATCACAGTTTTGAGATATTTGCATTCGAAGTAGGCGAAGTAGTAGAGAATTTTACGTTTTTGAAGCAATTTTTAGTATGCTTTAAAACCGATTACATTCATAAGTAATACACCGGTGGAAAGCTAAGTGTTTGCTTTTTTATTATTTATCAAAATCTCAAAATCGATTTTTTTTAAGGTGTTGGGGTACTGAACCCCTTAAAATATCACTTTTATCATGAAAAAAATGCTACATTTCAAACATTTTAGCGATGCAATGTAAAAAGTTCAAGAAAGTAATTACGTAACCCTTTATGCCCCAAATTATTTTCCTCATCCTCATCCAAAATATGCCAAGTTTACCTAACTGCAACTAGAAGTAAACTAAATTTGGCCTTACATGACGAAAATTGGACGAATTTGGAACATTGGGAAGTGGGAATTACAAGTCCCGTCGGGACATAAAGGGTTAAAGCGCATTTCAGTATAACAACTACATCATTAGGGGAATGGGTGTAAAAAACAATGATGTTTCAACTGTTAGTTTGCTAGAAAAAGTACATCGAAGGTTTAAAATCACAGTTTTGAGATATTTGCATTCGAAGTAGGCGAAGTAGTAGAGAATTTTACGTTTTTGAAGCAATTTTTAGTATGCTTTAAAACCGATTACATTCATAAGTAATACACCGGTGGAAAGCTAAGTGTTTGCTTTTTTATTATTTATCAAAATCTCAAAATCGATTTTTTTTAAGGTGTTGGGGTACTGAACCCCTTAAAATATCACTTTTATCATGAAAAAAATGCTACATTTCAAACATTTTAGCGATGCAATGTAAAAAGTTCAAGAAAGTAATTACGTAACCCTTTATGCCCCAAATTATTTTCCTCATCCTCATCCAAAATATGTCAAGTTTACCTAACTGCAACTAGAAGTAAACTAAATTTGGCCTTACATGACGAAAATTGGACGAATTTGGAACATTGGGAAGTGGGAATTACAAGTCCCGTCGGGACATAAAGGGTTAAAGCGCATTTCAGTATAACAACTACATCATTAGGGGAATGGGTGTAAAAAACAATGATGTTTCAACTGTTAGTTTGCTAGAAAAAGTACATCGAAGGTTTAAAATCACAGTTTTGAGATATTTGCATTCGAAGTAGGCGAAGTAGTAGAGAATTTTACGTTTTTGAAGCAATTTTTAGTATGCTTTAAAACCGATTACATTCATAAGTAATACACCGGTGGAAAGCTAAGTGTTTGCTTTTTTATTATTTATCAAAATCTCAAAATCGATTTTTTTTAAGGTGTTGGGGTACTGAACCCCTTAAAATATCACTTTTATCATGAAAAAAATGCTACATTTCAAACATTTTAGCGATGCAATGTAAAAAGTTCAAGAAAGTAATTACGTAACCCTTTATGCCCCAAATTATTTTCCTCATCCTCATCCAAAATATGTCAAGTTTACCTAACTGCAACTAGAAGTAAACTAAATTTGGCCTTACATGACGAAAATTGGACGAATTTGGAACATTGGGAAGTGGGAATTACAAGTCCCGTCGGGACATAAAGGGTTAAAGCGCATTTCAGTATAACAACTACATCATTAGGGGAATGGGTGTAAAAAACAATGATGTTTCAACTGTTAGTTTGCTAGAAAAAGTACATCGAAGGTTTAAAATCACAGTTTTGAGATATTTGCATTCGAAGTAGGCGAAGTAGTAGAGAATTTTACGTTTTTGAAGCAATTTTTAGTATGCTTTAAAACCGATTACATTCATAAGTAATACACCGGTGGAAAGCTAAGTGTTTGCTTTTTTATTATTTATCAAAATCTCAAAATCGATTTTTTTTAAGGTGTTGGGGTACTGAACCCCTTAAAATATCACTTTTATCATGAAAAAAATGCTACATTTCAAACATTTTAGCGATGCAATGTAAAAAGTTCAAGAAAGTAATTACGTAACCCTTTATGCCCCAAATTATTTTCCTCATCCTCATCCAAAATATGTCAAGTTTACCTAACTGCAACTAGAAGTAAACTAAATTTGGCCTTACATGACGAAAATTGGACGAATTTGGAACATTGGGAAGTGGGAATTACAAGTCCCGTCGGGACATAAAGGGTTAAAGCGCATTTCAGTATAACAACTACATCATTAGGGGAATGGGTGTAAAAAACAATGATGTTTCAACTGTTAGTTTGCTAGAAAAAGTACATCGAAGGTTTAAAATCACAGTTTTGAGATATTTGCATTCGAAGTAGGCGAAGTAGTAGAGAATTTTACGTTTTTGAAGCAATTTTTAGTATGCTTTAAAACCGATTACATTCATAAGTAATACACCGGTGGAAAGCTAAGTGTTTGCTTTTTTATTATTTATCAAAATCTCAAAATCGATTTTTTTTAAGGTGTTGGGGTACTGAACCCCTTAAAATATCACTTTTATCATGAAAAAAATGCTACATTTCAAACATTTTAGCGATGCAATGTAAAAAGTTCAAGAAAGTAATTACGTAACCCTTTATGCCCCAAATTATTTTCCTCATCCTCATCCAAAATATGCCAAGTTTACCTAACTGCAACTAGAAGTAAACTAAATTTGGCCTTACATGACGAAAATTGGACGAATTTGGAACATTGGGAAGTGGGAATTACAAGTCCCGTCGGGACATAAAGGGTTAAAGCGCATTTCAGTATAACAACTACATCATTAGGGGAATGGGTGTAAAAAACAATGATGTTTCAACTGTTAGTTTGCTAGAAAAAGTACATCGAAGGTTTAAAATCACAGTTTTGAGATATTTGCATTCGAAGTAGGCGAAGTAGTAGAGAATTTTACGTTTTTGAAGCAATTTTTAGTATGCTTTAAAACCGATTACATTCATAAGTAATACACCGGTGGAAAGCTAAGTGTTTGCTTTTTTATTATTTATCAAAATCTCAAAATCGATTTTTTTTAAGGTGTTGGGGTACTGAACCCCTTAAAATATCACTTTTATCATGAAAAAAATGCTACATTTCAAACATTTTAGCGATGCAATGTAAAAAGTTCAAGAAAGTAATTACGTAACCCTTTATGCCCCAAATTATTTTCCTCATCCTCATCCAAAATATGTCAAGTTTACCTAACTGCAACTAGAAGTAAACTAAATTTGGCCTTACATGACGAAAATTGGACGAATTTGGAACATTGGGAAGTGGGAATTACAAGTCCCGTCGGGACATAAAGGGTTAAAGCGCATTTCAGTATAACAACTACATCATTAGGGGAATGGGTGTAAAAAACAATGATGTTTCAACTGTTAGTTTGCTAGAAAAAGTACATCGAAGGTTTAAAATCACAGTTTTGAGATATTTGCATTCGAAGTAGGCGAAGTAGTAGAGAATTTTACGTTTTTGAAGCAATTTTTAGTATGCTTTAAAACCGATTACATTCATAAGTAATACACCGGTGGAAAGCTAAGTGTTTGCTTTTTTATTATTTATCAAAATCTCAAAATCGATTTTTTTTAAGGTGTTGGGGTACTGAACCCCTTAAAATATCACTTTTATCATGAAAAAAATGCTACATTTCAAACATTTTAGCGATGCAATGTAAAAAGTTCAAGAAAGTAATTACGTAACCCTTTATGCCCCAAATTATTTTCCTCATCCTCATCCAAAATATGCCAAGTTTACCTAACTGCAACTAGAAGTAAACTAAATTTGGCCTTACATGACGAAAATTGGACGAATTTGGAACATTGGGAAGTGGGAATTACAAGTCCCGTCGGGACATAAAGGGTTAAAGCGCATTTCAGTATAACAACTACATCATTAGGGGAATGGGTGTAAAAAACAATGATGTTTCAACTGTTAGTTTGCTAGAAAAAGTACATCGAAGGTTTAAAATCACAGTTTTGAGATATTTGCATTCGAAGTAGGCGAAGTAGTAGAGAATTTTACGTTTTTGAAGCAATTTTTAGTATGCTTTAAAACCGATTACATTCATAAGTAATACACCGGTGGAAAGCTAAGTGTTTGCTTTTTTATTATTTATCAAAATCTCAAAATCGATTTTTTTTAAGGTGTTGGGGTACTGAACCCCTTAAAATATCACTTTTATCATGAAAAAAATGCTACATTTCAAACATTTTAGCGATGCAATGTAAAAAGTTCAAGAAAGTAATTACGTAACCCTTTATGCCCCAAATTATTTTCCTCATCCTCATCCAAAATATGTCAAGTTTACCTAACTGCAACTAGAAGTAAACTAAATTTGGCCTTACATGACGAAAATTGGACGAATTTGGAACATTGGGAAGTGGGAATTACAAGTCCCGTCGGGACATAAAGGGTTAAAGCGCATTTCAGTATAACAACTACATCATTAGGGGAATGGGTGTAAAAAACAATGATGTTTCAACTGTTAGTTTGCTAGAAAAAGTACATCGAAGGTTTAAAATCACAGTTTTGAGATATTTGCATTCGAAGTAGGCGAAGTAGTAGAGAATTTTACGTTTTTGAAGCAATTTTTAGTATGCTTTAAAACCGATTACATTCATAAGTAATACACCGGTGGAAAGCTAAGTGTTTGCTTTTTTATTATTTATCAAAATCTCAAAATCGATTTTTTTTAAGGTGTTGGGGTACTGAACCCCTTAAAATATCACTTTTATCATGAAAAAAATGCTACATTTCAAACATTTTAGCGATGCAATGTAAAAAGTTCAAGAAAGTAATTACGTAACCCTTTATGCCCCAAATTATTTTCCTCATCCTCATCCAAAATATGTCAAGTTTACCTAACTGCAACTAGAAGTAAACTAAATTTGGCCTTACATGACGAAAATTGGACGAATTTGGAACATTGGGAAGTGGGAATTACAAGTCCCGTCGGGACATAAAGGGTTAAAGCGCATTTCAGTATAACAACTACATCATTAGGGGAATGGGTGTAAAAAACAATGATGTTTCAACTGTTAGTTTGCTAGAAAAAGTACATCGAAGGTTTAAAATCACAGTTTTGAGATATTTGCATTCGAAGTAGGCGAAGTAGTAGAGAATTTTACGTTTTTGAAGCAATTTTTAGTATGCTTTAAAACCGATTACATTCATAAGTAATACACCGGTGAAAAGCTAAGTGTTTGCTTTTTTATTATTTATCAAAATCTCAAAATCGATTGTGGGGTATCGATGGGGGTAATCGGTGTTGGGGTACTGAACCCTCTGAAGAAGAATCTTAATTTTAACACACAATATGCCGAAAACTAGGCAAGAAGGAACAAATATATGCGAAAAAAGGAAACATCAATTGGCTAGGGGCAATTAAGTTTTAATAAGATAATTAAGTTTTTATCAGATACATTCTTTCGAAAAAAGAAGTAGAGACATAGACTTATCTGGACATTTTTACGTATACTCTTTCTATGACTTGTTCTGTATAAATTCCTGTAGAGTATAAATATGTGTGTTTGTTTGCAGGTATGAGAATCTTAGTAATGCTGCTTCTCGATACGCTTCCAATGCTGGGAAACGTTCTACTCTTGTGCTTTTTTGTGTTCTTCATATTCGGCATAGTGGGGGTTCAGTTGTGGGCTGGCCTGCTGCGACAACGGTGCTATATCGAACTTCCTAAAAACGTTTCTTACCCTGAGTGAGTTTTCCTTATTTCAATACGGTGGTGCTCGTATAATTCCATACATATTGTTTATCATGCAATTATCTAAATTTCAAATCTGTATCAATACTTTTACAGCCCAGTATACCAACCGCCACGAGAAAAACTTTTGACAATATTTTGGTGATTGCTATGGAAACGGATTATTCCACTTAATAATGGGGGTGATGAAAATTCATAAACGCTGAATAAAACGGAGTTGGGTTTTTTTAGCCAAATATGTGTAATTATCATTTAGATTTGTACTTATTTTCAATGTTTTGTTTTTCTGTCAAAGTTTTTCTTGTGGACTAGTTTATGCTCCTTGAACAACTATCGAAAAATTGTGTTATCCCTCCAACTTGGAAATTATTTCTAACTTGTTTTAGATAATTGCATAAATAATGTACAATAGGGCTTTGCCCCCTTTTATGTTGTTACAAATACTGAAACATTTTTCCTGTAAATTTTCTTTTGACCCCCACGCCCTTAAAAAGTAGTTTTCCCATGTTAAAAAATATGGGAAAAATATGGAAAATATCTCAATTTTTATTGTTTTTAATTTTATAAGCCTGAACGCTTTCAATATGATGGAGTTATGAACCTATATATCACCTTTGGTATATCATTTTCCCAAAATCCTATTGAAAAAACATACTGGGGGAAGTTCCCCTAGGGTTTATAGCACACTTTGGAGACCGAGAAAAGAGGAGGATCGCTTGTGGGTAGGAAGTGAATAAATGCCATCTGGGGAGGATTTGTATTGAATCATTTTCCATTTTACTATACTGCCATCATCTGATAACCGTATATATTGATCCTCATCCCGCTCCTAAGCGATCCTCGTCTTTTCTCTGTCATAGTGCGCTATTAACCCGAGGGATCTTCCCCCTGTAGTTGCAATTGATAAATGTTTTTTTTTCAATAGGATCTTGGGAAAATGATATACCAAAGGGGATACATAGGTTTTAAGTCAATAATGAAAGCGTTCAGGCTTATAAAATTGAAAACAACAAAAATTGAGATTTTATTATCGAGATTTTTTCTGTATTCTTTAACATGGGAAAATGGGAGGGGTCAAAAACTGTCCTAGAGACCTGAAAACTTGCAGGAAATAATGTTTCAGTATTTGTTACAACATGAGAGGGGTGGACCTGAGTAACCCCCCCAAAAAAAATCCAGCGCCCTAATGTACAATGTACAGAAAATTGCTTCCCTCATAGTCAAACCTTGAATTCTGTTTCAATCCTAAAATGGTTACAGTCCAATCCTAAATAAGTTAAGAAAGAAAATGACTAATGCCTTTTTTAAAGGAATAGAATGAAATTACTATCCGAACGAGAAAAAATGAAACTACAGTAAAATCCCGTTATAACGAACTTCACGGGACTGTAAAATTTCTTCGTTGTAACAGGATTTCACTATATAACTAAGCTTAAAAGCTAATCAAATCATCCAGGAAGAATTTATGCTTAAATTACAATAGGATAGTGATGCACAACCTGCGGCCCGCGGGCATATTGAAATAATTTTTACTAAAATCTAAGTAATTTTTGTCTTTATTATGGTAATATGCATAACTGTTCTATCATCCATAAAGTGCAAGTCAGTTCATTCAATAAGCTAAATACTTTAAAAAAAGCATAGATATTAATTATTTATTTATTCACAAACTGTATAAATAATCTTCTCTCGGTTATGCTGAATTTTGTTTCGCAGTATTAATTCATTTTAATAATACTTTGCTCAGTATGTAAAGCACGTGAACTTATAAGTCCTTTAAAAACGAGAATCTTGAGAAAAAAATCAAATTGATAAAATGTGGGGCAGGATGAGAGTCAAAAGTTGTCTTATCAATTTTCTCGAGGCCTTTTTGATAACATCAGAACTGTCTTTTAACAGTTATGGAGACTTGTCTTATAAAAAATTATTTTTAAAGATTCTTTCGTAAAGGGGGAAGGGTGCAAAAGCCCTTAAGGTTAGTGAAAAAAACATTCTATATTATTATAAAATATTTCCTATTCAAGTTTGGTTTTGTTTTCAAAGAAGAACTTTAAAGTCTTTAAGCTGGTTTACAATTTACTTCCCAATGCAGGTTACATAGCGCATGCTTGTTCTTGACATTAGTTGAAAAAATTTTTTTTGACAAGAATAGGGATAGAACTAATTTAATAGTTTAACATTAAAGGTGTCATTAAATTAGGATAAATTCAGTAGATGTTATGATTTTTTGACAAATAAGGGTGTTTCAGATAAGTGTTTCAGTCCCCCTACGTTTTTCGAATTTAATGAGTTATTTATAGGATACTTCGCATTGCCATTCATTGGCAATTCAGAGTCATCTAAAATCTTCAACCAAAAATAACCACAAATCATTAATGATGTCTATCCTAGTTCCAGGCGAAAACATCTATTCTAGGTCTTTGAATTTTACTTATCGACCACTGCCTACCATCCAAGATAGTTTACCCTCAATCTTCGAGCGTTTTATTAATATTGTTAGGAATATATTTTGGTAGATAACAAAATCAAAGTCATTTTATGACCTATGAAAACCCTATAGGATAAGAAGGTGTTTGTGACAACCGTCCCAGCCAAAAAAAGCGAAAGGACTTCTTTCAGCAGTTTTCTACCGCAATTTCACAACCAACTTAGATACTAAGTTCACAATGAATTTTCAGGTAGGTGGACTGTGTTCCAGAAAAAGTTTTCCCACCCATCCGAAAATTCATTGTGATCTTAATCTTTAGGTTGGTTTGCAATATTGCGGTAGAAAACTTAGTGAAACCGGTCGTGGAACTCTTTATTTTTACATAACCTAAATAAGCAAATTTTAGTTGCGGTTGCTAAGGAAGCTGTTTCTTTTCATGTAGAAATTTCCACTTATCTACCAGATTCTTTCTGTGACAGATTGGATTCACGAGTGTGAAGGTGAAGTTACTAGGAAGCGCTGTGACAGACATACTCAAACCTCTAACCACTTGCAACTTTCCTGTAAGTTATCACTCATAAATACAGGTCGCACTGGGTGACTTCCAAGTGTGACCTTCAGTGATGTTAAAGTGACATCACTGTGACTTAAATGTTGTTAGGGCGTTCAGTGTATGGTCGAAATTGTTGCTGAGAGATCATTTCATCTTGTAGAAACATATTTCGCCTTTCTACCAGATTCTTTCTGCCTCAGATTGGAGTCACGAGTGTTGAAGCGAAGTTACTGGGAAGTCGCTGTGAGAGACATAAGTATCGCTAACCGCGTGCGACTTCCCTGTACGTTGTCACTCATTAATACTGGTCGCACTTCCTAGTTAAGGTCACTGATATACTTTGTGACCCACAGTGACGTTATAACGGCATCTTTGTGACTTAAAGTGTTGCTGAAGGCCTCTATGTATATTGTTGCAGAAACGTTTCGCCTTTCTACCACGACCCGGACGACGAGGAATCGGAGTACATCTGCAGCCTGGACAAGGACAGCGGGATGCACCGGTGCGTGGACCTCCCCCCTTTCACCTACCATGGCAAGATGTGCAACGACACCGCCCTGCCCTTCTCCTCCAACGCCCCCTCCGAGTCTGCCTGCGTCGACTGGAACCAGTACTACGTCGTCTGCAGGGCGGGAAACAGAAACCCCTTCAAGGGGGCAATCTCCTTTGACAACATCGGCCTCGCCTGGGTGGCCATCTTCCTAGTGAGTACACCCTCCTTCCTATACTCTATTCATTTTGAATAAGCAGATTAAAATATTTCCTTCCCCCTCCACCGAATTAGGGCAACTATGACGAAGAAGGCTGCGCGAAAGGCGTAACTATGGTTACGCTTCCAGCGAGGGGGAAAGCCCTATTTTCAGCCGCCTATTCTAAATGAACAGAGTATAGTAGTGACAACCTCCCAAAAACGGCTATTATTATTCCCATCAGTCTAAAACGCCTATTTATTTTTTCATCTCCTTCAATAACATCGGGCTGTGCCCTGAGTGGCCATCTTCCTATAGTGAGTACACCCTCCCTCCTTCGTACTTACACCATAGGAGACACTCTGACAACTTTTGTTGCAATTAACAATGATATACCCTTTATATAATTTTTAGTTGAAACCTCTCATTTAAAAATATGTTTCATTAAGAAAACAATATTATTTGAACTGACATTGAATTCGAACTATTTCTGTTATGGTGTTAGCTTCAAACGCAACCACCAAACTAAAAAAACATGAACCGGACCTCGAAGCGTGCCATTTAAAATTCTTAAAACAAACTTCTCCCAGTTTCAAAAACTCCCTTTGAATTACCCCACTCTGTGCGCAAATTGTTGCAAAAATGCAGTGAACATTTTCTTGCGGTGAAAAATTCCATAAATCGCTTGAATTTATACTGCTGCAGGAAAGAGATAGACCGCATGATGTGACGCTTGATTCATATTCATGCCAGCCGGATTCCTGCCAAGAATATTTCTCATTCATGGGCAAGGAGCCATGCTGAAAGATATACACCATGAAAACTGTTTTCTTAGGAATGCTGAAAACGAGAATCTATTACTAAACTGCCAGGGACGTGCGAGTTTATATTCAAAAAACTATTCCTTTGGGCTTTGGAGTTTCGAAATAGTGAAACTAATTTAGTTTTAAGATTGTTTAAAGCCTATTTGCAAATTAATTTTCTTAAATGCACGATGAATGTGAAAAAATAACAAAACCAACATTTCAAAGATTTTAAATTTATAACTTCAGCCCCAAAAGTGATCTGAGAGATTCCCGTTGCGTAATACTGTTTTTTATCAGGTGAAGTGGTCTCGCTAGTATAATAAATCGTCATAAAATCGATCATTTTCTTTCAACTTTGATATGTAGGGGTCATTCCATGTCAAATCAACAAGGCTATCTACCTGATCATCTCATATTTCAATGAAACTTTTAGGAATTCTTCTCTTCTATGGTATTAATTTTATAAATTTCAGAAAGAATGCCTTATATTACAGCCAAAAAATAAACATCAAATTAAATCTTGCAAAATTATCTTTAAAGGGGGATACATTTTCTCGGCCAAATAGAACTGAAGCTATACAGGGTGTCCCAAAAATAGTGGGTCACACTTCTAGGGGGGATAGAAGACACCTAGACGAGTCAGAATCACATAGGATTCGGGGGTCCCAGACTAAATCCCAGGGAGTTAAAAATGGAGCGACACCCCAAAAAAAATATTGAAAAATTCAATTTGTAAAAGTACTGCTATTGGTAAAAATTTAATTATGGTCTCAAAAATTGTGATTTAATATGTTCTTTAAAATTATCTCAAAAGTCTTCACCTTAAAATTTGTTCAACCATGAAAAAAGTTAAAAAAACCACAAAAAAATTTTAAAATTCTGCCCAAACCTCATTTTGTATTTCGAAATCATTTCTTTTGATTTTATAATCTGAAAGATCATAGTTGTAAACCCTTAAGTCCAAAGTGTCAGTGTCACGTAAAAACCATCAGTATTCAATGCTTGAGATCTTGTTAAAGCACGGTATAAGTCCGTTTTTTTCGTCCGCAGACTGTCGTTTTGGAAACGGCTATAGGAAACCAGTTCGCGCACGCAAAAAACGAACTTTAACAGGATCTCAAGCGTTTAATATTGATGGTTTTTACGTGAAACTTTGGACTTAAGGGTTTACAACTATGATCTTTCAGATTATAAAATCAAAAGAGATGATTTCGAAATACAAAATCAGGTTTGGGCAGAATTTTCACTTTTTTTGTGTTTTTTTAACTTTTTCCATAATAATTTTTAAGGTGAAGACTTTTGAGATAATTTTAAAGATCATATTAAACCATAATTTTTGAGACCATAATTAAGTTTTTACCAATAGTAGTTCTTCTACAAATTGAATTTTTCAATAATTTTTTTGGGGTGTCGCTCCATTTTTTACACCCTGGGATTTGGTCTGGGACCCCCGAATCCTATGTGATTCTGACTCGTCTAGGTGTCTTCTATCATCCCCTAGAAGTGTGACCCATTATTTATGGGACACCCTGTATGAAAGATTAAATACAGGGTGTCCCATAAATAATGGGTCACACTTCTAGGGTGGATAGTAGACTCCTAGACGAGTCAGAATCACATAGGGTTTGGGGGTCCCAGACCAAATCCCAAGGAGTTAAAAATGGAGCGACACCCTAAAACAATTATTGAAAAATTGAATTTGTAGAAGAACTACTATTGGTAAAAATTTTATCATGGTCTCAAATTTTGTGGTTTAATATGATTTTTAAAATTATGCTGAAAGTTTTCACTTTAAAATTTTTTTCTACGAAAAAAAGTCAAAAAACCACAAAAAAATGTGAAAAATATGCCAAAACTTTATTTTGTATTTGGAAATCCTTTCTTTTGATTTTATTATCTGAAAGATCATATTTTAAAACCCTTAAGTCCAAAGTTTCACGTAAATACCATCAATATTAAACGCTTGAGATCCTGTTAAAGTTTGTTTTTTGAGTGCGAAAACAGCTCCAGAAAACGAACGTTCAGGGAGAATCTACGAGTTACGGATAGATAATCGCTAACTTTCTTTTCTCTCCCAGTTTGGCGAAACATACCAAGCTCCTACAGATCGCCAAGACAGCTTGGGCGATTTGTTGTTGGCGAAAGTTGGCGAGGAATCTCGTATCGCAAATAATGGCGAGAAATTTAGCGAGCATCAATCCGTAATTCGTAGATTTTCCCTCAACGTTTCTTTTCTGGATCTGTTTTCGCAAGAAAAAATCAAACTTTAATTAGACCTCAAGCGTTTAATATTGATGGTATTTACGTGAAACTTTGGACTTAAGGGTTTTCAACTATGATCTTTCAGATTATCAAATCAAAAGAAAGGATTTCTAAATACAAAATAAAGTTTTGGCAGATTTTTCACATATTTTTGTGGTTTTTGACTTTATTTCGTAGTAAAAAATTTTTAAAATGAAAACTTTTACAATGATTTTAAAGATCATGTTAAACCACAAAATTTGAGACCATGATTAAGTTTTTACCAATAGTAGTTCTTCTACAGATTGAATTTTTCAATAATTGTTTTGTGGTGTCGCTCCATTTTTAACTCCCTGGGATTTGGTCTGGGACCCCCGATTCCTATGTGATTCTGACTCGTCTAGGTGTCTACTATTCCCTCTAGAAGTGTGGCCCACTATTTATGGGACACCCTGTATAATACAAAACATAAAAGAGGCCAATTCCTGAAAGTGTTATTGAAATTGGAGAGAGTAAGGTTAAAAACGGAGATTTTGTTTAATGTTTTCACAGGGAATGACCCTATCTAGATTTGAATCAGAATGAAGATTTCATTCTGCCTGATTTTAAATAAACAATTTGAAACTGAACTGTTTTTTTCTTTTCAGGTGATCAGCTTAGAAGGCTGGTCGGATATTATGTACTACGTACAAGACGCTCATTCTTTTTGGGATTGGGTTTACTTTGTCCTTCTTATAGTTGTGAGTACTTTTTAGTTGTTTTAATTGAGAAGGCTTTTTTCAGTTAATTTTGAGTCTATCCTAGTATTACTTGTGTTTTTATTTGAATCGCCAGTAAGGGATTAAGTCCAAAAACCAAGTTTTGAGAATATCGAGAAAAATTGTTAAATAATGGAATTTCAGTGGTGTAACAACCAAATTTTTAATGGAAAATCAGGACCCTATTTAGAAAACAGTTCAATCATCGAAGCGAATATAAAATGACCATTTGAAATATATTTCTGCTTATTTCTCTCTCTCTCAGCATAATCAAATCAAGATAAAATCAAATTTAAAATTCAAAATCATTATGAAACCGAGACAGTAAGTGAATATGAATGGAGTCAAACATTTCATCGATAAAATAAAGTTTTAAAAAACTCTCCAAATTTTTTTTTTTAAACCAATTTAATTTTGGCTTAGTTTACAGCACAAAGAAAAGAAAGACAAATTGACTTCAATTCCAAATTAAATTAAGAAATACATAGCTGCCAACCGTTCCGATTAAATTGTATTTGTTCCGAATTTCCGCTGTTGTTCCGATAATACGATTTATAGCCCAAAAAGTTCCGATTTTTCATTATTTTACTCCTTTCTTGGTGAATCTTTCCTTTTCGACCGATTCTAATTGCTCAGCGAGCGAGAACCGTCTTTGCATACAGCGTATGGGTACTTTATCCTCATTCATATATGCATTCTTATTTTTAATTGATTATTGAAATTGTGAGTTACTCTTTGGTTAAAAAAATTAAGTTAAATGTTTTGCCTTTTTTACAAGCCTTTTTATAATTATACCCCTTTAAAAACGTTTATTCAAAATGTGTCGTGGATAATGTTCCGATTTCTGTTTCTTAAAAGTTGGCAGCTATGGAAATATAATGAATAGACATCGATTTCGCAAATTCCGAGAGATATCTGCCGGGTAGTTATTTCCCCCGTCTTCCACTCATGCAAAACTTGGAGATGTTTCTAAGCACAAAAAGTAAATTTTTCATTTTTTGGACTTATGCCCTTTTTCAAACTGGCGATTCATTTAATGTTTTTATTTCACTGAAAGAAACTTCTTTTGAAAATGTGATAATTATAAAATAATAAAATAAATTATAAATATGCTTAAACAAAATTTTTCAAACATGTCGCCAGCAAGGAGAGAGGGGAGAATAGTGTTTTAACAACGCAGAAGAACCTGAATAAAAAGGATAGTATCGGAACTGAACACCATTCTCCCCGATCCCTAATTGCAATGTAATGCCTTTAATTAAAGGAATGCAGCTTTGAAATCTAATTACTTAAAGAGTTCCACGGGAGCGGTATATATCCACAAGTATATAGAAGAAATTAAATTATTTTCTTAACACTTGCGAAGAGCTACTTTACGGCCCCTTTTGTTTCTGTTTGAAAAGTTTCGCTCTCGCAATAGCTCCCCGGAGAACACAAAGGTTTCGGATTTAAATTCCCATTAGGGAACTCTCGCTCACAGAGGGGAGAAGAATTTCCAGAGTTTCTTATGATGCCGCGTGTGAAAAATGTGTTCAACTCTTTTGGTTCTTTGGGAGAGAACTGTTTTGCCCCCTTAAGCGTCTTTTCATAAATAAGATAGTATTGCCCAACGGTGGGAAATTATTTTCGTGGAAATAAAGGAATTTTCTGTGGGCTAGTATTCGCTTGGTGTTAGAGTAACTAAAGTTTCTATCTCTGTAGCATTTGATTCACATCCTTTGAAACACTGAGTAAACAAATGTAAATACTAAAATGAACTCTTCTACTCAAAAGCTTTGTGGTCGTGTTAATAATGTGCTGAGATTGTGATGTTTGAGAAGAAGAAAGTGTTGCTAGAGACAGAAAAATGGTTTCTGTAGAGGGTGTGCAATCCAACACTTTCCAAACATTTTCAGAACACTTTGACAACACAATGAGGTGATGAAGTGTTCAACCTAATAGCAACACAACCAAAGTATTTTAAATTAGGGAATAAGAAAGTGTTCTTAAATGGGTTTATTTTTTGTGTAGAGTGTGTTTTCAGTGTAGTCTCGCTGTAGCATTTGATACACTGCAAATGCTCACAGATCACTTTTTTGTTAAATTAACACTACTTTAGTTTATGTTGTTACTGTTGAACCAACGATAGTAAAAGGGTCACGTGATTTTTTGCTGTAGTATTTTTTATTTTATTTAAAATATACACTGATTTTTATGTATGTAGAGGGTATAACTAAGGTTAGAGGGAGTAAATGTATCTTTCGATCAACTGCCCCTCAGCTTTTTCCTTTCTCCCCTCCGAGTATTTCAAAATCACGAGACCCTTTTACTATCGTTGGTTCGACAGTATCTGGAGCATTTTAGTCTGTTATTTTTATCGTTTTAAGTATATTTGAAAACTGTTGCTTTCCTTAAATGAAAGTAAATTGTTGATAAAAAATTAGAGATCGAAAACGTTTTCTTGAAGTGAGATAAAGAAATTTCCTTTCATTTAAAGTTCTCTGTGAAAAGATCTTTATAAATCAAGAAGTTGTAAGTTTTTAAAAATATGAAAAGTTAAGTTATGTTATAAATATGATATCTTGCTTTAAATCTCTTGTCAGACAGTTATTTTTATTTCAAAATAAGGACCTTATACTAAGCAGTTAAAATACTCATGGGATGTTCTAAAAATAGAAGATGTCAATGTGTGAATAAAAGAGTTGTTGAAAGGAAAGGGACTTAAATCAATATATGAGGGAATTTTTGCAGCTTTATGAAATAACCTTTCTTTTCTGGAAAAAAATACAAAAAAAGTTTTTTAAAGAAAGCTCCTTCATTTACTTATTTTCTTCAAAAATACTTCAATCATTTTATGTTTCACTTTGAATCATAGACGATGAAAGCAAATGTAGTTTTACTTCTGATGTCATATTCACATCTATAGAATTCATTTTAAAAAGCAATTTTCTCTGAAGGTTTTCTTCCAAAGAAACATAAATCTAAAAGCTTTTCTCCGAAAGTTCATCTTTCAAATATTATTGAATTTGAAGTAAATGGCATTTTCCAGAATAAAATCGCTGCTCTTTCCGTAGGGTTTTTAAAGCAGTAGGGTATTATTCTATGAGTTTATACGCGAAAACAAACTGGTTAGAGATTTTAAAAAGTGTTGAATAATAAAAGCTTTATTTCCTAGTTTGTACTTTATAATAACTGAATAAAGGCTTAAGAATGTTGGGAAAACATCGATCACAGGATCTGTGTTAGGATGGATCGAAACAAAATCAAAAGCACTGTGATGCTGTACAAAAACCAACATTTAAAATACACAAAAAGTGAAATTTGAAAATGATTTTAATACTACTTCAATTACACAAGTTTGCATTTCAAGATAAGTGTCTTTATCGATATTTTAATGAGTTCGAGACATTCCCTTTGAGTTTCACGTGATAATATTCGGAATTATATGATACGCTAAAACGAGACCCTAACTCATAATAAAAACAATTTTCCCCTTTTTAACAATAAAAGTTATTGAGAAAATTCCAGCTCTCAAGCATCGCCTCCAGCCGTGGACTGGTTTCGTCCTTGTTAGGACTCATGAGCACGGCATATTAAGGCATCGCAAGAGAGCTGAGGGAGAGCTTTTAGTCTAGCCGACTATATCGGAAAAGTGAGAGCTGGAGTTTTCTCACACAATCCTCCAACCAGAGGTACTGGTGAAGAACTCTTCTTTTCAATAAAAGTTATGGTTTGCCTCAAAAGTAAACACTTTAAAAACAGCTCACAACAGCATTTTCCAAACTCCCTTTTAAGATGATAGTATATCCCCCATTCTATTCATATTGCCCATTTTGATCTTAGGGGCTATTCATTAATTACGTAAGGATGATTTAACAATATTTGACCCCCTCCTACCCCCATGTAAGGGTTCGTAAGATTTTTCAAACCCCCCCCCTATTCTTATATAAGATTCCATTTCGTTTTTCAAAGTAATAAAATGTTAGAAAAGGATCAGTTACACTAAAACTCTCAGTTTGACGAAAATAAAAGATTTTTATTTTTCAACAGATAAGTAATATTCTTGCTGTCAACTACATATTACCATTATATTATTATCTCTTGACTAGAATAATTGGAATTTGTTTACATTAACTTGGAAAATCTTACGTAAGAATGGGTTTGACCCCCCACCCCCAAGTAAGGGAATGTAGAGAATTTTCCAACCCCCCCCCTCCCCCTCGGGGCCTTTACGTAATTAATGAATGGCCCCTTATCTAAAAACAAAACTACACACTCGGTCGGGCGGAAAAAAAACCCTCGCGATCTTCTTTCATCACCCGATAGTATGCCTTTCGAACGTCCCGAGCGACCGCAAAGATCGGCCAATTGTTACCGACACGAGGACACTAAACCACTTTCCGTGGCATTATATCGAATATTATTAGAGCGATGAATAAGGCCCATCTTCTGACGGAATCAATAAGGCATTCCTGGAAGGGGATGGCAATAAATTACGTGAGATGTTTTTTTCCACCCATTGCTGAGATCTAGTGAGATTTTTGGGGTGATGAACCTTCCCCTACCCATCAAGTTTTTCGTTATATCTATTTAAACATTGTTTAATTATAACATTTAAATAGATAATTTTTTTAGCATGTTCTAGCCACGTTTGTTTCGTCTTGGTGACGTTTGACATTCCGAGAGTTTTGATACAAATCCCCGTTTTCAAGTCCAAACTATGCTTATAATTATAAGAACCAACTGGCTGAAGACTCCATGTTTTGACTATTTTCCCTAAACATATTTTCTTTAAAAAATGTGAAAGAAAAACGTGTATTCTCTAAACTAAAATTGGGCTATTAACTGATTTCCTCTCCCCTTGGTGAGATATTTTTTGGACTACCCTTTTTGATCTCACGTAATTTTAAGACGTCCCCTAAGAGGATTTAATATCTTGTGTCTTGAGAAATATTGCGAAATGAAGTGGAAAGAGCCAGTGCGCTGAACTCGCAATTGTTTCCGAAGACATCAGACGCATTGTTATTACTATGGATGAGAGTTCCTTTTATTTCTCATTCTTTTTGTGTTTAAAGTAGGGAACAGTTTGGATATACAAAACGATGGAGCATCATAAAAACGTTAACAAATTGATTGATAAGGCTATTTTGACACGTTGTGAAATACACAACGTGTCAAAATAGCCTTATTTTACGGTTTTTCTTGAATTTGAAGAGAAATATAATTCAATGAGTTTTTTAAGTTTCTGAAAATATGAAACTCGTCTCTTTGTCTCCATATCAAACTCGTCCGTTTTGATTGGATTCATTAAAGGAAGTGTCCAAATCAGGGTTGGCTGGATTGGACCCAATTGGGTTGGACCCAATGGGTTTTTTCAAAAAAACCCATGTGAAAAAACCCACATTTTGGACCCATTTTGGGGTTTTTTCAAGAAAAATCAAGATTTTGGCAGTTCCTTCAAAATTTAATGTGTTTTTTTTTCAAAGTTTAGGATATTTTTAAAATTTTGATGGGTTTTTTCAAAATTTAAACTAGGTTTTAAAAATGAAATGGTGTTTTTTCAATTTCAGGGAGTTTTTTTTAAAGTTAAAAAGGTTTTTTCATTCTCAGTGGGTTTTTTCATTATTGAATGGGGTTTTTTCAAAATTTAGGACGTTTAAGTTCAAACTAGATATAAAAAATAAGGAAGATTTTTTAAATTTCAGTGGGTTTTTTCAAAGTTTAGGATATTTTTTAAATTTTAGTGGGTTTTTTCAAAACTTAAACCAGGTTTCAGTAAATAAGGGGTGTTTTTACAATTTCAGTGGGTTTTTTCTAAGCATAAAAACTTTGAAAAAAAACCCACTTAACTGTGGAAAAACTGACATTATTTTGACAGAACACATTTAACATAGAAAGAACTCACTAAAATTTGAAAAAACCCACTTACATTATAGGAGAAAACCACTTAATTTTGAAGAAACCCACACTTTTTCCGAAAAAACCCAATTTTACATGGGTTTTTTCAGGGTTTTATTGAAAAAACCCGAAAAAACCCAACCCACTTGGGTTTTTTCAAAAAAAAAACCGGGTTTTTGCCAACCCTGGTCCAAATCCACGAAAGTAACAACTCAACTCTAACGAATTTCGTTATTAAAACCTATATAGCACTTCTAGCTCTAGCTCCTCGAAAGTAATAACTCAACTCTAACGAATTTTTGAGTCAACTTTCGTGGATTTAGACACTTCGATTTTATTATTATTAGTATTAATGGGGGGTTCTCTTTTTTTTCCTTTTTGGAAGCGCATTTGTGGTTTAAACTATTCCTGCAGCATCGTCGGGATGTGTGTAGAAAAGATGTTTTTTTCTCCAGAGAGGATTTTTTGTCGTAATTATTGGACTGATTGTTGCGAAGGAGGTTATTTTGACGTAGTGGTGGAAGAGATGATTTTTACTGAGGCTTGGCAGACAAATCACGTTGAGATAATATTTAAGATGTAGAAAAAGGAAGCCTTTGGGTTGTATGGTAAAAAAATTTTTAAAATATAGGGTACTTTTTCCATTGTTTTGAATGCCTTTTTTCTTCTAAAACAGAGTTCATTAAATCAATATGAAACAAGGGTTTGTTTAAAAAAATAGATGAAAATAACAACTTTTTCACAGAAAATTATATTTTTAAATACATATGCTAAAAGGATCTAAATAATAAATGCAATATAGTATATCGTTGTATCGTGCTAAGCAAAATACCAATATTCTGTGTTTAGAATATCGAACTGGTAGGAACAGGGAAACAAATAGTTTCCTAATATATCGCTCCCATCACTTCATCGGATAACCTCGCATCTTCGATTTGAGGAATATGCGTAGAACAAGATTAATCCTGTTCATTATAGCGCATCAGCCAATTACGCTGATAACATGACAACTTTTTTTTACTTATGGTGACTTCTGAAACAACTACAGAGGGAAAAACTGAAAGCTAAACAAATTACCTCGTTTTACAGTACTTCACTAACGTTATTCGTGGTACTCTACATAAACATCAACTTAACACATGCTTTCATTTACATTAGTTGGATAAACCCGACCATAAGCATTCATGGTTAACGCAGTGGTCATATAACCCTATTTAAATCCAATTGCCCCCCCTATTAATCGGTCATTATGAACTCAAATAAGAGTTTAATGGTGTGTTAGTCCTCCTATCGACATGTACTTAAGTGTGTAAAAATGAAATACAGATACCTTTCCATTACCCTTAATGATTGGAGTCATTAGAGGAGCCCTCCTCAATTACCCTTTCAAATCCATCTCGGATGCGACTCCCGTAAAAAGTAATGATCCAATTTCTTATTTCTCAAAATACTGTGTATTTCAAAAAGCACTGTATTTCATACCGATAAATTTTGGTTATTATTGTAGTTTTTCCAAAGAATATTTTAGCTTGTTTTTATGCAGCAATGGATTAATATGTATTAACAAGTCTACGCGACCCCGAACTGTATTCCGGCCAAACCCTCCTTGAACAGAAAGATTCCTTTCTTTTGAGGTATATCAAAAAATGACCAATAATGTATCGAAAAATGTGACGAGAAATAACTTAACCTTTGACGGCGTAATAAGCCGCATAAAAAGTCGTTCGTTTTTAGATCCATTAAAAATTGAAATTTTATTTATATTATCATTATGTGTATAACTCTCTGAGATAAGAATCATTTGTTCTGTTAAGGATGGTCCAAAATTTGAAAGAAGCAAATAAAGATGGAGATTATGTGATGATTTGTGTTTTTCAGATTGGTTCTTTTTTCATGATCAACCTGTGCCTCGTCGTGATCGCCACTCAATTCTCGGAGACAAAGAAACGCGAGATGGAACGCATGCGCTTGGAGCGCTCCACTATGAACTCGAGCAGCAGCGTCGCTACCAACTCTTTCTCGGAGCCCACAGGGTGCTACAACGAGATCGTCAAGTACATCGCTCACCTCACCAGGTATACAACACAACAACACTTCTCTCGGACATCCCCCAGGCGATCCCGGAGTTTTAGGCCAGGGTCAGCCTGGAATCATGGACGGGCTTATCTGGTCGAGCGCATCTTATCGGCGGTAGTTATCTACCCCACTCAATTAGTGGACAAAGGGGTCCCTCTTGCAGGGGTCCCCCTTTTGGGGGACCCCTTTGTCCACTAATTGAGTGGGGTAGATAAACTACAGCCGATAAGATGCGCTCGGCCAGATAAGCCCGTTCTGCGCTTGCCGTGACGTTAGCCTTACGATGGCCTCTGCCTCATGCTAACTCGGTGGGGTCCATTAGCGAGCAACAGAATTCCCCTCCTTTGAAGGAGATGCTAGGGGAAACCCCCAGGCTATAAACACACTGCGCGTTTTATAGACGCTACTGCAATCAATCTCAGGCTGGACTCCATGCTTTTCCCTTATCTTTGATTGATCGCTGTAGCGTCTTATGGTCGCTAGGTCTGACTTGGCTCTAACCAGACAAAGAGATGGGGAGATAAAAAGCAGATCTTATCTCCCCATATTGCCCGAAGGATGGCTGTCGTGGCGGCTGTAAAAGTGTAGACGCGCCCTTAGGGTGCATCTAGAGCTTTACGATGGGCACGTCTATGCACGACAACGCTCCTTCGGGTTTTGTGAGGAGAGATGAGATCTCACTTTAATCTCCCCCATATCTTTGTATGGTTAGGGGGTTTCCCCTAGCATTCCCTTCAGAGGAGGGGAATTCTTTTGTGCTCTAATTGACCCCACTAAGTTAGCATGAAACAGGCCATCGTAAAACTCTAGACCCACCCTTAGGGTGCATCTAGAGATCGTTTCCCCGTTGATTGTCAAAACGAAAGATTTATGAGCAGGGGAGAATATTTTGTCCTCAACTAACCCCACAAGACGACCAGGCTCCTTCGGGCATTCGGGGAAGATTACCCCACTAAAAAAATCTACACTTTTTCTTTAAAAAAAAGTTATTTGGACCCCTTCATTCTGAAGAAAATCTTAAGATAACGTTCTTAAGAAAATCTTTAGATTATGGTTTCTAAAGAAATTCTTCAGAAAGAAGGGCCCAAATAACTGCAGATAGTCTGCAGATTTTTTCTGAAGAAAATCTTAAAATTATTTAATCTTAACCCTAAGGCCTAAGCCTACTTGCCACTTTCTAACTTCTAACATATGCTTGCACTTTGCAATTGTCTCGCATCTTTGAACAAATAAAATTTTTCACCACAATTTAAATAACGGATATACTGTAAATTAAATATTACCATATTGTTAGGTAATCCCATAAGTATCAGGAAAATTCATTATTCCAATCAGCATTCATTCAGGCACGCAACAAGTGTTGAAATCAAAACGTAAACAATGTTTTATCAATTCGATTCTGCAATCGATTCTCTATGTTAGATTCGATTCGTTTGATCTCTAAAGTCGATTCGGTTCCCGAAGATTTGATTAATTAATACTCTCGTATGTAGTCGGATTCAAATGAGAAAGTAGTTTTCCCCGTTATGAAATATTAAATTTTAAATTAACCATACAATAAGAAAATTTTGAACGAATTCTTGGAATAGATTCTTAAAAGATCTAATTTCTTGGTATCGATTTAAGGCATTCGATATCAGTTTAAAAATCTTCCGATTTCTTAAGAATATCTGTAGAAATAGAAGTTTTCTGAAGAAAATATGCAGATTATTTTTAGTGGGGTAGGGGCATTGATAATATCGTCTTGGTTAGCTGAGGTCAATTAGCGGACAAAAGATTCTCCCCTGCTCATAAATCTTTCGTTTTGACAATCAACAGGGAAACGATCTCTAGATGCACCCTCAGTGCTTGCATACACTGGGACGATTTGAGTAGGGCAATCCAGTCAGATTTTTATCAAGTGGAGGGGACTTGAGGGGAGATGCAGTTGCCAGGGGAAAGGATGACTCCCGTTTTCCTCCACTACAGGAGTAGCATCGTCCCTCAACTCCCCGTCTATATATCTTCCTTCCGTTCCGTAAGAATCGACAGAGGTCACCCAGTGTGTTCCGAGCCTACAGATCAATAAAGTTTCCATTAGCGAAGACTTCAGTTAGAAAATGGCCATCTACAATATAGCAGAGGTTTAAAAAATTATAGAGGGCAGCACCATGGCCATCAAGCAGGCCGGGACATCTAAACGGATGAGTCATTCTTGCCGTCTTGAGCCATCGAACGATTGGTTGAGGAGCGGGGGGAGAAGCGCGAACTTATTGGAGCTTCCTGGGCTTCTTGTTCTAAATAGCTAAGGCAGCACCCAATACCATCTACTTGACAGCTCTATGAAGTATTTCGGATCTTACAACTTATAGCCCGTCGACTTTTAAGGAAATATATAGAAATGTCTTTCCGTTTAGGTGCGGTCGTCGTCGTCTCCTGCTGTGGTACAAGCACTTCCGCAGAAAGCGGCGCAAAGAGGGCATCTCTCTGCGCCGCACCCGATCCTCCTGGTCCTCGGGCAGACGATCCTCCAAGCAGCGAAGGTCCTCCGCCTCTCTCAACGGTAACAACCACTTTTCTTTCTAACATTATTTGGATAACAAACTTTTCCCAAACTCACAAAAACGGAAGAGACCACACAAAACCCTTACTGAGAAAAATCTATCTGTAGAATGTCATTGGGTTACCCAGTGGTGATTATTTTCCAAAAAGTATCACGCAAGATCCCCTTGAGGTAGCATGGGGGTGGTCTGGGGGCCCTCCTCTTTAAAATTTTTGAAATTGGACTGGTAAAAGTAGGGTTTTAACTCATTCTGAGAATCTTTTTGGGTCCGAGGGGGGCGGCATTGTCTATTCTTATTCTTTACACCATTATTATTTTTTAATGAAATAAAAATTGTCACACGGAACCCCTAAATTTTTTCGTGGAACCCACTTTGGGAACCACTGGGTTACATCAAACCCACTCACTTAGCACCACTTGGCGACTTGGCATGAATTTGATGTTTCTTTGCATTTCTAGCCAAGGTACATTTAGCGCGTTAAAACTGATGAGTTTTAAAAACTGTTTACAGCTCTTTAACTGTAACTCCGCGGCTAATTTTTTCACAGTAAGTGTTTTGAGTCTTCTACTAACCCCTTTAAAATTGTCGCCAATTTCTTTAAGTTTAGTCTGTGAACGTTTCCTCGTAAGATGATACAAATTCTGCATATATGCACCGTGGAAACAAATATTATATTTAGTGGGATTTAATGTCCGAACGGTTCTATTCCGTTAAAGGTCTCGCTAAATACCGCCATGGTCACCCAAAAGTGGAAATATTGCTAAATAATTTCAAACTAATAGATTAAAACGTTTAGTTAGATCAATAACTGTTTAGTTTATCAATAAAAAACAGAAAAATTTGTCGACATTTGAATATAAAGCGCTCTTAAAAACTTGGTGATATTTAGCGGGACCGGAATTGAACCGTCCAAACTTTGGAAAAACAGATATCGTACTTGGCGTAGTTTATGTAAGGAATCGTTTCCATCCTCAGGCAACAACCCTCGCAAGACGTCTACGCATGTCCACCCCATGCCCGAGATGGCGGTGCTGCAAGTTCCGTTCGCGGAGAGCCCTCAGGCTCCGTGCGCGAGTCCGGAGATCTCCGACATCGACCTCATCGGATCCCCCAGGAGGCCACACCCCCCCGACACAGGTATACTCTTCTTTTCCATCATCATCTACCAATAAGTATTTGGACACCTATGCAAATGACTATATCTGCGGTCCTGAGATTCATGGTAACCCCATTCATGGTAACGCCACTATTTTGGATGACAATGTGCTTCCTACCAGAGTAGAGAGCTAAGCGCGCACTAGAGACTTCTGTCGCGGCGACTATAAACACTAGGTCACTCGAGAGCAATGCATTTCTATGGAGATGACTCTTGGCAATCTGCCAAGAGTCTCGTCGCCTGTGCACGCGCTCTAGCTTCTTGCAATAGCCAGGGTGATAATTTTGTCTCTGTCGCAGTGACAAAAATCTCTAGTGCGCGCTTGGCCTAACAGAGATACCAAATCGCCCTTTTCCTCTTTACGTCATTAATTTAATTCAGCACGCATATTATAATTCAGTTCACTAGCAGCCAATCAGAGAACGCGAAATGTATTTGATTTGATTTTAACACTGATTATAGGCGATTTGGATTTGAGTGACAGCTTCAGTGGGCGAATGACAGGAATAGCGTGGTATTAAAGGAGGCGGGTCCGTCTGGCCTAAAATTTTTCAATGTGAAAAGCCCTGTTAAAAAAGTTGCCATTGGCGTCTATGGAGATGAACACTCTGTTAAGCTCTATACTCTGGTGCTTCCTACGTTGCGGCAGTTTTACGGGGTGGACCCCTGTTACTTTCAGGATGACAATGCCAGCTGTCATTACCAAGGCTTGGTATGGTGCCAATGGGGTTAATCGAATGGACTGGTCTGCCCAGACTTGAACCCTATCGAAAACTTCTGGGACGAGTTGGATCGCCGAATTAGAGGGTACACTACCCGTCCAAAATCGGTGAAGGAACTTACATGTCTTCTCCAAGCCGAGTGGAAGAAAATACCGTCACAATAAATAGTGGAAAGTATACCCCGAAGGGTTCACGCTTTAATTGCCTCTCTAATACCAACTATTGATTATAAATAAAGTTTGTTTTTCTTTTCTATCGCAGGTGTCCAAATACTTATTCGTAGATAGTGTAGTTGTTTCATTGATTTCAAAGATTGTTTCATTGCTCAATAAAACGCCATCTATTCATCTTTTTTCCTCAGTTCCCACTCTCCAAGGAGGAGGGGAGGGTGGAGGGGAGGGTCGTCGTCGCCTCACCTGTGCCCAGCTGCTGGCACTCAGCGGCACCCAGGGCGCCGCTCTGGCCGCTAGCTGCAACTTCTCGGTGCACAGGTTCTGCCCGGCCATCAGGAAAGGTCAGTCATCCTTCTTTATCTCCAATTCCGCTAAATATCCTTAAGCTTTTTTTGAACTCCCGATATCGACAATTTTTTTCTCATTTTTACAGTTATTTATCTTTAATAAACATTTTAATCAATTAATTTGAAATTATATAGCAATATTTATATTTAAGTTGTGGCGTGTGCGAGCCACGGGCGATACCGATCCGAAGGTCATACGACTCAAAAGTATACTTCGGAGTTATAATCGCTTCAGTCGGTATTGGCTCGCACACGCCACATTGGTGACCCGGACGTGATCTTTCTTGTCGACTGCAGACGCTACTGTGGATTTAAAAACTTCCTGAATTTTATCCGGCATCGTAGATCGTACTCAGGCAAAAGATTATAACGTGTTAAAAAAGTCTCACTTTAGAGGAGTCACCAATGTGGGGGTAATTATGCTGAGGTCAGGAAGAGATGCTGGCCTGCCCGATTAATCCACAATTAAAATCAGAAGCGGAATTATATAAAACATTGATTTATTTACAAGCCTAAAACAGTAGAATATTATTTACACTCAATTAAATTTTTTGTTAAAGATATTTATATAGCATGTCTCGTGCTGTCAGCTCGTGCGCGTTGCACTGTCATGGCCATGCTAGTGTTGCATGTTTTATCACTAGTTCACTTTATTCACTAGTATCCGCTACAAAGTTTTTGGTGTCCAAATAGAGCATGACGGGACCGTTAATGGAATGTATTTCTTTTCTTTCTTGACGTATTTCATTCAGGTTTTCGTCATGGGTTTTTCACCGAGTGTGCAATTAAATATTGCAGTATCAGTTTCTTTCCCTTTTTTAGAGTTTTTTGCTGATCAGTTATTCTAGTAAAATTTGCATATAAGGAGGGTTCAAATATATTTTTATATGATTCTGGCTATCGACAAATAATAGGTTTTCAATTCTTTCATTCAACTTTTGTGTCTTTTATTCTCAAAACTTATTCTTTCTTCCACAAAGAGTTGAATCACGCACGATCAATAAATGGAAGGATTTTAATGCCTTTTCATTACGAACGTATTAATTGAAAAAGAGGATCCACTCCGATTGTGTCTTGCTAAATGAATATTTTTCAAATACCCCAACCAACGAATACAATGAAATAAGTCATTCGTAATATTAGGAAAACTTTGAAACTCTCCCTACTCAAAAAAAGTCCATCTTATATCAAAATGGTTTCTAAGTATTCGAGGGCCACAATAGAAATCAAAAGTCAAGTGGCTCAAAGGCTAGCTCCTTTTATTCATGATAAATTTTTCGGGGGAGAGTCTTTAATGTGAAACTTTTCCAGCGAAAGGGGGGACGAAGGATACTTACATTTACATATTATGAAGGTACTTCTGTATTTTCAAAAATTTCTGAGGATATATATTTTTTACCCTATACAACTTTTAATACTAAATATTACTTAAAGGGGTAGGTCTTAATTTTCAAGAAAATGTTTGTTAATGTAAAAAAAGTATACCTAATTTTTGGATACTCTATTTTGTCCCTTTTCGTGATAAATTATGACCTAAATCTTCATAAACCCTTGCTACGCTCCGGGGAAATTTCAGGGTCTACAATCTTCCTCTCGAGATATGAAATTTTTGATTTTTCACCTTAGGAAACGACCGAAAATATTCTGTAACCTAAGAAGTTAGTAGGTGGGGGGTTCGGTAGTCCTTCCCCGAACATTTTTTGAATTTTAGTAAGCTGAAGAGTGTTGTGAAGCTAAATATTGAGTGGTTTTCAGGGTGCTTCGCACAAAATACTTTACTTGGGGGCTGGAAACCCCTGCTGCTAAGAAAACTTCGACGGAAACCAAAACCATTTCAATTGTCGCAAGAAAGAAAACGCCTCGGACATCTCTCCGGTGACCAATGATGGATGAGCGACCAAAGTCAAACATTCGTCACCCGAAACCGAAAACAAAGGAGATCGATCACTGTGGGGGAATGAATGTGGGGAAATGACCTTTTATAAAGGGGAGAAATCGCACTTAAATAACGTTGAGGGCTAATGGATGAGGGGCGAAATGGAAATTAAGGTTTTTTTTAAAGAGGAGTAGATAAAAGTTATACGTCGATGTATCGCACCCCTGCTACAAAAGTGCCACAACTCAAAAAACTATGTTTTCCAGGAATTGCAAAAAACTGTTCCCGGGCTGACTAGGCACATTTTAGTATTTTTGAATTTGTCAATACGAAGAACGATACATCTTAAGCTATGATCGTTAGCCACTGTTCTAGTTTTCCCAACTTTCCGACTCAAAATTCAAATTGGCTGGACGACAACTCAAGATGTGGTATTTCAGTGGAAGGAATCATAGCCATCTTGATTACAACAAAACGCCATAGCTGCGATCTGGCGGCTTATTTTTCAATGCAACTTCTGGCTCTTTTGAAGATTGGTAGAGATGTGAAAACTACGCCTAATGGCGGTCATAACTCAAAAATTACAATTTTTGAGTTGTGGCACTTTTGTAGCAAGGGTGCGACACACAGAAAAAACTTGTTTTTATAGAGGGTATAGTAAATGGTGATGCCAACTGATTTAGGAAGCAATAATGCCGTAATGGCTCGGTCATGGGTGGAATCCCGAATGCGCATATCAGTCACCGGCTCTGGAGCACATCAGTTGGCATCACCATTTATACCATCTATACAAGTTTTCTACTCTGTATTGACATAATATCGACGTCTTAGTCAGTATAACTTTTATTTTACTGACGATGACTCCCGTAGCAGGAGATGAAACGTCTAATATTTTAACCTCTGCAAGACTACGACCAATAGAGGCCCGGTCTTTAATTTAGTTTTAATTGTATCTCCGGCCGTATAAGAGTCTGTATAGTTTTAGGGGCAGATGTGAATCGTCAGTTTAGAAAAGGGAATCCAGGGAAGTCCAAAAAAAAAGTTGTGTAAATAATAATGAAATTTTTATTGTGTTGTATAACTACCCATTTTTTGTTTGAAAGAAAAATATATGCATATTCAAAAATACTGTGCAGTTGAAAAAAATTATGTTGAAATTTGAAATAATCTTAGAAACCACTTAAATTATGGAATTATTTTTCTGCGTAGTTCATTCCAAAAAAGTGGAAAAAGAGAACTCTAAAGCAGGGGTTCCCAATAGGTGGTCCGCGGGCTGAGTCCAAGGGGTCCGCGAAATGTCACCGAGAGAAATTAAGTATTTTTTTATTTTCCTTAATTTGAAATACCAATATCCTACTCAGCAGTTCATTCGTTAGTTTTGTTAGTTAATTGTCACCTTAGTAAAAATAGATTAATGTAGGTGGCACAGCCTCTGTTTGCCACCAAAGATAATCCATGTTTTGTCTTTTGCAATTTTTTATTGACTAAAATACGATGGTTACGGGTTTGAATACATCGAGTTTCGATTTTGAAATCGATTGAAAATTTAACCCTTTAAGTTCAATGGGTCCTCTTCAGTAAATTACTTGTAAAGGGGTCCTCGGCAAAATTTTATTGGGAAACCCTGCTCTATAGAAGAGAACTGGAACTATTTTTAAAAAATTAGAAAATTATATAATTTACATAAAGTCCAGAAGTATCTAAAATTTTCTTATGTGAAAGCCTTTTTCTGCTTTGCTTTTCATTATTTTAGTGACGTTTACACATCCGTACAAGTAGATATTTTGTAATTGTTTATAAACCTTACATTTTCCAAGATATATATGAAAAATATATAAAAAAACATCTTTTTTAACTTAATTTTCACTTTTCATTTCCACCAAGTTCCACTTTCATCATCACACACATACTTCGCTTCCAAAAATGACCTACTCATTATTTTTACCTTTGATTCGCGATGGTTAAAGTTTCTTAGTTTAATTGAAGTTTTCAGACTTTTAAATATTTAGTTACTCTCATCAAGAACTGGGAGTAAATGAAAATATTTGCTCTAGAAAACTCTCCCGACGTTTACTTTTTATCATCGAACTTAAAGACGCTCTACGTGGAAATAAATTCTGAACGATAGAGAAAACCCTCCTTCTAATATTTACTTCTCGGATTAAAGGAGTTGTTTTATCCGACTAACCTAAGGGAGTGATGAGTCTCACTTGATTCTTGATTTATCTCACTTGATTTCTGGGGCATATTCAAACTTTTAAAAGATTCTTTAGAGGTGTCTAATGTTAATTTATTACATTTCTAAATAAGTTTCTATTGTATGTTCTAATCGAAAAGTGTTTCAGGATTGCACTGATTGTAGTGTAAGTTTTTTTAAATATACTAGGGGACTACCGCTCACCAACCCCCGGGAACTGCTGACGAACTTCCCCTAGTATTGCTTCGCAATCTTGCTCGATTCGCTGGCTAAGTGTTACTAACTTCGTTAGTCTAGCAAGCAGATTGGAAGGGGCTAGTATTCATTTCTATTAAGAAGAAAGAAATTTACAAAAATGTGAATGGCAAAGCACTAATGGAATCGTCTTTTCCCCACATCACGACCCATTGTGTGATATCTTAAATATTTCGTCGGTGTCACAGATTGGTATCATCAATTTATTGAAGTGTAAGACAGATAAATATCACTTATTGCATAAAGAATGAATTTTTTTATTCAGTAATTAAGTAAAAAATAAACGTTTTTACTTTTTAGAGTAATTAAGCTTGCCTACTGATTTCGTCGATTTTATCGGCGAAATAAAAACATCAATATGTAATTGTTAACAAACTTTGTAAATCGCTGTTAAAAATTAAAACTCCATCACTTCACGCCTAAAAAAGTTCAATACGCTTTATTTGTATCATCAAAATACATTAAAATATATTAACATTTAATCCCTCTTAACACATTTGAATGGCAAATATCATTAACGACTGAAATCGAAAAAAATACTCAATGCACTCATTTTTGATTGTTGCCAACCGAATAAAAGAAATAAGCGAAAAATGGGAGCTATGTAAGAATATTATTATTTATAGATGATGGAAAAAAGGAACGAGAAAGAAAATACACGAAGGAATAATTATCAGTTTCAACATTTGCTAGTTTTACCAACTTATTTAACTCTTTGTAAAAAGAATAAAAATATATTGGATAAATATCGTAATAAATTACAAAATGTATTTTTTCCAAATTTTTATTTATTTATATTTTATAATCAACAAAGTAAAGAAAATATTATATCACCTGGGATCGTCGTAGAACGATCCATGTAGGTGAACAAACAGTTGGTTACAATTGTTACTCAGGGAATTACAATAAAAATTTTAACATGGACGTAACATAATTTTGAACCCCTCTCTCCCCCTTCGGGAGATTTGCTTATTACCTTTAATTTTTTTTTCTAATTTCTCTTCTCTGCCTTCTTTATGTTTTTCTTATGTCTGTTTATTTTTATGATTTTTTTCTATCATCCATTATGGACTCATCAAGCTAAAAACAACATTCCACACGGAGATATCCTTTACATGAGAAAAACATTACTGGCTTATTATCATCGTAAACTCACACATAGAACGCCAATTCAAGAGTATAGGAATCTCTTCTCATTTCCATTCTAAACTGCCCCTCATTTGGCATCGGCGCAGAATAATTGAGTTTGCCCTGGAAGCGCTCTTCTGGGCCGTTTTATCAATTAGCCAGCTGCGCCCTCTTGACGGAAAAAAAAACTCTTGAATCAATGGAGAAATGAGGAGGACGTTTCTTTTCTGCTCATAGTGAAAAAATTTTATCGAGTCACGCAAACAGCGTGAATGTTTTTTTTTAATTTCCGATGCAGCTGGTGGTAACGGATATTATCCTTACGCCATACTGATATCGAAATACTGTAAAAGAAGGAACGATAAACACAAAATACGTACAAACAAAACACAGATACTCAGTAAAGAACAAGAGGGAAAGATGCTGAAGATCTCCGGCTGCAAAATTTTTACTCATTTAGCACCACTAATCAGGGAGCACGTGTAGCTTTAGGTCTACGGACGCAAGTAACGTTGCCCCCCTGCGTGAAATTTAATTGGAGAATATTGCTAATGTTTGGGGATTGAGATAGATTAGCTTGCTAAGGCAATGTTTTCCAACCGGAATATGTTCAAAATCCCGACAATCAACTGCCCGACAGAAGGGCGTTGCAAAAGTCTATGAGGAAATTTTTTTTCGGAATTTCCCAGATGCTCCCCTCTCATGTTACAAATGCTGAAACATTACCTGCAAGTTTTCTGGTCTCTAGGACAATTTTCGACCTCTGCGCCCATCGAAAGTAGTTTTCCCACGTGGTGACAGGATTTGACCTTTTTGGATTAAACCAGCAAAATCGTTCGATTGTTGTATTTTTTTTTACATAAAAACCAATGTAGGAGCTGAAATTTTGGCTCTTAAATTAGTTTTATGGGATACATTGGTGGTTTTATTTCGATCTTATGAGATTAAGCGTCAAATTCCAATGGGAATCCCATGCCGGCTTATAATAACCCCTAGCTCGTTAGGAGTGCATTTCCGAGCCCCTCCCCCTCCCCTATGTGATTCTGAATTGTCTAGATGTGTCCTCCTAGAAGTTATGAAACACTTAACTGAAACACCCTATCTATCTATCTATCTATATATTACTAAAAACGTTTGTGGCTATGTGTGTGGGTATGTATGTAACGCATCTCCTCCAAAGCCACGCCGCAGGCGTGGCCAAAATTCGGTATATAGGCGTATCTCGAGGCGAGGACGATCACTGTCAAGTTTTCCAAGCTCGAAAATCGAATAATTACGAGTAATTAGCGAATTTATAGCCGAAAACGCTTATTTCTCCATTTCTCTACCAGAGTAGATCTGCTCGACTCACTACTGTTAACGAGATTAAAACCTCAAAAATTAAATATTTTAACATGAAAAACTCGATAATTGTCCATTTAAAAACTATATCAGTTGTAAAAACACCAAAATAAATTCAAATAATTAATTTTGAAACGTTAGTTTCCCCTATTTTAGGATATATTCCTTTAAAATTTAAATATTTATGGAAAAGTGTAAATTTTTTTTCATGGAAAACGACTTCAAAATAAAACATTGTTTCAAATGAAGTGGTTCACTAGACTTTTAAATTTACTAGATCTTTTATTATTGTTTCAAATTTGTTATTTTTGTTCACTAGACTCATTAATTTACTAGGAAACATTGCCGAGAACACCGGGAAAAGAAAAATTACCGGAAACATCGGGATAGGAAAAAAGTACCTGGATCACCGGGACATAAAAATTATCTCGATCATCGGGAAAGGAAAATTATCGGGAACATCGGGATAGGAAAATTATTGGGAACATCAAACATCGGGATTGGAAAATTATCGGAAACATCGGGATAGGAAAATTATTGGGAACATCAAGCATCGGGATAGGAAAATTATCGGGAACATCGGGATATGAAAAATTACCGGGAACACCGGGATAGGAAAAAGGCGTCTGGGATACTGGGGTTATGATTGGTAATTGCTGATTTACAAAATTATAAATGTATTTTGAGAAAATTTAATTAAAAAAGAATATACACTCCACCCGTGCAAGGCCGGGCATATCCGCTAGTATATAACTAAAAACGTTTGTGGCTATGTGTGTGGGTATGTATGTAACGCATCTCCTCTCAAACCACGCCGTAGGCGTGGACAAAATTCGGTATATAGACGTATCTCGAGGCGAGGACGATCACTGTCAAGTTTTCCAAGCTCGAAAATCGAATAATTACGAGTAATTAGCGAATTTATAGCCGAAAACGCTTATTTCTCCATTTCTCTACGAGGGTAGATCTGCTCGACTCACTATTGTTAACGAGATTAAAAAAACCTCGAAAATTTAATATTTTAACAGGAAAAACTCTATAATTGTCCGTTTAAAAACTCTATCAGCTATGAATACATCAAAATAAATTCAAATAACTTATTCTCAAACGTTATTTTCCTTTATTTCAAGATTTTTTCCTTTAAAATTTAAATATTTATGGAAAAGTGTAAATTTTTTTTCATGGAAAACGACTTAAAAATAAAACATTGTTTCAAATGAAGTGGTTCACTAGACATTTAAATTTACTAGATATTTTATTATAGTTTCAAATTTGTTACTTTGTTCACTAGATTTATTAATTTACTAGAGCGGGAACACTGTGATTTCAAAATTACTGGGAACACTGGGAGAGGAAAACGTACCGGGAACACCGGGATAGGAAAATTACTGGGAACATCGGGAGAGGAAAAATTACCGGGAACATCGGGATAAGAAAAACTACCGGGATAAAAAAAATTACCGGGAACACCGGGATAGGAAAAATTACCAAGAACACCATGATTTGAAAATTACCGGGAACACTGGGATAGGAAAGAGGCGCCTGGGATACCGGGAAGATTGGTTATTGCTAATTTACATAACTATAAATGTATTTTAAGAAAACTCAAAATAAAAATATTTATAAATATTTTTATACACTCCACCCGTGCAAGGCCGGGCATATCCGCTAGTATATAACTAAAAACGTTTGTGGCTATGTATGTATGTGGGTATGTGACACATCTCCTCTTAAACCACGCCGAAGGCGTGGTCAAAACTCGGTACATAGACGTATCTCGAGGTGCCGATTGTCACTGTCAAGTTTTCCAAGCTCGAAAATCGAACAATTACGAGTAATTAACGAATTTATAGCCGAAAACGCTTATTTCTCCATTTCTCTACCAGAGTAGATCTGCTCGACTCACTATTGTTAACGAGATGAAAACCTTCAAAAATAAAATATTTTAACAGGAAAAACTCGATAATTGTCTATTTAAAAACTATATCAGTTGTAAAAACACCAAAATAAATTCAAGTAATTAATTTTGAAACGTTAGTTTCCCCTATTTTAGGATATTTTCCTTTAAAATTAAAATATTTATGGAAAAGTGTATATTTTCTTCATGGAAAACGACTTAAAAATAAAACATTGTTTTAAATGAAGCCGTTCACTAGACTTTTAAATTTACTAGATCTTTTATTATTGTTTCAAATTTGTTATTTTTGTTCACTAGACTCATTAATTTACCAGGAAACATTGCCGAGAACACCGGGAAAAGAAAAATTACCGGAAACATCGGGATAGGAAAAAAAGTACCTGGATTACAGGGACATAAAAATTATCTCGATCATCGGGAAAGGAAAATTATCGGGAACATCGGGAAAATTATTGGGAACATCGGGATAGGAAAATTATCGGGAACATCGGGATAGGAAAATTATTGGGAACATCGGGATAGGAAAATTATCGGGAACATCGGGATTGGAAAATTATCGGGAACATAGGGATTGGAAATTTATCGGGAACACCGTTATATGAAAAATTACCGGGAACACCGGGATAGGAAAAAGGCGTCTGGGATACCGGGATGATTGGTAATTGCTGATTTAAAAATTATAAACATATTTTGAGAAAATTTAATTCAAAAAAAATTATACACTCCACCCGTGCAAGGCCGGGCATATCCGCTAGTATACAAATAAATCCATTCAATGCAGTGAACATATAAACCATAACAACAGTATGGAAGAAAACTATGTCGGCTTTGAAGCTCGTCCACTTTCATCTTAATCCCCGTTACATCATTATCTAAACGCAAATGACTTCATTGTTTCCATTCCGATACAACCCCTCAAATGACGCTTATTGCTACAAACCCTTTTTCCATTGTTGCCAGCAGCCATTCGACCGTCAATAATAACACGCTCATCAAAAAGAAAGAACTTCAATTCTGTGAAGATTAAATCACAGTAGGGAGAAAGCTAATTAAATGTGCACGTGAAGACCTTTCCGAATTCTAATTAAAATACATAATCTCCTTAAATGAGGTAGTACACCTGAGCTTGTCAGAATACTTAAGATTAACCCTTTTGGACTACACAGTTATTAAAAGCTGAATTATTGTTGGAGACACGCAAAAAAATATGTGGGGAAACTCCAAACATGCGATGTTCTTTTAAGGAGGGTCTCGATTAATTAATTGTACGTTTAAAGTAGCGTGAAAGGCTTGTGATTTTTGGCGAGCCGTTCGTATAATTAATTTATTCCGAAAGGGCGCTTCTTTCCAGTAAGTAGTGATTCGGTAGTCTCGGAGCTTGTTTGGTAGATCGTTATCCACAATGCCTTTTAGCTGTTGTTCTTTTCTTGCTTCATGTATAAATAGATTGCGATGGAACTAATTTAAAAGACGAATTATATTGAATCTTCTTTGTGTATAGGTGATGGTTTTCTTTTAACCGAGTTAGCCGCAGCTTTTTTGAGCTATGTTGTTACTTATGTTTATTTTAATCGTAAACCTCATGTTATATGATGCTTGTCTCTTGCTTAATTGAGCGAATGCTTACATTTTTTTTAAATGAGACACCTTGTTTAGAATGACTTATTGTTATATTTTAATGATTCCTCTAATGTAATAAACTTATGTATACGATTTTCACGTTAAAGGGGTAGGTGCAGGCAGCTAAATCCAATCTCCGTAATGTTAAAAATGATGATTTTTAAGGTACATTTTTTAAAAATCTACTGAATCAAAAATCGCAAATTTATTTCTGAGTATTCCCTGAACTGTATTACATACTTTAAAATGAGCTTTTAGGGCTATAATGTCTGGTTATTTTTTTAATATTATCTGAATAAACTTTAGTTTTTCTCAAAAAGACTGAAATTTCACGATGTTTTATGCTATAACTTCAGTTAAAAGAAATTTTTTTTAGAAACCCCTGTGTTAAGGTATGTAACATAGCGTCATTAATAATGATACCAAGTTATAAGTTGTTATAAGATTTTGAGAAAATGTTCCTTTTGTGGTGAAAAATTGAGTTTTGAGAAAAATGAAAATTTTAGTAAAAGGATTACTTATTAGTAGTGCATTAATTGTTTCAGTAAAAAATATTTAAAAATACTTCTAATCCGCGTAGAGTAATAATTTTGGTGTCGTTTGAAGCGTAAAATGTAATACTTAACCATAACTCAAAAATTTAAAAATGTGTTTTTTGGTCGAAAGTTGTGCACCTACCCCCTTAAATGTTTTATCAATGGTTATAATGAATCATCATTTACGTTGTTTTTCATTCTATCTCCAAAGTTCTATACATCTACATTTGTGTTTTTATATGAATTAATATTATTCCGTATTTAAAGCCGTTTATTTAAACAAAAAATTTAACATATTAAGCAAATACCAAGTCCAAATACAATATTGAAACGAACATTTTTAGTGGATCTTTAAAAGCTGGGAAATTTTGTTAATTGTAACGTTCGGATCTTCCTTATTAATCCTAGTGTATGAAATAGAGCACGGACATTTGTATTTCTGAACATTTGTCTCTCCTTCACTTTCAGACAAAGAGAGAAATGAAGAGCCCGAATTTATCTTGTTTTTGAAAAAAAAATGCTTCAGCGTTGTAAAATATTTCTCCCCTAATCTTACACTGTACAGTATTAAATCCCAAACCTAAATTTTGTCAAGAGGAGAAAATCTCGATTCTAGTATTATCGGGTATATCAGTTTTTCTACTTGTATCCGAATGGCGATGCTTTGTTACTTTTTTCTCCTTTTTATGGCTATCCCTTTTAGATAAGGTGTTTCTTTTCTGTTATTTTTTTCGTTTTAGGAAAAAGGTCATATTGACTAACGGAACCCATTAATACTTCTTCAGCATCTCAAATAATATTAAGAATTCGATTTTTTATTGAATAAAACTATTTTGATATACAGGAAAGTCCCTTTAACCTGAAAATATTTGCCAACGGAAAGAGCTATGTAAGTGAGGTATAGTAAAGCAACTAAGCCTCCTGACCTAATGCAAACGACCCCCGCTCCCCCATTGGTGAAATCCTTAGAAATAGAAGTAGAAACGAAGAGATGGGAGCAGTGAGAAAATTGTTGTCAATATCATAAAAAACGCGCATAAAAATTTTTCGTACAATTGAATTTTTCTGCGTTTTGGTTCAATAATATTCTAATTAATTCTAAGGAATTATTTCTTTTCAACTGACAAGATGGCATCCAATGCTTAGTCAAAATAACAGCCATATAGGGGCCGTCCATAAATGACGTCACGCTCAGAGGGGGGGAGGGGGTTAATCAATTTGTGACAGTTTGTGACAAGGGGGAGGGAGGGGGGTTTGAAAATTGTGACATCACATCCTGCAGCTGAAAATCAACCTTGGTTCCGGGCACTTTCAAATTAGTGCATTGGACATATTGTTGGTTTAAGAGCGTGACATGTGACAGAGGGGGGGGGGGAGGGGGTATCGGGAAGTGTGACAGTTTGTGACAGGGGGGGGAGGGGGTCAAAAATGGGCAAAAAAAGTGTGACATCATTTATGGATGGCCCCATAGTTCGATTTGCAATTTGGGTTTCATTAATTATTTAGTTAATTAATCGGAACGGTCTGGCTATGCTCTTGCAAGCTTTCAAGATGCCAACACACTGCTTAGTCAAAATGGCAGTCATTTAGTTCGGATTAACGAGTTGGATTTCGTTATATTACTTAGGTTAATTAATTGGAACATTCAGGGTATACAGCAGATCTTTAATGAATTGCTTATTTCTGAAACATGTCAAACGACACTTTTCTTGTTTTGAGATCAACCAGAAAAACTGTATAAAAGCTCACTACATTTTTTAGTAATTTTTCTAAGTAGGCCTCATTTGGATATTTTACTTACAAAATAATTTTTTATTTTATGTTTATTATGTTTTTATTATTTTCATATTAAAATACTTGCATTTGACAGGTTTCTGTAATAAACAGAGTATTAAGGCCTATTTTCATAGCTTAACTCTGATTTATTAAAGGTAATACGATCTCTAGATGCACCCTAAAGACGTACTTTTACAACCATTGAACCGCTTTGCTTCGGGCAGTAGGGGGAGATAAGAATCTCCCCGATCTCTTTGTGTAGTTAGGGAGTTTCCCCCCCCCCTTCAGAGGAGGGGAACTCTTTTGTTCGCTAATTGAAGATCTTTAGATGCACTCTAAGGCTGCAGCTAGAGATCGTTTTCTGGCTGATTGTCAAAACGAAAGATTTATGTGCAGGAGGCCCGCTAATAGACCTCAGCTAACCATACAAAAGGAAGGTGATATTATCAATGCTCCGAATCTCCCCCCGAATGCCCGAAGGAGCCTGGTCCTTTTGTGTGGTTAGCTTAGGTCAATTAGCGGACCAAAGATGTTCCCCTGCTCATAAATCTTTCGTGTTGACAATCAGCGAGAAAACGATCTCTAGCTGCAGCCTAAGGGCTCAGCTAAGCTCTTGCGATGGCATGTTTTATGGACCCGCTTACTTGGTGGAGTCAATAAGCGAACAAAAGAATTCCCCTCCTCTGAAGGGGAAAACTCCCTAACCCCACAAAGAGATCGGGGAGATTCTTAACTGCCCATACTGCCCGAAGCAAGGCTGTTCTAGTTTAGCAAGAGTTTGTGAGGGCATATTGAAACAAGTAGTAAGTAAAACTTGTCTGAAGTGCTTTTTTTGTTCCTTAGGCGAGAAGCACATGTCCGCCCCCACCCTCATCTTCTACTACCCCGAGCCCGGTGGTGGAGGTGGGGAGCTAAGCTCTCTGGGGGAGGAGCAGCAGCAGGGTGGCTGGAGCGGCGAGGAAGAGAGCGAGCTAGACGACTTCTCGTTCCTGGAGCGCTATCGCAGCTCCGTGTGCTGCGGTTGGTGGAGGCCCAAACAGGCGAAGCTCAAGCAACTCGTTGACCATCGGTATTTTCAGAGGGGCATCCTCACGGCCATCCTCGTCAACACGCTCAGCATGGGCATCGAGTACCACAACCAGGTACGCATTCTTCCTCCTTCTTGGGTGGGGTTTTGTCAGGGATGAAGGACTGCACGAGCAATTCGTCGACCATCTTCTTTCACGTTCTTTTTCCATCATGGATAGCGACTAAAACTTCTCAACTGAAGGTGCGCGCCACGCGAGAAGAAGACGCGAGAACGACAAATCTCCATTAAAAAAGACGTTAAATCAAGAGGAAGGAAGATGGAAGGGGGACTTGAGGGGCAGTGTAGTAGATTATTCCTTAACCGGATGACAGCAACCGGCCACTGCGACGCTTGTCAGTGAGAAGTACTTCGACCGCGCTCTGCTTCAGGAGGAATCTACTAAAGCCCTGGATCCTCTACCTTAAGTAGCGACATCACGCTCAATCGGCCGCCATTATGGGGAGAACTCACTACTAGTCTGGATAGTCTTGCTTATCGTCACTAGTAGTAAGTTCTCCGCACAATGGCGGCCGATTGAGCGTGATGTCGCTACTTAAGGTAGAGGATCCAGGGTTTTAGTATCTACTACATCCCCCCAGACTCCCCATACATCTCCCTTCTTCTTGATTTTAACATCTTTTTAATGGATATTTATCGTTCTCGCGTCTTCTCGCGTAGTGTGGCGTGCGCCTAAAGCTCCAGACACAGTCAGCTAAAATCATGGCGTGACCCATTAAAATCCATTTCAAGCGGAGGAGGGAAAGAAGGAGACAAGAGAAGAGATGTAAGTAGATTACTCCTGTAGCATAGTGGTCGAAATATTCCTCATTGACTAGCCTGGTCGGTTGCTGTCATCTCCCCAAAAGTAATGTACTACATGGCCCCTCACACCCTTCTTTCTCTCCTCCTCTTGATAGGGATCTTAATGGGTTGCACGATGATTTTAGCTCACTGTGTCCGGTGCCTGCCACACTAGTTCAAATAAGACGCGACTGCCATTAATCAAGTAAGGATGAAAGCATGCAATTGAGCCTCAGTCTCCCCTATCCTGTCAAGGTACTGTCAAGATAGGGGAGGCTCAACTCCATGCTTTCTCCCCTTCGCGTCTTGTTTGAACTAATCTGGTTCGGAGGAAAGTCTGGTGTTCTCTATCAGGTAATTTTATTTGTTAATATAAGCATCCCAAAAAGTATTCTAAAGCAATACTCGGAGTATTTGCAGAGGATTTTATTTCTCTGCGGGCTGCACAAAAGGGAAGTTGGAAATCACCGTTCTACAAACTCCAACTGTTTCTTACACAGGCATACTACTTTCTTGGTTCTGAAAAGCACATTCACCCTTATAAATCTTAACAGCCTAACAGAAGCTCAAAAAAAATCCCTAATCACCCTTTAAGCAAAGAAATAAGAAAATGATGTCGCTGATGCCTGTCACCTGCAGCCAGGGACTCCTAAAAATATTCTCTTCTTCCGCGCGAAATACTTTAAAGGATCTCTTCAAAAAAGGCCGACGGCACACATAGAAGTTGTTCGAATGCAAAACAAAATCTCGGGTTCATTGATTCCACTCTATACCCCGGGGAAACGACGACATGATGAAAGGAAGCATGAAACCCCCTCCTTCAACTCGATTTGTAGTGATGCTGCCAAAAGCAGGGATAAAAAATCTTTTGTTTTTCAAACCACTGCTACCATTTCCGGATTCCTTAATTACCGCTTCTGCTAATCAAATCGATTGAGCCCTTAAAGACGTCTGCTACAAAAGACCCGGATTGGGTTCTTTTTTCCGTTCTTCTTTTGTGCCATCGTTTTGGCAACGTGTTCTTTTTATTATTATTCCTTGTTTCTTCTTTAATATAGGACATGATTTGTTTTTAGTGTACATTTAAAGCCATTTTATAAAAACGTTTATTTCGATGAGAGTCGTGTATTCAAGACAGTCCAATCAGGTTGTCTTCAAGCATTAAATAAGATTTGCCTTATAGAAGTGATAGACTTCTCGTTTAGTTTGTAATTAAAGTATAGGGTCATTAAAACCAGTGTAAGAATGCTTAATACGTACAAAAATGCTTAAATGACAATGGAAAAAGAAGTTAAGTCTCATTCACATTGTTATACAGGGTGTCCCACGAGAAGTGGCCCAACCCCTTTAACTTTTGAACCACTACAGATATGTATATTCACTGTTCATCTTGAGTGATTCACTCCTGTGAATCGCTTCTTATAGCATAGAAAAGTAAAGGAGTGAAACGCCAAGGCTCATATACGAGTTTTATATTTTATATATTGATTTTGAAGGAATCATCTAAAGTGAAAAGTGTAACTTCGCGTTTCACTCCTTCACTTTTCTATACAAAGAAGCTATTCACATAAGTGAATCACTCAGGATAAATAATGAAAGTAATACAGTGTCAATGAACCTTTAAACAGATGTACAATTTCAGTAATAAGAGACACAAATTTTAAACTGTGTAGGTACAAAATCATGTCATAGACAAGCTTATCCCTAGTACTTTTTTAAACGGAATTTCAAAAAAAGGTTAATTTTCTATTAACATTTAATTACACTTTTACAAACCTTTTAAACCGCAGTCCTATTGAAATGATGACTGTCAAAAAAGATAGATCTTCACTCTGATGAAGAGGATTCAAAGGTTTTAAATTAAATTACACGTGCAAAATAAGCGGAGTTTTTTTTCGTATTATTATTCATTTACACAGCTTGCTTGCATTACATTATGTGTAATTTTCTTACAAAATTACATGCGAATTCATCATCTCTTTTGCAAAACTCTCCTCTACACTATTGTCCGACCGCCACGAGAAAAACTTTTGACCTCGTACAGTATTGTGGCGATTGTTATGGTGATTGTTACAACGTTTCGATCCAAATCTGTGCGACTAACATTTAGATTTGAACTTCTTTTTCGAAGTTTTTTTATGTCTATATATTTCTCGAGGCGAAAGGACTATACACACATTATTCATGTGTTGCGATCATTCGTTCGCCACTTTATATTCAGTTAAACGCTGCATAAAATATTTACATAAACTCAAGAAAGTGTACGTTTAACGGCCGTATTCACCGGTAACTTAACCGACGGTTAACCGGGAGTCATACCTCTGATTGGTGGGAATTTCCTTCTTTAACTGACAATCAGAAGCTTGACTGTCGATTAACCGCCGGTCAAGTTTCCGGTGAATACAGACGTAAGTTGAAAATTAGAGACTGCTTCAACTGCGATTTCTGCATATAATGTAATGAAAGTCTGAACATTCCTATTTGTGCGGAGTATACTGAATAAAACTAATAAGTGATGGGTTTTTTTCAGCCCGATGAATTAACGTTCATCGTGGAAGTCAGTAATCTCGTCTTTACCGGAATCTTCGGTTTCGAGATGTGTTTGAAAATTCTGGCCGAAGGCCTATACGGTTACATCAGCAGTGGGTACAACGTATTTGACGGTGTCATCGTTATACTCAGGTAAGTTTTATACTCAATATTTAGATCATCATTCCTTTATACTAAGAAAAATGGCCATCAGTATATAACTTTTTAAATTGCCTTATGGTGTTTATTATGATACCCTGCAAGAGCTCCCTACGTGTTCAAACTATCAAATCAGACACTTAAAAAATTTCTCAACTATCCCTAAAAAATCCCCCAATTTGTTGAACAAAAGGGGTAGTTATAATTGTTTTTTTATGAAGTGTCGGTGGTAATTTTAATAAACATTTACCTCTTCTAGACTTCTGGTGAAGATCCGAAATCCAAGGCAACAATTAAATTAGATGAATTAATTTACTAATTTTTTTGTTTCAAAAAATTCCCATCTTCTTACCAGTAGTTTAGTTTGTAGATAATTTTAAAGTAGGTCTGTTATTTTATGCGGTCTACTACTATTCGGCGCGGCCGTTTCGGCGCTGGCCGATTTGGCGCTGGCCGTTTCGGCGCCAGAAATAAAATGAAAGTAAATAGAACTCTTTCATAATCCTTCTAAAAATTCGAAGAAAAAAAATTTTGTCTCGCGCCGAAACGGGCCGGCGCCCAAACGGCCGCGCCGAATCGTCCCATTCCGTATTTTATGTCCACCCTGTATGTTCTTAAAATGATGCTGTAAAAATGTGGCTAAAAATTACTCAGATAAAGATGATTTTTTCATAGTGCCTCTATCTAAATTTAAGTACGCAATTTTCGAACACAACTTTGGATAGCAACACTTTTGAAACACATACTAACACTTATTACAACCAATAAAGTGTTCTAGTTACCAACACAAACTATAGTGTTTTTAATTTTAGAACAGAGAAGTGTTTTAAATGTGCTGTGAGATATTGCAATGCATTCAATCCATTTGTTTTATCAAGTTCTTATTAATCTCGACTAATTATGTCTGATGACATTCCCTATATGTTAACACGGAATTAAAAGGGTTGCCCCTAGTTTCCTATTGAACAGAATCAGTTTCCTTGGTAACGAAGGGTTTAATGGAGTGAGTTGACCCAAGTCCTTCCGATCGCTCTGTGGACAGGCTCATTTCTTCCCATTGAGTTGTTTATTGCCCCCATCAAGTCCGACCCTTTCTCTCTACGACACATCATTTTATGAGTTTATTGATTCTTCATAAAAATTGGAGTCATTTCTTCTCCGGAGCTCTCTCGAATGAGGGAGTGTTCCATCAAATTAAGATCAATGTTGAAAAAAGAGTTGAGGCCCTTTCATGCTGCAAAAAATGGATAAACTAAATACAAACTTATACAATATAGTTTTATTCGTGCTAGTATTATATTGAAGGTTTGCATTTTGCATTGTCGGTCAAAAAAAGGAACGAAATCTAGGTTATTAATTGAGAATATAACTTTGAGCATTATATGGCATGCAACAGAAATACGGAATTGAATAAATCGACAGCCACGTTGCAAAAGCCTGTAAGAACATTTTTTGGCGAAAAGAAGGTTTTGAGTTGTACTTGTTAAAGATGGCGCACATCTCAGTGCCACCAAAATCGGCCAAAGACTCTTCATAATTTCTCCATGACGATTTGTAATAACCTGTAAGTTGGGAACCTCCCAATCACCAATCCTGCCAATATTCATGTTGATCAGATGGTACTTATTGGTTTTACTCATTACAAGTTTAGTATTACTGAGATTATTGTCATTTTGGTATTATGGTTTACATTTTGGTCAGTATTGATTTTGAGAGGGTTCGTGAACAGGATTTCATTGTATAGATGCCAGTTATCTGGCTTGTTCTATTTTTAGGATGTTTGATGCTATTGTTCGTCCAGAAGGGTGCTTTGTCATTTCTTTTAGAGGTAGGTTGATCAGGGGTCCAAATTTCCTTCATTCATTGGAATAGTTGGGGCAATTAAGGATGATATATTTCATAGCTATTGTTTGTGAGGCAGAGTGGGCTTTTCCCATGAAATCGCTCTTGGTAGTGGCCGTGGACTCCATGACTAGTGAGGATCTGGTTGACGTAATGGTCTCCTTGAAGTCTTTTGGTGGAAACTTTGGGGAAGTGTCCGAAAGTGACCTTTCCTACGTCGTCTTCTTCTCACTCATCCTGCCAGATTCCAAGGACATTATCACGTATGTGCTTTTTTATGAGGGGTAGTGGAATCTTGGTCTGGATATCAATATTTGGTCTTGATGTACCTTTCGCTAACTTGTCAGCGGCCTCGTACCCTCAATATCCTACGTGGGCTTAAATTCAATAAAGTTTCGTGTGCTTATTTTCTTGTGTTAGCTTTAATAGTCTGTTCCTTTATTCTATTGTAGTCGTGTCCTTGTTTTTGAAGCCTGCCAGTTTCTTTAGGGTTGATAATGAATCTGTTATTATTCTGGGGGTTTTAGTTTCAGTTGTACTTATTATATCTATTGCTTGTAAGATAGCGAGGGCTTCTGCTGAAGGTACTGTGGCGTGGTTGGAGATCCTAAGGCTGATTTGTGTTTATGGTCTGTGATTTTTGTATGCTATGACGCCGAGACCGGCCCGATCCTTTGTTAGGGTGTCTCAAAAGGTCTAGTACAAACTTGGAGGGATGATAGTACTCATCAAGACGAACAAGAATTGGTATAGAAAGGGGGGTCGCAAATTAGTTTTAAGGGGTGAAAATCAACAAAAAAATTTGCATATTTGTGCAGAAACAGATACAAATGTTCGATTCCGGCATTTATTACATTCAACCAATTCCAATACTTTGTATAAAAGTATTATGATTATTATTATGATTGAGTATTAATTTCATTAAAAATAGACCAATAAAGGCAACAGGCATGCGTTGTAGGTAGATAGACCGCAAAAGAAAATGTCTCGACGAAAACATTTTAATACCAGAGTCTAGTTGGTTGGTTGGTTGGTTGGTTGTTTTTAGTTTTATGCCACAAGGAACAAAAGTGTGACCAAGAAACAATTATCACTTTAATCTACCTATAACGCATGCCTGTTGCATTTATTGGTCTGTTTTTTAATGAAACTAACATTTTCATAATACTTTTATACAAAGTATTGGAATTGGTTGAATGTAATAAATGCCGGAATCGAACATTTGTATCTGTTTCTGCACAAATATGCAATTTTTTTTTGCTGATTTTCACCCCGGGGATTCACCCCTTAAAACTCATTTGCGACCCCCTTTTCTATACCAATTCTTGTTCGTTTTGATGAGTACTACTATCATCCCTCCAAGTTTGCACTAGACCTTTTGAGACACCCTGTATAGCGTTATTTTAAAATGCTTATCATCCCATTGTTAATGTGTTGGGAAATAGACTGGTCAACTTATGCAGTTTTTTTCGTCTCCTGAAAACTTTGAGGTTTTGCATTTACAGGCTTTTGCAACGTGGCTGTCGATATCTTTGATTTATCATGACGACGCTTGTCTTATTGACTCAAATTGTCGATGCAAATCTCTTGAGAACGTTGACTCAATTAAATATCTTGGCGTTTTTATTGATTCTAACTTAAAATGGAAAACACATTTTACTTCTGTCATCAAAAAATTAAGATTTTTTACTTCTTAGATTTAAACATTTACGTTATTACACAGATAGTAAATTTTTGCTTCAGTTATACTATGCTTGGGTTCACCCAATAATTTCTTATGGTTTGACTATGTAAGCAATTTTTCAGTATTAAATTCACTTCACAATAAAGTTTTAAAAATAGTAACAAATACTTTTAACCATCCTGACATTTTTATTTACAAATCAATGAATATCCTGCAACTACGATATTTTTATTTATATAAAATATGTTTATTTATTTTTAAAAATCTATGTTTTTGTGACAAAAAACTAAATATTAATATAAGATGACCAAATGAAATTTATAAAATCGCATATCCCTCTAAAGAAATCATGCGCAAAACATTTTCATATTTATGCCCAAAATTCTACAATAGTTTACCCCTTGATATTCAAAACAGTACAACCGATAAAGTTTTTAAACAACGTCTTAAAAACTTTTCATTAAAAGACATTGAACAGTTCTTTTAAATAGACTGAAGAATTGTATACACCACCTGACACCGTTTTGCCATCACAATACTAGATGTTTTTCTTTGTAATTTTGAATTTCTTGTGTTTTTTTTCTTTTATGTCATTATCAGTTTTTTTTCTGTAGATTTTATATTTATCTATATTTCACCTTTATGGATCAGCGTAGAGCCCTAGATCCTCTACCTTAAGTAGCGACATCACGCTCAATCGGCCGCCATTATGGGGAGAACTCACTACTAGTCTGGATAGTCTTGCTTATCGTCACTAGTAGTGAGTTCTCCCCACAATGGCGGCCGATTGAGCGTGATGTCGCAGGTAGAGGATCTAGGACTTTAGATCAGCGATCCCAGGGGATATGATTTTTTCTTTACATATTTGTATTTTTTTGTATGTGTTGAATTTAACAACTAACTATCCATACCAAAGGGTCTCTAAATGAAAATAATCCACTATTGAGGGACAATCAATTTGTACAATAAAATCGTTCCTCCGTTAAGAGTAAATTAACATTGAGATGATTGTGTAGCATAGTGGAACTGTGTCAGAGCAGCGGTAGTGGTCTTTCCGTGTTGCGGACGTTCCGACTTCTGAGAATACTGAAGCTGGTGCGTTTCTTGCCTGCTCTTCGTCGGCAGTTAGTCATCATGCTGAGAACCGTAGACAACGTCGCGGTATTCTTCGCCCTGCTCATACTCTTCATTTTCATTTTCAGGTAAAATTATCCTCCTCCTCCTTCATCATATCCTTCTTCACCACTTGCTGCAGAGTAAGGCTATATAAGCGCGCACTAGATACTACTTTTGTCAGAAATTATCACCCTGGCAAGAAGCTAAAGCATAGGCGATTAATCTTGCCATAGAAATGCATTGCTCTCTATAGTGTTATAAGTCGCCGTGATGAAAGTCTCTAGTGCGCGCTTAGCCTAACTTACAACGAGCCAACTCCAGATGCTTCCATAAGAGCATTCAAATAAGTGTTTCATAAGGAGGACACACCTATAGTCTGTTCATTTTGAACTGGCGCTTGATTTCCTTCCCCCACCACCGATCGGTAACCATAGCAACTATCCTCGTCAAAGTGACGGCTTACTATTGGCTGCTCGAAGATAATAACTATGGTAACGCTTCTAGCGTGGGGGAGAGCACTATTTCTCTAGCGCCAATTCTAAATGAGTATATAATAGACTCAGAATCACAAAGGAATTGGGAGTTGGAAATGCACCCCTATAGAGCTAAGGATTTTATAAGTTGTGAAATCCCCTGTGGAAATTGACCGAATTAAAACCATCGATACATATATTTATTCCATAAAACCGATTAAAGAGACTCAGCTCCCAAATTGGTTTTTATGTAACAAATGTCGAACGATTTTGCTGGTTTTAATCTAAGCATAAAAGGTTACGTGTCGATTTCCACTGATATGTATTATCAAACCTCCCATGCCGGCTTATGGAAACCCCTAGCTCGTTAGGTTTTCGACCCCCCCCCATTCCTGAGTCGCCTAGGTGTGTCCTCCTTATGAAACATTTATCTGAAACACCCTGTATAATATACATTAGTATCGGAGGGTTCCCAATGCAAGGATTAGGAAACTTTTCCACAATACTATATTAGGGTTTCATAGCGTGCATGGGGGCCTCCCCAGAAGGGTAAAAACTTATTGAATTTAAGCAATCGTAAATTACGAAGTTTAAATACTCTGTAGCTTTAAGGCCAAAAAAACTATATTATCCTTCAATATTTTCAAAAACATCACAGTTTCTGCTGCTGGTGATGTTTTAGAAATATTGGGCCCCCCCCCAGAAGTTAAACATGGATCCACCCCTGATAGGGGTTACCCGATGAGAGGTTGCAGAGAAAGCTTAGAAAACAGACTTCCTCAAACTCAGTTTCTAACCTTGTTAAAAAGGTTTTCCTCAGTAAGAGTGGCTTCAACTAGCGCAAGTTGCTTTCACCTTGTCACAAGGTTGCGACCAACAAAAACCGTTTAGGGGTTAAATGTAACAACAAGGTTTATAAAACCCTTTTTATTACTGAGTTTAAAATAAGTTCAGTGATGCTTTTGACCGGCCTAACTTTAACTGCAACTTGAGGGCAATTAGTGTAGGAGGAACCCCATTTATGGGTTTTTCAGCGGTAGTATCTAAGGAGGATCCTTATCTAAGCCATTTCGATTTGGAGTTTGCTCGTTGTCGACACATTGTCATCTATTAGAGTTATGATATCCTTTCTCCATTTTAATTCAAAGGTGTTATTTCAGAAAGTAGGCTAATATATGAATGTATCGCAGAGAAATACAAGACTGGTGAATCACTTTAAAAAACTCGTTCACATGAGACGATAAAAAGAAACTTGTTTACCAGTGGGGCTAACAGTCCTAATAAAAATATTGATTTTTTACATTCGGCTTGAAAATTTAGATTACTTAAAATTTTCACACTCGTGGTTCTACACCTATACTAGATTGCAAGGTTTCCTGTTAGTGGCGTCTCGGGTTGACGTAGGAGACTCCTGACATTTTACCTATCTAATTGACGAGTCATAGAGGAATCTTTGTCTTTTTCCACAATTTAGTAGCTAGAAAGTGTGGCGTCTTCTTACGTCAACCCGTGACGGCTCTGATCGGAAGCGTAGTAATCTAGTATTAGGAGTTTAACCACAACCATTATTAAAAAAAGAATCACCGACTCTGTTCGAATACTGTAGTTTACCGCTAGTCAGGTAGTAACTGTAAAAAAAGTTTTTGAAGTGGTCATTTGTTTAAATATTGCAATAATTGTTTTAATTTAATCTTAAGTACCTTTGTGCATAAATTATCAAATTAAAATGGAATACTGTTGCATGCATTGTAGGATGAATGTAATATTGTTTCTTGTACTGTGCAATACTTTACTTTTTATTTTCTCTTTTCAGAGTACTATATAACTATGTTTAATGTATGTATTGAAATATTTACATTTTGAATTATGATAAGCTGCAATATATGTGCTATTATCAAAAAACCAAATGAATTTCAGTAAGGTTAAATTTAAAAAATGTCTCCATGAAACCGTTTAGTATTCTGGCACTCTAGAACACTCACGTTTTGTTCATTGAATGATGAAACTCTCGAAAACGCATCCTGCACAGTTGTGTAGATCTTAGTCTCTCTCGTAACAAGTCCAGGTTATTGTTTGTAGATGATCTCGAGTATAAAGGGAAACACTCATTAAAACTCCTTCCTTTATGGGAAGAGGAAGCCTTAGCTTTCACTCTGCAGAAGCTTTATTTCATTCACACTTTTTGTATCCCTTAGCTATCCTTTGTATTCTCTTTCCCTTTAGTAGATAGATCCCCTATGTTTAGATTACATAGATTTCTTCTTTATCTCAGGCAGGGGTTCCCAACTCTTCCAAAGACCAAACTTTACAGACTTCATAACTTAAAAATCTTTAACCCTCAAAAAGATGAAAGTTCATTTTGCCTTATTAAACATCGAAATATATAGGATTGTCTGTAATAAAATTATAACTTAAAAGAAAAATTTATTATTATCTTCCCATAAAAATGTTACCGATTTTTCTTTTTGTAATCTTCTATAATCTTTTCTTCTGTAATTTTTATTAAAATTCTGTAATAATCTTAAAAATTCTGTAATATTTATATTGTGTTGAACTTAATTTTGCTGTAATTTAAAACTCACTCAAAATTGGGATTCTAAGTGAAACAAAAATTCTATACAAAAGTGAATAAGAAATGCGCTCCAAAGCCTTCAACTATCATAGATTTGTTCTGTATTCTACCACTTCCAGGACTCTCGTGGACCATCTAGTTGGGAACCACTGATCTAAGGCATGTGTTTTTTGACTGCGGTACTCCTTATCTGCACTGGCATGGAGACTTGCATGTCCATCTTAGCATTTTTGATTCATTTTTTTTGAGTGAATGTTGGCTGGTCGTAGTTAGTCTTCTATAGATTGCACTCACTAATCATAATATAGTACGAATGCTTGATCCCCGTTGAAACTATCTCTTGTGTCCATTTGACTAATGTGCATTTTTTGAAACTTGGAGCATTTTTTTACATCCCCGATTGTTTGATGCTGAATTTTTTTCTATTTTGGATGATTCTGATATATTTTCTCGTCTCATATTTTGTGAAGCGTTTTTGTGTCATTCGTATTGTTTATGGTTTCTATTGTTTCTCTACCGTGTTCGTTTCTTGATTTTCATTATTGGTTTCTCGGTTCCTGTATTTATATTTTGATTTCGTGTAAGGGCGGCGTTTCTGTGTTCTTTTTGCACTAAATTTCATAGAACTGCTGATGGAATAATAAAGGTTTCGTCCTATAAAAGCATAAATCTAAGTGTTAATTGTCCTACTTCTACATAATTATACCATTTCTATTCAGCATTTTCCAGGTTCAACTATTAAAATTAAAGATAGAATTAATAAAATAATTTAATCTATTGTATGTAAAAAGTGAAAAATCCACGTTTTCATTTTTGACATTTATCCATTTAAAACTCAACAAGATTTAATATTAATAATCTAAAATTCATAAAAATTAACCTTGAAACAAAATATGTACATGCATGCCATTAATATTTTAATTACTGATGATACATTTTAAATACATAGATGCAAATCACATTATCTAAGAGATAAAGAAAAAATAGGACGTCTTTAAATTATATTATATTAGGGTGTTGAAATATTTATCATTTTTAATTGTAAACTAGTTAATAAGAAAAAGTTTTTAACAAATGGAAAGACCCGTAATGCTCAGGTATTCATTCATAAACATTAAATGTGTGCACTATCAGTAGTGGCATGATCACCATCCAGTAGATAATCAGTTTCTCCGCATGTATTTTGCAGGGTAATTTCATATCTTCACTTATTTAAAACCATTTGTTATTAAATAGTTGTAAAGCTAATTTATGAACACCGTCTATGAATGGTGTTGAAAATGGAGTGTCCTTGCATACTTCCCCTAAGACACAAACTTCCAGTAGAAAAATTTTTCCACTAAAAGATGTGACAAATTTGAAGATTTACAAGTTGCACTTATATGGGGGTTCTGTTTGAGAAAATTCATAAAAAATTTCTGCAATTTTTTGAAAAAAAAACCCATGGAGTTGCAGTAAATCCCCAAATTTGGCATATCTTTTAATGGAAATTTCCTATATATCTATGGGGACATAGGGGCAGTTTTTTATCATTAAACTTCTTCCTTATAAAAATAAAGCTATTAAACCATATGTTCCCAAATTTTGTAAAAGAGGAGACGGGATTCCAGTAAAAAATAGTTTAGTTCAAAAATTCTCCACAAGAGAAAATTGGACCTGCATGACTTGTTGCTTTACGAAAGATGAGACCTAAACTTCGATCCTTTATACCCACGATGATGATTATCAAGTATTGCTGTGTCGAATTGGCGATAGATAAACTATATTATTTCCTTTTAAAAGAAATGGAAATGTTTTAAACTCATCTATTCAGGTCCTAGAGTGAAATTTAAGCTTTTAAGTTGCAAATTAGTAATTTAACATACATACAGTACAGTACATACATTTGTGATTTCACATTTTGTGTTCCTAAATTTGGGGATTAATAAAGTTCGAATCTTAACTCTTCTTTCATTGAAGAAGACATCCTACATCACACCAATTTCCTCTTGTGAAGTATTTTTTAAGTATTTTTTTCACTGGAAATAAATCCCAAAACCTCTTCCGACAAAGCATTAATAGATTAAATTTTATTAATCAATAGGGACAAATGGTAGAAAATATTTAAATTAATCTGAACAATCCATGCAAAAATTCCTAAAAAGGTTACCAAAATGCTTCATTAATCTGAAACTGCACCTGTATTATTCCATCATCCAGTCCACTACTTGTCCAAACTAATAGGAGGTTTTTTTCGGCCCACAGTATTCTCGGCATGAACCTTTTCGGGTGTAAGTTCTGTGAAAAGTCCGAAGATAGCAGTGATTGTGACAGGAAGAATTTTGACTCATTGCTATGGGCCATTGTCACAGTATTCCAGGTACTGGCCAATTATTTTTATTCACCTCCTCTCTTGAGAGCTCTCTGAAGAATGAAACCTTGATTTTCTTTTTTTGAACAATGGCATCGAACAAGATGATCACATCACCCTAATTCACTATAAGAATCATTACTTGCTGGTAGAGTTTAAAAAAACTTCTGTTAATGATTTAACACCCATCTTTGTATAGATTAAATAGTAATAGGAGATCATTCAAATAAATGGATTTCAAAATTTAAAAATATCTATAGTAGTACCGCGCTTACATGTGCAACACTTGATGAAAAATAAACAACTCTCAGTTAAATTGAATTACTGATTAAGTACTTAAAAATATATAGGCTAGAATCAGTTCAGTTATTTTGTCATTCATTTTAATTTTGATCCTGCTTTTATGGTTTACTTCTTTCTTTTGTTCGTCTTGGTTTATACATTTTTGTTCTCGAGGCTAATTTTTTGAAAAAATTTTTTAGATTTTTGCTGCAAACATTTTTCAAACGACTCTTTGAGCACTTTTTGAAACAAAACTCCAAAGTAAAATATTTTTAACGGAACCATCAAAAAAAAAACCTCAAGAGCCAAATATTTCTTAACGATTGCACTGACTTATTGATGTTGTCTTTTATTAGCCTATAGAGATTAGAAGTCCCACCAAAACTGTGTCCTTTGCAACTTCTTTTATTTCTTTGGTTATTTTTATTACTTACTACTACTCATTCCATTCGTTTCAAAGCTCCGCACAGAACACCACATAGTGCTCAAATATTTTTCGCTCTCTGCTTTTATATATATATAAATCCTTTTTCTCGCTGCTTGTCTTCTTCTTCTTTGAGCTCACAGTGCTAGTTCACGTTCTGCACACAACCGAACAAAAAGTGCATTTTTTTCCCGTAATGCTTCCTCTTTCTCAGTCGCTATCAGAAGCATTTTGTGAAAGAACTTTTCTTCTGCTCTCAAAACTATTTCGCCATATTACTTAATCCTGGAATTTCTCTCGTTAACTCCAGAGTTAACTACTAAAAGTTGCACTTTCCTCCTGGCTGTGAAGTTCGTGACGCACTTAAAAAAGTAATGAAACAAAAATATTATAGGTTTAAATTTCGTATTTTTTCTAGTCCTTTTATTTAGATTTTATTTCTCCGACATGACTTTATTTGTTTCAATATTTATATATTTTCATTTTTTATATATACGGTTCTTAAAGCAACTGCAAAAGCAATAATATTTTCTCTCCATATTGCTTATAGAAAGGTTAAATTTCTATAATGGGTAACAAATCGTCGAAAAGTTGAAAACGACAGTTACTATGTTAATTAATTTAAATCATTATTTAAATTTAAAAAATGGGGGTCTTTACCACCTGTTTCTCTTGTTCGAGAAAGTTATAGAAATTCTAAAAATTTACGATTTTTCAAACTTTAATTAAACCATTTTAAATGAGAAATATTATTTCAAGTTCAATTTAACGAAACTCTTATGATTTTGACAGTTTGGCAGATGCTTAGATAGAAACTTTAATTTCACATTATTTCGATATTTTAGAGAGATATAATTAAATTCAGCTTTTGAAAAAGTATAAAACCCTTTCCATAGTAAAAAAAAGTATTACGTTTATTTTCTGGAAGTTAATTGATCCAGTTAAATAAGACTTAACCAGAGTAATTAAAAATGGACTTAACCAAATAATAGACTGTCGAAAGCCCACAACGAGGTTATTTTTTAATGATTCTGAAGCTGTTTTAGTTTTTAATGAAGTCACGAATACTTCAAATCATAGTTTGTTATTAAGTGGTGTAATCCCCTATATTAAAATGAAAGCTTTTCAGCAATTTTTCGCAAAGCTTCTAATTACTTTTAGTCGATGATAGATTGAAATATTTTTTCAACTCTGAAGGATACAAATATTGGCTTTTAGGATTTTGTTGATTTTAATTTAATTTAGTTTGTGTTGGAATGACGTAAATTATGAGTTTCCAATTTTATTTAGATTTACTTATTACGTAGTGCTTTACTCAATTTAATATTAATCTAATAAGTTTAACTCTGTGAATATTCTTCTTTGAAAAGCACAACATCCTTGTGCAGGCCAAGGCTGACTCGCAGACTGTGAATATTACAAATTACTAATTAACAACATTTTGTTCTTAGATTCTTTCTAAATTTTTGTACGTTCTAGAAAATTGTTTTATTTTATGATTTTTTCAATAGGTTTAAAAAAAATTAGAAATTTAGAAGTCCTTATCTTATTTTTTATTATGTTCTTTACATTACCACTATTATACTTATTTAATATCTCAATTATAATCTTTTCAAATAAAAAAATTTACAAATAATTTTTTATCTGCAGAATATATGGATAAAAACTAAATAACTTGAATAATGAAACTATTTAATAATTCGTAACCCCATAATTTATGCTTGTACGCACGTAAAAAGTTTTTAACTCAAAAATTCGATTTATTATCCCAAAAGTTTTTATCCAAAATTATTTTACTTTTGAGAGCTTAGAAAAGTACTTCCAACTATTGTTAGAAAATCCCCTTAAAGAAGAGAAAATTGTGTATCAAGGTTTCATCTGAGGATCGCTTTAAATAGAGGATTTATTTACCTTTTATTCAAGTTCTCTTGTTTGAACTCACAATAAGTTTTTTAAGGACTAACAAAACAGTTAGGGCAGATAGAACCGCAAAAACTTCAAGTGTTGCAGCTCTTGTCACAAAATGATATGAATGATATCGGGCGTTTGTAAACTCATGTGTTGCGTATATAAAAAATAGGCGTTGAGAGTAGTATTTTAAAATATTAAAAATATTTTTTATTTTAAATTCTATATGCATAGCTCTGATTCTATTGTAATTTGAATTTTCTCTGCTTCTGAAAGCAAAAAAAATTAATTAAAAATACTTTTCAATGTTATCAAAACTATCAAATTTGGGTAGCGCCTGAAAAGTATACAACAACCAATTTAGGATACAGTAAATTATATTTCCTATTTACAAAATATTAAATAGTAATTTTTAAATGGATCTACCTTATTATAAAATATTAACTTGAAATATTCTCTAAATAGGAATTTTTCGAAAAGAATTTGTATATCGTAGTACTTATACATAATAGTTAAACTACCATTTTACAATTAAGAAGGAACAAATCTAGATGGTATAGAATCCTATTATTTTAAAATGCCCTTTCAAAATAAATATTTCTCATTCTTATTTTAATCCCTATATGTATATTTTGTGCTCGTTAGACACAAGCTGAAGCATATCAAATGATATCTGCAGGGTGTATCGGAACACAACTAATTAACCTTTCAGTAGGCGCGCTTTTTTTAGAGAAAGAAAAGGACGCTTGTATCTCTTATATACACAATCGGCCTATAGTTTTAACTATAACAAGTTTTAAAACAGATGTGATCCGTTTATAGTTAAAATGAGTATGTTTCCTTTAAATATATCCATTAGATGATCAAATCCAAGAATCTCCCATACTCTCTTAAACATTTTTGTTGTACTCAAAATTTGAAAGAACTTAATTTACTTACTGTTTTTAAAAATATTTTTACAATGAAAGTTAGAAAAATGCTCCAATTCACTATGCGCTATCCACTGGGTATTAAATTCTCTACTCGTTTTTCTAATCACAAATAAAGTATTTTCAACTTACAATACTCGGAGCAGCTTGCTTTTTAGCTCTTTGTCTTTTCTCAGCAGGGGTTGTTGTTGCATTGTGTGATATATTCGCAACGGGTGTGCAAGCGCCCGATGTTGTGTGACTGGGGCTAGGGATCTAAAAATCTTTCGATTCGATTCCTGAGGTTCGATCCTTGGATTCGATTCCAACCTGGAATCGATTCTTTAGGGCGAAAAGTATCTATTTCAATCACAAATCAAGGATAACTAGTATTTATAAATTATAATAATCAACATACTAATTAACTAGAGAAAGTAAATAATCATCATTGCATTAATTTCGATTCCGTTGAGGGTAGAGGAGGAGGCTAATAATGGTGTTGCCTCCAGCCTCCTGGGCATGCATTTGTTCGGAGGTAGATTTTGCAGGAGGGCCGACGGGAGAGGCATGTGCACGTGCAAAGAGCTACAGAAGCCGGAACCTTACTGCCTTTGTGACAGAATGAATTTCGACAATTTTCTATGGGCTACGGTTACAGTCTTCCAGGTAATTTACACGGATTCCTCCTTCCGCATTTTTATAAAGAGGAATCTTCATTTATTACGTTCAAATATTACGTAAGCACCTAAGAGGGTTTGCTTATTTTTCCTTACAAGAGGGACTATGAGTGATGCTTACGTAAGATACTGCTTTTTCGAAAATCTCTTGTTTCTTGCATAAATAATTTCAAAACTCGACCAAAAATAAATTTTACAAAAAATTGAATTAGGAAATCGGACATAAGCTCTTTTTCAGGAGGGGGGGGGGACCCCAAAACATTTTGAAATTTTATCCCCGAAAAGTAGTGCTCAACCCAAAAAGAAGAGCTCCTATAAGTCACCTAATTTTCAAGGGGGAAAATGGTACCTACTAAAAAAGTAATTTTTTGGGGGGGTCCGGCAGTTTCTTACGTAATTATGGTGGGGTGTTGAGGTTTGCTTATATTTGCTGACCAGGGGGGAGGGGGTTAAAAATGACCAAAAAGTGCTTACGTAATATTTGAACGGCCCCTTTTTTAATTTTATGATTTATGGCTGTAATTTGAATATTTTAAACGCATAAGTTAATTGTGGGCATAGTGGCAAAATAAACGTTAATGCCCTGTTATAGGACTGCCTTTCCTCCTTTACTGCTTAAAAGAAAAAGTGAGTTTAAAAGAGTAATTAAAACGATAAAGATTTTTCTATAAAAGCTTTATTCTATTTTATAATAAAAAATACAGTTAAGATGTTTAAGTATGAATCATTCCATTTGGTTATATAATCATATTCACCGTTAAAAACTTATTTTTTGTTTTTTTATTTTAAAGGTATATCATGCTAAAAAATTATTTAACAGTGAAATTATTTATTTTACTCAGTAAATTTTTAAACAGAAGCTCTACATTAATATCAAAAATAAAAGTGTAAAACATACATTAACCGATGAATTTTCCTCAATGTTTTATTGAATTCTGCCACTAAAATGAATTTTGTTTATTACCGCATTACTTCTTGAGTCTGGGTTTACTCTACCACAAACAATACAACTTACTATCATTGATATCTATTTTTAAGGGAGCAATTTATCTTAGAGCGAACAAATGTTTGTACGGATAGAATTTTACAAAACGATTTGTTCAATACTATGTTTTAAGATTGTTTACTTAGCATTATATATACAACAGTGGTTCCCAGCATTCTTCATTTTTTATAAGTTAATATAAATAAGTGGCAAAAGTTTTTAAGAGTAGGTAATACCCAAAAATGTGCCTATATTTTATATAAACGTTATGGAAACAAATGTCTGCGATGTATCAACGCAATCAGTTTCATTCGTCAATATATTTTACAGCCTAATGAACCAATAAAATTTAGGAGGGCCAATGGGATATATCGAACATAAGCAAGAGGGGGTGGGCTAAATTAAACTGGTCAAACATGATACTCAAATAAAGTAAATTTTCCCCGCGCCTTTTCTCAAATATTCATTAATGTCTTAAGTATTAAGTGTAGTGTTGGATACATACTAGTATTGTTAAATATTTAAAAGTAATTAATCAGTAATTTAAACATCAAAATTGATATTAAGGGTCTGTTAACCCAAGGGCCCAAGGGTTTACGATGATTTGAGTTAGGTGGTAAAAAATCTTTTATGTATGATGTTTGCTACATAATGTATAATAGGCTTATTCGACATTGGACTCTTAGAATTTTGAAAAAGACAACATAAAACTGAAAACCTTTAAAATTTAGAACAGTTTTTTTTAGTTTTCTTAACACTTTTTTACTTAACCTTTTTATTTTATGAAAACTTAATTCCCATGGGGGAGGCAATAGCCCTATCTATAACCCTTTCCCTTAGATCCCCCATTAATGAGGACATTAGAATTTAATTCTTTCCTATCCAGGCAGGCACACATATGGCATGGGTCCTTAAGTTTATTTTTAAGTGATAACTTTATGAGGAATTCGTTCATACCTATCCTGGTTAAACCCTCTGCTGCCAACTACCAGAAATAATTATGAGGATTTTTTTTATTTTTTGCCTTATTCATGTAGTTAAGGCCGAAAAAATGCAAAAACATTTTTCATTTTTCAATAAATTTTTTTTTAAGTTTGAAATGGGACTGAACTTAAACTTTTTACATTATAGCACCTGAAGGTAGGTTCAATAAGAAAGTTGCATGTGCAAGATTTTCATGAAAATAAAATATCCAGTAAAATGAAATATCTAGTCAATTTTTCAAAAAAAATGTACAAGTAATAAAATATTTTAAAGTCGAGAAAAAAACACGTGACTGAAAACGCTAAGTGAAAACACCGTACGATGACGTCACATCCCAAACTCTTAGCCTTTTCGCACGCTTTGAATAAAGGGAATTTTTTAAAAAAAATTTTTGCAATCAAAAAATTTCTCAATCGGCCCCAAATTTTGGGTAGTTGCTTATTTTTGCATGAAGAATCGATTATAAAAAATTATGCAACTTCCTCATTATTGCTGCAGTAATTTAAATTCATGCTGAAAAATGAAGAAGCATAAAGACAGTAGAGGGTTAATTGCTGGGAGCCACTGAAGGCTGAGTAGATGCTGATCGGTTGTTGTTGTTTTGACAGATTCTAACTCAAGAAGATTGGAACATCGTACTTTTCAATGGGATGGAACGCACATCCCATTGGGCGGCTTTGTACTTTGTGGCGCTCATGACTTTTGGAAACTACGTTCTCTTCAATCTTCTAGTAGCTATCTTAGTTGAAGGTTTCTCCGCAGAAGTAAGTAATTTATGAAACAATATCATGCCTTTCTTTTTCATATACTTACACTTACGCGCTTATTGTATACTACAAAAGTTACATATTATATAGGAAAAGTCTGCGTAACACTGTTAAGGCCATGGAAGTAGGAGCAGGGCAAAGTTCAGTCCCTATTAGAAAACATACAGTACCCCCTCTCCCTAAAAATAGAGTCCGTGGGGAGCCTAGTGGTTAAGGCATCGGTTTCGGGATCGGAGGGTCCCGGGTTCGATTCCCGACACCACCAAAGACCCACCGAGTATATGCGGAGTACGTGCTCGTTAAATCTGTGGGTCCGAAAGTCCTGTGGTCGGTCATGGCGCAGTTACCGTGGGTCCAGGTCTAGTGACCATTTCCCTCCCCTTCAGAGACATGTCAAAATTGTCATCCGAGGCTCAAGTCGTACTCCTGCCATTCATTGGGCCTCACTTTCTCAGGGGCCACACCCACTTTGCCTTAAATCCTGTACGTTCTGCCGTTGGAGCTTGGATATTCCAAGTGGCATAAGAAACAACATCACTAAAAATAGAATGTAATTTTTGAATTTCCCCTATATTAAGGCTAATCAATAGAAAATGTTGCCCATGCTGTAGTGTTAATTCGGCATGCTAATCAATAGAACTTAAAAGTAGTATTATGGGAGTGTAGAAAAATATTCAATGGATCTTTTAGGATGAAAGGAAAAGGAGTGACGAGTCTATTGATCTTGAAGAAGAGCATGAGCAGGAAAAAAAATCACATCGTAAAGAATCTCATTCATCCCGGCATGGTGAGTACACACCCTTGTGACAAAACGACAATTTACAGTCACTTATGAACTACTTATATGACTTTTGAGAGGCTTTCAAAGAAATTTTTGTAAAAGGGAATTGTCATCCTGAGCGCAGGATCAGGCCCCGATCTCTTTGTGTGGTTAAGGTAGGTCAATTAGCGAACAAAAGAGGGGGGTAGATATCCACTGCCCGATAAGATCCGCCTGATTCTGCGCTCAGAGTGACCGTGGCCTAAGGGACGGTAATGAGTCTCCAGAGAAAAAAGGGTAGATTGTACAACAAAGGGAGCTCACCTCACACTCCCGGGTAAGATGGATCTTCTTTTGTTCGGCCTTTTTTATCTTTACCCTTTGGCTGAGGATGAAGATAGACTTTAATGGCAAGTGCAGGACCAGGCGTGATTCCTGAGGCGAAAACTTCTCCGCCCATCACAGGAAAGGAAAATTCCGAGAAACCCCTTGGTTTGTGGTTGCTCTATTGGTGTGGAGAAGTCATCGCCTCAGGAATTATGCCTGGTCGTGCACCCAGGGTGACCGCTGCCTTATAGGGTACATCTAGAGATTTTTACCCCGACGATTGTCAACAGCGAAAAATTTATGAGGAGGGGAACATCTTTTGTTCGCTAATTGACCTCAGCTAACCACACAAAAGGAAGGGGATATTATAAATGCTTCTAATCTCCCCCGAATGCCCGAAGGAGCCTCGTCGTTTTGTGTGGTTAGCTGATTTCAATTAGCGAACAAAAGATGTCCCCTCCTCATACATTTTTCGCTGTTGACAATCGTCGGGGTAAAAATCTCTAGAAGCACCCATAACGGCCGGAGATACACTTCTGAGGCCAATTAGCGAACAAAAGAAATCCCCTCCTCGAACTGAGGTCATATATAGCCGATACTGCACTTTGATAGAACCCAAAAAGAACATAAAATTTGTTTCTTCTGCAGCAGGAAAAGAGAATGACTGCCATATGGTTAATTAATTATATGGTTAATTAACAGGGGCTTTATCAAAGTGCAGTAGGTCACCTATTGTCCTCTTATCTTCCGCTACTCCATGAAGGTGGTGTAAAACTGTTGTTTCAGGTCATCATCGGCACGCGAGCCGGAGGTCTCGTCGCGACAGCCACTACTCGCCCCCCATCATCACGCACACGGCGGCCACCCCCCAGGGCTCGCCCCACGCCCACGCGGCGTTAGAGCCCCTCATGAGGGACCTCAAGGACCGGCTCACCCCCCTCATGGCCTTCCACGTCCCGAGCCAGTCCTTCGAGTCCATCGACAGAACATCGGTAAGCTCTATCGAAGCCATCATGCCAAAAGCAAACCCGTGTTTGCAAATCTTAAAACGACAGTCTCGAAACTGATAAGTACTCAAACTGGCTCCGATCCAAATGAACTCAAATTGGAAAACATGAATATACTCATTTTCTGAAAATGTGCATACTCAAAAATGAAACATCTTGAGCTTGATTCAAGAGAATACCATGCACTAACTCAGCTCATGATGTTTCACGTCTGAGTTTTAACCATGTAAGTTTCATCATCTTTTATTCAACATGCATGATTAAATTTTAAACAAAGATATTTTAACTTTTACTTATTGATGTATAGAGTACATCTGACAAGGGCTTATGCTTACTTAAAATTATTTTATGTCTTGTGTTTGGCGCAAAATGCCCTAATGTGGGCCATGCGCCATAAAAAGCCAAACAACCAACCAAACAATCATGATGTTTCATTTTTGAGTATGCGCATTTTTAGAAATGAGTGCATTCATATTTTCCAATTTGAGTAAATTTGATTCGGAATCAGTTTGAGTAATTTTTACTCAGTTTTGTCTGTCGTTTGAAGAGTGGAAACTGTCCGCTGCAGGACAATGTTCGTCATCGAAATATGGCAACTTTTAACTCTTTTATTCTACGGAAACCTTCAATTCTTATTTCATAATCTGCATTATATAGGCAAAAATAGGCCTATATGTGAAATTCCAGCTGGGTTTGACAATTTTTTCAATTGGAAAGAGTGGATTAAAAATCCTATTTTTTGAATGGCGTGGAAACGAGTTATGACGTCACAGGTCATGATCTTCGTTTACCACATGAAATTATGGCTCTTATTAAAACTATTTTCATGATGATTGATTAAATAAGGGGCTAAGATTAATAAAAAAAGAAATAAGTAAAAGCTGTGACACGCACGCGATGAAATCAGCACGTGTGAAAATTAAAAAAACTCGACTTCATGACCTGTGACGTATATCGCGTTTTAAGTCACATGTATTTTTTATCAATTTTTAAAACAAAATATTTCTGAAAGCTACTGGAAACTTTCGCCCTCGAAAATCCATTAGAAAATTCCCATTTTATATAAAAATCTCGCACAGGCAAATTATTGAACTATGCCGGTAGTGACAATCACTTCCTTTTTCACTTTCAATTCCCAATTAATATTTTTCAAACCGTCTTCAAAATATAAAATAATTTTCTCTGCTAATTACCGGCAGAATTTATAGCATTTTTCAAGGATGTTCTCTCCGAATATGAAATAATAATTGAGGTTTTCCGTAGAATAAAATACAGTCCAGTCCGCTTAATGTGATCACGGTTAATGTTATCAATCGTATAATGTTATCCAAATCAACAGGTCCCGATCATTCCTATTTAGTTTAATGTAAAATACAGTCGAGTCCGCTTAATGTGATCGCAATTGTCCGAGACTAATCTGATAACATTATCCGATCGATAACAATAAGCGATCTCGTATAAAAATCAGCAAACAGTGTAACTAGATTGTTTGCTTTAAAATCAAAATAATGTAATCGTAATAAATGTATTCAAAACTCTATTTTTACACTAGGTAAAATTTTAAGTGGAAAATATAAGAGTAGTTCAATTAATAAAATTAAAATAATCGCTTACTTTGTATTTTTATAGAAAAGTCTCTTTTTTCCACACCATTATAGCCTTCCACTCCAATAAACCACTTATTTATTACATAATCTGAATTTCAGTAAACAAGGGAAAATCAAAATATCTTATTAGAAACATCTGCAAAGCGTGGATCTTGGTGTTTCTTTAGCCAATCACTAGTATGGATTCGGACCCCCCCCCCATAACCGTTTTCTTTCAAAATAATATACGGAATGTTTTAGTTTTCTTACCCATACTGAATTTCAGAAAAAAAGAAGCGCCAGATGTTCTCATGGAGAAGATTTTTACTTGTAAAAATTGACCTTCAAAATGAAACTCGAACACAAAAGCGGTCGTTTTAAAGGGGATATGGACAAATTTTGATAATATTAAGCGGAGTGATAATTCATAGTTGATCACATAAAACGATGTATTTTACATTAAATTAAATAGGAATGATCGGGACCTGTCGATTACGATAACATTATCCGATTGATAACATTAACCGTGATCACATTAAGCGGATTCGACTGTACATCGTTTATTGTGATCAACTATGGATCAACACGCCGCTTAATATTATCGAAATTTGTCCATATCCCCTAAAAAACGCCCGCTTTGGGGTTTCGTTTTGAAGGTCAATTTCTTTTTTCTGAAACTCAGTATAAGTTCACAGTTGCACTGTTATGTTTCTTTGCTTTGATTGGAAAAAAATAAAACATTCTATGCTCTCCGACCTCAAACATTGAAAGAAAACGGTTAAAGGGGGGGGCGAATCCATGCTTGTCATTGGATATCACCATCGCCGATAAGAGATTTGTGTGATAAGAGATTTTTGATTTTTTTTTGTTTAGTGGAATTTAGATGGATTTCAGTGGTTATTTATGTTTTTGACCCTTTTCTATGTAAAATTTTGAAAAATACCGGTGATATTTTGACTGGAAATCGAAAGAAAACAAATTCATGAATGGAATCACATAGGTGTAGTGCTAACATAACTAAAAATACAGAGTAAGCGATTTTTTTTTATTAATTGGACTGCTCTTATATTTTACCCTTTGTAGGAAATCGCTTATTGTTATCAATCGGATAATGTTATCAGTTTAATATAGAACAAATGCGATCACATTAAGCGGATTCGACTGTAGTTAAACCTTGTCCCACACTGTTAAAAAAAAGTTCAACCTTTCACCACAAACTGGGTTAAATTTAGTTGCAACCTATAGTTCGGTAATAGGTTTCACCAAGTTTTCGGTGCTTTCACTAGCGAAAGCACCTGATTTCACTAGTGAAAGCACCAAAAACTTGGTGAAACCTGTTACCGGACTATAGGTTGCAACTAAATTCAACCCAGTTTGTGGTGAAACAGCCCAACCTTTCACCACAAATTGGATTAAAGGATGAACTGTTTTTTAACAGTGCATCACGCAAACATTCTCCTCTATCGGACCTATTTTACATTTGTGGGTTCCTGTGAAAATCTTGTTTGTCATATTATCATGACAGACCTGCAGGTTGAGTTTGGCTCCAACCTCTCGAGACAGGGTGGGTTGGGGTAAAATGGGTCACTTTTTAGGTACTTTCACATTCTAAGTTTTATTCCATCAAAACTATTAATTTTTAATGATTTCTTTCAATTGGATATTGACATTACAATCTTTCAGAACATTTTCATCTAATTTTATCAAATATTTTTTAGTTATAAGTTGGTTAAACTTAGCATCAAAAGCAATGACCTATTTTACCCCAACGTGGGGTAAAATGGGTCTCATTGCAAAAAGATGTCAAAAATATATTTATTACTAAATGTACATGAAAATAAGAAAAAAGACAATCGGCTAAGAAATTCTTATCTGAAGAAATTTGTTTTGAGTTGTATTTTAATGAAATTGTAAACGTCCGAAGATAATGAACATTGTTCAAATATAGCAATAAAAATACTTCATTTCGAGAAAAAAAATAAACTTGTTTGACAGTTCAATGTACGAGGGTTGTTTTTTAATTAACTTCCGTTTTTCTGCTGAAAAGAAAGTATTAGGAATTTCAAAATAATTTTGGTACAGGCAGTTAGATACATCTTTCAGGTTCAATTTGCCACTTTACTGAATAAAATCGGACATTTTTTCTATTTTTTATCGATTTTACAAGCGCGCTCCTCGAACTATTTTCCCGCCAACCCATAGAGAATTTCGGCTTTTTTTCTCCCCTCGCTCCGTCCGCGATCACCTGCCCTATGTTAATGTCTGGTCGCGGACGGAGCGAGAGGAGAAAAAACGCGAAATTCTCTATGGGTTGGCGGGAAAATAGTTCGAGGAGCGCGCTTGTAAAATCGATAAAAAATAGAAAAAATGTCCGATTTTATTCAGTAAAGTGGCAAATTGAACCTGAAAGATGTATCTAACTACCTGTACCAAAATTATTTTGAAATTTCTAATACTTTCTTTTCAGCAGAAAAACGGAAGTTAATTAAAAAACAACCCTCGTATATTTGAAGGAAATAAGTTAAAAACATTGTTTTTAATTAATACAGAAGGCCTCTTAACTATGACCCATTTTACCCCAAGTACAAAATATTGTTATAAAAGATTAAATATTTTATATTTTTCTAACCTGATTGGCTTGAAATGTCCCTCAGACTTTTATTATGGAAAAATATCACAAAAGTCTGCTGTAATTTATTACAATATGTAGATATTTGGAAGTTGGTGAACCCTGTTTTTTTCGACAACACCATTTACCGTTCAAATGAAATATTTTTTTAGTTCTCAAATTCATAAATCTAAATTTTTGACAGTCGGAAAATGTTGCCAACAAATAAAAGATTATAATACAAAAAAATGGGTAAAAATAATTCAATTTAAATTTGATTTATATCGAGATAATTAAAACTGACCCATTTTACCCCAAAACCCACTTTACCCTAACCCACCCTACACATAGAACTGGGTTTTTGAACTCTTTCGTATTCTTATGTAATGGTTTGTAAAGACGATTATGTGTATTTCACAGACTGCCACAAGCCTCCCAGCAGACTCGAGCAGCCAGTCTTCTCGCAGCCAGCGAACGAGCATCGGAAGTGAGATTCTGATGTACGTGCCAAACTACGCAGTTCCTACGACAGAAGAGTGCTACGGAAACGCCATCAAGGTATCAAATTTTGAACAAAGATTTAACCCGACCATACTGAGTTTTCTGCATGTTTTTAAGCTATTGCGGCAATAGTTGCACCTTTATTATTTATAAAGTTTAGATTCGGTATCCAGTTTTAACTGTTTTTTATAAACTTTGAATTAAAAATACCAATTTTGTTTGAAATTTTATGTTTATTTGACCCCAAATTAAGTGAAAAAGGCAAAAAAAATTATTTTCCTGAGTTAAATTCTGGTATTGGGCACAAGAGGGATAAACTATGCTAAGTTATAACCTTTCTTGACAATGACGTCACGAATAAGCATTGAGTAAACAGATGGTCTGTGAGCTTTCATTGGCTGGCGTTTGCAATTTTAAAATGACCAATATTGGTACAATTACAAACATTGACACCCTAAAATTCACTCCTTATAAAACAAGAGCTATAAATTTTCAATCATAAAAATTATCCCAATATCCCAGTCTGATTCTCAAGTTTCAAAGTCAAAGAGAGATATTTATAAGACAATTTATAATTGATAACTTTTTTCGACTCCTTACTGTCTCTAAAATAGAAAAACAATCTGGCAAAATACACATTCTGCCCTTATCTATATTCATTTAGAATTGGCACTTGAGAAATAGTGCTTTCCCCCACGCTAGAAGCGTAACCATAGTTATGCTCTTCCAGCAGTCAATAGTAAGCCTTCTTAGTCACTGACGAGGATAGTTGCTATGGTTACCGATCGGTGGTGGGGGAAGGAAATATTTTCAAGCGCCAGTTCAAAATGAAGAGATTATACCTATTGTCATATTCACTATTTGTACTATAACGTCTCCCTACCTTCTACATTTCTCTACCTTCTCATTGGCCGTCTGTATAATAAGCGCTATCAGCACTGCAAGACAGCCTATTTCCAGTTTTTAAGCGGATCCACCAGGCCACTGGAGGGGTTTCAGTAATGGGACCGGTCAGGGGACTGTTTCTTCGGCCAAATCGACCTCAGTATAGTCCTTCGACCAGTCCGTCTTCAGGTCTCCTTAGAAAGCTCGCCGAAAGGCCGAAATGGGTAGCGTCTGAAAGCTCCCAAAGAGACCGGTGCACTCCACTCGGGACTTTTTCATAAGAGAACCGTCACCAAGTTTCATGCCAAGGCCGAGATTTTATCCCACTGCTCCGGCAGGTCCAGTGTTTAGATCAGGGGTCGGCAACTGGCGGACCGCGGTCCGCATCCGGACCGCGTGAGGTTATTTTCCGGACCGCCAAAACGTTTTGAAAATCATAAGTATGTATTTTTACACTACAAAATTTAGTTCTACCCGTTTTTAAGGGTCAAATTTCCAAAAATTTCCTGGGGGAAACCCCCAAACCCCCATTTTTCATGTAAAAACTTCTAATAATATTAAATATAACAACATAATAAAACAAATGCGTACTCAAATTACATCTTTGTAAAAATATATCTGTATTTGAAGAAAATAATTTAAAGTAGTAATAGTAACCTATTTTTTCTCCGGACCTCGATGAAAATTTTCTAAATTATTTGGACCCCAAGTAAAATTACTTGCCGACCCCTGGTTTAGATAGTCGTTAAGACCGTCAGTGTCAGGCCACGGGGTAGCTGAGATGCTCCCTTTGTTGCCTGATTGGATCTGTGACTCTGTGACCTGACTCAGTGGAATCGCGGCAGTTTCTTCAAGAAGAAGACTACATTGTTTTTGAATATTTTAACCAGAACTTTGTATCGGAGAGGGGCTTGTGTCGAGGACTTTTTTGTTTCTATGCATGCTTTTAGATTGTTTACTTAATTTGAAGTTCTAGGCGTTTTTAGAGTTTTAATGATTTTAAACTCGTGGCTGCTTTATTGATGAGGGAACCCCGACAGTCAGGCTACTGGATGAGACAGTAGATATATGGGTTGAAGGTCTAATATGAATGTTTGTGTTGTGATTTGCATTGTTAAAAAGTTTCCATTGTTGCTTTTTCACAGCGCTGTGAAGAATTGTCAACAACACAGCATTGTTGTTGTTGAACATTGTTACGATAAGTTAGTACATTTTAAACCTTTTCATTAACTCAGACCATAGTAAAATCCATAGTTAGTAAATATGATTCCCTGACTACACCAAGTTTGCACAAAAGCGATAATTGACATTTGATCAACCAATTAATATCATACCAATCATCATCTCAACCAATCTCAAACCAATCATCAACCAATCTCAAACCGATCATCTCAACTAATTAATGAATAATATTTTTCTTTTATGTTAAGGGGAATAATAAAAATTGAAATTATGCTGAAATTTATTTTGTACACTTATTCTACGTTCGTTCTATCCTATAATTGTACCAGATTATTCACAATACTATTATCTATTACCTGGATTTTAGCTTCAAATTTTAAATGTGGCACTATTGAGAGAAATCTAACTTTTAACTCTATTTTGTTTTTTTAAATATATTTTTTAAAAGACTATAATATGTTATACACAATTAAAAATTTCTAAAACCCCCTTTACCTTTTGATAATCCTACATTGGCTTTTACTTACACTCTCCTTAAACTGTTAAAAATTTAACATTTGTACTGAGTAAAGTAGTAATAGGAACACTTTCTAAAATCAAAACAAGTCTTTAAAATCCAAAAAATTCCACTCCTACGTAAAAACTGGATATCGATCCTAAACCCCATTTGAGTCATTTAAACGAGAAAGTATGACAGACATGCCTCAGTGAAGACATTAGCTCTTGTCTGCTTATTTAAATGGCGTGTAAAGAGAATAGATTGTGCACAGTTCTTCAAAATATTTTCCTTGAAAAGAATTTTCGGAAAACGCTTCAAACAAAGATTTGAAGCAATAGAAAAAACACGAGCACATTAATGAAACTTTTTTCAGCTGTTTCAAATCCTTTTTTATGAAGGGTTATTTAAAGGCTTCCTTTTTCAAGGTACGCGAACCATGTCTGACATAAAAAAGGTTTATGAATACATTATCCGTTTCTCACCACTATTGAATTAAGAGATAAGCGGCATTCGTTGAAATGTGATTTTTTAAAGTTTCCAAGGCATAAAAAGACGAGTTTTTTTCTTTCAATTTTATAACTATTCTTTGCTTGTATAAAACTTTTCCTTTCGTTTGACTTGAGAGAATTGTTTAGAGAAGAATCGTTGCAATTTTTTGATGTTGTAGTACTTGTGAAATATTTTTATACATCGTTATGTATGAATGTATTGCTTCTAACCAGTTTTTGTTATTTTTTATTAACACTTTTAATTATAAAGAGTTTTGAAGTAAACACAGTGATAAACACTTCTATATTAAAGTGTTTTTTATTATGTTGTGTGAAAGAAGATAGTGTAGTATAAGGGTCGCTAAAATGACTGAAAATGTGTTTTTATATCGTATTCAGATCCTAAACATGTTTTAAAACAACATTTTTAGAATACATAGCTACATACTCTAGAAGGTGTTCAAATGTTCAAGTATTAATTGGAGTTACAAAAAAGGTGTCCTCAAACCAACACTTTTAATTGATTTAAACACAAAAATCAACACTTTAAAATGTGCTGGGCTTTAAGTGTACAACAAAACTGTTAATTTGTTTTACAGAAAAGTGTCCTCAAATCAACACTTTTAATAAACACTAAAATAAACCCTTTAAATGTGCATATTTTTCAGTTGTGTTTGCTGTATACAATTAAAGTATGATTTTCTAGTGAAATATTTGGCAAACTTAAATTTTTTAGTATTGTATATTGGTGTTTTTTTAATATTTTACTGACCTTACCCAAGAAAAAACTAATAGACTCTTTTACGCTTGGGATAATAAAATAAATTTGTCAAAAATAATAAATGTAGTGACAACATCTTTTTATTCTCTGGTTTTAACTGTAAAGACTTTCTTGATCCAATCTTTGAAAATCAGAGACACGAGTCTTAATAATCCGTCTTCTGCGCGATTCCATCAGAAGCTAATTTCCCTCTTCAGCAAAGTCTTTCAGATATTCATAAGGTATGAAAAATGAGATAATTTCGTTTAAGGGGGACCTGATAAGCCGGGAATTTGAATGCGCAAATTGGTGAGGCCGCTAGAGCAAGATTAGAAACTAATTAAAACCGAGAAGTAGAAAACGCTGCTCGCAATGACAAGACATTAAATTACCAGTCGTAAACTAGAGCCTCGCACATACACATCGCGAATTCACCTCTAGAAGATTTTAATTGGGCTTAAATTGGGGCAATGTTTTCTTATTAGGCTGATTGTTCATCAGTTATCGACTGGAAATTAAAGGTTTAGTTCGAGAGTCAATCGGAAATGCTCGTATTAAGAATATTTCCAAGTTTATAAGGTGCAACTTGTTCCTATTAATTTAAGATTCATTTCCAAATGAATATTTTCGTACGAAACCCGTTTTTCTTGTTATGATTATTAAAAGTTTGTCAAAATTTCAACGATAAAAATGGTAGTTCTAATACAGTGGTTCCCAACCTTTTGTGGCCCATCGCCCCCTTTCTAGGGGTTGACTAACACCTATCGCCCCCTTTTCATTCTCATTGTATGATTTTAATTTGAAGTAAAGGGTAAATAATAAAGCAATTTTATGTCCGGGGGGCGTCCCCCAGAAAATTTTTGGAAATAAGACTCCAAAAAACTGATTTTTAACTAGTTGTGGTATACACCTCTTTTAATTTCGGACATATATTTTAGGTAGGATTTTGATGAACTAGTAATTATAAAAAAGTTTTGAAAAATTAAGTTCCAAGTACAAAAGGGGAGGTTGAGGGTCCTCCCCCAGAAAAAATAGAAACTTAATAATATTTGGAAATCTGATCCTAAGAAACAGGGTTTTACTTGTTTTGGAACATTAAGTCTGAATACAGTCTGTCAGTACAGTACTATTTTATTTTCCCCCTTTGAATACTCATCGCTTCCCACTTATTTATCGACCCCTTGATAACACAAATCGCCCCCAGGTTGGGAACCACTGTTCTAATAACACATGTCTGCAAAATTTAACTTTTTGAAATATATAAAATAGGCTTTAATGGAATTTTATGTTATTTGTTGATTTCGAAAATGACCTCCATTTCCGCCATTATCGATTTCGATATTTTTGCTAAAATCCAAAAGTGATTCCCACGAAAACTTTTGCTCGTACTTTGTTTATAACACCTAATTTTATGTGCAGAGGGTGTAAAAATACTTCTATTTCTCTTTTGAATCCTTTAGCCGAAACTAAATTTACAAATCATTTAGATTTTGTTATTTTGGCTATTTATTTTGACCCAATGTTAAGTGACCATTCTTGTATACCAAAAGAATGGAATTAATTTCCAAATCCCAGCAAACAGTCCAACAGTGTTTGGCATACTTTATTTTATTGAAGACATATTTTTATGGTAATTTTCATAAAAATCCTGAAATTGAATTTTTCAAAAAACAACTTTTATTATTTTTACTGAAATTAGCACCGAAAAATACATCAAGTTCAGCCCTGACTTGTATTTTTTTCATCGCAGGCCTGTGTAATTAATTATTACACTAAGCCTACTTTCATACCTCCTAGATCGATGACTACCAAGTTCGCTGTGGGAAACAGGAGGTTCGAAGTATCAGGTTAAGCCACTCGGCTGATTATGACTTTCAGTCACACCATTTTCTGGAATAGCTCTGCTTATGGCCTCACCAAGTGATGCTGGTAATAGTGGAGTTTCAAGGTCTTTAGACCTACCTAGGTACTTCTTCAAGTATCTCTATCTCCCATGGTATTTTAATAATTGATACATTCAAAAAGCATGAGAACTTATGGGCTATAAATTTTATCCGAGTAAATAAGATTCTAAAATTGAAGCATGTAGTAATATCTAGTTCTGAGTATGTTGGAAAGAACTAGGATTCCATTACACACACACAGAGTTTGATCTCATTCCCACGAATTTAAAATGGAAACAAGGAAAGAGCAGTTGTTATGAAGACGTTCTTTTTCAGTTTTAATGAAGAGACGTTTTTTTATTGAATTGTCGTTTGCAGCGAGAAGAGGACTGCTCCAAAGTGCAGTTGAAGGACTGTTGTGACGATAGCGACGTCATCACCGTAGAGGATGATTCGCAGTACTCAGAGGCCTTAAAGAGCTTAAACGAAAACAAATGTGCCAGTCGGTGAGTTACTCCATTCCATTTTTCACTACCAACCGAAATTTTTTTTCACTGGAATTGTAGATGATTTTACCATGATGAAAATACAATAATTTTTTACAACTTTTTTCCCCACGTAACCTTTTGTCTATCCTTTTACATCGTGGTATTTTAAAAAACAAAATTGAATCGTATGCAATTATCTTTTCAGTCGAAAGTTTCGCTTCAGATACCACATTATTTGTCAGTGACATGAGACTTAATTGGTTCTTATATGGGGACAAGTTTTGTTTAGCAAAATATATTAGAGTAGAACCTATTTGTAACGACCCTTTAATATAAAGACTCCTTCATTGCAATAACTGGTAGTTAAAGTAGCAATTATTTTATCAATGAAATAATGCTACTTTTTATTCGTTACAGCATCCCCAAACAAATGAGTTTTTTCGTTATAAAAACCCCAATTTTCAGACAGAATTCGTGAAAACCGATTGATTAAGAGGCTAGAACAGAACAGTGAATGTCGCTGCCCCACCACCACAGGCTCGAGTTCTATTCCCGGGTTGGGCGCCTCAGGGTCAATAAAATGAGAACCAAGTTATCGTGGGGAAACAAGGGCCTCAGCTAACTGACTAACTACTTTATGGACACGACAACAAAACAGCTAACTGAATTCCTATCAGAGCTCTTTTCATGGTATCCCCCAGTGAGGTTTGTTATAATATTGGAGTTTAAAGGTCTAATGATCTACGTACTGCGACAAGAGTAATAAATAAATAAATAAATTTTATTGAACAAACAAAAGATCAGAAAAAAATACAAACGTAGGTGATCCAGTACATGCATATCCCAAAGGAGCTACCGCTCGTCCATGGGGTCACAGAATATCTTTGTTAAAAGTAAGATAAAAAAAAATAAAAAACATCGATTTGGTTTATAGTGGAAGAAGTTGCTTTTCTTTAACACTAGTCACTTAAAAAAGAATTGTATATACAAAAACAAAAAATAAGAATAATATCGCCCTTGTTTTTAACTTGGTGCCTAACCACACGGGCAACTCAGGTCGTTGAAGTCGTCAATATCCTTATGAAGGGAAGAAGGAGTTGAGAGGAGATGCGGTTGGAAAGGACAGCAACGGTTTTCCTCCGCAGTTGTTTGTAGTCTAGTGCATTTCCCCTCAAGTCCCCTTCTTCTTCCCCCCCTCCATTTGATAAGGAACTTGACTACTTCGAGCAATTCGAGTCGCCCAGTGGAGCACTTGACCGCCGACCGTGCTTCCTCCTTTTTATGGGCCTAGTTAAACTTTTACAATTAAAAGAACACCCTTTCTTCGGGCAGTGGAAAGAATCTCCCCGATCTCTTTGTCCGGTTGGGTGAGGTCAATTAGCGAAAAAAACCTCTCCTCTGAAGGGGGTGCTAGGGAAAACTCCCTAAGATCCAAGTCAGACCACGCGACCATAAGACGCTACAGCGATCAATCCATAAAAAAAGCATGGAGAAAGCCCCTATCTTGACAGGAATCTTGATTCCTGTCAAGATAGGGGGAGTCTCAGGCTAAACTCCATGCTTTTTCCCCTCTTTGATTGATCGCTGTCGCGACTTATGGTCATTAGGTCTGACTTGAGCCTAACTACACAAAGATATGAGGGAGATAATCAATGCGTGAAGCAACGTTTTCGAGTCCATCGTAAAACTCTAGACACCCACATAAGATCTTGCTTTTATCTCCCCCATATCTTTGTGTGGTTAGGAGGTTTCCCCTAGTATCCCCTTCCAGAGGAGAGGAATTCTTTTGTTCGCTAGAAACCCACCAAATAAACTAACCATCGTAAAACTCTAGACAACGGCTTACTAGATACTACAACAGGCTGACCGAATTATTTAAAACTTTTAACAACTTTTCCCGCTAGGATTGCCCCAAATCGGATAAATAACGTCCTACCCAATAGGATAAACACAAACATTGGCAAATAAGGAAAAACAAAGGCTTGTTTTCAAGGCGAAACTGCTTACTGTTGGTCATTAAGCCCCGCCTTCAACTCTGTGGATTTGCTTTGCTGGATGTTAACTATTGCCATCTACATTTTTAAAGATTTCTAGGTCAGCCTGTAGTAGTAAGCCGTGTCTAGATGGTCTAGATGATCCGTTGTTTGAAGTTGTTGTTGTTGTTGCAGGCCCTTGCCGCCCCGCCACTGCAACGGCGGCGTTCCCTCGCTGCGGAGCTCGCTCGTCTTAAAGGACACTGAGGTGCACCTGCGCGACCAGAGCCAACCGCAGTATTCTTTGAGCCGGCCACCGCCGCTGCTGCGGGAGGAGGGTCCCACACCCCCGCCGCCGCCACGACCCCCAGAAATATGCAAGAATGACCGCTGCGTCATCACCGAGAAGGTCAGTACTCCTTTGTCCAAATTCCCCAACTGTACTGTAGCACAAAAGTCTTATCTAGACCCTCTTAATGTGCATCTAGAGATTTTCCCCCGACGATTGTCAAGAGCGAAAGATTTATGAGGAGGGGAGCAACTTTTGTCGGCTAATTGACCTCAGCTAACCACACAAAAGGAAGGCGATATTATCATTGCTCCTAATCTCCCCCGAATGCCCGAAGGAGCCTCGTCGTTTTGTGTGGTTAGCTGAGGTCAATTAGGGGACAAATATGCTCCTCTCCTCATAAATATTTCACCCTGGACAATCAACGGGGGAAAATCTCTAGATGCACCCTTAGGGTCATGACAGACCGGACTGCTGTAAGCAGTCGCTCCAATAACTCACACTGTCAATGGGAGGAGCGATAAGGGGAGGAGAGGAGGGGACTCGAGGGACGATGTAGTAGATTATTCCTGCAGTGGAGGAAAACGGGTGTCATCTTTTATCCTCAGGAGTTATCTACTATATCGCCCCCTCGAGTCCACTCCGATCGCCCCTCCTCCTGGTAGTATCTTAATCGTTTTTTAATGGTGATGGATCGATGTCACGTCTTACGAACGCCAGGTATGACACAAGCCTTAGGTGGGACCTCCCTCCGAGTCTGGGTGGGAGATCCCTCCGTATCGCGTTGTAACATCTCTCAATGTATGGAGACAATATCTTTCAACCACTTTTTGTGTAAAGTGCTGAATTTTTTTTACTGTACCACTACCCGTAAAAAATCAGTCAATCAAATAATAATGATTGCTTCAAATCATTGAAAGAGCTCATTTGATTGGTTTGCATCGTTCCAGTTCGATGATGTCAACGCTACGAACCAATCAAATGAGCTTCTCCGCTCGCAAATCCAAATTTTACAGACTATGATACTTCACAGCAACGTTTCCTGAACCCAGTACGTCACTACGCAGAAGGAGAAAGAGAATAAACACAAAGTCTGTTGGGTTGATAGGAGGAATTTCGATATGCGAATCGTGATAAAGATACTATATTTATACATGTGTTTAACGAAATAATCGTATTTTAAAATTGACGTTCACTCGAAATTCAGACACCATGATGGGAACTATACTTTGTTTGTTAGTGACGTAGTAGGTTCAACTTTAGTTTGCTATCTAGTATAGAAGACACTGTTATTTGATTCTAAAACGACGAAAGATGTTGCTTCTGATGCCTCAACCTGCTTGCCACATCACCCGAGGGTGTCATTGAATCCTATATGGATAACCGTCATATACGATTGGAACTGGACAACTAAGCTGTGGGATTTTGCTGAGATATAGTAGTTCCCTCGTTATTCCCGGTAGTTGCGTTCCAAAATATACCGCGAATAACGAACCCAGTTTTAAAACGCGCATACATGATAATAATAACAGATATAATGGTTCGATTCCGTCATTTAATACATAAAACTAATAAAACTGGTTCATGCATAAAGTATTTTTAACTGTAAATAATTGTAAAAACTGTTACATAATTTGTAGTAAATACCAAATGGTTAATAGAAAGAAAACTTGCTTAGTTAAGGAAGTTACATTTTTCAAATTGGTTTTATATAATAATTACTGAAATCAAACAATTATATCTTTTCTGCCAAATATGGAAGTTTCATTGCTAAAAAACTTTGAGATCGAAATCCGCGAATATGCGGGGGTAACATTGCTCAACCGCAAATATGCGAGGGCCCACTGTAGTTTTTATATTCTAAACTTCTTCAAGGGTATATCCAGTTTATTTTATGAGGGAAGATTAAAGAAGCTAAATATGTTCACTCTAGAGAAAAGAAGGATTAGAGGGGATTTGATTCAACTTTTTAAAATGGTAAAGCAAGGGGACACAATTTCAAATTGAATAAAATCAAATTTAAGACGGATTGTAGAAAGGCATTATTTTTTAATAGGGTAGTGGATAGATGGAATGCGTTGCCTGAAACAATTGTAAATTCAAGTGGGGTAAACGAGTTCAAGAGGAAAATTGACAGATACTGGGATTCTGGTAGTTTGGGTTAAAAAGACTGGACCAACCTTGCTGGGCTTACGCCTGTAGTTGATCGACTTAATTTGTATTTGTAAAAATGTATGTGATTGATAGAAGGGTAGGTAGTACAATCACGGCTGTGATATTAGAAGATTAATGTTCTATTTCTCCGACTCTCATGATGAAACTATGGGAGGCATGAGTTAGATGTGATACCAGCGCCACCCTTATCACAAAACATGTCCCATGTTTTTTCCATTATCCCATATGGTCATGGAATCTTAGTTCTTTTAGTGTAGCTAGTATAAATGGGAATAAAGCAAGAAATCAATTAAACAAACAATTCATTTTCTCTCAGGTTACAAAGATTATTCTGGTCTCGATAATAGGGCTTATTACATAGGAGTATGTTATACAGCAGTGGTTCCCAACTCAAATATGCCTGCGGACCACTTCACTTAAATTTAAACCTCTTGCGGACCATCCCATCCCAAACTTTACTTTTAAAATTTTAACCTTTTTTCAATGCATTCATTCTTCACAGAGGGTCTGAAATTTTACTTTTTTTTTCTTAAGTAAGGGAAATCCAGTCTTAAAAACTATAGGTTTCTTAATGGAACTGAAAATCAAATTCAACTAAAAAGAAAAATTTACATTTCTTTTATCCAATTATTAAAAGATAATCCCTTTTACAAAAGACATTTAATTTAACCATTCTAATAAAGTTGACTCTCTCTAAACTCAACAATTCAAAGCTATTTTTTTTAATTTACACATCTTTTGGATAAGTTTAAAAACCTTCTCACGGACCACCAGTGGTCCACGGAGTTGGGAACCACTGCTATACAGTTTGAAGGAGGTTTCGTAGACATTAAAGTCGTGAGGAGTCAAAGGGCCCGTGACACAGTGTCATAACGTGATTTGACATTTTAGAAACTCCACCTACACAAAAGTGGGTGACATTTTACTTCTGCAGTCTTGTTAGTGAAATCGAGAGTTTTGAGCTCCATCTTGACACCTTATCATTTCTGGAATACTCGAAAAGGTTAAAGTAATTCAGAAAAGGCGTGGGTAGACAGTTGATGGAAGCTATCTGGCAATTTGTAATTGTTTTAAATGTGAACAATCACGTAAATTTAAGAAATCTTAACTTATAGGAAATACTTTCAATTAATTTTCTTGGTTACATCTTATATTTGAACATTTATTCAAGTAGTTCAGATAAAAGTTCCAGTCAGATACGGAGTTTTTGTTGCTATTTTTACGATTTGTGAAAGTTTTACTTTAGAATCCCCCCGTATAGCTGCTGTGATTTATAAACTATATTTTGGTGTTGAAGAACAGCTTGATTTTATGTCGACATTATAAACAACAGCTGCTAAGGACAGAAACTTCTAGGCGTGATTTATTTATAAAATAGCCGAAGCAAACAGCATTGTTTTCCCCTCTACAAAAATCTAAAAATTTGAATTGTATTTGAGGTAACTCATTTCTTTCGCAATTACTTCGTATTGAAGATTGTGTAACTTATTATAAAGATGTCTATGTTACGGGCAATGTGATAAATCGGACATTATTAATAATGCCCGATGCATGTGTGTTTGTTAAATAAAAAAAATATTGAAAAGAATGTTCCTAAAACGTCTAAATTAATAGTCTAGTTTTAAAAGACTCTTTTGTGGGGTATCCCTTCTTACTTTTGCCTTTTTTATATTTTTATCTTTCTGTCTTTTTGTTTCTTTTTTTATTCACGCTACATGATCTTGTATGTATGTTACGGCTTTAGACTAAATGTGTTCTGTTACATTTAATAATAACAGAAATTGAATGAATGCTTTCTCAAAACATATAAATTGTAAGTCGCAGAAATTTATTTTAAAACTTCATTATTCCATGTAGGAAAAAAAATTGAGAGACATACTGGTGCTCATGAGATATCTAATTTAAAAGCAATCATAAAATTAGTTTTTTCTTTGCACTAGTGGTTAGTACTTTTTGTGCTTCTTCCATTTTCAAGATTTGTCACGATTTCGAGGTGAAAGAAAAACATCTGGAGTACCTCCCACACGTATAAAACTTCGCGCGAAGAACTCTTAAGAATAAGTAATACTGATGTAGGATCGACACCACTTATAAAAAATTGATTTTGTTGAATAAATATTTCGAGAACAAAAAAATGTGTTAATTAAATATTTTTGTAGATCTGCTGGATCATCGAACCGAAGGGCTGGATCAAGAGAAGGGAAAATTATTCCATATTTCTGTTCCCGCCTTCCAACAGGTAGATCTTTCTTTTCTAGAATATTCTCTCAAGGAATGCATAATTAATTTATTTTAGAATGCGAATTATAAAATAAAAGATTTTATATCTTTACGAGGGATAGTGAGTGATTTAATTAGTACCTGACAAAGTTCTTTTTTTTTTGCTTGGGAAGGTTAATAAAAAAAACATTTTTAAGGCGTGTTTCAGTTTTCGGTGTGACTTTACTTTTTTAAAAGTCAATTTGAATGAGATCTTGTACTGAACTGAAAATGTCGAGAAATCAAAGTGTTTTCATTAAACTGAGTATTTTATACGAATTAAGAATAAAGCAATTTATCTAAATGATTTGAAAATTTAGTACGTTGAGATTGATGGACCAAGATATAAGAACTGTTATTTTATTTTTGACTTTTTCATTATGATTACTTTTGAATAACAGTGATTAAATAGCAATACAATAGCAAGGGATTCTGGTGGCAGTAAAGAAGCTTGAGTTTCAAATAGAGGAAAGGCTACATTAGCACAGGATGTTCAAATGTTACTTTATATTAACGTTTTAGATGGTATAATTTGTCAGCAAGGAAAATTTTAAGGAGTAAAGATAGTTTTAATTTTGACGGCGATTGGTGAAGATGGTTGACGACACATCTTGTTATCACCGATCAAATCGCCGATATTAGCAGACATGCTTAAGCGAGGTTTGAATATCTCCTTCGTATTAGTTGCCTATGCACATCAAGAAGAGTAAAAACGTTTATTTTTTCTTCACGGAATTCCCTGTTTTATGCAATAATAAGTTAGTTTATAAGCCTGGTGTAATAAGTCTGCTTTAGGCTGTATAATAAGTTGTAAATGGATGATTTCTGAGACCTGTGGTATGATGTGATGGGGAGAAAGATCCACTGATGTTTTTCCTTTTACATGTACGTAAATTTTTTTTTCATTAACGGCCGCAGTCACTGGTAATTTGACTGGCGGTTAAACAGCAGTCAGACTTCTGATTGGCAGTTGGAAACCTAGTTTTCCGCCAATGAGTCATGAGTATCACCATGCGTATCTTATCGGGCAGTGGATATCTACCCCATCTCCTTTTGTGTTTAGGTGAGGTCAATTAGCAAACAAAAGAGTTGGGTAGATATCCACTGCCCGATAAGATACGCCGGATCTTGCGCTTTTGTTGACCCTTCCCTTATAGACAATTGCCCTCCAACTCTACTAGACTAAGGCTAAGCGCGCACTAGAGACTTCTGTCACGGCGACTATAAACACTAGGTCACTCGAAAGCAATGCATTTCTATGGAGATGACTCTTGGCAACCGGCCAAGAGTCTCGTCGCCTGTGCGCGATCTCTAACTTCTTGCAATAGCCAGAGTGATTATTTTGTCTCTGTCTCGCCGCGACAAAAGTCTCTAGTGCGCGCTTAGCCTAACAGAGTTAGTAACCTCTGAGCCTAGAGGAAGTTCCTTGGGGTTATATTAGAAATTGTGTTGTATGTAGGTTCCGTCAGGTGTGCAACCGGATTGCCAGTCAGAAGGCGTTCGACTACGGCGTGCTGTTCTTCATCTCGCTCAACTGCATCACGCTGGCCATGGAGCGTCCCACCATCCCCCCGGGCAGCCTCGAGCGGAGCGTCCTCACCGCCGCAAACTACGTCTTCACCGTCGTCTTTGCCATAGAGATGTTCATCAAAGTAACTATATCCTATTTATATACAGGGTGATTCAGAAATAATTGGGGGGAAGGTAGAGGGGCAAGCATATTTCGAATAGGGATGGTGGGGAGTGTGCAACCGGATCGCCAGTCAGATGTTCTTCATCTCGCTCAACTGCATCACGCTGGCCATGGAGCGACCCACCATCCCCCCGGGCAGCCTCGAGCGGAGCGTCCTCACCGCCGCAAACTACGTCTTCACCGTCGTCTTTGCCATAGAGATGTTCATCAAAGTAACTATATCCTATTTATATACAGGGTGATTCAGAAATAATTGGGGGGAAGGTAGAGGGGCAAGCATATTTCGAATAGGGATGGTGGGGAGTGTGCAACCGGATCGCCAGTCAGATGTTCTTCATCTCGCTCAACTGCATCACGCTGGCCATGGAGCGACCCACCATCCCCCCGGGCAGCCTCGAGCGGAGCGTCCTCACCGCCGCAAACTACGTCTTCACCGTCGTCTTTGCCATAGAGATGTTCATCAAAGTAACTATATCCTATTTATATACAGGGTGATTCAGAAATAATTGGGGGGAAGGTAGAGGGGCAAGCATATTTCGAATAGGGATGGTGGGGAGTGTGCAACCGGATCGCCAGTCAGATGTTCTTCATCTCGCTCAACTGCATCACGCTGGCCATGGAGCGACCCACCATCCCCCCGGGCAGCCTCGAGCGGAGCGTCCTCACCGCCGCAAACTACGTCTTCACCGTCGTCTTTGCCATAGAGATGTTCATCAAAGTAACTAACTCCTTCCTATTTCTCTATATACAGTGTGTTTCAATATTGCGTTGCACGGCTTTTATTTGGAATCAACGCCTAGGGGCACGGAAGTAAGGTCTACCCCTAGGTAAGTGAGCGTGGAGAATCCATTGAGAGGACTTACAGCGCCCCTAGCGGCGAAATTAAAAAGTTAAAAAAATAAATTTAAAAACTAAAAGAGATAGAGCAAAAACCTCAGTGATAGTATTGTTGCCAACATTAGGAAGACCTCCCTCAAAGAAAATTGGGGTCAAAAAAGAAAAGTTCACATATTTGCAAATTTTTCAGTGTTATTTTGAAGTTTTGTGGGTTTTTTTAGCTTAAAGAACACAAAATTTAATAAAAAAATAAAAAAAAAATTGCAAATATGCGAACTTTTTCTTTTTTGACCCCTGAAAAAGTGCTATTTTCACTTGCTAATATCTCCGCGAATATTCAAGATATTTTCATGAATTTTTTTTCAGTGAGTTCTTCATGACGTTGGCAACAATACTCTCTCTGAGGTTTTTGCTCTATCTCTTTTAGTTTTTAAATAAATTTTTTTAACTTCTTAATTTCGCCGCTAGGGGTGCTGTAAGTCCTTTCAGTGGATTCTCCAGGCTCAGTTACCTAGGGGTAGACCTTACTTCCATGACCCTAGGAGGCGTTGGTTCCAAATAAAAGCCGTGCAACGCAATTTTGAAACACCCTGTATAGACTGGTGTCTCATTTTTCCCAACAAGAAAGTTTAATGGGTTATGTGCCTAAATATACTTTCCCAGAAAAATTTCCCTCAAGTTGCGGAAAGATCACAGCACACAGAAAATGATCAGACACCAGCACAGTACTACAGTTTTTGACAATTATCGTAATTTAAACTCATAATGATATTATGAACCTCGTTTTATGAGTGTCTACACACACCCGCGTTTACTTGGGGTACGGCTGGGGTAGATCAAGGTTTGCCTTTGGGAGGGGGCACCAGGATGTTTAAAACATCAGAAGTAACTATGATGTTTTTGAAAATATTGAAGGATAATATATACTTTCTTAGCCCTAAAGCAATCATTTAAAAGCTTGAAAAGTACGATTATACTGATGTCCTTTTATGGATCTTTTGTTGTACTAGGTGATTGCGAAGGGTCTATGGTACGGAGAGCGAGCTTATTTCAAGAGTGGCTGGAACGTGATGGACGGTTCGCTGGTCATCATCTCCCTGGTGGACTTTTGCCTCTCGTTCATCGCGGACGGCAGCCCCAGGATATTCGGAATCCTCCGAGTCTTCCGCCTCCTACGCTCGCTCAGACCACTCAGGTGATACTCACAAAGCTTTTCTTTAACTCTATTAATATACTGTAACTTATAACCACTTATAACACTAGGTCACTCGAGAGCAATGCATTTCTATGGCGAGATTCTTGGCAATAGGCCAAGAGTCTCGTCGCATATGCGCGCGCTCTAACTTCTTGCAATAGCCAGGGTGATAATTTTGTCTCTGTCGCTGTGACAAAAGTCTCTAGTGCGTGCTTAGCCTTAAACTCTTTGAAATAGAACGTTTGAACACATATTGAGGCACAAAACTTACGAGTTCTAGGATTTAATATGTTTTTTGAGGATTTTTCTTTAATTCTAGTTCAATACTCTAGTAATTTAAAAATGAAACCGGATAAGAATGCCTTAAAATACATTCTTTACTTAAAATACATTTTCATACATTCTTTAAGAAATTAAGATATTCTCGGTCTTTTGCTCTTTATGTTCTTCCCTCCTTTAAAGACACCTTTCCTTTTTCTACTGACAATCAAACTTAGTGATTTGACACATGAGAGTAAAACTAATATCAATAATTATTGCTTCTTTGGTAATTTAGGTTAAAAGAAATAAGAGGAACAATTTTCTTTGATTTTTAAAAGTGCAATCTTTAGCCTTGACAGAAATTCTGCTGCCTGTTCAAGTTCTTGAACGTTGAAACTCTTTCAAGGATGTATTCTAAAAAATGTTTGTGGGAAAAATCTGAGATCTCTAAAATACGCGTATCCCTTCAATCATGCTTTCTCAATTGAGAATTTCAAATTTTATAATTTTTGAACTAAATGAAAATATGTTTAATATAAACAAGGTTAAGAACCAATAGCTTCCTACACTTTTGCGCATTTTTGTCCTTTACCCCCAATGATATAAAAGTTATTTTTATTATTAAAATTGATAACAAGAAAATCGTATTAAATGAAAAAATTTTAAGCAATTTTGATACTGTTAGCAATTTTTTTAATCTTTTAACTTTAAAAACAGGGTTTGTAATTAAAAACACTGCCCTTTAAGTACGGGCATTGACTCCAAAAACTTATTGGAAAACTTAGTGTTCATTTTGATTTGATTCCAGGCATTTACTCTTTCACTAAACAAATTATTATTCTCATCCTTCACATTTACACATTCCAACACATGAATGTACAGTTAAATACAACTACTATGGGAAGTTATGCCTATTTAATTACTGTAATCAAAGCCTAAACTATGCATTACGTTCTTAATTTGAATAACAAATTTAAAAATTTTTATTTTTTTCCAAGCAAAAAGGGGCTTAGGACCCCCGCCCTAATGTTTTCTTTGAATTGCACCCTTAGATGCACTTAAACTCATAATTATAAAGCAATTAAGAATTTTTCATCAAAACTCACCAATCAAAAATTAGATTTATGCTATTCCAAATTGTCACTTATTAAATTTTCTGAAAGAATAACAGCTTCATATTTAATTTCACATGTTTTGGACACTCCTGTACTAAAGTATCAAAAACTGCTATAATTTAATCCTCGTAAGGCTCATCTAATTAACTTCCAGCTTATCAGATTGTAAAACAGTCTAACCTTGCTGCAATTCAAAATCTTTCAACCAACCTTAGTTAACTGTGTTTTGCTAAAAGATATTCATTGTAGTTTTGGCTAGATAAGGCTTTTCCACCTACTATGAAACTACAACAGCATTTATTCGAAATACACTTAACTATTTACTCCAGTACACAAACTCCATTAAAAGGAACCATTAATGATAATTTATGTAAAGCTAAATTGCTCCATGCATTTAAACAGTGTGTTTTAAGCCAGCGTTTAATTTCGAAAAGTTTGTCAGATAAGATTTGCAATTCTGTAACAAAAATAGCGTTTTGGTTCCAATATTTTACTGTACATTTTGTTTTTCAATTACTTTGAATGAATTTCTTTCATTTATAATCTTAGTTGAAGGAAGTTTTCGAGTCAGACTGTTTGTTTTAATGGAAAATCTAAATTTAATTTCTTTCAATTTCTTTAAAATTCAAAAGCTATTTAAATAAGCTACACATACTTTATATGAGTACGGTACAAGTTTTTCAGAAACAAGTTCATACAAAATAAAAACTTGATCTTCTATTGAAAAAACATACTTTATTTTAATATGAAATCCTTAAAATTGTTTCAAGGCACATTTTGTATAAAAATAAAAGAAGTAGCTCTTAACGAACCAATTCCACTTCTCTGTTTAATGGAAAAATTGAGGAGGAAACACTTTGTTGGTTAAGGCTGTATTTCAGCTGTCTGCTTTTTAAAAATTGGGTACAACGATGAAAACCCTCATAACTCATTATTCAATAACACTTTTTTGCTCCCAAATTTATTACGTTAAAGATGTATTATAAGCTATAACACTTTGTTGTGATACCCCGTTCGCACTGGCCTTTATTTTTGCCTTTATTTTCGTTAGCACTTTGTTGTCATGGAAACAAAAGCAAATTCGCCCCATCTTTTGAAAACGGCGTTTGCACTGACAAGGGGCGAAAATAAGCACTTTACCGTGTGTAAACAATAACAGCATGATTTATAAAAAAATAATTAAACAAATTAAAATAATTAATAAAATAATTAAAAAAATTAAAAAATAATTAAAAATTTAATTTCTCAATACAACTTAAAACTAATGAATAAAATCACCAAAAATACAAATAAAAATACATAAAAGATTATTAATTGACTCGTGAATTGATTAGTGTGTTTCCATGACAACAAAGTGCTAACGAAAATACAGTGCGAAAGGGGTATTATGATACTGTTCTGAACATACTTGAAAAATTTTGATAGACAGAAATATGTTCAGAAATATTACAACCAGAAAATAGTGTTTAGAATCTGAATAAAGTTCTTAAATTTTGATCGGAACACACAATAAGAAATGTGTAAATTTTTGCCAAAATTTTTTTAAGTATTCAATAATCTTGCGCAAGATAATAACGCAAACTATTATGTTGTTGACTCGAGGACAAAAAAAAAGTGCTGTGTTGTGGAGCGTTTGTAGTGCACACACCGTTGTGTTGGAAATGTGTTCTAAGAACAGTGTTGTGAAATATGTTTAGAACCTGAAAGTGTTCTTTAAATTGGATCACAACACTATATAACAACACGTTTTATTTCTCTTTTAAAATACTGTTCTCCCACAACACGATCGCTTCTCGACACAATTGGGATGCAATCGAAACGCTTTTGAGTAGAAGTGTTAATTTATTGTGTTTAAGTAGTGCTCTGCCGTCCTAAGCGAAATTAACGAGTTTTCTTAAAACTTCTTTCCCCATTGGCGCATTTCTTAATTGGCGAGAATATATCATGCTACTTTCAAGCCACTACAATGGTTGTCAAAATCATGAAAAGACCCCTTAAATAACAGAATTCAAAGCAAACTTATCCTTCTTTATAGGATTAAAATTCCTATGAATTTAAATAGAAAATAATATTTAAACAAATACGTTTAAACACATTGTGTAATAGTTTTGAATATATAAGAGTAAAATTATTACATCTGGAATATACTAGTTGCTAGAAATTGCAGCTGAAATGCGTATTTTTCATTACCTGCAATTTTGTAATTAAACCCCAATAGCCTTCCTAATTCCGAACTCTAAAGCAACACAATGCCATAGCCAATTACTAAGGTTTTTTCCTGAAAGGAGGGTCTACCTCATAGAATAAAAAATCTGCCCTCTTTTGGCGAGATTTTTCTCAATGTAAATCAGAACGCCTTTATGTGCACTTTCGCTTAGGACGGCTGTGAACATTTCCATTGCAGTTATTGCATGTTTCTTTTTCAGTTGTTGTAAAATTTTTTGTTTGTTTGTAGAGTGATCAATCGAGCTCCGGGACTTAAACTCGTGGTCCAAACCTTATTATCTTCGCTTAGACCCATCGGAAACATTGTGCTCATCTGTTGCACCTTCTTCATCATCTTTGGCATTTTAGGAGTTCAGGTATGACCATTTCGAAACACTTGAGTAAAACCTCTGATTGGTGGAAAAATAGTTTTCCTTCTTTAACTGCCAGCTTTACTGCCGTTTAACCGCCGGTCAAGTTACCGGTGAATACGGCCGTTGATCATGAAAAATAGGAAACTAAATTATATCGGAATTTCCAGTTGCCTTTTTATTTGTTATGCTTCATTAGAATCTTTTCCTGAAAAGAGTTATTAAATTATGTTTAGTTAAAAGAAATAATCATTTCACAATGAAAGGAAAAGGGATTCGCGACTTTTTACTTGTGAAAAGATTGGGAAATGCATATAGCTTTTACGTTCGTTCAAAAATGAGGAGCTGAGAGCCAGAGTGGACCAACCTCAGTAGCTGTTATTTCGAGAAAAACGCTTTACAAAATTGTAGTAATATTTAAACTTTTTTTTGAGGTTAGTATTTAATATTTAGTTTTGAGATCTTCTCGTGGTCAATAATTAGAGGATCCTGTTGAAAGTCAGAATCAGAATGGACCAAGTGGCTTGATCCATTCTGGCATTAAATTTTTGTTTGATTTTAATTACTCGATCAAACGAAAAAGTGATGCCATCTTGTGGGAACTAAAAAAATGCATTGTTTCTAACTTAAATCAATAGATGTCTCTACATTCTACTGAAAAATAATAAAAAACGCTTTTTCATTTTTTGTGGGTTGGTCCACTCTGGCTCTCAGCTCCTCATATTACGTAAGCATGTCTTTGGTCATTTTTGACCCCACCTTTCCCCTTGTCAGCAAATATTAGCGACCCCCCTCCTCATAAATACCTTATAAAATTCCCCGACCCCTCCCCCCAAAGAAACAAAATGCTTGAAATTGTAATTGGGGGTTTTTTTATTTATTTTTGGTCGAATTTTGAAATTATTTATGCGAGAAACATAATTTTTTTGAAATGCAGTGTTTGTAACATCTTACGTGAGCAAAATGCAACCCCCCAGTTGTAAACAAAAATAAGCAAAGAACAAACCCCCTTCCTCCTTAAGGTCCTTACGTAATATTTGTACGGCCCGTATAAGCGATTCCCTATTATTCAACTGCTTGTAATTGTTTTCCTTTTAATGTCATCATCACAGTTAAAACAAGAGTTAACATTTAACGCAGTTAAATCGTGAAGCTCTGTTTTTTTATAACTCAAAGAAATGCAAAAACTGAATTCGATTACTTTAAAACAAATTTTCAAAATTAGCATTTTAAAATGATCCATTATGTTATAAAACAGTTATAGCGATGTGTTTATTGTTTATGACAATATTTTTAAAGCACTTTTTGTTTTACTGAGCTGAACACTTTGTTCCATTGCCGAAAACTGATAATCTGTACAGAAGAAAGTATAGAAAGACGTGTATTCGCAAAACCTTTTAAGAATTCCCCACAGGAATCGACGAGAACTCAATATTTACAAACTGTTGCAGAAAGAAGTCGAAACCGTTTTCATTCTTGAATATATATTTATACAGGTAGAAGAATAACATCCAGTGAATGAATCGCGTTTATTTTATCCTAAGCCGTTAGAAGAGGAGAAACTTAGGAGAAATATTTACCTCGAGAAATAAGACAGGCAGTGCCATCTAGTTCAAAACAGAGTAAATAGAAAGGCAACCATGCCGCAAAATTGAATATTAGGGGCCATTCATTAATTACGAAAAGGTCCCGAGGGGGGTTTGAAAAATCTCTACCAGCCTTTACTTGGGGGTGGGGTGTCAAACCCATTCTTACGTAAGATTTTCCAAGTTAATGAAAACAAATTCCTATTATTCTAATCAAATTACTATATTGTATAGCCCCAGATAAATTTTAAAATGCTGAGGATCTCGGTATATTATCAAAGGTTTAATTAAAAAAAAGGTATATCAGATACATATATCTTTTTTATTGGAGTAGCATTAAGTTAAGATAAAATATAAAACTGTTGAATCCATCTTCTAGTTGTCGAAAGTCGACTGTTTAAAACTTATCCTTTTCTAACATTTTATTATTTTGAAAAACGAAATGGAATCTTACCTAAGAATAGGGGGAGGGGGGGTTTGAAAAATCTTACGTACAGTGGGCCAAAAAAAATGGGACACTTTCGATTGTGGGCGAACGGCTCGTCGTAGAAGGACATCCAAGGTACCGTTCTTCAAGTTTCAACGAATTCTATTTAGAAAGAAATTAATCAACCGAAATAAGAAATCGATCGTTCATAACTTGAAGAACGGTACCTTGGATGTCCTTCTACGACGAGCCGTTCGCCCACAATCGAAAGTGTCCCATTTTTTTGGCCCACTGTACATGGAGGTAGGGGGGGGGGGTCAAAAACAAAATCATCCTTACTTAATTAATGAATGACCCCGTATGAGAAAAGAGGAGCGTGGGGGGAATATAAAAAAATGTATTCGGAAACTTGAGAAAAATATTATAAACTGAGAAGCATTAAACTCTATTGAAACGCATTTTAAAGGAATGATATAAATTTTAAATGGAATTAAGGGTTCGAATTAAACATTTTAAATTTAGCTTATTTTTTATACCTAATTTTATTACATTAAAATCATTTGTGGTACCAAGTAAAACGACGGAGTAACTGTGTACCCTCAATTAAAACAACTTTGTGATAAGAGGAATTTATAAAACTACTCATAAATTCAAGCAGTATACAAACGAGAGATAACCGTGTAAAAATTATATTTTTCTCCATTTGGGAGTTGTTTTTAATCCGAAAAAAACCTTCTGCTGTTACATTGAAGTTATTTATTACTATAATATTTCAAATGTTTTAGCTGTTCAAAGGCAGTCTCTACTACTGCGAAGGACCTGACATCCGGAATGTGAAAAACAGGACGGACTGTGAATCGGACGCCCGGAACCAGTGGGTAAACCAGCGCTACAACTTCGACAACCTCGGACAGGTAACCATTTCAATACATACGTGGATCAGTCACGGGAGGGAGGGGTTCCTGACCCCCCCAGAGCCTGGTTGACCCTGCATTTTTTTGAAAGCTTTAAGTTCTTAAAAAGAAAAACTGTGAAATCGCAGAATATTTCTTTTGTAAATCGGCATTGGTAAAACGAAGATAATATATTCCTAAGTGTCGCGTACGTAGCCAATGAGGAAGTTGCATGTTTTTTTAATCGATTCTTCTTGCAAAAATAAGCAACTACCCAAAATTTGAGGCCGATCGAGAAATTTTTTGATTGCCAAAAAAATTAACAAAAATCCCCTTTTTAAAAGCGCGCGAAAACGCCAAGAGTTTGGATGTGACGTCATCTTACAATAGGCATTGTTGAAAAGCAATGGAGTTGATGGTATTATTGTTGACGTCATCCTACAGTTTCAACAATAAACGTTTTCAGTCACGTGTTTTTTTCTCGACTTTTAAATTACAATATTTAATTACCTGTACATTGAAAAACTGACTAGATATTTCATTTTACCATACAAAAAACCATACGGAACACTTGTTTGTTTTGAAAATCTGACACATGCAACTTCTTTATTGGGGGGCCCCTAGTGTGGACCGAACCGGATGGAAGACATTGAGGCTGGTTGAGGACAACTACAAGTTCAAATAGAACTACTTGGTAAACCGCTGCGATTAGAAAATGATCAGCTAATCAATTAATTGGTTTTGTTTGTAACAAGGTTTTGAAAAAGAGTTAAAACACTACATAACACTATTAACGTACACTAACTAGTGCAAAATTCAAAAATTTTCTTGGGGGATGACCCCAGTTCCCATCAGAAATATTGAAGTCTATTTACTGTTTTTTTTTCTTGAAAATCATGAGGATGCGGCCTCCAAGGAGCGGGCTTTTTGGTGTGTGTAACCCAAAGGGTTTTTAAATTAGTTTAGTTTACTTTTAAGAGTCAATTTAAATACAAATTCTTGGGGAGGACCCCCTTCCAAAGTTTTGATTCGAGTTTATTATCTGTAGTTTTTTTTTCATAGAAATTCAATGGCTAATCAGAAGCGGTCCTCTTCATTGTTTGTAACCCCAAAGATCTCAAAATAAGATGTTTTTTTTAGATAAAACAAATTTCTCTAAAATTGTTCTGTGCTCTGCCACTGATACGTGGTGGGTGGTAATAACTAGATTTCAGTGGTCATAAAAAGAGGTCTACTGGACGAATTCTATTTAACTTGGTTGTACTTAAAGGGATTATACAGGGTGTATCTGAAATGGTGCAACAAACTTTCAGGGATGATAGTACTCACCAAGACAAACAAGAATTGGTATAGAAAGGGGGATCGCAAATGAATTTTAAGGGGTGAAACCCCGGGGTGAAAATCAGCCAAAAACTTGCATATTTATGCAGGAAGAGACACAATTGTTCGATTCCGTAATTTTTTAGATCAAAATAATGAAACTCGTACTTGCAAAAAGTAATTTTAAGTAATTTAAAGTAACTTCCTTTTTCAGGAAGTTATCTTTTCGTGGAGAAAGATTTATTTCGATCAGTCTTTTACAAAATAACTTCTTTTACCAACTTCTTCTACAAAATAGCTACCGGAATCGAACCATTGTGTCTCTTCCTGGCACAAATATGCAAGTTTTTTGGCTGATTTTCACCTCGGGGTTTCACCCCTTAAAATTCATTTGCGATCCCCCTTTCTATACCAATTCTTGTTCGTCTTGATGAGTACTATCATCCCTGAAAGTTTGTTACACCATATTTCAGATATACCCAGTATTTCCCGATAACATAATTAGTTTTAAAAACATCACTGCCAAGACTGTGGCGGATACTGTCTACAATAATGTGATCCAAAAAAATATGCATTTAATATGTTTTGAATATTTTTTTAGTCAAAGTTGTTTCAAAAACCAGTGATCCTTATCAACTAATGAGCGAGTTGTACAACTACGCGTTACGCCGCACTTTAAAAAATAATAATACTGAACATTTTTTGCATATTGGGATGAAAAGATGCTTAATATAGGTGGATCTAAAAAAACTAATCATTATTCAAAATTGAAGCTCTAAATTTGAATCAAAATTCAGACACTTCGCGGGGAACTACTTTCTTTGTTGTGCTCTCAGCATATTTATACAGGCTCAAGTTAAGTTGCAACTGAGTATAATGTTATTCATTTTTGTTGAATATGAAATCCCTTAAGAATTTATAAAAAAAACAACGTAAAAACAACAATCAAAAGGATGAGAGCCGACAGCTCTTTCGAATGATGGTGAATACTCAACTTTCTCTGATACCTTGAAAAAAAGCTTAAAAATAGTAAATATAAAAAATAACAAATAATAAATGTAAAGAAATTAGAAATGAAAAATAATAAGCCATTGAAAAACTTGTTTTTCTCAAACCTTTAACTATATTGGGTAATTCAGTACGTTGCGGAATCGAACTTTTAATTGTATAATTTAACTGAATTGCAAGTTTAATTTTGATCTGCTTTAATATTTTAGTTTAACGGTATCTTTAACTTGTAATTCATTAGACGTAAAAGTTTTTGTTTGACTACACTTTTGATTTGTGTTTACTTGGAGTTAGGCAGAGAATAATTTACTTCATTAAAGGAATATTGATTTTTAGAGTGTTGTGTTACTTTAACTTGGAAGATTAGACCTATGCATCGCCGGAGGTATTAGAGAGCTTAAAGAAGCAGAGGTAGATTAGATAGAGAATAAGAAGAATCGAAACGTAATACAGAAGTTTGCCATTAAAAGCTAAATTTTAATTAAAACCAAACAGCATTGTTATCCATTTACAAGGATCAATTTGGTTTATTTTTCTCAAGATTCACTTCGACTTGCCCCAGTAATTCCCTCATGCTGTGATAAATTGAGCCGTATATTGATCTTCGGGCGAAAAGCTTCGTTCAATAATACTGTGTTAAGCCCTATGTGCTTCACTTGAAGATGAATCGTGTGTGGATGACTCGATAGAGCTCGGCACACTTTGGGCTAGTCATAGCTTCTAAATCATGTCGTACCGTCGCCCTTGACTCGACTATGATCCATAACGGTATATTGAGTTATTATACATAGCTCTCCAGGTAGCCGGTGTATTCACCCAGTGTATAATAAATTTTAGTATAACGATGTAAATAGGATCAATGTTCTGGATTTCTCTACAAGAAGGATTTACTAGCTTGATACTACATTCAGAGTAACTTTTTCGTTGTAATATACAGGGTGTCCCAAAAAAGACTGACACATTTTAAAAATCAATAACTAATAACTCAAAAACTGTAAAAGAGATAAAAATACGCGGTTTGTTACATCCTATTCCTGGTAGTCTTAGGTGTAGGATGCAACAAATCGCTTATTTTTATCTTTTTTAGTTTTTGAGTAATTAGACATGAAAAATTTTCCTCGCTACATTCAGACTATCATTTCTTGAGCTAAATCAAAAAGATTGAAGAAGGAAGAAGACCAATAATGTTGCTAGTTTTTGTGTCTATAACTTAAGAATTGTTGCTAGGTATCATAGCTCATCTAATTGACTTTGGTATATTTTTTTGCTAAGGGATCAAGTATCCCCAGTCTCCCCTATTATATCGTACACTTTTTAGTAATTTCATTACAATTATTGAATGGTGTGTAAGAAAGAAGGCATCCATATAAATTGCTTAAAGCTGATTGACGATTTGATTTCAGGCCTTGATGGCTCTGTTCGTCCTTTCTTCGAAAGACGGTTGGGTGAATATCATGTACACCGGCCTAGATGCGGTTGGAGTGGATCAACAGGTAACAATCCAAAAATAAAACGGTTCTATTAGATTGGAAAAGAGTGTTGTTCATATCGTTGTTCGTTTGATAGCCCATCGTGAATTACAACGAGTGGCGTCTGCTGTACTTCATCTCTTTCCTGTTGCTGGTGGCCTTCTTCGTCCTCAACATGTTCGTGGGGGTGGTGGTGGAGAACTTCCATCGCTGCAGAGAGGAGCAGGAGAAGGAGGAGAAGGCCCTGCGCGCCGCCAAGAGAGCCAAGAAGCTCGAGAGAAAGCGCAGGAGTGAGTACATTACTTATACAGGGTGTTTCAGATAAGTGTTGAATAACTTCTATAGGGGAGGTAGGGTACGAACAAGGAATGGTATAGGTTAGGGGGTCGCAAGTGGGGGAGTAAAGGTGTTCGTGGGGGTGGTGGTGGAGAACTTTCATCGCTGCAGAGAGGAGCAGGAGAAGGAGGAGAAGGCCCTGCGCGCCGCCAAGAGAGCCAAGAAGCTCGAGAGAAAGCGCAGGAGTGAGTACATTACTTATACAGGGTGTTTCAGATAAGTGTTGAATAACTTCTATAGGGGAGGTAGGGTACGAACAAGGATTGGTATAGGTTAGGGGGTTGCAAGTGGGGGGTTCGTGGGGGTGGTGGTGGAGAACTTTCATCGCTGCAGAGAGGAACAGGAGAAGGAGGAGAAGGCCCTGCGCGCCGCCAAGAGAGCCAAGAAGCTCGAGAGAAAGCGCAGGAGTGAGTACATTACTTATACAGGGTGTTTCAGATAAGTGTTGAATAACTTCTATAGGGGAGGTAGGGTACGAACAAGGATTGGTATAGGTTAGGGGGTTGCAAGTGGGGGGTTCGTGGGGGTGGTGGTGGAGAACTTTCATCGCTGCAGAGAGGAGCAGGAGAAGGAGGAGAAGGCCCTGCGCGCCACCAAGAGAGCCAAGAAGCTCGAGAGAAAGCGCAGGAGTGAGTACATTACTTATACAGGGTGTTTCAGATAAGTGTTGAATAACTTCTATAGGGGAGGTAGGGTACGAACAAGGATTGGTATAGGTTAGGGGGTTGCAAGTGGGGGGTTCGTGGGGGTGGTGGTGGAGAACTTTCATCGCTGCAGAGAGGAGCAGGAGAAGGAGGAGAAGGCCCTGCGCGCCACCAAGAGAGCCAAGAAGCTCGAGAGAAAGCGCAGGAGTGAGTACATTACTTATACAGGGTGTTTCAGATAAGTGTTGAATAACTTCTATAGGGGAGGTAGGGTACGAACAAGGATTGGTATAGGTTAGGGGGTTGCAAGTGGGGGGTTCGTGGGGGTGGTGGTGGAGAACTTTCATCGCTGCAGAGAGGAGCAGGAGAAGGAGGAGAAGGCCCTGCGCGCCACCAAGAGAGCCAAGAAGCTCGAGAGAAAGCGCAGGAGTGAGTACATTACTTATACAGGGTGTTTCAGATAAGTGTTGAATAACTTCTATAGGGGAGGTAGGGTACGAACAAGGATTGGTATAGGTTAGGGGGTTGCAAGTGGGGGGTTCGTGGGGGTGGTGGTGGAGAACTTTCATCGCTGCAGAGAGGAGCAGGAGAAGGAGGAGAAGGCCCTGCGCGCCACCAAGAGAGCCAAGAAGCTCGAGAGAAAGCGCAGGAGTGAGTACATTACTTATACAGGGTGTTTCAGATAAGTGTTGAATAACTTCTATAGGGGAGGTAGGGTACGAACAAGGATTGGTATAGGTTAGGGGGTTGCAAGTGGGGGGTTCGTGGGGGTGGTGGTGGAGAACTTTCATCGCTGCAGAGAGGAGCAGGAGAAGGAGGAGAAGGCCCTGCGCGCCACCAAGAGAGCCAAGAAGCTCGAGAGAAAGCGCAGGAGTGAGTACATTACTTATACAGGGTGTTTCAGATAAGTGTTGAATAACTTCTATAGGGGAGGTAGGGTACGAACAAGGATTGGTATAGGTTAGGGGGTTGCAAGTGGAGGGTTCGTGGGGGTGGTGGTGGAGAACTTTCATCGCTGCAGAGAGGAGCAGGAGAAGGAGGAGAAGGCCCTGCGTGCCGCCAAGAGAGCCAAGAAGCTCGAGAGAAAGCGCAGGAGTGAGTACATTACTTATACAGGGTGTTTCAGATAAGCGTTGAATAACTTCTATAGGGGAGGTAGGGTACGTACTAGGATTGGTATAGGTTAGGGGGTTGCAAGGGGGGGGTTCGTGGGGGTGGTGGTGGAGAACTTCCATCGCTGCAGAGAGGAGCAGGAGAAGGAGGAGAAGGCCCTGCGTGCCGCCAAGAGAGCCAAGAAGCTCGAGAGAAAGCGCAGGAGTGAGTACATTACTTATACAGGGTGTTTCAGATAAGTGTTGAATAACTTCTATAGGGGAGGTAGAGGATTGGTATAGGTTAGGGGGGTCGCAAGTGGGGTGTAAAGGTGTTCGTGGGGGTGGTGGTGGAGAACTTCCATCGCTGCAGAGAGGAGCAGGAGAAGGAGGAGAAGGCCCTGCGCGCCGCCAAGAGAGCCAAGAAGCTCGAGAGAAAGCGCAGGAGTGAGTACATTACTTATACAGGGTGTTTCAGATAAGTGTTGAATAACTTCTATAGGGGAGGTAGAGGATTGGTATAGGTTAGGGGGGTCGCAAGTGGGGTGTAAAGGTGTTCGTGGGGGTGGTGGTGGAGAACTTCCATCGCTGCAGAGAGGAGCAGGAGAAGGAGGAGAAGGCCCTGCGCGCCGCCAAGAGAGCCAAGAAGCTCGAGAGAAAGCGCAGGAGTGAGTACATTACTTATACAGGGTGTTTCAGATAAGTGTTGAATAACTTCTATAGGGGAGGTAGAGGATTGGTATAGGTTAGGGGGGTCGCAAGTGGGGTGTAAAGGTGTTCGTGGGGGTGGTGGTGGAGAACTTCCATCGCTGCAGAGAGGAGCAGGAGAAGGAGGAGAAGGCCCTGCGCGCCGCCAAGAGAGCCAAGAAGCTCGAGAGAAAGCGCAGGAGTGAGTACATTACTTATACAGGGTGTTTCAGATAAGTGTTGAATAACTTCTATAGGGGAGGTAGAGGATTGGTATAGGTTAGGGGGGTCGCAAGTGGGGTGTAAAGGTGTTCGTGGGGGTGGTGGTGGAGAACTTCCATCGCTGCAGAGAGGAGCAGGAGAAGGAGGAGAAGGCCCTGCGCGCCGCCAAGAGAGCCAAGAAGCTCGAGAGAAAGCGCAGGAGTGAGTACATTACTTATACAGGGTGTTTCAGATAAGTGTTGAATAACTTCTATAGGGGAGGTAGAGGATTGGTATAGGTTAGGGGGGTCGCAAGTGGGGTGTAAAGGTGTTCGTGGGGGTGGTGGTGGAGAACTTCCATCGCTGCAGAGAGGAGCAGGAGAAGGAGGAGAAGGCCCTGCGCGCCGCCAAGAGAGCCAAGAAGCTCGAGAGAAAGCGCAGGAGTGAGTACATTACTTATACAGGGTGTTTCAGATAAGTGTTGAATAACTTCTATAGGGGAGGTAGAGGATTGGTATAGGTTAGGGGGGTCGCAAGTGGGGTGTAAAGGTGTTCGTGGGGGTGGTGGTGGAGAACTTCCATCGCTGCAGAGAGGAGCAGGAGAAGGAGGAGAAGGCCCTGCGCGCCGCCAAGAGAGCCAAGAAGCTCGAGAGAAAGCGCAGGAGTGAGTACATTACTTATACAGGGTGTTTCAGATAAGTGTTGAATAACTTCTATAGGGGAGGTAGAGGATTGGTATAGGTTAGGGGGGTCGCAAGTGGGGTGTAAAGGTGTTCGTGGGGGTGGTGGTGGAGAACTTCCATCGCTGCAGAGAGGAGCAGGAGAAGGAGGAGAAGGCCCTGCGCGCCGCCAAGAGAGCCAAGAAGCTCGAGAGAAAGCGCAGGAGTGAGTACATTACTTATACAGGGTGTTTCAGATAAGTGTTGAATAACTTCTATAGGGGAGGTAGAGGATTGGTATAGGTTAGGGGGGTCGCAAGTGGGGTGTAAAGGTGTTCGTGGGGGTGGTGGTGGAGAACTTCCATCGCTGCAGAGAGGAGCAGGAGAAGGAGGAGAAGGCCCTGCGCGCCGCCAAGAGAGCCAAGAAGCTCGAGAGAAAGCGCAGGAGTGAGTACATTACTTATACAGGGTGTTGAATAACTTCTATAGGGGAGGTAGAGGATTGGTATAGGTTAGGGGGGTCGCAAGTGGGGTGTAAAGGTGTTCGTGGGGGTGGTGGTGGAGAACTTCCATCGCTGCAGAGAGGAGCAGGAGAAGGAGGAGAAGGCCCTGCGCGCCGCCAAGAGAGCCAAGAAGCTCGAGAGAAAGCGCAGGAGTGAGTACATTACTTATACAGGGTGTTTCAGATAAGTGTTGAATAACTTCTATAGGGGAGGTAGAGGATTGGTATAGGTTAGGGGGGTCGCAAGTGGGGTGTAAAGGTGTTCGTGGGGGTGGTGGTGGAGAACTTCCATCGCTGCAGAGAGGAGCAGGAGAAGGAGGAGAAGGCCCTGCGCGCCGCCAAGAGAGCCAAGAAGCTCGAGAGAAAGCGCAGGAGTGAGTACATTACTTATACAGGGTGTTTCAGATAAGTGTTGAATAACTTCTATAGGGGAGGTAGAGGATTGGTATAGGTTAGGGGGGTCGCAAGTGGGGTGTAAAGGTGTTCGTGGGGGTGGTGGTGGAGAACTTCCATCGCTGCAGAGAGGAGCAGGAGAAGGAGGAGAAGGCCCTGCGCGCCGCCAAGAGAGCCAAGAAGCTCGAGAGAAAGCGCAGGAGTGAGTACATTACTTATACAGGGTGTTTCATAACTCCTATAGGGGAGGTAGGGTACGTACAAGGATTGGTATAGGTTAGGGGGTTGCAAGGGGGGGTAAAATGGGAAAATCAGGGCTCAAAATTATCAAAAAACCTCGCATATCTGGGCAGAAAGAGATGCAATTGATCGATTCCAAAATTTATAACATTCAACCAATTCAAATTTTTCATGTAAAAATGAGATTTAAGTGTTTATTCAAATAAAAAAGACCAATAAATGCAACAGCCATGCGTTGTAGGTAGATAGACTGCAATAGAAAAAGTCTCGCGACGAAAACATCTTAACACTAGAGTTTAGTAGGTTGGTTGTTTGAAGTTTTATGGCACAAGGAACCTGAGTGTACCAACCAACGAACAATTTTAACTTTAATCTACCTACAACGCATGCCTGTTTCATTTATTGGTCTGTTTTTGATTAGAATAAACACTTTATTCTCATTTTTACATGAAAAATTTGAATTGGTTGAATGTAATAAATTCCGGAATCGAACAATTGCATCTCTTTTTGCCCAGATATGCGAAGTTTTTTTGCTGATTTTGACCCCTGATTTTCACCCCTTTAACCGCACTTGCGACCCCCTAACCTATACCAATTCTCGTTCGTCTTGATGTACCCTAATACCTCCCCTAGAAGTTATGAAACACTTATCTGAAACACCCTGTATATTTTAAAGGAAATGTATAAAATGAACCAGAATTGAATATATAAACTTCAAATCACTGCTTAAAACTATATTTACGATATATATAAACTTAATAGAAAGGTTAATTAAATCGAAGGGAAAAGTTTCGTGATAGCTGAGTTTTCAAGATAGCAAGGAAAAACCTCTGTTATAACGAATATACTTCATTTCAATGGATATTATTATTTAAAAATATATTTTCGAACGACACTGTGAATTTAATTGTTTACCTTTATATTATTGATTAAAATGTTCTTTATAAGAGATATTTCTTAATCGAAGATAATTTAAATTTGTTTCAGGTGGGATATTATTATATATTATGCTGGGTATATGTGTAAAACTAGTCATTTTAAATTTGGTTTATATACCACTGACCACGTTTTCAATGTTAATCCACTGGTAAGTTTTCACCCTCAAATACAAATACAAATATTGACAACCAACAGCAGGCGTGAAGCCCAACTAGGTTGGACCACCAACTCAAACTACCAGAGTTGGTGGTATAACTATATAAACCAGTATGGCTATATAAACCAAACAAAGAGTTCAAAGCACTTCTGAGTTGGTCTCTGTTCGAATGCCATAAAAATCCACCCCTTCTCGTGTTGTAGAGACGGCCCAGCAGTCGTGGATGCGCGCCACTTTTCAGGTGATTCAGAAGGAACTCGCCTACATCTCCATTGCCAGTCAGATGAACCGGCTCACACAGTGGCAGAAGCGGAGGGCAGAGTCCAGGAGGGCAGAGAGGGAACAGCGTAAGACACCATCTCTACATGCATCCGTGCTTTTTGGCTGGCTATCATCATGGCTTTCATCTTCTTCAGAGCTTTACGTAAAAGCTGTACAAGGATCTCTCTCTCCACCTGACATTTCCCCAAGCTTCCAAATCATCTTCATCATAGCTGTATGTGCTTCCAAAATAGATTTGAGCTTCTGGACTTGTGAAATGGAAGATTTCTGCTGTCTCTCTCTCTCTCTCTCTCTTACTCCACCTGACATTTCCTCTAGCTTTCACATCATCATAGCTTTCATCAAATCATCTTCTTCAGAGCTTTACGTAGAAGCTGCACAAATGGGAAGAGCTTAGAAAATAGATCTTCTGGACTTGTAAAATTAAAGATTTCTGCTGAATCTCTCTTTTCACCTGGCATTTCCCCAAGCTTCCAAATCATCTTCATCATAGCTGTATGAGCTTACAGAATAGATTTGAGCTTCTGGACTTGTGAAATGGAAGATTTCTGCTGGCTCTCTCTCCCTCCCTCTCTTACTACACCTGACATTTCCTCTAGCTTACACATCATCATAGCTTTCATCAAATCATCTTCTTCAGAGCTTAGTGTAGAAGCTGTAAAGATGCCTGACATTTCCTGCCGAATAGAAACTTTCTGATCGGATTAGCTTTTATGTAATCATCTTCATTCTAGCACTAGGTAGAAGCTATACAAAAATGAAGCTAGCTTGGAAAATATAGCTTAGATACTCGAAAAATTAAGGATTTCCGCAAGCTCTCTCTCTCTCTTTCTGAATCCACCTGACATTTCCTCTATCTTTCAAGACTTTCATCAAATCCTCTTCACCTTAGCTTTACGTAAAACCCTTACATGCTGGTACATATACGAAAAACTTAGAAAATATATTAACATCTCTAGGATTTATGAAACGAAAGATTTCTCCTGGCACTCACACCACCTGACTTCTCCTCTAGCTTACAAATCCTCAAAGCTTCCATCAAATCATATCTTTCATAGCCTAAAGTAAGACTTATACATGCTGATGCTGGTACACAAACACGAAAAGCTTAGAAAATAGATAAGAGTTTCTCGATTTTCAAAATGAAATATTTCCGTTGGCTTTCTCTCACTTCACCCGAATTTCTTCTAGTTTTCAAATCATCATAGATTTCATTAAATCATCTTCTTCATAACTTTGCGTAGAAGCTTTGCACAAATACTTGGAGTTAGAAAATAAATTACACATTTAGACTTTTATAAAATTACATTTTTCTTTCTTATCTTTATCAGAAATGCTAACTTCGAGAATTCAAGTCTCGTTTCCGCTTATAAAAGATAACTTTTAGCTCTGGTTAGGAAATTGGTTAAGCATTTCTGTATGACGTTTGGCAAAAAGAAAAATATGTGTGTTCTAAACTTCTGAGAACTCATAGCGCTATTCATATATTCTAGGTTTCCTCAGCGGCTATGGCTTTTAAAAGGCTTTGCTCTGTTCATAAATATGTAGTTTCAGAGAACAAATATGCTTAAATACAATACTTATTAAAGTTATAGTTTAACTTTTCAAAACTTACTGACATGAACTTTAATTACCACTTATAAAATTCATCTATAAGAAAAATATAAAGGTTCCCTTATTCTAAACTAGCGTAGTTTTATTATGACGAAATAAATGGGCAAAATAATATGTCCCAGCGATATTACAATTTTCAGAGCCATTTTGCATTGATAATAATCATACATTTATAAAATTTAAAGAGAAAATTATCTTTACTTAAATGTAGCTGTCATAAAGTCACATCAATCGAAGGAAAAAAACAAATTTAATTGTGCCATTTTCAAACTTAAGTTGAGTCACAAATCTTATAAGAACCAACGAAACGAAATTTAACTCTAAAGAACTTGAGCTTGCATCCAATATAGGTGAAAGAAAAAAATGGCGGACAACCGCAACTCTCGCAACCCGGAAAACGGAGTTTTGCTATTTGAAATTAAAGCCCTGAAGGCACTACTCGATCACGTAGTGACATCCTTTTCCTCAGTGCCTCCGCTTTCGATTTGGATAGAGTTGTCCCGGCGTGCAGTTGAACTGTCGTCGCTATTTGAACAAGGAGTGCTCGTTCCATCCACAGAGTATAGAGCTTACAGAGATTCCAAACGGCAGTTTTCCTCTTTAGGTACTTAATTTATTTCCTGCTCCCCGATTATAATTAATTTCGCTAGCAGCCAATCAGAGAAGGAGAAATGCGAAAGTGATTCCTGATTGGATATGGAACTTCTCGGCATTTAAATTTCATGGGTGTTGTTTTTTCCCCTCCAGTTCCGATTTGGGTTTGAGTGACAGCTGCAGTGTGCGAATGACAGAATTAGCAGGAATGACGTGGTATTAAAGGAGGCGGATCGTTTGGATCAAAGTTTGTTTAAGGGAAAAGCCATGTTAAAAAAGTTGCCATTAGCGTCTATGGAGATGAATACCCTGTTCAGATCTATACTCTGTGGCTCTATCCAGGGCTTTTTAAGAAAGTTTTTAAAACCCTTTCACATTAGTTAGTTTATTAAATAGCTTTGATGAAGAGTGATTATTTTGTTGTTGTTGTTGTAGAGATGCGTGAGCCGCCGTACTACATCAACTACTCGAAGCCCCGCCTCCTCACCCACAACATCATCACGAGCAAGTACTTCGATCTGGCCATCGCCGCCGTCATCGGGCTCAACGTCGTCACCATGGCCACCGAATTCTACATGATGCCCATGGTAACCCTTTCATTATCCTCCACCTTGTTAACCGCCAAAAAACTTAATTAACCGCCAACACTCAATTAACCGCCAAAAACTAAACAAACTTAAAAATTTGTCAACTTTTTCTTTCTTGAGGCTTTAAAGAGTGTTCTACTTTACTTGCTAATGTCTCCTCGAATATTGTAGTGAAGTTTTTTCCTCCCGTTCTAATGATATAGCCAACAGTTTCCTCACCTCCTTTAGTTTTTGGTTGTATTTAAACTTCCTTATTTTGCCGCTAGAAGCGCTGTTAGTCATCTCAATAGATTCCCCATAGTCACTTACCTAGGAGTAGACCTTACCTCCAAGACCCTAGGGGACGCTGGTTCCAAATAAATTTTAGGATTGTCCTTCGTTACACCTAATACATAGCCCTAACTTAATTTATACCAATGTCAAAAAAGATCTTCCAAATTTTTTTTATTTACATTTTTTTATTACTTTTCCGAAGTTATTTTTCCCAGTATAGAAGTTTTTCCGAAAAACTTTGAGTGTTCTGTAAAACTCATTTCTCCTTCAGCATAGTGTAAATGCAGAATAAAAGACTTTACACTCACTTGTTTCAAAAAATACGCAAATATTCTTATGTATATTTAAATCACGAAATCCCAATAAATCAAAATAATTTTTTTTCGAACAATTGAAATATGTTTAATAAAATATGTTGAAATATGATTTTATCTTCTATTTTCACATAGGAGGTTTTTTTAATTCAGTATACAGAATAAAAAATATATACTTAGCACATAGCAGTATTAAAATATAACTAGTCATTTTTTGAAAAGCTTAAATTTTTATGTTATGAATCCGAAGGTCACAACCAATTTAATTTTCTTATTCGAAAAAAAATGTTTTTAGTATAGTCTTAGATTTTAGTTGGTTTTTCCTAGTAACCTATAGAGTTCTGTAAAACTAGTTTTTCCTTGAGCATCGTTTATAAGAAAGGAAACAAACTTCTGTGTAAAATAACAGTTTTTTGTAGCAGTCTAAATTTACATAATAATCTCCAAATAAATTCTATTACTCAATGTAATGACAAAATTAACTTAAATATTATTTTATTAAATAATAGTTCATGTAATAATTTTTAAAAAATAATAATAATATAGCCGACTTACTGGCCTAATGGGTATCTGACTGCAAAGCCGTACGTCTGGGGTTCGAATCCCCGTTTGGCATGGATGTTAGTTTCTGTCCTTGTGTGATAAACGAATGTGCCTGTAAAAAGGGGTTGTGCGAGCGAATGTGTGTGTGGCGCGGGTAACAGTTACGTAGCTCTGGTCCACAGGTGCTCGCTGGGTAACGCTAAGTAGGTACTTCTTAGGACAGTTCAGTGATCAAGGATAATGTCGGGGAGTACCCGCCCATTAGAAAAAAAAAATAATCTGAAAATAGAATATGCTATTCCATTTTTAAAGATTAGATCTTTATTAAATTTTACTTATCACTCTACTTATAACTTATTGAAATTACAAAAATGATCACTTTTAAATTAATTTTAATGGTTTTACTTGCTTTTCAATTTGTTGATAACTTTCTATTGTTTCTCTCAGGAACTAGTGTATGCCTTGAAGGTCTTCAACTACTTTTTTACTGCTGTCTTCATTCTCGAAGCTGCAATGAAAATTGTTGCCTTAGGTTTACGCAGATATCTTTCAGATCGGTAAGATGCGATCTATTTTAATGGTTTAAATGAAATGTAAACATTAATTCAACTACTTTTTAAATTTACTTTTCATTTACTATTATTAATGGTTTAAATGAAATGTTTCAGCTAAATGTTTCAGAACTTGACTACTCGGAATCACATAGTAGAGGTCGGAAAAATGCGATTTTTATGATGCATGGGAGGTTGTATACTTCGCAGTGGAAATTAAATTGACATTTTAATATGGGATTAAAACCAACGATGTTGTCATTCTGTTCTTTTACATAAAAACCATTTTAAGAGCTGAAATTTCAGTTGGAGAGATCAGGCTAATATGACATGCCCCTTTTTCCGTGAGAGACTATTTGATTAGATTTCCTGTAGTTTTCAAAGCCAAGGAAATGTTTATTTAATGCTCTAACATCCCCTAATTCAGTGGTGCCCAACCTTTTTTTACCCGAGGGCCAATTTGCTTTTGAAGATTTATCTCGCGGGCCACATAAAAAACAATTTTAAGGTTTTTCTAAACATGAAGAAAATTGCATGCCCACATTTTCAATGAGAAGTTTGCATCTGTTTCGAGGATACTAGTTCTTGTAAATTAGGCTCCAAATTTGTAACACTTATCCTTAAAACTGAATTAAGATGATTATCTGTTTCATTCGTAATGTCTCTTGATATTGTGTTCTTTAAACACTGCCACAGTCTCTTTACATACGGTACGGTTTATTTTCTCACTGAATGAAGAAATATGAATTTGTCACCTTTTCTTGAAAGTTTTGGCATTTCGAGTGAATTTTCAACTTTTTACGATCCGACATCTTATCGAAGTTTGGTTCTAAAAAGATCCTTATAAATTGAATTCAAATGGCTAACTGATATTGAAAAATATTTATCCACTGGCAAATTCCCCGTATATAAACAACTAAAACGGAGAAGTAAAAAATATTACTGGATGTTGAAGAATTTATTTTTTATCATTATTCTTAGATGGAAGTGTCATAATGTCTCGCACGATGTTGTAGTTTTCTTGGAAGATTTCTGAAAGTGTTTTTTGTTTTTAAGATTTAACGAGTCCGCGGGCCACATGGATCAGCCTCGCGGGCCACATTTGGCCCGCGGGCCGTAGGTTGGGCACCACTGCCCTAATTGATTCATTTCTTTTTCAAAAACTTACTTTTTCACTTACTCACTTCACTTTAAAATTTACTCACTATGTCGTTTTATACGTTTTATGTCATTTTAACCTGAAAGGTGTGTTTTTATTTATTTTCAATTTTTTGTAAAACAAAAAGACAAATCAAGCTCCTACGGCATAAAATATAGTATTAATTGGATATAAATCCACACAAGAATCATAGTTTTGATAAATTAAGGGCTATGGAAAAAAGAGAGGTCATTATAAAAAACGCATGACAAATACTTTGCCACTTACATTTTGGATATTCGATCACCACGAGGAAAGAATTGCTTTTCAAATAATGGTGTCTGTTTGTATCGTTTTGGATGCAATAAAAGAAGAAAAAAGCTACAGACACGTGCTGCCTTTCAGCTAAATTTCAAGAAAATCGAAAGAAAAAGTCATTTTACCCGAGTATGCCGTTATAGCCTGATTTCCCCTACAGGCTCATTTAGTCGTATCGGTTTCATGTTATAAATGCCAAAACCGAACGATTTTGCTGGTTTTAATTCAATCTTAACCCTGTATTTACCGCATTGTGATACGCTGCAATTTTTTTCGTGCAAATACTTTTTTTGAGTCACTAAATTGAAAATTAAGGGATATACATAAATAAAATAATCATCTTTGGAAAATTGAATCCGCTAGAGCCAATTACTTAAATGGATACTTTTGGGTACTGTCAGTACACGGAGTGCTAAAATATTCTCACAATACAAGAAAAACATAGCTTTTTTTTATCGCAGTAATAAGTATTAAAAAATAATACACTTAACTTTTGACTTTAACTACTTTTTTGCGGGAACAAAAATGACAATCATGTGAATCCGATCGAAATGGCAGCTAAACTTACAACTTCAGTTAAATCATAGAACCTTCGCTGTTTTTTATCCTGGAAGAGGATAACTGAAAGAGTGTTCCTGCAAATTATCGTTAATATATTCGCAAGGATGGTTATTCTATGTAATTTTAAAGTTGGCGGTACTTGTAAGTACCGTCGGTAAATAAAGGGTTTTAAAAGGTTACTGGGGATTATACATACACAGCCTCCCATGCCCTCATATAAAATTTTTTGGGTGCATTTCTGACAACCCTTTCCAATGCGATTCTGAGTCGACTCATCGAAGTTCTGAAACACCCTTTTTGTCTAAGAAATATTTTGAATCTATTTTTAAAATTTGAAAACAATATTTTTCATGCCTATTTCGTTAGTTAGCTGGTTTTATTGTGGTTCAAAAGAGAAAGTTTTGGGGCCTGGATAAGGGCTTCCGCATTGTGGGTCTTGATTTGGCTGAAACTGGAAAAATATAAATCACTGAACCCCGGCACGCTTTCCCCCGCCAGCCTATACAACGCAAGGAGAGGGCGATGAGATAGTGTTTGACAGGGAGTAAACAGATTCCCTCTGGGACGCTTCCACCTCCTTTTTTGTATAGCGAAGGTTGAGAGGGGAACACGTGCGGGAGATCGAATTTCTCCAGACTGGATTTTTCAGTTTGAGTATGCGGAGGCCCTAAGTCTAATCGACGTTTTTTCTTTTTTAGATGGAACCAATTAGACGTCGGGATTGTTATCCTCTCCGTAATTGGTATCGTTCTGGAAGAAATGGAATCCGAAGTTATACCCATTAATCCGACAATCATACGGGTTATGCGAGTTTTACGGATTGCAAGAGGTAATTCGACAGTTTTAATTCCTCAAAAATTTAAGTCCAATTTTGACATACAAAGGCACATTTCTTTCAAACTTTTCATTTTGTACAACGTTAGTAGTAAAGAGCTGAACAGAGAGTCCAAGTGGCAGTTTTCCTCTCTCGCCAATCAGAAGAGGGCGAAACGCAAAAGTGATTCCTGATTGGATATGGCACTTCTATCAGGTGGCATTTTAATTTCATCGGCGCTGCTCTTTTCCCTCCACTGCCGATTTGAGTGATGACGGCTTCAGTAGCAGCGACGTAGCAGGAGTGAGGTCCCGCTATTAGGCTGTCTAGGAGCTAGGAGGCGTTTCAAACTGTACAACGCCCTTCCGTAGTGTCTATGAGAAAATTTAAACCAGCGGTTCTTAAACTGGGGTCCGCTAACTAGGGGAACCGGGAGTAACCTGGGGGAACATTTGAGTTAACTTTGAGTGTATCCTAAAGATTTTCAAAATGAGATAAAACACTAGTTCATAAAGGGAAAAATTATAAAAAAAATTTGGGGGGAGGACCCCCTAGCCCCCTCTAAATTTTAACTCCGATTTACAATTTTTTTTCCTTTAAAATTCTTTGGTTTACAAGGAGCTGGTTCCCTTTGGGTGTACCAAAATTGTCTCAAAACGAACTAAAACACTACTTTCTGAGGAAAATTTTCGAAATTTTTCACTTGGACTAATTATAAAATTATAACATAATGTGTGGAAAATTTGGGGGTATTAGAAATAACTTTGGGTCAACCCCCCTTGCCTGGACGAGTCCATTCTAGAAAATAACGCGGAATTTTAGCTCAGGGCTCAAAGACCTAGCTGCCTGACTGGAGGGCTATAGGTCTGAAAGCGTTAAAACAAGTTTGGTTACTGCTCTGGGTGTTCAAAATCTTTAGGGGGGGCGTAATGTCTAACAGTTACATACAGGAGGGCCCCGGGGATCAAAAGGAACCGCTGCCTTAAAAGTTGCCATTAGCGTCTATGGAGTGGACCCTCTGTTAAGCTCTATACTCTGTGGTTAATACTAGCTTGTCTGTACCGTCTCTAGGCGGTGAAAACCGGTTTTCTCTGCCTTCCACAATGCTATTTTCACCGCCTAGCGATGACAGACAAGCTATATTATGTTTTTTTTCAGTTTTGAAATTGCTCAAAATGGCCAAAGGAATACGAGCCCTCCTCGACACGGTCATGCAAGCTCTGCCCCAGGTCGGAAATCTAGGCCTTCTATTTTTTCTGCTTTTCTTCATATTCGCTGCCTTAGGGGTGGAGCTGTTTGGTCGCCTGGGTAAGTCAACTTCTTTCACTGCCTGTGCAACTAACAATTTCAATAAATTTAGCATAGTGTCTCTACTTTTTAAATTTTTAAAAGATAATATATATGAATACAACTTTTTTTCTCATAATAAATACGTTACATTTTTTTAGAATCAAAAAAAATTTATTTATTTACAGAAATAAAAGTACAGCACACATGAACTTGAAATAAAATATAAAAATCACCTGAGATCAGTTGATCCAGAGGTGAACAATAAATATGTAAAGTAATACAACAAATACAATATCAAATACATAAAAAATAAAATACACAATATGCAAACAATGAACAAGGACTGACATATAGCAGTAAATAAGGTAACGAATAATATCGTAGCAAACAGGGTGTCAAAATATTTTCCTTTTTGTCATAAACTAACTACCAAGTTCAAACTCTTTATAACTAACTCATTCTTGCTTTGTTGTCATATCTTAATCCTCTAATGCCCGCTACCAAAAAGAACTTTTTTCCTTTTTCGTGTAGTTTAGGGTCAATTATAGTAAAAATGCAAAAAAAAAATTACTTTTTTTTAATTCTTAAATTAAAATGAAAAAATTGAAACTGGAGACTGAACATCAGTGATTCTCAACGGGGGCGGTAAGAGGATTCTAATGGAACTTTTATTGGGCGGTTGGCATTCGAACTTCGTGGCGGATCTAGTGGGGGGACTATTAGAAGCGCTTAAATTCACTTTTTTCGTGCAAAAAATCAAACTTTCTGGGGGAGAACCCCCAGACACCCCCTTACTGGAGTGATTTCGAACTAATGACCGCAGATGATCCCTGAGAGCTCCGAATGAGGGCTGCAAAATATATTGGGAAGAAGTTGTCCAGGGGACACGATCACCACCACATTTTTACCACTAAGTTGGTCTTCTTTAACCCTCTCGGCACCAGAACATCAAAAAAATGAAAAACTTTTTTTTCTTCTTCTCAAAATACATCCAAAATGCCAAAAAAATTTTCTTGTGTGCACTCCTTCCTAGTTATTTTTATGAGCCTCATATGAGGCCATATGGGCCATATTTTTTTCACTTTAACAGAAAATACTTGGTTTAGAACTTATTAAAAGACATGGTCAAAATATTAGAAGGTTACGAAATAAGAAAATATCTACCAACCTATAAAAAATGTTCTACAGAAGCTATTATCTGGCTAGTATTTTCTCTTCACAAGCATCCCAGCTTAAAATGTAAACATTGAGGTATAAATCATCTTGCTGCCATTTAGGAACGAATTCAGAAACCATGTAGAAGTCTCATATGTGATCTACATGAATCAGTGAAGTCACTGGATGAAAAGAAAATAAATTTGCGTGTTTACATCATACAAAAATTGAGCTCATAAGTATGAGCCTCATAGGAGGCCCAGGGTGGTTAAGTGGCCCTTTATCAGTTTAATCGTAGGGAATGAGAACACATATAACACAACAAAAATAAAACACTTAATTCAGAAGACTTATAAATATGTGCAGGAATAAGTATGTTTACTTGGAAGGATATCGGCGAGTCACCTAGTCCCGAGTTTAACAAATTCGATGCCTAATTTTACGAATAATGTTATTACTTTTAATATTAAGTAATTCCTCTTCCCTAAATTACATAGTGGAGGGTGTTGAAATATTTTACCGCACATTATGGAGGCGGTAGATTTAAAAAGGTTGATAACCACTGCTGTACATTATAGCGTCTGAAGTTATAGCTCAATAGCTTAAAAATATGCTGAAAATTAAAGCCTATAACTCAACATACAGTACAAGGGGTTAAAGAGGCTCGGGTAGAGTTTGGATTGATTAATAATTTTTTTCCTTCTAGAATGCACTGATGACTATCCATGCCAGGGTCTCGGTGAACATGCTCATTTCCGGAACTTTGGGATGGCATTCCTCACTCTTTTCCGGGTAGCCACTGGAGACAACTGGAACGGCATTATGAAGGTATCTTTATACACGGAGATCGATTTTTATTATCTTAAAACTAAGTTTTCAGATGTCATCACCGAAAAAAGTTTTTCAAATAAATTTCAGTTGAATTACAGTTCATTTCTATTTAGTTTAATGAGCAAGTTTATTGAATCATGATTAGATTCATATCGTTGCATGAGGAGCAGTCCGAAAAATCAATATCAGAACTAAAATCGCTTTCAGAATCTGATAAGTTATCAGGAATATAGACTGTCAATATCCCTGTGGGTTCAATCCTACCATAGAGTTATTCAATGGTAGGATTGAACCAAATAATTTGATTTGAAGAAGATTGAAGAAACAATCTTGTGGGTGCTGCTTTTTTGATGGCGTCTACACCTTTTTGATGTCATTATGGACCTCACAAAAAATTCACGTCCTGTTAAATTGTGGTTAGAAACGAAATACGCTTTTCAGCAATGTGAAGTATATGGAAATTGTTTCCCATGTTATAGTGAGTCTGTTCATTTAGAATAGGCCCACTGAGACGTTTTGTATTAGAAGCGGTTACATCGAAAAATGTTTCTTGAGCAATGACAAGGCAGCCTAACCAGAAGTAATAAAATACTGTAAAAGGTCACTTAAGTTACGAGATGAGCGTTATTAGGCCTGTTTCAGTGGCTTATTCTAAATGAACTGACTATAGTCTGTGGCAACGGTCACCCTGGGGGCAGGACCAGGCGTAATTCCTGAGGCGAAGACTTCTCCGCCCACAAAAGGGAAATTCCGAGAAACCCCCTGGTTTGTGGTTGCCCTATTGTGGGATGGGCGTCAGTCATCGCCTCAGCAATTACTCCAGGTCCTGTGACCAGGGTGACCTTATTTGTCTATTGGGTGTACGAATATTTGTTTGGTCTTTCATTTTTAAAAATAATTTTTTTCATACTGTTCTGCCACTTGAAGCCGTATATTTTGTGTTGTAGGACACGCTGCGCGAGAACTGCGACCCCTCCAGCGATTGCATCCGCAACTGCTGCGTGTCGCCGGTGATCGCCCCGCTCTACTTCGTGGTGTTCGTGCTCATGGCACAGTTCGTGCTCGTCAATGTCGTTGTCGCAGTGCTCATGAAGCACCTCGAGGAGTCTCATAAGCACATGGACGACGACATGGAGATAGACGCAGAGATAGAGCGACAGCTCGCACAGGAGATAGCCGACAGCGTCAGGAGGAAGGTATTGCAAAATATCTTCTACATTACAGAATTAAATAGGAAATGACACGACTAAACTATCTAGTTTACTTTCAGGATTTACTTTTGAAACTCTAAATCCATCAGGTTACGTTTAGGATTTACTTTGGTAACTTGAGCTGGGGAAGGGACCTTGATCAACGGGGATGATTATTCACAGCATCGACCTTAGAACACAGATAAACGGAGCAAGGGTTCCTCATAGTGGTAAGCCGGTGCTTGTGTTGAAACATCTCCCTCTGGAAAGTCACGTGTAATGGGGACGGGATGGCCTGGTGCGTTTTCACGCTGCCCACCACGCTAGTAGCCTGCGCGCTGTTCCCGTCGTCGGTTCGATTCCGGCCAGCTGGCTTGATCACGTGATTGAAAATGCTAAATACCTAACAAGGTCATGTGGGATGGGAAAAATGGCGCAACATGTTTCAACGCAGGCCACGACCGCTTGCTCCGTCTATCAGTACACTCAAACATGTTTTTGTGCGATTTTTCCCTTCTATTTTTTTTGTGTGGTATATGAAAATTTAAATTAGAACACAAATCTTGTATATATGGCTACCGAGACATACGTGGGTCTAGTGAAACAACAGTCGTCGCAGACTACATGGTAACTGAAAATAAGTCTACGGTAAGTATACAAACGGTTTCTCAATTCAGCTGTATGGGTGGGGATCGCGTTACGGTCCGAATATAAAGAGTTTTTCAATTCAGCTATGCTGAAGGATTTTCGCTACGGTCCTACGTGAGACTTTTTATACGGTCCCTATTCCTCGCACAAAAACAGGTTTGACTGTATTTCACATGGCTGATACATCTACCACTTTTTTTTGCGCTTTAATCTCGAACGCATACAAAATTTACCTTAACCGGGTGCCAAACGCCATCTACATTTCACATGAACAGAATAAAATCGTTATCACGACATATTATAGGGGTTTTTATAAGCGGGCATGGGAGGTTGTTGTAAAATCCCTTCTGGAAACTTACACTTAACCTTTGAAGATTGAATCAAAACCGTTCAGTTTAGCCATTTTTAAAAATAAAAACCTAAGATCTGAAATCTCATCAGTCAATGTTAAAACAGAAAGCTTCTGGCAACTTCTTTCACCTCTTTTTTAACTGAGAAATTACGATTGCTCTGAAATTGGTTTTATGTGATAAGGTGGGAATAGATCTGGGTCTTAAGAAATGCTGTTTGTTTATTAGGGTCGCTATCGACGGAGGGAGGCCAAGCGTCAGGAGGAAGAGAAGATAAACGCCCACAAGAAGCTCATCAAGATGTCCTCCCTCCCCCCAAACTTCATCTTCAAGTTCTCGGAAGGTAAACTTTTATTTATTTACTCGAAAATCACAAAGATGTATAGGGTGGGGGAAAATGGGTCACTTTTTAGCTATTTTTACATTCTAAATCACGTATGGGCAACCTCCGGCCCGCCATGCCATTTGTCCCGGCCCGCGGATTATATTAGATTTTAGTACCAGAACAAGTTAAAACCCTGTTTTTTAAGGCAGCTTTTCTCAACCGGGGTTCCGCGGAACCCTGGGGTTCCGCGAGGGATCCGAAAATCTTTTTTTTTGTAGTTCTGGTTTACATTTTGGAATAACCCTCTAAATAAATTAGGCATCAGCCAGCCAAATGTGAGCAAGTGTTTTTCCATTAAACATTTTCTTCTGAAGCCCTTGGGTGTTCTACGAAGAGTTTGAAAAGAAGATTAACACTGGTTTGGAGGGGAATTTCAAAATTAATTTCTGAGGAAGGACCCCTGCCCCCTGGAAATTTTGGCGCTAATTATATTTTTCCCCTTGAAAATTCTGTGTTTTACAAGGAACTGTTCTTTTCAGATGTAACCCAAAGGTTCTTAAAATACACTGAAACTCTTTTTTAATTTCTTAACTCTCTTTTAAATTTCTAGGGAGAACTCCCAAACTTCTATCTAAAATTTTGACGTCTGTTATACAGCGATTTTCCCTTGAACATTCTGCTGTCTCAAAAGTAGCTTTTCTCCTTAGGTGTACCACAGGAGAAAAAGTTTGAAAGGAGATTAAACTCTAGTTTAAAGGAAAATTTTAAAAATAAATTCCGAGAGAGGACAAAATAGAAAGAAAAAGTATTGTTGCATGGCAGTGGCGTATAAAGGGTGGCCGAGGGGGGCCCTGCCCTCCCCCGAAATTTGGACTAGGCATATCTAAATACGTTAAAACCCCGTTATTTAGGTCAATTTTTTTAAAATTTTCTGGGGGAGGGCCCTTAAAACCCCCCATTAGTACATGAAATTGTATTATTTTCAATTTCTTATAATACTTTCATGAAAATTGTAATCCTACCTAAAAATGCAAATCCAAAATTTGGACTAAATGTACCAAAAACGAGTTAAAACCTAGTTTTTAGGGTGGGATTTCTAAAAATTTTCTGGGGGTGTACCCCCAAACCCCCCTTCCTACTAGGAACTTTATTAATCACAATTTTTATTATATTAAGTTCTCATAAATGCAAATTTCACATAAAAATGCATTAAAAAGCTACGTTAAACCTATTCTAAATATACTTTTGAGGTGTTGAGTATTAATTTTGGGCCCCTCCCGAAATAAATTTACATATACGCCACTGTTGTATGGACGCTAGGGTTCCCCGGAGCTTTATCATTATCAAAAGGGTTCCGTGAGAGTAAAAAGGTTGAGAAACGCTGTTTTAAGGTATGATTTCCAAACATTTTCTGGGGGGATTCCCCAGCCCCCCTTAGGACTTGGAATTTAAGAATTTAATTTTTATTCCAATTTATTCATTTTACCCCAAGACTCACTTTACCCTACCCACCCTATTTTTTTTAATTCCGAAACCTTTATTAGAACGTTAATAATGTAAAACTCATTTTGCATCCTTTGTTTGGTGACATAATGGCAATGAGTATGGTTTTTATTTGCTCACTAGCTGATATGCCCGGCCTTGCACGGGTGAAGTCACAGCATTTTTTTTCTTTAAAATTTTTAATTCCATGTATACATTATGAGAATGTAATGTGCATGTTGCACCCTGTTGTCTTCCCAACAGACCCTGCCTCAGTGGATCGGCCGGCGGCCCACTACAGCCCCCTGGCGACCATCTCCGTGCACTCTGAGGTGACCACCTCCCCCACCCTCTCTTGGGGGGGAGGGCGGCGGCACACCCTCGAGACAGGGGGGGAAGGAGGGGGCCCGACACCCCTGGTGGGCAGCGTGCTCAGTCTCTGCCGCTCGCCCATCAAGGCGCACCCCGTCCGCATGATCAGCGCAGAGTCCAGCGACGACGCCAGCGTCACCGTCATCGCAGCAGTCAACCCCCTTCCTACTGCTGACCATCAGCCTGCCCCTGACCCCTCCTCAGATGACGAAGAGGACGACGGCATGGCGTGGTTCGCAGAAGACGAGGAGTCTCGCACCTCCACCAACGGCCTCCTCAGGAACTATCCCGAGCTTCGGTCGCAGCCCGGACTGGACTCTGTGTCGTGGACGGCCTCGGACGATTTCTCGGCCACCACCGTCTCGGGGACCCTGTCTGGAGGGGGCGAGGCGGGGGCGGCGGGAGTGTCGCAGTCGTCGTCGCTGCGCATGCTGGACGAGGACGAGGACGTGCTGGTGGTCGATCCGACCGACCAGAAGGCCGTGCTTGTGATAGGCACTCGCCGCTGCTCCGGTATGCCCGTGACGGGGGACAACAATATCGGTCACTGTGTCGCCAAACCACCCTCCTCCGACCGCTGCTAACGAAAGTGAAGGACGGACCCTCGGTAACGCCTTCCGCACTCGTGTTCCAAAGTACGGTGATAGGAGGACCATTAAACCCTAAACCAAAGTACGGTGATTTAGGAGAGCAATTGTATATCAACATGGGGTATCGGAAAGGAGCGTTCTCACTAATGCGTTCATTTGCGGAACGGCGAGATAGAGTGAACGAATCACATCAGATGGGAAGAAAAGTAACATCCTATTGAGCTGACTCGTCAGGCCATTTTTAAAGGAATTTTCACTGCGGGGGTCTATACTGCCGTCCTAAGTGAAAGAAAAATCTCGCCAAAAGAGCATTTGGCGGATTTTCAATTCTATGCGGCAACCTGCTTACGATATCAGACCGCCAAGATTAACATTGAAACTAGCTCGTTTCACAGCAGCCAATGAAATAATTAGAACACTTTTTTCGTTATAAAAGAAAAACTAATCATGGTAGAAGTACAGTATTTTAAACACATATACAATTATTTTTTACAAAAGTATTGTCGTTTCGTTTTTTAAAAAAAATCGAATTAGTTTTAGAATTATTAAGATTTAAAGTTTTAATTTTTTCCCTTTTTAAGTTTAACAATGGATAGCAGCAACCCTTTAACAACACCAAAACCGCCAACAAAACGAGCAGAACTAAGCTGCGTGAATTTCCCAACCATTCTAGTGACTTGGAAGTAGCGAGATACATTCTCGCCAATTTAAAAACGTGCCAAGGGAGAAAGGAAATGAAGTTTTAAGAAAACTCGTTTACGTACATTTCGCTTAGGACGGCAGTATAAAGAGTGATGCAGAGACCACCATTATAACTAGAGAAAGCTATACCAGTTAAAAGGGATCTGGGGGGGGTTTCTCCATTGGGAAAATTTTGAAAACGAGATGCAAAAATGCGTTTTTTAAGCCCAAGTGAGACAGCAAAAATGTTAGAAAAAGGTTTGGATTTTCCTCATTTTAAATGTCAACCCATTAAATTATAAGGGTCTGATCGCGAAAACAATTTTTGGTGCAGTTATCAATGTAACCTTTTGCGCTTTGGGGACAAACTTTCGTCACTGCAGGGGCATAAATAGAACACTGTGGGGGCATTTTTTGGCCCCAACTTTTTGACACAAAAAATGCCTGTGACTCATAATAAATCTTCCAATCCGGATCGCCGTACCATAACAGATCACATTAGTGTGAGCGCTCTGAAACGCCGTTTTGACTCAAATCTAAAACTATAGTTAAGCAAAACACAGTAGCCTGGAAACTGATGCTGGCAGGGTTAAAAACTCGGTAGGGTTTGAAAACATTAAAGGGCCGCTTCCATTACGAAAACTTCCGTCAGTATCTCCAGTTTTCATGCTGAAAGACTTCTAAAAGTAGGGTTGTCATGTGAATGTGGAGAGAGTTAAGTCTCCCCTTCACACTGTTCCTTTTCACTGTTCATCCCGAGTGATTCGCTCATGTGAATTATTGGCAGAAAAACGAAGGTGAATAAAAAGCCGATTCACACTTATCACTTGGGATGGTTCCTCGAAAATTAAGATCAAGAAGTGAAACAGTGTGAACGGGCCTTAAGAGAATGAAAGGGCAGAAGATAGACCATCACATTATTCCTATTCTGGACTCTAAATAGCTACAGTCGACTCCACTTGATGCTGTGTAATCACGTGTATTGTTATCAATAGGATAAAGTTATAGCATCACATCTGTATAAGTCGGATACCGGTCTTAAAAAACTGCTCGGTAAATCCTATCTCTCATTACGCAGTGTAGGATGTATCATAACTCAATACTCTTAAAAAAAACATCTTACTTTATTTACAATATTTAAATTTAAGAACATCTACTTCAGTCACAATAACATAAATTTACAAAACTCAAACTCGGATAAATTAAAAGAACTCTTAGTAATAAATTAAAAGTTTAGAACACCAACTCTTCTTGTTGCCACTCAGAGTTTATTAAAGTAATATTAATAATAAAATTCAGGAAAGCAGTTGAGTCACTAGTACTACAGTGGCATTACTAGTAAACGCAGTTCTATAAACACAGTCTGTTTCTTACAGTATAACTAAACGCAAGAAGTATCGTTTCACGTGATCAAGATATTTTAAACCTCCTTATTTTACCCGGTTCGAAGAGTCATTTTAAACAAATAAAATGAGTCGTTGATTTATTAATGTTACTTCCATCTTTTCATTTTTCTTCAAAAATGTGTAAATTGCAAATATACAACGGAATCGTTTTAATACTTCAATTAGTGTTACATAGTTTAAGATGTAAGCGCTCGAGTTACACTATCTGCAACTTGGTATTATATTAATAATCGTATGTTGTTATCGGTCTTATCTTGGACATGGCGGATCCCATTAAGCGGAGTCGACAGCTGTATAACGGTGCCAATCGAAATAAACTAAACGACAACTTCCCGTCTTCCTATAGCATATTGGATTGTTTGGCGTTTACTTGAAGCACTCGGATGTCCCAAATTTGTAGTCATTATTTTAGTAGAAAAAAAATTTGGTTGGTCTCTCTTAACTTGGTTCCTGACGGACTCTAGGCACGCGGTCAGTAAAAGCAACGACATCGATAGAACAGACCTAATTTTTTGAATTATCATTACCGTCAGAATAACTTTGTGTCCATTAGTTTTTTAACATACTCCTCAAAGAGGGTTCAACGTACCTCTTTGAATAAGGAGAATCAGCTGAACTGAATTATTAAAGTAATTCTAGTGCAATGAGTTATAGTGATATTCACTACATAGATGATCCGTCTATGGACTGGACTATACAGGGTGTAAAGGAAAGTCCCTTTACCCTGTAATAAATTGCTAACGGAGCAAGCTAAAGCTATGCAGTTAGGTAACGGTATAGTAAAGTGACTATGCGCAATCGAATGCGAGCGACCGCAGCGCCCTCTAGCGGAAATTTTAGGAGTTAAAAATTTTATTTTTAAAACTATTAGGAATTTGCTAAAATAGTCAATTACAAAGTTGTAGAGCAGCATCGATTTAGTAGGAAAAGACACCTTAAGCAAAAAAATATCTTGAATAGAACCCCTAAAACGCACGCTCAATTAGGTTGAATTTACGTTGATTTTACGTCTTAAAACGCTTCTCACGAGGCGAAAATGAAAAATTTTCAATTTAATGAGTTAAGAATACTTTATTCATTTATTAAAGTCATTAAATTGAAAATTTCTCACTTTCGCCTCGTGAGAAGCGTTTTAAGACGTAAAATCAACGTAAATTCAACCTAATTGAGCGTGCGTTTTAGGGGTTCTATTCAAGATATTTTTTTGCTTAAGGTGTCTTTTCCTACTAAATCGATGCTGCTCTACAACTTTGTAATTGACTATTTTAGCAAATTCCTAATAGTTTTTCAAATAAAATTTTTAACTCCTAAAATTTCCGCTAGAGGGCGCTGCGGTTGCTCGCATTCGATTGCGCATAGTCACTTTACTATACCGTTACGTTAACTGCATAGCTTTAGCTTGCTCCGTTAGCAATTTATTACAGGGTAAAGGGACTTTCCTTTACACCCTGTATATAACCGTAGTCCGAGTAAGATGAATAGCTCATAATAGAGAATTTAAAAAAAAATTTGCATACAGACTTAGTATTTTAGAGAAGGGTTCAAGGAGTTTTCCCTCGGAAAAACACACCCTTCAAAGATATGATCGACCTGCGTGCGTCCTAGAGGGTAGCCATCAGGGGGTTCAGTGGGGGGGAAACCCCCCCCACTTAATCATATGTAGTTTCTATTACTTAAGTTTTAGCTAATTTTTGCAAACTTGGAACACTAGAGTGTAAACTGAGCACGGACCAAGTCAAAAAGGATTCAAAATTTAAATTGAGGGCCCAGGGTTGTAGGAAAGAGGGAGGTTAGAGATATAGAGCCCCCCCCTATATATATCTTATGACTTTTTACATGCTCTTTTTATGCCTTGAAAATTATTAAAAATACAATGAGCGATCCACCTATATAAAGGATTTCGTATGTAATGCCCCACAAACGTTCAAGATTTGTCCAATTTTGGTCATGTATGGCCAAATTTCGTTAACTTATAGTTGCAGTTACGTACATTTGACTTGTTTGATACGAACTATGCTACTAGGGTGGGGTCACTTTTTAGGGCCAAACTAGAAAACCTTTTCGCACTGTAAAAAAAAACTGTAGAAAAACAGAAATTTTCAATAACAGTGACTTTATGTTTACAGAGATATTCTGTCATGTAACATTCCCACCGCACTTCTATTTATTTTATGTAAAATAACAGCTTTTACCTAGTTGTATAGCTTATCTGTACTTAAACAGAAACTTACTGCATCGAAAACCAATACAGCTATTGGCAACGTTGTACTGAATCTTCTTTGGTTCAGTGGTAGCGTGCGTGCTTAGCATGCGGTAGGTCGCGGGTTCTATCCCCGGATATCAATTAATTAAAATTAAAATAACTCTACTAAAATAAGTGCATGCGCACAAGCAGAAAATTACTGAGAGGCAACAGAAAAATCTGTAGTTCAACCTACAGATTTTTTCTGGCAACTTTTGCTGCCAGAAATTTTCTGTTTTTTTGCAGGATTATTTTTTACAGTGCGGGAGAGAACCCCCAACCCCTTTTTTTGTGTTTGGGGCTACTTCCAGAAGAAAACCTTTGCATTAATTGCATAAAAATACCCCTCCCGAAACAAATGCCTGGCTACGACCCTCTTCAAAAAACCGCCTCGCTTCTGTGTCGCGTTAAAATGAAACAGACTCATGATTGATACATAAAAATCGTGTGAACACTAATCTGAAGGGCGGAAATAGTTACTGAGGGTCTGCTTGAATGTCTTAGCAAAACTAATTGAACTTTTTTGAAAGTGTACAAAACGATGATGCGGACAGTGCTGCTGCATCTTTTTTATGTGATGTTGTGAATTTGTACGTGTTTTCACTGTACATAATGTGAGTAGGAGAGCACCCAATAGGATTTTCTATATAGGAACGACGAAGGATCGGATCTTTCTTCTTGAGTGTTATATCCAAAGATATTATAGATATATATTATATATGTTGCGAAAACATATAAAAAATGTACATAAAAAATCTAATGAAAAACATTTTTAATTTTAATATATTCCATTTCTTCATACTTAACAAATGGAATTTTCTATTCTTGAAAATTAAAATTTTAACTCGAAAGGGGGGCGATCGAAAGAAAGGTTTTCTGCATTTCAACTTAACTCGAAGGATTCTTAAAACACTCTCTCCCCCCCCAGGTAATGTAGATGATAAACCCATGAATTTCCTTAAAATAAAAAAAATTCTTAACACATATAAAGTTTTATTTCATAAAGACGAACGCGCTTTTGTACAAGAAACCAGCTTGAAAATCTATTCAGTTAGTCACAGACTTTCTCCGAGTTTTCTATTATAATGAGCACATTCAGTCAGTACCCCTTTCAATGATAACTGGTATATAAAGCACTCAAGAAATGTTAATAGATGTTGACTGAAACCAAAGCGAAAAAGAGTGTAGCCAATAATAGGCTCATCTCAGAACTTTCACAGAACATAATATACTAAAACAGGGCGTAGTAATTCAGACCAGTTGTCAAAAGAGAATTATTTTTGGTGTTTCGCAAATCTCTTTGTAATAGCATTCGAATGTGTGTTGAAGGGCAGTTCCGACTCTTTTATAGAATTATTCTTAGGGTACAAAGCGAAGATGCCAAATACTTTCACCAAACTGAAATAATGAACATTATATTAATGTTTTTTTAACGTAATGTTCTTAGTAGTATGAAATATCGTTATGTTTTAAGGGTTTTGGTGATATTAATTTATTAAAAGGAATGCATTCGTTTTATGCAACAACTTTATTTATTCATATCCCGTTAAACTCCAAATTTAAGGAGGGGGGATTGAATGTAAATACAAAATCTTTCAGTTATTTTTATAAATTGTCCCTCTTTCGATCTCATATCAAGTTTTTTATACAGTGATCAAGAAACTTTTTCAAAGGTCTAGAGTAGTCATTCAACAGACAATCTTTTTTATCGAAATTTTTTGAACTTTTTGAGAAATATTGCACCTTTAAAAGGTTTATCTTTGACATCGATTTGATTCGTCTTTCTAAAGGCATTTTTCAGTGATGTGTCAGCAGGGACAATTTATAAAAAAAGGAGGACAAGTCGGGAACATTCAGTAAATGCTAGTATGCATTTATGAAAAAAATACATCACATTTATTTTCAAAGTAGTATGAAGCGTTCGAAAAAATGTTTGTTTTCAAGATTGAATAAGGAAGTTGCATGTGTCAGATTTTCAAAAACAAACAAGTGTTCCGTATGGTTTTTTGTATGGTAAAATGAAATATCTAGTCAGTTTTTCAATGTACAGGTAATTAAATATTTTAATTTAAAAGTCGAGAAAAAAACACGTGACTGAAAACGTTTATTGTTTAAACTATAAGATGACGTCAACAATAATACCATCAACTCCATTGCTTTTCAACAATGCCTATTGTAAGATGACGTCACATCCAAACATCCATTTTTTGGCAATCAAAAAATTTCTCGATCGGCCTCAAATTTTGGGTAGTTGCTTATTTTTGCAAGAGGAATCGATTAAAAAAATAAAAAAAAATCATGCAACTTCCTCATTCAAAGTAATATAATAAGATTAATTTCGTTTCTAAAACCAAATTAGTACCCCTTTGTGTTAAGATAAAACAACATATAAAACTCTAATCTTCAAATAATATTACTTAAGCTTTAATTTTACCAAAGCTCAATTTAAGACAAATTTTTAGATTATTGCATAACAGTATTCCATAATGTGCCAAAATTAACATACGGAGAAAAAGTATGTTGTGAATTAAGGTTTAATGCTTTTAATCATGGGAACTGCTCTTCGGTACATGTTTAAGCCAAATGTGTTCTCGAACCATATAACCTAGGAACAGACGATTAGGTCATGAGATCCATTGTTTAAATGAAATGTTATATTGCACTGTTTTTCATTTGGTTCATTTCATTCCTAACCTACCTTAGAGGATGACTGCTCATAATTTTGTTGCATTCTTGGGAACTTTCCTACTCGCTAAACTCCAGTAGTAAATTTGATCAGCTTTACATGCAATGGGAAAAGTTGAGCCAAATTTTGAAACTTAAAGCACTCTACTGAATTCTCGAAACATAGGCTTGGCTTTTCAAATGTCCTATAGTTTACAAATTCAGTGGGATAAAACTGTTTAGTTTTTTTCAAAAGGTAATAAATAGTTGTTTTACATGAATTTTTAAAAGCAACAAAACAAAATTTTACTATGTTTTGTGTTAAATGGAATTTATTTATTTTTCTTTTTAGGGCAAGCTTAATGGTTAATATATAAATAGAGAAAATTTACATACAATAAACATTAATGGTTTTAAGTTAAAAACTTATTTTTCTGAAATAATTAATTAAAAATTTTAGAATATAAATTTTAAGGTAAAAATTATTTAGTGATCTCTACATTCATAAAAAATTCTTTTTAGAAAAAATTAACGTACTTTCATTATCTAAATCGGACATAAAACGCCACAGTAGGAATTAGAAATTCAACACCAATAAGCGTGGACCAAAATAGACCAAAGGAGTAAAAACAAAGTCATGTCACAAAATCTGTGATCGAAAATTCTATGCATTTTATGCCTTATTAATAAATAACAATTATTTAGATGAAAACAATGCTTTGATAGATATTTAAAGAATGATAGTAAAAAACGATAAAACCTTTTAATTACAAAATAAAATGATTAAGTTTGAATATTCTTTTCGCAAAACAAACCATGTGAAATGATAAATCAACATAAATTTTCTTCTTAATTTTGGGTCTTGGTAAGTCGAAAGTTGACAATTGTGTGATGTTGGTTTTACATTGCAAATACTACTAACTTCAATTCCTCTATAAATTCACTGAGAAAAATCAAAACGGGATCATAAATTACTTTTTAATAATTGTTGATCATGAATAGTCTAGCTTATTTCTAGAATTAAGAAGTTCAAAGCTAGGAGGAAAGGAGACTGGCATATGTAAATAACTTTAATTGGTGATAAAAAAACATCAATTTACATCATATTTTTATCAGATAAATTTAATGTTTGTTGGGAAAAGAGAGTGATTTTATTATTTTTGTAATCAAAATGTATGTTGTTAACTCTATAAGGGTTCATCGCATTAGTTAAATGTGAGATATTTTTCATCATAGTTCTATAAATGTTAAGTGTCTTTTACTGTTTGTGATATGGTCTAGCACACTTCTTGTACGATGCAAAATCCTGAGCAGTCATTCTAACCCTGATGCGAACAACTGAATGAATTGTCGGAAAATCACAAGCTGAACATCTAAAGTAATTTTTTAAATATAAAAAGGTTAAAATTTGGTTTAAAATAAATAAATCAAAGATAACTTTTTTATCTTCTTTATCATTACTTTATCCATATCATATTGATCAAAACATTTTGAAAAGGAAACTATCCAGTTGGTGTCGTCGAAATTCCGTTCAATGCAAAAACCGGTCAAAAAAATTTTATAGCTTTACCAATGTAATAAATTTGTTTTTTGTTGACCGGCATTTGTACTGGCCAGAATTTTCGTTCTCCATCCAGTTTCATTTAAGAGGAAAAATCAAGAGCATAGATGTTTCTTCACTTTTCAAAATCTAACGGGTCTATTCACCGCTAACCTGACGTTAACCTGTGTATGTATAGAAGGGTGTATCGAAAAAAAGCTTTTTTTTATTTATGTTGATGATGCGTTAGTGCGGAAAAGTTGTCTAAGGTGACAGAGAGCACATGTGATTATTTAAAAAGAATTTTCGGATGACGTCTTTAGGTGCCAACTCGGCCCTGAAGGTTTTGAATGCTATCCTATGGAGAGCGCAACATAGGTAAGCCCGAAAAGAGGCTTTTCGCCCCTCGTTCTAATCGCACTGCGAACAATCTATCTATGCTTATTATGAGTGAAAGAAAATCGCATCTTCTCTCGTTCAAGTTTGAGCCTCAAACCAGCATAATATATAAATTTAAGCTGATTTTCGAGGGTTTTTTAGATAGCATACAGAGACCCTATAAGATCCATAACTAGGGTGAAGACATTAGCTGTGTGATTGGAATGAGTACGATGGGCGAAAAGCCTCTTTTCGGGCTTACCTATACGTTGCGCGCTCCATAGGATAGCATTGAAAACCTTCAGGCTAAAGACGTCATCCTCCGAAAATTCTTTTTAAAAAATCACAGGTGCTCTCTGTCACCTTAGACAACTTTTTAGCACTAACGCATCATCAAAATATAAATTTCTTTCGATACACCCTACTGTGTAGTCAAACTTATGATGGAAGGAAAACTAGTTTTCTCTGTCAATCTCGACTGCCGGTCAAGTTAGCATCCTATAAAATATATTAAAAATGGAAAATGTCTTCGCAGTTCGTTCAGTTGCTCCCATTGAAATCCCTCACTGATGACCAAATCCTTATTGATTATTTGAGAAAGTTGCTCACTTGTTACTCAGGAAGAGTAATACTCACTGTGATAAACAATCATGTACATATAAATTATTATATATTAATGTGACTTGCACAATGTTGTTCTTTAAGTTATGCATGCTAAGGATGATATAAAAGAAAACATTTTGAATCTGGAGCTTAGCAAACATGGATGTAACTATTATGTATACAAGGTCGGATTCAACTGCCACACAGCTTTTTTGTACACTTCTTAATCTGACAATCAATCTTAAATTTCCCACATGCCTTACTCTTTAAATCTTATAAATCAAAAGTAGTTATAAATTGTATTTTTGCAGTATTTAGCTAACTCTATCTTACAAATTTAATACCTTTTAAATAAAAAATATTATTGGCCCTTAGAGGAAGTTAGAACTGGAACTACATTCTTGGGTTCCCAGCAAGTATACAGGGTGTATCTGAAATGGTGCAACAAACTTTCAGGGATGATAGTACTCATCAAGACGAACAAGAATCGGTATAGAAATGAGGGTCCCAGACCAAATCCTTGGGAGTTAAAAATGGAGCGACACCCCCAAAAAATCATTGAAAAATTCAATTTGTAGAAGAACTACTATTGGTAAAAACTTAATTTTGGTCTCAAAAATTGTGGTTTAATATGATCTTTAAAATTACCTCAAAAGTCTTCACTTTAAAATTTTTTTATTATGAAAAAAGTTAAAAAACACAAAAAAATGTGAAAACTCTGCCAAAAACTTATTTTGTATTTCGAAATCCTTTCTTTTGATTTGATAATCTGAAAGATCATAGTTGAAAACCCTTAAGTCCAAAGTTTCACGAAAATACAATCAATATTAAACGCTTGAGATCCTGTTAAAGTTTGTTTCTTGGGTGCGCAAACAGCTGTTCTGGAAACCACTCAAGAAAACTGTTAGCGCACGCAAAAAACAAACTTTAAAAGGATCTAAAGCGTTTAATATCGATTGTATTTTCGTGAAACTTTGGACTTAAGGGTTTTCAACTATGATCTTTCAGATTATCAAATCAAAAGAAAGGATTTCCAAATACAAAATAATGTTTTGGCAGAGTTGTCACATTTTTTGTGTTCTTTAACTTTTTACATAATAAAAAATTTTAAAGTGAAGACTTTTGGGGTAATTTTAAAGATCATATTAAACCACAATTTTTGAGACCAAAATTAAGTTTTTACCAATAGTAGTTCTTCTACAAATTGAATTTTTCAATGATTTTTTGGGGTGTCGCTCCATTTTTAACTCCCTGGGATTTGGTCTGGGACCCCCTTTCTATACCGATTCTTGTTCGTCTTGATGAGTACTATCATCCCTGAAAGTTTGTTGCACCATTTCAGATACACCCTGTATTTTTTCCGCATAGATGAAGTACAAAAGTTATAGGTTAACAATAATTAATATAGTATGGCAAGTAAATATTTTAACCAGCATACACTTTTTACCCTTACATGCATGAGCAAGCATGTAAATATTTTATCAGAATTACCAGTGATATTTAATTAGATTTTAGATAAAAATAGGCACCAAAATTTCATACACGCATGTATTTCTCTAAACCAACCAGATGTAAACGTTTTTGAGACTTGTATTCAAATGAATTTAAATGTTTAAATAATTAATTTAAATATTCAGAAAGAATTGAAAAATTCAATTCCCAAGCATTTCATTGTTATAAGTACTTTTCTTTGAAAAAGCATACTTTGGTTGATATGAAAGTAAAACTATCAAAGTAGAAAAATAGTTGCTGCTGAACTTTAGATTGGTTTCATGGTCTCACTTCAATATGCACGAAAACAAGTAAACGATAGGTAATCTGAATTTTTTAAAAAGTAGTAATAAGGAGATATATATAATTTGCACAAATTTTAAATTATCAATTACATTCTTTATTAAATAGAAGGGGAAATATGAAAAAACTGTCTATATAGCTTAATCGGTCTAAATTAAAAACAAACTAAACACCCTATCTCTCACAGAAACATTTTTTCATCCTAAAAAAAAAAAAATTTCCTTCTAAGCTTTCTACCTAGTTAAAATGCACTAGCTTTTTGTAGCACTGTGTGCCACTTGAATCCGACCTTGTCGCAGTCACTTGCTGTTTCTAGCAACTAGCTATATCGAACCTATCTCTTTATTAGCCATTTAAGTTTAATACAATCAATATTAAACGCTTGAGATCCTGTTAAAGTTTGTTTCTTGGGTGCGCAAACAGCTGTTCTGGAAACCACTCAAGAAAACTGTTAGCGCACGCAAAAAACAAACTTTAAAAGGATCTAAAGCGTTTAATATCGATTGTATTTTCGTGAAACTTTGGACTTAAGGGTTTTCAACTATGATCTTTCAGATTATCAAATCAAAAGAAAGGATTTCCAAATACAAAATAATGTTTTGGCAGAGTTGTCACATTTTTTGTGTTCTTTAACTTTTTACATAATAAAAAATTTTAAAGTGAAGACTTTTGGGGTAATTTTAAAGATCATATTAAACCACAATTTTTGAGACCAAAATTAAGTTTTTACCAATAGTAGTTCTTCTACAAATTGAATTTTTCAATGATTTTTTGGGGTGTCGCTCCATTTTTAACTCCCTGGGATTTGGTCTGGGACCCCCTTTCTATACCGATTCTTGTTCGTCTTGATGAGTACTATCATCCCTGAAAGTTTGTTGCACCATTTCAGATACACCCTGTATTTTTTCCGCATAGATGAAGTACAAAAGTTATAGGTTAACAATAATTAATATAGTATGGCAAGTAAATATTTTAACCAGCATACACTTTTTACCCTTACATGCATGAGCAAGCATGTAAATATTTTATCAGAATTACCAGTGATATTTAATTAGATTTTAGATAAAAATAGGCACCAAAATTTCATACACGCATGTATTTCTCTAAACCAACCAGATGTAAACGTTTTTGAGACTTGTATTCAAATGAATTTAAATGTTTAAATAATTAATTTAAATATTCAGAAAGAATTGAAAAATTCAATTCCCAAGCATTTCATTGTTATAAGTACTTTTCTTTGAAAAAGCATACTTTGGTTGATATGAAAGTAAAACTATCAAAGTAGAAAAATAGTTGCTGCTGAACTTTAGATTGGTTTCATGGTCTCACTTCAATATGCACGAAAACAAGTAAACGATAGGTAATCTGAATTTTTTAAAAAGTAGTAATAAGGAGATATATATAATTTGCACAAATTTTAAATTATCAATTACATTCTTTATTAAATAGAAGGGGAAATATGAAAAAACTGTCTATATAGCTTAATCGGTCTAAATTAAAAACAAACTAAACACCCTATCTCTCACAGAAACATTTTTTCATCCTAAAAAAAAAAAAATTTCCTTCTAAGCTTTCTACCTAGTTAAAATGCACTAGCTTTTTGTAGCACTGTGTGCCACTTGAATCCGACCTTGTCGCAGTCACTTGCTGTTTCTAGCAACTAGCTATATCGAACCTATCTCTTTATTAGCCATTTAAGTTTCTCTCTTTTGAGCAGCTGAGACTCTACTCCTTGCCTGAGTGAAGATGAGATGATTGCACGCTGTCGTTATACGAGATAAAAGTATTTCTAATAAAACCTCTATCGTCAAGCCAGTGTTTTTATTTCACTTCTTTACACAGACTGATCTATGCACACAAAATCCCACTAATAAACAAAACTAGATTTTTATATTCAAAATTTTATATTTAAAGATTACTAGATTTTATATTTACTTTACTTATTTTATGGAATTACTAGAATATATAGATAGAACTTATAGATTTATAGAATTACATATTCAAAATTAAATAAAATATTTAAAATTAAAGATGAAATAGTATAGCTTTTATTTGTTTCACATGCTGCATGAGTCGATGGATCAGAGGATGCGTATGTGACTGGGATGCTTTAGACCTAGGTTCGAAACCTCGGACTGGACACAGAAAAAAAAATTAAGTGGAATTTTTTTATTAATAAAAGCTGGCAGTTATGGTCTCAGTTAACCGAAATATTTTATGCCTTAGGGTGATTTTGAGGTTTCAGGAAAGGGTTTGACTTAGTTAAATTTCTTCATCGACATTTCTAACGGTTTAGCACTTCATCGATGTTGATGAGAATCGATTAGACTTATTTATTCATAATCGATTACAATGTTAAATTTGAAAGTCAATAGTTCTCTCAATTCATTCCAGCATACGAACGGATGGCCTAGTGTGCTAGACCGTTAAGATTCGAATCGAAAGGTTCTCGGATCGAACCCTGGCTTCCGATATGCGGTATTTTTTTAATAGAATTTTCTTGAATATATACTAATGTGTGCATACTAATATGTACACTAAATATGTATACACACTACGTGTATAAAAACTTATATGTGTTTATACTACTGTATTTATAAGTTTACATGGTGAATGTCAACTTCAAATTAATTAGAAGACCTAACCAGCTGTAGGAACCGATAGCCTAGTGTGCTAGAGCGTTAAGTTTCGGATCGAAAGGTTCTCGGATCGAACACTGCCTTTAGATATATTGTTATTTTTAATCAAACTTGAATATATACTAATATGTATATTCTACTAATATATACACACACACTACGTATACATATACGTAGTATACTACGTATTAGTATATACGTATACACTACACGTATACTAATATAATACATTTATTTGCTTACATGGTGAATGTCAACTTCAAATTAATTAGAAGACCTGACTAGCTGTAGGAACCGATGGCTTGGTGTGCTTGCGCACGTACCATCATCCATCTCAAAGGCCCTCAGGTCGAACCTCCCTCGGTTCGAGTCTGAGCCTCTCACCGGGTATGGCACTCGGAAATAAATACAGTTGGTATTTATAAATTTGTTCCTGCGCATTTAACGGGGGGACATAATTTTTCTCACTTTCAAAATTAACTGTAACCGTACCAGTCAATTTCTTCAAAAATACTACTATTTTTGAAGACTTTTCTCTTAATTTTGTGAAAAATCCAAAGATTCTACCCTTTCTGCCTTCGGCGGACACTAATTAAATTTAAGAATCTTAAAATAATCCAAGTAATATAATAAGAATCTAAGAAATATAATAAGAATATAATTAGTTACCGTCCCAAACCCCGACCGGCCAACCCCTGGCCTCGCTTTTCCTACCTTAAATTTCTCTTAATTCTTTGAGAGGTGACTAAAGCCGCAGGTGCCGTTACATAAAATTGAACAAGCATAAGTTCTATTTTTCAAGTTACGGTAGCTGCGGCTTTAGTCACCTCTCAAAGAATTAGAAGAAATTTATGATAGGAAAAGCGAGGCCAGACGGAAGGGAAGGATGTAGAACTTTTTAATTTTCTTATAATACTTTCAGTACTCACCCTCTTGGCGCCAGCTGGAATTCTTTTAATAGTGACTATGAAAAGCTTAAAAATAACCCTTTTCAACTAAATATGAAAGTCTGTATCTCACATCAATAATAACTATTAAGCCAAACAGTTTCAAATCAGTTTACAACCTAGAAACTAATTGGATATACTAGTTCTTACGACGGGTTAGGTGTACTAAATCAATTTGATTGTTGGTATATCTGCTCTAGCCCTGAATGAAATGTTCGGAAATTATAGAAAACACACGATGGGGTTGCTAATGAAAAGTTATACTAGTTAGAGGAAACGTTTAAGTAAGCGGACTTTGTCCTCCTGATGAGCAGAAACTTTCAAGGATTGGAAGTTGCTCAGTTTGAGCTGCTCTCTAATACTTTTAACGGTGACTGAAAATCTATAGGGCTAAAAAACTCGAACTCAGTCTACAACCATGTATTTGACTCTTCAGTGTTTCTATACTTTAAGATTAGTTGACACTCCAGAAAAGGATAGCGCCGGCGAATAAATTGGCTCTACTACAGAAGCAGCTGAAAATGGACTTAGATAATTTAGGAATTACAAAACACTGATGGCAATGGATGCCGGACTGGAGTTGGTCCTCGACGAGCAAAACTTTGGTGAACTTTTTACCTGACATCCAAAGCAGCTCTCCTGCAACTAAACAATTTGACTTCAATAGGGGTAACAAAACCAGTCTCTCCATTATCCGCAAATTGCAACAAATTTCTCGACAGTCACCACTCAAAAAATTGGGAAATATTTATGAAGATGATTGCAATTCTAAAGGGAAGGATTCAGAACCTTCCTCCAAATTCTATTAATATTTCTTACCCTCTTCGCTGGCACACAAGTCCTCTTTCTCCAAGCACCCCCGTCAATCCTCTTGAACCCTACCATCTATTTCACCTTGCTTTGCACAGATATAGGTGCATGTATCTTGGCCAAAAATAATCATCATTCATCTTCAGTGGACACCTTCTCGCCAATGAGATTTTGGATAAACTGTCCAAGGAGGATCTCCCTCTACATCGGCCCTCCTTAGGAAAGGCCAAAAAACAATGATTGGAAGGTGCCACTATTCCACACTACCTGTATTCTCAGGAAGCAAGCCAAGAATTTCAATTAAATGGCGGGTCTGGAAGTCATCCCCAACACCAATTTTGGAAAGTTTCCCTTTAAAACACAAAAAAACAATGTCTTGGTTCAATTTCAGACCCAATAGATTGCACCCAAAATACACCCCTCTCATTGTAAGCGGAAAAATGTTTCAGGAAAAATTATTCAGTAAAACAAACGGCAAAATTTTGAGGGGGTTTTGGGTTTCCTACTCCAAACAAATATTTGAATTTTGCCCAAAAAGAAGAGAGGCGTTTTCAACTGAATTTAAGTTACTTAAAAGAGAACCCTTCCTTGTAAATCCCGAATAGATTTTAAAACTTTGCACACTAGCATTTTTCCCTGAAAATAAATTTTTATTATTTCAATATTTTATTGTTCTGATTTTTCTTATCACAAGTTAAATTCACTTAAAAGCTTATCATAACTTAATTTTCCCGAAAACCGTTTACTCACCACTTAATATTTTATAGAAAAATTTATTACTAATTCTATTAGATATTTATTTCAATATTACGTTTTAATTTATGGTAAGTAATAAGTACTTTTTTGTTGGGTTTTTATAGACAAATTTTAAGCTGCCAAAAATACGCTGCCGATTTATTTAGAAAAAATAATGAATGTACATTAGGGTGTCCCTTAAAATCGAAGGTCGGGGAAACTTTTGCTCCACCCCCCAATTTTTTTCCTTTTAGTACCCTAAGACTGTGTGCAAAATCTTAAATCGGTCAGATAATATTAACACGTGCCCCAAACGGCCTAAAGTTAGAAAAATTTGACTTTTTTCTAATTTTTTTTTGAAAATTTTTAAAAATATGTTTAAACAATCCGTTTCCGAAGAAGAGGGCTCTAACACATTTAAACAATCATATTTGACCTTTTTTCATTGCTAGTTAGGCCAATATGCCCAGTTTGTAACCTAGCCATCAATCAGAAAATAATCAAATTTGTCCATTTTATACTGAGAATAGAAGAATCAGTAGGCTGTGGTAAACGACTCAAAACCGCAAAATTCCACGGATAAACACCATTTTTAGACCATATTGATGTGGATATAAGTTTTCTGAAGCTCAAATTAATTATGGGTTGCTTAATTACAGACGCCATATTGGATAACATTAAAACTAAAAAAAATCTAAAAAAAGGTATGGGCATGTTTGATATCGGGTAATGGGTGTTTGAGGTTTCTATAATCAATTAAGACTAATAAAATTCTCTTAGACAACTTTTTAAAGCTCTTTACGGAATTATAAGGCCCAGCATATCTCCTTATACAAGTGCAAACAATGGTTTCAGAACTATAGACATGGTAATAAATTCTAAACACTAAAACTGTCAAGATAAATGCAGGAAACGAGTTAAAAATCAGACTCCAGTGTGTCGACAAGTATTTTATTCCGTAAGTTAGCTGAAAAGCTGAAGTTAATACAAGATTAACCAGCTCTTCGTAATAATTGAGTTATACTATCAGAAGGTAAGCAATTAACCCATGTTTATAGAGACTGTTCTTCTATTTTATCATACTTTTATTCGTTAACATAAAAAAATACCTGCAATTCAACAAATTAGAGTCATTAAAATCTAAGACACTTATATTGGCTATTTATCAACAGTTTCTTAAAATCATTCCTTCTTTTAAGTCTTTTTGTACGTCAGGCTATTCTTCGCTCTATAAGTTTCCTACCTCTACATTCTCAAAGAAGGCTCTGACACTTTAAAATAATTTAATTCCACAAACAATTTTCATTAAAAATTTACTCGAAACCTTAGTACTTCTTCAAGGACGTTTACTGATGAAAGGTTGACAGTGCGAAGGAAAACTAAGGGTAAAGTATAGAAGAGTTATAAAAACTGTAGTAATTTAACATTCTTACAGCCACAGACAAAATAACAGTGTTTAATTGTTTTAATGACACTAATATGTTGAACTGCTGGCATTTTTTATTAATGTGTAAAATTATGATGAAATAGAAGAACAGTCTCTATAAACATGGTTAATCGCTTACCTTCTGAGAGAGTATAACTCAATTATTATGAAGAGTGGGTTAATTTTGTATCAACTTCAGCTTTTCAAGAAACTTATGGAATAAAATACTCATGGACACACTGGAGTCTGTTTTTTAACTTGTTTCCAGAATTTCTCTTGCCAGTTTTATGTGTTTAGAATTTATTACCATATCTATAGTTCTGAAAACATGGTTTGCACTTGTATTAGGAGATATGCTGGCCCTTAAATTGCGTAAAGAGCTTTAAAAAGTTGTCTAAGATAATTTTATTAGTCTTAATTGAGTTTAGAAACCTCAAACACCCATTACCCGATATCATACATGCCCATACCTTTTTTTCCAGAATTTTTTTAGTTTTAATGCAATCCAATATGGCGTCTGTAATTAAGCAACCCATAATTAATTTGAGCTCCAGAAAATTTATACCCACATCCATATGGTCTAAAAATGGTGTTTAGCCATGGAATTTTGTGGTTTTGAGTCGTTTACCACTGCCTTTTAATTCTTCTATTCTCAGTATAAAATGGACAAATTTGATGATTTTCTGATTGATGACTAGGTTACAAACTGGACATTTTCGCCTAACTAGTAATGAAAAACGGTCAAATATGATTGTTTAAATGTGTTAGAGCCATATTATTCGGAAACGGATTTTATAAACATATTTTTAAAAATTTTCAAAAAAATTAGAAAAAAGTCAAATTTTTCTAACTTTAGGCCGTTTGGGGCACGTGTTAATATTATCTGATCGATTTAAGATTTTGCACACAGTCTTAGGGTACCAAATGGAAAAAAATTGGGGGGTGGAGCAAAAGTTTCCCTGACTTTTTGAAAAAACGCCTAAATAAGGGACACCCTAATGTACATTCGAAAAGAACTGTATGAAACTGACTAACTTTGGAGTGCTGACAATCAATGCGATTAGCAAATGTCGCTTGTGCTGAGTTTTTAAACAAGAAAAAATACCGACCTTAAAAAACTGAGTTAGTAGGGGTTTTTTTGGGGAGGGATAACTTTTTTTGTCTCCCAAAATGAAATTAGAGAAGACTCAATTTATCTTCTTTGCCATGTGATCTTCAAGTGTTATATTTGTAAATATAGAGTTTGTAGTATACTATTTTCAGCTCGTAACTTTTTTTAGCCAAATTTTTAATTGAGCATATCACGAAGCATTTTAAATGAAAATTTCTGGGGATATAAAATGCACTTTAGAGATTATGTTAATACTTTCCTTTGGTTTTTAATTGTTTTCCTTTGTAAAATAACTGACTTGCTTCTTATTCATGGGGTAACAAGATACAAGTTAAAATTTCCTTCCCATTTCTAATTACCAAGGACATTATTTTTTCAAAAAAGAAAACCGATAAACTTTCTACAAAGAAATCATCTTTTTAAACCTAAGAAGAAAATTCTGTGGAATTTCTCATGTTCCCTATATATCCCTGTGCTCCTTATTACAGCACTCTTCCCCAGTTCCAGTAGTTTCCAACCGCCACGAGAAAAGCTTTTGACGTCATACAATATCCAGGCGGTTATCATGGAAACTGGTTATTCCGAAATAGTTTGACTTATACACATATGTGTTTTAAAAATGTATTTTCTTAGTGGTGATTCAATTAAATGCAAATTCTTTTTGATACTTCGCATAAAAACCACTTACCGAAACACTTTCGTTAAAATACAAAGGAAAATTTAATGTGAAAGATTATTTTTACACTTTAATTTGATATGCGTGGATATATCAACAATTAACTATATTTCAATTTATCTTGTTTTTGCAATCACGTTATCTTCGAACTTTGTTAGTTTTAGGAGGTTAAAAGGACTATATTAAATAATTCACTTTTGGTTCTTCAATTTAGGGTTATGAAACATTCTTAAAAATACCCCATTTAAAAAAAACTATGTGACAATCAGAAACACTAGCATTATATCCCCGATAATTTATTTAACGAATTTTTAACTTTATTATTTTAATATTTCATTTTGTTGTTTTTATTTCATTTATCAAATTCAATTATAAGTTTATAATTACTTCATTTTCCTTGAAACGGTGGGATAGTACATAAGAAACACTTTTACTCACCACTTTAATGTTTATTGAAAAATTTATAAGTAACTTAATTTTATATTAAATTTGTGTTTTTATTTAAGTTATGGTGAGTAAAGTAAACGATTAAGTGGGATTTTTTTTATATTTACCTTGCAGAGCGAAAACAATATTGAAACACTGATGAGGGAATAGTTTTGAGAATTTCTTGATGAAATTAAGTAAATTAAAAGTATTGAGAAACAGGTGGGGGAAATAGTTTGAGATTTTTTCATGAACTAAACCTGAACATCCGAACCTGAAGGAAAGAGACAGCGCTGAGAGGAAGAGAGGAACCGAGCTTAAAAAAACTGAGTTTCAAAGGGGAGGGAATTAATTTTCTGGGGGAAAACTTTTTAGTTTCACAAAATGAAATAAGAGAAACTTTTTTTTGTCATAATTTTCAAGAGTTATATCACTGTTCAACAATGAAAAAATTTCCTTGATGAAAATAGTCATTTCTTATAGATTTTGGGTCGCTGAATACGAAAATCACCATTAAAATTCTCAATTGACTCAGGATTTTCGGGGAACAGCCCCTCCCCCTTTTTACGTTTTTCGACGACTATATAGCTTTAAACTCGATTTCCAGGGTCAAAAAGCATTGCTTTAATCTTCAAATTTCCCCCCAGGGGACAAGAAAGGTTCAAATTAATAAAATATGATAAATTTATAACAAATGGATAGGTTTAGGGTGTAATTACCCCCCTAAAAATGCAAAAAATTAGCTAAAAATTATAGAGGTTTTTACGCTATTTTTTCCTCTTATTTTTTACGCAATTCACGTTTGAAGGGTCCTAACCCTTCCCAAAGGACACAAATTTGATGGCATTATGCAGCAATGATTTTTACTAAAAGCAGTTGAGGTGAGAGCGCCCCCAAAGCACCCACGGAAGGGTTCAATGCCGCTTTTAGAGTAAAATTGTGCTGTACAAAAAAATTTGAAGCCACTAACTGAATTTCAGCTGATTCTTGTGTAAAATGATCTGCTGAATTCAAATATGACACCCATTTTCCTCCATCACCCTCAGTTTTTAAGGGGATGCCCCCTAATTGTTATCCACAGCCGAGCATCTATTAACATCTTGAAACATGGAATCCTCACTCCCTAAAACCGGTCAGTTTTTAAAGAACTGAAGAGTTTCTACTTAGAAGTTTCTACTGAAGAGCTTCTGGGAGGCTAACACCTCAGCCGCTTTTAGTAAAAAATATTGCTGCATATTGCCATCAAATTTGGGTCCTTGGGGAAGGGTTAGGACCCTTCAAACGAGAATTGCGTAAAAAATAAGAGGAAAAAATAGCGTATAGAAACCTCTATAATTTTTAGCTATTTTTTTGTATTTTTAGGGGGGTAACTACCCCTTAAACCTATCCATTTGTTATAAATTTATCATATTTTATTAATTTGAACATTTCTTGTTACCTGGGGGGCAATTTGAAGTCTAAAACAATGCTTTTTGACCCTGAAAATCGAGTTTAAAGTTATAAAGGCGTCGAAAAACGTAAAAAGGGGGAGGGGCTGTTCCCCGAAAATCCTTAGTCAATTGAAAATTTTGATGGTGATTTTCGTATTCAGCGACCCAAAATCTATAAGAAATGACTATTTTCATCAAGGAAAAAATTTTGAAGGTCAAATTTGAACAGTGTAACTTAATATAGTGTTGTTTAAAGCTAACAGCCAATATCTTTTCTTTTTAGTATAATTTTTATATGAGCATGGCTCTAAAGATTTTCAATGAAAGTTTTGAAAATTACTGGGGTTATAAAATATAATTTATATATATAACCCCAGTAATACTTAATACTTTTATTTGATTTTCAATTGTTTTAATAACTGGCTTGTTTCTTATAACCCCTCGTGAGGTAACAAGATACAATAGCTTGGGGTGATAAGTTCCAAATAAAAAATCCCTATTCCCTTTTACTTAGCAAGTATATTTTTAAGGAAAGCTAATAAAGATAAAAATAATCTGTTAAAAACATCTTCATAAATCTAAAGGAAAATCTTGTGGAATTTTTCATCTTTTTTACTACCCCACTTCCCCTTGGAAGATTTGCGGCACTTTATTTTTATATATAACAGACAGGGTGTTTCAAAAGTCAGTTTAGCAGCTTTCTTTTTCAAATAACTTCTTAATGTGGGCATGAAAGTAAGGTTTTAGTCATAGGAAAATGACTGCTAAATCCATTTAGGCTGCTTACAGCGCCTTAAAAGAAAAACTAGAAATTAAGTATTAATCAAAAAAACTCAATGAGATATCACATCAAAACCAAAGAAAACAGTTTCATTGAAATATCTATAATAATTGAGGAGATATATTATCCATCGAATTCGACCTCTTTTTCAAACCTTGAAAAAGCAGCTGTCCAAAATTTAGAATAATTTAAAACAATTTTTATAAGATTTTTTCTGTTGTTTGAATTCGAATGTCTAAATCCGTGATCGGAAAAAGTGTCTGTATTTGTGACCGTCCTTGTTTAGGTCACTAAAAAATTATAAATTTGATCGCGAGTATCTCTTCAAATATTAAACCTATTTTCATGAAACTTTTTCGGTGTTTTTGTAAGAAAACTTAATGCAATTTTTTGACTGAAGTTCCTTTACTAATTTTAAACAACATTTGAAACTTTCTTATATTGCTGCTTGCTAGGATCGCTGTAAGCTGTCTCAGATTCAGCATCGTCATTTTACTTTAGACTTGCCTTGCTTTCATGACTATCTATACTTAATAGGCGATAATAGTCATGAAGTCACTTGTTTGTTTGGATATGTTGATTCCATTCGTGATTGGTTCCGTGATTGGAAGTAATGGACGATATTCATGCCACGCCCATTTAATCACGTGATGAGGAAAAACAAACTCACTATCGTCATATCTCACTGCAAGCTATCTCTGTGGTAACCAATTGCAAGCTCAGTAGGTCATGTGATGGGTAAAATGTGACGTCAGACGGATTAAGTCCATTTCGTACGGAACCAATCACGGATGGAATCAACGTATCCAAACAAGCAAGTGACGTCACACTAATATCGTCTGTTGCAACGTTTTCTATTAGTGGCGTCACGGGTTGACGTTAGAAAACGCCCCACTTTTTAGCCACCTGATTGGCGAGTGAGAGATGACTCGCTCTGTCTTTTTGACCAATTAACGACGGCTAGAATGTGGAGCGTGCTTTTACGTCAATCCATGACGTCACTGACAGGAAACAAAGTAATTTAGGGAGAAATTGTTTCAAAACAAAAGCCGTGAAACGAACATTTAAAACTACTGTATGCGTAAATTTGCTTAAATCTTAGAACGCAATAGACGGTGAATGCGTGCGCATCCCCATAGAGGTAAGCCATTTTGTTTGCAAACATCATCTCAACTCCAAAATCACGTGTATCCTAATATCAGCTGCTGTGTTTTCAGTGGCCTGTTTTGTTTATACACCAAACGATCGCTTAAGAATTTTTCTACAAAACAGTGATTTTCGAGGGGTAGTAAACGGTAAGCATTTATATTAACAGGATTTTCCTAACACTGAATTTCAAATATTAGATTTTAAGGTTGACTCTGATGCTGCACCCGCAAATATTTTACTCGATCGATCGTTAGAAAGATTTTGCTTATTTCAACCACCGAAAAGTTTTCAGATCGACTTCATTCTTAAAAACTTTTCTTGAAGCCACGAATTCGAGTTACTGCAGATAACTTTGGGACAAAATTCTTAGGTGATTATCTGGTCTGGTGTATGAACAAACCAAACGACTGCAAACAACAAGAAATCAGCTGATCGTCTATCAATATTCCAAAGTCGATGATATTGGTGCAGCTTTAAGAAGAGTCCTCCGGCTGCCATGTTTAACCACAAATCAAATTATGACTGGAAACCATAGAGATCTAATTGTTAATATAATTTGTATGAGATCATAAAATAATAGTAAATAATATATTATTGTTAGAGATATAATAACTATTAGATCTCAATACTCACAACACTTAATCAAGTTGCTGTGGGGGCTGTGGTTACACATGGCGACTGGAAGACTATTTCTAAGGCTGTTCAATAATATTTTGTATTACCACTCTACCTGTGTATTACCATTCATAAAACTTGTCTTCAATTCCAGTGGAAGATTCTACTGCTCCTGTTGGCAACGGCAATCTCATGTTCTAGAGGAAGTTCGATGTACGGCCGTCGGATCCGACCCACCACGGACCTGGTGGCCCTGGAGAGTTCCACCGACGCCGACACTGTCGTCGCTCCCCCGGATGGAATGAAGGATGAGGCTCCATCAGAAAGCAAGCGCTCCGAGGTCTTCAGGGACAGCGGCCGGACGCTGGTCAAGCCCCCGTCCGGATTCAAGTTCAGCGTCCAGAACGTCACTAACGCCAAATACAACTACATGCAGTGGTACGCCGAGCCGAAAGGCCAGAGCCAAAACCAACACGCCAACAGAAACAAGGGATCTGAGGACCTGAGCGCACAGAGCAGCTCCTACTCCGAAGGCTACACCCAGGGGCAGATAGACTACCACCACCATCACGACGAACCTCGAAGCAAAGATCACCATTACCACTACGATCACTTTCACGAGGTGGCAACCCCCTCGCCCCTGGAATACGAGGAGAAGAAGCTATACAGCAGCTACGAGACGACAAAGCCGAGGACCAGGAAGCTGAGGAAGAAGTGCAACAAGGAGAAGAATAATAAGGAGGGACTGTCCACCAACGCCGACACCCTAGTCCACAGCATGACCAAACAGACCGGCGCAGAAGTCACCCAGTTCGACATCAGGTCACCCCTCGGAGGAGGGGGTGGTGGTCAAGCGGATCTGAAGCCATCAGGATTTTCGTTACCACCGAGTACAGTTGGTGGAAAGACCATCGACAACGGCAACCACCTTCACATCCACAGCCACCACTACCACTACGACGCCGAGGGGAATAAGAAGGTGGTGGGGGCAGAGGCCCCTGCACTGAGAAACATCGTCCAAGGCATCCAGAAGCTGCTCCCTTTGGCGCTGTCCGGCGTCTCCAAGCTCAACCACATGACGCAGTCCGGCAAGCCCATGATGGACCCTGCCAACGCAGACGTCAAGCTGGCAGAAGAAGGGCCCAAGAAGGGCTACCACTACACGGGGCCCCACAACAGCTACGGCAGGAAGACCTACCTCAGGATGAAGGACTCAAACCCCCCCCTCGGACAACCCCAGTTCGTTCGACGGTTACTCCAACCTTCCAGACACTCCCCAATCAGGTCCATTCGGTGGTGACAGTTACGGGGACAGTGGATCTTCGGACCTGCACGATCACAGCTCCAACATGTTCAACTACGGTCCCTTTGCCACGGATGAGTACAGGGACGGCAGTGGACCCTTCCCCAACGAGGTCAGCTTGAGCGTTGACAGACCCCACTCCGACGAGAAGCCAGGCTACGACAAAAAGCCATCCAGCTACGACTCCGGGTCACACGAGCATCCTCGCGACTACCACGACGACTATCCCCACCCCAACCCGGGCTACAACAGCGACGGTCCCAGTTACAGTAGCGAAGGCCCTAGCTACAACAACAACAACAATAAAGGTGGCGACAACCCCATCAGCTCGGCGGAATACAAGGACAACAACAAACCGTACGTCCCGTACGACGACATCAAAGCGAACCGAGAGAAGAACGCTGTCTTCGTCGGCTACGGAAATCCGGACTCGTACAGCCAGGCAGACCCTAGCTACGGGAAACCAGAGACGGACTCTTACAGTCATCCTCATAGCAACGACGAACCCCTGTCCCACAGCTTCAGCTACTCCGGGATCGACGAGCTCATGTACGACCCCGAAAAGCACCGGGACCGGCGACCCGAGCCCGATCCCTTGACCATCTCGAAGAACGCGAGGGTGATCGAACACCACATTCGCCTGGACCCCAAGATCTACACCATGTACCCCCCGTTGGACTTCACCAACCACCAGCACATTCCTCTGCACAAGCTGATTCCGGACCCTCTGAAATCGCCCTACCCTCAGGCTCATCCGGCTCAAGGATATCATCATCACAATCCTCAGCTCAACCAGATGCTCCAGGCTTACCAGAGTCGCTCCCTCTACCACAAGTGGTGGTGATGATCATCGAATAAGTGCTCATTCAAACACTGCTTCACTCTTCATCCTGAGTGATCAACTCCGGTGCATAGAAAAATGAAGGAGCTAAGAGTGAAACGTCAAGTTACCCTTTTCACTTCGGATGATTCTTCCAAAATTAATATCTAAGTCTGAATGAGTCTTTATTCAATGCTACCTGATCAGCTGTGGTAAAATCAATCCTACCAATCAGAGTCGGCAAAAAGCACATTTATTTTCTTTATTTAGCTGCTGGTCAGGTAGCAGTGAATAAAACCGTATTTGATATGAATCAGCTCAACTCCAAGTTGTCTCGGCAACCACGAGTAAGATCGGTGCACTAAAAAACCCATAGAACGTTCCTGCGTCAAACTGCAGCTAGTTGCCTATCTTTATATATTAGTGGTCTTGCAAAATAACAGTAATATTCACATCCGTTAGCGTCAATATTAAATCCTTGGTCAAAGGTTGGTTGGTTTAATTAGAGTTTAATGGCACGACGTCCAAAGAGCGCCAGGACATAGTTTAAGCAGAATTTAAGCAGGCCTTTTTATCAGGTGTAATCTATACACCGATCATAAAAGTTCATAAAACAAGTTGAGAAGGATTCCACCTTAAAGCTAATTTTTCTTTCTTTTAGCAGCTGGTTAACCGTGACGCTGATGGCTGTGAATATAGCTGTAAAAAAAGTTTAAAACGTTCTTCAAATAATTTCCTGAACCGTTCCTTGGAATGACTGGGCATCTTGTCCCCAATTTTTTCCTAATACTGCTCCTGGAAAGTAAGTGTCAAGTCAGACCTAGCGTCTTATGACTGGGCGACCCATTAATCACCATTAAAAAAGCATGGGAAAGCCTAGTCCCCTATCTTGATAGGAATATGGAGAGTCTCAGGCTGAACTCCATGCTTTCTCCCCTATCTGATTTACGATTCGGGCGTTTCGAGACGCTTGTAGTGTGGCGCGAACCTAACAGGTTCATGTTCGTTCCAGGAACATAACTTTTGAAGAAATGATCCTGACAAGTTTTTCCGAGGAACGATCCAGGATTTTCTTTTTATATCGTGGATAGGAAGTTCACATTGATATAACACTAGTGATCTACCAAGGCGTGATCAGTTTTGTCACGCAAGAGCCGCATTCAGGTGTTGTTAAGAGTTTTGGTCTTCCTCAGAAGATATTTTGGTTGCTTTGATCCCTATCATCCCTTTAAAAATCGTTAAAATGTTTTGAGTGCCAAGTATTTAAGTCTCACCAAATTTTAATTGACGTCAACAGACCTGTATAAATAGTGCAATGGGGTTTTTTCTTATGGCATTCAAAATATTAGAGATTTTTAATCGGAAGCGAAACGGAATGGTATCTAATATTCAACCAATGAAATGGATGCTTTTTAAATAATTCATTTCTGAGATAATTTGTATCAAACATTTTTCTTACTATTTAGATTTCCTTTCAAATTAACGATCTTATTTTAGCTATCTAATAGCAATTTTATTGGAAAAGTGATCGTAAAATTTACATTTATCTTTGTCACGATTACTATGTTCACATTTTTAAATATTTTTCGCAACAAACGGCGGTTTTGACTAGTGATGGGCAAAATCGATAATTTTAGGTATCGAATACTTTGGTATCGAATACTTATAGGTATCGAATACTTTGGTATCGAATACTTATAGGTATCGACAGGCCCGTATTTAGGGTTTTTGCCGCCCTGTGCCTATTGATTTATTGCCGCCCCCCTCTATTTCATTTCCTGTTTCAAGAAAATACCCCCTTGCTTCTTCTAAAAGTCTACTGCTTAAAGGTGGGGTCTTTACCTTTTGACACAAAATATCAAATTGTTGAGAATTTTTTAGAAAAGTATCATGTAAAATCCCCTTGTGGTACCACTGGGGGGAATGGGGGTCCTCCCCCAGAAGAAATTCTGAAATTTGACCCTTTAAAAGTAGGGTTTTAAATAATTTTGAGAATCTTTTTCGGTCAATCATTTTTACCTTTTGACACAAAACGTTGGGTATATTTTCTAAAAAGTATCATGCAAGATCATCTGGTGGTACCACTGGGGGTAAGGGGGTCCTCCCCCTAAAATTTTTTTAAAATTTACTTGTAAGAGTAGGGTTTTAGATAATTTTAAGAACCTTTTTCGGTCCATCGCTTTTATCTTTTGACACAAAATTTTGGGGATTTTTTTCAAAAGTGTCACGCAAGATTCCCTTGTGTAACCGCAGGGGGATATGGGGGTCCTCCCCCAGAGAAAAAATTTTAAAGTTTAACTTGTAAAAGTAGGGTTTTAACTCCTTTTGAGAACATTTTTGGGTCCAAGAGGGGGTACTGTCCAGAGTGACCCCTTGGATCAGCGCCTGGGTGAAATTAGCATTTAATCCTATTTAACATGAATTAGGGTTTAAATTTTCTACAGTTTACAAATCGGGGGGTTAAAACATCAACATCTCTTTAGAAGTAAATTGCAAAACAATTTTTTAATTAAGAAAAGAAAATCCTCCCGTAGTGAAAACTGTGTGGCAATTTTTTTTCAAAACTGTATATAGTATGTAGCATTATGAATTGGTGTAACCTGCCGCCCCCCAAAATTTTGCCGCCCTGTGCTATAGCACATGTTGCACGTGCCTAAATACGGCCCTGGGTATCGAATACTTATAGGTATCGAGTACTTTTAGGTATCAAGTACTTTTTTCAATGTCGGGAAATGAACCTGAAGGGACAATTTTTTTAGGGCCTATCCATAATCAGACTAATATTCAAAAAACTGAAAGCGATCCATCAAAAAGCCCCGTAGCTACGGAGGTGGATAGAGGCGAAGGATTTGGCGGGGGAAAAACCTAGCCGCGTCAAATTTCTCTCGCGGATGATAACGACTTGGGTATGAGCATTGCAAAATGAAAACGGAAACAGGCTGCGTTTGATCTACAGTAGGTATTATAAAGATTACTTCATTGAAAAATTTAAAACGAAATATGTCAATAAAGAGTATCGATACTTTTGTGGGTATCGAATACACTCGATACCTATAGGTATCGAGTACTTAAGTATTTGGTATCGATACCTGCCCATCACTAGTTTTGACACTATCAGTCTCTTGGCAATATATCTAGTCACTGAAATACCAAAACCTTAAAATTATTTTGAAATTAATTATCAAATTTTGAAATCTCCTAAGTTTTTATCAATAAGTAATGTTTACCCATTGGGAGGTAAGTTTAAAGTAGTAGTAGTAGTACTTACATTGAAAAAAAACCTTCAATCTGTGCCAAACAGTTTTTTCCAATGTCTCGAAACAACACTGAATTGAATGAACTCTGAACTTGCCTATTTTGTGCTTAGTATCCACATCAGCTCCAGCATGCTTGCTTTTAGTTGTTGGATTTGAAATTTGTAAATAGTTTGTACATTTCATGCTGTAAATAAAAATATTTTATTGTACTCTTGTTCAATTATTTGCTATTAGAAGTTCAAGGCAGTAATTTCATTTGAACGATTTACTCTGGAAATTTTCTAAGGGAACAAAAGGGGGATACTTGGGTTACTAGATCCTCAAACTCTAGAATCACATTGGGCAAAGCCTTAACCAGATCTGTTACAGGACGTACTGAAAGTCAGCTGAGGCTAACAAGGAAACATTCCCAGGCTAAAATCTAGAACGAATAGTTTACAGGGGTTAGTAGTTGAAGCAAAACACTTACCAGGACCTGATTTACCATTAGGCCTACTAGGCCCGGGCCTAGAGGCCCCACAATTTGGGGGGCCCCTAAGTTTGGAAAGTAAATTAAAATTTATAGTAGAAATAACTTTTTATACTTCCTGGAATGTTTTTCATTACTTTTTGACCAAATAAAGCCTAATGTAATGCTAAAATGTGATTATATTACTACATACATTTAACAACGTAAACTTTTATATTTTTACTTGTATTAATACAATCCAATTTATACCAACTCCTTTCACGTGGTTGTGATAACACATAGGTACCGCGTAATGTGGGGTCCTCTTTCTGGATGTTGGGCCTAGTGTTACAAATTTTCTAAATCGGGCCCTGACACTTACTGTGAAAAAATTAGCTGCAGAATTACATTATAAAAATTCTTAAAAATACTGGGTTTTGACGCCGAATGCAATCTTACTAGGCGAGAAATGCAGCGCTAAATGGACTGGCCGCGTTTTCTCAGTTAAAATCGGGCATTCAAAAAAGGTTCTCATCAATTGCACGCCAAGTGATGTTAATTGAATGGGTTTGGCAACTCAAAAGCCAAATTCAAAATTAACTCCTTTCCTAATGATTGGCATATAGAATGGCCTAATCTGGCTCCATAAAATCTATCCTTTCCTAATGAGATAATTTATTTCTCACTGTGTTTTGAGTCATATCATTCCTGTAAAACATTCGTCCGTTTCTTGAAGTTAAATCTGACAAGGAAACATTCTTAGGGTGAACTCACAGAAATGCACGAAAATTTTACAGGCATAAGAAGATAACTCAAAACACTTACTGTGAAAAAATTAGCTGCTGAATTTCAATAGGAGAGGAGTTATTTAAATTTGAAATTTGGGTTCTGAGTTGCCAAACACATTCATTTAGCACCACTTGGCGACTTTCCAATCGGATGGAATGAGAAATTTGATTCGAAGTGTCTAAATCCACGAAAGTTGGCCCGTGCTAAAGTATTAGCGAAATTTGTTAGAGTTGAGTTGTTACTTTCGTGGATTTAGACAGTACCATAAATATATATAGTTTCCAATGCATTTTTAAAAAAATATGCGGCAAACAGATAACTCCTAAAAATTAAATGCTAAATAGATGTTGGATTCTTTTTAATTTGCATATAATTTTGTATTGCTTCATGCGTTATTTATTTTAATTTTCCTTCTTTAATTAATTTTTATTCCTTTTTTGCATTTGATGAACTTTTTTTATTCGCTCATTTATAAGTGGCAACAGATAAAACGCGGCCAGTTCATTCTACCATTTGGCGTTCTCTCTGCGTTTCTCGCCTTGTAGGGTTACATTTGGCGTTAAATATGACAATTTTCAATAATTTTTTACAGCTTTTCTACTGTAATTCAGCAGCTAATTTTTTTACAGAAGGTATTTTAAGTCATATACTAACCCCTGTAAAATTTTCGTCCAATTCTGTGAGTTCATCCTGAGAATGTTTCCTTGTGAGAACGTTTCCTTGCATATTTCGCAAGTGCACATTAATCTTGCAACCTGCATTTCATCCAATCAGAGACAATTTTGAAGAAGAGCGAACAAAACAACCGAGTGCTGTTCACTCAAGGCTATTCTTGGAGTAACACAAGGTGGTTGGTTTATAGAATAACTTGAAAATTAACTACCGACGGAACTACTGGTAAAAAAATCTGAAATTTTACAGGGGCCATTTTGAAAAGGGGTGGGAATTTTTTTTCGAACAAAAAATAGTTTATTAGCCCCCTTCATAGACGGCGCTTTTTGTAAATTTTTACCTTGGTTTTTGGACCGTCATCAAAAGTTTAAAAAGTAAATTTTAATTCAAATTATCAAATTAAACCTTAAAAAAATTTAACTATCCCTTTGCACAACAAAATTATATGGTCTTTAAAGTAATTTATCACATAAATCATTATCATTTTTTTGGTTCAATTCCGTTAACGGTCCTGCAAAATACCGCCATGCTCTTTTGGACACCAAAAAGTATAAATATTGCTAAATAATTTCAAACTCGTAGATTAAAATGTTTAGGTCCATCAATAACTGTTCAATTTATCAATGAAAATCAGAATTTTTTTCGACACTTGAATATGGCGTTCAAAATAGTTTGGCAATATTTAGCAGGAACGATAACAGAATTGAACCCATTTTAGTTTACGATTTCAAATTCTGGTAAATAGGAATTCAAAGAAATATAACCTTTTTTATCTTATGCCACAAAAATTCATTAAAAATAATACTCATTGAGAAATTTTAAATAAAATTCAATCAAAGAATGATCTTTACAGCATCATTTAATAAAATAAATTAATTGTAATAAAAATGTGTTACCTTAATTGAATCGTCAGTTTGAAGAAAGGAATAAGTCCAAAAAATGACAAATTGACTTTTTGTGCTCAAAACAATCTCCAAGCTTTGCCCTACACATGGGTGAAAAGAGGGGGAAAATAACTAACCCCTATAGGGAGATATCGCCCTTGAAGTTGTGAAATCGATATCCATACAATGAAAATTCCATTACTTTTTTTCGATTTTCTCCAAACTTGATTTTTGGACTTATTCCCTTCTTCAAACTGACGATTCAATTAGAGGGCAATATATTAGGTGATGAGATATGAAAGTTATGTGAATGAATTCAGAAAGTTCAGTGTATTAGAATAGATTCAGACGACAGTAAGTTACAAAAGAGAGTGTTAATTTATTTCAAAGTCGCACATTCATTATTTTCTTTCCTCAAGTTTTTATTTTCAATGATAACTGATACACAATGAATGAAAGGGATAAAACAATCGTTGCAAATGGGTATTTTAAGCCTTTTCAGATCCCACGATAAGAAAAAAAAATGAGAGGGCGACAAAAATGTCAAAGAGCACAAAAGAAAGAGGTCAAGGACATTTCCTTTCCACCTGTGTCTTTCCCCCTTCGTCATACTCCTGCTTCGTGATCCACATTTGCTGGAAAGTGCCCAGAGAAGCCAGAATGGAGCCTCCGATCCAAGACCCGAAGCGGCGCTCGGCTCCGTTGTTCGAACTGATCACCTTGAGCCGCATGCTAGGGGGCGTCTTGGCCGACAAGTCCCGATTCAGCCTCTCGGTGAAGCCCTGAATGAGGGTGTTGCCGCCCGTCAGTATCACGCCCCCGTACAAGCTGGGACGCACGTCGATGTCGCACATGCCCACGCTGGTCGTGACCACCTGCGCTGCCCCCATGGTCGTCCCCTGGATCCCCTTGATGTTGGTCGGGTCGAACAGGGCCTCCGGGATCTGGAACCGCTCCGCCCCAAAGTCCTGGTTGTAGCCGTTGGGGAACTCGTGGTGGACCGTCGGCAAGTTCTCAACAACCTCTTTCTCGTACTGGGTCTCGTAGACCTGCAGGACGGAGGCCTGGAAGTCCTGCAGCACCTCCTTCACCATGTAGTTGTGGTAGGACTTGGTGATGTCGCCGGGGAGGTTCGATTTGCGGGTCCACTTGGCGGGGTCGTTCTCTTTGACCGGTTCCTTGGCGGCGATCATGTAAGGGGGGACGATGTCGACGTGCGAATCTTCCACCAGGAGCTGCTTGCACTGCATCGAGATGAAGTCGCCGGCGAGAGGGGACTTGACGATGGCCTGGGCGAGGACGTATCCGTCGTGGACAGGGACGGCGGAGGTCTGACTGGCGCCGCTGTCCACGACGATGCCCGTCGAACGGCCGTTGGCGAAGGCGGCCAGCACGGCGTTCTTGCTGAGGAAGAAAGCGGGGATGTTGTACTTCTCGAACATGAGCTCGGTGAGCTTCTCGCGCTTGGAGCGGGCGTTCCACGACGCCTCCGACATCAGCACCGGGTGAAGGTGGGGCTCCGACTTGATGTGCTTGCTGTAGACGTGGTCAAGCACCTGCTCGAACATGTTCCAGTCCTCGATCATCCCGTCCTTCAAAGGGAAAAAGAAGAATCTTTATTATTCAGGGTTCATACAATTTTTCACAAATCATTTATTAGTTATTACACACAATATCCACATTGAAAACTATACAGGGTTCATCTCCAAAGAGGTGCAAAAAATGTTTCAGGTCCCAAAATTTCCCCAGAGCACAATTTCTTCACAAAAAAAATTTCCCCCAAAATGAGATTTCTTCATTAAAAGAAGTAAAGTTTTTTCAATTATTAGACGTATTTCAGATTCAATAATTTTTCACATAATCCATAAATTTAAATATTAATGATATTTATACCCTTTTTTTAGTCATTCTTACACACTTATAATCTAAGCTCAGAAGTGCCTCTTCTTAAAATATGAATAATTGTCTGTTTTTCTCAAATTTAAAGCTACCTGTAAATTTCTCCTTAATGAAGTCAACTTTTCAGTGAAGAACATGAATGTGAGAAAACAAGAAAGCGTGGCGTCTATGGACTCGAACGCCTAGTGCTTATGACTACTCGTAAGAACTTTACATAGGAAGCTTGCGGCAACACCTCTATACTATAAGTGCGTAACACTCTTCCTGTTTTTCTTCCTTTTTTACTTGCCTGTGCCTGCGTGCGTGCAGTGTATTGCTGTCACCTTTTCTAAATTACCTTTTACAACTTAATAAATTTGTTGTTGTTAACTTTGTCTATTGGCCTTTTTTGGGGTCTTAATGGTGGTGCAGTCTTTCTTTAAGGCCGGCATCTCCATAAACGCTATTTATAGTAGAAATTACCCATCATACAAAGAATACGTTGTTTTATCTGCATATCAAACAAAAAGCAAGGAAAAGCCGACTTTCAGGTACTCACATAGAAAACTAGGATTTTTATAGCCCAGATTCATGGTTTTCTCACTCTATATCCGTAATTCCGCAGTGTTCACCTGATTTCCGTTTAAATTGGAGGTTATGATGCAGTCAAAATATTTGTCTTTCAGCTAATGATGATTGAAGTATATTAGTTTTGCTTTTTACCTGGGGCAAAAATTTCCCAAGAGCCGCTTGAATTTCCCCCGAACATCATTCGGACCTGTTCATAAAAAATGCATCACCCAGAAGGAATTGTCCGATCAACTTGAAATTTTCAGGGTATGTTCGTTATGGTTTGCTAATCAAATGACTACAAATTCAGAGCTATAGCACGTGCTGAGCCTTCTCAACCAATTCTTAAAAATTCAGAAATTCTCAAAAAAATTTCTAAAAATATTTGGAACCAAAAGTTTTACCCTACCTTTGAAGCGAGGCTGTAATTCATCAGGAAAAATCACATACACATATTTTTATGTACCAGACTTCCATTACATCCAACCAAGACATTTTTTTCTTTCTCTTCATCCAGTACTATGGAGCTTGACTGAAATGAATTGGCTTGCCCTCAAAACGCTTGTTCTGTTGCCAATATTGGCAAACTTAGGGTTTTTGAGGAATCTTTGATGAAAATCAGACAAAAAAAATATGTTTGATTCGATGACCTGTCGTATAGAGGCTCTCATTGCAGCGCGTATGGATGAACAACGATTTTCGATGGTTAATTTTGTTCCTTTGTTCTAAAAATTTAATCTTTTTTTGCATCCAAAAAAATTACTTTGCTGCGTAAATTTCATCAAAATCTAACAAGTCCTTCATGGTTTTGCATTTTTATGAACAACAGGATTATATTCTGCACCCCTGCTCTATCTAACACAGGCATGGCCAACCCGCGGCCCTCCGGGTCATTTTGTGCGGCCCGCGAAGCTCGCTGAAAACTCTCCTAAAAGTAGCTTCAAAACACTTTTTAGCACACTACGTAAAATTCAAAACTTTTTCGGGGGAGAACCCCCAACCCCATATATACCTCTTAGATCAGGCTTTGCCAACCCGCGGCCCGTTTTGAAATAATTTTGTGGTCCGCAAGAATTTTTTTAGTCAAAAGTTAAAGTTTTAGGGTAAGTTAAGGCCCCCAAATTCGGACAAAATGTACCAAAACACGTTAAAGTCTGTTAATTAGGGTCGTATTTCCAAAAATATTTCTGGGCGAGGACCCCCAGATCCCCCTTTAGTACTAGGAACTCTATTGTTCACAACTTTTTTAGGATATTAGTTCAGTCAGGTGCAAATCCTAACTAAAAATATTTTTTTAATTTATGCATTGAACCAAGTAAATATGCATGGGGCCTTTTCCCGATGCGAAGATTTGGGTGTACTTTTTCCCGAGGCAAAAATCTAGCTGCAATTTTTAGAGAAAATTTGGGTCCTCCCGAAATAAATTTCTATAAGCGCCACAGGCTCCTTATAGTTTCGAGTGATTCCAAGTGTTTTTTAAAGGCACCAGTTTAGTTCCTATGGATATACTTCAGAAGGTATTCTTGGGGTTGCTCCTTAAAGTAAATTTAAATGAATATTTTATTTAGGAATCTGTCAAACTAAGCAAAGGATCTAAGAAACTCCCTAATTTATATACCTAATTTATTCAATTTACTTCATTGTCATTCTCAGGCATGTGATTGATCAAGAAAGGAATTATCTGAAATTTTTTAGAAGCGTTGAGATTAGTTACAGTGGTATAGAAACTTATTTCGGGAGGGGCCTAAATTCATTATCCATATCCCATACAATAGGTTCAATTCAGCTTTTTAATACTTCTTAGATAGGATTCCCATCTTACTAAACTCAATCTCAGAAATTTTTTGAAAATTGACCCTAAAAAACAGGGTTTTAAATTGTTTTGGTCAGGGTTGCTTGATTTAAATCAACTTGATTTAAATCACGATTTAAATCACTAGATTTTTTTTTAAAAATCATTGATTTAAATCAAAAATGTTAAACTGCCACAATTTAAATAAAAAAATCAGTTGTATGCCATAAAATGGTTTGCAAGATCATTTGCATGGCATTTTTTTTTAAATTCTGCTAGATATATAACTGGGAGATAGGTTTAGGTTACTCTACATAAAATTGCCTGCAATTTCAAGATATTTATGACGAAAAGGGGTAAATAGCAATGTTTGGAATCAATAATTGTGATAAACTAAACAAGAATTTAAATATTTTAATTTTTTTTATCTGGTACATCAACTTTTTAAAATACAAGCATGTGAATGATTTTTATTGTAAGCTTGCTTTTATAGTTAGTCATGTTTTCCAAAATATTGTTGTTTTACATAACTACAGCGAATAGAGCTCTATTCTTTATGTACATGACTTGCTTATTTGATTTGATATTTATTACTAATTATTATGTTAAAGAAATAAGTATAAATAATACATTAGTAAAATTAATTTAACTGAATTATTATAATTCAAAGATTGATTAAAATGTTTACACAAAAATAAGGCATACATTTTTTTTTTAGAAATCACTGTCAATTTTTTAAGGCTAATATTGATTTCACAATTGGGCAAAAATAGTTATAGAAAGGATAAAAATTTTAGTAACTTATATTATAATTGTTCATTTACCATTTTAGGATGGGCTTGGGCATCTTACCCTGAAATGGCAGCGAACCACTTCCCTTAATTAATTAAATAAATTAATGCATAAAATAGATCAAAATTGGGATGTTAAGTAATCCTAAACTATTATATCACATTGAAATTACAATATCAGTATATTATCAACCAGTTTCAGGAAGTTCAGAACTAATAATTCATTTAAATCAAAAAAATCCGATTTAAATCAAAAAAAGTCCGATTTAAATTTTAAAAAAATAAAAAAAATCAGCAACCCTGGTTTTGGTACACTTTATGTCCGCTCTGAAACAAAATCATCCGATTTTTCCCGCTTTAAAATATTAATTCCGCACAAGTGAGCGGAATTCCGATTCTCAACGCCTCTAAAATTAGCGGATTTCCGCTAATTAGCGGAAAATCACATGCCTGCATTCTGTGCACCTAATATCATAAAATTTTATATGCGGCCCGCGAGAGTATTGTGGTTTTCCAAAGTGACCCTCAACAACATTTGGGTTGGCCACCCCTGATCTAACATATAGTAAAATTCAGAAGTCTTCAAGGAGTTTTTCTAGAGTAAATTACTAAAAAATTAGGGGAGGTAATGTGAATAATTATTATTAACATTTAACAACTTTGCATATTACGAGTAAAATAAGTTGAGAATGAAGTATGGAGCAAGGAATTGCAAAAGTGGTATAATGAACATCACATTTTTTCAACATACTTTTAAAAAAACAATTATACCCCCCGAATCGATAAAATACAACTTCGTTTTGCTGATTTTTGTAAATTCAGGAGATGGTTGGTTTGGGTTTTATGGCGTCCCTATATCTGACGCGCCAAACACAAGATCAATAGTTATATATATTTAAAATTAAAAGTCATGTCGGATGTCGGTTTCCAACCATTAAAAGATCAAGTTTATTTAAAAGGTTTAAATGATGCGGGCGTGAAGCCCGTAGTCGAGCGTAGTCTATACGCCATTCATAAAAAGTTTACTGTATGGTAAAACAAGTAAATTCTGGAGAAAAAAAAACATAATTTTCAGGAGTTATGAGGGCCTTTAGAAAGCAAAATAAAGCAAATTTCAGGAGTTTTTTTAGGAGGCAAACGAACCCTGAAACTAGGAACACACAGGGGTGCATAAATATGCCTGAACAATGTCCGGGGAAAATTCTTGCATTAGGGGGACGTGGACCTGGAAAAAGTTGTAACCTTCCCCCGAACCTAATCAAATTTACCCAAACCTTATGTATTGCTCCTATGGAGCTGGCATGGGCTTTCCCCCGAACCAGGTTCGTAGGTTAGGGCACTTTTTCCAGGTCCGGGGGGGACGACGTCCATAAAACACATAGTAAGGTGTTTTTTGGACCCTCAAATTCTCACAAGGGATTTTCTTTATCATTTTCAAGTAGTACTTTAATTTCTTTGATATGTTCCAGTCACATTTGTTTCGTCTTATCAGTATCACACATATTGCTATAGTAACTTTGATACAAATCCATGTTGAAATCCAAATCATGGTGTCAACTTGTAGATAACATGACTAAATGTCTAATGATTCGTTGTTTTGACTAATTGTGCGCATTTTTCCTAACCTTGTGCTAAAAAAATAATGAAAACTAGGTATACTTTCTAAACTAAAAGTCGAGGTGAGATTTTAATCGACTTCCCCCTCCCCCCTGATGAGATTTTGCTAGACCCCCCTTTTCGACCTCACAAAATTTATGGATGTCCCCTGGTAGGGAAATTTTTGACTAAGTTTATGAGGAAAAAAACTCTACAAATCCAAGTTGTTATTAGTAACAAGTATTAGTATGGCTGCTGACAATATCATGTCCTTCAAATTCAACAGAAATTAGGTAAAAACATTACAGAATTACGGATGTTATAGCAGGAAACTACGGATCTATGCCGAAAAAGTGAGTTTTCTTGGTGGATTTTTCTTTTATTTTTACTGATTAATAAGAAGGAAAAACAGATCTATGATAGGTGTGGTGATTGTCATTAAAAATCGCATTTTTGTTTAACAATGTTTTTGTCTTTCGGGGAAATTATGGAGACATTTTTAGAGAAATTTTGGACAAAATTAATAGTATTCTGGGGAAATATTGAGATTTGGAACATTTTCTTCGCCCCTGGAACACAAAAAAGGAACAAATATATATAAAAAGAAACACGAGTTGCTGAGGGGTCCGTAAACCCTATGGGCAACCTATGGAATATTATAGTAGTAATTGAAGATTATTACAGATAGTATAGTAGTTTATACACAAAGATATTTTTACAGATAGATACATATAAACAAACACACATATATAGAAGTTTCAAGTGGCAACACCGGGCAAGCCCTAGAATAATTAATTTTGAAAATGCAAAGATAGTTTTTTTAATGTTCTTCAATATTTTCTATTGTGAAAATTAAAAAAGCTCTAATAATTTCTTTAACTTAATAGGGGATTTTTCAGATTTTAGATTTTTGGGTAAAATATCGTAAAAGTCAGTGGCGGATCCAGGGGGTGGCACTCTGGAAAGTGCCCCCCTTGGAGACCCAAAATGGTTCTCAAAATGAGTAAAAACCCAACTTTTACAGGTCTAATTTCAAAATTTTTTTCTGGGGGAGGACCCCCATACCCCCCATTAGTATCAAAATGGGGTATTCAGTGTTTATTTTTAGGAAATCCTCAAAATTTTGACATTTTGGGTCAAAAAGTAAAGGTAATAGTGTTGAAAAGTGCCCCCCTTACACTCAAAACGTTTCTAAAAATGAGTTAAAACCCTACTTTTACACGTCAAATTTCAATTTTTTTTCTGGGGGAGGACCCCCATACCCCTAATGGTACCACAAGGGGATCTTGTCTGGAAAAGTGCCCCCCCTTGGAGCCGTGCTGGATCCGCAAAAGTTGATATGGTTGACGCAAAAAGTCCTTATCCATTGTCTTTTTAATAAAATAAAGTTTGAATATAATTGGTAAGAAGGCAATTAGTGTGGGATTTCCATTTTAGATTTGAACCTACATTTAATCCGAGATGTAAGTTGGGGAAAATTGCATTTAGAAGGGATACAGTCAATTTACACGATAATAAAGATGCTCAGAAGGACCGTATATCAGGGTTCTATCGAACATAGTCAGGAGTCTTTAAGGAGTAAATTACTAAAGAATCAAAAGGGGTTATGTGAATAATTATTAACCTTAAACAACTTGGTATGTTACTAGTAGAATGGAGCAAGGAATTGCAAAAGTGGTTAGAATTTCACACTTCCAATGGCATTTCATCAATTAAAAAAACAATTATTTCCCACAAATTGATAATAAAACTTCCTTTTTCTCTTGGACAGATGTTTTTCAGGAGTCAGAGGGTAAATTCAGGAGAAAAAACATAATTTTCAGGAGTTATAAGGGCCCTTAGAAAAATATATATTAATTTCTCGAGGCATACGAACCCTGGACTATATTATAATTGAGAAATTTAGTTTTATTTACATACATTGATATCTTTTCTTAGCAATGAATCAGTGTTTAACCCCTTCAAATTTTTTTACTGCCTAAAATTAAAATATGTTGTACGTATTTTGATACTGAAATTGGCAAAAATTGTTATCCCTGAGCCATTTTTGACCATTTTACAAGTGTTCAAACATTTCATAATTTTCGCTTACTGATCTCCAGTTTTTCCTGCAATGCTCCTTCTCAAACATTACATTTTCCCCATTTTCTTTTGATAAAATGTTAAATAAAATAATGTTTTTGATTTTCTGAGGTGTTTAGAATGATTATCTGCCCTAAAAAGGAAATATAAGTATAATTTAAGATCTCCTTTCTGTCCTTAGGGGCCGTTCAAATATTACGTAAGCACTTTTTTGGTCATTTTTAACCCCCCTCCCCCCTTGTCAGCAAAAATAAGCAAGCCTCAACCCCCCCCACCATAATTACATAAGAAACAGCCGGACCCCCCCCCCCCCCGAAAATGTGACATCCCTTTTAGTAAGTACTGTTTTTTTTCTCCTTGAATATTAGGTGACTTAAACAAGGAGCTGTCCTTTTTGGGTGCAACGGTGTAACCCTAAGGCCTAGGGTTCAAAAATGAGTCGAAACACTACTTTTTGGGGTTAAAATTTCAAAATGTTTGGGGGGTCCATCCCCAGAAAAAAGTGCTTAGGTCAGATTTCCTAATTCAATTTTTTGTCAAATTTAGTTTTGGTTGAGTTTTGAAATTATTTATGCAAGATATTTTCGAAAATACAGTATCTTACGTAAACATCACTCATATCCCCCCTTGTCAGGAAAAATAAGCAAAGAGCAAACCCCCCATAGGTGCTTACGTAATATTTGAACGGCCCCTTATGTTTTTTGAGCCATACACTGCATTAGAAAATCACCCTTGACCTTGTTGACCTTTATTCAGACCACTGATAGACATCTGTCAAGAAGTTTCCAGGAGCTCCTATAGGGGGGGGGTTATTGAATTTCAAGGGGTAAGCAAAGGAAGAAACAGTTGCTCCAACTATCAATGGAAAGCCCAAGACAGATGTATGACTTGTAAATATCCAGACCAGTCTCAACTTGGTTTGAATACTACAACAACGAAATAACCGCATATTTACAAAGCTCGCAAGGTTTTCATACTCTGTTAACAATGTGAATGCGTGTGGACTTAATTTTTGCTGTTTTTTGGAAATTTTAATAAAATAATAACTGGGGATAGAACCCACGAACTGCCCTATGCTATGCTGGCATCCTGCCACTCCTCCAGCGGGGATTCAGTATCTTCAGGGATCTGTCTAGGATTTTTTGCCAACTACCTATTTTGTGAAAATTTAAAAATAATTTGTGAAAAAAAAATTTAATTTGTGAAAATAAAATACGCGTTATAAAATGAATTGAAAAATATGTTTTTAAAAATCACTTTACATATACATTTTAAGGGGATTTAAAGTTTACAAATATTGTTAAGTAAAAATTTGAGAAAATTCAGTTATAAATTGTGAAAATTTAGCAATAAATTGAAAATAAGAAATTTTAAATTTGTGAAGCTACCGTTTTAACGATCGACGAATTTGTGAAGCTACCGTAAAACGGTGGTAAATTTGTCCTAGACAGATCCCTGATCTTTAAAACTTATAAGTATAACATGTTTTTTCTTTGTGACGCATGCACATTATATCAAATTATAAAAACTTTGCGGGCTTGGTGAATTTAAAAAAAATAACCTACAGCGCAGCAAGATTTCAGCACGACACACGATCATAATTAAAATGGGTCACTTTGCGTTGGACATATGACATGCAACGGCAACTGAAAAGGAGTTAATGGTCTGACTATTTATGCTGTTTTGTAATACACTATTGTTTGATTTTGAGTACAGGTATTCCAAGGGTGCAGAATATGTTCAAATGCCCGAAGCAAGGTTCGGAGGAAATTCAAAAGACCGTGTGGGGAAATTTTTACCAAGTTTAAAGAAAAAATCTTCAAAACCTGGGTGATATTAAAGACAAATATTCTGGCTACTGACCATATCATACCCTTCAACATCTAAAAAGTTATTTTTAACTTTTGATGGATTTCCAGAATATGTTTCTCCAACTTTTAATCATAAGGGATAATGCAGGGTTGCCAACCTGAGACAATAATCATCTGTAATCGCTCCCCACCCGCAAAAAAAATCTGACGTGATGCGTGGCTTGCCTCCTTGCCTTGGAATTCGGGGCCAAAATGCGGAATGATTCCGCAAAATCCGGAATGGTTGGCATCTCTGATGCCAAATTACCAATGGAACCTAACATAAGAGGCGTATATAAGGGACAGACCCCCTATGATTCAGAAAACGATTTCATTTAAAATTCCAATTCCAATTTTCCGATTCCAATTTTTTAAAAATTCTGTATTATTCTTGGTTTTATTCTTTAATTAATTATGGTATCATAATATGGGGAGGTGATTACAAATCAAATTTATTACCTCTAATTTCAATTCAAAATAAGTGTTTTAAAATTCTTGAACCTAGGTACTCAAACCCTTTAAAATTTAGAACATTGAGATTATTACCTTTAAGATATAATTTTTTATACCGTGTTTCACTTTTTTTGCACCATAATAAATCGATTTGTAACTTAAAAGAAAACGTATCCCAAAGAAGGCCAAATGAAGTGTACAAAATTCCTAGATTTTTTAAAGAAATTTTCCGTAAGCATTTTTTCTACCTAGCACCCAAATTTTATAATAATTTGCCCCGAGATCTCCAAAATATTGAACAGTGTTCTACTTTTAAGTGCAAACTTTTTCTTCTTATTATCAATTTAAACGACATAGACTTTTATTTTTAAATCATTATGAAGCGATAGTATATTTGCAGCAGCCAGACTTTGCCAATGGAAAACAAAAAATAATTAATTTCAATATATTTTTGTTTTGTTTAATTATTTTATTTTATTATTATTGAATCACAATGTATTTTAATTGATATTTAACTCTTAATGTATTTACTTCAATTTGTTCTAGAATTCTTTTTTTTGTGTGTGTTTTGGTATTGTCTTTTTTTGTCCTCTCTTTTTTTTGTTATTTTCCATTGTATTTTTACTGTATTAATTTCTATTACGCCCGTATGGGATCTTTTGTTTCCCCTGGGCGTATCATATGTTATTTATTTGTATTTATTTTATGTGTTTCTTCCTATTATTTGTCAATAAAGATTATTATTATTATTATTATTTAGAATAGGTCGAAGCCAGTGCTGAGATTAGGGTAAGGGGACAACAAAAAATATATTTACTAGCCAGAAAAAAACGGTGCAAGGACCTTTCCCCCAAAAAATTTCCAGTTACAGCATTGGTTACGTTAAAGCATAGAAAATTTGATTTTGAAATTTTGCGATCATACAACACTGGAATTAAGTTAAAACCTGTTTTAAAGGTCAAATTTCAAAACAAAAATCTGGGGGAGAACCCCCTTTTTATGTGAAATTAGGGACAGTAATTGAAATTAATTTATAATTGAAAATCCCCCCCAATTTTCAGGAGACGGTCTTGGATTCATGACTAACTTAGCACACCTACTTAGTTCAGTTGCTTAACCTGATGAATAAAGAGTTCATTTTGAAAATTGAATTTTATGATTTTAATTTGGGGAAACTTTAGGCTGAAATAATTGATTACATGGCTGGAAAAATGTTGCGTGTAGCGGAAGTTCAATTTTACTGGATCCAACATGAAACGTTTTTCCACCAAACCCAAGCATGATTTCTAGCGCATTATAGGCTATCTAGCGGTTTGAAAACTAAGGGCTGTATTCAGAAACTTTAACACGTAGAAGAAACGATACGGAAATGGTGAAAACGAAACGGGCATGTGGAAATGGCCGTTGGAGACCTTTTGCTTCCTAAAAATAAGCACCCATGCAGGGGTCGCAGTGACATTTCAAAAAAATATAGGATTTTTAAAAATAAAATATAGGAGTGTCAAAAAATCTTATTTGCGATCACTTTCCAGGGATTTGATTGACCAAAAAGCATAGAAGATAAATTCAAAAATTATATAATACTTACTCTTTGGTATTTAATTTTAAGATTTAACATAATATTAAAACAAGTGCTCTGAATCATAAAGTTCAAAGTGTAAAAGGGGGCCTGGGGTCCTGCCCCATAAAATTTTTTGGAAATTTGATCCTAAAAACAGAGTTTTAACTTGTTTCGGACACCAAGTCCGATTTTTTTGGGGGGTGGGTCCCTGTCATTCCCCTGGGGAAAGGTCAAATATTACGTAAGCACCCAAAGGGGGAGGGGGTTTGCTCTTTGCTTATTTTTTCTGACAAGGGGGAGGGGGATATGAGTGATGCTTTTGTTTTTGTAAGATACTGCATTTTCGAAAATCTCATGTTTCTTGCATAAATAATTTCAAAACCCAACCAAAAATAAATTTAACAAAAAATTGAATTGGGAAATCTGACATATGCACTTTTTTCTGTGGATTTACTTCCAAACATTTTGAAATTTTACCCCAAAAAGTTGTGTTTTGACTTATTTTTGAACCCTTTTGGTTACACCCAAAAAGGACAGCTCCTTGTATAAGTCACCTAATTTTCAAGGAGAAAAAAAACCAGTACTTACTAAAAGGGATGTCAAAATTTAGGGGGGGGCCGGCAGTTTTTACGTAATTATGTTGGGGGGTTGATGTTTGCTTATCTTTGCTGACAAGGGGGGAGGGGAGGGTTAAAAATGACCAAAAAAGTGGGTAACAGGGTTGCTGATTTTTTTGATTTTTTAAAAAAAATCAAAAAAATCGGATTTATTTGATTTAAATCGGACTTTTTTGATTTAAATGAATTACTAGCTCTGAACTTCCTGAAACTGGTTAATAATATACTGATATTGTTAATTCAATGTGATATAATAGTTTAGGATTCTTTAATATCCCAATTTTGATCTATTTTATGCATTAATTTATTGAACTAATTAAACGGAGCGGTTTGCTGCCATTTCATGGTGAGGTGCCCAAGCCCATCCTAAAATGGTGAATGAACCATTATTATACTACTATCAGTTACTAAAATTTTTATCTTTTCTATAACTTATTTCTTTAAAATAATAATTAGTAATAAAAAAATATCTAATAAGCAACTTATTGACAGTCATGTAAATAGAGAATAGAGCTCTATTCGCTGTAATTATGTAAAAGAAAACCATATTTTGGAAAACAAGACTAACTATATAAAAAGCAAGCTTAGGATAAAAATCATTCACATGCTTGTATTTTAAAAAGTTGATGTACCAAATAAAAAAATTTAAATATTTTAATTCTTGTTTAGTTTATCACAATTATTGATTCCAAACACTGCTTTACCCCTTTTCGTCATAAATATTTTTGTTACTGGCAGCAGAACTTTGTTATTTTATACATATCTAGCAGAATTTAAAAAAATTTTAATGGAAATAATCTTGCAAACCATTTTAAAGCATACAACTATTTTTTTATTTAAATTGTTTCAGTTTAATATTTTTGATTTAAATCAGATGATTTTTTTAAAAAAATCAAGTGATTTAAATCATGATTTAAATCGTGATTTAAATCAAGTTGATTTAAATCAAGCAACCCTGGTGGGTAATATTTGAACGGCCCCCTTGATATCATATCTGAAACAGGTTATAATATAATAAGATTTAAAAAACACTATATTATTACCAAAATGATCTATCATTAAAAATTTACAACTTAGGAAAACCTTAAGAAAAATTACTTGAAAACACTGACTAAAATCGATAAAAACGCGATCTGAGAGGTATCACTACTTATTAGGCACCTCTGACTACGCTTGTTTTTTCTACATCGTAATTACAATGAGAAAAGTAGCCAGCTTCAACTAGGTGCCGGAAAAATGGTACTTAAGCGAAAAATCGTTATTTTTCGTCTTTTCCGCAGCTTTTGGCACCCGCGGCCATCAAAGAAAGAAGTCGCGGGAAGAACGGAACACTCCGCAGTCCGCAAGCAACACGAAACTCGCGAAAAAAAATCACGATTTTTCCTCTTTAAATCGTCATTTTTCTCGGAAATAATATGCAAAATAAAAAAAATCTAGGGATAATGGGAGAAACTTCTTCGTTCATTAAGGAATGGGACGTTTTCAGCGCGAATTTAAGCGGGCTCAGCAAAAATATAGGAAATATAGGAGGCTTATCAAAATATAGGAGAATATAGGAGGTTTTTTACTAATTTTTCAAAAATATAGGATTTATAGGAAATATAGGAGGTCTGCGACCCCTGCCCATGCTGCCATCTGTCAAAAAATGTCACAAGTAATTATAAACTGATAATAAAAATTTTACGCACACTAGATGTCTATTACTTTCGTAATACTGAGGACTTGTTTTGGTAATCAATAGCTGTTTCAGATTTTAAGAACTATTTAACGGACCACAAAAAGTGTAAAAGCAATCGGAATACAGTTCTAATATCAGAACAATATGGCGGACGAGAGCTGCGGAGTTAGAAATCCTCTTGTTTTAAATCTTTCGTTTTGAGAGCTTTTTCACCGTTTCCATACCCATAGCTGCCAACCTGATGGAGGAAAAATAGGAGTACTTTCATGGAAGCATACCCACCTTTTTTTCAGTCACAATTTAAAATTTAAGTCTCCTTTTTAGTTCATAGTAGAACTACGAAGCACAAATAATTTAGATAAAACCCTAAAACGATGTCTCTGAAGAAACAAAAACACACCCCCTTAAAGTAGATGAAAACAAAATAATCCATAAGCTACAACCAAAGGCGTCCAAAAGGATTAATCATGGTTCCTGCTCTATAACCAAAATAGAAATTAATGCTTTTTCTTGGAAAAATACAACTTTAAAAAGAAAATGTACTATTTAATTAATATATTTCACTCATGCTTACTCTTAAAAACTTCTTATTTACGATTGAAACATAGGTTCATTTTTTTAAATCGGAAAATAGGAGTTTTTAGGGAAAAATCGGATTACCGGACGGAGAAGAAACCAAAAATAGGAGTAACTCAGATAAAATCGGAGTACTTGGCAGCTATGCATACCGTTCTTGTTTCCATCTCGTGTTAAAGTTTCTTTATACGGCCCTAACTACTTCAAGGTTGGATTCGTTCAAGCAAGTGACACAGATCGTTTGTCCATCAAAAACCGACTTTGTGAAAAAAAAACGACATGGGTTCGTCCATAAATGACGTCACGCTCAAAGGGGGGAGGGGGTTAATCAATTTGTGACAAGGGGGAGGGAGGGGGGTTTGAAAGTTGTGACATCACCTCCTGCAGCTGAAAATCAACGAAAAAACACTTGGTTCCGGGCACTTTTAAATTAGTGTATTAGACATATTGTTGGTTTAAGGGGGTATGGGGAAGTGTGACAGTTTATGACATGGGAGGGAGGGGGTCAAAAAAAGTGTGACATTTATGGATGGCCCCCATGCAACTTTTTTCCATTCAGCTGTGAGGGAGGATTACTGACCTTGAGGAAGGACATCATCTCCATACCCTTGCGAGGGACGTGGATGCTGGTCGTGTCGATGTAGTACTTCTTCTGAGAGGCCTCCCCTCCGTTGACCTCCATTCCATCGCTCTCGTCCACCACCCCGCACATGGTGGGGATGTCGGCCTTGGGCGTGTCCTCCCCCGCGTATCCTGCCCGGATAGAGTAGTGTCCGAAGTCGAACACCAGGGCTCCCACTTCGTCGCCTCCGTAGACGCCGCCGCTCATTTTCGCTCTTTTCAAAACACTCAGCACATACAGGAAGCTAGAAAAACAAATCAAATAAATAGTCCATCCAAATATTTCCAATGGCAGGTAATTGAACAGTTACGGATAACAGAGTTCATTGACCAACAGACATGCCGTAATAAGGAAGTTGCATGTGTCAGATTTTCAAAAACAAACAAGTGTTCCGTATGGTTTTTTGTATGGAAATATCTAGTCAGTTTTTCAATGTGCAGGTAATTAAATATTTTAATTTAAAAGTCAAGAAAAAAACACGTGACTGAAAACGTTTATTGTTTAAACTATAAGATGACGTCAACAATAATACCATCAACTCCATTGCTTTACAACAATGTTTAGTATAAGATGACGTCACATCCAAACTTCTTGGCGTTTTCGCGCGCTTTTAAAAAGGGGATTTTTGTTAATTTTTAGGACAATCAAAAAATTTCTCGATCAGCCTCAAATTTTGGGTAGTTGCTTATTTTTGCAAGAGGAATCGATTAAAAAAATTTAAAAAATCATGCAACTTCCTCATTAGTACTTTCTTCGCGTTACCCAGTGGGCACCTGTGGACCGAAGCCACGGAGGTGAAGTACTGTTGCCCACGCCACACACGCATTTGCTCGCACAACCCCTTTTTACAGGAGGGGGCCACATTCATTCATCACACACAAGGACAGAAATTAACATCCATGCCAAACGGGGATTCAAACTCCAGACGTATGGCATCGCAGTAAGATGCTCTAACCATTACGCCAATACGTCGGCTGTCCATCCAAATAGTACGTGAGCACTTTTTGGGTCATTTTAACCCCCTCCCTTTTGTCAGAGGTGCAGAAAATGTTTCAGGGCCAGAGATTGATCCAGAAAAAATTGGGGCCTTTTAGCTGCCCCTTCACAAAAATTCCCCTCTTTGAATATGTCCCTTCACAAAAATGAATTCATAAAAACGCCCCTTTGGTGAAATTCATATTACATTCAGTGATAATTTGCAAGAGAATATTCACAAAATATTTGATTTTTTCATGATTTTCTTGGTTTGTGAGTCAATTTTACTCTTACACACTCATCTGCTAACTATCACTGCTTCAATTTTTCACAAAAAAAATTTTTATTTTTCACAAAAAATAATGAAATAGGCCCCAAAATATAACTGGATCTACCCCTGAGGGCCCAAAATTTCCCCAGAACACAATTTGTTTTTCCACCAAAATGAGATTTTATCCAAGGAAGTAGAGTTTTTTCAATTATAGTAAACTTTCTTTTTCAGATTCAATAATTTTTATATATCATTAAAAATTTTAATTTTGATGATCTCTTTTCTTAAAATATGAAAAATTGTCTATCCTTCTCAAATTTAAGCTACCTCTGTAAAAATTAACTCAACTTTTCAGTGAAGAACATGAAAGTGAGAAAACAAGAATTCTATTTATATCAGGGTTGGCAAAAAACCGGGTTTTTTTAAAAAAAACCAAAAAAAACCGGGTTTATTTGGGTTTTTTTGGTTTAAACCAGGTTTTTTTGGTTTAAACCAAGTTTTTTTAGAATTTTTTTTATCAGAATAAGTTATTTTAGCATTGATGTTTGAAATTGAGTTGTAAATGAGACATTTATTTCAGGGGTTGTTTATAATTGATAAATGATTTGTATATATTAATTAATTAAAATTAAATTAATTTGTTTTAAAAATAATTTTTGATTCTAAAATATTCCAATTTGAATATCTAATATTATTGTAGTGAATAAAAATCAGTGTTAATTTATCTTGGATAAATGGTTGAAATAATCAAATTATTTATCTTAATTATATATGGATTAATTTATGAACTTAAGAAATTTCTTTAGAAAGAGAAAATTTTATTTTTTAAATGAGAAGCAAAAGTGAAATGTAAACAACTAATGTTAATTGAAATTGGATAATTGATAAAGATAATTAATTTGATTAATTATTAAATGGTAAAATAATCAAATTAATTATTGGGATTATTTATGAACTTAAGAAATTTCTTTAGAAAGAGAAAATTTAACTTTTTTAATAAATAAAATTGAAATGTAAGCAACTAATGTTAATTGAAATTGGATAAATGATTGAGATAATTAATCCGATTAAGGAAATTAACGGTTTTTATTAATTTTGTAAAAAAACCCAACTGGTTTTTATCTGTTTATAAACAAACCAACTGGTTTTTAGTTTTTATCATCAAAGAAATCAACGGTTTTTATTAATTTACTAAAAAAACCAACTGGTTTTTATGACTGACAAATAAGACAAATTGGTTTTATTAATTAATTAAAATCCAAGTCATATTTTATCAGTGAAAAACAGATAACAGTGATAAACAGATATAATTTCTAAAAAAACCAAGTGGTTTTTTTGGTAAAAAAACCATGGTAAAAAAACCATGGTTTAAACCAAATGGTTTAAACCGGCCAACCCTGATTTATATAGTAAAAAATTCTCACCCTACCACGAATACGTTGTTTTTCCTGCATACCAAACAAAAAGCAAGAAAAATCCAACTTTCAGATATTCACCCAGAAAACTAGGATTTTTTTGCTCAGATTCGTAGTTTTCCCACTCTATATCCGTAATTCCGCAGTTTTCACCTGATTTCCGTTAAAATTGGAGGTTATGATGCAGTCACTACCCAAAATATTCGTTTGTCAGCTATTGATGATTGGATTTTTTTAGTTTTTCTTTCTATCTCTGGGGGCAAAAATTTCCCCAGAGCTATTTGAATTTCCCCCGAACATCGTTCGGGCGTTCGGACATATTCTGCACCCCTGCCCCTTGTCAGCAAAGGTAAGCAAACCTCAGCACCCCCCACCATAATTACGTAAGAAACTGCCGGACAATTGGTCACGTTTTCTCTTTTAAAAATTAAAATGAAATCAAAATACTACACAGTTCATAAGAGTGCAAGGTCTTGTACTTCTATTAATTTAGGTGTCACAAATTATGGTTTTGGTTAGTATTGTTTTGTGGCGCAAGATTATCACAAATTATGCAGACAATTAAAATTTATTGTAGTAAGACTTGTAATGTGAGAAGTTAATTTGGCATGCTAAATTTGTGAACAATAATTCTGCTTATTTCTTTTTCAAATTAATTTTTTAAACATATATGTGACTACTCTGACAATAAATTAACTGAAAATATTTTTAAAAAATTTCGATGGCACCTAGATTCTCCTTCATTTTAAATAGATGGGGTCCATTGGCTTCTACTTCCCGAGATCTACGATTCGAGATGCTAGCGTCACATTTTTTAGCTTAAATAATAACTGCTTTTCATTTAATTTCGATAATTTTTTTGATTTTATTTTAAATTTATTACTAGGTAACCTTCGCGGCCAGAGTTTTCAGTAAAAAAATACTTGGAAAATCAGAAAGTGGAATTTGAGTTTTGCAAATCGAATTGTCGGACTTTTAATTTTGCAAGCAAATTGGCGGATTTCCGCCAATTGGCGGAAGAATCACATGTATGTTTAAAAGAATTGTCCGACATAAGTTGAGAGAATTTTCATCATGACATGTGTCAAAGGGGGAAGTGTGACAGTTTGTGACAAATAGGGACAGGGGGTCAAAAATGTGGCAAAAAAAGTGTGACATTTATGGATGGTCCCTTAGTGCCTAAGTTCTTTATATTATAGGATAGAACTAGTCTCATGAATTTTAACAACCTTTAAATGATTGAATTTGAATGACGATTTTACTGGATGTTGACTACTTTGAATAATAACAGGAACCATAATCTTAAGATGTAAAAAGAACAATCAGTTTCAGTACTGTACACAGCTAAAACTTGTGTATCCTGGTTTGTTTACTATATAGCGATGAATGTCAACGCTTTTTACACAACCAAAATAACCCAAATTAACGGAACAAAAAGGTAATGACACATATATAAAATAATTATACTGTAATTAATAATGTAAAAACTTAATTACATACCCAAAATATTACCGGCTTAACCAAATGCAAACGTAAGTAATCTCGAAACAAATACAAAAAAAGACTGAGCAAATTTTTATAAAAGCAAAATTTTTATTCACTTCAGTTGAGCACTTGAAGCTCTTTGGATATTTTACTTTTAAAATGTCTTAGTATGAATTAAATAGACTAATATGGTATTTCTAATTTAACGTTTAATTATTTCTAATAATTGATACTAAGAATAATACTCTTAGTTATTAAAATCAATTTTCGAGTAAATATTTCAAATATCGATGTTTTTATATCGATTAATGTTTGTTTGTTTACAATTGAAAACCAGTTTTTCGTTTTCCGGCGTCTCTCCTAGTAGACGGTCTTTTCGAAAACCTGGTGATTTTAAAAAGGGGATTTTCGAAGCGAAAGTAGAACTTGGTCATAAAGCAGCCTTAAAATGGACCCAACACCTGAAGGCTTCACTCAGGATTTGACGGTCGTTGTTCGTGGAATGGTACTCGAATTGGAGTACTATGTGAGAAGGTTGTGTTATGTCTGCCTGAGAGCTTACCTGAGACTAGAAAAGAGGTTCAAAATTTTTTTGGGACCACCGCGCCCCCTTAGATATAGCTCCGGATCTTTTTACATGTTATAGAATTTTATACAAACATTTTATAATAAAAATTCATTTAAAACCAAATAAAACAAGAAATTTCAAAGCTCTAGTTTATGGACAATATTCAAAAATTAAGTGTTCTAAGGTTATAATTCTACCTTTTATAAGACGACCTTTTTAAAAGCTTTGATTTAAAAACAATTCTTTGGATTTTAAGTTACTTTAACCTGGGTTTTTTATGTCTTTTCCCATAAAAATGACATTAAGCAAGAGTTTATAAGTAGTCAATGCCCCCTTTTACCCCAATACCGCCCCCCCAATTTCCTTTCAACTCATCACCGCCCCCCCTGGAATTCTTCAACGCCTTCAGGGGAGGTACCGCCCACTTTGGGAACCAGTGGTCCAGAAGAATCATTGAAAAACCTCCTTTATAGTCTGTTCATTTTGAACTGTCGCTTGAAAATATTTCCTTCCCCCACCACCGATCGGTAACCATAGCAACTATCTTCGTCAAAGTGACGAAGAAGGCTTACTATTGGCTGCTCGAAGATAGTAACTATGGTTACGCTTCTAGCGTGGGGGAAAGCACTATTTCTCAAGCGCCAATTCTAAATGAATAGAGTATAACACAAACAATCTGGATCTGCGAGTTTTTCAATGAACTTATCTCTCTTTAGAAGAAGGTATTCTTAGCAGCGTTCATGAACAAAAGATAAATGCTTCAATAACAAAAATTAACACGCCATCAGTTTCTCCAGAAAGACTGACATCGAACAAAATCCCCGAGACCTACGTAAACGTTATCAATACAGGCATTGTATCTACTCCTTCCATACCTGCTGGAACCTGTCTACTAATTCAGTGCAGCAACAAAAATTTCTTGTTGGAGGAAAGTGCAAAACAACCCGATTGAAGTCCGCTTTCAAGGCTGCCGTTTTGTTTCCAGACTGGTTCAACCTCAGGAAGTGGTGGATTTCCTATCGGATCTAAACTTGACCATCTTTCCTGCACTAAAATGAAGACCAAATATAATACTTACTCCTCTTTTCATGTCCTGGAGTCTGAACTTAATACCTTGCTTGACGAAAGGCCTGACGGATCTATTGAAACGAAATTTTTTCGGCAGGATCAGATAACTGAAAATGGCTGCACTAACCCCGATCCAGGTGAAAGCAGTTCGATCGCACAAATAGGATGACTATCTTGTTCTGAACCTGCTCCAACCTTGAACTTTAAACTGTACTACCAAAATGTTCGTGGAATGCGTACTAAATTTAATGATATATATGTAGTATGTTTGACTGAGTCCTATGATATAATTTGCCTGTCTTATTTAAGTAACTTTTAACTTTCTCTAAAACCCATTGAGTTAATTTGAAAAAAATTTTAAGATTCAAGAAATTCATATATTTCTGAAGAAAATGATGTATGGCAAGTGACCATATATAATTATCCTAATCAATTAGAACCAGACTCCATTTGTATAATTGGATTTTTCCTAAAAAATTGCCTATTTTAATTGATAACTGCATGTAATTTTGAAAATGGGAGAAATAAACTATTTTTAAAGAAAAAGCTTTTAATCAATCAGAGAACACTTTCATGTTATACTCATGGTATGCTTATACTTACAAGTGTTATTTGTACTGTTGTACTGTTATTTGTACTGTTGTTATGGTACATTTCCCTCTTAATTTTTTTTCTGAAGCAATTAAGATAATCAGCAATTCAGTTAGTTGATGTTCTGCTGCATTAACATTATGAAAAGCAAAAACAAATAAATGATGGCCCTTTAACATCATTATTTTAAAATTGGTGAAATAATCATAATAGAAGGTGAAAGAAAATTCATGAAAATTAATTTTTAGGCAATATATTCCATACTAGTTTTTAAATAGAATATTTATTACAGGGGTGTTGATGACTATTTGTAAAAATCAACCCAACAGTCTTTTTTAAAAACCAATTTTTCTTCTCTGCTTCAATAAAACTATTTTGAGAGGAAATTCAAACCTATTTCAATAACCTACCCAAGTAAATTAATTTTTTTTAAAAAACCAGAGTACCTTTGAAACACTATCGCAAAGAAATAATGGGAATTTATTTATTATAAAGACCTGCTGGCAAATTAGCTTCTTTTCTAGAGTTCATAGTTAGAGGAAAAAAACTCAAGAACTGTGGGAACCCTGGTAATAAATGAGGCAAGGTAGGCAGCAACATTTTAGCTGAATGATTATGTGTTTTAAGTTATCAGCAAATAATTAATTTTTAATAACAATTATATTCTACATTATATATCCTGTCTTTTCATTTGTTGATTCAAACTGAATTTTCAACACATTGTCAGTTTCAAAACTTTTATTCACTCAGCGTAATTTGATAAATATATACAGAGATAATGAGTAGTAAAACAAGGAAATTTACTCAAATGCAATCAGACTATTCAATCCAACGAAAGAGTAAGTGTTGGAAATTTCAGATTAAACGACAGCAATTAAATAAAAGTCATCTGATAACATTATGAAATGATGATTATAGACAGTTGAGTCATTGTTGCTTTATACAGCAGAAATAACTAAATTCAGGAAGCAGCAGCACAGACATTGTCCATAAAACATACAATGAAAGTTCATTTGAGTAACTCTGTGATGTGGTTTGGCTTCTCTCCCCTCTCGTACTTGGCCCACATGGAATAAAAGAGACGCTCCAAATTGGTTGCGTAAGTCTTTACGTTGAACAGGGGGCTTTCCGTACGGGCAGCCCATACTTTACCTCTGATCACTTTTAAGCTGTGAAAAAATCATGCTTCATTCAATACTAAAACATACATCTGAATATCACAGGCTCAATTTTTCTTACCAACATTTATAAGGGTTCATACTCTGTCTAACATAGTCAGGAGTCTTTAAGGAGTAAATTACTAAAAAATCAGGGGGTAATGTGAATAATTATTAACCTTAAACATTTTATATGTTACCAGTAGAATGATTCAGAATGAAGTCTGGAGAAGGAATGGGGGGCAATACCACTATCTTTTTTTTTATTTTTTTATTCGATAGAGGTACCTTAGAGCGGAATATACGCACAAAATTTTTTTAATTACGATGATTATTTATTTTTTTATGTAATTTCAAAGTTCGACTTTAAAAAAGGGCGTTAAATCGTCCAATTTCCCAATATGACGTACTTATACCCTATACATTGATTTTAAACAATGCTTTTAATTGTTTAAACAAATCAAAGTCATTGTTGGGTTTCTCGTTAAAGTCTATGAGTCAGTTGTGACGTACTTTTACCCTAAACAAAGACAAAGGGCTTGGCAATTTTAATTTTAAATATTTAATTAACTAAATTTTTTAGAAACTTTTCATGTTTTCGACTCTATAGACTCAAAAATGTTAATATAGAAATCTTCGATTACATAAGCCGTAAGAAGAAGATCAGAGATATAGAAAGAGCGACTCACTATTCCTTGTCTGTGCCGAGGCGCACGGCGATGTCCTCGTACTCCTGTCGGCTGCGGGCGATGAGCTCCGGTACGCCGAGGCAGGTGAGCTGAGACGAGGCAACCCTCGATGCCAGCGTCTCCCCCGCCAGCGTCACCATGGGCGTGCCGGCCCACAGCACGTCCATGCCGGTGGTGTGGCCGTTGCAGAGCGGCGTGTCCAGGCACAGGTCTGCCAGCTGGCCACGCCTCACATGCTCCTCCTTGGCTGCCACGTTCGAGAAGATGAGCCGGTTCTGAGAGAGACCCAGCTGAGTCGCCGAGGCCAGGACGTTCGGCTCGCCCACGGCCGGGAAGCGGAGAAGCCAAAGGACGCTGTTCGGGACACGCTTCAGGATCTGGAACAAGAGTTACTACATACAAAAAAAGATTTCAAAAATCAAGGTAACCATGGCATTTTTTTTCTTAATCTAAGACTATCTACCATACTTACTACACCTAAGTACTAACTATGTTATGTACTTATGTGATAATAAAGCTTAACTTCCTAACTTAATCTTTCCTAATACCCCGTTCGCACTGGCAGAAAAAAGACCCTTTACTTTCGTTAGCACTTTGTTGTCATGAAAATAGGCAAAATCGCCCCATCTTTTGAAAATGGCGTTTGCACTGACAAGGGGCGAAAATAAGCACTTTACTGTGTGTAAACAATAACAGCGTGATTTGTAAATTAATTAAAAATTTAATTTCTCAATACAACTTAAAACTAATGAATAAAATCACCAAAAATACAAGTAAAAATACATAAAAGATTATCAATTGACTAGTGAATTGATTCGTGTGTTTCCATGACAACAAAGTGCTAACGAAAATAGAGGCAAAAATAAAGGCCAGTGCGAACGGGGTATAAGGCTTCCTTGTCATCAGGGATGAGATTGACAAAACAGCTAGAAGTCTGAAAAACTGAGTGAACGGCATTTTCAATATTGTATTCCCGATATACTTTTAGATAGAATTTGCACGTTAATGAACTTAATAAAAAAAATATTTGAAAAATAGAGTTCCAAATACTAAAAAGGGGGTTCGGGGGTCCTCCCCCAGAAAATGTTTGGAAAACTGATCCTAAAATGCAAGGCTTATTTTTAACACCTTATCCAAATTTTTTTGCGGTGGGAGGTTTGAGGAAAAAATCTGAAAATTCTCAGATAAATCGTAAAAAGTTGGAAAATCTATCAAAAATTGGAAGAATCTTATACCTGTTTGTCATGGCAGAAGAAAATTTTTTAGATGATTATTACAATTGTAACTGGAGGGCTCAGAATTAAAATGGACCAATTCCACTTTTTGTCATTTTTGAGTTAGCAGTGCTATAACACGCACCAACTATGTAAAATTTCAGTGCAATAGTGAACCAAGTCCTAGTTCTGATAATATCCACTTGGCAGCAGCAAGTTCTGTTGCGTTAACATGTAATTTGCTATGAAGCTTTAACTTTAAACGTCTGTAGCTCAAAAGTAGCTAAAGTGGACTTGGTTCATTTCTATTCTGAACCCTCCAACTGCTTCTAATACATTACGTCTCAGGCCCCTATTCTAAATGAACAGAGTATAGTCCCTGACTGCGTGTGAAACATCCCATCCCTAAGTAACAAGATTGAACTGGCAAGTATTGCCAAAAGAACATACAATTAAAGTGTTTGGGGATTATGGAGCTAGACTGAGCATTGATTGGCTCGTTGTTGCACCTCAGTTATAAAAGCAGTTTGTAAGAACTTACATTGACCCAAACTTGTAGAGTAGCAGGATCAATTTTGTACAATTGATTGAAATTGCAATAAACGATAGCGTCTTCTGGTAAACCATACTGCTGTCTCGAGGTCACTAAAATACTCTTGGGCGCTTCTTCCCCAGTTGCAGCTTTGTTATTGATCTGAAATGAAAAAAAACAGGGTTGGAAAAAAGCTATAAAAATCATTTAAAAGAATTAAATTTGATTTTTAAAATTGAAATTAAATTCAGTGCAAACAATCTGTCCTTTCAACTAATTTTTGGTCATCAGAGCAGGAATCTGTCAAGGTTTTTGTAAGAGAAAACTATTTTGTGAAAATTTAGAACTTTAACAAAACATTAAAAGATAATAATTTAATTCAAATTTTGAGCATTGTTTACATAAGCCAAAACATCAACAACCTAATACACCAATTTTCATTTCCCTCATTTTAAAAGTTCACGAGCGCGTGAGTAAAATATTACGAGACAAAGGGTTTAGTTGTAAAGCAGCATTTCCATCTGTTACAGAACTAATTTGTAAACATTTTTCTGTGAATTTAGAGTATATTTAAGTTCAAAATCAACATAAAAGCACAAAAAAACATAGTCTAGATAGGCTAAAAATTGAATTGTTGAGAAAATTGCTTCCTGGAGAATTTTCTTACAAAAGTTTATTTTGTGAAGGTACTGCAAAATGGTAGTAAAATTGCCTTAGACAGACCACTGCAGAGAATCTTGATCTTTATCACGCAATGTACCACCTATGGTGGTTTGTACCTTATACTAGACACCAAATTTTTTAAAATCTCTGTGATTTGCACATGAAAATTTTGACTTAGTTTGATAAATAAAGTAAACAACTTGTGTTTCAAAGAATGTTTTTTCTTTGTTTATAACACGTGGCTGCCTCAATATAAAATTTTTTTCCGTGTGACCTCAAAGGAAAAATAGAGTATGAAAGGAGTTATATTTAACTCATGAGGCCTCTTGAACAGGTGTGAGTTAAATGCAGTCGACATGAGGTTTAACAATAGTGTTGAAACAACCCTTAAAAAATCCAACCCAATTTTTAAACAGGGTTCATACACCTTTTGAGTGAAAAAAATAAAGTTCTTTTCAAGGCTCTCAAATGTGAAATTCAAGGCTCTCAAATGTGAAATTCAAGGCTAGGTATATTCCCCAAATGCAATCAGGGGACCAGGACAAAAGCATTTATTATTACTCACAAACTAATATCATTTTCATAAACATAAATATTACATTAGTAACTATGAAATTCTGTACAATGTAAAGTAATCAATTATATGTAGATAAAGATATTTTCAAAGTTAAGGTGCATAGTTACTAGAATATGCATTTTGTTACAAGCATTTTACATTTAAGTGTATGCAAAAAAAAAGGTTTTTGTGTTGGAGAATGGGGGGCAACGATATCCAATCTCCTGTTAAATATTGCAAAGTTGTTTTTAAGCTTAAAACATTGAGGCTCAGTTAAAATTCAAGGATTCTCAAGGCTAATAGGGTGAAATACACTTTTTTAAGGCTTTTCAAGGCCTTGAAAACAAAATTTGAAATTCAAGGACTTTCCAAGGCCGCGTACGAACCCTGTTTAAAACAAGAGAGAATAGAAGAAATACTTACTTGATTGGTTGCCAAGCCATTTTGCACGACGATCCCATTCACAGAGGTTTGCACTTGGCCTGTGCTGATCATCGTCTGCACAGGTATTGAAGGAAGTTCGATCACTGTTTTCACAACTTCCACTTTCTCGATCCTGGCCTCCTCTTCCTCATTTGCCAAGGATGTGGCAACAGCAACTTCCCGAATTTTCTGTAACAGAAAAGTCCTGCATCAACGACATTTTCAAAAGTTGCATGGAATTCTCCCCCTTATACTGCTTATATTTTCACCCTCAGTGTTCCTGAACTGCTTATAAATCAAATTAAATAGATAACATACCTCCCAGTGAAAACGAGTTATAAAATTTCTGGTTAGTTTGGATTTAATGGGGCCTAAAAAACCAGACAAAAAGCGCCAAGACATTGTTTAAGATTTAAGCAGGCGTGAAGGCCATCGTCGGGTGTAGTACTCTATAGACCGATTTCAAAAGTTCATTAAAAGCAAGATGATCAAATGATGATGGTTAAATAAAATCTACAATTCATGCGTAGTTCTGATGAAGTTTAAAAACATAAATAGTGCAGGAAGATGTGGATGCTTTAAAAGATCGGATGATGATGTAATAAAATATCTGGAGTATGTCGAGTTAAAATGAAAGCAAGAGAGAAATGGGCAAAACCAGCATTTTTTGAAAACAGAAAAAAATGCATTTTTCCAGTAAAGGAAAAAGATCTAAATCCTAAAATCCACATGAAAAGTTTCCAAAAAATTTAGTTTATTAAATACTAGCTGATATGCCCGGCCTTGCACGGGTGAAGAGTATAAATTTATTATTTGAGGAGTTTGCTATCAAAACCAGCTCATTCCATATTTTTCTGAAATCCACTTTTTTGCATATTTTGAAAGTTTAGAGGATCCTTCATAACCTGGCGAAGGGATATAGCTCAAACCCAGCTCATTCCAACCCAATAAACTGGAAAGAAAAAACTACTTCACCACTTAATTGAACAAAAAAAACTGAAAAAAGTATGAAAAATCGTGTTTTTGCATCAAAGTCAGCTCATTCTAACCTAATTAGCGTAATTACGCCCAAGGTAATGCAACTGAAAGGAAAATGAAAAACTAATCGAATTCTACCTACAGTTAAAAATTTAAAAAACATATTTAGCTTTAGAACTGTGGACGTAAGAAGTTTTTTTGTCTCTCCTGTAAAATTTCCAAAAATGGACTAAGCTGGTTTTGATAGCAAACGCCTCATTTTTTAGTTTTCCAAAATACACTAATTTTAGATAATCAGCATTTACCAATCATCCCGGTATCCTAGAGGCGTCTTTTTCATACTCCAGTCTTCCCGGTAACTTTTCCTATCCCGGTGTTCTTAGTAATTTTTCTTATCCCAGTGTTCCCAGATGGATTAAAATTCCTTCAGTTCTCAAGCAATATAATTTTTGAATGATTTCCACATTTACATTGGAAAAATTAATCTAAAAAGTATTTAAAATTGCTTAGATCCCTTGATTAATCATATCTTCAGGAATTAAAGTTTTCGGTAAAATAATTCAATAACTAAAGCTTATTCCATTTTGAAATTTAAGAAAAAAATCATTTTCTACAGGGATGAGTTTGGTGAAAAACAAAAAAGCTGAAACCAAAAATCCAAAATTTTACGCGTAACACATATCGGGGATGTTGCACACCTTCAAGCATTTTGTAACAGTTATTGTATCAGCTAAACTTAAATTTTGTAGCTTATTTTTTTGTTTTAGGTTTGATATTTTGCATTTCAAATTAGAATTTAGTCAAATATTTTATTTAGATCCTCTTAAAGCAGAACATATATTCTGATTCTCAATAGCTCGACAAACAAAAGCATGTTTACAAGATAATATTAATTGAAAATACTTGTTTGCTTTATAAAAGAACTTAAAGCAAAGAACTCAGATTGCATATATTTAAGTGAATTGTTTAAAAACCTATTAAACCTTCTTAAGATTAAGGGCAGACCTTCCAACATTGAAAAACAAAATGTATTTTTATATTCCTTTTATTCATACCATATATTAAATTAACTTGATAAAAATCAAATGAAAAAATCTTTTCTACCGATATGTATGAATTTATAGAGAATAATACATTTAATTTACAAATGTATTACATAAGTTTTTTAAAATATCCAAGTAATTTTTTTATTTATAATTTTTTAAACTAAGAAAGAATGTAGTTTACAGGAAGCTGTTGAGAAAATTAAACTGATTTATCCTCTGGAAAAGCTTTGATCAATTCCTAGACTGAGCAAGAGCTTAATAGGTATTAATGGGCATTAAACATGAGTGTCAAAGACCTAATTTTGTTAAGTTTTGGTCATATTTTTAGGTAAAATTTGCATTTTCTTAAACTCAATATAAAAAAAAGTTGTGAATAATAGAGTTCCATGTACACAAAAGGGGGTCTGGGGGAATTTTTCCCCAGAAAAATTTTGGGAATTTGACCCTAAAACACAGGGTTTAAACTTGTTTTGGACACATAGTCCAATTTTTTTAGAGGAGGGGTCGGGTCCCCTGGCCCCTTTATATATGCCCCTGATGATATTATGATCTTTTAAACAGATTATGATCTAAAAGGATTAAAAAAACCACTCCATTATTTTCTTATAAAGTTGCTTCAAAGCGATTTTCCACTAAAAATGTACAACTTATAAGATCTAGATCCTAAAGTAAAATCTGAAATGCTGTCTAAAATCGGGAAAAAATTATCTGAGATGTTTCACTAGACCTATTAGTCTCCTCTGACTCCTATTAGGCTTTTCTGCATCGCAATTAGAACGTAAGAAAAAGAGAACTTCAACTAGGCACAGGAAAAACGGAACTTTCGCGAAAAATCGCAATTTTTCGACATTTTCAGAGAATATGATCCAAAACACCGGACTTTTTGGCTTCTGACCACTGTAAAGTTGGTTTTTCTACATCGCAATAGAGATGCAAGAAACGGACTTCAATTTGGCGCCCACCACGGCCGTCCAAGAAAGTAGTCACGGGATGATACGGAATACTCCGCGAGCAAAACGAAACTTACGCGAAAAAACGCGATTTTTCCGACTTTTTCACGCGATAACTCGTAAAATTTCTCGGAAATCTGGAAAATTTAAAAAGTTGGATTATCTGTAGAAATCCAAATCAGTTCGCGGGCCGCAGGTTATGCATCCAAAATATCTCTCAATGAAAAGGCTCAAGTTTTTCCACAATACACAAATACGAGCCGACTTTACCGAAGGTTACGTCCATCTCTAGGTTGCAATCTCTAGAAACAGCAAGAAAAAAAAGTTTTTCCATAATACAGTAAACGAACGAGAAGAAGCCATCTTTACAGGCTGCGTTATACGAACCTATCGCCGCGGCGATGCGCGTGCGAGGTAGGAATGCCGAAGACAAAGTACCGGGAGATGGCGGAAGTTTTTTTCTCTGAAGTAGAAGGAGACGAAAAAACGGATTTTTTCAGGATTACAAAAAGCGGAAATTTCCTTGAAAAGCGGAATTCTTAATTTTCAAAAAAATAAAAAAAGCGGAATTCCGCCACAGGGCGGAAAAAACTCATCCCTGTTTTCTAGTTGAAAGGGAGTTTTAATGGTTTTTGGTTTGTTAACCAACTTTCTTAAAAGTTAAAATATTATCACTTTTTGATTTTACATCCTCGTTTCCATGGACACTATTTTAACAACAATGATATTCCATAAAGCTTTTAAAATATAAAAATTAGATAATCTGTCAAATAAAAATATGTTTAACTATACATAACTTTTAAATTTCATTGAAATAGATTTTTAAAATATTAATATAATTTTTAAATAGATTTGTACCTAGTGTTTCTATTAAAAAATTGTTGTTTAGCATTAAATTTTCTTTGTAACAATGGGGTGAAGAGATCTCTTTTGGAGGAGAAATAAAGCTATTTCAGCAAAATGACCATAAAAACAAAAAAAGGGTCAAGGGGTCAATAATAGTTTTCGAAACATAGCCTATGTTTTTTTCTGAGTTTTTTTACGTAGGTATACCAAGTTTGGTGCAGATCGGAAGAAAACTGTGGATTTGTATAAAAGACAAACATATATATATATATACACACATTCAATTTTATTATATTAGATTAAAATTTAAATATTTTGCCAGACTTTAATGTGAAACCCAACAATGTCTTTAACTTGTTTAAACAATTAAAACATTTATTTGATTTTCCGGGATAGATGGCCGTGTTTGAATGGAATTTCCATTCAAACACGGCCATCTATCCCGGAAAATCAAATAAATGTATCTTCAGGTCAAGAAAGTTTTCATCAATTTAAATTAAAACATTGTTTAAAATCAATGTAAGTACGTCACATTTGGAAATTTGAAGATTTAACGCCCTTTTTTAAAGTAAAACCTTGAAATTACATAAAAAATAAATATTCATCATAATTAAAAAAAAATTTTGCGTATATTCTGCTCTAGGGTACCTCTATTGAATAAAAAATAAATGCTGGTATTGCCCATTATGAAATATTGGGTACTATTGTTATGGCTTTATCTCGCATTTCTCAAGAACCAGGTATATTTTCAGGGTGCCTACAGAAACTGAGAAAACAAATTCCCGACTTTTTCCCGATTTCCAGGACTTAACTTACAGCTTTTCCCTGACTTACAGGAACTAATTTTATTTATTTTCTGTACTTAGAACCATAATGTGCATACAAGATAAAGAAGAAAAGTAAATAATATTCACAAGGTTTAAGAGGAAGTAAAATTGTAGCACAAAATGATCTCATCAGGAAATTTCCTTGATTTAAACACATTTTTAAGAATTTCCCTGACTTTTCCAGATTAATAAAATTCCCAGACGTTTCCCCGAAATCCAGGTTCTGTAACCATGTTCTATGCTCGAAAATTTCAATACTTTCTCTGACTATTCTTATGAATTGATGGCTAATTAGAAATATGGTAAGCCTTCATATGATGGAGTTAAATAGGAATTATTTAACAGGAAATTAATTTAATAGGAAAAAGCAACATCAATAACATACATTCACCTTGACTTCAGCTTTCTCGATAATGGGCGAGAGATCGGTGGCATTCACGATGCTGACGTTATCCGGAAGATCCGAATTCCTGATATCCTTGTTGTCAATAATGGCCCTCTCTATCAAGTGAGGGAACATCTGCCAATGGTCCCCAACGAAGAAGGTGTCTGGCATGTAAGCCAACTTCTCGGAGTATTGCGAAGCGAGGTTCAGCGGAGACGTTATTCTGTCGGTGATGATGTAATCCATAAAAGGAGCACCGCTGGTTCCAGGGTAACCCAGCCACATGACCTGGAAAATTAACCTTTTTATTCAAAAGGAGTCTCTTATTAGGGTTCTCTTACGTTTATACTCTGTTCATTTTGAACTGGCGCTTGAAAATATTTCCTTCCCCCACCACCGATCGGTAACCATAGCAACTATCTTCGTCAAAGTGACGAAGAAGGCTTACTATTGGCTACTCGAAGAGCGTAACTATGGTTACGCTTCTAGCGTGGGGGAAAGCACTATTTCCCAAGCACCAATTCTAAATGAATAGAGTATAAAACACATTACTGGATAAATAGTACGATGCTGTGAAGAAAACTTACAAAAATCATTTAAATGTTGAACAAACTGTTTGTGGTTTATACAGGGTGTCCCATAAATAGTGGGTCACACTTCTAGGGGGGATAGAAGACACCTAGACAAGTCAGAATCACATAGGATTGGGGGGTCCCAGACCAAATCCCAGGGAGTTAAAAATGGAGCGACACCCCAAAAAAATTATTGAAAAATTCAATTTGTAAAACAACTACTATTAGTAAAAACTTAATTATGGTCTCAAAAATTGTGGTTTCATATGATCTTTAAAATTATCTCAAAAGTCCTCACTTTAAAATTTGTTTTATTATGAAAAAAGTTAAAAAACCACAAAAAAATGTGAAAAATCTGCCAAAACCTAATTTTGTATTTCGAAATCCTTTCTTTTGATTTTATAATCTGAAAGATCATAGTTGTAAACCCGTCCAAAGTTTAACTCAAAAACCATCAATATTAAACGCTTGAGATCCTGTTAAAGCATGGTTTAAGGCCGTTTTTTGCGTCCGCTAACTGTCGTTTTGGAAACGGCTATAGGAAACCAGTTCGCGCACGCAAAAAACGAACTTTAACAGGATCTCAAGCATTTAATATTGATGGTTTTTGAGTTAAACTTTGGACTTAAGGGTTTACAACTATGATCTTTCAGATTATAAAATCAAAAGAAAGAATTTCGAAATACAAAATTAGGTTTTGGCAGATTTTTCACATTTTTTTGTGGTTTTTTAACTTTTTTCATAATAAAACAAATTTTAAAGTGAGGACTTTTGAGAATTTTAAAGATCATATTAAACCACAATTTTTGAGACCATAATTAAGTTTTTACTAATAGTAGTTCTTTTACAAATTGAATTTTTCAATATTTTTTTGGGGTGTCGCTCCATTTTTAACTCCCTGGGATTTGGTCTGGGAACCCCCAATCCTATGTGATTCTGACTCGTCTAGGTGTCTACTATCCCCTCTAGAAGTGTGGCTCACTATTTATGGGACACCCTGTATAAAAGTATAGGTTTATTTAAAAGTATAGCTTTATTAATCTAATTTCAATTTGAAAAATCAAATTTTAATTTTAAAAAATCATTGATTTCTTATAATTTCTTTGTTGAGGATAAAAAAACAAAAAAAAACCATGTTTAAAACAAATAAAACATGTTTTATTTTTCAAATAAAAACAAAAAACATGTTTTTTTCCAAACCTGGTCTCTTATAGTATATTAGGGTTCCCACTCATTTTTGCTTCCTTGCTTTTCAAACACATATTTTCAATGAATAATACATTTTGTCCTTCAACAGCACAAATTGAGATGCAAGCATTTAATATAATATATCCTTTTCCAGTTGTTGTGTATGATTTTCTAGGGTTTTAGGCCAAACTAAGCGGTTTCCCTTAACTATTCCGTTCAAATTTAAATTCCCCAACTTTTGCAGGATTCCCCAACTTTCGGGAACCAAGGATAACCCTTTCAACCAGAACAAGTTTTTCATTCAAAAAAGTTGTAATGTCTTTCCCCTCAGCACATAAAATTTTCAATTAAAATAATGCAGAGGGATTTCCTAAAAAGTAAAGGAAGACAATACAATAAAAATAATTAACTTATTTTGAATAAAAATTTCTACTGTTCGCCCAACGATAGTAAAAGGGTGACGTGATTTTTACAGACTTAGCACGGCCGATAGTTGCTTAACCGGTGATAGTTGGGGTCTTGCTTCTATACACAAGCAAATGTTTTTTCCTCTTTCGATCAACTAACCCTCAATTTCCCCCGTCTCCCCTCCGAAAAACTTGTTCCAGCGTTGTCAAAATCACATGACCCTTTTACTATCGTTTGTTTATCAGTAAAGAAACAGTTGGAGCCAAACAGGCAACAAAAATATCAATATTAATAAAATAGAGTTATATAATCAAGTAAAATAGATGGAGTTTGAAAGCAATGGGATTTGACCTACTTCAGTACAAATTTTTAAGTATAATAATTTAAAACTAAATCAATTTTTAGTTATTATAATTTTCATAAAGAAAGAGAAAAGAAAATAATGTATATTTTAAACTCCTAAATAACCTTTGGTTTAGAATAGCTGGAAGAAATAATAAATTTAACAATAAATGTTATAAACATAAGAAGTTAATATACCTGAATTGGAGCTGGCCTAAGAGCAAATATTTCATTTCTAGCCCCTTTGGTGTAACCATTCATGTTCACCAGTACATGGATTCCATCTCCGAAAATATGATCGGCAGCCTTCCCATTGCAAGGAATCTGAAGAAAACGTTTTGCGATTAACACCATGAGACGATGGAATATCAAATAGCCATCTCGAGTAGACAACATACCTGAGATAGGTCTGTGAAATGATGAGCCTCTTGAGCTATTTTAGACCGAAATGTTGTCCCGTCATCTGGACTGAGAGCGTAGCAAAATATCTGAAAAATATCAAGGACCAAATAAAAAAACAATGAAAATGACAAAATGAAAAAACACTCATGACTTATAATAACTTAATCATTGTGGCTGTTACAGCCCTATGGGGTCGTTCAAATATTACGCAAGCACTTTTTTGGCCATTTTTAACCCCCCTCCCCCCTTGTCAGCAAAGATAAGCATACCTCAACCCCTCCCATAATTACGTAAGACACTGCTGGACCCCCCCACCCCGAAATTTTGACATCCCTTGTAGTAAGTACTGTTTTTTCCTTGAAAATTAGGCGACTCGTACAAGGAGCTGTACTTATTTGGTGTAACCCTAAGGGTTCAAAAAAAGAAAAAGTGCTTACATCAGATTTCCCAATTCAATTTTTTGTTACGTTTATTTTTGGTTGAATTTTGAAATTACTTATGCAAGAAACAAGATATTTTCGAAAATGCACTATCTTACGTAAGCATCACTCGTATCCCCCCTCCCCCTTGTCAGCAAAAATAAGCAAAGAGCAAATCCCCCCTCAGGTGCTTACGTAATATTTGAACGGCCCCTATTCACAGCCATCAATGTCAAGGCTTAAATATGGCCCTTCATAGGCTTACCATACGTCCAGGGTTTTTAGAGCTGTCTGGGGAAGTGTCCTGGGACGCTAAAATGTCCGGGGTTTCATACATTTAAGATTTGCCAGACATTTTCATAAAAAATCCTGACCAAACTATTTAAAATTGTGTTTTTTTAAGTTTTCTAACGTCTGTATTACTTCAGAAAACTTTCAGTGAATTTTGTGATATAAAAATTAAGTCAATCCAACAATTTTTGAAAAAGTAATGTTAAATGAAAAAATAAAATTTGATATTTTTGTTTAATGTTTATTAGTTTGAATAGTTTTTTCTTAGTTTTAAATCTTTGGTATTTTGATATGGCACTTATAAAGAAATTTTAAAAATATGTCTGGGTTGGCCCCGAGAAAATATGGTAAGCCTAGCCCTTCATATGATGGAGTTACATCTACAAGAGAAATGGCCTACCCATTTGGATTTTGCCATCCAAAGGGCCATTTTGGAGAACCACATTACTCAAGCGGGCTGCTTATAATAAATTAGAGAGTTTCTTAGAACCTTTGCTTAGTTTCACAGATTCCTACATACATAAAATATTCATTTAAATTTACCTTTAGGAGCAACCCCAAGAATACCTTCTGTAGTATACCCATAGGACAGGTGCTGTTAAAAAAACACTTGGAATCACTCGAAACTAAGGAGCCTGTGGCGCTTACAGAGATTTATTTCAGGAGGACCCATAGTGCGGCAGCTTAGCACAAAAAAGTGGCATTTTTGGTTACCAGCATGAAACTTGGCACATTTGTTCTTTATGATATTAGGGTCTAAAAACCACCGGCACCCTAGCTCTGCGACCTCCTGATAAGGAGGAATTCAAGATGGCGGCCAAAATGGCGCCAAACTCAAATTCTCCAATTTTCGCGTTATTAATGTCGATTTCTAGGTTTTCAACCATGCAGATTTCAAAAATTATTATTTACAAGCTTTAAAAACTTACCGTATCCATGTTTTAAACTTTTTTTTATCAATTTCAATGAGATTAATTCGAATTTAATATAGTTCGTTACAGCTGCTTTTTAAATAGATATTAAGGTTTTAAAATAATCCAATTATGTAAAAAAAATGCTCTCAACTATAAAATAAGTACCGATGTAAAATTAGATACTTGTCAGTTTACCGGAGAATCCAATATGGCGTCCAAGATGGCGCTGAAATAAAACTTTTTTTTTTCCCGCGTCTTGAAAGTCAATTTCTAGGTTTACAACCATGCAAATTTTTAAAATAATTATGAAAACTATTTAAGTACTTACTCTTTCCATGTTTTAAACTTTTTTATCCATTTAAATTAGATTAATCCGAAATTATATTAGTCTGTTGCAACTGCTTTTAAATCGATTTTCTTGTTTTAAAATAAACCAATTTCGTAAAAAATGGTTTTCAATTAAATAATTACCACCTTAAAGTTAGCACATGTTAGATATAGAGAACTTAGATTCAGTAAGATGCATACTACTTTACAAGGTAAACCCCATTATAGCATTCAAGATGGCGCCGAAACCCTATGAATTTATTTTCGCGTTTTTAAAGTCAATTTCTAGGTTTTAAAGCATATAAATTTTTAAAATAAATATATTAAGAGGGTATTAAATATATTAAGACTTACCTTTTCTTTAATAACGACTTCTTTTATCAATCTGGAAGAAAGATAGGAAAGAAATATCGACTAAAATTAAAATAGTCTAATAGAACTCCAATATCAGCTCTTTTCTGTATTCTAAATACTGTATCTACCTGAAATTGGCTACTTATCAGTTTACTTGAAAGAGAGAAATTCAAAATGGTATCCTAAATTAAAGCATTTAAAAACTGGATTCAATTAAAATAAAGCTACTCGAGTAAAAAACCGAAGCATATATGACAATAAAACTTGGTTTATTAAATAGTTATTTTACATATAGGTTACTGCACACACTGTCCATCACATGTACAAAGTGTTGTACAGGGTAAATTCACCCTTGAACATTTGCAGTTTTTTTGCACATCATTTTACATCTGCAGCTGATTAGTTCCTTGCAATCTGCAGAAGCTTCAGGAAGATTGCTCCAATGAGGTTGTAAAGAATTGGAACACCTCTTCCATCCCCAATTAGTAACGTCTGGTAAGGTAATATTCTTTTCCAGGCAATTTATCCAAATATATGATTGGAGCATTGCTCTATTCAAATGTTGTCGTAAGGCCTCTAATGTAGGAGGAATATTTTCTATCGATCTGTTTTTTTGGCTGAATAAAATTCGCCTACATTCATTTATCGATTCTGTAGTACTTATTACGTCTTATAAATGAATAGTATACCTTTCGATATTTGCAAAGTCAGACTCGGATACAGTTAGGTTTGATGAAAGTCGTTTAAAAACTTCTGATAGGTGTGGCAACTTTTTCCAAACATTCCACGCTTTCATTTTCCCTATTCCATAAAATGAAGAAACTGTGTCGCATCCAGTGAAAGCATGAAAAAATGGAAGTGCTTTGCACTCATCAGCTACCAAATCTTTAATTATTTCACTAAGGGGAAACTTCTTTCTGTTTTTTCCTACTCCAAAATCCATCCATAGTTCTTTTAAACCAAGATTTTTCAATGTTTCAAAAACTCCAATAGCTATGACAATAACATCGGAGTCAACAGTTTCAATGCAGATATTCTCATGTCCAGCTAAAACTGCATCCTTTGCATGCAAAAAAATTCTTGTGTCCGCTTCTTCATGAGAGCAAGGAGAAATAATATCTGTATTGAAACTGCCAGACGAAGAAGTTGTCATTTCTTCTTTTGTTAAAACCAACAGCTTGTCTGGAAGCTCCATACTACTCATTTCTGAGGCAAGTAGGTTAAATAGTTGGATTTTATTTTCATCCACATGCAAGAATTTGTTAAAGGATTTTGGAAGTGGTGTGTAATCTTTCACGATAATGGGTTTCCCCAAACCCCTTTTTATTTTTGTATCGGTTTTCAGACTATTCGGCAAGTAGCGGTCGAAAACAACATCGACTCGCTAGTACTGACTCAATCTTCGAATAATAGCCGGTTTAAAAACTTTTTCTGAGTATTCAGAAAAGGTTTTTGCCACAGAAGTTGGTAGAGAATGAACCAGAACAGATCCATCTATTATGAGAGAAGAACATTGGGCAATACCCACGCTTTTATGATCTACTTCTGTATTGTTAGTCAAACACCTAATTATTTCACTTTTCTTATTGGGTTTTCTTAAATTTCCAAATTCACTCAAGGAAGGTGGGTAAGGGTGGTTTTCATGTGAAAAAAATCCTAAGACATCAGAGTCTCGAATCTGACTAGCAATATATAGCTTGCAAAAAACATTTGAATCCTTCCTTAATTCGTTTACTCGCATCTGCAGTGTATTTTTGGAAGATTTAATTTTGTCCTTGAACAAAATAAGGTTGTTTCGATTTATTACAGAATGTACTGACGTACTTCCTAGTATCAAACGTTCATTCACATATTTTTCATATGAACTCTTTCCAATATCACAAGCTTTTCGAACAGATAGTTCGGAATCATCTGGCATTTTGGTTTTTGTCAGGGCAGTTGACATAAAATCTTCTTAAAATGGATTTCCATACTTTTCGAAGCAACTCACAACACTCAAGACATCTTTAAGAAACTGTTTCTGAAAAGCCCCGGTGTCTTCTCTATGTTTTGAAACTCTACATTCCTCTTCATCCGAATCGTCATCTATATTATAATTCCAGAGATCCTGAAATTCTGAAATCATTTCAGTAATAATTGGCCCAGCTATCATCCATTTGGAGAGAGAAGAAGGGTTCTCTATAAACCGATAGCTCCTCCAATTCCTTTAATCACTTTATTGTTTTGCTCGGCTTCAGAATTATTTTTTTTAATTATTTACAAATTGGTTCATTTAAAACAAAAAAATCGATTTAAAAGCAGTTGCAACAGACTAATCTAATTTAAATGGATAAAAAAGTTTAAAACATGGAAAAAGTGAGTAAGTGTTCATAATTATTTTAAAAATTTGCGTGGTTGTAAACCTAGAAATTGACTTTCGAAACGCGGGAAAAAAAAGAGTTTCATTTCGGCGCCATCTTGGACGCCATATTGGATTCTCCGGTAAACTGACGAGTATCTAACTTTACATTGGTATTTATTTCATAGTTTAGAGCATTGTTTACATAATTGGATTAGTTTTAAACCTTAAAATATATTCAAAAAGCAGCTGTAACGGACTATATTAAATTCGAATTTATCTCATTTAAATTGATAAAAAAAAGTTTAAAACATGGATACGGTAAGTTTTTAAAGCTTGTAAACATTAATTTTTGAAATCTGCATGGTTGAAAACCTAGAAATCGACATTAATAACGCGAAAATTGGAGAATTTGAGTTTGGCCGCCATCTTGAATTCCTCCTTATCAGGAGGTCGCAGAGCTAGGGTGCCGGTGGTTTTTAGACCCTTATACCATAAAGAACAAATGTGCCAAGTTTCATGCTGGTAACCAAAAATGCCACTTTTTTGTGTTTATTTGTGCTAAGCGGCCGCACTACCACATTTTCTCTAAAAATTGCAGCTAGATTTTTGCACTGTAGGAAGAGTACACCCAAATCTTCCGATTCCCCCATGCATATTTAATAGGTTCAATGCATAAATTAAAATAAATTTTTAGGTAGGATATGCAACTGGCTGAACTTAATATCCTAAAAAAGTTGTGAACAATAAATAGTTCCTAGAACTAAAAGGGGGGTTTTGGAAATTCAATTAATTCGAATTAACAGGTTTCGGTACACTTAGTCCGAATTCCAGGGGGGCTAAAACTTTAACTTTTGACTAAAAAAATTCGCCGCAGGGTTGGCCATGCCAAAATAGAATATTTTATCAAGAAAAGAGCCTTACCTCCACTTTATCAATATTGTGCATTCCTGGCACACTCTGCATAAGGTGAGAGGTCGGATGGTTGCCAAAATCAGAACTAACATAGCCAATTCTGAGCACTTTGCTCTTCATTTCTCTGGGATGGTTATAGGGTGGCTTGTGAAGTACCTGGATCTGAAAACAAGGTTTAAATTGACTATTGAACCCTGGGAGTTGCATTTCCCGCAAGCAATGATGGATGCAAAAAGTACTGTAATACTATTTGGCAATTCAAAGACCCAATTTACTTATGACATGGCGTAATTGAAATGGTCGATTTGCCCGAGCACCGCTCGTCCACTTTCGCTAGGTACTTCCCTGATTATCCCGAGCGGAGCTTGTCCGCTGGTTCGCTTTACATGCTAAGTTTTTTCCCACATTTTTCATGGTTTTAGTTCCTCTTTTTTTACATAGATGCCACTACTTGTCCATAGGAGACCTCTCCCCTCATGTCAGGGATGGGCATGACCGATTATGTTTATTCAACCGTGAAGTACACCAATTGGACATGCATTCCTGTAAGCTTTTGTCACCGATTTCTCCCCTTTCTTTTCTAAAAAAAATGTTTGGGGGACATCTGGTTCTTTCTATCATGAGGTAAAATTTCCGCTGCAGATGTGTTATTGCTAGATAACCAGCTAGACATACAGCATTTTATTTTCAATGCCCACTCACTAAAAAGCGCGCTTTTACAGTCCGGATTGCAACGTAGTATTGTTTTTTGACTCCGGTTTTTTTTTCAAAATTTATCACACAAAAATAGATTTTTAAAGTAAATTGTAAGTAATTCACTTCATAAAATGTTTTCATTGTCATCCTTATCTGTAAAATCGGCTTTCTGGCTGAATCCGATGTTCGGAAAAAACCAACTTTAAGTAAAATTGCCGCATTTTCGCTAAGATCAAAAACGGCCATATATTGTTAAAATCATAATTTAAAAGTGTTTAGATTATGTTTTTAGTTTGAGTTAATTAATCTAAGCTCGAATATTGTTTTGAAAAATATGCTTTTTTTCGACCTATTATTCCAAAAAAAGGAAACAGTTAAGTGGTTAAAGGAACTTTTTGAAATCAAGGGGTAGAATTAAAACATTTTTTAATTAAGTAAATTCCCAGACTATTGTCTGGGAGAGTATCCCCCCCCAAAAAAACTAGGTATTTCCCAACAAAGAGATGTTGCACCACTTCAAGCATTTTGTAGCAGCTAAACTCAAAATTTGTAGAAGTCAAATTAAAAATTTGGATCTGGGTTCAGTATTTTTGTAGCAACTACACTTAAATGTGTCAGGGTTTATTATTTTCATAACAATTAAAACGAACCACCACTAACTTTATACCAATATTGGCAACTCCACAACACATAAAGAAAGCGGAAAAATTACTTTATTCCGATAAATTGAAGACCAAATTATTTGAAACACTGAAAAACAAGAAATTTGTTTTTTAAATCGGCGAATCTGCAATAATTTAAATTCGAATCGATAAAAATCGTTATTTGGCTCAATTTCGCTCAAAATACGGTTTCTGTAGCAGTTAGGAATTGAAGCACTTTGGCATCGCAGAATAAGAAAAAGGCCCACCTTTTCCAAGCAGAGATTTGCGTGCCGGGCAGCGATGGCTTTCCTGAAGTCGTGGGAGAGGGGGTACAGCATACTGTGGTGAGGGTGAACGGAGGGAAGTCGGTTCTTGTCAAGTTGATCGGCAACAATTGCCACCAATTTCTTCATGCGCGGCTCGTAGTCTGACCAGTCGCACACAATCTGAAAAAAAAAGTCATTCTATAGTCTGTGTAATTAAAATAAGCGGTTGGACGTCATCAGTTCAAGTTCGTCGCCTTGGTAACGAAGGAGAAAACGTAAGCGGTTCTGCTTTATTTTTGCACATCAGTTAAGGCAGGGCGTGAAATTAAATTGAAACTTTGAATCTTAATAATTATAGAACTAATTCGACTGTTTTTAAAAACGAAACGACAATCTTTTTGAAAAAAATAATTGTATATTTGTTTGTACTTTTACCATGATTAGTTTTTCTTTTATAACGAAAAAAGTGTTCCGATTATTTCATTGGCTGCTGCGACACGAGTTAGATTCAACGACAATCTAGGGCGGTTGTGGGCTTGGCGTGATGTGGAAAAAATGAGACTGGTAGAAACCATGGCAACGCACAGGGGAAAGGTGTCGAGACAGGGGAAATCACATGACTTTCTAACTGCCTATTCTAATTACTGACTATAATGACAAAGAAATACTTTCAAATGCTCAGCAAGCAGCCAAAATCCTACACAAAATGCCATGAAGTTCCATTTTACTTCAAATGTTTGAGGAAAGTCAGCACCATAAAAATATTTTGGTAACTAACTAAATTTTGTGACCTTCTTGAGTGTTTGACTACATTCAACTCCATCCTAATCAAAGTGTAGCACTAACACTGATTTTAAGAAATATATAAACTTTTTTGAGAACTTTCCCCAATGAAAATTTCAGAAATAACTCTCAAACTGTATTGGAAGACATTCAAAAATAAATTCATAATCATAAGTCCATACACATCAAGCCAAAAAAGGAAATATTGAGTGAGGAGATATTTCAAAGTTTGTTAACAGACATTATTAACATTTAAAACAATCTTTCTAAGGAAGCAATTGAGCATACAACCAATAAAAATATCATTAATAAATAACAATTATAGTGATGGAACAGGCGAAGGCCTGTTTGGTAGCAGGGAAAAGACTTTTTGAAGCAGTTAGAGCAAGAGCTTTATTCATTATTTTTTACTCACCAACAAATTGGTGTTTATGCAAAGTATCACCTTGAAATACAATTAAAAGTTAAATGTTAAGAACCTTGGGACAACTATACAGCGATGAACTTGTGCTTATAAGGTACTAATAAAGGACACTAGGGCTGTGGGGAGCCTAGTGGTTACAGACCTGCCAACTTGTTAGCTTCAAAAAACCTGAGATATTTTTTATCGACATAACGGCTTAGAAAATTGCACTTAAGGGATTATATTTTGATATATGAAAAACAAACAAATATCAATATACAAAAAATTCATCTCAAAAAATACATTTAATACAAACACGTTTAGCAAAAAATATGTATTTATTGAAATCAAGTTAAACAAGATTATTTAAAAGATGCAGAGGTTGCAGACTTGGCATTTCTTAAGAATTTTTCACTAAATACTTATTGGAAACAAGGCTCTTTTTGGTTTGCTCTCAGTGTTACCAAACTTTCTAGGTTGTGTCTGCTTACAGAAGACCTGAATTGAGTTAATCTCCTTGAGTTAATCCACAGATGATCTGATTGAAATTAATATTTCTTACATGGAACGGTTTCTTTCAAGATCAACTTGGTGCAAAAGGAAAAAACCGGAGGAAATACAAGAAAAGCCGGAGGCCGGAGTTTTAGCGAAAAAACCGGAGACTCCGGCCAAAAACCAGAGAGTTGGCAGGTCTGTGGTTAAAGCATCGAATTCGGGATCGGAGGGTCCCGGGTTCGATTCCCGCTATAGACCCACCGAGTAGTATACATGTGGAGTAGGTGCTCGTTAAATCTGTGGGTCCGAAAGTCCTGTGGTCCGTCATGGCGCAGTTGAGACTATTTCCCTCCCCTCCAGATACATGGCCAAATTGTGGAGGTGGTGATAGATAGTGGCAGCATCTATCATATCTCATAAGGCAGAAGTCGGACTCTTGCCATTTATGGGCCTCACTTTCTCAGGAGCCGCACCCCCTTTGCCTTGAATCCTTGTGAAGCTTGGGTATTCCAAGTGGCACACGACAACATAAATGACACTTAAATCTATGCTTCCTCGTATTTTGGAAACTGATGTGTCTGGGTTTACATCCGTTTTTTTCTTTTGCATGGAGCAAAGTTACTATGACTTGTAAATTGTGAAAAGCTTATTTTAAAGAAGTGTATTTATTTGAGATTAAAGTACAGTAGAACTCAGACTATCCGAATTGCTTCCAGAATTCAAACCTAAACTTCGCGTCAGTGATTGAAAAACGAAGCTCTTAAATTACTAGTCAGCAACAAAGATTTCGAAGATGCCGTTTTCAAATGTTTTTTGCAGAAAAGTTCTATGGAAAACCCTATTTCGGGTCTGTTTCTTCGTTTAAAAGTTAAGATTTTAGCTCAGATGCTTGATTATCCATACTTAAATGCACACACACACACAAATAACGGCTGGCTAAGAACCTCATAATCTTTTTTGAGAAAAATCCAGTTATCCGAATGGGGTCCAGTCCCAATTGATTCAGATAATTCGAGTTCTACTGTACATGTGTCCATTTATATTTAGAACAGAAAACAAAATGTTTTTCTTAATGAGTTTAATGAGTTTGTCCTAAGATTAAAAAAGAGGAAAAAGCCAAAGTTATTAATGTTATACAATTATTTTTAGCGTGAAATGAATAGTTTAAAATTGAACAAATTTTAATTTACCTGGGTTATATTTTGGGGGATTTTAATAACTTTAAACTTGCATAAAACTAGTCATTAATATTAGTCCTATTAATAAACAACATCTCTATACATAGAATGCATATTTCAAGTAATCTGAATAAAAATAACCAAAATGAACCTAAAAGCAAATAAAAGGGAAAAAGCGGAACATTGTGATTCCACTAAAGAAACTCACGCCTGCATTTAACAAGTGTGTGTGTGTGTGTTAACTAGTGATGGGCAGGTATCGATACCAAATACTTAAGTACTCGATACCTATAGGTATCGAGTGTATTCGATACCCACAAAAGTATCGATACTTTATTGACATATTTCGTTTTAAATTTTTCAATGAAGTAATCTTTATAATACCTACTGTAGATCAAACGCAGCCTAATTCCGTTTTCATTTTGCAACGCTCAAACCCAAGTCGTTATCATCCGCGAGAGAAATTTGACGCGGCTAGGTTTTTCCCCCGCCAAATCCTTCGCCTCTATCCACCTCCAGGCCCGTAGCTTCGGGGCTTTTTGATGGATCGCGTTCAGTTTTTTGAATATTAGTCTGATTATGGAAAGGCCCTAAAAAAATTGTCCCTTCAGGTTCATTTCCCGACATTGAAAAAAAGTACTCGATACCTAAAAGTACTCGATACCTATAAGTATTCGATACCAAAGTATTCGATACCTATAAGTATTCGATACCTAAAATTATCGATTTTGCCCATCACTAGTGTTAACTAAAGAAAGAAATGCACGAAAACATTAAACAAATACTTAAAACAAAAAATGCAATTCTCATAATTTCTGATTAGTATTAGGGAATCGAACATTTGTATTTTAGATCAGTCTTTGTATTTTAGCTCATTTGTATGGCAACATGTTTACTTTGTTTTTCTTATAAATAGTAGGTGTATTGTTGTTGTATTGTAATAAAATGGAAGCATAACCAAACTGCGTGGTGTATTTTTCAATTTCTAATCGACATTTTTATAAACATTTTAGCTACCATAAGAAGAGAAAAACAATTACCTGCAAGCAATGGGCAAGATTGCAATAGGCATCAGGAAAATCAGGTTTTAATTTCAGTGCCGTTCTGTAGGAAGCTATTGCTTCGGGGATGTTTCCAGAATCCTAAACGGTATATAAGAAAAGGTTACTCAGAATTTAAAAAGAAAAAACAAGGCCAAAAAAAAAAGAGTTTGAAAAAACAAACCTTGTGTATGGAAGCGAGATTGCTGTGAGCATCGGCAAAAGCAGGGTTTATCTGAATAGCTCGAGAGTAGCATTGCAAGGCTCCCTGTATGTCGCCCATTTCTTTCAACGTGTTTCCCATGTTGGAATACGCATCCGCAAAAGTTGGAGAAATGCTGCGAGAACAATTCAGAGATTAGTGGCTGTGATTTATATGTAGTTAAAAATCCAAAATATAATATGTGTTTATTTAAATGTGTAAATAATGTGTTTATTTTAGCAAAATATGTATTAAAAAATGCCAAATATGTAAGGGGACATCCATAAATTACATTAGGTCAAAAAGGGGGGGAAGGGTTTGGAAAAATCTCACCAAGGGGGGTTGATTAAAATCTCACGTCAACTTTTTAAGTTGGAAATTATACGATTTTCTTAAGTATGAAAAAGGAATAATACCCACAGATAAGATACTGTGGTGATTTTTAGGCGGAATAATATCCTTTTCCTCAACATCATTAATAATGGAAAACTTTTAAGTGCTGTAAGCACAAAATGCAAACGAAGAGGATAAAAAATTATTTTTAAAGGTTGTAGGTAAATCTCACGTGGGGGATGCGGGTCAAACAAAATCTCACCAAGGGGGGAGGGGGGGTCCAGATTTTGGAAAAAACATCACGTAATTTATGGGTGTCCCCCAATAAAAAAAGAAAATGTTAAGTAATTTTTAAAGGGTCAAATATTACGCAAGCACATAGTAAGGAAGGGTGGTTTTCGCTATTAGCCGACAGATCATGTTTTTTATGCCGTCTCTTGTCATGAGAAAAAAAATTAAAAACATGTGTCTACTTCCCTTCTCGGCGGGCCAGACACGTTTCATCTGACAATCCCGACTTCACAACCTTTTAAAAGTTAAATTCAACATGGGGTGCACTAATTTAACTACAATTTGATTGCGTATTTCATTTTATGGGTAACTTTAATTTTAAAATTGGTCAAACGTATGATTATTTTTGAAAAACTTGAAAAATGGATAAATATGTAATAAAAATATGTAGTTATAGGTTGAATATGTAAAAATATGTAAATAAACCGAAATATGTGAAAATATTTAAAATAAACATGGTCTTAATCAATTCAAAATCTTTTAAAATGTATAGAATTTAAGAGCACACTTTATTATCAGATTCCTGAACAAATATGTAATTACATATAAATCCTAGCCCTATTAATGACAAGGCTCAGAAAATAATTTGGTATTTTGAAACGATTTAAGTTCTCTCACCCAGAGATGAGTTTATCCCAGGATGAAAAAGCACTAGTTAAGTTTTTTTAATTCTTTTCAAAGTGAAACGAATTATTTTTATAATGAACAAATTTTAATTTACCTGGGATATATTTTGGGGGATTTTAAACTTGCATCAATCTAGTGATTAATATTCATCTTTACATACAATGCATGTTTCAAGTGCATAAAAATAACATTTAAAAGCAAATTAAATGAATTCACCGTATTGCTTCTTTGTAGTGCAAGAGAGCTTCATTGAGTTTCCCTTGTTGTTGCAACACACTGGCAAGATTCGAATGGGCAGCAGCAAACTCTGGAAAGACCTAGAACGGAAAGATAGAACTTTGCTAGAATTATTGCTTGCAACCACAATTAAGAAAAAAATGCTAGTATCGTAAAATTTACAACCCAAATGTATGCTAACTTTACATTATTCATCCTAAACTACTCTACAAATTATCAGTAATAAATATTTTCTCCATTGAAATTATAGTCTTTTTTGAGTCTCAAATTAAAATTTTCTTATAGTGATATCCATAAAAATTTTTCCCTGTTGAGTTGGGGGAGACAATGGATACTTGATCCCTCAGCTATAAGTATACCAATATTAACTAGAAGAGCAAGATTGGGGATCATGTATCCCAATGGCATGGGGGATTACAAGATCCTTTTATAAAATACTAACCAACCGTTGCTTGGGGGAAACGGCTTTTCAAACTAAGTGTTCACCGTTGGATGGGAAGAGGCAAGAGGGTTGGCCCGGGACAGGGGTGCATGGAGGAAAAGACTAGACGCCTTATGTGCCAGCTCGGTGCGAAGAGGTTAAGTATGTAAGTAAGTTCACCGTTGGATAATTGATGACATTATGCATTAAGTAGTCAAGTCCCCTCAATTTCCATTCAACTAGAATTATCCAATGCACCCCAGGGACCGCCTACTTTGGGAACCAGATCTATGAATATTTTGTGTGATTAAACGCAGAATTCCAAGATTCCCTGTTGTAGAAGGAGGGAATTCAGTAGGAAGGACTCACTTCCAGTGCCTTGAGATAGAGCCTCTTCAATAAAGCCCTCCTCCCTCTTGATCTTGGCCAAATCTTAGGAATCTTACAATTTTCCAATTAATTCAGGTAATTATTAACAATTTTATTCACCAATTAGTATTTTGATGATTAATTATTAAAATTAATAACAATTACTAATTATCCGATTTGTGATTGAAATAGATAAGTTAGATTTTTTTTTTCGGCTCTAAGGAATCTTTTTTTAGATCCCTATACTCTGTTCATTTTGAACTGGCGCTTGAAAATATTTCCTTCCCCCACCACCGATCGGTAACCATAGCAACTACCCTCGTCGAAGTGACGAAGAAGGCTTATTATTGGCTGCTCGAGGAGTGTAACTATGGTTACGCTTCTAGTATGGGGGAAAGCACTGAATGAAAAGAGTATAGTGGATCCAAGTGACTACTCACTTCCAGTGCCTTGAGATAGAGCCTGGTGGCCTCTTCAATAAAGCCCTGCTCCCTCTTGATGTTTGCCAGGTTGTTGAGGGAGTCTGCGTGCGTAGGGCAGAGACGTAGGGCCGTGTTGTAGCAATCCTCCGCTTCCGAAACTAGGCCTTTCTCTTTCAATGCGTTCGCAAGGTTGCAGTAGGCATCGGGAAAGTTAGGCTGTAGCTCTATGGCACGTCGGTATGTATCGATAGCAAGATCAATCAGCCTGCAAAAACACAATTCAATACCTTCTCTCCAACCCTTGCATATAGGTTTTCAGATAATGAAATTGCGTATTTAGTGGAGGGTGCTCATAGTGGCACCTGAGCCGGCGCTCAGATAGTCTGACTCGGATCATACATGTGATTACTCTGACAATAAATTGGCTGAAAATATTTTTTTAAAAATTTGATGGCACCTATATTTTCCTTAATTTTAGGTAGAGGGGGTCCATTGGCTTCTACTTTCTGAAATCTACGATTGGAGATGCTAGCATCATATTTTTTAGCTTAAATATTAACTGCTTTTTATATTACTTCCGATAATTTTTCGATTTTACTTTGTATTTATTACTAGGCAACCTTCGCAGCCAGAGTTTTCAGTAAAAAAATAATTGGAAAATCAGAAAGTGGAATTTGAGTTTTGCAAATTGAATTGTCGGACTTTAATTTTGCAAAGCAAATTGGCGGATTTTTGCCAATTGGCGGAAGAATCACATGTATGTCAGATATTTTGCCAGAATTAAATATTCATTCTGGTTTTCAGATATCGGCAGAATTCTCAGATCACATGGTCATTTGTTTATCACATTTCCATGGAGATTATTTTAACAGCAATGCCATTCCATGAAACTTTTTTTACTTAAAAATTAAACACTCTAATAAAAATATTTTAAACTAAACTCAACAGTTTTAAAATTTTAAATTTCGTTGAAATATATTTTTAGATTATTAACCCCTTAACTGCCGTCGACGTAAATGTACGGTTTGGAAATCCCGAGTGTTAAGTGCCAATGGCGTATATTTACGCTTTGTAAAAGTACGATGTGTTGCATTGTGTTTTTACCAAAAATAATAACAGGAATAACCTTGACAGTGTTTCCAAAGGAATTTCTTATTTCTCTGAAGTAGGGGGGATGAATTTGAACTGTGTTTCTTTCTTTAGCGATAAAAATAAAAGCTGTTAAGTTATGGCCTGTGTTTCTTTTCGAGTTTTTTTACTCTTTTTTATGCTATATTTTGTGTCTAACACTTCCGTTTTAGTTCCTTTTGGATAGAAAATGGATTTTTATTTTTTTTAAATTTGTTTGTCTGCAAGGAAATAAGAAAAATGCTTATAACAGATCGATTTGATTTACTTCTTATTTTCTACTATTTTTTCTTTATTAGGTCATGATTCTGGTTTAACTGGTACTCCATACATTGAGAGGGTGCAATTTCTTTATATGAACGAAATAAACAGTCTTTTGAGTAGTTAACGAGTTGAAAAAGAAACGCACGCTCTGCAAAAGTGTAAGTACGCGCGCGCAGGAGGAAAAACGCTGGCACTGGGGAGCCACTTGCTGCAGATTTCCGTGGCAGTTAAGGGGTTAATATGATTTTTAAATAGACATATATAGTTTTTCTTTTACTAACTTGTTATTTACATTGGTTTTTTTTGTAACAATGGGGTAAGCAGATCTCTTTGAGCAGAAATAATATTTTAGCAAAATGACAAGAACGCGAGCAGGCGAAATCTAACGCACTACACCGGTGCTGACAAATTCAGCTTGCCGATTTCTGAAAACCGGTGGCACTAGGCGCGTACCCTATTCCAATGAATCTCCCTAGGCAGGTGTTCACAAATTTTCGTATCATTGATCCAAGGACACCTTCACCTAATTGGTTGAAAAGACAATCCTGTGTTCCTCTGAGGATATTATGAATTTTAAACACCTGACAAGTTGTGCTTCTGTGGCCAACACAGTTTTTCAACATCAACTACACTTCTAAGGCTAGTTTTTACTGGGATGGCAATGCGACCCATTTCTCAACATAATTTTAAAAAATTAACAATCGCGATTAGGATATATATGAACTGCCTAAATGTCATATACAATTTAAGGGTTACCTGTACTTTACTCAGACCATAATGCATTGTAACCATGTACAGACTGTAAATACTGATAAAAAAACTCAATACACATCCAATAAATGAATAATTAGCTTTTAATGAGTACACAAAAAATAGCTTTTAAATGTTTTTCGACACTGAACCTGGTTTTGTCCCATCCTATTACTTAACAAGATTTTTTACTATGATAATACCTATTCTCAGAATTCATTGCAAAATTTTAAAAGAAATCAAACTTCATTTGATTTTGTTTTGAAAAAAATACATTATATTACTACAACAAGTTGCAAAAAACACTCTAAAATGACACTCATTTAATCTGTACAACCTAGTTAGGAGAGCTGGTATAGCAATATAAAAAACTCATGTTGGTCCATTATCTGGCCAAATCTAGAACCATTTTTTAATGAAAGTTCCAAGTCTAATCAATAGAACATTTGTACTAAATTTCAAGAAAACACAAGATTGTGATGTTGATAAGAGATGGAATGACCTACCTTAGAAAAATGTCCATTTATTTGAATAGCTATAAAATGGCGATGAACTTACCCTTGTTCGTAATACACACAAGCTAAATTGCCATGGACTACAGCATTACTTGGATTTAAATTCAATGCTCTTAAATACGCAGCAACTGCCCTATAAAAAAATAAAAGCAAAACTTGAGCTCAATGCACTTCATTAAAAATAGAATCTTAGAGGAGAGAAATTTACCTATCGAATATCCTGGCTTCTTTTAATACATTTCCAAGGTTTATGTATGCATCTAAAAAGTTTGGATCTAATGCAACTGCCTGCAAATAAACAAATCATATCTTATGCACAGAAGTTTGTACACAAGTTTTAAAATTAAGTACTTTTTAAGGCCCTTCTTGAATGCAGATTAAAATTAAACCTCACAAAATGTCACTAATAATGAATGTGGTTCCTTCTGACCATAGGTTGTTATTTACACACAACACAACCAGTCAAAGGCAAATAGAGCCACTGTACAAAAGAGACAAAATTTTGATAATAGACAAAAGATAAATCTGGTCTGGACACGCCCTCGTTTCCAAATCTGCTCTTCGTATTTGTTTTCTCGGCCATTTTTGTAATTTTACTTCACAAGGATAACTATTCTTTAGAATTATTTTGTGTGCATATGAATTACCTCGTCAACCATGCCTCTGAATCCTAAAGCAATATCAAATCATTTTAACTGGGCCACTGACCAATATGAGAGAAGTTGCTTCTTTAACCAAAAAGCTTTAAAATGTGCCTTCTAACTAATTAGGCTGTAGGGCAGGTGGTGTAAAATTACTCAAAACATTGACCATTTATCATACACTTGTTTATTCTCTTATTCAAATGAACATTTATAAGAAGACAAATATGAAATTCATGGGAAAAGGGAATGTAAAAAACTTGGTAAACAATGTTTGGTTTAAAGTATCCAAGTAACTGTTTGATAGTGGGTCCTAGCCAATCTGGTAAAACGTCGCTTGTGCGTAAAATGATCAAGAGTGGTATATATGAGTAACCGATCAAAAAAGTGAAATGGTGCTATATTACTCTTCGCCCTGGTTTTTAGAAGAGCCAAGCATAGAATTCGTACAAGGTCTACCCGAAGATTATGAAAATATAGATTTGATTGTAATCGATGATTTAATGCATCGATTAAATGAATTTATATCGATTGTTTGGGGTTTTATGGCGCAAGATCCCAAATGGGACATTCTACGCCATCTAATCCGTGTGAAAGTTACAATACCTACTATATAAGTACCTATAGTATAGTTACCTATAGCAAACAAATTAATAACAGATCCGTTCACTAGCTCCATTTTTGACATATAGTCTATACTAAATACGTTTATTACCATAGGTTCCAACCACCAAACCTCAGCAGAAATCTAGTCACCAAAGTTGTAATAAGTATTCCCTTATAAATGCCTTGGGTTATTGAACAAATCTTTTTTTTTTCAATTTTCAAGGGCATTTTTGTTTAAAATATTTTTTGTAGATACCATCTTCTATTAAACTGCAAACTGTGAGGCTTCAAGTGAACAAATCCAAAATTGTAAGTTCTATAAATTCAAATCTAATAAGTTGGGTAAAGTTTTCTTGTGTAAAATAAAAGGATAGCAAAATAAACGTATTTTGATCCTATTCCCATATCACATTCACTGCCAAGTCTACACTATTTCTGAGTTTCGGAACAAAACTATACATCAAAATTACATTTAATTTTCTACGAAATAAATTCAACACTTTATTAGGAATTGATTTTGCTACAGGGCAAAACTCAAAGCTGATAGTAGTTTGAGGGAAACTTTTTTATGTGGTTTAGAGCCCTTTTACTGACCATTTCCAAGAGTTTCCTGGACCACCTGTTGAGATTCAGAAACTGACCGAAATTTCTTCTGAACAGACCCCTGATAGATCCAATGGAAATTTACACTTTAGAAATGACACTTAAAAAGCACATTCATTCTTACCTTCTCAAAATGGTGGATGGCCAACCAGATCTCCCCCTGAGCATTAAACACGCATCCCAAATTACTCCAGGCGACAGCAAACGTTGGACAAGTCTCGATGGCTTTCAAGTAGCAAGCCTTTGGAGGTGAAGAAGGGTGGCACAACATAGAGACAGCAAAAAAGACCGGTTATCACACGGGCCACGACAACAAGAGGAAGAAGCACAGCTTTTGCAACCAGTTTTCTGGAAGAGCGAAACCGCCGCAAAAACGCACACGCAGCGCAGTTTTCCAGCCAGAATGAAAAGCTTTTTTCAAACGTTCTTCTGGGGGTCCTTTAAAGACACAGACACAGTTGGTCAGATGAGGGAGGAGGGGAGGGAAACGATCGACTTCATTCTGACTGAAACGCAAGTCCGCAACGCAAGAACAGATCGCAGCAAAAGGAACAGCAAATGCGCCCGCAATACAATGCCACAGAAACACTGGTTGCAAAAAGTCAACTTTTTTCTTTTTTAACAGGCGCAAGTCAAGTGCCATGTTAAACCTCACAAACATAATATGAAAAAAACTAAAAAACAACAGAACAGAACCTCCTAAAATTCATTTAAAAATTGCATTATCACTTACTGATAATTTAACTAGTTCCGAATCCTACATCTTACTTCAGGGTCCCAACAATAAAAGTAGGAGCGAACTGGTAAATAACTGTGGAGAAAATCAAAAGAGGGGATCTTACTATCGAAACTTTTAAGCTTTTCAGGGTGGCCACAGAAAATGCATTTCAAACTGCCCCGATAACTCAAGGTTTTGCCTCATGTTTTATAAATATAGTAAATTTTGATCTTTAAGAAAACGGGAGAATGACTAAAAATTAGGAAAGTGGGAAGGAATATAAGATCATTGCCAGACTTTTGTTACAAAGAAACCCCTTTTTTAAACGTTTGCAACTACACCCATTTTTATGGTTTGATTTGTCTGGGGATTTGTGGCGCAAGAATCAAGATCATATTGCCTAATTTTTATGGATTCAAGATTTTATTTCGTAAGAGAATGGAAATGCAGGTATTTAAAGACTCTAAAAATATTAAATTTATTTTTAAAACTAGGAGGATTTCCCCGATAGTTAACAAATTTTCTAAAATTCCCCGATTTTCCAGGTCCGGACTTGGAAAAAGTTGTAACCTTCCCCCGAACCTAATAGAATATCCCCAAACCTTATGTATTGCTCCTATGGAGCTGGCAGGGGCTTCCCCCGAACCAGGTTCGTAGGTTCGGGCACTTTTTCCAGGTCTGTCCAGGTCTGTGGCCACCCTAAACAGAATTTCAAAAATAATGCATTAACTTTCAATATTCTCCACAAAATTAAACCCAGCATAGCAAACAGAACTTTTTATCATTACCACAGTACTTGCAGAGAATGACATCGGGAGAGCTTCCGTCCACGGATTCTATCCGATCCACGAGCATCTCGTTACGCCCCTCTCATATGAATCTATTATAATCACTATTTCTTAAGGAAGAAAAAGAAAATGGTACATTAGTAGAGTCCTCACATCAAAGACAACAGCTGTAATCAGCCTTCCAAGAAATAAAACTGAAAGCAAGAGGGGAAAATAATATAAAAGCAAAGGAGAAACCAGAATATGCTAAGAGTGACATTATAATAGAGTTTAAAAGGAGGTAGTTAAGTGTGAATTTACACTTAAAATGAGATTTCAAAAAAAAAAAGGCATGCATAGAAATGAAACTTGAATGACTTAAAATTAAGCCAATAAAAATTAAAACCTTTTTAATAAAAAGGAAGGCTGCTCTGTAATATACTCACTAAAATGCGCTACAATGGATGTTGAGGGTTAAACTAAACAAAAACATTTTTTCAAAGGCAACCGTTTGATTGAAATAAATCATTGTACCCTAAAAGGCCAAGTTCTCTGCCATACAAACAGAGCATGCAGCAATAATGAATCATGCAAGAAGTCAAGAGGAAAGGCACTTTTCCAAGATGAAACTCAGTTTAAATGTTTTGAGTACTTGCGTATTACCCCGTGCTGTCGAATCTGAAAACGCTCGTTAACTGTGCCGCAAAAATCCGACGGTCGCCGAACAGTCCACGGTATAGTACGCAAGTACCGAAGTTCCAAATATACTAAAATATACTGCAAATACACGGTGTTGTTTTCAGGGGTCTGTATAGGTTTTTTCAGGGGGAACTATTTTGAGAAAAAATTTTCTGCAAATGTTGCATACATTCAAATTCAAAATCAACATAAAGGCAAGTAAGTAATTTTTAAATATTAAAAGAAAATTTAGTCTAGATTGGCTAAAAATTTATCTAATAAGAGAAAATTGCTTCTCTGAGAACTTTCTTTCAAAAATTTATTTTGTGAAGGTCTTACTAAAACTGAATTTGTGAAAGTGCATCAAATGGTGAATTTCAAAAGATACCACAAAACGGTGGTAAAATTGCCAGACCACTTTATAAACAACTGTATAGAAATCCACTATTTTGAGTTTCATGTAGAGAAATTGTCTTTCCCTTTGGGATCAAAAATAGCGCCAGAGCAAGTGCGTCTCCTGAAAATTCAATAAGCAAGCATTAAAAGTGATCGCAAACTCTCCAAGAATGAGTTCTCCTATGTGTCCTCTAAAAATCCTGCAACTAACGCTTATAGCATATTAGAAGTCAACTGGAAACAGACAAGTTTTTATTTCTACAAATGCAGAGAACTTGGCATTTTTTAACCTTTCGCACCATTTATTTTAACAGCATTTTAAAACAATTGAGGATATGTCCTACTTTTTTACCGACTGTGATTTCTCAAAACACAACAGCAAGTTTTTTTTCCTTTAGTTAGAACAAATCTCTAAGCTTTGGAGAACCTCCAGCTTACTAAAAGTTAAACCAAAAAGTTTAAAAACACATTAAATAAAAACAAAATTTTAGGGGAAACCCCCAGATATATATCTAGCACCTTTAAATGGAAATATCCTTTTTTAATTATGTATATGCAATATCTATTTAAAACATCAATGAGTGATTTCCAAACTAAAATATGTTGCCTATGAAACTACACATATTAAACAACTGTAAATAGAAAAGAAGTGATATCTATACCTTCGCTTCATCTAATCTTCCTAATGCTTTTAAAAGATTACCTAAGTCACTCCTGACACAATAAAGGTCCTGAAATTAAAAAATGACACAGTTTAAATTAAATTAAAAATCCACACTTAAAAACATATTGCCTGTCATTTTTAAGGAACACACACTTGGAAAAGATGTAGTGCAATCCTTCACAGGTGATTGTTTCAACTGGTGTTAAAATAAAACACCAAAATTCCTAAACTTTAAAATGCCCAAACTGACAGCTAAATAAAATTTTCAAATGACAGGTTGGGGAGAAAAGGATTATACTGCATCCATAAGTTAGATTGCGTTGTTGAATCTAAACCAGCAAAGTATATCATATTTCTTACGCAACAAACTTATTTTCAAACCTATTCCTTTTTACAGCATTCAAATTGTTATGCTGCAACCACATACTAATTAGTATTATTCTTATCTAATTAAATGTCATGAAAACTGGGAAACATGGTTCACAGCCGCTTTAAGACCTCTAACCAGAAATTTTTATTATTTCTGAAATTTTATCAATGGTACAACATTTGTCATTGCTTCCGATTGAAAAAAGTAACAGAGCTCAATTACTCATAAAATATTTGTTCAAAACATTGATAAGGCTGCATGTGTGTGGCTCATCTTACTAACAAATCATTCATTGAAAAACTGCCGAAATTTATTTCTGCCATCATCTGTCTTCCTTGAGACAAAATTGGGGACAGTACAATAGACCCTTGGTCGCAGCCAACCCCACCCCACTATAACTCATTCTTTCGTTGAAAATGAAAATTTTTGGCCAAGAAGGATTTACAGTTTAGATGCCAGTTGCAAACCATTGCTTTAACCTTTTCACACTGTTTGGGACATATGCTATCCCACGGTGGAAAAATTTTGAAATTACGACTGAGGCAACATTATATGTCCGAGTTGCTGAAAAACTTCAAGGAACAGAATAAAATGTTCCTTTGTGCCTCCTAACACACCATGATCTAATGGATATCTCATCGCAGTTGCCCCCAGGAGCTCAAACAAGTGCAAAAATTGCACTTTCCCGATTCTGTTAGAAATTGGGAAAAAATCCACTGGTCCTGTGGACCAGTGCTTTACCAATCTTACTGGTCCGCAACAAAAATTACTGGTCCAACAAATTAAAAAGGACAAGTTTAAATATTATTATAAAGTAACTATTGCACTGAATGTGAGTACCAAATAGTAATGTTAAAAATTAATACATATTCAATAATAAGTTACCAGCTGTAAACACAAAATTGATATGAAATAAATTTATGAGAAATACGCAATAGCACTAAATCAAATTATTTTTAAAATATCTTATTTATTAAATATTTTTCTGGACTAAATATTTCACTAACTGACATACAAATAAAATAATCTAAATCTTCTTGATTAAATAAAATTTCTCTAATTGACAAACAAATTGGATGAATTGCACTAATTGACAAAAAATAAGAACTTTTCTTGAATAAATGATGTTGCAAACAAAATAATACGGGTGGGATATTTTTTTGCCACTGGTCCGGCGTACCAGTGATTTTCCGATTCCACTGGTCCGAGCCGTTTTTAGTTGTCCCAAACCAGCAATCCAGTACAATTTCAAACGCTCGTTAAAATGCAATAGGCACTTACAAATGTTATGCAAAAATAGGTACTTACAGGATTATACTGCAAAGCAGACACATAGGCCTGAACAGCTTGTTCCATGTCCCCTGCCGCAACCAGTGCCGCAGCCAAGTTGATGTAGCCATCAATGAAATCGGGCTTCAGTCTGACAGCGTGCCTGTAGTTCTCCAAAGCTTCCTGCAACTGGCCTCTCTCTTTGTAGACGTTGCCAAGATTTGAATACGCTTCAGCCAGCAGTGGGTTCTGCTTTATGGCCAAAGAGCTAAAGTGAGCAGACCTGAAATGTGGTTTGATCGAGTTAAAAAACATGGATTATAACAATTGGACCAAATTCGAAAAAAAAAATATTTGTAAACATCTAGCTATATTGATAAGTTGCTAATGAAGCCCCAATTTAACATATTTTTCCTACATCCTTTTTTCCTGAATTCACAAAAAATATTACTGATTTTAAAGAATGGGATAAAATTTATATAAAAAAACAAAAGTCATAGCGGCCAACATTTGAAAACATAAATTAGGGAGATCGTGAGAAAATCTCCCTAATTTTTGTGAACAAATTCGGGAGATTTTTACGACATCAAACTTTGTTGAAATACACTACTTCTCCAAGACTTAAAAGTAAAAAAAATAAAAATAATACTATGTAAGGATTCTTACAACAGAAATACAACTTTTACTTTTTTTATTACCTTTTACTATTAATTTTTATCATAAAAACATTGCAAAAAAAGCTTGCCAACATCATTTTTAAAACATTGCCCACATTTTAAACTTGCTCCTAGGCTATTATCGATCGGTTTCTTAGACACTCGAAATCGGAAAAACGAAAATTACCGAGATAATCCTCAAACTTGATTTATAAAGAAATTCGGGAGATTTAATACCTTTTCGGGATATCGGGAGGTAACAGTGAAATTCGGGAGTCTCCCGAAAAAATCGGGAGAGTTGGCCGCTATGAAAAGTGCTTATTTATTTATATGTTTTTACTTGTTATTTGTTCTATAAATTAATTCATTTAAATAACCTGACTATATAACCTTATAAAATATTTCTAATGTTAAGTTATAAAAGTATTAAAAATAATGTATTCTACTTTAAAAATTCTAAATACTTAACTTACAAATACCTCTCTCTAAGCTAGCTAAGCCCTTTCAGTGGTCAGTCTGTCCAGGGAAATTTTACTACCGTTTTGAGGTAGAACCTTAGTACCTTCACAAATTCCCCATTCGATAAATAGGTATAATAAGGTTTCATTAAATTCAGTTTTTAGGAAAAACGGTACCTTCACAAATTCATTTTAAAAAAGAAAGTTCTCTAGTAAACCACATTTTCCTAATAGTTAAATTTATAGCCATTCTGGACTAAAATTTCTTGCTTAAAAAGTTATTTGCATGGTTTTATGCTTATTATCATAAATTTATGTAGAAAAATGTTGATAAAACTTCTAAACTTCCACAAAATAGGTACTACTTCTTTTAATTTCCCTCTTTACCAATTAAAAAGTAAAAAACATAAATTGACAAACCATAAGTGCAATTTTTAATGAAAATTGCCGATTCTGTCAAGGATATCATGTTTTTTCTGCATATCAACCGGAACATAAGGAAAAGCCAACTTTCAGACATTAAAGAAAGGAAACTAGTTTTATCCGCATAGATCTGTACTTTTCCCCACTCTACATTTGTAACTATGCAGTTTCTCGCATAATTCTTAAGTGGTTCAAGGGTACGACATTTTCATTAGCTAACTTATTTGTTTGTCTTAATATCACCCCGATTTTGTAGATTTTTTCTGGATAGACTTGGTAAAAATTTCCCCAGTCTCCTGAATAGACAATAACAGTAAACAAAACTTTTCGGACTTTTTTGGTCAAATTTAAATTTGATAACCCATGGGAACCCTTCTATTAACGCAAAAAAAACTTACTTGTCGAGTCTCCTACATTGAAAATGAATGGAGCTGAGCAGAAGAAGCACGCCAGTATTGGTTGGATCTTGCCTCCATAACTGCATACAATGCCTTTCAGCATTTTCATAGTCACCTTGCTGATACTCACGATGAGCCAGCTCGGCTAAACCTGCAAAATCAATAAACATGGATTGAACAACCATCTCCTCAATTGAAGTTTAGAAAAGGTTCAAACTGATTTGTTTATACAGGGTGTTTCAAAATTATGTTGCACAGCTTTTATTCGGAACCAACGTCTCCTAGGGTCATGGAAGTAAGGTCTAACCCTAGGTAAGTGAGCCTGGAGAATGCACTGAAATGACTTACAGCATCCCTAGCGGTGAAATTAAAAAGTTTAAAAAAATTAACTTAAAAACTAAAGGAAATAGAGCAATAATCGGATTTGGCAGCTAAGATTGAATCATGCTGTTTTTAATGAAATTTTACCCAATTTAGAAAAACCCATATAGGGCTGGGTTTTACTAAAAAAACACTTTGTTTCTTTGGGTTCATGGGCGGGTTGAAAACCCTGGTCGTTACATCCAGGATAAGCGGACCTGAAAAAAGTTGTAACCTTCCCAAACCTTACGTATTGCTCTTATGGAGCTGGAAAGGGCTTTCCCGGAACCAGGTTCAGAGGTTCGGGCACTTTTTCCAGGTCCAAGGATAAGTAACCTAGAGTTGGGCTGCCCAACCTCCGGCCCCTCTGAATCCAGCCCCCGAACGAAATTAGAACAACACCTTTTATTAACTTTATTTTTCAGGGTTTTTTTGCTGAAAAAAATTTACCACACTCACAAAGTATTACCACATATTAAGTTGCGCGTTGCAGCGTTAAGTTGATGCGAAAAACAGAAAGTTTTCAGATGTTTAGACCACGAAATGTGTCTTTGTGGAGAGTAAAAATAATTGCATTTGCCTGATTTGCATATTAGCGTGGTCAAGGAATATAACCTAAAGCGGCACTAGAGACCAAACACGCTTTTTCCATCTGCAAATTAGAAGGGGATAATCATCAACGCAAAATTGAATCATATAGAAAACATTTTTTGAGCTTATTTTTTGCAATTATTTTTCATTTAAAATTGCCAAGTAGCAAAAATACTGTAAACGAAAAGTTATGAAATGAATTGCTGTAATTAAGCATCAGTTAGCGCTTTTGCTTTCCTACTGTAATTTAATTTCTGGCCTTCCATACCTCATCAAATACCCTGAGTGGCCCTCCTCCAAAAAAAGATTGGGCACCCCTAACCTAGAGTGTAAGTACAATGAGCCCTAACTCCATTTTCAAGTCTTGCTATCCTCTTGTTGTTAGCTTTTTCTCTTCCCAACTCTGTTTAAGTTCACTAAAGTTTTGCATGCTTTACACGTGAAGTGACCCATTTTTTTTGTTTAAACATGCAGTGTTTTCAACCAATTCAGTGATTAAAATTAACAAGACCATTACTGATAGTTCATCCACAACATACATTATTACATATTTACAGAAACCTTAATAACGTATATAATGATGAAAATAATGTTTCATAGCTGACAATCTTCCCGTTACCTTTTACTCAACTTCTCTAGTCTAAAATTTTACAACTGTTATAATGTAACATTTTACGCAAAATGTGTAAAAACAAATATAGAAGATTTTGTAGCTCATTTCAACTATAAAAGCATGAGGAAAACTGAAAGATTAGCAGCTATGATTAATACCATCCAAGCAGAACAAAAATAAGACTCAAAATTTATCTTGATATGAAGTAAAACTTACTTTGCAAAGCCACAGCAGTAGTAATGTTAAGATCATTAGTTTTGCTTCTTTTGTTTCCGTTGACACCTTAAGGATGAAAATTACTATATGAGTGGGACTGAAGTTGGTTGAAAGGCAGTTAAGGTTCTACATTTTTCATCTAAACATATTAATGTAGCATTCAAAAATATGGAATATCAAAAACAAAATTTAAAATATCGTTACAAAAAATAAGCAAACAGTAGGTGGTTTTTATTGAATTTAGTCAATACATTCATTGATTATAAAAAATAGCCACTATCAGAGAAAAAAATAGTTCATTTATATTTTAGGAGATTTAAACTGTTGTTTCATTTTTAGTTGTGCTCTTATAATTTTAATTCAATTAAAAGGCTGATGGCTCAAGGTATTAAAATTATAAATGTGTTCTCATCTTCTAACTGAATATATTTAGTAAAAAATCTTATACTATCAGGAGAAAAACAAAAATATTTATCAAGAATCTTAGAATCCTTATTTTTTCATGGGGAAATACCAATCAAAACAGTTTTAATCAAAAAAAGGGGCTTCAAAATCAAAAAGAAATTGTTGTTTTCTATATTACCTAAATCACAAGTAAAATATTTGTATTTTTTTTTAATTCCAAAGTTTTTTAAATAGACCGAAGAACACTGATAAGTCAGAGAGAACTTCTTTTCATTCAATTCAACACATGAAGTAAATTTTCATATAAATTTTACATGCTTAGGAAGATTGATTAGAATGATCTCAATGGTAAACTTACTACTGCTCTAGCTGAGCACAAGACGCCACGCCATAATGTACTATCTTAACTTTTAAGTCCCAACATACATTAGATATATTAACGCATATATTTCATTTAAATTTTCGATTTTGGATACTTGCATACATTTAGGATCATGAGAACAAGTTTATTTCAATAATATAATGAATACCAAGCACCCGACCTTGTACAACGACGCAAACGCAACAAATTAGTTTACGTTTATAGGTTAACACAAACTACGGCAAAAAGCTGATATAAAAAACAATACCTGACGACTCGCTGACTATTGCAGCCATTAATTTGTTGTTTTAAAAGATTCAGGAATCTATTCAGCTATTTCGGAAACTGTCCGAGCGACACTGACTCCACGGGTACAATGTCGTCTTACACAACAACAAATGGAAAATCGAAAAAACACTTATATGAAAATAAATTCAATCATACAATGAAGGTTTTCATTTAAAAAATCCAATATCATTGAAATTTGTTTAATATTTATAAATTTAATTTACTATTACGCCGCATTTAATTAACAGGGTCTCCGTGACGTCAGAGATGCGGAGATGCTCTTGCAGATGCAGAGTAAAGTTGAGAAGCATGCATATATCGAACAAAAAGAAAATAATCACAGAGGGCCAATCATCTATGCGTCTGAGGGTGTGGTCATTGGTTACGTGGCTATTTTTCCCAGGTTTTGTACTCAATACGTGAGCTAAATCAATTTTTAAACTTAAATAATAAACATAAAACCTTTTCATGTGAATTTAAGTACTTTATTTCTGTAAAAAAAATTGTATCGTCTTGAAAAGTTTCCTTCCTAGAAGAAAAAATCGGTACCTACATTGGAATAATTAACAACAAAAAAATTAACAAAATATGAGTAGGACTAGGAATACGTATTCAAAAGGTAATAATAAAAGTACAAGTAACTAAAAAATTATCCTGTATATTTAAAATCAAAACTTAAATGCTATTATATGAAACAGAAATACAAAAATATTCTCTTTCATAAAATTTGTACATCTCTAGATGCTAGCTTTATTTCGCCTCTAAAAGGAATGAATAAAATCGGTTTTTTTATTATTCTTGCCTCAAACGAAATTACTCAGAAAATGTAATGAACATAATAAAGCCAAAACCCCAAAACTCCATCTGCTATTGAGGCTAGGCGTCTGAAATTGTCTGCAATTCTTCCTACGTACATTAAAGCACTAATTTTAATAATTTATACATAGAGAATAGACAGCTGCATAACTAGTACAGAAACCAAAAGACTAAAAAATCTAACATAAATAACTGAAGCTTACAATTCAATAAAGCAGCGGCATAAAAAATAAAATATCTGATTTCAGAGCTTCGGTAAATTGAAATAAAAATTAAAATTTTTAATAGAGAGACGCCATTTACGGAGCCATATTTGTGTAGGTGTCCCGTTACAATGAATACCGATACAACGAAAAATCCCGTTATTACGAAATTCCAGAAAGTCCCCAACCTTTTTATTTGAATTAGCGATAGTACGGTTACAACGAAATTTCCATTCAACGAAGAAATTTTGCGATCCCGTGGAGTTCGTTATAACGGGATTTTACATTGTTACATAAAAATGTCTTATCACTTCTTATGGAGCTAAAGATAACCACCTGCTGGGTGGGAAAAACAAACACACACTGCAGCTGTGATTTTTATCCTCTATTTCAGTTAAACGCTTTATTGTTATGTGGAAGAGAAGGACAAAACTGTTGAAAAATGAACTTCCTAACTGTATTTTTCTGGATAAGCTTTGTGGCATCTATGGCTGACGTTGAAGGTAAAAATCAAGAACTATAAATTCATATTTTATAATTACCTTAAGAACTCTGATTACCCGAACTGAAGCAATTTGAATCACAAATAATCGTTTAAGAAACAAATATATGCTTCAAAAATTTTTTTGAAATTTATTAGGAAAAGGATCTGTTATTTAATTAGTGTATGTATTATTAGGGTCTATTTTTGAAAAATTTTAAACAACATGGTAACTGACTGACATAAATGATTCATAAATGTCAGTCAATTACCCGTGGAATTGCCCATGCAACATAATTGCGAACATTATAGTTGTAAAACACTTGACGTTGCGTTTTGGTCATATAAACAGATACAGTAGGGGAGAGGGGGCACATTCGAACAAAAAGTATATTTTTGACTATTTTTCAATATATTTAAATGATATTGAAACTAAACTGATTTATTCATAAATTAACAGTATTCCTAGAATTTTGGTACCCATATAATAGATGCATTTATCAAAAATTTTCCCCTTGAATCATATCGCTCTAAAAATTGAGAAATTCTGTTCTAATGTGCCCCAGTAGGAGAGTACACATTTGAACACCTGTATCAACAATGCAAAATCCATTTTTAGAAGCTACTAAATTCATTGCATATCATAGTTTACATTTACAACAACCAATTAACCTGGATATTTGGAACTTTTTTTTTCTTAAATTTCAGAGTTTTTTCATAGAATTTCAACATTTTTTTTAGTGTAGATTAAGTTTTTGATAAGGAAAAGAGTACTCCGAGAGAAAACTCAACATAACGACTATTAATATTTTCTATCTGTGAGAGAACAGAATAAAATCACTGAGAATAAATTCGAAAAAAAAATAGTTTTCCGTTTTTATGAATACGAATAGTGAGCGAAACGCAAAACCCATCCCCTGGAATTGATGTTTCGGATATTTTTAGAAGGATATCATTGTAAAGGATGATGAATTTCAGTCTTTTCATCTCTGTTCTAACCATATTTCTAAAATCATAATCAAGCTATTCATTTATTCACAGATATATCTATACTGCAAGGATTTGATTTACTTTAAAGAATAGAAGATAAAATAAATCGATTTATGTATGTAACAGGGTGTTTCAAAAGTCCGTTTCGCAGCTTTTGTTTAAATTTTGATTAAATATTGCCATCATTCAACTAAAAAACCCAAAAATTACAAAACACACTGAAATTCGCGAACTTTCTCTTTTTGGAGGCCTGAAAAAGCGTTGTTTTCACATGCTAATATGTTCGCGAATATTCACGATTCATAACGCGTTGGCAATAATACTATCACTGAGGTTTTTGCTCTACTATCTCCTTTAGTTTTTAAATTTATTTTTTTAAACTTTTTTATTTCACCGCTAGGGGGCGCTGTAAGTTGTCTCAATGGATTCTCCAGGCCAGGGTCACTTAACTATATAGGGTGTAGATCTTACTCGGTCTACTTTTATTCGGCGTAGCCGATTCGGCGCCAAAAATACAATTAAAGTAAATAGAATTCTCATAATATTTCTAAAAATTATAAAAATTTTTTTTGTCTAGCGCTGAAACGGGCCGGTGCCGAAACGGCCCGTGCCCAAACGGCCAGCGCCGATACAGCCGCGCCCAATTGGCCGCGCAGAATCGTCCCATTCCGGATCTTGCTTCCGTGACCCTAGGTTCCAAATAAAAGCCGCGAAAAGGACTTTTGAAACACCCTGTATAAATACGTATTTTTATACAGAAAGCTTTTTTAAAACTTGTATCATATTAGCTAAATCTGGAGAAATGTTAAAAGCTTTAAATTTTAAGAACCTTAAATTGCTTATTATAAGGGAAAATTGATTTCAGTTTTTGCCGGAAGTTTCCCAATGGAGAATCCCGATCTGTTTGGTGGAGACATTCTCGGCATTGTGCCTGGAGAGGTAAGAATCAAGTATTGTAATTTTAGAGCAAACGGAGAGTTTTATAATATTGTCCAAACCTCTTCTAGTTCATCGTTTTTAAAGTTATCGACCTTTCGCTCTATTTGTTTATTATATTTGAGGCGTTTGCTATCAAAACCAGCTCATTCCATATTTTTCTGAAATCCACTTTTTTGCATATTTTGAAAGTTTAGAGGGTCTTTCATAACCTGACCAAGGGATATAGCTCAAATCCAGCTCATTCCAACCCAAATGTTGGGTGAGTTATCCCACTAGCGAGGGCGCTGCTGTCACTCCCTCCTTGCCGTTCTGACTGAGGAGTCTGTGTATTAAAAAAAACCCTGTTTTGTGTTCTGTTCTGTTCTGTATCAGAATGTGAGAGTTTTCTGAGGAATAAAGATGTTGATTTGAAAATGGTCCGTCGTCATGATTTTGTGTTTGGGGTTTTCATTGAGAAATATTAAAAGACTGAGCTATCGACGCCCCATGTCTGGTCCGTCGAGCCGGAGGAAGAATCCGAACCAGTGAGTGTGTGTTTTTTGAGCCGTCAGAATTGATGGACCTGTGAGAGAAGTGCTTCGTCTTGTGAGGTATGTGCAGTTTGCGTGCTTTGTTCTTATAGAGTGTGTTGCAGTCTAGCTTCGAGCGCGTTGTTTCTAAATCTTAAAAAAAATGTTTAAAGGTGCGCGTAAATTAGATCTTAAAGTGATTTGCTCTGAAATAGGGGTAGTCTTTAAAGAGTCTGATACAATGGCAGAGCTATTGGATTTAATTAAGAACAGCGACAGATATAAGACTGATCCAGAACTAGTTTTGGAAATAGGTAATTCAATAATTGAAGAGAGAAAAAATGAGGAATCGCAAATTATTCAAATTGAAAAACTTAAGTTGGAAAGAATCCAAGCTGAATTAAAATTAGAGGAAGCGAGAAAGAATTCAGGAGCCAGGGTCGACGAGACCAAAAATGAGAAATTAGACTCGTTAGATTCCTATGTAAAAAGTGTAAGAGTGCTAACAGTAAGGGTCCCATTAAAAGCAGAAGGGTGGGGACATTTTTTTGTATCGTTAGAAAGAGCATTTGAGGCTAAAAGTGTACCGGAAGGGTTCCAAGCAGAAATTTTGCTTATTTTGTTGGGGGAACGCGCTAGTAACATATTGACATATGTTCAGGATGACGAAATTTCCGATTATGAAAAGTTAAAGGCTATCGTTCTAAGGCAGTATGAGCCTTCAGCTCAAATATGTTTAGATAATTTTAGAAAGGCATTTAGGCAACCAAATGAGTCACATGCTCAATTTACTGCTAGGTTAACGACATCCTGGGAATACTATGTAAAAAAGAGAAAAGTTACGACGCTTGAGGGATTAAATCAGCTGATTATATCAGATAAGCTTTTCGTAACATTAGATCGGGAAACCTCTACCCATATAAGTATAAAGCAAGGGGAGGGATGGATGTTACCTATTGAAATGGCCCAAAATTGTGATGTGTTTTTTCAATCAAAAAATAAATCGTTAGTTGAAGTGCCAAATAGTGCAAAAAGTTTTCGGCCAAATCAAAGAGGGGCTAATCTCAGGGCTTTTCATTCTTCGGTTAAAACAACTGAGATAAGGGAGTTAAAATGCGTTTTATGTAAGAGTGAGGGACATAGCTTGTACCGATGTCCAAACTACGAGAAAAAGTCAATTTCAGAGAGAGTTGATTTTGTAAAGTTTAATAATTTGTGCTTCAACTGCTTAGGGAAACACAGTGTTAGAATGTGCAAGTCGAGGTTTTAGTGTCAAGAATGTGGTAAAAGACACCATAATTCACTTCATTTTCATAGAGAAGCAATGGGTGGTGGGGAGATCGAAAATAAGAGTTTGAGATATTCCGAGAACCAAAACAACCATTTCCCTGCAGCAAATGGGGGCTTAGATGTAAACGCGAGAGTTTCCACATCGGAACGTAGAACCCCCCCTCCGAGCAGTAAGCCAGAAGTCATAAATTGCGCGGCTAGTGTTGAAAACCGTTCGCAGATGGTCCTTTTGAGTACCGCGCGAGGGCTTATCAAATGTAGGTCAAATAGCTTTGTAGAAGTGAGGATTCTCTTAGACAACGGCTCTATGAGTCATTTCGTGACTAGAAAATGTGTAGAAGCGTTAGGATTAGAAAAGAGGAAAACTAATTTAACAGTTTCTTGTTTAGGAAGTGTTTCTTTGCCATTGCAAGGGTTTGTAAATGCAACAATTGCAAATAGAGAGGGAACCTATATTCGGGACCTAGAATTCTTAGTTGTAGAGTGTATAACTGATAGGATACCTTCGTGTCCTATAAATATTCAGATGGAGGGTATGGCAAAAATCCAACTAGCAGATACTTCTTTTAATAAGCCTGGGGAAATTGATTTGCTATTGGGTGCTTCAGTATTTTATGAGTTGTTAAGATCAGGACAACTGTACCCGTCAGGGTCAGAATTAATGTTGCAAAATAGCGTCTTTGGGTACATTGCCTGTGGGAAAGTAAACATGCCAATTCAGACCAATGTACATTGCGGTTTGGTTCGAGAAGATAAACTAAACACAGCATTACGTAAGTTTTGGGAATTAGAAGAGGTAGAGTCTGAGGCGAATCATCTAAAAAATAAAGAAAATCAAATTTGTGAGGAGCATTTCCAAACAACCCATTCGAGAAAGGAGGATGGCAGATATGTAGTCCAAATTCCCTTTAAAGAGAATCCGAGGGTTTTGGGGGACTCTAAAGCAATTGCCCTTAAAAGGTTAAACTCCTTGTGGAACCGGTTGGGAAGGGATGAGAAGTATTTAGGATTGTATAAGGATTTTCTAGAGGAATACAGAAGGTTAGGTCATATGAGTGAGGTGGCATCAGATGAAAGACATGATGTGACATACTTCATGCCACATCATGGGGTTTATAGGCCGGAAAAAATAACTACGAAATTGAGAGTGGTTTTCAACGCGTCAACAGAGACGTCGGAGGGTAATTCCTTAAATTCGATTCAGTACAATGGAGGTACAATACAAAAAGATCTGTATGATCAGATGTTAAACTTTCGTAGATACAGATATGCGTTTACAGCCGATATACAAAAAATGTATCGTATGATCGAAATTGACAAAAGCCAACGACGACTGCAACGCATTCTATGGAGGGAGGGCGCAAACCAGCCAGTGAAAATCTACGAGCTAAACACCATAACCTACGGCACTGTAAGTGCTCCGTTTCTTGCAATGAGAGTTTTGAAACAAATTGCGGACGATGAAGGTCCTAATTTTCCTCAAGCAGAAACGATACTACGAGAGAACTTTTATATGGATGATGTTTTGGCTGGTGCTGAAACAATGAGTGAGATTCAAGAAGTCACTCATCAGCTCACGAGTGCGTTACGTGCTGCTGGAATGGAGCTGCACAAATGGTGTTGCAGCTGCCCATCGTTTCGAATGGAAAGCGAATCAGGTTATATTTTTTCGGATAGTAAAGAAGTCAAGGCGTTAGGTGTTCTATGGAACAGCCATAGAGACAATTTCGTCTTTCAGACTGACCCTCCAAGTGGTGATTTTACGAAACGCCAAGTACTGTCCACAATCGCTCGAATTTTCGATCCACTTGGACTAGTTGGACCGATTATTGCGAAGGCAAAAATATTCATGCAGAGCTTGTGGCTGCTAAAAATAGACTGGGGAGACTCACTTCCGGCTATGGAAGCGCGAGAGTGGACTAAGTTCCTTACTTCTCTAAGGACATTAACGGTTGAGATTCCGCGACCCATCTTTGTACCGGAGGCTGTCTGCATTGAACTGCACGGTTTTGCAGATGCGAGTTCTAAATGCTACGGAGCAGTCATTTTTGCGAAATCCAAAAGTTCATCCGCAGAAACTTGGGTACGATTGGTCACTAGCAAATCCAGGTGTGCACCTGTAAAGACCATCACCATCCCCAGACTCGAACTGTGCGCGGCCGTGCTTTTGGCCAAACTGATGAAAAGAGTTCAAACAACGTTGAACTTGTGTGACCGCACTGTCTACCTGTGGTCAGACTCAATGATAGTCCTTTCATGGATTATCAAGGAATCTTCACAACTAAAGACTTTTGTGGCTAATAGAGTCGCAACCATCCAGAGCTTGACCTCAACCCAGCAGTGGGGCCATGTTCGCACTGAACAAAATCCTGCTGACTTAGTGTCCAGGGGGCTTGATCCAGACAAGCTCTCCCAGAACAGCATCTGGTTTGAGGGTCCCGAGTTCCTCAAGAGTGATAAGTATCCATCAACCTTGATAGAACCTCCAATTAAGAAAGAGGATTTGAATAACTTTGAGAGTGAATTTAAAAATCTTGACTGTAAATTAGATTGTTTTAACGTAACAATTAATTCCTTTTTTGAAGATTTCATTAAGTGTAGTAATGCATATAGTAAGATATTATCTGTTTTAGCTTATGTTCTCAGGTTTATTCATAACTGTCAATCTAAGGTAAAACGTTGTGGTGCATTGCATTTCTCAGAGATTAATGATGCTGAAATTGCTATTATTCGTATTGTTCAAAAATTGGAGTTTGCTAAAGAATTAAAGAGTTTGAAAACAGAAATAATGTGAATCTTAGTAGCAAGATAAGAGATCTGCATCCCTTTTTGGATGAAAAAGGTTTAATTAGAGTTGGAGGTAGATTAAGTAATTCTAAATTGTGTTTTGATAGTAAGTTTCCTATATTGTTACCTCCTAAATGTAAAATAACTAAGATAATAATGGAATACTATCACAAAAAGTATTTTCATGTAGGGCCTCAGTCCTTGTTGTACCAATTAAGACAAAAGTATTGGATTCCTAATGGACGGTCAATGTGTAGACAAATAGTGCATAATTGTGTAAAGTGTTTTCGTACTAAGCCTATCACACAAGATCAGTTAATGGGTGACCTTCCTAAAGATCGTGTCAGGCCTAATTTCCCTTTTAATTGCTCGGGAGTTGATTTCTGTGGTCCTTTTCTCATAAAGTACAAAAATCAGAGAAAGGGTATTTTCCACGAGGTCTATGTGTGCCTATTTGTTTGTTTCTCAACCAAGGCTGTACACTTGGACATTGTCACAGATTTAACCTCTCAGGCATTCCTGGCATGTCTTAAAAGATTCATAGCAAGGCGTGGCATACCTAAGGTTTTGTATTCAGATAATGGAAAGAATTTTGTTGGGGCCAATTCTGAAATTAAAAAATTAAAAAACCTTGCTACATACCCGGAAACCCATTTGTCTAAATTTCTAAATGAGGAAGGCATTGAGTGGAGATTTCTTCCTCCCAGGGCTCCTAATTTTGGAGGCCTTTGGGAAGCGGGAGTCAAGTCCTTCAAGTATCATTTAAAGAGAGTTGTGGGGGATGCGAAATTAAATTACGAAGAATTTTTAACGGTTATCTCACAAATTGAGGCAATATTGAATTCAAGACCGTTGGTTCCTCTCTCTTCGGATATTGAGGACTTGAATGTCTTGACTCCTGGTCATTTCTTGGTCGGTAGGCCTTTAACTGCACTGGTTGAACCAGATTTAACTGAGTTTGAAGGTAACGTGCTGAGTTCATGGCAGAGAATTTCAAAAATGGTACAGCTATTGTGGAATAAGTGGAGTAAAGACTACTTAAGCACTCTTCAACAACGTTCCAAATGGTGTTTAGAAAAAGAAAATATTTCGATTGGAGACTTGGTAGTCTTAAAAGAAGACAATCTGCCTGTTAATTGTTGGCCTCTAGGGAGAATTCTAGAATGTTTCCCTGGAAAGGACAAAAAAGGTAAGAGTAGTCTCTGTCAGAACTCAGGATGGTACATACAAAAGACCTATTTCAAAGGTGTGTCTCATGCCCATACCAAAGTAGTTAAGAGTGTAATTTAGATTTTCTATTGTGCTTTAGTTAAGTGGTATGTGTTTAATATAGGTTAACTGTGTGTGTTAGTATTGTGTTTTTTTACAAAGTGTTTAAGTAATTTTCGTATCTTTTTTGAAACCCCTACCGTGGTTTCAAGGTGGGCGGCATGTTGGGTGAGTTATCCCACTAGCGAGGGCGCTGCTGTCACTCCCTCCTTGCCGTTCTGACTGAGGAGTCTGTGTATTAAAAAAACCCTGTTTTGTGTTCTGTTCTGTTCTGTATCAGAATGTGAGAGTTTTCTGAGGAATAAAGATGTTGATTTGAAAATGGTCCGTCGTCATGATTTTGTGTTTGGGGTTTTCATTGAGAAATATTAAAAGACTGAGCTATCGACGCCCCACCAAAATTAGATGAAAACTGTGATCTCAACTGTGAAATTTCAGATCATTTGTAAAAGTTAAGTGGATGTCATTTATTTAAAACTCGTTAAGACACAAATATTAACTGGTAAACTGGAAAAAAACCAATTTCACACAACTTAATTGGGCAAAAAACTGAAAAAAAGCATGAAAAATCGTGTTTTTGCATCAAAATCACCTCATTTCAACCTAATTAGTGTAATTACGCCCAAGGTAATGTACCTGGAATGAAAATGAAAAACTAATTAAATTCTAGGCGGTTATAACTACAATTAAAAATTTTACAAAGAAATTTAGCGTTAGAACTGTGAACGTGAGAAGTTTTTTGTCTCTCCTGTAAAATTTCCAAAAATGGAATGAGCTGGTTTTGATAGCCTCATTTAATTGATGTATTCACCGCTAACCTGACCGGCGGTTATAGTCAAACAAATCATGGATGGAATCTTTAACTGCATATTTATGCATGTTAAATTTCATCACCTAAAAAATAAAGTTACACAATCTTTTTTAAAAACCTTGTATTTTTCTTGGTTTTTCTCTTTAATCAATTATGGAATAATAATTTGGGGTGGAGATTATAAAACCAATTTATTGCCTTTAATTTCTATTCAGAATAAGTGTTTCAAAATCTTATGTTTAAATAATTCCGACTCAATTGACTTTAAAAGTTTAGGTTTACTCCCCGTGCGACATCTCGTTTTTTATAGAATTACACTTTACTTATTTAGCAATAGAAATATTTGTAATCTAAAAAATACGATTAACCAAAGGAGAATAAATGAAATTTATCAGATTCCTCGCTTTTACAAGGAGATATATCGTAAACATTTCTTTTATCTTGCACCAAAGTTATTTAATAGTCTACCTGCTGAGCTACAAAATATTTCTTCCTATCCCTCATTCAAACGTTGTTTACATAATTTTGTAATTTTTTTAAATAATGTTGAAGACCTTTTCTAAAGGAAGCATAATGTATTTTTTTTTGCCTTAGCTGTTTGCCAACTTGTAAAACTTTAATTTAAATAATTCTGTCTTTTGTAAATTAAATTAATCATTTATTATTGTTATTTGTACTATGTTTTTTTTCTGCATTTTTGAATCTTATTATTGCTATGTAATTCAACCCACCTATTTATTTATTTTATTTTAAATATCACTCAATGTTCGCACTTTTTTTGGTTACCTGAACGGGACTGTTTCCCCTTGGTAACTCATATTATTTTATATATTCATTTGTAATTTCCATAGTGTAAAATAAAGATTATTATTATTATTATTATTATTATTATTATTATTATTATTATTATTATTATTATTATTATTATTATTATTATTATTATTATTATTATTATTATTATTATTATTATTATTATTATTATTATTATTATTATTATTATTATTATTATTATTATTATTATTATTATTATTATTATTATTATTATTATTATTATTATTATTATTATTATTATTATTATTATTATTATTATTATTATTATTATTATTATTATTATTATTATTATTATTATTATTATTATTATTATTATTATTATTATTATTATTATTATTATTATTATTATATCAGAAGTTTGATTGTCGGTTAACCACCGGTCAAGTTGCCGGTGAATACGGCCGTCAGCCCATTTTCTAATATAATGGGTGCTATATCAGAAGGGATGTACTGGGTGTCTAGTGGTTAAGGGATCGGAGGGTCCCGGGTTCGATTCCCGCTAAAGAACCACCGAGTAGTACATGTGGAGTACGTGCTCGTTAAATCTGTGGGTCCGAAAGTCCTGTGGTCCGTCATGGCGCAGTTTACCACGGGTGTCTGGAGACTATTTCCCTCCCCTTCAGATGCATGGCAAAATTGTGGAGGTGGCGATAGATAGTGGCAGCATCTATCATATCTAATGAGGCAGACTCCTGCCATTAATGGGCATTACTTTCTCAGGAGCCTTTTGCCTTGAATTCTCCCTTGTTGGTATTCCAAGTGGCACACGACAACACCCTGAGACTCTTTGTAGTCCAGGCAATCTGTAACTTAACCGGGAGTTTTTCAACGGTTTTCACTTGGTAATTACCTAAATAATAACATACTAAAAATCGGACAAAATCGGCTAGAGGGAAGTTTAATTTTTTTTAATTTTGAAAAAATGGCCGAAAATTTTTTTCAAAAAATCAAATTATAAAAATAGATACTTATGATACATTTTTATAGGATATTTTTCAGTGCTGAATACGAATATACCATTTAAATTTTTAAAAAATTCAAAATTTCAATTTTTTAAAATTAATTCAAAATTTGGGATGTCGAAAAATTAAAAAAACGCTCAAAACCACAAAATAATTGCAAAAGAAGTAATTTAAACGGTTTTCGATTATAAATGACTTAAATAATAACATACTAAAAATGGAAGAAAATCGGACAGTAAAAAGTTTCATTTTTTTCAAATTTTCAATTTTTTTGGCCTCAAAAATCGATCTTTTTAAAAATTCTTGTTAAAAACGTTTGAGGCATTTTCCAAGGTCATTTTTCCATGGATGTTGTAGGTATATACCTCTATAACCTAAAAAAACCCCAATTGGTGATTAAATCATTAGTTAATTAATTAATTTATAAAAATTAATGTTGAAAATACAGGTAAAATCTTTCAATCAAGTAACCAGCACCTACCGGACTTGCTCCTCGGCTTTTCTGCCGAAACACTCCTATCGCTGTGAAACGGGTTCTACAGATTTCCGGAGTAATGCAAGGAAGCCTCCTTTCAGCTCTTGTTGGCCTAAATTTCAGGTCATTACAAAAAAAGGCGGAACAAAATAAAAAAATGAGTTTAATGGGTGAGAGCTTCTTTTGAATGAAATTTTCCGTGCTTCAACGCAATGAGGAAGTTGCATGATTTTTTTAATCGATTCTTCTTGCAAAAATAAGCAACTACCCAAAATTTGAGACCGATCGAGACATTTTTTGATTGCCAAAAAATTAACAAAAATCCCCTTTTTAAAAGCGCGCGAAAACGCCAACAGTTTGGATGTGACGTCATCTTACAATAGGCATTGTTGAAAAGCAATGGAATTGATGGTATTACTGTTGACGTCATCCTACAGTTTAAACAATAAGCGTTTTCAGTTACGTGTTTTTTTCTCGACTTTTAAATTAAAATATTTAATAACCTGTACATTTTTTTGATAAACTGACTAGACATTTCATATTGTTGTTGTTGTTATTATTATTATTATTATTATTATTATTATTATTATTATTATTATTATTATTATTATTATTATTATTATTATTATTATTATTATTATTATTATTATTATTATTATTATTATTATTATTATTATTATTATTATTATTATTATTATTATTATTATTATTATTATTATTATTATTATTATTATTATTATTATTATTATTATTATTATTATTATTATTATTATTATTATTATTATTATTATTATTATTATTATTATTATTATTATTATTATTATTATTATTATTATTATTATTATTATTATTATTATTATTATTATTATTATTATTATTATTATTATTATTATTATTATTATTATTATTATTATTATTATTATTATTATTATTATTATTATTATTATTATTATTATTATTATTATTATTATTATTATTATTATTATTATTATTATTATTATTATTATTATTATTATTATTATTATTATTATTATTATTATTATTATTATTATTATTATTATTATTATTATTATTATTATTATTATTATTATTATTATTATTATTATTATTATTATTATTATTATTATTATTATTATTATTAAAAACCATACGGAACACTTGTTTGTTTTTGAAAATCTGACACTGCAACTTCCTTATTTTGAAACACCCTGTGTTTCAAACTACTCCAAAATAAAATTTGCTTTTAATTATTTTTTATCCAGGGAATGTTTGACTCCCATTCATATTCACTCACTTACTACATTGATACTGCCTTATAAAGACTCAGTTTCATAGTAAATTTTTTGAACTTTATTTGTTTTAGTCTACCTACTTATTTCTCCCTTTTGTGTTGTGAACTAAGCAGAAATCTAATTAAACTGTCAATTTAAGAGGTTTTTAAGATTTTTCTTCCATTTCCCTAAGGTTGAAAAAGGGAATGAGTCCATCAACTTTTTTTTAACTGTAAAATAGTTTTAAATGTATATTTGCTTCGATGCTTGCTCTTTTTTCTGAATAGGGTCCCGAATTTCCAGTAAGAATTTGGTGGTTATATAACTAAAATTCCTTTACTTATATACAGTGGCGGCTCGATGGTAAAATTATAAGGGGTGCTGCTCCGGCGGTACTAAGTTGGCAACGTATATTTTAAGCGATATAATGGCAAATAATATTTCACAAAAACGTGAAAAGATGGGAACAATATAAAATTTCGATTTCACACTTAATAAGCATTCAAAAACTGTCACTTACCTATATTTAGCTGATTATTGCGAATATGAAGAATCAAAGATGAAGTCTATTTCATTTAGTATCACAAAAGCAAATGAAACTAAAATCAATATTTCGAATTCAATTCGTTCATTATTATAAAGAGAAATAAAACTTGGCCACAAAAAATTAAACATAAATCTTTATTGACTTGCCGAAACATTAGAAAAGATTTTATTCTCGCTCTGTTAAAAAGAAAAAAGAAGCTATAAATAAAAAAATTAAAACAGCTTTGAAGTAATGTGATTTATTAGTAGTAGAAATCGTTTATTTTTCTTCTTCCCTCAGTTTGTTTTTTACAGCTCTCTCAAGAGAAAAGGCTATCATTCTTTTGGTCGGGGCTGCTGAAAAGCAGCCCCTTTTCTCCTAACAGATTCGCATGCTAAATTCTTGATATTTTCATTTGATATGATAGAGCTAGGATTTTATTCCACGATTGGTATATCTGCGGGGGCTGACCGACCCGGAAAGAAATCTGTTGTCGAGACGGCATATCAGAGAATTATTAATTGAAAAAGGATTTTAAAGGACAAAGATTAAAGGGGGAAATAGATAATTTTTTAAACACTGTAAAGCAAATAAAAATTGGAATTTCGGGGAATTTTTGTTGGGGGTGCTGCAGCCCCGCAGCCCCTATGGACGAGCCGCCACTGCTTATATACATAAGGGCAGGGGTTCCCAATAGGTGGTCCGCGGGCTGTGTCCAAGGGGTCCGCGAAATGTCACCGAGAAATTAAGTATTTTTTTATTTTCCTCAATTTGAAGTAACCATTATCCTACTCAGCAATTCACTCGTTAGTTTTGTTAGTAAATTGTCACTGTAGTACTAATAGATTAATTTAGGTGGCGCAGCCTCTTGTTTACCACCAAAGATAATCCATGTTTTGTTTTTTGGAATTTTTTTATTGACTAAAATGAGATAGTTTCGGTTTTGAATACATCGAGTTTCGGTTTTGAAATCGATTATTGCCTGAAATCGATTGAAAATTTAAGCCTTTAAGGTCAAGGGGTCCTCGTCAGTAAATTAATTGTAAAGGGGGTCCTCGGCAAAATTTTATTGGGAACTATACATGTTTTTTTTTTCGATTTTCTCAAAACTCGGTTATTGGACTCTTTTTCAAACTGACAGTTCAATTACACCCAAGGCATGGCCGAGAATCGAACTCAAAGACAGGTACTACAGTATGTTGGAAGCACTTAATCCAACTGAGCTCCCCATTGGAATGCATTTGACTTTCTTTATTTAAAATCCGCAAACACCAGAAAAGTTCTCCGATGTCTTTGAGATCTGACTACTTACGAATTTATCTTACAGTTAAAAGACGCTAAAGATTCTTAAATAAGATTTTTAATGTAGTATTTTTTATCGCAGTGTATTGTTTTCATTTGACTGATTTTCGTCAAACAATTTCTACCTTTATAATAATTGCCTTTTCTTTGTTAGGAAAGAAGTGCTATTGTAAATGAAACTAGGCTTTGGCCGGGAGGTATTATACCTTACGTTCAGGACCCTGGACTCAAAGATACCATTCGATGTAAGTACTTTCCGGCAGACTAATCAATGGTCACCACTTTTTCCGATATAGTCGGCTAGAATAAAAGCTCTCCCTCCGCTCTCTTGCGTTGCCTTCCTATGCCGTGCTGATGAGTCCTAACAAGGGCGAAACCGGTCCATGGCTGGAGGAGACGCTTGAGAGCTGGAATTTTCTCACACAATCCTCTAACCAGAGGTAACTGGTCAAGAATTCTTATTTTCATACTTTTATAAAGTTTGTTTAATCATTATAATCCTAAATGTGCAATCAATAATGATTGAAATTCAGTTCGCATACAATGGATTTTGTTTTTTGTTATTTCCAGACCTTTTTCTCATAGAAAGAGCCATGAATCAATACCACAGGAGCACGTGCATTCGCTTTGTTCCTCGAACGAACGAAAGAGATTACATTCGATTGTTCCCTGGAGAGGGGTACGTATAAAGCTTCTATATGGAAAGGATTTCGATTCAAAACTAAGGGGCAAAAATTCAATTCAGAAAGAATCCTCCTTGTTATAATGGTGAAGCAATCCTGAGGCGCTATAGTAGAGCACGGACAGTCCAGAAACAATAAAAACTAGCTTACTTTGAGCAATACTGTTTAGGGTTAGAAATAAAATTTTTAAATGCGTTAAGTATTATTTTATTTACTAGGGAGCTACCGCCCCCTGCTCGCTATCGCTCGCCAACCCCCGTTAACTGCTGACGCTGATACTTAAGAATCTCTTTGCCATCCTCACAAAACACAGCTCACAGCACTTACTCATTTTATAAAACATTCTTAAAACAGGGGAACTACTTCTCTGGGGTATTCTTTCAAAAAAGGGGAATATTCATTCAGCGGCGAAATTTTAACAGTTCCTTTATGGCAATATGAATTGGCGGATCGCCATTTAATTCCAAGAAAATTAGTAACAAAGCAGTGTAAACTTTCTTTTACGATTTCCCCAAGGTAATGTTTTTCTCACACAGATCCATTCAGAAGCACTGAAACGTTTCCGGAATAAATTTTACTTTCTTAAAATTTGTAATGATTTTCATTGATTGTCTGTGAAAAATGTAGTACACTGCTGTTCATAAATTAAGGACGGAACGGTTTTTTCAACATAACACCTAGAAGAATTATTGTTCATCCATGAAAATCATACCAAAAGATGTTTATTGCGTGAGAATACAGGGCCCGAGAACAAATTTCCCCTGTCAATATTTTAAGGGGGTAAATGGACCCTCCATTGATAACGGAGTTCCATTACACATTTGGAGCAGTGGCAGAAATGTCTATGTAAGAGGTATTTAACCAAGAAGTTTAAACTTTTTGCAATGAATATGATTATTCCTGAACTCAATGCATATTTTTAAACGTTTGTGCTGCCTTTTAATGGATTTTTTTTAGGTTTTATTGAGAGATATCGGTCTAATCATCTTTTTTGGCAAGTTTTAGCTTCTGGGTCATTTTTGGTAAGTGGTATCTTAGCGTTAACCATGTTTTTAGTCGGTCTCACATGTGCCTAATTGCATTTGGGTCTGGGGACCTGAAAAGTAACTTTTTTTCTTCAATATCGTTACTTATGAACAACTTTGAGATAGTGAAATTGGGATTTTCTGCAGCTTTTTGACTAATAAAGAAAAATATTTGACCCGAAATGTTTTCTAAAAGAAGCAAATGGCCCATGAGAATACAGGTATGCAATTGCAGACATCAGGGAAAATCTCTTTTAAGTATAGGGGGTGTTGAAATGTCTATAAGGATAGTGCAGACTCAAAGGAGAAATTCGATCTCTTTAAACTTCATTTTAAAGATAATGGAAATATTTTTACAGATATATCTTTCTTTTCAGACATGTATAAGTCCATAAACACTAAAAATACTTCTTTTTTTTAAATGTTAATAACAGATGTCCTTTCTGTGAAACCATGCAATTTTTTGTGCCGTTTCAGCACCCCTTAGACAGCACAGAAAATTTCACCGATATCTGCAATTGCGTACCTGTGTTCTCATGTCCCTTTTACATCCTTAAGAAGACCTCTCGGGTGAAATATTTCTCTTTATTAGTTAAAAAGCTGCAGAAAATCACAATTTCACTATCTCAAAGTTGTTCATAAGTAACGATATTGAAGAAAAAAAGTTACTTTTCAGGTCCCCAGACCCAAATGCAATTAGGCACATGTGAGACCGACTAAAAACATGGTTAACGCTAAGATACCACTTACCAAAAATGACCCAGAAGCTAAAACTTGCCAAAAATGAGGATTAGACCGATATCTCTCAAAAAAACCTAAAAAAATACCATTAAAAGGCAGCACAAACGTTTAAAAATATGCATTGAGTTCAGGAATAATCATATTCATTGCAAAAAGTTTAAACTTCTTGGTTAAATACCTCTTACATAGACATTTCTGCCACTGCTCCAAATGTGTAATGGAACTCCGTTATCAATGGAGGGTCCATTTACCCCCTTAAAATATTGACAGGGGAAATTTGTTCTCGGGCCCTGTATTCTCACCCAATAAACATCTTTTGGTATGATTTTCATGGATGAACAATAATTCTTCTAGGTGTTATGTTGAAAAAACCGTTCCGTCCTTAATTTTTGAACAGCAGTGTAATTATCGTAAACATCACGAAAATTTAGAATTTTGCTTCATGAGAACAAATAAACATCGAAATTGTGTCAGTTTCATAGCAATGACACGAATGTTCTAAAACATTCCCCCGCCATATCTAGTTTTGCGTTTTGGCATTATAAAAAAAGTTACCTTTTACTACCTTAAATAATATAACTTGCTAAAGGATATAAAAATAATTATTATTGTAATAAATAAATGCAAAAGTTCAAAATTTCTGAAAGCGAGTTTATATTTTATTGTAAATATAATAATGATTAGGTTGCCACAACGACAAAGATAAATATATAAATATGAATTAATTATTTAAAAATAAAAGATAAATTAATTATACATTAGTTTTAAATATAATTAAAATCGTTTGAACAGCAAAAATATAAATATTGTTAAAAAGAATCCAATATATATTTTTTAAATTAGTGTGATAAATAGAAAGATGATTATTTAATGTATTTGAATGTTAAAAAACCAGTGAAATATATTTTCAATTGTTTTAAAATTCATAGTTTCTTGCTTTGTAACTGCGACCTTATCCGAAATCTAAAAAAATGGAAATATTTTAAAATTAAGAATTTTTTTGAAAAATCGAAGGGCTTACTCGGAAATCCGGAAAGAATTCGGACATTTTGATACCATATATGTGTCATTTGGTTCAGTAATTAAAAAGCCTTTCTCTGGAAACCGTTCACCAAAAACTTTTTTTAGAATAGAGAGATTAAAATTGTACAAACTTTTTTTGCCCACTATTACCCAATTTTGAATAGTTTTGATACGCTCAAGATTGCTTCGCTCCGTCCTCCCCATGACTAGGTCATGATTACATTTCGGTAGTTTACACCCCCAATAGGGTGGCCCAAAAAACTTTTTTTCAGGTAGAGTTCTGGGCACCTTCTACTTTTTTTTAACAGCAAATAGAAGCTCATAGCCAAAATTTCAACTCTGTATTCGAATTAGAAGTCGATGCCAAAGAGGAGGGGAATTTTTCATGTTGATAAATAGCTCTTGTTGTATTATTTGAAAGTGTTTCTAGGTTTGATAGAAAGGTTTATTATAGGAGTTAAAAAGCTTTAAAATTTCTTAATAAAAATTTTTCAAAAAAAAATTTTTAATTTAATTTTTTTCTCATTTATTTAATTTTTGAAAAAGGTGGTTATGATGCACACCAAATGAAAGAAATGAAATAACTAAAAAAATGAGCCTGGTTTCATTTTTTTAAGTTGTATAGTTCTAGAGTTATTAACTGTTTAAAAATGCAGAAAAAACAACTTTACAAGAGTTCTTTGTACATTAGAAAATTACTACAACCAAAATAAAGGTGATAAAAAAACAAAACCTGGAACATTATATCTATAACGTTAGTAGTTTTTATAAAAAAATCATGAACAAAATGAGATGGTTTATCTTTGGTTTTTTAGTTGTTTTGTATAAAAATCTTCGAATTTGGACTTTTTCACTCCTCTTTGGCATCGCTTTCTAATTAAGGTACAGAGCCCAAACTTTGCCAAAATAGTTTTCTCTGTTGGTCTAAAAAATTGAGGGGGTTCCGTGGCAATTTCATAACACTTTGTTTTTTCCCATAGAAAAATGGGCCACCCTAACCCCCAAGCATGTTTACCCATTAGTCCGAATCTGTATTGAGCATCGCACGCAAGAGATCTTACCATTCCTTTCGAAAAGGAAAGGTTCCCATTCGAACAATACACTCCTCTAGTTTAAGAATTAGAAAGAACAGAAGAGTCGCAGTCGTTCGAACGAGAACCTTTCCATCAGGAATAGGCCCAGTCAGTCACTAACGACAAAAAAAGGGTGGAGATTTCAAACAAAGGGGATTTTGATTTATGCATATTTAAAAATATAATGTATATAGTTTGGTAGTTCTGGTGGTATTACTATTCATTCTCAAAATAGAAGCTGGGAAAGAAGACCACAAACTGCGATTTTCGTAAAATTTTACTCGGCCGCTCTAAAACTGGGAAGAATGCAAGATTCATGGCCAATAAAAGTTTTGCTGTATATTGACAATATTTACATTCAGATGTCACAGTTTCTAGATCATTCTATAAGTTTAAGATGGGAAATTTTGGCTTTAAAACCATAGAGTTAGTACAAATATAGAGACAGCTTGCTCTTCTCCGTAAAGCAACCCTGCATGTCGAAAACTGTCGGACCTGTTTGCGGGGCAGAAAGAAATTTTTAACATGGGAAGTCCCATAGGCGGGTGGATTTTGGGGTATAAAAACTGCTCTTCCTCACAGAAAAATCAGGAGAAAATGATACCGACAATTTTCCATTAGAGAACAACCCATGACGAATCGTTTAGTGAAGAAAACATTTCTCTATCTGAATTAGTTTTTTATCTGTGATTTTTTTAAATTCCACGGATTCGGAAAAAACAATTTTAAACTGTATTTTTATAATGTTTCTGGGGCAATTTCTTTAATAAAAGCTTCACATTTTATAATATGAACCCTCCTGATTCGATACGAGTAATTTCCAATTCGTTTAAACGAGTATTTAAGGGAGAAAATTGCTGATTTTGTGGCCGAGGTAGAAATTGGAAGTTGGCAAAGCTTGGCGGTTTGAGCTTGGCGCGCGTTTTTGCCGTAGTTTCTTTACGTGGTCATTCGAAATAACTTACTGATTTGATTTTGATTTATAAAGGCCATGACATGATTATCTGAAATACTTCTGCATCTAGACGCATAAATGCTAAATTAGCTTTAATTTTGTTAAATTTTTATTTAAGTTTTTAATTCTTACCACTAATCTTTTAATTCTTTATTTTTATTTTTTGATAGGAGGAAACTTACAGTAAAGTAATCTGTGTTAATCTTTTCTTTCCAAGTAACAAGCGATATTTTTAAAAATCTATGGACACTATCAAGACCCTCTATATACATGGCCATCCAACTCCGGGTGATGACGTCAGACGTGGGTGAAAATTGCCATGTTAAGTCTATGGAGTGACGTCAAAGATGAGTGAAAGTTATGACGTTGCACGGCCGAGTTGGGAGGCCTTTATATAGAGGGTCTTGACACTATCCAATCTTCTTTTTCAACTTACTACATTGTTAAACTAATAAGAAAAAAATATATAGAGAGGAATTAAAAGTAGAAACTTTGCTTCCAGTGTTCGGTTAATTTAAAACAGTCGTATTAATGAAATATTATCTTACCTAAAATAATTCACGACACAGAATATTCCTTGAACTTATATCTATGAATTTTCCCGCCAATTTAAGGCACAAAGAATCTAGGGCAGCTGTAATTCTCTCCTAACACCAGGTGATGGTTTGTGACATTCGACCACAGGACCACATCATCTGGCTTTAACTTTATGAACTATGAGCTTTTTTTGTTTAAATTTATCACACTTTTCTCTCTTTTTCCTGGAAAAATGGTGAGTTGCAGCGAATCTGATAGCTTAGAAATTAACTTAGTTTACCTATTATATTTTAATAAAAACTTATTTTTATCTTATTATATTTTGATTTAATTAACAAATTTAAATACAAAAATAATTTGATTGGCAATTAACTGAAAAATACCCTATTTTGTTTTAGTAGTTCATTTGGTAATATTTAATAAATACTATTTTGTAAAATGCTTAACTGATTCCTTAACTTTTCACTTAATAAAAGAATTTTTTTGCAGGTTATAAATAATAGTTTAAATTTTTAATTTTCTATTAAATAATGTTTAAAATTTTTCCTTAAGTGTTTCTCAAGATAACAAAAAGTTTAAAGTGTAAAAATTAAAGTATGAAATATAAACATGACATGGAGATGAAGTTATACATAAGGAATGCATGCATTTAATATTAGTTGTTTTTCTTCTGAATAATATAAATTTGATAGCGATACCTTTAAGGGAATCTTATAGTTACTCGTATATAAGTAAAAGGGGATTTTTAAATGGTATTAGTAACTAGAATATTTTAAGCAATCGTGTTTTCATTGGCATTTTGAAATATTAAATTATTTGTAATTTTAAGTTGTTCGAATTAAAATAAAAAAATACAGTATATCTTTAAGTAGACTTACCAAAGACAGTTTTAACAAAAAATAGTATCAAATACCTGTTTTTTGTGTGGGGGAAATATATTTCCTAAAGAAGAAAATTACAGAAAAAAATTGGGAGATACGAGTAGCATTGTTTTGGTGGAAGCATCGACTAAAAATGAGATTTAGAACATTCATATTTTATTATTAAAGCTTCAAAATTTTTAAAACTTTCCTTCAAAAAATAAAAAGAACATTAGATAGGGCCCACTGGCTGGAGAAAACTGAGATAAAGTGATCGAAAAAAGCAAGTACGCGAAAAACCGGAAACGCCAAAAGAGGGATTTAGAGGCCAAATTGGCAAAGCAAAAAAAACCTATTTTGCGGGGCAGCGAAACGAAAAACCGACACTCTGAGAACAATGGAGCAGATGTTCCAAGCTGTCTCTATATTTGTACTAACTCTATGTTTAAAACTGCTTTTTACTGGTAATTTTCCATATATTTTTTAGCTCTTCCCTTGCAGCTGGTATGATATGAAATCAAGACAGATGTTTTTCTGAACGAAAATGCTTGTTTAAATATTGGTAGATTTTTCCATAGCACCATTGTTTTATTTGTTTTTCTATTTGTTTCCAATTTCCAATGTTGCTTTTTTAGTGTTTTCTTATGAGGAAAAGAATCGCTTCGTTGGCTTAGCGATTAGAAGTTAAGCAAGTGCAATTATGAGAAGCTAAAACAATGCGCGCTAAAATATCGTTCTAGTTTCTGAACCTTTAGAGTGTTTTCAGTTGACGTCACAACAAGTTATTTTCTTTGAACTGCTGGAGGTCAACGCGTCTGTTGCTAGGGGGTCGCGCCCAATAGACCGAAATCCATCAGACCAAAGCGCCTCTTTCTCGACCGCCACCTCACCAAAAGACAACTTGCTCGAACGGGACGTTTGACCGAACGGGACGTTTGACCGACAGGACTTTTGACCGAACGGGGCGTTTGACCGACAGGACTTTTGACCGAACGGGGCGTTCGACCGACAGGACTTTTGATCGAACAAGACGTTTGACCGAACGGGACGTTTGACCGACAGGACTTTTGACCGAACGGGGCGTTTGACCGACAGGACTTTTGACCGAACGGGGCGTTCGACCGACAGGACTTTTGATCGAACAAGACGTTTGACCGAATGGGACGTTTGACCGAACGGGATGTGGAATGATAGTAATTCACGGAATGATAGTTCAAAGCGGAATGATAGTAATTAGGCACGTCCCGTTCGGTCAAACGTCCCATTCGGTCAAGCGACCCGTTCGGTCAAACGTCCCGTTTGGTCAAAAGTCCTGTCGGTCAAACGTTCCGTTCGAGCAAGTTGTCTTTCGGTGAGGTGGCGGTTGGGAAAGAGGCGCTTCGGTCTGATGGATTTCGGTCTATAGAGACACACCCGTTGCTAGGTCCGAGTCATGTGATTGTAAATGCTCTATATTCAAAGATAATTTAATATCTGACATATTTCTAAAAACCTGGGTCCATGTGTTAGCTTTTTATATTGATTTTGATGACGTTTTAGTAAAAATTTCTTTCAAATAACTAACAAATACTGAGGGAAGTTTTTCGCAATACATGTTATGTTTGAGACCAAAATTTCCCATCTTAAACTTATAGAATGATCTAGAAACTGTGACATCTGAATATAAATATTGTCAATATACAGCAAAACTTTTATTGGCCGTGAATCTTGCATTCTTCCCAGTTTTAGAGCGGCCGAGTAAAATTTTACGAAAATCGCCATTTGCGGTCTTCTTTTCCAGCCGCCATTTTGAAAAGAAATAATACCACCAGAACTACCTTACACCATATATTCTTAAATAAATATACTACATTATATATTCTTAAATATACATAAATCAAAATCCCATTTGTTTGAAATCTCCACCTATTAGTACCTGTTTTTCAACCAAAAAATTTCAAACACGAAACTTTGTAAAAACTATTAGAGCTTTTCGGATGACCTTATAGAATTTGTTTTAAACATTTGCACGATTTATATGAAACGAGTTTCCTTTTGAGCAGGTGCTATTCTTTCGTGGGCAGAGCCGGGGGCATGCAGGCAGTGTCTCTAGGCATGGGCTGTGGCTTCGAAGGCACCATCATCCACGAGCTGGGACACGTGGTCGGGTTCTATCATGAGCAGAACCGATCCGACCGAGACGACTGGCTCATCATTTATTGGGAAAACATCAGGCAAGGTAAAGAAAAGAATAATTGCAGAAAATTTTCCCCTCCCGAGCTTAATACTAAATTTATTATCTACCCTAATACACTGCAAGTGCATGAAACATACAGGGTGTCCTCATCAATCTGGAATGGTGAAATATCTCATTTGTACAGACTCTCTTTCCTCCTTGTATATTTTAAGTAATCCAGTTTCCACGGAGGGTCTAGTGGTGGGGATTCACTCCATTATTTGTGCACTTGAAAACGTTGCCGAAATTCATTTTGCTTACATTCGCGGGCATAGTGGGAACTTTATCGAGGACTGGAACCGAGAATATCTCGACTCGTCAAATGCCCAGTGGACAAAGGGGTTCTTTCCGAGTATTGCTCATCGTCTAAAGTGTAAATATTTTTCAACAGATTTTAAATTGACTCAGATTTTAACTGGCCATGGAAATTTTAGGGCTTACCTGTGTAGATTTGGAATTTTACCGTCTGGCAGTTGTGCCTGTGGCAGTGGGGATGAAACAGTGGAGCATGTCCTTCTGCACTGCGATCTACATACAAACTGTAGATCTGTTTTCAGAAGAGATTTAAATAGCATTTTCGTGCGGTGGCCGCCAGTTTATTGCAGTCTTGTTGGGAAGTTTGAGACATTTATTATATTTTCAAATTTTGTCCATAGTTTAAATTTTTAGATTTTAATTAAAATGTCTTTTACTTACGTTCGTAAGCCTCGTGGCATACTGTGTGGAACACGAGGAGTTTTATGTTTGTTTTTTAAATAAAAAAAAAATACAGGGTGTCCAACGAGAAGTGGCCCAACCCCTTTTGAACCCCTACAGATATAGTCATGAAAGTATTTGAGTATGTGAAAAAGAAAATTTAGGAGTAATAATTTTTATTTTAAAAACTATGTGAGGTATGTGAAAAAAGTCAATGACTAAGTTGTAGAGCAGCATCGATTCAGTAATACAAGACACCTTAATCAGAAAAATATCTTGAATAAAACCCCTAAAACGCACGCTGAATTAGGTAGAATTCACGTAGATTTTATGTCTTAAAACGCTCCTGACGAGGCAAAAATGAAAAATTTTCCATTTAATGAACTAAGAATACTTTTATTCATTTACTTAAGAAATTAAAATAAAAATTTATCATTTTCGCTTTGTGAGGAGCGTTTTGAGGCGTAAAATCTACTTAAATTCAAACTAATTGAGCATGTGTTTTAGGGGTTTTATTCAAGATATTTTTCTGCTTTAGGTGTCCTTTCCTACTTAATTGATACTGCTCTACAACTTAGTCATTGACTTTTTTCACATACCTCACATAGTTTTAAAAATAAAAATTATAACTCCTAAGTTTTCCGCTAGAGGGCGTTGACAGTTATCTCGTCGGATAGATCATGGTCACTTTTATACCTAGACCCCACTTTCATGACTATCTGTAGGGGTTCAAAAGTTAAAGGGGTTGGGCCACTTCTCGTGGGACACCCTGTATAGTGCAATGATGGCGAGGGGCTAACATCTACTAAAAAATTTTAATATTTTTTATTAGATTTAAATTTTGCTTTCATTCAACTAAACAATCACAAAACTACACAATAACACTGAAAAATTTGCAAACTTACGTACTGTTTCCTTTTTTAGGCTTGAAAAGGGCTATTTTCACATGCTAATATCTCCGCGAATATTCAAAAAAATTTTATGAAATTTTTTTTCAATGAGTTCTTCATAACGTTGGCAACAATACTCTCACTGATCAGTTTTTAAATTAATTTTTTAAACTTTTTTATTTCGCCTCTAGAGGCGCTGTAAGTCATCTCAATGGATTCTCCAGGTTCACTTACCTAGGGGTAGACCTTACTTCCGTAACCCTAGGAAATGTTGGCTCCAAATAAAAGCCGCGAAACGGACTTTTGAAACACCCTGTATATGAACGAAAGTTTTATATGTACTTTACAAGCAAAAAAGAGATAAAAAATTTTTAACTCAATGTCAATTTTAGCCTTTGAAAATTTACTGTTGATTTATTCCTTCATCTTATCCCCGCGTTTTGGATAGAAGTTTTCACTAACAAATAAACAATTAATCCTTTCTTTCTTTGTTTAACATTGTCAGGTGAAGAACCCCAGTTTTTCAAACTTCAACCTAATCAGAACCAGCTGTTGACACCGTTCGACTTCGAATCCATCATGCTGTACGGATCTTACACGTTTTCCAAGGACACGAGCAAGCTGAGGACCATGGAAGGAAAGGGCAACAGGTATATCAACGACGTCAACTACAAGAACAAGCTCAGCTCCGATGACATCAAAAGAATCAAGATGTTGTATGACTGTAAATAACGTTTAATTGTCTACTGATCATTATTTATTGTGTAAAATAAGTAATATTTAAAGAAATGATATAAATTGTTTACACAAAGATGAATATCAATCGTTTCGGTAATTCATTCACTGGATATTTTAATATTAGCCCTTAATAATCCTCCTACCTATTATTCAAACCACAGAGTAAAGATTATTCAGAGAGTCCATTTCCATAGACGCTAATGGCAACTTTTTTAACATGGGTTTTCCCATAGACGGTGGCGTTTCTATGTGATAACGGTGGAACTAACCAGAGAATATGACGTAGCGTTGTTGACTCTCTGCAATCGAGCTACAGCCGCATACACTCTCTCAATTAACCCCGCCCACTTTCAAATCGCTAAAGAGGGAAATAATTTTTATATATTTCCCCGGTTATTAAAACAGTTGCGTGTATCTTTCTTTCGAGCATGCGCTGGGGATAATTTCGTAGACATTACAAGTCTCTCTGATGTCACGCTCTCCAGGGACTCACCCAATGTTCTGGCCAGCGGAGATCTCTCGCTGGCTTATATATGCTTGATCTGCCCGTGACGTCACTATCTCTCATCTTCTTTAAAGTGGCAATGGATCGGGAGCTACTCTGGAATCGAACTCACAACTCCAAGTCCACATTTAATACAATTTAAACATATAACGTCACATTTAATGATCATTTCTGCGACCACAATCACTGATAAGAGATATTAGACGCCAGAACAAACTATATCAATGTTTATAATAGGGAAAGTTTAGTTACTGTCAGGGAAAGTTTGCAACCATAGGGGAAAAGTTTCATTGAACAGGGGAAAAATAGCAGAGATTGAGAAATTCAAATGCAGCCTCCATACAAAGTTTTAAGTCCAATGAGAATCACTCGTTTCCTTTAGTCCCGCCCACACTAATGATTGACAGCTGGAGGGTCGAAACGCCACTATGCGATAACTGCAGAACTATTTTAGTAAAATCGCGTTTTGGACTCTCTGAATATCTTTACTCTGTGATTCAAACAGTGCTATCTCATCAGGAATCGTACAAAATTATTGAAAGCTAATTTGAAACAGATTAATTATCCGTTTCAGCAGATATTTGTCTAACTTTTTATTTCGAAATATTTCAGATCATGACCAGCACAATGATCTTAAACAACTCTTCTAAATCTCTTATATTATGTTGATTCTGGGCTCAAATTTGAACGAGGAAAAATGCAATTTTCGACGAAATTTGAGCCCGCACAAAAAAACGTACCATATGGATATTATCGGAAAATTCTGAAAAAAATCACAGGTGCTCTCTGCCACCTTGGACAACTTTTCCGCCCTAACGCATAATCAAAATCCCCCCCAAAAAAACTTTTTTTTCCATACACCCTTACTCCCCATTAGGGTGTATCGAAAAAAACTTTTTTTTTATTTTGATGATGCCTTAGTGCGGAAAAGTTGTCTAAGGTGGCAGAGAGCACCTGTGAATTTTTTCAGAATTTTCGCATAATATCTTGAGGTGCCGCCAAGGCCCTGAAGGTCCCCATGTTAATCCAATGGAGCGCGCAAGCCAAGAAGGCCGAAAATTGGTTTTTTGCCCCTCATTTCTACCCTAATCACACGACGAATGTCTTCCCTCGAGTTATGGACCCTATATGATCTAGTCTAGGCTATCCGACAAAACTTGAATAATAGCGTAAATCTCTATATTATGTTGATTGTGGGCTCTGATTTGAACGAGAAAATACGCGATTTTCGACGAAATTGGAGCATACAAAAAAACGTAATATAGAGATTTAGGCTATTATTCAAGTTTTGTCGGATAGCCTAGATCATATAGAGTCCATAACTTGAGTGAAGACATTCGTCGTGTGATTAGGGTAGAAATGAGGGGCGAAAAAATATTATCCGAAAATTCTGAAAAAATTCATAGGTACTCTCTGACACCTTAGACAACTTTTCCGCACTAAGGCATCATCAAAATAAAAAAAAAAGTTTTTTTCGATACACCCTACTCCCCATACCCTCGACCACTTTGGTTCACTGTGATTGTGGTTGGTTTCCCTGCAACTGCCTGTAGAACGGTTTTCTCCTTTATATAGCAATAGGTATGCGGAAAAACCCTCCCTCCGCGCTATCTCACTGGACGGAAGGGTTTTCTGGGAATAGATTTCTTAACCCTTTATGCCCCAAATTATTTTCCTCATCCAAAATATGTCAAGTTTATGTAACTGCAACCATAAGTAAACTAAATTTGGCCTTACAATATGACGAAAATTGGACGAATTTGGAACATTGGGAAGTGGGAATTACAAGTCCCGTCGGGACATAAAGGATTAAATTAATCCACAAAGGGCCACCCTAAAAGCACAAAAGTTCATCCAACTTTTTGTAATTTATGGCCAAATTTCGTTGGCTCCTAGTTGCAGTTACGTGAACTTGACATATTTGGTAAGAGCTGGGCTATTAGGATCTGTACTGTTTCCATGCCATGTTTCTTGTCCGAAATCGAACCCTAAATTTTTTTCTCATTTTCGGTCATTTTTTATGTAGCCGAACCCTAATGTCCGAAATTCTAAATATTATATTAGTGATAAAATTTCCAAAGCAATCAACCAATCAGTGGAAGCCTACCTGATGGGCAGTTTAGTTACTGACTTTAGCGAATCGGGTGGCAACCATCTAGTGATCTCGGTTGCTGTCGAAACACCTGTGCACCAGAATCCACTCATAGGCTGCTTGGCAAGTAAATTTCTATTTTATAATTTTTGTAACAAAAATTAGTTTCGATGTGAACCTATTAAAACTACGCGGAATGATAAACTTTAAATGGTTGTGTGTAATCACTTGTGCTGTGGGTAAACATGGCGGCTAGCTGTGCCCCATCAATCGTTTATCAATAAACATAGTGATCTAATTATTGATGTTATTTTTATCCTAGAATAATAGTAATTAGTAATTAGATCTTGTATCACTATTAGATCTCTATGATGAAAGGACTCTTTCTAAAGCTATTCCAAATTTTAAGTACCAGGTAAAATGTTCTTCCTTCGGTCCATATGTTTTGCCTCTTCTAAAACAACACTTGATGGGACACAGCTAGCCGCCATGTTTACCCACAGCGCAAGTGATCACACACAACCATATAGATCTAACTACTGATATGCTTAATATTTAGTAGATTATTATTTCAGGATCTAATAATGATTATATTAATAGTAAAATTTCTATGGTTGTCAGTCATTATTTGAGCCGTGGGTAAACATAGCGGCTGGTATACTCAGTTGCAACTTAACTTGAGCCTGTAGAAATATGCTGAGAGCAACCAAAGAAAGTAGTTCCCCGCGAGGTGTCTGAATTTTGAGTAATATTTATAGCTTCAATTTTGAATAAAGATTAGTTTTTTAAATCCACGTATAGTAAGCATCTTTTCATCCCGATATGCATGAAATGTTCAATATTATTATTTTTTAAAGTGGCGTAGCTCGTAGTAGTACAACTTCGCCAGCCAATAAGAGCTTCTAGCAACCCAGCAGGCTTTCTGTTTACTCAGATTTTCTCGCGTGGCCATGACGTCAGGCTCAACACAAGTTGCATTCGAGTATAGACTCTTATCGAAGCTGTGCCCATAAGGGTACTTACGTCCCATGATGGTACTGAGGTTTTTTTTTAAAAACTCTCAGCTTGATATGAAAGCTCAAAATTTGGTTTAATTAGGTCTCGACAACATCTTATATGAAGAATCCGATCTCACCATCGTGCATCTGTAATAACGATCCGGATTTTGGATAATTCTATTTGGGATTCCGGATAAGATGTTAGTTGTCCCGGATTTTGAGTCGAAGTTAGAAGCACCCTTGAAACACTTCCTTAAAAATATCATTTGTTTAGTCCTTTTAAGTATACTCAAGGGCGTAGTTCCACTTAGGGGGGTTCGACTTTTTTCATGTTTGTGGAGACCCATTTAAAAGCCCCGTGAGAGAGGGCCGTAGCCACACTATTGTTTCGAGAGGGGATTTTGACCTTTAATGAAATTAATGTAAAAGTTTTGAGGGTAGTGTAGAAACAATGAGGGTTTTTGTTTTGGAGGTAAACGTTTTTGTAATCTGACACTAAAAAGTAGTTTTGTGACTACTTTTTGGACATTGGGGACCTTTTAGGTTGCACTCGAGGTGGATCACTAATTCTATATTCTTCAGGCAAAAAGCAACATAATATAGACATAGTAATTTTGGAATGGGTGTTAACTCCCTTCCCCCCTTGGATACGGCCATGGGGAGCTCTTATTTCTTAAATTTTGAATCAGTGCTGGTGACTATGGAAATTTATTTCGGGAGGTTCCTAAAAATATTTTTCAGCCCCTTTCATCCATATATTAATAGGTTTAATGTAGCTTTTCAACACTTTTTTAGGTAGAATTTGCGTCCAAGAAAAACTTGTATTAGAAAAACCTTTAGTAATAAAGGTTCAAATTTGAAAGGGGGGTCTGGGGGTTCTCACCTATAAAATGTTTTGGAAATTTGACCCTAAGAACAGGGTTTCAAACTGTTTTTTGGTATGCATTTAAACCCAAATTTGGACATACATTTTTGGGTAAAATTTTGATTTTAATGAACTTATTATAAAAGAAAGTGTGAATAAAAAATAAAGGTTTAAATACTTAAGGGGGGCTGGGGTCCCACCCCCAGAATTTTTAAAAAAAAATTGACCATAAAAAACTGGGTTTTAAGTAAAGTAAAAGTAAATTACTCAGGACTTAGGGGAGGGCAGCTGCCCCCTGGATACGCCCTTAAGTTTACTGTTTGTATATAGTTATACAAAAATATATATGATATAATTTTTTAATCCGCTTTTGAAAGGTATCGGTTAAATGCCTTAGGACGTTCAAAGCATCCTGATTTAATTAAACAAAGAAACGCATCCCTCCTTTGTCTTAGATAATAGTAAAGTTTTTACAAAGAACTTTCGACCTATTAGTTTCTTCGAATTAAAAAAAATGATTAAAACAAACTACTCCTGAAATAAATTATAGTAAAATATATTAAATGAATCTAGATTAGGTATCCAATAACTACCCCAAAATGTCTTTGTTCGAAAATAATTTTTCATTTGCTTGAGTAGATTATTTTCTGCAGTTTCCAAAACTGGTTTTCTTTTAAGAGAAGGAGTAATGAACATTAAGTAGGTGACAGAATTTACAAAAATAGTTATAGTATACCTCCTTAGGGCACAGAGGAAATACTTCGGCAGTCATTTTTCCAGATTTCATTCAGAACTAAATTTTACTTAAAAACTATTCACCATTTTTAGAATTACTCAATTTCTGATAAAGATATTCACCAAAAGCTTTATCCGGGTTTTTATGAAAACGAATCGGTTGACTATATGGGTTTGAATGTGAATTAAAAAATATTTATTTTTAGATATTAAGAGTAAAAATGGCAGCCGAATTTAGTGGGTATATTTCATGTTTTAGTTGATATTTTACCTTGTAAAGCTTTTCATTTTAGATAATTGTAACATTTTGAAGACATCTGTTTTTTATCTTGATAATAAATTCTATTTATATTCAAGCAGTACTTGACTACTTTTGGTAGATATTGCATGGTTATGGCTTTCAGTAGTACAGCAGGCCCTCGCATATTCACGGTTGAGAAACGTTACCTCGTCCGCCTATTCGCGGATTTCGATCTCAAAGATTCTTAGCAATGAAACTTGCATATTTGGTATAAAAAGATATAATTGTTCGATTCCGGTATTTATTATGTAAAACCATTTTGAAAAATGTAACTTCTTCTACTAAGCAAGTTTCTTTAACTAGTAACCCTTTCGGTATTTACTACAAATTATTTACAGTTAAAACTACTTTTTGCATGAACTAGTTTTATGTTATAAATGACGGAATCGAACCATTATATCTGTGGGGTTTGACCTTTGGGTCGCTGACCTGTTGTGTGTGCTTAATAATAAATAAATAAATATATTATGATAAATGCGCGTTTTAAAACTCGGTTCGTTATTCACGGTATATTTTGGAACATAACTACCGCGAATAACGAGGGAGGAGCACTGTACTTCATTTCTCCCCGTGAGCGAACTTCCTCTCCATACTCATACCTCCATGGTAAAAATAGTACACAATACCGTTGATAGATAGCAGCACGAAAAGAGTTCAACGGTCCTGGTTACTGATTTTCTAGGCTTTTTTCCCTTCTAAAAAAAAAACTCAGATTTCCCAAATTTGAAAAGATCTTTGTTCATTATAGAATACTATTACCAGGGGCGTAGCCAGGATTTTCCATTGGGGGTCCAGTGGGAAAAATTTACCAATGGATATCAAAACGTTTGCACAATGGACAATTGCTTGCAGATCTCTCGATCTTAAAATTCTAAATATTCAATTTTAATTTTTTTTAAATTCTTTCCCGATTCCAAAAATATGCTTGTCTTTTCCAAAACTTTTTTAAGGTAATTATGACATATTTTAATACAGAAAGCTCCTAACAATGTGACGTCACATGTGCTTCTTGGAAATGTGGAAAACACCGTTTTCATCGAAGACTGTAAAAAACTAGAGCTCAGTCCATGGGCGGATTTAGATGGTGAACACTGGGGGTGCGTACTGGAAAACTTGGGGGTGCAAGCTGCCCCTGAAGACTTTGAAAACATGATTTTCTCCTATAAAAATGGAATTTTCTCAAAAAGTTGGGGGTGCGTTGCACTCCCGTGCACCCCCTTAAATCCGCCCATGGCTCAGTCTTTCAAAGCGGGATGATAACAACAAGCGGGAGCAAGGCACATTTAACGTCACAAGCTGTTTCACTCAGTCAGACAGAAAATAAGCTTTTTTTAATTGAAAAAATAACTTAAAATTTAGGGCTTTGAAAGGTAAGTTAAAATGTTTTTGGAGATTTTAAGCCATTCTGAACACATTAAGATTTTTAAAAAATTTGACTGCAATTATCCATTGTGAAATAAAGATATAATTTTCACATCACTTTTAATTTCTTCCCTATGTTAATTAATAGTTTATAATTTATTAGTAATTTGTGTAATAATTAAGATTATGTATAACTTCGATTCAAAGTTCTCATCAACATAATTTTTGTTAAGTACAGATACCAAAAAACAAATTAAGAGTTTTCAGTAGCTCCATATTAAAAAAAAGCGGGGTAGGGGGTCCACCCCCAGAAAATTTTTGGAAATTTGATTTTAAAAGGAGTGTTGTACTATTGTACTTCATTATGAAATAACCTCTAGAAAAACCGCTCCTTGTGAGCCGGATAATTTGAAGGAAAAAAATAAGAAAACTGATTCAATATTTCAAAGACAGTGGAGGATCCAGGATTTGGTTTGGAGGGGCTAAAAGAAAATAATCGTGTCCAAATTATCTTAAGGGGGATTTGGGGGACCTCCCCAAGAAAAATTTTTTAAATTCAAGTCTAAAAAGCAGGTTTTCAACTTGTTTTCGTACACCTAATCCTAATTTCGAACATTATATATTCAGGAACTTATTATTTGCTAGGAGCTTTGTATTTTGACGAACTCATCATAAAAAAAGTTGTAGGATAAATAAAGTTCCAAGTCCCAAGAGGGGGGTCTGGGGGTGCTCCCCCAAAATCTTTTTTGAAACCCCCCCCCCCCTTTTCTTACCCCTTGTCGCATTCCCCTTATATTGCCCCTTAATTAATACGTTTGTTATGGGGTAGCAACCCTGGGAAATTTCCACATTTTTTTCTGGGGGAGGACCTCCAGACCCTCTATTTTTTTTCTTGGAATTCACAATGTGTACTTTTACAATGTGTATGTAAGTCATCTAAAACTTAATGTAAAAAGTATCCGAAAGGAGTTATATCATAAAACATGTTGGGGCAACGTCCCCAACTAAAATCCCCCTAACAATCTGAAATCTAATATTATATACTATATAAGCGAATATTATAATATTGAAACGAAAATTTTTAATGGCTCTTAAAATTGTAAAATTTTAAATATTGTCACTTCTTGCTCTTCCGTTATAATAGGTTGCCGTACCTGGTATGGGGTGATCCTATCGGCAATAGGGAATGCAACGATTTTTCAAAGTTTATTTATTTTAATAAAGCCTTATTAGAAAATATGATTGGAAAAGAAATTTTGGAAATCCAATCATTAGTTTTTTTATAATTCGAAGCTACAATGCGTAGAAGGGTTTGCGAAAAAGCGGGGTTTGGCGCATGAAGTCCCTTTTGCCTTTGGCGCATGAGCAATGGTTAAATCCAATGGTTAAATCCTTTCCTTTGAAAGTATTGATAGGTAGAAGGTTTGAGAGAAAGCAGTTGTGACGTCACATAAGCCACACCTCCAATTCTAGCGAGAGTAATTTTTGAAAATAACTTTTAAAAAAACTAATGATAAAAAAATCTAAAAAAATTGAAGAAATGCGTTTTATAACCCCATTAATGATTTCCTATAGTCGAAATCTTGAATTTCCACAAGTGTTGCATCCCAAATTCTAGAATATCCTGTATTAATCTAGTAAGTCGTGATGTAGCTGCTCACAAGTCTTGTCGGTGTTCAGCATCGGCTTTACAAAAACTGACAGTCAAGAGAAACCTTTATTTTTGGAGAATCGTCCAAAAACGTTAATTGGCGTTTCCTTCACTTTAGATCCATACAAAGCAAGGTTAGTCTTTTCTGGACGGCGAGAGAAATAATAAAATTCAACGTAAGTAAAGTTTTTTTCATAATTTAACGAAAAACTAGACAATTTTTCTTTCTTCTTTCGTGTCGAAACGGGCCCACCTCAAAACGCCGAATAGTCCTGTCCAAAGCTAAATTAAATGGATGGTAGCACGGGCGTCACGTTCCTCCCCCGTAATAATTAGGAACATTGTTAAGAAATTTTTTTTAAACTTTTTAGGAAAGACCGAAAATTTTCTGAATGTTTTTTCCAGCCTTTTTATTATAAAGAATGGCGCCAATTTACCAATTGCACCTAACATAACAGGCACATAAGGGGTACGGACATCTCCATGATTTAGAACCATTTTACTTTTAGAATAGGTTGAAGCCAGTGCTGAGTTTGGGGGGCATTATTTAAACAAAAGAATTTTGTTTCGAGCAAAAAAGTACGTAATAATAAAGTGAGCCCTTCTCCCAGGAAAAAAATCCAGCTGCAGCACTGATTTTTGACTTTGAAATTGTATAATCAGATAACACTAAAAATGAGTTTGACCCTTCTTTAGGAGGTCAAATTTCAAAATATTTTCCCCCAGACCCCCTTTTTCACACAGCAATCACAAAAATAATAAATAACTAACAAACAACTTTATTACAATTTAAACAAAGAATAAAATAATACAAAAAGCATACAAAAAAGGAAAGACATTTTCTTTTGAATCACCAAGGAGGTGAGATAACCACATACAGGTGAAATAATATATTTTATATAAAATGAAAAACATAAAAAAACACAATATACAAAAAAAATTACCATAGAAAATAAAATACAAGAACGACAAAAAAATACACATGAATAGAAATAGATGAAAAATTATTGAAAAATATGGCAAGTGAAAATGCTGTTGGGTGAGCTTCAGGGATAAAATGCTAGAGCCTATAATCAAAAATGATCCTCAATATTATCTATGGAGTATATAAACAATTTTAATAATTTTTTCCAATTTAATGAAGATATTTCTGTTTTAATATGAATAGGTAGGCTATTGTAAAATTTTGGGGATAAGTAAGCATAGTTTTTGTGAATTTTGTGAAGGTAATTATTTTTTGAACGCAAGTTATAAGTTATGTTTCTTATTTTATTACTACTAGGGAGCTACCGCCCCCTGCTCGCTATCGCTCGCCAACCCCCGTAAACTGCTGACGCAGGACCTTTTGGAATTGCTTCGCAATTCCCACAAATTCCAACTCGCTAAACGTAATACACTTTATAAAACAATTAAACAATTTACAGAAAAAACGTCAACCAACTTTCCAAAAATACTTCACCAAATCCCCTCCATGAATAACGGCCATATTCACCGGTAACCTGACCGGCGGTCAGGTCAGGAAATCATGGTTACAGCCTCTGATTGGTGGAAAAATAATTCAATATCTTCCTTCCACCAATCAGAGGCTGTAACCATGGTTTCCTGACCTGACCGCCGGTCAGGTTACCGGTGAATACGGCCGTAAATCTCCCTTAAAAGTTTGAATATATATATATTAACTCGAACTTATCAAAAATATAAACGAAATGTTTTTAAAAATATCCATCTTAATTATTTTTGATCTTTGGTTATAAAGATAACTAATTATAATTGTTTATCAATATTCGGACCAAACAAAAGCCATTATAGTACCGGAGCTGGCGTTAAATTTCAAGAATTCATCTGCTCGTACACGATTTTAATTTTACAGGATAGTGTTAGTGGTGCTGATCACGGAATCGAGCGTCAGCTGGTCAGGTAGTGGTGGGTTAAGCGTGGGGAGGGGGTCAAAGGTACAAAAAAAGAAAAATAAATTCATCTGCTCGTGTAAGAAACTTGGTGGAGATGGTAGTTAAGACGTTCCTGATTACAAAAATGTCCGTCAGCTGGCTGGGTGGCGGTGGAATGACCTTCAGCTGGGCACGTGAACTTGCAAACAAAAAATTTATCTGACAAAGCAAGAAACTTGGTAGGAAATCAATCTTTGTTACGTAAATAATAACGAGTTACTAGTACAATAGAGATTAATTCATGAGTTGCTAATGTAAGTTGAAGACTAGTAACTCGTTATTACTCCATGTAATAGAGATTGACAACCCTACCAAGTTCCATGCATTGTCAGATAAATTTTTTGTTTGCAAGTTTACGAGACCAGCTGACGGTCATTCCACGACCACCCAGCAAGCTGCCGGTCATTTTTATAATCAAGAACGTCTAAACTACCATCTCCACCAAGTTTCATACACGAACAGATGCATTTATTTTTTACTTTTTTTGCAACTTTGACCCCCTCCCCACGCTCAACCCACCGCTACCTGATCAGCTGACGCTTGTTTCCGTAATCAGCACCACCAACACTATCCTGTCATATTAAAATCGTGTACGAGCAGATGAATTTTTCATTTTAACGCCAGCTCCCGTACTATTATCTTAAAGTAACTCGTTAGTATAATATGCCTAGTGTTTATCATTCAAATATTTTTTTAAAACCAGACTTCTTAAACAGTACCGTTTAAGCAATTGAAAATAATAAGAGACAAAACATCACTCTATGTTTACAATTAATTTCGATAAAATCAGACTAAAAATTATAAATATTGGAAAAAAAGTGTGAAATTTTAGTATAAAATGGCGTTCATGTAAGTTTTTAGAATCTGTTTTTATCAGTCTGAGTGATATGTCATCAAGAAAGTACTTTTTTAAAAGGTGAAAAAACATGTTTCATCTTAAAATATAGCGTCAATCGGTCGTTGTGATTGGATGCATAATAATTTGAATGACAGTACTTGCTTTATAACTGCGACCTTATCCGTTATCTAAAAAAATGGAAATATTTTAAAATTGAGAATTTTTTTGAAAAATCAAAGGGCTTACTCGGAAATCCGGAAAGAATTCGGACATTTTGATACCATATATGTGTCATTCGGTTCAGTAATTAAAAAGCCTTTCTCTGGAAACCGTTCACTAAAAACTTTTTTTTAGAATAGAGAGATTACGATGCGTAATAAAATAAACAACTGTTTGATAAAAAATAAATGACGAATAGGAAGAACGTTTAAATTCTTGACTTTTGATTTTTGATTTAAATTTTGAAAAACTTGATGTAAAAGTTGATGAAGTGATTCAAAAAGCCACCTTAAAATCATTGGGAGGGGCTTAATCAAAATGAAAGATTTTTGAAGGGTAGATAATCATGGTTTTGGAAAATCTCTCTGTGGAGGAATCCCAAATCCTTGGGTCGTCTCCCCCCCCGACGACGCCAATGTAGGGTTCAAGAGGATGGACAGGGATGCTTGGAGAAAGACTCGAAGTCGCCTTCCAACTAGTGCAAATAAGAAGATAAGCCATTAAAAGAGGTATTAAAAGTAAAGTTCTGCATTCTTCCCTTCCATCTAGGCTTGCTTTTACCTTGATAAATTTTTCCTAATTTTTAAAGAGGTGACTAAAGCACAGGTATCGTTACTTAAAATAGAACTGCCTTTTGCTTTTTCATTTTTACGTAACGGTATTTCTGTAATATATCCATTTCTGGAATGTCAACTAACTAGTAATAAACCCATACCTAAACTTTTTTGTTTTATAGATAAGCACTGAAGAGTGAAATACATGGTTGTAGAATTAAGTAAAATAGTTTGAAGTTTTTTTTGGTCACCATTAAAAATACACTAGTCGACAGTGGTTTCCTAACAACAACCAAATTACTGTTTTTGTTACTAGATCATGTAGTTATTTAAATATCTGCAAGTAAAAAAGTTCCACTACGTCCCATTTTTGCATAACAAAACTTTTCCATTTTCTGCTTTTTTTTTCTTAATTTTTGCGTTTTAAGCGTCATTTGTGTCCATTAGCAACCCTGCAATCCCATCCAATTAATTTATTTCTAGTATCCCAGTATGTAGACATACTTATAAAAGTGTGGCGATGTTTTTGTTCTGCAGTTCATTTTGAAAATTGACGAGTTTTCAGTGTAGATTTTGCACATTTATGCACAATACGTTTTGCTAAATTTGGGTACGGTTTAAATTACAATTAAACAGTAATATTTAACAGAAAAGGTGGAAAAAGGTTTTTCCCTAGTGATTTGTGTCCAAATAGGTGACTAAAGTGAAATCTTGGCTCCTCACGTGTGTTGCAGAAGTTAGAATATGGCTCTTTTTAAGTGCGTAAGAGTCAACAGTAGTTCTATGCAAATTACTAACCCTATAGTATGGGGAGGACATTCAAATTATCTTAATTATTTAATATCAATGACAAATACAGAAAAAAACATTTCAAAAAGTATTTAAAAGGACTTTTTTCGCCATTAAGTGAAGGCAAACTCAAAGTCAGTATGAACCTCTGATTAAAAAAGAATTCACGACCCTGCTTATGAAGGAAAATTTAATAAAACTCATTATCAGCTAGAAAAGGGTTTTTAGGAGAATGGTAAGATGATTTTTAGAAAATAGGACGCATAAAAATGTTTTAATCCCAATGGAAGGTTCTCTTTAGTCTTACCAAGCAATAGAATGTTGAGCATCACCCAAAATTCATATTTTACATCCACGTTTGAACTTATTTCCGAAAATTATCACTGTAGTCAATCTTAAACAAGGATAAAGATTCCCTTAGGACATTTACTCGATACATAGGTCACTGCGAAATGGAAATTTTTGGCTACAGCTCTTGGTTCATTGAAAGAGGAGATTTAACGCCACTTAAGAGACAAAAAGTGATAAAATTGCATCGTATTTAATGAATTTTTGATGGTTTTTAGTTTTATATTGTCTGAAACATGTATATAACCTTAATTATGAGAGCATTTTATTCTAAAATAATGAGATTAACTGTTAAAAAAGGAGTGTTTTCAACGCTTTTGTCCGTTTCTTACAGGTATTGGTGCCATATTTGTAACAAAAAAACTGTACGTGCTGCAGCTTTTTCACACTATTTCTGAATTCTACACCCTGAAATGAGTCGGAAATACCTAATCTCACTTTTGTTAGGGAAAAAAAGTTGAAATTTGTCGACTAGTGATATTACAAAAAAGCTTAAATTAAGCGCGACCTAAGTATTTGGAGAGTTCTACAGAGATCTTTCCATCTAGACTTGCTTTTACCTTCATATATGTTTCCTAATTCTTTGATAGGTGACTAAAGCACTTAATCGTAACCTAAAATTGAACTTGCTTAAGCATTTTAAATTTTATGTAATGGTATTTATATGTAATGTATTATCCGTTTCTGGAAAATGTCAACTAATTTTAAACAAACTGTTTTGTCAAGTACAAAAACTCTGAAGAGGGAAATACATGGTTGCAGATTTAACCAAAGATAGTAAAAGGGTCGCGTGATTTTTACAGACGTTGCACGGCTGATAGTACTCGGCTTGTACGAAATAAAATCCCCATATTGATATTAACCAAGGAGCGGAACCGTTTAATATCAATATGGAGATTTTATTTGATACAAGTCGAGTACTATCGGCCGTGAAACGTCTGTAAAGTTGGCTAAGCAGTAGTTAGAGGTTTTTTTAAAGCTTTTTATAACCCTTAAAAGTGTTAGGAAATATTTTAAACTGAAATGTTTCCAAACTGAGTTAAAACGACTCTTTAATGGGCAAAATTCAAAATTTTGTTTGAAGTAGGAACCCCAAATCCCCTCAAAAATTTGCCGTTTATTTTACTGCATAATTTTTCCTGGAAAATTCTTCCGCTTACAATGAGGGATGTATTTTGGGTGTAATCTATTGGGTGTGAAAAAAAATTAAGACACTGTTTTAAAGGGCAACTTTCTAAAATTTGTCTAAGGAATGAGCTCAACACCCACCATTTAATTGAAATTTACATTGTTTATATACAATTTTGAAATATAGAGTTCCCCTAAATTAAATTTCTATCTAAGTCATCTAAAACTTTAAAACAAAAAAAGTCGAGTCAACCCTTCCCCGAAACAAGTCTTCTTGCTTTACGAAAAAGACAGACTTTTGGTATTATGAAAAGTCGAGTAAAAGCGCTTCTTGGGATCTTCAGTAACATTTAAGGCCCAGAGTCGTCCTGGCTTGCTTCCGGAATACAGGTGGTGTGGAATAGGCACCTTCCAATTGGGCCTTTCTCAAGGAGTGAAAGAAGAACCTATAGACAGAGAGGCATCTTTTGCGTATCATAAGGATCACAAAATTTTTTACCTATCAGTCACAATTATAAGTAGTAAATAGAATTGCTTTTTAGCAATAAATTTCGCAATTTTCCCCACTTTTTCAACTTTGGTGCCTTCTGGAAGCCCTTTATTCTCCACTTAGCGTTCTGGCTGTAATTTTCCTGTCTTCCATTTACATTCTTCTATACTTATGCCAATTTGCAGCCAGTTACAAGTAATTTAGTTTTTTTTTCGGAAATTTTCACGTTTGGCCCACGCTAAAAGCTTCCGTTTAGAGCTTGTGCCCCCTTCCAGTTTGCCCAGCATCAATCTAAATCATTTCAGGTTAAAAACTTCGTGCACCTTATAATACGCAAAATATGCATCCAGCTCTAAGACGTGGTGAAAGCCCTCCTTGGCCAGTCATTCTTATTTCCATTGTCAACATGAGAAGATATCCACTGAAGATATAACTGCGTGATTATTTTTTGAAAAGACACCTTTTTCTGTGAAGGTGAAATGGATGGGAGGGTTCAAGAGGATTGACAGGGGGTGCTTGGAGAAAGAGGACTTGTGGGCCAGCTGGCAAGTAGAGGATAAGTAAGTAAATAGAATAAGGGAGGAAGGTTCTGAATAATCCTTCCCTTTAGAATTGCATTCATCTTCATAAATATTTCCCAATTTTTTGAGTGGTGACTGTCGAGAAATTTGTTGCAATTTGCGGAAAATGGAGAGACTGGTTTTGTTACCCTTATTAAGTCCAATTGTTTAGTTGTAAGAGAGAGAGAGAGCTTTGGATGTCAGGTAAAAAGTTCACCAAAGTTCTACTCGTCAAGGACCGACTCCAGTCCACTGTCATGAATGTTTTTTTATTCCTAAATTATCTCAGTCCATTTTCAGCTGCCTCTGTAGAGCACCTTTTGGCAATTTATTCGCTAGCGCTATCCTTATCTGGAGTGTCAACTAATCTTAAAGTATAGAATCACTGAGGAGTCAAATACATGGTTGTAGACTGAGTTCGAGTATTTTAGCCCTATAGATTTTCAGTCACCGTTAAAAGTATTAGAGAGCAGCTCAAACTGAGCAACTTCCTCTAATCCTTGAAAGTTTCTGCTCATCAGGAGGACAAAGTCCGCTTAGTTAAACGTTTCCTCTAACTAGTATAACTTTTCATTAGCGACCTCATCATGTGTTTTCTTTAATTTCCGAACATTTTATTCAGGGCAAGAGCAGATACCAACAATAAACTTGATTTAGTACACCTACCCCGTCGTAAGAACTAGTAAATCCAACTGGTTTCTAGGTTGTAAACTGATTTGAAACTGTTTGGCTTAATAGTTATTATTGATGTGAGATACAGACTTTCATATTTAGTTGAAAAGGGTTATTTTTAAGCTTTTCATAGTCACTATTAAAAGAATTCCAGCTGGCGCCAAGAGGGTGAGTACTGAAAGTATTATAAGAAAATTAAAAAGTTCTACATCCTTCCCTTCCGTCTGGCCTCGCTTTTCCTATCATAAATTTCTTCTAATTCTTTGAGAGGTGACTAAAGCCGCAGCTACCGTAACTTGAAAAATCGAACTTATGCTTGTTCAATTTTATGTAACGGCACCTGCGGCTTTAGTCACCTCTCAAAGAATTAAGAGAAATTTATGATAGGAAAAGCGAGGCCAGGGGTTGGTCGGTCGGGGCTTGGGACGGTAACTAAATTATATTCTTATTATATTTCTTAGATTATTTTAAGATTCTTAAATTTAATTAGTGTCCGCCGAAGGCAGAAAGGGTAGAATCTTTGGATTTTTCACAAAATTAAGAGAAAAGTCTTCAAAAATAGTAGTATTTTTGAAGAAATTGACTGGCACGGTTACAGTTAATTTTGAAAATGCGAAAAATTATGTCCCCCCGTTAAATGCGCAGGAACAAATTTATAAATACCAACTGTATTTATTTCCGAGTGCCATACCCGGTGAGAGGCTCAGACTCGAACCGAGGGAGGTTCGACCTGAGGGCCTTTGAGATGGATGATGGTACGTGCGCAAGCACACCAAGCCATCGGTTCCTACAGCTAGTCAGGTCTTCTAATTAATTTGAAGTTGACATTCACCATGTAAGCAAATAAATGTATTATATTAGTATACGTGTAGTGTATACGTATATACTAATACGTAGTATACTACGTATATGTATATATGTATACGTAGTGTGTATATATCAGTAGAATATACATATTAGTATATATTAAAGTTTGATTAAAAAATAACAATATATCTAAAGGCAGTGTTCGATCCGAGAACCTTTCGATCCGAAACATAACGCTCTAGCACACTAGGCTATCGGTTCCTACAGCTGGTTAAGTCTTCTAATTAATTTGAAGTTGACATTCACCATGTAAACTTATAAATACAGTAGTATAAAACACATATAAGTTTTTATACACGTAGTGTGTATACATATTTAGTGTACATATTAGTATATATTCAAGAAAATTCTATTAAAAAAATTCCGCATATCGGAAGCCAGGGTTCGATCTGAGAACCTTTCGATTCGAAACATAACGGTCTAGCACACTGGGCTATCCGTTCGTATGCTGGATTGAATTGTGAGAACTATTGACTTTCAAATTTAACAATATAATCGATTATAAATAAGTAATCGATTCTTCTTCAAGGACTTATTTAACCTTAAGAAAATTCCGAAGAAGAAATTTAACCAACCCACAAAAAAAGACCATGAACCCAAGCTGCTCCGATTAGTTGGTTGAAATTTCTCTTGGAAAATATTTTTTTAATAAAATAATAACCGAGGATAGAACCCAGGAACTGTCTTATGCCAAGCAAACATCCTGCCACTGCTCCAGGAGAGATTCATAAATCTTTAAACTTATAACATCCTGCTTACTATGATTCTTGATAATATAGTCTAGTAGTCTAACCCTTTTTTTGAAACCTCAAAAGCACCCTAAAGCATAAAACCTTACAGATAATTATGATCATAAAGGCCAGCATCCAGCATGTATTAAAAATTATCACTTGATAGGACCTAATTATGTCCAAGTCCATCCCTAGATTTGAACCCAAGTCTGAGGCAGGCTAGCCATTCTCACATCCAACATACAACCACAGAAACAAATAGCTGTAGATTTTTTTTAAATTTTAATAGAAACAACAGGGATTGACCTAGGGACGCTTTCCTTCAAGAAGTTCATCCGGAGTTGCGTCAATTTTGGGGACTGGGTTGATTTACTGATGTGGTTTGTTCTTATATATTACTCAATTGGTATTATCTACTTAGTTTTTAGCCTCTGGACTTAAATGTGACTTTTAGTTGGCAGAGGTTCTGTGGGCGTCTCCATTTTTCCCTTATTTTGTTACCTACAGTTGCTTAAGAGTGTCCATGTCTTGGTTTATGAAATAAATACATTTTTCTATACTTAGTCTTTATTTAAAAGAAAAAACATTTCATCAATAATTCACAGGAGTCATCTGGAGGCCTGAAAAATAAAAAGCATTTTTTTATATAAATATACCTTCATATAACCAAACTACAAGCGTTTCCAAAAATTAAGTATTGATTGGAATGGATTTTTTTGGGGAAAATCACGTAAAAAATATTAATGTCTTAATTGAATAAATCAATAATGATAGTGAGAATATACAGTGTGTTTCAGATAAGTATTTCATAACTTCTAGGGGAGGTAAGGTACATTAAGACGAACAAGAATTGGTATATTGATATATTGGGTCGCAAGTGAGGTTAAAAGGGGTGAAAATCACGGGTCAAAATTAGCAAAAAACCTCGCATATCTGTGCAGAAAGAGATACAATAAGGAAGTTGCATGTGTCAGATTTTCAAAAACAAACAAGTGTTCCGTATGGTTTTTTGTATGGTAAAATGAAATATCTAGTCAGTTTTTCAAAAAAATGTACAGGTAATTAAATATTTTAATTTAAAAGTCGAGAAAAAAACACGTGACTGAAAACGTTTATTGTTTGAACTGTAGGATGACGTCAACAATAATACCATCAACTCCATTGCTTTTAAACAATGCCTATTGTAAGATGACGTCGCATCCAAACTCTTGGCATTTTAGCGGGCTTTTAAAAAGGGGATTTTTGTTAATTTTTTTGGCAATCAAAAAATTTCTTGATCGGCCTCAAATTTTGGGTAGTTGCTTATTTTTGCATGAGGAATCGATTAAAAAATTTAAAAAAATCATGCAACTTCCTCATTGTTCGATACCGGCATTAATTACACTACTCGACAAAAAAAATAGGGTCAAAATGTAAATGACACAACAAAAGCAGATTCTTGTGTAAAATGGTCCCCTGAATCCAAATCCGACCCCCGTTTTTCTCCACCACGTCAAAATTTTCGGGGAACAGCCCCTCCCCCTTTTTACGTTTTTCGACGACTTTATAACTTTGAACTCGATTTTCAGGGTCAAAAAAACATTGCCTTAGTCTTCAAATTGCACCCCAGGGGACAAGAAAGGTTCAAATTAATAAAATATGGATATTCATAACAATTGGATAGGTTTAAGGGGTGATTACCCCCCTAAAAACGCAAAAGAATCGTTAAAAATAGAAGGATTTGTTATACCCTATTTATTTTGCTTATTTTTGAAGCAAATCAATTTTAAAGGGTCTTAACCCTTCCCCAAGGACCCAAATTTAATAATGATATGCAGCAATGATTTTTAGGAAAAGCGGTTAAGGAGTTATCGCCCCCGAAGCATCCGCGGAAGGGTTCAGAAGGCTTTCTGAATCGGCCAGTTACTATCAAAATATAGAATTTCCACTAAGTAAAGTCTTAAAATATAAGAAAATTCTCATTTTGTGACTTTTCAAAGCATGGATATTACTCACTGAGCTCGCAGGCGCCAGCGCGATTCAGAAAGCCTTCTGACCCCTTCCGCGGATGCTTCGGGGGTGATAACTCCTTAACCGCTTTTCCTAAAAATCATTGCTGCATATCATTATTAAATTTGGGTCCTTGGGGAAGGGTTAAGACCCTTTAAAATTGATTTGCTTCAAAAATAAGCAAAATAAATAGGGTATAACAAATCCTATTTTTAACGATTCTTTTGCGTTTTTAGGGGGGTAATCACCCCTTAAACCTATCCAATTGTTATGAATATCCATATTTTATTAATTTGAACCTTTCTTGTCCCCTGGGGTGCAATTTGAAGACTAAGGCAATGTTTTTTGACCCTGAAAATCGAGTTCAAAGTTATAAAGTCGTCGAAAAACGTAAAAAGGGGGAGGGGCTGTTCCCCGAAAATTTTGACGTGTTGGAGAAAAACGGGGGTCGGATTTGGATTCAGGGGACCATTTTACACAAGAATCTGCTTTTGTTGTGTCATTTACATTTTGACCCTATTTTTTTGTCGAGTAGTGTTATATTCAACTAATTAAAATGGTTGATGTAAAAATCTTTGCAGATGTTTTCTTTTCAAAAACAGACCAATAAATGCAACAAGCATGAGTTGAAGGTAGATTAAAGTTACAACTGTCCCTTGGTCAGACTAGTTCCTTGCGCCATAAAACTCCAAACAACCAACCAACGAAGATGTTTTTGACATGACATTTTCTATTACATTGCAGTCTATCTACCTATACAACGCAGACACTCTTCACTTCTTTTAATAAAACCAATCTTTATTTGGTGACGCTTTAATTTGACAGGAAATATTACTTATTGCAGCAAGACATCTACCGTTCTCCAACACTACCCTCTGATATATTTTAAACTTACTGAAGATTTAATTAAGCTTATAATACTCTTTATTTTGATATAAGTATTGCCTTCCGTTTACCTGATGGATCTACCCATTTTCAGTTGACAACGTTTGTGCATTCTCTCTATAGCGTTTCTGGAGAACCCTCCTTTCCCATGTTATTTCGAGTGTTCTAATGATGCCCCACCACCCCTCGAATCTATAAATTTCTAATATCTTAACCTATGATCAAAACTGGTTTTCCGGGCTCTTCAGCAGGATAAAAAAAGTTTAAAGTTATAATTCAATTCAAGCGACAATAAAAACACGAAAAAGAAAACTATACTTGACAGCAACGTTTCCTGAACCCAGTACGTCACTACGCGGAAGGAGAAAGTGAGTAAAAACAAAGCCTGTTGAGTTGATAGGAGGAATTTTGATACGCGAATTGTGATAAAAAGACACTATTTATTCATGGGTTTAACGAAATAATCGTATTTTAAAATTGACTTTCTTTGTTTCACTCGAAATTCAGATACCGCGATGGGAACTACTTTGTTAGTGACGTAGTAGGTTCAACTTAAGTTGCTGTCTAGTATAGTAGTGATTAAAATGGTGATGCCAACTGATGTAGGGAAAAATATAACAATAATGCAGAGACGACACAGTTGAGGTTCAAATCCCAAATGCGACTCTCAGTCACTGGCTCTGGAATTGAGGTTTTATCCTTGACTTCTTCAAAACGGGTGCCGAATACGTGGGAAACATGAAGCGAATTTCAACAGGAAGGGATTACTATGCCACGTATTCGGCACCCGTTTTGAAGAAGTCAAGGATAAAACCTCAATTCCAGAGCCAGTGACTGAGAGTCGCATTTGGGATTTGAACCTCAACTGTGTCGTCTCTGCATTATTGTTATATTTTTTCCCTACATCAGTTGGCATCACCATTTCCATCATTACTATACTAGACAGCAACTTAAGTTGAACCTACTACGTCACTAACAAAGTAGTTCTCATCGGGATGTCTGAATTTCGAGTGAAACAAAGAAAGTCCATTTTAAAATTAAACCCATGTATAAATAGTGTCTCTTTATCACAATGAGGAAGTTGCATGATTTTTTTTTATTTTTTTAATCGATTCTTCTTGCAAAAATAAGCAATTACCCAAAATTTGAGGCCGATCGGGAAATTCTTTGATAGCAAAAAAAATTAACAAAAATCCCCTTTTTAAAAGCGCGCGAAAACGCCAAGAGTTTGGATGTGACGTCATCTTATACTAGGCATTGTTGAAAAGCAATGGAGTTGATGGTATTATTGTTGACGTCATCTTATAGTTTAAACAATAAACGTTTTCAGTCACGTGTTTTTTTCTTGACTTTTAAATTAAAATATTTAATTACCTGTACATCGAAAAACTGACTAGATATTTCATTTTACCATACAAAAAACCATACGGAACACTTGTTTGTTTTTGAAAATCTGACACATGCAACTTCCTTATTTGCGTATAGAAGTTCCTCCTATCAACCCAACATACTTTGTGTTTCTCACTTTCTCCTTCCGCGTAGTGACGTACTGGGTTCAGGAAACGTTGCTGTCAAGTATAATAATTTAGATCCTAAAATAATAACAGTGGTCAACACACATTTTAGTGCCACTTACAGCGATTGCACGTGAAATTTTGAATTAAGTATACTACTTGTCTTTCATAAGGTTGGCGCTTTATGATCAAAATTGATTCATGCGCCCTAAAACAATAATCAAACTTTCATAAGGTAATAATTTTTCTGAAAGCAAAGAAAGCTAATTGGAAAATATATTTACCAAGAGTTGGTATTTTGCTGGCTACACTGGATACTTGAATTTTGTTGATACTTTGCTGGTCTGTGTCTTCTAATGGACGCTGGAATGAAAATGTTTCCTGCCGCTGAGAATTTCGTTCAGCGGTCTCAGCCCGCACTTCCATCCCTTTTCCCATGAACGGGAGGGATTTCTTTTTTTTTAGAGCTCCATCTGAATAAGAGAATAAACAAGTGTATGATAAATGGTCAATGTATAGAGTAATTTTACACCACCTGCCCTACAGCCTAATTAGTTAGAAGTTTAGTGATGGGCAAATCAATAATTTTAGGTATCGAATACTTTGGTATCGAATACTTATAGGTATCGAACACTTTGGTATCGAATACTTATAGATATCGAGTACTTTCAGGTATCGAGTACTTTTTTTCAATGTCGGGAAATGAACCTGAAGGGACAATTTTTTTAGGGCCTATCCATAATCAGACTAATATTCAAAAAACTGATAGCGATCCATCAAAAAGCCCCGTAGCTACGGGCCTGGAGGTGGATAGAGGCGAAGGATTTGGCGGGGGAAAAACCTAGCCGCGTCAAATTTCTCTCGCGGATGATATAACGACTTGGGTTTGAGCGTTGCAAAATGAAAACAGGCTGCGTTTGATCTACAGTAGGTATTATAAAGATTACTTCATTGAAAAATTTAAAACGAAATATGTGAATAAAGTATCGATACTTTTGTGGGTATCGAATACACTCGATACCTATAGGTATCGAGTACTTAAGTATTTGGTATCGATACCTGCCCATCACTAGCTTATACTCACTCTCTCCTTCCGCGTAGTGACATACTGGGTTCAGGAAACGTTGCTGTATTAGACAATAAGTTATTAATTATATATTAATTGCTGTATTAGATAATAATAGGATTTTTTTATCCTACTGAAGATGACTCCCGTATAGGAGGAGTCGAAACGTTTAGTGTTTCATCTACAAGAATATGGCCAACAAGCTCCGAAAACCGCAGTTTCAATTATAACTACAGCCGTAGAAGCCTTCGCAGTTTAATCTTAACCTATAATTGTTTGTTCTGAAAATGAACGCCTAGAAATAGCTGTTATACGTTATACTTATTATAATAAATCACAGCTCGCAAGTATTTTCTGAAAAATTAATTACAAACAGAATAAACTTTCATGTTTTTATTTTAAGACCCTAGGTTCAATTCCTTTAATAACGTTCCCGCTAAATATCGCCATGCTCTTTTAAACGCAAAATATTCAAGTATCATTTTTTCAGATTTGTATTGATAAACCAAACGGTTATTTATCTATAGTCTGTTCATTTAGAATAGGCGCTTGAAACAGGATCAAGAATTAATTTTATCACACAACTTTAGTGACCGACTTTTTTACAGTATTTTAGTATTACAGTGTTTATGCTGCCTTGTCATTGCAGAAGAAAAATTTTTCGATGATAATTTCAATAGTAACTGCTTCTAATATATTGCGTCTCAGGCACCTATTCTAAAGGAACAGACTATAACTAATCATTTTAATCCATGAATTTGAGATTATTTAGCAAGTTTTCTACTTTTAGGTTAGGTATGAATTGAACCAAACCCTAACTAATCGGAGGCTGCTTTTGCCACCAATCAGCGCACAGTGAAAAAATATATTCCACAGATCAGATTCTGCACATCTGTGTAAAATACAATAGATCATAACATTTCCTGCCTCATAATCACTATAAACTTTGAAATCATTCCCGATTTTCTATATTAGCTCAGTTTTTTTACAAAAAAAAACGGTATTAATTTTTGTTGGATCAACTTCGAAACGTTAAATCTGAACATTTTGGGCGAAACCTACTTTATGTTTTTCAATGTTTGATAAGTAATATTAATAAAAAAAGCATTTATTTAAATTAACATCATCAAATGAATAAGTTAGGTCGATCGATTTTAAATTTACGATAATTCATAGATGATAATATTTCATCGCTCAAAATCACAATTAGTTAACTTTAATTAAACTCTTGATAAAACTCTTGATTATTCTAATAGCTTATGCAAGTTAGTTTCTTACACAATAACCAAGGTTATTTAAGTGGGATCAACTTCGAAAACATTAAATTTCAATATTTTGCGTGCAAGATCCTTAATTTAATTTTAACTGTTAACTGTATTATAGTTAAATAGTTCAAAATTTACAAGTTTTTTACCAATTTATATTACTTGAACCATTTACATTATTATTTCTATCTTTTATATTTGTTACTTGTACTTTACATTATAACGATTTTAAATAACAGTCAAAGATTATAAAGCTGGCAAAATTACATTTATCTATTAAATGAATCCCAAAAGTAAAAATAATTATTTTTTAAACACTTTGTGTACAGGCAAATTTAGGATATTGCAAGCGCCTCAAAAGGGTTTACCCGTGATCAAGTATAAAAATCAAATAGGGGAGAGTGTTGTACCTTTGGACAAAAGTCACGTTTGGATTTTTCTAAGACAGGTAAAATCACATTTTGACCACTTAAAGTGATCAAGGGGATATTTGTTGTTAGCTAAAATCTTGAAAATTGGATTTTTAATAACTTGAAAAATGTATGTCCAAAGTTACAATAACCTGCTGTACCTATGGACAAAAAAAAGGGAAGTTGCCAAAAATGAACATTTTCATTGATGCATTACCTTTCAATAACCTATTTAAAGCCTTTTTAAAATTAGAAATAAAATTTTTAAAGTAAAGTAGTTTTAGATCCTAGATGATCATTAAAACGAAGTTGAATGATAAGTCTTGATTTTTTTACAAAAAGCACATAAATCACATTGGATTTTCAGATCAAAATTTAAGGTAATAGTTTCATCAATCATGCTGATTGATCCGATCACTTCACTGATAAGAAAACAATTCGATTCTTAGTTGTGCAAGCATTTGGTGGTACAATAACTTCCGCAATTCTTCAGTGGAAATTTTAAGTTTTTTGTAATCATACTTAAATGCGATAGGGTGCTTAAGATTTTACACTAAATGCCAAGTAGAATCAAAAATTTTAAAAAGTAGTTTAGATCACAAAATATTTGATTTTTCATCTAAAAATCACTTGAAAATAATCGCCGACAAATATTATATAACCATTTAGAATTAATTTAACATGCATTAAAATTTATTCACTTAAATGAAACCTGATACGCCGATTAGCTACAGACACCCACAAGAACGTAGGTACAACACTTACGATACTTGACAAGATTTGTATCCCTCTTTTCCTGTTAAACTTCTATCTTTCTACCTTGTAAACGGGAGCCCAATGCAATAAATTTAGCCTGTCTATATTGAAATGCTAATAAAATTGTTTGAAAGGATGATTTATTATTTTAAAGTATGTCGATAAGAGTCTACCAGCCGCCATGTTTACCTACAGTTCAAATGATGACCGACAACCATAGAGATTTAAATATCATCATTAGATCCTAAAATCTTCTAAATATTATTATCTTAAGATTCAATAATAATGATATTATTAGTTAGATCTATATGGTTGTGTGTCATCATTTGAGCTGTGGGTAAACATGGCGACTGGAGGACTCTTATCGAAGCTGTGTCTAAAGTATTTCAAAACATTTGCATTTAGAAAGGGAAGTAACTCTGAAATGAAATGATATCAAATCAAGGATTCGAAAATTTTTAAAGCGGCAGACAAGGATCTCTTATTGTAGTGAGAACAAGTATGTTACAAGCTGCACTAATATTAATGCATAGATATAGCTTTGAAAAGAGTCCTCCAGCTGCCATGTTTACCCACAGCTTGAATGATGACTGAAAATCAGAGAGATCTAATAATTATTTTTTATCATAAGATCCTAATATAGCAAAAATTAGTAAATTGTTATTAGATATAAATACTACTATTAGATCTCTATGCTGAAAACGCTTAATCGGGTTGCTGAGGTAACACATAGCGACTGGAGCTGTCTTTCTAAAGCTGTTCCGTTTGTTCCTTAAACGCTAAATTGTTAAAAGTCTAATTCAGAATTCAATATTTCAAAGTAACGCAAAACATTAGCTATTTGTAAACATTGGCATTTAGTAAGGGCCTGAAATGATCTCAACGATTGAAAAACAAGCAAGGATCACTATTGATTGTATTGCAAGTTTAAGTTAAGCTGCACCAGTATTAAACCAGTAGTGAAAGTTGGATGTATTCAAAATATGGACAAAAGGTTCACTCCTAAAATAAGTCTTGCCTAGCTCGTTGTTTTAATCGAGTCTCCAATTCAGGTACAAAGCAAAAAACCCTTTAGTTTCAGTATGCTCAACCTTCACAAAATCACTTTCATAAAAGATTTACCAAATTATACAACTCCACATCTTCAAAAGTGTGTAAAAAGACTACAATTCGATTAAAACTTTGCGTTTACAGCTAATGGAAAGAGTACGACTTACTTTAACAGAGCTCCAACAAGGCGCAACCTCACCTCTAGCTTCCGAATGAGTCGGCACGTGGTCAGTTAGTGCTTGCGTCAACGCCCCCCTCACCCACGGCTAAACTTGATCGCGACCGTAGGTTATACGGCTTATCCACTTTCCAAAAGATCAAAAGAGCCGACGCACGGCCGACGGCGCCGGAAGTTTCCAGTTTTTACCGCTTGAGGGGGTACCGCGCGTAATGGCTCGTTAGGGTTGGTTGGTTGGTTTGCTTCGGCTCTTCAAAATACGCAGTACACAGAAAAATCCTAACACAGGTTCCAAAACGATATTTTCAAATTCTGGAAGGATTGGAGGGCGTATTATTTTTTTATAATATATAATTATATTATATATATTTTTTGTCGTATAATTTTTGTTTTTACGTTCTAAGAACACTTTTAGTCATTTACCTAAGTCATAAAAATACAAATTTATGATTTTTCATGATTGTGATTCATTATCGTGATCATGAAATTTATGATTTTTTTTATTCTTCACCATACTACCAACCCTGTGAACTAGCCACGAAAAATAATCAACCCGGTTGATGACCAAGTTGCTCGTCTGTGACTCCTTTTAAGCATATTTATCTTTGAATCGTATGAAATCAACCAACCAATAATTATTTTCCAGTGGAATGCCATGAATGACAGATAGATGGCGCTAACATCGTACATCCCAGTTTCTTGAACCTACCTTTTCGCGTAATTGCGCAAGCCGTATATAAACACAGTTAATCCAGTCTAGCCGTGCCTCACCTGACAGTTCAACAACGCTGCGCATGCCTCGCAGAAATATGCTAATGAGTTGCCACCAAAAACAATAAAACACCTTTGCCCAATTTACCGAGAAAGAATTACCCAGCTTTCGCTTGAGGGGCCCCATGCATCAGGTACATCGCCACCTACCTGAATTTCGCACAACTATTGAATTCGGATTTTAATTCGGCAGAGCATTTAGCTAGGATCGAACTCGGGAACTCCCCAACCCCAGAGCCAAGGCCTTAACCACTGAGCCACAATCGGCTCAACTGATACACGACAAGTAATGTACTAGGGCAGATACTAAGGCTGAAAATTTTTTTTTAAAAATAGTGGTGAACATCTTATTTTTCGATTATTTGAAACATGGAGAATAGTCATAATCCTAACTTATTCAAAGTACTAGATGATGCTTATAACAACTAATTTTTACGGCTGTTATACAGGGTGTATCTGAAATGGTGCAACAAACTTTCAGGGATGATAGTACTCATCAAGACGAACAAGAATTGGTATAGAAAGGGGGTCGCAAATGAGTTCTAAGGGGTGAAAATCAGCAAAAAAAAACCTTTCATATTTGTGCAGAAACAGATACAATTGTTCGATTCCGGCATTTATTACATTCAACCAATTCTAATACTTTGTATAAAAGTATTATGAAAATGAAAATGTTAATTTCATTAAAAAACAGACCAATAAATGCAACAGGCATGCGTTATAGGTAGATTAAAGTTAAAATTGTACCTTGGTCAGATTCTTGTTCCTTGTGCCATAAAACTTAAAACAACCAACCAACTTAAAATGTTTTCATCGTGACATTTTCTTTTGCAGTCTATCTACCTATAACGCATGCCTGTTGCATTTATTGGTCTGTTTTTTAATGAAATTAACATTTTCATGATACTTTTATACAAAGTATTGGAATTGGTTGAATGTGATAAATGCCAGAATCGTACAATTGTATCTGTTTCTGCACAAATATGCAAGTTTTTTTCCTGATTTTCTCCCCGGGGTTTCACCCCTTAGAGCTCATTTGCGACCCCTCTTTCTATACCAATTCTTGTTCGTCTTGATGAGTACTATCATCCCTGAAAGTTTGTTGCACCATTTCAGATACACCCTGTATAATATTAATTACATTAAATATTTTAAAATTATTTTTATTAATTTAATTTTGATTAAAAGAAAGAAATATTTTCAAATCCTACTACTATTATAATTGTGAAATGTTTGTCTGGATGTTTGTTACTCTTTCACGCAAAAACTACTGAATGGATTTTAATGAAATTTTACTATAATGTAGCTTATACATCAGAATAACACATAGGCTATAATTTATAAAGAGAAAATCGGTCCTTCATTCTTTTTTTCCAATTTTTCTTCTTTTTTCACTTATTTTTCCGTGTTTGAAAACCTGTTTTACCAGTCATACAACGAGTTAAAAATAAAACATTGTTTCAAATGAGACAGATCACTAGACTTTTTCATTTACTAGATCTTTTATTTTAGTTTTAAACACTGGTTTTAAATTTGTTAATTTGTTCACTAGACTTACTAATTTACTAGACTTTTTATTATGGTTTCAAATTTGTTATTTTATAAAGGCACCAAGATATTAAACATTATCAGGAACATCGGGATTGTAAAAAGTGACAAGAACACCGGGATTGGAAAATTAGCGAGAACATCGGGATGGAAAAAATTACCGGGTTATAAAAATTACCGAGAACACTGGGATAGGAAATTTACCATAAAGACACCGGGAATATAAAAATTACCGTAAACACTGAGATAGGAAAATTACCGGGACCGCCGGGATTAGAAAAATTACCGTGACCACCGGGATAAGATTACCGGGAACACTGGGATAGGAAAGAGGTGCCTGGGATACCGGGATGATTTGTAATATTGCTAATTTACAAAATTATAAATGTATTTTAAGAAATATTTAAAAAAATAAATTTATACACCCCACCCGTGCAAGGCCGGGTATAACAGCTAGTAATAATATAATAATAAAAAATCACATTGTGTGTAGTATTATGAAAATATATATGTCAGCTATTGTTAACTTACTGTGTGTAAAAAGAGCACTTTGGCTTTTACTATACGCGTTTTCAATAATTACGTTCAATTTTCTTGAAATCTCTTAGGTTATTTTGTTTTTAAGAGGCTGATTAAGTGCAATTATTTCATAATAATTCATTTTTTGATACTTGGCAAAAAATGCTTGGAACCAAAATGAGATTTCAGTGACTAACCCGAGATTTCTCATTGAATGAGTTACTTCATACCTGGAAAATTTCCTTTCGTAACCAGTATTAAAATTAATTATACATGTGATTTAATTCCCAGATTGTTTCGTTCGAAATTCTCGATCCCATCGATTTTTTGAGTTCTTATATGATTATCTAACATCCCTGAAAGTTTCATGAAAGTATCACATTTTGCAGTTTTTTTTGTAATAAGCCACCCAACTATAGACCATATTTTGATTTTAGTGCTAACACTGCGTACTACGATATACTACCCAGTAAAAGAACAATTTCTGCCCTACATACGAACACCGTTTTCCCAGAGAATGAACGCTTAAATTACGGACACCAGTTTTAATATTTTGGAAAATGTCATAAGAATATTTGTTTTACACGTGACTGAGTATACGAGGCGATCCGTGCCAGAAGGGCGAACCGCTGCAGAGTGCGCCATTCTGGCACGGACCGCCTCATATAAACCAAACAAGTATTAAGTATAAGCTTTTCCAATATGCTAAAACTGATGACTAATAAAACGTTTTGTGACAAATCTGTGTCATTTAGCTTCTTTTCTTAAGTTTTGTTTTTCTCGTGGCGGTGAGACATTCATTTCAATTGATTCATCTTATGCCATTAAAGCATCTCATTCAGCTTCATCATCTTCCCCATCACTGTCTTAGGCTAAGCGCGCACTAGAGACTTCTGTCACGGCGACTTATAACACTAGTCACTCGAGAGCAATGCATTTCTATGGAGAGTTTCTTGGCAATCGGCCAAGTGTCTCGTCGCCTGTGCGCGCGCTCTAGTTTCTTGCAATAGCCAGGGTAAGAATTGTGTCTCTGTCGCCGAGACAAAAGTCTCTAGGGCGCGCTTAGCCTTACTTGTATGGAATCATGCATACCTGGGCACATCAAGATAAGGCAAAAATGCGGAAATCACGATATTTAGGCGTATACGAGCTTTCGGGTCCCCTACGCAACTTGGGAATGGGTGGAGGATATAAATGTCAACCAAAGGTTAGCCGCGCGAGAGAGGTTGCTTCTATTTCATTCACAGTTTCTTGAACTTTCGTCGTCAGCATCAAGACGATAACTGCATCGATCAGTTTTTCCAGACTTTTCTCTCTCATTATAAAAACTACCTTTTTTAAGGTACCCTCAGGGGGTCATAATTTTACCTCGTGACTGTGCTCTTACGCAGGAACATGAAACCTAATATAAGGGAGAGGAATATTTTCTTGAAGTATTTGAGGTATTTCAAAAAGTGTGCCTCCCATCAAAGGGAAATTCCTAGCTACGGGCCATTAAACAATAAATAAAATGGACAATACCAGAAAGAAGGTTTTTTTAATACAAATACAAATTAATTCAACCAACTACAGGCGTAAGCCCAGCAAGGTTGGTCCAGTCTTTTTAACTCAAACTACCGGAATCCCAGTATCTGTCAATTTTCCTCTTGAACTCGTTTACCAGACTTGAATTTACAATTGTTTCAGGCAACGCATTCCACTACCCTATTAAAAAATAATGCTTTTTACAATCCGTCTTAAATTTTCCTTTATTCAATTTGAAATTGTGACCATTTGTTCTATTACCAGTATTGAAATCTAGTCCCTCTGTGCCCCCTTGCTTTACCATTTTAAAAAGTAGAATCAAATCCCCTCTAATCCTTCTCTTCTCTAGAGTCTAGAGCAGTGTTTCCCAACGTGGGGCGCACGCCCCACCGGGGGGCAATATCATTTTCTAGGGGGGCAATTTGAAAATTTTCAACCAAATTGCCCCCCAGGTGGGACCAATCCAGGGGGAAAATAAAAAAAACTTTTTAAATAAAAGTAAATAATAATAAATAATAATAATAATAATAAAAATTTTTCAATATCTGAGAATGTATGTCTGAAATCCGGACCAATATGTATCAACACCAAGTTGAAACTTTGAAATCCTGTTTTTAGAGTCTAATTTCCAAGCCTTTTCTGGGGGATGACCCAAGATCTCTTTGTTTTTAGAACGCTTATATTTGAAACTTTTTTGTTCATCAAAATCTTCCCTAAAAATTTATATCAAAAATTTCCCAACTAGGGGTGCCAAACTAGTTAAAAACCTGCTTCTTAGAGTCAAATTTACGAAAATTTGCTGGGGGAGGACCCCCAGACCCCCCTTGGTACTTAGAACTTAATTACTCATAACTTGATTTAGTTCTTTAGCATGCAAATTCTACCTTAAAATGCTGTGATCATTAGACTTATTAAATATACATAGGAGGGAGGGGCTAAGAAATAATTTTGTCTCCCTCTCAAAATATATTTCTATATATGCCATGGAGACCGGGGGGCATGGAAAATTCAGAAATGCTTTGGTGGGGCATGGACCGAAAAAGGTTGGGAAACACTGGTCTAGAGTGAACATATTTAGCTTCTTTAATCTTCCCTCATAACTTAAACTGGATATACCCTTGAAATTAATTAATAATTAATTGTCGCATTTTGTGATAGAAAGTTTGGTGTTTTGGATTGTATAACAAGTAAAAGTATAAATGTTTACATCCATTAAATGTATGTACTAGTATGTAATATAATCACATGTTTGCATTACATTAGGCTTTATTTGGTCAACAAGTCATGAAAATATATTCTAAGAAGCACAAAGAGTTATTTCTACTACAAATGTGTGTTGACTTTTAAAAATTAGCCCCCCCCCAAATTGTTGGTCCCCTTGGTTGACCCGGACCTAATGGTAAATCATGGTCTGGTTCTAGTAAACACTAAACAGACATCACTCATGAATAAAAAATATATAATAAATTGTATATACAAATCTAGCAAAAGCAAGATTTGTTGGGAGCGCAGTTTTTGTTTAGATTTAATAACATAAATAAGCAATCGAGTTACTATTCATTTTTAGGCAAACATCAAAATTGAGTTTTATATAAAGTAGGCATTAGTTTGGAATTATAAGTGAAATTTTTTATGAGCTTTGAAAACCAGATAAAAAAGTTTTTCAGCCATTTTCCATAAAAACATATAATGATTATGTCTACGTTGATAAGCAGAGTGGCCAATTGGTTTGCATATGTACATTCTGTAGAGGAGCCGACTACATCAAACGTCTCCGAAAGCTTCAACGAAGATCCAGATCTTTTGACGGACGACAGTGATTACCATACATTACCAGGGAGTGTTTTATCGATAGATGGACAATATGAAAAAAATTCCGAAGATCCTCTGAAAGACAGTGAATTAATAGGGCAAAATGAATCAGAAAAGAACGACTATTCTGTATCAAGTGCGCAGTGGACACCCGAGTGGCCTAGTGACTTGGAAGAGAAGCTCAAAGACATCAAGTGTCCTGAAAGAGATCCATCCGTTAAATCTTCAATAGGGCAAAATGAATCAGAGAACGATTATTCTTTGTCAAGTGCGCAGTGGACACCCGAGTGGCCTAGTGACTTGGAAGAGCAGATCAAGGACATCAAGTGTCCTGACATAGATCCATCCGTTAAATCTTCTTCGGATCCCTCAAAACTCAATAAAAGAACTTCGAAGCGGCTAGTGGACTTGTCAGAAACCTCCTCGAACTCCGAGTCTTCGGATTCCGATGCGAACAGTAAATCCACCATTAAAGATTTCGTCGGTTCTCGATCCAAGAAAGTCATAAAATTGTCGAGTGATTGGACGGAGGATTGGCGAAGAGAATGGTCGGATTCCAATCGAAATTCCATTCAATCCATGGTCAATAAAACGGCTAAATGCAGCTCAGTGGGGGTGAACGGGGGATGGAAAGACGGGCAGTGGATCATCGTGTATGACAACCAGAACTATATCAGAACTCAAGTTTATCCCGAGCTGCTGAAGAGACGAAACATGAACAGCAGGCAAGGGATAGGCTTTCAAAAACAACGCCTTTACAACTTCATGTAGAAAAAAAGAAAGTGGCTGAATTTTAAATATGTGTTGCGTGTCAGTTCTAAGAGATAATTTTAGTGATAGAAAGGAGCTGTTCTTTTTGGCTTTTTTATCCACGTTTTTTGACCCCTCCCTCCCACTAACACTTCACACATTCATATATCACATGTCATACCCAAGAATATAAGTTCAAATCCGTTAACTAAGTGTCGCCAAGCTTTTTTAGATGCCAAAAATTAGAAATGTTGCTAAAAAGCTGCAAACTAATCTGTTAGAGTTTCATCAATGACAACCATAAACATTTGGGGATATTTGGGATATTTCGTGTTAATTTATGCTGTATCAGACGTTAAATATATTTTTTAAATACTATTTCAATAAAATCAATGATTTTTATGGTTGCCATTAAATAACTACATATTTTAATCTGTGAGTTCGCAAATTTAGGCGATATTTCTAATTTCTGGAGTCTAAAATGGCGATAGTAAGCAGGACATTTTACGTAATTGAACCGATGATTTTTCTCTAAACTTTTTATGCTTAATGTTAATAGTATAAATACATCGATAAACGTTTACAGTGAAAATTTTCACAAGGAATGTATCCATCTTATATAAGCCCCATCTTTAATTTTCTTCTTCTCGTCACATTGTTTATCGCAAAACGTGACAAAAATCCAACTCTTTCCCTTTTCAGCCCTAAGTTAATTTCGCGGAAGCGCGACATGTGCCAATCGCTTGCGCAACTCGTGTAATCCCAACACATCGATGAATATAATAACACCTTCCCCTTTTCTTCTCCCATATGGTTAGAATAAAAGAGGTATAAGTCAACGTTCAGAGTACCTGAAGGTTTTCTCTAAGGGGACATCCATAAATTACGTGAGGTCAAAAAGGGGGGGAGGGGTTTGGAAAAATCTCACCAAGGGGGGAGGGGGGGTCCAGATTTTGGAAAAAACGCCTCACGTAATTTATGGATGGCCCCTAACCGTGCCTGGGTTGTTCCAAAGAGAAGGCATTTTTCAGACGGTTCTTATGGATCGCAGGGTGCATTTCCGTTAACATTCACATCGCAAAACACTTTTGAACGCCATGTTTTCAAATATCGACAATTTTTTTATGATATTTATAGTTAAATTGAACAGTTATTGATCTAAGTAAACGTTTTAATCTACGAATTAGAAATGATTTACCAATATTTCTATTTTTTGGTTTCCAAACGATCATGGCGGTATTAAGCAAGAAAGTTAATGGAATGGAACCGATCGCTTATTAAACTTTTGACTTAGGCGACTACCACACTATACTATACTGCAGTGTTTCTTGATCCTATGACGTCACTACGCGTAAGGGGGAAAACTGAATAAACAGAAAGCCTGCTGGGTAGCTGGGAGGAGTTTCGGTAAGCAAATCATGTTAAAAAAACGTTATAAGTATAACAAACTAATCCTATTTCTAAATTGAAGTTTTTGATTTCACTCAAAATTCTACAACCGCATTTGGAACTACTTTCTTTTATTGCTCTCAGCCAGGGTCAAGTAACGTTGCAGTCTAGTAATGAACTTTAAAAGACACCCAAATATACGCTTCTCAAATTTCGTGTTTTTGGACTCATACCAGGCCATTTTTTAAGTAAGTTTACGGTCAAATGCCCCCGAAGTAGTCTATTTTGCCCCCGCAGTGATAAAAGTTTGCCCCCCAAAGCATGTATGGTAAACTGATAACTGCACCAAAAATTGTTTCAATGAATACTCGATCCGACCATTATAATTTCATCTGGTGTGTTGACATTTAAAACCAAGAAAATCCAAACATACAAAAAATTTTACTGTTTCAATGTCTTTTTGCTTTTTCAAAATTCCCTTATTATAGAGGGGTCCCTACCATTGGCGGATCCAGGATTTGGTTTTGGGGGGGCTAGGATTTTCGTAATCCAATTGAATCTTCTTGTTAATGGTAATAAGGAAAATGTAGTGAATTATCCTACTGAAACAACTAAAAGGGGGATTTTTGGAAATTTAAGTCAAAACCCCCACTTTCTCAACTCGTTTTGGTACGCCTCATCCGAATTTCGGATGTAGATTTTTTGCGTTTTGACAAACTTAGTAAAATATTAGACGTTTTAAGGGGTGCTTCAGCCCGAAAGCCCCCCCGTGGATCCGCCACTGGTCCCTACATCACTCTCTCGATGCCCTCTCAACATCAATCTAAAAGAGCAACAGAGCATTTATTGCCCCCCAGTGGAAATTCCCTGAAAAGTGACCTATGACTTATACCCGTTTCATCCTCAGCAGCTCATATAAGACAATAACATCTTAAAACAAAGGCTATTAAATCCCCACCCACGTTCCAAAGATGGTTCCTCCCCTGCTAAAACACTATATTGACTTATTATTAAATCATCGCTTTGTTTTCCTTCGTCCTTGGACGCGTAACGGTCTCCTCCACGCCCTGCCGCGCCCTGGCACTAGTCCAGAACAAAAAGTTGGTTTGTCGTTTTTTGCTTAGGGGAGAAGCGGCCTTGAGGGGGGGGGGGGCAAACCAGTCCAGAGAGAACATCTGATGGTCATCCAATTGGACATCCGTTCAAATATTACTTAAGCATGTTTTTGGTCATTTTTGACCCCCCCTCTCCCCACGTCAGCAAAGATAAGTAAACCCCCTCATAATTACGTAAGAAAACTGGACAAACCCCCTTTGTTTTGTTCTTTTTTTAAACAAAACGTTTAGCAGTGTAAAATTTATTTCGAAACTCTTTATCCAATACATTTGCAGCGTTTGTAACATCTTACGTGAGCACCACTCATACCCCTTACTTGCGTAATATTTTAACGGAAGAAGGAATCGTTTTGAAAATGAAAAGTGGAGGTAACTTACCACTATCAGAATTTAAGGGCTGTCACATGGGATCTTTCCGTAGATTTCGTGATGGGCGATTCCTCCTATTGTTCCAATATATATCTCCGGGAGAGACGCATTGCCTCAGGAATCGAAGAGGTTGCCACGCCCTTTTGTTCTTGTCACATAAATTAATAGAAGTCATCTTGGCGTTATTGGACTGTCAGGTTCGTCTTCAGATGCGTAGTTCACGTAGGCAGGCACACAATTCAAGTCTATGGGAAAGTAAAAGAAAAATTAACGTTAAGGTTTGTGTTAGGGTGCCTGTCTACCTAAAAATGCCATTTCGGACCAAAAATTTCAAAAAAATATTATCTTATTTCAAAAAACACATCTTTAGCTTTCCAAATCAGTTTAAATTTTGTCTTTATCTTTCCTAGAACCAAAGTTACAGAAATTTTACTTAAAACTAAATAGGCTTTATTTAGGAAAAAATGAAGAAATTCGTGTTTTTCTCAGAATCACATTTTTGCTATTTTCCTTCTCCGCAAAACTGCATAATTTTTATATCTTTCTTATCTCAATATCTTCAAAACTCAATGATGTATTAAAAATTTAAAGTTGGTTACTTACATACCCTTTTGAGTTCAGAATGAGAGTCATCCACAAATTTAAGTTGAACCTGTTTTGAAGCGGCGATAGGAATAACTTCAAAAAACGACTCGATAAAAATTTAAACACGCATAGGGGAAATATTTTACTTAAAATACCCTGGATACATGAAAGGTATGCTGTTGTAAATGTTTCTTACATTTACTAATGAAAGGCACCTAAACCAAAAAATCAAGTTTGGAAACAATGGACAGCCTCATAAGAATGACTCGCAAGTCTTTACAAGGAAGAAATTCAAAATACCTCCATTTAATTAAATTGGTTGATTACTTAAGGATTTTAAATTGGTGAGGAGCCCCCATTTGCCTCCCCATCAATAATGTTAAGATGTGTTTTTAGGAATAAGATTTTCAGAGGAGGAACGGAGGTATTTTTGGAAAAAAAATTCTCTAACTTAAAAAAGAATACCAATTTTACTCAATGATATTCTTTGGTGTGGAAAAAAGTTGAGTGTTTTATTAAAAACTTAAGTTTATATAGTTTGGAAAATACTTACACTGTAAAAGAATTGCGGTACTTTACAGAAAAAAGTAGTGTGCCAAGTGACGGATTTTTTTAATCTGGTAATGTTCATAATCTGGTAATGTTCGGAATACCTAGGTAAAGTATGAAATATTTTGTACTTTACCTTAGTAGGCAATTCTCATTTTACCTTAGTTTTTCTGAACATTACCGAATTTCGGACATTAACTGTAAAATTGGAAAACGACGTTTGATTTGCACATAATTTATTAAAAGATATTAAAACCAGACATGTTTCGAGGGTATACTGAACCCTCTTCGTCAGTGAAATGACGATGTAAGAAAAATGTAAACATGGCTATCAGTAATATAGGCAACAACACACAATTTTCAAAATTGTGTTTCTGTATTACCTGTAACTGTGTTTCTGGTTGTTGCCTATATTACTGATAGCCATGTTTACATTTTTCTTACATCGTCATTTCACTGACGAAGAGGGTTCAGTATACCCTCGAAACATGTCTGGTTTTAATATCTTTTAATAAATTCTGGGCAAATCAAACGTCGTTTTTCAATTTTATCCTAATTTGCACAGTTTGCCATTTATATTTTATTAACTGTAACTTATACATGGTGATTGGAAACACCGTGTACAAACTTTGAGGGGAGTAGAGGGGACCTAGACAGCCATATTTCGAATAGGAATGGGGGGCGCACATGCACTGTTAAAGAGCTAGAACCCCTAATGTAGTGCGAGGGCCTTACAAAAGGCAGTTTTCCTAAGGCTCGTTTTACGAAACAAAACATAATAGAATGAAAAAAACAAATTTTAGAACATATAATATGAAAAGTTTGTTATCACCGAGTCCTCGCAACGCTAGAAGGGAATCATTTCTCTCTTTTCGCGGTGAAGATCCACCGACCAGGCGCGAATAATTCAATTTCATAAATTAAAACTCAATTTCCGTAATGTATAATTTGACTTCTTTTCATAGTTGAACCTAATTAAATATTGTTTGTTCATATGCCATATAATTGTGATTGTTTCCGAAATTTTATGATTGGATGAATGAATAACTCACTCATAAACCATTAACCTTGGCAAGTTTGTGACCAAAAGTTTTATTGTTAAAGCTAAAAGTTTTTGTGCCTTGAAATGTAATGATATTAAAAGTTTAGATTTGTTTTTAGTTTCAAACTTTTTAAATGTTTGATTTTAATAATTTCATTAAAAATGTTGTGTAACCATATCAATGGCAATTTGATTTCTTTTCAATAGTTGAACGCAATTAAATATTGTTTGTTAACATGCCATATATAAATTGTAGTTATTTCTGAACTTTTATGATTTGGCAAATGAAAAACTCACTATCATAAGCCATTAACTTTGTCAAACTTGCGACCAAAACTTATTGCTAAAATTAAAAGTTTTTGTCTTGAAATGTAGTGATATTAAAAGTTTAGATTTGTTTTTACTTCAAACTTTTTATATGTTTGATTTTAATAATTTCATTAAAAATATCGTGTAAAGGCAAAAATTAAAAAGTTTTGTTTAAATATTTGAAAGTGTGAAATGAAATGATTATCAATGCAGGAAAAAACACTTAAAAAATTACAAAATTTATGCGTGGTTTAGAAATTTATATCAAAAACATAATATTTTTAGCAACTTTTTAAACGGTCTCTTAGACAGGGGGTCCACGGGGTACAAAAAATGTCGTCAGGGGGTCCACGGGCCAAAAAAGTTTGGGAACCCCTGCCTTAGTGGCTTAGTGTAAGGGTATTTGTTATGGTAAGTTGGTTTCAAAAATACCATTACACTAAGGGATTCTACTAATTCAAATATGCGTGTCTAGGTCCCCTCTACCCCCCTCAAAGTTTGTACACGGTGTTTCCAATCCCCCTGTAGAATACACAAAAAAGACCGTTTTCAGTCAGTAGTATATATAATACTAAGAGATGACACGTCATATGTTCTAGATCTAGATATAGTACCTGAAAATTTAAGATATTAAACTCTCTTATTTTTCAATACATCAGAAATTTATCTTAAGAGGAATCTAAAAATCAATTCTGAATTTACGTCCAGAAGAAGAGTTTTCTCTAAATGATCCTTATAAGGCCTACTCGAGAAGAAACACTTTGAGTAGCTCCCACTATTGTCCACATTGCACGATGACACACCCTTCTTTGTTGGACGCAAAAACAGACTCGAACATATAAACTTGGTGGTGGGAAGTTACACACACAACACTCACACTAGGATGTATATTGTACCACTCGGAATGTCATTTCATTTGTTTTCTTATCTCTTTTATTAACGATGTCGTGAAATATTTTCGTAACATCACATTTTGTAGCCTTTCTTTAAGGGTAGGCTTACCATATTTTCTTGGGTTCAACCCAGGACATATTTTTGAAATTTCTTAATAAGTACCATATCAAATCATCACAGATTAAAAAATAAGAAAAACACATTCATACTAATGAAAATTGAACAGAAATATCAAATTTTATTTCTTAATTTTTGACATTATTTTTTAAAAAATTGTTTGATTGACTTAATTTTATCATAAATATCAATGAAAGTAATTTTTTCAAATTAATACAGATGTTATAAAATGTTAAAACAACGCAATTTTAAAGAGCTTAGTCAGGATTTTTTCATAAAAATGCCTAGAAAACCTTAAATGTATGAAACCCCGGACATTTTTGCGTCCCAGGACATTTACCCGAACAGCTCTAAAAACCCCGGACTGTCCGGGGTAATCCAGGACGTATGGTAAACCTATTTAAGGGTCTAATTTCAAATAACAGCATTTTACAATCTTTTCTTTATGTGTTTACTTTATACTAATTCATAATTAGCTCAAAAAGCTAATTCAAAAGTTTATTTTTAAAAGAAATTTACATTAAAAAAGAAACGACTTGGAAAAAAAATCCTGAAAGCACCCTAACTTAAAAATGCTACTCCCCTATTACAGCATACTCCATTGACTTGATTTTTTTCATTAATATATGACTTTTAAAAGGAATAAATAGGATTTCAAACCATTTTTTAAAGGAGAGGGCTACTGCTGTGATTAAAACATATGATTTAGAAGTTATTTAGGTCAAGAAAAATAAGTAGACGAGGAACATGAAGTTTAGATGAATATCAGAGATTATAACAGAGAAAAACACATGCCATTCTATTTAATTACATCCTTTTAAGGCAACAAGGAAATAAAAGAATAGAAAAAAAGAGATCTCAGTTCTATCGGAAACACAAGTTGTCAATTTTAATCAAGCGTCTCAGCTGGAAAAGAAACTCTGCTGCACACAATGTAAAACCATCAGATAATGTGTCATGGAACACCTCTGCACTTAATTCAAATGGCGTTTGTTTTATTTACTGGTGGTGGGAAAAAACATGTATCCCTCGCCCGAGGTGAGGCCTCTCGTATCACTCAAAATATTCAACGAAAATCGCCCTTCGGACAGTGTGGACACATCTGGAGCACGTGGAAAGAAAACTATAGCACTGGAAACCTTGGACGCAGCATCCTTTTGATGGATGAATACAAGGATCGCTGGAGCAAGGCTAAGCATTCGCTCCATGGAAAGTTTCGAGGGAAAGTTTCGAGAACGGTGCAATTTCCTGGATACTAATTAGGAGTTAGGGGCCGTTAAAATATTACGTAAGCACCTAAGGGGGGAGGGGGGTTTGCTCTTTGCTTATTTTTGCTGACAAGGGGGGAGGGGGGATGTGAGCGATGCTTACGTAAGATGGTGCATTTTTGAAAATCTCTTGTTCCTTGCATAAATAATTTCAAAATTCAACCAAAAATAAATGTAACAAAATATTGAATTAGGAAATCTGACGTAAGCACTTTTTTTCTGGAGATGGACCACCCTAACATTTTGAAATTGTAACCCCAAAAAGTAGTGTTTCGACTCATTTTTGAACCTTTCGGGTTACACCCAAAAAGAACAGCTCCTTGTACGTGTCACCTAATTTTCAAGGAAAAAAACCAGTAGTTACTAATAGGGATGTCAAAATTTCGGGGGGGGGGGGTCCGGCAATTTCTTACGTAATTATGGTGGGGGGGTTTGAGGTTTGCTTATCTTTGCTGACAAGGGGGGAGGGGGGGTTAAAAATGAGCAAAAAAGTGCTTACGTAATATTTGAACGGACCCTTAGCTGTGAATTTTATTTAAGGATGCATCAGATCAATCACCGAAGAAGGACTTTCAGCGATTTTGTCTTTTATTTATGTACTTTCATTGTTGTTTAAGAAGCGGGATGATTATTCATTGATACTAACATGATGATTCATGAATATGTACGTTTATAATCAATTGTAAGTCTTTCAAAAACTTCAAAAAAAAAGTGGAATTTAATGTGCTTGTAAAATAATTATTGATAAATTCTTTAGTGGAAATTTTTTTGTTCAGCAGCTTTTTTTACAGGGGTAGAGGGGGTCTAAAAATCCACTTTACCTGTAAATTCGAGATTTAAGCAAAACGAGTAGGCTACTACAAGATGAATAACGTGCCAATTATTTTTTTGTTTAGTAATAGATATAGATGTGGGTTTTCCGAAAAATTTTGAAATGGAAAATTTTCCAATAAATTTTCCCGAAAATTTTACAAGCCACTAAATTATTATAAAGTATTGTTGAATTAAACTTCCGATCACTGGAGGCAACAAATTAACAAAACTGGAGAATATTCATCAATTCTGGATGTTCCTTTGAAATTCATCCAAAAATAAAACACAATAAAAAACAAATTTATAAAGCATTGAAATCATGATTTAAATCTTTTAAATCATATTTAATGTTACAATATAATAAATATTGAAGTAACTATATATAATGTATATAAAATGTCTCGATATTCATTTAAAAGATGCCAAATAATAAGAAATTATTTCCTTATTTATTTACTAACTATTTATTACTAAATTAACTATTTATTTACTATGAATAACTGAAATGAAAACAAAATATTATTCTAAAATTACTGGCCAGGGGCATTTTTCTCACAAAAAAATTAAATTGATTTTTTATTACTATTTACGAGTTCCAATATACCACAAAGAAAGTCACTAAAGACTATGATCTCAACACAAAGAAAATAACAAAAATAGCAAAAATCGGACAATTATTCCTAATCTTTCGTTTCCTTGGAATCAATTAACTATACTTCACAGCAACGTTTCCTGAACCCAGTACGTCACTACGCGGAAGGAGAAAGTGAGTAAACACAAAGCCTGTTGGGTTGATAGGAGGAATTTCGATACGCGAATTGTGATAAAAAGACACTATTTATACATGGGTTTAACGAAATAATCATATTTTAAAATTGACGTTCTTTGTTTCACTCGAAATTCAGACACCGGGATGAGAACTACTTTGTTTGTTAGTGACGTAGTAAGTTCAACTTAAGTTGCTGTCTATAGTATAAGTGAAATTAAAATGAATTAAATCAAAATGTATTCGGTTCCTTGGAAAAGAAAAAATTAGGTGGTTTCAATTTTCATACCTTTAGTTCATTATTGGACATTTACACTTCTTTTTTATTTCCTTGGGATTGTACGTCACTTATATATTTCAATCACAAATTAAACATAGGGTCACTTGGGGTAAGTGGGTCACCCACCTCAAACTTATTTATGCAGCGTTAGAAATTGGGAAAAAAATCCACTGGTCCTGCGGACCAGTGCTTTACCAATCTTACTGGTCCGCAACAAAAATTACTGGTCCGACAAATTAAAAAGAACAAGTTTAAATATTATTATAAAGTAACTATTGCACTGAATGAGAGTACCAAATAGTAATGTTAAAAATTAATACATATTCAATAATGAGTTACCATTTGTAAACATAAAATTTATATAAAATAATTAATAAAATTAATTTATGAGAAATAAGCGATAGCACTAAATAATCAAATTATTTTGAAAATATCTTATTTATTAAATATTTTTCTTGATTAAATAATATTTCACTAACTGTCATACAAATAAAATACTCTTCTTGATTAAATAAAATTTCTCTAATTGACATACAAATTGGATGCAATTGCACAAATTGACAAAAAATAAGAACTTTTTTTTGAATAAATGATATTGCACACAAAAAAAATTAATACATAACTGGTGGAGGGGGGGATATTTTTTCACCACTGGTCCGGCGGACCAGTGATTTTCTGATTTCACTGGTCCGAGCCGTTTTTTAGTTGTCCCGGACCAGCAATCCAGTACAATTCCAAACGCTGGATTTATGTACAAGAAATTTCACACTTACTCTTATTTATTTTGTTACAGTTTACAGATGGGTTTTACCTTATTTGATTTTTGTTTAAATTCTTTTTAGGATTATAGAACTAATTTAAAATAGATTCCCAGAATGGATTTTTTTGAGAGTTCAAGATGTATTTTTCAAAAAAGTATTTCCAGCTAAATTTTCGTTATATTTTGATATTTATTGAGTTGTGCAAAGTTTAACTTAAAATACATACTCCAATTTGGATTTTTACAAAATTATTAATTTAAAAGTGTTAACCGGGGGATCCAACTTACCCCGTAATTTTTGGGGTAACCCTCCTTTATGGACTAAGTGTAAGTGGTAAATTATGTTGTAAGTGGTTCTAGAGGGTCCCAAATGATATAAGGGGTCCTCCATAAATTACGTGAGGTGTTTTTTCCAAAATCTGGACCCCCCCTCCCCCCTTGGTGAGATTTATCTACAACTTTTAAAAATTATTTTCTATCCTATTCGTTTGCATTTTGTGCTTCATAGCACCTAATTAGGTTATAATTAAGTTTAAAAAAGTTGACGTCAGATTTTAATCAACCCCCCTCCCCCCTTGGTGAGATTTGGTGAGATTTTTCCAAATCCCTCCCCCCCCCCTTTTTGACCTCACGTAATTTATGGATGTCCCCTAAGAACTATCACTGAAGACGGATTTAAGGGGAGTTATAGGGGCAATTCCCCCCAACATTTTCAGAAAACTTCGATTTATAGTATAGCAAGACCTTTTACTCACCACTTCAAAGTTCTAATTTAAGTAATGGGTGAGTAAAGTGAAATATCTCATCAATAGTGTTTATTCTTAGTCAGTGTGACCGATTTCTTTCTTATCTTACAATGATTACTAATTTATTTATTTAAGACAAGACAAAACAGACCTTTCGGTCCAATTACATTGTCCGAATACAGAATAATAATAATAATAAAAAGTAACACTCAACAACCATCAAAAGAAAGATAATATGAACAAAAGAACATAATAAACAAATGCAAACATTAGAAAAATCAGAAAATTAAGGACATGCAGATTCGTTTATAAACTGAAAATGACATTGAAAAAATATCCAAACGATCCGTATACAAATTATAAAGTGAGCAAAATTTATTTATAAAAAAATTTTTATCTGTGCCAATCCTAATATTAGTTCCAAAAAATTTTAAAGATTTGTTTCTTGCAGATTGCCTTGGAACTATAATAAAAATTTTTTGAGTTAAAGTATTGCTGTCTATGTTTTTATTTAAAAGTTTATGAAAATAATTAATGAAAAAAACCTTTTTTAAAGAACAACGTTTTTAAAATGCACTAAAAAGTATAAAATAATTTTTTGCAACTCCTTGTAAAACGAAAAACGTGGGGATCATGCATTAGGTATTTAATCCAACTTAATTTCATCATTAATTTCATCATTAATTTAAATAATTTTTAACTGTGGATATAATGGTAAATAGAGTAGTGGCTGTAAATATTATTGCATGATCCCCACGTTTTTCGTTTTACAAGGAGTTGCAAAAAATTATTTTATACTTTTTAGTGCATTTTAAAAACGTTGTTCTTTAAAAAAGGTTTTTTTCATTAATTATTTTCTGGTTTTTAGTTTTGTTGTGTAAAGTTTAGAATTCGCGACCTGAACGCCTTCCAAGAATTTGATTTTTTTCTCTTTTTAATAAAACTAAAAAGTGTTTTTTTTCTGAACTTTAGCTATAACACATGGCTTTACTGTTTTGTTAAAATCATTGCACAGCTTTTGCCTCTAGCTATTATTCAGATGATCATATGACGTTGGAAATTTTTGAAACACTAGTAATATAAAAAAAGTGTTTTAAAAATATATTGGTAAAAAACTTGTCAGTAACTAATTAATTAAGTCAGTCCCTTAGATGCATTACAAATACAAAACTTGCTTGAAGTACTGCATGTACTGTGTTTCTTACAAATTTTCATTTTACTAATATTTTATACAGCACTTCTGAAGCCATCTTGATAACAAGAGGAGGCAAACTGCACAACAATGATTTTTTAACAATAAGGTCCTATAGTTGAACTTCTAAACTTTAAGTCCCCCTTGGGGTTCAGGGACAGCAAATTGAACCGAACTAACGAGATAATATCGTATTGTCATCCAGATCTGAACTATGTTCAAAATTTCAAGTCTCTAGCTCATGGGGAAGTATATTTAAAATTGATTACTAAATTCCTCCCGAACAGACAGATAGACGGACGGACGGACGGACAGACAGACAAGATTGAAAGCGACCTAATAAAAACGTTGTAAAATAACATTAATAAGAATTTACGCCTGGATTGCAGATCTTGAATTTTAAAATTCTGTCTCAGAATCTGGCTTGGCATATAAGTATTACAATATCCATTTTCAGTAAAAAACAAATGTCTTAAAAAAATATTCTGAATTCTTTCAATCATTTTAACATAAGTATCATATTGAGGATCCCAAACTATACAAGCATAATGTGTCAAAATAAATCTTAATCAACCTTATTATGTTTTTCAACACTATTTTATATGTTAAAGTAAAACATATCCCTTTGACCTTTCAAAACATTCTTTAAAGTACTTATTTTCATTCTATTCTTACCATGTCATACTGATTGTAATGTGAATAGATTCCTCAAACACGGATACAGTTACAATAAAATATTTTATATTGAAATTTTCTGTACTTTATCAAGACCCACTAACTTCCTTTTACGTTTCGCTTGCTTTAAATATAAATAAAGAGTGAGTGACCCACTTACCCCATCTCTTGGGGTAAGAGATAAGGATTAGAGATAGGGTAAGGGAGGGTAAGGGATTACCCTCCTCTCAATTTTTAAAAACAATCCAGTTAAGAAAAATGTAAAGCATTATTTTAAAAACTAATAATAAATGCGGAATGGGACGATTCGGCGCGGCCGTTTGGGCGCCGGCCCGTTTCGGCGCGAAACAAAATTTTTTCTTCTAATTTTTTAGAAGGATTATGAAAGAGTTCTATTTACTTTCATTTTATTTCTGGCGCCGAAACGGCCAGCGCCCAATCGGCCGCGCCGAATAGTAGTAGACCGTAATAAATGTTTGTCTATGGATAAAGTTTTAAAGAAAATAAATTGAAATTTAACCCGTTCAAAATTTTTCTATTGAGCTACAAAAATGCACTTGGCCAAAAAGGGGTCCCACTTACCCCAAGTGACCTTAATCATTAATTATTTATGATTCATTCATTATTTATTAAAAACTAATTAATTAGTGACCACAATCGTTAACAACTATCTGTATTAATTAGAAAATTTAGTATGATTCATAATATGTTCGATTACTGTTGGATTCATTCGGGGGTTCGATTCCTTGGTATCGATTCGAAGGCATTCGATTCCGACCAGAATCGATTCCTTCAGAAGTATTTAAAACCCTCACACGCGCGTCCCGATGTCACCACCAAAGACACCTTACTCACCGGATCTTCTCCTAATAGGAAGAAAAAATGGCGTGTACAACAAGCGGAACAAAGTCAATTCATCGAACACTGAGCTATAAAACAAACTGGAGTGAGCGTGCTGAAACCGCATCACACCTTATCCAAGTTGGTGTCTGCGCGGAGAACGTCTTTTCCCCACCCTTGTAAACCCCTACAGATATAGTCATGAAAGTGGCGTCTAGGTATAGTAAAGAGACTATGCCCTATCCCAGGGGTCGGCAACCTGCGGCTCGCGAGCCGCATGCGACTCTTTCGATGTAAAGTTGCGGCTCTCCAGTTCCATACGAAAAAATTAATAATTTACTAATCAAAACTTTTAAAAAATCAGAAAATATATTTTTATGTTCTAAAGATGAGTCAAAATCAAAACTCTATTTTTAAGGATAAGAATTCCATAAGTTCAGGAGCATTTTTAACCAACAGAAAAAAATGTTGGGTTAAAATGCTCCCTAACTAAAATCACCCCTCCCTATCTAAAATGAAATTTATACTAAGCATATACTATTACATTCAAGCAAAAAAATTAGTGGCTCTTTAAAAAGTGGGAAATTTCGTAAACTGTTAATTTTGGCTCTTCCTTTTCAAAAGGTTGCCGACCCCTGCCCTATCCGATGCAACATTTTTCAACGCTCTGTAGCAGAAATTTTAGAAGTTATAATTTTTTTAAAAAAACTATTAGAGATTTACTAAATCAGTCAATTACAAAGTTGTAGAAGAGAAACATCGATTTCGTAGGAAAAAGACACCTTAAGCAAAAAAATATCTTGAATAAAACCCCTTAAACGCACAAAAGTCCAACTCTCACAATGCTAGTCTATGGAGAAATTGGTTTGTTTTGCCTCTTTTTGCTGAGCAAAAGAGGCATCTTGTAACCTTCCGCGCCGGCACGTTCCGTCGCTTGTTATGGTATATCGGAGGTTGTCACTCCAGTTTGTTTTATAGCTCAGTGCACTGTCTGGAAAAAAAGAAGAACGTCAACAGGGTTTGGAAAAAGAAGGAATAAAAATTGTTCATCATTTCCAAGCATGCAGAGTATGAAGCTTTTGGTTTTTGAATTAGAGTTAGGTGAAAATCATTCCTAGATAAATGTACGACAGATTTTAAAATAAATTATATTTTCTTAACGGATTAAATTTATTAGCTTTATTAAAAAATTTTTTATTTCCAATGGCAGATAATTAAAGAGTTACAGCAAAAAAGAACGCTTTATATATAGAAGTTTGAACAGACAATTTAGTTGTCCAGACATTGTATCCTTTACCAGGGGTAAAGTACGGTATCATTGATCACATGTATTATACAGAGTGTCCCTAGATAAGTGTCCATGCACCTCCTTTAACTTTTGAGCCCCTAGACGGTCATAAAAGTGGTGTATATTAAAGTGACCCAATGTGGTCCAACCAGCGGCCATCGAAGAAATTTTTATAACTTTAAAACTAATAAATAAATAAGAACTTTATTAAATAAATATAGATAGTTTAATAAAATTTTAATAAATAAGAACTTTAAAGCAAAATAAATTTATCTTTACGAAACATGTGAAAATACAATAAGTACAAGAATTCATTCCATGCTTACTAGGGTATTATTGAAGTAGTAAATTTTATGCAAATTAAAGTACTATCTATTCCTGTTCAATACTCATTAAAGATAATCAACATAATGGTATTTTAATCCAATAAAAAATACTAACTTTTATTTTTCGTAAAATAGGTAAGAGAACTTTAATTAATTAAGAAAACACAAAAAAGAGAAAATTTTAAAACAAATTACTAATTACATATTACATAAAAGTTAGTGATTGATTGCGACAAATTCTGATTAAATGACTTAGTATTTAGTATTTGAAAGTACAGTAGAGCCCCGATTATCCGCGCAATTGGGTGGCAAGGGTACCCGCGGATAGCGAAAATCGCGGATAACTCGAAAAAAGACTAAAAATGAGGTGAAAACACGAAAAAAAAATTTCAGCATAAAAACTATGTTTTATTGTACAAACATGATATGTTAAACTTCTAAAATATGTACAGTACAGCAGAAACCTTCGCTCTAGGGGACATCCATAAATTACGTGAGGTCAAAAAGGGGGGAGGGGTTTGGAAAAATCTCACCAAGGGTGGAGGGGGGTCGATTAAAATCTCACGTCAACTTTTTAAGTAAGGAATTATACGATTTTCTTTTCTTTAAGTATGAGAAACGGATAAGATACTGCAAATTATTTTTAAAAAGTTGTAGGTAAATCTCACTTGGGGGGGAGGGGGGTCCAGCTAAATCTCACCAAGGGGGGAGGGGGGTCCAGATTTTGAAAAAACGCCTCACGTAATTTATGGATGTCCCCCTACAAGTCTATATCTAAAATGTCTCTAATCTCATCTAAAATTTGCTCTCATCGTTAAAAAATTTGTTTCGGGGCACTCGCGGATAATCCGCACCGCGGATAATCGGGGTTCTACTGTAATGTTTTTGCAATCATACTAGTTCTAGATAACAGTTGGCATATTTACAAAAGATAAGGACTGGGGATTATCATTAATTTTTTTCATTCCCCTTAATTCATTAAATAAAATTCAAAAAATTAAAAATTCGACATGGATCCCCAGTCTTGGGCCTTTTTAAATATGCTAACGGTTGCATCGGGCAATTATTACATGAAGCTGCTTTATGTTCGCCGAAATTTGGTAATGTTCAGAAAAACTAAGGTAAAATGAGAATTACCTAAGGAAAAGTACAAAATATTTCATACTTTAACTAGGTATTCCGAACATTACCAGATTATGAATTTTAACTGTAGCTTATATACTACTTTTTAAACTTAAATAAATTTAAAAGTTTTCACATTGAATACAATTGAAATTTAATTTGCATTCACATTGAATTCAATCACATTCAATTGCAATCACATTGAAATTTAATTTGCATTTTAAATTCATACATCGCGGATTAAAAAAATGTTAAACATCATAAACAATTTTACTTCTTTAATCTTTCCTTACCACCACTTGGATGTTGGTAGTAAGAAGTTTAATCTCTCCCAAACGAACCTAAAATTTTTAGGATTCTTGAAAGGGGCAAATAATGCTTTCCGTTGTTACAAACCGAAGGCCAAAATTAAGAGATGTATGCAAGCCTATTAATAATAACTTAACGTCGACGCCCAAAAATTCAAAAGCTCAGGTATCTTAGTCACGATACTGACAGGGTTTTTTTTGCTGTTGTTTTAACGGTAGGAAACACAATAGCTTTTTCACGATGTTACCTGTTGTTGACTCTCAATGTCAAGGATTTAAACATTACTACAACACCTTGAGGAACCATTAATAAATCACTGAATAGGCGTGTGTTCTGTGATGCTCTTTGTCAAACCTTGAAGTTACATTACAGTCCGCTTCTTAATGTGATCGCTTTTGTCCAAGAGTAGAATTATAACAACATCCGATTGATAATAATAACAAACGATTTGATGCTAGAAAGATTCAAACAGTGTAACTCAAGTGTTAGCCTTAAAATCACAACTATGTAGTCCTAGGTGTAAACTCACAATTCTCACCGCTTAACCAGCAATAAATGGTGAAATTCTCCTTTCATTTATGTAGTCCTAATTGAAGTATATATTAAAAGCGATTACCTATTGCAACTTTTGCATTCTTAATGAAAAATATGATTGTGCAACATGTAACACTAATAAATTAATGATTCATTTTGTATGACTAGGGAGCTACCGCCCCCTGCTCGCTATCGCTCACCAACCCCTGTTAACTGCTTGCGCAGGGCCTTTCATATCGCTTCGCAATCCCCACAAAACCCTGATTACCTAAATTATTTATTTTATAAAACATTCGTTAAAACAATTAGTAGAAGAAACGTCAAACAACTTTCCAAAAACCCACGGAAATGTTATCTTCATGAATAATACTCTCTTTTAAAAGTTAGAATATTTTTTTGGTTCTAAATTATCAATAATTTAATCAACATGTTCTCCTTGAAAATACCCATCAAGTCTGCTCGAAACTTTTGGTAATCAATATTTTTAAAAAAGTTATCCGATGAATCAGTTAAATTTAATATAGAGCTTATTAACTCTTCAGAATGTCTAGTGTTTAATCATTCATGTAATTTGTTTAAACTCTGACATTTTAAGCAATATCTATTAAGTTTAAGCTATTGAAAATAATAAAAGACAAAACCTACATAAAAAATCAAAAAAACTTGCACATTTTTGAACTTTTTCTTTTTTGAGGCTTGAAAAAGGGCTATTTTCACATGCTAATATTTCCGCGAATATTCAAGATATTTTCGTGAAATTTTTTTCAGTGAGTTCTTCATAATGTTCGCAACAATACTATTCTTGAGGTTTTTGCTCTATCTCCTCAAGTTTTTAATTTAATTTTTCTAACTTTTTATTTCGCCGCTAGGGGCTCTGTAAGTCATCTCAATGGATTTTCCAGGATCACTTACCTAGGGGTAGACCTTACTTTCGTGACCCTAGGAAATGTTGGCTCCAAATAAAAGCCGCGAAACGGACTTTTGAAACACCCTGTATAAAACTTTGAAATAGTATATGTAGTTTTAAATAGAGCTTAGATTAGAAAAAAAACACTTTAATGAGTTGAATGACAAGTAATTTAACCTTGTATAATAAAGTAAATTACTTTTTTCAACAAGATTTTCTATGGCTCGGGTATTTCCACCAGCACCATTTTGGGTTAAGGAGCTTTTACTAAATACTAGCTGATTTACCCGGCCTTGCTCGTGTTAAGTTAATTATGTTAATTTTAATTAATTAAGTTAATTAAGTTAATTATGTAATTTTTATCAAGTCGGGCGTCGTTTCTTTTCTGGATTTGAATTCACTTATCATCCCGTCCGTCGTCTTTCTCATCCTTATTGTGAAAATATACTTTAAAACAGGTACGGGCAACCTTTTTGATCCTGCGGGCAAAGATTAAAATGACGTGGAGGGTCATAGAGTAGATAATGGGTATAATTTTGAAAAAAAAAAGGTTATCAAAAAACAGTTATAGTACTAAATTTAAACATTAATCTGGACTAGAATTATATGATCTTGATTAAGCATTATTATAAGTATAATGCATAAGTTAGATAAATCTCAGGGGTGTAATTAAAAATTCAATTTTGTGAGGGGACCCAGATTATTCCTCAGCCCCTCCCATCTATATTTAATAGGTGTAATGTAGCACTACAGCACATTTTTGGGTAGTATTTGCGTCTTAAAGAACGTATATACTCCTGTTCATAAAAAATGCAACACCATGAAGGACTTCTTAGATTTTGATGAAATTTACACAGCAAGTGATCTTTGTGGATGAAAGTAAATGATATAATTTTCAGAACAAAGGAATAAAATTATTTTTTATTCCTTATTATTATTAAATAAAGTATATTTTACCAGAACCCTACCTGTATAATTAATCTGAGTTAATTAAACCGTTTCTTGAATCAAACCGTGATCACCTTTAACCATGTCTGATCTGATTTTCTTCTTACGAGAGGAATGTGCCTCTTATATGATTTGCGCTCTTTGTCCCGTTCTCCGTCCTCTTCAGTATTCCTAGACAGGCTCATTTCTTCTTCTTTTACTTGGTATTCGGTAGCTAATTAAACCCGTTCCAAGGACGTGAACTTGAAAATGAGATCCACGACTTTCCCTCTTCTCCAACGGTTACTAATGCGAAGATTCGTTGCTTTCTCTTATATTATGACACAGCGAAGAACTCATAATTTTGATTTCTGACCTGCATGCAAAATATATTCTATTTTAGTCGCCACTAAGGTAACGGACGAGATTTTTTAATTAATTATTTTCAAAATTATCTTCTCGAAAAATTCTTTTTTCGAAAATTGACTTCGATTGGGGACTAAATTCAAAGATTTTACTAGCTCATGCCATACAAATTCCCAAACATATAAAAGTTTCTCAAATCAGGATATTAAAAAAAATTTCTTGTTCATTTCCTGATTTAACCCTTTCACATATGCTGTCCCACGTTTGAAAAATTTTTAAATTACGACTGAGGCGACATTATGTCCCAGTTGCTGAAAAGGAACAGAATAAAATGCTCCTTTGTGCCACATCATGATCTAACTCATCGCAGTTGCCCCGCTCAAACAAGTGCAAAAGTTGCACTTTTCTGATTCCCTTGCCGTATTGAAAGGGTTAAAGAAAGCTCAACTTACTTTTTCATATTTATCCGTGTCTTTTTTAACATTATTTGATTCGGGTTTCACGAAATTTATTAATATTGGTTAAATTAATAGTATTAGCCATCTTTAATAAATAACATTAATAATGGCTCTTAATGCTTCCCTTAATTCAATTCAACTGCCACACAGGGTGTATTATTCTTCTAGGGGAGGTACATCATAAGGATTCCGAATTGCATATAAGAACCCATGATTCCAGACGAGGGGGTCTATACCCACGGGACCCGAAAAGGGAGGTGGCGAATGTTTTGCCGATGGTTCAAAACTTATGCGATCGCGGATGGTTTACTGAAAAAGGAAAGTATTGGATCGTTTCGATTATGATGTTATGATCGACATCATGATCCCGGCTTACATGTTTCAAAATACCCCCTTGTTTCAAAGTTGTTGGGTAGTTTCCGAAATACCCCCTAGCCCCAAGGTTAATAGAGTACTAAAGGTTGGCTCATAAAATATCGCTACGTCACATCATACGGAAAGTTGGTCTTCCTATGTTAATCTTATGAGAAACTGTGCATAAAAACCGACGAAAATAACTAACTTCTACTAATTTAATTTGTCTTTTGGTGCTTGTTACTGATAGATGATAGTTCAAAATAATTTTTAAAGGCAAAATAATAGGTATAACTAGATTAATTTAGTTTTTATAGGGTTTTAATTTTTACTAAAATCAGATCATTCACAATGGGAAAAGCTTATCTAAGCATTGTTGAAATTACTCGCTCGTCCTAAATTTTTTCTATGAATTTTTTAGCTGATTTAATCTTAATAACTGGATATTTTTTTTTATTGTTTTAGTTATTGTATATTTTTGGAAATATTTTTAAAAATCAAAAATATCTTTTCAATTTTCAAATTTTTTAATATCACAATTCTGTTAGAAATTAAAATAATAAGAGAGAAATTTACTATCCAGCATGTCTTTAAAATTATTTGTATAATATTTGTTTTCTTGATTTTATCAAATTGAGTAGACATATTCACTTATATCATTTTCTTTTTATAGTTAATATTTAATTATCATGATTTCCTAAGAAGAAATATGCATACATGGACAAAAACACAGAAAGTTATAAAAATACCCATTCATTATACCTGAGTTCTTTAAACAGAAGAAGAAAAATTCAGTTACTTAAATAATAGACTGTTTTACCTTCAGAAAAAAATTCTTTTTACTTTTCTAATACAGATAAAATGTCATTTCGACCCTTTTAAGTGCCTTACCAACCTAGTAAAGTAGGTTGTTATTTTTTATTAGCTCTAATATTTAAAAATGCATTTTGAATTGTTTTTATAACTTGATGAAATTTGTGTCCATAGGTACAACCTGTTTTACCTATGGGCAGACTCAGTTGTACCTGTCGACTCCCATAAAAAGGGAAGTTTTAGTTGAAAATTTTTTTGACTAAATTAAAAAGAAATAGAGTCTTTTTTTTAATGTTTGACAAATGAAACCTACCCAAAAATAGAAAAGGCTTCAATGAGAGTTTTAAAAAAATTATAATAATATTTCATATGATTTGGTTAAAGCCTTCATTAAACAAAAATTGCTAATGAGAATGAAATTTAAAAGCGCAACCAATTGCAATTTTTAAAAAAATATTTAGCTATAGCCTAAAGAAAGAAATGGAGAAAATGTGTTTTTTAAATAAATTTACTAATTTTATTTTTTTAATTATTTCTGTAGTTTTTATACCTTACAGAACTTTGAATGCAAAAACACCTTACACTGTACCTTTCGACACCAGTTGTATCTACGGACACGTTCTTGATGTGCCTGGCTAATCGGCGTTAATTAACAGGAATCGGCGTTTGTTAATAGGAATATAATGCAATTTAAATTACTTCTAAATGGCTATCTATTTCTCAGGGATTATTTTCTACTAATTTTAATTTAAACTACTTTTTTAAATTTTAAGTTAAAGCATTAAAGGTAACGAATCAATAAGTTTTTCAACTAAGACTTCCCTTTCTATGGGTGTCGACAGGTACAACTGAGTATGTCCATAGGTAAAACAGGTTTTATCTATGGACACAAATTTCATCAAGTTATAAAATCAATTCAAAATCTAATTTTAAATATTTGAGCTTATGAAAAATAACACCCTACTTTATTAAGTTTGGCAAGGCACTAAAAATGGTCGAAATGACATTTTATCTGTATTAGAAAAGAAAAACAAAATTTTTTCTGAAGGTACAACAGTCTATTATTTAAGTAACTGAATTTTTCTTCTTCTGTTTCAAGAACTCAGGTACAATGAATGTGTATTTTTATAACTTTCTGTGTTTTTGTCCATGTATGCATATTTCTTCTTAGGAAATCAAGATAATTAAATATTAACTATAAAAAGAAAATGTTATAAGTGAAGATGTCTACTCAATTTGATAAAATCAAGAAAACAAATATTATACAAATAATTTTAAAGAAATGCTGGATAGTAAATATCTCTCTTATACTATTTTAATTTCTAACAGAATTGTGATATTAAAAAAATTTGAAAATCGAAAAGAGATTATTGACTTTTAAAAATATTTCCACAAATATACAATAACTAAAACAATAAAAAAATATCCAGTTATTAAGATTAAATCAGCTAAAAAATTCATAGAAAAAATTTAGGACGAGCGAGTAATTTCAACAATGCTTAGATAAGTTTTTCCCATTGTGAATGATCTGATTTTAGTAAAAATTAAAACCCTGTAAAAACTAAATTAATCTAGTTATGCCTATTATTTTGCTTTTAAAAATTATTTTGAACTATCATCTATCAGTAACAAGCGCCAAAAGACAAATTAAATTAGTAGAAGTTAGTTATTTTCGTCGGTTTTTATGCACAGTTTCTCATAGGATTAACATTGGGAGACCAACTTTCCGTATGTTGTGACGTAGCGACCTCGCTTTGTTTACATTTTATGAGCCAATCTGTAGTACTCTATTAACCTTGCCCTAGCCCCTTAGGCAGAGTTAGAAATTGGGAAAAAATCCACTGGTCCTGTGGACCAGTGCTTTACCAATCTTACTGGTCCGCAACAAAAATTACTGGTCCGACAAATTAAAAAGGACAATTTAAATATTATTATTAACTATTGCAATGAATGTGAGTACCAAATAGTAATGTTAAAAATTAATACATATTCAATAATAAGTTACAAGCTGTAAACATAAAATTAATATAAAATAATTAATCAAATAAATTCATGAGAAATAAGCAATAGCACTAAATAATCAAATAATTTTGAAAATATCTTATTTATTAAATATTTTTCTTGATTAAATATTTCACTAACTGACAAACAAATAAAATACTCTACTTGATAAAATAAACCTTCTCTAATTGGCATACAAATTGGATGCAATTGCACTAATTGTCAAAAAATAAGAACTTTTCTTGAATAAATGATATTGCACACAAATTAATACAATAATAATAATTATTAATTGGAGGGTGGGATATTTTTTCACCACTGGTCCGGCGGACCACTGATTTTCTGATTCCACTGGTCCGAGCCGTTTTTTAGTTGTCCCGGACCAGCAATCCAGTACAATTTCAAACGCTGCCCTTAGGGTAACGTCAGATGGGGATATAGGTAACCATGGGTTCCTATGCAATTCTGAATCCTTATGATGTACCTCGCCTAGAAGTTTGTCCCATTCGTAATGATACACCCTGTATAAATACGCCATTTTTAAATGAATAAATCAGTGAAAAAATAATCTTATGAAAAAATCTCGAAGTAATTAAGCTGTGTAGTTTGTACCCTTTGTTTTCACTCGAGGGACAAAGGTAAATATTTTCGTTGCGTATAGGCATAATGAAACGTCCAAAAAATGTCTCGACCGAACAATTTAGTTAATTGTATATTCTCTTGTCTGTTTCTTGTCAATCCCAGTCAGGCGAAATATTTTTGCTTTTACTAGAAAAACGGGGTAACAGCACATTATTTAAGTTCACGAAACAATACAGTTAAAGTTGAATATGAAGAGGTCAGAACAATCTAACACTTAAAAAGCTTATCACAAAATTATAATTCACGAATAACCTTTGGAGAAAATGTCACCACACTTGCGATTTCCATTACAAGTCTGTTCATAAAATCACAGATATTTCGAACACCTGCAGATGACGCAATCATCACATCAGTAAGTATCAATGTAATGAACCTCGAACATGATCAAAAAAAGAACATGAAGAAATGGGGAGAGAAAAAAAAAGACTATCACTTTCACTCCCGATCATCCCCTCGGAGGCATCTTTTCGGTTGTTGAAATTCGTCTCTTCGTGCAATGACCTTCTAACCTTGAGATCATCTCTTTATTTTGTTGTTCTTTTCGTAATGTCAAAACAGACTTCTTCTTTTGCGAGGTTTTAGAAAATTTGGAATGCTCGGACGTTGGTAATTTTGTTCAAGATCCGCCATATAAGTTCGGTCCATTATAAATAGACGGGTTCATCAGGGTTAATTTTTTTCGAAAAAAGAAAAGATAATTCTTGCTTTTGCACCACCACTTATCGGAACAAGTTCGGTGGCTCTAAATTGACAACATCGTTCTTGTTGCTGTTATGTGCAGGAAAAAAAGTTCGTTCATCCAAAGAGTCTCGAGGCCGTGAAAGAATTTCATCCTTTTTTTCTAATTGTGAGCGTAATAAAGAGTGTTTTTATACTTGAAACCACTTGGAAACTATTTGGAGGTATTGGCGTCGTCGGCTCCGGGAAATTGGGGGGACGACTCAAGGATTTGGGATTCCCCCCAGACAGGCGCGGATCCAGCACGGCTACAAAAGGAGGGGGGGCACTTTTCCAGACCCTTGGCTTTACCTTTTGACAAAAAATCTTGGGGGTTCTAAAAAGTATCTTCTCAAGATTCCCTTGTGGTACCTCTGGGGGGTATGGGGGTCCTCCCCAAGAAAAAATGTTGAAAATTTTTGATAATATACAGCGCGTATCGAAAAATACACCACAGCTACAGATTTGGCCTTAAAAATGCCTTATAATCTAACCTAATAACATTAATAATAAAACCTTATAATTTTATCGTATAATCTATCTTATAAATATATATCTTATAATCAATCTTATAAATAAATCTTATAAACTTAATTAAAACCGCCAAATCTGTAGCTGCGTTAGTACGTATAAGGACCTAAATATCCATTAGATTTTAAAATCGAGGCGTTTGCTATCAAAACAGCTCATTCCATATTTTTCTGAAATCCACTTAATGCATATTTTGAAAGTTTAGAGCAGGGGTCGGCAACTGGCGGACCGCGGTCCGCATCCGGACCGCGTGAAGTTATTTCCTGGACCGCCATACCATTTTGAAAATAATTTATTTGTACTTTTACGGAACAAATATTAGCTTTGACATGCTTTTTAAGGATCTAATTTGAAAAAATATCCTGGGGGAAGCCCCCAGACCCCCATTTTAATGTAAAAACTTCTAATCATATTAATTTTAACAATTTTAATTAGCAGGTAGCATACTCAAATTACAACTTTGTAAAAATTTATGTGCAACTGAAGATACCAATTTAAACTAGTAATAGTAGCCTATTTTTTCTCCGGACCCCGATGAAAAATTTTCAAAATTATTTGGACCCCAAGTAAAATTACTTGCCGACCCCTGGTTTAGAGGGTCCTTCATAACCTGACAAAGGGATATAGCTCAAATCCAGCTCATTCCAACCCAAAATTAGATGAAAAGGTAAAAACTGTGATCTCAACTGTGAAATTTCAGATCATTTAAAAAAGTTAAGTGGATGCCATTTATTTAAAACTCGTAAAGACACAAATATGAACTGGTAAACTGGAAAAAACAAATTTCACTCAACTTAATTGAACAAAAAAAACTGAAAAAAAAGCATGAAAAATCGTGTTTTTGCATCAAAATCAGCTCATTCCAACCTAATTAGTGTAATTACGTCCAAGGTAATGCACCTGGAAAGAAAATGAAAAACTAATCAAATTCTAGGCGGTTATACCTACAATTAAAAATTTTAAAAAGAAATTTAGCTATAGAACTGTAGACGTGAGAAGTTTTTTGTCTCTCCTGTAAAATTTCCAAAAATTGAATGAGCTGGTTTTGATAGCTAACCCCTCAATCATAAATGTCCACTCTTCTCACTCAAATTTGATTACAGTCTTTACAAATTTATAATTTGTAAAGAACTTTTAAAATGCTTTTATGCGATTCAAAACAAATGGGCAGAAATTCTATGAAAATGAGTTATTCGTCCGTGTTGGATGAAAAAGATTTTTTAACAATAAAAATTCCATCCTTTGTTTTTGTCCATTTTAGAAAAAAAATATAAATGTGACCATAAAAGAACAAAAAGAGAGAGTGAACAAGTGGGAGTCTCTCTTTTTGTGATGGAAACATGTGATGCTCTTGACCTTGCCAGTATACGGTCGTTTAGCCTGCTGAACGGAAGCCGAGAAAGTTACTCATTTGGGCGTTAGTACACCGAGAAGTATGTAGAAGAACATCTTCATTATTCAACCGACGATCATTTTTTTTGGAGATAATTTAAGTAACTTAATTAGCTAGGTTGCTGAAAATTACTGAGAAACTGAGGCTTGGGGATGTATCTTCACCCCAAAGTCAGAAATTTTCCTTTATTAACCATAGAAATGGACTAAAATATCCCCCACATAATTCCAATATCTCCCTGCGAAATTTTCTTCTTGACCCAAAAATTGAGGTTTCACCTTTTAAACTGTGACGAGAAGGACTTTGGAATTATTAGACAATATATACAGGGTGTCCCATAAATAATGGGTCACACTTTTAGGGGGATAGTAGACACCTAGACGAGTCAGAATCACATAGGATTTGGGGTTCCCAGACCTAATCCCAGAGAGTTACAAATGGAGCGACACCCCCAAAAAATTATTGAAAAATTCAATTTTTAGAAGAACTACTATTGGTAAAAATTTAATTATGGTCTCAAAAATGGTGGTTTAATATGATCTTAAAAATAATCTCAAAAGTCTTCACTTTAAAATTTGTTTTATTATGAAAAAAGTTAAAAAAACACAAAAAATGTGAAAATTCTGCCAAAACCTCATTTTGTATTCCGAAATCCTTTCTTTTGATTTCATAATCTGAAAGATCATAGTTGAAAACCCTTTAGTCCAAAGTGTCACGTAAAAACCATCAATATCAAATGCTTGAGATCCTGTTTGGGTCCGCAAACTGCCGTTTTGGAAACGGCTATAGGAAACCAGTTTGCGCATGCAAAAAACGAACTTTAACAGGATCTCAAGCGTTTAATTTTGACGGTTTTTAAGTGAAACTTTGGACTTAAGGGTTTACAACTGTGATCTTTCAGATTATGAAATCAAAAGAAAGGATTTCGGAATACAAAATGAGGTTTTGGCAGAATTTTTACATTTTTTGTGTTTTTTTTTAATTTTTTCATAATAAAACAAATTTTAAAGTGAAGACTTTTGAGATTATTTTTAAGATCATATTAAACCACCATTTTTGAGACCATAATTAAATTTTTACCAATAGTAGTTCTTCTAAAAATTGAATTTTTCAATAATTTTTTGGGGGTGTCGCTCCATTTTTAACTCCCGGGGATTTGGTCTGGGACCCCCAAATCCTATGTGATTCTGACTCGTCTTGTTGTCTACTATCCCCCTAGAAGTGTGACCCATTATTTATGGGACACCCTGTATATTATATTTCAGTATTTCCTTCAGGGACCACTGTTTTAAATAGTTTTTGTTACGTCAGCTAACAATTGCAGCAAAACAGAACAATTAGATTCTCCACGAATAAATTTTAAGTTTGAGAATTTTTTCTCTCATAAACATCGATTATAAACACCATCATCACCTAAATCAGCGGTTCTTAAACTGTGGCGCCTTCTTACCTTGAGGAATCCCTCAAGTTACTTTTAGAATTTACCAAAAAGTTTCAAAATTAGATGAAACACTAGTTTTAAGAGGCAAACTTCAAAAAAAAATTTCTAGGGAAGGACCCCTAGTTCCGTCGAAATTTTGACTTCAATACATAATTTTTTTTCTTGAAATTTCCAGACCCTCACCTCAGAGACTTATTAGTAATTCAGGGGCATATATAAGGGTGGGTGAAGGGGCCCCTCCTGAAATTTGGACTATCAAAACAAGTTAAAACCCTGGGTTTTTTTTATCAAATATCCGAAAATTTTCTGGAGGAGGAACCCCTTTTAGTACTTTATTATTAAAAACTTTTTTAAAAATAAGTTCATCAAAATTGAAATCCTAAGAATGTAGTCTGAAATTCGGCCGAAGTGTATCAAAACCGAGTCAAAATCCTGTGTGTTTTTAGGGACAAATTTATCTAAAACTTTTCTGAAGATGACCCCCCAGATACCTTTTTGTCCTTAAAACTCAGTTGTAAACTTAAAACTGTTCTAAACTTAAACTTATTATTATAAACTAGTTTTTACATTAAGTTAATCAAAATCTTACATAACAATTTATACTCAAAAAATTCTAACTTGGGGTATCAAAACTAATAAAAAACTTTGTTTTTCTAGTTGAATTTCCAAACATTTTCTGAGGACCCACAGATCCCCTTTTGGTTGGTAGAACTTCATTCACTTTTATATCAAGTTCCCTGAGACGCAAATTCTACTTAAGAATGTACTAAAAAGCTACTTGGACCTATGAAATATACATGGGGGGCTGAGGGATAATTTTTGTCCCGTCCCGAAATAAATTTCTATATACGCCTCTGGAGTAATTGTAAAATTTATTATAATTTATATGCTAATTTTAATCTTAAACTCAAAACGAAAGTCTGGTTACAGCTTTTGGTGTTTAAAATGTTGGGGGTCCGCGATGTCTGGCTGCTACATAAAGGGGTCCGTGACAATATAAAGTTTTAGAACCGCTGACCCCTAAATCATTTTTATATCTTCTTGTAAGAGAAATCTTGAGGAAATCAAGAAGGAGTCAAAGAAAAGACTAATGTCAGCCTATGTCTCAAATAAAATCATCAACTCAACGGAACAAGAAAACTAGCTAATTCAAAAAAAACCCTGAAAAATATTACACCAACAAATATTCATTTGCTAGTTTATGGGCATAGCATTGACGAAATTGAAACCGGACAAATTGTGAAATAGGAGAAGACATCAAAAAGAAAAGAAACTTGTCCTCCTAAATGATCTAGTCACTTTCTTCTGGTCGAGTCAAGGTGCGGATTAAGTTCTCGAGCAGACGACAAATGCCTCAGAGAACAATTCTATTTTTTTCATATGCTCTTTCAGATGGGTCAGGTTATTGGAAGGATCATATCAAAATGAGATTCGAATTTTGAGATTAAGAGAATTATTTTACATACAAAACGTAAATTGACAGCCTTGGAAGGCCGACTTCCTTTTGATTTCTCCGCTCGAGGTTACAAATATTGAATGCAACGGGGAATTCGGGGCGCTAGATCTGAATGGGTTAAACTATAGCGAAAAAAGGTTTGATGAAATACTGAAAAAAAACTTTCGATTGGCTAATTCTGAACTTGTGACCTGGATAGTTTTAAAGGCGAAACCTAAACCGTTAGGTCATTTTTATTCTTTCCAAACAGTGAACGTTTTGACAGCTCTGCCAGGATGAATTAAAATGGCTAAAAAATATGAAACCTTATTAAATAATTTGAACAGGAAAAAATATATTACGGTAATTCTACAAAATAATGTTTATTGAAGGGATAAGTCAACTATTTTCAGAAATATTTAAGGATGTCTGGCTTTGAAAAATACGTTATCTGAGCTTTCTCTTCCATTATTCAATGGATTTTCTGATTATTGATATACTTTCAAGTAGGGCTCGACCGATGGCATTTTTTTGGCCGATGGGCCGATGCCGATTGTTTGAAAAATTCCATCGGCAGGCCGATGGCAATTATTTGGCCGATTGCCGATGCCGATGGCCGATGCTTAAGGCCGATGGAAAAAAATTCAAACCATTTGGCCTTACTTTTATAGAAAAGCATTAAAACCTATCGCAGAGCCAGAAATGAAATCTTTTTTTGTATAAATTTTTGGGCAATTTCTTTCCTTGAAAACTTTTTTACTTACAAGGAGCAATCCGGTCGCTTGGGGGATCTCCAGAAGTGTTTCAAAATAAGATAAAACACTAGCTAAAAAGTAGAAAATTTATAAACAATTCTAGCTCAAAGCAATAGCTCCCCTCAAAACTCCCTTTAACTTGAATACTGTTTTGGTGCCTAGGGAGATTGGAATTGTGGGGGTATGGAATGAATTTCGTTCATTTCTATAGTCAAAAAAGAAAATTTTCTGGATTTCGGGAGGGTCTTTTCCCCAAATCCTCTCCTCTGGCTACGCCCCTGAAGAGTTGGCCTTATTTAAAAAGCTTTATATAGTAAATGTCCGGTTCATTCATTGTATGGACTATTGTGGAAATTAATAGCATCGCTCCTGTTCTCGTGAGTTCTTACAACCAAATTTACAACTTAAAACTAAATTTGGAGCAAGATAGAGCAGAATCACACTTTTTTGTATATCACTTGATGTTATTATGTTTTTTTCGAAAAATATCGGCCTAACATCGGCTTTTAGATGTTTTTTTAGGCCAATGGGCCGATTTTTTCTCAAGTTAACATCGGCCGCCGATGTCTAGGCCGATGGCTATTTTTTCAAACAATCGGCGCCGATGCATCGGTCGAGCCCTTTTCAAGCCTCAAATCTCACAATATCTTAATTAATTTATTTGCTTGAAATTAGTAGGAAACCCGAATTTCAACAAACTAATTGAATTTAATAATGTTTGTAATCATATGCAATTTATTATAAGGGGGTATGTGGTGAATTAAGTTCTTTTCTATGGTCAAAAAGAAGAAAATTTCAGACTTTCGGGGATATATCCCAGAATCTCTGCCTTGATTCGACACTTGGGGGCCTCTTTCCTTACCTTGTCATAGACTTAGTTGGAGGAAAGGGGATACTAGGGGAAACGGGAAAGGACTAGGGTAAAGGAGGTACAGTGAAGTGGGACACTTTGTAACATAGGGGAGGGAGTGGGTCAAAAATATAGAAAAAAGTATCATTTTTGGATAGCCCCTAAGCCTGGGGTGGGCATTTTGTTTGTCTCGGGGGCCACTTCATTGAAGCAGAAGGGGGGGGCGCACATTTTATAAAAAAACCCTCTTTTTTAAGCTCCTTAGAAATTGCGTCAATATCAGCAATGATGGGATAAGAGAGTAATTAAATCGAGGTTCAATTCTTTTAAAAGTCCTTAAATATTCTTGAGATCCTTAATTTTGGTAGAACCACTTAAAGGCCCTTCTTGATTATAGTAAGGAGAAATGACAAAATTACCCTTTCTGGGCTTGCTTTGCAATAAGCGTAATTTTATAAAATTATTTGAGTTGGCTCCGCATGTCATGAGCAGTCTCTGTAATGTTACATTGATTTCATTCAATTTTTATCACCTCATATCTTCTTTCTTCGCATTCCCATTTTGTTTCGACAAAATCATGAGCTATCTCCTTCAGTCCAAGATGCACCATGAGCTGAGATTTCTTATATAGTAAGGAGAAATGACAAAATTACCCTTTCTGGGCTTGCTTTGCAATAAGCGTAATTTTATAAAATTATTTGAGTTGACTCCGCATGTCATGAGCAGTCTCTGTAATGTTACATTGATTTCATTCAATTTTTATCACCTCATATCTTCTTTCTTCGCATTCCCAACAAAATCATGAGCTATCTCCTTCAGTCCAAGATGCACCATGAGCTGAGATTTCTTATATAGTAAGGAGAAATGACAAAATTACCCTTTCTGGGCTTGCTTTGCAATAAGCGTAATTTTATAAAATTATTTGAGTTGACTCCGCATGTCATGAGCAGTCTCTGTAATGTTACATTGATTTCATTCAATTTTTATCACCTCATATCTTCTTTCTTCGCATTCCCAACAAAATCATGAGCTATCTCCTTCAGTCCAAGATGCACCATGAGCTGAGATTTCTTATATAGTAAGGAGAAATGACAAAATTACCCTTTCTGGGCTTGCTTTGCAATAAGCGTAATTTTATAAAATTATTTGAGTTGACTCCGCATGTCATGAGCAGTCTCTGTAATGTTACATTGATTTCATTCAATTTTTATCACCTCATATCTTCTTTCTTCGCATTCCCATTTTGTTTCGACAAAATCATGAGCTATCTCCTTCAGTCCAAGATGCACCATGAGCTGAGATTTCTTATATAGTAAGGAGAAATGACAAAATTACCCTTTCTGGGCTTGCTTTGCAATAAGCGTAATTTTATAAAATTATTTGAGTTGACTCCGCATGTCATGAGCAGTCTCTGTAATGTTACATTGATTTCATTCAATTTTTATCACCTCATATCTTCTTTCTTCGCATTCCCAACAAAATCATGAGCTATCTCCTTCAGTCCAAGATGCACCATGAGCTGAGATTTCTTATATAGTAAGGAGAAATGACAAAATTACCCTTTCTGGGCTTGCTTTGCAATAAGCGTAATTTTATAAAATTATTTGAGTTGACTCCGCATGTCATGAGCAGTCTCTGTAATGTTACATTGATTTCATTCAATTTTTATCACCTCATATCTTCTTTCTTCGCATTCCCATTTTGTTTCGACAAAATCATGAGCTATCTCCTTCAGTCCAAGATGCACCATGAGCTGAGATTTCTTATATAGTAAGGAGAAATGACAAAATTACCCTTTCTGGGCTTGCTTTGCAATAAGCGTAATTTTATAAAATTATTTGAGTTGACTCCGCATGTCATGAGCAGTCTCTGTAATGTTACATTGATTTCATTCAATTTTTATCACCTCATATCTTCTTTCTTCGCATTCCCATTTTGTTTCGACAAAATCATGAGCTATCTCCTTCAGTCCAAGATGCACCATGAGCTGAGATTTCTTATATAGTAAGGAGAAATGACAAAATTACCCTTTCTGGGCTTGCTTTGCAATAAGCGTAATTTTATAAAATTATTTGAGTTGACTCCGCATGTCATGAGCAGTCTCTGTAATGTTACATTGATTTCATTCAATTTTTATCACCTCATATCTTCTTTCTTCGCATTCCCAACAAAATCATGAGCTATCTCCTTCAGTCCAAGATGCACCATGAGCTGAGATTTCTTATATAGTAAGGAGAAATGACAAAATTACCCTTTCTGGGCTTGCTTTGCAATAAGCGTAATTTTATAAAATTATTTGAGTTGACTCCGCATGTCATGAGCAGTCTCTGTAATGTTACATTGATTTCATTCAATTTTTATCACCTCATATCTTCTTTCTTCGCATTCCCAACAAAATCATGAGCTATCTCCTTCAGTCCAAGATGCACCATGAGCTGAGATTTCTTATATAGTAAGGAGAAATGACAAAATTACCCTTTCTGGGCTTGCTTTGCAATAAGCGTAATTTTATAAAATTATTTGAGTTGACTCCGCATGTCATGAGCAGTCTCTGTAATGTTACATTGATTTCATTCAATTTTTATCACCTCATATCTTCTTTCTTCGCATTCCCAACAAAATCATGAGCTATCTCCTTCAGTCCAAGATGCACCATGAGCTGAGATTTCTTATATAGTAAGGAGAAATGACAAAATTACCCTTTCTGGGCTTGCTTTGCAATAAGCGTAATTTTATAAAATTATTTGAGTTGACTCCGCATGTCATGAGCAGTCTCTGTAATGTTACATTGATTTCATTCAATTTTTATCACCTCATATCTTCTTTCTTCGCATTCCCATTTTGTTTCTACAAAATCATGAGCTATCTCCTTCAGTCCAAGATGCACCATGAGCTGAGATTTCTTATATAGTAAGGAGAAATGACAAAATTACCCTTTCTGGGCTTGCTTTGCAATAAGCGTAATTTTATAAAATTATTTGAGTTGACTCCGCATGTCATGAGCAGTCTCTGTAATGTTACATTGATTTCATTCAATTTTTATCACCTCATATCTTCTTTCTTCGCATTCCCATTTTGTTTCGACAAAATCATGAGCTATCTCCTTCAGTCCAAGATGCACCATGAGCTGAGATTTCTTATATAGTAAGGAGAAATGACAAAATTACCCTTTCTGGGCTTGCTTTGCAATAAGCGTAATTTTATAAAATTATTTGAGTTGACTCCGCATGTCATGAGCAGTCTCTGTAATGTTACATTGATTTCATTCAATTTTTATCACCTCATATCTTCTTTCTTCGCATTCCCAACAAAATCATGAGCTATCTCCTTCAGTCCAAGATGCACCATGAGCTGAGATTTCTTATATAGTAAGGAGAAATGACAAAATTACCCTTTCTGGGCTTGCTTTGCAATAAGCGTAATTTTATAAAATTATTTGAGTTGACTCCGCATGTCATGAGCAGTCTCTGTAATGTTACATTGATTTCATTCAATTTTTATCACCTCATATCTTCTTTCTTCGCATTCCCATTTTGTTTCGACAAAATCATGAGCTATCTCCTTCAGTCCAAGATGCACCATGAGCTGAGATTTCTTATATAGTAAGGAGAAATGACAAAATTACCCTTTCTGGGCTTGCTTTGCAATAAGCGTAATTTTATAAAATTATTTGAGTTGACTCCGCATGTCATGAGCAGTCTCTGTAATGTTACATTGATTTCATTCAATTTTTATCACCTCATATCTTCTTTCTTCGCATTCCCATTTTGTTTCGACAAAATCATGAGCTATCTCCTTCAGTCCAAGATGCACCATGAGCTGAGATTTCTTATATAGTAAGGAGAAATGACAAAATTACCCTTTCTGGGCTTGCTTTGCAATAAGCGTAATTTTATAAAATTATTTGAGTTGACTCCGCATGTCATGAGCAGTCTCTGTAATGTTACATTGATTTCATTCAATTTTTATCACCTCATATCTTCTTTCTTCGCATTCCCAACAAAATCATGAGCTATCTCCTTCAGTCCAAGATGCACCATGAGCTGAGATTTCTTATATAGTAAGGAGAAATGACAAAATTACCCTTTCTGGGCTTGCTTTGCAATAAGCGTAATTTTATAAAATTATTTGAGTTGACTCCGCATGTCATGAGCAGTCTCTGTAATGTTACATTGATTTCATTCAATTTTTATCACCTCATATCTTCTTTCTTCGCATTCCCAACAAAATCATGAGCTATCTCCTTCAGTCCATTGACCAAGATGAGCTGAGCTGAATCATGGGCGAACAGTTATACGATTATTCCGGTCAAAGCAAAAACCGGCCGATTAAAAGCAAATTTATTACATGAGTAAAGCTATAAATTATAGTTTATTACATGAGTAACGGCTCGCAAAGGTAAATAAACAGTTCGGTAATTATCCAATTCGGTAATAAACAAAAATGTTTATCCCATCATAGCTGAAAGTAATACAAATATCAATACCTATACTATCATGAGCAGTCTTTTCCTCTGTAATGTTACATTGATTTCATTCAATTTTTATCACCTCATATCTTCTTTCTTCGCATTCCCATTTTGTTTCGACAAAATCATGAGCTATCTCCTTCAGTCCATTGACCAAGATGAGCTGAGCTGAATCATGGGCGAACTGTTCCGGTCAAAGCAAAAACCGGCCGATTTAAAGCAAATTTATTACATGAGTAAAGCTATAAATTATAGTTTATTACATGAGTAAAGCTATCAATTATAATTTATTACGTTAGTAAAGCTAATTATCCAATTCGGTAATAAACAAAAATGTTTATCCCATCATAGCTGAAAGTAATACAAGTATCAATACCTAAGATCATCGACATCTAGGAAAGACCACAATTCAAGAACCGCTAAAATCGTTTTCATTTGTTCATCGGGGGGTAAATAAACAGTTCGGTGGCCATCAGTAACCGATTACTATTTGTCAGCAGGGCAGCCACCTCGGGTGTCGCATCAGAGACACTGATGATCATTGGAAAAAGAGAAGATCCGGTTTTGGGGAGGCCTCCGAAGAGGAGGTTATAAAGGCCTCCTCTCCCGTCGGCCTTCGCGCAAACGATGCGCATCTTTTTTTGTCCCGAAGGATGGGCTCCCGAAGATGCCGGCTTCTACTGCTCCTGACACCGACGATCCTTCTGCTACTTGTTCGAAGTGTCCCGGCCACCCCTTTCCAAAGTAAGGTCACCCTTAATGTGGAGAATTTCATTTCATTTAATGATTGTCATTTTTTATTTTGTATAATTTTACATGCTTCTGTTTATTCACCTTTTTTTCTGTTGAAAATGATGAAATTTGCAGGAAAGTTGGCAAAAAGAAAATAATAAATACACGAAAATATTTGGAATTTTAGCGTTGAATTTGAACCGATGATGAACGCAAAAAACTTTCTATGATGGTTTCGAAATTAGGATATGTATTCGTTTATTAAATTCATTTGTTCATTATTTGTTTTATATAAATAACATTTTTCCATATTTTTTGTTCTTTAAATTACATGTTTTATGCCTTTAAATTCATTCCTCAAAAGAAATATAGTGTGAATATTTTTCTTTTATAATGGAAATCACAGTCCTAATCACACCATAACATTTGGGGGTAGAGTGCGGCACCTTGAGATATTCTCCACTTTTTAGACGCAACTTTATATAGTTACGAACTGATGCTTGTAGGTTGTAGGTACTTATAAATTACCCTAAAATCCACTCTTCAGCGTGTTTTGGAATCTTTGGTGCGTTTGGATATTTATTTACATAATTTTTTTTTCATAATATTTACATCATATTTTTATATTATCATAATTTTACATAATATTTACATAATAATCATTACATTATTTTATTTACATAATATTTATTTACATAATTTAGTGCAAAGTTACAATCACTTGTAGTTTCTAAGCCTTTTTTTAACAAAAGAAGTATAATTTTAGTATTATAATTATGTTGAGATTAAAATGCATTTATCTATTAATATTTTAGAAAGGAAAGAAAACCTTTTTTGCTAAATCTAAAAGAGTTATATTAAGTTTAACATCAAGTGGGGCACACATATCAAAAGATACCCCAAACCTCTCATGAGTAAAAAATGTTTTCATTTAAGAAATTAAATAATTTAAGAAAATGTAGATGATTATAGTAATTAAGAAATTGATGCAGAATATATACACGGATTTTTTTTAATTAAGATACTTATTAAATTTAATTTTAAAAATTGACTTTCATATATACTATAAAGAGCACGAGAACAGCATGTGGCGTCATTTGATCCGAAACATTTGTATTAAACAATGGTTTAGGATTACAATCCAGTTACAAAGAAGTTCTTCCTTATTTTTTGAGATCTGATTAAAGTAACAGATCATTCAATCCTAAACAAAGACAAAGTGAGTGTGTCGATGATTTTCATTTTTAAATTTTGAATTAACTAAATTTTTTTTGAAACTTTTCATGTCGACTTTGGAAGTTAGAACTATCTCTCTTACTAAAAAAATGATTTTTTTTCAAAACATACTGGTATTGCCCTTAATTTAAATATGTTTTCTTAGATAAAAATGACATGGGGAAGTCTACCATACTAAATTACTAATTATGAAAAAAACATATTTTCATTTATATCAAGATGCCTGTTAATTTTAACTTCAATCAAGAGTTTAATTTCTTTAATATGATCTGCGAATTTATGGAGTACCTGGCCGCTGAAAGCGGCCTTCACCTCCGATCTTGCAAGTGAAATTTCTCTGGATAAACTTTGGCACTTCTCAAATCTTGACCATTTCGTTAGGGAGACCTTTTAGTAAAGTTAACTTGCAGCAGATGATACATTGCGAGGCAGAGAAAAATCTATATTACTTTGGGTTTCTTGAGAAGATTAATTTTCATAAGGGATTATACTATATCGAGGTCTCTTTTTGCTTGGTGGTTGAGCTGGATCGAATGCTGGAATTTTCTTTAAGGATATATTCTTATGGTTCTTTATATTTTCAAGGAATTTTACTGTTGCCTTGTAGACATATTCTTTTAAAGTGGGGATGTTGAGAGCTCTTCGGATGTCTTTATTTCTGTGATACCATCTGGCTCTTGTGATTTTTCTCAGCTGCATGTTTTGAAGTGCTTCCAGTTTTTTCCAATTGGTGGGAGAAGTTTTAATTTCTTTAAATTCATGAATAAATAATTAAATTAGGAATTACATTATTTATATATCGGTGATCCTGATGGAAGTGTATAAAAGTTTTCTCTGCAAGCCCCATAAAAATCCATTTCAATAATACAGTGTTTACTAACATAAATAATAGAATAAACAGTTAAAACTAATTACATCAATTAAATAGAGTAGAAATCATAATATCGAAATATTTTACTTTTCAAATGGATACACTTTTCTCTAAGTTTTTCGTATGTAATTAAGTTTAAAAAAGGTGTCACAAAAGTCTCGACAGCGTCATATAACATCGTTTAAAAATAAAAAATATTTTTAAAAAAGCAACGCGATCCAAAAACACGGTCAAAGAACTCAAAAAAACAATCAATTTCGGATTCACTCTTCTATCACATCTTCGAATTCCAATCTCTCAAATTTTTTACCCTTTTTTTTTCTTTTGTAGAATGTGGCATCGGTCCGGTTTTGACCAGCAGAATCGTCGGTGGCAACGAAACAGAGCCCAACAAATGGCCTTGGCAGGTAAGAAATTATCCTTCTGATAATGATGATGATTAGCATACTGATGGGATGGATGTTCCAGACGAGGATTGTTTTGCTCGGACTTGTTATCGGGATTTTTACTAAACGTTTTCTTATAGCAATGAGTAGGATTGCCTAATGTGGATAATTTAATTATCTTTTTTTCAAATTGGCTGCTTTTTGTACCCGTGCTGTGATTGAAATATAATATTACTCATAGTTTTCAGAGAAATGCGGTAAAAGAAAACTCTTCAAACTTAATTAAGAAATTGATTTTTTAATGGAACGAAAAAAAACATTAATTTATTTATTATAAAAAAAGAGTTTCACTGTAAAAAAGGTAGTAAATTTTACACACAGTAAATTTTGAGCACGCTTTGGATTGTGCACTGAGAAGTTTTAAAATGTACTATATGCATAAATGTTGACTAAAATAAAAAACTGGTGATAAACCGAAGTTTTGCTTCCTTTGTTTATGAATTTTTTAGCAAATAACTGTTTTCAATATACAAATAAACATACTAATGTAAACTATAGAATGATACATGGTTTTTAAGTGCATACTAATAGTTTTAATGAAAAAAAATTCCATGTATAAAAAAAGTTTTCATTATAAGTTTGAAAATACTGTGACACTGCACCATCACAGGTCCACGTTGTTCAGCGTAGTATGTAGTTTAAGAATAAAGTTTAGAATGAGAGATAATAATGAGAAAATCAATATTACGAGATCATAAATAGAGATGATATGAGAGAGTGGGGGGAAAAGAAACATTTTAAGTCTCTGTTTTGTGTGTGGGCCTAAAAATACAACATCTTTAGGACATACTTTATATCCCATAAAAATTTTATCGTTTTGAATAATTATTTCAGAAAAAAATTCCAGTTTGAAGTTGATGCCACCATCAAAATCTTCCACCTAGAGTCATGCTTTTAAAATATATTTCATTTTATTCATAAAAATGTATTTATTTTTCTCATTATTATCTTTTTGTTTTATTGTTTTTATTTCATTTAGCAAGTTAAAAAGTTAAATTCAGCTATGTTTATGATTATTTCATTTTTTTTCTACACTAGGGGGCTCTGCCCCCTGCTCGCTATCGCTCACCAACCCCCGGAACTGCTTCGCAGTTCTTTGAAGATCGCTTCGCGATCTTAAGCGAGCAGAGCTCGCTTGTTTCATCTCAACCATCCAGTACAACCTGGAACTTGTCTGCTTATAGTCTGTTCATTTAGAATAGGTGCCTGAAACAGGATCAAAAACGCTCAATAATGCTTAATAACGCTCATCAGACAACTCCAGTGACCGATTTTTTACAGTATTTTAACTACTTCTGCTTAGGCTGCCTTGTCATTGCAGATGAAAATTTTTTCGACGATAATTAGAATAATTTCTTCTAATACATTACGTCTCAGGTGCTAATTCTAAATGAACATAGTATAGTTAATGATCATTTAATATCGAAACTTTTTATCTCTCAAACTTTTAAATAATTTAATTCGGATCATTACCTGGAAAATACCAAAATAAAACTATCACTGAAATATTCCTTTTTAAATTATCAATAATTTAATGGATAGGGGCTACCGCCCCCAGCTCGCTTACGCTCACCAACCCCCGTAACTGCTATGCAGCTCTTTACAGATCGCTTCGCGATCTGTAATATCTGCAATCGATCTTTAGCAGAGTAAAACAAACTTCCCGAAAATCCTCTTCCTTCCATCGGCACAATTAACACTCAAAAAAGCTAAATTATTTATTTCTCTAGTAGTTAAAAAAATATCGGAGTATCTTTAAAAGATTATAACTATTAACCAAGTCTATACTATATCGCTAGCAAACTTAGAGCAAAAATGTGCACCTCAAAACTTTTAAATTTAAATATCCGTGCTCGCGACAATCTAGTGAACAGGCAAATATAAAATTTAAAAACATTAAACACGTCTGATAAAGACCTACTAAAACTATGAAAAAAATGAAACTTTGATGCTTAATAATTCCAAAACTAATTAGAATTTTTTAAAGAATTAAACGCCAATCTCTTTCTAAAAAATAAGAATATAAGTGTTTAAAAAATCATATTGATACCGTGATTAGTTTTCATTTTAGATAGAAAAAAACAAAAAAGTGTCAAAAATTTCGAAAATTAAAAAATTAATTACTCTAAACCTAATTTGAAATTCGAAAAAAGGGCGACGTAGTGCACATCTTCATACTTCAGAGTATTAGGCTGCAAAAAAACATAGTTCTGCTACTAATAGATTTCGCTGAACTGGATTACGCGGCTAAAAAAGAAAAACTTCAACTTTGACCTTAAAAATACCCCAGTACTAATTATCACATCAGTTAGCTTTTTGTTCGAGAATGTGCCCCAAATATTCCTCTACAAACATTTCAAATTTCATAAATTTCTATCAGTTAGTTTTTGCGATATGAGAGTTCAAAGAGTTGAAAAATTAAATTTTCTGAAACAGCGGCGGCGGCAGCGGCGGTGACAGTAACTTTTTTTTAATACTAGGTGGCTGGGCCCCCTGCTCGCTCTCGCTCGCCAACCCCCGCAACCGCTTTTATAACCCTTTCAGTTCGGTTTATTTTTGTTCATTCTTTCTCTCCAACCACCGAGACACTAATGTGCTTTCAACGTTATTGTGTAGTAGAGGGTTATTCAAAAAAATAAATGATGAAGAGCAACTTAAATCAGGATACAAGTGTAAAAGAAAGTTTTAAAAATCATAACTTTTTTCTACCTTATAAGTGGAGTAATGGGCTTTTGCCGGCAATTGTCCACTGCAACCGCCTGATACCTGGAGTCTCATCATCACTTACAATTGTTTAGAGGCTTAGTTTTTTACCCAGGTATCAGCCCCTTCTCTAAACTGTAAGCGTGAATCATTGACGGCAACCATCAGATGGAACATTGAAAATCGGGGCATTGCTGATATTCAATCGATATCTTCCCTAATCATTTCCGGTCTTTGCAGAAGGGGCTCAAACAAATCAGGTGGATAGCTTTTGGCCGGGAGAGCCTTCCTAAAGGGGCGAGAATAAATCTCCCTAGGTACGTAGATTCACCGAAACCAAAAGACATGCAAAAGGAAGTCTGTGGACACGATCGGCAAGGAGGAGAGCTTAAAACTGAAGCATGAAAATCTTGAAGAGAATCTTGTCTTGTCATTCTGAGAATGGGGAATATCTTGACTGAGAGATGATTAATTAATTATTGATAACAAGGTAACTAATGGCAGCATCAGAAGGGCCATCAGAGAAGCAAACTCATGGTGAATGTCCCTCGAGGGACGGATTATGTTATCACAAAGCTTGCAAAAAACGGTTGTCATGAGTTCCGCTGATTTAAGAGGGCTACTTGATAAAGCTTTTAAGAGTATAGTACATTAAATATCTGGAAAAATTGGAGGCAAACCATAAAGGAAAAAAATCCAAAAAGTTGTATGATTAAACAAATTCACAACCTTTAGATGAGATATTTACACCTGTTTTCATTAACAAATTTTATTCAAATTAGATCAAAATTACCAGGAAAAATTCACATTCATTAAAATAGTTTTAAGTTCTATCGCTTAAAGGGTTGTTATTAGTAATGAATACATTAAGTGGGTGAATTTGAACGTAAGCTAATTTAAATATATAAAATTTCAATAAAAAGCTATCTAATATTTTGGAAATTTTTTTTGATTAAGTAAGCTAGTATACCAAAATTGAAAAGCATTAATCTAATCTGAATCAACGCTTGCTGAAGTTTCGAAAACAAAAACACAAAATGAAATCATGGGAAGACACTGATTTTTAAATAGCGTTTCTGGGGTAATAATTTACGTTGATATTATTTCAAAGTTAAAAAACACTAATAAAGTATGAATTACGGGTCTAAAATACTCGCGGCACCTTGGACAATAGGGTGTATCGAAAAAAACTTTTTTATTAATTTGATGATGCATTAGTGCGGAAAGGTTGTCTAAGCCTAAGGTGACAGAGAGTACCTGTGATTTCTTTCAGAATTTTTGGATAATATTTTGAGGTGCCACATTGGCCCTAAGGGTTCCCCATGTAATCCTATGGAGCGCGCGAGCCAAATAGGTCGAAGACATGTTTCTTTGCCACTCATTCCTACTCTAATCACACAACGAATGTCTTCACTTGAGCTATGGGTTCTATATGTTATATTTTACCCAAAAAAACTTGAATAACAGCCTAAATCTCTATAATACGTTTTTTTGTAGGCTCAAATTTTCTCGTTCAAATTTGAGCCCACAATCAACATAATACAGATATTTAGGCTTTTATTCAGTTTTTGTCTGGTATTATACATCATATAGGGTCCATAATTCGAGTGAAGACATTCGTCGTGTGATTAGAGCAGGAATGAGGGGTGAAAAACCAATTTTCGGCCTTTTTGGCTTGCGCGCTCCATAGGATAACATGGGGAACCTTCAGGGCCTATGTGGCACCTCAAGATATTACCCGAAAATTCTGAAAAAATCACGTGTACTTTCTGCCACCTTAGACAACTTTCCAGCACTAATGCATCATCAAAATAAAAAAATGGTTTTTTCGATACACCCTATACTGGACAACCTCTTGAGACACACCACCCCACGACTCGTGTTGATGAAGAAACGTATTTAAACTGAAAAGAAAAACTGAAAAAAAAACTGAAAAGAAATAAACTGAAAGAATCTTGCACGTTACCTTTCATGCAAGTACCTCGGGATATACGATGTTGTTGACAGAGTCACCTTTCTTGACGGAAATCTTGATCTGTGTTCCGGATACGCACCTTGACAGAGCGACGTATAGTTGACCGTGAGCAAAGATGGGTCGCTCGATGAAAAGACCAACTCGTTCGAATGTTTGTCCTTGGCTTTTATTGATGGTCAACGCATAGGCCAGTCGAACTGGAAACTGTCTTCTATACAGCACGAAGGGCAACTGGGAATGTCCACTCGAGGTGTTGAGCTGGATTCGCGGTATATCCACTACAGTGCCCTTTCTTTCTCCTGTGATGATCTGTCCTGTCAAAACTCTGCAACCTATTCTTCTCACCAAGATGCGGGTACCGTTGCAGAGTCCGTCGGCTATTGAAACGTTTCTTATCAGCATCACTATGCATCCGACTTTTAACTTGAGCTTGTGGGGTGGCATTCCTGACGGGGTGAGCGAGTTGAGATACTCGTCCGCATACCTCAAAGTTGCCTCTTCTTCTCTGGCGTCACTTCGATCTATCCCACTGAGGGTTGCCTTGTCGATGCTGTGGCACGTAACTTCTTCTCCTGGTATTCTGGAAAGTATCTTCTCGTTCATTCTGTTGACTTCGTCGTTCTGCGGTGATAGAATGATCCTAGTCACGAGATCCTTTGTGACATCTGTTACGTCTTCGAAAAACCAGTCCACCAAATCCGCGCAGACCATAGCAGAAGATTCATCGATGACAAGGGAATCCAAATCTCCGTTTCCGTACTGAAGAAGCCAGTGGGCAAATTCTTCTTCTCCTTCGCCTGCCCGCATGTTGACGTAGAGATGGTGAACTTCAAAAAGAGGCCAGAGGTGAGATGACTTGAGACACTCGTCGATGATTTGTCTTCGTGATGCTTTCTTCACGACGGGAAGGACTTGACGGAAATCTCCTCCTAAGATAAAATTCTTTCCGCCGAAAGGAATCTCGTTGCCCATCACGTCACGGAGAGTGCGATCGATGATCTCGAGGGCTTTCCTGGGTATCATGCTTGCTTCATCCCATATAACGACTTCGATGTCCTGAAGTCGGAGTTTGTCTCGGTTCTTCAAGAGGCAGATGCCTTCCTCGCTCAACTCGATGGGTAGGTTGAAGAAACGATGGGATGTTGTTCCACCAGGCAGTAGTATCGAAGCGATTCCTGTCCAGGCAACGCACGCTGTCTTCTTCTTGAGGCTCAAAAGCTTGTGATAAATCACGTTGTAGAGGAAAGTCTTGCCGGTTCCACCTGGTCCATCGATGAAAAAACATCGTGAAGGATCCTTGCAGTTGTTGGTAAGGGAGTCGATTATCCTGTGGTATACAGCCTTCTGGTCGGGATTCAGTTTTTCTTCCAATTCCTTGCACGTTGTCTCGTGATGTTCAATGTCTATGTCTTCAGTTGGCAGATTGAAGTCGCTGGGCTGTGGGAGTCCGAAATCTGAGCAGGATCTGTTCTCGGAATTCAGTTGCGCTTCAATTTCACATAGGGTGTCGTAGATGTTGCAGTCTCGTTCGGTCATCTGATCTTTGAAATTTTCCCACAGTGTCAGACCGTCCGATGGTTCGTCCCCGACCAGGTAGTACAGGAAGAAGCGTCTGAACTGTTTTGGCATCAGGGTGGTTGCAGCTTCTTGCAGAACAGCTGTAGCTTCGTCGCTGTCTTCGGTGATTCCCATGGCGATCGCAGCTTCTCTGTACGTGGCATGGATGACCTCTTCGTGGGTTCGAAGGTCCGAGTAGCAGGTAGCACCGGGTACTCGGTTTAGCAAGAGCTTCAGATGAAATCTCTCGGCATCTCTAGGCGACACGTTGACAATCCGTCCGACAACTTTACAGGCTTTCTTGCGGGGAATCCACTTCTTTTCTGAGGCTTTCCAAGAGTAACTCTCTGGCAAGTTACCGTAGAGTATGTTCTTCGCATCGGAGTCTTGCTTGTTCAACTCAAACCATCCCATCAACATGGTGGTGCAATTCTTTTCGACGGCATTCTCTTCTTGTCCCTCTTCGAATGTTACATACTGCTGTCCGTCCAGATGAACAGGGAGTCTTACTACTGTGTGACTTCGATTGTGTAAGGGTATCATGTTCAATCTCCACGCTGCTTCCATTGGTCCCACGTATCGGCTGTCGATGTACTTTTCGACTTCGTTGGATTCCAGGTGCTTCATCTCCATCCTTGCTCGATCGTGTCCTTTGTGAATATACTTGTGTATGTACTTCGCTGCCATTGCCGATGCACAGTATTCGATGTTTAGATGACAATCAAATTTCTTCAATAAGTATGGATTGTGTGGCACAACCATCCGATTGTCGACGTAGCGGACTCTCCCTTTCACCTTTCCATGGTACGCATACATCTTGTCGGAGTTATCTCTTCTTCTGTATTTTGGAAATCCCTCTCCGGTCATGTCGGTTTCTTCACAAAACTGTTTAGGGAAATTCTTCGAACAAGTTTTCTTTTCCGTATCCCAGCAAAGAAGACCGTCTGTGTGGGGTCCATGCATCATATGGCGAAGTTGGTAGTACCGAAGAGATGGGTCTTCGTCTGACAGTTCTGCAGTGATGAACCTATCTATTTCTTCTGGTGTCACTAATTTGCAGTCCGTTCTCAGAGCAGCCAGGATGTGCGCATGGGGTAGTCCACGTTTCTGGAACTCGATGGTGTAGACGTATGCTACTATCGGTCCTAATACTTGTCGCTCAACTAAATCTTGAATGAGTTCATTCACCTTGCTCTGGAAGATGTTCGTCACGATCGTCGGAATGTCGTTGGCAGTCGTCCCTTTAGTAAAGTGCTGATCCAAGGTCTTCGTTATTTCAGGCCACTTGGGATTGCAGGTCACCGTGATGAAGAAATCCGGTCTTCCGACTTTACGGCAAATCGCCATGGCATCCTGGTATAGTTGCTGTAAACACCTTGGAGATCCAATGTACGTAGCAGGCAAAATTACAGCTGTGCCGAGACGCACTTCACTGGCCGTGTTCAAATCGTTGTTTTCTACGTGGTCGACTAACCCTTGGTAGCATTCCATACGCAGAGATTGTTGGTTATGTCGGATGAAGTCCAAGCGTTGCCGTTCCACCATCACGTAACAGTTGATGACATACTGTTGCGTCAATCTTCCAGCCTTCAGCAAGGGATTGAAAGCTCCACCGGGGCGTAAAGCCAGTCGATGTCCATAATACTGCACAGGGGTTATTTTCTTTCCTTTCTCAGTGCTCATGTTGTAGGTCCATCCAAAATCACCGTGAGGGAATAAAAGAGGGAACGTCATCGGATCAGCATGCTGAGATGTCTGTTGCATGATTGTAGTTTCGCGTCCATCTTCCTGCTTTGGATAAACTTTCAAATCTGCACAAGGGACACATCCATCTTTGGACTCCATTATCATAGCCACTTCTGAAGTTGTCGGTTTGTTGTATCTGCGCTTGTCGTCAAAGGCATATTTCACGAAGCACAGCTGGAATTCTTCTCCTGAAACTGTCATCTCGTGCAGCATTCTGTACTTCTGTGCGTACGGGTTGATTTCGCGCAGCAAGTTTTCAAGTCGGAAGTTCAATTCAGGGTTTTCTAAATCCACCCTCATCTTCGCTGCTTCTTCCACATTGTCGTATATGTAGATTTGGCCGTTTCTCGGGGCATTTCCTTCCATGTTGTCCAAAGAAGTGGTAGCGTGATGATAGACCTGCCCTTGGATCTTGATCAGTGGTGGACCTCTCCCATGAGAGTCTTGGAAGCGGGCTCCAAAAGTTGCGAACGCAAACGATGAATTGTAGGCTCGGATGCGTTCCCTGAACCGTTTGGCTTCTCCATCTTCTGATGTAAGCAAGGAATGTAAGAGGGGCGGATACTCGTTTAGAGGTGGAATCCTCACTTGTCCGTTGTGGCAACATGAATTAACACTTCTTCCCTTCTGTTCAGGGAAACGAACAGCTCCACAATGTGCACACTCCACATTCATTTCTCCCATTGTGTACTTTTCAACAGTGAAATAAGCACCCATAGATATATCTCCTGCCAATTCAACATCCTTCTTTGCTTTCCTTTTCTTCTTTTCTACAGCTTCTGATGGCTCACACTCTTTTAATGTGGTTGGTTCTTCGGGCATTTCTCCCTTTGTAGTTAACAAATCCATATCCTCATCTTGCAAAGGATTTTGAGGAATGTTCACGGTTGTTAATCTTGGCCTTATTGCTGAAATACCAGTGGAAGTCGTTGGACTTTGATAATCATACTTATATTCAACAAACACTTCTTGGTCATCCTTTAAAGTATCTCCTTGCAATTTATGCTGATAAAGTTTATTGGCGATTCTTGCTTTTTCTCTTCTTGCTGCCAGGCGAGCTATCGCATCCTCCGTTGGTCTATCTTCGTTGTGTAAATTACTTCTATTAGCCACACGCTTAGTCTTTATTCTTCTTTCAGGCACGTTTTCAACCAACTGTGATAAACGTTTTTTGAGTATTCTTTCTACAGACATCATTGAAGGGAGGTCCGACTCACGTTTCTTCTGTAACCGTTGTTCTGACATCTTTGAAGGGCGATTCAACTCGAGCTTCTTCTTCAACCTTTCTACAGGCATCTTTGAAAGAAGGTCCGACTCGTGCTTCCTCTGTAACCTTTCTACACGCATCTTTGAAGGGAGGTCTGACTCGCGTTTCTTCTGTAGCCGTTGTTCTGGCATCTTTGAAGGGAGGTCCGACTCGCGTTTCTTCTGTAGCCGTTGTTCTGGCATCTTTGAAGGTAGGTCCGACTCGCGTTTCTTCTGTAGCCGTTGTTCTGGCATCTTTGAAGGGAGGTCCGACTCGCGTTTCTTCTGTAGCCGTTGTTCTGGCATCTTTGAAGGTAGGTCCGACTCGCGTTTCTTCTGTAGCCGTTGTTCTGGCATCTTTGAAGGGCGATTCGACTCGAGCTTCTTCTTTAACCTTTCTACAGGCATCTTTAAAAGAAGGTCCGACTCGTGCTTCTTCTGTAACCTTTCTACAGGCATCTTTGAAGGGAGGTCCGACTCGTGCTTCTTCTGTAGCCTTTCTACAGGCATCATTGAAGGAAGGTCCGACTCGCGTTTCTTCTGTAACCTGGCCTTGGACATGTTTAAAGATCTATTCGCTGATCTTTTATGTTCAATCTTCTCTTCCTCATTTCTTTCATTGCTATCTTCTCTACGTTCTTTAGCATTTTCCTTCTTCCTTCTAGCAGATTGCTTCCTTTTTGGAAGTGGCATACTGCACTTGTCTGTGTGATTAAAAAGGTAACAGAGAAAGATAAAGTTAAAATATATTAAATGTAACCTGAAACAAGTTCAGTGGTAAACAACAACAAAAATACAAATTACACTATGTGCAGTATACATACAATGGGAATTATTACTTCAGCTATCCGAATCAACAATCATTCGAATCGCTTTGAAACACTCACAGAATACCAGGACAGAGAGTCCATGGCCATAGGCGCTAAGGGAAATCGAAAAAGCATGAGGAATGTCTTGTGATAGAAGCCCTTTTGGCACTGGGATCGGGTCAAATTCTCGCTTTCCAAATTACGTCACGAGAGTTACGTTACGATTTAATCCAAAACATTGGTTTTATACAATGGTTCAATTGTTTTAAACTTTAACAATGCAAACATATGGTTGATTTTCACTTCAAAGTAATCCCGTAACAGATCTGACATCATTTAATCTGAAACAAGTGCAAAAAAGATTGTCGAAATTTATCTAAAATATTGAATTCACTAATTTTTTAAAACTTTTCATGTCGATTTTTGAATTTAGATCTCTTGTCTTTTACTGAAGAAATAATGCATTTTTCTGTTTTAAAATATATATATATATATATATGGGACAAAAACCAACTTTCAATAGTGTTAGGTATTTAGGCTTACAACACATTGTTACACAGTTCAATTTAACAGCAAGAAAAAAATTGCATTTTAGTACTATTCTTTAGTTTAGTAGTATAAAAAATGTACCAAACTATTAACAAGCACACAATTATATGTAACTATACAAGGGGTAAAAAAGAACAAAACCTAATACTGCAATGTGAAAAAAGCATTAGCAAATGCTAATGGAATGCTATGGAGCTATACTGCAACTAAACATTTTCATCAATTTTCAAACAAATGAACCTTTAAAACAAAATTGAGGCACTTAATTTTAAAAAATATTATAGTAAAACGGTGGTTAATTTAATCTATAAAGCAAAAAGTAAATATGTATGAATAGAAAATTTGTAACAGTTAACATTTGTTTAAAAAAACAAATTCCAGTAAATTAAAAAAATACTCAGAAAAGATGTTTTAAAATTGCTTCTCTGATTAAAAAACCCTATTGAATAATACTTCATAATATAAACTTCTTGGTAGACCTTTTAATACGCCTGCTAAAACAGTCCATATTTGAGACACATGTAAACACTTCTTTCAAAAACAAGTTTTAAAGTCAAGAAAATCGCCATGAAACCTCATGAAACACGAAAATCACGATCATGAGCACCAACTTTATAGTCCAATGCCCAAAGAATAATTGAAAACTCGTTAACTTTCAGAAGAATTCCACATTGTGAGACACGGATTTTGGGACTGCTGTTATGATCAGTAAACATTATGTAGGGTGGGTTGGGGTAAAGTGGGTCTTGGGGTAAAATGGGTCAGTTTTAATTAACTCGATATAAATCAACTTTAAATTGAATTATTTTAACTTATTTTTTTGTGTTATAATCTTTTATCTGTTGGCAAAATTTTCTGATTGTAAAATATTTAGATTTATGAATTTGAGAACTGAAAAAATATTTAATTTGAACGGTAAATGGTGTTGTCGAAAAAACAGGGTTTACCAACTTCCAAATACCTATATATTGTAATAAATTGCAGCAGACTTTGTGATATTTTTCCATCAAAGAAAGTCTGAGAAACATTTCAAGCCAATCAGCTTAGAAAAAATATGAAATATTTTATCTTTTATAACAATATTTTGCACTTGGGGTAAAATGGGTCATAGTTAGGAGGCCTTCTGTATTATGTAAAAACAATGTTTTTAACTTATTTACTTCAAATATACATTGACCTCTGTCAAACAATTTTATTTTTTTCTCCAAATGAAGTAATTTTAATTGCTACATTTGAAGAATGTTCATTAACTTCGGACGTTTACAATTTCATTAAAGTACAACTTAAAACAAATTTTTTCAGATAAAAACGGCTAAGCCGATTGCCTTTTTTCTTATTTTCATGTATATTTAGCAGTGGCGGATCCAGGATTTGGTTTTTTTGGGGGGGGGCTAAGAATTTTCATATTCTAATTGAATTTTCATGTGAATGGTAATACGTAAAAGGTAGTGAATTATCCTACACAAACCACTAAAAGGGGGGTCTGTGGGTCCTCCCCCAGAAAATTTTTGGAAATTTAAGTCAAAAACCCCACTTTTTCAACTCGTTTTGGTACGCCTCATCCGAATTTCGGATATAGATTTTTTGCGTTTTGACAAACTGAGAAAAATATTAGACGTTTTGGGGGGGGCTTCAGCCCGAAAGCCCCGCCCCCGTAGATCCGCCACTGATATTTAGTAATAAACTTATTTTTACATATTTTTGCAATGAGACCCATTTTACCCCAAGTTGGGGTAAAATAGGTCATTACTTTAATGCTAAGTTTAACCCAATTTATAACTAAAAAAATATTTGATAAAATTATATGAAAATGTTCTGAAGGATTGTAATGTCAAGATCCAATTGAAAGCAGTCATTAAAAAGTAATAGTTTTGATGAAATAAAACTTAGAATGTGAAAGTACCTAAAAATTGACCCATTTTACCCCAACCCACCCTAATACATATAAAGCCATCTATAATTTTTTTTAATTTTAGGTATTAAGTAAATGTTTAAATATTTTTCAAGGATATTCAAGACATAAAATTTATATTTTGAATACTGGAACTTGAAAGTAGTGTCTTTTGATGGAATATAGGATTATTTTTTTAAATATAGGATATATAGGATGTTTAGGACGCTTTTTTCAGGGTTTTTTTTAAAATATAGGATTTATAGGAAATATAGGACGACTTCTACCCCTGTACACATTGTTTAGAAGTTGTGTAAGCCATCAAAAAATATTTTACGATCATATCTCGGGTCCGCCATGTCTTCGTAGTTGAATGCAAAAAAAGGTCACAAAAACCTAACCGTCAAAACTTTGCTAATACCAAAAAAAATAACTTTATTACATCAATTTTTGGTGCATCTCGAGGGTGCTCTTAATGCAACCAGATTTCCTTGCAATCAAATTTTAAATAAATGATAATTACGATTTTTTAATTAATATCTTTTCCCAATTAATTTCGTTTTTTAAATAGGAAAACATCATTATTATGATGAACGAATTTATTTAAAAAATTATCAATTTTACCTTATTAGACTATTTAAAGCCTTTTTTTTGGATCCTATACCACTTAAAGACGTCAAAATTGCCTTTTTTTCCGGCAAAAACTGGTAGTTGAGCTGGTATCTTATCAACCCCACATCGAGGATAAACCACATCGGATCACGATACTTAAAAGACTCACGATACTTGTATAAAATCAACCGTTCAAGTTAATTACATTTATTAGTAAATTTTTGGCAGCAGTTCGAAGTTCAAAAATGATCCGATTCACCCCGTTTTACAGTATTTTGAAAATTTCTAATCTTTGATTTCCACCAAATAATTTTTTTATTTGATAATTTAATAATTATACATAAATATAATTTTTCAAGGTTTTTGTTTATTATTTCAAAAATAATCAAACAAGCATAAGAATATGTTAAAGCAAACATGTATTTTTTATCAATAAATTAATTTTCTATGTTACGATTATTTACAATTCCATTTTAGAACCATTCAGTTTGTCAAATGCAAAATGACCGATCTGCTGTTCTTAATTTTGATTTTAAACAAAAGTTTGGACACAGAATACGAACTTCCTTATTCTTAAAAATGCTTAAATTTTATGTCTTGATAGAAATTTTATGCAGCCTCCACACATATTTGCAAGAATCCGAACCAGAATAACAACAGACTATGTGCGTAAGCGGTACTACATTCAAGTTCGCTGTTTTTTGGCTAATGGTAGCTTTTAATTCAGAAATTATTATATAATTTATCAATTAAAAATAAATTTGCGTTTTTTTGTGAAGAAAGTCTCAATGGTTACCATTGTAATACCAAAATCCAAGTGATTTAAACTAACAGAAATATCGCCAAAAGTTTAAAGCTAACATATTACAATATACTTTTACATTGATAAAAACAATAAAATTCTCATTCACGCGCAGTTGAACCAGAACATTACTAAATTTTTTTATGTATACTTTAAAATATAAAATTAAATATATATTCTTTCGTTTTTTTGTTCATGTATTAGGTTACAATACACACTATCTTGCTAAACAATAATTAATTCATAAACGTTGTAAAAAGAAACATAGTAGAAAATTTGAAACTAACCTTTTTCAAGCACGAACTATATCCATAACAAAATCTCGCTAGAACAAGACTATTCTATGGGAGCAATTTAAGTAATTCAGTAGAAATAAACATAATATAGTAGAAAATAATTAAAAATAATTGAGAAAGAAATATAATAGTAGAAAATTAGTAACTAACCGTTTTTAAAAACTTGATTCTTTCTTAAAACATAACCGTCTCTGACTAATACAGTAGAAACAAAATAGTTTATGATATAAATTTAACTCTCAAACGATTTCTACTTAAATTAATGCAAACGAAAAAAAAATGTAATACAAACGATTTTAATTAAAAACGTCTGAGAGTTTTAAATATTTTTTCTTTATTCTTCCCAAAATTAATTTGTCATTGTTCGGAAGTGATTATTTATAAAAGTTGGTATGAACGCTTCTTGTTTGCTTAATTAATTCAATTAAAAAAGATAAATATACAGAGACGAACAAAGTACAACTCTCGAGAAATTAAGAATATTTAAACTCGCTTATTAAGATTGCTTTTTACAATCAATCAACTTCGATGACAACCCTCATCCGTATAGAATGCTTTTCTAAAACCTGAAATTTAATTGTTTTCATTTCACCTATTTATTAAACTAATGAACTAACCAGCTAATCTTTCGCTGTGAAAAGTAGGGTGGGTTGGGGTAAAGTGGGTCTTGGGGTAAAATGGGTCAGTTTTAAGTAACTCGATATAAATCAAATTTAAATTGAATAATTTTCGCTCATTTTTTTGTATTATAATCTTTTAAGAAAGTCTGAGAGACATTTCAAGCCAATCAGCTTAGAAAAATATAAAATATTTTATCTTTTATAACAATATTTTGTACTTGGGGTAAAATGGGTCATAGTTAGGAGGCCTTCTGTATTAAGTAAAACAATGTTTTTAACTTATTTCCTTCAAATATACATTGAACTGTCATACAAGTCTATTTTTTATCCAAACGAAGTATTTTAATTGCTAAATTTGAACATTGTTCATTAACTTGGAACTTTTACAATTTCCTTAAAGTTCAACTTAAAACAAATTTTTTCAGATAAAAACGGCTTAGCCGATTGCCTTATTTCTTATTTTCATGTATATTTAGTAGTAAATATATTTTTGACATATTTTTGCAATGAGACCCATTTTACCCCACATTGGGGTAAAATAGGTCATTACTTTTGATGAGAATGTTCTGAAGGATTGTAATGTCAAGATCCAATTGAAAGAAATCATTAAAAAGTAATAGTTTTGATGAAATAAAACTTAGAATGTGAAAGTACCTTAAAATTGACCCATTTTACCCCAACCCACCCTATTAACTATTCGAAAAACCTCACAGCACATCAGTACGAATAACTCTCGCACAAAAGCTAAACTATTTATTTCTCTAATAATTAAAAAAATGCAATAAAATATCAAGCAAGTCTATTAATTACAATCGTCAGCAAACTTGAAGAGAAACTTTTAATTCCTTGCTCGCAACTACCTAATTAACCGTTAAAAATAAGAGGAAGAAACTTAAATAAAAATCTAACAGGGTGCCTACTTAGATGGCCTCCGGAATTTTTCCCCGGGGAAAAATTCCCACTTCCGGAATTATGAAATTCCAAGACCAAGATTCCGGAACTACAAGAAAGTGTCACTTAGATGGCACTATGAAATCGGTCTAGGAATTATAGAAGGGCATTTGGGTTCGAGACTACTTAAATTTCCCATCCGGATTTCGCGGCGACCAATCACAACATTTGTTGTCATTTCTTACGCATTTTTTTAGAGGTAAACAAACGCTGTTACCGTGTTATAACTTTATAAGTAGCAAATTTTTAATATTTTAATAGTCAAATACATTGCTGAAAGATCACCAGGATTTTGAAATACCTGGGTTTATTTTTATTTCTATGAGATACCTGTTCTTATTGTTTTTACTAGATCTCAATCTTAAAGAGGCATGTTGGCATAAATGTATTCAAGTTTCTTTTAATTTGTAGCCATGAAGGCATTAATATCTATGGGGGGAAATTAAAAAACATTAAATTTATTGTCTGTGTTTGATTGTAAAGTAAGATTATCATATTGAGCTAAGTTGAATATATTCAGATTTACTTCACTGGTCACCTCCTTTAAAGAAACTTCATAGCTCTGCATCATTTTTATATCCTAGATTTCTTAAAATTGGAAGATGATAGAATTGTTTTCTTCCTATTTATCTACCCATGATTACTCTAAAGAGGATGAATTCCATCATAATTTGTTTCTTGGTATAAAAAACAAAATCTGTGAAATGGCACTGCCTTAAAGAGTTTTTCACTTTAGTAAATATTTCGAGACTGGTGCCTCTCTCGCTAATGCAAAAAAGACTCGCCAAGGCGAAAAAGACTATAGGGTGGTAACGGGAAAGAGCCATCCTCCTGCTTCTCCAGCGGGTTTGCCATACTTACACGTTATCGCATTGGCGAGAGTGTCACTGGTCTCAAAATGTTTCCCTTTTTCTGTCTCGTATATATTATATAAAATTTTAGTATACTGGAAAAGCTATTTCCCTGAATCCATTGAAAGAATTTCGGTGAATCCACCGTTCTACGGACATGATTTCATTACCTTTAATTGGCCGTCAGGTCAAGTGTGTCTAGATTTGGCGAAATGTATTGTAAGACTTTCTGTGTTATCAATCAGCCATTATGCTCGTTCCCTCCGAGGGAGAGGCTCTTTTGAAGGTCAGCCTGCCTTCTGTTTTTTTGGTTAGTTTGCTGTCAATCATATGGAGTAGTTTCGCTTCGAAAAATGAAGCAGATCTAGGTTAGTGAAAGTCTTTGAAGAAGTTCCTGATTGTCGTAGGGTAGGTGAATTTACATTTCAATTTAAACACGTCGACACCACAAATAGTAAGTCGACACTAAATCCTAGTTGAATGTTCATTATTAAAATAGTTTGCAAGATAAATATAGTGAGTTCAACCCAGTGGCGAAGCATGAATTGCTTAGAGGGGAAGCACTGGAATTCTCTATTGTGATCTTGCAATATTTGAGATTGATTGTTATATAACTTTTTTAAAGCTATATTAGTAGTTGGAAGTATGATTTTGTAAATTCTAATCTTAATTCCTTTAAATTTGTATTGTGTTTTCATAGTGCTTTCCCTGTTTGTAACTCATACTTTACCATTGGTTAAACCAAATTTCTTCTAACACTCAACCCAAATCAAAAATGACGTTTCTAATCTAACCACAACACTATATAACCTTGCTATTAACATGCTGCCATGCGAGTTGCATTCAAGTTACACCTTTTGTGTCCAAGAGACTACATGAAACAAATAAAACTCCTTTCACACTCCATTTTCCTTTGGAGGCACATGGACAGTTATTTTTGCATTTAAAGGATTGAGTCAACATGACTAAAACTGAAAGTTATTTTTTATAACTCGTTTAGAGCCATATTGTGCAATCTTTAGATGTGGAAAATTTAAGCTCACATGATGCCACCTTATGTTATTAAATACCATCATAAACTCTCGTTACTCTAGGATAAGCCTAGTGGCGAAAGCGTAAAGAATTTTAATCAACTCAACAAAATTTGCAAATATTAAACAACACTGCTATAGTCTGTTCATTTAGAATTGGCGCCTGAAACAGGATCAAAAACGTCTAATAACGCTCATCACACAACTTCAGGGACCAAATTTTTTTTACTGTATTTTAACTACTTCTGTTTCCACTGCCTGCACAAGAAAAATTTTTCGATGGTTATTACAGTAGTAATTGCTTCTAATATATTACGTCTCAGGCACCAATTCTAAATGAGCAGAGTATAGTTATAATATTTAGGTTTATTGTAATATTTGCAAATTATAGTCAGCTTATTAAAATCCTAGATACTTTCACTGTTGCTTTTAATTTTTTTTTATAATTTCATATAATTTTTTTTTAAATAAAATGTTGACACTATAAGTTAATATTGGAGAACCTGGCTAACCCTAGACTCCCTAGAGTATACTGTTTTCTCTTTGGTAAAAGAAATAAACAAGATGTTGAAATATTTTTATAACAATAACAAATCTTAATTGAAACAATTTATTTAAAAACTATCAGTCATTTCTGAATCAAGAATTGTAAAACTTTTTTAATCAACATGTGTAAGTTTACAGTTGTTTCCATACAATAATAACTCTCCAAGGCATGCTAGAGTCAGAAAAATAAGTCCCATATTTTTAAAATGATATTAATATGAAGTTCCATGCATTCAAAAGATGAATCGTTGAATCCTTTATTGTTGAGGATGGGTTTACCCAGTCATGGTTACTCGGATAGATGTTGCCTGTATAAAAGAAACAAAGAATATTATAAAAGTTGTTCAAAATAACTTAATACACTCCCCATGTCCTTTTTGTTTACATTTCCCCCTATAGGAAATGGTTAAGATTTTACTTAATTTTAAAATACTCTTCACTTTAGTTTTTTTGCCATTTCAGGGAGAGAAGGTAAGTTTTGACCAAAACTTTAATGCAGTTAACCAATTACTTCAAACTCCACATTGAGGCTGTTGTTCATAAGCACATGCGCTTTTATTAAGAAAATAACATTATTTTACTATAACAATTGCACGCCTATCTCACCAAAAGCCACAGCGAAACACAGTTACCCAAAAGAAAAAATTCCTGTCTTATTGAATAACCTTATTACACCGACAGACATTACCTCCAGTATGAAAAGCCATTTCACCGACAAGATATTTCCCTCGATTCCATAACCCTAACATGACTTGACCATTGGCCAAAAAGACAGGCGAAACAATCAATTTGGTGAAATGATCTGACAGTGTTTTGGAATTCAGTAAAACTTGTTGCCTGTGTACAAGAATATGGAAAATTCTGGAATTTTTAAAATATTCTGTCTGTGTAATGGCCAATTTTGAGAAATGTTTTGCTGGGAAAATAGTCTTTCGGTGTAATGATTTGTCGGTGAATTGGATTTTGGCGAGATAAAATAGGATTATTGAGCCATTTAAATTTATACCTGGTATTTTAAATTTAAATCAGATTATATAGGTTAAGATTAGTACGAATTAGGTTATAGTGCCTAAATTCAACATAGTAAAAAGTCTTTAGGCTTTAAATACAAGTTGTGTTGAATATTCTTAAATAGTTTTATGCACAAAAGGCAAGCAGGCATCAAAATGAAAAACATTAGTTTCTTGTAGCTTAGAACAACATACAGAAAAGGGGAACCAAGTCATGAAAAAGGAAAAGAGGTGTAGTATTATAATCAGTAGTAACTTGTATTTATATTTAGTACATTAGAACTTCTTTACAATGGCCCTTATGATACGACACTGATAGAAATGCTGATAGGTTTATCACTAATAATTTCATTTGTTATAATGTCCTTTATGTTGTTTGTAGGTGGTCTCAAATTTAATACTAAGCTGTCAACTTTTCAATTTATCAATGTTAAATTAAAACTTTCCAAAAACAGAAAATGATTATAGATGAGTAGAGCGTTAAGTTTTTTTTAGAAACAGTGTTAATGTTGGCAAATTGGTCAATGACTTAACGCAAGTGCCTTAAAATTTTACAAACCTAATCAGTTTAATCCTTGATTAAAATTTGGATTTTATAATTTTAATGTTTTAAACTTTCTTTTTGACAAAAACATATGACTAGATAAAGAATGCAAATGAAACCAACAAAGCCCTTTTATCTAAAGCATGACAGGTAACATAAATAACATTTAATCATCACAATATTTATCAGCAAAACTATAAACTAATTAAACATTTCCCTTGCAAAGTACACAACTAATAAAGCATTCTTTTCTACTTATTAACACTCACATTACAAAAAAAGGTTATTTTACCTTCTTAGAAAACCCCATGTTTACTTTTGCAGCAGTTTTATTAGGGGTCTGAGGTCCATTACATCAAGAAAGGATGTGGTAACAACTATAAATAGAACCTAGAATGGAATACATGAATTTACTACCACTGGAATTTTTGAAAACATTGTAGTAGTTCATTTCATAAATCAATTAATTACATAATATCAAATAATAATGAAGGGTTCTACTGTGTTTTTAAGTAAATAATTACTTTTCAACTGATATAATTGAATATTTATAAGCCAAAGCACTCTTTAAGATCACTGTATGTTCCTATAATATGATTAGAATTTAGAGTTAGGTTATTCTTACAGTTTTCTGGAAGTTATTCAAAAAAAATTTTCAGCACCTTACTTTATAAAGTACTTCATTATTATGATAATATTTAGGTGGAAGAATTGTCAAGACATCTACCAAAAACGAAATTAGGACAATTTCAAAGTTACGTTTCAATAAATTATGGTTAGATTGATCGAGGCAAAATAGTTATACCAATTAATCCCCGATTATTGAATAAGTAAATCGGATATATTAAGTTAATTAATAACAATTATAGTGACTTATAACAAGGTAATTATTATAGAAAAAAGCTTACCTTTTTTTCCTTTCACCACAGAATATGCTGTTCCTGTTGTTGTCTGTTCTTTCACGTTATATTATTCGCATTTCTTTAGTCCAATTTCTTGTCAGAAGAATCTTATTAATAAAAAATAATTCCTTGTGCAGCCTCTTCCGGTAAAAAAATACAGTTATTGATTTTAATTAAAAAATTAAGGTCCGATTGGGATTTGTTTATACTGTCCGCCATTACTTTTCCCCACAGTGAAATTAATTTCACGCAGTTTTTTCCGGGTGAAAAAAATCCCGCCTGAATTCCGGAAGGCAGAGGTATTTTTTGGCATCTAAGTAGCACTTTTTGAGTTTTGTATCACGTGACTCCGGAAAGTCACGTGGTCTAGGAGTTTTTCCGGAAGGGGAATTAATTTCGAGCCTCTAAGTAGGCACCCAGGTCCGACGAAAGTCTAGTAAAACTTTAAAAAACTTAAACTTTGATGCTTAATAATTCCAAAACTAATTCGAATTTGTTAAAGACATTAACGCCAATCTTTTTCTTAAAATAAGAGTAAAAGTGTTTAAAAATCATATTGATACCGTGATTAATTTTAATTTTAGATCTAATCGAAAATCTAAAAATTTATTACTCTTAACCAATATCGAAATTCGAAAAAAGGGCGACGTAGTGCGCATCTTCATACTTCAGAGTATAAGACTGCAAAAAATCATAGTTCTGCTGCTAATAGATTTCGCTGGACTGGATTACGCGGCGAAAAAACAAAAACTTTTAATTTGACCTTAAAAATACCCCAGAATTAATTATTACATCAGTTAGCTTTTTGTTCTAAAATGTTCCCCAATCATTTCTCTACAAACTTTTGAAATTCATAAATTTCTACCAAGTAGTTTTTGCGCTGTGAGCGTTCAAAGAGTTGGAAAATAAAATTTTCTGAAACAGCGGCTGCAACTTTTTTTTTATATAGAGAGACTCTGTCCCCTGCTCGCTATCGCACAACAACCCCCGGAGTTCTTTGTAGATCGCTTCGCGATCTAAGCGAGCAGAGCTCGTTTGTTTCATCTCAACTATCCAGCAAAACCTGGAACTCGCCTGCTTAGTTAATGATTATTTAATATCGAAACTTGTAATCTCTCTAACTAATCAATAATTTAATTCGGATTATTACCATGAAAATATAAAAATAAACTATTACTGAATTATTCCTTCTTAGCTTATCAATAATTTAATAGGTAGGGGGCTACCACCCCCTGCTCTCTATCGCTCACCAACCCCCGTAACAGGTGCGTAGCTCTCTACAGATCGCTTCACGATCTGAGTGAACAAAGCTCGCTAGTTACATTTTACCAGCAATGATGACAACACTCAGCCGCATAAAAAACGCTTTTCTAAAACCTTATTATTTTTTCTTTTCTTATCACTAATTTCTCCAATTCTTATCACTAATTTCTCCAATTCTTATCACTAATTTCTCTATGTAATCTTTAGCAGAGTAAAAAGAACTTCCCGAAAATCCTCTTTTTTTTCATCGGCACTAATAACACTCAAAAAAGCTAAATTATTTATTTCTCTAGTAGTTCAAAAAATATTGGAATGTATTTAAATATTATTAACCAAGTCTGTACTACTATCGCTAGCAAACTTAGAGAAAAAACGTGCACAGACAAAACATTTAAATTTAAATATCCGTGCTCCCGACAATCTAGTGAACAGGCAAATATAAAATTTAAAAACATTAAACAAGTCTGATAAAGACCATCTAAAACTATGAAAAATATGAAACTTTTATGCTTAATAATTCCAAAACTAATTAGAATTTTTTAAAGAATTAAACGCCAATCTCTTTCTAAAAAATAAGAATATAAGTGTTGAAAAAATCATATTGATACCGTGATTAGTTTTCATTTTAGATAGAAAAAAACGAAAAAATGCCAAAAATTTCGAAAATTAAAAAATTAATTACTCTAAACCAAATTTGAAATTCGAAAAAAAGGCGACGTAGTGCACATCTTCATACTTCAGAGTATTAGGCTGCAAAAAAATCATAGTTCTGCTGCTAATAGATTTGGCTGAACTGGATTACGCGGCGAAAAAACAAAAACTTCAACTTTGACCGTAAAAATACCCCAGAACTAATTATCACATCAGTTAGCTTTTTGTTCGAGAATGTGCCCCAAATGCTCCTCTACAAACTTTTCAAATTTTATAAATTTCTATCAAGTAGTTTTTGCGTTATGAGAGTTCAAAGAGTTGAAAAATAAAATTTTCTGAAACAGCGGCGGCGGCAGCGGCGGCGGCGGCGGCGGCAGCGGTGACAGTAACTTTTTTTTAATATAGAGAGATAGAGAGAAACAGTGGTAAACAAACACTTAACCCTCCAATTTAATATTTATTGAAAAACTTATACGAATTATATTTTGTATCAAATTTTCGTTTTATTTTAAGTTATTGTGAGAAAAATTAGCTTTTTTAAGGTGGGGTTTCAACTTGCTGAGAAATAAAGTAAAATTAAAGTATTGAATCACGGTGGGGGGATAATTTTTGCTTTTTCTTCATAAGCCTCCTGAACCATCCGAACCAGAAGAAGAAAAGAGACAGCGCTTAGAGTTTATAAAGAGAAAGAGGACCTTAAAAAAAACTGAGTTTGAGGAAAAAAATTTGAAAAGTTTTCCAAAATTAAGTAACATAAACCTAATTTTATTTTTTGTCATGATTTTCAAGTGTTTATTTAAAAGTATAGAGTTGTGTAAAACTTTTGGCTTGTAACTTTTTGACCTTAATTTTTAACTGAACATAGCGCTAAAGATTTTCAATGAAAACTTTTCCAAATTACTGAGTTTGTCAGCTGATATAAATAAACATTCTGTAAAAGAATCAGAAAAGTCCTGGGGTATGTTTCTTTTCCTTGCACGTTTCCATTTTTCTTTTTATTGCCTCCCTCTCGCCTAATAAAGTAAATATTTTTCTTCTACCAAAACTATTTTAAAAAATTTGAGGCTGAAATATATTATAAATATACCAATAAACAAATTGATCTTTATTTCGTTTTTTTTCTAGGCTTCTCTCCAACTGACGCACCCCCAGTTCGGAAAAGTCGGCCATTGGTGCGGCGCTGTCATCATTCATAAACAGTGGGTCATGACAGCTGCACACTGCATACTCAAGTAAACACAGTTCATTAATACACTTTCAAGGGACCAACGTATGAATGAAAAGACAACATTTTGGATTATTATAGGTTTCCAATGTTCAGCAGATTTACAATAAATTTGAGGTTTTCTAAAGGAAAAATTACTTCAAAACAGTTCTGTTTTAAAACTTCAAATAATAATTAAATTTTAAAATGAAAGAAACAACATCCTAAATATTTATGTTATTTATCATATCTTGGTTACTATATTGCACACATATCCCAAATACCACATCCGAATATACATTGCATTGTGCATATTAAGTTCTTTTTAGTTCTTTCTTTCAACTTTAGTTGTTCAAGGAAAATAAATACAAGGATGAGGTTGTGCAAAAATAAACATTATTTTACGCCACCTTGCTTTGTGATTGAAGAACATTTAACACAGTATGTTTGAGTACAAAATAATGTTAGGAAGTTTCTTTTCATGAAGTTAGTAATGAAAAAGTATTTAGACATAATGTTACCTTTGTAACGTCTTCTCTATTAGTTTGTCTTTTCCCTCGAGTGTAGCCACTTTTCGCAGCATTCATTTCATGTTGTTTTCTAAAGAAGGAAATACAATTAAAGATAAAAAGTCAAAATTAAGAATATTAAAATTTAAGCATAAAATAGTGAACTTTCTAACACAAAACGTGTCATTTAAGGTTGTGAACATCTTAATGTCATAAAAAATAGCGCACCAAGTAGAAAGATGGATCAAAACTGAATTTATTTCTATAATTACTAGGGCGTTGCAATTTTTTTAATTTCCCAGATGCCCCCTCTCATGTTGTTACAAATACTATACTAAAACATTATTACCTGCAAATTTTCAGATATCTAGAACAACTTTTGACCCCGCACCCCTCAAAAGTAGTTTTAAGTATAGGGAAAATCTCGAAAATATCTCAATTTTTGTTGTTTTTAATTTTACAAGCCTGAACGCTTTCAATATTGAGTGAAAACATATCTATCACCTTTGGGTTTTTCAAGATCGTTTTGAAAAAAAAAACATTCACTTGCTTCTACTGGAGGAAGTTTCCCTAGGTATCCCCTAGCCTCAAAAACCCTTTCTGACCTAAAAAAGAGGAGGGCGCTTGCAGGTGGATCCTAGATCGAATCCCGATCTGTTTAGAGAAGCTCAACAGAATCTAGAACACATTTTTGTGGATAACGACGCTTTTAAACACATTCACAACACTATTACAACACGATAATGTACCAAAGTGTTAACAACTCAACTAAATTGTTTTTTAGGACTGTTCTTGAACTTTTAGGACTGTTCTTGAACTTTTCTTTTAGGACTGTTCTTCTTATAATATGTATATTTTTGTGTGAGAGAGTACACTGCCCCCGATGTTTTTTTTTGCCCTTGGAGCCACCCCTGATTTCAAAACACAAAAAATACCCCATTCTGTACTTTTGGGTCATTATTAAAATCAGAGCTGAGTCAAATAACAGTCATCTGCCTTTTCTATCACTGATGTGGCATGAATTATTATTTATCATCAAAACCTTTTAAAAATCAGAAAAAATATTTTAAGAAGCAACCCAAAGTTCTCAAGATGACATTACTCTTTTAAGGGTAAAAACTCCAAACATTTTATGAGGGAGAACACCCTAACTCCCCTTAAAATTTTGGAATATAATGTTAATGTGTGCTGTTTTTCCTTGAAAATTCTGTGATTTATGAGGAGTGTGATCCTCATTTGGTCTAATATAGAAGTTCTTAAAAAATGAATTGAAACACTACTTTTAGGGGAAAATTTCCATAATTTTTATTTTGAAGGGAAATTTTCCAAAATTTTTTCTGGAGGAGGACCCCCCAAACCCTCCGATTTTTCTTGGAGTTCCCAGTGTTTACAAAGTTTTGAAATTAAGTTTACATCAATTAATTTCCAATGTTTATGTAAGTCATCTAAAACTTTATATAAAAAAGCACCCGGAAGGAGGTACCTCAGAAAAAATGATGAGTATACCTCCCCAACAAATCAAAAATTTAAAATCACCCTCCCGATCTAAAATCAAATAATAACATTGAAACAAAAATTTTAGTGACTCTTAAAAAACTGGGAATTTCAATATAGGTTGCCGACCCCTGGTATAGGAGGTAAACATTCTCATCTTGGAGCAATTACCAAAAAATCCCCTCCAATGTTGTTGTCGTGATGTCCATAAGAGGACATCCATAAATTACGTGAGGTGTTTTTTCCAAAATCTGAACCCCCCTCCCCTCTTGGTGAGAGTTAGTGAGATTTTGCTGGACCCCCCCTCCCCCCTCACGTGATATTTACTTACAACCTTTAAAAATAATTTTATATCCTATTCGTTTGCATTTTGTGCTTCACGGCACCTAAAACTTTCCCATTATTAATTATGTGGGGGAAAAGGACATTATTCCGCCTAAAAATCACCAGTTTCTTATCTGTGGGTATTATTCTTTTCTCATACTTAAAAAAAACGTTTAATTTCTAACTTAAAAAGTTGACGTGAGACTTTAATCGATCCCCCTCCCCTCTTGGTGAGATTTGGTGAGATTTTTCCAAACCCCTCCCTCCCTTATGGATCTCACGTAATTTATGGGTGTCCCCTAAGATAGCTTGCAGAAACCCGGGAACGAACCACCTCAGAATACCTGGGGTGTGGTTGGTGGTATAAAGAGAAATTTACAATTTAGTGGACAGAAAAATTGCCCCATTAAATGGGGCAAAGACCTGCACTTGCTGCAGTACTCTCTACCAATACTCTAATGATGGTAAAATTTACTATAATGGAATCTGAAATTTGATGGTCTGTGTAGAAGTGTTGGAAAGTCTTTTCAAAGTCCCCTTTGCCTTTCAAAAGGGGGAAAGGATGGTTTCAGATAGAGGATTGACCCTTTTTAGGGGTCTTGTAAGTCCAAATTTCTTTTTGGGGCAGATTTGCCCCGTTTCTCTTCATTCCAAGCTAGTATTTTAATTCCGGAGTAATGTTGAGGCAATTATTTCAAATTGAAACTGAAGTTTAAATGCTATAATATCATTGAATTATTTATAGGTTCTTCTCCTCAAGCCCTATTTTATACAATGTTAATATAAAAGATCAGAAAAATACATCTAGGCGTTGAAACACAAGCTTTCAGCATTTTTTAAACTCTTGTGAGAGGTACGAACTTACATGGAACAAAGTGTCACACAATAAGACAAACCAGCCACCTGGTTGTCAACTTTTGAATAGATTATTCAACAATTAAAAATCTCGGTGCGTGTTTTTGCCCCGCGTGGAGTGTTTCTACCCTCAGAAATAACGTTGAGTCAAACCCCCCTTAAACAAAAGTCTGGTTACGGCTTTGTTTCGTGCATCGCCACATAACATTGTTTGAGGCAGAGTGTAATGTTGATAAGTTGGTGATTAGGGTTTTGATACTTTTTTTGAAATATTCAAAAGCCTGATGTTGTATTCGATGATCCTACTTTAATTTTATGGAATTATTTTCTTTGTATATTGGGAAAAAATCTCGCGCACTCAACATCATTTCACTTTCTCAAATAGTAGACCACCTACTAAATCATACATCACCTAATTAAGGTGCAATATATGCCTTGGCGAAAATTGGAACCGTCAGACCATTGTGATGTTCCCCGATTCAGTAGGGTGGCTGTTATACTCTTTTCATTTAGAATTGACGCTTGATAATTAGTGCTTTCCCCCAAGCTAGAAGCGTAACCATAGTTACGCTCTTCGCCCAGCCGATAGTAAGCCTTCTTTGTCACTTTGACGAGGATAGTTGCTATGGTTACCTGTCGGTGGTGGGGGAAGGAAATATTTTCAAGCGCCAGTTCAAAATGAACAGAGTATAGAAGATGGAAGAGCTTCGAAGCATTTGTAAAACTGACAAATTCCTAAACAGCGAGTTAATGAATTATAATTAACAAATTTAAACCCTTTTTATGATTTGTGTTACATTCCTCTTCAAATAAAATTACTGCCTTATGCAAAACCCTTTATTGGGTGCTTTTTTTAAAAATAAAAGTTATTTCCGAGAGTCATCATTTACCACCACAGGCTGTTGAGAAAAAAAAACTCCTAACCTTGATTGTTGTAGGTCAGCGGTTCTTAAACTTTCTATCGACCCCTTTATGTAGCACCCAGGCATCGTGGACCTCCAACATTTTAAACACCAAAAGCTGTAACCAGACTTTTGTTTTGAGTTTAAGATTAATTAAAATTAGTATATAAATTAAAATAAATTTTACAATTACTCCAGAGGCGTATATAGAAATTTATTTCGGGACGGGACAAAAATTATCCCTCAGCCCCCCCCATGTATATTTCATAGGTCCAAGTACATTTTTAAGTAGAATCTGCGTCTTTAGGAACTTAATATGTATAGGTATTAGTATTTTAGTTGTACGTACCAAAGGGGGGTCTGGGAGTCCTCCCCCAGAAAATTTTTGGGAATTCAACTAGAAAAACATGTTTTTAATTAGTTTTGACACCCGCCTAGTTAGAATTTTTTGAATATAAATTTTTATGTAAGATTTGCATTTTGATTAACTTAATGTAAAAAATAGTTTATAATAATAGATTTAAGAACAAAAAGGTATCTAATGGGTCATCCTCAGAAAAGTTTTAGATAAATTTGTCCCTAAAAACACACAGGATTTTGACTTGGTTTTGATACTCTTCGGCCGAATTTCAGACTACATTCTTAGGATTTCAATTTTGATGATGAACTTATTTTTAAAAAGTTTTTAATAGTAAATACTAATGGGGGTTCAGGGGTCCTCCCCCTGAAAATTTTCCGGAGATTTTATCCGAATAACAGGGGTTTAACTTGTTTTGATACACCAAGTCCAAATTTCAGGAGGGGGCAGGGCCCCTTTACCCACCTCATATATACCCCTGAATTACTCCAAGTTATTAAATTATGCATTGAAGTCAAAATTTCGAGGGGGCTGGGGGTTCTCCCCCAGAATGTTTTTGAAATTTGCCTCTTAAAACTCGAGAGCCCGTATACGAGAGAGGCGACAACCCGGTATAGCAAGTGAGGTATAGTGAGGTAGGTCAACAGCGTTTTCTGTTCACAGCAGATTTCCCTCCATTGGATTAGCATGGGAGCGAGACAAGCGGCATGATACAGTTTGGGCAGAATCGGAGATTTGGACAGTTTTAACTGCGTGCAAGGATGCGCAGAGACGCCTTTAAGCGAGTTGTCGTCTCTCTCTCGTATACAGGCTCTCTACTTAAAACTAGTGTTTCCTCTAATTTTGAAACTCTTTGGGGAATTCCAAAAGTAACTTGAAGAACTCCTCGAGAAGGTAACCACATCAGTTTAAGAACCACCACTGTTATTTCCCTTTCAGCCCGCTGTTCTCCCTGCCCCAGCCTGTGTTCTGGAAGGTGCGAGTGGGCGAACACAACCTGAAGCTGAGCGAAGGCCCAGAGAAGACGATCCAGGTGTCCGAGGTGCACTTCCACCCTTGGTACCACGCCTACGACAAGGACATAGCACTGCTCAAGCTCGAGCAGGAGATCGAGTTGAGCGACTACGCTCGCGCCATCTGCCTCCCCCCGGACGACGACGCAGGGTACCTCGGCATGCGGTGCATAGCCACCGGCTGGGGAAAGGTCGACTTCGGTGAGTATCCTCCCTGCCAAGGGACCTTTTTTGAAAAACAGGGCACTCTGGACCCTCAAAAAAGGTTTTCAAAATGAGTTAAAACCCTAAGTCAAATTTTTAAAAAATTCTGGGGAGGGCCCCCAACAGTGCCACAATAAGGGGAGCTTGCGTGATACTTTTTAGAAAATCCCCAACATTTTGTGTCTAACGGTCAGACAAACATACATTCTCAGGTAGGATTTGGAGCCGTGCTGGATCCACGGTATAGTCTGATAGGGAATGGGGAAATCCAAATTCGAGTAGGGGTGCTGGAAATTTGGGTAGCTAGTTTGCCTACTTAAGCACCTTCTTATTCGAAGAAGGGGGAAGATAGGTAGGGTAGTTACTGGTGACATCAAAAAAGCCACTTTGGCCTCTCTAGTGGCCTCCCTGAATGGCCTGGCTCGTTCAGAGTTTTACTAACCGCCTAGCGAGGAAAGACAGACAATAGTGCATCTTCATTTACCTTGCCTTACTGGAATTAAATCTGTTCTAGGAATGCCAATGTCATTCCAGCAGATGAGTGGAGGACTAATCAATGGTCACCACTTTTTCAGTTATAGTCGGCTAGACTAGTACTTGCCCTCCGCTCTCTTGCGTTACCTTCCTATACCGTGCTGATGAGTCCTAACAAGGACGAAACCGGTCCACGGTTGGAGGTGACGCTTGATAGTTTACACTTATTGTCCGCTTAACCAGCAATAATTGGTGAAATACTCCTTTCAATAGTGCATCTCGTTGCCCGAGTTCTGTGTTGGGCAAGGAAGGCCTTCCATCCCTCCTTAAAATGAGGTGAAACAAGCGAGATGCACTACCACTACGCCACTGGGCTTCATATTTTCCTAGTGAATCCGAAAGATAGTTACTCGACAGTGTTTCTGGCGAAGAGTTGACGCGCTTGCTTAGCAATTTCAAACAGGCGCTCCCGAGAATGCACGTCTGCAAGACATAAAAGTTCCACTAACACCACCATCACGTGATTGCAGTCATCACAAGACGGAAGCATTTCTTATTCATCGGCTGGAAATCAGTCCATTTCGGAGAGAAAACCAAAGGTTCGGTGTCTGGATTTCTCCAAAAGAATTCTTTCTTGATATTCACGGGCTTTTGCGTAACCGAAATTAGTCCAGTTACTAAACGGAAAATATTTATGTAACCAAACTCTTAAGGGGACGTCCATGAATGATGTCATGCTTGGACGTTCATTAACAGTTTGTGACAAGGGGAGGGGGATTCTACCCATTGGAACATCACACATTTTAAAAATCAACAATAAAAAACTATTAGCTAATTAGTTAGCACTGAACTTGAAAAATTAAACAAAAACACACCAAAGTTCAGTAAAGTTTGAAGTTATACTATTCATAAAATAAAAAATATTACACCCACAGCCAAAAAATTAGTAGGGCTCCTCAACCATACTATGTATGTAAAGTATTGTGCCCAAGTTTTATAGAAATTCACTTTTGATATTTTGAGTTATGTAGTTTTGAGGAGAAGGAAAATAGCAAAAATGTGATCCTGAGAAAAACGCGAATTTCTTTACTTTTTCCTTAATAAAATGCCTGTTTAGTTATAAGTAAAAAGATAATATTTTTTTTTTTGAATTTTTGGTCCGAAACAAAAATATTAGAGTGGAACATATACTAATAAATTAATGACTCATTTTGTATCCTTTGCCCTTCAAACAGTAAAAAGGAGGTTTTTAAGCGATAACATCCACACACATTTTGATCACACAAAAAAATTATTTATTTTGCGTTAAGCCAAATAGGAGTGGGGGACCATTTTGAAAACATAATCCGACAGTTATCACAAAAAGCGGACTTATGTGTTGTCATAAAAACACACAGGGCATCAGACAGGAGAAATCATACCCCACTATTATAGGTCAATCACAAGCTAAAATTAAAATCCAGATAAAACATTTCAGTATTTAACCCTTCACTGCACGATTTTTTTGTTTCTTTTGAAAAAAATAATTTAATATCTTCTAACAGCCACGAATACAGGAAAAATATTTAAAAAATTCCAGACTTAATTTTTCATTAATATGGTTTTTTATGGTATGGCACAAACCTAAAAACATGATTTACAGCTGGTGTAATAATTGTATTTACAAAAAATCAATTTAAATAAGAAGTATATGTTGTGTATATAAATGTCACTTAATTTACCAAGCAATATTTTCAAGATTTACTGGTAAAAAAAGATCAATCAAAATCTTTGATTCCATACAAAATGGATGCAACTGTTATGGAGACATAAAAACCTAATAATCAGTGAGAAGATGCCATCTAGATCCACACTGAGTAGTTAATATTATATATATGTATGTTCTAGATGGGGCACAAAACTCAGATAACTTAAATTTAACACATGTGGGAAAATTTAGGAGTTTTATTGGTATGTGCCGAATTCGGCACACCGTGCAGTGAAGGGTTAAAATCTCGCATGTGAATTAAAATTATGAAATCGTTCAAAGAAAACGGTAAAACTATAAAATATTTAAAAAAGAATTAACCATATTCTCTGTTTTCTGGAGCGAAACATTTTCCTCTTCAGTCCCCCTGCTGATACCAAAAGGCATTTGTATGTATCGAGCGTAGTGTTTTTAAGCTGCTGATATTAATTCCAATTCCAGCACCCAATCACGTTAATCAGATACTCTCTCCCTGATGAAGAGCATTCATACATAATTTTATTCGGGTGAAAGAAAATGCATTCCAAAATGACGATTGGTTAAGTCATATTATAATAGCAATATATTTTTAGAGACCGGTGAACAACCTATACGAAGGACATTCTTTGTCTATAAGCTTCGACCTTGTACGTATACCGTGGGGTGCCGTAAAAAACGTTTTTTATTCTTTCTTCTGCACCTTTTTCCTTTATTATCTATTAATTGATTCAACTACCTAGCTATATGATTACAGTCTTAAACTATTTATTTAATAACCGATTAATTGGGTTTTTTTTTCAAAGGGAGGTTTTGCTAGCTTGAACTTTGAAGGATATTTTATTAAAGCTGTATCAGGCAGCCAGAAAAATTCATGGATGTATACGTGATGATGTTTAGGGTTGTATTGTATTGGTCTTTCTGGGGATGAAGAAGACAATTTAAATTGAACATCAGAAGCGTAAAGGCTCGTTGTATAACTTAAAAACTACCTCGTAAAAAGAAATTCCAAAAAATATTTTACAATAAGTTTCAAATATTACAAGGATTTAACTTTCAAAAGATTTTTTAATACTTATTTGAAGAAAAAACTAAGAAAGACACTTAAAACAGTCATTAGACCTTATTTTCATACTGTAAAACTAAGCAATAAATTATAACCATAAATAAAAATTTTCGTTCAATTTGTGGCGAGACATATTTTTTAATTTAACAGCCATCAATGAGAAATAACTTTATAAGAAAAATCCTTCAATTGAGAATACCTCTCCGAGAAGTCCATTAATACAGTGGTCCCCAACCTTTTTACCACCACGGACCGGTCAACGTTTGATAATTTTACCGCGGCCCACTAGGGGGGGGTGTTGATTGTTTACATTCTAGATTATTTTGATTTATTAATTTTAGTTTAATTTTATTTAAACATGCTTTCAAAATAAAATACAGTTACACCAAAAAATAAAGTGATTTATAATTAATTTCATTTATTAATTTGGAGTGTAAACCAGGAATTTAAATTCATTTTCAATTAAATGGTCGGCCCGCGGCCCGGTACCATTTGATCCACGGACCGGCACCGGTCCGCGGACCGGGGGTTGGAGACCACTGCATTAATACACTACAAACGCGAAAAGCCGACTTTACCAACTGCTGGCTGTTTTGTCGGCTTTCCTTTCCCTTGAGGGCAGGATTCGCTAAGAATTTTCATAATCAAATTGAATCTTCTTGATGATCTTAATATGAAAAAGGTAGTGAATTATCTTGCTCCAACTACTAAAAGGGGGGGTCTGGGGGTCCTTTCAGAAATTTCGGTCAGAAATTTTTTGAAAATTTAAGTAAAAAAAACACCACTTTTTAACTCGTTTTAGTTTGCCCCACATGAAAAGTACCCAGTTAAAAGTACCCAAGGAGGTCTGTGGGTCCTCCCCCATAAAATTTTTGAAAATTTGACCTTAAAATAACAGGGTTTTAACTCATTTTGGTGAATAAAATACCATATTATGCAGCTTTTCATATTTGCCCCCCTGAATCCGCTAGTTCTTAAGGATGCATTGCGGGAAAAGCAAAAATGTTTGCAAGAAATGTTTTTCCGTAACCAATAGATAATCCCAACCTAAGAGCTCATTGTAAAGCCACAGAATTTTCAAAGAAAGAACAGTATTATAATAAACGGCTAAATTTCGAGGGGGTTGAGGAAATTTTTTGAATTTTTACCCGTAAGAGTAGCGTTTTGACTCATTTTGAAACCCTTTGAGCAACACCCAAAGAGGATCAATCTTTGTGAGTCACAAAATTTCCAAGGAAAAACACAGTATTGAAATGTTATGTCAAAATTTCGTGGGGGAGGGGGGTTGAAACCACTAGTGAATCCAGGGGGCTAGCCCCCCTTCAAAAAATGAAACGCTTTACACTATATAATATGACATTTTATGCACCAAAATAAGTTAAAACCCTGTTATTTTAAGGTTAAATTTTCAAATATTTTCTGGGGGAGGACCCCCATACCCTCTTTGCACCCCTTGTAACTATATTATTACAACTCTATTTTATACTAAGTTTGTCAAAACGCAAAAATTCTACCATAAAATCTACGTCCAAAATTCGAATGAGGCGTACCAAAACCAGTTGAAAAAGTGGGATATTTTGATTTAAGTTAATAAATTTTCAAAAATTCCCCCAGACCCCCCTTTAAGTAGTTGGAGCAGGATAATTCACTACCTTATCCATATTAAAGATCAAAAGATTCAATTGGATTATGAAACTTCTTAAGCTCCCCCCCAAAAAAAACAAATCCTGGATCCGCCCCTGGTTGAAACCCTAAACCTATCTCTCCCCCTGGGATATATACTGCGTTTCTGTAGCAGTTCGTTTGGAAAAAATATTGTCTATAAATGGAGGGTTCAGAATAGAAATAGACCAAGTCCACTTTAGCTACTTTTGAGCTACAGACGTTTAAAGTTAAAGCTTCATAGCACAATTACATGGGAACGCAACAGAACTTGCTGCTGCCAAGCGGATATTATCAGAACTAGGACTTGGTTCACTATTGCACTGAAATTTTACATAGTTGGTGCATGTTACAGCGTTGCTAACTCAAGGTCCATTTTAATTCTGAGCCCTCCAAATATCCTTAGGCTAAGCGCGCACTAGATACTTTTGTAATGGAGACAGATACAAAATTGTCACCCTGGCTATTGCAAGAAGCTAGAGAGCGCGGATTGACTCTTGGCCGTTTGCCAAAAATCTACCATAGAAATGCATTGCTCTCGAGTGACTATAATCGCCGCGACAGAAATCTCTTGTGCGCGCTTAGCCTTACATTATGTGTGCTAAATGCTGCTGAAAAAAGGGAGAAATCGATTGAATAAATGAATCTCCGAACGGAGAAGAGCAAATTTTAATTCACAGCTGTTACTTTTTCCATCAAAAACATAAAGGAAAGATAAAAATACCCCCATTCGCGAACTTACTCGTATTTTAAGAAGAATGATTTTGAGAGTGTAATTTTAATATAATGTGTATTATAGTGTAATTTTACTATAGCTTTCGAATATTTTCCGTCATTAATTAAATGGTTTGGAAACTGATGGAACTTTCAATAAACGGGGAAATTTTTTTATTAGGCAAATATATGAATTACATGGAGTGATTATATTCGATGAAGGAATTTAAACATCTGAAACAGGATGATCCGTCAGGTACTAAACGCGGAAAAAGATTATTTAACACGATTTTAAAGATTATATTCAAAGAATATTTAGTTAGTTTTGGTAAGTTCTGTTATTTTTCCAGGATGGTGTCAGACCTTAAAATAGGAGCCCAAAAATATAAAAATGTGGATAAATTTAAAAGGACTTGGTTATTTGGTAGCTTCTTTTTTAACCAGTCATTCTTGTACATAAAAATGCAACTTTCAATATCAGAGGGTCCATTGTTTATTCTAATTAAAAAATACACGTTTTGGGAGTCTTCGCCCTAGAGAATTTTTCCCCTTATATATGTAGTGCGCTAACTCATTTTCAAACCTACTTGAATTGCAAAATTAAATTCCTTACCTCTTTCTTCTCTAATAAAAACAGTAGACTCCAAATATGTTGCAGATTTATTTTTGGTCCATACCACCTGAGAGAAGAAAAAAATGTAAAATATTAGCATCGAAAATGTTTTACTATAGATTGTAATTTTTTTCTTCAATTTCTAAATAAGCCAATCAGTGGCGTATATAAGGGGGGGCCGAAGGGGCCCTGCCCCTCCCCGAAATTCTGACTTGGTGTACCAAAACAAGTTAAAACCCTGTTTTAGGGTGAAATTTTGAAAAATTTTCTGGGGGAGGACCCCCCAAAACCCCCTTTAGAGTGCTTCGAATTTTATTATTCAAAACGTTTTTACAATAATTTCAAAATCCTACCTGAGAATGTATGTCTGAAATTCGGGAAGTGTATCAAAACCAAGTTGAAATCCTGTTTTTAGGATCTAATCTCCAAAATTTTTCTGGGGGATGACCCCGTATATCCCCTTCTGTACTTAAAACTATATTATTTATAACTTTTTCATTAAATTCATCAAATTTTACCTGAAAATTTATATCCAAAATTCTAACTAGGGGTACCAAAACTAGTTAAATACAGTAGAACCCCGATTATCCGCGAGCGGATGATCCGCGGTGCGGATTATCCGCGAGTGCCCCGAAACAAATTTTTTCACGATGAGAGCAAATTTTAGATGAGATTAGAGAGATTTTAGATGTAGAGCAAAGGTTTCTTCTGTACTGTACATATTTTAAAAGTTTTACACATCATGTTTTTTGTACAATAGAACATATAGTTTTTATGCTGAAATATTTTTTTCATGTTTTCACCTCATTTTTAGTCTTTTTTCGGGTTATCCGCGATTTTCACAATCCGCGGTACCCTTGCCACCCAATTCCGCGGATAATCGGGGCTCTACTGTACCTGGTTTTTAGAGTCTAATTTCCAAAAATTTTCTGGGGAGGACCCCCAGACCCCCCTTTTGTAATTGCAACTTAATACATCATAACTTTTTAATATTAAGTTCTTTAAGTTGCAAATTCTGCCCAAGAATATACTGAAAAAAATTAAATATACATGAGAGGGGCGAGGAAACAATTTTGGGCCCCTCCCGAAATAAATTTCTATATACGCCAGTGAAGCCATTATAAAATAGAATGCAAATTGACTAGTGTTGTGAACTCGAGAACCAAAAAAAGTGTTTGTAATGTGTTTATAATCCTAATCTTTTTCCAGATAAAAGGGGCTCTAATGTGCTTCGAGAAGTCGAAATTCAAGTTCTGGACAACCACGTCTGTCACGCGGCCTACTATCCCACGTACAAAATTCCTATCAAGGGCTGGCATATGTGCGCGGGCATCTTGGAAGGAGGAAAAGGAACTTGTCAGGTAATAAAACAGGAAAAATCACTCAACAGTAAGCTCACATTTTTTATTACAATATTCATCCTACATTTTCACAAAGAACGCGCAATTTACGAAAAAAAAAAGAAATATAATAGAGATTCCAGATTCATTTGAAAACGCTTTTTAATATTTTCTCCAACTGACAACACTTGAGTTTGTGTAGTTAGCCAGGATATTTCATATTTCATTGTGTTCTGAATATGCTTAAAAAGTGTCGCTATCCAGAAATGTGTATGAAAAATATACAAGGGCGGTTTGACTTTTTTTTGAGGGAGGGAGGGGGGAAATTTCCAGCAACAGAAACTGATATTTTTGAATGATAATATTCTTTTTTGGTCATAAACCTACAAATTAAAGCAAAAAAACGTCGTTTATTGGGTTGCCTTGTTTTATGAAACTGGATCTGGCAATAACTTAAAACTCTTAATTGACTTATGACGTCACCGACTTCTAATATTTGGAGGTAAATCCATTTCTTGGTGACTTCGGCGATGTTTTAAATTTCAGCGTTACGGTTGACGGCTTAGTATACGTATGTAGTACCCGCGGATCCAGGGGGTGGCACCTCTGGACAGTGCCACCCCTTGGAAACCCCAAAAGGTTCTAAAAATGAGTAAAAACCCTACTTTTACAGGTCTAATTTAAAAATTTTTTCAGGGGGAGGACCCCCATACTCCGCATTAGTACCACAAGGGTGATCATTCTTCAGTGATTCTAAGGAAGTTCACAACATTTTTACATTTTGGGTGAAAAAGTTAAAGTAATAGTGTTGAAACATGCCCCCTTTAAGGGTTGGCAAAAACCCGGGTTTTTTTGAAAAAACCCAAGTGGGTTGGGTTTTTTCGGGTTTTTTCAATAAAACCCTGAAAAAACCCATATAAAACTGGTTTTTTCGGAAAATGTGTGGGTTTTTTTAAAAATTTAGTGGTTTTCTCCTATAATGTAAGTGGGCTTTTTCAAATTTTAGCGAGTTCTTTCTATGTTAAATGTGTTCTGTCAAAATAATATCAGTTTTTCCGCAGTTAAGTGGGTTTTTTCAAAGTTTTTATACTTTGAAAAAACCCACTAAAATTTAAAAAATATCCTCAACTTTGAAAAAAAACACATTAAGTTTTGAAGGAACTGTCAAAATCTTGATTTTTCTTGAAAAATCCCAAAAATGGGTCCAAAATGTGGGTTTTTTCACATGGCTTTTTTTTAAAAGAACCCATTGGGTCCAATCCAGCCAACCCCCCCCCCCTTAGACTCAAAACATTTCTAAAAATGAGTTTAAACCCTACTTTTACACGTCAAATTTAAAAAAATTTCTGGAGGAGGACCCCCAATGGTACCGGTCTGCCCTCCCCTTGGAGCCGTGATGGTACCACTATATTTTTAATGGGTTTATATTTCAGGGTGATTCCGGAGGACCTCTACAGTGCCTGGTGAACGGACAGTACTACGTGGCAGGGATCACCTCTTTCGGGTCCGGCTGTGCCAAGGAGGGCTTCCCGGACATCTACACCAGGGTCAGCTACTTCGCCGACTGGGTGGAAGAGATCATGTCCAGACCACCTGCAGGAAAGTGACTGAGAAGAAACTCCAATGTGTTTTCCGTCCCATCAGCATGTACAAAAAAGCTTTTTTGTTTTTTCTGTGTATTAAGTTTCGTGTGTGAGCTGTGAGAGAGAGAGAAGTTGTGAAAATTGATTTTTGTTGTTTGTGGTGTGAATAAAAAAAACTGCCATGTTTATTCAATGAAGATGTAGAGAGAGTGTCTGTCTTTCAGATAATAATAAAGTATGTGCATTCGTGTTGAGGTTTTTGTGTGGTGCTTCCATTTCAGTGCAGTGGCGGATCCTGCCTGGACCTAGAGGGGGGGGGCAACTACATTTTATGAAGGTTGGAGGTTCTCTCCCAGAAGAATTTAGAAAATTTGTGTATCATTGGAAATACTTGGATGACGTCCCAGGGGAAAAGGGTGTCTGGGGTTCCTACCCCAGAAAATGTTTAGAAATTTTACCTTAAAAAGTAGTATTTTGACTCATTTTTGAACATTTAAGATTGGATCGGGGGATAGCATTTTAACGTCTCATCCTTCCGAGATACCACAAGAGGGACCGCTCTTAAGATGAACGGTCATCACTGCACTAGATGGAAGTGGCGTAAATATAAATTTATTTCTGAAGGAACCAAAATATCTTCCAAAAAATAAGTCATTATCAGGCGAAAAGCTAGATTTCTGCAGCGAGGGAGAGAACCTAAAATTATTCCTAAGCTTCCTCATAGGTTTTCCTTCATAGGTTTTATGTATTTTTTAATGCATTTATAGGAAAGATTCGCATTTTGATGTATTGTATAAAAATGTAAAACAAAATAAAGAAAAGTATATTTTGAATATCAAAAAGGAGATCTGCTGGGGGTCTTCCCCGAGAAATTTTTTGGAAATTTGACCCTATAAATCAGGGTTTTACCTCGTTTTGGTATCCAAAGCCAAAGTCCGATTTTCAGGGTGGGCCCAGACCTTATGTGGCTGATTGCTCCACAGGTCACCAATTTTCTTCCCTCTCTATTTTCATCACTCCAAAGGCGTATATAGATTTTTATAAAGAGTCTCCAAATATATCCTCTAAAAAATTAGTCATTATCATGTTTACCAAAAAACAACAATGGGCGGGTTAACAAATGATTAACTGGTCATGTGGACATTCCCCTTCAGTGGCGTATACTATAAAAATTTATTTCAGGAGGGGCCCAAAATTATTCCTCAACCGCTCCCATTCATATTTAATAGGTTTAATGAAACTGAGTAACACAGTTTAAGTATAATTTGAGTCTTAAAGTACAGAATGAGAGAGGTTGTGAGTAATTTATTAAGTTTGATGTACCAAAGAGGGTCTTGGGGAAACTGGGGGCCCTCCCCCAGAAGATTTTCTAGAAAAATTGGCTCTTAAAAAAGGTTTTTAACTAGTTTTGGTACTTATAAAGCCCGAATTTCAGGTATACATTTTCATTTTGATGAGCAGAATGTAATGAAGTTATGAATAATTGAGTTGAAAATACAAAAGGGGTCTGGGGGTCCTCCCCCAGAAAATTTTCGGAAATTTGACCCGATAAAACATGGTTTTAACTTGTTTTTGTATACCTTGCCGAATTTCAGATGTCCGATTTTCGTTTTTTCCTTTTCTTACGGTAATTTTTTAAAAAGGTACCTGATCCTAAGGGGGGGGGGGCAAAAGGCCTGTTGCCCCCCCCTGGATCCGCCACTGTTTCAGTGGCGAATCCAGGATTTTTGTCTGGGAGTTTCACAAACAACTTAATTGCTATTATGGGCTGTTCAAATATTAATGTAAGCAACTGAAAGGGGGAGGGGGGTTTTCAGTGCCGTAGCCAGATTTTTGTGGCAACATCTCTCTTTCTCTCAACATCTTTTCTGAGGTCTAATCTTAGGAATACTAAGTTTTAGGTAAGATGACTTCATAAGGTTTTAATTTTGGTGCACTAAATTTCAAAATTGTGTAAAAATGTCAACTCCGAGTAAAAGGGAGGTCTGGGGGTCCTCCCCCAGAAAAATTTTGAAAATTTGCCCCTCAAAATAGTGTTTAAGCTCAATTTGAAGCCTTTTAGATTCCACCCAAAGGGTACCAACTCATTGTAAGCGGCAGAATTTTCAAGGAAAAAAGTTTTTCCTTGAAAAAAAATTTTTGAAAATTTTTTGAATTTTACCCCTAAAAGTGGCATTGTAACTCATGTTGAGACACATTAGGTTACATCAAAGAGGATCACTCCTTTTAAATCCCTAAAGTTTTAAATCCTTTTAAATCCCTCCTTTTAAATACCTGGATTTTTACCCTTATAAGTAGGGTTCCGATTGAAATTTTGAGACCCTTGTGTAACACCACCTAATATCCGGAACGTGTTGAAATTTATTTTTTGGCTTTATTGCTATATATTACCAAAACTTGAATGTCTTATTCCTGGAGGGGGCTGCAGCCCCACAGCCCCCCTTCTGAATTCGCCACTGTTCCATTTAATGCAATAGGATCATTCCATGTGAAATCAACCAAAAATTCTCAATTCTCAACCTGACCCTCTCCGATTTTAACAAATATTTCAGGAATTGTTCTCTTCTATGATATAAATGCGAAAATGTTTTTACTATTCAATTTTATCAGTAATTTTTTTTATTAAAAGTTTTTGAAAAAGAAAGATTTTTCGCTCTTTAAAGTTTTATAGCTCCAGTTATATTTGTCCGAGAAAAATCCCCCCTCGTTTTAAAGATAATTTTGCAAGCTTTAATTTGATATAAAGTTTGACTATGTCCACGAAACAAATTTACTTTCCTGGTTTTTTAAATAAAAAAGCTTTTAAAAAACAATGTTGGTATTCTTCAATTTCTTTGAAAATTATACATATATTTATATAGAAACGTCATAAATTATGATATCTGAAATTTAGAGAATGGGACAGCTACGGGATCAGGAGTTATAGCAAAATGAGTTGTTTTAATCACTTTTACTCAACACTTTTTAAGTGGCCAAAAAATGCGTTCTGTGCCATATTTGGTCACTCAAATCTCCAAAATAGTACTTCAAAATAACTCTCTTTGCTATAACTCCTGATCCCGTGGTTGTCCCATTCTGTAAATTTCAGATATCATAATTTATAGCGTTGCTAAGGTAAATGTGGGTATAGTGGACACTTTAAGGAAAATTTTTGCTTAAATTCTCGATAAATACCAACCTATTTGCTTGGAAACCGTTATCATCCTATTTTTAGGTTAATTGGATTTTCTTCTTTCGATTTTACCATTAAAAATTTTAATTTGATTGGGTAAAGTATTTTTAATTAATTTTTAAAAAGTACTCCAAATTGCATCTATAGTGGCCACATTGATGTAGCTGTTGCTTCTATGGTGGACACCTCTTGATCTAAAGTGGACACTTCTCTTTTTCTGCCTATATGAGGGGTTTATGCATGAAATTGAGTAGGTATAGTGGTTTAGTTCTAATTAAATCTTAATTCCCAACGAAATATATTTTAGATCAAATCAAATTAGCTTTATTTATAATTTAGAATAACAGACTTGACAGTTTCCGGCCCAAAGCCTACGCTGTAGCTGATTTGAGAGAAATTTAGCATGTAATTCAATGTTTTTGAAACCTTGGATCCCGAAGCCAGAATGAAATCAAATTCATACAACACTAATTTAAAGCACAATCAACAGTTTATGAAGAAAAACTTATTCAAATTAAATATTATTTATGTTTCTTTTAGAAGCCATTGCAGTGGCCACTATTGGAAAATCTAAGATTATGTGTCGGTAAAGTGGCCACCCCCATAAATCCTCGTAAAATGAACATTTTCAAATAAATTTTTTCAGTATTATGTTATACATTCTTCTTTATCTTGATGTAAATTTAAAAGTCAATCGTATTTAACTGTAGGTTAAATACGATTTAACCGTTGATTATCTTAACGAAAGGTTGGTGAGATCGACCCTTAGTGATTAATAACACTAGTCGACAGTGATGGTTTCCTAACAACAACCAAATTACCATTTTTGTTACTAATTTATATAGTTATTCAAATAACTGCAAGTAAAAAAGTTCCACCACGTCCCATTTTTGTGTAAAAAAAATTTTCAGCTTTTCTCTTAATTTTTGCGTTTAAAGTGTCAGTTTTGTCCAATAGCAACCCTGCAACCCCATCCAATTAATTTATTTATATTATCCCAGTATGTAGACATACTTATAAAAGTGTGGCTATGTTTTTGTACTGCAGTTCATTTTGAAAATTGACGGCACAATACGTTTTTCTGAATTTGGGTACGGTTTAAATTACAATCCAACGGTAATATTTAACAGGAAAAAATGGGAAAAGGTTTTTGCCACTGATTTGGGTCCAGAATAGGTTACTAAAATGAAATCTGGTCTCCTCACGTGTGTTGCAGAAGTTAGAATGTGGATGTGGATCTTTTTAAATGCATAAGAGTCAACAGTAGTTCTATGCAAATTACTATCCCTATAGTATGGGGAAGACATTCAAAATTATCTTGGTTGTTTAATATCAATGGAAAATTCAGAAAAAACATTTCAAAAAAGTATTTAAAAGGACTTTTTTTCCCTTAAGTGAAGGCAAACTCAAAGTCAGTATGAATCTCTGATTAAAAAAGAATTCATGACATCAAGGAAAATTTAATAAAATTGCATTATCAGCTAGGAAATGGTTTTTAGGAGTGGTAAGATGATTTTTAGAAAATAGGACCAATAAAAATTTTTTAATCCCAATATAAGTTTCTCTTTAGTCTTACCATGCCATACAATGTTGAGCATCACTCAAAATTCATATTTTACATCCACGTTTGAACTTATTTCCGGAAAATCTCCCTGTAGTCACTAGTCAATCATTAACAAGGGTAAAGATTCCCTTGGGACATTAACTCGATATATAGGTCACTGAGAAATATCAATTTTGGGCTACAGCTCTTGTTTCATTGAAAGAGGAGATTTAACGCCACTTAAGAGACAAAAAGGGATAAAATTGCATCGCATTTAATGAATGTTTAATGAGTTTTATTTTGTCTGAAACATGTATACAGAGTGTCCCATGAGAAGTGGCCCAACCCTTTAACTTTTGAACCCCTACAGATATAGTCATGAAAGTGGGGTCTAGGTATAGTAAAGTGACCATGCCCTATCCGATGAGATAACTTTCAACGCCCTCTAGCTGAAAATTTAGGAGTTATAATTTTTATTTTAAAAACTGTGTGAGGTATGTGAAAAAAGTCAATGACAAAGTTGTAGAGCATCATCGATTTAGTAGGAAAAGACACCTTAAGCAGAAAAATATCTTGAATAAAATCCCTAAAACGCACGCTCAAATAGGTTGAATTTACGTAGATTTTACGTCTTAAAACGCTCCTCATGAGGCGAAAATGAGAAATTTTCAATTTAATGAACTAAGAATGCTTTTAGTCATTTACTTAAATCATAAAAATAAAAATTTCTCATTTTCACCTCGTGAGGGGCGTCTTAAGACGTAAAAACTACGTGAATTCAACCTAATTGAGCTTGCGTTTTAGGGGTTTTATTCAAGATATTTTTCTGCTTAAGGTGTTTTTTCCTACTAAATCGATGATGCTCTACAACTTAGTCATTGACTTTTTTCACATACCTAACACAGTTTTTAAAATAAAAATTATAACTCCTAAATTTTCCGCTAGAGGGCGTTGAAAGTTATCTCATCGGATAGGGCATGGTCACTTTACTATACCTAGACCCCACTTTCATGACTATATCTGTAGGGGTTCAAAAGTTAAAGGGTTGGGCCACTTCTCGTGGGACACCCTGTATAATCTCAATTATGATAGTGTTTTATTCTAAAATAATGAGATTAACTGTTAAAAATAAGTGTTTTCAACGCTTTTGTCCGTTTCTTACAGTACTGGTGCAATATTTGTAACAAAAAAAACTGTACGTGCTGCAGCTTTTTCACAACCCTAAAATTAGTTTGAAATACCTAATCTCATTTTTGTTAGAAAAAAAAAGTTTAATTTTGTCGACTAGTGTAATTACAGTTTAAGTGTATTTCATAACAATATGTTAATGAGATCCTAGCAGATATGTAGCTAGACTTAAGTTTCGGGGGGGGGGGTTGACCGGTTGACTCAAAATTTTTTTGAGGTGCATCCTTATACTACGTTCACACATTAAAGGTTAATCTAGTTTAACTTAAGAGAGAAGTTAAGAATAAAGCTTAACTTAACCCGTCTTATTTTTAAGTGTTCACACTACAACTATCAAACCATATGGTGCTACGAGTAAAAACTGGAGGCCGTCCAAGAGTTCGTCTCTAAGCCTAAAACACTCCACTCCAAACTTTTTTACTTTGGACTTATACTTGAAGAATACCAATTTTTCTTCTTGTGCTGTCCAGTTTGTTTATCGAAATATATTTAATTTCGAAAATATATTTAATTTAATAACGATTGTGCCAATGTAAATATCCAATAAAAAAAGGTTGGTAGTTTGTAGTAGTCTTTTTTCTTCTTAGTAGATTGCACCACGGTAACTTAAACTAGTTTACAGACTTCAGAGAGTTCGGGAAACTAGCTTAAGGTTAAACTAATTTATTTTTGCTAAACTAGATTAAATCTAAGACAGTTCGTTCAGACATGTTCGACTTAAGATAGATTAGCACTTAAACTAGATTAACTTTTCATGTGTGAACGTAGTATTTTACGAGTACTTTTAAACCTACTTAAATTTTAAATGCCTTAACCAATAAAATTGGGGGGTCTTCCAGGTGATTTTAGAAACTTGCCCCTTTAAAATAGTGTTTTAGTTCATTCTGAGACAGGCACGGATTATAGGGGGGCAAAGGGGGCGATCGCCTCCCCCCCATAGATGTGATATGATTTTTTTGTGTGTGAAGAAAGTTCGGTCTACTACTATTCGGCGCCAGAAATTAAATGAAAAGTAAATAGAACTCTTTCATAATTCTTCTAAAAATAAGAAGAAAAAATTTTGTTTCGCACCGAATCGTCCCATTCCAAAGAAAGTTCCGTTTAACCAAGCAATAAAACTATAACAAATAAGTTAAAAACCTGTTGTTTTCGGGTCAATTTTCCAGAAACTTTCTGAGGGAGGACCCTCAGAGCCCCCTACGGTACTTGTAACTATTATTTACAACAACATTTTATATTAAGTTTGACAAAATGCAAAAATTCTACCATAAACAGTAGGGTGGGTTGGCGTAAAATGGGTCACTTTTAAGGTACTTTCACATTCTAAGTTTTATTTCATCAAAACTATTACTTTTTAAGGATTTCTTTCAATTGGACCTTGACATTTCAATCCTTCAGAACATTTCCATCTTATTTTATCAAATATTTTTTAGTTATAAGTTGGTTAAACTTAGCATCAAAATAATGACCCATTTTACCCCAACGTGGGGTAAAATGGGTCAAATTCATGAATCTAAATTTTTGACAGTCGGAAAATGTTGCCAACAGATAAAAGATTATAATACAAAAAAATGAGCGAAAATAATTCAATTTAAATTTGATTTATATAGAGTTAATTAAAACTGACCCATTTTACCCCAAGACCCACTTTACCCCATCCCACCCTACATCCGAAATTCGGATGGGGTGTATCATACCAAGTTGAAATTTGGTTTTTTTCCTTAAATTTCCAAAACTTTTTGGGGATTCAACTACTATTGGTAAATATTTAATGATGGTCTCAAATTTTGTGGTTTAATATGATCTTTAAAATTATCTACAAAGTTTTCACTTTAAAATTTGTTTCATTATGAAAAAAGTTAAAAAACCACAAAAAATGTGAAAACTATGCCAAAACCTTATTTTGTATTTCGAAATCCTTTCTTTTGATTTGATAATCTGAAAGATCATAGTTGAAAACCCTTTAGTCCAAAGTTCCACGTAAATACAATCAATATTAAACACTTTTGAGATCCTGTTAAAGTTTGTTTTTTGCGTGCGCAAACAGTTTTCTAGGGGCTGTTTCCTGAACAGCTGTTTGCGCACGCAAAGAAACAAACTTAAACAGGATCTCTACGTAGAATACGAAAAAGTCCAAAAAGCAGGGTAAATAACATGGTAATGAATTACTATGTTTGAGAAGAATACTGCTGGAGCTGTATTCTACTCAAACATCGTAACTCATTACTATGTGATTTACCCTGCTTTTTGGACTTTTTCGTATTCTACTCCTCCATAAAACTAGATATCATGGGGTAAGATGCAGATATCATGCGGTCTTGCACCAAGAAAGATCCCACCGCAATAATCAAAGAGAAAGGCGAACCATACCATAGACTCACGACCTCAACTCAAGATCTGACGATCGCGGATGGATCTTCCGATTTTCTAATCTGGGTAGATAGGAGAAGAGTCGTTTTCATGGGAGGAGCGCAGGAATTCCTGTTGGGAGAATAGCCTCCAACTACATGCGAGCCATCAAAAGTGCTCAGGAGATTTCTAAGGAGGACCAGAGTTCCAGAGGCAACATCATTTTCTCTGATTGCAGACAGATCAGCAATGCAAGCGATCCAGAAGGGCAAATAATGTCGCCATCTCATTGAGCACACAAACAAAATCATTGCTGACCAGAGATCCTGCATCTTGCAGTGGCTCATGTAAATATTTTTGGTAATGAGAAGGCCGCGCAAAGGCATCCCGTAATTCTCATTAGCCATCCAACTACCGACCAGCAAGTTAAAAGAAATTCCGGAATTGAACTGTGACAGAGCTATACCGACTGTTTTAAAAGGGCAAATCATTTAAAGAGGATGAGGATTTTTGCGGATGACATCCCAACTGTCTCCTCAACACATCTTCAGCTGTCCAGCAATCCAGGCCAAACTTTTCAACATCGGCTTTGAAGACCCAGAGAACCTTCTCTATACAGGTAGGGCTGTCGAGGTTGCAAAAGCTGTCTTCGACAGCTTCGGAACCATATATAGTTGCACATTATCATAGACACGACATCATCATTACACCTATAAGTAAGCTCCGCCTATTGTCAGTAACCAGTCTGTCTTCGGCTTCGGCCACTAAGGCTGCTTCGGCAATCTTTTTTGCTGTTTGCTCCGCGCTTCGGTTTCTCTGTGATTAAATAGCTCTTGAGTGACGTCATATCCGTTGTTTCTGTTTGGTTTGGTAGCCCTTCTTTGCTGTTTGCCGCTTCGAGTTTATAAAAGAACGAAGCGCGTTTTAAAATTAAAAAAAACTGATTATCAACAGATAAGACATGGCTGCATCAAATATTGCAACACACTCGTCCAATTCAATGTCTGAAGTAGAATCGATATGCAGGAAATTGGAACATGGAATTGATGTTTTAAAGCTGTACATAAAACGAAAACCTGAAAGACGAACTCTATGCATCAAGCTTGAAACAAGAGAAATTCTACTGTTTCGACCTGCAGCTGGTCGAAATATATTAGAAGGATCTGGTATGTTTTGATCTGAAATCCAAAAATACACTGCTAATTGATAAATAAAGAAAATCAACATCTGATCCAAGTGTAAACAAACAAGAGGGAATACTGGGCTAGAAATCACAGTGATCTGAAACTGTAAATTTTATTCTTATGCATTTAAAAAAAATTCAACAGTTGGGTGTCACTTGCTCTTTTGGTGCAATCAGCTTGGGTGATAATTTATTTTAGAAGTTTTGGCTGATTTACTAGCTAATAGGTTTTCACACCGAGCAGGGCTGCCAAGAGCTAAGTCAGGCCCCCAACGATGTGCATAGAAATTTATTTTAGGGAAGGCACAAATAATTTCTAAAATGATGTAGCAATACATCATACGTAGTTGTTTTTTTAACTTTAATTTGGTCAAAAAAAATTTACACAGGTTTCTTCAAAATACATCACCTGTGGTGCATTACATTCATCACCTATTTCTAAGATACGTCTATTCTAAGATTTTCTATTAGTTTCATTTTGGATATTTTTATGCAGATTAGTTGAAATATGCATTTCATGTATAGAGATGATAATCTGACTAATATTAATGACTAGTTTTATGCAAGTTTAAAGTTATTAGAATCCCCCATTATATAGCCCAGGTAAATTAGAATTTGTTAATTGTTAAAATTATTCGTGTTACGTTAAAAATAATTGAACAAAATTAAGCTCTTGCGCTTTTTCATCTTGGGACAAACTCATCCCTGTAGTTAAATAAATTTCAAGTAAAATCGAAAAAACATATAAAAGTAATATGAAAACTAGTTAATATTTAAGCTGAAAAATATGACTATCATATCGAATTGTATGATCTCGTGAAGTAGAAGCCGATAAACCCACTCTACTAAAAATGAAGAAAAATTTAGATGCCATAGAATTTTTTTATAAATATTTTCCGCCAATTTACTGTCAGAGTAATCACGTATAATTTAGAGGGGCAGTAGCTTTAAAAAGTTTGAGAACCACTGCTTTGTACAGATTAGGGGAGAAAGGCCTTATCTCATTTCTTACAAATATTTTGAAGTGGTAAAATAGTGTAGGTAAAAGATGTGACTCGGTGCATTTCTTTTGGAAACTGATCAATACACAGTAGTAGCATTTTTTTACGGTGTGAAACTTGGGTTTTCTGTTAAAATTATGTATTTTTATTTTAGAAATGTTGTATTTTCCCATGCAATGAAAACATGGTAATCATTACCATATGATTGAATAAATCAAAATTCATACATTTAAGGAAATGGTTGATTTTTTTGTTATTATTTACTCACATGGAAGGTTTTTTTAATATTTATAAAAAATTTTTTATCATGCTGAAAACGGAATAGTTTATTTTATTTTACATAAATCATTTGGGAGTTTTTAGCTTAAACCACCTATATTTTGTTTGTTGCAAAATGTCATTTTTTAAGTGTACTATTTCTGTTGATAAAAAAACTATCTTGCAAATATTTTGTAGATAGAGAAATTAAATACCTGGGTATTCTATAGAATTTCGCTTTCATTATATTAACTGTATTAAATCAGAGTTGAGGTAACTTCTGTTTTGAAAGATTTATTAAATCATAAATATCTCTTATAGTAGTTATTGTGTGTTTTTTTGCTGATAAAAATTTTCTGTAAAATATATCATAATATAGTTCTTTGCATATTGTTCTTATAGTTGATTTACGAGAAGTTAAAGAAGTTAGAATCGGCAAGAATTCGAAACTTTTCGAGCGGTGGGCGGAAGAAACCAGAAAATACTCAAACAATGAATGCTTCCTTGTTTTATATGGAATTAGTTTTACCCTCAAGTGTCTTAGCTGTGTTGGTAAGCTCAGTTTTCACTTCATATTGGTTTGGCATCTCAGGGACCATTAGTTGGCAACCCCGCTGCTAGAAGCTATCTATCTAAAACACACGGTCAAAATTGAAATTCTGAAATTGTAAGACTGTATCCCTTATAATCACATTTATAGTCTTTTTCCTAAATTATGAATCTTCCTTTTGTAAACTATACTCGAATGCAACTGAAGTTGAGCCTGACGTCATGTCCACGCGGAAGAAAATCTGAGTAAACCGAAAGCCTGCTGGGTTGCTAGAAGCTCTTATTGGCTGGCGAGTTGTACTACTACGCCCACTTTAAAAAATAATAATAATGAACATTTTATGCAATCGGGATGGAAAGATGCTTACTTTGGATTTAAAAAACTAATCATTATTCAAAATTGAAGCTATAAATTTTACTCAATTCAGACACCTCGCGGGGAACTATTTTCTTTGGTTGCTCTCAGCATATTTCTACAGGCTCAAGTTAAGTTGCAACTGAGTATAGTAGAGTCAAAAAGTTCTCAGAATATCTGTTTTGGAGATTTGCAGCACTAATAAGGAAAACACATCTGGAATTCCTTTCTGGCACTGTTGGCTGCAAATAATTTCTTATGATAAAATTTTCCTTTGGTCGGATTTTGAAATTTCATCTCTAGAGCAGATTTTGCGCTAAAATTCTGAGAAATCACTTTCTGAGATGCTGAAGAAAGCATACGTAAACAACATGAAAAAATATGAGCGGTATAAACCTTTTGCATCAACATCCAGTATCCTTTTTGGCGCCATTGGTGATAGAAAAACCTCTCAAAATAGATCCCAGGAGTGTTTTAAACAGTTATAAAATACAGATGCTGGAAGGAAGAAGTGTGTGAATGCAGAAGAAAAATGATTGTTCTACTTTTTAATAATTTGTAATAGACCGATTCCGGGAACATTTTGACCCTAGTAGTACCTTTATTAAATGTTAAAACTATGCTCTTTTCTGGAAGATTTTTCAAATAATCCCACTTTAAATATGAAATTAATTTTCTCATTTTTAAAATTTTAGTAGTTCTAAGCGTTTTGTGCCGTTTAATTACTTCTATTGTTGCGAAATACTTGTTTTATTCAACATGGCATTTAATTAAGCGATTTTTGTACAGCTAAAAAGGACGAATGTGAAGCCTGGGTGAAGGGCATCAGACACCTAGCAGCAGAAAGCAAAACCGCTCCATATCCCCTGTTAGTTGAGCGTTTTTTAAGGAAAGAATTCTACAACATGGAAAACTTGCGAGGAGTGTAAGTTTTTTTATTCAATCTTTTTTATGTAATATTAAAACCCCAATTGTTTTCCAATTAGTTGCGTTGTTATTTTGTATCTTACTAATGATCATTGCTATGTATCTTACTGGCAGAAGAGATAAAGTTTGACATTTGTGTTGTCCAGATTTTTATTGAGAACTTTATGTTATGAATGTAGTGTTGGCGGGAACAGATAGAGTGCTCTGCAAGCCTCGCCACACTTGATGTGGTGTTAAAAATCCACCATTATTCTAAGAAATGTCTTCCCTCCAATGCTACCCTCTAAGGGATCCCAATAAAGAGTATTTCCTTTCATCAAGATATAGTCTCAGTTGATAGAATTAACTAAATATGTTTTCTTTTTGTTAGAAAAACTGGATTAATATAAAAGATTTACCATAAAGATTTACCAAAAGCCGGAGAGTTGTCTGGAAATGTATGACCACAGTAGAGTGTACGGGCCAATATGGTCACTGAATTGAAGAGAGCGCATATTGAATGTATTAAACAGTATTTGAGATAAAACCTATAATTTTCACCTCAAAACAGGGTTCCCTTATTATAACAGCCCTTTTTAAAAACATTTTTTAGGGTCCCATATATATTTGCAACTCTTTTCTATCAATAAATAATGTGTAATTAATAACTAAAGTAGTTTTCTACCATTACTTTCAGTATCACTATCAAAGACTTGAAAGCCTTTTTGCCAAGAATAAATTTGAAACTGCCTACAAACAGACTCAAGGAATTTTTTCAAGTAAAGTTCTCTTGTCTAAACATCTTGAAAGAAAGTGACACAAGTCATCATTTTGTAATGATTTGTTTAATGACCCTAAGTCTATAAAGAGTGTAGCCTCTAAAGAGGCAAAAATTATCAGCTATTGAAAAAATAGTTTCTTTGAAAATTTAAAAAAAACAGCAATTGAAAGCTAAAGCTTTCATTTTTATATTTTCTTTTTTTAAAAAGTTAAATTTTTTTTTAAATAACAAATTTTTTATTTAGATTTTAAACTAATATTTCTTATTACATTTTTCCAGGATATGATTTTGTGAAAAAGAAAAGTTAAAAAACTTTAACAATGATGATCAAAAATTATATATTTTGATTCATTTTTACTAATTTTTAAAATATTCAATTTATTTGTAATTGTTATTTAAACTTTCATATTTTTCTTGTAAGTGTCATTTCTTGGTGGATTAGCTTATTATAATTGTTTATTTTTAGGAAGTCGATACTAAAAGAGTTGGAGAAATTGGCTTTGAGAGTTTTGCTGCATTTTATCATAATCTAATTCATGATGAACAAGTAAGATTTTTAAGATATCTTTCTTATGACAACTATTGAAACTTGTTGTTAAATATGACAGGGGTGATGCTGACCATCAGGCCACTCCTGGCTGGGGCTTCACTGGATTGGGCTTTCCAGGCTGGATCTTTTTACAGACCAAATTATTCTTGTATTAGGTTTTCTGTGGGTTTCAAGTACCTGATTAACGGCCGTATACACCGGTAACCTGACCGGCGGTCAGGTCAGGAAACCATGGTTACAGCCTCTGATTGGTGGAAAAATAATTCAATATTTTCCTTCCACCAATCAGAGGCTGTATCCATGGTTTCCTGACCTGACCGCCGGTCAGGTTACCGGTGAATACGACTGTTAGTGTTGCTAAACGCCAGAGATAGGCGACAACAGATACAGACATGGCATATTCAGTCTATGATTTACCCAACTCTATTGTGTATAAATATGTTAAGAATTTTGAAAAAAAATCGGAAATGTATTATTTAAATTTTTTCTGCTAAAGTACCGTGCTAATTTAAATGCATTTAAAATAAATACATGTATTTTGCCTATTTACTACCCATGTGTAAACCACCAGTAGAAAGACTACATTTATAGTGTTTCCATCATTGGGCCTTGACCTATTTACAGGTTCTGAAATGGTGACATTCCTAAGTTGGGTAATATGGTATTTCTAAAGACCTTTTTATAAAAGTAAGACCCATTGCTTGTGGGGGCCATAGAAACCAGAGTTTAATGTAATTTTAGAATGATTTATATAAATATGGGAAATGAAATAAATATTTTATATGTTTTTTTAGTGTAAATTTTTTCAACAGCTTTTAGATGGAACATTAGGGTCGTATACCAAGGATGGACAAAGGGTTACCCTCGAAGAGTTTCAAAATTTTTTACTGGAACAACAAAAGGTTTGTATTATATAAAGTACCTTTAATAACCTTATTTGTTAATACACATCTTACATTAATTATGATTCCCCTGTTCATTGAGGTTTTTATAATTTAATTGTACCCCTTAAAATTACCCTTAAAATTGTATAAACACTTAATTATACGATTGAGTGGTTTTTTAATAGCACTTTTATAATTTGTTGTGAAATTTCATTTTTTTACATCGAATGTCTCTTGGTCCGTTGATCATGATTATAATGAAAGGGAATCACCCGTTTTTAAACTGAATGAAAAGTAAACCGTTGGGTTATTTTCATGACTATTATTCAATGTATGTCACCAATTTGAGGTCTTAACTGGTGTTGGGGGATCTGTGGTGGAGACAAATTCCTGCTTGATTTCCAGTCTATTTCAGCCTCTTTACAACAGAATTCATTGAATACAAAGAAAATACATGAGTTGTTGAGTGAACCATGAAGGGAAAAAAATATTTTTGCCTGTTAAAATAGTTTGTTGTATTGGAATTTTGTTATATTGAGATTCATTTAACATTGTTTCAGTTTTAATTAATTTATTATAGGACCCTGAAGCTTTGAATGCTGAGAAGGTTAGTCAATTGATGCGAGACTATCTTCAAGATCCTGCACGGGATGCTCAAGAGCCTTTCTTTACGGTACCTGAGGTGAGTGAACTGAACTCCAAATCAATTGGGATTTTTTTTTCAAAGAAAGAATTTACTACTGTGTGTATGTTAAAAGTGGGAGAAAAAACTTTTCAAAGAAAAAGAGCTTTTTTAACTAATGAACTGAAAAAGCAACACTTATACATGTTGAGCATACTTACAAGTGGTGTACGTTACAGTATGTATGTACTGTACTGTAAATGATAAATAAACGCCTACACTAGCTTTACAGAAGTAAGAAAGGTAACATACATGGACAGAATCATTGCAAAAGTCACTGTACGTTTCTGTCTTTTTCTGGAAAAGTCAGGGAATTTAAATTTCACCTTAGAAGTCAGGGGAAATTGCTTAATTTTGGCCAAAAACCTGGAAAATAATATAAAAACATTTAAATTTTGATCTAGTAAGTAAAAAACAGTCAATTTATTGAAAATTATGTGTTTAAAAATGCAAGAAGTATCCGAAAAATGCTGTGAATTGCTAGTTTTTTACCAAAAAATCTTAAAAACTGACCTTTAAAAGTCTTTATTTCTGAAATCGAGTGTGGAAGTGATTCCGATAGTTCTAATATTTGGAGTTCTGCTCAACTCAAGAAATTCTGTCGTAACTTATTTAAAAAGCTAAACAAATGTTTTCTCTTACTGGGAAGGTATAGTCAGACCGCCACGAGACAAACTTTTGATGTCGTACAATATTGTGGCAATGTTTCTAGAAATTGGTTGTTCCAATTATTAAAAATAAATTACTATTTCCAATTAATATTAAATAAAAATTGGTAATTCATAAATGCGGAAAAAACGTTATGTGCCAAGTCTGTGTCATTTAGATTTGAACTTCTTTTCTAAGTTTTTCTTTTCTGTCAAAGTTTTCCACATCAGACTATATGTTCTATTCAACAACTGATTCACTAGTTCTTGTTAACGAATGTGAAGATTAAAGACCATCAATTATACTTACTGTTTAAATGAAACAATTATATTATGGCATCTATAAGTTTTCTTCCAATATACTAATTCTTTTTTTTTCTATAGTTTTTGGATTTTTTGTTTTCGAAAGAAAATGATATATTTGATCCAAAACAAAATGAAGTGAATCAAGATATGAACCAGCCTTTGAATCATTATTACATTTCTTCATCACATAATACGTGAGTACTCTTTATTCATCTAAATTATGTCCATAGCTTTTTTTATAACTTTTGTGGAATACTGACCACATACCTGTGTTTCCAGCTAAAGCAGGGCTCACACGCCTGCGCCATTTGCGCCAAAACCAAATTTTGATACATTCTGATACAAATTGCCTATTTTACCTGCTCCTGCGCCAAAACTGCGCCATTTTCAGAGACTACTACTACGGATTCTCCGTAGTTTCTACGGATGGCGTCGTTAAACTACGGACTACGGATAACATCGAAAAAGCTACGGAAAATCGGAAATCTATCATAAAAAGCACTTAGAAGCGCAAGTTTTTTTTCCCAATTGTGCTCTATTTTTAGGATATTTTTTCTTGGACGGCCGGCGGGCGCCAAGTTGAAGTTGGCTTCTTGCGTTGTTAGTGCGATGTGGAAAAAACAGTTTTATAGTGGTTAGAAGCCGTCGTTCAGTGTTTAGGAACACATTCTGCGGAAAAGTCGAAAAATAGCGATTTTTCGCGCAAGTACCGTTTTTCCAGCACGTAGTTGAAGATGGCTTCTTTTCACAGCTGCCAAGTTTTACGGATTGTCCGTAAAATTTACAGATTTGCACCAAAATTTACGGTTTTACGGATCGACCCGAAATTTTTACGGAATTTACGTTTTTTTGCATTTTTCCTCCGGGAAAACGTAAGCAAATCTTGTTGCGCCAAATTAAAGTCTTGTCTGCCTTTTCTAGGCGTTTGGAAACGGGTAAATCGCGGAAAAAGCCGCGATTTTAAACGAAGGTTTCGTTTTGTGCGCCGCGTGTTCCGTTCCTTCCGCGACTATTTTCGACGGCCGCGGACGCCATGTTGAAGTCGGCTTCATCTCGTGTCAGAATTAGAATGCAGGAAAAACTACTTTAACGTGGTCAAAGCCAACATGTCGATGGTTAGAATCACGATCTTGAAAAGCCGAAAAATAGCGATTTTTCGTGAAAGTTCCGTTTTATCCGCGATTGCTTCCTACCGGCGCCTAATTGAAGTTGGCTTCCTTTCACTATTGTATTTCCATTGTAGAAAAAACAACTTAACTATGGTCAGAACTAATTACTTAGGAGGTGAATTATCACTAGACCAATAACCTCAAGTAAATAAAAATTGATAAGGTGTAAAAATTGGATAAGAGCTGATAAATTAATGGAGGTTTAAGTTAAGTATTTATGAATTAAATCTATACGCACATTATTTGTCGTAATCAAAATCATGGTTTTCATGTCGTACGAAAAGTTTTACTGATGCAAGTTTAAAATGTAATGAAGGGGAAGCTTTTGTAATTTTAAATTACAAAAGCTTCCCTGCAATCAAATTGCTACAAAAGACATTTTTTTATTCTACGAAACTTGGTTTTACATGCTACAAAAGAAATTTTTGGTGCTACAAAACTTGGTTTTACCTGCTACAAAAGGCATTTTTTGTGATACAAAACTTGGTTTTACCTGATACAAAAGACATTTTTTGTGATACAAAACTTGGTTTTACCTGATACAAAAGAAATTTTTTGTGATACAAAACTTGGTTTTACCTGATACAAAAATTGATACAAATATTTTAAAGTGAGTGTGAGCCCTGAGCTAAAGGCTCTTAAAATTTTAAAACTAATTAGCTAAAAGAGTTAGAATTTGTCAGGGTTGGCCGGTTTAAACCATTTGGTTTAAACCATTGGTTTAAACCATGGTTTTTTTACCATGGTTTTTTTGCCAAAAAAACCAAGTGGTTTTTTTGGTTTTTTTAGAAATTATAAAATATTTTCAGGATTTTTTAAAGAAAGTGTTATTAAGTATAATCTTTTGCACAAAATTAAAAGGTCAGATTTATAAAAAAATTGACATTTTAAGGTGATTAAAAATCAGAAATCTTTTAATTTAATGGTTTTAATTATTGAATTCTCTCTAAACTTAACCTTAAATGCTTAAGTTAAACTTATTATATTTTGCAAGAGATAGTTCATTTATTAATTTCATTTAAAATGAAGCATTATTTCAAAGAGTAACTAAACATACACAAAAGTTATCTGTTTTTCACTGATAAAATATGGCTTGGATTTTAACTAATTAATAAAACCAATTTGTCTTATTTGTCAGTCATAAAAACCAGTTGGTTTTTTTTTAGTAAATTAATAAAAACCGTTGAGTTCTTTAATGATAAAAACTAAAAACCAGTTGGTTTGTTTATAAACAGATAAAAACCGGTTGGTTTTTTTTACTAAATTAATAAAAACCGTTAATTTCCTTAATTGGATTAATTATCTCAATCATTTATCCAATTTCAATTAACATTAGTTGCTTACATTTCCCTTTTATTTATTAAAAAAGTTAAATTTTCTCTTTCTAAAGAAATTTCTTAAGTTCATAAATAATCCATATAATTAATTTGATTATTTTACCATTTAATAATTAATCAAATTATCTTTATCAATTATCCAATTTCAATTAACGTTAGTTGTTTACATTTCACTTTTACTTCTCATTTAAAAAATTCTTAAGTTCATAAATTAATCAATATATATTTAAGATAAATAATTTGATTATTTCAACCATTTATCCAAGATAAATTAACACTGATTTTTATTCACTACAATAATATTAGATATTCAAATTGGAATATTTTAGAAACAAAAATTATTTTTAAAACAAATTAATTTAATTTTAATTAATTAATTGAAATATACAAATCATTTATCAATTATAAACAACCCCTGAAATAAATGTCTCATTTACAACTCAATTTCAAACATCAATGCTAAAATAACTTATTCTGATAAAAAAAATTCTAAAAAAACTTGGTTTAAACCAAAAAAACCTGGTTTAAACCAAATAAACCCGGTTTTTTTGGTTTTTTTAAAAAAACCCGGTTTTTTGCCAACCCTGGAATTTGTGTTGGAAATTGAATGGTATTGTATCGTTTAATGGGGAGGGTTACAGAAAGTAGGGTTTATATTCCAAAATTTTTTTTTCATACTAGACTGTATCTTAACCCCTTTGATGTTTTATTTTTCAATTTCCGACCCAAAAATTTTATTTTTTTACTGCCTAAATTAAAATATGTTGTATTTTGATACTGAAAAGTGCAAAACTTTATATCCCCTAGCCATTTTTGCTCATTTTACAAGTGTTAAAACATTTGGCAATTCGCTTACTTTTTCCCGCAATGCACCTTCCTTACCATTGCATTCTTCTACTGTTTCTTTTATTAAAATGTTATGAATTTATATAAAATAATGTTTTCCACTCTGAAGGGTGTTGGAGATAATTATCTGTCTCAAAAAAGAAAATTTCAGTATAATTTATGCTGAGCTTTTTGTTCTCACGTTTTTCCTGTTAAAAACACCTGCGTTAGAAAATCGCCCTCAACCTTCACGCTTTGTTGACTCAGACCATTGATAGGGGGTCCAGAACATCTGTCTACAAAATTTCCAGGAACTCTTGGGGGGTTTCAGGGGGTCGGGAAACCAAGAAACAGTCACCTTTCAATGGAAGGTCCGTGATAGTTTTATGGCTTGTAAATCTCCATTAGAATTTCTAAATTTTTTTTAAAAGGAAAAAAGTTTTCAAATGGCAAACTTTGCCTCACACATTAAGATCAATGTGAAATGACTCCAAATTGCTTAAAAATCATGAGTAAATTTACTTACAGAAATTCCTTAATTTTTGGGACTAAATTAAGTTCTTTGTGAATTCAGTTGTGAGGACACTTTCTCAGGAATATTTTTCTGGATTTCTTCAGTATTTGTTACATTGATAGTGTTTCAAAAGAAGGATTTTTTGTAGCTATCTGACTGGTGATCAGGTGAAATCGGAGTCTTCATGTGAGGCATATGCCAGAGCACTCAGGATGGGATGCCGCTGCATTGAATGTAAATATCTCTCTTTGAAATTATATCTTTTTATATGATGTCCTCCTCTATTTTTTCTTCTTACAAATAATATAGGTTTATTTTGCCCATCAAAAGTAAATTTTCTAAGTAAAAAAATACAGATTCTGTTTTGCAATGAATTTTATGTTGTTTCAGCTTTGGAACTTTATTACACCCAAATTTTTCATATTACTGAAAATTTATTAAAAAGATACTATGAAACTATTTTTTTTCACAAAATGTTGTTGACGCAGTTTTTCAGACTTCTCGTCCCGGGGAAATTTTCCCAGATCAAAGGTTTAAGAATTGCATTCCTTGGTGGGGGGGGAGTGACCAGAGCTTATTTCCTATTATACCAGAACACTAGTGAGGAAACATTTCATGAACACTGTAATTCAATGACAATGAAGGATTTTTCAAAAAAATGTAATAAATTAAAGATTTTACATTCTTATTATACGTAATGCAATGTATTTGGATGTGCTGTTTAGGAAGTGCAATACAGTACTCAAGGTATAACTAATAAAATAAGTATTTAGGATAAACTATAAAGGTATGGTTTTATCTTTTTTTAATTTAATTACTTTCTTCAGTTTAAAAACTGTTTTGAAGTAATTTTTCCTTTAGAAAAACCTCAAATTTTTTTGTATTTACGTAAATCTTCATTGGGAGCAATATTATAAACCTAATAATCAAAGATCCCCTTGAAAGAGATATTTATTTTTAAATTTCAGTGGACTGCTGGGACGGGGATGGTGATTTACCTTATTGTTACCATGGTTACACCTTAACCAGCAAAATCAAGTTTTATGACGTCATCAAAACGATTCGTGAGCATGCATTTGTCACATCAGAGTAAGATTCATTTAATTCTTATTCATTATATTTTTAACGGCACCGCCTAATGGGCCCGGGCAGACTTTGATTCATTTAATTCTTATTCTTTTTTTATTAGATTGTTATTAGTTCTATACAAAACAAGAAACAAATGTATGATTTGACCATATCACAGCATAGCAACTCAGGCTGAGAAACCAGTTTACAAAAACAGAAACTTGTTGCTGGTTCAACTGTATTCATTTGCTTCAACTAAAGACTTTCACTTAAATTGAGTTAAAAATCCCAATAAACTATAGTGTGCATTTTTACTAAAGTGCATTATTTTAATATTTTTTGGATTGCTTTAAGGTGGAACGGAGTGAAAATGTTTCGTAGTTTAATGCAATATTAAAATCTATTTATAGGTTTCCTGTTATTTTAAGCATAGAAAATCATTCTTCTCTACCAGTTCAAAGAAATATGGCAAAGGCATTTCTTGAAGTCTTTGGGGGTAGGTTTAATATTTTCATTACTTATTTAATGTACTTTAAAAATATTTGGACCTCTTAGGTTTGAATGAAGGAGCTTTTACAGTTCTTGAATTTTTTGCTTAGTTGGTCCTTGAATTAATGTCTGTCAGCAGCACCCAGTAATTCCTGAAAGTATTTTAACATAGGTGAAACAATCAGTTCCTTTAAACATTGGCAGACAAAGGGAGGTCACCCCCTAGAGGACTAAAAAATACCCTGCATAAAAATGTATATGCCTGGGTGCCACTCTTACATACTGGGGACGGAATTCTGTCTTTTTTATAAGTTCTGTGAACAGAATTCCGTCCTGGGTATTTTAAGAGATTGATCAGCTATTTGTACTAAATTTTGGCATCGCACATTTTGCCCACAAACAAGCTTAATGTTTGGAATGCTTTATATTTTGCATAGCCTGTTGAGAATGTGTTATTTGAGGTAGTATTAAAATAGTAAGTCGCAAAATTTGAATTCAATTACTATATGGACAACTTTTCATTATTATTAACTTGTGTGAGTTGAACTATTTCTTTTTTCAGATATGCTATTGATTCAGCGAGTTAAAGACAACGATAAAATGCCTTCGCCTGCGCAATTAAAAAGAAAAATAATATTAAAAGTAAGAGTTGCATCTTCATTTTGTTAATTTTGAAATTAGTTATATGCTTATTTCCTATGGTAACTGCTTATTCATTCTGGGAAGTTTTTATTCATTTTCTTTTTAAAAATGAGGAGCTGAGAGCCAGAGTGGACCAACCCACAAAAAATTAAAAAGCGTTTTTTTTTAATTTCTCAGTATAATGTAGAGACATCTATTGATTTAAGTTAGAAAACAATGCATTTTTTTAGTTCCCACAAGATGGCATCACTTTTTCGTTTGATCGAGTAATTAAAATCAAACAAAAATTTAATGCCAGAATGGATCAAGCCACTTGGTCCATTCTGATTCTGACTTTCAACAGGATCCTCTAATTATTGATCACAAGAAGATCAAAACTAAATATGAAATACTAACCTCAAAAAAAAAAGTTTAAATATTACTACAATTTTGTAAAGCGTTTTTCTTGAAATAACAGCTTCTGAGGTTGGTCCACTCTGGCTCTCAGCTCCTCAATTATACTGCTTAGCTAACAATAGTAAAAGGGTGATTTTTTGCTGTGGTATTTTTTATTTTATTTAAAATATACTGATTTCTTACGTATATAGATAGTCTTACTAAGGTTAGAGGGAGATCTTTTGATCAACTGCCCTTTTACTATCGTTGGTCAAGCAGTAGTTGTTTAAATAATGCAATGAAAAAGTGTTATTTATAAATTGTCTCTTCTCCTCTTTAGCATAAGAAGTTGCCCGATGGGGATGAAGAAAAAATTGTTCAAAGTGATGAAGGTTGGTTTAGTCCCATTAATATAATCACCTACTAACTAATTTTGTGCTGCAGCCATTGGATTTATAGTGAATTCCTTTAGTAAAGATGGAAAAAAATGGAAAGTTACTGGTTTTCAAGCATTTCATCCTGAATCTTAAAACTAAATGCATTCTCTGTATGGTACAACTTTTTCCAGGTTGAAAATAATAAAATTCACCCTTAGGTAACCTAAAACAATAAATTATTCTGAATTTTGATTATGTTAGATGGCCTTTCTTGATTTAAAGGTTGTCTACTCCTGGTTGTTGAAATTTATACATTTTTTTGTTAAACAGATGTTTCACATGAAATTCATGAAGTAGAATTTATTATCACAAAGAATTACGAAAATACAAGAAATACACACATAAAGAAAAAAATGGGGCAAACACAGACATACATACAAAAATATATAAATAGTTATGAGACTTATAATTTCTTTGCTTAGGCAACGAAGCTGCGCTGACTCTATTTGGTTGTATTAAATAATATCTCAATGTTATTTTGTCTTGCTCATAAAGACCTTTTTTAAATTCAGTTCTATTATTAGATGTTTTAATGGTTTTGTTTAATTTATTAAATAGAAAGGGACCTATAAAAACATGAAAAACTTCTTTGTTAGACTTTGAAATTCAAGTAGTTCTTTCCCTCAAAGATTGTTATTCTTCCTTATGTAATATTAGCTGCCCATTAGAGGAAAAGTTTAGGGCTTTATATTTGTAAAATAAAGTACAGTTATACAGGAAACTATGCCATCTAGTTAGGGACATTCTCCTAATATCGTTCATTGATGTTTTACTGATTATTAAGGGTATCATAACTTTTGTTTAGGTGTTGAATCTGATATTAGCAATGCCATCAAAAATGGAATATTGTTCTTAGAGGATCCTATTGACAATGAGTGGAAGCCACACTTTTTCATGCTCACTCAAAAGAAGATGTATTACGCCGAGGAAGAAACAAACGAAGAGGAAGAAGACAACGAAGACGACAATCCTCCTCCTCAGAGAGAAGTTAGTAAACAAACCATTTAGTTATACTCTGTTCATTTTGAACTGGCGCTTGACAATATTTCCTTCCCCCCCCCTCTGATCGGTAACCATAGCAACTATCCTCGTCAAAGTGACGAAGAAGGCTTACTATTGGCTGCTCGAAAAGCGTAACTATGGTTACGCTTCTAGCGTGGGGGAAAGCACTATTTCTCAAGCGCCAATTCTAAATGAATAGAGTATAAACAAACTTTAACAGGATCTCAAGCGTTTAATATTGATGACGTGAATAAAGTTTTGGCAGATTTTTCACATTTTTGGTGGTTTTTTTATAGTAAAAAAATTTTAAAGTGAAAACGTTTTACATAATTTTAAAGATCATATTAAACTACAAAATTTGAGGCCATGATTAAATTTTTACCAACAGTACGTCGCTTAAGGCGCAAAATGACATAACTGACGTTTTGGCCATTTTGAGTTATGCATCAATCTTTATGCAAATCCCGACCCCGGATCACCTGGCACCAACGATTTTGCGAAAAAATGACTCAAATCGCTGCAATCGTCAGTTTTGTCATTTTAGCATAACTGCATTCGTAAGGCAAAATGACATAATTGCACGCCTTTCATTGATATTGTTAGGGCCACAGAGAAGCGTTTCATCTCAATCCCCGGTCAAAAAGGCCTAAAATGAAGGTTTAAAACTATAATAATATTATTTTCTTTAATTAATAGCCAAACTGTTTTTTTCATCTCCTGCAAAATAAGGAAAATGCATATATGTCATTTTGCGCCTTAAACGACGAGTAGTTCTTCTACAAATTGAATTTTTCAATAATTTTTTGGGCGTGTCGCTCCATTTTTAGCTCCCTGGGATTTGGATCGGGAACCCCCAAATCCTATGTGATTCTGACTCGTCTTGGTGTCTACTATCCCCCCTAGAAGTGTGACCCAACATTTATGCAACACCCTATATACATAATGCATTTCAGATTTACCCTCAGTTGTTTGTGTGATTGTATTATGAACCCAACTTACTATAACTTTTAGAATTTAAAGTAACAAAATATTCAGGAGAAACCTGTTTGATAAAGGGGAATATCACAGAACTTGTTTTTAATCTCCTGAAAATCAAAAAGCTAAGAAAATATATTTGAAAAGTTCGTTGTTTTACTTGTTGACCTATATTAGTATTTAAATGTAGTTGTGTAAAGCACTCTAAAGACATCTGACCTAAACCTAAGATATCTCCTAAAAATTTAAACCTTTTATTTTATATCTATTGGTAGTGTTTTTCTCATCATATTTTAGTTACTTACTTCTGTAAGCCCTGTGTGATACACAGGGAGCTTTTTATCTTTTTAGTATAAAAATGTAGTTGTTTCTTTTTAGGGTTTACCAAGTGATGAATTACATTACAGTGAGCCTTGGTTTCATGGAAAACTACCAGGAGGCCGTGTACAAGCCCAAGAACTGTTGAACAAGTATTCATATTTGGGAGATGGAACGTTTCTTGTTCGGGAAAGCGAGACATTCCATGGCGACTACAGTTTGTCCTTTTGGTCAGTTCTATGAATTGTTTCTATCTTCTCGTGTTATCTGAAAGTTTCCAGGTTACTAGATTTTGAGTTGTATTACAAGAGTTTCCCCAAAAAAATAAAATAAGTAACTAAATATGACATTTTAATCTTAAAAGGAATCAATTTTAAATTTTGGGCGTATCACTTGCATAGCTGGAAGATTTCCGTTTTTTAAGAGAATCTTCCGTTTTTCAATCAATTTCTTCTGTTTTTCGTCCAAATAATTTAAGCAGCCTATTTTTGCCAAGGACGGAAAGGTTTTGAAATGGTGTTTGTCAACAATTTTCTAAAAAAAGGCTGAATCTTGTGCATATCAGGCTTAAAGATTAAGAATTATTAAATTAAGATTAAGAATAATATTTATAAAAAAAAATTTGTATTGATCTGAAATTAGTTTTTTTTCATGTGTGTGTAAAGTAAGTTAAATTAGTGTGCTCATTTGATATTAAATTTGTTTTGATTTTTGAACTGAAAGATATCCATTCATGCTACCTGCTATTAACTTAGGTGTAGTAACTATGATAAATAGTCTTGACTAGTAGATTACGAAAAAAATGCCATTGGGTACCTTGATTTTAAAATCTTCCTTTTTTTCCCAATGTATGCACTTGTCTTCTAGGTTATATCACTTGGATACTCACTAGGTTATATCCTATAATTTGTCTACTAATTTTCCTATGTTGAATGTTTTTGACTGGTCTAGTATGGAATATTGGAAATACTGTAAGATACATAAAAGTATTAAATACCCCCTCGAAAAAAAAATTCTTTATATCTGTATTAATTTTGTATTCCTTGTGAGTATGAACTAAACCAAAAATGAATTTTGTTTTCTTTGAGTTATTTATCATAAATACTTATTTGTACACTAGATACAAAAGTAAATTTATTTTTGTTGTCATTTCTTAGAATGAATTTTGTTTTCAGGCGTAAAGGCAATGTTAGCCATTGCAGAATAAAGTCAAGGCTAGAAAGAGGTGTGACTAAGTACTACTTAATTGACACGATTTCATTCGATACCTTGTATTCCTTAATAACTTATTACAAGTCCAATCAGTTGAGAAGTCCCGAGTTCTGCATGTGTTTGACCAAACCCGTTCCCTTACCCAATAAACACGAGGGAAAAGAGTGGTACCACCCAAACATGACCAGATTAGAAGCTGAAGAAATGCTCAAAAGAGTGCATTACGACGGTGCTTACCTTGTGAGGCCCAGTGAAATGGCTAATTGTTTTGCCATTTCTTTTCGGTAAGTCTCTATTTCAAATATCATTTGTGATATAACTACACTGCTTTAAAACTTTTTTATATTAATCCTCATATTAAGAATTGTCTAGCTATTAAGCTCTTAATTTACTTTTTTTAGCAAGAGAAATATCAGACAAGTGTCAAAAAGTTATTGATTAAGAACTTTTTACTACAAAATTCCCATTTTATTGGTGTGCTTAGACCTTTTACTTCCAATATTTGGCTGCTTTCTACCGGCAATAGAAAAAAAATTAAGTACTAAATAAAATTAAGTAAGTTAATTTAATTGGTATGAATAGTACCATCTTGAAAAAACTCACTTCCGGTCATCAGATTTTTGGTAGACTTTTTTTCTGTCACTGGTTAGAGTCATTGAAAACCTTTTGTTTTAATTTGTTCCAGGTCTTATTTTCCTATCAAACACTTCTTTACTTTTATCTACTATTGAATTAGAACAGGCATGTGATTTTTCCGCTAATTTTAGAGGTGTTGAGAATCAGAATTCCGCTCAATTGGGTGCAGAATTAATATTTCAAAGCGGGAAAAAATCGGAACATTTTGTTTCCTGAGCGGACATAGTGTACCAAAATGATTAAAGACCCTATTTCTTAGGGTAAAATTTCTGAGATTGAGTTTAGTAAGATGAGAATCCTATCTAAAAAGTATTAAAAAGCTAAATTGAACCTATTGTATGGAATAGGAATATGAATTTGGGCCCCTATCAAATAAATTTCTTTACCACTGTGACTTATCTAGACGCTTCTAAAAAATTTCAGATAATTTCTTTCTATAGCAATCACATGCCTGTTAGAATAACTAGAAGAGGTGGAAAACCAGTATCAAAAGTATCTACTTCATCTGCTCTGAATTAACTGTTGCTTTTCATGATCCATGAAAAACAATTCAGTTACATTCTATTTTTCTCATACTATGGTATTTTTAAAATTGATGAGTGGGAAAGTCGAGAAGCAAATGCCATGATTTTTAGTGAAAATGTTGCCATGATTTTTAATAATTCAGGCAATCATTATATCAGCTCTTTCTGAAACAACTTAATACTTGCAACCAAATGCAAGTTGTCATTTTGATGGTATTTTTGTTTGGTTTTCAGTCTGGTCAGTAAAAGGCCCCAATTAGCAGACTTTTTGAACTCTCAAATGTTTCAGGGCGGAAAACAAGATAAAGCATTGCAGGATTAAACTGGAAGGGCGTCGTTTTACCATCGGCAGTGCTGAGTTTGAAAGCCTTGTAGAGTTGGTGGCGTATTATGAAAAACATGCTCTTTATCGGAAGATCAAACTGAAATACCCTGTCAATGAAGAAGTAGTGCGCAGAATCGGTGGAGTGAGTGAGTTTGAAATATACTTATTTTATATGATTATTTGTTTTATTTTATTAAACATTACTTTTTTGTAGGATCCTGAATATTCCGCTTATGGACCTGCTGGCATGTACATGGATCCAAACTGTTTCATATCCAAATCAAAGGTTTCCTTTTATATTTATTCAGTTGAGAATTCCTAAGTGAATGATATACTTCCCAATATAAATTAGTAATATGATCAAAACTTTGATACTAGAACCGAGTATCTTCCCACTAATCGGATTATGCAATCTTTTAAATGTTGGCTTGCTTTAGGTATCAGAGTTTCTGTGTATGTATAATTGTATATTTTTTATTACAGGGAATTTATGTATTTTATTCACTTATTGATAGTGCTGATGTTTGGCATCAATAAAATATTTCAGCTTGATACAATTCCTTTCATAGGCGCCGACTTTTATAAAATATTGGGTAGGGGCCCAGAACTAAACAATAAAGATACTGTTAATAAGTATTCCATATATAACAGCGGTTCTTAAACTTTGGATCGCCGCTGGTAGACATCGCTCCCCCAAGATTTTGAACACCTGAAGTTGTATTCTTAAAGTACCCCCTAAGGAGTATATTTATACGTTGAGTTTTAGATTACTTAAAAGTAGTATTCAAATTCCATTCCACATTATGTTAAAATGTTACAGTATAATAATGGGTCTGGGGGTCACCCCCAGAAAAATTTTGGAAATTTGCCCCTAAAAGTAGTTAGTAAAAACATCTTTAAACAATAAGTGTTTTCAGTCACGTGTTTTTTCTCGACTTTTAAATTAAAATATTTAATTACCTGTACATTGAAAAACTGACTAGATACAAAAAACCATACGGAACACTTGTTTGTTTTTGAAAATCTGACACATGCAACTTCCTTATTATGTTAAAATAAATTGCTTTGAAATCTGCTTTCAATTAGGTGGATTTTCAGCCAAATGGCTTCTTAAAAACAGGTAAAAGTTTTCACCTCGATGGGACAATTTTTCTTCTGCTTAGAAGAATGCTTCTGGAAAATCAATGGAAATTTAATTATGAGTTCAATTCAATCACATTTCTGTGATCTGAAAAAAACAATTAAAAGCAACTCTTTGAGCAAAACTGAGTATAATACATTTGAGGTGACTAATAATTTTCGATATCCAGCCCTGAAACCTTACCTAATTCTCTTTTGTTTTAGCTACAGTTATTTTTTATAAAGAATTTTATTTCTATAGATAACTGTAAAAGCTATGTATGACTACCGGGCCCAAAGGGTGGATGAGCTTTCTTTCTGTAAGCATGCGATCATTACGAATGTCGTCAAGGAAAACACAGGCTGGTGGAAAGGTGATTATGGGGGACAAAAGCAACATTGGCTCCCTGCCAATTTTGTTGAAGAAATTGAGACCCAGGATAGTGATGACAGTGTATGTTGTTTTTCTCATTTCTTGAATCTTTGTCAATATGATCTTTTCTCATCAAAAATAATATTTTATGTATAGCTTGCAGGCTATGAAATAATCTCAGTTAGTATTTACTTGTTAGCTATTATTTGTATTTGCCAGTCAGACATTTCACTTATTTAATCTTATCTCGGAAAGTAGTATAATAGTCAATGTTTATACAATAATAGGCATTTCAAGGTTACAAAAATAATTCTAAAAGGTATGTGAAAATTTAGTTTACCGAAAAGAGTTAAACTTGAATTCAAGTTTTAAAAAGACCAATGTGGGGAAGATATAGCAGCAGAGTAAAATGGATTTTTGGCAGTTTGGATATAATTTTCTAATCAATAAGTCCCCAAAACTGATTTTCTCAATATATATAGATAGATAGATATAATCGTATTTATTTTTCCTGAATACAATTTAACCTAATTCTATTTCTTTTCAGTCTGTTGAGTCAATGCCTCTAGGGACTCTGCAGAAGGGTAGTATTGACCTTGTCAATTCCACTGTTGGTAAGTTGACCCTTTTCAAGATAAGGGGACATCCATAAATTACGTGAGGTGTTTTTTCCAAAATCTGGACCCCCCTCCCCCACACGCGAGATTTACCTACAACCTTTAAAAATAATTTTCTATCCAATTCGTTTGCATTTTGTGCTTACAGCACCTACACCTTTCCATTATTAATGATGTGGGGAGAAAAAGGACATTATGCCGCCTAAAAATCATCACAGTATCTTATCTGTGGATATTATTCCTTTCTCAAACTTAAAAAAATCGTTTAAATTCGAACTTAAAAAGTTGATGTGAGATTTTAATCAACCCCCCCTTGGTGAGATTTTTCCAACCCCCTCCCCCTTTTTGACCTCACGTAATTTATGGATGTCCCCTAACTATGCTAGATAAAGCTGAAATGAATTTTTAAAAACTGTTTTATAAATTTTTAGACATAACATCGATATCGAGCCGAGGAAAGGAGTTTGTTTTTCGAATAGTCTCGCCCAGACAAGTGACTCCAATCGAAATTGCTGCATCAACGAGAGAAGAGATGCTGGACTGGGTGATGAAAATTCGAGAGACTGCTCAAGCTGCTAATGACATAGTACGCCTTTATTTCCTCCTAGGAATATAATCACTTTTGTGCTTGAATGGGCAGTACCAGCATTTTTTGAAAACAGAAAAAAATGCATTCAGGGTTCATACGCTCATTGAAAACTCCTTAAATACTCCTTGAAAATGATTTTCAAGCACTATGGAAACTCCTTGAATTTAGGCTGTACTCCTTAAAAACTCCTTGATTTTCATCATGAAATTTTTTGAATAAATTTATCTTGTCTATAAAAATAGTTTCAATCTGCATTATTTTCGAGAAAAATAATGGGTTACCGCGTAAAAATCTCGACTTTTCGTGAAAGTGAGAGTGATTTTAAGACCTGATTCAGGAATGCAATTGGCAAAGCGTGCGTTTTAAGCTGTGTAAAAAATTTTCTCTCAAATACTCCTTGATTTTGATTTGTGAAAAATTGTATGAACCATGTACATTTTTCCAGTAAAGGAAATAGATCTAAATCCAAAAATCCTCATGAAAAGTTTCAAAAAAATTTAGTTAATTAAATAATCGATTAGTTAAAATCGCCAAGTCCTTTGTCTTTGTAATATAGGATAGAAGTACGTCACAACTGACTCATACAGACTTTAACGAGAAACCCAACAATGACTTTGATTTGTTTAAACAATTAAAAGCATTGTTTAAAATAAATGTATAGGATAGAAGTAAGTCACATTGGGAAATTTGACGATTTAACGCCCTTTTCTAAAGTCAAACTTTGAAATTACATAAAAAAATAAATAATCATTGTATTAAAAAAATTTTGTGCGTATATTCCGCCTTAGGGTACCTCTATCGAATTAAAAAATAAATGGTGGTATTGCCCATTGGGTGCATGTTACTGTCTATTGTTTTTTTTTAAATGATATCTTTCGATTAGAGTACAGTAACGGACCCTTTATCCGGCAAGCTCGGGGCCGACATCATCCCGGACTTCGGAATTTTCCGGATTTCGGGTCCGTTCCGGAAAAAACGCCATGAAAGACGCAGCTGGTTTAGCAGGGGTGGAAAATCTGCGCCAACTGCGCCAAACTGCGCCGAAATTGGTTACCTGCGCCAATCTGCTCCAAAAATGGCAAAATTCCGATTTTTGCGCCAAACTGCGCCAAAAACGCGATAATCCGATCAATCTGAATTTGTAACCCTGAAAATCCAACTGATAAGAAAAGAACCAATCCTCAGACACTATGATCGATTCTCTTCCCGCTAGGATCGCTATGAAACGGGGGGCCGGATGCAACTACGTTTTGCGACGATTTTGAGACCGGTCGAATCCTACTTCCACAGCTCGCGTTGCTACGTGGTGGAACGCTTCAGCAAATGAGGAGGAAAACGTCAGCCCGATCGTCGCGTCGTAGAACCCGTCGTAGAGCCCGATCGTCCGGCGTGGTGGAAATTGAAATAGAACGATTGTAACGGAGTACGTTATGCGTTGATTTGATTTTTGGCCGTGTTTTTCGGTGATAAGCACAGGGTTCGTACGCTCCTTGAAAATTAATTTCATTTTCAAGCACTGGAAACTCCTTGAATTTGGGTTGTACTCCTTAAAAACTTTTAAATTTTCATCTTGAATATTTCTTCTGTAAATTTATTTCTCCTATAAAATAGGTTTCAATTCGCAGCGTTTAGTGCGTTGAAAAGTCGGAAATCGCGATATTTTGCGAAAGTTTCGGGGGTTTTTTTCTTGCGAAATGTTCCGTTCTTCCCCCGACTTTCTTGGACGGCCCGCGGGTGTTGCTGTTGATTCAAGTTGGCTTCTTTATGCGTCATTATTGCGATGAAGAAAAAACAACTTTACCGTGGTTAGAAGCCCACAAGTCCGGTGTTCCGGAAGCCCGAAAAATAGCAATATTTCGGAATTTTTTTTTCGGAGTGTTCCGTTCTTCCCGCGACTTTGTTGGACGGCCGCGGGTGCTGATTCAAGTTGGCTTCTTCTTGCGTCATTATTGCGATGTAGAAAAAACAACTTTACCGTGGTTGGAAGCCAACAAGTCCGGTGTTCCGTCTAGTCTTCCGGAAATCGGGAAAATAGCTACTTTTCACGACAGTTCCGTTTTTCAGGGTGTCCGCTAACCCTGGAAACCGGGAAAACCTGGAATACTCAGGGAATTCGAAAATGCCCTGGAAAACCTGGAATACTCAGGGAATTACGAAAATATTCTGGAAAAATGTTATTTTGTACGATACGTAACGTTTTCCAGCGTTTCTTTACGTTGTGGAGTTACCATCTCCGGTAATTAGTCAAATCAACGGCATCCTAGCTCGCACGCGGATCGGCACGGCGGCGATGCGATCGCGCGACTCGGCCTGTAAAGGCCCCTTCTCCTCGTTCGTTTACTGTATTACGGAAAAACGACTTTTATTGGAAGAAAGCCGTGTTCATGCTGTTCCTACCATGCAGCCTCAAGATGAGGAGAAGCCTATTTTACGGGGCGTAATCGTCGGCTTCTCGCATTTGGTGTATTGTGGAAAACGGACTTGAGCTTTTTCATGGAGAGATATTCTAAAGTCAAAGACTTGCTTATGAAGTCTTATTTTATTGGTGCTCAAATTAAAATTATTTTGAGTAGAACAATTGAAAGAAACTTTATTGGAAAACTTGAATTACTGCTTAAGTCTTAATTTAAATTTTATAATTTCATAGTTATAGTATGGTTGTGAGTGATAGGTAGTTTTTCCTCCAAAAAATATAACCTGATAAGATTTTCAGCTTATTTATGAAAATATATTATGAAATTTCTTTATAAGGTAGTCTTTATACACAAATAGGATTCTTTACTTAAAATTGAAGTTGTAATTTTTCTCAGTTAAATTTCTGAATAATTTGATACTTTTTAAGCACTAGCCTTTTACAGTTAATTTTTACTGAAGGCTCCTGATTATCAATTAAACATTTCTAAATTTTGGTTTTTTAGAATAATTTGAAGATCAAATATAATCTGACTTCAGTTTTCATTAAAATAATTTCATTTCGCAAAAATGCACCCCCAAAAATTAAACCTGGAGTACTCCCATTCTAGCCAGTGTATTGTATAGTCATTTCACAAATCTTGTATTCCTTTTGAGCTCTTGCTCAGTCTCAGAATTAGTCGAAGCTTTTCTAGAGAAAAAGAAAACGGATTATTTTTCTCAATGAGTAAAACATCTATAAATTAAATGTCTAATTTTAAAATTAATATATCATTTAACGAATTAATACTAATCTATAGAAGATATTTTTTCAGTTTTTTTTATCAAGTTTATTTAATATATGGTATGAATAGAAGGAAATTAAAGTTCCATCTTATCATCAAAAATTTAAAAAAAAACGCCTTAAAGCTTTAGTTTGACCGAACCTGATGCTGATTCACTGTAAACTGATACGGAAATGAAATTTGCGTTGATACAAAACCACTAAAAGCTGATACAAAAATGCATTTTGACTTGATACAAAACTGCCCTAAAGCTGATACAAAAATCATTTTTGGATTTTCCACCCCTGGTTTAGTAAAACCAAAATACCCGCTGAAACAACATAGTCCGTTCCAATCGTAATGGATCCAGCTAAAAAAAAACTTCCGGCAAAGCACGTGGGTCGTCGCGGAAAGAACAGATCGCGAGGCAGCAGCCGATTTTGGAACGGCTGTTTAAGCGCGGGGACGATACGATTCGGCCGCGTCGGCCCGTGCCGAATCGTCCCATTCCGCACCGATACGATGTCGCAAAAGGCGCGCGCAACCATTGCGCGTCGTAATAGCATTTACTCACTAAAAATTCTTCAAAATTAAAAAAAACAAATTCTAAACGCGAGCCGGATTTCGGGTCCTTCCGGATTTTGGGTTCCCGGATAAAGGGTACGTTACTGTACTTTTCTATCTAACTTGAGTATCTAATTAAATAAGAATGTTGAAATGAATAACTCTGTCTCATAAATAGCTGCAGCATCAAGGGAAGATGGAAAAAACCCTTAGGATAGCTAAAGAGTTATCAAATCTCATTGTCTATTTTATATCAATCCCATTCAGTCCAGACAGTAAGTTGTATTATTTTGGTTTCCTCTTATCACTCATCATTTTTAAACCTAATCATTGTTTAGCTTTCCTCCACCCAAAAACTGTCAATCGGCTATTTCTACTAAAAGGCATTTTTACTCACTGTTACTCTCTACAGCAATTAAGTATAACAAAATAAAATGTAAGAACGAGGTTTATTTGCACAGACATCAAATTCACACAAAAAATTGAAATTGTTGGTTAATGTGCAAATAATCATTTTATCTTGTAATGAATTTTGCAGAGCGAAATCTTTTAAGCATATCTGTAAAAAACAATTATTCTTAAAAAAAACCTTGATAATTCTTTTAAAAAATTCCGATGGTGGAATGAACCTCATATTTGATTTTTGTTATGGTGCTTAGTTATTAAGTTATATGTTTTTTTTGTTTTCCAGGGTCTGGTAACTTCAGGGAAATGTCCTCATTTCCTGAAACAAAGATTGAGAAGTACCTTACTATGCCTAATTTCAAAACTATCATAAAATATCCTTTTTTACTATGAACATATACTCCTGTTCATAAAAAATGCAACACCATAAAAGTTATATTTCGATGAAATTTGCACAGCAAGAAGGAAATAGTAGTTTTTGGATATCATGGAACATTGCAACAAACATGCGTTCGGGGTTTGAATTACAGCTTGCTTCGAAGGTAGTGTAAAAACACCGTTCAGGGAGGCCTAACATTTATCCTCGTTCAAACTCTGTTAAATGCTCATATGAAATCCGTTCAGGTTTAAAATGACTTCAGATGACAAGAAAATCCGTGGCAGACTTCCTTCTTACAGCCCTCCATACATACGACTAAATTAGTGGTTAAGAAGGCTCAGCAACAACGCTGAATCATTTGATCAGCAAGCCATAATGAACATACCCTGAAAATTTCAAGTTGATCTTCTTGGTGTTGCATTTTTTTAGGACTATACAGTTACTATGAATAATAATATTGTAACTTTTTCTGCTTGAAAACAGTTGTCTTATAGATGTACTCCTTAACACATTATACATATCACAGAACTAAGTTTAGCAGAGTGTATCCCAAAGGAAGCCGAATAGATTCCTCAAACTATGATCCTATCAAAATGTTTAATGCTGGAATTCAGATGGTGGCTCTCAATTTCCAAACACCTGATCGAGCTATGCAATTAAACCAGGGGAAATTCCTAGCCAATGGACAGTAAGTATTTTGAGATATATATATTTTTTTTTTAATAATAATTTTATTGGACAAACAAAAGAACAGAACAGAAAAAATACAAACGCAGTTGATCGAATACATACATTTCCCAAAGGAGCTACCGCTCGTCCATGGGGTCATGGAATATCTTTGTTAAAGGTAAGATCAAAAATAAAAAATCGATTTGGTTTATGGTGGAAGAAGTTGTTTTTTTAACACTAGACACTTAAAAATTAATTGTAAATACAAGAACAAAAAAATAAAAAAGGAAAACAAAAAGGCTTGGCTGGCAATTTCTATGTTTATAGAGAAAAAATGAATAAATGATGATATTTAAACCTGACAAAATTAGAATAAGGACTCAATGCTATTTAGACTCAAAATATATGCAATGCACAATTTCTTAAAGTATTTAATGTTAGTTTGAGATTGAATTTCGCTTGGAAGTTTATTAAAAAAAGTGACAGAAAGATATTGGAAGTGTTTTTTGTATATTTCTTTGTGAGGAATAGGTATATTATAGTAGTTATGATTTCGAAGGTTATAGGAAAAATTTTGGTTTATCGTGGCATAGCCAGGATATTTCTTCAGAAAAATAAGGCAATTGAGAACATATAACTGACGTGCATTTAAAAGATTATTAAGAGGAAAGTAACTTAAAAATTTCTTTTGTATAGTAAGCAAAGGCTTGATATTTGAATAAAAGTCACCACCCCAAATCAAAATTCCATATTGTATACGAGATTGAACCCAAGCAAAATATATTCTCAAAAGTAAATCAGAGTTAATATATTTTTTTAGGTGATAAAACCTGAACAAAATGTATCTTAACTTACTACCTATTGAATTTATATGATCTTTGAATTTCCAGTTTTTATTAAACAAAATACCCAAATATTTTATTGTTGGAGTGTATTTGATAAAATGATTTTCACACTGTTTATTTTCACAATCGCAAAAGTATAATTTAAGATCTTCATGAAAAGTGGACTGTAAGGAAAATATTATATAACTAGTTTTGTTCACATTTATTTTTAGTTCATTACTTGCGAACCAATTGTAAATTATTAATAGATCCTGATTAATTAAATTTTCTAGTTGGTCATACGATCTAGCAGAATATAAAATGATTGTATCATCTGCGAAAGTTAAGATTTTACCCAGTAGATTTAGCTTACAAAAATCGTTGATATATATATTAAATAACAGAGGACCTAGCCGTGAACCTTGAGGAACACCTTTCTTTGAGGCAATAAACGGACTAAAAATGTTGTTAACATTAACTCTTTGTTTCCGGTTTAATATGAATGAACGAAACCAACTCAAACAGTTACCTCGGATACCAGCACTATTTAATTTATAAAGAAGAATCTCATAATTGACACTATCAAAGGCCTTGCTTATATCCAAAGAAATAGCCGCGGTTTTTAAGTTGTTGTTAAGGTTATTAGTAATAGAGGTCGAAAATTCTACTAAGGCATTTGTGGTACTTAAATTATCTCGAAAGCCAAACTGGTTGTTAGAAAAGAAATTGCTATTGGTCAAAAACTTTTTTACTCTTGTAGATACCACCTCTTCCACTATCTTTGAAAACACAGGTAACAAAGAAATTGGGCGGTAATTAGTGAAAACATCGGGATTTCCATTCTTTAAAATAGGTACGATAGTAGAGTATTTAAGAGCTTCAAAGAATTTGCCTTCTTTAATTGATTGATTCAAAAGAGATTGGATAAAATTGCAGTGATATTTACTGACTATTTTAAAAACTTTAGAATTTATGTTATCGTAACCACATGAGCTGGTATTTTTTAGATTTAGAATGATACCCCGAGTTTCAGATTCTGAAACGTCGTCTAAAAATGCCATAGAGTTAACACAAGGAGTAACGAAATCCCGGTATTTATCACTCTGTTTCACAATGTTGCAACCAATATTTGAGAAAAAGTCATTAAAAGAATTTACATCCGCCTGTGAGAAAGTTTTTTTGGTGCTTTTCGTTTTACATCCCAATATATTATTTACAATATTCCATTCCTTTTTTGAATTACCAGAACAATTTTCAAACTCTTTTTTGTAAAAGTTGGAGCGAGCTTCTTTCAATAGTTTTTTTACTAATCTGTGTGATTTAGAGTAGTTAAAGCAAGCTGTTTTATCATTAGGATTTCTTTTTTTTATTTTGTACAATTTTTCTTTTTTATTGATTTCTTTTAGAATTTCTGAAGATATCCATTTATTTTTTGATTTGTGATTCTTTTTCTCAATTTTTTTGGTGCAAGATTGTACACATATTTGAAGTTTTTTAATAAAATTGTTGTAGGTAACATCTAAATTTCCATTATCTCTTTCAAATACAGTAGATTTGATAACTCGATCCAGTTTATCAAAATTAATTACCTCAAAAACAGGGGCATCATTATAAATAGGGATTCTTTTCAATTGAAAACAATATGAAACAGCAAGGAAAATTGGATAGTGATCAGTTATGGAGCTGAGACATCTACAACAATCAAAAGAAAATTTACCTGAAAATTTTAAATTAAAGTGATCAATACATGTGGATGAATTTTCTGTTTCTCGAGTAGGAATGTTAATTATACTTTCATAGCCATTTGAGTACAATAGGTCTAGATAGTCGTTACAGGCAATATGATCTAATAAATTTATATTTAAGTCACCACCTATAATTGAGTTATTGGTAAACATTGGTAATAACGTACTAAACTCACTCAGAAAAAAAATCAATCGTAAAAGAATGAAAGCGATAAATACCGATTATGTTCAGTTTAATATCTGGGTTGTACAAAGCAATTATATTAGCTGAATTTAACCTAGGAATTGATATGGGAACGAAATTAAGGTTTTCTTTAATAAATATTATAACACCACCTGATCTATTAGATACATTGCACTGTGAAAAACTTTTAAAACCAGGGATATTATAAAATTGAATTTCATTTTCGTAGATCCAAATTTCACTTAATATTATACAGTCTAGAACGGGAAGAAAGTCATTTACCTGAGCCAAAAATTCATCATAATTAGATCTTAAACTTCTAATATTAAAATGCAGAACAGATAACATATTATAATTTGCGGGAATGTTCAAACTAGAAATAAAAGCAGGTAAGTTATTTATATTGTCAATAGTTTGGCACTGAGAAGTAGCTGCTGGGAAATAGGACTTACTGTGGCACATCAGGGAAATCGGACATTTTTCTTATTCTGATTGCTTTAGAGTTATCTTCCTGCCGCAGGAAAATCTTTGCATCCCTGACCCAGCAAAAACGGTAGTTGTGTTTTTTTTTAAATTGGCGTGCCTCAAAGTAAATTTTCTTCAGTGCAGGACAGAGATGTTCGTTGATGTAAATTGGTGTATTGGGGAAATTTATCTCTACATCCTGGGCTGAGAGCTTCTTCGACTTGGCTGCTTTGATGACCATATCTCGCTCATATTTCGTCTGAAACTGGACAATGATAGGTTTCTGTTTGTTTACATTTTTAGTTGGAATTCTATGAGCTGCCGAAATCTTTACTTCTTCGTCTGTATAATATTTCGTCTGACATGTTTCGTCTACTGTAAAAATTAGGAAAATTTAATGCTTCGTTTCGAATTCTTGTGATCTGAATAACAGCTATACTCAAAGCTGACTATATGTATGGAAGAAACATTTTGTTTGGCAAAGAAATCAAAATTTCAATCTTGCATAAGTATAGATTCCATATAAATAAACAAGTTTGACAACAAACATTACTTATTCATTAATTACTTTAAATTATTGTGGGCATAAAAGAGGAGTGATAAGTATTATGGGGATACATAAAAATCTGTTGAAATTAAATTGCATATTTTGCCAAAATAATATTTTATTTCATTTGTTGTTATAAATTCTTTTTCATATAAACTATTATTGATATAAATCAGTGCGAATTTGCACAAATAAATGAAAATTTTAGTCAATTATTGGCCAAAATAGAGGAAGATTCAGAACAAAACTTGAGAGAACTCGGGGGAAAAACTACCAAACTCAGAAGGTACAGTCAGGACTAAGAAGGACAGTCAGTATTACTGCATTTAGTTCTACAAATTTTTATGGAATTTCCTAGATAGGAATAATAATTTAGGATAAAATGTCTTGTTATGAGTGTTTTCAATCAATTCCATTGTTACTTAGGATTGAATTTTTTTCCTTGTTTGCATGTATAAAACAGTTTTTCTATCGTTTGTGTTATATATTGTTTGTTTTTTTCTGACTAGGTGTGGATATGTGTTGAGACCAAAATGCATGTTTGAGGACGGCTTTGATCCCTATGATCGCAATTATCTCTGTGGTGTAGAACCTTTAAAATTCACCCTACAAGTATGTGTTTTACTCTTCTATTATACGTGGAGCCTTTTGTTGACACTTTATACAAAAATGATTTTTTTCTTTTAGATTATTGCTGCACGTCATTTAATGAAAACCAGCAAAGGAATTGTGAGCCCTTTTATTGAAGTGGAGGTGGTTGGAGCTGAATACGATAACCGACGATTTAAAACCGCAACGAAAGAAGACAATGGCCTCAATCCAGTATTCAAAGAGACATTTCAGTTCATTGTGTACAATCCAGACTTAGCACTCATCCGATTTCTTGTTCAGTACGAGGACATGTTCGGGGATCCAAACATCCTTGGCCAAACAACTTTTCCTTTAACCTGTTTGAGAAAAGGTCTGCTCAAAAGATTTTATTTATTTTAACTGCCCCTTATTTAAAATAGGAATCAATTACGAGCATTCAGGGATGGAAGGGTTAAACCAGGGGTTGGCAGACCGTTATTTCAATCATATGTATTCATAGAGCCAAAAAATAGTTAGACCTTTTTCAAGGATCAAATTTCCTTAAGAGAACCCCTATTTTCAATATAAAGTTATTAAAAATTAATTTGCAAGACAAAAGTCAATTCAATGGTATCTTTAAGAGGAGGAATGCTGAATTGTAAAACGTACATTATCACTCTAACGGCTACTCAAACAAAGTAACTCATTATTACCATGTGATTTACCCTGGACCGTATTCAACTCCTCCATAAAACCAGATATCATATGGGATCATATCATTGGGTGGTAATTTGAATTAATCTGGGTTAGTATCGACATAATTTACATTTCATGAAATAATAACATTATTTCAGATTAAATGTATGCAGATTATATTTGTAATGCTTGATTGAATAGTTGCTTCTTCTTCTATAATACCATGTTGCCATCTATTATCTTGTTTTCACTGCTATTTTTTGAATCAAAAATCATTATTTTTATTGCAAAATACACAAACTTTGCTTTAACATGTTTTCCCCTGGATTTTCATTTGGGATATATATTTTCCAATCGTATTTTAAAATCAGGGAAATTTGTTTCGATGAAAACTTTGTGTAGGGGACAGAAACAAGCTACACAATTTGTGCTTCTAGAATAAAGTTAGGGTCAGTAAAGTAACACACACGATAAGTTTTTTATATGCTTTTATTTTTTATGGTAATAGGAATTTGGGGTTTAGAAACTTAAAAATTGTAGCTTTTAAATATGCTGTAAACACAAAAATTGAAAATGAGTTCTTTGAAGCTTATAAAATTGTTAACTAAAGCTTTGTACTTCCTTTCATTTTTTTCTTATACTAGGGAGCTACCGCCCCCTGCTAGCTAACGCTCGCCAACCCCCGTAAACTGCTGACGCAGGACCATTTGGAGTTGCTTCGCAATTCCCACTAATTCCAACTCGCTGAACTTAATACACTTTATAAAACAATTAAACAATTTACAGGAAAAACGTCAACCAACTTTCGAAAAATACGTCACCAAATCCCCTCCATGAATAAATCTCCCTTAAAAGTTTGAATCTATATTAACTCGAACTAATCAAAAATTAAACGAAATGTTTTTAAAAATATCCATCTTAATTATTTTTAATCTATGATTATAAAAATAACTAATTCTAATTGTTTATCAATATTCCGACTAAACAAAAACCATTATTTTAAAGTAACTCGTTAGTATAATATGCCTAGTGTTTATCATTCATATTTTTTTTAACTCAGACTGTTAAAACAATACCGTTTAAGCAATTGAAAATAAAAAGAGACAAAACATCACTCTATGTTTACAATTAATTTCGATAAAATCAGACTAAAAATTATAAATATTGGAGAAAAAGGATAAAATTTTAGTATAAAATGGCGTACATGTAAGTTTTTAGAATATGTTTTTATCAGTCTTTGAGTGATACTTCATCAAGAAAGTACTTTTTTTAAAAGGTGAAAAAACATGTTTCATCTTAAAATATAGCGTCAATCGGTCGTTGTGATTAGATGCATAATAATTTGATTGACAGTACTTGCTTTGTAACTGCGACCTTATCCGTTATCTAAAAAAATGGAAATATTTTAAAATTGAGATTTTTTTTGAAAAATCGAAGGGCTTACTCGGAAATCCGGAAAGAATCCGGACATTTTGATATCATATATGTGTCATTCGGTTCAGTAATTAAAAAGCCTTTCTCTGGAAACCGTTCACCAAAAACTTTTTTTTAGAATAGAGAGATTAATTCATTACTTTTTATAGGATACAGATCAGTAGCTCTACGAAATGAATATAGTGAAGAATTGGAATTGTCCTGTTTACTTTTGAATGTTGATATACAAAGTATTCAACTCTCCCAAGTAAGGTTTTTTACTCTAATTTTTCCTATAAATGCATTTGATACTTATTTTCCTGATTGATATGTAAATTATGATGATATGTGATTCTTGTTAATGGCAAAAAAAATGTAAGACCAGCTTTGGCTAACTTAATCCTTAACTCCCAATTCCCAAAGATACCATCACCTAATGAAATTCATTCCTTAAACTACTTATTGACAAAATCTTACATTAATTACTGCATAAAAGGAAACAATTCATTACTCTTGAAAAATTATCATCATATTACTAAATTATCATATATATACAGCTTAAAAATCTATAAAACTAGTATAGTAAAATCAATGCAGTAATGCCTAACCCCTGTTTCGAACTCAATATTTAATTTTCGCAATTTTAAGTGCATTTTTCTGTTTCCTAAATTGTTCTCCGTAAGTATTTTATGTGTTTAATTTTTAACAGGAAAATCTCCCTCCTCAAGAATCAGTAATCCCCGATATTAGAAACACAGTTGAAGTGCAAGAACCATAAAAGCTCCTTAATATTTTAAAGATTGCTTCACCAGAAAATAATCATTTTTATCATGAATGTTTCTACACTTCTTGATCATCACATTGTACATAGATCATTTTTCTACTGTAATGTTTTATAAGCATTTTATATTACGGTGTTTTGGGAACATTACATAATATCATTCCATGTGTTTTGGAGCGTATGTTGTTGTAGTGTTAATTTGTAAAAAGGTAATCATTTTTTTTCTATTTTACATAAACTGTAAATCTGTTGATTTGTAACAAATTGCTTTTAAAAAGTGTGTTATATTTGACTAAAATAAGCCTTTTTTTAAAAATTGGTTAGATTTTTGTTAAAACTTCATGTTACATTTCTGTAATTGAAATTTCATTTTTATTCTGTTATTGTAGATCTTATTTATTTCACTTTTATAATTCTTTATTAAAATAAACACATAGGGCATGTTTTGTCCACCCAGCTTGTTGAGATGAAATTCTTTCCGAAAGAATTTCTAGCGAGGAAAAATTTTGTTTTAAATACAGGGATAACAAGACTAGGTGATATTAAGTTCTTTTTTACATTGTAAAATGTGACCTCCACTTTTCAGTATTTATGGTGTTTGCATTTAAGAAAGTTATTAGAAAAACAAGTAATTGGTGGATGCCCCAAATGACCACGTAGGGGTCCATGGATAGTTAAACTGATGAACATGATGGATAAACTGATTTAAGTACTTCCATTCAAGCCAGTTATGCCTCGTTCGCACTGGCCTTTATTTTTGCCTCTATTTTCGTCAGCACTTTGTTGTCATGGAAACACACTGATCAATTCACTAGTCAATTAATAATCTTTTATGTATTTTTACTTGTATTTTTGGTGATTTTATTCATTAGTTTTAAGTTTTATTGAGAAATTAAATTTTTAATTTATTTTACAAATCATGCTGTTATTGTTTACACACAGTAAAGTGCTTATTTTCACCCCTTGTCAGTGCAAACGCCGTTTTCAAAAGATGATTTTGCCTGTTTCCATGACAACAAAGTGCTAACGAAAATAAAGGGTCTTTTTTCTGCCAGTGCGAACGGGGTACTATTAGGAAAGATGTTTCAGAGAAATTTCTAGTTGTAAAAAATTGCACTTCCCAAAATAACAAAAAAAATGTACATTGTTATCCCAATACATGTTTATCTTAAAATGTCTAATCCTATTTTATATAAATTATTGAATTACATCCATTATAAGAAAAGTTTTTGCTCTCTCATTTTTGTTTATGATTATTTGTTAGTGATTATTAAGATGAAATAACTGTCTGAAGATCCCATAACAACAATAAATGTTACAATGTTCTTTTAATTTATTAATGGGACGGCCTGCCGTATTGAAAGGGTTAAATACTCATAAAAGACATTCATTTTATTCTATTATAGGCTTGGTTAAAATATGTTTAACAAATAGTGTGCATTTGGGGAGAGTGTAGAAAAACCTCATTAAAACGGAATTTTTGGTGGCAATCTAGATATAACTCTAGTATTTGTGTTTGTATGACTTACTCTTAAAGGTTTTAAATCAAGCTATGTAATTTTAAGATTTCTTGATTTCTATTTATGTCTCTTGAGTTTAATCAGAAAATAGTTTTTTTTTCCAACATTTTAGCAGTAAACACCAGTTTTTCATTAAAGAGTTTGATTAAATTGATATGGTTCACACCGAAAACAAATGGATGATTTTAATCATGCAAGAATACATGTTTAGATGATTTTAAATTATATTAGTAGTTGAATACTTACATGGATAATATTTATTGCCTGTGTCATAAATTTATATATAATAAATATGTTTTTCAACTTTAAAAGTTAGCATATCCAACATTTGTATGTTTCTTCTTCATTTTAATCAAAGTTTTGTTTATTTCTGGTTTCATTTGGGCCAGTTTAGAGAGACTTAAAAGTGTTGGTTTTATGGATTTTTTAAAGTTGAAACATACATTTAAAAAGATGGGGTGCACCTAAAATCTCTAATGAAAATGTTCTCATGTTTTATGTGTATTAATTTAAAAACTTGGAATACTTCTTAATTCTCACAGTATCAGAAATTATCTCGTACAGTTTCGAGGCTTGACTTGGCTCAAATCATCAAAATGAAGAAAAAAAATTAATAATGGAATGAGTATATGCAAAGCAATTTTTTAAATTTAAGGGAATTATCGATATTTAAATGTAATTACTTGCGTTATTTCATTCAATAGTTACTTTACTGTTGATAACAATAGCATACCTGCCAATTCCTCCAATTTAGCTGCAACATTTCATTCTTTATCAACACATCTTTTTTGTTTTATATCTCAGTCGACTCCTCTTAATGCGGTCAATTTTATCAATTGGATAATGTAGTTGAAATTGACTGATCACTCTTATTTAAATTACCGCAAAATGTATCGTTTTTTATGGGATCAAAATTTGGTGAAAATCCCTTAAAAACTTTCCTTTTTCCAGTTTGAAAGCCATGAGAATAAGTCATTAATTTAGTAACGAGTCCGCTCTCATACTTTTCTTCAAAAATGTTTTAATTTGCGAAATTCACATACTTGATCATCGTTTTAAATACGTCAATATGGATTACACAGTCGTGATTTTAATGCAAATGATAATAATGTGTTACAGTGTTTCCAAATTTAATAATAGATTATTTTTATTAATTGGATATTGTTATCATTCAAATATTGGACAAATGTGATCCCATTAAGCGTATTTTGATTATTGTTGGTTTCTGGTGACAACTCTAATTAGAAAGAACCTGGCTAAATCGTATGAATTGGCAGCGCTTTAAAATGTTTGAAGATTCAATTGTTTTGATACATTTCTATGCAGCAATATCAGATGGCTTGCATTGTTGACATAAAATGAAAATATAATGACTTGTTATAAGTGTATTCACTATTTGGGACCTGATTCTTTTCATTAATTCATATTTATGGTAAACTTTATAAATTGAATCTGTATGCAGTTTTTCCTAGTGTATTTTATTCTGCAAACATGTTCTTATTGTGGTTTCATATATTTTTGTGCTAATTTCAAAATTTGTTTTGTAATCAAAGTGCCTTTTACCTCATTTTTATGAGCTCCATCTTATTTATTAGCGGATGTCTCCCACCTTTCCATCAAAAAGATTTTCGAAAATATTCAAAGCTTAATATTCTTCCTTCAAAAATGCTCTAAATTGTGTTGGGAAAAAACATAATTTGCTGTCTTATAGTGTCTCGAGATAACTTTTGAACAGTCATGAAAGTGGGGTCTATAGGCAGTGTTATTCCTAGGATATTTTTGAGGAGTAAAAATACTCCTTGTCTTTTTTAGGAGGAGTGAAATACGGAAATACCATAAACTACAAATACAGATACAAATTTTCTATCAAAATACTTGCTTTTTAATGGACAAAAAATTAAATAGAAAAAATAAGTATGCTATTTAGTTTTTAACAATTAAAGAATATGTTGAGTATTTGTAGAAAAGGTTAAACAAATTAAAACAAAACAATCCAAACAAACAATTATATAGTAGAAAATATAAAAGTCTGTGTTTTGAGTAGACAAAAAGTATTAGTTGTTTTAAATAGGGCTCCATTGTATTTTTTAAGCTAAACCTTTGTTGAAAATTCAAAGCGTGAAAATACTCCTTGCAAGTTTTTTAAAGCGTATTTCCGATTTTCAATGCGTGAAATACGCTCTTAAAGGCGTTAAAATTATCTCTAGGTATAGTAAATTGACCTATCCAATGCTTTCAACGCCCGGAAATGCAAGGACGGATTAAGGGGGGGGCGGTGGGGGCGATCGCCCCCCCCTTGCCCTGAGACGAAAAAAAATTTTTGGTTTCAAATAACAAAACTTTGTTCGTAATAAATTTCGAAGAAGTAAAATAGCTTTCAGTAAACCACGCAAGTGTAAAAGCAAAGGTCACCAAACAGGCCCCCTTTAACCTTGGCTGTCACCTTGAAGAGGTCATTCATACAAGATAACCGGACAGTCGTTCTGTCGTTTGTTTATCTGCACTCCCGTCCCCTATGTTGTTTTAGGGTTTCTTCCCTGTTTCCTCTGAGGAACTGGGAGAGAGGGAGGGGAGACAAGTAAGGGAGAGGGAGGGGGTGGCAAGGAGTAAGGGGATATCGCCCCCCCCCTTCTAGTGAAAATATTCACGTGAGGTGCTTCTCAAACACCAGTGGTCACTGCCTAATGAGACAATTTCAGTGCTTCGGGTCGCGAGTGAAAATTGTCATTGCTTTGGAGAACTTTCGAGCTGTGGCCTGTGGGACAGGGACATTTCATCTTCAAGCGTTTCCTACCAATTTATATATTTTTCTATACGCAAGGAGAAAAATGTAAGTTTATACTCAACTCTTTTAAAAGAATGTTTGTTTCATGTATTTAAAATTTTGACTAGGTCTGGAAGTTCCATGTTATTTTTTTATAATTATTATTTTGAAGTGTTCTGTTTCGAATATTACACGTTTCAAGGGATTTTCGATCGATTTATCGATTTATACTAGCTTATGTTACATACTTTGGTTTATTCACATGTTTTTACATATTTAAGCGCTTTGCTACTTATTCAATTCATCCAATTTTAGATTGTTCATCAATAATCACAAATTTTTAAAATTAAGTGTAACTTTATGAATCTAACATTGTAGATGAAATTTAGTGAACCCAATGCTAAATTTACTAACCAAAAGTTGTGTATACATAATTAAGAGTAATTGAATGTGTCAATTTTGTGTTTTTCAAAACTTAACTGCTTAAACGCCTTTCTTTCGTTTAAAAAATGCTTTCTATAACAATCGTTACTCTTTCTCTCTTCTCTCTCCTAATCATTACTCTTATATCTATTCATTTTGTTCCTATGTCCTCTTTTTAGACTTTAAAAACACTTTTATTTTTTCTACTTGGGAAAATACCCCTGAACGAAGGATTATTTAGCCGATCATTAAGTTTTGGCTTTTTAAGCTTGGTATTTTACCCGCTTTATATATTCCGGATTCGGATTTAGTATTTGAGGGATTTGAAAACTCTATCAGAAAGATGAGCTTTTAATAACGCCAAAGAGTCAATAAAAATTAATTTAAAATCCATAAAACTATTTTTTATTTTTAGACACCAAGGGTATTGTTGAGCATTGGTCTATGTTTATTATACTTAAAAAATTTATTTTGTTAAGTTAATTATGTATGCTAAATTTATTAAATCCCTTATTATGATAATGAAAACCCCTCTGAAAATATTCTTGTTAGGACATATTTAGAAAAATTGCTTCAGATTTTGACAGTTGACACAATATAAAAGTACATCATGAAGCGATCGTCGAGTATTACATTTTTCTTTAAAAAAAAAAAAGAGTAGAACGGGTAAGAGCAGGGACCAATCCAGGATTTTAAACTTAACCCCCATTTTTGTGAAAAAATTAAACGGTATTTTATTTTTTTATGAAAAATTTTAAGATCTTTTTAATTTATGTGAAATTTTGATAACTATTTTTAATGGACACTGCAAAATTAATGAAATCCCCATTAAATTACTTATTTCTTCCGTTTTGTAGCAATTTGAATACTCAATTAACTATAAGCAATTCTACTTCTACTAAACTCATTGGCGCAACATCCCTAGTGGGCCAAGGCCTACGATGCCCATCTTCGTTTTCGTGACCGTGGGACCCTGGGGTGCAAGGTGTTAGGCATGTGTCCCGGTTAGGTGGTCATTCTAACGCAAGACCCCCAGTGTTTAGTTCCCAAGCACGCTTGGTCCTCATTTTATCGACCCACTGAAGGGATGAAAAGCTGAGTGGACCTTGCCCAGCCCGGGAATTGAACCCCCGGCCTGTGGTGTGCAAGCGCGAAGCACTATACCACTGAGCCACTGGGGCTATAAGCAATTCACTATAATTAAAAATAATTTTTGTGAAGGTGCCGTTTTTGTTCGTACATTTTTTGTGAAGGTGCCGTTTTTGTTCGTACATTTTTTGTGAAGGTTCCGATTAACGGTACTAAAATTGGTCTGTATTAGTCCCTGAAGAGTTATAAAAATTTTAATTTGAATCGTACAATGTAAGTTGAAGTAGAAGGGTAAGGCAAGGAAAGAAGGAAATTAAAAAAACAGCTTTTAAAAATATTTGCATTACAGGAAAGTTTTTTGTTGTGAATAAATTATTATGTGGAAGAATTTTAAAACATAATGCTCTTATAAAGTCAACAGCAGTGGCGGATCTACGGGGGGGGTTTCGAGCTGAAGCCCCCCCCAAAAAAACGTCTAATATTTTACTAAGTTTGTCAAAACGCAAAAAATCTATTCCCGAAATTCGGATGAGGCGTACCAAAACGAGTTGAAAAAGTGGGGTTTTTGACTTAAATTTTCTGGGGGAGGACCCCCAGACTCCCCTTTTAGTGGTTTGAGCAGGATAATTCACTACCTTTTCCGTATTACCAATACCATAAACAAGAAGAATCAATTGGATTATGAAAATTCATAGCCCCCCCCAAAAACCAAATCCTGGATCCGCCACTGGGCAACAGGAGATACGAATGCTTAAAAGGGTTTGAATAGTTATTTAATGTTTTCACAATTTAATCCTTAAAATAACTTTCAACCTGCAGAATAATCAAAAAATTAAAATTACCCTAAAAAAATCGGACCGCCCCCCCCTTGAAAAGTTTCTTAATCCGTGCCTGCAGAAATGTTAGGAGTTATAATTATTATTTTAAAAACTGTTAACAGAATTGCCAAATGAGTCAATTACTAAGTTGTTGAGCAGCTTCGATTTAGTACGAAAAGACACCTTGTGTAGAGAAATTCCTTGAATAAAACGCATCACGCTCAATTAGGTATAATTTACGTAGTTTTTATGTCCTAAAATGCTTTTCATGAGACGCGAAAATGAGATATTTTCATTTTCATGACTTAGGTAAATGACTAAAAGTATTCTTAGCTCATTAAATTGATAATTTCTCATTTTCCCCTCATATGAGGAACGTATTAAGACGTAAATTCAACCTAATTGAGCGTGCGTTTTAGGGGTTCTATTCAGGATATTTTTCTCATTAAGGTGTCTTTTCCTACTAAATCGGTGCTACTCTACAACTTAGTAGTTGACTAATTTAGCAAATCTCTAATAGTTTTTAAAATAAAAAATCCTAACATTTCCGCTAGAGGTCGTTGAAAGTTGTCGCATTGGATAGGTCACTTTACTATACCCCACTTTCATGGCTGTTCAAAAGGGGGTGGACCTTGGGACACCCTGTATTTTAAGAAATTATGGTTCTAAATTATGGACAGACTCTTTAACCTACAGAGAAAAAAAAATTTAATTTCTCTAAAACCATATAAACACATTACCCTCATGGTCTTAACTTTTGTAAAAGGATAATTAATTTACTTGAATTTTGTAGTAGATTTTTTAATAAAGTTGTTTTAGGTTGTAAATTATTGTTTAAAGGAATTTAATTATATATATATTGACATTTCATACTTAAAAAATATGAATAATTAAATTAAATAGTTTTTCTGATTCACTGTTCAACAATGAAAAAATTTCCTTGATAAAAATAGTAATCTCTTTTAGATTTTGGGTCGCTGAATACGAAAATTCTCAATTGACTCAGGATTTTCGGGGGAAAGCCCCCCCCCCTTTTTACGTTTTTCGACGACTTTATTACTTAAAACTCGATTTTCAGGGTCAAAAAGCATTAATTTAGTCTTCAAATTGCCCCCCAGGGGACAAGAAAGGTTTAATTTAATAAAAATAGATAAATTTATAACAAATGGATAGGTTTAAGGGGTAATTACTCCCCTAAAAACGCAAAAAAAATCGTTAAAAAGAGTAGGATTTGTTTTACCCTATTTATTTCGCTTATTTTTTACTCAATTCACGTTTGAAGGGCCCTAAACCCTTCATCCCAAGGACCCGGAAAAAAGGGGCATAATTTTGGATAGCGGCACGAGTGAGAGGTCCTTGAGAATATTGAATCGGCTCCTCAACTATATGAACGATTTAAGAAGCAAAAAGGAACAACAAAGCCTCATCATTTGGTAAAAACGCACGGGATGTTACTTCATTTATGTATAACCTTTAACCAGATCGCTCCCTTGATCACACGTTCTAGATCAGGGGTTTCCAACTTCTAAGTACTCGAGGGCCCCAATCGAAATCACAAGTCAAGTGGCGGGCCGCAAAGTAATTGGCTCCTTTTTAACAATGATAATTTTTTTGGGTTGAGGTGAGAGTCTTCAATATGAAATTTTTCCAGCAAAAGAGGGACGATTCCATCGTAGGAATACTGAATATATTTAATATTCTGAATATTACTTAAATGAAAAGGTCTTCCTCAAGAAAATATTTGTAAATTTTCCTTAGAGGATTGTTTTACCTAATTTTTTGATACTCCATTTTGTCCCTCCTCATGATAATGGTTATAAAAGCCTTCACATACTCCCTTGCTACGATCAGGGGGAATTTCAGGTTTTACAAACGACATCTCGAAACTTCAAACTTTTAATTCTTGCACTATAGAAAAGGATCTAAGCTATAGTCCATAATCTAAGAGGTATATGGGGGGTCGGGGGTACTCCCCCGAAAAAAAATTTGAATTTTAGTGTACTAAAAAGTGTTTTGAAGTTACTTTTTGGAGGTTTTTTCAGAAAGCTTCGCGGGCCGCACAAAATGACCCGGCGGGCCGCATGTGGGCCGTCAGTTGGAAACCCCTGTTCTAGATCCTCCTCTGATAGGTAATGCTACTGATTTTTAAATAAAATACAAATACCAGTGACGTATATAAGGGGGGGGCTGTCCCCCATCCGGACTTGATGTACCAAAAACAACAGGCTAAAACAACACTCAAAGCAAAATTAAAATTCTCACCTCATTCTTCTCTGATAAAAACAGTCGACTCTAAATATGTTGCAGAATTATTTTATTTTCTAAACCAATTTTTAATTTTTTAGTCAATTAGAATTTTTTTTCCGCAATATGAAGTCAATACTATCTGAGAAAAGAAAAAAATGTAAAATATTAGCATCGAAAAAGTTTTACTATAATATAAAAAATGAGAGAACTGAGTGATGTCGAAATTCAAGTTCTGGACAACCACGTCTGTCGTCACGCGGCCTCCCACGTACAAAATTCCTATCAAGGGCTGGCCTCCTATCCCATGATACCTCGTAAATAAGTAGGAAAATTCTAACTCAGCCAACAGTTCACCAAACGCTCGCAGTACATTTTTTAGAGTAATAAAAATAATGTATTCATCCTATATGTTTTACAAAGTAACCGTAACACGCATTAAAATTTACAAAAAAAAAAGAAATACAGTAAATTCCCGTTATAACGAACTTTCTGGACTTTAATAATTACGGTTTTTTGTTGTATTGGTCCGGAAATGTGTTTAAAAAATATATAAGGGCGGGTCCAGGTTTGACTTTTTTTTTTTGGGGGGGGGGTTTAATCCATAAAAGTAGTAGTAGCCCCACTATGTGCCACGGAAGTGACGTCATCAAAAGGGGGCGTGGCCTCGTGACGTCAGGGGGCGTGGCCAGTCACGTGACCGGAAGGGGCGTGTCTCCCTATTGTCTTAAGGGGGCGTGTCCCTAATTACTTAATAACCCAAATTAATTACACTAATTAATTAATTACCCCTAATTGGATGATTTATGACCCTAATTAATGGTCGTGACGTCATGGTTGAGTTGTTTACCTGCTGCTGGTAGGGGGCGCTGCGATATTTTTTATTTTGGACTTTTTTTCGTTTTAAAGTTTGGTTTTTATGGAATGGCAATGGTATTTACCTTTGGATATTTTAATGACTGTGACGTCATTGAAACATGTTCGAACAGGGACCAACACGTTCAAGACAGGACTAATCATAGGAATACACTTGAGCGGGAAATTAAACGGTGTGACGTCATTGATAGGCTTACCATATTTTCTCGGGGCCAACCCAGGACATATTTTTGAAATTTTTTTATAAGTTCCATATTAAAATACAAAAGATTAAAAGCTAATAAAAACTATTCAAACTAATAAACATTAAACAAAAATATCAAATTTTATTTTTACGTTTAACATTACTTTTTCAAAAATTTTTGATTAACTTAATTTTTATCACAAAATTCACTGAAAGTAAGTTTTCTGAAGTAATACAGACGTTAGAAAACGTAAAAAAAACGCAATTTCAAATAGTTTTGTCTGGATTTTTTCATAAAAATGACTGGAAAATCTTAAATGTATGGAACCCCGGACATTTAGCGTCCCAGGACATTTCCCCGGACAGCTCTTAAAAACCCGGACTGTCCGGGGTAATCCCGGACGTATGGTAAGCCTAGTCATTGAAACATGTTCGAACAGGGACCAACACGTTCAAGACAGGAGCCTAATTACACATTCAAACCGATTATTGATTTCACTTTAAAGCAAGTGTGGCATACTTCAATCCTATACAAAGGTCTTGTCGATTTTTTTAAAATATTTAATAAACTAAAATTTTAGAAAACTTTTCATATCTATTTTAGATCTATTCCCATTACTGCAAAACCCCAATTTTTCTGTTTTCAAAAAAATGCTGGTATCCCCCCTATAGTTACACAGCTGCAACGATACCATTCACATGCACTACTCCACATGACAATAAGAGAAGCCAATTCCCCAGACAAAAAACCTTTTCTCAAGACTACTGTAATTGTCTAAATTGAGTGAACGACTTTTGAAGTTCACCGCTCCATGCACTTAAATATCTCTTTTGGATTTAGATCTACTGCCATGGTATACCCCTATAGTTACACGCAGCTGCAACGATACTATTCACATACACTACTCCACATGACAATAGGAGAAGCCAATATACTTTTTCTCAAGACTACTGTAATATTGTCTAAATTGAGTGCACGACTTTTTGAAGTTCACAGCTCCATGCACGTTTGAATGGTCCAGACGTCACCACTCCGTCTGATAGCCTGTAGTAAAAGGTTACATGAATAGCATCACAAGACCCCCGACATCGGGAGGGAGATTTAAACGCTCCACTTAAAGGGCGATAAAACGACGTATTTGTATAGGGGCGGCAAACTACAACAAATACGTGTGCTTTGGCTTTTGTTAACAAATAGAACCGCACGTGGCAGTCGTGCCTTCCAAAGTGGACCATAAAGGGGTGTGAATAGCCATCGCAGTCACCATTGAAAGGAGCGAACAATAAAGAGAGGGGTGAACTAGCGGTGAGGGTTCTTTGATGTGATACAGCAAACACGTTCCAACACGATTTTGTTGTTGATTGAGACAGTCGCCAAAAGAGGGTGGAGAGACGATGCCCTACAGGGAATGGAAACAATGCGGGATACTGTTGTTTTTATTCTCGTCCAATGAGCATTGCTCCTTTCGTTGCTATGCATAATTTATACAATAAGGAACAAGCTGATTGGATGGTTCTGCGTTTTCACGAACGTCATTCGTCCACTTTCCCTCAAATGATTTAGATAAATAGCACAGACATTCAACAGAACTCATCATTCCTTTTTTTAAATTGGTGTTATACAAGTGTGCTGTTAAAGAAAGTTCAACGCAAGAGCAACATGTCTTCGGAAAGCGTAAGTGTAACTTCTCCATATTTATTTTTTATGTTCTAGAATAAAAGGTTTATTTTCCAATTCTTAAAAATTATTGTGTTAACTTCTATATATTTTAACGTATAATTATTTTGCTTGCAATAGAATACATGCTTATTATGTGTACTTCCATAACATTTTTAATATTACTTTTGAGATGTAATAGTCAAATTTATAAATAATATGTATATTTCATAATTTTAAATGGTGTTGAATAGGAATTTTATGAAGTAATTGAAGAGGATTCCTCCGAAATTGATACAATGTTTGTAGAGGAGTTGACTCTTACGCAATCAACAAATAGCATTGAAGTATGTATATTTTAATGAAATCTCTAAAACGTTTTTGATTAAATTCACAGTTTACTCAAAATTAACATGTGTATATATTTTTAATAGGAGACGTATGAAATTGTTGATGAGTGTTCAACTGAAATTGATTCATTGCTTGTAGAGGAACTTACCCAATCAGCTAACAGCTTTGAAGTAAATATATTTTGATGTAAAAATGTTTTGATTAAATTCACAGTTTACACAAATTTAACATGTATATATATTTTAATAGGAGACGTTTGAAATTGTTGATGAGTATTCCTCTACGCAATCAACTAACAGCATTGATGTAAGTATATTTTAATGCACTCTCTAAAAATGTATTTCTACATTTATATTGTTTTATAAGTTAACGAATGAAAATATTCGCGTTGCTTCCAATACCCCCCTCGAAATTCACCCCCTCAAACAAAATGGATTTCAGGTGTGTATTATTTTATTGGTATGAAAAGATATGTTTTTCTTTTTGAATGTATTAATATAATCTACTTTCAGAATCAACCTGGTCCCTCGAACGTTCTCCCCCGAAAACGTCCTTCCCTCTATGAGCAAATCGGCTCTGGATTCGAGGTGTGTATTTATTTGATAAGGGAAATGTATTCCTTCTGTTATTGTTTACTTGGATCGTTGTTTTCTTTACATTGTACTAATTTATTGTACTTTTATTTCAGAATCGTGCTGGCCCCTCCAATGCGTTGGAAGAAGTGGAGCAAAATAATATGGATGATGTATGATATATTTTCTTAAAAATTTTCGAAAAAATGTTTTTAGTTTCTTAAAATACCAATTAATGTTTTATTTTTAGATTGCTGCTGCTATTTCACTGGAGGAGCAATCTCGACGGAAGAATGAGAGATTCAACGCGGAGCAAGTAATCCTTCGTGCTCGTGTCAACCCCGAACTCCTGCCGGCTCGTGTGCAGAATACCCCCCTCTCTACCGTTGTGGCTGTGGTTCGGATGCTGTTTCTGTGGATAATTCAGCGGGTTACTGCTGGGTTAAGGCCAACTGACCTGGTTCGTCTGTTCATTCTGGCTGTAGGGTTGGACAACCCCATCTCCACCAGGCTCATGCCCGTACACGAATTAACCATAGAGGGAGTGCTCGCCGCGGTGATGAAGGTCCTACAGTCAAAGGATAGCATCGTGCTAGACGAAGGATTCACCGTGGATGCCATCACTATACGTCGTGATATTGGGGGAGGCAGAAATAAGGTGGTCAACGTGCAAATAGACCGGCTGGGTAAGAAGTCAGTCATCAGCATCCCGTTCGACGATGAAGGACTCTGTTGTGCTAAGGCCATCTTGGTGGCCATAGCGCATCTCGAGAACGACAAGGCTGCCAAAAGATCCTTTCGGAGCCGAGACCGTCCTGCCCTGAAGAACAGAGCCCGTGCCCTTCATGAAGAAGCCGGAGTACCCCTGGGTCCCTGCTCGTACAACGAGGTGGCTATGTTTGAGGAACACTTGGGAATGCAGATAGTGGTTTTCTCTTCGGAAAATCTGAACAAGGTACGTTTTTATGTGTTCGAAAGAAAAAGTGTATTTATTATGGATTAGGAAAAAATATGTTTATTTTATAAAAAAAAAATTGTATCTTATGTATTTTTCAGGTTTCGTACAAGGGGAAATCTAGAGGCAAAAGGATCAATTTATGGCTACATTCGGACCATTATGACGTCATTAAGAACCTCAAGGGGTTCTTCGCCTCGAAGTTCTACTGTGAGGCCTGTGAGAAGCCATATGACCACAGGGAACAACACCAGTGCGCCGATGTTTGCTATGTATGCAAGAGGACGAACTGTCCCGATGGAAAGCCCCAGCGATGCCCTGACTGCGATAGAGAATGCAAGTCTCAGGATTGCTTCACAGCCCACAAGTCGATTTCTGGTCAACAGCAATATTCTCTGTGCCAACGAGTAAGTATTTTTTTTTCTACTATTTTATTATCTGTGTGTATTTTTATAAGGAAATGTAATTGAAACCTTTTTTATTATTAGATATACCAGTGCCGAAAGTGCACGAAGATTATCAAATGGAGTGATTGCCACAAGGATAATCACCGCTGCTGGACCGTGAAATGCCCCTCCTGTGAGCAATATGTATCGGCGGAGGAACACCGGTGTTTTCTGAAGAGGGTCGAGTCCAAGAAGCCATCTGATAATCTCATATTTTTTGACTTCGAGACTGACCAGTCTTCCGGGGAGCATCGCGTGAACTTCGCCGTTGCACAGTACAGTCATGGAGCACAAGAAGTATTCAAGGGGGTGCCAGAGTTCTGTACATGGCTGTTTGACCGGAAGCACAAGGGCTACACGGCGATCGCACATAACATGCAGGGGTAAGTTTTGGTTGAAATATTGTAGTGATCATTCATTTTTAAAAATAAGTGTAAAACTTTATTGCATTACGTTTTCACTTTTCTCTTTTAGTTTTGACGGCCAGTTTATCTTGTCATGGCTCTTGGACCAGGGAGTTGCCCCAGACATCATCCCTAAGGGTTCAAAGCTGATGGCAATAACTCACAAGGGTTTGAGCTTGAGAATAATTGATTCCCTCAATTTTCTGCCTATGCCACTGGCCAAACTCCCTGCATGCTTCGGATTGAATGAGTTGAAGAAGGGCTATTTCCCTCACCTGTTCAATACGCCAGCCAACCAAGACTATATTGGACCTCATCCCGATCCCCAATTTTACTCTCCTGACACAATGTCCTCCTCAGCTCGCCAAGCCTTTTTGGAGTGGTTTGAGCAAAATAAAGATAACGAATTTAATTTTAAAAGGGAAATGTTGGAGTATTGCAGGTAATAAATTTTTAAAAAGGTAAAAGGAAAAAATTTTTTATGTTTGTAATAAGTCTTTATGTATATTTGTGTTTTTTTTTTAGTTCAGACGTAGATATTTTGAGACGATGCTGTTTGGATTTTAGAACCCAATTCCTAGATGTTGGTGAGGTTGACCCTTTTACGTAAGTTTTTTTTTTATTGTTTATTAGGTTTTTTAACTATTATTATTAATATTATTTAATTTGAAACTTTCATTTTTAGGTATGTCACTATAGCCTCAGCATGTATGGCTGTGTATCGTAGCCTACACATTCAGAGAAAGACCATAGCCATGGTTCCAGTGCAAGGCTATATGAACAAATGTAGTTACAGTGTGGACTGCATCAGGTGGCTGCTGTTTGTGATGCACAAAGAGGGGATAGTAATTCAGCACGCCAGGAGTCAGCAGGGGGAAAAGAAAATTGCTGGCCTTTCAGTGGATGGCTTTTGTGAAACAACGAAAACCATATACCAGTACCATGTAAGTTTATTTTCCGTACCCTCTGTAATGAAAGTATAACTGCCCCCCTTAGTATCTATTAGTTACTTGAGCACTTTTGTTTTATATTTTACAGGGTTGTTTCTGGCATGGTTGTGGGAAATGTTTTGATCAAGATGCAAAGCACCCACTGAAAGGCATGACAATGAGTGCCATTCGGGAAAAGACCCGTGAAATCACAAACCGTTTGAGAACCCTAGGATACCAAGTGGTGGAAATGTGGGAACATGAGTTTCTTCAAATGAAGAAGAAGGATAAAACTTTGCAAGACTTCTTGAAGACATGCACATTTGTGGATCGTCTGAACCCGAGGGATTCTTTCTTCGGGGGAAGGACAAATGCCACAAAACTCTACCATGAAGGTCCTGCAAAGTATGTTGACTTTACGTCCCTATATCCTTGGGTAAGTATTACTTTTTGTATTAAACTAGAGTATTATTTTTTATATTGTGTTTGCATATTGTTTATATTTTTTCAGGTTAACAAATACTGCACATACCCCGTAGGCCACCCGGAGATCATCACCGAGGGGGTTCGGTGATGTTGACACCTATTTCGGCATTATTAAATGCACAGTCGTACCTCCTCGGAAGCTGTATCTTCCGGTGTTGCCATACAGGGCCAATGGGAAACTCATGTTCCCCCTGTGCAGAACCTGCGTGGAGACCCTGCAGAAGGACAAATGCGAACACACTACTGAGGAGAGAGCCCTCACTGGCACCTGGGTAACCGAAGAGGTAAAACTGGCCATTAAGAAAAAATACAAGGTCGAAGTTGTAAGTATATTTTTCTGAAAACAATGGTTTTGTATTGCCTTTTTTTAATATTATAAATATTTATATAATCTTTTCTATTTTTTCAGATACACGAGGTGTACCATTTCCCCAAAACCTCGGACTCCCTGTTCCGGCCCTACATTGATCTCTTCCTGAAGATCAAGCAGGAGAGTAGTGGCTGGCCAGCGGAGTGTCATACCGAGGAGGAAAAAATGGAGTACATCCGACTGTATAAGGAGAAAGAGGGAATAACTTTGGATCCCTCCAAAATCTCCAAAAACCCAGGGCGCCGACAGGTGGCAAAATTGGCTCTCAACAGTTTTTGGGGGCGGTAAGTTTTTTTTTTTTCCCACAGATGAAGAAATACTTCTATTATTTTTCTTTTATTATATTTATGAAACAAAAAAAATTCTTTTTAGGTTTGGCATGAATCTGAATAAGGGGCAAACGACCTATGTGACGAAATTGGAGGAATTCAATAAGTTATTGGCTGACTCCACGAAGGACGTAAGTATTTTTTAATGTACTTTTGAAAAAACTGAATGTTTTTTATCGGTAAAACATTAAAAATGTTTTCTTACAGGTTTCGAATGCTTACTTGTACAGTCCGACAGTGGCATGCCTCAACTGGAAAAAGACCAAAGACTTCGTGGAGCAGGATTCCTCCACCAATATATTTATAGCCTCCTTCACCACAGCATGGGCCCGTCTCAAGCTTTATTCAGAAATGGATAAGCTTGGGCGAGCAGTTTTGTATCATGACACAGACTCCATCGTGTATGCCTCGGATGGGGTCAACGATCTTCCTCTCGGCAACTTTCTGGGGGAGTTGACCGATGAGTTGGATGGTGAAACAATCACCCAGTTCGTGTCTGGTAGGTAAAATAAATAAATATATATATTTACTTATTTTAGTTTTTCTATTGGGTTGTCCCATAAGTTCTGTTACTTTTTACGAAGTTTTGTCTTTGAAATTTTTTTATGAAAAACTGGTAATAGGTGGAGATTTCAAACAAAAGGGATTTTGATATATGTATATTTATGAACATATGTGTGATTTTGGTAGTTCTCGTGCTATTATTTCTTTTCAAAATGGCGGTTTGAAAAAAAGACCAAAAACGACGATTTTCGCGTAATTTTTTTCTTTTGTTAAAAAAACTAAGAAGAACGCATAATTCATGGCTAAAAATAGTTTTACTGCATATTTGAAATGTTAAGATTAAGATGTCATAGTTTCAAGATGATTCGATAAGTTTAAGGTAGGAAATTTTGACTTTAAAACTTCATATATTGGTAATTTCACGTGTTTTTTAAAGCACGCCTATTGTTTTTCTAAGCAGCTGGTATGAAGCAAGTTAAAGGCAGATGTTTTTTGAACCATAATGCTTTTTTCAACGGTTTAAACATTGAAAGCCTCTTTTCATAATGTCGTTGAATTGATTTACTTCTAAATTCGAACGAGCTGTTTTTATTGTAGTATTTTCGTATGAAGCAAATAATTGATCTGTTCGCTTAGCATAAGTTTAGCGAGTGTAATTCTGATAAGCTAAAACGTTGCGCGCTTGAATATTGCGCACTACTTTCTGAACTTCATTTCAGATATAATTTAATATATATTGCATATTTTGAATAATTGGGTATTTCGTAAGCTTTTTTATTGATTTTGATGCTTTTTTTCGTGAAAATTTCTTCGAAATGACTAACATTACTGAGATAAGTTTCTTGCAAAGATGTTATGTTTGAGACCGAAATTTCCTAAGTTAAACTTATCGAATTATGTTGAAACTATGACATCTTAAACTAAACATTTCAAACATAGAGTAAAACTTTTTTTAGCCATGAATTATGCGTTCTTCCTAGTTTTTTAAACAAAAGAAAAAAATTACGCGAAAATCGTCGTTTTTGGTCTTTTTTTCAAACCGCCATTTTGAAAAGAAATAATATCACGAGAACTACCAAAATCACACAATATGTTCATAAATATACATATATCAAAATCCCTTTTGTTTGAAATCTCCACCTATTGCCAGTTTTTCATAAAAAAATTTCAAACACGAAACTTTGTAAAAAGTAACAGAACTTATGGGACAACCCAATATATTATCAAAAAAAGTACTAATAGTGTTTTTCTTTTCAGGAGGCCCCAAAAACTATGCCTATATAACGGATAAGGGAAAGACGTGTTGCAAAGTTAGGGGTATAACCCTTAACTTTAGAAATTGCAAGAAGATAAACTTTGACAGTCTCCTGTCATTGATCCTTAACATGGACCGCCAAGAGTCTATCACCACGCACAATCCGGCCAAGATCACCAGGGACGCCAAGAGGCGCAAAATCATGAATAAGCCTGAAAATAAAATCTACCGGATTGTTTACGACAAGAGGGTGATACAACCTGACCTGACCACTTTACCCTACGGGTATTAGGTCCAGGAATTCGGAAATAGTGCCTCCTGGGGAACCCCGCCGAATTAAAAGCTTTTAAAAAGGGGGTAACGAACTAAGAGCTATACTCCCTGAGTAGTTTGGAAATTAGCTCATAACATACTAACCATTTTTTAGCAAATTGCTTATTTTTTTCTGCATGCTTTTTAATAACAAACACTAACAAATATATCAAAAAGAAGAATCTTTATTATTTTCTGAAAAAAGTTACAATTTTAACCAATTTATTGATTTCTTTCCAACAAATCTTTTTGGTTTAGCGTACATGGTTTTCACAGATTCTTGTTTCTTTTCAACATCTCTTTTAGGATAAGTTTTCATATTTTTTAAATAAGTGTTTTTCACAAATTCTTCAGGAAAATTATTTTCCTTTAATACCCCTTGAAGCTTGTCAAACCCTTTCGGTCTTCTTTTCCTATTTCTCAATAGAAAATTTATCATTTGTGTGATATTGGAACCATGAACCACTTGATTATCAATAAAAACTTCTTGCTTTTCGTTCCAGGTGATACCATTTTGTTGAAGAAATGATGTGATATTCTTTGCTATATTTTTATATTTCACAGGAACAGTATCCGGAATCTTGGATTCCTGCTTTTCATCTTCTTCTTCCGTTTCCAGGTATGGCTCCAGATCAATCTTAGGCTCAGGCTTGGCAGCATTCACGTTTGGAAAGGTAACATATTTTTGTAAAACTTGGTTATAAAGTTTTACTTTTTCATCATCACTCACTTTCTTCTTTAAAATGTCTTTTATTTTTGAATCGAGTTCCGTTATGTGATCATCCTCAAACTCATGCATGCGGTCTAATGGGACCAATGCATACTTTTTGCTATGCTCCATGGATGAGATTAGATAAAACAGTCAGGGCAGTTGGAATAAGAAAAGATAAAAATCCGTCTCCTTTTTGAACCAATAGCCGCCTTTTTGTGTACAGAGGAACTCGTTTCCGAGCAAGAGTTCTCAGTGTTTTTTTAAAAGGAGTTAGTTTATTCTTTGAGCGTTTGCTGATGGGTAGGTTCCCCTTAAGTAAATTTAATACACATTCGCAAATAGATTTAATCATACAATTTGAACACTTTTTCAAAATTTTAGATTTTTTTCTACTTTTCTTTAGCAGCTTTAAATATTCCACATCCTTCTCTGAAGGCATTCTGGGTCGAAATGATCGTATTAGCTTGTATGCGTTGATTTATATAGGCCGCGTAAGTACTTGCTTTGAACAAAGCACAACAGTGAGAGTTCTTGGAGTGATGATGATTACACTTGATAGATAAATCGGGTAAATCTTTAATTTTAGGACAATCCAAACTCCTAAGGTTTCCATCCATCAATTTTGCTAAAAACAACAACTTTTCCCTTCCTTTAACGTAAATAGTAGAGTAAGCTGATGATAAAAATTGTAAAATAGAATGCAATGCATTGTAAGGTAATACACCACTGTTCCACTGTAACTGATGTTTGTTTCTTATCACCCAAGCAAAACTCTTTTGATGAAATCTTGACAAAGTTTCCCAAGGCATAGGGGGTAGGAATGACCAGCAAGCATGATGTCCTTCGTTGATTGAGTAAAAAGCAAGTTCCTTAATAATAAAACAGTCCGATTTCAATTGAAAACCTTCAAAATCCAACACGATGGGACAAGCCATGTTACGTTCGTGGTGTCTGGGAACCGAATGATTTTACCGAGGTTCATACACGTAATGTCTATCCCCTGGAAATATTCCTGATCGTAACCGTAACCTTTCACTGGTTTCTGGTCTCAAATCAATTAACAGATAACTGTAGGGGGTAGAAGTAGCATCGTCAAAAATTTCTTGAAAAGCTTTAATTTTTCTAGGGAACATTTGTCTTGCCAAATGCTGTATTTGACTTTTGTCTCTTGGGTTTTTGTACAAAACAACGTACAGTGTATTTAAATGTACACTTCTCATTTCTTTGCCTTGCATAAACAGATTTTGGGTGATAAAGATAATGGAAAGATTTCGGTGATGGCTCCCCTTAGTGAATAAATTACTTAGGCGAGTATCACTTGCTAATTCCACCATTAAATCGTCAATAATAATTAATGCATCCCGAATAGTGTTTAAGTTAGATGGTAAGCCTTCTTCAAAATTCACATTTTTCATAGTCTTGAAAAGGGGTTGATAACTTCCATAACAGTAAATGATGTTTGAAAGCATTGGATTAAACATTTTATAATCAATAATTTTTTTAACAAAAACTGTTTTGCCTGATCCGGTAGGGCCACTGAGGAGACAAGTGGAGGGGTGAACCAGCCTCGGAAGCTCCATGTTTGCAAATAAGTTAATTTTATTGATTTACCTCCTTTTATACTTTACATAGCATATCTACACATCCTTCTAAAGTATTTGCAACAAGGTGACATTCACTTAAAGAGTCAACAATATTTTCAGTATATTCAAGGCAATGATTTTTAAAAATGTTAATAGAATCCTTAACACATGTGCATATGCTGCTTCCACAGGTTGTGTTGCTGTAATGAAAATCTGAAAATGCATTACATTTCATAAATCCCTTAGAATCAATACTTTGATAAATTTTGTAAATTTCAAGCGTTGTTTTATTTTGAATTATATTAAGGGGGTTTGGCCAGTTATGGTAGCTCCATAAAGCAATGCCTGAAAAAATTAAGTAAGATGAAAAAAGTAAAGCGAACAACACGCATTTTACAACATCCATGATTGAATGTTCAGTATAAACTAAAATTTTGAACATGTACTCGTTACTTTTATAAAGAAAACACACAAAAATGTATAGTTTAATTTTTTTATTGTTTAAAAACCATGTTTACACCGTATCTTTTTTTCACAAATTGAAATATTCGAAAATCATTCTTCTTCTGTTCTTTAAGTTGACAAATGATAGATTTCATACACATTCCTTGACATCGTTTTACAATAAAATAAATACAATAGTGTCCGCATACATTCGAGGTCAAACTTTGAAATGGAGTCTTGTTCCATATAACTCGATCGTGCATCCGGATAAATCTGGAAATGTCTTGGCCAAAAGCTTCAGGTGGTAATCCGTAGGAATCGAAGAATTCAATTGAGTTCTTATCTTGAACGAACACCGCTAACCAATGCGTTCCTGCCTCACCAGCGCGGTCTGTATTCAGTACTAATGCAGATGGGTATCTTCCAATGGATGGTATTTTATCAGAAGGAAAAACTCCTCTGTAATATCTTGTCGTAATAGGATCTCGAGACAAGATTTTGTCTATTTCCGAGGAATTCATCTTAGTTTCCAAAATCGTAGATAACGTTGCGAGCCTTGTTGATTTCTATCAAGTTTTCAAATTCAGCATACACTAATAAAGACACCGTTTGTTGCAAGCTAGTTGCAAACTTAATTTCCAATCTCAAATTGCTGTGCCGAATGAGATTTAAATGCGAACCGTCACACAAATCGGGAGTCAAATCAAAGCAAAACAATGAATATCCTTCAGGAAATTCTGATCGTGAAAGATACAAGCCTTTATTTTCTGAACTCGTAAATAAGTTTTGATAAGCTCTGATAAAGTGATTTTTCTCAAAATTGGGCTGTAGAGGGTTATGAGGAACAGGCTGTCCATCCACATACACACCAATAAAATTCATATCGTAATGTTTGAATTCAAAAGGCGACTTTTTATACTCTCCGTTGAATGCATCGTTATCAACACATGCAATTACAATGCGATTTGGCATCTGCCCTGTAAAAATGTTATCTTGCACAAAACTCATATTACCAGTGGGTATGGAGTAAGCTTTACACAGCACTCTATTGATTGGATATTTGGCTGAAGTTTTTTCCAAACACTTGGCGTGTCCTAATGCAACTCCGGGACTAACTCTAACTTTTCGAACAAATAGGGAGGCATGTTCTAAAGAGACTTTAAATTCCCCGTCTCCTAGTAAACAAAATTCTGGTTTGCTGCGAATAAGCTTAATTTTTACATCCACCATGTTTAAAAGTAATCTTTCTTGGTGAAACATGTCCAAGTGCAACCGTCCAATCATATCCACTGAAGTACTGAGTTTAAACAAATTAGCTCTTTGATTAAAACCATCGTTGGCGTCTTCGGGTTTTTCAGGATCAAAAACATTCATTCGCCCAGCCGTATCTTTGAAAAAGAGTTCTGAAGAGAGTTGCGAGGTTTTTACATCGAAACCATGATTTAGTAATTTTTCTATCATGGCTCGGTACGGGTACGTGTTGTTACTTGACGAAACCAGTCGCTCATTTAAACTGATATCCACTTGGGAGAACATGGAATGCAAAAAGAGATTCACAGGGCCTACTTTGCTCTCATCCGTAATGGGCTTGCCATCGTTTTTTAGTATTTTCACTTTTACATAAAGTTGCGTTTGGGAGAGATCAAGGTATTCATCTCCACTTCCGGATACATTAAATTCAACAGGGCTTCCGTCTGAGACATTGGCAAGGGGGTGAAATTCTATCCATTGTCCTCTTTCTATAACTGTTTGAGTTGGAGGTAAGGAAAATAATTCTAATTCTGATTTGGCACATTCGGGGGAATCTTTAAGTAAAAAGGCCATGATATCAGGAGCCGAAAATATCACGTACTACAACCTTCCTGGTTTTTGATGAAATGACTCGGTTAGAGTGTTTGCGCTTCCTTTTAAGCTTTCCTCTGCCAATCATCTGATCCGCTTTATGAACTGCTTTTCTTGCCAAATTTTTGCCACCTTCTTTTGCTCTTGTTTTAATAGCTGATTTAAAATTTTCTCCAGCTAGTACATCATTAGCAACCATAGTTCCAGCTCTTAATGCTTCCTTTCCTACAGATTTTGCACCACTCACTAGAAAAGGTAAAGCTCTTCGAAAGAGCTTAGCGAAAAATCCACCTACGCCATACCCTTTCTGAAATCCGACCCCCTTATAATAAGGCATTCCCTCTCCATTTTGATTAGCATAGTAATCTTCAAACTTTTTTGCACAACACGTGTAAGGAACCAGCATTGTTCTTTCTTTGAACGCGAATCAAGAAATGAAGGGTAATTTCAATTGTACTGCTCTTTTATAGGATTTGTTTGGGTCGAAAATGCAGCGTCAAAAACACTTTCCCTCTTTCAAATGGCACTAAATCCCCTGAATGGAGTCTGATATCGATTTGAATAGTTTGAAAATGTTGTCGAATCACTGGTACATAGAAAGGTCTTGGATATTTGGCATTAATTATTTCTCCATCGCGTCCTTCCACTGTAACTACTTTAAGCAGAGGAGCCTGTACGTCACCAACGATTTGCGGCTCTACGAGATCGCAATACACATACATTACAGGAAAAGTGGCTTTGGGATCAGCTACATAAGGACTCATATAGGTACCCGAATATTGACCTGGCTCAAAGCCAAGTAATTCAGCCAGGCCTTCGTGTAGAGACAATTTACAATTCTCAGCTGTTCTGATTTCAACCTTTTTAGTAACATCGTGATAATATAATTCAATTTTGTTTCTATGCGATTCGAGTAACATTCCTTTGATAAGATCAGGTATTGTCTCATAGCATCCGGGTGGAACTCTTCTACCTTGAAGTATTCGGTCTCCCAAATCAAATCCAAACAGGTTACTCCCCCTTTGAACATTGTACCAGGTATGAGGATAAATGAAATCTACAAGTGCCATTTCCCATTCACCCTTTAAATTTATAGAACTAGGCAGTTGGGTAGTGAATTGAGAAATTTTGTTGCTCGGGAAAAATCCCATAGAGCTATCACTGATCAATGTGATGTAGAACGACATTGTTTACCGAATGAAAGGAAATTGCAATGAACGCGATATTTATATCATCCTAACATCCTCAACCCAATCATTAAATTTTTCAGGGTAACCCTGGAATTTCACAAAGTATTCAACTTTTCCGTTACGCTTTCTTTTCTTTAAAACTTTTTCAACTGGGTAATATCCGGAATCCGTTACCTTTTGCAGTTCCTCTTTATAAAAACTGCCCTTAATCTCTTCTCCCGATAAATCTTTTAATTTATACACCATAGGAACCCTATTTATTATTTTGTGAATTGTAAATATTTCTCGAGTCCAGTTTTGTTCATACCCCTTTTCGAATATCATCTTATCTCTACTTATGCGAACTGTATCCCCCACTTTCAAATCTGGACTATTCAATTTAATATTAGGAGTGTTATCGTACAGTGTATGCCAAATTTTCGTTTCATTCTCCTCTGTCACTGAAATTGGCTCTGTCTTTATACTACGATGCCATGTGTGGTTATAACTATACATTAATTTATCTATTACATCTATGTATTTCTTAGTATTCATTTCAGTAAAGTACTTCCACATTTTAGTTTTAAGAGTACGATTAAAACGCTCAACTACAGAGGCCTTAGTTTCATTATGAGTTGTGAAGAAATGCACATTTTTCTTTTTTAAGAAAGCCTGAACCTGTTTATTTGTGAATTCTTTTCCAGCATCTGTTTGCAAAGATTGAGGAACTCTTTCAGAAAATATTTTTTCAAAAGCTGACAAAATGGTCTCTGATTTTTTATCTTTTAGGGGAATGGCCCATGCATACTTGGACAAAATATCAATACAAGTAAGTAAATATTTAAAACCATCATTTTCAACAGAATATGCCTGCATATCTACTAAATCAGCTTGAAACTGTTCATTCAGACCTCCTACTATCACCCTATTTCTTTTAAATTTGTGCCTTAGGGGCTTATGCAAAGTATGAGATTCCTTAGATTGCAACCATTTTCTAATCTCGCTTGTCCTAGCACGTCCTTTCAAAACTCGCTGCAAAGTATTAATACCTCCAAAACTACCTGGAAGAGCTGGATCTTGATAAGTTTCTTCCATGATGGTCAAATGCTAGAATGATAAATATTCAAAGAGAAAAACCTATTTATATTAAAGTTATCCCTGAAAAAAGAAAACCTAATCTGCAAATATTTTAAGTTATCCCTGAAAAAGAAACCTAATCTGGAAAATAAAATATCACTGAAATAGAAAAAGAAACACAAATAAGAAAACCAAGTTAAAATTTAAAACAACATATTTATTGAACACAATTAAAAAATACATTCATTTTCTTGCACAGAAATTATCCTCTACCTCGGATATCTCCGTCTGCAGCATTTCGAGTGAGGCGAAAATACACTCTATTTCCCACCTGCTAAGCACTAGGGCCAAATTTTTTAGTCCGAAATTTCCTTGCCTGCAGGGAAACAAGTTCTGAAGTGCTACCTGCTCCTGTGAATTCACTAAGGCCAGCACCTCGTTGTTGCACACGAAGCCGGTGTCGGTGCTTAAAACGTCCAACCTGGCAAATTTTTGGACGAAATCTGGCCAGGACTTTAAAGTCATGGTCACTCCCTGAGGGGTGGCAATGTTACCGTCAAAGCGCCGAAGGTGGATTTTAAAATCCGTCTCGTTGCAAGCCACAAAAGACACCCGCAGCTCTTGGGTGATTATCCACGTTTTCAATGTCTCGAACTTATTGTGCAATCCAGGGTCAACGGTCTTGTAGGTTCCGGGAGTCGTAGAGGGTTCAGGCTGGGGCCCCTTGGGTCTAGGAGTCTGGTAAGGATTCGCTCTGGCGAAACGGCGTCTTGGCAGGCATGCTTGTGGGGGTGGGAGATTATACATCTCGTCGAAAAAAGGAAGTTCTTCCTCACTCAACTGGCGTTTCAGGCTCATTTTTTTTTACTAACAGTAACTGCAGAAGAATGACTATCGAACTGATTGCACCCTGCTTTATAACTCCGAATCTTATCACGCATAGGGTTTAATGACGACAACCTGGGGAAATGCTCTTATTGGCTGAAACGAGATGACGTAACTATCCTGCAATTTCATTGGACGAAGGCATGTATTCCTACGCGACAGATGTGTAATGGGACTTTAATTGTGTCTTGAACGAGTTGGTCCCTGTTCGAACCTGTCTTGAATGTGTTCGTCCTTGTTTAAACCTGTTGAAACGACATCTCAGCGTTGCCATTACGTAAAACATAAATTCTATTGTAAAATCCCAAAGGTAAGTACCGTACAAAAAAAGAAACTTAAAAAACATCTCAACTCCGATAAATCGAAACTAAAATCAGCAGTAGTATATATATATACAACTCAACTCTAGGCTCTAAAAAAAAAATGGACATGTTTAGATAAAAAGCTAATGAAATGGTAGGTGGTGGTGGCCTGGCTTGTATATCGAAGAATATTGCTAGGCCACCATCACTTTAAGCACGTTGCGAGTTCGAATCCACCTAAAAACTCTATTTTTTGGAAAATACTAATCAATAAATGGTTAAATATTTGTTTACTAGATGGCGACACTATTTTCTTCGAAAAAAATACAACTCCAATAATTAGTTTTCAAATTCACTCACTAGATGGCAACTCTATTTTCTGTGAACATCCTGTCTTGAACGTGTTAGTCCCTGTTCGAACATGTTTCAATGACGTCACAGTCATTAAAATATCCAAAGGTAAATACCATTGCCATTCCATAAAAACCAAACTTTAAAACGAAAAAAAAAGTTAAAGTCCAAAATAAAAAATATCGCAGCGCCCCCTACCAGCAGCAGGTAAACAACTCAACCATGACGTCACGACCATTAATTAGGGTCATAAATCATCCAATTAGGGGTAATTAACTAATTAAGGGTAATTAATTAATTAGGGGTAATTAAGTAATTGAGACAATAGGTGACGTCACAGGCCACCCCCTCTGACGTCATAAGCCACGCCCTCTGACCTCACAGGCCACGCCCACTTCCGGTCACGTGATGTGACGTCACTTCCGTGGCACATAGTGGGGCTACTACTACTCATAAAAACCTCCTTTTTTCATTTTGGAAGGCAAATTTTTGAAGCATACAAATTAATGTAGTAAGTGTTATATGATCCGCTCCAACATTTTTCTTTACATACATACATACTAGAATATACCATTTGAAATATTTAAGATAAGACTACACAGTCGTGATTTTGATGCAAACACCCAAGTAACAGTAACCCTGTGTTTGCCACATTTTAATATAGAACCTCTTATTACACCATAATTCTTATCTTTCCTGAAAAGGTTGGCCACTGATATATACGGATCCTTAAATAAGCTTTATATGGTCAACCTAATCCAATCATACCTATATATTATGTGATGGTTTAATTTAAGATATAGTACTTGAATCAAAATGTTTTAAAATTTCAAAAATACATTGCGTCTAATAAAACTAATTTATATACATAATTAAAATGCAGCTATTGAAAAAAACTCATGTAATATAAATTAAGTTATAATAAACTCGTTATATGCGTCATTAATTGCACCCATTAGATATGCCATATACATCGAATTGTAAATGCACATATAAAGGATGTCTCAAAGTTCTGTTTCATAGGGACCAGAACGTGGGACGATTCGTGGTAACCGATTTGTATGACTTGTCGCGTAGTCGCGTGCTAACTTTATATTCTACAATCGCGTGCTGCTGCGCATCGACCGTTGGAGGCCATGGCAGTGCTCTAAGGGCGGGTTTACATGTAAAGATTCGCGCGACGCGACTGGTAGAAACTTCCCTATACAGGGGGTGTTTCAAAAGTCCCTTTCACGGCATATATGGGGAAACAGATACAACGAGATCAAAGTCACGAAAAAAAAATGGGAGAAGCGACTTACATCAGAAAAATGGGAAAGGAATCGAGATAAAAGGTCTAAATAATTATTTAAAAGTCGGTTTTGAGTGTCTAGCTAGAATATTAATACAGGTTGTTTCAGATAAGTGGTACAATATTTTAAGGGGAGATAGGGGACATCTGGACGAGTCAGAATCACATAGGATTTGGGGTTCCCAGACCAAATCCCAGGGAGTTAAAAATGGAGCGACACCCCAAAAAAATTATTGAAAAATTCAATTTGTAGAAGAACTACTATTGGTAAAAATTTAATTATGGTCTCAAAAATTGTGGTTTAATATGATCTTTAAAATTATCTTAAAAGTCTTCACTTTAAAATTTGTTTTATTATGAAAAAAGTTAAAAACCACAAAAAAATGTGAAAACTCTGCCAAAACTTTATTTTGTATTTCGAAATCCTTTCCTTTGATTTAATAATCTGAAAGATCATAGTCGAAAACCCTTAAGTCCAAAGTGTCACGTAAAAAGCATCAATATTTAATGCTTGAGAGCGCATATCATCAATCTAAAAAACGAGAAATTTCGTGCGAATGTTTCCCCACGTGTGGGGCACATTCGTACGCATGCAAAAAAATTATACAACAATTATTTTTACGTACTAAAAAGTTTATGGCACTTTAAAGTTAAGATAATTAAACAAAATATTTGGCACTTTTACATATTTTTCCTCTAAATTGAAGATTTTTTTACAAAAAGAAAATAGCTTCAGAAAATATTGAACATCTAAGTTTTTGATGAGGAAAACAATGAAGAGTATAAAGTATAAAGGTAATGAAGAGTATATTGCACATTTACATACTTCACATAATATAATTAGTTAGAAAAAGTTTAACCAATATTTTAACTGTCAGGTTTTATTCGAAAAGAAAAGTGAACCAACAGCTCGCTTATTAACACATGAAACTGACGGTTGGGGTTGGGGAACTTGTAATACGATATTACCTTTTTGTGTGAATGTTGAATCATTACTTTACTGGGAAAATAAAAGTTTGGTTATTAATTTTAAAGTTTTTTATCATTAATTTTAAATAAGCACCATTCAATTCCAAATTTTCTATTTGACCAACATAGCAAAATTTTCTTTTTAGTAGCAAATTCTACTAGAATAAAATCACTTAAGTCCAAGTTGGTATTAAACAATTATCAGGGACATTATTTCTTCAATGTTTAAATCTGGGTCTCAAGTCCTCAAAACTGAAGCTTTCTTTAAGATGTTATTTTCTATATTACAACCAAATTTTGAGACAATTACAATAAAAAACAATTAAACTTCAAGTTATTAAATATACTACACTTATTAACACATAAATCACTTTCATAATCAAAAATGGGAAAGATGAAGCACATTCGCACTGTCCGAATCTGCCCCATCTTTTGTTGTACGAATGTGCCCCATCTACCAGTTCAAGCTTACCACGTCCCAACAAGATATTTATAATTAAAGCAGGGAAATAAAACCTTTCTAGAAACTTTCTTTTGTAGTGCCTCAACTGAATAAAATGCTGAATGTTCACTTAAAGAGTTATTTTTGATTGATATTTTACGGCAACAAAATGACAAGAAAATTTACTTTGCTGCTTCTAACGCTAGCAAATTTCTAGTACGTATACAACAAAATGGCTCAGGGCTTTGAAAATTCATGCAGGAGGTGGTAGTCATGCTTCCATCTACTGGTATTTTTTTTCAGATTTTTAAATTAATAATTACTAGGGGAAATGCCGTCTGTCCGAATGTGCCCCATGTGCGAAATAGCCCCACTCTCCTCTATATATAAAAATTGATGTATTGATTAAACCCTACAGGGGATTCTCCCCCAAGAAAATTTTTGTAATTTCATCATAAAAAAGTGGTTTTTAAACTATCCTATCTGTGATGGTTTCTCGAGGGGGGCACGTGATCCTGCGATAACTGCGGCGATGCACATTGGGGGGGGGATGAGGAGAACATGTGTAGCGGCGGACGGAGCATCACAAATATGACCCAGATCCACCGGATCGATCGCCTCCGTCAATAAAAATATTCTCTCTCTCTCTACCTAATGGGCCACAAAGGATTATACACACATCAGCGCAGTTTCCCAAGCTGAGTGAATTGAAAATGAAGAATTTCAGAATTGGAAAAAAAATGCGAACTTACTTTGAAGTTCTGTGTTCTCCCGAATGAGCAAATTGAAAGAATAGGGAAGTTAAAATCTTTTTGTAATTTTGTGGTCAAAATCAGACTTTAGAATGATTTTCCCCATGTTTCTCTCTCTCTCTCTTTTAGAATAAATAAATCAATACACCCACACGAAAGGACATAAAACAAAATAAAAGAAAGTACAAAGTAACTAACAATTTAGTTTAAAAAAAGAGATAGAAAAATATAAATAAAAGTAACAAAAAATAGAAATAAAACAAAATAAAAATAATTAGTATTATCTATTATATCATAAGGGGCCATTCATTAATTACGTAAGGGTCCCGAGGGGAGGGGGGTTGGAAAAATCTCTACATACCCTTACTTGGGGGTGGGGGGGGTCAAACCAATTCTTACGTAAGATTTTCTAAGTCAATGTAAACAAATTCCAATCAAATAACTATTGAATAACCCCAGAAAAACTTAAAAATGCTGCTGATCTCGGTATATTATCAAACCTTTAATTTTTTAAAAATGAGGGTATATCAGATGTATCTTTTTTATTCGAGTTTAAACAGATCAAACGAAATAGAATCTTACGTAAGAATAGGGGGGGTTTGAAAAATCTTACGTACCCATACAGGGGGGTAGGGGGGGGTCAAAAATTGCCAAAATCATCCTTACGTAATTAGTGAATGGCCCCTAAGAGAAAATGCACCATGATATATCCACAATGCAAATCTTATGTGATTGTTGACAACTGACAACGCAATAGAACATTATTTATTTACTATGAAGATAACTTCTATTGATTTTTGTGCCTCTATGAATTTAATGACGTTTCTGCTGAAATTTGCGTACTTATAATTAAGTTTAAAAGCTTCATTTAATTTTTTATACATATGGACCTAAAAAAATACGTTTTGTGAAAAACTTCTTTACATATGATTTAGGAGTAAAATAATTACCTTTAATATGTGATGTTTTTAAATCTGAATTTTATGACCATATTCTTCTAAAAAAACTTACTCAAATTAAATGAATAGGAAAATATAATTATTTATAATAATTTTGCAATCAAAATCAGCTTTTAAATGTTTTAATAAGATTACATTTATAACGATAAAAACAGTTTAAATCGTTTGATAATTGAACATTAATATTTTATTCTACTCTTTGTTTATTTTGTTGCCAAACTTTTTGATAAATATAAATGTTACGGGCAAATTGATTAATTGGTTATTATAAATAATGCCCGGGCAATGTGATAAATTCAACGAAATTTATGAATGAAATTTATCACTTTGCCCGCTTCCACTCCGGGCATTATTAATAATGCCCAATTAATCACTTTGCCCGTAACATATTACGGGATTAGATTAGTATAATTAATTTATTAGATATAATTTCTCTTTGTGGAAAAATTCCCAGAAAAGGCACTTGTTCTAGGCATAGGGAATTTTTTGTAAAAAACAATAGAATATATTTAGTGTAAATAGACGAACTTTTGTTACAGTGTATTTAAAAATGCACATCCTTTCCCAAAAGTTTTGTAACAATGCAAGTCATTTTTTAAAAAAAACATCTCAACAATGCACTTATTTATTAAAATCTTCAACAGAGAAAATTGTTTTTTAATTTGGCGAAAGCTTATTAATTTCACTGCGCTTATGATCTCGTCTAAAGTGTTTTTTTAAATAAAAAAACAGTATCACGTAACAGACGGAACATCACGTAATGTAAACATCCTCGATCGATGATGCCCGCATCTTTTGAGCGCATCCCTTATTTTTAGGAGGAAAAGCTTTCTCTATAGTCTTCATATAGGACGGAGGATTAAAGTACGACAAGTGGATTAAAATGAATTTCACAACAATGAGGAAGACAAATGAAATAAATGATGTTTTACTAAAAATCGAGTTATCTAACCCTCTCTCTCATATATTGATCTCTCAACAACTTGCAAATATTGTGCTTTTAATTTTCTAAAAGATTAATTCTAATACAAGCATGTAATTTATAAATGTTAAACAAAGTAAGAGTTGTGCGGTGATCAAACCCCGCACAAAGCATCATTGCAGGGGAAAATTTTAACTGAAAATGGATTGTAAAAATTTCCGCACTAAATTTTTACATAGAGAAACGGTTCTCCTGAGAACATTCGAAGCTCCCCGTTTGTCTTCCCAGTGATTTTATTAAGCGCCCAATCGATTGACAACTCAAATCGATTGGTCCTTTCCATCCATCGATGGAGGAAACGACACCGCTAAAAATAACGTTTTAGTCAATCAATAATCCGGATTTATTAAATTTAAAAGTCATTTTACATCGAATGTTTCCCTTTCATCAGGATTTCGATACACCTCCTCACTTGAAGGAATTCTTCGGATAGTACAGTGTCAAACCTGTTTTTGTGCGAGGAATAGGGCAAAAAAATCGCATAAAAAATTCACACCAAACTTCGCGAGTAGCTATAAAAATAGTTTTTGCAGCACATTTAAAAAATCCTTTTTTATGCGGTGAATAGGGACCGCATAAAAAAGTCTCACGTAGGACCGTCGTAGCTAACCCCTCAGCATAGCTGAATTGAAAAACTCTTTATATTCGGACGCAATCCCCAACCCACAGCTGAATTGAGAAACCGTTTCTATACCTTCCGTAGACTTTTTTTTCAATTATCATGTATAGTCGGCGTCGACTGTTGTTTCATGAGGCCCATGTATGTCTCGGTAGCCATATATACAAGATTTTTGTTCTAATTTGAAATTTTCATACACCGCACAAAAAAAATCGAAGGGAAAAATCGCAAAAAAACAGGTATGGGTGTAACTAATAAAAAAAGGACAAATCGACTTCTCAAAAATATCTACTATCTCTGCTCTACACGCAAATAACTACCCCCAATCAATAGGCAGGCAGATATATTGCGAAATCCATTCATTGTATTTTTTAATTTAATTTGGAATTAGTTAATTCGTCTTTCCCTTTCTTTGCTCGTCTAAACTAAGCCAAAATAAAATTTACTTTTAATTCAAAAGTGTTTTTAACTTTTTTCTATCTATGGAATATTGGACTCCATTCACTCACTCCTTATTCAATTTAAATCATAATAATTTTGAATTGCTTCATTCTTTCTATTTTTCTACCGTGAACTAAGCAGAAATGTAATTTAACTCCTCTTTCTGACTGAGAAGTTTCGTCTCGAAATAATCACTTTCCAGTGATCCCCTCCTCATTAATTTTTCAACCGACGAAAATCGAAACCTTTCACAGCGTTCTTTTGGCAGAATTTTGTTTGGATGCTCGGGAGAAGACGTCTTCGCATGACGTCACGAAATATAGATGTTTCGGAACGCGCGCTCTTAGGCCCGAGTCACACCTAGCGACCATAAGACGCGACAGCGATCAATCAAAGTGAGGAAAAAGCATGGATGGAGTTCAGCCTCCCCCTATCTTGACAGGAATAGGGGCTTTCTCCGTGCTTTTTTTATGGAGATTGATTGCAGTAGCGTCTATAAGACGCGCTGTGTGTTTTTCACCTTAGGAGGAGAATCGACCATAAAAGAGGAGGGAAATGCATGGGGTGGATGGCTGATGTTCTCGCAAATTGTGTTGATGATCTTTTATATGAGAATAAATTATGTTTGTTGTGTCTTTTATTTCTCTTCACTGCTCATCAAACAAACTCCTGTGAATCGCTTTCTAATAAATTCTATAAAATACCTCACATAGACTCAAATTTGAAATGGAAATCCCATACAATTTATATGGGGACATCCATAAATTACGTGAGGTGTTTTTTCCAAAATCTGGACCCCCCTCCCCCTTGGTGAGATTTTGCTGGACCCCCCCTCCCCCCACGTGAGATTTACCTACAATTCGTTTGCATTTTACTTAAAAAAAAAGAAAATCGTATAATTTCTAACTTAAAAGTTGACGTGAGATTTTAATCGACCCCCCCTCCCCCCTTTTTGACCTCACGTAAATTATGGATGGCCCCTATCAGACAAACTAAGGTTATGTACTGTGTAACTTTTATTACCTAAAACAAAAAAGTTTAATAATAAATTACTAATCAATTTATATTATTCTTGGGTTCATTCACAACTTAATTACGGTTTAGTTGTGTGGGGAGGGGATTACATGATCAACTAAAAAAGAATTGAGAGGCTGCAAAAAAGATTCCTGAGGTTTTTAAATAATAAAGCGCACTTACACACAAATAATATAAACTACTTCAATAAATATTCTTCCAATTCGCCATCTTTTTTATATTAAAATTTGCCTCCATCTCTATCTAAACCCCAACATTTGTGAAAAACGCAATGTCGTAAACCTACGAAGACCTAACATCAGTGGCGGATCTACGGGGGGGGGCTTTAGGGCTGAAGCCCCCCCCCAAACGTCTAATATTTTACTAAGTTTGTCAAAACGCTAAAAATTTATATCCGAAATTCGGATGAGGCGTACCAAAACGAGTTGAAAAAGTGGGGTATTTGACTTAAATTTCCAAAAATTTTCTGGGGGAGGACCCCCAAACCACCCTTTTAGTGGTTTGAGTAGGATAATTCACTACCTTTTCCGTATTACCATTGACAAGAAGTTTCAATTGGGTTATGAAAATTCTTAGCCCCCCCAAAAACCAAATCCTGGATCCGCCACTGCCTAACATATTATGCTTTGTTCCTAAACCTAAAAAGTCCATATTCTGTAAAAATTTTTGTTACATAAGTGTTTTAATAAGTTACCTCTACATATTCAAAATAGCCCTTCAAAACATTTATTCAAAAAACAATTAAATGAATATCTGTTTACTATTGAGGATATTGATGATTTCTTTTGTTCTGTTTATAATGTATGATTTAAAATTATTTTAAGCACTTTAACTCATCAGTATGGCAAAAATATAATTTATTGGCGCCCTGTTTGCCACTATATCCACCTCATTTATTTTTTCTTTTCCTAGTTTTTACTTTACATTTTTGTTATATACATAATTACGGTCACCTACATGGACCAAGAGATCCCAGGTGAAAACTTGTAATTTTTCTTTTTTATTTGTAGTTCAATAAACTTGTTTAAAAAATATATATATTTCTGAAGGAATCGATACCAAGGAATCGAATCTTTGGAATCGAACTTACTTTTCTAATTTATTACATATATGTTAACAATTTTGTTTACTACTAACTAGTATTTTGATTAATTAATATAATTTGAATCTTTGGAATTGTACTTAATTTTCTAATTAATACAGATAAATAATTATTTAAAAAAATTCTAATTACTTAGTATTTTGATAATAAATTGATTAAAAGTTTGCTGATTATTAATCAAATTAGTTATAATCAGGGCTCGATTTCTAAAAAAAGGGGTACGGTAAAATTATTGGTCTAAAAACTAAAAAAGCGAATATTTTTTAATACTTTTTATACGATTTTTTTAAACATCTTTTTTGTACAGTAGGATGTATTTTTTTTCCAACAGGGTGCCTATTTTAGGAAGCGGGAATCATCAATGAACCAATAGTGTTGTATATTTTTTGTCAAATTTAAGAGGAGGAGATGCGTCGTAGTCCTTAAATTGTAGAATTTAAGATGTCGCAAGGTACAGTTGGGGGAAAAAGCGACTCAGTTGCGATTTCTGGCGAAACACTTGGGTTTGGAAGACAAATGAGGTGTCACTTTTATTAATTAAAGTATTCTTTTGACAAAAAAAATTTTTCGAGTCCTTAGGAGGTCGTCTTCATATTTAACGAAACACTAACTTTTTTTTCGATGGGGACCCCCAATTATTATGAGGTTTTCTGAAAGGACATCCCTCCAAACCCTTAAATACCCAGTTTCATCCAGATTGATTCACAAATAAAATTAAAAAAAAATTTTTTTTCATTTGTAAAATCGTGTACCATTTTTATGGTAATCGATTCTGGTAGTAATTTTATGAAGAAAGGCAAAATTTCAATCGATTTCACCTAATAGTTTTTTATAAAAACGAACGAGAAAGAACATTCGCGGTACCGCCCCTTAAGATTAAAGTTCGTTTTTGTCAAAAACTATTAGGTAAAATCGATTGAAATTTTGGCTCAATATAGAATCGCAATATATTCATGGGCACAAAAGAAAAGAAATATTAGTTTATTGAAATTTATCAATTTTTTCTGTTTTATGGAAATTAAAAAAACGATTGCAACATAAAATTCCCGAGTTTTGTTAAATTTAGAAATGGTTCAAATTAACTGATTATCAAGTTATGGGTCATCAAATTTTGCCAATCATAAATTTAGAAATAAATGCTTTGAAATTCGAAATCTGCAGTAAAAAAAATCACTCTTAACGTTTACAAAAATTCAATGAAAATAAGCACAAGCAATGATAAAATTTGTTTATTTATTACTACAAGTGGAATTGATGAACAATTCAATACGTACAAGAGAGTCAAACTATTTTTTAAAAACAGAATCTTTGAAATTTTCACAGCTTATATCACCACGAGTATCGAGGGGAGCAACAAAGGTTGTGACCCCACGAGTTCGCGCGCAATTCGAGAAAACCGAAACTAAACTGTAAAAGCGTCCGTTTAGCGATTTTTTCGCCAATCGGACCGTTTTCGGGTGTTTGGCGGCAGATTCTTGACGGATCACTAGTAACCCTACGGAATCCCTCGGCCTGGACCCGACTGAAAATTTTTGCAACTGTGTTTGTAAACTTACGGCAAAATATTGATATATTTTGGGGTTTGTGTTTGAAAAACTGCTAAGTTTCACATGATTTGATGTCATCAGAGAAGAAAGGTTAGTGCTTTTTGAAGAATATTTCGTCCCTTTTAGAAATCCGATTGCACCCGCCAATCAATAACGGAAAGAATAAATGAATTAAAAAAAGAAAGGATGTTTCCCCCCGAAATCCTTTTTATTAAATTTTCATTCTACATCCGACACCTTTTAGTTGTTTTCTAAGGGTACGATGATGTGAATAGACGTAAAGAACATAATGTAAATACATGTTTTCTCATATTATGAACTGGGTGCTTTACTTGGTTACAATTTTTTTCAAGTGATACTTTCTTTAAAAAAGTGTAGAATCATTGAGTATAAGTACAGGGGAAATTCGTCAAACCTTGTCCTTAAAGAAACGTATTATTTTAAACTGAATTCACCTCTTTTTCTGATGGTGCGTTCCGTTCGGGAAAAAAGGGTGGGGTAGTAGCGAAAAAATGCAGGGCGTGCTGATATACATTGTATCTTTTCTAATTTACGTTCACGAGAAATATATTTGAATTGGACTGTTTAAGCATATTTTACTATTTTTTTTATTTTTATAGTGTTATCATTTTTGAAATATTTAATTATTTTTCTATGAAAATTATAAAGGAGTGATTTTTTTCTCAAAAAATTGGATTGTCGTAGCAATGCCTCACTTTTTTTCAAAATAAATTGAAAGATAGATTAACTATCCATAATATAGTTCAACGAAATAATTATTGATATTTTAATATGACTTTTAAGTAATTTTCTCCTCACTTCAGAGATCTATTCCTCTATAATTTACCTTCTTTTTTACTTACTGTGTTTATATACTTCTTATGAAGAATCACCATATTTCTCTTTACAAGACTTGTCCAAATTGTGTTTTTGACAGTAATATTTCTTTTCTGTGCAATCAAATAAATTGGTTCAGTATATTTGCAATTAAAATTCATTCACCTACAGGTATTCCTTTAGTACTGTACAATAATCTGAATCACATTTGGATAATCAAAAATTCAGATAATTGGATATAATAGAAAATGTTTGAGAGGGTTACTTTAAAGAATGAACAACAAAGTGTCTAAGATCTTTACTTTTATTCCCCATAAAAAAGATTGGGTTTCCCATGGAACTTTTCTGCAAAAACCACTTCTAAACGGGGCATGTTCAAAATATTGGTTGCTTGAAGCCATCTTTGTTTTCAATATTGTTTATATATTGATATTTCAGAATACCCGGGAGCTCCTCCTGCCTACATCAGTGCCCACCAGGTGACCATGGCCACTCCGTACCCAGCGTATCCACCTCCTGCATATTCTTCCTCCGCTTATCATCTGCCTACTTCATCTACTCATCCTACATATTTACCTGGTACAAAGCTCTTTTAAGCATTCTTATTGATAAACATTTTAAACATGGCTTCTACTTAATAGTTTTTGTGGTTTTTCCTGTCTTTTTTTTAATAGTTATATCGAGATTTCAATGTTCTTTGTCATACACTACAACATTGGCGTTTCTTCTAAGAGAAAAAATTCTTTCCTGAGCAAGCAGTGGCGGATCCAGGATTTGGTTTCGAGAGGGGCTAAGAATTTTCATAATCCAATTGAATCTTCTAGTTAATGGTAATACGGAAGAGGTAGTGAATTATCCTACTCAAACCAATAAAAGGGGGGTCCTCCCCCAGAAAATTTAAGTCAAAAACCCCACTTTTTCAACTCGTTTTGATATGCCTCATCCAAATTTCGGATATCGATTTTTTGCGTTTTGACAAACTTAGTAAAATATTAGACGTTTTGGGGGGGGCTTCAGCCCAAAAGCCCCCCGTAGATCCGCCACTGCGAGCAAGTTAACAAGTGGTAGGCATAGAATATTTGTTGTTTCTGAAACTATCGGTTAAATTAAGTTCAACTTAACTTTATGTGGATGGCTCATTAGAAGAGCTGTAAAATAAATATCTGCAGACAAACAATAATGATATATTTTCTCTGAATGAAGTAAAATCATCTTTTCGTTTCTTTCCAGCTTCATATGCCGCTCCTCTTCAACATCATCACATTCCATACGGAACAATGAGTGTAAGTTTTACAATTGAAATTTTGTTGTTGCCATGGTAACTCACAAAATGCAACTCTTATCTCAGATCCAGGTTTTTGTTTGTGAAGCGATGATAGTTAGCCAGGGGTCTGTTTAGAAGAAATTAGGGTCCGTTTTCGGACCCTTCACAAAATGTTTCATTGTTAAAAAGGACCCTTCACAAAGTATTTTACCTTAAAAACGGACCCTTCACAAAGTATTTTGGCCTTTAAATGGACACTATTTTTCACAATACTGCAAATTTGTGAGCTTATTTTCACAAAAACAGGCTCCTGGTTGAAAAGAACTATTTTAACACTAACTAAAATTCACAAAATTATGTGAGAAGATTTTCACAATTTAAAAAAAAACAAACCCTTCACAAAAAGTCTAGACAGACCCCTGTTAGCAGATCAAGTAATCAACTCGAAAACCTTGAAAATACAAATATTTTGTGTTTTCTTGCAAATAATCATTAAAGCTAATATGAATTTTGTGGCAGATAGATTTAAGGACACTTCTTAATTCAACACATCACTAGTTGGTGTCTATTGGTTCCATTTTCCTCCAATAACACAGGTTTGTCAACTCCTTAAATAAACTTCTATTCCTCCCCCTTTGTTTCAAGGGGCAGAAATGCTGTTTTAGATGCCAAAATATTGCCAATTTTTTTCATTGGCATAACTGAACTATATAGTCGCTTAGTTGGCGAATTTAAGCGATATTTCTAACATTTGACATCTAAAACACCATGGTGATATTTAAATTGAGAGTGAGTGGAATTGAACCAATCCATCAAATTAACAAATCCAAAAAATATTTGTACAAAGTTTTAGACTGTTTATATTTTCTTAAAAACTTTGTCCTTTATCTCATTTTGTTTGTTAGATATTAATTGTTGTTTTAAATAATTGGTCCGACTCACTCATGCTGATAAATAGTTTCATTTAATTTTGTTGTTTCTAATTCCACTTGGAATATCCAAGCTTCATCCCATCCGCAAAGGATTTTGTTCTTAAACATGCTATTAATAAGCAATTATCAGTTCTTGGAAAATAAGTGCATTGTTTAGTACTGCATAAGTCATTTTGTAGATGGGTTGCAAGTTTCAGCAAACCTATAAATCAATTTTTTAAAATTTTTCATTGAACTTTCTCATGCAGGGTAGAGAGCCTGTATACGAAAGAGGCAGCGGTATAGCGCGCTGATTGGTCAACAGCGTTTTCTGTTCACCGCAGGTTTCCCTCCATATAGGATTAGCGAGACAAGCGGCATGATACAGTTTGGACAGTTTTAACCCGGCGCAAGAATGCGCAGAGACGCTTTTAAGCGAGTTGTCGTCTCTCTCTCTCGTATACAGGCTCTCTAAGGCAGGGTGGCTAAAGAGAAATCAGGGAATTTCATTCATCTGGAAAATTCTTATAAATCAGGGAGTTTCTCAAAACATGTTGATCGTCCATTCGATTGCATGTCTAAATGATATATTTCCAGGTTGCTCCCAACATCACAGCCTATGGTGTTCCCCCGACATACTTGCCACAGCTGACACAAGTCTACTCGGCTAGACCTGGTGCTGTGTACGCTGTACAGCCAGCTGCATTCGATGCAGGCGCCAGATTCGACGGCCACGCTATGCCTGTCGTACCTGTGAGTAAAGGATTCACTATCTTTAACTTTGTAAAGAATTAATGGAATGGTTTTTATTTTATGTTTTGTATAAAATGGTATCTTCAATTAGTTTAGAACTATCTATACAGGGTTCCCACGGTCCTTGAATTTTTTAAGGCTTAATTTAGGTACTTGGAAGTCCTTGAAAAACGTTCTAGGTCCTGGAAAAATGACTCAGGTCCTTGAATTTTCACTCAGCCTCTAATTGAACTTAATGTTTTCAGATCTTTCTTTGTTTTTTTTTCTTGAAATTTTCTTTAAAACTACTCTAATGAACATAACTTGCGGCCAGTTTCACAAACTGACAGTGGAGAGCGACATCTCCTCTCGTTCCGATTGTATGCTGGGAAAATAACTTGTCTTGAAATACGTCTAATTTTTAAATGTCTGCGAAAAAGGTCCTTGAAAAATTTTGTCAGGTCCTTGAAAAGTTCTTGATTTTCAATGTTTTCAAAGAGTGGGAACCATGCTATAATGTTAAGTTGTAAAGCAATCTGAAGTTTACCTAATCTGAGCAACCTCCCAGTTTTCCTCAGAATAGAAGCCTTTCTGAAAGGTTTTTAAATGTTTCAACTTTTCTGTACATCTGGACAAACAGATCTTTCTTTGCAAACTCAATGGATAATTTTTGTTTTTTAAAAACTTTTTTCATCTCTTCAACATTTTGTCTTAGAATGAATGAGAAAAAAACCCTTCAAGCAATGCCTGAATTTCAAATCTATTTAGGAGGACTGAGAGATGCTAAAGTATCACAATGCATTGCCTTTTGAATAGAGATGGAAAATTTTGGGAAGGCGGAAAAATTGACCAATTTCTCATAGAAAAGACCAGTTTTTGTATACATATTTCTTTAGAAACTAATTAATCATTCATTGTATAAAAAATAAATCATTAGTCATTATATTATTAAAAATTAATTATAATTCTTCCAAAATAAAATTTCAATTTTTCAAGTTGAAGTAAACCTATTTGATAAAAACGTTGAAAAAGGGTATTACATTGTTCAAATTTTATTTTAAAGTACTGGATTTAATAATTGTTTACAACATAATGCATCACTCATCTTAATTGCATTGTTCATCGTAATTAGAAGTGAAAATTTCTTTAAACTAGTGTTTTATCTGAAACAAAAATCGTTTCTTGCAGCCCCCACCCCCAGGCCATGCTCCAAATGCAGCTCAACTGGCCATGATGCAAGGCAACCCACCGGTGCTCCTCAGCCAACAGAAGAACAGTTTCTTGACCGGCGGCGCCGGCGCCGGCTACACCTTTTGGTAGCCAACGGAGCTCACAATTTCTAGCCAAGCTATGCAAAGGGCACAATTGATGGGCGACTTTATGCAATGCATTTTTTCTAAAAACCCATCTCACAGGAATTCTAGGGCCTAATTTATCCCATTTTTCATTATTGTAAATTATGTGATGCCTGATTGCATATATTATATATATTCTATAGCAGCTTGAATTATATACATGAATATATTGGAATGTGTATATATATTTGAGCAGTTTTTGTTTATTTTGTAAACTAAGAACGTAGAGTTGAAATAAATGTAAAAAGTAGCTATCTCCTTGTCATTATTTATTTTTTCAGTTTGCATGACAGTAATAGAGGTGCTATTTACAGCAGCCAGTAAAAGGTGCCTGAAACAACCATTGAAACTTTCAAGGCAAATTTTTGGCCTTTAATATTGGTGGTATTATTTATAGAAGAGTTGGCTTGAAGTATAGGATTCGAAACCCATCATCCTTTTGTGAAATTTTCAAGCAACAGATAGCAATGTTTCCCACAGAGAAGGAAAAACTGAGTAAAGTCTGCTTAAGTGATGCAATCATATTTCTAAATTCAAGTTCAGACTTACTTTGTTTGCTCAGGTCAAGTAAGTCTCTAGGTTTAGTCAGCAACATTGACCTTCTTAGATTTCTTCTCTCAACCATCTCACTCAGTATGAAAGCTTTTGGGCAATTCCACTGACTGACATTTTTAAAGAAAAACGCTTAGTATTTTGTTATTTTCTTCCCAAAAATAAATGATAAAAAAATACTTTCCACCCAGTTTATTGCTTTCTTGTTAGCTCAATCTAATGGCACAATTAAATTTTCAAAATATGTTTTTATTGATTTAAAAAAAATTTTAATCAACAAGGTGATTAAAATGTTAACTGACTGACATAAATGTTTCACAAATGTCAGTCAGTTACCATGACATTTAAATTTTTTAAAAAATCAATAAAAACATATTTTGAAAATTTAATTGTGCCATTAGATTAAGCTAACAAGAAAGCAATTAACTGGGTGGAAAGTATTTTTTTATCATTTATTTTTGGGAAGAAAATAACAAAATACTAAGCGTTTTTCTTAAAAAATGTCAGTCAGTTACCCGTGGAATTGCCCTTTTATAAAGCAGTTTGAAAGCAATCTGCTTTTATGATTGGCAGTCTAAACCTCCCTGTGCATGCTTTGAATGTGGAGATAACGGGTTCCTCCATTATTAAAACATGACACTCACCTAAAGTTAACTAGATTCAACAGCTCAAATCATAATAGTCAACAAGATACAATAGTTTATTTACTGGAATGTCATGATAATCATCACTGTACAGACAGAATGTGCATTTTTGTAAAACATTCAGGGGAGTTTTCTTATTTAAAAAAATAAATGCAACAAATTGATGGGGTCAAATCTACTATGTCATCAAATTTTGGCAAATCGTAGAATCAATAAGAGTGGAATTGGCTATATTTACTGATTATTTTCTCTTTTGTAAAGACTATTCTACTAAGTAACCATTTTGGTTGCTAAAAGAGCAAACTTAGTGTGAAAACTTAACATTTAAATTACTGTAAAATTTAAAAAGTAAAGAAATTGTTTAACTCTTTAGTGCGCACATTTTCCTATTCATGTCAATATTTTTTATTGATTACTTATGAGCCCCAAAACATTAGGAAAAATTCCCTCTTAATTATTTTTTAATTATTGGCAATTATATAATCATTGCGTACATGCAAAGCTGCGCATTTAGCTCAATTTTGAACACACTGTTAAAAACAATGGAGTTAGAATGAAACTTTTTCTTATTAGAGCACAAAAATACTTATTTTAACTTGGTAAAAGCTTTTAATCACTTACTATCTTTATTTAGAATGAATTTTAGACTAGGCCTGTCTGTACATCGGGGTCTGCTTCTTTTTCGGGTGTCAGGGTCAATTTTTCAGGGACTTTGAAACAAGTGTATCTGATTTTTTTTGTTGAGAAAATGAAACTGTATCCGTTTATTGCGGGATACATAACCCTGTATGTTTCCTAATCTTTTGTTCTCTAACAGTACAGAAAAAAGGTGGATCCAAGGCCCAGCTATTTATCTACATATCAACCTGTAATTTTACTAAAAATATTAATTTTTTCAGAATAACCACAGTATTATAGCTACATTGATAAAAAATAAAACCCAATAAACCACCCAGAGTCAATTTGCTGTTTTTTACACACAAAAAATCATCAAATCAAAACCATCAGACAAACGTTCCCCTATCATCACTATAGCAGAATAAAAAAGATATAAAATTAAAGGGGTCAAGAAATATGCCCCTGGCTGGGCAGCAATGAGTTAATAACTATATATATGTTATAGACAATGTGATAAATCGGGCATTATTAATAATGCCCAAAGTGGAAAAGAGTAATGTGTTAAATTCAATGGCATTTATCAATGAAATTTATCACTTTTTCCACTTCCACACTGGGCATTATTAATAATGCCCAATTAATCACTTTGCCTGTAACATATATATTCTTACACTGGTGGATCCAGAGTAGTGATGGGCAGGTATCGATACCAAATACTTAAGTATTCGATACCTAAAAGTATCGAGTGTATTCGATACCCAAAAAAGTATCGATACTTTATTGACATATTTCGTTTTAAATTTTCAATGAAATAATCTTTAAAATACCTACTGTAGATCAAACGCAGCCCGTTTCTGTTTTCCTTTTGCAACGCTCAAACCCGAGTCGTTAATCATCCGCGAGAGAAATTTGACTCGGCCAGGTTTTTCCCCCGCCAAATCCTTCGCCTCTATCCACCTCTCGACTCGACTCTTCCCACATTGACTCACTTTGTATATGAGGATGAGTATCAGTATCAAGTTCGAACTTGATACTGATACTCATACTGTTACTGATACTAAACTTTTACTGATACAAAAATTATATTTATTAATTACAATTTTAATGCAAAACGATCGAGAAGTTAATAAGCATGTTTTATTTATTTTGTATTCCCGCTATCTGACTTTAACTGCGTAGAATTCTAATCAACTAAATTTAATTTGTTTTGATTCTTTAGGCTTTGAAAACAAACTATTCAGTAACAAGGAATAAAAATTAGTTTATTTTACTTTTGAAGAAATTAATGCTTCATAACACGAATTTCTTCGAAAAATATTGCTGAATCAATAATACTCACCAGTAAAAGATATTGAAAATTAAATTTAGATTATTTTAGTCTATTTAAATGGATAGTAGATAAGCAAAGCTATAATGTCCTAAACTTTAATCACATGAATGAATTAAAATATTTTATAAATAAATTATTAAATAAAATAGTGGTGACTTCACTTATTCCGCACAATGTATTATTATTTTTTGATGGATCGCTTTCAGTTTTTTTAATTTCAGATCGAGTATGGATAAACCTTAGAAAAAATGGTCCATTCAGGTTCATTTCCCAACATTGACAAAAAAGTACTCGATACCAAAGTATTCGATACCTAAAATTATCGATTTTGCCCATCACTAATCCAGAGGGGCTGAAGCTTTCATTCAGCCCCTCTGGAACTGGTAAAAAATTAAATTTTTAAGTTACCAATTTTTTATAAAAGGAAACAAATTAAAAGCTCTTACAGAAAAAATCTTATCCACCCTTAAAAAAACTAATATCAGTATCCAAAAATGTATTCCAACGATACAACCCATAAACCATGTAAAATTTGTCTAAAATAATAAAATAGATTCACAGAGACAAATATCTAATAATGAAATGTGAAAAGCAACCTAAATGCGCACCTTTGCAGATATGATAAGTGGTTGAATTCTGCCCTAGAGAATCGAGAAATACTTACTGTGAAGAGTCAAAGCCAAATATATGACAAGGTCCAAATTTCGATATAAAAAAGCATCACATCTATCTGAACACTTTTACTTAATCGCAATCAAATTAGCCCAAAATCGGTAACCTAATACGGTTGGCACTTGAGCCATCAATTAGCAAACTCATGCCATACAATTTAAAACAGAAAACTAGCATGAATATACATCGCGTTGCTGCACACTAAAGGGTTAACAAAGCTAATATACTAGGTGATATTTTTTAGTATAAAAAATGGACACAACCTCCATAATATTATAAAAAAAATTTATTAAACCCCATAAGTTAATTCTTAAAAATTTTGTTTGAATTAACAATCAAGACTTTTCTATCAGCACACGGTGATCATATGAGGACTTTTTAATTTAATTGTGAAACAACAACCAACTCAAATGCACTTTTATTTTATGACAGCTGTTTGCTTTTCACACAGAAATATATTTTTATGATAGTGTGTATTATAATTCTATGATAAATTTGAAAATCTTAAATTTAGGACTCTAGAAAGTTTTCTACTTAATCTAGTATTTGGCCTACATTTTACTGTACCACAATACTTGGGTTTAGAAAAAAGGATTTCATCAAATTTGTTCCAAATTTTTTAGTATAATTGTTAAAAAGTTTTAATTTAAAGCCTAGTTGATGAAAGATTGAAATCCTAGTTGAAAAAAGTGCTATATTCATTTACTATTTTAATCTCATTATATGTTTCTGAAAATAAGATTGGATGATCTGTACAAATAACTTGGTGTTACTCTTCGATACTATGTGTTTAGAAGCTCACTAATCGCAAATGGAAATGCACTTAAATACTTCTAGGACAGGATAACGCTTCCACTTATATTAGAATTGCTGTCAAATAAGAGAGACCTCACTAAATCGGCGACTTCTTCATAATCTTCAACTGATTCGCCCTAGAAAAATGATATTAAAAGTTAAGTATTCAAAAAATAATTCATTGCAGATAACTCCTAATTTATGTGACTTTTAACTTCACCACTGTAATTGGATTTATCTGTTGCGTGCGTAAATAAAATACATTGAAACCTAATTTAATGTGAATTGGGAAAAGTTTTGAGAAAGAAAAAACTGTATAAATAATGGAATTTTCGTTGTAGAACCAGGAAAATAGAACTAATAGTATTTAGAAAATAGTTTGAAAAAAAGTTTTTCAACCTTATGAAATCGTAAAAAAATTGACTGAGTTTTCAAAAGTTTTCAAGTGACTCAATGAGATTGTCTTACCTCATTCCACAGTACATAGTAGAGTAAAATATTGAAAGTTTTCAGTCTTTTGGCAGTACTTTTGGCTTGTTTTTGAAATTCCATAAAGTTTATATGAGAGTCGTAGTCATACAGCACATGAACTATTGAAGTCAGTTGACTTAACTTTTGTCCACTAGTCAGAATGTTCAGCTGCTCAAGAGAATTGTAAGGATTTTTATCATCGTGTATTTGTACAATGTTTGGAAATTTACTAAGAAATGACTCGTTGAATTTTCCTATCACTTGAACCTGGAAACAGAAATAATTCTTAAGAGAAAATTAATAATTTAAAACCTAAATTTATTCATTTGATGTGCAATTTAAAATATTAAATGAAACAAATTTAAAAATTATGAATCCACGTATAAAATAAAGTACTTACACTTTTAAACGTCTTGCATAAAGCAATTTTTAGAAATGGCAACATTTCTGATGCACAAGAGTTGTTACAAATGGCCACGTTTTGATTTTCTATCAAAATTACTTTACATTAATTACATTCAATGCAAATAAAATAAAGCAGCAATAAACACCTACTACAAAAATATATATCAACTATTAGTAATAGTTTATCTGAAAAACTGTGTGAATATTTCATGGAAAAAAATTAGTCATTAACAGTTTCATGGAAAAATACATAAATAATGCATGATACTTAAATACCTTTTAATACAGCTGAACAAGCATGGATATCTTTTCTGTATGTGACCTTGAAAAGAGAAAGAATAAGATAGAACTGAAAATGGAAGAAACAATTTTACATTGAAATGAAATGTTAACATTAGGATGGCATTAAAGATATTTGATCGAAATTTTCAGCACAAAGTTGGAATCAAATGTACCAAGATCACATCTAGTGGTTTCAAAGCCAATTGAGTCTTGAACTTAAAATTCCTAACAGAAAAACTAAGGTATATTCTGAGCTTCTTTGATAACAGAAGATAAATAAAAGAGGTTAATTTTAAACTAACTTACTATATTGAAATGGAAGTAAAAGAGGATTAAGGTGTCTCATTAGTTAGGAGAACCAGCAGACTTAAATTCATAGCACCTACCATTTATAGGTAGGAAAATTGTGATTTTTATAACTTTTATATTTTAACTCATAACTTATCCCTTTAGATAAGGTGACATTACTATGGTGATGTCACCTCAATCTGGTATCTCAATATTGTTCCTGCTTTGCATGTTGAAGTTTTTATTTCCTGCATGAGACCTATTTCAGCATTGTTCCAAACTTGTTTTGGAAGTGAAAAATTTATTCTTTAAAAAATTACACTATAAATGATCAGCCAACTAAAATTACACAAGATAATAATGGTTAATCAAACTATATTAACCCCCTCTTCGACGTTTTATTTCTCAATTTCCGACCCCAGTATAGTAAAAAAAAGTAATAAACTCGGATGTAGAGAAGCATGTGGTAATCTGAATTATTCTAACTTAAAACAATAATAAGTTTTAAAATAAAAATGGATAGTAAATGATGTCTTACTTTCCATAAATGAGAATTGGCAGGTATCAACTTTGCTTGGATGTTAACATATTTTTGGACTAGCTGAAGACATTCTGTTCCATATTCTAAATCATGTTCAGAGCTCTGAAAGTAAAAAATACAGTGTACCTTCTCCTACTTTGATAAATATTTTCCCCTTGAAATCTCAACTTCAATTCCTAATCAAAACCTTGATATGCCAAATTTTCAAATAAAAGTCACTTTGTATTGTATTATTCCCCCTACATAACATCCTTTCACTAAACTACAGCAATAAAAAATCATCTTAAATTTTACTATCGATAAAACATACCAAGAGTCATCATCTTGAGATATCACATATTATATTTAAGAGTAGTACCATAAAACATGGTAAAAATCTAAACATTTTTTAACTTTCAACATAAAAAGTTTTTAATTTTTTTCCCAGGAATATTTAGTTTTGTACTATTTAACTTTAATGAATATTTAAAAAATATTATATTAATTGAGAAATATCTTTTTGTTGCAGCAGAGTATGAAAAGTACCTCTTCATAAGCCTTGCATATGACATCATATTGAAAGGCTTGTGGCATTTCACTAGCTTTGAACTTGCTTCGATCCAGAGAAGTATCCAAAAAACCTTCTTCGTCTACAGATATGACGGTGGAAACTAATGGACAGGTCACTCCTGCAGCCTGTTAATACACAATACCAAACTTAATCATCTTCTTGAGATGATGGAAAAGGTAAAAAACTTTTTAAACTTGTCCCAATTTTATGGTAGAATTTTTGAGAAACGTAAAATAAAGTTGTAATAATAGTTTACCAAGGGGGTCTACCCTGGGAGACCTTAAAATAACAGGGTTTAAACTAGTGATGGGCAGGTATCGATACCAAATACTTAAGTACTCGATACCTATAGGTATCGAGTGTATTCGATACCCACAAAAGTATCGATACTTTATTGACATATTTCATTTTAAATTTTTCAATGAAGTAATCTTTATAATACCTACTGTAGATCAAACGCACCCTGTTTCCGTTTTCATTTTGCAACGCTCAAACCCAAGTCGTTAATCATCCGCGAGAGAAATTTGACGCGGCTAGGTTTTTCCCCCGCCAAATCCTTCGCCTCTATCCACCTCCAGGCCCGTAGCTACGGGGCTTTTTGATGGATCGCTTTCAGTTTTTTGAATATTAGTCTGATTATGGATAGGCCCTAAAAAAATTGTCCCTTCAGGTTCATTTCCCGACATTGAAAAAAAGTACTCGATACCTAAAAGTACTCGATACCTATAAGTATTCGATACCAAAGTATTCGATACCTAAAATTATCGATTTTGCCCATCACTAGTTTAAACTCATTATGGTGCATAAAATGCCATATTATGTAAAACTTTTCATTTTGGAGGGATCCGTAAGTAAGCAAAGGTGAGTTCCCGAAACAGTAAAGAGAGAAAATTGCTTACTATTATTTGAAACTCGGGTAATTTAAGCTTAATTTCAACAGATAGTACCATTAAATGTTTATGTAGCTGAGTATGATCACTTTTCTTCAAGAGTAGAAAGATAACAATATCAGATTGATAACAATATGCGATCTGAACTATGTAGTCCTAATTGAAGTATATATTAAAAGCAATTACCTAGTATACGTGTTTTGCGATTTTTACATTCTTAAAGAAAAATAGGAGAGTGTCAATAAATTAATGTCTAATAAATTAACGACTCAATTTGTAAGATTATGTATAAAAAGTGGCCTTCAAACCGGAAAAAAGGAGATTTCACCAGACTTTGATAACATTAAGCGATCACATAAAACAGGTATGGGCAACCTTTTTTAATTTGTGGGCCGGAATCGAAGATTAAAATGACGTGGAGGGCCATAGAGTAGATAATTGGCATAATTTTGGGGGTTTTATCAAAAAAAGTTATAGTAAATTTAAACATTAATCTGGACTAGAATTATATGATCTTGATGAAGCATTATTATAAGTATAATGCATAAGTTAGATTAATCTTAGGGGTGTAAATAAAAATTAAATTTCGTGAGGGGCCCCAGATTATTCCTCAGCCCCTCCCATCTATATTTAATAGGTATAATGTAGCACTACAGTACACTTTGGGTAGAATTTGCGTCTTAAAGAATGTAGTATAATTAAGTTCCAAAGGGGGGTCTGAGGGTCCTTCCCCAAAATTTTTTGGAGATTTGATTCCAAAAAACAGGTTTTGAACAAGATTTGGAACACCTAGTTCGAATGTTTTAGATTTGCATTTTTGGGTAGGATTTGAACTTATCAGTGGCGGCTCGTCCATAGGAGCACAGGAGCACGTGAACACCCAGTGAAAAGGTAGAAATAAACCCAAATATAAAGATGCAAAAATATCAAAAGAAAACAATACATAAATCATTCTCAATTTCTGTTTCATACTCAGAATCAAGTTTCTATCCCCCCCTTTCACCTGTCAGCAAAAAAATTATAGCCGGAAACGCGAAAGTTTTGTGTTTATCAAATAAAGAGAATACTACTCTTATTTTTCTTTCCTTATTAGCACGTGTGAGCGAAGAAACTGAATGAGTCGGAAGAAACCTCGACTTTTCGCCGGAGAACATTTGGGCATACGGCAACACATTGGAGATCCCCGTGCGCACAGATTTTGTGTGCCGAGGCCTACGGTTTTGAGTTTAAGCTTGCTTTTTTTAGGTCTAGATTTTTTCCCGGATTGGAAAAAAGATAAGAACCTTTTGAAAGTATCATTAAACTTTTCACGTCAGCTAATTTGTAATAGTTAATTCTTTTGTTATTGGTTATTTTTTTTAAAGTGACGTTGGAGTAAAATTACAGATCTTGAAAATTACACATCACCTGTATTTTTCACAATCAATTGTTCGATTAAGCATATATAACAAGCACTATGAGTAGATAGACCCAGTGTTCATGTCATGCTCCCAATTAAAAAAAATTATGATTAGGTATTATGTATGATTTTAATGAAAGTGTCAAAAATTTGTTTGCTTCAAAAAAGGCTAGACGAGTGGACATCATGCATAAAAGTTGTTTTTGAGGTATTATGTTATAGGTTAGGGGTATTATAAAAAATAAAGGCCTTCTTTATCATAAATTTTGCTTATTTCCATTAAACGCATATTTAAAAAAATAAAAATGCATGCAGTGAAAAATTTAGGAAACTTAAAATAACTCCCCTGAAATAAATAAATTTGTTCTAAAACAAGTTTTCTTGATACTAAAACAAGTTTTATGTATTCGTCCAACATCCCTTCTCTTTCTTGATCTTGTGTAAATTTAATTCATACAAAGGGTGTGAACACCCTGTTAATAAACTCACGAGCCGCCACTGGAACTTATTGTAAAATAGTTTTAAATTCCAAGTCCTAAGGAGGGCTGGGGGATCCCCCCGAAATTTTTTGGAAAAGATACCTTAAAAACAAGGTTTTAACTTGTTCTGGTAGTACTAAAATCTAAAATGTTTTGCGGACAAATGGCATGGCGGGCCGGAGGTTGCCGTGACATAAAAAAATACATTTTGTGTTTGTTTACATTGGAATGATATGTTGATTTTGATAACTGTGATCACAATAAGTGGAGTTGACTGTATTTGGTTTAGGGGATACTTTTTTTTAGTTATTATTAGCTTTTATGGGGTTTCACCAAATTTCGATAACATTAAGCAATACAAAACGATACTTTTGCATTAAATTAAATAGGAGGGACACACCTCAAAAACACTTCAAAGGGGTTCACCTTAGATTTTTAACACATTTATGGAATAAATCTGACGAATATATAAAATGTAGTTTGAATAAATATTGTGAAACCTTGTACAATACAGTTTGCATATATGTTAATTGGCACGGATACACCAAGCTTCATAATGAAAACTTTAAATATAATAACAAATCAGGTCAACCAATCCATCATATATGAATACATACAAAATAACTCAATTGAAAAAACGTTTTTTTCGATTGAGTTGTCAACAATTGCACAAGATTTTTTTTTCTCGCTACATACAAAATAATTGATGGAGCAAACATGATTGCGTTTCATTCCCAATCTCTGATAAACAAAAGAAGATCTTTCAAAGACAGAATTGTCAGTAGTAGTTCCAAATGGGAACATGTATTACCCCGTGGTCTCTTGCAGCTTTCACAACTTCACAGACGGTATCTTCTGGGAAAAAAGGACGGACACCGTCGTGTATAATTACTACGTCTGGCTCTAATGTACCTAAAAAAGAAATCACAACTTTGGAAGTCATCTTTACATACCGTTCCGATTAAATCGTATTTGTTCCGATTTTTCACTGTTGTTCCGAAAATACGATTTCAGTACCAAATGTTCCGTTTTTACTTCCCCCGCCATTTTCGACCTACTTGAATTGTGCAATAATAAGGCGTTTAGGCGTTTTTTTATGAAAGGGTGACTCTCAGATTTCCATGGACTCTGATACTCTACAGGCATTGTTAGCTGCAAAAATAGTAATTCTGATCCATGCATAAATCTTTCAGTGCTGACCTATTAAAAAGGGCAAAATCAGCTACTTTTGTAGCACTTAATAAAGATTAATTTTTCTATTTTCCAAACAATGTTTGCTTATTTCACTGTTTCATTATATTAGTACTTACTAAGTACAGTCGAATCCGCTTAATGTGATCACGGTTAATGTTATCAATCGGATAATGTTATCGAAATCAACAGGTCCCGATCATTCCTATTTAATTTAATGTAAAATACATCGTTTAATGTGATCAACTATGAATCACCTCGCCGCTTAATGTTATCAAAATTTTTCCATATCCCCTAAAAAAAACGTCTCCTTTCGAGTAATTTTGGAATTTGAAGGTCAATTTGTACAAGTTAACATCTGCCCCACCAGAGTATCTGGAGTTTCTTTTTTCTGAAACTCAGTTTGCGTAAGAAAAAATAAAACATTCCGCATATATTGAAAGAAAGGGGGGTTCGAATTCATACTTGTGATCGGTTAAAGAAACCGTCGCCACGCTTGCAGGTGTATCTGATAAGAGATTTTGATTTTCCCCTGTTTACTGAAATTCAGATTGTTTATTGGAGTGGAAGGATATAATGGAGTGAAAAAAGACCTTTCTATTAGACCTATAATTACGAGTAAGCGATTATTTTATTTTTATAATATTAACTAGTCGTATATTTTCCCTTCAAATTTTAAGTTGGCCTAGTGTAAAAATAGTGTTTTAAATACATTAATTACGATTACATGATTTGGATTTTAATGCAAACAATGTTACACTATTTTCTACTTTTGATATGAGATCGCTTATTGTTATCAATCGGATAATGTTATCAGTTTAATCTCGGACAATTACGATCCCATTAAGCGGATTCGACTGTATTTTTAAATCTTTCTGAGTTATTATGTATGAAATTCCCAGTGTTTAACATCTTGAGTCATTTTTGTTATTCTATTTGCAGAAATTTAAACCCAGATAAAAAAAATTAACTTTATTATATCCTAGTATAAATGTAGATAATTATTAGTCAGAATATAAAGGTATGTAAACCACTTAGTCCTCTTAATAACCATAAGATACTTTAGATAAGAGATAAAAGTTATGAATTAAAAACTCTTTTTAATAATACTCCTTTAACACATTCAAAATGTGCAGGTTGTTCCTATTTCTGAAATGTTGGCAGGTATGTCTTTACAATTATAAATTAAATTTCTTTAAAAAATGATTCAGCGATTCACTTTGGGAAACACTCAAGTTACCTTTGAGTGCAGTAGGTTAAATTCAAAATATTTACGGGTCTCAAAATTTTGACTTGAATTTATAATATTTTTCTTTGAAAATTATCTGGGTTAAAAAGACCAAAACTGTCTCAAAATGAGCTTTTCGAAGAATTTTTATTACTTGGAGTAATTGTAAACTTTTAACATAATGTGGGACATAATTTAAATACCAATTTTAAGTAATCTCATAAATGATATCTATTAATAATAAGATACTATTAATGTTTATATACTATTAAGCTTCTTTCTTTAAAATTTTTAATACACCTTAACTAATTGAAAGAGAGGTATTAAAATCCATCCAGTTTTCAAGCAATATAATTTGTGAAACAATTTCTACATTTACCACATGATTCCCCCCCTCCAAAAAAAAACAGAAAAAATTCTTCCAAAAACTACTTAAATTGTGCTCATTAGCCCTTCATTTGTCATATCTTCAGGTTTTCAGTGAAAATATTAAATTTTGGAAAAATCAATAGTTTATCCTCTAACATTTTCATTGGTTTGCTAACCAACTTTCTTAAAAGCTATCATATGATCATTTTTACATCTTTGTTTCCATGGAGAACAACAATATCATAGCGGCCAACATTTGAAAACATAAATTAGGGAGATTGTTCTAAAAAATTAGGGAGATCACACAAATTAGGGAGATTTTCACGACATCTAATTTTGTTAGAAATACAGTAGTACTTCTCTAAGACAAGAGTAAAAACAAATTTAAAATAATGCTATTTAAGGATTCTCACAACAGAAATGCTACTTAAGCTTTATTATTAACTTTTACTATTATTTTTTATCAGAAAAACATTGCACAAAAAAGCTTTCAAAAATCAATTTAAACATTGCACAAAACAGCTTGCACTTAAATCTTCAGAAGAAAACTAAGTTTCGATTTTATTGCAACTCTTTGATTAGATTTAACATTCATTTGATGCTTTTTGGACTTTATATGGGTTAAATATCGAAAATTGACGGGAAAATCCCCAAATTTGACTCATACAGAAATTCGGGAGATAACAGTGAAATTCGGGAGTCTCCCGAAAAAATCGGGAGAGTTGGCCGCTATGCAATATCATTCTATTTATTTTAAAATAAAGAGCACTAACAACACGTCTGGAGAGCAGTAAGTCCGGATTTTATGGACTGGTGTCGAGATCCACTGCCTTCTGTCACCATCAGCTTTTCTCCCTGTAATGCACACGCTTGGCTCAAAGTTTGGAGCATCAGATCTAAGTTATCCGAAGAAGCCACCACAATCACTTTCTGGATGAACGGAAGCCTAAAAAGAATCCTTTTTTATTTAATTATACGTTTAGAAAGTCTTTTATTTGGACCTAGGGTCACGGAAGTAATCCTAGACAGTGGCGAATCCAGGATTTTTGTCTGGGGGGGGCTAAGCTTCACAAATAACTTAATTGCTATTATGGGCTGTTCAAATATAAATGTAAGCAACTGAAAGGGGGAGGGGGGGGTTCAGTGCCCTAGACAGATTTTTGTTTAGGGGGGTTACTCAACATCTACTCTGAGGTCTAATCTTTGGAATACTAAGTTTTAGGTGAGATGACTTCATAAGGTTTTAATTTTGGTGCACTAAGTTTCAAAACTGTGTAAAAATGTCAACTCCAAGTAAAAGGGGGGGTCTGGGGGTCCTCCCCCAGAAAATTTTTGAAAATTTGCCCCTCACAAATAGTGTTTTGCTCATTTTGAAGTCTTAGATTCCACCCAAAGAGCACCACTCATTGTAAGCGGCAGTATTTTCAAGGAAAAAAGTTTATAGTTCTAGGGGGTGGGTTCCTATTCCAGAAAATGTTTTGAATTTTGCCCTAAAAGTGGCATTTTACTCATGTTGAGACACTTTAGGTTACATCAAAGAGGATCACTCCTTGTGAATCCTAAAAGTTTCAAGAAAAAACAGTACTTATTAGATTCCAAAATTTCGAGGGGGTTTGGGGGTCTTCTTAGGAATTTTTACTCTTAAAAGTAGGGTTCCGATTCATTTTGAGACCCTTTGGGTTACACCACCGAATGTCCGCAACGTTGAAATTTTTTTTTGGGCTTTATTGCTATTACCAAAACTTGAATGTCTTATTCCTGGGGGGGGGCTGCAGCCCCACAGCCCCCCTACTGGATTCGCCACTGATTCTAGGTAATTGACAATGGAGAATTCATTGAGATTACTTACAGCACCTCTAACGGGGAAATAAAAAAGTTAGAATTAATTATATCAGGAAAATAACAAATATTCGAGGAGATATTAGCATGTGAAAATAGCACTTTTTCAGACCTCAAAAAAGAAAAGGTTCGCAAATTTGCAAGTTTTTTCAATTTTTTGATTAAATTTTGCCTTTATTCAACTAAAATAACAGAAAACTACACAATAACACTGAAAAATTTGCAAATTTACCAACTTTTTCTTTTTTGATGTCTGAAAAAGTGCTATTTTCACATGCTAATATCTCCTCGAATATTCAAGTTATTTTCATGAAACTTTTTTTTCTGCGAGTTCTTCATGACGTTGTCAACAATACTCTCACTGAGGTTTTTGCTCTATCTCCTATAGTTTTTAAATTAATTTTTTAAACTTTTTATTTCGCCTCTAGAAGCGTTGTAAGTCATCTCAAGGAATTCTCCAGGTTCACTTACCTAGGGGTAGACCTTACTTCCGTGACCCTAGGAAATGGTGGCTCCAAATAAAAGCCGCGAAACGGACTTTTGAAACGTATATGAATCAGAGAAAAATAAAGCAGACAAGAACTTTCATCAAATAGGACAATGATACAACAGAAAAGGTTTTGGATCTCTTAAAAAAAACGAACATTTCTAAGCATAAAACTGGTGTGAATAAAAAGGAGCCAGGATTGATTGCTGTAGATGAACTTTCTGAAAGAAAACGACTTCAAAGCATAAAGACAATTTTGATAAAAAATAGTTTTAGAGATGGGTTTGCCCCCCAAATTTTTTTTGAAATTTGTCTCATTTGGCTTAGATTCGAAAAGAACCTTGTAAAGCAAACAATTTTGTAGGGAAAATTTTTCTGTTCTTCATGTTTTAGAAACCAACGGGGGGGTTACATCCCCAATAACCCCCCATAGTAATGTAACCTCAGAAGATGAATACCATTAATTACTTGTTTCAAAATTATTATACCTGCAGCGGAATAAAAAAACAAATTTATCTAAAAAACGAAAGGATTAGAAAAAAGTATTAAAAGGGATTCCATTACCTGAGAAATGCTTCAACCGTGTAGCATATTATGGGTTTTTGATGAATCGGAATGAACTGCTTGGGCATGTCAACACCCATTCGTTCCCCTATTCCAGCAGCAGGTACAATGGCACAGACGCTGGAAGAGATCATGCCTGAAAAGGAATCGAATCATCACCATTTGGGTAATCAAGATAAATGGATTTTTCCTTGCTTTAAAGTGTGGCCAACCAAGCTAAAAATCTTAGGTATATTTTATACAAAGAATCGGACAGGGTTACAACTTTGTTGCAAAAAGCATTTGAAAATGGCATCTTCTAAATCTTTATTGCTGCCTTCATCAATTTCCTTTCAGGTCTTCCTGTTTTAAAAGCCTAGGTTTGAATTCTGAAAGGGGTTTGGATAATGGGAGGCTGGTTGGCATTGCATTGTTGTTGCCACTTGGTACTACCCAAGCTCCACAAGGATTCAAGGCAAAGGGCTCCTGAGAAAGTGAGGCCCATAAATGGCAGGAGTCTGCCTCATGAGGTATGATAGATGCTGCCACTATCTATCGCCACCTCCACAATTTTGCCATGTGTCTGAAGGGGAGGGAAATAGTCTCCCGTGGTAAACTGCGCCATGACGGACCACAGGACTTTCGGACCCACAGATTTTAACGTACTCCGCATATACTCGGTGGGTCTTTAGCGGTGTCGGGAATCGAACCTGGGACCCTCCGATCCCGAAGCCTTAACCACTAGGCTCCTTCCACTGCATTTGCATTTATGAACATATTGTATGATTGGTGCTTCTTTTAAAATGGAAAAAAGTTTGGGAAAATGTAACTAACCTGATTTTTTGGAACGATTTCCTTTCCTCACTGGGGTCATCTCCGCATCATGGCCAATGTGAGTCTTCCAAAAGACTACTTTGACTGTACCATCAGTGGACGATCTGGACACTTCCATCACAGAAGGACAAGCTGTCCCGATTTTACAAGATTTCTTCCTCTGTCCAGTAATAGACTCTGACTTGTACACTCCAGATCGATGACATATATAATGAGACTTCAGATCGCCCCCTTTCCGGAGGACTTTCTCTGAATTTCTAGTGATGTACCCAAACCCGGAGCTTGTTTCCAGGTTTTTCTTCCAAATTTCAAAAGCTGTAAACGAATTAATTCAATGTTGACTTGATAAAAAAAGATTCAATTGAAAGGGCTACTAAAATGGTCAAGGGTATATCCAGTTTAAGTTATGAGGGAAGATTAAAGAAGCGTTCACTCTAGAGAAAAGAAGGATTAGAGGGGATTTGATTCAACTTTTTAAAATGCAAGGGGGCACAGAGGGACTAGATTTCAATACGGGGGGTCACAATTTCAAATTGAATACAGTCAAATTTAAGACCGATTGTAAAAAGCATTTTTAATAGGGTAGTGGATAGATGGAATGCGTTGCCTGAAACAATTGTAAATTCAAGTGGGGTAACAAACTAGTTCAAGAGGAAAATTGACAGATACTGGGATTCCGGTAGTTTAGGTTAAAAAGACTGGACCAACCTTGCTGGGCTTACGCCTGTAGTTGGTCGACTTAATTTGTATTTGAATATAAAATTGAAGGGATGCCTGGTAGTGTAACAATGTTTTGGCTCCACTTTGACCTTATAATTCAAACTCAATTTTGATACAAATAATTAATGTTTTCATTTTCTGAGGTTGCACCAGACTAAAGTGTAATCTTCTTTATATCAATATTGCAAAAGAAACAATGAAAAAGAATTTCTTTAATTTTGGACATTATCTTTTTTCCCAGACATTATAAAAAATAGCTTTTATTGAACTCCTCACAGCAGCCTTAAACACTCCACATATTTTCACAAGCTCTATATTAAGTCAATTTTGTAAAAAATTATTATTTCAGGGCAAGTAGGTTAGAAAATGACTCCATAAAAATCACTTGAATTCTCTGTATGGGTTAATATTTCAAGACCACCAGGAGTCACAAAAATGGAATCACTTTACTCATATTATTTTCCAAGAAAAAAAATATTTTTAACTTTTAAAAAAACCATACTAATAGTGACCCTTACTTACTTGCAAAATCTGGGAAATCTACAACTTGTGATTCTAGAAGCAGTTTGTGAACAGTTTCCAAGTGATTTCTGAGTTCCTTGTGCACTCGAAACGCGTCCGCACATGTCTCCAAAGGACAATTCAATTTCCCCACCAAATGAGGGTTGATGCTGTGCTTTCTTCTCATGTGTTGGTACAGATTTTTGTTGAGGCTAAATTTGGCAGAGCACACAGGGCATTCTGGCATCCTCTCTGCAATTCAACAATACAATATATAAGTTGATTTCAAACTTCATTTTGCCATAAATTACGTAATTTTCAACAGTTTTCAATAAAGAAATTTGGGATAAAAAAGATACATTTTACTCGTTTCTGGCAAACCAATACTGGCACGGAGCCATCGGAGAAAAATTATATTTTAGTCGTATTTGAGTTCTTTCCTTTTTTTTCCATGACAAAATGACTCCAGTTCATGACTTTCCCCGAATTTTTCATACATGTGATTACTCAGACAATAAATTGGCTGAAAATATTTTAAAAATTTTTGATGGCACCTATATTTTCGTTCATTTTAAGTAGAGGGGGTCCATTGGCTTCTACTTCCCGTGATCTATGATTCTAGAGTCATATTTATTTAGCTTATATTTCATATTACTTCCGATAATTTTTCGATTTTACTTTGTATTTATTATTAGGCAACCTTCGCGGCCAGAGTTTTCAGTAAAAAAATAGTTGGAAAATCAGAAAGTGGAATTTTTGCAAATCGAATTGTCAGACTTTAATTTTGCAAAGCAAATTGGCGGAAGAATCACATGTATGATTTTTAGATGCACGGAAAACCTGTTTAAGTTAAGTAAAAGCATGAAACATGGTATCAAAGAAATTACCAAATCCAACTTGGTATGATTCAAAATCAGACTGAAATTATATCAGGTTTTTTTTAAACAGAAAAAAAGTATCCATACACAAGGGAAGTCAAGTTAAGTGTATACATGATGAGCATCAGTGGCGAATCCAGAAGGGGCCCCCCAGGAATAAGACATTCAAGTTTTGGTAATAGCAATAAAGCCAAAAAAGAAATACATTGCGGACATTTGGTGTTGTTACCCAAAGGGTCTCAAAATGAATCGGAACCCTACTTTTAAGGGTAAAAATTCCAAAAATTTTCAGGGGAAGACCCCCAAACCCCCTCGAAATTTTGGAATCTAATAAGTACGGTTTTTTCCTTGAAACTTTAGGGATTTACAAGGAGTGATCCTCTTTGATGTAACCTAAAATGTCTCAACATGAGTTAAAATGCCACTTTTAGGCGCAAAATTCAAAAATTTTTTTGGATTAGGAGCCCCCTAGAAATTTTCCAATTCATAATACTATACTTGATTCCTTGAAAATTCTGCCGCTTACAATGAGTGGATCATGTGTTCGAGAAGAGGCAGATATTCTTTTCCTGCTTTTAAAGAGATTTTTTTTGTTAAAATACCTAAAAATATATCCCATTTTAGAGTTTAAATAAACTCCCTTCATTTAAAATGCTTTCTATCCACGCTTTCAAATTCTATGATGAAACGTTGATTCATTTTAGAAACTTTCCTCACTTTTTTAAAATTAATGTATAGATAAATATTTCAGAACTTTTAGGAGGGGTAGGGTAGGGCACACCTAAACGCCGCATCTAAGGGGGGTTCACACCCCTTCCGAAACATCAATTTTTATAATGTGCTTCCCCTTAAAATAGTTATGCAATTAACAATCCTCTTCTGTTTTAACCCAAAGGGTCTCAAAAGGAGTTAAAACACTACTCTTGAGGGTCAATATCGAAATTTTTTTTCATGGGGAGAACTCTCAAAACCATCTCCAAAAGTATGACGTCTATTTTATACAGGGTCTTTTCCTTGTAAATTTTGCTGCTTTAAAGATGCTGTTCTCTTGAAGTGTTTAACCAAAGAGGTTTCAAAATGGTATAAAGCACCAGTCAATCTGAGGAAAATTTCAATAAATTTTCTGGTGAAAGACTTTCCTCGAAATTGTAACTTCTAATAATTTTTTCCCCTTGAAAAATCCATAGTTCACAAGAAGCTTTTATCTGTCATCTGTGGATGAAACCCAAAGAGGTCTCTAAATGGAGTTAAAACGCTATTGTTAGAGGCAAATTTTCAGATGCCCACATTTGATTTCTAATATAATTGATATTAAACTCAACAGATAAAAATGTTCTCGATAGGGGGTACCTTAGAAGTGAATCAAAACCTCTCCCTCCTGCCGAATCGCATCGGGGACAGAATCGACCTAGGTTTTTTTTTTTTTTAGTTCGAATCGGATTTTTTCCTACTTTTTATGCCCCTCTAAATCAGATACTATGTACGCCCTTGTCAGTTTCTTCTTGAAAATTATGGAATTTCAGATCCCCAAGATAATTAAGCGCTTATTTGTGTGCTGTAAAAACTCAGAGTATTGACAAAAATATAAAATACTGTTTCATCAAATTAGGAAAAAGTGGTGCTCAATTCTTCTAAATTGGTATTGATATTAATACTTCTAAATTGATCCCGAAAACTGCCGAAAACAAACAGGGACTTCGCTAAATCAAAACGTAAACAAAAAATCTGTTGCCACTTTTAATCTCTTTAGTATCTATGAATTCTATATTTTAAATATATGGCCGAGAAAAACACTACTGGTTCTAAAAAATTGCTTATAGAGACAAAAAAAAACGTTGTACAAAAAGTTTGAGAAAATGTTTCAAAGCAATCAGTCAATGTTTAATAGTAATTTATTTCAGTAAAATTTATTTTTCTTTCAGTACTAATAGTTAGTTTCAAGAGTCTTCCTGGGCGCAAGTTCAGAGTTGCACCTGCTTGGCGATTTTTGGCTGTTTAACGGCACATTTAGAAGCCAAATGACTCTTTTAACATGAGTTAGGGTTACCATATTAGTCATCTTTAACGCTAAAAACTTGGCGCAAGTGCAACTCTGAACTTGCGCCGTCTTCCTGTCCACAGTGGTGTAAATCTTAGCATTTGAGGGAATTTTTCCTACGTTCGATCAACTTTGCTTTAAGAGATCAAAATAAACAAAAAGAATCGAAACTTTTATTCGGTTCGGATTTGGCATTAGTTAGTTAGATTTTTCACTAAGTTAAAAATCTTAATAAAAAGGTAATTATTTTAATTTTACGCTGAAAATTTTAGTTTTATTCTTGATTGTGTATTTTGATTTCCATTTATTTCAAATTTCTTTGTGAACGAGTTTGTAGTGTGTACTTATGATTCATAAAACAGTATTTTGATTTGTATTTAACTTAGTAATTTTGTAGTGAGAATTAAGTTTTTCAGTTAAAGCTATGCAAAATAATCTATTTAAAAACTAAACTACTAACTTACAAGATTTTTATAATTACTGAAGTGAAGGTTATTAATACCTAATAATAAGATTAATAATACCTAAGTGAAACAAACATCTATTTTCTCATGAAAAAACAGCAAATTTATTTTTTAGAATATGCCAGGTGACAATCTCACTTTTATGACTAGCAAAACTAAGTGTTGACATATATTGATATATTTTTAAATTGATGTGATCTTGCTATGGAATTTTTTAGTCCCAGCTAAATGTAATCTAAATTAGCTATTTTCCCCTATAACACAATCATGGTTACCAGAATTAATTTGAACTTAACATGACTTTTAATAATTTTGCCAGAACCATACAAAATGGCAGATTTCGTGTGGCGCCCAATTATTGAAGATTCCCAAACATCAATTAGTTTAATGGAACTAATTGAGCAAAATTTTGTGTGAATTACTAAGTACTCTTTTGTGTGTTAACAGGGTTATTTAGCGGGCTGAATTTATTGCTGACTCCTGAAAAACAAGTGTTGCTACTTTTCTGCTAGCTGGGCTCAAATGTCGCCAATTGTGAGCCAAAAACGAGCCAAGTCGCCGAGTGAAGCGAATGACAGTTTTAAGAATTTTGGCGGAATTCTACTACATTTGGGGATTTTTTTGCTTGCGCCTGGTTAATGGAAAAGTACCCATGTATCTTAGACCAGTGTTTTCCAACCTTTTCACCCTTGTGACAATGTTTAAGTTTTGTGGAACCCCTAATAAATATTGTACAGAAAAATTATATAATATTTAAAGATTTTAATAACAACAAGAAATAACAATAACAAGTGTTTCTTTCTTTTTAAAAACGTGAATTGGTGTATAAAATAAAATAACCCTTTTTAATATACCTAAGTTATTTAAGGTTAATAATTCATCTCCTGATTTTTTAGTAATTTACTCCTGAAAAAATTCACTGAATTTTGCCATTTTATTTGTATGAACCCTGTGTTTCGAAATGTTATAATGCATTGTAGTCTTGGTTTTTCAGGTTCTATTGACTGGATGATGTTCATTTTTGTCGATCTTTTCTTTCGAGACTTCAATTATGAACATTTTTCAGTTGCTTGGGGAACAACTATGTCGTGAAATCTATTCATCCGCGTGGAACTTCCTCACTGGTCTGCAAACTTTAACCCTCTCGGCACCAGAACATCAAAAAAGTGAAAATACTTTTTCTTCTTCTCAATACATCCAAAATGCCCCTATTATTTGTCTGTAAAAATTTTTTTTTCTTGTGTGCACTCCTTCCTAGTTATTTTTATGAGCCTCATATGAGGCCATATTTTTTCATTTTAACAGAAAATACTTGGTTTAGTACTTATTAAAATACATCAGTCATAATATTAGAAGATTACGAAATAAGAAAATATCTGCCAACCTATAAAAAATTTTCTACAGAAGCTAGTATCTAGCTAGTATTTTCTCTTCACAAGCATCACAGCTGTAAACATTGAGGTATAAATCATCTTGCTGCCATTTAGGAACGAATTCAGAAACCATGTAGAAGTCTCATATGTGATCTGCATGAATCAGTGAAGTCACTGATGAAAAGAAAATAAATTTGCGTCTTTACATCATATACCAAAATTGAGCTCATAAGTAGGAGCCTCATATGAGGCCCAGGGTGGCGAGAGGGTTATAGAAAGAAGCAAGAGAAGTCAGTTCATCAGTCAGTTCGTCATTGTGTGTGTGACTATTTTTGTGAATTTTATTTATCGTGTTGTTGGTTATTTTCGAGAATTAATTGATTTTATGGAGCTTGTCTGAAATTTGGTTGGTTCGGCCTCCTCTGAAATTGTTTAACTTTGATAAAAATCTCCATACATAGGAGATACCTCACCAGGGGTCTGGGGTAATTTTGTGAAAATTTAGTACTGTAAAAGTGTTTGTGTAAATTTAAATTATTGTAATGTAATTAATGTAAATCAAAATTAATCTCATTAATTTTCATATTATAAGTTCATCAAATTTAAATCCTTCAAAAAATGTATTAAAAGGTACATTAAACCCATCAATATATTCATATGAGGGGTCTAGGGATAATTTTAGGTCTCCTCCCCAGTGAAAAATCTAGCTAGGGGCCTGATAATGATTTAATTTTCTTAGATGTTATTTCGACCTCTCCTGAAATAATTTCTAAATCCAAGATATTGAAAACTTTTTTACTGATTACTATTTTAACTGTACAAACTTATTTATTTTCAACGATTCACTAGGTACATTCACTAGGTCTGGGTGTGCATATTTTGAATTTATGTCTTCCATGCATTCTTTTTTTATTTTGTAAATAAATTGTGATATAATTGAAAAGTTGTATTGCATTATTGTTCTTTCCAAACATAATTATGAACCCCCATTTTAACTACCCATGGAAAACTTTTTACTGATTACTATTTAACCTTGAATTTATTTATTTTAAACGATTCACTAGATACACGTGTGCATATTTCAAATTGTGGTTTAATAGTTAATGTGGAGAGCCTCTGATAGAGGATTTAAGTTTCTTGAAGTTTCCCTCATTTCCTTTGATTGGAATATTTACTTAACTTTGAGATAATATAAGAAAGTCAAGATATATTCTACACGTAGGCTTTGGGATATCAACCTATGCAAATTATATTACTTAATATAAATTATAATTTAAAAATTTATAAGTGAAACTGTGTCATAATAGCATCCCCACATTTATCAAAACATAGTTTCCCGTTAAACATATCCTAAGATGAAAAAAAAATTATTAAGCTCATTGGTCTATGCAAATTTTCTAGTACAACCTAGTTTTTAATTTTTAAACCTATTCTTTGGTTAAATATTATTGATACAAAATTAAATTCATGTCTAAAAAGAAATAGCATTGTAGATAGAACCTAACCCAAAAATATTTTTCCAATAAAAGTTTTATTAAAGCTTGTTTTTACTTTTTACTCTTAACACACAAAATCCTAGAATTTTTCTGAGAATAAAAGAAATTAAATGTTCGTACTATTTGATTTTTAAATTATATAAAATTAGACGGATGATTTGATTGAATATATCTATTAACGAATATAAAACTCAATAAAAATATCAAATTTTTTCTTATTAACATAACATGGTAGTAGATGGTAAAACTTGGAAAAAGTAATAGCTAAAGAACGAGAAAATGATCTCTTCTGCCGTCTCGTGGAAGTATCGATAACAAGCTAACGAATACTTCAAGGAATCGACTACAAATGTTCATAGTATTCGAGTAAATTGGTGTATCGAAAGCGATTTCACTTTGCATGTTAAACCAATAGAGAGAAATTATCGATATTTCAAAGTAGTCGATTACTCTAAACAATACACAAATGTACTTGATAAAAATACATCGATTCAAAAATACATCGATTTCAATGTTAAATTCGCATAGACATAATCGATCCTCCCGATTTAATATGCAAGTCTGTTCGAAATGAAAAATTGATTTGCCCGCGGAATTTTGCAAGTTAACTTTCGATAGGAAAAAGCTAACATTATGACTTTCCACCAATGAGATTAGATTATTTCAACCAATCACAGTAAAGAAAAGTTTGAAGATGATGCGCTTTATATTCGTACAGTATCTTGCAAACAAAACAATGAGGAACTTTGTTTTGGTTGGTTTCGGCGGGTGAGAAATTTTTAAATTGTGCATTTTTAGATTTTAATCTAATTTTGACCTCTTGTACTCTCTTCTCTTTCTTTAGATGAATACCCTTATTAGGATCTAATAATAATGTTTGTAAATTGATCTCTATGGCTTTCAGTCATCATTTGAGCTGTGGGTAAACATAGCAATTCTAAAGCCTTTATTTTAAATCTTTAATGTAATGAGGTTTATGTGTGTTATGTGTCTCTATGAATATCCAAATAATAGAAATATCTGCGAAAATTTCTAACTAATTGATTAAAGTTTATACTAACAATTAAAACCATAATAATTTGGATATGTTTTAATATTTATGACAAGAAAATATACAAAAAAAAGGGGGGGGGGAAATACATTGATCCATAAATTTTTTTTATCCCAAAAGAGCAACTTGCTTGTCCATGGGTATTTTATTTATTTGGGTATAGTTATCAAAATTTAACCCGTACTTGCTAAAGAGTTTTCTCACTTACAGGCTAATATTGTTCTAGCCACTAAAACCAAACATTATGTGCAACATTTTTGGTGTTGGCTGTGTCATATACTGGGGAGTAAGCGAATCTACTAACGGGTTTTTCATATTAACGGGATTTAGGTTTTTCATTATAAGTATAAAAAAAATTTCGTGAAGGGTGGCATTTTAGTTCCATTAAAAGTTGTGTGTTTCTGTTTTTTTTCCAAAAAAAAAGCAAACCAGTTTTAATAAAACTGCTTAACCGATACTGTAATTTCTATTCTTCTATGACTATATTCTTATCTCTTTCATTACTGGCAGTTTCAAACCTTTCTGCTTAAGAATAGAATAGTTAAGATCCATCAAGAGAAGATGTAACATCATGAATGCTTGTATAATTTTCATTTCTTCTTCAGGTTTTAAAACTTAAACTTTAAGTAAAAACTAAATTAAATTGCTTTTATAGTTAAAACTTTGAAATATCAATTTTAACTTAACATTTTTAAAAATGTCTTATTTTAGCTTAACTTATTTAAAGCTGATAAATCTGCCATTCATTTCATACAGGGTGTTCGGAAACACTGTGGACAAACTTTGAGGGGACCTAGACAAGCGTATTTCGAATAGGAATGGGGGAACGCAGTTGCACCGTTAAAGAGCTGGAACCCCTGATGTAGTGCGAGGGCGTTTCAAAAGGCGGTTTTCCTAAGGCTTGTTTTACGAAACAAAACATACTGATATGAAAAAATTTATTGCATGAGAGGTACAGCAGTATCCATACTACTTTTACCATAAAATTGCACCACTTGTTAACTCGTGGGGTGAGTTATAAAATGCGCAATATTTGATCCCTTAGTGTAATGGTATTTTTTATGGAAGTTGGTTCAAAAAATACCATCGCACTAAGACAAAAAAATATTGCACGTTTTATAACTCACCCCACGGCTGAACAAATGTCCAATTTTGTTCAGATTTATGGGGAAGTAGTATGGATACTGCTGTACCTCTTGCAATATTTTTTTTTCATTTTATTATGTTTTGTTTCGTAAAACAGGCCTTAGGAAAACCGCCTTTTGTAACGCCCTCGCACTACATTAGGGGTTCCAGCTCTTTAACACTGTATCTGCATTCCCCCATTCCTTTTCGAAATATGCTTGTCTTGGTCCCCTCTACAACCCCTCAAAGTTTGTCTACGGTGTTTCCGAACACCCTGTATATATATTTATAATTGTAAATGTTGTTCTAACTTAAAATTTTTTAAGGGATTCCATATTTTACCTTAAATTTTTTTTTAGCTGTTGCTTGACAATTGAAATTTTAAACTTGCTGTTTTTATTCTTGTAGACCATTTCATGTTTCGACTGATGAAAATTAACTCAGCTCTCACTTGAAAAGGTTCTTCCCAACCAACCAATGATGCTTGGGCAGATTTAGGTGGTGAACCCTGGGGGTGCATACTGGAAAACTTGGGAGTGCAAGCTGTCCCTCATGATTTTCCCCTATAAAATGGAATTTTCTCAAAAAGTTGGGCCCCATAAATCCACCACCCGTGTTGGCTGTTAATCAAGTCAAAGTCTTGTCCTGGTCACTTTGAACTTTTTCTTTGTCTTTACCTTAAGATGTGGATTTTCCGGAAAATTTTTCAAGCCATTAAATTATAATAAAGTATTGTTAAAATAAACTTCCGATCACTGGAGGCAACAAATTAACAAAACTGGAGTATTTTCATCAATTCTGGATCATGTTCCTTTGAGATTCATCCACAAATAAAACAATAATTAACAAATTAATAAAGCATTAAAATCGTGATTTAAAATTTTTAAATCATACTTAATCTAATAATTATTGAAATAACTGTATAAAATGCCCCCCTCAATATTCAATTAAAAGATGCCACATAAAGAGAAATTATTTCATTATTCAGATGTTATTTTACTTTCTTTGACAATAATTGAATCATCAATTTGAAGATGGGAATAAATACAAAAAAAGACAAATGGACTTTTTGTGCTCAAAACGATTTCCAAGCTTTGCTCTACACATGGGTGAAAAGAGGGGGGAAATATCCAACCCTTATAGGGAGATATCGCCCCTTAAAGTTGAGAAATCGATGTCCATTCATTGTATTTTTAATTTAATTTGGAATTAAAGTTAATTTGTCTTTCTTTTCCTATTCTTTGTGCTGTAAACTAAGTTAAAGTAAAATTTTCTCTTAATTTCAATTTTTTTCAAACTTTTTTTTATGCAGGGAATGTTTGATTCCATTTATATTCATTCACTCCATTGATACTGCTTTAATGACTCAGTTTCACTATAATTTTGAATTACATTTGTCTTATCCTTTTTGTTTCAGCCTTTTGTGGTGTAAACTAAATAGAAATAAAATTTAAATGTGAATTTAAGGGTTTTTTAAAGGTTTTTTTCATCAGAAAAATTTCATGAGGTGGAAGAAGGGAATAAGTCCATCAACTTATTTTGACTGTAAAATATTTTTGAATATAGTACTTATATTTGTTTTGATGATTGCTCTGTTTTCTGAATAGGGTTCTGAACTTCCAGTAAAAATTTGGTGGTTATACAATGAAAATTCCCTTACAGTTTTTTTTTGTTCGATTTTCTCAAAACTTGGTTTTTGGACTTATTCCCTTCTTCCAACTGATGATTCAATTGTTATTGGGTAATAATGAAGAAATTAGTTAACAGTGTAAGGAGTTAGGGTTGGGAATTTATGTTTTCCTTACATTTTTTACAGGGGTAAAAAGTTGCATTGATCATCCGTTCTGTGAAAACATATATATATATAGGAAAAAATATTAGGTAAGTTAACATTGTATTCCTTTTGCTTAGTTGTTGTACCTAACTATTAAGATTTTAACTGTTGCTAACATATGTGTTGTATAAAGCTGGTACTGAGAGGTGCTGCCCTGAACATAATGAGGTATTTGCATGAGTGACGGATTTGCTTGATTTTATACTTTTTTTCATACATTATGGTTTAATACTCCTAAATTTCTGATTTTTAAGTTCAAAAATGTGTTTTAAATAATTTAAAATTCAATTTTATTTTTGCCAAAACGTCAGAAAAGTCACGTTGTCAGAAAACGGGCTTCTATTGGATGTGACATCACAGCGCATGATTTGTGATTCGAAATTATTTCGCGCCCAAACAAATAACGAAATTTCAAAAATTTATTTCTCAGAAAGTAGGCTACGAAAATACTTGATGTAACCGTCATTCTTATTCATGGTTTTTTATCTACTATTTTAATAAAGTTTAATCTCAAAACGTGAGAATACCTCATTAACTTAGTCCAAAATTTCTCCTAAAAATGTCACCCTATTTTCATATAAGTGTAACCTACTTCTAATGACCAAACAGGGTGGGAAAAAAACCTTTTTTTTTTCAAAAAAACCAAAAAAACAGGTTTTTTTGGTTTAAACCAGGTTTTTTTTAAAAAAAAACCAGTGATTTTTTTAAACTTTTTTTTCATACCCACATAAATATAGCTGCTTAGTTTTTTCTGTTATAAATCCATTGAATTAATAGTTAATCAATTCAGCTATAAACTAAGTGATTTAATTAATTAACTAATTAAAATTAATTTTAAAAAGTTAAATTTATACATAAATCAGGATTTTTTGCTGCATATAAAAAACCACTGGTTTTTATTGCATCGGAAAAGTGTTTATATGTGTACATTTTAGTAAGATTTTTATTTATTATAAATAAAAACCAACTGAGGTTTTTATATTGGATTCAAATAAATGGGGTTTACATGATAAAAAACCATATTGGTTTTTATTTAAAAAAACAATAGTTTCTGTTCAAAGTATAAAAACCAAGTGGTTTTTATAAGACATACTACTTAAATAGCCGGTGCTGAGTGAGTAAAAAAATTTTTTTTTTGGTGCATTAAAATATCCTTTTCTTATTGAACTAAAAAAACAAGAATTTCTTTTCAAAGCAAAATATCAAGTGTTTTTTTATTATTGGTGCTTAGTGAGTTAAAAAATCCATTTGGTTTTTATAGTGCAAGATACAATAAAATTTCTTGTTCTTAATAAATTAAAAAAAAACCATACTTGGTTTTTATTGAATAACACCATGGAATTTCTTTTCAAAGCATAAAAAAACAAGTTCTTTTTTAATATATTAATATAAATATTATAATAAATATATTTGTATTTATGAAAAAAAAAACAATATATTAAGAGACAATATTTTAATAAATAAATTACTTTAATAAACCCAAAAGTTTTTCCTAAAAAATTGCATATTTTCTGGAAAAAAAACATTTTGGTGGTTTTTTTTAAAAAACCATTTGGTTTAAACCGTGGTTTAAACCATGCCCACCCTGGCTCCCCCCAAGTGAGATTTACCTCCAACTTTTTAAAAATAATTTGCTGTATCTTATCTGTATGTATTCCTTTCTCATACTAAAAAAAAAAGAAAATCTTATAATTTCTCACTTAAAATGTTGACAACAGATTTTAATCGACCCCCCCCCTCCCCCCTTGGTTAGATTTTTCCAAACCCCTCCCCCCTTTTTGACCTTACGTAATTTATGGATGCCCCCTTTCGAGTGCTATGTTATACTTCACAGCAACGTTACCTGAACCCAGTACGTCACTACACGAAGGAATTTAATATGCGCAAATTGTGATAAAAAGACACTACTTATACATGGGTTTAACGAAATAATCATACTTTAAAATTGACGTTCTTCGTTTCACTCGAAATTCAGACACTGCGATGGGAACTACTTAGTTTGTTAGTGACGTAGTAGGTTCAACTTAAGTTGCTGTATAGTTGGTTGTGTATTATGGCACAATGTGCCTATGTGGATGGACATACAACGTCAAACACAAGATAAGGAATGGTAACAATTTATTTAAATTTGAAAATCATCGTTTTTTGTTTAAAATATCTTCTTGTATGTTACATCATACAGTGTGTCTCAAAATATTATTAATTATAAACTCTCAAATTTAACCTACAGTAAACTATTTACTGAACGTATAAAAGTCATCTTTAACTTAACTTTATTACTCAAAGACATTGATATGTGATTAAACAAGAAATTGATGGTTTTCCTGCATATCCATCAAAACACATGGAAAAGCCAACTTTCATTTTCTTTATAAACTTAGGCGAAAATCCCCCCCTGAATTTCCCCTCCTGAACCATGTTCAGGGATTCTGACATATAATTCTGCACCCCATATAATTGTGTTGTACGATATGAAATTGTTTTAGTGAACAAAAAATAGTTACACAAATAAAATATTTAACTTTTTTTTTCTTGTAAACAATAATTAAATACATGATGAATAATTAATTAATAATGGTTTATTTCCAATTGAAAAAAATTGAATTCATGATTGATTTATTTTTTGCGCAATTAATAGTTTTTTAGTTTAAAAAAATGTTTTCAAAAACATCTCTTTCATATGCATAAAAGTAATTTTTCCTAAAAAAAAAAAAGGTTTTTTGCTTGTTTTTTACACTTTTTCAAAATTTCCAGCCTTTATTTTAATTAGTCTTGATGTTCTTTTTGTGATTCTTGTGATGATCTCATAACAACAAATTCCAAAAAGTTGTGATTCCAAAGTTATATGAAAAAAACTACAAATCAAATTAAATAAGCTGAACTTTAAAATGCCCACAATTCTTTCAAAGATTAGTGGGAATTTAAAGGAACAAGAGTTAACTTTAAACTAAAAGCATTCAAGTTGCATAATTGTTAGGTATGATACATTGTTGCAATAGATTTGGGTTTCTGTCCTTTAATTCCTGAAAAGTAATAACTGGTTCCAACTTTGTTAAAGTCATTTTCACACTTGTTTATTGGTAGACTGATATGTTATCATTATTTTTGTCTTAAATAATACTTCTTTTGGCTCTTGTATTCTTTGCTTTTACCTACTCTTTTGAAAATACCTGAATTACTTGTCTCAACTTTTGAAGAATTATTTTGCATGATTTATTTCTTTTTAAGTTGTGTGTCAGAAATTTTATGCTTTTTTACTAAGTATCAAACCTTTAGATAATTGTTGGATGATTTTCATAATTGTGTTTTGTAATGTTAAATTGTTATGGCTTGATATATTTCTTATATTCAACTTTTTTTTAACCAACTGGTAAGTCAACATTTGCGTGATTCAGTTATGCTAAATATTTCATCAAAACAAATCACAACTTCTGTGATTTTGGGTTAACAGTGGTTCTCTAAGTCAAAATTTAGTTTGATAGTACTTTAAGTTCAAATTAAAATTCCAAAAAATTTCCCCACTTTTTTGGGCAATATTCAAAAGTTAAGTTTTTTATGCACCTTAAAATGTAATTTGAAATTATTGGGATGGTCTCTACCTTTTCATAAGATTTGATTCAAAATAATTCTTGATCTAATCTAATATAATAAAAGTCAATGTGTGTTTGTGGGTTTGTGTGTTTGTTTGTCTTCTATACAAATCCACAGTTTTCTTCCGATCGGGACCAAACTTGGTATACCTACGTAAAAGAATCCTAGAAAAAACATAGGCCATGTTTCAAAGTTCTAGAACGACCCCTTGACCCTCTTTTGACCCTTTTTAGGGTCATTTTGCTGAAATAGCTTTATTTCGCCTCCAGAAGAGATCTGTTCACCCCATTGTTACAAAAAAACCATAATGCAAAATAGCAAGTTTTTAAAAGAAAAACTAGATATAAGTATAATTAAAAATTATAACTATAATCTAAAAATATATTTAAACGAAACTTAAAATTTTAAACTGGTAAGTATAGTAGAAAATATTTTTATTTTGAGAGTTTAATTTTTAAATAAAAAGTTTCATGGAATAGCATTGTTGTCAAAATAATCTCCATGGAAACGAGGATGAAAAATCAAATGTTGATCATATTGTTGCTTTTAGTAAAGTTGGTTAGCAGACCAAAAAACTAGATATTCAAAACCTTTTAAGTAGAAATATTGTATTTTTTCTTAAATTGCAGGAATATGTTTTATTAAATTTTTTACCAAAGATATAATAAAATCATGAAAATACGATTAATTAAGGGTTCTAATCGGCCATTTTAAGTGACTTTAGGAAGAATATTTTTCTAATATTTTGTTTTTTTATGGGAATCAAGTGGTGAATGCAGAAATCGTTCAGAATTTAAAATGCTCGATTCGACACATTACACTCATCAAAATATAGGCGCGGATCCAGCACGGCTCCAAGAGGAGGGGGGGCACTTTTCCACACAAGATCCCCTTTGGACCATTGGGTATGGGTGTCCTCCCCCAGAATTTTTTTTAATTTGACGCTTAAAAGTAGGGTTTAAACTCATTTTTAGAAACTTTTTGAGTCTAAGGGGGGCACTTTTCAATACTATTACCTTTACTTTTTCACTCAAAATGTCAAAATATTGGGGATTTCCTAAAAATTATCACTGAAGATCCCCTGGTGGTACTAATGGGAGGTATTGGGGTCCTCCCCCAGAAAAATAATTGGAAATTAGACCTATAAAAGTAGGGGTTTACTCATTTTGACAACCTTTTTGGGCTCCAAAGGGGGGGCGCTGTCCAGAGTGCTACCCCTTGGGTCCGCGCCTGGAAGGTAGAAAATGAATTAAAAATTTTATGGAAAAAATCTCCATCTCCACCCGTGCAAGGCCGGGCATATCAGCTAGTCTAATATAATAAAACAAAGTGTGTGTATGTATGTGCGTATATTTGTCTTCTATACAAATCCACAGTTTTCTTCCGATCTGCACCAAACTTGGTATATATACGTAAAAGAATCCCAGAAAAAACATAGGCTATGTTTCAAAGTTCTAGAATGACCCCTTGACCCTCTTTCGACCCTTTTTATGGTCATTTTGCTGAAATAGCTTTATTTCTCCTCCAGAAGAGATCTGTTCACCCCATTGTTACAAAAAAACATAATGCAAAATAGCAAGTTTTTAAAAGAAAAATTAGATATAAGTCTAATTAAAAATTATAACTATAATCTAAAAACATAATTAAATGAAATTTAAAATTTTAAAACATGATATTAAGTATAGTACAAAATATTATTATTTGAGAGTAATTTTTAAATAAAAAATTTCATGGAATAGCATTGTTGTTAAAATAATCTCCATGGAAACGAGGATGAAAAATCAAATGATGATCATATTGTTGCTTTTAAGAAAGTTGGTTAACAGACCAAAAACTAGAGTTAATATTAAAAACCAGAGGAAATATTGTATTTTTGCAGGAATGTTTTATTTATTAAATTTTATACCAAAGATATAATAAAATCATGAAAATACGATTAATTAAAAGCTCTGATTGAGCATTTTAAGTGATTTTAGAAAGGTTTTTTTTTATTTTGATTGGTTTTTTATGGCACATGATCCATGTCAGGATTTGATTTGGGGAAGAATATTTTTCTAATATTTTATTGTTTTTTATGGGAATCATGTGGTAAATGCAGATCGCGTTCAGAATTGAAAATGCTTGATTCGACAATTTTCACTCATCAAAACATAGGCACAGATCCAGCACGCCTCCAAGAGGGGGACACTTTTCCAGACCAGATTCCCATTGGGGTCCACCCCCAGAAAAAATTAGAAATTCGACGTGTAAAAGTAGGGTTTAAACTCGCGTTTTTAGAAACGTTTTGAGTCTAAGGTGGGCACTTTTCAACAGTATTATCTTTACTTTTTCACCCAAAATGTTAAAATATTGAGGATTTCCTAAAAATTATCACTGAAGATCCTCTGGTGGTACTAATGGCAGGTATGGGGGTCCTCCACCAGAAAAATTGGAAAATTAGACCAGTAAAAGAAGGGTTTTACTCATTTTGACAACCTTTTTGGCTCCCAAGGGGGGGGGTGCTGTCCAGAGTGCTACCATCTGGAAGATAGAAATGAATGATTGATTTAAAAATTTTAAAGAAAAAATCTCCATCTTCACCCGTGCAAGGCCGGGCATGTCAGCTAGTTCTGAATATAGTGAAACCATTTTCACACATTTGTGCAATACCCTATGGTCAGCGTTAGAAATTGGGAAAAAAATCCACTGGTCCAGTGCTTTACCAATCTTACTGGTGCATAACAAAAATTACTGGTCCGACAAATCAAAAAGGACAAGTTTAAATATTATTATAAAGTAACTATTGCACTGAATACAAGTACTAAATAGTAATGTTAAAAAATTAATACATATGCATGCAATAATAAGTTACCAGCTGTAAATATAAAATTTGTATGAAATAATTATAAAATGAAGTTATGAGAAGTAAGCAATAGCTCTAAATAATCAAATAATTTTGAAATACTTTTCTTGATTAAATAATATTTCACTAACTGACAAAATCCATTCAAAATCAACTGATAAATTCAAAAAATAAGAACTTTTCTTGAATAAATGATATTGCACACAAATTAATACATGATTTAACTGATGGAGGGTGGGATATTTTTTCACCACTGGTCTGGCGAACCAGTGATTTTCTGATTCCGAACCGTTTTTTAGTTGTCCAGCAATCCAGTACAATTTCAAACGCTGCCTATGGTGTATACTCCCTTTGCTTCGTCCAACAAGGACATTGGGTACGACCACCTGAAAATGTCCTGTTTTATCTTAAAAAATTAATGTATTTATCAACTAGTGTGACATAGATACCTTTAACATGGTGTAAATCTTAAATACCTAATTTCATTTGGTATTGCAACTTACATTACATAATCAAACCATTAGAGAATTTGCTGTCAGGTCATTCCACGCCAAATCATCCAGGATGGATCGCAGATTTTTGTGAAATTTTGTATGTTCAGTTTATGCTTAAAGATAAGAAGAAATGCAAAATTTTATCCAATTGTATCATTTACTTTCGGAGGCTCCTTAAAGCCATCTTGGCTTTGAGCCAACGACTCGGGTTGGTGTTCCATTCCCTGTAATAAGGAAGTTGCATGTGTCAGATTTTCAAAAACAAACCAGGGCTATTCCATATGAACAGGGACATGATCAAGAAAAATGAAAAAATAAAATAATAAATTTTTCTAATTATTTTACGGAATAATTATGCAGTATTGATCTAATTGTGTTTTGCATTGCTTAAATTTTGTGTAAAATTATATTTATCGGAATGTCAGCATTTAAAGTCAATATTTAGAAATATTTGTTTTAAAGGTTAATTTGTTAATGAAAAATGTATAGTTTATTTAGAAAATTAAAAATAAATTAATTAGTTTTTACAACTTTTTTGTTAAATATACTCATAAACTTTATAGTAAAAATGAAATAAAGTGTTTAAATCAATTTAATTATATTTATATTCATGAATAACTGAACGCTTATACACATGTAGCGTGAGTTACGAAGTACTGTAGCGTGAGTTACGAACAGCTCTCTATATTTTATTTTATTTCTGATTTTCTAAAGCATTCCCAGTAAAACTGTTTGCTATTTTAGAATAAAGGAAGTATATTTAAACACCTTACAAGCATATAGAATTATTGAAACACTATTTAAGCAGAAAAACAAATTTGAATTTTATACTCATAAATCCATGTCTTTTTCTTGTAGCGTGAGTTACGACTCTATTTTAATAAATATTTAAAAAACTAAAATTCTTAAAAGATTCGCAATACTTATTTTAAATTATTAACATAAATTTCAATATGTATGAATTTTTTAGAAAGAAAATAATAGTTATTTCTATATTTAAAAATTATTTGAAATTGCAATTTTGAAAAAAATGTAGCGTGAGTTACGGTGGAATTGCCCACCAGTGTTCCGTATGGTTTTTTGTATGGTAAAATGAAACATCTAGTCAGTGTTTCAAAAAAATTAACAGGTAATTAAATATTTTAATTTAAAAGTCGAGAAAAAAACTCGTGACTGAAAACGTTCATTGTTTAAAGAAGTCAACAATCATACCATCGACTTCATTGCTTTTCAACAATGTTCATCGTATGATGACGTCACATTCCAAACTCTTGGCGCTTTTAAAAAGTGGATTTTTGTTAATTTTTTTGGCAATCAAAAAATTTCTTGATCGGCCTCAAATTTTGGGTAGTTGCTTATTTTTGCAAGAAGAATCGATTGAAAAAATCATGCAACTTCCTCATTGGTGTTCCCCCTGTAAATCCGCCACTGTAATGCATTGTATTCTTTGTTTTTCAGCGTCTATTGACTGGATGACGTTCATTTTTGTCGATCTTTTCTTTCGAGACTTCAATTATGAATGTTTTTCAGTTGCTCGGGGTAAAACTATGTCGTGAACTCTATTCATCAGCGTGGAACTTCCTTATTGGTTGGCAAACTTTAACCCTCTGGGCACCAGAACATTCAAAAAAGTGAAAAAACTTTTTTTTCCTCCTTCATAGTTATTATTTTCACTCCTTCATAGTTATTTTTATGAGCCTCATAAGAGGCCATATTTTTTCATTTTAACAAAAAATACTTGGTTTAGAACTTATTAAAAGACATGGTCATAATATTAGAAGGTTACGAAATAAGAAAATATCTACCAACCTATGAAAAATGCTCTACAGAAGCTATAGTATCTAGCTAGTATTTTCTCTTCACATGCATCACATCTTAACCTTTTACAGGCCAATGTTCCCAATTGGGAACATCGTGTTTGAAAATTCATAAAAAAATAATTACTATCTGTATACGGTTGAAAATTTTACTATGTTAAGTTGAAACATGACGGGATTTTTTAAAATTCAAACGAAGTTGCTATCTTTATGAGAAAAAAATATAAAAAATCTTAAAATAGGCCATTTTAACGTTTTTTTGATAGAGGTACACAAAATAATTCATGAAAAATCGAAATATTGTCCTAAGTTTCCAAAATTTGGTAAGGATATTGGAAAAGACTTACCTTAACCCTTCACTGCACGGTGTGCCGAATTTGGCACATACCAATAAAACTCCTAAATTTTCACACATGTGTTAAATTTAAGTTATCTGAGTTTTGTGCCCCATCTAGAACATACATATATATAATATTAACTACTCAGTGTGGATCTAGATAGCAGCTTCTCACTGATTATTAGGTTTTTATGTCTCCATAACAGTTGCATCCATTTTGTATGGAATCAAAGATTTTGATTGATCTTTTTTTACCAGTAAATCTTGAAAATATCGCTTGGTAAATTAAGTGACATTTATATACACAACATGTACTTCTTATTTAAATTGATTTTTCGTAAATACAATTATTACACCAGCTGTAAATCATGTTTTTAGGTTTGTGCCATACCATAAAAAAACCATATATCTTAATGAAAAATTAAGTCTGGAATTTTTTAAATATTTTTCCTGTATTCGTGGCTGTTAGAAGATATTAAATTATTTTTTTCAAAAGAAACAAAAAAATCGTGCAGTGAAGGGTTAAATAGATATCTTCAGTATAAATAATAAATATTAAAAACACGCTTGTAGTAGCTTGCGAAACATGCATGTTCCCAATTGGGAACATTGGCCTGTCGCCGCTATACACGGGAAACCCGAGTTTGTAGTATGGCGTTGTATTATAGAACTCAGTAGAACGGGGGTATTTCTTTTTCGTAAAGAATAAAAAGGTTATATTATTGCTTAAAAGGGAATCCCCTTTCAGAAAGGAAGTAGCTGGTTTGTTTTTGGATTTGATTGTATATTTTTTTTCGTTTGAATTTACGATTTTGTTCAGAGAAATGATGAATGTGTATAAACATTGAATAAGTCGGCTCCCAAAGTTAATAACTTATCGCAGAGAATTTATGTTAGTAAAAAAGAAAGGTTAGTAGCTTCACACGTCTGGAATTGTGTTATTTATTATCCATAAGAAATAAATTTCGAAAATATGGAATCCAAAATGCGTTTTATATAAGATAATACGGATACTATGTTTCAGACTTTATTTAGTAATGACTATGGTTTGACATTGAAATTTTCTTATAAATGTATTAATGCTACATTCAAAAACCAATTATTTCATTCATTACTCAAATGTTTGATCATTATTTTTGTACAAATTATTATGATCCATTTTAAATCCTATTTATAAATGTACAATTATTTCAAAAATTTTCTTGTGTAAAACAAAATAAAAACTTGGCTTTCGATGATAGGAAAATTAAAATTAATCAATTTCTCATATATATTTTATTTTTTTTAGATATCCGAAATTTAACATTGTATTTTTAAGGCTAGTGTATAAAATTTACTTACATAAGGTATAAAATTTTGGTATTTTCCTTATGTGTCACATGAAATTGCCATTAAATTGTTTTCAAATTTCTGAAATTTCTATAAAATTACAGCTTAAACACAAAGATAAACAGTAATTAAGGTTGATTTTGTTAGTCAATCCCCAAAATTTGGGTTTTATTTGATTTGTTTATCATTTCAGTCTACGCTTGTTTCCCCGGTCGAAGTATAGTCGGAAGTGGCCAATGTTCCCAATTGGGAACATGGTGAAAATCACATTTAAAAATTTTTTACCGCCTTCATATTAATAATTTCTCTTAATTGAACCATTAGAAGGTAATTTGTGTAAAAAAATTAGTTAAAATATACCTGGATCTTAATTCGGCCTGTAAAAGGTTAAAATGTAAACATTGAGGTATAAATCATCTTTCTGCCATTTAGGAACGAATTCAGAAACCATGTAGAAGTCTCATATGTGATCTACATGAATCAGTGAAGTCACTGATGAAAAGAAACTAAATTGGCGTGTTTACATCATACAAAAATTGAGCTCATAAGTAGGAGCCTCATATGAGGCCCAGGGTGGAGAGAGGGTTAAAACAGGTTCTAACTCATTTTTAGTGTTTCATGATTATTAGACAATTTCAGAATCAAATTTTCTATGCTTCAACCATTGCTGTAGCCTACTACTATTATAGTTGTGAAAGTTTGTGAGCATGTTTGTCTGTATGTTTGTTACTCTTTCACGCAAAAACTACTGAATGGATTTTAATGAAATTTTACAATAATGTAGCTTATACATCAGAATAACACATAGGCTATAATTTATAAAGAGAAAATCAGTCCTTCATTCTTTTTTTCCAATTTTCCCTGCTTTTTTCACTAATTTTTCCGTGTTTGAAAACCTGTTTTACCAGTCATGCAAGCCAATAATAAGAAACTTTGGTACCAGTGTTATAGTTACTAGACAATTTTATTAATCTCTATATATAAAAACGTTTGTGGCTGTGTGTGTAAGGGTGTCCCTTATTTGGGCGTTTTTTTTCAAAAAGTCAGGGAAATTTTTACTCCACCCCCCCCCCAATTTTTTTTCCATTTGGTACCCTAAGACTGTGTACAAAATAATCGATCAGATAATATTAACACCTACCCCAAACGGCCTAAAGTTAGAAAATTTTAACTTTTTTCTAATTTTTTTTGAAAATTTTTAAAATTATGTTTAAAAATCCGTTTCGGAATAATAGGGCTCTAACACATTTAAACAATAATATTTGACCGTTTTTCATTGCTAGTTAGGCCAAAATACCCAGTTTGTAACCTAGTCATCAATCAGAAAATCATCAAATTTGTCCATTTTATACTGAGAATAGAGGAATCAAAAGGCAGTGGTAAACGACTTAAAACCCCAAAATTCCATGGCTAAACACCATTTGTAGACCATATTGATGTGGATATAAATTTTCTGAAGCTCAAATTAATTATGGGTTGCTTAATTACAGCCGCCATATTGGGTTGCATTAAAACTAAAAAAAAATCTGGAAAAAAGGTATGGGCATGTTTGATATCGGGCAACAGGTTTTTGAGGTTTCTAAACTCAATTAAGACTGATAAATTTCTCTTAGACAACTTTTTAAAGCTCTTTACGTAATTGTAAGGGCCAGCATAAACACAAGTACAAACCATGTTTTCAGAACTATAGATATGGTAATAAATTCTAAACACATAAAACTGGCAAGATAAATTCTGGAAACAAGTTAAAAAAAACAGACTTCAGTGTGTCCACGTGTATTTTATTCCATAAGTTAATTGAAAAGCTGAAGTTGTTACAAAATTAACCCCCTCTTTATAATAATTGAGTTATATACTATCAGAAGGTAAGCAACCATGTTGATAGCGATCGTTCTTCTATTTTATCATAAATTTACACATTAACCTTTAACAGGCCGAATTCAGATCCAGGTATATTTTAATAATTTTTTTTGCATAATTTACCTACTAATGCTTCAATTAAGAGATTTTGTAAATATCAAGGTGATAAAAAATTTTTACATACGATTATCACGATGTTCCCAATTGGGAACATTGGCCACTTCCGACTATACTTCTCCCGCGGAAGAGCGAATAGTATGTAGTGACAAATCTATCAAATTATAACCCAAATTATGTGGCATAGCTTACAAATTTAGCCTTAAACGTAATTTATGTTTCAGTTCAAGCAGTAATTTTGTGCACATTTCATTATTTTAAAAAAATTTTATGGGAAATTCACGTTACATATCAGAAAAATACCCAAATTTTACATCATTATGCTTCAATTTTTATACACTAGCGTGAAAAATACAAATTAAGAATGGGGATATCAAAAAACAATTAAAATATGAGATAATTATATTAAATTTAGTTTTCTGATAACTAAATAGCAAGTATTTTTACTACACACAAGCAAAATACTGAAGACATCATGTATTGATAAATAGGATTTAAAAATAGATTATGCAATAACACTGTTCTACACTGAAAAAATTTCCTTGATGAAAATAGTCATTTCTTATAGATTTTGGGTCGCTGAATACGAAAATCACCATTAAAATTCTCAATTGACTCAGGATTTTCGGAGAACAGCCCCTCCCCCTTTTCACGTTTTTTAACGACTTTATAACTTTGAACTCGATTTTCAGGGTGAAAAAGCATTGCTTTAATCTTCAAATTGCCCCCCAGGGGACGAGAAATGTTCAAATTAATAAAATATGATAAATTTATAACAAATGGATAGGTTTAAGGGGTAGTTAACCCCCTAAGAATGCAAAAAATTAGCTAAAAATTATATAGGCTTTTATACGTTATTTTTTCCTCTTATTTTATACGCAATTCACGTTTGAAGGGTCCTAACCCTTCCCCAAGGACCCAAATTTGATGGCAATATGCAGCAATGATTTTTGCTAAAAGCGGTTGAGGTGAGAGCGCCCCCAGAGCACCCACGGAAGGGTTCAATGCTGCACTTAGAGTTTAACTGTGCTGTACAAAAAAAAAAATTTGAAGCCACTTACTGAATTTCAGCTGATTCTTGTGTAAAATGATCTGCTGAATTCAAATATGACACCCATTTTCCTCCATCACCCTCAGTTTTTAAGGGGATGCCCCCTAATTGTTATCCACAGCCGTGCATCTATTAACATCTTGAAACATGGAATCCTCACTCCCAAAAACCGTTCAGTTTTTAAAGAACTGAAGAGTTTCTACTTAGGATACACCCAAAATATAAGAAAAACGTCATTTGTAATCTTTTCAAAATCATCGATATTAATTCCTGAACTCGCGAGCGCCTTCGCGATTCTGGAAGTCTTCCGCGGGGACTTCTGGGAGGCTAACACCTCAACCGCATTTAGTAAAAATTATTGCTGCATATTGTCATCAAATTTGGGTCCTTGGGGAAGGGTTAGGACCCTTCAAACGGGATTTGCGTAAAAAAATAAGAGGAAAAATAGCGTATAAAAACCTCTTTACTTTTAAGCTATTTTTTGTATTTTTAGGGGGGTAATTACCCCTTAACCCTATTGTTATAAATTTATCATATTTTATTAATATAAAAAATCCCAGCAGTTCAACATATTAGTGTGTCATTAAAAGAATTAAACACTGTTATTTTGTCCGTGGCTGTAAGAATGTTAAATATTAACTACAGTTTTTATAACTCTTCTACTTTACCCTTTGTTTTTCTTCGCTCTGTTAACCTTTCATCAGTAAACGTCCTTGAAGAAGTACTAAGGTTTCGAGTAAATTTTTTCGTGAAAATAAAATTATGATGAAATTGAAAAACAGTCTCTATAAACATGGGTTAATTGCTTACCTTCTGATAGTAACTCAATTAATATGAAGATCGGTTTAATATTGTATTAACTTCAGCTTTTCAATTAACTTACGGAATAAAATACTTGTGAACACATGGAGTCTGATTTTTAGCTTGTTTCCAGAATTTCTCTTGACAGTTTTATATATTTAGAATTTATTAACATATCTATAGTTCTGAAACCATTGTGTGCACTTGTATTAGATCTGCTGGGCTTTATAATTGCGTAAAGAGCTTTAAAAAGTTGTCTAAGATAATTTTATTAGTCTTAATTGAGTATAGAAACCTCAAACACCCATTACCCGATATCAAACATGCCCATACCTTTTTTAGAAATTTTTTTAGTTTATGCAATCCAATATGGCGTCTTAGTCCACTGAAAATAGCGAAAAAAAGGGCCGAACCTCGGACAAATTGCAATAAAAGGTTTCTCAACGGTTTTCACTTAGGAATGACCTCAATAATAACATACTAAAAATCGGCCAAATTCGGCCAGGGGGAAGTTTAATTTTTTTTAAATTTTTAAAAAATGGCCGAAAAAAAATTAAAAAAAAAAACCAAAACAATAATATAGACATATGATACATGTTTATAGGTTATTTTTGAGTTTTAAAACCGAATATTGCCTTTAGTTTTGAAAAAAAATTGAAATTTCATTTTTTAAAATTAATTTGAAAAATGAACTATATGAAAAAATTAAAACCCCCCTAAAAACCTAACCAAACCATCAAAAGACACAAATCAAACGGTTTTCATTTAGAAATGACCTAAATATTAACATACTAAAAGTAAAAAATTTTACGAGTTAAAGAAGTTCAATTTTTTTTTTAAATTTCAACTTTTTTTTGCGAAAAATGCATTTTTTTTTCAAATTCGTGCCCCAAACTTTTGAGGCTTTTGAAAAGGTAATTTTTCGGTGGATATTGTCCACAGATTGTTATATAATGTAAAACCGGTGGAATTGACCCTCAATGAATTAGTTAATTATTTTATTTAAAATTTTGAAATTGGTAAAATGTAGTAAAAAGTGAAAAAAGGTAATACTTTGGCATATTTACATCAGAATTTAAAATAATTAACTAATTCATTGAGGGTCAATTCCACCGGTTTTCCATTATATAACTATCTGTGGACAATATCCACCGAAAAATGACCTTTTCAAAAGCCTCTAAAATTTTTGGCACGAATTTGAAAAAAAAAAAGCATTTTTCGCAAAAAAAAAATGGAAATTTGAAAAAAAAAAAATTAAACTTCTTTAACTCGTAAAATTTTTAAATTTTAGTATGTTAATATTTAGGTCATTTCTAAGAGAAAACCGTTTGATTTATCTCTTTTGATGATTTGGTTAGGTTTTTAGGGGGGTTTTAATTTTTTCATATAGTTCAATTTTCAAAATAATTTTAAAAATTGAAATTTCAATTTATTTTCAAAACTAAAGGCAATATTCGGTTTCAAAACTCAAAAATAACCTATAAACATGTATCACATGTCTATATTATTGTTTTGGGGTTTTTTAAAAAATTTTTTCGGCCATTTTTTAAAAATAAAAAAAAAATTAAACTTCCCCCCGGCCGATTTTTAGTATGTTATTATTGAGGTCATTCCTAAGTGAAAACCGTTGAGAAACTTTTTATTGCAATTTGTCCGAGGTTCAACTCTATTTTCAGTGGACTAATACGATTCTGCGATGTTAGAAAGTTGCCCTGCCCTAAGAAACTAAAGCTTCTTCTACGAGCTTCTAGATGGCAGCACCATGGACAACAGGATATTTCAGGTCGGTTCGGCAGATGGCCGGCTGGAACCGTGACTGGGGACATTTTCTTATCCGTATCTGGCCATGTATCTGGCAACTAAAAAGTTGTTATTTACTTTCGTGCACGGCCGTCGCATTTGGTTGGAGCATACGGTGTGAAATAAGAGAGAGGGATCATTTTGTATTTCTGTAAATGCAGTATGAGTTCCCTACAGAGTTATCCTTCACCGCCTGTCGACAATCGACCTGGAATTAGATTCGACCGTCGCATCGACATCGAGAACTTCTCCCTGATTGCAAGGGATGGTCACGAGGTCTCCTTTTTCTGGAAAAGAGTCTCCTGGGACTTCCTTTTAAGGGTCGTCGACGGCCTCGTGGAAGTACGCTTCGACAACCCACTCTCTGAACTCGACGTCGAACTGACCTTTCTCGACAGTCGAAAGTTCGTCCTGTGGAAGGCACGACAGAAGGGGGGAGGGGGCGAGCGGGTGATCCTCGGCCCCCTTTCGGAAGACATCTTGGAACATCTCCGCGGGACTGGCGGGCACCTGTTGCTTTCCTTCCTGTTTTTGAAACCTCACCAAAATTATCCGATGTCACCGTTTCCAGCTCTGGAGGACCCACCCTCGTCTACAGAACCAGAGACGGCATTGGTTACTGAAGCCAATCCAGGCGGCAGATGTTCAAGGTCAAATTTGGGGGTATTAATTCAAGGCTCGGGTGCTATCGGTTTTCCACTTGCCGACGAACAAAATCAGCTGCAGCCCGAATTCGCTTCGTTCACCACGTCATTAGACCTCTATCCCGACGTTCAACGCCGAAGGCTCCTGCGGCCGAATTACGGCCATCCATTTCCGTACCTCAAACCCAGACGACCGCCGTCCGCTCGGCTGATTTCAGCCATGGAGAAACTGTCGATCCGCAGGGAAGAACCCCGAAACCCACCCTCGTCTAATGAACCAGAGGATGGGTTCAACGACTATATCACCGTTCGAAGGCGAAAGCTCCTTCGGCCGTTTTCCCTTCCCCGACGCCCGACATCCGATCGGCCGATTCCAACTTTGAAAAGTCTGTTGATCAGCAGAGAAAAACCGCCGAACCCATCTATTGAACCAGAGAAGGCGTCAGACGACTATTCCACCAATCGAAGCCTCCTGCAGCTGAGGTTGCCACGTCATTTCAACAGATGTCCGACATCCGATCAGCTGATTCCAGCCATGGAGGGTCTCGCCATCGGCCAACAAGAGCCGCCTTCGTCTAGTGAACCAGTGGCAACTCCCTTGTCGACAACTCCCTTGACAAATGTCGAGGATATTCATTATTATGCAGAATTCACAATGGTGAAGATGCGTGGTGGGACCTGGAAAAAGTTGGGATCTGGGATTGGTCAATCGGAAAACGACAACCTCTAATCTAGAGTTTTTCTACCCACCGAGAAGTTTGCCTTTTGGCATTTTTTGTGTCTGTCCTGTTGTTTTGTGGTGGTTTTTGTGGAGAAGTTTTGCCTTTTGGCGTTTTTGGTTTCTGTCCTGTGCTACTGTTGTTTTGTGGTGGTTCGTTCACAATCAGTTTTTTGTTTTTTTATATGAAAATAAGATATGTGGTGCTATTCTACCTTTCAAACGAAAGGACCAACTCTTGTAAAAAGTTCAGTTTACTGTAAATATTTTAGAGCAGAGTTCCTACATTTGTACATGTTTCCACGTACACTTCACTGTTGGCTTCCTTGGAACAAATTAGAACTTCAATTTTTTTTTCTCAAATGATAAAACTGTCATGTGATATTTAATTTAAATCATTTGTGAAATCTTTTTTATGCATTTAATGGTAACTTATTATTGAATTTTTTAAAAATAGGTAATGTAGATATGTTAGTACTGAACAATAAAAGAAAAATGTTCAAAAAACTGAATTTTTTCGTTGGTTTTCAGGTTTAAGTTCTATTCCTTTGTAGATCGCCAACTCTCCGGCTTTTGGCCAGAGTTCCTGGCCATTATTTTGAATTTGCCTTTCTACGATTTTTTTTGGGCCAGAGGTTTAAGATGCAGGCAAGAAGCTCAACCCAAAGGCAGGAGATCTGGCAGGGTTTTGTGTATGATTTTTGTTCAATATCTTCTTGAGATTACAAGTCTTATATAGGGGTGCAGATGTGTAGTTGCTAGGGAAGTAATTAAAAATAAATTTTCATTTCATTTTTGAGGGATTTTCAAGTTCTGTTCAAATTTAACCATTTCAAAATTTTTCTTAAAAGTTACTGAAATATTCCTGTTGTGGTTCCCCAGCCAATACTAATTCCAACAGCTAAAAAAGAAAGTGGAGTTTTGTGTGATCTATCTTCTATTATTCCCATAATATGAAAAAATTCTTTAAAAATAATTCCTTTAGTTATATATGACTTATAGCTTCTGCTGGCATTGCATAGATGGATGCACTATCGTTGATAAATGGCCTTCTCAGACTTAATACTTAATCATGATAATAATCATTTCTCCTTCATAGTAGAGACAGTATGCAGAAAAAACAACTTCTAACGCTGCTGTTTGTGAATTCGCCATTTTTCTCACGGATTCGAAGTGCATGATTAACACCATTCTGAATTTTGTTCATGATATTTAACCCTTTCGCAATGGCTGGGACATATGCTGTCCCACGGTGGAAAAATTACGACTGAGGCAACATTATGTCCAAGTTGCTGAAAAGGGACAGAATAAAATGCTCCTTTGTGCCTCCAAACACATCATGATCTAATGCAGTGGTCTCCAACCCCCGGTCCGCGGACCGGTGCCGGTCCGTGGATCAAATAGTACCGGGCCAACAAGGGCCGACCATTTTATTGAAAATGAATTTAAATTTCTAGTTTTATACTCCAAATTAATGAATGAAATGAATTATGTATCACTATATTTATTTTTGGTGTAACTGTATTTTATTTTAAAAGCATGTTTAAATACAATTAAATTTAAAAAAAAAAATCAAAATAATCTAGAACAGCGGTTCTCAAACTGTGGTCCGCGGACCCCTGGGGGTCCGCGGCGCCTTCCTAGGGGGTCCGCGAGTTACCCTGAGAAATTCCTCAAGTTACTTTTAGAATTCCCCGAACAGTTTCAAAATTAGATGAAACACTAGTTTTAAAAGGTAAATTTTAAAAAAAAATTTCTAGGGGAGAGCCCCCAGCCCCTCGAAAATTTGACTTTAATCCATAATTTTTTCCTTTAAATTTCCAGACCCTCACCTCAGAGACTTGGAGTAATTCAGGGGCGTATATAAATGTGGGTAAAGGGGCCCTGCCCTCCTCCTGAAATTTTAACTTGGTGTATCAAAACAAGTTAAAACCCTGTTTTTTGGATCAAATCTCCGAAAATTTTCTGGGGGAGGACCCCGAACCCCCTTTAGTACTTGGTACTTTATTATTAAATACTTTTTAAAAATAAGTTCATCAAAATTGAAATCCTACCTAAGAATATTGTTTGAAATTCGGACGAAGTGAATCAAAACCAAGATTAAATCCTGTGCGTTTTGAGGGATAAATTTATCTAAATCTTTTCTGAGGATGACCCCCCAGATACCTTTTTGTTCTTAAAACTCTATTATTATAAACTATTTTTTACATTAAGTTAATCAAAATGCAAATCTTACATAAAAATTTATATTCAAAAAATTCTAACTAGGGGTATCAAAACTAATTAAAAACCTGTTTTTCTAGTTGAATTTCCAAATATTTTCTGGGGGAGGACCCCCAGACCCCTCTTTCGTAGGTAGAATTAAATTACCCGTAACCTTTTTATATTAAATTCCCTAAGACGAAAATTCTACTTAAAAATGTACTAAAAAGCTACTTGGACCTATGAAATACATATGGGGGGCTAGGGGTTAAATTTTGTTCCCTCCCGAAATAAATTTCTATATATGCCTCTGGAGTAATTGTAAAATTTATTAAAATTTATATACTATAATTTTAATTAATCTTTAACTCAAAACAAAAGTCTGGTTACGTTTTTGGTGTTTAAAATGTTGGGGGTCCGCGATGTCTGGCTGCTACATAAAGGGGTCCGTGACGATAGAAAGTTTGAGAACCGCTGATCTAGAATGTAAACAATCAACGCCCCCCCCCTCCAGCGGGCCGCTGTAAAATTATCAAACGTTGACCGGTCCGTGGTGGTAAAAAGGTTGGGGACCACTGATCTAATGGATATCTCATCGCAGTTGCCCCGCTCAAAGTGCGAAAATTGCACTTTTCTGATTCCCTTGCCGTATTGAAAGGGTTAAAAAAACAGGCAGGGGCGGATTTATAGGGCGTCTTGGCGGAAATGAAATGTCCTTTTCCAGCATACTTCCTGATAGTGTGGTGGCAAGAGGTTTTCCGTTCGGATTTTGTGATACAATTATGAGGCTTGGTTTTTCTGAAAGGTCTTAACACAACGAGTGCGAATCCGGTTGATGGCAAGCCAAATTCTGCTGCAGAGGCGCGTGGCGGGGGGTTCAAAATGGCGGATCGCGTTTCAAAAAACTTCAATATCTCTAATATTTATCACCAAATAAAGAATTTTTTAAGCTTAAATGTTAATTTATTACATATCTAAATATATTATGGGCAGTGATACTTTCTAGAATGGCGGATAATATCGAAAATCGGGCAATTCCAAGTTCATTCGTTTTGGGGGGTTTCCCGTACTATTTATCGGGATACAATGATAAGGGTTGGTTTTTCTGAAAGGTATTAACGTAAGAAATACATATTTAAATGTTGCCATCTCCAAAAACTGTGCAGGAGGGAGGATATTCAAAATAATCGAAACTTTGTTTCACGGAAACGGCTATATCTTCTTCCTTTAATGCAACAAAACGACCTTTTAAAGCTTAAATACTTTTTATACTGTTTCTACAACAATTCGGGTGTACTAGGATAACATGGAACACCGGTTAGCAGCAAACGGTGCCTAATTACACAAATATCCCTCCTAAAATTTTCCGCTTGTTAAAATTATTAGGTTTAGTTTTACTAAAAGATACAATTATACAAAAAACATATTCCTGTGTAACCATCATCTCTAAAAATGTTGCAGGAGGCGGTAATTAAAAATAGCCGCCCAACCAACGTATAAGGAAACAACATTCTATACATAAATTACACTGATCAACACTCATTTTGATGGCGGGAATATTAAAGCTGTTTTTGTATATATTTGACCTCCTGATTCCGAATATGGCATCCATTTTTGCTCATCAGCTCTAGTTTTTCAGATATTCGAAAATTAAGTTTTTTTTACTTTTGACCTACCTTTTATACAATATGGTGCTATAAAAATGACTTAAAAGTAAAAAACCTAACTACCCAAGGCTTTTCCTATTCCTTAGGGTCCCAATAGATAGTGTATTAAGTTTCAGCTCCCTAAGTTAATTTTAAGGGGTACCTATAGGGCGCTAAAGTTGAAAAAAGTCGAAAAATTGGTCTTTTTTTCAGAATTTTTTGAAAAATATTTTTGAGTTTTCTAATTTGATAAAACTGGCTAATATATGGTTTTTAGAACTCATTTAGACCGCTAAAAATATTTTTACTTTAAAACTGCACCTCTTTAGAGCGATTTTTTAGTTTTAAGGCGAGAATTAGGGCCATTTCGCTCAAAAACGCTTGGTACCAATAATGGTGGTTGAAACGAATAAATTTCGAATTTTTCAGAAGTAAGTCATCAAAAAAGATGTCCTTTGATGTAAAACTGAATTTCACATGATAAAGATCAGTAAAACAGTAAAAGCTCCTCTCGAGCTTTCAAGCCCTAAAATTTGAAAAAATGCATATTTTCACTGATCCGTATCATATGAAATTTCAGTTTTACATCAAAGGACATCTTTTTTGATGACTTACTTCTGAAAAATTCGAAACTTATTCGTTTAAAACGCCATTATTGGTACCAAGCGTTTTTGAACGAAATGGCCCTAATTCTCGCCTTAAAACTAAAAAATCGCTCTAAAGAGGTGCAGTTTTAAAGTAAAAATATTTTTAGCGGTCTAAATAAGTTCTAAAAAACATATATTGGCCAGTTTTATCAAATTAGAAAACTCAAAAATATTTTTTAAAAAATTCTGAAAAAAAGACCAATTTTTCGACTTTTTTTTCAACTTTAGCGCCCTATAGGTACCCCTTAAAATTAACTTAGGGGGCTGAAACTTTATACACTATCTATTGGGACCCTAAAAAATAGGAAAAGCCAAATGGGGACGGACACTTGACCTCTACAGTATTTACATGAAACAGCGGTGTACGCGTTCTCTTTAGTAGCCATCACTATTCAATTTTATGGAGTTTTTGGTAACAAGCTTAAAAAACAACAAATACTAAACCATTTCGCAATAAAATATCTAAAATTAAGTAAAATTGGGTAAATAAACTATAAGAAAAATCTATTCGGGACAATTTTTTTAATATTTTTTATTCTTATATTAGCGCTGACTAGTAGACCAAAAACTATGGAGAAACCATCCATAATAAGACAGACAACAAATATATTTAATATTACAACTTTCTAATCAGCATAAGGTTTAGTAATTTGCAATAGTTGATGCATTGTAAAACCTAGACTGTCAAAAGTATTTCGAGCTTTTAAAGTTTTTCTCGGCATCTATAATTTATGAATAGTGTGTTGTTCCTCATACATTGGTTGGTCGGCTATTTTTAATTACCTTGCCCTGCAACATTTTTAATGATGATGGTTACACATGAATATGTTTTTTAGGATTGTATCTTTTAGTTAACCACAACCTAATAATTTTAGCACGCGTAAAATTTCCGGGAAAATAAGATAGGAGGGATGTTTGTGTAATTAGGTACTACTATTTGCTGTTAACCGGTGTTTCCTGTTATCCCTGTACACCCAAACAGTTATAGAAACAATATAAAAAGTATTTAAGCTTTAAAAGGTCGTTTTGTTGCATTAAAGGAAGAATAGATAGCCGTTTCCGTGAAACGAAGTATCGGTTATTTTGAATTCCTTCCCCCCTGCACAGTTTTTGGAGATGGCAACATTTAAATGTGTGTTTCTTACTTTAATACCTTTCATAAAAACCAACTCCCATCATTGTATCCCGATAAATAGTACGGGAAACCCCCCAAAACGAATGAACTTGGAATTGCCTGATTTTCGATATTATCCGCCATTCTAGAAAGTATCACTGCCCATAATATATTCAGATATGTAATAAATTAACATTTAAGCTTAAAAAATTCTTTATTTGGTGATAAATATTAGAGATATTGAAGTTTTTTGAAACGCGATCCGCCATTTTGAACCCCCCGCCACGCGCCTCTGCAGCAGAATTTGGCTTGCCATCAACCGGATTCGCACTCGTTGTGTTAAGACCTTTCAGAAAAACTGAGGCTCATAATTGTATCACAAAATCCAAACGGAACCCCATTTTCTTACCTCTTGCCGCCACACTATGAGGGTTCATCACATACATAAATATGCCCATGAAATGCATATTTTAAAAAATAAAAGTGCATGCAGTGAAAAATTTAGGACTCCCCTGAAATAGGTAAGTTTGTTCTAAAATAAGTTTTATTAATATATTCTCTTCTAGATCTTGTGTAAATTTTAGTTTATAAAAAAAGGGTGTGTGATAACCCCCTGTTAATAAACCACTGGCTATCCAAGACAAAAATTGGCAAGAACGGTTGTGCTGCTTGGGGGGCCTATGGAGAAATTGGTAAGTCTAGAATCCTCAAAAATCAAACAAGAGAAAACAGCTTCGATAAGAGTCTACCAGCAGCCATGTTTACCCACAGCTCAAATGATGACTAAAAACCATAGAGATCTAAGTATTATTATTTGATCCCAAAGTAATATTAATGTAAATAATAAATGCCGGAATGAGGAAGTTGCATGATTTTTTAAATCGATTCCTCTTGCAAAAATAAGCAACTACCCAAAATTTGAGGCCGATCGAGATATTGTTTGATTTCCAAAAAAATTAACAAAAATCCCCTTTTTAAAAGCCCGCGAAAACGCCAAGAGTTTGGATGTGACGTCATCTTATAAAAAACATTGTTGTAAAGCAATGGAGTTGATGGTTTCCTCCATCACCCTCAATTTTTAAGGGTACGCCCCCTAATTGTTATCCACAGCCATGCATCTATTAACAGTTTGAAACATGGTATCCTCGCTCCCTAAAACAGGTCAGTTTCTAAAGAACTGAAGAGTTTCTACTTAGTATAGAATAGACCCAAAATATAAGAAAAACGTCATTTGTAATATTTTCAAATCATCAATATTAATTCCTGAGCTCGCGAGTGCCTGCGCGATTCAAGAAGTCTTCCGAACTCTTCCGCGGGACTTCTGGGAGGCTAACACCTCAACCGCTTTTAGTAAAAATCATTGATGCCTATTTTCATTAAATTTGAATCCTTGTTGAAGGGTTAGGACCCTTCAAACGTTAATTGCGTAAAAAATAAGGGGGAAAATAGCTTATAAAAACCTCAATAATTTTAAGCTAACCCCTTAAACCAATCAGTTTGCTACAAAATTTCATATTTTAGAAATTTCAACCTTACTTGTTCCTTTGGGAGTAATTTAAAGTCTTAAGTAATTGACCGTGAAAATCGAATTAAAAGTAATTGTCATCAAAAAGGGGCTGTCCTGAGTCAATTGAAAATTTTTTTTTAGATAACGGTCGCAGTTACAAGGCAAGTACTGTCAATCAAATTATTATGCATCCAATCACAATGACCGATTGACGCCATATTTTAAGATGAAACATGTTTTTTCACCTTTTAAAAAAGTACTTTCTAAATGAAATGTCATTCAAAAGATTGATAAACTAAAAACTTACATATACGCCATTTTATACTAAAACTTCGCACTTTTTGTCCAATATTTACAATTTTTAATCTGATTTAATCGAAATTAATTGTAAACATTGAGTGATGTGTAGGTTTTGTCTCTTATTATTTTCAATTGCTTAAACGGTATTGTTTAACAAAAGTCTGGATAACAAAAAAATGAATGATAAACACTAGGCATATACTAACGTGTTACTTTAAAATAGTGGTTTTTGTTTGGTCATAATACTAATTAACAATTAGAAATAGTTATTTTTATAATGATAGATTAAAAATAATTAAGCTGGATATTTTTAAAAACATTTTGTTTAAATTTTTGATAAGTTAGAGTTAATTATATTCAAACTTTTAAGGGAGATTTATATAGAGGGGAATTCAATTGGGGTAAACGAGTTCAAGAGGAAAATTGACAGGTTTGGGTAAAAAACACTGGACCAACCTTGCTGGGCTTACGCCTGTAGTTGGTCGACTTGATTTGTATTTGTATTTACTAACGTATTTTTGGAAATTTGGTTGAAGTTTTTTCTGCAATTGTTTGATTGTTTTATAAAGTGTATTAATTTCAGCGAGTTGAAATTCGTGGGAATTGCGAAGCAATTCCAAAAGGTCCTGCGTAAGCAGTTTACGGGGGTTGGTGAGCGATAGCGAACAGGGGGCGGTAGCCCCCTAGTTCACAAAATATTTGAGTTTTTCATGATTTTCTAGGTTTGTGAGTCGATTTTTACTATTACCTACGCACCGATCTGCTAGCTATCCCCCCTTTCAGTTTTTCACGAAAAAGGGCCCCAAAAAATAAAATCTTGATCCCGACTCCTTACTTAGGATAGATCAATATGATCGCATTTAGATAGGATCAGTGGCGGATCTACGGGGGGGGCTTTCGGGCTGAAGCCCCCCCCCCCCAAAACGTCTAACATTTTACTAAGTTTGTCAAAACGCAAAAAATCTTTCATCGAAATTCGGATGAGGCGTACCAAAACGAGTTAAAAAGTGGTGTTTTTGACTTAAATTTCCAAAAATTTTCCCAGACCCCCTTTTAGTGGTTTGATTAGGATAATTCACTACCTTTTCCGTATTACCATTAACAAGAAGATTTAATTGGATTATGAAAATTCTTAGCCCCCCCCAAAAACAAAATCCTGGATCCGCCACTGGATAGGATCATTATGGAATTAACATGATCAGTATACAGATAACATCATACGTCGGTATATACGTTAATTTCGTTTGAATCAACCTTGGCAGTTTACTATAATAGCTAAGCCGATCGACAATATAATGAATCGGTATTATTAACACTCTGGCTGCTTCATTTCTGGACCGAAATTGCTTCGAAAAATTTTTATTTTTTATTGCCCAGTGGAATGAACTCTTAGCATTTGGATTTGCAATTTTCATACTTTAAAAAAATTTTTCAGGTCTTTTTCTTGGTCAATTTTAAAATATAAGGTACGTTTCCATACGCAGGCTTTTTCTCAGCAATATGATCGAAGTATTTCCAGATCTCGGAAATTGATTAGTTTTGAAGGAAAAAAGGGACGAGAAAATATGGTAAGCGTAGCGTTGGCTCATGCGCCATATATACTTCACCATACTTGCCATATAGAGTTAGTACTAATATAGAGACAGCTTAAACATCTGCTCCGCTGTTCTAAGCGTGACCGGTTTCGCTCTGCCACTCACACTTGACTTTTTGAACCAACTTGGCCACTAAATCCCTCTTTTGGCGTTTTTGGTTTTTCGCGTGGCTTCACTCGTAAAGAACGCCCGCCATGCTCATACCGCCAAGCTTTGCCAACTTCCTACCTCGACCATCACTAAATCAGCAATTTTCTCCCACTTGTTTAAACGAATCGGAAATGACTCGTATATCGAATCAGGAGGGTTCATATTATATAGTGGGAAGCTTTTTTTAAAGAAATTCTCCCCGCAACATTATAAAAATACAGTTTAAAATTGTTTTTTCCGAATCCGCGGAATTTAAAAAAATTACAGGTAAAAAACTAATTGAGATAGAGAAATTTTTTCTTCACTGAACGATTCGTCATTCTCGAGTTTCAAATTGTCGGTTTCTTTTTTTCATCATTTTTCTGGGAAGAAGAGCAATTTTTATACCTCAAATTCCACCCGCCTACTCCCATGTTAAAAATTTACAGTCCACTCACCAAAATTACCACTCACACAGGTCCGACTCTTTTCGACATGCAGGGTTGCCTTACCGAGAAGAGTAAGCTGTCTCTATATTTGTACTAACTCTATGATACTTGCCCATTAATTCTAAACAGTTGATGTTTTTTTAAGTTTTTCTTATATCTTAAGGAAGTTTAGCATCAAAAAAGAATCCTAAAGGGAAGGCAGTTGAACCTATTGCCCCTAAATGACGCCCTGGAAAGGAATATAGTTAAGAAAATAATTCTTACTCATATGTTTTAACCAGGGCTGGCAAAAGGAGTAAAATGACTTTTCTGTACTCTCTCCGGTACAAGGTTCAGTACTAAACAACAAGCACAATTGAGATCCGGAACAAAATCATTCACCAAAATAACATTTGCTTACACTCCAGGAACTTAAGACAACGCTTTATTTGGTGATAGCTTCACTCCGATGCTCAACTTAGTGAGAAAGATCGAGCTAACATTTATCCGGAGATTTATCCGCAGGTCGAGCTCGCTTCTATCCGGATATTTATCCAAAGCAGCTGACGAGTGTAATTTCGATCCAGTCGGAGCGGTGAGGTTGTTCGTAGTGTGTAATATCCATCCAGTCGGAGGCTGTTCGTAGAGTGGAATAAAAATCCGGACTGATGGCTGTGAGACGAGTTCATATCGCTCCGGCTTAGAATTCGACGCCTTCAGGGAGTTTGATTTCACTCTTGGACAATATTCGAAGGTTTGGGTTGATTGTTATATAACTCCAAGATAAAAAATCAACAGTTGAGATGAGCTTTTATGAGATGAAACTTTATTCAGGAATGAAATTAAAAATTAAAGATTATGGTTCAATTTAGTTTTGATCCAAAGAGAAATCTAACTCTGACTTTGAGAAATATTTCGATCCACAACATCATTTAACCTTGTAGAGCTAGAAATATGTTTTGCTCGGGAATGAAATTTAATAGTAATAAGTGGTCGACCTTTACTTGAAGTATTCGATTCCTTGGTATCGATTCCAAATTATTCGATTCCGGAATCGATTCCTTCATGGTTTCAATTTCTTGGTATCGATTCCTTCATGGGTTCGATTCCTTGGTTTCGATTCCAAATTATTCAATTACTTGGTATCGATTCCAAAGTATTCGATTCCGGAATCGATTATCGATTCCAAAGTATTCGATTCCGGAATCGATTATCAATTCCGGAATCGATTATCGATTCCAAAATATTCGATTCCGGAATCGATTATCAATTCCACAGTATTCGATTCCGGAATCGATTATCGATTCCAAAGTATTCGATTCCGGAATCGATTATCGATTCCAAAGTATTCGATTCCGGAATCGATTCCTTCATGGGTTCGATTCATTGGTATCGATTCCGGTATCAAATTTCGATTTCTTAATATCGATTCCAAAGTAGTCGATTCCGGAATCGATTATTGATTCCAAAGTATTCGATTCCGGAATCGATTATCAATTCCACAGTATTCGATTCCGGAATCGATTATCGATTCCAAAGTATTTGATTCCGGAATCGATTATCGATTCCAAAGTATTCGATTCCGAAATCGATTATCAATTCCACAGTATTCAATTCCGGAATCGATTATCGATTCCAAAATATTCGATTCCGGAATCGATTATCGATTCCAAAGTATTCGATTACGATTCGATTCCGGAATGGATTCCTTCATGGGTTTGATTCCTTGGTATTGAAATTGATTCCAAAGTTTTAATCAAAGTTTTAATCAAGTTTTAATCCAAAACTCTTTTAAAATATCAAATTAAGCTTAATTTCAACATCGGAACTACAATTTACGATGGAAAATTCTAAAGTTTGTACCCAGAAATGAATTAAACTGTCGAAATATCTTTCATTTTAGTATTGAAACTAAAATAGACGATTGAAAAGCTTTAAATTTTCATTCGGATCTAAATTAAACCATTAAAAACCAATGAATTTTTTCCTGGAAACTTTATTCCACTCTTTAAAACAGCATCACCGCCTCCGACTGGAGGCAAAGACTCGGCCAGAAGCTCGAATGAATATCCGGATAAAAGTATTGCTCGACCAAAAAGCTCGGATGAGTATCCGGAGAAAAGTATGCTCGGCCAGCAGGTTGAAAAAGATCTCCGGATAAGATCGACACAGTGAAAGAGCCGCCGAGCTTTCTCCGGGAGGAAAATAAACTCATTCATCAGCCTCGAGTTTCGCTCCGGAGGGAAATTAAACGTAGACTTCAAATTTGGGTTTCATTGTGGATGAAACTAAAAGCTTTGAGTGAATTTAAATTAGGTTCCGGATTAAATCTAAATATCAAAATTATGGTTGATTTAGCTCTGGAACAAAACTGCAATGCCGAGGAGCACTGAGTTTAGTTCAGGATTGAGCAAAATCTGTAAAAATCACAGGTTCCGGATATAATTTTACTCCTTTTGCCAGCCCTGGTTTTAACACTCAGTTTTTTTGAAAATCCTTTTTTCCCCGAGTAACGGCGGGTATATCAGCTAAGTATATGATAACCAATATATCCTTTAGAATTTCGTTTCGCCCACGTTTACCAGGCTTTCCCTGGCTAAAATACACCTTAAAAAGTCGTATTTTCCCCTTGCATAATTAAGTAGTTTATAATTAAATCCATGAATTAGAAACAGCAGAGGCGGACCCAGAAACAGAAGGAAAGGGCTCCGATTCGGTTAAACTCCGTCCGGTTTGCCTTACTCATCGTCCAATGAATTAAGTCTCCGCCCAACTAATTACTTCTCTCATTGGTTAATGAACCGTCTAATCACATCCGCCTCGACTATCGAAGGGGCGTGCCTATCTCGCTTTTTCGCATTCCAATCGAAAACGTTTTCCCTTCCTTGGAATCGACCTACAAAATAACTTTAAGGGCCCAAAAACAGGTGAAGGAGTCGTTTTTTCGCAAAAATAACCAAATTTCAAAGAAAACTCCACCAAAGAAGCTTATGAGGTACTCCGCACTTGCATACCAAGTTTGGTGCAAATCGGACCACTTTAATTTTTGGTGAGGAATTCCAAGATGGCGGCCGACCTATTGAGTCTCGTTTTTCCACCGTTTGAGGGCGTTTTTTAAAGAGCACGGGGACAACAGGTATGACTTTTTAAGTTAGAATGAGGCTCACATTTTTAAAGGAAGCTAGCTGATTTACCCGTCCTTACACGGGTTGAGATAATTAAGTTTAGTTAATTATTTTAGTTTTTAAGTTTGATAAGTGTTATTAACACGATCGTCGATCCCTTGGGGAGGGCGCGTTCCACCAATAGTTAAAACAGAAAGAGTTAAAAACATTGTTTTGAAGTAACTTTATTTTTAACTTTTTGTGGAAAACTGAAAATTTGCTGAATTATGTTTCTCAAACTTTAAAATAATCTTCAGGGCAATTTTAAAGACAAATGCTTTCTGAACTTAAATTCAGAGAAAATTCAATGTACTGCATATTTTAAATACTACTTGAGTCTATTTGTGAGCTTTTTTTATTGATTTTGATGCCTTTTTTGTGAAAATTTCTTTGATATGACTAACATTACTAAGGTCAGTTTTCTTGCAGTAGATGTTATGTTTTAGATCAAAATTTCCTAACTTAACTAATTATCTTGAAACTATGACATCTTAATCTAAACATTATAAATACACATCAAAACTTTTTTAGCCATAAATTGTGTCCTTCCTAGTTTTTTAAACAAAAAAATCATGCGAAAGTTTGCAGTCTTTTTTTCAAACCGCCACTTTATAAAGATACAGTAAAGATGCCATTATACGTTTCTCCTTTATACGACTTTTCTATTTATACGTCGTTTTCGCGAAGTCCCAATTCATTCCTATTTATTTCAATGCAAAAATTCTTCGTTTATACGACGTGCAATATCGGTTATACGTCGTTTCCCACTGCCTTAATGAAGGATTTCACCCCATAAATTGATGATTTGATATTCATAAACTTCAATGCAACGTATTCGGATGTGGTGTTTAAGATGTGCAATATGGTGTTTAGGATATATAAGTATGAGCTATAAAGGTATGGTGTGTTTCATTTTCATGTTTAAAATGTTTTAAAATTCAATTATTATTTTCATTTCAAAAACTATTTATAAGTACGTACAAATTTTTTTCTTTAGGGAAAAACCTCAATTTTGTTGTATTTACGTAAATCTGGATTATGAGCATTAGAAACCTAATAATCAAAGATGTTTTCAACTGTACATCTTTTTATTTATACGTCTTTTTACATCGGTTTCTTTAAAGACGTATGTATAAACGGTAATTTACTGTATTGTTATTGGATACTGACCCTTAGAGAATCAATACCAGTTTGGAATCGATTTTTTTAAATCCAGAGCTTTGAAAGAAACTCGTCCGAAAAACGCGCTTTGCGGAGAAACCGAAACCTTAATCAGCAGGCAGCGCCATCTGTTAAGAGTCGAAAGAAAAAATCGCGTGTTAACAGCTTTCATTATTTTATTGCCAATTAAAACATGGTAATGGGCAATTAATTTTTATTTCATTTTTTATTCGATTGAAGTATCAAAAAGAAGAAAAAAGTGCAAAATTTTTTTTAATTAAGATGATTATTTGTTTTTTAATTGCAAAGCTTGGGCTATAAAAAAAGAGCTCGAAAACGTCAAATGTGGAGTCATTTAATCCTAAACATTTGTTTTCAACCAATCAGGATTCAAAGCGATCGTTGATATTCACTTTAAAGAAAGGCCGAAACAGATCTGACGTCATTCAATCTCAAACAAGTGCAAAAGGATTGTAGATTTTATTTTAAAATATAGAATTACGATTCAACCAATTCAAGTTTTTTATGTACAAATGAGATTTAAGTGTTTATTCTAATCAAAAATGGACAAATAAATGAATATAATCAGGCCTGCGTTGTAGGTAGATTTAAGTTGCAATAGGGTTGTTTCCTTCAACTGAAATTGATCATTTTAACACCAAAAACACTAAGAGAAATGCATTAGAATAATTTACCCACGCTCAAAAAAATTTTAGACCAAATAGTTAATTAGTTAAAAGCATTTAAAATTTGGAGCCGCAAAAAAAGAGGCGTGGCCAGCTGTGACGTCATTTGGTATGAACCGGCGAAAAGTACCGATCCTTTGCCTTGCCTCTTGCCTGCATTTGTGTTTTGTTTTCGAACTGAGTATTTACGCTTTGCTTATCATAAATATTTTAAACTAAGATTTCGTTTATTGTTCTTTTACATCATTACTGTACACAAAACAGGATTAGTTTTCAAATTGAGCCTGGTTTTATTCGAGCAGATTCGAATAATTCGCCGAAAATTTCGGTTTTAACTTCGGTTGATTTCCTTAGAAACGATACACGGTTCAATAAACCAGAAATAGAGGAGTTAAACAAGCAAGATGAGTACTATTTCGTATTCTGTTTTTAAAGTTTTAATAATCTATTATATTTATTAAAAAAAAGCATTTTTAGTTCGAGTACACTCCAGTATTGTGGTAGGGTAGTTTTATTTTCAACTCCCGTTTTGATCCTGAAAAAAGTAGTAGGAATTTTGAAATAATTTTACTATTGGTAACTAGTTACATCTTTGAGAATCAGTTAACATGTTTTCTGGAAAAAATCAGACATTTTTTTTCTATTAGATATCGAGTTTACAAGCGCGCACCTCGGTCTTATTTCCCGCCAACCCATAGAGAAATCTTCTTTTTCGACATATTCCCCTTTTTGATGGTTTAAAAAATAAAAAAAACTAATGAATATTTAAAAATAAGATAATTATCGAAGGTTACAAACATATTTAGTTACATTTCAACGTAATCACGTTGAAATGAACCATTTATTGCACCTTTTTCACAAGTTTTTCTATCCCTCATCTTGAAAAGTTAGATTTTTCGTTGATTCGCAGGCTGTAGCTCCATGAATCACCAATGCCTGGAACTTGGCTGATGCACAGCATATGGTTTTAAACCTGCACAATTGCATACTGCAAAAATCACCTGCCTGCCCATTGTTTTTGTTAATGCGAAAAGAGTTTTAAAGAATAGAAATTACACAGGTTTGCAATGAAAAAGCTGTTTGAACAATTATTACGATTTCCTATGTATTTTGGTGTGCTGATAACGAAAAAAGTATTGAAAAAATCCTATACGTCAGGATTTTTCACAAATTGCAACATTATATTCGAATTTTCCCATTTTTTATAGTTTTTGAACATTTCTTTCTAGCTCCTCCCTTTTTAAAAATTAGGAGCTGTGAATGATGCACATAGTAAACTATCTCATCAGGATATTTAGAGATAATTTTAGAGATTGAAATAAAATATTAGGCAAGACTTAATCGTGCAATAATGAAGGATTTTTGTTGTATAGTTCAAAGAAACGTTCTTGTTGATAATCACAAGGGTAAATTTACCAAGAAGAGCTTCATAAAGTTGAAAAATTGGCTTAAGAGTGTGTAAATGAGTTTATTTTAGTTATATAATGATTTTTATGAAGAATATGTAATAAAAAATTTATTTTATAAGCATATTTTTATTAAAATTGAAATATTAACTTATTTTACAATCATACCTAAATTGTCGGGAAACATGCCATTCTAGGGCAAAACAGAGATCATTTTTGAGTTCAGGGCTCCAAAAAACATTAAAACTAATCACATCATTAATAAATTTGGATTAAAAAATCTACTTCTTAAGTGTATTTACATTTTTTTTTAGAAATGTTGTTATATTTGCTCGATTTGTTACAAAATGCGATGTCTTAAAAATAAAAAGAGGTCATATTTGGATTCAGCACACCAAAACACATGAAAATGATATTCAGATAAAGTTTGAGTCGAAAAATAATTTTTTTTAAAAGATACTTTCATTTTCTTAGAAAAATTGGCATTTTTGTTAAATTGTGAAGAAAGGTGAGGGCAATTTTAGATTCAGCACATCAAAAACCATAAAAGGTTTTATGGAAATATTTGAATAAAAAAATTAGTGTTAAGAGTCAATTTTTCAAAATTTTAAGGCATTTTCAGGTGAAATAGTCCAAACAGCTCGAAAAAAAAAATTTTTGCGGACCTGTGTTATCATATTGGCCGGGGGAAATAAGTTCGGGAAGCGCACTTGTTAACTCGATATGCTCGATTGCTGGGTATTAATAATGTTTAAATTAATACGTCAAAGTTTTGAGATGATTCGATAAGTTTAAGATAGTAATTTTGGCTTTAAAACTGCACAAACTGGTAATTGTTCATAGTTCTTTAGCACTTCCCTCGTTCCGTTGAGCAGCTGGCATGAAATAAAATCAAGACAGATGTTTCTTTGAACATTGAGAGCTGAGAGTCTTTCCCATCACATAAATGTTTTATTTGTTTCCAATTTCGAACAATAAGTGTTGCATTTTTAGTTTATTCAAAAATATTCATTCGCCCTTTACCGTAATTTAGCGAGTGCAATTCTCACAAGCTAAAATAATGCGTGCTTAAATATCGCACTGATTTCAGGATCTATAATTTAACTTAAGATAATTTAACTTACGACATATTACTAAATAGCTGTGTCTATGTGTAAGCTTTCTTGTGTTGATTTTGATATAGTTTACAGAAAATTTTCTTCAAATGACTTACAAATACCGAGAGAAGTTTTTTTTCCAATAGATGTTTTGTTTGAGATAAAAATTTCTCATCTGTAAGTTATTGAATCATCTCAAAACTTTGACATCTTAATATAAACATTGAAAATATACAACTTAACTTTCAGTAGCCATTTTAATCATGCATTCTCAGATCTTAAAGCGGCCAAATAAAATTTTACGAAAAGCGTCGTTTGCTGTCTTCTTTTGTAGCCGCAATTTTGAAAAGAAATAATACCCCTACCAAAACCATACATTGCATTCTTAAATATATGTAAACCACAATCCCCTTTGTTTGAAATCTCCACCTATTACCAGTTTTTCAAAAAAAATTTTTTCGAAAACAAAGCTTAGTAAAAACTGTCAGAACTTTTCGGACAAACTTTTATCTTTCGCGAGCGATTTGTTTTATCAAAAGAACTTTTAATCATGAAATAAATAAGAAGCACTACATGTTTACTACACTATAATTTTTTAATATAGTGCTAAATGGATACTAAATTAAAATGGTCTTCACAACAGAACAGTTTGGTAGTGGCGGAGCCAATTTTATCCTTCATACAGGCTTTGAACATTTCTTCTTCAATTTTTCGTTTCTTGGAACGATTACGAATCTTTTACTTGGTCTTTTTACAGTCAATGAAGTACATCCTGGTACAATGCAGTATTATTAAGCTTTTTTTTACTTCGGAATCCATTCTTTTTTACGGATGCACACGTGCTTTCTATTGGAAAAATAAGCGCGCGCGAGCGGCGAAATCTCGGATACTACCAAATGACGTATCTGCGCAGTTGCGCATTTTAGAGCACTGCGACTGCGCATCATCTTTAAAAATTAATAAAAAAATAAATTAAACTCGTAGCGACCTCGGGATTTTTGATAACAACTTTTTTCACCGTGTTCTATCTGGAAAAAAATAATTTAGAAAATGGGAAACTAGCCTATTGTCCCTTGGTCAGTCTCTAGTTCTTTGCGCCATATAACTCCAAAAAACCAACCAACCAACCAACCAACCAACAAGACTAGCATTACGATGTTTTCGTCGCACACTTTCTATTGCAGTCGATCTACCTACAACGTATGCCTGATTCATTTATTTGTCTGAATTTGATTAAAATAAACACTTAAATCTCATTTTTACATGAAGAATTTTGAATTGGGTTGAATGCAATAAATTCCGGATTCGAACAATTGATGTTCTTTTTGGCCATCAGATATGCGAGGTTTTTTCCTAAAATTCCCGCGTGATCCCCCCCTTTTGAACCACGTAAGCGACCTCCTAATCTATAAAATTCTTGTTAGTCTTGATGTACCCTACCTCCCCTTAAAGTTATGAAACACTTATCTGAAGCACCCTGTTTTAAGGGGATAGGTGACTGAAACACACAAGCATCGGTGGCGTTTCGAATTGCACCAAATTAATTGGGTCAAGTATAAAGTAACGCTCTTATATATAATTTGTTACCAGATAAATATTACATACAATTTAATCCGGATATTTAAAATATTTTTGCTTTACTATATTAACGTCGTTGATTAAAAAATATTCAGGGTTCCGCGATCATTGGTAATAAGTTTGGGAGGGTTCGACGACCAAAATAGTTTGGGTTTACCAAAGGGGATCTTTTTCTCTTAACTGCTAGTTCCAAGAAGTAACCTCAGTTATATTCAAAGAGTACGGGAAAAATTAGTTTAGAAAAATTCATGTTTGGCGTTCCCCGATTCAAGCATTTAAAGGTGAGTTCCATCATGTTTTTGCTTTTAAATTAGATGGATCATTTTTTAATCTGAAAACTCTGATGTTGAGATTTCGAATCATATTTTTCTAAATTTGGGATTTCGTCCTAGAAATCATCGCGAAATGGTAGCGATTCCAAATAATTAGATTTTGCAAATACCTGTGAAATTATACTTACTAATATAGAGTGGTACAGCTTTAGAAAGAGTGTATCAGCAGCCATCACGTACAGCTCAAATGATGACACTCAACTATATTGATCTAACTATTAATATCATTATTATTGGATCATAAGATAGTAATATTTAGTAGATTATTATCTTAGCATCCAATAACAATGGCGATATTAATAGTTAGATCTATACTAGACAGCAACTTAAGTGTAACCTACTACGTCACTAACAAAGTAGTTCCCATCGCGGTGTCTGAATTTCGAGTGAAACGAAGAAAGTCAATTGTAAAATACGATTATTTCGTTAAACCAATGTATAAATAGTGTCTTTTTATAGCGTATCGAAATTCCTTCTAGCAACCCAACAGGCTTTGTGTTATAACTCACTTTCTCCTTCCGCGTAGTGGGTTCAGGAAACGTTGCTGTGAAATATGTATGTATATGTTGTGTAGCATCATTTAATCTGTGTGTAAACATGGCGGCTGGTAGACTCTTATGGAAGCTGTGACATTATTATTATTATTATACTCTGTTCATCTTGAAAATATTTCCTTCCCCCACCACCGATCGGTAACCATAGCAACTATTCTTGTCAGAGTGACGAAGAAGGCTTACTATTGACTGCTCGAAGAGTGTAACTATGGTTACGCTTCTAGCGTGGGGGAAAGCACTATTTCTCAAGCGCCAATTCTAAATGAATGGAGTATAGAGATCTAATATATTGCAATTAGAACTCTTTGATGAAAACACCTAATCATGGTATGAGGCTGTGGATAAAACATATAACCATGGCACTGAAGCAGGCGCGGATCCAAGGGGGGGACACTTTTCCAGACAAGATCCCCTTGTGCTGGTACCATTGCGGGGTTTGGGGGTCCTCCCCCAGAAAAAAAATTTAAACTTGACGTGTAAAAGTAGGGTTTTAACTCATTTTTAGAAACATTTTGAGTCTAAGGGGGGGCACTTTTCAACTCTATTACCTTTACTTTTTGATCCAAAATGTCAAAACTTTGGGGATTGCCTAAAAATTAACACTGAAGATCCCATTTTGATACAAATAGGAGACATGGGGGTCCTCCCCCAGAAAAAATTATGAAATTAGACCTGTAAAAGTTGGGTTTTTACTCCTTTTTGAGAAACTTCTCCAAGGGGGGGGCAGAGTGCCACTCCCTGGATCCGCCACTGGTTCTGTCTGGACCAGTTTTGAATAAAATAAAACCACTCAGAAAATCCAAAAACAACTGAGGATCGGAAAGCATCTCGTCGATGGTAAATTGTGAACAGGTTAAATATGTTGTTGTTGTTGTTTCTTATGCCACTTGGAATATCCAAGCTCCACCTCAAAGCGTACAGGATTTAAGGCAAAGGGGGTGCGGCTCCTGAGAAAGTGAGGCCCATGAAAGGCAGGAGTCCGACTTAGGCCTCGGATGATAGATGCCGCCACCATCTATCACCACCTCCAAAATTTTGACATGCATCTGAAGGGGAGGGAAGTAGTCTCCAGACACCTTGACCCAAGGTAAACTGCGCCATGACCGACCTCAGGACTTTCGGACCCACAGATTTAACGAGCACGTACTCCGCATTCGATGGGTCTTCAGCGGTGTCGGGAATCGAACCCGGAACCCTCCGATCCCAAGGTCGATCTAGGCCACTAGGATAAATGCCACTAGGATAAATTTGTTCAGGTGAAGCCGGATCAAAGGCTGTTTGTCTGCCTCAAGTTTAGCCTGCTAGTTCACATGAGCGGTTATATAAGTGTTTTTTTTAAATTTTGTTTTTATGATCTGAGGACACTTTTAGGCATTTACCTTAGTTGTAAGAAATACAAATTTATGACTTTCGAAGATCGTGATTCATGATCACGATCTTGAAATTTACGATTTATCATTCGAAACCATATCACCGCTCATGTGAACTAGCCAGAGCTCAACTTGAGGCCAGACAAACAGTATGTAAGTCCAATTAAAAATCTGTAACTTAACCCTTTATGTCTCGACAGGACTTGTTAGTCCCACTTCCCAAATTCCAATTTTCGTCATGTAAGACCTAATTTAGTTTACTTATAGTTGCAGTACGTAAACTTGACATATTTTGGGTGAGGATGAGGAAAATAATTTGGTAAATATAAAGGGTTAAAGACTCCTGAATTTTTCTATGTTAGATAGAGTATGGACCGTGCTAGACTGGGAGTGAAAAGTTCCACTGTGACTATGGTCATAAATAATGACGTCAATTTAAGCATTTTGTGATGGAAAAATTACGTCATGTGTAGCTAAGGGATAGGATAAGGGCTGATGATGTTTTTCCTTGGTGGCGTGGCTGAAGCCAGCTTAAACTGATGAGGTGCTGTGACCAGGCACGGATCCAGCACGGCTCCAAGGGGGGGCACTTTTCCAGACAAGATCCCTTTGTGGCACCATTGGTTGTATGGGGATCCTCCCCCAGAAAAAAAATGAAATTTGACGTGTAAAAGTAGGGCTTTAACTCATTTTTAGAAACGTTTTAAGTCTAAGGGGGGCACTTCTCAACACTATTACCTTTACTTTTTGACCCAAAATATCAAAATTTTGGGGATTTCCTAAAAATAGACACTGAATACCCCATTTTGATACTAATGGGGGGTATGGGGTCCTTCCCCCAAAAAAAATTTGAAATTAGACCTGTAAAAGTTGGGTTTTCACTCATTTAGAGAACCTTTTTTGGTTCTCCGAGGGGGGGCACTTTCCAGAGTGCCACCCTTTGGAACAGCCACTGATTGTGACCATGGTAATTAATGACGTCAATTTAAGCATTTTGTGAGGATGAAATGACGTCATGTGTAGCTAAGGGATAGGATAAGGGCTGATGGTGTTTAGGCGTGACTGAAGCAGGCGGACGAGCGTCTTCAGTGCTAAATGCTGCTGTCGTTTGCAGCAGGAGCAACAGGTGCTGGGTAGGAGCTGCACCTTCACGAGAGAACATTCACCCCCCTCCGTTCCATTGCTTTGATTCAATCATTCTGTTGTATGTGATGCCACCTGAAATGGGTGTAGATGTGATTTGTGCCTAACTCCATTATTGGTATTATTTGAAACGGGTTTCTTTCCAAAACCATTGAAGGCTGATTCAAAGAGTATAGAGAGATTCAAAACGGCAGTTTTCCTCTTTAGATACTTAATTAAATTCCTGCTCTCCCAGATTATAATTAATTTCACTAGCAGCCAATCAGAGAAGGCGAAAGCGATTCCTGATTGGATGTGGAACTTCTATCAAACAGCATTTAAAATTTCATTGGTGTTGTTTTTTTTCCTCCAGTTCCGATTTGGATTTGAGTGGGTGAATGACAGAATTAGCAGGAATGACGTGGTATTAAAGGAAGCGTTTGGCTCGAAGTTTGTCTATGGGAAAAGCCCTGTTAAAAAAGTTACCGTAAGCTCTTTACTCTGTGGGCTGATTACCATTCATTTTTAAGGAATTGTTTTAATTCCGCTAAATACCACCAAGCTCTTTCGGACGCCAAAAAGTAGAAAACCTGCTAAATTCACAGATAGAAATGTTTATATGAATAACCGTTCATTTAATCACTGCTGAAGATCAGAAAAATTTGTCGATATTCGAATATATGGCGTTCAAAAAAGCTTGGCGATATTTAGCGTGAACATTGACGGAATTGAATCAAGGGATCATCCGAAGTGGCATTTCACACCCTGGAACGTGAGGATTAATTTCTTAAATGATGCAACTAATGATTCCTGAGCACCAATCTTCTGTCCTGAGAACGGAATTCCATCTTTTTAAAATTCTCTGAACAGAATAGAGCTTTTCGCGATGACGTCACTTGGAGGTCCAACAAATGGTTGCTGTGGCAACGGATTATATCCGTCTGACGTCACATTTTACCCATCATGTGACCTACTGAGCTTGCATTTGGTTACCACAGAGATAGATTCGTGAGATAGGATTTTATAGTTAGTTTGTTTTTCCCGATCACGTGATTAATATGGGCGTGGCACACATAGAGTATTTAGGTAAATATACGGGGTTAAGACAATTTTTTCTCTTTGAAATAGAGAATACCTCTTGAAAGAGAATGAAATTGAGAGTTTTCAGAGTATCCCCAATTTTAAGTAAAAATATCTCAGTACTTAAAGAGGTGGGGTTGAGGAGAAGATTAAATCATCTGACATTTTCATTGAAGTACTTAAACCATCTAAATAACCTTTTTTTATTAATCTATTTCATATTGATTTATTCCGGTTAGTAAGTGAAATCTTTTCATTATAGTACCTTTCCATCCTTTTCTTAAATCCATACTTTCATTATAGTACTTGCAGGATGGAGTGGATGCCATGGCTTGTCCTCCAACACACGTGTTGCTAGGGCCAAGTCACGTGATGTGAAAAGCTCTATTCAATCCTAGGTTTAATAAAATTGAGAACTGTTGGCAGTAATTTGCACTGAATTTCAGCATAAAAAGTCAAATTCTCGGGGATTCGCCCCTTATATTTCATTTTATCGTATTATAATTAAAGGAGAAGAAAAATATTAATGTAGTGATGCACTAAAAAAAACTTTGAGCACCTTAAAACACAAATTTATTATATTAAATTTAAATATTATTTTAAAGAGCTGATTTCACGTTAGCAACTAGATAGCATCTGTTTACATTCAAATTCAACCACAAATTTAAATTTTTTCCCGAATTTTAAAACACGGTGGCTGAAGGTACAACCGTCCTTAGGTACAGCACTCTCCCCTATAGGCTAATTATATTTGTAAATTGTTTAGTTAAATGGAAAGTGTTTATAACAAATAATTTCCAATCTACACTCATTGCCATAAAAAATAGCGCACAAGGAAGATAAAGAGATATCAAAGCCAAATTTATTTCCATGATTACCCATAGTTTGAAGGTTAGTTGATAAAAAATTCGGCCTTCCTAGATGCTGGGGGGTCAAGAAAATCGATAAAAAGGGTTGACTCCATAGGTGTCCATAACCGCCGCCACAGGCCATGATATTGGGGGAGAGGGGATCTAAATGGACTTTTGGGGATTGAAGGACCATGCGGCCTCCCCACGTAGTCAAATTTCATCTGGTGCACCCGCGGACGTTGCATACCAGACGTTGCATGCTTTTCTTCAAGACCAGACTTCTTTAGTGAGCATTGGTTCTAGAGAACGGGAAGGCTGGGGTAAAAATGCAACACAGGGGGGTAAGAAAAAAGCTTGGACATTGCGTGCAACATGTGTTTGTTTATTTTTCTCTTGAAACTTGTCCGCAGGCCAGACTTGAAGGTAAGAACGGACAACCAGCTTCAAAACCTGAACCTTTCAGCTCTGGTTGGTCAAAGGTAAATCTTACTACGGAGATGTGGCAGTGGAAGGGATGTCGTTTGCAGTACTGTGGATTGCGCGTTTGGTACGCATAGCTTCGTACATCTTTGTCTGTAAACATGGGACTGAACATAGGCCTTTCTGTTTCAAATGGTGCACCAAAACAGGGAATTATCACCTTAATTTTGCTGTTTGCATATGTATAGCTGACATATAGAACAAACTATATGCAAACAGCCAGAAGTCTAAGTGGAAGCGTTCGGGAGATATTCAGGCGTGAAGTAAAAGACTGAATAAAAGCAATTATCTTGCAACAATGACTAATAATACGCTAATAAATATAAAGTCATTGTTAGCGTGGTTTTTAGCGTATTATTAGTCATTGTTGCAAGAGAAAAGTTATATGTTATAAGTCATTTGTTGTATATAAACATTGGAAAATTCGTTAGTTTCCTACAACCCTTAAAACACAACTTATACTGTTGAGAATGCTACATTATCTTTTATTCACACTCTCCTAAAACTGTGCAAATTTTCAATCAATTTCTGCAAAATTTCTGTCGCAAGAGACCGCGCGCTTTTATTCGGTTTTGTACTTCGTGCCTGAATATCTCCCGAACGCTTCCACTTAGACTTCTGGCTGTTTGCATATAGTTTGTTCTATATATCAGCTATACATATGCAAACAGCCAGAAGTTTCCGAATGATTCGGGTTTTAAGATTTTTCTGCACCTTTGGTGACTTCTGGCCACCCTTTGTCTTCCACTTAGTCTTCTGGGAGTGTTACCCTAACTTTTACTAACATTCTTCAATACATTATGCCTATGGCCAGCCTTGCACCTCGTCGGCCGTACAGATCATTCATATAAACATTCGAAAATTCGTTTAGTTCTCTACGACCCTTAAAACACAACTTATACTTTTGAGAATGCTACATTATCTTTTATTCACACTCTCCTTAAACTGTGCAAATTTTCAACCGATTTTCTCAAAATCTCTGTCGCTAGGGACCGCGCGCTGTTTGCATGTTCGACCCCCCCTTTCACACTGAAAGCTTCCACTCCGCCTTCTGGCGTTGGTGACATAAGTTTTCCCATCATCAATCGAATCTGTTCCAGGTGAAATATCTCGTGCACCTTATCATTCCCAAAATTTGCATCCAGCTCTCAGGCTATTACTTACTTTTATTGTTTTTGTTTTTCTTGCAAACAGTGAAGTTTATTGCTCCTAACCAATCATGTTGCAATATTTAAGATTAGAAGAATGTGTAGTTTGGTAAGTTCATTGCACAGTTGGATATAACAGTAAAAATAAGTCCTCCTTTACTTTTTTCCAACAATAATATTCCCTACCAGTAACTTTTTCCAACCACTTTTGAGTGTCCATCGCTACTGCTTTTTTTAGAGGTGTCCTGCTTTGGGTATTTTCCCATAAATATTAAATATATTATACCCTAGTTTTTTTGTTATCAGTGTAAGTCTTTATTGCAATGCTATTTTTTTGTTAGTTGAAATATAACTCTGTTGAGTGTTATCAAATTGTTATTTATTGCCTTTGTTACGTTTTTGTATATTTGAGTTGTGTGATCTCTTGATGTGGTGAAATCGAAAGGATTTTTTTTATTTGAGACAAATAGTAGAGCTCCTTTTATTTATCAATAATTTTAAAAATTAAGTGGTGTAAAAATTAAATTTTGGAAATTTTTATTTCATTTTTAAACTTTTACATTAAAAACATTTGTGTTCTTCAACCTGCACTTTGTGTTCTAGTGATGGGCGATTCAACTCTTTTGCAAGATCAGATCTGAGTAACTCACTCACCTTAAGGAGTTAACTCTTTAATGTAACTCAGTAACTCCCAAAATCTATATATACATAAATGAATATTCATCTGAATGTAAGTCCGTTTTAGTTTTAAACTTTTCGAACCTACATTCACTTTAAACCCTACCAGAAAGCTACTCGCTCCCAGAAAGTTTCCTGAAGAATAATAATTTGAAATTGAAGCATCCCAATAACTTTTTTGGTCTATTTTCGGCTAAAAAAACCCGTATTTCATTCCTAAACCATGACATCATGGCAAAACCACCAATTGTTGTAATTAAAGATAATATAATATTAATTGTTGAAGGTATAACATCGATTGTTGTAGTATGAACATAAAAATGCTCCTTTTTACATATGGACTGGCGAAGCCCGTGTCTAGCGCGTCAGCGCTAGTATTATATAACTTCTTAATCTTAACTACGTACATACATCAACTAAAAAGTATGCCGGAAAAGTCATTCAAAAAATAAAAAGCTTTTATATTGAACTGTAAACGAAAACGGAAATAAACCTTTAATATTTCGCCTACTGGAAATTTTTTTAACAATTTACTAACAAAAACCTACCTACAAAACAGAAGAAAGAGGGAAAGGAAATTTCCCGTAGGGGAAACGACCGTAGAACCAAATATTCAGACACTAACACATCAAGTTTAATATATTAATCAGCAATACTAGGTATATTTCAAAAGAAAAAATACTCACTTCAAAAATAACCACCTATCTTACAATTCGAATTCAGGCATCCAATCCAATTTAATCCGCGAACATTCTACTGCAAACTTTAACTATTCTAAATTTACTGGAAAGTAATGGTCACCAGAATGAAAAATCAATACAATTTTTCTAATAAGTAATTTAGTTTTAATCACTCATTCATCTAAAAAATGGCGAGTTTGAGACAAAAAACACGCTAAGAGCAGAAGGTTTTGGCAAGACGCCAACGTTCTCGGAAATGAACTACAAACCCTTCCTTCCCGCCCTTTGAAGACACCATCATAGCTGGTAGAGGTAGACAAGCATAGCTCGTGTTTCAATTCTCAAAAATCAGTTGAAAATTTAATTTTTAAATCCAAATCAATCGCCTCATTAATCAAATAAAACACTGCTAAATCATTAAAATATTAATTTATACAGCAATCCTTTCGTTTAAGATCAAATATTTTTTATTAACAACTAGTATTTTAATTAACAATAGCTGTCAGAAGTAGTAAATGTATGCCTTTCAATAATGGCAGCTCTCGTTTAACGAAATTCATCTTTTCGCAATCTTTTTTAATCGTCGAAATTTTTAATGGAATATCTAAATATTAAAGGATTATTAGAACTTGATAATCGTGAGAATATAAAACAATAAATATTTTTTTAATTGTGTGCAGCAAATTTTGTCAACCTAAACATTGTGATTAAGACAATGTATAATCACGCTCACAGTGCCGTGTAGAAGAGGTGTATAATAAACAATCATGGCCTCCAAAAATCGATCTTAAGAAACCGCTGGGAGTGAGGAATTAACTCTTATGAACTATCTGATCCCTGGGAGTGGGATTTTCGGAGTGGGAAGACCGATCTGAGGCCATCTGCTCCCAATCCCAGCTCTCCTGGGATCAAAGGAGTTGAGAGCACATAGCAAATAACTCCCAAAGAGTGGAGACTAGAAGCAAGCAACTCTTTTAACTCTGTCAACTCCTTTCAACTCCTAAAAGGAAGACGTAATTCCTCATGCAGTTCTTCGGTTCTTCTGATCAAAGTGGGTTGTTATGGCAACGGATTACGTAGGCGCACCGCTCGCTCGCTCATAGATGATAATCACCGGCGGCCGGCGGCGTGCTGCCATCTAGTGTTTCTTGGAGTTAATATCACAAGGATTTCAAGGTAATACCACAAATTAAATCTTAAAAAGGTAAATTTTAAAAAGTACAACTGAGCTACCACTCTTTTTTCCCCACTCCTTGATCCTTCACTCAGTTTAAGGAGTTAGTTCACTGAGTTAACTCCTCAAATAATCGCCCATCACTATTGTGTTCTATGTATTCATGAAAGAATCGAATGCTTTGGAATCGATTCCATGGGGTATCGAATCCTAAAAAATGTATCTGGTTTTCTAATTAATACATAGTTAGTTATTATCAATTGTAAAAAATTCATAAAGGGCGAAACCGGTCCACGGTTGGAGGCGACGCTTGAGAGCTGGAGTTTTCTCACATATTGCTCGAACCAGAGGTAGTGGTGAAGCACTCCGTTTTCATACCTGTCCTTTCGGGAATTAAATATGTTCTATGGAATGCGCAGTTCATTCCGGCAGATAGTGGAGGATTAATCAATGGTCACCACTTTTTCAGTTATAGTCGGCTAGACTAGTACTTGCCCTCCGCTCTCTTGCGTTACCATCCTAAACCGTGCTGATGAGTCCTAACAAGGACGAAACCGGTCCACGGTTGGAGGAGACGCTTGAGAGTTGTGATATTACACCTATTGTCCGCTTAACCAGCAATAAATGGTGAAATTCTCCTTTCAAATCTTTAATAGTTTCTTCTCATTTTAATCTCCTTGAACTGTAACATGATTTTTCTGTTGTTATTTTTACACTGAATACAACTAAATATTTTTCTATTGATTTACTTTAGTCCTTTCTTTCCTCCTGTTGTACACTGTATTAAAACCTAAAACTATTAACAAGGAATTCATAAAAAAAGCAGTAATTCACTGTACAATTTCTAAGTCCCTTATGAACCCTCTAGGGCGGTGGTCTCCAACCCCGGGTCCGTGGATCAAATGGTACCGGGCCGCGGGCCGTCCATTTCATTGAACATGAATTTAAATTCCTAGTTTTATACTCCAAATTAATGCATGAAATGATTTATAAATCACTTTATATTTATTTTTTGGTGTAACTGTATTTTATTTTGAAAGCATGTTTAAATAGAATTAAATTAAAATTAATAACTCAAAATAATCTAGAATGTAAACAATATACGCCCCCCCCAGCGGGCCGCGGTTAAATTATTAACGTTGACCGGTTCGTGGTGGTAAAAAGAATGGGGACCACTGCTCTAGGGGAACTAAAGCTAGAAGCTGTAATATTTTTAAATGAAACTAGCTTAAAAATGTATTTAATATGTAATTTGTGTGTAACTTTTAGCACGTGTGTCTTTGAGCTATATGAACACTTTCAAGAGATTTTATTAACTCATCTCGAGTTTATCATTCTTTCACTATAAATTAGAAGTAGGAGGTTAATAATTGACCTAAAAAATGTAGAGTGCATTTCATTTTTCCCAATAGGATAAAATCAAATTTCCGACTTGATATTTGGTAAAAAATATACATTTAAGAAGGTAAAGAACTCAATAACTTTTCTTGTTTCAAGCATTTCTTAAAACTCGTTAATTTAAAAAAAAGTTTGATTTTTTTTCACTTTTCTTAAACAACGCCTTGTAGAATAACGGGTATAAAGTTTTCCTATAGTAAAGTAACCATGGGGTCGAGACGGCTTATAGTGGCCAAATCAATAATTCCCTCAAAAAATTTAAAAAAGACTCCAAAAACTTCATTTGAAAAAAGAAATGTTTACTGAAATTAGTCACCAGTTTTAGTTTTTTTTGTAAAAGTTTATAAGACTTGTTTTGTTTGCTCAATCATGTAAAAACCAAATAACCTTATACAGGGTGATTCAGAAATAATCATCAATAAGCGCAGCCTTACCGTTAAAGAGCTAGGACCTAATGTAGTGCGAGCGCGTTTCAAAAGCCCGTTTTTAGAAGGCCCGTGTTACGAAACAAAACATAATAAAATGAAAAAATCTATTGCATGAGGTACGGGAGTCTCCGTACTACTTAAATCCTCAATCTGATAGTAATTGGACCACTTGCTAAACCGCGGGGTGAGTTTTAAAACGTGCAATATTAATCTCTTAGTCAAACAATGGAGTTCCCTTAATGGTATTTGGAAATAATTTATTAAATAAAAAAAAACTTTTTAAAAACCACGTTTTTATAAAATGCACTAAAAAGTATAAAATAATTGTTTTCATTAAAATGCACTAAAAAGTATAAAATAATTGTTTTCATTAAAATGCACTAAAAAGTATAAAATAATTTTTTCTAACTTCTTGTAAAACGAAAAACGTGGGGCTCATGCATTAGATTATAACCAAACAGCGCAAACATTCACGATTCGTCCATTATTTTCATCTTGTATGACGTAATGCCGCTATAACTTATAGTAGCAATTACGTAAACTTGACATAGTTTGTACAATCTGATTTAATAGGGTGTAAAGAGCACCGCGAGAACCTTATTAAATGTGTATCAATTATATATATTATGAAAGAAATTGTGTTAAATTCAGATAATTCATCAGCTTCTTGCGTATAATACCAAGTACCTATATAATCCATGAGCCCCACGTTTTTCGTTTTACAAGAAGTTAGAAAAAATTATTTTATACTTTTTAGTGCATTTTAATGAAAACAATTATTTTATACTTTTTAGTGCATTTTAATGAAAACAATTATTTTATATACTTTTTAGTGCATTTTATAAAAACGTGGTTTTTAAAAAGTTTTTTTTATTTAATAAATTATTTTCTGCTTTTTAGTTTTGTTTTGTAGATTATATAAATCTATTAAAACTAAAAAACCCCCTGGGGGTTCAGGGGAAGCAAATTTAACCGAAACAACGAGATAATATTGCATTTGTCATCCATATCTGATCTGTGTCCAAAATTCCAAGTCTACCTCTTTGGGAAAGTCAAAAATCGATTTATAAATTCCACCCGAAAGCCCCCCTGGGGGTTCAGGGGAAGCAAATTTGTGTTTTCTTTTCTAAACGTCGTTTACGTTGTGTGGCTGTCTCTTTGGCCATTTGTTTTGTATAGATAGGTTCATTGATATTTCGAAAAACTTTTGAATCCCCTGTTAAAATGTAGAACTAATAAAACCGAATAATTTAAAGATAAATAAATATAACAACGAGATAATATTGCATTGTTATCCAGATCTGATCTGTGTTCAGAATTTCAAGTCTCTACCTGAAACAAAGAGATAATATTGCATTGTTATCCGGATCTGATCTGTGTTCAAAATTTCAAGTCCTCTTCGGGAAGTTAGAGAAACCGAAAACCCCCCTGGGGGTTCAGGGGAAGCAAATTTAATCGAAACAACGAAATAATATTGCATTGTCATCCAGATCTGATCTGTGGTCAAAATTTCAAGCCTCTACCTCTTCGGGAAGTTTTCAATGATCAAACAGTTTCAATGATCACGGTTACGATCATTGAAAATTCCTTTCCCGATCATCATTTTTCTAAATACCATTAAAGGAACTCCATTCTTTGATTAAAAGATTAATATTGCACTTTTGAAACTCACTCCACGGTTTAGAAATTAGTTCAATGTCTATCGAATTCATGGTGTAGGTAGTAGGGATACTTCTTACCTCATACAAAAGATTTTTTCATTTCATTATGTTTTGTTTGGTCACACGGGCCTTCTAATAACGGCCTTTTGAAACGCGCTCGCACTACATTAGGTCATAGCTCTTTCACGGTAAGGCTGCGCCCCACCATCCCTATTCGAAATATGCTTGTCTAGGGCCCCTCTACCTCCCCCCAAATTATTGATGATTATTTCTGAATCATCCTGTGGACTTTTCGTAAATACCAAAACTGGTGACTATACTTTCAGTGTTCATTCAATAGGGCAAACTTTGTTCATTTACAAATCGCAGTGTTTTCACTAATACAGAAATATCTTCAAAAGTATCAATTTATGTGATCTGAAAGTACTTAAACCAGATTGCCGAGAAAAATCCTGTATGGAATATACCTAATATGCTGAAAAATCAGTTCCATAAAGTTAAAGGGAAATCCTGTGAAATTATGCATGCCATTTGCTTCTTATAACATCACTCTCCCCTTTGTTAGAACCTTCAACTTTCGGTGATTACTCAACTAACACCTCACCTATAGCCTTTATTTGAAACACCTCTATTTTAAAATTCTCAAGCGTTAATCAAACTGGATTTAATTTTTGGAAAAAAAGTGTGAATGTAGAATATTATTACTTTGACGGTATCATTCAAGTATTACTACGTATTTTTCTACATTCCCGCTCCATTCAACACAATCTCTCACTTTTGCAACACATATATAGTACACAGTCATATTGTCCTAAAATAAGGCCATTTTGGGAAAATTTTGGGGTAGAAGATATTTTTCACTATCTGTATGGTTTTGGGGTGCTGAATCCGAATCTGAGGTTTGCCAACAAAATTTCGTGACGGAACATTGTGTAAATTCGAAAAAATAGCAAAAATTCGTTCCTTGTTTTCGTTTTCTACCCTTAGAACATTACCTTTGCACTTCTGAGCTTAACGGTCAATACAAAAAATAAAGAACACTAACCAAGCTACAAAAAAGTCAATTACAACTTTTCTCTCAGACGCAGAGTTTCGCCGATAGAGCCCGTTGAAAAAGGGGCCATTTTCATTCGATTGGTAGGAAATCCCAAAAAATGTCACTAGTATCTCCCAAAAACCGCATATTTGGAACAGGATACTATAAAAACTGCCTAAATAATATTTCGCTTGGAATTAACCATCTAAGAACTCCAATGATGATAGCTGGACTATACAGGATCCCCAGATGTTGATGGGTGGACGACCCCCTCCCTCCTTCCGGTGCAAAGAGATCTTCGATTGTTTTTGTTGTTGGAGCAGCAATAAAAACAGCTGCTCTCTCTGCCATAGATTTCAATAACTGAATCCAAACAGGTGGCAAACAAGAATCTCTCCACCTGGGGGTTCTAGACAACGTACAAAATTTACAAATTTTTAAATAATTACTAAAGTGGAATAATTCCAACGGATTCGGAATCTCCGGAAAATTTTAGCCCAGTTTCATATAAAATTCATAGGGTTTTTGTTGTTTGTAAAAAATTAGGGTGTGTTTCTCACGCCAAGAAATTAAATGTTGTTTTTAAGGGACCCCGATTTAAAATAAATTATTTTACTTAAAATGCTCAAAATTTTCTGCTAATACTTAACAAATGCTATAACTGTTAAAAACCCAAAATAGCATCCTCATTTTTTTCTATTTCATTTTTTGTCCATTAAAAAAAGGAAAAGTTTTTATAGAAAAATGTGTCCCTATATGCAGCTAATGCTATTTCCGTATTTCCCTCCTCATATTAAATGAATTCCTCCTTAAAAAGTTGAGGAGTATTTTCATTCCTTCAAAAAAATCCCAAGAGTAACACTGTCATAGCGGCCAACTCTCCCGATTTTTTCGGGAGACTCCCGAATTTCACTGTTATCTCCCGATATCCCGAAAAAGTATTAAATCTCCCGAATTTCTTTATAAATCAAGTTTGAGGATTTTCTCGGTAATTTTCGTTTTTCCGATTGCGAGTGTCTAAGAAACCGATCGATAATAGCCTAGGGGCAATGTTTAAAAATGATGTAGGCAAGCTTTTTTTGCAATGTTTTTATGATAAATATTAATAGTAAAAGGTAATAAAAACGTTTAAGTAGTATTGCTGTTGTAAGAATCCTTACATAGTATTATTTTAATTTTTTTTTACTTTTAAGTCTTAGAGTAGTACTGTATTTCTAACAAGGTTAGAAGTCGTAAAAATCTCCCTAATTTGTTTACAAAAATTCGGGAGATTTTCTCATAATCTCCCTAATTTGTGTTTTCAAATGTTGGCCGCTATGCACTGTGTACGACCCTCGGCGCAACATGACCAGTTCGAAAACGGATATACCCTCTACTTTTGTTTTATTAATGCTTTGACCTATTCAGATTTAAAATTTTATCCCTCCACGATAATATTAAATGGTGCCGAATCTCAATTGAAGAATTTCATGTTTATATATTCATGTTTCAAATTTGATTCGGAGCCAGTTAGAGTAATTTTTACTCGGTTTTGAATGCACTGTTACGTGTTTGAATAAGCCAAACTGATCTTATAAACTTTTCTAAAAAAACTAAAACTGGTGACTATTTTCAGCAAATATTTTTCTTTCAAAATGAAGTTTTTGTACTATCTTCTTTAATTTTTTGATTAAATTATCACTGTAAGCGGTCTCAATATAATCCCCATGGTCACTTTACTATAGGAAAACTTTATTCCCGTGATTTTACGAGGCGTTGTTGTTTAAAACTAAAGTTGAGAGGCGAACTTTTGATTGAAACATTATGTATTAACATAGACTTGACTTTCTTATCAACAAAGGGATCCATGGGAAATGTAAAAATATATTTCAGAGATAGCTTAATAAGTAATGTGTGAAGAATTTTCAAATTCCGAAATTTATACTCTACAATCATTTTAAATTTCCCTACATGGTTATACACTTATTGTAGATTGTTAAAAACTTTTTTTTATTTAGCTTTCTCATAGTCACCGTTAAAATTATTAGGAAAAAGCTTTAATTGAGCAACTTTCCCTTGAAAGCCTCTATCGATCAGGAGGACGAAATCTGCACTGTTTTAAGTTTACAAAAAATATTTCCAACCATAAATTATATTCATTCGCTACCTCCTCGTATGTTTTCTGTAATTTCCTAACACCGAGCCAAAAGGGCTGATACCCTACAGTCAACGTAGTCTAGTCCAAGTAAAAGCAGTACTCCAAGAACTATTTAGTAAGTACCTCCTCACGGTTTAACTTATCTGGACTGTTTAGTATTATTTGTCGTTGATGAGAGAGATACGTACTTTGCAGATTTATCTGAAAAGTTTTTTTAATCTTTGAAGATTTTTAAATTCACTATTTAAAGTATTTATAATTGTTACTTGACAGAACACTTAAAAGAGGAAGGTCATGGCTTTAAACTTGTCAAAGATATATGCACCAAGATCTGTGCAAAACCAAATTCGAAAGGAGGCAACAGAATTGACTCTTTTTACCTTCATAAGTTTTTCCTAATTTTTTGAGAGGTGGCTAAAGGCGAAGAAGACATCTTGTATAAGTGTCGTTAGTAGATAAATCTTTGGGATGAAAGTTTTGAGCAAAACGGTACTTCAGTCACTACTTTTGAAAAATAATTCTAATCTAAATCAATGTAGGTAAAATCTAAATTAAGGTACAGAAGGAATGTAATAATACACATAAGGGAATTTTAAAGAATAATATTTATATGCTTAGAGTTACCTTAAAATAAGAAACGTTAAGACACTCCTAGATAAAAGCTGGAATTAAATTCATAAATTTAGATAACTTACATATAAAAATGTGAATGAGCAAATATGACACAGTGCTGTACTTATTTAGTCACCCTTCAAAGGATTCCAAGAGAAACAGGTTATTGCAGATACTCGACTACAAGATTTGAAAGATTTTCCTGGTCATAGGTTTTAGGTTTGCTCATGGAAAATGTTCCAAGGTAAGCGAGGGAATTTACCCCTGGCCTCGCTTTTACCTTCAAAAAATTTTCCTAATTTTATGAGTGGTGTCTAAAGCCGCAGGTATCGTAACTTAAAATAGAACTTCTGCTTGTTCAATTTAATGAAACGACACCTGCGGCTTTAGTCACCTCTCAGAGAATTAGGAAAAAATCAAGAAGGTAAAAGCGAAGCCAGGGGTTGGTCGGTCGGGGTTTGGGACGGTGACTAATTATATTCTCTTTATATTTCTTAGATTCTTACTAAGATTCTTAAGTTTAATTAGTGTCCGCCGAAGGCAGAAAGGGTAAAATCTTTGGACTTTTCTCAAAATAAAGAGAGAAGTCTTCAAAAATAGTAGTGATATTGAAGAAATTGACTGGCACGGTTACAGTTAACTTTGAAATTGAGAAAAATTATGTCCCCCCGTTAGATTCGCAGGAACAAATTTATAAATACCAACTGTATTTATGTTCGAGTGCTATACCCGGGAAGAGGCTCAGACTCGAACCGAGGGAGGTTCGACCTGAGGGCCTTTGAGATGGATGATGGTACGTGCGCAAGCACACCAAGCCATCGGTTCCTGCGGCTACTAAAGTCTTCTAATTAATTTGAAGTTGATACTTCACCATGTAGTAAACTTATAAATGTATACATGTAGTATATACGTATTGTATATATATTAGTATACGTATAGTATACAATGAATACACTATATTAGTATATAATTCAAGAATGAACAAAAATATTCAACACGTCGGTAGCCAGGGTTCGATCTGAGATCCTTTGGGTCTGTAACTTGACGCTCTAGCACACTCGGCCATCTGGTCGCATACAGCTTTGAATTCAGAGAACTTGACACTTGTAATTGATTATGAAAAAGTCTAACGGTAAAAGTAGCCTATGAATAAGTCCCCGATTCTTCATTGAGGACTTAAATTTCGAAGAAAATCAACCAAGTCTAACCCCCCTAAGATTGCATATCCAGCTTTGCCGAGTCTGTTCCAATTGGTTGGTTGAAATTTCTCTCGGAAAATATGTTATTTTTAATAAAATAAAACCGGGCATAGAACCCAGGAACTGCCGAATGCTAAGCAAGCATCCTAACCACTGCTCCAGAAGAGATTCAGTATCATCAAACTTATAGCATCTTCCTTATTGGGTTAACTTTATGGGAATTGCAAGAAAAAAACTGCCAGCTTGAGGAATAATAGGCTAGTAGTAAATTTTGAATTCAAAATTTAAGGGTCTTCAGTTTTATAAATTTTTAAGTTTGGTGGGAATTAGTTTAAATGGTTAGAATATATTAAATACTTCATCAGGCATTTTTATCAGAAGCTTTCATGGGAATCATCACATCGCTGAAATGTTTGGTCTGTTTAGTTTTCAATAAAGAAATTTTTTCTTGTAAAAAAATAATTTATTTTAATATAGAGCACATGAAAAGAACAAATTACGGTAATGCACACACGTATATACAAAAAAAAGGAGCTCCAACTTTCTTTCAAAGTAACTTTTAGAATGTAAGTAAAGAAGGATCTCTTAGATGTTTCCCCTGCTACAATCCACAAAAATAGAGACAGATAATATTGAATTCTACAACTTAATTTGAACCAGAAACACAAAAATAGAAAAATTCAGGACTTTTATTGGTTGCAAATTCATTGGACAATTTTGAGCTCCGCTAAAAGTCTTAATTTAAGAATGTTTTCTATTCCAGAAGAGGCCGACACAGATTCCTCAGAAGACTCGGATCCTGTGAACACAAAAATAAAAATTTTTCATAAAGCTGGGTGTGAATTTGATGATCAGGTTTTGATAAAAAATCAATAGGATAACTAACTTTTGATCAAAAACTTATAACGCTTTTTTGGGCAATATTTAGGTACTCCCAACGGGGAATCTAGCTGCGGTCGTTTTGGGACACCCTGTAATTAATTTAATTCAAAAGCGAATTATTTCTTGTTTCCCAAAGAAAAAAAATAAAGAATAGAAATATTGCAGTTAAAACCATTTTGAAATTGAAAGAGCAAAAAGTCCATAAATGTACTTGGGGCTTTTTTTAACGAACGTCAGATTTAGTTTTTCGGGGCACCCCCCCAAAGGAGCCATTTGGTATAAAACTACACTGCTGGCCATCGAAAATGGTACACCAAGAAAGAACAAAGATATCAAATCCAAATTTATTTCTATGATTGCAAATACTGTAAATGAGAATTGATTAAAAATTCAGCCTTCCTGGATGTTAGGGGGCCGAGAAAATCGCTGAGGAGTGTTTTCTCCATAGGTGTCCATTACCGCCGCCCCACGCCATGGTATTGAGTGAAGGAGGCTCTAAATGGGCTTTGAGGGATTGGAGGACCATGTTGAGTCAACAGGTAATCAAAGTTCATGTGGTGCACCAGCGGACGTGGCATACCGAGCTAGGGGATTTCTCCTCTTTCATCGGACATGTTTTGTGGCGTTGGTTCTTAAGAACGGGTAGGTCAGGGTAAAAATGCAACATAGGGGGATAAGAAGAAAGCTTGGACATTTAGTTCATCACGTGGTTGTGCATTTTTCTCTTGAGACTTGTCCGCAGGCGAGGGTTGAAGGTAAGGGTGGACAAGAGGTTGTCAAACCTCAATGCTGCAGTTCTGGTTGGTAAATGTGTCGTTAAATCATGCTGAGGAGGTGTGGGAGTGGAATCCAATACTTCACTACCTCGTTACTCTGCGTAAAGAAGAAATCGGACGATTACAAAATCAATAGCTGAGTGCTCTCTTTTCTCGCTGTCGTAGAGTAATCTCCAACTATCGTGGTGCTCCAGACCGCATTGGGATACTATCATGAACTCTATGCCATCACTTTGAGATGTCAATTTCAATATTTAGAGCATTGTTGCCAACGCCAAATCGTGTGTTGAAGATTGGAATTTTTCTGAAGCTATGCTTGCCAAACGGGCAGTCCCCTGCACTGTAAACGACATGATTCCACTCCCACACCTCCTCAGTATGATTTACCGGCTCATTAGCCAACCAGAGCTGCAGTATTGAGGTTTGACAACCTCTTGTCCACCCTTACCTTCAACCCTCGCCTGCGGACAAGTCTCAAGAGAAAAATGCACAACCACGTGATGAACTAAATGTCCAAGCTTTCTTCTTATCCCCCTATGTTGCATTTTTACCCTGACCTACCCGTTCTTAAGAACCAACGCCACAAAACATGTCCGATGAAAGAGGAGAAATCCCCTAGCTCGGTATGCCACGTCCGCTGGTGCACCACATGAACTTTGATTACCTGTTGACTCAACATGGTCCTCCAATCCCTCAAAGCCCATTTAGAGCCTCCTTCACTCAATACCATGGCGTGGGGCGGCGGTAATGGACACCTATGGAGAAAACACTCCTCAGCGATTTTCTCGGCCCCCTAACATCCAGGAAGGCTGAATTTTTAATCAATTCACATTTACACTATGTGCAATCATAGAAATAAATTTGGGTTTGATACCTCTGTTCCTTCTTGGTGTACCATTTTGGATGGCCAGCAGTGTAATATGTTCTTAAAACTCTGAAAGAACCGCCTCCTTTGAAAAAACGCGCTTTGTGGAGCAACCGAAACCTCCGTTACAGCACCACCTGCCAACCGTCGGAAGAAACAATTTCGTCTATATTGCTTTAATTCCCTACAAGCTGCGGATATGCCCGGCCTTGCATGTTGCACTCCTAATGTTGGACCTGAGCTGAATTAGTTCTTATCCCAAAGAAGGAGGGGAAATGGTGCCGAAAATTCCCTAATGTTGGACACTCCTGATGCTCTTTTTTCTTCATTACTCTCAATAATACTTATGATTAAATAAAAACGACAGTTTGTTAAAATTATTTTTAAAACTAAAGGAGCCAAAAATTCAGTCAGAGTATCGTTGCAACGTTCTGAGGAACTCGCTGAAAAAAATTTCATGAAAATACCGTGGATATTCGCGGAGGTAATAGTAGTCAAAATAGTAGTACTTTTTCAGCCCTCGAAAAAGAAAAGGCTTTTTCATTAAATTTTGCCATCTAAAATAACCCAAAACTAAACACTGTAAAATTTGCAAATCCGAGGTTTTTGCTCCTTTAGTTTTTAAATTAATTTTTTCATTTCCCCGCTAGGGGTGCTGTAAGTCATCTCAATGAATTCTCCAGGCTCCCTTACCTAGGGTGACCCTAGGACAAGTTGGTTCCAAATGAAAACCGCGAAACGGACTTTTGAAACACCAATGATTCAGTTATTAGCGGAGGGGGGAGAGCACATTTCCAAGAAGGGGACCCAACATTGAGATTTCCAAAGGAAAACATCTGCGACGGAGCAACTAGAGCAGTGATTCTCCGCTAGCTATTAGTTTTCCCGCTAGCTATTAGTAGTTTTTGACCATGAAAATCGAATTCAAAGTCGTCATCAACAAACGCAAAAAGGGGAGGGGCCCCGAGAATCTGAGCCCGAACGGGGGTTGGATCAGGGGGTCATTTTACAAAAGAATCTGCTTGAGTTGTGTCAGAAGCATTTTGACCCTATTTTTTTGTCGAGCAGTGTTATTTTTGTTATTCCTGTTTATTATAGATACTGGGTTAGAAAATCTAAAGTGTAAGACATTCCTTCACTCGCAAAAAAGAGAATCCTTTAGAAAAAGATTATTTGCACACAGGAATGGCCTTTTTAATGTAAAGTAAATGAACACTATAGTACCTGCTATTAAAAGGATTTCTTCTCATCTTCTCTTTTCTGCATCACAGACAACACTGCTCTAAAAATAAAATGGACAGTTTTGGAATCACAGTAAAAAGCTATTTTTGCATTGATCGAATTACAGAATTATCTCAGTTTAAGGGAATTAGAAATTATTTTTTTCTTCAGGTAACATTTTACAGAACAGAAAATAAATCAGGGGCGTCATTTAGGGGGGGCCGGAGGGGCAACCGCCCCTCCCTTGAAAAGTCCCTTGAAAATTCTGTAACTTCCACAAGGAGCTTTGGGTGCAATTAAAAAAGTCTCAAATGAGTTAAAACACTACTTTTGAGAGTTAAATTTCAAAAATTTTTCTGAGGGAGGATCCCCAGCCCCCCTCAAAAATTTTTACTTCGGTGTTTATGCAGATTTTCCTCCTTAGAATTCTGCCATATACAAGAAGCTTTTCCCTGTAGGAGCTCCCTAAAGAGTTTGAAAAAGAGATAAAACACTAGTTTAAAGGGGAATTTTAAAAAAATATCTTGGGGAGGCCCCTTTGAAACGTTTAATTTACATCTCTTTAAACAACTCCCTAAAAAAGTTTGTGGTTTACAAGAAACTGTTCTCTTTGGATGCTGCCAAAGGGTCTCATAATGAGCTAAAACACTACTAACCTATATGTTCTAACACTTAACCTATAAATGTGCTCGTTAGGGGATACCTTAAAAATGAAGTTCCCCCCCAAACAAAAGTCTAGTTAAAGCGTGATTCCCATTTAAAAAAACTGAAATGACGCCCCTGAAATAAATACTAATTTTTTAGCATTGATTTTGTTATAACACAAAAAAGTCACTTTGATTTTGGCATCATGTGAAAAACATATTTAGTTCAGAAAATTGTTTAGAGGAACTCATCACAAAGGTCGCTTTATTTCAATTAATAAGAGAAGCTTTAATAAAAATCCTTATCTAGACTCGAGTGTGGTGCTGCGGCGGATTATTCTGGTTAGAAAAGGTAGTCCGCTCCCAAAGCCGTCCTAAGCAAATGTGCGAATATCGGAGATTTTTCAGATTTACTTTGAGAAATATTTATGGTATTATGTTTCATACTATGCGGTAGACATTCTAGAATTCTAGGTAGGTTAAGAATTTAAGCGTGATTTTTTTATAATACAACTTTATAACGGCATAAGGATTTTCTGCAATTTTTTTCGTGCAAATATATTTTAGTCCCTAAATTGATAATTAAGAGATGTAATAAATGAAATAATCATCTTTGGAAAATTAATCCGCTAGAGCTAATTAATTAGATTGAGTACCGCCAGTACACTGAGGGATAAAATGATCTCATAATACAAAAAAACCCATAGGGCTTATTATCGCAGTTCTTAAAAAATAACTCGCTTTCCTTTTGACTAACTACTTTTGAGGGAACAAAAAATGACATTCATGGCAACCCGATCGAAAAGGCAAAGCTGAAAGCACAACTTCAGTTTTGAATCTATTCGCATTTCCCGCTAAAATACTCATATCACGGAACACTCGTGTGTTGCCTTTTATTCTGGAAGAGTAAAAAACTGAAAAAGTGCTCCTGTATGTTAAAGTATCGCCAGTATATTCATAAGGAAGGTTATTCTATGTAATTTTAAAGAAAGTTGGAGGAGAAAGTACCGTCAGTAGCTTAAGGGTTAACTGGTGTTTTAATCACACTTTGAAAATATTTGTGGAATAGGGTGTATCGAAAAAAAACTTTTTTTTTATTTTGATTATGCCTTAGTGCGGAAAAGTTGTCTAAGGTAGCAGAGAGTACCTGTGAATTTTTTCGGAATTTTCGGATAATATCTTGAGGTGCCGCCAAGGCCCTGAAGGTCCCCATGTTAATCCAATGGAGCGCGCAAGCCAAAAAGTCCGAAAATTGGTTTTTCGCCCCTCATTTCTACCCTAATCACACGACGAATGTCTTCACTCGAGTTATGGACCCTATATGATCTAGGCTATCCGACAAAACTTGAATAATAGCCTAAATCTCAATATTACGTTTTTTTGCATGCTCCAATTTCGTCGAAAATCGCGTATTTCCTCGTTCAAATCAGAGCCCACAATCCACATAATATAGAGATTTAGGCTATTATTCAAGTTTTGTCGGATAGCCTAGATCATATAGGGTCCATAACTCGAGTGAAGACATTCGTCGTGTAATTAGGGTAGAAATGAGGGGCGAAAAACCAATTTTCGGCCTTTTGGCTTGCTCGCTCCATTGGGTTAACATGGGGACGTTCAGGGCCTTGGCGGCACCTCAAGATATTATCCGAAAATTCCAAAAAAATTCACAGGTACTCTCTGCCACCTTAGACAACTTTTCCGCACTAAGGCATAATCAAAATTTAAAAAAAGTTTTTTCGATACACCCTATTGTGGAACACCTAAAGGTAAACCACTCCTTATAAGCTGCAGGATTTTGATTTGATCTTCGTTGTAATAAAGTTAAAAAAAATTGGAGGGGGGATTTAGTGGTTCTCCCCCCAAAAAATTGACCCTCAAAAGTAGTGTTTGAACACACATTGAGACCCTTTCACACCAAACAGTAAAAAAAGTAAATAAAGATAAAAAAAATAAATTATGTCAAAATTTCGAGGGGTTGTCTCACCTTTCTTAAGGCAGCTAACAAAGAACCGTTCCTAACTCACAGAATTGGATGGAAATTTTGTACGGATTAGTGACATAAGACACTTACTGAGAAAAAAAAATTAGATATGGAATTACAGTAGAAAAGCTGTAAAAAATTCTTAAAACTCATCATTTTTAACCCCAATTGCAACCTTACTAGGCGAGAAATCGCACAAATGAACTAGCCGCGTTTTATCAAAGGACCATCAAATGTTCAGCATTAATAAAAATTAATTGAAATAATAAAAAAGCGCATGAAACAATACAACAAGTCAACAGTGACGCATCCTGGATACTGTGTCTAGTTATTTGGCGATGGATAAAGCAGATGGCAATCTGGATTTTGAATCAGGGGGAGATGAAAGTGAATTTGATAAATCTGACGTTATAATAAGGGTTTCAGTGATCCGTCGCACTCACCTTATTTCTCATTCCAAACCTTAGTGTTGGGAATAGAGCTCATATCTTTTAATCTATTAGCTGAGCCACTTCTGTAATAAAGAAATCAAATTTAATCTCATTGGAAAGTTATGCCAACTGAATGTGTTTGGCAACTCAGAACCCAATTTTCAAAATTAAGTCCTCTCTAATTGAAATTACGCAGCTAATTTTTTTAAAATAATACTACATTCATACATGAAAAGTAGTTTAAGTGCTAATCTAGCTTAAATATATAGCATTGTGGCTATATTTAAGCTAGATAGCACTTAAACTAGATTAACTTTTCATGTATGAATGTAGTATTAGTGTTTTAAGTTATTTTATACCTGTAAAATTTCGTTCATTTCTGTGCATTTAGCCTGGAAACGCTTCCTTATATAAGAACTACCCTCCCACACAATACAGATTAAGCAAGCCATGCATACCTCTGGATTTGGCTCCTCCCCTATCAGCAGTCCGATCATTGGATCACAGACTTCCTTCTCATAGAGTGATCCTGAAAAAGACAAATGGAAAAGGCAACAAAGTAGAAAACACAAGGCACTGAAAATCCTCGATATAGGGTCGTTAGAACGAATTTGGAAGAAAACAACTAGAACAACCAATAATTTAAATATAGATGATACCTCGAATAACGCGATAGGGGACCAAAGAAATAGGTTCGTTTTTAAAGAATTCGAGGATCAAAAATTCGGAAAATAAGTAATGGCATAAAGAAATAATGCACTCTCAGGGAGGGACGAATAAAAAAGAACAGTACGTCGCGCGTAACATGACCCAACTGCATTTTACCAACTTTACAGGAGACAAAAACTCTTAATAAAAAGAATGTGTGGATAATAGTTTTTCAAAAACCTTTAATTTAAGCCTTTTTGCTTAAAATTTAAGAAGAGGAGCCGTTCTCTCTTGCATCAGTAGATTGTCCTTTAAAAAAAACCCACTTTTTCATATTTCTTTCATTAAAAGCTTAAAAAATATGATAATTAAATCGAACAAAATTGTGTTGTAACGGCTCACCCTCCACTACATTTTATATCTTAGTATTTTTAATTCCAACCCTCCGTTACAAATTAGCAAACAATTAAGTAAGAATCCAAAAAAAACCAAGTTTCCTAAAAAAAACCCATGTACCCTAAAAAACACCCCACGCTTGAAAATACTCAAAAAATTAAGAAAACATATGATTGAAAGGTTTATTTTGATAGAAAAGATAGTATAATTAAGATTATTAAAACCAAATTTATTACAATTTATTTCTAAAATTAAAACTGTGATAAGTTTTTCTAATCAAGAAATTTGCCTTCAAAACACAGCGACAATAGCGTTTTTATTGTTGGATTTTGATGAAAACAACCTATGAAATACAAATAATTAATACAATTTTTATAAAAAAGCTTAAAAAAGGGTATTTGGCACTGATATTTTGTTTTAAACCCCCAACTATTAACTTTTAAAAATCCATTTTCGAGTAAAACTCGGTAAAATGCTATATTTTCATGTAAAATGGCTGTTTTGGGTATCATTGAGTTTTTATCAAAAATACTGAAAAAAATCGAGAATTACTGAAACAACCAACTATTCTATTCGCCATGAATAATATTAAATATTTTGCATAATTTTTTGTTTATTTTGTCATTTATTACAAAAGGAAAAGTGGTTTTTTAGGCACCCTATGGGTTTTTTTCACCCCTCATTTCAAAGACTACCGTAAGGTCCCTAATTGGCGGATTGAGCTGAAATTTTAGTATTTTATTCTCATAATAACGGGATAACACAAAACCACGTGAAAAATGCTTTAAAGTCTTCATAACATATATTTTTACAGCATCAAAATCTGCATAACTAAATCATATTTTTAGCCCAAAATCGACATTTTCTATTTATTCAAAAAACTAAGTAAATAAACGGTTCTTTGACTTGCTTTTACGTTACTGCCACTCTAAATGGCTTAGGAAGACAGGGCACATGAGAATTTAAAATTATTTCAATTATTTATTTAAAGTATCTCGATGGGTTTTTTTAGGGTACAATTTGGAGTGGTTTTTTTTTAAAGGACAGCACTACATATGATCCCCAACAGGTGTGAACGACCCCCCTACTCGCTCTCCTCCGATTGTTTTTGAAGCAGCAAGTTGTTCGTTTTAATCAATGCAGTTTTCGACAAGAGAACTAGGTGGTAACGAAAGGAAATATTAAGATAAAATAACTCATATACCATAAGACAACAATCCAACCAAAGAGCCCAGTTAATCCAAAATGACTTTGTAAAAACAACGTTGTTTGTTGTTGTTGTCTTATGCTACTTGGAATATCCAAGCTCCACCTCAAAGCGTACAGGATTTAAGGCAAAGGGCTCCTGAGAAAGTGAGGCCCATGAAAGGCAGGAGTCCGACTTAAGCCTCGGATGATAGATGCCATCCATCTCCACAATTTTGCCATGAATCTGAAGGGGAGGGAAATAGTCTCCAGACACCTGGACCCAAGGTAAACTGCGCCATGACCTACCTCAGGACTTTCGGACCCACAGATTTAACGAGCACGTACTCCGCATATACTCGGTGGGTCTTCGGCGTTGTCGGGAATCGAACCCAGGACCCTGCGATCCCAAGGCCGATGCCTTAACCACTAGGCTCCCCACGGCCGTAAACAACATAAAAACAGCGATTACGCCTGGTCTTGCGCTTGCCATGACCGTACCTCGTTATCGAAAAGAGAACTTTTCGACTCTCCAAAAGCTCCAAAAAGCAAAAGACTGCTCCAAAAGCATAGCTGCCCTCTCTTCATTTTAATGCAGGAGTCTCCAAACTTTTCAGTACGAGGGCTGCATTACCTATCAAACAGCAGTTCGGGGGGGGGAACTACTTACTCGAGGTTAAATTAAAAAGAGATTGACTTTACACCGCCGATTGTTTTTGGAGCAGCAAGAAAAGCCCTTTTCTATAGAGCACAATCACCCTAAGCGCAGGATCAGGCGAATCCCCCCATCTTTTTGGGTGGTTAGGTGTGGTCAATTAGAGAACAAAAGAGTGGGGGTAGATAGCCACTGCCCGATAAGATACGCCTGGTTCTGCACTCAGATAGCCATAGAGTTCTCTCTTGAAATGTTTATTTTCATACAAAAGCAGTTTTCAACTAGAGGAGAGAACCCATATATAGAGCCAGATTCTACTTTTAGCTCGTTTGCGTAAAATTTCGAATTCAACCAGAACGACTTTCAAGGATTCGATCCCCAAGAATCTAAGTAGTACCAAAATACTTCTATTCCAGCCTCTTAATAGGCAAGATTCAAATTTACTAGAGACAAAATTACGATTTGTAAAATTTAGTAATTTACACCTAGATTACAGTTTTATTTTTTGAATAAAAAAATAAACTTCATTGAACATCAGTTAGTAGTTTAACATTAAGATATGGCCAAGCATATTGAGTTGTGAAATATGTAAAGAAAAAATTTCAAACAGTAAAATTATTAATTAAAAATTAACCCTTCACTGCACGGTGTGCCGAATTTGGCACAAACCAATAAAACTCCTAAATTTTCCCACATGTGTTAAATTTAAGTTATCTGAGTTTTGTGCCCCATCTAGAACATACATATATATAATATTAACTACTCAGTGTGGATCTAGATAGCAGCTTCTCACTGATTATTAGGTTTTTATGTCTCCATAACAGTTGCATCCATTTTGTATGGAATCAAAGATTTTGATTGATCTTTTTTTATCAGTAAATCTTGAAAATATCGCTTGGTAAATTAAGTGACATTTATATACACAACATATACTTCTTATTTAAATTGATTTTTCGTAAATACAATTATTACACCAGCTGTAAATCATGTTTTTAGGTTTGTGCCATACTATAAAAAAACCATATATCTTAATGAAAAATTAAGTCTGGAATTTTTTAAATATTTTTCCTGTATTCGTGGCTGTTAGAAGATATTAAATTATTTTTTTCAAAAGAAACAAAAAAATCGTGCAGTGAAGGGTTAAATTAAAGGATTTAGCAATGGGAAATTTTAAGCATTTAATCAAAGAAAAAGATCAATTTTTGAAAAAATCAAAATCACTACTTTTCTCTACTTAACATTTTTTAAAACACATACCATCAGAATTTATTAAATTTTCGTACAGGGAACATTAAAAAACCTAAAATGTGGGGAAAAAGTCTTAATCCTAAGGTAAAGGGTTAGCTGGAGTTTTAATCACATTTTGAAATTATTAGGACATTTTTAGGACACATTTTGAAAATATAGGGAGGGACAAATAAAAAAGCACCGCTGTTCAACCAACCGGTTTCCAGAAACACCATAGTTTAATATCGCTAACTAGGCTCTGCTCCAGACATTAATCAATATGTCGGTCTGTTGCTTAAGGCGCAACATAACAGTTACGCAGTTACAGTATTTTCCCAACTTTACAGGAGACAAAAAACTCTTAATAAAAAGAATGTGTGCACTATAGTTCAGTGTGGAAAGTGCCCCCCCCCCCTTGGAGACCCAAAAAGGTTTTCAAAATGTGTAAAAACCCAACTTTTACATGTCTAATTTCAAAATTTTTTCTGGGAGAGGGCCCCCATACTCCTCATTAGTATCAAAATGAAGTATTCAGAGTTTATATTTAGGAGATCCCCAAAATTTTGATATTTTGGGTCAAAAAGTAAAGGTAATAGTGTTGAAAAGTGCCACCCTTAGACTCAAAACGTTTCTAAAAATGAGTTAAAACCCTACGTTTACACGTTAAATTTCAATTTTTTCTGGTGGAGGACCCCCATACCCCCAATGGTACCACAAGGGGGTCTTGTCTGGAAAAGTGCCCCCCCCTCTTGGAGCCGTGCTGGATACGCGCCTGCTATAGTTAAACCTTTATTTTAAGCCTTTTTGATCGGGTTTTGAGGGATGAAAAATGTTTGAGAATGGTTTGAGGAGCTGTTCCCTTTTTCTGCACATATATAATCCCCAACAGGTGTGAATTGGTGAATGACCCCCTCCTATCCAGAGAGAGAACTTTTTGCCTCTCCTCGCTCTTTCCTTTTTTTTTAGGCAATAAGAAAACAGCTGCCCCCCTCTCTTCAAAGTTTTAATGCAAACGCAGTGACCAGAGAAGAGAACCAGGTGATAACGGAAAGGAAATATTAAAATAATGATTAAGTAACTAATATCAAAAAATAAGACAACAAAAAAATCTCCAGAAAAAAGTGCTTACGTCAGATTTCCTAATTCAATTTTTGTTACATTTATTTTTGGTTGAATTTTGAAATTATTTATGCAAGAAACAAGAGATTTTCGAAAATGCACCATCTTACGTAAGCATCACTCATATCCCCCATTCCCCCTTGTCAGCAAAAATAAGCTAAGAGCAAACCCCCCCTCCCCCCTTAGGTGCTTACGTAATATTTGAACGGCCCCTAAGTCCGAATTTCGGACATTTTTAGGTAGGATTTTGATTTTCATGAGTATTATAAAGAAGTTTGAAGTAGAAAAGGGGGGTTTGGGGGCACTTCCCCAAAAAATATTTCAAAATTTTACCCGAAGAAACTGGGTTTTAACTTGTTTTGGTATACCTTGTCCGAATTTTGGAGGGGGGCAGGGCCCCTTCGCCCCCCCTTATATGCCCCCTTTTGCGTAAAGTAATCAGGCTCCTTTTGCATCCATGATTTTGTTTCTAACGACTTAATGTCAGTTTCCTTACGTAATTATTATAAGGGAGGTTGGGATTTGCTTACCTTGCTGACAAAAGGGGAGGAGGGAGTCCAAAATGACCAAGAAAATGTTGTTACGTAATATGTGAACGGCCCAACGGCACCTAAGAGGTGAGTGGGGGGTTCGAGGGTCCTCCCCCGAAAATGTTTTGAATTTCAGCAAGCTAAAAAGTTTTCTGAATCTGGTTTTGGGGATCTGGTAGTACTGAAGTTTTTTTTGTGTCATACCGAAATACCGGTCGCGTGCCACCCAGTGGCACGCGTGCCATAGGTTCGCCATCCCTGGCTTAGAACAACAATCCAACCAAAGAGCAACAAGCCCAGGCATTGGTTTCTTACATATTTACCCATCGACCGTGCCGCTGAATTCTAAAACGTTATCAAAGTCTATATTGAGTGTTGTATATAGCTGTGACGCTGAATTTAACGGCTGCTGAACGGTCGTGGGTATTATAATACGTAATTACCTAACATTGAATTTAAGCATAATAATGGCATCCTTATACAAAAACATGGAAGAGGGTGAATTAACTTTAAAATTATTGCATCGCATTAAGAACACAGATCCTCAAATTTTACAGAACTTAAAAAAAAAACGGTTCAATTGAGACGATCTAAAGTGGCTGACTGAATAAAAACGGATCAGATTTTAATTTTTGTCGAAAAAAAGATCGTTTCAGCATTACCGATCGAGCATTCCTGAAACCTTCTTACAGTTCAATCAAAACTAGATCGGATCCAATGACAAATACATTGAATTGACAGAATTTGAACCTTGATTTGATTTGATTTCTACATGGATCTACGAGTGGACATTGTACAGTGAGAGCTCTTATGAAAACCACCCACTTTCAAAAGAATTAACTTTGGCGAAAGTCCTTAGCCAAGTTGGCACTATTTTACAGCCGATCTTGTTGTTTAAAAAACGAATATCGAATCTCAATCGGTAACTTCACTGCATTTAATCTGTTAACTTGAACAAATAGGCCGATTGATACCAAACATATTTTAGGAAATAAACTCCATTTCAAAACCAGGTTGTAGATAGACTGATATTCTCAAAATCGCTACAGGTCTCATCGGAACAGCTTTAGAATGAGCCCTCCAGTCGCCAACATATCGACATGATTTTAAGTGTTGTCAGCATAGATCTATCAGATTTATAATAACAATCTACTATAGTTATTACTACTAGTTATTACTATATGATCTAATAACAATGATTTATTAATAGTTATGTATACTATTATATACTATATATGTATACTATTATTAATAGTTATGTATGATTTATTAATAGTTATGTATTTATAATAGTTATGTATATGGTAGTCAGTCATCATTTGAGCTGAAGGGAAACATGGCGGATGGAGGACTCTTTCTAAAGCTGTACCGTCTTAGAAAAAATGTTACCCAATACAATTAAAGTTGATTTTAACGATCTCTATAGTGGAAATAAACTATTTTAACGATATTATATTTTATTTATATAATTATTGCGATTATATAATTATATTTTAACGATAAACTATATAGTGGAAATTCAAACTTGCCTGACATATTCGTGGAGAAGCGTTTCTAGCAGTCTCCCACCTTCTAGCAGGTCTTGGGCATCACAGCCCAGTTGCCACCTGAAAAAGCTAACCACAGTAACTAAGGTCTGCTCTTTCCATTTGATTGGCTGATTGACCAAAAGGTTTAAAGAACCTTTCTAAAGAACTAAGGGAGAAGTTGAATGTAAAAAGAATCAAGGGTTCAAATTTTAAAATTTTTGTGGTCTGTCAAAAGCAACCCACATTTTTCTCTTTCAAACTAAAACTTCATCATAATCCTTTTTTAAAAATTTTTACGCCATCTCTTTTATATTTCAACTTCAATGAAATGTATTTTTTCAAACTCTAATTCATTCTCTCTGACAAGAATATATACTATTTAGATCTCTTACGAGTAATAAGTCATAGGAGGTTTTATAACTGTTCGATTCCACTGTTGTATAATCGTTCAAGCAAAATCGTTCGATTCCGGCATTTATTACATAAAAACCAATTTAACTGCCCACGGTAGCAAATACGCTACTATCCCTAGTAGCACAGCTCATGTCAGATTATTGTTTTATGGCGCATGAATCAATTTTGATCATAATGCGCAGCTCATGTCAGATATACCAAGTTTACGTCATTGCAACTAGAAGTAGACGAAATTTGTAAGACAAAATTTTGATGAACTTTTGTGCAGCTTGTTTGGATAAGTTTAGTTTTGATTTTCAGCTTAAAGCAGCAATGTGCATGTTTTTAAGTTATTGCAGCAATAATTAAACTTTCAGGTGATACACTTTATAAAATTCAGTCCTCAGTTTCTAATTTTTTTAAATTTTTAAACAAAAAAAGAAATTTCGTTTTGGGCATTTTTATTTTATTTAACCCCAAACCACACGAATAAGGCAATAATTTTTTCCATAGTTATTTCTTTAGTTACTTATTTTTGGCACAGAATAATGGAATTGTAAATCCATCCGGAATAAGGCCACTTGTTGCCGTTGCTTGGGAGGGATCAATAAAACATCGAGAGAATTAATATAGTAATTTTTTGGCAACCTCTGTGTTAACAAAAAATAAAAGTTTTAGAAGACGAAGCGTGGTCAGAAAATGTCACCGACAAAATCAACTATGAAAACCTCACGTGGTAAGGGAGGGCAATAAAATCTTCTCAAGTACTCTATCTTTGAAGGTTCCCCCATGCACTAACCATACCAAACCTCCCAAAACCATCTAATGGGACTTCCAATAGTGGAGCGAATGTTTGAGAAGTGTATTCGAATGGAAGGAACGAATTCATTGATAATCTATTGAATGGGGAACACTATTTATTTCCCAGCTTTAAAACATCTGGAACAAAGATTTCTATTGCAATTGGGAAAACCGGAGAGGTTTTATGTGTTAGATATCCATTTTATGATTAGGCGGGAAAATCGGTGCCTTCAAAAACTCGTTAAAATAGGTGGTCACTCAGTGAAGTTTAACTGCAAATATGGCGGGTTACAGCAGGGCATTGACAGGGAAGTCATCTAGTATAGTTGCCTTTTCCTTGACCCAGCCACTTGCTGACCGGGACAGGTTACGCCCAGGACTTTAAGGCACCCTCCTCTTTTCTCATCCGGGACCGGCAACGGCAGAGTTACAAATTTAGTAACAGTGGTTCTGCTTTCCCAGGAATTTTCTCCTTGTCTTCTGGGAGAGGCGAACAAAAGTTATTCAAGGGCCGAAACGTGTCCAACGCGACAATCAATATAATAATATACACACCATTTACTAAAAAAGGTTGAAGCACATAAATATACACTGAATAAATAAATAACTCCCTACATGTTCGTTAAAATTTGGTAACAGTGGTTCGGCTTTCCCAGGAATTTTCTCCTTTTCCTCCGGGAGAGCTTATACGAACAAAAGTTATTGAGTTGTTTGCCGAAAGATGGTGTGTGATCACTCAACTCAGCATTTCACGCGAGTGATTTTTTTCCCATAAGGGAATGGTGCTTGATGGCATCATCTATCATCATCATAGATCATCAGTTAGCAAAGAAGGCAACAGGTGTTGGGTCGCCAAGGCAACTGGTTTTTCCTGAGGGGTCTCCTCTCCTTTGACTCCAGCTCGAGGCTTATTCTGGAAGCAAACGATATACCCGAAATCAACGACGATTGCAGAACCAACCTATGCTTTGTGAGAAATTTGATGGTTTCTTCTATTCCAATGGAATTAATTTCTTATTTTTAGAAATTTATTTCAAAAGTTTTCTTTACAAAGATTTTTCCCTCCTCACACCACCCTGACTCATATCCTCATCCTTTCCACTTCATCTATTCTCTTTCTTCATCATCTACTTTAATCTCTCCTCATCCCTAAGGGTCATGACAGACCGGACTTCTATAAGCAGTCGCTCCAATAACTCACACTGTCAATGGGAGGAGCGATAAGGGGAGGAGAGGAGGGGACTCGAGGGACGATGTAGTAGATTATTCCTGCAGCGGAGGAAAACGGGTGTCATCTTTTATCATCAGGAGTTATCTACTATATCGCCCCCTCGAGTCCACTCCGATCGCCCCTCCTCCTGGTACTATCTTAATCGTTTTTTAATGGTGATGGATCGATGTCACGTCTTATGAACGCCAGGTCTGTCATGACCCTAACATCCCTCTTTCTATCCCCCACTCATCCTTTTCTGTCATGAAAGTCTTCTCGGTCTCAAAACTTATAAAATGAGTGCCATGTTTACTTGGGGAAATTAAGAGGGTGTTAGCATCAAGCTAGCGCACTCAGCTGACGTTCTGTAACAGCTCTGCTCTCACCCAGTGAGGCTAAGTTATACTGGAGTTTGAAGGTACCTACCGACGTCCCTCAAGTATCCCCCTCCTTGATTCCCTCGTCTTACCTCTCATCTCCCTCTTTTATCCATAACTTTCCTCTTAATTATTCTTTTCAAAAATTTATTTAAAACTTATAAAATGAGTGCCATGTTTACTTGGGGAAATTAAGAGGGTGTTAGCATCAAGCTAGCGCACTCAGCTGACGTTCTGTAACAGCTCTGCTCTTGGCCTCACCCAGTGAGGCTAAGTTATACTGGAGTTTGAAGGTACCTACCGACCTAGGTAGTCCCTCAAGTATCCCCCTCCTTGATTCCCTCGTCTTACCTCTCATCTCCCTCTTTTATCCATAACTTTCCTCTTAATTATTCTTTTCAAAAATTTATTTAAAACTTATAAAATGAGTGCCATGTTTACTTGGGGAAATTAAGAGGGTGTTAGCATCAAGCTAGCGCACTCAGCTGACGTTCTGTAACAGCTCTGCTCTTGGCCTCACCCAGTGAGGCTAAGTTATACTGGAGTTTGAAGGTACCTACCGACCTAGGTAGTCCCTCAAGTATCCCCCTCCTTGATTCCCTCGTCTTACCTCTCATCTCCCTCTTTTATCCATAACTTTCCTCTTAATTATTCTTTTCAAAAATTTATTTAAAACTTATAAAATGAGTGCCATGTTTACTTGGGGAAATTAAGAGGGTGTTAGCATCAAGCTAGCGCACTCAGCTGACGTTCTGTAACAGCTCTGCTCTTGGCCTCACCCAGTGAGGCTAAGTTATACTGGAGTTTGAAGGTACCTACCGACCTAGGTAGTCCCTCAAGTATCCCCCTCCTTGATTCCCTCGTCTTACCTCTCATCTCCCTCTTTTATCCATAACTTTCCTCTTAATTATTCTTTTCAAAAATTTATTTAAAACTTATAAAATGAGTGCCATGTTTACTTGGGGAAATTAAGAGGGTGTTAGCATCAAGCTAGCGCACTCAGCTGACGTTCTGTAACAGCTCTGCTCTTGGCCTCACCCAGTGAGGCTAAGTTATACTGGAGTTTGAAGGTACCTACCGACCTAGGTAGTCCCTCAAGTATCCCCCTCCTTGATTCCCTCGTCTTACCTCTCATCTCCCTCTTTTATCCATAACTTTCCTCTTAATTATTCTTTTCAAAAATTTATTTAAAACTTATAAAATGAGTGCCATGTTTACTTGGGGAAATTAAGAGGGTGTTAGCATCAAGCTAGCGCACTCAGCTGACGTTCTGTAACAGCTCTGCTCTCACCCAGTGAGGCTAAGTTATACTGGAGTTTGAAGGTACCTACCGACCTAGGTAGTCCCTCAAGTATCCCCCTCCTTGATTCCCTCGTCTCATCTCCCTCTTTTATCCATAACTTTCCTCTTAATTATTCTTTTCAAAAATTTATTTTCAAAACAAGTTTTTTACAGTTAAAAAACTATTCGAAACTGTGGCCAGATTCTTCCTGTGTTTTTTGCAGCTAAATAATATTCAAAGATGATGGATATAGAACGTTTTCCTTAGGGAAAACGTAGGGGGGAACCCTATAAGGAAGCTTAGTTAAGCTGTTAGCTCATAAAAAAGAACAGTATTCGGCGATTCTATCTTGTTAGAAGATCGACTATTACATTTTTTTAGTTTAACAGTTTTAACTTTTTGAATTAAAATATCATTTTTAACAAGTAGACAGTACTCTCATCGGTACTACAATTTTAAAGGTAAATTGAGGATTGGAATTAGACTTACTGTTTTGCCTTTACTGCCAATTATCTCTGTTGTTCGTACGAGAATTGGATGGAGGAAAGGTAGTCCTGGATCACAGGGTCCTTGGGAGCAATCAGGTCTGAAATAGATGAGTAAAATTAACTCATTTACGTTACTATATTTAGTAGATCCCTGCACGAACGCTTCTGAGCGCGGCTTGTGCGGATGTTCCGCGCTGGCGCGGATGATCCGATTTTTGCGATCCGCTCTCGGAAAACATACTTCCGCTCCGACTCTACTGCACCGATCTAAAACGAAATCAACCGCTCTAGCTCTCTAGCTCAAATCGCCGAGCTGGATCCGAATCGGATGCGCTCACCCGAGTTCGCCGCTCATGAATCAACGCGGGTGCACTAACATCGAGCTCGTTGCTAAGTGTTTTGTTTGGAACTAACAGTTTCTCTGAGGCTATGCGTTTGTTAGAGAAGCTTACACACAGGTTCATGTTTTTAGCATTTTAAAATAAAAGATTTAATAAGAAAATGAACGGTTTCTGTGATTTAAACCACAGAATAACGTTTAATTGTGACAGAACTACTATTTATTTTTATATATCCCTGGTTTTTTAGAAATAAGTATTCAGGCTATTATTTTTTCCATTAAGTTAAATTTAAAAAAAAACTTTGTGATTTTGCTGATACAGTCGAGTCCGCTTAATGTGATTGCAATTGTCCGAGACTAAACTGATAACATTATAGTCGGGTGGCTTATTACAAAAAAACTGCAAATTGTGATACTTTTATGAAACTTTCAAGGATGATATATCAACATATAAGAACTAAAAAATCGATGGGCCCCCAAAATTTTAGAGCGTGGTTTGACCGCTATGACGTCATAAAAAAATGGCGCTCCTAGTGGTCCCAAAACGATGTTGTGGTAAATTTTTTAACGCTAAACACGTTTTAAGCCCTAAATATCTATGAACATATCCTAAAAAAATATTTTCTAATATTTACTTACTCTAGGAATAATAGGGGGGTGGTTTCATTAGAATGACGTCATTATCACTTTGGTTTACTCTGCGCCCAATATCCATGGTGATGATAGTTTTTCTTGGTTTTATTTACCTTCCAGATCCTATTTACTTATTGTTAAGTGTCTAAGGAAATGTATTTTCTAAATATAAAAAAGAATATTTGAGTTTTTGGGGGCGTGGTTTACTTAATTGCGCATATTTACAAAGGCGTCAGTAACGCAACTTTTAAACAGTACTGAAAAATAAACTTCTAATTGTGATACCAACACCAAACTTTCAGGGATGATAGATTATCATATAAGAACTGTAAAATCGATGGGACCCCAAAATTTTAGAGCGGGGAATGACCGCTGTGACGTCATAACAAAATGGCGTCCCTAGTGGTCCCAAAACGATGCTGTGGTAAATTTTTTTAAGGCTAAACACGTTTTAAGCTCTAAATATCCATGATAATATCGTAAAAAATATAATATATTTTCCAATATTTACTTACTCTAGGAATAATAGGGGGTGGTTCCATCAGAATGACGTCATTAGCACTTTGTTTACTCTGCGTCCAATATCAATGGTGGTGATAGTTTTTCTTGTTGTTATTTACCTTGTAGATTCTATTTATTTAATATTAGGTGTATTAGTAAATGTATTTTCTAAATATAAAAAGAATATTTTAGTGCTTGGAGGCGTGGTTTACATGATTGCGTATTTTTACAAAGGCGTCAAAAATGAAACTTTTAAACAGTACCTACTGAAATAAACTTCTAATTGTGATACCAACTTCAAACTTTCAATGATGATAGATCATCATATGAGAATTAAAAAATGGATGGGACCCCAAAAATTTAGAGCGTGGTTTGACCGCTATGACGTCATAAAAATTGTGCTCGTAGCTGTGAATTGTTTTAAGGGTGTAGTTTTGATCAGTATGGTGTTATAACAATACCACCTTAACAACGTTCACCTTAAGAAGGATCTATCTTTTCATGAGTCTAACAAATTTTAATTTCATATTATTTTATATATTTATACTTAATTAAAAAACATTTAAAATTTAAATTAAGTTTTAAACGCAAAACAGAACACCTTTAAAAAAATTACCACGACATCGTTTTCTGACCACTATGGACTCCATTTTGTTATGACGTCATAGCGGACAAACCACTCCCTGAAATTTTGGGGTCCCATCGATTTTTTAGTTCTTATATGATGACTTATCAACCCTGTAAGTATGACGTTGGTATCACAATTAGAAGTTTATTTCAGTGCTGTTTAAAAGTTGCATTACTGACGCCTTTGTAAAAATACGCAAATAAGTAAACAACGCCCCAAAGAACTCAAATATTCTTTTTTTATTTAGAAAATACATTTTCTTGGAGACTTAATAACAAATAAATAGGATTCAGAAGGTAAATAATATCAGGAAAACTATTGTCCCCATTGATATTGGACGCAGAGTAAACAAAGTGCTTATGACGTCATTCTGATGAAACCACCCCCTATTATTCCTAGAGTAAGTAAATATTGGAAAATATATTATATTTTTTACGATATTCTCATGGATTATATTACATGGATATTTAGGGCTTAAAACGTGTTTAGCCTTAAAAAATTTTACCACGGCATCGTTTTGGGACCGCGAGGGACGCCATTTTGTTATGACGTCACAGCGGTCATTCCCCGCTCTAAAATTTTGGGGTCCCATCAATTTTACAGTTCTTATATGATAATCTATTATCCCTGAAAGTTTGGTGTTGGTATGACAATTAGAAGTTTATTTCAGTACTGTTTAAAAGTTGCGTTACTGATGCCTTTGTAAATATGCGCAATTAAGTAAACCACGCCCCCAAAAACACAAATATTCTTTTTTATATTTAGAAAATACATTTCCTTAGACACTTAACAATAAGTAAATAAGATCTGGAAGGTAAATAAAACCAAGAAAATCTATCATCACCATGGATATTGGACGCAGAGTAAACCAAAGTGATAATGACGTCATTCTAATGAAACAACCCCCTATTATTCCTAGAGTAAGTTAATATTAGAAAACATTTTATTTTTAGGATATTTTCATAGATATTTAGAGCTTAAAACGGGTTTAGCGTTAAAAAATTTACCACGACATCGTTTTGGGACCGCTAGGGGCGCCATTTCGTTATGACGTCATAGCGGCCAAACCACGCTCTAAAAATTTGGGGTCCCATCGATTTTTTAGTTCTTATATGTTGATATATCATCCCTGAAAGTTTCATAAAAGTATCACAATTTGCAGTTTTCGGTCATTTTTTTGTACTAAACCACCCGACTATTATCCGATCGATAACAATAAGCGATCTCATATCAAAAGCCGCAAACAGTGTAACTAGATTGTTTGTACCAAAATCATGTTATCGTAATAAATGTACTCAAAACACTATTTTTAAACTAGGTAAAATTTTAAGGGGAAAACATAAGAATAGTTCAATTAATAAAAGTAAATTGATCGCTTACTGAGTATTTTTATTTGTATCTCTCTTTTTTTCACTTCATTATATCCTTCCAATAAACAACTTATTTAAAGTAAAATTCAAATATCTTATCAGACATCTGTAAAGCGTCGATCTTGGTGGTTTCTTTCACCAATCACAAGCCCCATAACCGTTTTCTTTCAATACATGCGGAATGTTTTCTTTATCTTACTCATACTGAGTTTCAGAAAAAGAAGGGCTCTCATGGGGCAGATGTTTACTTGTAAAAATTAACCTTCAAAATGAAACTCAAAAGCTGTCGTTTTAAAGGGAATATGGACAAATTTTGATAATATTAAGCGGAGTGATGATTCATAGTTGATCCCATTAAACGATGTATTTTACATTAAATTAAATAGGAATGATCGGGACCTGTTGATTTCGATAACATTATCCGATTGATAACATTAACCGTGATCACGCGGATTCGACTGTAAAACATTCCCAGGCTGAAAGTTTAGTTCAATAAACCGTATGTTTTTATCTTTTTTAGGTTATCTATCCCTTAAATTGAGCCCACACAGTTGCTTGTGGCATAACGATTTCATTTTTATTTTCAGCTCGCCAATTAGATTTCGAATTGCCGATCTCTTTCTGGCGCGCCGCGTTCTCGCTAATTCGCCGCTTTTTTTCCAAGTCGGATGTTGAGCGCCGAGTTGAACGCTGATGCGGAAAGCCGCTTCCGCTCAAAAGCTCTCCAAATCGTAATCCGCGTCAAAAGTACGAATAGCCGATCTAGAGGCAGCGCGTGCAGGGCTCTAATATTTAGGCTATAGGTTGCTCAATTATTAAGGCTAAGCATGGCTAAAGAAATTAGGACTAAGAGATTTTTTTTAAATTTCTGATGTTGGTGAGAAACTAAATGTAAACTAAAATGTTTAACATTTTAGAAAGTAATATAGTATTTATAGTATGAAATAAAATAGATATTATTAAGAATATTTGTGTATTGCTTTAGATTATTTTTTCAATCTTGTTATGTTGTTTCATCGACATCTTTTAGTGAAATCTTGATTTGGCTTTTAGCCAACTTATAATCTTACTCATAATTTTAAAGAAATCGTCAAAATTAAAAAAAAAGAAAGCATCAATGGTTTAGTTGATAAGAGTTTATTATACCCTCACTTGATCACTTATTTATGATGTTATAAAAGATTAGGTGTTTCTTTATCTTTAATGTGGATTCTATAACCACATTCGATGCCTTTTTGCTTATTTATGACGGTTTAAAATATTAAGTGTTTCTTATGGAATTTTCCAGTTTGGAGGTATTCCACGACGGCCACGTTGTGTTCCAGCCCATCATCAGGATCACTGAGCTCGTACAAGTACCCTATAGGAGGAAATATGATTCAGATAAATGAAAATGATAAATGAAATATATAACTTTACCAAAACCAGACTTGCGTCATTTCTTAAGTGACTTGAAGTTATAAAACTGAGGGGAAAACATTATTTTTGTTTTGTTTGATGGTTTTGACCCTGCCACTGTTTATTGTTTGAACGGTTTCAAGCTTTAGACATCAGTTAATTAATGACATTGGTCTCTTATTCTCCTGATTGATTAAATTTGGATTAATTTTAGGGTGGAAGTGTAACTGATGCACATTCTGTGATCTGCTAGAATTTTACATCGTTCCAGACGAAACGTCCATAGATTTTAATTCTAAACCACTGTATTTTACCCCAACAGTTAAAAGTAGATATCAGGAAGTTATACTTATTGTTTATGCTTACGGATATGTGGTACGCATCTGGGTCCGTATGATTCCCAGGCCTCCCAGTGCTTGAGGGCTATTTCCACAGGGTCATGCACCTTCTATGACAGCTTCCGAAACCACTGGCGGCTCTTCCATCCCAGCTTCTGAAAATCACAGAAAGTTAACAAGAGGTTACGATAAGTGTTTTTAAAGCAGGGAATAAAAAGATTAATAGTCCGAAAAAAATATATAATAAAGACAAATAGAGAAATAGAACTGAGATATACAAGATTAAAGAGCAAAAATCTGGACTTCTCTACGAATTTTCAAAAAAAAAATAAAGAAAATTGGATAAAATAAAAACATTTATATCATAGGAGAGATTAATTCCTGAAAGTTTCATTAAAATCAGAGAGGGTTATATGGAATGAACCAGATACAGAGTGTGATGAGTATGAGTTTCTGGTTTTTATCGATAACTTTACTGAACAGTTATTGATCTAACATTTTATCCTTGAATTCAAAATTATTCAGCAATATTTCTACTTTTTGGTTTCCAAACGAGCATTAGGGGAACGTTAACGGAATCTAAGCCTGTATTTTAATCTGTCGGATTTCGATTTTCGACTGTATTCGAGATCTGAAACCACTTTGAAGGTGAATGGAAAAGTACCCATACAGATTTCACTACAAAAAGAAAAGAGATATACTCACCCTCCATGTGTTGGTGAGTCTGATGATGGGTCCGAAGTAGAGACCTTCCACGATGGCATTAGCCGAATGCAGGTTGTTCAGCTTCACCAGACAATGCGCCAACAGGATGATACGCGCCAACACTCGGCATCGGAGCTTCGGACATCCGGTGGACAGCACGAGATCCCGAACCCAGGTCTTGAGCTGCGGCAAAAAAAGGATACACTGAAAACTCTGTTACGAATAAGCTTACCACATACGTCCGGGGTTTTTAGAGCTGTCCTGGGAAATGTCCGGGTTTTCATATACATCTAAGATTTCCCAGACATTTTTATGAAAAAAAACCTGACCAATCTGTTTAAAATTGGGATTTTTACATTTCAAAAGACTGTACAACTTCAAACAACTTGCTTTCAGTGAATTTTGTGACAAAAATTAAGTCAATCAAACGATTTTTTAAAATTATTGACTTAACTTAATAAAAATTAAGTTAATTTGATTAACGTTTATTAGTTTGAATAGTGTTTTCTTAGTTTGTAATCTTTGGTAGTTTTATAGAGCACTTATTAAGAAATTTCAAAAATATGGAACCGCAGGAAATATGGTAAGCCTATGGTATGTTAGAAAATAGGTAAATATGGTTACGGATGGAGATGGAATATATCTTAAAACTGAAATGCTGTCTGAAGCTTTTAAGTGTTTCTGAACATTTGAAATAAATCGATCGTTCATTGATAGATTGACTTTTTTTAAAAACCTAAATAAAGAGAGAAGCTGTAAGCTTAAGGTTCTGGGTATTGGAAATGTTTTGTACACTCAAACCTGTTTTTGTGTGAACTTTTTATGTGCGATTTTTTATTTGTGTCCTTTTTTGTGCGGTGTATGAAAATTTCAAAATTAGAACAAAAATCTTGTATATCTGGCTACCGAGACATACATGGGTCTCATGAAACAAGAGTCTTTGCCTGAAACATTGACATAGAAACTGAAAAACAAAGTCTACGATTGGTATAGAAACGGTTTCTCAATTCATCTGTAGGGTGGGGATTGCGTTACGGTCCGAACATAAAAAGTTTTTCAATTCAGCTATGCTGTGGGATTTTCGCTACGGTCCTACGTGAGACTTCTTTATGCGGTGAATAAGGACCGGGGGATTTAAAAAAAAGGATTTTTTAAATGTTCTGCGAAAACTATTTTTTATAGCTACTCGCGAAGTTTGGAGCGAATTTTTTTATGAGGTATACAGGACTGTGTTTCAAACACGTTACCTATAATACAAAACAACTCTAAAAAGATTATAGGACAGTTGAATCGTCAGTTTGAAGAAGGGAATAAGTCCAAAAACCAAGCTTTGAGAAAATAAAAAAAAACTGTATAAGTAATGGAATTTTCATTGTATAACCACCAAATTTTTACAGGAAGTTCAGAACCCTATTTAAAAAACAGAGCAATTATCAACACAAATATAAGTATAATCAAAAATATTTTACAGTCAAGATAAGTTGATGGACTTATTCCCTTCTTCCACCTTATGAAATTTTTCTGATGAAAAAATCTTTAAAAACCTTTAAATTAATTTTAAAATTATATTTATCCTTAGTTTACACCACAAAAGGGTGAAATAAAAAGAATAAGACTAATAAAATTCAAAATTATAGTGAAACTGAGAGCAGTATCAATGGAGTGAGTGAATATGAATGGAGTCAAACATTCCCACCAAAAAAAAGTTTGAAAAAAATTAAAATTAAGAGAAAATTTTATTTTAACTTAGTTTACAGCATAAAGAATATGAAAAGAAAGACAAATTAACTCCAAATTAACTTAAAAAATACAATGAATGGACATAGATTCAAGGGGCGATATCTCCCTATAGGGGTTAGTTATTTCCCCCCTCTTTTCACCCATGTGTAGAGCGAAGCTGGGAGATCCAAAAGTCAATTTGTCATTTTTTGGACTTATTCCCTTCTTCAAACTGACGATTCATTTAAGAATGCTAAAAAAAAAAGTTTCAATTCGCTGTGGAAGCGAGTGACCTAAAAAATCCTCACGTGTTCCGAGCATCATGTGGACCACGTGGGAGGCTCCGGTGACATTGTGATCCAGGGCGGCTTTAGACTCCTGATGGAGAGAATAGAATTTTAAGAGAGAACGAAAAAGAAGAAACAAAAAACACATTAACGGCCGTATTCACCGGCGGTAAAACTTCAGTCAGACTTTTGAACGTCATTTAGATTAGAAGGGAACCTAGTTTTCAGCCAATCAGAGGATTAACCACCGGTGGTCAAGTGAACGGTGAATATGGTGGTTAGGGAATTGAATGACTTACCTCTGGGGCCTTGAAGAGTTGTCCGTCCGTCATTTGCTCCTGGAAACGAGAGTATGATTCAAAAATGTACAATCGATTAAGGTAATCATTCGGATTGATGTAATCATTTTATCGAAATTGATTGGTCCCCCATCACTGCTGTATAACTTAACGAAAATCTATAGTTTAATGATACAAAAAATTTCCTGAAAACGCCCTTTTTTCCTGTTAGAAGGCCAACTTACGAATTTCTTTAAGGAATTCTTCAAGTCCCAAAACACATTAATCAAGAACATCACGAGTGAAACGAAAGACTTATGTGGTCAATTTAATACATACGATACGAGTCATGAATTTAGTAGTTGTGATGCGAACTCTTATATATTTCGAAAGTCCCAGAACACATAGTACTAGTAAGGAATCGTACTGTGTATTTCAATACTAGTGTAACATAGTTTTGATTTTAATAGTCGGAATTTAATTGTCAGCATTATAGTTTAAATTCATGCTGATCATTACAACTTCACTAGGAGTGAAGAAATGTTCTACTTACTGCCATCTGTTGTGCATCGAAGCTGAGGAACATGCCCACGGAATATCCTAAAGATAAGAAAAAAATTGGAAAATAAGCCTCCGAAAACTTCTTTAAATGGAGGAAAAACCCATACTATAGTTTAAGTGTAGATTATATTCTATCCAAAGTACCAAAATTTTTCCTGGATAATTGCTTCAAGGGGACACTAGGGGAAGAGAATCTTTTAAGAGTTAAAAAAAGGGTTTTTCCACTTGTAAAATATTATTTTCATTCGAAATACTTAAAAAGTTACTATTGCTAAAAAATATAAAAAAAAGTTAAGCAAAATAAATTTTTAAATATTGAATGAACTTTAGTCTTTGGCTTATTGTTTTAAGAATATTATACGTAGCATCATGTTTGATTAAAGAACTATTTAGAGTGAGTGCAAGTTCAATTAATTTCTTCCAAAAGTTATACTATTTTCATTAAAATACAAAACATTTTTAAATCAAATTTTTCAAAACCAAAGCTTGCAGCCTAATATTTTCAGGATAGGAAACTTAAATTATTTAGAAATTTAATTTGATTATTAGTTTCAATCAATTCTGAAATACAATTACAAAAAATTGATTCTGAATGACCAGAAATAAATTCAAACTTATCTTTATCAGTAGGTTATTAATTTTATGCAGAGTGAAGTATCGTTGTGTTTACTTAAGTTATAAATACAAATATCTTCCTCAAACCTAAAGGAACTCAAAAGATGGAAACTTTTTGTGACTCAGTTTAACGAGAATAACTTGAACATATTTTTATGCATTTGTTGCTTTTACTCCTATACTATATCAATCGTGTTTTTCTTTACCAACTTTAATCCTTCTTACCTGTTCAGTTTTAAGAGGGTTTTTTTTCTGGTTGATTCACATCAGGTACTTCCGCCGGTTCCACCTCTTTCTGGACATAGCGTTCCTGATGGATTCCATCCTCTTGGTCGGGTCGGTTCACCACGTAAGTCTTCTTCGTGGGAAAAATGAGAGAAAAAATAGTTTTTTATTGATTTAAATATTCGTTTAAAACAGGGGTTCTTAAACTTTCTATCGACCCCTTTATGGAGCAGCCAAACATCGCGGACATTTTAAACACCAAAAGCCGGACTTTTGTTTTGAGTTGACGATTAGTTAAAATTAGTATATAAATTAAAATAAATTTTACAATTACTCCAGAGGCGTATATAGAAATTTATTTCGGGAGGAGACAAAAATTATCCCCCAGCCCCCCCATGTATATTTCATAGGTCCAAGTAGCTTTGTAGTACATTTTTAAGTAGAATTTGCGGAACTTAATATTAAAAGGTCATGGGTAATTCCAAAGGGGGGTCAGGGGGTCCTCCCCCAGAAAATTTTCGGAAATTCAACTAGAAAAACAGGTTTTTAATTACTTTTGATCCCCATAGTTAGAATTTTTTGTATATAAATTTTTAAGTAAGATTTACATTTTGATTAACTTATGTAAAAATCTCTGTATAAATAAAAGGCTAACGGGCGATGTATGTATGTGGGTATGTGTGTATGTATGTCCGGGGTAATCTCTTGAAATAGGCCACGGACCGAAACCAAACTCGACGTATACACGTATTCCGAGTCGGGGAGTAACTTAAGATAGTTTTCAAAGCTTTAAAATCGAATAATTACGAGTAATTAGCGAATTTATAGCCGAAAACGCTTATTTCTCCATTTCTCTACCAGAGTAGATCTGCTCGACTCACTATTGTTAAGGAGATTATAAAAACCTTGAAAAATAAATATTTTAACAGGAAAAACTCGATAATTTGTCCATTTAAAAACTATATCGGTTGTAAAAACATCAAAATAAATTCAAATAATTAATTTTGAAACGTTATTTTCCTCTATTTTAAGATATTTTCCTTTAAAATTTAAATATTAATGAAAAATTTTAAATTATTTTTTCATGGAAAACGACTTGAAAATAAAACATTGTTTCAAATGAAGCGGTTCACTAGACTTTTCAATTTACTAGATCTTTTATTATTGTTTCAAATTTGTTATTTTTGTTCACTAGACTCTTTAATTTACTAGGAAACATTGCCGAGAATACCGGGAAAAGGAAAATTACCGGGAACATCGGGATAGGAAAAAAAGTACCGGGATTACCGGGACATAAAAATTACCTCGATCAGCGGGATAGGAAAATTATCGGGAACATCGGGATAGGAAAATTATCGGGAACCTCGGGATAGGAAAATTATCGGGAACATCGGGATAGGAAAATTATCGGGAACATCGGGATAAGGAAAATGATCGGGAACATCGGGATAAGGAAATAACCGGGAACAACGGGATATGAAAAATTACCGGGAACATCGGGATAGGAAAATTATCGGGAACATCGGGATAGGAAAATTATCGGGAACATCGGGATAGGAAAATTATCGGGAAAATCGGGATAGGAAAGTTATCGGGAACATCGGGATAAGGAAAATGATCGGGAACATCGGGATAAGGAAAATAACCGGGAACATCGGGATATGAAAAATTACCGGGAACACCGGGATAGGAAAAAGGCGTCTGGGATACCGGGATGATTGGTAATTGCTGATTTAAAAATTATAAATATATATTTTGAGAAAATTTATTTTAAAAAATTTATACACTCCACCCGTGCAAGGCCGGGCATATCAGCTAGTCTCTGTATAAATAAAAGGCTAACGGGCGATGTGTGTATGTGGGTGTGTGTGTGTGTGTGTATGTATGTCCGGGGTAATCTCTTGAAATAGGCCACGGACCGAAACCAAACTCGACGTATAGACGTATTCCGAGTCGGGGAGTAACTTGGGATAGTTTTCAAAGCTTTAAAATCGAACGTTTTCGAGTAATTAACGAATTTATAGCCCGAAACGCTTATTTCTCCATTTCTCTACCAGAGTAGATCTGTTCGACTCGCTATTGTTAACGAGATGAAAACCTCCAAAAATCAAATATTTTAACAGGAAAAACTCTATAATTGTCCATTTAAAAAGGATATAAGTTGTGAAAACGCTAAAATAAATTCAAATAATTTATTTTCAAACGTTATTTTCTTCTACTTCAAGATATTTTCGTTTAAAATAAAAATATTTATGGAATTTGTAAATTTTATTTTCATGGAAGAGGACTTGAAAATAAAACATTGTTTCCAATGAAGCGGTTCACTAGACTTTTAAATTTTTATTATTGTTTCAAATATGTTATTTTTGTTCACTAGACTCATTAATTTACTAGGAAACATTGCCGAGAACACCGGGAAAAGGAAAATTACCGGGAACATCGGGGATTACCGGGACATAAAAATTACCTCGATCATCGGGATAGGAAAATTATCTGGAACATCGGGATAAGAAAATTAATTATCGGGAACATCGGGATAGGAAAATTACCGGGAACATCGGGATAGGAAAATTACCGGGAACACCGGGATATGAAAAATTACCGGGAACACCGAGATAGGAAAATTACCGGGAACATCGGGATAGGAAAATTACCGGGAACAACGGGATATGAAAAATTATCGGTAACATCGGGATAAGAAAATTATCGGGAACATCGGGATATGAAAAATTATCGGTAACATCGGGATAAGAAAATTATCGGGAACATCGGGATAGGAAAATTACCGGGAATATCGGGATATGAAAAATTACCGGGAACACCGGGATATGAAAATTTACCGGGAACACCGAGATAGGAAAAAGGCGTCTGGGGTACCGGGATGATTGGTAATTGCTGATTTAAAAATTATAAATATATTTTTAAAAAATTTAATTTTAATAAAAAATATATATACTCCACCCGTGCAAGGCCGGGCATATCCGCTAGTCTCTGTATAAATAAAAGGCTAACGGGCGATGTATGTATGTGGGTATGTGTGTATGTATGTCCGGGGTAATCTCTTGAAATAGGCCACGGACCGAAACCAAACTCGACGTATACACGTATTCCGAGTCGGGGAGTAACTTAAGATAGTTTTCAAAGCTTTAAAATCGAATAATTACGAGTAATTAGCGAATTTATAGCCGAAAACGCTTATTTCTCCATTTCTCTACTAGAGTAGACTGCTCGACTCACTATTGTTAACTAGATTAAAACCTTCAAACATTTAATATTTTAACAGGAAAAACTCGATAATTGTCCATTTAAAAACTATATCAGCTATGAAAACATCAAAATAAATTCAAATAATTAATTTTGAAACGTTATTTTCCCCTATTTTAAGATATTTTCCTTTAAAATTTAAATATTTATGGAAAAGTGAAATTTTTTTTCATGGAAAACGACTTGAAAATAAAACATTGTTTCCAATGAAGCGGTTCACTAGACTTTTAAATTTTTATTATTGTTTCAAATTAGTTATTTTTGTTCACTAGACTCTTTAATTTACTAGGAAACATTGCCGAGAATACCGGGAAAAGAAAAATTACCGGGAACACCGGGATAGGAAAAATTACCGGGAACACCGGGATAGGAAAAGGCGTCTGGGATACCGGGATGATTGGTAATTGCTGATTTAAAAATTATAAATATATTTTTAAAAAATTTTATTTTTAAAAAAAATATATACACTCCACCCGTGCAAGGCCGGGCATATCCGCTAGTCTCTGTATAAATAAAAGGCTAACGGGCGATGTGTGTGTATGTATGTGTGTATGTATGTCCGGGGTAATCTCTTGAAATAGGCCACGGACCGAAACCAAACTCGACGTATAGACGTATTCCGAGTCGGGGAGTAACTTAAGATAGTTTTCAAAGCTTTAAAATCGAATAATTACGAGTAATTAGCGAATTTATAGCCGAAAACGCTTATTTCTCCATTTCTCTACTAGAGTAGATCTGCTCGACTCACTATTGTTAACTAGATGAAAACCTTCAAACATTTAATATTTTAACAGGAAAAACTCGATAATTGTCCATTTAAAAACTATATCTGTTGTAAAAACACCAAAATAAATTCAAATAATTAATTTTGAAACGTTATTTTCCTCTATATTAAGATATTTTCTTTAAAAATAGAAATATTAATGGAAAAGTGTAAATTTTTTACATGGAAAAAGACTTAAAATTAAAACATTGTTTAAAATGAAGCGGTTCACTAGACTTTTCAATTTACTAGATCTTTTATTATTGCTTCAAATTTGTTATTTTTGTTCACTAGACTCATTAATTTACTAGGAAACATTGCCGAGAACACCGGGAAAAGGAAAATTACCGGGAACATCGGGATAGGAAAAAAAAAGTCCCGGGATTACCGGGACATAAAAATTACCTCGATCATAGGGATAGGAAAATTATCGGGAACATCGGGATAAGGAAAATAATCGGAAACATCGGGATAGGAAAATTACCGGGAACACCGGGATAGGAAAAAGGCGTCTGGGATACCGGGATGATTGGTAATTGCTGATTTAAAAATTATAAATATATTTTGAGAAAATTTCATTTAAAAAAAATTATACACTCCACCCGTGCAAGGCCGGGCATATAGGTTTTAAATTTGTTACTTTTTGTTCACTAGACTTATTAATTTACTAGACTTTTTATTATAGTTTCAAATTTGTTACTTTATTAAGATGAAAAAAGACACCGGGATAGGAAAAATTACCGAGAACACCGGGATAGGAAAAAATTACCGGGAACACTGGGATAAGAAAAATTTACCGTTACTTTATTAAGATGAAAAAAGACACCGGGATAGGAAAAATTACCGAGAACACCAGGATAGGAAAAAATTACCGGGAACACTGGGATAAGAAAAATTTACCGTTACTTTATTAAGATGAAAAAAGACACCGGGATAGGAAAAATTACCGAGAACACCGGGATAGGAAAAAATTACCGAGAACATCGGAATAGGAAAAAAGTACCGGGATTACCGGGAAATGAAAAATTATGGGGACCACCGGGATATGAAAGAGGCGCCTGGGATAGTGGGATGATTGGTAATTGCTGATTTAGAAAATTATAAATGTATGTTGAGAAAATTTAATTTAAAAAAATTATACACTCCACCCTTGCAAGGCCGGGCATATAGGAAAAAAAAGTACCGGGATTACCGGGACATAAAAATTACCTCGATCAGCGGGATAGGAAAATTATCGGGAACATCGGGATAGGAAAAGTACCGGGGACATCGGGATAGGAAAAGTACCGGGAACATCGGGATAGGAAAAGTACCGGGAACATCGGGATAGGAAAATTACCGGGAACACGGATAGGAAAAAGACGTCTGGGATACCGGGATGATTGGTAATTGCTGATTAAAAAATTATAAATATATTTTTAAAAAATTTAATTTAAAAAAAAATATATACACTCCACCCGTGCAAGGCCGGGCATATCCGCTAGTCTCTGTATAAATAAAAGGCTAACGGGCGATGTATGTGTGTGTGTGTGTATGTATGTATGTGGGTATGTCCGGGGTAATCTCTTGAAATAGGCCACGGACCGAAACCAAACTCGACGTATAGACGTATTCCGAGTCGGGGAGTAACTTAAGATAGTTTTCAAAGCTTTAAAATCGAATAATTACGAGTAATTAGCGAATTTATAGCCGAAAACGCTTATTTCTCCATTTCTCTACTAGAGTAGATCTGCTCGACTCACTATTGTTAACTAGATGAAAACCTTCAAACATTTAATATTTTAACAGGAAAAACTCGATAATTGTCCATTTAAAAACTATATCTGTTGTAAAAACACCAAAATAAATTCAAATAATTAATTTTGAAACGTTATTTTCCTCTATATTAAGATATTTTCTTTAAAAATAGAAATATTAATGGAAAAGTGTAAATTTTTTACATGGAAAAAGACTTAAAATTAAAACATTGTTTAAAATGAAGCGGTTCACTAGACTTTTCAATTTACTAGATCTTTTATTATTGCTTCAAATTTGTTATTTTTGTTCACTAGACTCATTAATTTACTAGGAAACATTGCCGAGAACACCGGGAAAAGGAAAATTACCGGGAACATCGGGATAGGAAAAAAAAGTCCCGGGATTACCGGGACATAAAAATTACCTCGATCATAGGGATAGGAAAATTATCGGGAACATCGGGATAAGGAAAATTATCGGAAACATCGGGATAGGAAAATTACCGGGAACACCGGGATAGGAAAAAGGCGTCTGGGATACCGGGATGATTGGTAATTGCTGATTTAAAAATTATAAATATATTTTGAGAAAATTTCATTTAAAAAAAATTATACTCTCCACCCGTGCAAGGCCGGGCATATAGGTTTTAAATTTGTTACTTTTTGTTCACTAGACTTATTAATTTACTAGACTTTTTATTATAGTTTCAAATTTGTTACTTTATTAAGATGAAAAAAGACACCGGGATAGGAAAAATTACCGAGAACACCGGGATAGGAAAAAATTACCGGGAACACTGGGATAAGAAAAATTTACCGTTACTTTATTAAGATGAAAAAAGACACCGGGATAGGAAAAATTACCGAGAACACCAGGATAGGAAAAAATTACCGGGAACACTGGGATAAGAAAAATTTACAGTTACTTTATTAAGATGAAAAAAGACACCGGGATAGGAAAAATTACCGAGAACACCGGGATAGGAAAAAATTACCGAGAACATCGGAATAGGAAAAAAGTACCGGGATTACCGGGAAATGAAAAATTATGGGGACCACCGGGATATGAAAGAGGCGCCTGGGATAGTGGGATGATTGGTAATTGCTGATTTAGAAAATTATAAATGTATGTTGAGAAAATTTAATTTAAAAAAATTATACACTCCACCCTTGCAAGGCCGGGCATATAGGAAAAAAAAGTACCGGGATTACCGGGACATAAAAATTACCTCGATCAGCGGGATAGGAAAATTATCGGGAACATCGGGATAGGAAAAGTACCGGGGACATCGGGATAGGAAAAGTACCGGGAACATCGGGATAGGAAAAGTACCGGGAACATCGGGATAGGAAAATTACCGGGAACACGGATAGGAAAAAGACGTCTGGGATACCGGGATGATTGGTAATTGCTGATTAAAAAATTATAAATATATTTTTAAAAAATTTAATTTAAAAAAAAATATATACACTCCACCCGTGCAAGGCCGGGCATATCCGCTAGTCTCTGTATAAATAAAAGGCTAACGGGCGATGTATGTGTGTGTGTGTGTATGTATGTATGTGGGTATGTCCGGGGTAATCTCTTGAAATAGGCCACGGACCGAAACCAAACTCGACGTATAGACGTATTCCGAGTCGGGGAGTAACTTAAGATAGTTTTCAAAGCTTTAAAATCGAATAATTACGAGTAATTAGCGAATTTATAGCCGAAAACGCTTATTTCTCCATTTCTCTACTAGAGTAGATCTGCTCGACTCACTATTGTTAACTAGATGAAAACCTTCAAACATTTAATATTTTAACAGGAAAAACTCGATAATTGTCCATTTAAAAACTATATCTGTTGTAAAAACACCAAAATAAATTCAAATAATTAATTTTGAAACGTTATTTTCCTCTATATTAAGATATTTTCTTTAAAAATAGAAATATTAATGGAAAAGTGTAAATTTTTTACATGGAAAAAGACTTAAAATTAAAACATTGTTTAAAATGAAGCGGTTCACTAGACTTTTCAATTTACTAGATCTTTTATTATTGCTTCAAATTTGTTATTTTTGTTCACTAGACTCATTAATTTACTAGGAAACATTGCCGAGAACACCGGGAAAAGGAAAATTACCGGGAACATCGGGATAGGAAAAAAAAGTCCCGGGATTACCGGGACATAAAAATTACCTCGATCATAGGGATAGGAAAATTATCGGGAACATCGGGATAAGGAAAATTATCGGAAACATCGGGATAGGAAAATTACCGGGAACACCGGGATAGGAAAAAGGCGTCTGGGATACCGGGATGATTGGTAATTGCTGATTTAAAAATTATAAATATATTTTGAGAAAATTTCATTTAAAAAAAATTATACTCTCCACCCGTGCAAGGCCGGGCATATAGGTTTTAAATTTGTTACTTTTTGTTCACTAGACTTATTAATTTACTAGACTTTTTATTATAGTTTCAAATTTGTTACTTTATTAAGATGAAAAAAGACACCGGGATAGGAAAAATTACCGAGAACACCGGGATAGGAAAAAATTACCGGGAACACTGGGATAAGAAAAATTTACCGTTACTTTATTAAGATGAAAAAAGACACCGGGATAGGAAAAATTACCGAGAACACCAGGATAGGAAAAAATTACCGGGAACACTGGGATAAGAAAAATTTACAGTTACTTTATTAAGATGAAAAAAGACACCGGGATAGGAAAAATTACCGAGAACACCGGGATAGGAAAAAATTACCGAGAACATCGGAATAGGAAAAAAGTACCGGGATTACCGGGAAATGAAAAATTATGGGGACCACCGGGATATGAAAGAGGCGCCTGGGATAGTGGGATGATTGGTAATTGCTGATTTAGAAAATTATAAATGTATGTTGAGAAAATTTAATTTAAAAAAATTATACACTCCACCCTTGCAAGGCCGGGCATATAGGAAAAAAAAGTACCGGGATTACCGGGACATAAAAATTACCTCGATCAGCGGGATAGGAAAATTATCGGGAACATCGGGATAGGAAAAGTACCGGGGACATCGGGATAGGAAAAGTACCGGGAACATCGGGATAGGAAAAGTACCGGGAACATCGGGATAGGAAAATTACCGGGAACACGGATAGGAAAAAGACGTCTGGGATACCGGGATGATTGGTAATTGCTGATTAAAAAATTATAAATATATTTTTAAAAAATTTAATTTAAAAAAAAATATATACACTCCACCCGTGCAAGGCCGGGCATATCCGCTAGTCTCTGTATAAATAAAAGGCTAACGGGCGATGTATGTGTGTGTGTGTATGTATGTATGTGGGTATGTCCGGGGTAATCTCTTGAAATAGGCCACGGACCGAAACCAAACTCGATGTATAGACGTATTCCGAGTCGGGGAGTAACTTAAGATAGTTTTCAAAGCTTTAAAATTGAATAATTACGAGTAATTAGCGAATTTATAGCGGAAAACGCTTATTTCTCCATTTCTCTACTAGAGTAGATCTGCTCGACTCACTATTGTTAACTAGATGAAAACCTTCAAACATTTAATATTTTAACAGGAAAAACTCGATAATTATCCATTTAAAAACTATATCTGTTGTAAAAACACCAAAATAAATTCAAATCATTAATTTTGAAACGCTATTTTCCTCTATTTTAAGATATTTTCTTTAAAAATAGAAATATTAATGGAAAAGTGTAAATTTTTTACATGGAAAAAGACTTAAAATTAAAACATTGTTTAAAATGAAGCGGTTCACTAGACTTTTCAATTTACTAGATCTTTTATTATTGTTTCAAATTTGTTATTTTTGTTCACTAGACTCATTAATTTACTAGGAAACATTGCCGAGAACACCGGGAAAAGGAAAATTACCGGGAACATCGGGATAGGAAAAAAAAAGTACCGGGAATACCGGGACATAAAAATTACCTCGATCATACGGATAGGAAAATTATCGGGAACATCGGGATAAGGAAAATGATCGGGAAAATCGGGATATGAAAAATTACCGGGAACACCGGGATAGGAAAAAGGCGTCTGGGATACCGGGATGATTGGTAATTGCTGATTTAAAAATTATAAATATATTTTTTTAAAATTTAATTAAAAAAAATATATATACACTCCACCTGGCAAGGCCGGGCATATCCGCTAGTCTCTGTATAAATAAAAGGCTAACGGGCGATGTGTGTATGTGTGTATGTATGTATGTGGGTATGTCCGGGGTAATCTCTTGAAATAGGCCACGGACCGAAACCAAACTCGACGTATAGACGTATTCCGAGTCGGGGAGTAACTTAAGATAGTTTTCAAAGCTTTAAAATCGAATAATTACGAGTAATTAGCAAATTTATAGCCGAAAACGCTTATTTCTCCATTTCTCTACTAGAGTAGACTGCTCGACTCACTATTGTTAAGAATCAAATATCAAATATTTTAACAGGAAAAACTCGATAATTGTCCATTTAAAAACTATATCAGTTGTAAAAACACCAAAATAAATTCAAATAATTAATTTCGTGACTTTATTTTCTTTTATTTCAAGATATTTTCCTTTAAAATTTAAATATTTATGGAAAAGTGTAATTTTTTTTTCATGGAAAACGACTTGGAAAATAAAACATTGTTTCAAATGAAGCGGTTCACTAGACTTTTCAATATACTAGATCTTTTATTATTGTTTCAAATTGTTATTTTTGTTCACTAGACTCATTAATTTACTAGGAAACATTGCCGAGAACACCGGGAAAAGGAAAATTACCGGGAACATCGGGATAGGAAAAAAAAGTACCGGGATTACCGGGACATAAAAATTACCTCGATCAGCGGGATAGGAAAATTATCGGGAACATCGGGATAGGAAAAGTACCGGGAACATCGGGATAGGAAAAGTACCGGGAACATCGGGATAGGAAAAGTACCGGGAACATCGGGATAGGAAAATTACCGGGAACAAGGATAGGAAAAAGACGTCTGGGATACCGGGATGATTGGTAATTGCTGATTTAAAAATTATAAATATATTTTTAAAAAATTTAATTTTAAAAAGAAATATATACACTCCACCCGTGCAAGGCCGGGCATATCCGCTACAAACACCGAGAACACCGGGAAAAGAAAAATTACCGAGAACATCGGGATAGGAAAAAAGTACCGGGATTACCAGGACATAAAAATTACCTCGATCATAGGGATAGGAAAATTATCGGGAACATCGGGATAAGGAAAATGATCGGGAACATCGGTATAAGGAAAATAACCGGGAACATCGGGATATGAAAAATTACCGGGAACACGGATAGGAAAAAGACGTCTGGGATACCGGGATGATTGGTAATTGCTGATTTAAAAATTATAAATATATTTTAAAAAATTTAATTTAAAAAAAATATATACACTCCACCCGTGCAAGGCCGGGCATATCCGCTAGTAGTTTACAATAAAAGAATAAAAAGGTACCTGGGGGTCATCCTCAAAAAAGTTTCAGATAAATTTGTCCCTTAAACACACGTAATTTTGACTTGGTTTTGATACACTTCGTCCGAATTTCAGACTGCATTCTTAGGGTACGCGCATAGTGCCGCAGGTTTTCAGATTCCGACTTTCAGATTAAACTGAAACCCGCGCGCAGATTTTCTCAGCGCCGGTGCTGTGCGCATAGTGACTCAGATTCTGCCTGCGTCGAAAAGAGCGAAGCTTTCCTTTCCGCTGGTTTGTTTACATCTTTGTTTATAGTATTCTTCGATTGATTGCATAGGATTCGATTGATAAACCACTGCATTTTATAGGAAATTTTATATACTTTAATTTGGTGTAGTGCTATTTTTCAAGAAATTAATATTTTATAAGAAAATCGCTTAAAAACAGAACAAAAGAGCATACATTTTAGATTTTTTGCAATTTGTGATGAGAAGATTACTTTAAAAATTAAAATAAACTTGAAATTCGGATTCAGCGATGCAAAAAACTTATCAATTCTTCATTAAAACACTCTCATTATTTAATATATGAATTAAAAAAAATTAACAAGGCCAAAAAATCACTGTTTTTCAGCCCACTCTAGTGGCAAAACTATTTGTCTGACATAAAAGTTGCAATTGACAATTTTATAGCTTGTTTTGTCTTCTTTATTTTTTGTTCATAACATTTTCATGAGAAACCCATACTTTCCGTTCTACAAACAAAAACCAAAAAATGAGGTGAAATTTTAGGGTTTTTTCAAATTTTCACCAAAATGCCATTCGAAGTTTTGTATACTAAGTTCAGATTCGGATTAAGTACCCTCGAAAACATATAAAACGGTTGAGAAAAAACTACTGAATTTTTTCCCTGGAACACCCCTTTTTGGACACCAAGTTACTGCACAATATAATGATTTTTGGACATGTGAGAAATTAAGACTAAATGGTGATACTTTAGCTGCAGCATTACCGTAGAATTCAATACGAAGGATACTTCTTGTTTCGAAATTTCCAATACATTGTTAGAAAATGATATATACCGACAAAAAATATTCATTAAATGGAAAAATACTGGTTTAATTTAAAGATATGTAAGCATAATTAGTGTAATAATTAAATAAGAAAATAAACTTGTTATTAGAATTAGGTTTTTATGTATGACTGAAGTTCTACATTTTAAATCAAAATTAACACAATAATTAAAAATTTATTCTATAATTTCATGTCTAAACTGCTTTCCGTAAGCATAATGTTCTACTAGGCTTTGGACATTTTACCTAAACTGAGTCTCTGTTCATCCGGAATTTTTTTGATATGAGGTAACAGACAGTGGAAGAATGCAATGTCCTCATCATTTTTGGAGGCCAACACTTTCTCATTCACATATAATTTTTTTGCAACAAGTTCCAATATTTTGCTGTTGTATTTAGCGTTTGAATTGGGTCTTATTCTCTTTCTTGACTCTTCCCCAGAATTCAAAAAATTATTCGGCTGCCGAACTGGAGTGGTCATGCTGATGGTAGGGTCGTCCTCATCCCTATCAAAGAAGAAAATGCATATTCAAGCATAATTTAAAACGAAATAAAAATAAGTATTGTCCATTCAATGTCTCACCAGAGGTCTCCTAACTATTTTATTTCACTCCTTCTCACAGTCATAAATAAATTAGAATATTTAGTTGTTTAAAAAGTTCTCGGCCCGACTATGAAAATGATAACTTATGGTTTCAAAAACTGTTTATTTTTCAACATTGACTTCTTTTAGGCTGCCTCACTTCTTGGAACGACAGTCCTGTCTTACTTTAACACTCTTATGGGGTGTTCTAGAATTTCATAAAAAACCTATTTATATCACAGTTAATTCTTAATTCGAAGTAAAATGGTGACCAGAGGGGAAATTATCACTTTGGGAGATAGTAGGAAGTGTGAAGATACCAAATCCGTGTATTGGGCTGGGTATTTTTAAAATTTTTAACCTATATCCCTCAATTTTCCCAACACCAACACACCACTGTAAAAACACATTTATTAACATGAGCACTGTTCTGATAATAATGACAATTTAATCTGCTGAATGAGTTTTTCTCCCGGATATTCTCATCAACAATATAAATTAATACTATATTCTCAAATTATATTCATACCCTTTTCCCGATAATTTATTGATGAAAATTTCCCTGAAATCCCCAAAATTCTTACGCCATGCATTAGCCAGCCGATAGAACCCCTTGTTGCCGATAAATTGACTTTTTACCAATGCATTGATTATTTTTTCATTTACAGGCAGGCCCGTAGCTATGGAGGGGGCATCTTCATTGCCCCCCCTAGAAAATATTCCCAAATTCTATCCACAAGCACAGCCATTGGGTGGGAAGCAGGGAGGGGCAGCTTCTAAAACACGAGTAATTTACTTCTAGCTAAGTTAAACCCCTATTTTTAGGGTCAAATTTTCAAAATATTTCCCATTTGTATTTAAACCTTTATTATTCAAATTTGTTTTTAAATAACAAGCTCATCAAAATCAAAATTCTACTTAAAAATAAATGTCCGAATTTTGGTCAACAAGTATCAAAAGGAGTTTAAAACCCCTTTTATAGGTTCCAAAAATTTTCTGGGGGAAGGCCCCCAGACTCTCCTTTGATACTTGTGTTCCCCATTATTACAAAAAAAAGTTAAGAACAGATCACACGAATTAATAAAGTTCTCTTGGATGAAAATTCAACCCCAAAATGTATAACTACACTGCTGGCCAACCAAAATGGTACACCAAGAAGGAACAGAGGAATCAAACCCAAATTTATTTCTATGATTGCACATAGTGTAAATGTGAATTGATTAAAAATTCAGCTTTCCTGGATGTTAGGGGGCCGAGAAAATCGGTGAGGAGTGTTTTCTCCATAGGTGTCCATTACCGCCGCCCCACGCCATGGTATTGAGTGAAGGAGGCTCTAAATGGGCTTTGAGGGATTGGAGGACCATGTTGAGTACACAGGTAATCAAAGTTCATGTGGTGCACCAGCGGACGTGGCATACCGGGCTAGGTGATTTCTCCTCTTTCATCGGACATGTTTTGTGGCGTTGGTTATTAAGAACGGGTAGGTCAGGGTAAAAATGCAACATAGGGGGATAAGAAGAAAGCTTGGACATTGAGTTCATCACGTGGTTGTGCATTTTTCTCTTGAAGCTTGTCCGCAGGTGAGGGTTGAAGGTATGGGTGGACAACAGGTAATCAAACCACAATACTGCAGCTCTGGTTGGCTAATGGGCCGGCAAATCATACTGAGGAGGTGTGGGAGTGGAATGCATGTCGTTTACAGTGCAGGGGACTGCCCGTTTGGCAAGCATAGCTTCAGAAAAATTCCAATCTTCAACACACGATTTGGCGTTGGCAACAATGCTCTAAATATTGAAATTGGCATCTCAAAATGATGGCATAGAGTTTATGAGAGTATCCCAATGCGGTCTGGAGCACCACGATAGTTGGATATTACTCTACGACAGCGAGAAAAGAGAGCACTCAGCTATTGATTTTGTAATCGTCCGATTTCCTCTTTACGCAGAGTAACGAGGTAGTGAAGTATTGGATTCCACTCCCACACCTCCTCAGCATGATTTAACGACACATTTACCAACCAGAACTGCAGCATTGAGGTTTGACAACCTCTTGTCCACCCTTACCTTCAACCCTCGCCTGCGGACAAGTCTCAAGAGAAAAATGCACAACCACGTGATGAACTCAATGTCCAAGCTTTCTTCTTATCCCCCTATGTTGCATTTTTACCCTGACCTACCCGTTCTTAAGAACCAACGCCACAAAACATGTCCGATGAAAGAGGAGAAATCCCCTAGCTCGGTATGCCACGTCCGCTGGTGCACCACATGAACTTTGATTACCTGTTGACTCAACATGGTCCTCCAATCCCTCAAAGCCCATTTAGAGCCTCCTTCACTCAATACCATGGCGTGGGGCGGCGGTAATGGACACCTATGGAGAAAACACTCCTCAGCGATTTTCTCGGCCCCCTAACATCCAGGAAGGCTGAATTTTTAATCAATTCACATTAATACTATTTGCAATCATAGAAATAAATTTGGATTTGATATCTTTGTTCCTTCTTGGTGTACCATTTTGGATGGCCAGCAGTGTACATTAAATCTATTAAAAATATGCATGGGAGGGGCTGACTAATATTTTCAGGCCCCTACCGAAATAAACTACCCTAGCACTGACTGAAAAGAGAGAGGGAGGTTTTAGGGAAAATTTATAAAATTATGTCTACTTAAAGATTAACAAGGAGATTGATACAACTCAATTTTCGAGTTTTTCTTTTCAATTCTCTGGAGCTTACATGGAGCAGTTCCTTCTACTTTAAACCAAAGGATTTAAAAATTGGTTAAAACAGTGATTTAAGCTTCAAATTTCTAAAATTTAAAAAAGGAAAACTTAAGAAAACAGAAAAGGTGAAACTAGAAAAATTTAGGACCTAACTCCTCCTGAAACAAAAGTCTTGTAACAGCTCCTTAGGCCTGAAGGTCTTATGGGTTTTGTCCCCTAGTCAAACAGTTGAACCTACGCCTATGATGATACCTCCTGAAAACTCCCTTGCCCCCCTGAAAAAGTGGGAGCCCCACCAAAAAGAAATTCCTGGCTACAGGCACGTGGACAAACTTCGCATGGGGGTAGAGGGGACCTAGACAAGCATATTTCGCATAGGAATGGGGGGGGCGCATCCTTACCGTTTAAGAGCTAGGACCTAATGTAGTGCGAGCGCGTTTCAAGAGGCCGTTTTTAGGAGGCCCGTGTGACTAAAAAAACATAATAAAGTGAAAAACATTATTGCATAAGGTAAGGAAGTATTCCTACTACTTACACCATGAATTCGATACAATTTGAACCACTTTCTAAACCTTGGAGTGAGTTTCAAAAGTGCAATATTAATATTTTAGTCAAAGAATGGACATCACTTAATGGTATTTAGAAAAATGACGTTTGGGGAAGGAATTTTCAATGATCGTAACATTGATCATTGAAACTGTTTGATCATTGAAAATTCCTTCCCCGATCATTATTTTTCTAAATACCATTAAGGGAACTTCATTGTTTGACTGAGAGATTAATATTGCACGTTTTAATACTAACCCCACGGTTTAGCAAGTGGTCCAATTTCTATCACATTGAGGATTTAAGTTGTAAGGATACTCCTGTACCTCATGCAATAATGTTTTTCATTTTATTATGTTTTGTTTCGTCACACGGGCCTTCTAAAAACGGCCTCTTGAAACGCGCTCGCACTACATTAGGTCCTAGCTCTTAAACGGTAAGGATGCGCCCCCCCATTCCTATGCGAAATATGCTTGTCTAGGTCCCCTCTACCCCCATGCGAAGTTTGTCCACGTAATTTAGAATCACCCTGTATCTATGTATTTGTGCCTATAGACGTGAAAAATTGCTTTTATTTTGTATAACTCGCGTCAAAAATCGCCTTGAAATCTCCATGTCAATGCTTTATTTAGCCACAGTTTAGATTTGCGGCACCCATCATCTTGTGCTAAGTGTGTTTTCACATGCAATTTCTTGTGCAAAAAATAACTTCCGCGTTTATTTGATATTCCTAGACTATTAGAAATGTCCTCCACCTTCCTTTGTCAATCTTCAAAAATCAGAGGGAGCACTTTTCGATGATTTCCGGTATGATGGCTGTTTTTTAAAGTTTTTCACATGGTTCTGTATGATATGAACGCTCTCACAGCCAAGTTTAAGCTTTGAAGCTAATTTTTTCACGGGGAAAACAAAGGTAAAGAGTCCATTTACACATTTATGAGAATTTATTTCATTTGGTGATATGCCTTCTTTTAAAAAAAATTTTATCACACCTCGATTCTTGTTTTTCCCCTTGTTAAAAATATGCTCATCTTAACACTTCTCATTTAAAAAATTGCCAAGAGCAAAATTCTGATCAGAATAACCTCAAAACTTAATTAGGTTCATTTGAAAAGTTGTTCTCAAAGGAGAAAAAAATTCGTGCGAATTCGAGCTTGTGTTCTGGGTGAGGCAGAGAACTTTTCAAACTACCCTCGTATATTCCAAACTCAGACATCTAGTTTTAATATAAAGTTAATTAAAATATAAAATTTATGTTGATAGCATACTGTCTAAAATTAAAATTTCTTGAACATTCCAACTCTTTTTTGTCTAGTCATTATTTATTACACTAGGGGGCTCTGCCCCCTGCTCGCTATCGCTCACCAACCCCCGGAACTGCTTCGCAGTTCTTTGAAGATCGCTTCGCGATCTTAGCGAGCAGAGCTCGCTTGTTTCATCTCAACTATCCAGTACAACCTGGAACTTGTCTGCTTATAGTCTGTTTATTTAGAATAGGCGCCTGAAACAGGATCAAAAACGCTCAACAATGCTTAATAACGCTCATCAGACAACTTCAGTGACCGATTGTTTCTACAGTATTTTAACTACTTCTGCTTAGGTTGACTTGTCATTGCAGAAGAAAATTTTTTCGACGATAATTAGAATTATAAATGCTTCTAATACATTACGTCTCAGGCGCTAATTCTAAATGAACAGCGTGTAGTTGATGATCATTTAATATCGAAACTTCTTATCTCTCAAACTTTTCTATAACTTAATTCGGATCATTACCACGAAAATATCAAAATAAAACTATTACTGAAATATTCCTTTTTAAGTTATCAATAATTTAATGGATAGGGGGCTACCGCCCCCTGCTCGCTTACGCTCACCAACCCCCGTAACTGCTATGCAGCTCTTTACAGATCGCTTCGCGATCTGTAATATCTGCAATCGATCTTTAGCAGAGAAAAAGTTGTCAAAAGTTTAGCAGAGACAAGTTGTGGAAAATCCTCTGCCTTTTATCGGCACAAATAACACTAAAAAAAAGCTAAATTATTTATTTCTCTAGTATTTCAAAAAATATCGAAGTATCTTTAAAAAATTATTAAACAAGTCTATACTATATCGCTAGCAAACTTAGAGCAAAAATGTGCACCTCAAAACTTTAAAATTAAATATCCGTGAACGCGACAATCTAGTGAACAGGCAAATATAAAATTTAAAAACATTAAACACGTCTGATAAAGACCTACTAAAACTATGAAAAAAATGAAAATTTGATGCTTAATTACTCCAAAACTAATTAGAATTTTTTAAAGAACTAAACGCCAATCTCTTTCTAAAAAATAAGAATATAAGTGTTTAAAAAATCATATTGATACCGTGATTAGTTTTCATTTTAGATAGAAAAAAACGAAAAAGTGTCAAAAATTTCGAAAATTAAAAAATTAATTACTCTAAACCAAATTCGAAATTCGAAAAAAGGGTGACGTAGTGCACATCTTCATACTTCAGAGTATTAGGCTGCAAAAAATCGTAGTTCTGCTGCTAATAGATTTTGCTGAACTGGATTACGCGGCGAAAAAAGAAAAACTTCAACTTTGACCTTAAAAATACCCCAGTACTAATTATCACATCACTTAGCTTTTTGTTCAAAAATGTGCCCCAAATATTCCTTTACAAACATTTCATAAATTTCTATCAAGTAGTTTTTGCGATATGAGAGTTCAAAGAGTTGAAAAATTAAATTTTCTGAAACAGCGGCGGCGGCGGCAGCGGCGGCGGTGACAGTAACTTTTTTTTAATATAGAGAGATTTAAAAGTAGCATTAGTTTTAAATTTCTAAAGCTAGCACATTAAAAATTTCAAGCAATATATATTTAAAGTAAAATGTTAATAACTTTTAAACTTTATTTTAACTTACCTTCTACTTGCATTTCTTTAGCAATTTCCCTCCAAGCTTTATCAATTAGATTCTTATTTGAATGATTCTTCATCACTTTGTTCCAGATAACTGGTTTGAGCATAATTTTTGAAATTAACACATCGGCATCAATTTTATTATTTGAAGTAAACAAATTTCTGATCACGTGACCTGCTTGCCTGCCTATATCCGAAAACCAGAATGATTATTTAATTCTGGTAAAATATCTGAGTCAGACTTTCGGAGCGCCGGCTCAGGTGCCCGCTGCCACTATGAGCACTCTCCACTAAATACACTAGGTAATTCCAGTTTCGGATTCAGACTCAGGTATCAGGAATCTGAAAACCTGCGGCACTATGCGCGTACCCTTAGGTAGGATTTCAATTTTCATAAACTTATTTTTAAAAAGTCTTAATTAATGAAGTACCAAGTACTTAAGGTGGTTCGGGGGTCCTCCACCAGAAAATGTTTGGAGATCCAAAAAACACGGTTTTAACTTGTTTTGATACACCAAGTCCAAATTTCATAAGGGGCCCCTTCACCCACCCTTACATGCGTCCCTGAATTACTCCCAAGTTTCTGAGGTGAGGGTCAAGAAATTTCAAGTAAAAAATTATGTGTTGAAGTGAAAATTTCGAGGGGGATTCTCCCCCAGAAAATTTTTGAAATTTGCCTCTTAAAACTAGTGTTTCCCCTAATTTTGAAACTATTAAGGGAGAATTCCTCAAGGTAACTCGCGGACCCCCTAAGAAGGCGCCGCAGACCCCCAGGGGTCCGCGGACCACAGTTTAAGAACCACTGGTTTAAAAGATTTGATGAGATTTTAGAGGAATAAAATTTTCCTGTGCAGGGTTTCGGGGACTAGTGTAAACTATCATTGTATTTAGACAATTGATGTGTCTCTCTATTCTAAAAAAAAGTTTTTGGTGAACGGTTTCCAGAGAAAGGCTTTTTTATTACTGATCCGTATAACACATATTTGGTATCAAACTGTCCGGATTCTTTTGAGGATGTGCAAAGTGCTTTTAGAATTTCTAAAAAAAATCTCAATTTTAAAATATTTCAATTTTTTTTAGATTTCGGATAAGGTCGCAGTTACAAAGCAAGAAACTATGAATTTTAAAACAATTGAAAACATATTTCACTATTTTTTAAATATTCAAATAGATTAAATAATCATCTTTCTATTTATAACATGAATTTAAAAAATATATTTTGCGTTATTTTTAACAATATTTATATTTTTGTTGTTCAAACGGTTTTCATTATATTTTAAACTTATATATAAGTAATTTATTTTTTAAATAACAAATTAATATTTTTATATTTATCTTTGTAGTTGTGGCAACCTAATCATTACTATATTTACAATAAAATATACACTCGCTTTCGGAAATTTTGAATTTTGCATTTATTTTTTATATCCTTTTGCAAGTATGTTTTTTAAGGTAGTAAAATGTAACTCTTTATTTCATAATGACAAAACGCAAACTACTAAATAACACGGGTGAATGTTTTAGAAATAAGGATGAAAATGTTGGAAGTCTTGACATTCGGTGTCGTTGCTATGAAAATGACACAACTTCGAAGTTTGTTTCTCATGAAGATAAAATTTTAAATTTTCGCGATGTTTAAGATAATTACTACATTTTAAACAGTCAATCATTACAAATTTTAAGAAAGTTAAATTTATTCCTGAGATATTTCAATGCTTCCCTTAATGTATCTGTGAAAAAACATTACCTTAGGGAAATGGGTAAAAGAATGTTTACATTGCTTTGTTGTTAATTTTCTTGGGGTTCAATTCCGTTATAGTTCCCACTAAATATCGCCAATCTCTTTCGAACGCTCAATATTCAAATGTAAACCAATTTTTCTAATTTTTAATGATAAACTGAATAGTTATAGATCTAATTAAACACTTTAATCTATGAATTTGAAACAATTTAGCAATATTTATATACTTTATAGTGTCCAAAAGAGATTAGTGATATGTAGCGGGAACTATAACGGAATTCAACCCCAAGAAAATTAACAACATAGCAATGTAAACATTTTTTTACCCATTTCCCTAAGATAATGTGTTTTTCACAGATACATTAAGGGAAGCACTGAAACATTAAGGGAAGGTTCATATTTAGCGGGAACTATATATGAACCTTTCTTCTAATTATAAAGCGATCCTCCAATTCATGATACCATAAAGGAAATGATAAAATTCCACCACTGAATAAATATTCCCCATTTTTGAAAGAGTACCACGGAGAAGTACTACCCCTGTGTTAAGAATGTTTTATAAAGTGAGTAAGTGCAGGGAGCTGGGTTTTGTGGGGAATTGTGAAGCGGTCCAAAAGTTACTGCGTCAGCAGTTAACAGGGGTTGGCGAGCGATAGCGAGCAGAAGGCGGTAGCCCCCTAGTTTTCTAAAAATTAAGAAAATGCGAATTATCTTCCTTAATCTGGAATAAGTAAAATAAAAAAAATAAAGACAATTCAAAATAGAGATAGTCGTAAAAGGTTTTTTTTTCTTAAAGTAAAAGTTTTATCTCCGGAATCTCGATCTCCGGCAGTGATTTTTTAGACTGAATCATCCAGATCTGGAATATACGCTTTAACCTTTAAGACCCAGAAATATCGCTCGATTCCGGCATTTTTATAAAATCAAAAGTTTTAATGTTTACTTCAGTCAAGGGCTAACACATCACAATCGTGAATTTCTTAATCTTAAGGATTCAAAAAAGTCGTTTAGTTGTAATCCGCTTTTAGCCCCTTCCCTTCTATCTTTTCTCCCTCTAATTTTTAATCATCCTGAAACAGAAATCCGTTTTAAAAATACAAAACTATTTATCACTCAATGGATCATGATGAAATAAGATTTTCACCAAACGCAGCCAATTCGACCCTGTTCTAAGATTTCCAGATTTATGTAATTACAAAGTAACAATATAAAAGTTATCGCCAAATTCCCCAACAAGGCGCTCAGTAAGCCAAAGTGGTTGCGCCTTTCTTCTGATTTCACCCGTTGAAAATGAGCAGAGTCCTGTTGCCTTGGCAACAAAGATGTAAACCAGAGCTCTTCTTGTGATAGACAGACAGTAGTACCCTGTTCTAACTAGAAATAATATACTACATAAACTAAGACAGCAAGTTTATTCGGGAAGCATTACTATCCCGACCGGCACAGCAGACAGGGTCGAGGGAATATCGGATCCAGCAAAGTTTGTGTGACGTCACGGACCGGAAACAACACTCGTGGCGCCCCTACCGTGTAAACGTTCTATTTCGCTTTGTTTTTGTTGATATTTACGTCGATGGCGTTTTTTATGTACTTCTAGTAATCTTTTGGAAGTATAATATTTTCACTTGGCCTATTTATTAGTTTTTCCGATGTTCTTGTACTTCTGTTGAATGATTAAACCTAACCGTAAATTGGTAACTTCCTTTTTTCGAGTAACGAAAGTTAAAAGTCTATTGAGTATTCAATTTTTTTTAGGTATATCTATTACGTCTTCTGGCCCAAAAAATGTCACTGAGGTAATGCTGGTGGTTTTAACTTCACATTTCTCAGTGACACTTCTTAGGCTTTATATTCAACGTAATAAATCCCATCAGTTGGCCGATGTCTTCGTTTATCTTCATAACTATGTGATTAACACTTCTGGTATGTTATAACACAAATATTTATCATATGCATTTCCATGAGTAATATAGGAAAATCTTGTAACATATAAGCTTTTTAGTATTTATGTAAGTATGTTTTAAATGAGTTTGAGTCCTGATATCAATAGTTTATGCATAACAGTAGAACTCTAATACTTTGATAAATTATGCAATTATATAGTAAGAGGGACAACATAACTGCGATTTGCATGAATAACATAATTATTGTACTTTTGAAGTATGTCTTATAGATAGTGAATACTACAAGTGTTTTTTAGCCTTAATTTTTTTCAAGAAACATTTAATAGTACATATACAGGGTAATTCTGAATTCATCATCAATATTTGGTAGGGAGGAAACCTAGGCAAGCTTATTTCCAATAGGAATGGGGAGACGCAGATACCCTGTTAAAGAGCTAGGACCTAATGTAGTATGAGAGCGTTACAAAGGGACATTTTGCCAGGCACGTTTAACAAAACATAATAAAATGAAAAAACTTATTGCATAAGGCAGCGTTTCTCAACCTTTTTACTATCACGGAACCCTTTTGATAATGTCCAAGTTCCGGGGAACCCTATAGCGTCCATACAACAGTGGCGTATATAGAAATTTATTTCGGGAGGGGCCCAAAATTGTTACTCAACCGCTCAAAAGTATTTTTAAATAGATTTAACGTAGCTTTTTAATGCATTTTATGTGAAATTTGCATCCACGAGAACTTAAAATAATAAAAATTGTAATTAATAAAGTTCGGAGTAGAAGGGGGGGTTTGGGGGTACTCCCTCAGAAAATTTTTAGAAATTTGGCCCTAAAAACTAGGTTTTAACTCGTTTTTGGTACATTTAGTCCAAATCTTGGACATGCATTTTTAGGTAGGATTTCCAATTTAATGAAAGTTATTATAAGAAATTGAAAATAATACAATTTCATGTACTAAAACAGGGTTTTAACGTGTTTTGATATTCCTCGGGGGGTGGGGGGAGGGCCCCCCTTATATAGGCCACTGTCATACAACAATATTTTGTCTTGCTATTTTATCCTCCCTCAGAATTTATTTTGAAAATTACCCTTTCAACTAGTGTTTTATCTCCTTTTTCAAACTTTTTGTAGAACACCCAAGGAAAAAATATTCTTGAGACAGCAGAATGTTCAAGGGAAAAACGCTCTATAACAGACGTCAAAATTTTAGATAGAAGTGGAGTCCTCCCTAGAAATTTTTCGAAATTTGCCACTTAAAGTAGGAGTTTCAGTGTATTTTAGGACTCTTTGGGTTACATCTGAAAAGAAACTCGTAAACTCCTTTTTTCATTGTAAAACACAGAATTTTCAAGGGGGGGAATATAATTAGCGCCAAAATTTCAAGGGGGACAGGAGTCCTTCCTCAGAAATTTATTTGAAATTCCCCTTCAAACTAGTGTTAATCTTCTTTTCAAACTCTTCGTAGAACAAGGGCCACAGAAGAAAATGTTCAACGGAAAAACACTTGCTCACATTTGGCTGTTTGATGCCTAATTTCTATTCTAAAATTTAAACCAGAACAAAAAGAAAGATTTCAAGGGGGACAGGAGTCCTTCCTCAGAAATTTATTTGAAATTCCCCTTCAAACTAGTGTTAATCTTCTTTTCAAACTCTTCGTAGAACAAGGGCCACAGAAGAAAATGTTCAACGGAAAAACACTTGCTCACATTTGGCTGATTGATGCCTAATTTCTATTCTAAAATTTAAACCAGAACAAAAAGAAAGATTTCAAGGGGGACAGGAGTCCTTCCTCAGAAATTTATTTGAAATTCCCCTTCAAACTAGTGTTAATCTTCTTTTCAAACTCTTCGTAGAACAAGGGCCACAGAAGAAAATGTTCAACGGAAAAACACTTGCTCACATTTGGCTGATTGATGCCTAATTTCTATTCTAAAATTTAAACCAGAACAAAAAGAAAGATTTCAAGGGGGACAGGAGTCCTTCCTCAGAAATTTATTTGAAATTCCCCTTCAAACTAGTGTTAATCTTCTTTTCAAACTCTTCGTAGAACAAGGGCCACAGAAGAAAATGTTCAACGGAAAAACACTTGCTCACATTTGGCTGATTGATGCCTAATTTCTATTCTAAAATTTAAACCAGAACAAAAAGAAAGATTTCAAGGGGGACAGGAGTCCTTCCTCAGAAATTTATTTGAAATTCCCCTTCAAACTAGTGTTAATCTTCTTTTCAAACTCTTCGTAGAACAAGGGCCACAGAAGAAAATGTTCAACGGAAAAACACTTGCTCACATTTGGCTGATTGATGCCTAATTTCTATTCTAAAATTTAAACCAGAACAAAAAGAAAGATTTCAAGGGGGACAGGAGTCCTTCCTCAGAAATTTATTTGAAATTCCCCTTCAAACTAGTGTTAATCTTCTTTTCAAACTCTTCGTAGAACAAGGGCCACAGAAGAAAATGTTCAACGGAAAAACACTTGCTCACATTTGGCTGATTGATGCCTAATTTCTATTCTAAAATTTAAACCAGAACAAAAAGAAAGATTTCAAGGGGGACAGGAGTCCTTCCTCAGAAATTTATTTGAAATTCCCCTTCAAACTAGTGTTAATCTTCTTTTCAAACTCTTCGTAGAACAAGGGCCACAGAAGAAAATGTTCAACGGAAAAACACTTGCTCACATTTGGCTGATTGATGCCTAATTTCTATTCTAAAATTTAAACCAGAACAAAAAGAAAGATTTCAAGGGGGACAGGAGTCCTTCCTCAGAAATTTATTTGAAATTCCCCTTCAAACTAGTGTTAATCTTCTTTTCAAACTCTTCGTAGAACAAGGGCCACAGAAGAAAATGTTCAACGGAAAAACACTTGCTCACATTTGGCTGATTGATGCCTAATTTCTATTCTAAAATTTAAACCAGAACAAAAAGAAAGATTTCAAGGGGGACAGGAGTCCTTCCTCAGAAATTTATTTGAAATTCCCCTTCAAACTAGTGTTAATCTTCTTTTCAAACTCTTCGTAGAACAAGGGCCACAGAAAAAAATGTTCAACGGAAAAACACTTGCTCACATTTGGCTGATTGATGCCTAATTTCTATTCTAAAATTTAAACCAAAACAAAAAGAAAGATTTCAAGGGGGACAGGAGTCCTTCCTCAGAAATTTATTTGAAATTCCCCTTCAAACTAGTGTTAATCTTCTTTTCAAACTCTTCGTAGAACAAGGGCCACAGAAGAAAATGTTCAACGGAAAAACACTTGCTCACATTTGGCTGATTGATGCCTAATTTCTATTCTAAAATTTAAACCAGAACAAAAAGAAAGATTTCAAGGGGGACAGGAGTCCTTCCTCAGAAATTTATTTGAAATTCCCCTTCAAACTAGTGTTAATCTTCTTTTCAAACTCTTCGTAGAACAAGGGCCACAGAAGAAAATGTTCAACGGAAAAACACTTGCTCACATTTGGCTGATTGATGCCTAATTTCTATTCTAAAATTTAAACCAGAACAAAAAGAAAGATTTCAAGGGGGACAGGAGTCCTTCCTCAGAAATTTATTTGAAATTCCCCTTCAAACTAGTGTTAATCTTCTTTTCAAACTCTTCGTAGAACAAGGGCCACAGAAGAAAATGTTCAACGGAAAAACACTTGCTCACATTTGGCTGATTGATGCCTAATTTCTATTCTAAAATTTAAACCAGAACAAAAAGAAAGATTTCAAGGGGGACAGGAGTCCTTCCTCAGAAATTTATTTGAAATTCCCCTTCAAACTAGTGTTAATCTTCTTTTCAAACTCTTCGTAGAACAAGGGCCACAGAAAAAAATGTTCAACGGAAAAACACTTGCTCACATTTGGCTGATTGATGCCTAATTTCTATTCTAAAATTTAAACCAGAACAAAAAGAAAGATTTCAAGGGGGACAGGAGTCCTTCCTCAGAAATTTATTTGAAATTCCCCTTCAAACTAGTGTTAATCTTCTTTTCAAACTCTTCGTAGAACAAGGGCCACAGAAGAAAATGTTCAACGGAAAAACACTTGCTCACATTTGGCTGATTGATGCCTAATTTCTATTCTAAAATTTAAACCAGAACAAAAAGAAAGATTTCCCTTGAGGAAGCCTCGCGGAACCAGAAACGCTGGGTACAGCAGTATCCGTACTACTTACACCATAAATTTTATAGAAATTGGACAACTTGCTAAAATGAGGGGCAAGTTTTAGAACGTGCAATATTAATCTTTTAGCCAAAGAAGGGAGTTCCATTAGTGTAATGGTATTTAGAAAAATGATCATTGGGGAAGGAAACTGTATGATCGAATAAAAGTATCCCAAAAAATATTTACAGGTAAAAAACTTTTCTTTTAAGTATTACCTTTAATTTATTAAAAATTATACTTAAGTACTCATAACAACAAATGTTTATCATCTTTATGGAAACCTTACCTTTAAAAATTTTTTCTTTAAGATAATTAAATCTTACATTACCATATAATTTACATCATTTTACCAGATTTGTGTTTATTTACGTGTGATTTTGTTATAAAGTAGAACCTATATAACAACACATCCCCTTGATAAAGTGTGGCCTGCGTCATGACAATTAGTAATAAAGTACCAATTCTTTTATAACAGTGACAATTAGGTATATTAGTTAAAACAACTATTTTTTGGTCTCGGAAGGGGTGGCACTATGTAAGTTCTACTGTATTTATTTAGAAAAAGCATAGTTAGAATGTTTCAAAATAGATTTATTTTAATTTTATAAATGCAACGTCAATTTGTTCAATTTCTTAAATTTTCATTTTTAACTAGTTACAATTACTTTTCTTGCCTTTTTCATTGCATGGACTTTCATTCCTACTCTCCCTGCTAATCCCTTTTTAGCAAAGGTTTTGAGCTTTCCATACTGCTTCTGACTTTTATTTGCACCTGGATTTGTTATCGATGCTGGACAATCCAATTTCTTGGTAGTTTGGGTCAAATTGTACGTGTTTTGAAAACAGTGGTCACCTTTTGCCGAACCAAAGGAAATTAGAAAGGAATATAATTCATACAGATTGATATTGAACCTAAGTTAAATATTCATAGTTACAGTGCTATGCTTTTCATACCTATTAATTTGATTCTAAAAAAATTATTGGATTGAATGTAGATTAAGAACATAACCTATCTATCATATAATGTAATATTTAAATCCTAAAATAGTCCTGAAATTTTAGCTAAGGCCTGTTCCAGGTATGATTAAGTACATAACTTTTGGAAGTAAACAATGACGATTGTTTTCTCCCATATTTCGCATTGTAAAAAATTATAAGACCATTTCACAAACTTAACTCCTATCTGTTTGGATAGAATCATTAAATACACTTTGGTATGATGCTAATACAGAAATATGTATATTCATAGTATTAAATGCCAATAAAAGCAATCTAAAAGGGGACTCATCAGTGGCAACCCGATGAAAGAATGTTATGTGTGTGGCGAACCATGAGGTTCGTCATCAAAATTCAAATAAATACGACTGCAACACAGAGCACGGCCTACCCTTTTAACTGCTGGTAACTATATCATCATCATCATCTTTTGCGATTGTTTAAAAATTTAGTTTGGTGTAAGATAAGGAAATAAAGGTTTAGTGTTTTTTAATAAAATGTTATTATTTTGTGGGACTATTTCATTGGTGACCCAGACATGAGGACCATGAAGTTTGTCATCTATGTTAATGTTGTATACTGTTAATATATCATTATCAAAATAAATGTCAAGTAAACATATATAGCGCAACTAGCATCAGTCTAATTTCAACCTGCCCTTGCTTTGTTTCCATGTATTTCCGCTTTTTCCCACGATTTTTATATTTCCCTTGATAAGCGTAAATTCTTGACCCTAAATGAAAATTAGGGAGTCCATCTTTCCAGTGGATATTCATATCTGCAGAAATTTCACCTAGATATGGAGGTGATGAATATAGGAACAGGGCAAGATTTACATGAGATTAAATAAATTTTCAAGATTGCAATAAGAAATCTATACAATGTAATTATATATATAATAAAAAAATATTTTGTGGGCTTATTGCTCTTTATTCAGTATAATACAGGTGATTTCATGGTTGAAAAGTTATGCTCAGGGGTCTGAACTTATGTCTTCAATTATATATCATTAAAAATTTTCATTTCAAATACTAGGGAGCTACCGCCCCCTGCTCGCTATCGCTCGCCAACCCCCGTAAACTGCTGGCGCAGGACCTTTTGGAATTGCTTCGCAATTCCCACAAATTCTAACTCGCCGAACTTAATACACTTTACAAAACAATTAAACAATTTACAAAAAAAACGTCAACCAACTTTCCGAATATACTTCCCCAAATCCCCTCCATGAATAAAGCTCCCTTAAAAGTTTCAATATACAGGGTGTATCTGAAATGGTGCAACAAACTTTCAGGGATGAAAGTACTCATCAAGACGATTAAGATTCGGTATAGAAAGGGGGGTCCCAGACCAAATCCCAGGGAGTTAAAAATGGAGCGACACTCCAAAAAAATCATTGAAAAATTCAATTTGTAGAAGAACTTCTATTGGTAAAAACTTAATTATGGTCTCAAAAATTGTGGTTTAATGTGATCTTTAAAATTACCTCAAAAGTCTTCGCTTAAAAATTTGTTTTATTATGAGAAAAGTTAAAAAACACAAAAAATGTGAAAAATCTGCCAAAACCTTATTTTATACTTCGAAATCCTTTCTTTTGATTTGATAATCTGAAAAATCATAGTTGAAAACCCTTAAGTCCAAAGTTTCACGTAAATACAATCAATATTAAACGCTTGAGATCCTGTTAAAGTTCATTTTTTGCGTGCGCTAACAGCTGTTTTGGAAACAGCTCTAGAGAACAGCTTGCGCACCCAAAAAACAAACTTTAACAGAATCTCAAGCGTTTAATATTGATTGTATTTACGTGAAACTTTGGACCTAAGGGTTTTCAACTATGATCTTTCAGATTATCAAATCAAAAGAAAGGATTTCGAAATACAAATTAAGGTTTTGGCAGAGTTTTCACATTTTTTGTGTTTTTTAACTTTTTTCATAATAAAACAAATTTTAAAGTGAAGACTTTTGAGGTAATTTTAAAGATCATATTAAACTACAATTTTTGAGACCATAATTAAGTTTTTACCAATAGTAGTTCTTCTACAAATTGAATTTTTCAATGATTTTTTGGGGTGTCGCTCCATTTTTAACTCCCTGGGATTTGGTCTGGGACTTCCTTTCTATACCGATTCTTGTTCGTCTTGATGAGTACTATCATCCCTGAAAGTTTGTTGCACCATTTCAGATACACCCTGTATATTAACTCGAACTTATCAAAAATTTAAACGAAATGTTTTTAAAAATATTCATCTTAATTATTTTTAATCTATATTATATAAAAATAACTATTTCTAATTGTTTATCAATATTCGAACCAAACAAAAACCAGTTATTTTAAAATAACTCGTTTCGTTAGTATAATATGCCTAGTGTTTATCATTCATATTTTTTTAAACCCAGACTTGTTAACCCAGACAATACCGTTTAAGCAATCGAAAATAAAAAGAGACAAAACATCACTCTATGTTTACAATTAATTTCGATAAAATCAGACTAAAAATTATAAATATTGGACAAAAACTGTGAAATTTTAGTATGAAATGGCGTTCATGTAAGTTTTAGAATTTGTTTTTATCACTCTTTGAGTGATATTTCATCAAGAAAGTACTTTTTTAAAAGGTGAAAAACATGTTTCATCTTAAAATATAGCGTCAATCGGTCGTTGTGATTGGATGCATAATAATTTGAATGACAGTACTTGCTTTGTAACTGCGACCTTATCCGTTATCTTAAAAAATGGAAATATTTTAAAATTGAGAATTTTTTTGAAAAATCGAAGGGCTTACTCGGAAATCCGGAAGGAATCCGGACATTTTGATACCATATATGTGTCATTCGGTTCAGTAATTAAAAAGCCTTTCTCTGGAAACCGTTCACTAAAAACTTTTTTTTAGAATAGAGCAGGGGTTCTCAAACTTTTTATGTCGCGGAGCCCTTTTCAAGAGACAAATTATTCGCGGAGCCCTTTTCCGAAATAAATTTTTCAAGGTATAAAAGAAAATTACATAAAACCCATTGCTTCTAGAAATAAAAGCATAATAGAAATTTATTTCGGGAGGGTACCAAATTATTCCTCAGCCCCTCCCATGCATATTTAACAGTTTAACGTAGCTTTTAAAAACATTTTTAGGTATAATTTGCATCTAAGATAATTTATTTGTAAGAAAAATTGTGAGGAATTAAGATTCAAGTACAATAGAAGGGTCTGGGGGTCCTTCCTCCCCAGAAGATTTTGTGAAATGTGATCCTTAAAAAGGGTTTTTTTTAACTCGTTTTAGGTACATCATTGTCCAAATTTTGGACATTCATTTTTAGGTAGGATTTTAATTTTAACGAACTTACTATAAAAATTGACAATAATAAAGTTTCAAGTACAATAGGGGGTTTTGGGGGTCCTCCCCCAAAAGAATTTCGGAAATTTAACCCTAAATAACATGGTTTTAACTTGTTTTGTTATACGCAGTCAGATTTTCCGGGGGAGAGGCAGGCCCCCTCGCCCCTTTGATATACACCCCAAGATATATGGAATATTTTGTTTACCAATTATATTTTATCATTGGATACAATGTAAATCTTTATTTTAAATTTCTGAATATTAAAGCTATCACTTTTTAATCATTATGCCGGAGATGCATGAACAAAGGATTCATACGGAAATCTATACATCTGTAAATTTTTTTTTCCTAAAAGTTACTTCTTTTGAAATCGAGAGCTGTTTTGGGGGGCTGTTAGACCATACGTCAGAGGTACATATCGAAATTTATTTACACATGGGCCCAAAATAATTCCTTATCCCTCCCATGTCATAGGATCAATGTTAGCTTTTTATAGATTTTTGGCAGAATTTGCATCTTAAAGAACTTAATATAAGAAACGTTTTGTGTAATTAAGTTCCAAATGCTATAAAGGGGGGGGGTTGGAAATTTGATTCTACTAAAAACAGGTTTTTCCTTGGTTTTGGTGAACTTTATAAAAAAAAGTGCTGAGTAATCAATTTGAGAGGTGGGGGAATGGGGTTCCTTGGTGTGCTACTATTCGGTGCGGCCGTTTCATCGGCAGAAATAAATGAAAGAAAATAGAACTCTCATAATTCTTCTAAAAATTGGAAGAAAAATTTGGTGCCGAAACGGGAACGGCGCCCAAACGGCCAGCACCAAACCGTCCCATCCTGGGGATTCCTCCCCCAGAAAAGTTTTGGAAATTTCACCCTAAAAACAGGGTTTTAACTTTTTTTGGTAAACCAAAAAAGACCTGAAAAAGGCAAAAACCTGCAGACCTTACCAACACCTTACAGAAAGTTATTTATAACATTTCAGAGAAAAGCAAATTAGAAGTTATCAAAAAATGTATTTATTCCAAAATTCTTCGCGGAGCCCCTGGAAATGCTTGGCGGAGTCCTAAGGGCTCCGCGGAGCACAGTTTGAGAACCGCTGGAATAGAGAGATAGATAAAATACCCTTTAACCTCCACATAAAATAAAAATTTGTTGTTCATAAAAAATTTTAGGAAGTTAAATCATATAATTGGAAATTTTTAAGTAAATGTGAATCTTTCTCAATCCTTTCTAATAGGCTAAAATTTTAATACTGAGAAACTACTCTCGTTTTTCATCCAAAAATCCTTTTGACCTTTTAAAAACATTAAATTTCGGAAATGTTTTTATTTCGTAATTTTTTAATATATCTTTAAAAGCGTCAAAAGAATTAGCAGAATCCATATTCTAATACAGGGTGTCCCACAAAGAGCTCCCTGGTTTTAAAATTAAATATCTTTTGAATAAAAATAGATAAAAATATAAAACCAACGGTATCCTTCTAGTTATGGCTTGGAATTTCTTGTGCTAAAAGTTAAAAAATTTAGTTACTATTATTGTTAACAGATGGCAGCACAATAAAAATGTCTGGAAGCTTCGTATTTCAAAACTGAGCATAGCAAATCGATTCTTCTCAAGATCGATTTATTGATTTAAGATCCCAAGTAGTTCATACGTTCAATATTTGTCCAATTTTTGCCATTTACGGCCAAATTTCGTCTTCTAGTAGGAATTACGTAAAATTGATGTATTTGGTATGAGCTGTGCAACTGGGGATTAAATTTTGAAAAGGAAATTCTCGACGGTTGGTTCAATTGTTATGGAAAGGGGTTAACTGTTTTATTTTTTTAGGGAGTATGGTCTTTAACTCCTAAATTGCTTGTTAGATTTTTTGCCGTTTGTCGATATCAATATAAATTAATTTTAAGATTATTTTTTTCGGAAATCGACGAGGGGAACAAATTTTGAGAGAATTGAAATATCCTGAATATTTTTAATCAGTCATAACTAGTCATGTATTCTACTGATCAACGTGTATTTATCGTACTTGAATATTACAAACTTAAGCCACAAGACGAAGTTTTCAAAAAAATTATAAAAGTAGAAAAGTCCTGAAAATAAAACAATCAGAAACTATTTCGAGAAATTTGCAGTGGCGGATTTCCAAATGTGCCGCCTATAGGCTGAACCAAAATTTGCCGCCTATATGCAATACCTCTTACAAAACTAAACAGGGGTGTCATTTCAGTTTTCGGTTGGGGGTCAAAGATTTTAAGTGGGTTTGTATCCACGGCGTAACTTGACTTTTGGTTTCTTATTTTTTTTTGGGGGGGCGACAAGGGTGGATTCAGGATTTGTTTTTGGGGGGCTATGAATATTCATAATTAAATTTAATCTTCCTTATGATCTTAATATGGGAAATACTTCTAAAAGGGGGTTCTGGGGGTCCTCCCCCAGAAAATTTTTGGAAATTTAAGTTAAAAAACCCCAATTTTTTAACTAGTTTTGGAACGCCTCATCCGAGTTTCGGATACATATTTTATGGTATAATTTTTGCATTTGGGCGAACTTAATATAAAATAAAGTTGTAATTATAGAGTTACAGTTACCAAGGGGGTCTGGGAGTCCTCCCCCAGAAAAATTTTGAAAACTTGCCTCTTAAAGTAGTGTTTCAGATGATTTTGAGACCCTTCAGTTCTTTGAAAACCCCAGAATTTTCTAGGGGAAAAATTTATAAAAAACGTCAACAAGGGCCGGAGGTCCTCCCCCAGGATATGATTTTGGAAACTTCCCTCAAACTTGTGTTTATCTACACTTTTCAAACTCTATGGAGAGAGCACCAAAAGGGAAAAGTTTCTTGTAGGTGGCCTAATTTTCAAGGGAAAACTCTTCAGATACCAAAATTTGAGAGGGGGATTGGGGGTTCTCCCCCAGAAATTTTCTGGAAAATTGTCCCTTAAAGTAGTGTTTTAGCTCATTTTGAGACCCTTTAGGCAACAAAAAACAGTTCCTTGTAAACCACAGAATTGCTTTTGTGGATGGACGTTCTCCGCTTATTTTTAGTGTTTCCTTTTTCTTCTCCTTTTTTATTCAGAAAAAAATTCTGCTATCAAAAATTTGCCGCCTACTAAAATTTGCCACCGTAGGCTATAGCCTAGCTAGCCTATTTAGAAATCCGCTACTGGAAATTTGAAAGGACAGGTAGTATTGCCGATGAACTAGTTGGAAATGTCGGACCTCGTCGGACTGTTGTCACTGCCGATAACACTTCAACGTTGTCCAAACTAATAGAAGAAAATCCCAGAAATTCAGTTCGCAAGGCTCAATCAGGAATTAAGCGGTCCAGTGAGCAAAGAATACTAAACAAAATTAAAATTGAAGATGACACCCTACAAAATTCAGGATCATCAAGCCATCCCAATAAGGGCTATGCAACAACGTGAGGAATTTGCGATCCAATTAATCTCGATTCATAGTAAAAATGTGCAATTCGATCATCTGTAATTAAAATTTTGATAAATCAAATTCTTTAGAATAGTATTTTCAAATAAAAATACAAATATTTAAAAATTTTCATTAACCTTTTGTTTTTTAACCAATAAAGTTAAAATTTTCTATTTCAGAAAGTTTCATTGTGATCCGATGAGTTGGATGATCATCAATCTGGTTATATGCACACAGATCCGAATTATCAGAATTTTCTCAATTTGTTTCCTTAATCTAAAATTAAAACGCATGTAAGCTTAATACACCTTTTTTGGGGTTCGAAGAACTCAATCCCTAACAACTTCAACCTAAAGACACAACTTTTCATATGAAATATAAAACACATAACTTCTTCCCATAACAACGAGACTTGGACCAATCTTCGAATATTTTGTTTTAAAAATTTAATCTGAAATCAATGAATCGATTTTGAGAAGCATCGATTTGTTACACTGCGTTTTTAATAGCTTCCAGACATTTTTATTGTGCTGCCATCTGTTAACAATAATAGTAACTTAATTTTTTAACTTTTGGCACAAGAAATTCCAAGCCATAACTAGAAGGACACCGTTGGTTTTATATTTTTATCTATTTTTGTTCAAAAGATATTTAATTTTAAAACCAGGGAGCTCTTTGTGGGACACCCTGTAAGTAACCTAACAAAACAAATTCGGACGCGGACGAGGATACTTCGGTTGCTAGGAGCAACCAGATCAACGATGTGCTGTTTCCGGTCCGTGACGTCACATGAACTTTGCTGGATCCGATATTCCTTCCACCAGCAGACAGGGTTTTATAATCGAAAGGCTAAGCTGTTGCCACAAAATAAAAACATAAACATAAAATTATACCTCGCAATTCAGTTACAACATACCCCTCTAATTATCACGTTAAAAGTAGTTTGTATGGCGGGAAAGATGATAAAATAGTAAAAAAAATATTTATATCAGATCTCTGAAACACTATTCATTCATTTTTTCAACAATAATCTGTAATAAGCGTGACCTGTAAGGGGACATCCATAAATTACGTGAGGTCAAAAAGGGGGGGAGGGGTTTGGAAAAATCTCACCAAGGGGGTAGGGGGGTCAATTAAAATTTCACGTCAACTTTTTAAGTTAGAAATTATACGGTTTTCTCTTTTTTTAAGTAAAATGCAAACGCATAGGATGGAAAATTATTTTTAAAGGTTGTAGGTAAATCTCACTTGGGGGGAGGGGGGGTCCAGCAAAATCTCACTAAATCTCACCAAGGGGGGAGGGGGGGTCCAGATTTTGGAAAAAACACCTCACTTAATTTACCTGTCTAAAGAAACTTAGGTTCGATTTCAAAATATTTCATTATCATTCGATTCTAGAATCGATTCTATCCCCAAATTTGATTTCCCTACGACGAACGAAATAGGGATTCGGTGGATAACGATCCCTAAATTTTTCGAAGGAACAGTGCTTCCTCCTATAAATTGACGCGAGAACTACGGTTTTTTAAAAATTCGTGAGCAAAAATTTACGGGCATTCAAAGTAAGATGCAGTAATCGGCATATTTTTATCTCTAATAGTTTTTTTCTATGATTTTTTAAATAATAATAATAATAATAATAATAATAATAATAATAATAATAATCTTTATTTTACACTATGGAAATTACAAATGAATATATAAAATAATATGAGTTACCAAGGGGAAACAGTCCCGTTCAGGTAACCAAAAAAAGTGCGAACATTGAGTGATATTTAAAATAAAATAAATAAATAGGTGGGTTGAATTACATAGCAATAATAAGATTCAAAAATGCAGAAAAAAAACATAGTACAAATAACAATAAATGATTAATTTAATTTACAAAAGACAGAATTATTTAAATTAAAGTTTTACAAGTTGGCAAACAGCTAAGGCAAAAAAAAATACATTATGCTTCCTTTAGAAAAGGTCTTCAACATTATTTAAAAAAATTACAAAATTATGTAAACAACGTTTGAATGAGGGATAGGAAGAAATATTTTGTAGCTCAGCAGGTAGACTATTAAATAACTTTGGTGCAAGATAAAAGAAATGTTTACGATATATCTCCTTGTAAAAGCGAGGAATCTGATAAATTTCATTTATTCTCCTTTGGTTAATCGTATTTTTTAGATTACAAATATTTCTATTGCTAAATAAGTAAAGTGTAATTCTATAAAAAACGAGATGTCGCACGGGGAGTAAACCTAAACTATTAAAGTCAATTGAGTCGGAATTATTTAAACATAAGATTTTGAAACACTTATTCTGAATAGAAATTAAAGGCAATAAATTGGTTTTATAATCTCCACCCCAAATTATTATTCCATAATTGATTAAAGAGAAAAACCAAGAAAAATACAAGGTTTTTAAAAAAGATTGTGTAACTTTATTTTTTAGGTGATGAAATTTAACCAATGCGAAACGAAGCCTTTTACATAACTCACCAACATGAGTTTTCCATTTTAAATTTGAGTCGATAAATAAACCCAAATATTTAATACTATTAACTTGTTCTAGCTTTGGACAGTTACAATTAAAAGAGCCATGGCAAGAATTTAAATGAAATGTAATATCTAGTTGAATAAATGGTTGTTTAAGATAGAAATAAATATATTTAGTTTTATTTAAATTTAGAGATAAGTCATTAATGGTAAACCATTTTCTGATTTCGATTAAGTCATTTTCAATCTGTGATTTGAGTTCTAGGAGATTATCACAAGAATATAGTAATGCCGAGTCATCTGCATTACTATAGGTTAGGGGCTTTTTTGAGAGCACCCTGTATTACATCCATGTGATTTAGATTTTGTATCTATGAATCACTTTACTGCATCAAACCTCAGATATCATAATATTAAACTAATTTTGTAGGCTTTTAAATAGCGTTTATCCACAAAATTGCATCTTAACACTATCTAACTGACTTCGAAGATTTCCATACAGGGTGTTTTAGAAAAGTGTTTCATGACTTCTAGGGGAGGTACGGGACAGTTGGGCTGAGCACCCTGTATTACATCCATGTGATTTAGATTTTGTATCTATGAATCACTTTACTAAATAAGAGCATCAAATATACCTCAGCTCATAATATTTAACTAATTTTGTAGGCTTTTAAGTAGCGTTTATCCACAAAATTGCATCTTAACACTATCTAACTGACTTCGAAGATTTCCATACAGGGTGTTTTAGAAAAGTGTTTCATGACTTCTAGGGGAGGTACGGGACAGTTGGGCTGAGCACCCTGTATTACATCCATGTGATTTAGATTTTGTATCTATGAATCACTTTACTAAATAAGAGCATCAAATATACCTCAGCTCATAATATTTAACTAATTTTGTAGGCTTTTAAGTAGCGTTTATCCACAAAATTGCATCTTAACACTATCTAACTGACTTCGAAGATTTCCATACAGGGTGTTTTAGAAAAGTGTTTCATGACTTCTAGGGGAGGTACGGGACAGTTGGGCTGAGCACCCTGTATTACATCCATGTGATTTAGATTTTGTATCTATGAATCACTTTACTAAATAAGAGCATCAAATATACCTCAGCTCATAATATTTAACTAATTTTGTAGGCTTTTAAGTAGCGTTTATCCACAAAATTGCATCTTAACACTATCTAACTGACTTCGAAGATTTCCATACAGGGTGTTTTAGAAAAGTGTTTCATGACTTCTAGGGGAGGTACGGGACAGTTGGGCTGAGCACCCTGTATTACATCCATGTGATTTAGATTTTGTATCTATGAATCACTTTACTAAATAAGAGCATCAAATATACCTCAGCTCATAATATTTAACTAATTTTGTAGGCTTTTAAGTAGCGTTTATCCACAAAATTGCATCTTAACACTATCTAACTGACTTCGAAGATTTCCATACAGGGTGTTTTAGAAAAGTGTTTCATGACTTCTAGGGGAGGTACGGGACAGTTGGGCTGAGCACCCTGTATTACATCCATGTGATTTAGATTTTGTATCTATGAATCACTTTACTAAATAAGAGCATCAAATATACCTCAGCTCATAATATTTAACTAATTTTGTAGGCTTTTAAGTAGCGTTTATCCACAAAATTGCATCTTAACACTATCTAACTGACTTCGAAGATTTCCATACAGGGTGTTTTAGAAAAGTGTTTCATGACTTCTAGGGGAGGTACGGGACAGTTGGGCTGAGCACCCTGTATTACATCCATGTGATTTAGATTTTGTATCTATGAATCACTTTACTAAATAAGAGCATCAAATATACCTCAGCTCATAATATTTAACTAATTTTGTAGGCTTTTAAGTAGCGTTTATCCACAAAATTGCATCTTAACACTATCTAACTGACTTCGAAGATTTCCATACAGGGTGTTTTAGAAAAGTGTTTCATGACTTCTAGGGGAGGTACGGGACAGTTGGCTGCAAAAAAATCGAAACAGAGACTATTGTGAGCGATTGGCCGGGGTTAGAAGGATACTGTAAACGCCAATTTCCATAATTTAATGTCCTCTTTGAAACAAGCTCTAATTTAAGTCCTTAAGGGGCCGTCTACACATTAAAAGAAGCACCAACTTTCATTTTCCCCTATGGGTGACATCAAAGATTCTTCCTGTTTCTGAAAGAGCACCCTCTAAAACCCCAAAAACTAATTTTCATGTCATTTGGTCCCCAAATAAAGCCAGGAGAGGGGGTTGAAGTTCGTCTAATTTACGTTGAAATATAGATCTTTACGTTGAATTCTCGATTTTGATCCATACAACCATCAATCCCGCGTGATCAAAATCGAGAATTCAACGTAAAGAACTATATTTCAACGTAAATTAGACGAACTTCAACCCCCACTTCTGTCTTTGTTTGAGGGTCAAACACCACAAAACTTGGTTTTAGGGGGTGCTCTTTCAGAAACAGGAATAATATTTGATGTTGCCCATAGGAAAAAACGAAAGTTGGTGCTTTGTTTAGTATGTAGACGGCCCCTTAGGACTTAAATTATAGCTTGTTTTAAAGAGGACATTAAATCATGAAAATTGGATTTTACAGTATCCTTCTAACCCAAACCAATCGCTCACAATCGTCTCCGTTTCGATTTTTTTGCAGCCCACTGTACATCAAGATGAATCATAATTGGTGTAGGTTAGGGGGTCGCAAGTGCAGTTAAAGGGGTGAAAATCAGCAATAAACCTCGCATATCTGAGCAGAAACATATGTTCGATTCTGGCATTTATTACATTCTTCCAATTCAATTGCTTTGTGTAATAATCTTTGAAAATGCTTATTTTATTCAAAAACAGACCAATAAATGAACAGGCATGAGTTATAGGTAGATTAAAGTTAAAATTGTTCCTTAGTGTCACACTTGTTCTTTGTGCCATAAAACATCTAACAACCAACCACTCTAGTATTAAGATGTTTTCGTCGTGACTTTTTCTATTGCAGTCTATCTACCTACATCGCATCCTACCTACGCATGCCTGTGGCATTTATTGTGGTATGTTTTTGAATGAAATAAACGTTTTCATGAGATCTTTACACAAAGCATTTGAATTGGATGAATGTAATAAATGCCGGAATCGAACAATTATTGTACTTCTTTCTGCCCAAATATGCAAGTTTTTTTTTGCTAATTTTCTTCCCTTAAACCTCACTTGCGACCCCCTAACCAACACCAATTCTTGTTCGTCTTGACTTACCCTATCTCCCCTAGAAGTTAATTAATGGAATATTTTTGGAGTTAAGAGTTGAAATAATTTATGAAAATATTTAAACATCTATCCATCCGAAAAATAAAATTCTATAATAATTGTCAGAAAAAGGAAATGCTATTTACAACTAATATTCCCACTTCTGATAGCAATCCGGTTCTTACGTATTGTGCCGTCGACTGTGCTGCTGAATCCGAAAACGTTTTCAAAGCGACTTTTCTGTACCGCTGAATTAGGCGGCTGCTAAACGGTCGAAGGGATAATACGTAAGTACCGAAAAAAAATATTAAACGCCTTCATTAAAATGTAATGACCTTCTATACAGTTTTTCTCGCTTTTCTTAAAACAAGAAAATTGGCTTTTGACGTGAAAAAAGTGATTTAATTGCAAAAAACGAGGAATACCTTGCTTTTAGAATATATTATTTGCATCAACTATTTCAATTGATTTATAAATTGAAAAGCCTTTACTTTAGGTGGTGGATGATCCCCAAACCTGACCTCCCAAATACCATAACCCAGGAAACTGAAGAACACCACAATTATTACATTTCAGCTTTCATGCTAATTTCAATTTTAATCATAATTAAAAAGAAGTTAAGTTGTACGATATGTACTTGCATATTAAACAACTTTCCTTAAAGACTTTTTGTAATGAGGTTATAATAAAAGAAATATTGCTGAAAACTTCAAACGATTGATTAAATATGTATCGACAGCATAAATAAAACGATTTCCAAGAAATCGAAACCAATGATATTGCAACCTTAGAAATATTACAAAATTATGATCTTTTTGAAAAAAAAAGTTGAAAAATATACATAGGAAATATTCTACCACATTTCGAGTGTTATCTTTAAAGTACGAAATTATGTTGTGTGAATATTTTATGTGATTTAACTTTTGATAACTACGATCAGAAATCATGAATTAGTATGAATTAAATCAGCACATCTTTAGTAAAAATCCTTCAGTCGCCATACTAAACCACAGCAACAAGATTTTAAGTGTTGTCAAAATAGAGATCTAACAATACTATTAGATTTCTAACAACAATGGGTACAGTTTTAAAAAAAGTCCTCCAGCTCTCATGTTTACCCACAGCTCAAATGATGACACACACAACCAGAAAGATCTCACTATTAATATCATTATTATTAGATCCTAAGGTAATATTAATTAGTAGATTATTATTTTAGGATCTAATTGTTGTTAGTTTAAAAAGTTATTTACATGTTTTTGTGTTGAATTTAAACTTAAATTTTCACAAATTAGCACCAAATTTTCACAAAATAGGTGTACCTCTTAAAAAAACCTAGACAGACGCCTGAGATCTCTATGGTTGTCGATCATATGCGCTGTGTGTAAACATGGAAACCAGAGGACACTTTCTAAAGCTATACCAAAGTTTCGTTTCATAGATATTTGCTAACTAATTGGAATCTCTGTCATTCCTTGATATTTTCAGGAATATTTGGGTGAAATCCCAAATTTAGAAAAACACTATTAGAAATCATTAGGGTTTAAAAAATCATACTAAGATTCGTTTCATTTTAAATGAAAGTATTGAAACTCACCTTTAAATGCTGATGGAATCGGATGCGGAAAACACCAAACAACGTTCATTTCTAAACTAATTTAAATTTGTTAAAACTGAGGTTACTTCTTCGATCTAGCAGTTAAGAGCGAGAGCCTATTTGGTGTTAGATGGTTCGTTTCCTACTGATGCTAGCTTTCTCTGACCTGGGTTAAACTGGATTAAGCGTTAACTGTGTTGTATCAGGCTTGCGCATTACGCGAAAAGCGATGATACGAGGAAGAAAAAGGACTGCGTATCACTCTGTGCTGCGAATTTTGAAGAGCCGAAGCAAACCAACCAATTTTGAGAAACGCCAGCGCGCTCTCAGGCGGTAAGAACGGAAAACTCTAGTAACGTCGGCTCTTTTGGGTAATGAATAAGCCTTATAACCTACGGCTATGATCAAGTTACGCCTTGCTTTGACATGATCTAAAAATTCGCTCAATTCGATTCCAGAGGTTCGATTCCAACGAGAATTCGGTTCCTTAGAGGCAGTATCGAAAAGTGTAATCGAACCAAGATTTGTAGAATATGAGGTTCCCATTGTTCTGAAAAAATCTCATGACGTCTCATTTCCGTTCCCAGTGACGTCCACGCCTTCTTACTGTTTGAACAACCAATCCTTTTCACTTTGCAGGAGAGTTAGAGAAAGAAACAGGGATTTTAAGATTCAGAGGAAAGATATTTGATTGCTTGCTTGGTTTCATATCGGCAAATAACTTCTTTTCAAAACCTTTTCTGAACCAAGAACTAGGTAATGTAGATTTCAAAAATATGTGTTTTTTTAGATTCGCGAGGATTGCAACTTAACTTCTGCATCATGTTTGTCTAAAAATAGCAAGGGATTACTACAAATGCTTGCACTTATTGAAAGATAACATTTGATTTAAAAAAGTCATTTACGTTCATCATTTACTTGTGGGATTCTTGATTACTTTTTTATCTCAGCTTATTTTTAATTTCGAGTTTTTCATATGCGATCGTGAAATATTAATAATGCCTAATTAAACTGATTGATTATTGATTTTCATCTTATCAATTAAATAGAATTCAATAAATATTAATGATTTAAGTAGATTCTTTAATAATTATGTTTTAAATATTTTTTTGATTTTGTTAATGAACAAACCTTAATGATTCCATTTGAATTTCCCATTACAATAGCAAATTAAAAAATTTTGTTGAAAGAAAACCAAGGATTTTAAAAATTGGGAATCCTTGAAGATCGAGATTCTGGTGATCACGTGGTCGATACAAAACGTCTCCATGGTTACATGACCTAAAAGCTTAACTGTAACCAACAGCTTTAGTGCAGGTACCACGGGTCGAGGGCGTTAGTGTCTGAGACCGACCAATGACCGGTCTTTCTATAATTGTCTGTTGCCAACTCGCCATCAAACCACCGTTTCCAATCAATCAATCAGATAATAATCAGATTCTGAGCTTCGCAATCCAAGTCAACGTTTCTGGTGGAAATCTTTCCACTTTCTCTCGGAAGCCATCAGGTGAGTTCAAACATTTTTTCACAGCCTTCGAGTTTTGTATTTTAGATCAAAAACCCTTTTCACTAGAAATCACAGCTTCGATAAGAGTCCTCCGGCCGCTATATTTACCCACAGCTCAAATGATGACGCACAACCATATAGATCTAACTATTATTATCATTGTATCCTAAGAATAATAGTACTTAGTAGATTATCATTTTAGGATCTATTAATGATGATATTAATAGGGAAATCTCTATGATTGGTCAGTCATAATTTGAACTGTGGTAAACATGGCGACTGGAGGACTCTTATTGAAGCTGTGCCGAAATCCCTTTTCAGATAGGTAGCTTATCAAGTAATAGTGCTTACTATATCCGACAAGAACCTTTTATAAAGCTTACTTAAGACAGCAGTTATTAGAACTCCTTTTGATCTTGTTGACTTTCAACATCCCTTGATGTTTAGTTGAGTTCAGTATACAAGAAAAGCAGATTTTGAATTAAATGTAAACTTGATTTGAATACTAATTTTTTAGCACTGTACTTTTACTTAGTACACTGTATTTACTTAGATACTGTAACTTTTAACTGTTGATTTAAGAATGGTTAATGAATATGGATGTTTAAAGTTCAATTTGGTGTTTTCTCTTAAGAAGATCTGTGTGAGATCATTGATTTTTCTGGCATTTGACGCATTAAAACTTTATCAATAGGATACGATATATTTCTTCTCTGCTGGCATAATCGGTACTTACGTATTATCCCGTCGACAGTTCAGTGGCCGTCTAATTCAGCGGCACAGGGATAGAAAAGTGAAAAAGCTTTGATAACGTTTTGGATTAAACGGTACGGTTGACAGGATAGCACGCAAGAACCGCATAATCTTTAGAATAAGTAATAGTAACCTAATAGTAATAGTAGGACCTAACTCATCCAATATATTTAATTCCATTAAATTTTTCAAGGATAATGTTTTTATGAAACAGCTTGTAGCAGTCTGCCCTCGCTAGCCGTGGGTCCCGATCATCAACTTATAACTAAAAAATATTTAATAAAATCAGATGAAAATGTTCTGAAGGATTATAATGCCAAGATCCAATAGAAAGAAATCATTAAAAAGTAATACTTTTTGATTAAATAAAACTTAGAATGTGAAAGTACCTAAAAAGTCACCCATTTTACCCCAACCAACCCTACTGATAATTAGATTTCTAGGGATGTCTGTGATCATTTAAGTTGTGGGTAGATATGGGTGGCTGGATGACTCTTTCTTAATTTCTACCTACCACTATTACTAATTATACCCTACTGTTTATTACAATTATTTTAGGATCTAATAATATAATACTGATAATTTGATCTCTATCTATGACTGTGATCATTTTAGATGGGGTAAATATGGGTGGCTTGAGAACTCTTCCTAAAGTTCTACCTACCGCCCTTACTAATTCTACCCTACTGTTTATTATTGTAATTTTAGGATCTAATAATAATACTGATAATTTGATCCCTATCTTTGACTGTTATCATTTTAGATGGGGTAAATATGGGTGGCTTGAGAACTCTTCCTAAAGTTCTACCTACCGCCCTTACTAATTCTACCCAACTGTTTATTATTATTTAAGGATCTAATAATAATACTGATGATTTGATCTCTATCTTTGACTGTGATCATTTTAGTTGTGGATAAATATGGGTGGCTGGATGACTCTTTCTTAAGTTCTACCTACCACCCTAACTAATTCTACTCTACAGTTATTATTATTTTAGGATCTAATAATATTGATAATTTGATCTCTATCTTTGACTGTGATCATTTTAGTTGTGGGTAAATATGACGGCTTGAGGACAATTTCTAAAGCTTTACCCAACTGTTACTATTATTTTAGGATCTAATAATAATACTGATAATTTGATCTCTATCTTTGACTGTGATCATTTTAGTTATGTATAAATATGACGGCTTGAGGAGTATTTCTACTGTTACTATTATTTAAGGATCTAATTATAATACTGATGATTTGATCTCTATCTTTGACTGTGATCATTTTAGTTGTGGGTAAATATGACGGCTTGAGGACAATTTCTAAAGCTTTTCCCAACTGTTACTATTATTTTAGGATCTAATAATAATACTGATAATTTGATCTCTATCTTTGACTGTGATCATTTTAGTTATGTATAAATATGACCGCTTGAGGAGTATTTCTACTGTTACTATTATTTTAGGATCTAATAATATTGATAATTTGATCTCTATCTTTGACTGTGATCATTTTAGTTGTGGGTAAATATGACGGCTTGAGGACAATTTCTAAAGCTTTACCCAACTGTTACTATTATTTTAGGATCTAATAATAATACTGATAATTTGATCTCTATCTTTGACTGTGATCATTTTAGTTATGTATAAATATGACGGCTTGAGGAGTATTTCTACTGTTACTATTATTTTAGGATCTAATAATATTGATAATTTGATCTCTATCTTTGACTGATCATTTTAGTTGTGGGTAAATATGACGGCTTGAGGACAATTTCTAAAGCTTTACCCAACTGTTACTATTATTTTAGGATCTAATAATAATACTGATAATTTGATCTCTATCTTTGACTGTGATCATTTTAGTTATGTATAAATATGACGGCTTGAGGAGTATTTCTACTGTTACTATTATTTTAGGATCTAATAATATTGATAATTTGATCTCTATCTTTGACTGTGATCATTTTAGTTGTGGGTAAATATGACGGCTTGAGACAATTTCTAAAGCTTTTCCCAACTGTTACTATTATTTTAGGATCTAATAATAATACTGATAATTTGATCTCTATCTTTGTGATCATTTTAGTTATGTATAAATATGACGGCTTGAGGAGTATTTCTACTGTTACTATTATTTTAGGATCTAATAATAATACTGATAATTTGATCTCTATCTTTGACTGTGATCATTTTAGTTATGTATAAATATGACGGCTTGAGGAGTATTTCTACTGTTACTATTATTTAAGGATCTAATTATAATACTGATGATTTGATCTCTATCTTTGACTGTGATCATTTTAGTTGTGGATAAATATGGGTGGCTGGATGACTCTTTCTTAAGTTCTACCTACCACCCTAACTAATTCTACTCTACAGTTATTATTTTAGGATCTAATAATATTGATAATTTGATCTCTATCTTTGACTGTGATCATTTTAGTTGTGGGTAAATATGACGGCTTGAGGACAATTTCTAAAGCTTTACCCAACTGTTACTATTATTTTAGGATCTAATAATAATACTGATAATTTGATCTCTATCTTTGACTGTGATCATTTTAGTTATGTATAAATATGACGGCTTGAGGAGTATTTCTACTGTTACTATTATTTTAGGATCTAATAATATTGATAATTTGATCTCTATCTTTGACTGTGATCATTTTAGTTGTGGGTAAATATGACGGCTTGAGGACAATTTCTAAAGCTTTTCCCAACTGTTACTATTATTTTAGGATCTAATAATAATACTGATAATTTGATCTCTATCTTTGACTGTGATCATTTTAGTTATGTATAAATATGACGGCTTGAGGAGTATTACTACTGTTACTATTATTTTAGGATCTAATAATATTGATAATTTGATCTCTATCTTTGACTGTGATCATTTTAGTTGTGGGTAAATATGACGGCTTGAGGACAATTTCTAAAGCTTTACCCGACTGTTACTATTATTTTAGGATCTAATAATAATACTGATAATTTGATTTCTATCTTTGACTGTGATCATTTTAGTTATGTATAAATATGACGGCTTGAGGAGTATTTCTACTGTTACTATTATTTTAGGATCTAATAATAATACTGATAATTTGATCTCTATCTTTGACTGTAATAATTTTAGTTGTGGGTAAATATGACGGCTTGAGGACAATTTCTAAAGCTTTACCCAACTGTTTATAATTATTTTAGGATCTAATAATAATACTTATAATTAGATCTCTATCTTTGACTGTGATCATTTTAGTTGTGGGTAAATATGGATGGCTTGAGAACTTTTTCTTAAGTTCTTCCTACCACCCTTATACTACATGCACACATGAGAAAGTTAAACTAGGTGAACTTCAGCTAGAAGTTTAGATATGTTAACGTAAACTTTCTTATTTTTATGCGTTCACACTGCAGCTTCTTTTCAACTGGCTTAAATAGTTTTATCGATGGTGAAAGAGTCCTCCCGCTAGCAGCCATGTTTACCAACAGCTCAAATGATTACTGACAACCATAGAAATATAATAACTAATATTATTATTATCAGATCATAAAGTAATAGTTATCAGTAGATAATTATTTTAGGATCTAATAATAACAAAATTAATGATTAGATCTCTATGGTTGTGAGTCATCATATGAGCTGTGGGTAAACATGGCGACTGGATTTTGATTCTACAGTGTTCCATCGTTATTCGCGGTAATTACGTTCCAAAACACACCGCGAATGAGCGAAATCCGCCAATAATGAACCCTGTTTTAAAACGCGCATATATAATATAACAGATATAATGGTTCTGTCATTTATTACATAAAACTAATAAAACTGGTTCATACAAAAAGTGGTTTTAACTGTAAATAATTGTGTAATAACTGTAAAAATAACTTGTAGTAAATACCATATACCAAAAGGGTTACTATAGTCTATTCACTTTCAACTGACGCTTGCAAATATTTCCTTCCCCCACCACCGAATCAGTAACCATGGCAACTTTCAACGTCAGAGCTACGAAGAAGGCATACTATTTTTTTCCCACCGTACTTCCGTAAAAGTACTATAAAGCAGCTATGCCTTGGCCTTTACGGAAAGGACCGAATTTTTTTACTGAAATACACTGTTAAAAAAAGTAGTTCAACGTTTCACCACATAATGGAGCCAATTTAGCTGCAACCAACATGTGGTAACCGGTTTCACCACATTTTGGTGCTCCTCGCTAGCGCCATAATGTGGTGAAAGGGTAGCACCAAGATTGACGGTTTGGCTGGCACCATATTGTGGTGAAAGGGTAGCACCAATATTGACGGTTTGGCTGGCACCATATTGTGGTGAAAGGGTAGCACCAAGATTGACGGTTTGGCTGGCACCATATTGTGGTGAAAAGGTAGCACCAAGATTGACGGTTTGGCTAGCACCATATTATGGTGAAAGGAGTTGAACGAAGATTCGTTTTTTTGTAAGCACTACCTTATTGTTTAATATTGAATGCCTTTAGCCTTTTCATTTAGGGAATAGAAGTAATAAAAATTAATATAATACAAACTTTACCTTTAAAGTTTTACTTCAGATTACTCACTTTAATAAATTATAAAATTAAACAGTGTTTAAGACTTATTTTTAATTTTTTAAACAAGATGAACTTGGTACATTTTTAAGTTCATTAATAATTTCAGTTTAGATATCTTCATCATAACACATTTTTATGTACATGTAAGTAAAGTGTGTCCCATAAAAGACTGACACATTTTAAAAATCAATAACAATTAACTAAAAAAGATAAAAATATACAATCAATTGCATCCTGCACCACTTAGTTTTCAAGATATCAGTTATTGATTTTTAAATGTTGTCTTTTTTGGGACACCTTGCATGTTTATGTATCTTTAGATTAATTTTTTTCTATAAGCAAGAGAAAAACAGATCTTGCACATAATTTTATTTAGAATTCTTATTTTATTTTCAGTCTTTCCGTTATAAAATAAATCAGAAATTGATTGTTTTCTCATTCTGTATTAAACCCTCATAATGTTTAGTATTCCATTTATTTTTACACACAGTAAAATGTGATTAAAGTATCAAATCTTTTTAAAAATTTCCCACTTAACAGTAGTCTTCAATAATTTAAAATCTGAGTTCACATTTTTTCCAGTAGAGCTAATGAACAATAAAAATGCAGATGAAAATTTTTTGCTACAAATATGATCCTAAACTCAATAATAACTCTAAATACAAATTTTGTCATCTTAAAAACAGAAATAGCTTAAAATAATTTATACTTAAGAATTAATTCTTTAAAGTGTGCCGAATACATAATTAGGTATGCAAACATTGTTTAGAAAGCAAGATTGAGAAAAAGCTGGATATGGTTTAAGTATAAATATGCGGTGTTATTACTTTCCAATATTGCAGGATATTTAATGCTTTGGATAAGTACATATTTATTATTATATTCGATAACTGTCAACTGATAAAAGTATTTTGCTACAAGGATCAATTTTTTACTACTATTTTTTATTACAATCAATTTGTTGCTACAAGGATTTTGCTATTAGACCTTACAGAGTCCCAATTTTTCATAATAAAATTCTTACAAAGAAACACAATCACTCTAAATACAAATTTTGCCAGTTTTAGTCATGGCCCCCTCCTTGGATCCACTACTATACAGTTACATGAAATAAAATGTCAAGATTAGCATTATGAATCAAGCTCAAACAACTGGCATTTTGGGATTATTACAGACTCACCTTTATACTTATACAGGGTGTCCCACGAGAAGTGGCCCAACCCTTTAACTTTTGAACCCCTACAGATATAGTCATGAAAGTGGGGTCTAGGTGTAGTAAAGTGACCATGCCCTATCCGATGAGATAACTTTCAATGCCCTCTAGTGGAAAATTTAGGAGTTATAATTTTTATTTTAAAAACTGTGTGAGGTATGTGAAAAAAGTCAATGACTAAGTTGTAGAGCATCATCGATTTAGTAGGAAAAGACACCTTAAGCAGAAAAATATCTTGAATAAAATCCCTAAAACGCACGCTCAAATAGGTTGAATTTACGTAGATTTTACATCTTAAAACGCTCCTCATGAGGCGAAAATTAGAAATTTTCAATTTAATGAACTAAGAATGCTTTTAGTCATTTACTTAAATCATAAAAATAAGAATTTCTCATTTTCACCTCGTGAGGGGCGTCTTAAGACGTAAAAACTACGTGAATTCAACCTAATTGAGCTTGCGTTTTAGGGGTTTTATTCAAGATATTTTTCTGCTTAAGGTGTCTTTTCCTACTAAATAGATGATGCTCTACAACTTAGTCCTTGACTTTTTTCACATACCTCACACAGTTTTTAAAATAAAAATTATAACTCCTAAATTTTCCGCTAGAGGGCGTTGAAAGTTATCTCATCGGATAGAGCATGGTCACTTTACTATACCTAGACCCCACTTTCATGACTATATCTGTAGGGGTTCAAAAGTTAAAGGGTTGGGCCACTTCTCGTGGGACACCCTGTATATAGTTAATGGGTACTTATCTAGCAATGAATTATAAGACAAAATATTTATATTCATCATTTCAAGCAGCTTATAGCCTAAAATATGAAAAGCAGTTTCAGAACTATATGAACGGCAAACCAATTTGACATTTTCATCTTTGACAAGTATTAAAATAATTTTACAAAAAACCGGCTCATCATTTTTAAAACTTTCTAGAACACACAAGCCTGGTTTGTACAATAAGCCATTGATTTGAAACAACATAAAAATCGGAAAGTCCTTCAATGATATCCCCGTTAATGATTAATCTTGGGTGAGGAAACTCCAGGAAATCGACAGTTGAGACATCGCCTGAAATCTGAAAAAAATAAACCATCCATTACAATTATTTCATAAAAAATAAAGCAATTTACTTAATAGATGTATCATAAATCAAATCAGTGTTTATCAGTAATATAAAACTAAAGAGCTGAGAAAAAGTGACCGTGATGACTTAATCACTTAAATTGCCTAAGCTGGAAGTTTTAAATAAAAAGTTATTTCCAAAAAAGTTCTCAATCCACAAAATTCAATTGCAAATTCCAAAAATAGATTAATCAATACTTAAAGTGAAAATTAACAATATCTATTTTCCATAACTATTGACAGGAGAGTAAAAATGCTTACATTTATTTCAAGCAAAACTTCAAAATTTTAAAAATATTAAGTACTAATTTTAAGTTTTAAAACAAATTTATCTTTTTACAAATTATTCAAGAACATGCAGGATTTTCCCGCTTAATTAATATTTAGTATACTTACTTCAAAATACTGACCTTCAGAACGAACAGAAAAGAAAAAGTCTTAGAAGCAAACAATTTATAGAAGCTGCAAAAAATAAGAAACTTTAATTACAATGAAACCATTAACTGTCTCGTTAAATATCACCACTCACCAAGTTATTTTGGATGCCAAATATTAAAAATATTCCTAAAAATTTAGGTTCTTCCCCATTGCTATTGACTATGCCCTTTAAATCCAAAATGAATAGCCAAAACCCATTAACTACTATGTTACTGAAACTGGCATTCAATGGGATAAGATAATACATACAAACCAAAATTTGTCAACTAACCAATGAAAAACACATGTTACTTTATGACTAACCAGATTTACATCTTGCTAATGGTTGGCAATGTTTCATTAATTACTCATAAAAACAACAAAAATATTGAAAGAAACACTGCTAAATGGGATATTTTAATTTTTCTATTTTCATACTTTTCCCGATTTATCAGAAAACACTTCACATGCCCAGCTATTACGAAAGTACCAAATATAGATATACATATACCTTCTTTTACAACTAAGTAAAACCTCTCTGAGCGCGACCACCCCTACATATCGACCACTCCTTCTAACGACCGGATTTTTGAAGGCACCGATTTTTCCCCTGTTATCCCTAATGTTAAAATACCCCAAATAGCGACCATTAAAACCCCTCCCAGCGACCAGTTTTTTTAATTCAGAAGAATTTTTTTTGTTTTTTTACGGCTAGGAAAGGGGAAAAAACATAACTAGAACCGGGTCATCATATTATTATTTAACGTAAAAATAATCCAAACAATTATATATTTTTTTACAATTTTACAATTTGAATTACATTTTTGTATTCTTATCTTTTTCTTAAATTCTTATTTTTTTACCAATAAACCGGAGTTTTTGTATTAAAATTCAAAGTTATGGACGAAGAGCAATTCTTTTATGTCTTTTTTGCTCTGATCCTTTTTTTTCAATCTGATACGAATGTGATTGAAAATAAAGATAAAAATAAAAATTTTAATTTTAGTTAAATTTTTTACTGTGGATCAAGTTAGATCAATTCTAAAAATTCATTCATTTAATAAGTCAATTCCATATTAAATAAGTACCATTTGAGAAGATTGAGATAATTCAGAACAGAGTTTTTTTAAAACCACGTTTGTTCTAACAAGAAATTATTAAAAATATCTCAAGATTGGAAAATGAGAACACTACCATTTCTTTTAGCTAGCTATGAACACAATGAAATATTCAACATGGAAGAGACTGTAATGTTTTTTTAGAGATGTGCCTAAAAGCGCATAATGATTAAATCGGCGAACTTCAGTGGAAATACATAATAAGCTTTTTTAGTGTTTTTTTTTATCACTAAATGTTTGAAAAATGTTTTGAGTAAGTTCTAAAGTAATCTCTTTCTATTTTTAAGATGACCCCTTTTGAGCAACCCCCTTTTAACGACCGATTTTTCATGGGGTGGTCGCTAAAGAGAGGTTTTACTGTATTAGAAAGTTATTTTTGAGAAAAGGTTAGAAAAAACTGGAATTGTATGTTTGCGTTATAGTCAAGGTATTACCTACTGAATAATTAAACTTCTCTTTATTAAATAAGTTACAGAAACAATAGAAGTACATTATTTGGCCTTTTAAGTAAACCATAGATAAACAGATTGCTTACTTTGAACCCAAGTACAAATTTCTGAAATAACATTGGTAGAAAAGAACACAACCTTGTCAGAAATCAAGAATGCTGTAAAGAAATTACAATCACTTAAAATACAGTAAAATGTAAATATTGAAGACTGTACATATTTCGACCAACTGAAAGAAAGGAATGTCGTTAAATTAATGCAAGGTTGAATTACGAATTTGGCCCACTTACTCCAGAGGAATCATGAAATACTTGGGCCCCTAAAAAGTTAACTTAAAATTTAAAATTTTTTAGTTAATGTGGACAATCCCTTTGAATCCAAAATCCATTTTTTTTGTAAAATGACATGATTGTTTTTCCACTTCCTTTTGAAAGGTTAAATTGAAAAATAAACTTCATAATTAAAAACCTTTTGCATCTCTGAAAAACAATAAATAGAAGTGCGTGATAAGCCAATTGAAGTAAACCATAAACGAAGAACATGCTTACTTTGAGTCGAAATATGAATATCTGAACAGTCAGTCATCCAAGAAACAGATGTTACGAATTCATGATGCTGTAAAGAAATTACAATAACTTAAAATACAATAATCATACTAGTAAAACATAAATTCTGTACATTTTAACACCTACAGTAAAATCCCATTTGATGGTTTGCCTTGGGAGCTTTTTTTGACGCAAAGTTTTTCCGCTAAATTTAAAGCTGCAGAAAATTAGACTCAAATCTACAATAAAAAGTAATCTAAACATAAAATTCTTTAAATTCATTAATTTATTATTAATAATTAAATTCTCAAAATTCTAAATAAAGACGACTAACTTTTAAAATATAAATAATAACAAAACTATATTCTTTTTGGAACATTAATAATTTACTATTGCCATCTTTAAATAATTAGAAAATAAATATTAAAATTAATTAAAATAATAGCTTTAAATATCTCTCGAGAAAGTTGGTTTACTTAATAAATTAAAAGTTACTTTTATGGAAGTTGGTAGGTCTTAAATTATTTCAAAAATAGATCATTATGAAAAGTTGGTCTATTTCCTAACTAACTGAAACGAGACGAGTTCAAAAGACAAATTGACTATGCTCTACAAAGTGATGAACAAAGAATATTCAGAGCATAAATCATCAAAATTTTTATTGCAATATCACATAAATAATTCATACTTTCTAAAATTTTTTAAAACTCACCTTCAAATTTTATGTTCCAGCAGATTAGGGTTAGTGTGTCGTGTCTAAAAGCCAATCCAATATGGCGGAGGTTGCACCAAAATCTTCGTTTCTGGACGCATTTTCGCCGATCCCAACCGTTTCGTCCAATGAAGACTCTGGCGCATGCGTTTGGACTTAGATATTTCCACAAAACTCCGTGGTCTTGAATGGGGTTGCCAAATTTTGGCATAATTCGCGTTTTTGGAGAGTTTTGAGAATATGTTTAGGAATATTTAAGAGTTCTGAATGTTCTGTTTTACAATTTTTACTTTCATGAATTATACCTAACGTAAGCATTTTTTTTTCAAAGTTTGGCAAAGTTTAAGCAAAAATTTTTTTAAATCTTTCTTTTATTTATCAATATATTAATTTCTCTTATATGTTGCTCAAACTTGGCTGTTTTTCTTATCCTTGGTTTTTATTTAGATTTACAAAATATGTGGATTTTTTTAATAAAAAATTATTTCTACAGGGCCCGTTCAAATATTATGTAAGCACCTAAGGGGGACAGGTTTGCTCTTTGCTTATTTTTCCAGACAACATGGGAAGTCAGTGACGCTTACATAAGATCTTACTAACACTGCATTTTTGAAAATATCTCGTTTATTGCATAAATTCAAAATTCAACCAAAAATAAATTTTAATTTAAAATTTGTTCATACAAAAAAGGGGACCGGGCAGTTTTCTTACGAAATAATGAGGGAGGTTTGTGGTTTGCTTATCTTTGCTGACAAAATGTTACCCAAAATATACTTGGATATTATTAGCATGTGAAAATAGCACTTTTTCATGCTTCAAAAATGAAAAAGTTAGCATCTTCATAAGTTTCCAGTGTCATTATGTAATTTTGTGTTGTTTTAATAAAATAAACACACAATTTAATCAAACATTTAAAAAAACTGAAAAGTGCTGTTTTTACATGCCATATATTTATCTCCACGAATAATCACGAGATTTTCATGATTTTTTTCAGTGCATTTTTAATTCCAATGACAAAAATACTCTCATTATAGTTTTGGGTCTATCTCCTCCATTTTACGTTAATTTTTTTAACTTTTTTATTTTGCCTTTAGAGGCACTGTAAGTGTAAGTCTTCTTAGTGGATTTTTTAGGGTCACTTACATAGGGGTAGACCATATTTCCATGAGCCTAGGAGGCTTTGGTTCCAAATAAAAGCAGTGAAACTGACTTTTGAAACACCACTATATATTTACTTAACCCATATAAATTTTTGGTCTATATACTTTGATTTTATTTCATAATAAAACTTACACACATGTGGGGAGTAAGTCTGATTTCAGAGAATTCATTTATTCACAGAATTCCTTTCTGTAAAAGTTAAATTTCTGTTCCCAAAAAAACCCTTCAGTTATAATTCTTTTAAACTTTGGATTAACATACTTTTAAACATTATATTACAAAAGCATAATTAAAACATAATTACATTATATTTATAATAACATAATATTTATTAATGTATCAATATAATATTAGAAAATATTCTCATTTATAAATTTCACACATTTTCAAGTCAAAATGACTTTATTACGGTGTATTTAATACAATCTCATTAGAATAGATTTTTGTTACATACCAAAGGTAAGATAAGTGGACCAGATCAAAAAATTTATTATGTATACCTAACTGTCAATTACGAACAAAGGTAGATTAAAACTTTTAAATTATTATTTAAAACTTTTAAATGATATTTTACTTTAACAAGTAAGATAAGTACTATGGCTTTACAAAAATTGCCTGAAATCTAAAATATCCCATCCCCCAATTCCGCTAAAAATGTATAAACTTGTAAACGAAAAAAAACCACAGAATATATCCAAGTAGTTTTATCGCCAATCAGAACAAGCCCAATTTAACCGCCAAGCAAAATGTAACAACTGGAACAACCTCAGACTTCGACGCATGCGCCTGAGTCTTCGTTGGACGAAACGGTTGGGATCGGCGAAAATGCTTTCTGGACCAAAGCTCCAAAGTTTGGTGCTAGCTGCTATTCTCTGCAGTCAACTGTTTCACCTCGCACCAAACTTAGGTGCAACTTCTGTAAAGCTTAAACAAAGCTCCAAATTTTGGTAAAACCTTGAACTGTTTTTTTTTAACAGTGTAATAGAGAACGCATTTCAGTGCAGTAGAACCTTGATTACTGAGGTTTTGCCGTAGCTGTAGGCTAAAAAAAGTGTTTTTAAGTATTGGGTAGTACTAAAAATTTTTTATTCGGCAATCGGGATGGTGATGTTTCTCTCATTTTTTTATCGTTGGATATTCACCTTTGTCATAAAATTCATGTATTGTACGCCGCACAACATCCTTGTTAAAATCATCCAGTTCCGTCACTTTTTTAAATCTAGGTGTTTTTTTAGGTGATCCAAGTACTCCTGATATTTTTCTTTCTTTTATCACTCGTTGAACACTCCTTCTAGAAATTCCACAAGCTTCTGCTGTTACGTTTTGAGTTGCGGTAAAAACCTCTTTAATGGTGGCTTCTGGTTTCAATGTTAAAATATTCTTTAAATAATTAAAAACACAGAATACAATCTTTTTAGATTGTTTCCTTAAAGGAAGACTTAAATGGTTCATGACTTTATAATACACCCAGAAAGACCTTTCAACAAATACTAATTCAACAATATTGACAACTACAAGATTGACTCCTTCAACGAGATCGATCACGGTCAAGGCAACAATTTGGAGAATTTTTAATTTTATTCATCATTGGTTGACTCTTCTGTAAAACAATCAGAACTCTGCAACTATTGCACTGTCATCGCATCATTTGCCCAATTTACCCCTCTGAGTTCTGATTGGTTTATGATGTGTGTCAACCAATCAAACATTACAGCTCCCAACGAGGCGCCACACAGACCTCAAGCATTAATTCCACTTTAAAACAAGCAATCAAAAAATGCTATGCTGTGAAGCCAGCTCTATTCAAGCCAGCCTCAACTGCAGTAGGAAAAATACTATTAAAGCACCGGTCACTGAGCCTGCGTGAAGAGCGTAATTATGGTTACGCCTCTACCGGGGGGGAAAGCACTATTTCTCAAGCGTCAGTTCAAAGTGAACAGAGTATAGTTAGGAAACTTGCTTAGTAGAAGTAACATTTTTTCAAAATGGTTTTACATAATAAATACCGGAATCGAACAATTATATCTTTTTATACCAAATATGCAAGTTTCATTGCTAAAAAACTTTGAGATCAAAATCCGCAAATATGCGGGGGTAACATCGCTCAACTGCGAATACTGAACCGCGAACATGCGCACTGTATTGATATTGGGCGAATTTTAGTGTTTTTCAACTTTTCCTGTGTGAACGTTGCCGTTTAAGGTTAAGATAGTTTCATTTTGCTAAACCTGTTTAAATCTAAGACTCTCCGTTCACAAATGCTCGATTTATGCTAGGTTAGCACTTAACCTAGGTAAACTTTTCATGTGTGCATGTAGTATTACTTATTCTACCCTACAGTTAATTATTATTATTTTAGGATCTAATAATAACACTGATAATTTGATCTCTATCTTTGACTGTGATCATTTTAGTTGTAGGTAAATATGGGTGGCTTGAGGACTATTTCTAAAGTTCTACCTACCACCCTTACTTATTCTACCCTACTGTTTATTATTATTATTTTAGGATCTAATAATAACACTGATAATTTGATCTCTATCTTTGACTGTGATCATTTTAGTTGTAGGTAAATATGGGTGGCTTGAGGACTATTTCTAAAGTTCTACCTACCACCCTTACTTATTCTACCCTACTGTTTATTATTATTATTTTAGGATCTAATAATAACACTGATAATTTGATCTCTATCTTTGACTGTGATCATTTTAGTTGTAGGTAAATATGGGTGGCTTGAGGACTATTTCTAAAGTTCTACCTACCACCCTTACTTATTCTACCCTACTGTTTATTATTATTATTTTAGGATCTAATAATAACACTGATAATTTGATCTCTATCTTTGACTGTGATCATTTTAGTTGTGGGTAAATATGGGTGGCTGGATGACTCTTAATTTCTACCTACCACCCTTACTAATTCTACTCTACTGTTATTATTTTAGGATCTAATAAAAATACTGATAATTTGATCTCTATCTTTGACTGTGATCAATTTAGTTGTAGGTAAATATGGGTGGCTTGAGGACTATTTCTAAAGTTCTACCTACCACCCTTACTAATTCTACTCTACTGTTATTATTTTACGATCTAATAAAAATACTGATAATTTGATCTCTATCTTTGACTGTGATCAATTTAGTTGTAGGTAAATATGGGTGGCTTGAGGACTATTTCTAAAGTTCTACCTACCACCCTTACTAATTCTACCCTACTGTTTATTATTATTATTATTTTAGGATCTAATAATAACACTGATAACTTGATCTCTATCTCTGACTGTGATCATTTTAGTTGTGGGTAAATATGGGTGGCTTGAGGACTATTTTTAAAGTTCTACCTACCACCCTTACTAATTCTACCCTACTGTTTATTATTATTATTATTATTATTATTATTATTATTATTATTATTATTTTAGGATCTAATAATATTGATAATTTGATCTCTATCTTTGACTGTGATTAGGGCCGGACTGGCAGGTAGAAGGCCCCGGTGGCTGAAAATTAGTAGGGCCACATTACTAGGAGAACATTATCTGTTTCTCCTTCATTCCAATATCACATGGATTTTAATTATTATTTTTAGACACTTACTTAAAAGAGTTTTTATCAATGTATTTAGGTTTATTAACAGGGCTTTGTTAAGTCGAAGGAAATTTAGTACCCCTACCTGAAAATTTCCTACTTTCATCTTAAAAATATCTTTAAATCATTTATATCTCCATCCATTGATAAAAGGGGGTCCGGGGGTCCTTCCCCGAGAAATTTTTTGAGTTTTAGCAAGTTGTAAAACGATTTTTATCAAAAAGATTTCTAGATTTTCTATCAAATCATCATCGCCCCCTAGAACTCTTCAACACTGTCTGAGGGAAGGTACTCCCCCACTTTGGGAACCACTGCTGTGAAGATAATGCTATGCTGTAACATAATATAAGCTAGTAAAAAAGTATTTCATTTTCTTTCCTCACTCTTTCTTCCAGTCTTAATTTTTTGACTGCCAAAAAATTAACAACGAATGTTGACGTCATCATACGATAAACATTGTTGGAAAGCAATGGAGTTGATGGTATGATTGTTGAAATCTTTAAACAATAAGCGTTTTCAGTCACGTGTTTTTTTCTCGACTTTTAAATTAAAATATTTAATTACCTGTACATTTTTTTTAAAAATTGACTAGATATTTCATTTTACCATACAAAAAACCATATGGAACGCTTGTTTGTATTTGAAAATCTGACACATGCAACTTCCTTATCATCTTATTAATCGATTTAAAATTTTTGGACTTAGTTTCTGACCACATAATGGCAACTTTTCCGAGCTATAGCATTTTATTATTCAAATTTCGTTTTTTTGCACTCCACTTAACACTTTTTAGTATTTTAAATTTAATTGTAAAACCTTCATTAAGTGTTTTAAATTAAATATGAGAATTTAAAATTAAAACACGGAAAAACCTTCGACAAAGAAAGAGGAATCTTAGACTGTCTGGGACGGCAGTTGATTAACTTCTTTCTCAATATATTCTTTTTTAAAATTCTTTAAAAAATTAGCAATCTGAGTTAGAAAAATCCTTCCCCCTACAAAACAGTTTAACTTAATTTAATATTTTTGAGAAATTCTCCTTGTTAACCTTTTAAACGCCGCAATTCAAAATTCGAATTAAAGGCTCTGATTTTTGGCTTAAATGGCTTGTTTCATCATTACTAAAACCATTCCAGTCATTTTTTGGCAGAAAAAAAATCCTAAGTATGATTTTGAGGATGTTCCCATTTGGGAACATCGGCGTTTGGGGTGAAGTTTTTAGGGGGATTTCCAAAAGGTCTACATTTTACAACTAATTCAAGTAAAATGATTGAAATAGGTTTATACTCAATAATTATGAATATTTTTATGATAGCGGACTGTTTTTCATTTTTATTATCCATACTTAGACGATTGAGTAACATTTTATAGATTTTCATATGAAAAAATGTAAATGTTTATTACGTACGCGAAGCTTTTCCGAACATTTTTCTTGCACTATGGGTAATATTTTGGTATAAAAAATACATAAGAATGTTCCTATGCGCTTCAAAGCTGAACAGTTACGCTTATGTGAGAAAAATTAGTTTTAATTACGGTTCTATACGGATATCTAGCATAAAATCCACTAATTGCATTCAAATCTAATTAGCTGTCAAAAGTGATAATCATAATTATCTCCATTGATTCGTTAAAATTGTGTTTCTCATGGAAGATTCTGAACTGAACCATATATCTCTAACATCCAACTTACATTATAAGAGTGTTTTTAGATGTACACACTTTTCCTTATTTTCAAAATTCTTCAAATTTATACCTAAAATTTTTATGTAAAAAAAGAACTTGAACAAAATATATACGCAAATCCTCAGAAGCACTCCAAACATGCTCTTTGAATAACCCCTAATGATATTACTGAAAATTAATCGATCGGGGAGTTAGAAAAATATACAAGTGTAAGATTCTGCTATAAAGATTTGGCATTTATTTCTCCAAAAATCAGGTGAAAAAATAAAAATTACAGATTTTTGAATTTAAAACATCATTCTTAACCTGTTTAGATCCTTTGAGACAAAAAAGGTTCAAAAAATTAAAGAAAATAGGAAATAACTTGAATTTTTGCATGTTACAAAAATCCCCTCAAATACTATACCCCAAACGCCGATGTTCCCATTTGGGAACATATACGTTGTATTGGTAATTACTCTCCAAAATTAGAATATGAAGCTATTCTCCCCAGCCAAATGGGAAGGTGTGTACTTAAGCTACCTAAACACAGCAAAATTATTTAAAACTAAATTTATTTAAAATTTTCACAAGTTGAAACTTGTGCAACTTTTGGAAGAGCCAAAAATCTCTAATTTTGATGTAAATTCTACAAAAAGGATTAAATTGCACATGAAAATCCTTTGCATGTAAAATAATTTCACACCTTTGAGTTGCTTTCTACCAAGTATCAAATTCCTACATGAAAAATTAAGTGGTAAAAAAATTCCTTAAAATGATGTTCCCATTTGGGAACATCGGCAGGTAAAAGGTTAAACAACAGCAGAAATATTTAAATTGATCCCTTAATATTATGAAATTATTACCAATTGACTATTTCCCATAAGCAACCTTGGTTATTAAGTGAAGTGGCTACATTTTGATATTCTAGAGTTTTAAACTCAGTTTAAATTTGAAATTTACCAAATCTAGCAACTTACAAATTTGAATGTTTTAAAAAATGTTTTCTCTGGTAACTGGTATTCATTTGTTAATTTCTCAATACTTATTTTGAACTTTTGACGCTAAATAGTGTTAAGAAACTGCTTTCTAATTAGCCATTTACCTTTACTAGTCCAAAGTTATTAAATAAGAGAATAAATAAAATTTCACATATTTTGACTAAAACAATTTTTGATTTTTAATTAAATGCCTTTTTTATACTTTGAACATTACATAGTGCCCATTGAAAGAACACAAAAAGTTATCAATGCAACCATGGGCGAATCTAAGAGGGGTTATGGGGGACAATTCCTCAACTTTTTGAGAAAATTTCTTTTTTATAAGGGAAAATCATGTTTTCAAAGCCATCAGGGACAGCTTACGCTCTCAAGGTTTCCAGAATGACCCCTGAGTTCAACACCTAAATCTGCCCACAAACGCATCACTTACTAAAGTGAAAATATCGCAACACTCACCTTCAAAAATCCTGAATGGAGAAGAAAATCATATTAGAGAACGCTAATCTCAGGGAGGAAATTGCAACCACACCACCCACTGACCTTCCTTCCATCCCCATCCTCTCTGCAAGATTACACTACGTTCATTCTCCCAAAAAAATCCCCGGATGTCCACTTGGGTCATGCCAGTCCAGTTGTCCTTTAACTAAACAAAAAATAGGGTAGTATTGCAGAAGGATGGACCCACCTGAAAACACATGCATCGTTGATAGAAGCCCACATTCCTCTCCCAGCAGGAACTGGGGGCAGAAAGGATTGGCCCCCACCCCGTGACCTCGTTTGGAGAGCTTTTTAATACTTGCTGCTCGCTCATTACTATTAACGTAGTTAGAGTCGTCACGTAGGATATCAGAAATTTACCTACACTTCGAGGGCAAGCTTTCATTACTACGGGAGGAGTTAAAAAAAGGTTGAATTTTAAGACTAAATAAAAAAATTAAATATTTTTACTTGTCCGATTTTTACCAATTTTAGTGTGTCATTATTTAGGTTATTTCTAAGGGAAAAACATGTGAATAACTTCTTTTGCTGTTATTTTGTGGTTTTGAGCTATGTTTTAATTTCTTCGATTATCAAATTTTTGAGATTAATTTTTAAATTGATATTTTACCTTTTTTCAATTTAAATGAAATATTCGTATTTAGCAGAAAAGTTTTCCGTTCATTTTTATAAAAATTATAAAAGTTAAATTTAAGTCTGTAGCTCTTCTATTACTTTTAGTTTTTCTTCAAGAAAGTGAGGGAGAAAGAATGTTATAATAAACTTTCAATGAATTTTTTTCACAGAATCTACGAGAGTAGAAAGTTTTTAAAAAACGGCTTTAAACCCTTTTGAACAAAAATGGGAGGATTTTTAAGCTACATGTCCTACAAATATCAAATCATAAAATCCAATTGTAATTATGTAGATAAAAATATAAACGCCGATCAGGGCCCCGACTTACAAGTTTGGGGGCCCGGGGCAAAAGACTCGCTTGGGGCCCTCGACATGTCTTAAAGTAAAATTTAAATTTACTTGACTTAAAATAGCAAAATCAATCATCTTTAATCCTTGTGTTAGCACTTGGTAAAAATTCTTTATTTGAAAAGTTCATAATTAAATTTATAAGTTAATAAATTTATTTACATTATCTCATTTTCTTAGCTTTTAAACATTTTTGGGGGCCCCTTTGAAATGAGGGCCCTGGGCAAGTCCAATCCCTGAATATAACAGGTGGTTTCTCCCCCAGGCGGGTATACTGTTTGTTTAAGCTAAGGCAGCGAAATCAAAGGGAATTGACCGAAGCATGAAAATGTGAAAAGAAATTCTACATTTCTCTGTCTCTCGGGGCCCCTTGGACCACCGGGCCCCATTGCTTCTGTCACCATTTCGGCGGCCCTCTCACCTTTTGAACTTATTTTTTGAAAAATCTTAATTTTGATTAGGGCCCCCTTTTTCATAAGGCCCCCGTCAGGGTGGCGATCGCCACCAAGCCACCTGGGCCAGTCCGGCCCTGACTGTGATCATTTTAGTTGTGGGTAAATATGACGGCTTGAGAACAATTTCTAAAGCTTTACCCAACTGTTACTATTATTTTAGGATCTAATAATAATACTGATAATTTGATCTCTATCTTTGACTGTGATCATTTTAGTTGTAGGTAAATATGGGTGGCTTGAGGACTATTTCTAAAGTTCTACCTACCACCCTTACTAATTTTACCCTACTGTTTATTATTATTATTTTAGGATCTAATAATAACACTGATAATTTGATCTCTATCTCTGACTGTGATCATTTTAGTTGTAGGTAAATATGGGTGGCTTGAGGACTATTTCTAAAGTTCTACCTACCACCCTTACTAATTTTACCCTACTGTTTATTATTATTATTTTAGGATCTAATAATAACACTGATAATTTGATCTCTATCTTTGACTGTGATCATTTTAGTTGTAGGTAAATATGGGTGGCTTGAGGACTATTTCTAAAGTTCTACCTACCACCCTTACTAATTTTACCCTACTGTTTATTATTATTATTTTAGGATCTAATAATAACACTGATAATTTGATCTCTATCTTTGACTGTGATCATTTTAGTTGTGGGTAAATATGGGTGGCTTGAGGACTATTTCTAAAGTTCTACCTACCACCCTTACTAATTTTACCCTACTGTTTATTATTATTATTTTAGGATCTAATAATAACACTGATAATTTGATCTCTATCTTTGACTGTGATCATTTTAGTTTTAGGTAAATATGGGTGGCTTGAGGACTATTTCTAAAGTTCTACCTACCACCCTTACTAATTTTACCCTACTGTTTATTATTATTTTAGGATCTAATAATAACACTGATAATTTGATCTCTATCTTTGACTGTGATCATTTTAGTTGTGGGTAAATATGGGTGGCTTGAGGACTATTTCTAAAGTTCTACCTACCACCCTTACTAATTTTACCCTACTGTTTATTATTATTTTAGGATCTAATAATAACACTGATAATTTGATCTCTATCTCTGACTGTGATCATTTTAGTTGTAGGTAAATATGGGTGGCTTGAGGACTATTTCTAAAGTTCTACCTACCACCCTTACTAATTTTACCCTACTGTTTATTATTATTATTTTAGGATCTAATAATAACACTGATAATTTGATGTCTATCTTTGACTGTGATCATTTTAGTTGTAGGTAAATATGGGTGGCTTGAGGACTATTTCTAAAGTTCTACCTACCACCCTTACTAATTTTACCCTACTGTTTATTATTATTATTTTAGGATCTAATAATAACACTGATAATTTGATCTCTATCTTTGACTGTGATCATTTTAGTTGTGGGTAAATATGGGTGGCTTGAGGACTATTTCTAAAGTTCTACCTACCACCCTTACTAATTTTACCCTACTGTTTATTATTATTATTTTAGGATCTAATAATAACACTGATAATTTGATCTCTATCTTTGACTGATCATTTTAGTTGTAGGTAAATATGGGTGGCTTGAGGACTATTTCTAAAGTTCTACCTACCACCCTTACTAATTTTACCCTACTGTTTATTATTATTATTTTAGGATCTAATAATAACACTGATAATTTGATATCTATCTTTGACTGTGATCATTTTAGTTGTGGGTAAATATGGGTGGCTTGAGGACTATTTCTAAAGTTCTACCTACCACCCTTACTAATTCTACCCTACTGTTTATTATTATTATTTTAGGATCTAATAATAACACTGATAATTTGATCTCTATCTCTGACTGTGATCATTTTAGTTGTGGGTAAATATGGGTGGCTTGGGACTATTTCTAAAGTTCTACCTACCACCCTTACGAATTCTACCCTACTGTTTATTATTATTATTTTAGGATCTAATAATAACACTGATAATTTGATCTCTATCTTTGACTGTGATCATTTTAGTTGTGGGTAAATATGGGTGGTTTGAGACAATTTTAATTGAGTTTATATTAACACTTTAATGGTTTAAACCATGGGTGTCTAAACTATGACCGTTTGAGGGCCACATTGCAACGAAAAAAAAAATTGCTGGGCCGCACATACAATATTTTTTCAACAAATTTAAATAAAAATTAATTATTTATTAAAATAAATTAACTTCTTTTAACCATATTTAAAAAAAATTTAATTAGATATGTATAGGTACATATTTAATTTAAATTTGTAAAAGTTTCGTTTCATTTAGTTTGGATTCCATAAAGATAGAAATAATTCAAAATAATGAGATGGATAAATTTGCTTTTGTTGAACAAGAGCAAATTGATATACGGTTCAGTAGACTTGGTCGTAATTCTTAATGCATTTTCAAGATGTTTCACAAATAGTAGGTATGGCAAAAGCTGAAGACTTTAATAAAGCATGATGGTCAAAATTAGGATATTTATCGCGGGGTAGGTAATCTTTATAAAACTTCAGTAAAGAAACATTCCCAAATTTTTCTTTCAATGTCGCTTTGCAGTTCAATGCATTCTATTTCAAGGTAATTTATTTACTTCTTGAGAAAATGGGGTAAAATATGTTGAAATGATCTTCCTTTTTTCGAAAAGTTTGAAATCTACTTTCAAACTCTTGGATTAAATCACAAATTAATGCAGCATATATTTTGTGCAATTCACAGGCTTCTGTGCAGCCAAAGTACTGAAATGTGTCAAATATTTTAATTTTATTTGATTGTGCCAAAATGTCAACTTTCTTTCAAACGCTGTTATTTTCTGGATTCTGGAATATATCATTAATAAATTGATTTTTCCCTTGAAGTCACAAATTTAAACCATTCAAATGTTCTGTTAAGTCTACTAAAATAGCTAAAACTAAACCCAATCTTCGTCTTTAAATTCAGTCACAGGGGATTCCCCTTTTGTTTCCCTAAATATTTTTATTTCAGTTTGAATCGATTTATATGAAAAATATTGCAATCATTTATTTTTTAAAGATAAAAATGTGCAAATTTAAATATTTTTATAATTTACGTTTGGGCCGCATTTTAAAAACTTTTTGGCCGCATGAGGCCCGTGGGCCGCACTTTAGACAAGCATGGTTTAAACAGTAAATTAATTATCCTAACTGATGGTAAAAATATCGTTTAATTAAATATGTGTAAAGATGTAAGCACATAGTATTGTACTTACAGAGTTTCCAGAGAAAAGGCAGTTTTTCTCTTGAGGTACTTAATTTCATTCTTGCTCCCAGATTATAATTAATTTCACTAGCAGCCAATCAGAGAGGGCGAAATGCGAAAGTGATTCCTTATTGGATATGGAACTTCTATCAAGCGGCATTTAAATTTCATCATTGTTGTTCTTTTCCTTCCAGTTCCGATTTGGATTTGAGTGATAGCTTCAATGGGCGAATGACAGAATTAGTAGGAATGTATTAAAGGAGGTGGTTCGTTTGGCATGAAGCTTGTCTATGGGAAATCCCTTGTTAAAAAAGTTGCCATTAGTGTCTATGAAGATGAATCCTCTGTTAAGCTCTATACTATGTGGATGTATGTAAATGAATTTGGACAAAAGTAAACTTCTGACTTTTTAAACATGATTAATCAAATATTAAAACTTAGTGGACGCAGAATTCAACTTACTAATATTATATCCTTCTTCTCTGAATATCGTCCAGATCTCTAAACTGTTCTTTAGCAAAAATTAAGAAAGTTTTTGAGGGTGACGGTTTTGGGAGATGCCACAATCTTTAAAGGGAAACAACAACTGAAAAAATACCTTTGCTTCATCATTAGGTAAAACTGAATTGCATTGTTATCAATAATATTCCAGTGTTATACTTGCAACAGTTTATTTGAGTTATATTGTTGCAATCAGCATTTTTCTAAAAAGTGCCCGCCATCTTGAAAAAAAAAAGATTTTTTCGAATTAAAAATATCCGGCAAAGCTTTTACTTCTAATAAAGGCATTAATTTATTTCATTTGTTATTAGCTTTCAGAGGATTGTTTTAAATTTCTTAAGAAGTGAACCACAAACTGATGCTTTTAATTACTAAACATGAGACATTTTTAAGTAACAAAAAATAGAAAAGTTCATCAAACAAAAAAGTAGATTTTAAAAAATTTTCATTAAAACTGATCAATCAATGTAGATCAGTACTTTTTTTTTATTTTTTTTAACATTATAACAATATTTTTAATTAAAAATGTTAGTTTCAGAATAAGTGCATTAGTGGAAAATTCCCGTTCGAAGTTGAAGCCATCAGCAAAGTTATACTTTTTCAATCATTTACACCAATTAATCTTTCATATTTTTCATTTACGTCAAATGGAAAACTAAATATTTTATACAACAATAACAATCAAAATACTCTCATCAGACTGTTAATGCATTCACCAGAACTTTCTTGTTTGGAAAAATTGCAGGAATAAAAAGGGGTTTTAAAATTAGTAGTAAAAAGAAATTAAAATGAGGCAAAAATTAGGGGGGGGGAGTTACTAGCGTCAGCCTTTGATGTAACACCATCGCCTAAATGTTTGCTTTCCCTCCTTGCTTTCAGAGAGTTTGTTGAAGTTTTTTTCGCTACCGTAACACTCTTTCGGCCAAATAACCTGTTCTACAGGGACAAAGAATGCTGCAGTAAAACTCACTTCGCTTTTTGATATAACACTCTAACTCGTACATTTTCTTTTGTAATTTCAGAAATGATTTTGTGCCCAATTGATTCAATGTAAAAACCAGTGGGAAAATTCCGGTCAGTAAAAAAACAAATTTATTACATGGGTAAAGCTATAATGTTTTTTTTTTACCGGAATTTATCTACAGGTCATTCCATTTCAAGTGGTCAAGCACTGGTCTCTCGACCATTTTTATGAATTCTGAAATTTTTTGTACTTCAACCCTAACCTAAAAGAAGTTAAAAACAGCCCTTATTTTTAATTAAACCTATTTCGTTTGTCCACAGCAGCCATCCAAACTTCGTCCTTTTCGACAGTTTTTGACGGTTTACAAAAATTTAAATTTTAATTACAGTCGAGTCCGCTTAATGTGATCGCATTTGTCCGAGACGAAACTGATAACATCCGATTGATAACAATAAGCGATTTAGATCCGAGACTTGATTTTTCTTTCTTTCTTTTAAAAAATCCCAAAATCAACGATTTGTCAACATTTTACCACTTTAGACCGATTTTCCACAGTTGAGGGCTCTATATTTCTGGTGGAACACCAGATTAAAATTTGAAACTCTGTCACTTTAAAGTACATTAACGATGGTAAATTGAACTGATTTGCGATACGGTTGATTCCGATATGTCTATCTTTTCCCGATGTGCTTAATAACACAATGGAATCAAGGGATGAAGAAAGGGAATTTAAATTTGATTTTCAAGTTAACCCTTTATGCCCCAAATTATTTTCCTCATCATGTCAAGTTTACGTAACTGCAACTAGAAGTAAACGGCCTTACATCACGAAAATTGGGAAGTGTGACTTAAAAGTCCGACATAAAGGGTTAAAGTATGTGCTCGTCAAATGTCACGTCTGATTTCTCATTCCAAACGTTACTGTTGATAATCAAGCTCGTAACATTTAATCTATTAGGTGAGCCACTTCTGTAATAAAGAAGGCACTGTCTAAATCCACGAAAGTAACATTTCAACTCTAATGAATTTCACTAATACTTTAGCATAGGTCAAATTTCGTGGAACACTTCGAAAAAAGAAATCAAATTTCTCATTCCATCCGATTGGAAAGTCACCAAGTCTTGATGCTTAATGAATGTGTTTGGCCACTCAGAACCCAATTTTCAAATATAACTAGTTCCCTCCTGTTATAAATTTAGCAGCTAGATTTTTTTTACAGTAAGTGTTTTGAGTCATCTTCTTATGCCTGTAAAATATTCGTCAATTTCTGTTAGTTCAGCCCGTTTCCTTGTTAGAATATGCCAGTTGGGAGTGAATAATAACACTCAAATAATGACATTTTTATTTGAAAATTTCCTTTTCTTAAACTAGGGAGCTACCGCCCCCTGCTCGCTCGCCAAACCCCGTTAACTGCTGACGCAGACACGTTTGAACCGCTTCGCAATTCCTCACAAAACCCTGCTCACTGCACTTACTCACTTTATAAAACATTCTTAAAACAGGGTTAGTAGTTCTCCGGGGTATTATTTCGAAAATGGTGGATATATATTCAGTAGCGGAAATTTAACAGTTCATTTATGGTAACATTAATTGGCGGGTCGCCTTATAATTCCAAGAAAATTAACAACAGAGCAATGTAACATTCCTTTACCACATTTCCCCAAGGTAATGTTTTTTTCACAGATCCATTAAGAAGCACTGAAACATCTCAGGAATAAATTTAACGTTCTTAAAATTTGTAACTATTTTCATCGATTGGCTGTGAAAAATGTAGTAATTACCGTAAACATCACGAAAATTTAGAATTTTATCTTCATGAGAACAAACAAACGTCGAAGTTGTGTCAGTTTCATAGCAAGGACACGAATGTTTAGACTTCAAACATTTTCGATTTTTATCTTAATTTCTAAAACAGTCCCCCGTGTTATATAGTTGTTTGCGTTTTGGCATTATGAAATAAGGTGTCACATTTTACTACCTTAAAAACATACTTGCAAAAGAATATAAAAATTATAATAATTGTAAAAAATAAATGCAAAAGTTCAAAATTTCCGAAAGCGAGTTTATATTTTGTTGTAAATATGGTAATGATTAGGTTGCCACAACGACAAAGATAAATATAAAAGTATTTATTTGTTATTTAAAAAATAAAAGATAAATTATTTATACATAACAAATTGATTTTGATCCGATTGTTGATTGTAAAACAATTGATAATCTGGATGATCTCGAAAAATTCTTAACCATCAATTCATCAATATGTAAGTGTATCTTTTTACATCTGAACATAAGAAGTTTACGTGCCAACTTTGATTGCTTTATTTCTCTAATTTCAAATTACATTGATTCTTTTTCTGTTCTAATTTTGTCTGAAATTTGGATTTATGAGAATGAAATTAATTTTTACTCAATTGACGGGTTTGATTCCTATTTTTGTTGCAGAAATAACAACAGATCTGGTGGTATTGTTGTATATACCAAAAAAAGTCTAAATTTTTCTAATTTATCATTAAGTTTTAAATCTGCTGAAGCTATTTTAGTACATTGTAAACTATTGAATCTCACTATTTTATCTATTTATCGATCCCATGAATATACAATAGACTATTTTAATTCCGAATTAAAAACTATACTGTCGAATATAAAAGACTCAAATGTAATTATCATGGGTGATCTAAATATTGACATTTTCATAGATAACTATATCACTCATGAATACTTAAATTGTTTATCAGAATTTGGTTTTCATAACTTTATCAATAAGCCTACTAGAATTAGAGCAAGTGCTACGTGCATTGATCACATTTTTGTTAAAACAAATAAATATTTAGTTTCATCAGGAATTTATACTACAGACATCACTGATCATTATATTACTTTATGCAGATTAGATAATATGGAAAAAGAAATACCCAAACCTGATTATGATGTACCCAAATTGACAATAAATTTTAAGAAACTTTATGAATATTTAAACACATACAAGTATGAGTGGAAAGAACAGGACTCTCTTGATCAGCAATATCAATCTTTCGTTTTTAAACTAACATTAAAAATAATTTCAAAAACCCAATCAGATTGTTAAAAAAGCCTAAAAGTAATTGGATAACAAATAGTATTCTGATTTTAATTCGTAGAAAAGAAAAGTTGTTTAGGAAGATAAAAAGGAATCCTAGTGATATTATTTATACAACTGCTTATCGAAGTGTAGTTGCCGAATTAAAACAAACAATAAAATCTGCTAAATCAGACTACTTTAAAGACAAATTTTTGAATTGTAACTCTGCTAAGCAAAAATGGGATCTTGTAAACTACATAATTGGTAAACAAATTAAGCCTAGTACCTTACCCGATTGTTTCAATAACCCTTGCTCGGTTATACAATTTAATAATTTCTTTAATAGTGTAAACCAAAATTACTTAAATCAGGACATAACTAGACTTGAACCTTATATGTTTCCAAACATTAACTCTTTTGTTTATTTTGAATACAGTAACTCTGAAATGTTAAATTTGATTAATGCCTTCACTAAGTTAGACAGCTATGATTATGATGGGATAAATGTAAAACTAATAAAAATATTGGTAAATCATAATATTTCTTTTATCACTAGTTTTGTAAATACCTCAATCATCAAAGCTGAATTTCCCCAATCACTGAAAAAAGCTACCATAACCCCTATCTTCAAGTCTGGTGATAAATCCTCCTTTTCAAGTTATAGACCTATTTCAATTCTTCCCACCTTTGGTAAAATTATTGAAAAATCCCTTTCAAACAAAATGTACGATTATTTACATAAAATTAAATTTTTTGCGGACAATCAATATGGCTTCATTAAAGGGCGAAATACAGAAAGTGCACTTTTGCAATTTTCAAAATTCATCTACAAGAGTATAGACAGTAATAAAAAAACAGTAGCGATCTTCCTGGATATATCAAAGGCATTTGATAATGTCAATCATAATTTATTAATAAAAAAATTAGATTTTGCTGGTTTTCGTGGAAATATTCTTAATTGGTTCAAAGAATATTTATCAAATAGGGAACAGCGTGTTAAAATTCAAAACAATTTCAGTAATTTTATTATTTCAAACCGTGGCGTTCCTCAAGGCTCAATTTTAGGTCCTTTGTTATTTCTTATTTTTATAAATGATTTGTGTAAACTACAGTTATATGGTAAAATGATAACATATGCCGATGATTCTGTCTTGTTATATTCATGCTCTGATATTAATACACTTCTGCTACAAATATAATCTGATCTGACTGTAATAAGAAAATGGTTTACTGCAAATGATTTATGCCCAAATTTAAATAAAACAAAATATATTTATTTCAACTTAATACAGTCTGAAACGAATCTTAATATTAAATTTCATTCTTCTAATTGCAATAAAAATAATTCTAACTGTCAGTGCCTCGTTCTGAAATCCGTCTCTACAATTAAATACTTAGGTTTACATATTGACTCTAACTTAAAGTGGAAAACTCATGTAAATGAACTAAGTAAAAAATTACGTTTTATGTTAGTTAAATTTCACCACTTAAAAAATAAAATCGATGCAAATTTTTTAAAAACACTTTATTATTCTTGGTTCTACTCATTGTTAAATTATGGCATTGTTATTTGGGGAGGTGATTATAAATATAATTTACTACCACTAATTTGGATCCAGAACAAGTGTTTCAAAATTTTAAACCCCTATCATTCACATGCTTATAGTTTTAGAAATTTGAACTTACTACCTTTTAAGTATGACTTCTTATTCCGTGTAGTTCTTTTTTTGTACCGAAACAAATCAATATGTGAATTAAAATTAAATGTATCTCAAAGAAGACCGAATGAAATTTATAAAATTCCTCATTTTTCTAAAGAAATATTTCGGAAGCATTTCTTCTTTTTAGGACCTAAAATCTATAACCATGTGCCTTCTCATCTTCAAAATCTAAAGACATATTCAACATTTAAACGTGAACTTTTTAATTTCATCATAAATTTGGACGACATAGATCGTTATTTTCAGATTTAAAACGAAGCAACTAAAACTAAAATAACCAGACTTTTGCCAACTCTGTCTATTATTAAATCTATGTTATTTGCTTTTCATTTTTTATTCAATTTTCTAATTTAAAATTATGCCTTCAAATATTTAATTTTTTAATTTAATTTTTTTTTATGTACGACTGTAATTTTGTAACCTTGTTTTCAATTTTTAATATTTTTTGTTTGTTTTTAGTTCCTATTGCTTTTCAGTGTGTGTATGTTTTTATATATATTTATCTTAACTTTACTTAATGAAAATAAATTTATGTATTACATTATATTCAAGTTTATCTGTCACCTGAACGGGACAAAGTCCCCTTGGTGACAAATATGTTACCTTTTTCTGTACATATGTTGTAAAAATCTATTAAAAAATTAAAAAAAAAACATAAGTTTTAAATATAATTAAAACCGTTTAAACAACAGAAATATAAATATTGTTAAAAATAACCCAAAATATATTTTTTAAATTCGTGTTATAAATAGAAAGATGATTATTTAATTTATTTGAATATTAAAAACAAGTGAAATATGTTTTCAATTTTTTTTTAAATTCATAGTTTCTTGCTTTATAACTGCAACCTTATCCGTAATCTAAAAAAATGGAAATATTTTAAAAGTGAGATTTTTTTTAGAAATTCTATAGGTACTTTGCACATCCTCAAAAGAATCCGGACAGTTTGATACCAAATATGTGTTATACGGATCAGTAATTAAAAAGCCTTTCCCTGGAAACCGTTCACCAAAAACTTTTTTTTAGAATAGAGAGATACCTGTTCTCTGCTATAACTTACCTGGAAGCATTTATTTTGGGCCTATATTGAATTATTTGGAATTAATTTAACAGATAAAACACTTGACTTTACGGGATGCAGTGTGACGCGTGACAGTTTTGTGGACATGCCAAGAAAATAACGTGTTCAAAAGAGAATTAAACAATCTCTGGATAAAAAAGGGATTTTTTAGCTTCTAGAATGTATGAAATGAAACAGATAATAACTATAAAAGACATACTTTTGAAACAAATCCATTTTATTTGGAAAAGCATTTTCAAATGTATACAACAGCATCCAACTTGTTTAAACCACTGTAAATTCACTTCGTGAGGAGTTTCAGTACAAAGATATTTTGAATGTAGTAGATTGGTATTGATTCATTTTCATACAATTTATCATGCTCAGTATGCCATTATTTTCTTTTCTTTCTTGAACTTGAGAACCTGGATTGAAATAAAAAGGAATTAATTCCCTGTTATGACAAGACTTTAAAATCTTTCACACCAAGCTGTATGAAATTTTTTAAAAAATTATCTATAACAACTTATTTTTACACATTTTTGTAAGACGCTTAATAAAAACAAAATTTAAAAAGTTTTTTAAAACATAAGTTTAAAAAATATAAAGAAAATTTATTTCAAACCACTGAATTTTTTTTCTAAACGAATAAAAATTTAACAATTCTCAAAGAGGGATATAGTATTAGAATATTTTATATTTACTTTCAGTATACAGGGTGTCCCATAAATAATGGGTCACACTTCTAGGGGGGTTAGTAGACACCTAGACGAGTCAGAATCACATAAGATTTGGGGGTCCGAGACCAAATGCCAGGGAGTTAAAAATGGAGCGACACCCCAAAAAAATTATTGAAAAATTCAATTTGTAGAAGAACTACTATTGGTAAAAATTTAAGTATGGTCTCAAAAATTGTGGTTTTATATGATCTTTAAAAGTATCTCAAAAGTCTTCACTTTAAATTTTTTTATTATGAAAAAAGTTAAAAAACCACAAAAAAATGTGAAAATTTTGCCAAAACCTAATTTTGTATTCTTATAGCCGTTTCCAAAACAGCAGATAGCGGACGCAAAAAACGGACTTAAACAATGTTTTACCAGGCTTAGTGGAGTCTCCAATGTCGAAAAAAAGGGCTTCGTAAAAAGTTCTTGTTAATTTTGTATACTAATGTTTTTTGGATTACTTATGGTATAAGAAACATAAAAAAGTTTGGTACCAATTTTTTAATCAACTTTTAAGACTAATTAAGCTAATTACAAGGTCAAGTAATAACTTTGGATCTTTTAACATAATGAGCTTATTTATTACCTTAGAAATATGAAATTTGTAACATAGACGAAATACTGAGTAGATACTCGAAATATATTTTCAATTTTTAAAAAAATTAATTAGAATTTTAATTAATTAAAAAATATCAATTTTTTCAAAATTTCAAAATTTTTACTTTGCAATTGAAATTTTTTACTTTTTTGTAATTTTTCAACTTATTACTTAAACTCTTATTCAGTTAACTTTTTGATGGATTCAAGATTTTAATTAGCGGTTAATTAATGAGATTTAATTAAAAGTACCAAAGCACTTAAACTGTAAATGTATTTTGCAAGAAAATAAATATATATCCCAAATTATAGTTACTCAGGTAAATGTAAAACATTTTATAATTACTTTTAAAATAGTTTCTTTTCTTAATGAACTTTTAAAGGATTTCTTGAAATATCCCGAGGTCTTCAAATTCAAGAGTATTTTCTAACTCACTTCTGCCAAGGTTCATCATCCCGTCAAGTTATATTTGTTGTAATAATTAATTTAAGAAAAATATTTCGTTAATTGCATGATTTTGCACCTAAATCATCACAAAAGTAGTTCATCTTGAACGTGTAGATAATAATAAAAATAAAAGTATTAATTATTATCACAGTTCGAGGAGTCGGTCGCTGTCTGATGCATCCACAGTCCATCTTATATTTTTCTTTATCCCCTTCACATTTGCACATTTCTGTGCATGGTAGCTGTGCACCAACACAAGAACATCTACCATTTGTGCATTTACTTTTGCTACAACCACACACAGTAAGTTCAACTAAAGCTTCAGGAGCAGGTGGCAAATCAGTTATAATATTGTAAAAAAGGTTTTATTTTCTTTTTCTAACCATAAAACTCTGGTGAAGGACGGTATGGGGGTTTGTTCAACATCTATGGTCCATTAGGGTGGTTTTTTTTAAACGAAAGTTCGAATTTTTTTCGGGGCACCCCCTCAAAAGGTGCCATTTGATATAAAACTAATATTCTGAGAGTTGGAGCTCAAAAAAATAATATTTAGACCCCGCCCCCGAGCGTCAAAGTTTCAAAAAAACTCAAAATTTTGCACGTTTTCAGCTATAAAATCCAAATTAATGGTTGTAAAAATACAAAGTAGGTCTCATTTTGTAGATAATTTATTTAGCTTCAACTTTTATAATTGAAACTTATTTGTGAAGCTTACAGATCATAAGATACGAGGGGTTTCATTAACTCCCCACTCAATATCTATTTTTTAAGAAGTGCCAGGAAATTTCTTTAAATTTATCAGCTACCGTAAAATGGTTCAATAACATATAAATAATAGTTTTAGACAACATAGGTACAAAATTTAATATATTAAAGAGCAAAAAAAAATTTTTTTCGTACATACCTGTTATTTTTTTCACAATCGTAAAACAATTCAAATAAAATATATAAAATATTTTTTCAACTTCTTATTAAATGAATAAAATGTGTAAAAGTTGATAAACAAGCAAAAAAAATACAAATTAATATTATTTTTAGTTTTTTCTAAAAAATAGAAATTTTATTTTCATCGCTTTGACAGTATTTTTCATTAGATCTCCCTATTTTAGAAGTAGTTTTGAGAGCAGTATTCGACACGACCCTTATCTGAAGTTCTTAAATTTAAATTGAACTGATGTAAATAAAATAGTACAAAGTTCAAGTTGATGATAAAGAAGTCAATTCAAAACTAATTATCATTAAAAATATTGGAAGTTTCATTTCTATGCAGTAGGAAAAATTCAGAATATCTTCTAAGAAAGGAATCTTGCAAGTGCTTGGTATTTATAAGGCTTGATACATCAAACATCCCTGGGTACCATTGTATCATGCTAGATGTAATGCAAAACTCCAATATTGCGTAATAAATTTTCCTTTTTAAATACAATTGTATCTAGCCCTTAAAAAAGGTAGCTGTAATCAGAAGTATCTGTGGTATTCTACTACACACCTTCATTACAGTTTGGTTTTCTGAGCTAGTTCTTGATATGCAACTTCAAGAACTTAAATTTGTAAAAACTGTAGTTAGTTTCGAAAAAAATGTAGAAATATCAAAAATAGCATTATTTTTTTAATAGTTTGTGGTACTTACAACCCTAGACTTTTGAATTCTCAGAAAGCTTTAAAAATAAATTAAAGGTAACATGCTTTTGTGTTATGAGGAGGAACTATAAAACTAGCTCAATACTATGTGAAAGTAGAATAATAATAGTGAGAGTTAATTTAAGTGTCTAATTATCTTTTCAGCAACGAAATCGACAGTTTCATCTCTTCATTTTCATTTACAATGAACTTTTTCAAAAAATTTAATATTTATATTCTACTTTTAAAGGTCTGATAAAGCTATTTAAAATACTGACTGGAATTTTCATACAACAGAGGGCTTTTGTATTACATCTAGCATGTAGTTGTAGCATGATTGTTTTGGACACCTAGTCTGATTTTTTGGGGGGGAGAGGGTGGAGGGTCCCCTACCAACCCCCTTGATATATCAGTAGAATACCACAGATACTTCTGATTACAGCTACCTTTTTTAAGGGCTAGATACAATTGTATTTAAAAAGGAAAATTTATTACGCAATATTATTGGAGTTTTGCATTACATCTAGCATGATACAATGGTACCCAGGGATGTTTGATGTATCAAGCCTTATAAATACCAAGCACTTGCAAGATTCCTTTCTTAGAAGATATTCTGAATTTTTCCTACTGCATAGAAATGAAACTTCCAATATTTTTAATGATAATTAGCTTTGAATTGACTTCTTTATCATCAACTCGAACTTTGTACTATTTTATTTACATCAGTTCAATTTAATTTTAAGAACTTCAGATAAGGGTCGTGTCGAATACTGCTCTCAAAACTACTTCTAAAATAGGGAGATCTTATGAAAAATACTGTCAAAGCGATGAAAATAAAATTTCTATTTTTTAGAAAAAACTAAAAACAATATTAATTTGTATTTTTTTTGCTTGTTTATCAACTTTTACACATTTTATTCATTTAATAAGTAGTTGAAAAAATATTTTATATATTTTATTTGAATTGTTTTACGATTGTGAAAAAAATAACAGGTATGTACGAAAAAAAATTTTTTTTGCTCTTTAATATTAAATTTTGTACCTATGTTGTCTAAAACTATTATTTATATGTTATTGAACCATTTTACGGTAGCTGATAAATTTAAAGAAATTTCCTGGCACTTCTTAAAAAATAGATATTGAGTGGGGAGTTAATGAAACCCCTCGTATCTTATGATCTGTAAGCTTCACAAATAAGTTTCAATTATAAAAGTTGAAGCTAAATAAATTATCTACAAAATGAGACCTACTTTGTATTTTTACAACCATTAATTTGGATTTTATAGCTGAAAACGTGCAAAATTTTGAGTTTTTTTGAAACTTTGACGCTCGGGGGCGGGGTCTAAATATTATTTTTTTGAGCTCCAACTGTCAGAATATTAGTTTTATATCAAATGGCACCTTTTGAGGGGGTGCCCCGAAAAAAATTCGAACTTTCGTTTAAAAAAAACCGCCCTAATGGTCCATACTAGAGCTTGATAATGCGTTCATGGTGTTTAAGAGCGGCTTGGGTTGGAGGTAGGCTTTCCGATTCAGCTTGAAATCTCTTAAAGAGGTACCAACAAAGATCTTTAGTGTTCTTTATTTCTTTAGGGCATCTGTATAACCTACAAACGAATTCTTCAAGGGCAATGAAATGTTTATCTAATATATTTTGCGCTTTTCCAAGGGATGTAAATGCTTATTCAATGACATGAGGTTGAACTTTTTCCAGCATGTTAATTTTACTTTTCCATTGAACCTCCCGGTTGTGTCACAGCCAGTAAAACTATCAAAGCCTGGAAGAGCATCAACTAGTTCTGCTCCTAAACGATCATGAATAGTGTGAACATGATGTGATGATGAACAGTGTATCGATCATAAATAGGTTTGAGAGAAACAATTCGTTTTCCGGCCCCTATTCCAGTTATGGCATAGGGCCTAAAAGGGGGTACCGTCTCAAGGCCAGAATGAAAACATTTGTATCTGGTGACTAGATGTGTACAATTTACAGTGTATCCCAAAGTAGTAGCATAAATAGTATGGTATATTATTATGGTGTCTACTTCTTCTTGATTTGTTTTCAAATTATCGCGTAAATCTTGGTATTTGATTGAACTATGGCTTCAGTAGATACAATTATCTCTTTCTCTATGATTGTAATGATGGAGTATTTTTATTGAAAGATATTCGGTAAGGCTTGCTTTTGTTTTAGAGTTATTAAGAAAATTAGAGTCCCATTTTAATTGGCGTCTTATCTTCCCTGCAAATAAAAGTTCTGTCATCAATTTTCTTTCCTTTACGACTATTACGTGTTGCTATTTTTAGTGATGAATCCACAGAGTAATGGTCAAAAACTAGAGTAATGGTGTTATAGTTTTCAGTTACACTGTTTAACATAATCAAATATAGATTAACAAGTTCCTTACATGAGTTGGCATTTCCACTCATTTGCCGAACTAAAACCATGTCATCTATTACTATAGCGGCTTAATCGTCAAAATATGGAAGTAACCTTTTATTTGACCTCTACACCAGAAAAGTTAATAGAAAAATTGGTACCAAAGATTTTCTGAATTTCCATACCCAAAAGAACCAAAATAACCTTGGTATCATAAATTTACAAAAATATTTTATAAATTTACTTTAGAGACTCTACTAGTGGACACCAACAGGAGAGCGCCTATTGGTTTGCTCCCTGATGCGCGCGCTTCTGGGTCAATCTCACCTCAAAGAAAACATTAACTAACCAAATTTTTTTTAACATAGATTATCCAATACCATTTTATAGACAAATGGTAGTATTTTTACCAAATTAAACTTCCTAGGAAACAAAACAGCAAAAATGATATTTTTCACATTTTAATTAATTAATTAATTAAATTTAATTAATATTTGATAATTTTTAAGCTTAGAAACTATTTTACTTTATTTTCACCAATTAACAATAATTTAAAAGGTTTTTCAACTGAATTATACCTGCTTAATCGTCAAAATATGGAAGTGCATAATTTGACCTTTGATTTGACCTCTACACCAGGAAAGTGAATAGAAAAATTGGTACCAAAGATTTTCTGACTCTCCATACCCTAAAGAACCAAAATAACCTTGGTACCGTAAATTAAAAAAAATTTTTTACAAATTTACATTGGAGACTCCACTAGGCTCTCAAGCATTTAATATAGATGGTTTTTACTTGACACTTTGGACTTAAGGGTTTACAATTATGAACTTTCAGATTATTAAATCAAAAGAAGGGATTTCGAAATACAAAATAAAGTCTTGGCTGAGTTTTCACATTTTTTGTGGTTTTTAAACTTTTTTTCTAATAAAAAAATTTTAAACTGAAAACTTTTAAGATAATTTTAAAGATCATATTAAACCACAATTTTTGAGACCATAATTAAATTTTTACCAATAGTAGTTCTTCTACAAATTTAATTTTTCAATAATTTTTTTGGGGTGTCGCTCCATTTTTAACTACCTGGGATTTGGTCTTGGACCCCCAAATCCTATGTGATTCTGACTCGTCTAGGTGTCTACTATCCACCCTAAAAGTGTGACCCATTGGTACCTGACTACGTTCGGGGGGCTTTTTTCTCCCTTTTTCTCACACATCAAATTTTTCTCTATAAAACAGTTGAATGAACTTAAAAACACATTGTAAACCAAAAAATTTGCAAATATAAAATTATTTTTTCTTTTTAAATCCCAAAAACTGTCATTTTTTCATCAAAAAACAGTATGTACGAAGAATGCTCTAATTTTCAAAATATTCAAAATATTTAACATAAAAATGTGTATTTATAGTCTTCATAATATATGTTAGTGGATGAAGCAGGATTAAAGTTGAATTCTTTTTTACCTAAAGATTGAAATGATTTCGTAAATACTAAATGCAACTTCGAAATTTTTCACAACAATGATAAAATGGAAAAGGTCTTCCAAATTTTTTTCTATTGAAGTAAAACACAAAATCCTGCTTCAGTCACTATTAAACATCTATAGGAACCATCATACCAATTTTCATGAAAATATATTAATTATATTTGAAGTAATCATTGTTACGGTGAGTCAATTTGGTCAAAAACAACATTTAGAGAAAAACTCATTTAACGTTGGAAAAGCTGGCAACAAGCTGGCAACAAGGCTTTTTCAAATCCAAATATCTCAGCTTCTAGATTGTCTAGAGACAAACCAAAGACTGTTTTAGAAAGGGGAATGTCCAAATTTTTAAATTACTACATAAAACTTTTTTCGAAATTTTGGTCGAAAATCGGTTTTGAACGTAGTCAGGTACCTTATGGGACACCCAGTATAAAATACCAATATAATGGTATAATAATTATATGTGTATGTAAGCTTTTAAAGTTCTGTACAAGCAAATATATTAGCTTTTCCACTAAAGTCTTAAGAAATATCTCAACACAATTTTTATTCAAATCACAATATTTACAAATTGCAAAAATATTGCTTTGATACCCTAAATAAAACGGTACATGTCAAACAAATAAAACACCAATATATACTTAAAATCGTATCATCAAAAATATCTATAATAAAATTTACCTAATTTTTGCTTATTTTCGGGAGAGGGATGCCCAACTTCGGGGTTGTCTCCTTTCCTGTATTATCACCTGGGTGGGCAATCCCCTTCGAAGGATGTAAGGAATCTGTAGATCGAGGAATAAGTCCCAGTCGTTGAATATAAGAGGGTTCCTCGATTTTCCCAGCAAAAAAAATCAGCACGTTTCCTTCAAAAAAAGTACCCCTTTTGAAGGTTTCATGAAGTTACCTGCATTTTTTTTGTAGGCAGTCAGATCCATGCAGATTTTATAAAGGTAATGTGCAGTGTTTTTGAAGGCGTTGTGAAGGTTTTATGCAGCGTAATTTTCCCTTCATAAAAACTGCAGTTTTTATGCAGAAAAATAAATGAAGATTTTGAACTTAGTGTTTCTTTCAAGAAAACTGCAGGTTTTAAGACATATTACAGGTTTTATGCAGTGCTATTTTCCCTTCACAAAAACTGCAGTTTTTCTACAGAGCAAAAAATGAAGATTCAAAACTTTACTTTTCCTTCATAAAAACTGCAATTTTTATGAAGTAAAATTGCCGATAATTTAACCTTTAATTTTTCCTTCATGAAACCTGCAGGTTTTGAGAAAACAAAATGATAAAAGTTCAATTCGTATAATAAAAATATCTTTTCTTAAATTACTTTTTAAAGCAAAAATATTTCTTGTTATTTTTTTTATCAAATTATAAAGAAATATTTTTTGATAATTATGTTACCATAAATACCTGAGCATTATCACTTTACATTAAAAAAGGGGTTGTGGAAAGTTGTGTGATTTTAAATTATATTCTAAAAGTATAGTCCTCCAAAAGCTAGAATTTTTATGAAAAATATTTCAACTCAGATTTATATGCTCTTTCATTTGCACATTTTATATTAATTGTGCTTTACTGGTACTTTCCTTAGATTCCTTCCTACTTTCTCAACACTGAAAGATTTTATATTATTTTTAGGGCCTAATATTAACCCTACAGTGCATACTGATGCCATTTGGCAACACGAAATTTTTCCCCATTTCCTACTCGATCCTTCCATTTCCAAACGGCAACACCATGCAATAAGTACAATAGATATAACATTTCATCGTATTAGCACTTTAGACTGCCAGTAGATTGCAGTAGGGGTACTATTTTGAGACATTTGTTAGTAGCTAGTGAGACGAAAGTCAAGAGACAGAAAACGCCAAAATAAAAATACCTTATAAATTAAAATAAAAAACATTTTCAGCTTGAAACAAAATTTTTTTGAAAAGATAAGTTGTTTTTTTATATTTTTAGAGCATTTGGTTTTATTTCACTTCACAATTAATTTCACAAGAGACACAAATTAATTTCTCAAGGACAAAGTTTTTTGCCAATAAAAAGTAGAAAAAAAAAATAAATTAATTTTTTTTAGTATTTTTTACTAATTTACACCATAATAGAAGTCACATAAATGATTTTCAAGTGAATTTAAAAAATCATGCATTGTAGGGTAAAATGCAAATTAATCTAATTATGCATGGTTCTTAAACACGTTTTAAAACGATTTATTTATTAATTTGCGTGCATATTGTTTACCCAAAACTGATCTAATTAAAGCATGCACTCATATCTATGAAAACCTAAGCCTCGTTCAGACCTGTTAATTACGATCGCCTAGCTAGGCCTACAACTTTATCAAGCTTTTCGTTTTTGAACTTTTTTTACATGCAAGAATGCATTCATTCTTTTTCTGAAATTTATATTTAATGGAGTTATCAAGATTTAAGTTTCCTTTATTACATGAAAAATTCATTGATTTGATCAAGATCATGAAAAAATGTGTAAACCGGTAAACCATGCTGTTTCAAACTTCTTGATGCCAACCCAAAAACGAAATTTCCTTTAACCAAATATCCCATCACATAAATTTTAACACAAGAAGCTCCATCTAATCTACATAGTGATTGGCTAACATCTAACACGTGATAACCTTCAACCAACCAAAAGCACATATGCGAATGGAGTCTCTTAAATAAAGAACTTTCCTCCTACCTACACACGCTTTCGTCTCGTATTGAAAGAAGTAAAGAGGGAACTCAACTCAGATAATGTAAACAAGCGTGCTCAGCGTTATCAATTCGACCACGCCGTTTAATTTAAATTAATTAATTTTATAATATTTTTACGATAATCGGTAATGTGTTTAATGTTATTTATTAGTGATCGATCTTTTGAATGAACAAATGATTTAACTTATATCGCGGTCTTTTTATAGTATAGTGTTCACGCGCGTTGTTTGAGAACATGGTTAGGACAAGAATAAAAGTATTCATAAACTCGTCTATTTATTTATCAAATGTGTTTTTAATAAAAAAAATTATATTTTTAAGTTATTTATTACTGGGTAAGTACTTAGGAGCACAGTTGATTTTTTATAATTGCCATTGCATATTTTATTCCTGATGTATCTATTTTCAGTCTACTCTTGATATCTCATACTGCAATGGTTCCAAACTTAAACTATTAACTGGAATATATGGCTGAATTTCCTCTTATTGTGATGAATATATTCAAAATAAATTTTTAATTGTTCTTTTATTGATTTAATAATATTTTAAGATACCAAGAGTACAGCTTTTTTTGTGGGTAAAGTAGTAAATTATAACTGACTAAGGTACAGTAAAGCATTGTCTATAATGCAGATTTATGTAGATACAATAAATTTGATGTTAGGGACTTTTGCGAAAACAACAAATAGTAAATTGAAAAGTCGTATGAACAAGAAACATATACACGGTGCTTTATATTACTATACTAGATATTATAACAATAATAAACTCATACACAAAAAACTACTTATTGTTACAGTATGCTCTCAATATTATTAACTTCCCAAGAAAAGAATTCTCTCCCTACTTAGGGATTCCCAAGTTAATATGTAATTAAGAAGTATTAGTACAAAAGACGTAAAGCGAAGACGAAGCGCAAACTTTCGTCAGCAAATATCTCAACTCAATTAACTTCGTCCTTCTTAAAATTAAGTATTTAAAAATATCCCCCCTCTCGAAATAATATTCACTTATTAGTTTTTCTGACTGCGACGTAATTTTCATAATATTGAGATTTACTGTTTTTTATTTAAGCAACGATGATAATTTCAATACATATAACACTTTAACTATTTTTGTCTATTTTTTAAACTACCATTAGTTTAATAAAGTTTCAGAGTTTTAAACTTATAGGAAAATTGTATATGAGCTAGTCTCCGGTGAAGCATTAAGCAATTCGGTAAAGCAATGTTTATACCTACTTTTCAATTTATGTGAACCAAATGTCTTTTTGAAAAAAATTGTATTTAGCTATAGAATGATTATTTAAACATTCAGCATTCAGTTAACTGACATTGAATAAAAAAAGTTAACCCCACTTCTGAAGCTTTTTTAGTTCATAATTTTACGTAGGTTAAAATATTAGGTAGATTAGAAAACCAACATAGTAAATGTGTTTTGTGATAATAACAGAGAGTAGTTCGCGACCGGAGACATAACCCACCCTAAGGTGAGCGAGTACCCCGCCTCTCTTTATCGTTCATCCCCATGCCCCCTGACTAGAATGAAAGCGATCGCGAGATTTCCTGACACCTGTCTTCTTGGGCACAGAGAGTAGTTTGCGACCGGAGACATAACCCACCCTAAGGTGAGCGAGTACCCCGCCTCTCTATCGTTCATCCCCATGCCATCTGACTAGAATGAAAGCGATCGCGAGATTTCCTGACACCTGTCTTCTTGGGAACAGAGAGTAGTTGCAAAAAGAATAATGAATACTAATACAGAAAAATAAATTTAAAATACTACATAATTAGATCTCTATCTTTGACTGTGATCATTTCAGTTGTGGGTAAATATGGATGGCTGAATGACTCTTTTTTAAGTTCTACCTACCCCCCTTGCTAATTCTACCCTACTGTTATTATTTTAGGATCTAATAATAATATTGATAATTTGATCTCTATCTTTGATTGTGATCATTTTAGTTGTGGGTAAATATGGGTGGCAGGAGAACTCTCTAAAGTTCTACCTACCACCCTTACTAAATCTACCCTACTGTTATTATTTTAGGATCTAATAATACTTATAATTTGATCTCCATCTTTGACTGTGATCATTTTAGATGGGGTAAATATGGGTGGCAGGAGAACTCTTTCTAAAGTTCTTCCTACCAACCTTACTAATTCTACCCTACTGTTATTACAATTTTAGGATCTAATAATAATATTGATAATTTGATCTCTATCTTTGACTGTGATCATTTTAGTTGTGGGTAAATATGGGTGGCTTGAGAACTCTTTCTAAAGTTCTACCTACCGACCTTACTAATTCTACCCTACTGTTATTATTTAAGTATCTAATAATAATACTTATAATTTGATCTCCATCTTTGACTGTGATCACTTTAGTTGTGGGTAAATATGGGTGGCAGGATAACTCTTTCTAAAGTTCTACCTACCGACCTTACTAATCCTACCCTACAGTTATTATTTTAGTATCTAATAATAATACTTATAATTTGATCTCCATCTTTGACTGTGATCATTTTGTAAATATGGGTGGCTTGAGAACTCTTTCTAAATTTCTACCTACCACCCTTACTAATTCTACCCTACTGTTTATTATAATTATTTTAGGATCTAATAATAATATTGATAATTTGATCTCTATCTTTGACTGTGATCATTTCAGTTGTGGGTAAATATGGGTGGCAGGATAACTCTTTCTAAAATTCTACCTACCGACCTTACTAATTCTACCCTACTGTTATTATTTTAGTAATTAATAATAATACTTATAATTTGATCTCCATCTTTGACTGTGATCATTTTAGTTGTGATTAAATATGGGTGGCTTGAGAACTCCTTCTAAATTTCTACCTACCACCCTTACTAATTCTACCCTACTGTTTATTATAATTATTTTAGGATCTAATAACAATATTAATAATTAGATCTCTATGGATATCTGTGATCTTTTAAGTTGTGGGTAAACATGGGTGGCTGGGGGACTCTTTTTAAAGTTCTACCTACCACCCTTACTAATTCTACCCTACTGTTATTATTTTAGTATCTAATAATAATACTTATAATTTGATCTCCATCTTTGACTGTGATCATTTTAGTTGTGGGTAAATATTGGTGGCTTGAGAACTCTTTCTAAAGTTCTTCCTACCACCCTTACTAATTCTACCCTATTGTTATTACTGTTTTAGGATCTAATAATAATATTGATAATTTGATCTCCATCTTTGACTGTGATCATTTTAGTTGTGGGTAAATATGGGTGGCTTGAGAACTCTTTCTAAATTTCTACCTACCACCCTTACTAATTCTACCCTACTGTTTATTATAATTATTTTAGGATCTAATAATAATATTGATAATTTGATCTCTATCTTTGACTGTGATCATTTTAGTTGTGGGTAAATATGGGTGGCAGGATAACTCTTTCTAAAGTTCTACCTACCGACCTTACTAATACTACCCTACTGTTATTATTTTAGTATCTAATAATAATACTTATAATTTGATCTCCATCTTTGACTGTGATCATTTTGTAAATATGGGTGGCTTGAGAACTCTTTCTAAATTTCTACCTACCACCCTTACTAATTCTACCCTACTGTTTATTATAATTATTTTAGGATCTAATAATAATATTGATAATTTGATCTCTATCTTTGACTGTGATCATATCAGTTGTGGGTAAATATGGGTGGCAGGATAACTCTTTCTAAAGTTCTACCTACCGACCTTACTAATTCTACCCTACTGTTATTATTTTAGTATTTAATAATAATACTTATAATTTGATCTCCATCTTTGACTGTGATCATTTTAGTTGTGATTAAATATGGGTGGCCTGAGAACTACTTCTAAATTTCTACCTACCACCCTTACTAATTCTACCCTACTGTTTATTATAATTATTTTAGGATCAAATAATAATATTGATAATTTGATCTCTATCTTTGACTGTGATCATTTTAGTTGTGATTAAATATGGGTGGCTTGAGAACTCCTTCTAAATTTCTACCTACCACCCCTACTTATTCTTCCCTACTGTTTATTATAATTATTTTAGGATCTAATAACAATATTTATAATTAGATCTCTATGGATATCTGTGATCTTTTAAGTTGTGGGTAAACATGGGTGGCTGGGGGACTCTTTTTAAAGTTCTACCTACCACCCTTACTAATTCTACCCTACTGTTATTATTTTAGTATCTAATAATAATACTTATAATTTGATCTCCATCTTTGACTGTGATCATTTTAGTTGTGGGTAAATATGGGTGGCTTGAGAACTCTTTCTAAATTTCTACCTACCACCCTTACTAATTCTACCCTACTGTTTATTATAATTATTTTAGGATTTAATAACAATATTTATAATAAGATAATTATGGATGTCTGTGATCTTTTAAGTTGTCGGTAAACATGGGTGGCTGGAGGACTCTTTTTAAAGTTCTACCTACCACCCTTACTAATTCTACCCTACTGTTTATTATAATTATTTTAGGATCTAATAACAATATTTATAATTAGATCTCTATGGATGTCTGTGATCTTTTAAGTTGTGAGTAAACATGGGTGGCTGGGGGACTCTTTTTAAAGTTCTACCTACCACCCTTACTAATTCTACCCTACTGTTTATTATTATTTTAGGATCTAATAACAATATTTATAATTAGATCTCTATTGATGTCTGTGATCTTTTAAGTTGTGGGTAAACATGGGTGGCTGGAGTACTCTTTTAAAAGTTCTACCTACCGCCCTTACTAATTTTACCCTAATGTTATTATTTTAGTATCTAATAATAATACTTATAATTTGATCTCCATCTTTGACTGTGATCATTTTAGATGGGGTAAATATGGGTGTCAGGAGAACTCTTTCTAAAGTTCTTCCTACCACCCTTACTAATTCTACCCTATTGTTATTACTGTTTTAGGATCTAATAATAATATTGATAATTTGATCTCCATCTTTGACTGTGATCATTTTAGTTGTGGGTAAATATGGGTGGCTTGAGAACTCTTTCTAAAGTTCTACCTACCACCCTTACTAATTCTACCCTACTGTTTATTATAATTATTTTAGGATCTAATAATAATATTGATAATTTGATCTCTATCTTTGACTGTGATCATTTTAGTTGTGGGTAAATATGGGTGGCTTGAGAACTCTTTCTAAATTTCTACCTACCACCCTTACTAATTCTACCCTACTGTTTATGATAATTATTTTAGGATCTAATAATAATATTTATAATTAGATCTCTATGGATGTCTGTGATCTTTTAAGTTGTGGGTAAACATGGGTGGCTGGGGGACTCTTTTTAAAGTTCTACCTACCACCCTTACTAATTCTACCGTACTGTTTATTATAATTATTTTAGGATCTAATAACAATATTTATTATTAGATCTCTATGGATGTCAGTGATCTTTTAAGTTGTCGGTAAACATGGGTGGCTGGAGGACTCTTTTTAAAGTTCTACCTACCACACTTACTAATTCTACCCTATATTTATTACTATTTTAGGATCTAAAATAATATTGATAATTTGATCTCTATCTTTGACTGTGATCATTTTTTTAGTTGTGGGTAAATATGGGTGGCAGGATAACTCTTTCTAAAGTTCTACCTACCACCCTTACTAATTCTACCCTACTGTTATTATTTTAGTATCTAATAATAATAATTATAATTTGATCTCCATCTTTGACTGTGATCATTTTAGTTGTGGGTAAATATGGGTGGCTTGAGAACTCTTTCTAAATTTCTACCTACCACCCTTACTAATTCTACCCTACTGTTTATTATAATTATTTTAGGATCTAATAACAATATTTATAATTGGATAATTATGGATGTCTGTGATCTTTTAAGTTGTCGGTAAACATGGGTGGCTGGAGGACTCTTTTTAAAGTTCTACCTACTAGGGATGTCAAAAAATAACCGGTTTTTAAAAAAAACGGTTATTTTTGTTTCGGTTTTCGGTTTTAACCGGTTATTTTTTTCTTCGGTTTAACCGGTTCGGTTTTTTTCAAAATCAACAACCGGAAAAATCGGATAAAAACCAGTTTTTTAATTAGATTTTTCAGGGTTTTTTTCTGAATTAACCCATTAAAAGACACTATTTGAACAGAAGAAATGAATATTTTGTGCTCTTTCTGAGATGTTAATGTATAAATAACAATTTACAAACAAAATAGGTTAAAAAATAACCGATAACCCATTTTTTTTCACAACCAGAAAAAAACCGTTTTTTATATAAATTTCTCAGGTTATTTTTCGAATTAACCCATAACAAACACTATTTGAACGAAAAATGAATATTCTGTGCTCTTTCTGAGATACTAATGAATCAATAACAATTTATAAACAAAATAAGTTTAAAAATAACCGATAACACCGTTTTTTTCAAAACCGGAGAAAAAAATGGTTTTATAAAAAAAATTTTCAGGGTTTTTTTTCGAATTAACTCATTAAAAGTCATTATTTGAACAAAAAATGAATGAAAATGTTGTGCTTTCTTAGATGCTGTATCAATAAAAAATAAACAAAATAGGTTTAAAAATAACCGATAACACAGGTTTTTTTTCACAACCGGAGAAAAAAACGGTTTTTTGATTATCCGGTCCAACGGTAGTGTATCGGTCCGGTTTTCTTTAAAATTCAACAACCGGCTAAAAAAAACCGACTGAAAGTCAAGCTAAAAAACTGAAATTTTAATACCTTAAAAAGATGAGGGTGTACTGGTCCGGTTTTTTTTAATTCGACAACCAGTGTAAAAAGCCGACTAAAATTCTGATTCAAAATCTAAAACTTAAATTGCTTGAGTTGATGAGAGTGTATCGGTCTGTTTTTTTCAAATGTAACAACCGGTGAAAAAAACGGCTATCATTCTGCCTCAGCTAAAAGCTAAAACTTTAATTACTTGAAACTGTAAGATTGTATCGGCCTGGTTTTTTTACATTCAACAAACGCCGAAAAAAAACTGCTGAAATTCAAACTCAAAAACAATTTAACTTATAAAACTGTATTAAAATGTTCTCCCGGTTGATAAAGAATTCAAAGTTTACCCCATTGCAGGTTTTAAAAGCAATTTAAAGTGTGAAACCGAATAAAAACCAATGGTTTATGACCAAATCTTTGAAAATCGATGTTTTTTTTCTATTGTATAATTATTAGTAACCATCCACAAACAACAACAGATCGGTTTTTATTTAGACGAAACCGTTTTTGTAATGCACTTCAAGTTTAGGAAAAACCGGTTTTTCAGTTTTTTAAATAACCGGTTATTTTGGTCGGTTTAAACCGAGCGGTTTAACCGAGAGGAAAAATAAACCGGTTAACCGAAAACCGGTTATTTGAAAATTTTGACATCCCTACTACCTACCACCCTTACTAATTCTACCCTACTGTTTATTATAATTATTTTAGGATCTAATAACAATATTTATAATTAGATCTCTATGGATGTCTGTGATCTTTTAAGTTGTGGGTAAACATGGGTGGCTGGAGGACTCTTTTATAAAGTTCTACCTACCACCCTTGCTAATTTTACCCTACTGTTTATTATAATTATTTTAGGATCTAATAACAATATTTATAATTAGATCTCTATGGATGTCTGTGATCTTTTAAGTTGTCGGTAAACATGGGTGGCTGGGGGACTCTTTTTAAAGTTCTACCTACCACCCTTACTAATTCTACCCTACTGCTTATTATTATTTTAGGATCTAATAACAATATTTATAATTAGATCTCTATGGATGTCTGTGATCTTTTAAGTTGTGGGTAAACATGGGTGGCTGGAGTACTCTTTTAAAAGTTCTACCTACCATTCTTACTAATTTTACCCTACTGTTATTATTTTAGTATCTAATAATAATACTTATAATTTGATCTCCATCTTTGACTGTGATCATTTTAGATGGGGTAAATATGGGTGTCAGAACTCTTTCTAAAGTTCTTCCTACCACCCTTACTAATTCTACCCTGTTGTTATTACTGTTTTAGGATCTAATAATAATATTGATAATTTGATCTCTATCTTTGACTGTGATCATTTTAGTTGTGGGTAAATATGGGTGGCTTGAGAACTCTTTCTAAATTTCTACCTACCACCCTTACTAATTCTACCCTACTGTTTATTATAATTATTTTAAGATCTAATAACAATATTTATAATTAGATCTCTATGGATGTCTGTGATCTTTTAAGTTGTCGGTAAACATGGGTGGCTGGAGGACTCTTTCTAAATTTCTACCAACCACCCTTACTAATTCTACCCTACTGTTTATTATAATTATTTTAGGATCTAATAACAATATTTATAATTAGATCTCTATGAATGTCTGTGATCTTTTAAGTTGTGGGTAAATATGGGTGGCAGGATAACTCTTTCTAAAGTTCTACCTACCACCCTTACTTATTCTACCCTACTGTTATTATTTTAGTATCTAATAATAATAATTATAATTTGATCTCCATCTTTGACTGTGATCATTTTAGTTGTGGGTAAATATGGGTGGCTTGAGAACTCTTTCAAAATTTCTACCTACCACCCTTACTAATTCTACCCTACTGTTTATTATAATTATTTTAGGATCTAATAACAATATTTATAATTATATCTCTATGGATGTCTGTGATCTTTTAAGTTGTGGGTAAACATGGGTGGCTGGGGGATTCTTTTTAAAGTTCTACCTACCACCCTTACTAATTTTACCCTACTGTTTATTATAATTATTTTAGGATCTAATAATAATACTTATAATTTGATCTCCATCTTTGACTGTGATCATTTTAGATGGGGTAAATATGGGTGTCAGGAGAACTCTTTCTAAAGTTCTTCCTACCACCCTTACTAATTCTACCCTACTGTTTATTATAATTATTTTAGGATCTAATAACAATATTTATAATTAGATCTCTATGGATGTCTGTGATCTTTTAAGTTGTGGGTAAACATGGTTGGCTGGAGTACTCTTTTAAAAGTTCTACCTACCACCCTTACTAATTTTACCCTACTGTTATTATTTTAGTATCTAATAATAATACTTATAATTTGATCTCCATCTTTGACTGTGATCATTTTAGATGGGGTAAATATGAGTGTCAGGAGATCTCTTTCTAAAGTTCTACCTACCACCCTTACTTATTCTACCCTACTGTTATTATTTTAGTATCTAATAATAATAATTATAATTTGATCTCCATCTTTGACTGTGATCATTTTAGTTGTGGGTAAATATGGGTGGCTTGAGAACTCTTTCTAAATTTCTACCTACCACCCTTACTAATTCTACCCTACTGTTTATTATAATTATTTTAGGATCTAATAACAATATTTATAATTAGATAATTATGGATGTCTGTGATCTTTTAAGTTGTCGGTAAACATGGGTGGCTGGAGGACTCTTTTTAAAATTCTACCTACCACCCTTACTAATTCTACCCTACTGTTTATTATAATTCTTTTAGGATCTAATAACAATATTTATAATTAGATCTCTATGGATGTCTGTGATCTTTTAAGTTGTGGGTAAACATGGGTGGCTGGGGGATTCTTTTTAAAGTTCTACCTACCACCCTTACTAATTTTACCCTACTGTTATTATTTTAGTATCTAATAATAATACTTATAATTTGATCTCCATCTTTGACTGTGATCATTTTAGATGGGGTAAATATGGGTGGCTTGAGAACTCTTTCTAAATTTCTACCTACCACCCTTACTAATTCTACCCTACTGTTTATTATAATTATTTTAGGATCTAATAACAATATTTATAATTAGATCTCTATGGATGTCTGTGATCTTTTAAGTTGTGGGTAAACATGGGTGGCTGGAGGACTCTTTCTAAATTTCTACCTACCACCCTTACTAATTCTACCCTACTGTTTATTATAATTATTTTAGGATCTAATAACAATATTTATAATTAGATCTCTATGGATGTCTGTGATCTTTTAAGTTGTCGGTAAACATGGGTGGCTGGGGGACTCTTTTTAAAGTTCTACCTACCACCCTTACTAATTCTACCCTACTGTTTATTATTATTTTTGTATCTAATAACAATATTTATAATTAGATCTCTATGGATGTCTGTGATCTTTTAAGTTGTCGGTAAACATGGGTGGCTGGGGGACTCTTTTTAAAGTTCTACCTACCACCCTTACTAATTCTACCCTACTGTTTATTATTATTTTTGGATCTAATAACAATAATTATAATTAGATCTCTATGGATGTCTGTGATCTTTTAAGTTGTGGGTAAACATGGGTGGCTGGAGTACTCTTTTAAAAGTTCTACCTACCACCCTTACTAATTTTACCCTACTGTTATTATTTTAGTATCTAATAATAATACTTATAATTTGATCTCCATCTTTGACTGTGATCATTTTAGATGGGGTAAATATGAGTGTCAGGATAACTCTTTCTAAAGTTCTACCAACCGACCTTACTAATTCTACCCTACTGTTATTATTTTAGTATTTAATAATAATACTTATAATTTGATCTCCATCTTTGACTGTGATCATTTTAGTTGTGATTAAATATGGGTGGCTTGAGAACTACTTCTAAATTTCTACCTACCACCCTTACTAATTCTACCCTACTGTTTATTATAATTATTTTAGGATCAAATAATAATATTGATAATTTGATCTCTATCTTTGACTGTGATCATTTCAGTTGTGGGTAAATATGGGTGGCAGGATAACTGTTTCTAAAGTTCTACCTACCGACCTTACTAATTCTACCCTACTGTTATTATTTTAGTATTTAATAATAATACTTATAATTTGATCTCCATCTTTGACTGTGATCATTTTAGTTGTGGGTAAATATGGGTGGCAGGATAACTCTTTCTAAAGTTCTACCTACCGACCTTACTAATTCTACCCTACTGTTATTATTTTAGTATCTAATAATAATACTTATAATTTGATCTCCATCTTTGACTGTGATCATTTTAGTTGTGGGTAAATATGGGTGGCAGGATAACTCTTTCTAAATTTCTACCTACCACCCTTTCTAATTCTACCCTACTGTTTATTATAATTATTTTAGGATCTAATAACAATATTTATAATTAGATCTCTATGGATGTCTGTGATCTTTTAAGTTGTCGGTAAACATGGGTGGCTGGGGGACTCTTTTTAAAGTTCTACCTACCACCCTTACTAATTCTACCCTACTGTTTATTATTATTTTTGGATCTAATAACAATATTTATAATTAGATCTCTATGGATGTCCGTGATCTTTTAAGTTGTCGGTAAACATGGGTGGCTGGAAGACTCTTTTTAAAGTTCTACCTTCCACCCTTACTAATTCTACCCTACTGTTTATTATAATTATTTTAGGATCTTATAACAATATTTATAATTAGATCTCTATGGATGTCTGTGATCTTTTAAGTTGTGGGTAAACATGGGTGGCTGGGGGACTCTTTTTAAAGTTCTACCTACCACCCTTACTAATTCTACCCTACTGTTTATTATAATTAATTTAGGATCTAATAACAATATTTATAATTAGATCTCTATGGATATCTGTGATCTTTTAAGTTGTGGGTAAACATGGGTGGCTGGGGGACTCTTTTTAAAGTTCTACCTACCACCCTTACTAATTCTACCCTACTGTTATTATTTTAGTATCTAATAATAATACTTATAATTTGATCTCCATCTTTGACTGTGATCATTTTAGTTGTGGGTAAATATGGGTGGCTTGAGAACTCTTTCTAAATTTCTACCTACCACCCTTACTAATTCTACCCTACTGTTTATTATAATTATTTTAGGATCTAATAATAATATTGATAATTTGATCTCTATCTTTGACTGTGATCATTTTAGTTGTGGGTAAATATGGGTGGCAGGATAACTCTTTCTAAAGTTCTACCTACCGACCTTACTAAATCTACCCTACTGTTATTATTTTAGTATCTAATAATAATACTTATAATTTGATCTCCATCTTTGACTGTGATCATTTTAGTTGTGGGTAAATATGGGTGGCAGGATAACTATTTCTAAATTTCTACCTACCACCCTTACCAATTCTACCCTACTGTTTATTATAATTATTTTAGGATCTAATAACAATATTTATAATTAGATCTCTATGGATGTCTGTGATCTTTTAAGTTGTCGGTAAACATGGGTGGCTGGAGGACTCTTTTTAAAATTCTACCTACCACCCTTACTAATTCTACCCTACTGTTTATTATAATTATTTTAGGATCTTATAACAATATTTATAATTAGATCTCTATGGATGTCTGTGATCTTTTAAGTTGTCGGTAAACATGGGTGGCTGGGGGACTCTTTTTAAAGTTCTACCTACCACCCTTACTAATTCTACCCTACTGTTTATTATTATTTTTGGATCTAATAACAATATTTATAATTAGATCTCTATGGATGTCCGTGATCTTTTAAGTTGTCGGTAAACATGGGTGGCTGGAAGACTCTTTTTAAAGTTCTACCTTCCACCCTTACTAATTCTACCCTACTGTTTATTATAATTATTTTAGGATCTTATAACAATATTTATAATTAGATCTCTATGGATGTCTGTGATCTTTTAAGTTGTGGGTAAACATGGGTGGCTGGGGGACTCTTTTTAAAGTTCTACCTACCACCCTTACTAATTCTACCCTACTGTTTATTATAATTAATTTAGGATCTAATAACAATATTTATAATTAGATCTCTATGGATATCTGTGATCTTTTAAGTTGTGGGTAAACATGGGTGGCTGGGGGACTCTTTTTAAAGTTCTACCTACCACCCTTACTAATTCTACCCTACTGTTATTATTTTAGTATCTAATAATAATACTTATAATTTGATCTCCATCTTTGACTGTGATCATTTTAGTTGTGGGTAAATATGGGTGGCTTGAGAACTCTTTCTAAATTTCTACCTACCACCCTTACTAATTCTACCCTACTGTTTATTATAATTATTTTAGGATCTAATAATAATATTGATAATTTGATCTCTATCTTTGACTGTGATCATTTTAGTTGTGGGTAAATATGGGTGGCAGGATAACTCTTTCTAAAGTTCTACCTACCGACCTTACTAAATCTACCCTACTGTTATTATTTTAGTATCTAATAATAATACTTATAATTTGATCTCCATCTTTGACTGTGATCATTTTAGTTGTGGGTAAATATGGGTGGCAGGATAACTATTTCTAAATTTCTACCTACCACCCTTACCAATTCTACCCTACTGTTTATTATAATTATTTTAGGATCTAATAACAATATTTATAATTAGATCTCTATGGATGTCTGTGATCTTTTAAGTTGTCGGTAAACATGGGTGGCTGGAGGACTCTTTTTAAAATTCTACCTACCACCCTTACTAATTCTACCCTACTGTTTATTATAATTATTTTAGGACCTAATAACAATATTTATAATTAGATCTCTATGGATGTCTATGATCTTTTAAGTTGTGTGTAAACATGGGTGGCTGGAGGACTCTTTTTAAAGTTCTACCTACCACCCTTACTAATTCTACCCTACTGTTTATTATAATTATTTTAGGATCTAATAACAATATTTATAATTAGATCTCTATGGATGTCTGTGATCTTTTAAGTTGTGGGTAAACATGGGTGGCTGGAGGACTCTTTCTAAATTTCTACCTACCACCCTTACTAATTCTACCCTACTGTTTATTATAATTATTTTAGGATCTAATAACAATATTTATAATTAGATCTCTATGGATGTCTGTGATCTTTTAAGTTGTCGGTAAACATGGGTGGCTGGGGGACTCTTTTTAAAGTTCTACCTACCACTTGTACTAATTCTACCCTACTGTTTATTATTATTTTTGGATCTAATAACAATATTTATAATTAGATCTCTATGGATGTCTGGGATCTTTTAAGTTGTGGGTAAACATGGGTGGCTGGAGTACTCTTTTAAAAGTTCTACCTACCACCCTTACTAATTTTACCCTACTGTTATTATTTTAGTATCTAATAATAATACTTATAATTTGATCTCCATCTTTGACTGTGATCATTTTAGATGGGGTAAATATGAGTGTTAGGAGATCTCTTTCTAAAGTTCTTCCTACCACCCTTACTAATTCTACCCTATTGTTATTACTGTTTTAGGATCTAATAATAATATTGATAATTTGATCTCCATCTTTGACTGTGATCATTTTAGTTGTGGGAAAATATGGGTTGCTTGAGATTTTTTTCTAAATTTCTACCTACCACCCTTACTAATTCTACCCTACTGTTTATGATATTTTTTTTAGGATCTAATAATAATACTTATAATTTTATCTCTATCTTTGACTGTCATCATTTTAGTTGTGGGTAAATATGGGTGGCTTGAGAACTCTTTCTAAATTTCTACCTACCACCCTTACTAATTCTACCCTACTGTTTATTATAATTATTTTAGGATCTAATAACAATATTTATAATTAGATCTCTATGGATGTCTGTGATCTTTTAAGTTGTGGGTAAACATGGGTGGCTGGAGTACTCTTTTAAAAGTTCTACCTACCACCCTTACTAATTTTACCCTACTGTTATTATTTTAGTATCTAATAATAATACTTATAATTTGATCTCCATCTTTGACTGTGATCATTTTAGATGGGGTAAATATGAGTGTTAGGAGATCTCTTTCTAAAGTTCTTCCTACCACCCTTACTAATTCTACCCTATTGTTATTACTGTTTTAGGATCTAATAATAATATTGATAATTTGATCTCCATCTTTGACTGTGATCATTTTAGTTGTGGGAAAATATGAATTGCTTGAGATTTTTTTCTGAATTTCTACCTACCACCCTTACTAATTCTACCCTACTGTTTATGATATTTTTTTTAGGATCTAATAATAATACTTATAATTTTATCTCTATCTTTGACTGTCATCATTTTAGTTGTGGGTAAATATGGGTGGCTTGAGAACTCTTTCTAAATTTCTACCTACCACCCTTACTAATTCTACCCTACTGTTATTATTTTAGTATCTAATAATAATACTTATAATTTGATCTCCATCTTTGACTGTGATCATTTTAGTTGTGGGTAAATATGGGTGGCAGGATAACTCTTTCTAAATTTCTACCTACCACCCTTTCTAATTCTACCCTACTGTTTATTATAATTATTTTAGGATCTAATAACAATATTTATAATTAGATCTCTATGGATGTCTGTGATCTTTTAAGTTGTCGGTAAACATGGGTGGCTGGGGGACTCTTTCTAAATTTCTACCTACCACCCTTACTAATTCTACCCTACTGTTTATTATAATTATTTTAGGATCTAATAACAATATTTATAATTAGATCTCTATGGATGTCTGTGATCTTTTAAGTTGTCGGTAAACATGGGTGGCTGGGGGACTCTTTTTAAAGTTCTACCTACCACCCTTACTAATTCTACCCTACTGTTTATTATTATTTTTGTATCTAATAACAATATTTATAATTAGATCTCTATGGATGTCTGTGATCTTTTAAGTTGTCGGTAAACATGGGTGGCTGGGGGACTCTTTTTAAAGTTCTACCTACCACCCTTACTAATTCTACCCTACTGTTTATTATTATTTTTGGATCTAATAACAATAATTATAATTAGATCTCTATGGATGTCTGTGATCTTTTAAGTTGTGGGTAAACATGGGTGGCTGGAGTACTCTTTTAAAAGTTCTACCTACCACCCTTACTAATTTTACCCTACTGTTATTATTTTAGTATCTAATAATAATACTTATAATTTGATCTCCATCTTTGACTGTGATCATTTTAGATGGGGTAAATATGAGTGTCAGGATAACTCTTTCTAAAGTTCTACCAACCGACCTTACTAATTCTACCCTACTGTTATTATTTTAGTATTTAATAATAATACTTATAATTTGATCTCCATCTTTGACTGTGATCATTTTAGTTGTGATTAAATATGGGTGGCTTGAGAACTACTTCTAAATTTCTACCTACCACCCTTACTAATTCTACCCTACTGTTTATTATAATTATTTTAGGATCAAATAATAATATTGATAATTTGATCTCTATCTTTGACTGTGATCATTTCAGTTGTGGGTAAATATGGGTGGCAGGATAACTGTTTCTAAAGTTCTACCTACCGACCTTACTAATTCTACCCTACTGTTATTATTTTAGTATTTAATAATAATACTTATAATTTGATCTCCATCTTTGACTGTGATCATTTTAGTTGTGGGTAAATATGGGTGGCAGGATAACTCTTTCTAAAGTTCTACCTACCGACCTTACTAATTCTACCCTACTGTTATTATTTTAGTATCTAATAATAATACTTATAATTTGATCTCCATCTTTGACTGTGATCATTTTAGTTGTGGGTAAATATGGGTGGCAGGATAACTCTTTCTAAATTTCTACCTACCACCCTTTCTAATTCTACCCTACTGTTTATTATAATTATTTTAGGATCTAATAACAATATTTATAATTAGATCTCTATGGATGTCTGTGATCTTTTAAGTTGTCGGTAAACATGGGTGGCTGGGGGACTCTTTTTAAAGTTCTACCTACCACCCTTACTAATTCTACCCTACTGTTTATTATTATTTTTGGATCTAATAACAATATTTATAATTAGATCTCTATGGATGTCCGTGATCTTTTAAGTTGTCGGTAAACATGGGTGGCTGGAAGACTCTTTTTAAAGTTCTACCTTCCACCCTTACTAATTCTACCCTACTGTTTATTATAATTATTTTAGGATCTTATAACAATATTTATAATTAGATCTCTATGGATGTCTGTGATCTTTTAAGTTGTGGGTAAACATGGGTGGCTGGGGGACTCTTTTTAAAGTTCTACCTACCACCCTTACTAATTCTACCCTACTGTTTATTATAATTAATTTAGGATCTAATAACAATATTTATAATTAGATCTCTATGGATATCTGTGATCTTTTAAGTTGTGGGTAAACATGGGTGGCTGGGGGACTCTTTTTAAAGTTCTACCTACCACCCTTACTAATTCTACCCTACTGTTATTATTTTAGTATCTAATAATAATACTTATAATTTGATCTCCATCTTTGACTGTGATCATTTTAGTTGTGGGTAAATATGGGTGGCTTGAGAACTCTTTCTAAATTTCTACCTACCACCCTTACTAATTCTACCCTACTGTTTATTATAATTATTTTAGGATCTAATAATAATATTGATAATTTGATCTCTATCTTTGACTGTGATCATTTTAGTTGTGGGTAAATATGGGTGGCAGGATAACTCTTTCTAAAGTTCTACCTACCGACCTTACTAAATCTACCCTACTGTTATTATTTTAGTATCTAATAATAATACTTATAATTTGATCTCCATCTTTGACTGTGATCATTTTAGTTGTGGGTAAATATGGGTGGCAGGATAACTATTTCTAAATTTCTACCTACCACCCTTACCAATTCTACCCTACTGTTTATTATAATTATTTTAGGATCTAATAACAATATTTATAATTAGATCTCTATGGATGTCTGTGATCTTTTAAGTTGTCGGTAAACATGGGTGGCTGGAGGACTCTTTTTAAAATTCTACCTACCACCCTTACTAATTCTACCCTACTGTTTATTATAATTATTTTAGGATCTTATAACAATATTTATAATTAGATCTCTATGGATGTCTGTGATCTTTTAAGTTGTCGGTAAACATGGGTGGCTGGGGGACTCTTTTTAAAGTTCTACCTACCACCCTTACTAATTCTACCCTACTGTTTATTATTATTTTTGGATCTAATAACAATATTTATAATTAGATCTCTATGGATGTCCGTGATCTTTTAAGTTGTCGGTAAACATGGGTGGCTGGAAGACTCTTTTTAAAGTTCTACCTTCCACCCTTACTAATTCTACCCTACTGTTTATTATAATTATTTTAGGATCTTATAACAATATTTATAATTAGATCTCTATGGATGTCTGTGATCTTTTAAGTTGTGGGTAAACATGGGTGGCTGGGGGACTCTTTTTAAAGTTCTACCTACCACCCTTACTAATTCTACCCTACTGTTTATTATAATTAATTTAGGATCTAATAACAATATTTATAATTAGATCTCTATGGATATCTGTGATCTTTTAAGTTGTGGGTAAACATGGGTGGCTGGGGGACTCTTTTTAAAGTTCTACCTACCACCCTTACTAATTCTACCCTACTGTTATTATTTTAGTATCTAATAATAATACTTATAATTTGATCTCCATCTTTGACTGTGATCATTTTAGTTGTGGGTAAATATGGGTGGCTTGAGAACTCTTTCTAAATTTCTACCTACCACCCTTACTAATTCTACCCTACTGTTTATTATAATTATTTTAGGATCTAATAATAATATTGATAATTTGATCTCTATCTTTGACTGTGATCATTTTAGTTGTGGGTAAATATGGGTGGCAGGATAACTCTTTCTAAAGTTCTACCTACCGACCTTACTAAATCTACCCTACTGTTATTATTTTAGTATCTAATAATAATACTTATAATTTGATCTCCATCTTTGACTGTGATCATTTTAGTTGTGGGTAAATATGGGTGGCAGGATAACTATTTCTAAATTTCTACCTACCACCCTTACCAATTCTACCCTACTGTTTATTATAATTATTTTAGGATCTAATAACAATATTTATAATTAGATCTCTATGGATGTCTGTGATCTTTTAAGTTGTCGGTAAACATGGGTGGCTGGAGGACTCTTTTTAAAATTCTACCTACCACCCTTACTAATTCTACCCTACTGTTTATTATAATTATTTTAGGACCTAATAACAATATTTATAATTAGATCTCTATGGATGTCTATGATCTTTTAAGTTGTGTGTAAACATGGGTGGCTGGAGGACTCTTTTTAAAGTTCTACCTACCACCCTTACTAATTCTACCCTACTGTTTATTATAATTATTTTAGGATCTAATAACAATATTTATAATTAGATCTCTATGGATGTCTGTGATCTTTTAAGTTGTGGGTAAACATGGGTGGCTGGAGGACTCTTTCTAAATTTCTACCTACCACCCTTACTAATTCTACCCTACTGTTTATTATAATTATTTTAGGATCTAATAACAATATTTATAATTAGATCTCTATGGATGTCTGTGATCTTTTAAGTTGTCGGTAAACATGGGTGGCTGGGGGACTCTTTTTAAAGTTCTACCTACCACTTGTACTAATTCTACCCTACTGTTTATTATTATTTTTGGATCTAATAACAATATTTATAATTAGATCTCTATGGATGTCTGGGATCTTTTAAGTTGTGGGTAAACATGGGTGGCTGGAGTACTCTTTTAAAAGTTCTACCTACCACCCTTACTAATTTTACCCTACTGTTATTATTTTAGTATCTAATAATAATACTTATAATTTGATCTCCATCTTTGACTGTGATCATTTTAGATGGGGTAAATATGAGTGTTAGGAGATCTCTTTCTAAAGTTCTTCCTACCACCCTTACTAATTCTACCCTATTGTTATTACTGTTTTAGGATCTAATAATAATATTGATAATTTGATCTCCATCTTTGACTGTGATCATTTTAGTTGTGGGAAAATATGGGTTGCTTGAGATTTTTTTCTAAATTTCTACCTACCACCCTTACTAATTCTACCCTACTGTTTATGATATTTTTTTTAGGATCTAATAATAATACTTATAATTTTATCTCTATCTTTGACTGTCATCATTTTAGTTGTGGGTAAATATGGGTGGCTTGAGAACTCTTTCTAAATTTCTACCTACCACCCTTACTAATTCTACCCTACTGTTTATTATAATTATTTTAGGATCTAATAACAATATTTATAATTAGATCTCTATGGATGTCTGTGATCTTTTAAGTTGTGGGTAAACATGGGTGGCTGGGGTACTCTTTTAAAAGTTCTACCTACCACCCTTACTAATTTTACCCTACTGTTATTATTTTAGTATCTAATAATAATACTTATAATTTGATCTCCATCTTTGACTGTGATCATTTTAGATGGGGTAAATATGAGTGTTAGGAGATCTCTTTCTAAAGTTCTTCCTACCACCCTTACTAATTCTACCCTATTGTTATTACTGTTTTAGGATCTAATAATAATATTGATAATTTGATCTCCATCTTTGACTGTGATCATTTTAGTTGTGGGAAAATATGAATTGCTTGAGATTTTTTTCTGAATTTCTACCTACCACCCTTACTAATTCTACCCTACTGTTTATGATATTTTTTTTAGGATCTAATAATAATACTTATAATTTTATCTCTATCTTTGACTGTCATCATTTTAGTTGTGGGTAAATATGGGTGGCTTGAGAACTCTTTCTAAATTTCTACCTACCACCCTTACTAATTCTACCCTACTGTTATTATTTTAGTATCTAATAATAATACTTATAATTTGATCTCCATCTTTGACTGTGATCATTTTAGTTGTGGGTAAATATGGGTGGCAGGATAACTCTTTCTAAATTTCTACCTACCACCCTTTCTAATTCTACCCTACTGTTTATTATAATTATTTTAGGATCTAATAACAATATTTATAATTAGATCTCTATGGATGTCTGTGATCTTTTAAGTTGTCGGTAAACATGGGTGGCTGGGGGACTCTTTTTAAAGTTCTACCTACCACCCTTACTAATTCTACCCTACTGTTTATTATTATTTTTGGATCTAATAACAATATTTATAATTAGATCTCTATGGATGTCCGTGATCTTTTAAGTTGTCGGTAAACATGGGTGGCTGGAAGACTCTTTTTAAAGTTCTACCTTCCACCCTTACTAATTCTACCCTACTGTTTATTATAATTATTTTAGGATCTTATAACAATATTTATAATTAGATCTCTATGGATGTCTGTGATCTTTTAAGTTGTGGGTAAACATGGGTGGCTGGGGGACTCTTTTTAAAGTTCTACCTACCACCCTTACTAATTCTACCCTACTGTTTATTATAATTAATTTAGGATCTAATAATAATATTGATAATTTGATCTCTATCTTTGACTGTGATCATTTTAGTTGTGGGTAAATATGGGTGGCAGGATAACTCTTTCTAAAGTTCTACCTACCGACCTTACTAAATCTACCCTACTGTTATTATTTTAGTATCTAATAATAATACTTATAATTTGATCTCCATCTTTGACTGTGATCATTTTAGTTGTGGGTAAATATGGGTGGCAGGATAACTATTTCTAAATTTCTACCTACCACCCTTACCAATTCTACCCTACTGTTTATTATAATTATTTTAGGATCTAATAACAATATTTATAATTAGATCTCTATGGATGTCTGTGATCTTTTAAGTTGTCGGTAAACATGGGTGGCTGGAGGACTCTTTTTAAAATTCTACCTACCACCCTTACTAATTCTACCCTACTGTTTATTATAATTATTTTAGGACCTAATAACAATATTTATAATTAGATCTCTATGGATGTCTATGATCTTTTAAGTTGTGTGTAAACATGGGTGGCTGGAGGACTCTTTTTAAAGTTCTACCTACCACCCTTACTAATTCTACCCTACTGTTTATTATAATTATTTTAGGATCTAATAACAATATTTATAATTAGATCTCTATGGATGTCTGTGATCTTTTAAGTTGTGGGTAAACATGGGTGGCTGGAGGACTCTTTCTAAATTTCTACCTACCACCCTTACTAATTCTACCCTACTGTTTATTATAATTATTTTAGGATCTAATAACAATATTTATAATTAGATCTCTATGGATGTCTGTGATCTTTTAAGTTGTCGGTAAACATGGGTGGCTGGGGGACTCTTTTTAAAGTTCTACCTACCACTTGTACTAATTCTACCCTACTGTTTATTATTATTTTTGGATCTAATAACAATATTTATAATTAGATCTCTATGGATGTCTGGGATCTTTTAAGTTGTGGGTAAACATGGGTGGCTGGAGTACTCTTTTAAAAGTTCTACCTACCACCCTTACTAATTTTACCCTACTGTTATTATTTTAGTATCTAATAATAATACTTATAATTTGATCTCCATCTTTGACTGTGATCATTTTAGATGGGGTAAATATGAGTGTTAGGAGATCTCTTTCTAAAGTTCTTCCTACCACCCTTACTAATTCTACCCTATTGTTATTACTGTTTTAGGATCTAATAATAATATTGATAATTTGATCTCCATCTTTGACTGTGATCATTTTAGTTGTGGGAAAATATGGGTTGCTTGAGATTTTTTTCTAAATTTCTACCTACCACCCTTACTAATTCTACCCTACTGTTTATGATATTTTTTTTAGGATCTAATAATAATACTTATAATTTTATCTCTATCTTTGACTGTCATCATTTTAGTTGTGGGTAAATATGGGTGGCTTGAGAACTCTTTCTAAATTTCTACCTACCACCCTTACTAATTCTACCCTACTGTTTATTATAATTATTTTAGGATCTAATAACAATATTTATAATTAGATCTCTATGGATGTCTGTGATCTTTTAAGTTGTGGGTAAACATGGGTGGCTGGAGTACTCTTTTAAAAGTTCTACCTACCACCCTTACTAATTTTACCCTACTGTTATTATTTTAGTATCTAATAATAATACTTATAATTTGATCTCCATCTTTGACTGTGATCATTTTAGATGGGGTAAATATGAGTGTTAGGAGATCTCTTTCTAAAGTTCTTCCTACCACCCTTACTAATTCTACCCTATTGTTATTACTGTTTTAGGATCTAATAATAATATTGATAATTTGATCTCCATCTTTGACTGTGATCATTTTAGTTGTGGGAAAATATGAATTGCTTGAGATTTTTTTCTGAATTTCTACCTACCACCCTTACTAATTCTACCCTACTGTTTATGATATTTTTTTTAGGATCTAATAATAATACTTATAATTTTATCTCTATCTTTGACTGTCATCATTTTAGTTGTGGGTAAATATGGGTGGCTTGAGAACTCTTTCTAAATTTCTACCTACCACCCTTACTAATTCTACCCTACTGTTATTATTTTAGTATCTAATAATAATACTTATAATTTGATCTCCATCTTTGACTGTGATCATTTTAGTTGTGGGTAAATATGGGTGGCAGGATAACTCTTTCTAAATTTCTACCTACCACCCTTTCTAATTCTACCCTACTGTTTATTATAATTATTTTAGGATCTAATAACAATATTTATAATTAGATCTCTATGGATGTCTGTGATCTTTTAAGTTGTCGGTAAACATGGGTGGCTGGGGGACTCTTTTTAAAGTTCTACCTACCACCCTTACTAATTCTACCCTACTGTTTATTATTATTTTTGGATCTAATAACAATATTTATAATTAGATCTCTATGGATGTCCGTGATCTTTTAAGTTGTCGGTAAACATGGGTGGCTGGAAGACTCTTTTTAAAGTTCTACCTTCCACCCTTACTAATTCTACCCTACTGTTTATTATAATTATTTTAGGATCTTATAACAATATTTATAATTAGATCTCTATGGATGTCTGTGATCTTTTAAGTTGTGGGTAAACATGGGTGGCTGGGGGACTCTTTTTAAAGTTCTACCTACCACCCTTACTAATTCTACCCTACTGTTTATTATAATTAATTTAGGATCTAATAATAATATTGATAATTTGATCTCTATCTTTGACTGTGATCATTTTAGTTGTGGGTAAATATGGGTGGCAGGATAACTCTTTCTAAAGTTCTACCTACCGACCTTACTAAATCTACCCTACTGTTATTATTTTAGTATCTAATAATAATACTTATAATTTGATCTCCATCTTTGACTGTGATCATTTTAGTTGTGGGTAAATATGGGTGGCAGGATAACTATTTCTAAATTTCTACCTACCACCCTTACCAATTCTACCCTACTGTTTATTATAATTATTTTAGGATCTAATAACAATATTTATAATTAGATCTCTATGGATGTCTGTGATCTTTTAAGTTGTCGGTAAACATGGGTGGCTGGAGGACTCTTTTTAAAATTCTACCTACCACCCTTACTAATTCTACCCTACTGTTTATTATAATTATTTTAGGACCTAATAACAATATTTATAATTAGATCTCTATGGATGTCTATGATCTTTTAAGTTGTGTGTAAACATGGGTGGCTGGAGGACTCTTTTTAAAGTTCTACCTACCACCCTTACTAATTCTACCCTACTGTTTATTATAATTATTTTAGGATCTAATAACAATATTTATATTTAGATCTCTATGGATGTCTGTGATCTTTTAAGTTGTGGGTAAACATGGGTGGCTGGAGGACTCTTTCTAAATTTCTACCTACCACCCTTACTAATTCTACCCTACTGTTTATTATAATTATTTTAGGATCTAATAACAATATTTATAATTAGATCTCTATGGATGTCTGTGATCTTTTAAGTTGTCGGTAAACATGGGTGGCTGGGGGACTCTTTTTAAAGTTCTACCTACCACTTGTACTAATTCTACCCTACTGTTTATTATTATTTTTGGATCTAATAACAATATTTATAATTAGATCTCTATGGATGTCTGGGATCTTTTAAGTTGTGGGTAAACATGGGTGGCTGGAGTACTCTTTTAAAAGTTCTACCTACCACCCTTACTAATTTTACCCTACTGTTATTATTTTAGTATCTAATAATAATACTTATAATTTGATCTCCATCTTTGACTGTGATCATTTTAGATGGGGTAAATATGAGTGTTAGGAGATCTCTTTCTAAAGTTCTTCCTACCACCCTTACTAATTCTACCCTATTGTTATTACTGTTTTAGGATCTAATAATAATATTGATAATTTGATCTCCATCTTTGACTGTGATCATTTTAGTTGTGGGAAAATATGGGTTGCTTGAGATTTTTTTCTAAATTTCTACCTACCACCCTTACTAATTCTACCCTACTGTTTATGATATTTTTTTTAGGATCTAATAATAATACTTATAATTTTATCTCTATCTTTGACTGTCATCATTTTAGTTGTGGGTAAATATGGGTGGCTTGAGAACTCTTTCTAAATTTCTACCTACCACCCTTACTAATTCTACCCTACTGTTTATTATAATTATTTTAGGATCTAATAACAATATTTATAATTAGATCTCTATGGATGTCTGTGATCTTTTAAGTTGTGGGTAAACATGGGTGGCTGGAGTACTCTTTTAAAAGTTCTACCTACCACCCTTACTAATTTTACCCTACTGTTATTATTTTAGTATCTAATAATAATACTTATAATTTGATCTCCATCTTTGACTGTGATCATTTTAGATGGGGTAAATATGAGTGTTAGGAGATCTCTTTCTAAAGTTCTTCCTACCACCCTTACTAATTCTACCCTATTGTTATTACTGTTTTAGGATCTAATAATAATATTGATAATTTGATCTCCATCTTTGACTGTGATCATTTTAGTTGTGGGAAAATATGAATTGCTTGAGATTTTTTTCTGAATTTCTACCTACCACCCTTACTAATTCTACCCTACTGTTTATGATATTTTTTTTAGGATCTAATAATAATACTTATAATTTTATCTCTATCTTTGACTGTCATCATTTTAGTTGTGGGTAAATATGGGTGGCTTGAGAACTCTTTCTAAATTTCTACCTACCACCCTTACTAATTCTACCCTACTGTTATTATTTTAGTATCTAATAATAATACTTATAATTTGATCTCCATCTTTGACTGTGATCATTTTAGTTGTGGGTAAATATGGGTGGCAGGATAACTCTTTCTAAATTTCTACCTACCACCCTTTCTAATTCTACCCTACTGTTTATTATAATTATTTTAGGATCTAATAACAATATTTATAATTAGATCTCTATGGATGTCTGTGATCTTTTAAGTTGTCGGTAAACATGGGTGGCTGGGGGACTCTTTTTAAAGTTCTACCTACCACCCTTACTAATTCTACCCTACTGTTTATTATTATTTTTGGATCTAATAACAATATTTATAATTAGATCTCTATGGATGTCCGTGATCTTTTAAGTTGTCGGTAAACATGGGTGGCTGGAAGACTCTTTTTAAAGTTCTACCTTCCACCCTTACTAATTCTACCCTACTGTTTATTATAATTATTTTAGGATCTTATAACAATATTTATAATTAGATCTCTATGGATGTCTGTGATCTTTTAAGTTGTGGGTAAACATGGGTGGCTGGGGGACTCTTTTTAAAGTTCTACCTACCACCCTTACTAATTCTACCCTACTGTTTATTATAATTAATTTAGGATCTAATAACAATATTTATAATTAGATCTCTATGGATATCTGTGATCTTTTAAGTTGTGGGTAAACATGGGTGGCTGGGGGACTCTTTTTAAAGTTCTACCTACCACCCTTACTAATTCTACCCTACTGTTATTATTTTAGTATCTAATAATAATACTTATAATTTGATCTCCATCTTTGACTGTGATCATTTTAGTTGTGGGTAAATATGGGTGGCAGGATAACTCTTTCTAAAGTTCTACCTACCGACCTTACTAAATCTACCCTACTGTTATTATTTTAGTATCTAATAATAATACTTATAATTTGATCTCCATCTTTGACTGTGATCATTTTAGTTGTGGGTAAATATGGGTGGCAGGATAACTATTTCTAAATTTCTACCTACCACCCTTACCAATTCTACCCTACTGTTTATTATAATTATTTTAGGATCTAATAACAATATTTATAATTAGATCTCTATGGATGTCTGTGATCTTTTAAGTTGTCGGTAAACATGGGTGGCTGGAGGACTCTTTTTAAAATTCTACCTACCACCCTTACTAATTCTACCCTACTGTTTATTATAATTATTTTAGGATCTAATAACAATATTTATAATTAGATCTCTATGGATGTCTGTGATCTTTTAAGTTGTGGGTAAACATGGGTGGCTGGAGGACTCTTTCTAAATTTCTACCTACCACCCTTACTAATTCTACCCTACTGTTTATTATAATTATTTTAGGATCTAATAACAATATTTATAATTAGATCTCTATGGATGTCTGTGATCTTTTAAGTTGTCGGTAAACATGGGTGGCTGGGGGACTCTTTTTAAAGTTCTACCTACCACTTGTACTAATTCTACCCTACTGTTTATTATTATTTTTGGATCTAATAACAATATTTATAATTAGATCTCTATGGATGTCTGGGATCTTTTAAGTTGTGGGTAAACATGGGTGGCTGGAGTACTCTTTTAAAAGTTCTACCTACCACCCTTACTAATTTTACCCTACTGTTATTATTTTAGTATCTAATAATAATACTTATAATTTGATCTCCATCTTTGACAGTGATCATTTTAGATGGGGTAAATATGAGTGTTAGGAGATCTCTTTCTAAAGTTCTTCCTACCACCCTTACTAATTCTACCCTATTGTTATTACTGTTTTAGGATCTAATAATAATATTGATAATTTGATCTCCATCTTTGACTGTGATCATTTTAGTTGTGGGAAAATATGGGTTGCTTGAGATTTTTTTCTAAATTTCTACCTACCACCCTTACTTATTCTACCCTACTGTTTATGATATTTTTTTTAGGATCTAATAATAATACTTATAATTTTATCTCTATCTTTGACTGTCATCATTTTAGTTGTGGGTAAATATGGGTGGCTTGAGAACTCTTTCTAAATTTCTACCTACCACCCTTACTAATTCTACCCTACTGTTTATTATAATTATTTTAGGATCTAATAACAATATTTATAATTAGATCTCTATGAATGTCTGTGATCTTTTAAGTTGTCGGTAAACATGGGTGGCTGGAGGACTCTTTTTAAAGTTCTACCTACCACCCTTACTAATTCTACCCTATTGTTATTTCTATTTTAGGATCTAAAAATAATATTGATAATTTGATCTCTATCTTTGACTGTGATCATTTTAGTTGTGGGTAAATATGGGTGGCAGGATAACTCTTTCTAAAGTTCTACCTACCACCCTTACTTATTCTACCCTACTGTTATTATTTTAGTATCTAATAATAATAATTATAATTTGATCTCCATCTTTGACTGTGATCATTTTAGTTGTGGGTAAATATGGGTGGCTTGAGAACTCTTTCTAAATTTCTACCTACCACCCTTACTAATTCTACCCTACTGTTTATTATAATTATTTTAGGATCTAATAACAATATTTATAATTAGATCTCTATGGATGTCTGTGATCTTTTAAGTTGTCGGTAAACATGGGTGGCTGGAGGACTCTTTTTAAAGTTCTACCTACCACCCTTACTAATTCTACCCTACTGTTTATTATAATTATTTTAGGATCTAATAACAATATTTATAATTAGATCTCTATGGATGTCTATGATCTTTTAAGTTGTCGGTAAACATGGGTGGCTGGGGGACTCTTTCTAAAGTTCTACCTTCCACCCTTACTAATTCTACCCTACTGTTTATTATAATTATTTTAGGATCTTATAACAATATTTATAATTAGATCTCTATGGATGTCTGTGATCTTTTAAGTTGTGGGTAAACATGGGTGGCTGGGGGACTCTTTTTAAAGTTCTACCTACCACCCTTACTAATTCTACCCTACTGTTTATTATAATTAATTTAGGATCTAATAACAATATTTATAATTAGATCTCTATGGATATCTGTGATCTTTTAAGTTGTGGGTAAACATGGGTGGCTGGGGGACTCTTTTTAAAGTTCTACCTACCACCCTTACTAATTCTACCCTACTGTTATTATTTTAGTATCTAATAATAATACTTATAATTTGATCTCCATCTTTGACTGTGATCATTTTAGTTGTGGGTAAATATGGGTGGCTTGAGAACTCTTTCTAAATTTCTACCTACCACCCTTACTAATTCTACCCTACTGTTTATTATAATTATTTTAGGATCTAATAATAATATTGATAATTTGATCTCTATCTTTGACTGTGATCATTTTAGTTGTGGGTAAATATGGGTGGCAGGATAACTCTTTCTAAAGTTCTACCTACCGACCTTACTAAATCTACCCTACTGTTATTATTTTAGTATCTAATAATAATACTTATAATTTGATCTCCATCTTTGACTGTGATCATTTTAGTTGTGGGTAAATATGGGTGGCAGGATAACTATTTCTAAATTTCTACCTACCACCCTTACCAATTCTACCCTACTGTTTATTATAATTATTTTAGGATCTAATAACAATATTTATAATTAGATCTCTATGGATGTCTGTGATCTTTTAAGTTGTCGGTAAACATGGGTGGCTGGAGGACTCTTTTTAAAATTCTACCTACCACCCTTACTAATTCTACCCTACTGTTTATTATAATTATTTTAGGACCTAATAACAATATTTATAATTAGATCTCTATGGATGTCTATGATCTTTTAAGTTGTGTGTAAACATGGGTGGCTGGAGGACTCTTTTTAAAGTTCTACCTACCACCCTTACTAATTCTACCCTACTGTTTATTATAATTATTTTAGGATCTAATAACAATATTTATAATTAGATCTCTATGGATGTCTGTGATCTTTTAAGTTGTGGGTAAACATGGGTGGCTGGAGGACTCTTTCTAAATTTCTACCTACCACCCTTACTAATTCTACCCTACTGTTTATTATAATTATTTTAGGATCTAATAACAATATTTATAATTAGATCTCTATGGATGTCTGTGATCTTTTAAGTTGTCGGTAAACATGGGTGGCTGGGGGACTCTTTTTAAAGTTCTACCTACCACTTGTACTAATTCTACCCTACTGTTTATTATTATTTTTGGATCTAATAACAATATTTATAATTAGATCTCTATGGATGTCTGGGATCTTTTAAGTTGTGGGTAAACATGGGTGGCTGGAGTACTCTTTTAAAAGTTCTACCTACCACCCTTACTAATTTTACCCTACTGTTATTATTTTAGTATCTAATAATAATACTTATAATTTGATCTCCATCTTTGACTGTGATCATTTTAGATGGGGTAAATATGAGTGTTAGGAGATCTCTTTCTAAAGTTCTTCCTACCACCCTTACTAATTCTACCCTATTGTTATTACTGTTTTAGGATCTAATAATAATATTGATAATTTGATCTCCATCTTTGACTGTGATCATTTTAGTTGTGGGAAAATATGGGTTGCTTGAGATTTTTTTCTAAATTTCTACCTACCACCCTTACTAATTCTACCCTACTGTTTATGATATTTTTTTTAGGATCTAATAATAATACTTATAATTTTATCTCTATCTTTGACTGTCATCATTTTAGTTGTGGGTAAATATGGGTGGCTTGAGAACTCTTTCTAAATTTCTACCTACCACCCTTACTAATTCTACCCTACTGTTTATTATAATTATTTTAGGATCTAATAAATATTGATAATTTGATCTCTATCTTTGACTGTGATCATTTTAGTTGTGGGTAAATATGGGTGGCAGGATAACTCTTTCTAAAGTTCTACCTACCGACCTTACTAATTCTACCCTACTGTTATTATTTTAGTATCTAATAATAATACTTATAATTTGATCTCCATCTTTGACTGTGATCATTTTAGTTGTGGGTAAATATGGGTGGCAGGATAACTCTTTCTAAATTTCTACCTACCACCCTTACTAATTCTACCCTACTGTTTATTATAATTATTTTAGGATCTAATAACAATATTTATAATTAGATCTCTATGGATGTCTGTGATCTTTTAAGTTGTCGGTAAACATGGGTGGCTGGGGGACTCTTTTTAAAGTTCTACCTACCACCCTTACTAATTCTACCCTACTGTTTATTATTATTATTTTAAGATCTAATAACAATATTTATAATTAGATCTCTATGGATGTCTGTGATCTTTTAAGTTGTCGGTAAACATGGGTGGCTGGAGGACTCTTTTTAAAGTTCTACCTACCACCCTTACTAATTCTACCCTACTGTTTATTATAATTATTTTAGGATATAATAACAATATTTATAATTAGATCTCTATGGATGTCTATGATCTTTTAAGTTGTGTGTAAACATGGGTGGCTGGAGGACTCTTTTTAAAGTTCTACCTACCACCCTTACTAATTCTACCCTACTCTTTATTATAATTATTTTAGGATCTAATAACAATATTTATAATTAGATCTCTATGGATGTCCTTGATCTTTTAAGTTGTCGGTAAACATGGGTGGCTGGAAGACTCGTTTTAAAGTTCTACCTTCCACCCTTACTAATTCTACCCTACTGTTTATTATAATTATTTTAGGATCTAATAACAATATTTATAATTAGATCTCTATTAATGTCTGTGATCTTTTAAGTTGTGGGTAAACATGGGTGGCTGGGGGACTCTTTTTAAAGTTCTACCTACCACCCTTACTAATTCTACCCTACTGTTTATTATAATTATTTTAGGATCTAATAACAATATTTATAATTAGATCTCTATGGATATCTGTGATCTTTTAAGTTGTGGGTAAACATGGGTGGCTGGGGGACTCTTTTTAAAGTTCTACCTACCACCCTTACTAATTCTACCCTACTGTTTATTATTATTTTAGGATCTAATAATAATACTTGTTATTTTATCTCTATGGTTGACTGTGATAATTTAAGTTGTGAATAAATATGACGGTTTGAGAACTATTTCTAATGCTTCACCCTACTGTTTATTATTATTTTAGGTTATATATTAATAATACTGAAAATTTAGTATTTTGGAAATGTTTATAAGATTATTTGGTTATTACATGGTTGGAATAAACCAAACAGATCTCATAAACTTTTCCAAAAAACAAAAACTGGTGACTATTTCTAGCCAGCATTTTTTTTCAAAATGAAGTTTTTGTACCATCTTTTTGCCTTTGACTCTAATTTGGCCACTGTAAGCCGTGTCAAAATTTTCTCCATGGTCCCTATACTGAAAACTTTATTCCCGTGATTCTTCGGGGCGTTTCGTTTAAAACTAAAGTTGTGAAGCAAACTTTCGAAACACCATGTATGAACTTTCTGATCAACACACCCCTTTCATTTACAGGAAGGGTACAATTTTCAGCCTTTGGCATTACACCTCGTTTAGTATTTAGCTTATATCATTATAGAGTACTTATTATTAACCCATTAAGGACGACTTTAAAATAATGAAAATAAATAACTTTTTCTTTCATATTTTGTTCATTTGGACCGAATATAGTAAGAAATGCCCCTTTTCAGATTTTTAAAAAAATAATTTTTATGATTTTTTAGCTGGCAACTTTTCTTGCCAACCGTCCTTAGTGGGGTCCAAACTCTGACAAATGAAAAGTCGAAAAAACTAATTAGAATGTTTACGATTTTGATAATAAAATGTTTTCATACATAATTTAAAGAAATAATCCATAAATAAAAGTGAATGGGTACTAAATTGTTAATAGGGGGTCCAAGAAAGGGTATTTCACCCCTCCTGAATAGGGCCAGTTCAGTTCAAATATTGATATTCACCTATTTTCAGGCTTTAAGAATAGCCGAACTAGTACTTTTTTTAAGTCGGAATGGTCGGAACCCTTTGATTTTTGTACTTTAGCTAGCTTCCAGGTTAAAAAAGGTTTATTTATTTTATTTTTATTTTATTTTATTTTTATTTTTAAAATACATTGCCAAACAGAAAAAAATTTCATTTACTTGGCAAGAAAGACAAACAGTACAACAGACTAAATATACAAGGACAGAAAAAAACTACAAAATATTTGAAACACTTAAATACAAATTTTAAAAGACAATCATGGTGATACACTTTGCAAATAATCAAGTTTCAATTTAGAAAAAGAATCCACAAACAGATCACTGTGTGTGGGCAGATTATTGACTATTTTATAAAATTGATATATAGATTGGCTTGAAAGATAGTTTTTGACAATTAGAGGTATCATGAATACAATTTTATTTCTTGTACTGCGTGAAGGGATATGGAAGTCAAGTAACGTAAGTAAAGGAGGGCAGTCAATATCGTTTCTAATTAAGTTAAAATAAAACTTTAAAATAGATAAATTTCTCCGTAGTTCCAAAGTCATTGGCATTAAAGGATTATTATTAAATTTGAAATACACATACCCAAGAAACCTCTTCTGGACTTTTTCTAGACACAATACATCTGTTCGGAGAACAGGGTTCCACACAACACAATTATACTCCAAAATAGGACGAACGATACTGTTGAAAAGTAAATTAAGGACACCAATATCTTTGAAATTATAAGTCGTTCTCTTAAGAATACCCAGTTGTTTTAAAGCCCTTGTTCTTATTTCATAGATGTGAGATTTAAAGCCAAAACTGGAATCATAAATTACACCTAAGTCTTTTATGACATTTTTTCTAGAAAGAGCAATATTATTTAAAAAATAATTATTAAGTAAAATATTATTATATCTCCCAGTCTGGAACAAAGGGACTTTTTTACCTGCTAGAGTCTTATATATTCTCAACTTTCATTTTTTTTGGATACCTTTGGTTATATGTATATAATTTTTTTGCCTTCCGAAGCCTTTTCTCTTATTGCAATTCTACGTTCTTTTTAGTCATTCTCTATCAAAAAGTCATCATAATTACAGTATATATCTTTATGGCTCCAGATTTCGCATATTCCCCCCAGAAAATGTTAAATATTAATCATTAACTCGATAAAAACTAGGTATTAGCCCATTCAAAATGGGTTAAATTACTCCAGTGATATTTTATTTTATTTTTTGACTACTGTAAATTTCCAGAAACCCCTTTCAAGGAAAATAAATGTATCCAGAAATGATTTATTATGTGATTGAACCAATAAATCTGTTAGGAATCGGTAAAAATCTAAAATCTATTAAAAAAACACTAAAATTATGATCCAATGGAAACATTTCATCATGTTAAAGTATCAATAAGATCTACATATATGATAAGAACAAAAAAAAGCATTAAAAATAATTAATTTACAAAAGCTTCTTATGAGTAACGCGTAAAAGTTTTGACCACACATCAGACGATTGGCAACAAAAGTTGCCAGTAGAAGAAAACCCTTGCTATTGGCAATTTAAATACCCCCATTCCAACTGTAATTGGTAATAATATTTAGAATGGGATCTTGTGAATATGCTTCAATAGAAACAAGTCATAAAAATAACCAAAACATTAGATTATTTTGGCGTTTTCCAAATGATCTCCCAGCTATCTCCAAAATGTAGTGAAACGCTCTCATTCTAACAGCGATTTTACCACCAAAACGGCATGGCAGGTATAAATTTATATTTTTATCTGAATAAATACATTCTTTAGAAGCTGTTGTCATGCATTTAAACTTTTAATGTCCTCTATTAGAGTCAGTAAAAAATGAAATGTCCCTTGGCAAATTTTGTTGCCAACCGTCCTTAATGGGTTAAGGTTTATGTGGTCGACTGTTTATTTACTGGAGAATTAACCGTTCAACTGCTACTTTCGGTCCTACTGATTACTGAACCTCCCCTATAGCCTTTATTAGCAACACCTTTATTTTAAAATTCTTAGCTTCAATCAAGCTGAATTTAATTTTTGGAAATTTGTAAATGTAAAAAAATTATTACTTTGAGGGGGTCATTAATGTGCTACGTATTTTCACTTCATCACAATCTCTCTTCTTTGGTTTTCACTTTTGCAACAGGATCCCCCTACAGGTGTTGATGGGTGGACGACCCCCCTCCCTCCTTCCGGCGCAAAGAGAGGCCTCCGATTGTTTTTGTTGTTGGAGCAGTAATAAACACAGCAGTATAAACACTTTTAATTATAATTACCAAAGTGGAATAATTCCAACGGATTCGGAATAGTCGTAAAATTTTAGCCCAGTTTCATATAAAATTCATAGGGTTTTCTTGTTTATTAAAAATTAGGATGTTTCTCGCACAAAGATCTTGTTTTTAAGGGACCCCAATTATTTTTCAGATTAATTATGAAAAGGTCCTCAAATATCAAAGCAGGTGAACGTATGGAAATATTAACGGCCCACACATACAACATCCCCAACAGATGTTAATTGGTGTACGACCCCCGGCGCAACATGACCAGTTCGAAAAAGGATACCCTCTACTTTTTTTTATTAATGCTTTGACCTATTCAGATTTAAAATTTTATCCCTCTACGATAATATTAAATTGTGCCAAATCTCAATTGAAGTATTTCATGTTTATATATTCATGTTTCAAATTTGAGTAACTTTGATTCGGAGCCAGTCTGAGTAATTTTCTCAATTTTGAAACTGTCGTTTTAAGAGTGCACATGTTTGAATAAACCAAACAGATCTTATAAACTTTTCTTTAAAAAAAAACTAAAACTGGTGACTATTTTCAGCAAACGTTTTTCTTTCAAAAGGAGAAGTTTTTGTACTGTCTTCTTTAATTTTTTTATCATATCATTAATTTAGCCACTAAGAGCACTGTAAGCGGTCTCAATATGCTCCCCACGGTCACTTTACTGTAGGAAAACTTTATTCCCGTGGTTTTACGAGGCGCTGTTGTTTAAAACTAAAGCTGCGAGGCTAACTTATGATTGAAACATCATGTATTAACATAGACTTGATATTTTCTTATCAACAAAGGGCTCTATGGGTAATGTACCAATATATTTCAGAGATAGCTTAGTAAGTAAACTGTGTGAAGAATTTTTTCCAAATTCCTAAATTTATACAAATACAAATTAAGTCGACTAACTACAGGCGTAAGCCCAGCAAGGTTGGTCCAGTCTTTTTAACCCAAACTACCGGAATCCCAGTAACTGTCAATTTTCCTCTTGAACTCGTTTACCCCACTTGAATTTACAATTGTTTCAGGCAACGCATTCCATCTATCCACTACCCTATTAAAAAAATATTGCTTTCTACAATCCGTCTTAAACTTGACTTTATTCAATTTGAAATTGTGACCCCTTGTTCTTTTACCCGTACTGAAATCTAGTCCCTCTGTGTCCCCTTGCTTTACCATTTTAAAATTACTCTACAATCATTTCATATTTCCCTACATGGTTATACACGTAATTGTAGATTGTTAAAAACTGTTTCTTATCTAGCTTCCTCATAGTCACCGTCAAAATTATTAGGAAAAAGCTGAGCAACTTTCCCTTGAAAGCCTCTAGCCATGAGGAAGACGAAATTAGCACTGTTTTGCTTTTCCAATAATAATAATATTTCGAACCATAACTTCTATTCATTCGCTACCACCTCGTGTGTTTTCTGTAATTTCTTAACACCGAGCCAAAAGAACTGATACCCTACAGTCAACGTAGTCTTAGTTAAAGTAAAAGCAGTCTCTGTAGTACTCCAAGAACTATTCAGTAAGTACCTTCAAACGGTTTAACTTATCTAGACTGTTTAGTAGTGTTAATTGTCGTTGATGACAGAGATACAAATGCTTGCAGATTTAGCTGAAAAGTTTTTTTAATCTTTTGAACTTTTTAAATTCTCTATTTAAAGTATTTATCATTGTTACTTGGGCGATGAAAGACTTAAAAGAGGATGGCCAAGTCTTAAAACTTGGCAAAGATATATGCACCAAGATCTGTGCAAAGCCAAATTCGAAAGGATTCTAGGAGGCAACAGGATTGACTCTTTTTACTTTCATAATTTTTTTCCAAATTTTTTGAGAGGTGGCTAAAGATGAAGAAGACATTTTGTATAAGTGCTGTTAGTAGATAAATCTCTAAAATATGTTTATTCTGATTTGTAAAATTGACTTGAATGAAAGTTTTGAGCAATACGGTACTTCAGTCACCACTTTGGAAAAATAATTAAACAAAGAGTGCTTTAATTAAATTAAACTAAAGTTCAAAGATAAATTTTTCTTCCTAAACACTGTAGAGCAAAGTTCTAAATTCAGTTACAAAAGGAATACAATAAGCAAAAGATAATTTTAAAGAAAATTATTAATATGCTTAGAGTTAACTTAAATTAAGAAACGTTAAGACACTCCTAGGTAAAAGCTGGAATTAAATTCATAAATTTAGATAATTTATATTTAAAAAATGTTAATGAGCAAATATGACACAGTGCTGTACTTGTTTAGTCACCCTTCAAAGGATTCCAAGAGAAACAAGGTTATTGTAGATATAAGAACTTGATTACAAAGTGTAAAAGAATTTCCTAGTAATCAATTTTAGGTCATCATGAAAAATGTTCCAAGGTAAGCATGGGAATCTACCCCTGGCCTAGCTTTTACCTTCAAAAAGTTTTCCTAATTTTATGAATGGTGACTAAAGCCGCAGGTATTGTAACTTAAAATCGAACTTTTGCTTGTTCAATTTAATGTTACGACACCTGCGGCTTTAGTCACCTCTCAGAGAATTAGGAAAAAATCAAGAAGGTAAAAGCGAAGCCAGGGGTTGGTCGGTCGGGGTTTGGGACGGTAACTAATAATATTCTCTTTATATTTCTTAGATTCTTACTAAGATTCTTAAGTCTAATTAGTGTCCGCCGAAGGCAGAAAGGGTAGAATCTTTGACTAATAATATTCTCTTTATATTTCTTAGATTCTTACTAAGATTCTTAAGTCTAATTAGTGTCCGCCGAAGGCAGAAAGGGTAGAATCTTTGGATTTTTCGCAAAATAAAGAGAAAAGTTTTCAAAAATAGTAGGATTTTTCAAGAAATTGACTGGTACGGTTACAGTTAAGTTTGAAAATGAGAAAAATTATGTCCCCCCGTTAAATACGCAGGAACAAATTTATAAATACCAACTGTATTTATGTCCGAGTGCTATACCCGGTTAGAGGCTCAGACTCGAACCGAGGGAGGTTCGACCTGAGGGCCTTTGAGATGGATGATGGTACGTGCGCAAGCACACCAAGCCATCGGTTCCTGCAGCTACTAAAGTCTTCTAATTAATTTGAAGTTGATACTTCACCATGTAAACTTATAAATGTATACATGTAGTATGTATACATATTAGTATATACGACATAATATGTATTAGTGTATATTAGTATATACGTATAGTATACAATGTGTGAATACTAATAAATACACTATATTAGTATATATAATTTAAGAATGAATAAAAATATTCAACATGTCGGTAGCCAGGGTTCGATCCGAGATCCTTTGGATCTGTAGCTTGACGCTCTAGCACACTCGGCCATCTGGTCGTATATTGCTTTGAATTCAGAGAACTTGACACTTACAATTTTGAAATTGTATTAATCGATTATGAAAAAGTCTAATAATAAAAGTCTAGTCCATGAATAAGTCCTCGATTCTTCATTGAGGACTTAACTAAATTTCGAAGAAAATCAACCAAGTCTAACCCCCTAAGATCGCATATCCAGTCTTGCCTAGTCTGTTCTAATTGGTTGGTTGAAATTTCTCTTGGAAAATATGTTATTTTTAATAAAATGAAAACCAGGGATAGAACCCAGGAATTGCCGAATGCTAAGCAAGCATCCTAACCACTGCTCCAGAGGAGATTCAGTATCATTAAAACTTAAACATCTTCCTTATTGGGTTAACTTTATGGGAATTGCAAAAAAAAACTGCCAGCTTGAGAAAAATAGGCTAATAGTAAATATGGAATTCAAAATTTAAGGGTATTCAGTTTTATAAACTTATAAGTTTGGTGGGAATTAGTTTAAAGGGTTGGAATATATTAAAAACTTCATCAAAGCGTCATTTGTGCTTACAAAGTTTAAAAATTAACTTCTTTGTCCTTGATAAAAGATCATCTTTACTTTAGATTTTAGTAATATTTTTACTAACCGAATGTATTATTTTCAGGCGTTTTTATGAGAAGCTTTTATGGGAATGATTACATAGCTGATATGTTTAGTCTGTTTAGTTTTCAATAAAGAAATTTTTTCTTGTAAAAGAATAATTTATTTCAATATAGAGCACATGAAGAGTTTAAAGTAAAGTAATAGACACAAAAAATACAAATAAAAGGGCGCTCTAACTTTCTTTCAAAGTAACTTTTAGAATGTAAGTAAAGAAGGATCTCTTGGATGTTTCCCCTGCTAAAAAACACAAAAATAGAGACAGAAAATAATAAATTCTACAACTTAATATCAAAATTAACCCGAAACACAGAGATAGAACAATTCAGGACTTTTAATGGTTGTAATTATGCGGACATTTTGGAGCTCCGCTAAAAGTCCTATTTTAAGAAAGAGTTCTTTTGAAGCTCAGAACGTTTTCTATTCCAGAAGAGCTCTTTGCAGATTCCTTGGAAGACTCGGATCCTGTGAACACAAAAATAAAATGATAAAGCAGGGTGTGAATTTGATTAGGTTTTGATCAAAAAACCAATACATTGATGACTAAATTTTGATCAATAACTTTAAACCGATCTCCAGTTTTATTGATTCGTTTAAAAATTTCTAGGATTCGCGCGTTTTACTAAGATGATATTTGTTAACCCATTATGAAAAATATTGTGATCACGAAAATAATTATAGTGAACCCTTGAAAACATGTTCTGAAAAAAGGCATTTAAGGTTAGGCTAAAAAAACAAGATATCCAGAATTTACCACCCAAAACCGACCGAAACACTAAAATTAAAATTTTTGTAAACTCTGCAAGAATCGACAGCTCCTAAAGCGAAAATCGACCCTAATTTTTAAGGAAAAACTGACGATACAAAGACAAAGGTGTATAATTAGTTTGTAGCAAAATTTAATCAACTAGATGTTCATATTAATTGAATTCAAAAACGAATTATTTCTTGTTTAATTGATCCAAAGTAAAAAAATAAAGAATAGAAATCGGACAATTAAAACCATTTCGAAAATGAAAGAGCAAAAGTGTACCTAAGGATTTTTTTTAAAAACGAAAGTTAGGTTTAGTTTTTTGGGGCACCCCCCCCCAAAGGTGCCATTTGGTGTAAAAGAAATATTCTTAAAACTCTGCAAGAACCGCCTGCTGAGAAAAACGCGCTTTGCGGAACAACCGAAACCTCTGTTACAGCGCCATCCGCTGGAAGAAACAATTTCGCTTACATTGCTTTACTTTATTCCCTACAACTAGCCGATATGCCCGGCCTTGCATGTTGCAAGACTACTACATTCACACATGAAAAGTTAATCTAGTTTAAGCGCTAATCTAGCTTAAATATAGCATTGTGACAATGCTATATTTAAGCTAGATTAGCACTTAAACTAGATTAACTTTTCATGTGTGAATGTAGTATTAAAATGCTGAATTAGTTCCCAAAGAAGGATGGGAAATGGCGCCAAAAAATTCCCTAATGTTAGACATCCTGCTCTTTTTCATCATTACTCTCAATAATATTCATGATTATACAGGGTGTTCGGAATCACCGTGGACAAACCTATTCTCTGTTCATTTTGAGCTGGCGCTTGAAAATATTTCCTTCCCCCACCACTGATCGGTAACCATAACAACTATCCTCGTCAAAGGGACGGCTTACTATTGGATGCTCGAAGAGCGTAACTATGGTTACGCTTCTAGCGTGGGGGAAAGCACTATTTCTCAAGCGCCAATTCTAAATGAATAGAGTATAGGCAAGCATATTTCGAAGTTCGAATAGGAATGGGGGGATCGTATAGATGCACCGTACAGAGCTAGCAAGGGCGTTACAAAAGGCGGTTTTCCTAAGGCCCGTTTTACGAAACAAAACATAATATTAAAAAAAATTATTGCATGAAGTACAGCAGTATCCATACTACTTCCACTATAAATTTGATTAATTGGATCACTTATTGTTTATATTTATTATAGTTTTTAAACGAGTTTTACATTTGCCACATGATCCCCCATGGAAACAAATAAGAAAAAAAATATTCAACTAAAAACTATTTAAAATATGTATGCGTATGTAAAGCCCTTGAGTAGTCATATTTTCAGGATTGAATTAACTTTTCGGAGTGATCCACGAAAGTTGACTCATGCTAAAGTATTAGCGAAATTCGTTAGAGTTGAATAGTTACTTTCTTGGATTTAGACAGTGCCTTAACTTTTAAAATAAAATTATTTAACTAAATCATATTCCATTTCTCAATTTAAGAAATTAACCCCACAATTCTGAAATAGAACTGAAAAGTGGAATATATTCCATGCGCACATCTTGAATGAGCTTTAATTTTTGTGACCACACTGCTTTAGAAGATTTTTTCAGATCCTTATCTGAAACTCACATCTTAAGACTGTTATCGTAACATTTTGGATTAGCGCGTCAATAGTATTGGTACAGCTTAACAAAGATACTTCCAGCCACCATTTTTACCCACAGCTCAAATGATAACTGACAACAATATAGATCCAATTATTATTATGATAATCATTAGATCCTAAGGTAATAATATTAAGTAGATAATTAATTTATGATCTAATAATGATGGTCACTATTCACTATGGTTGTCAGTTATATTATTTGAGCTGTGGGTAAACATGACGGCTGGAGGACTCTTTCTAAAGCTGTTCCATAATATTTTTTGCGTGTTAAATATTTATATTCAAGTAATATTTAGTATTTTTATGGATTGAAAATTTATTTACGCAGCTATTCATTATGAGTTGATTCAGGAAATTCGAACATAGGCGTCTGCCGTTAGATACTAATGTTACATTATTTTGATTTAGGCACTTAAAATTTTTGAAGTTAATATTGATAGATTTTCATCCTGTTTGTTACTGGGCTAGATAATTCAAATTAACCGCGTAAGATATTCTTTCTACTCGCCAAAAAAAGAAAACCCTTTAAAAAAAGATTATTTGCGCATATTACACAGGAATGGTCTTTTTATCGTAAAGTAAAAGAACACTATATACCTGTTATTGAAAGATATTTCTTCAGATCGCCTCTTTTCTGCACAGACACTGCTTCCACACTGCTCTAAAAACAAAATTGAGAGTTTTGGAATCCCAGTAAAAATATATTTTTACAATGATCGAAATACAGAATTATCCCAGTTTAGGGGGGGAATTAGAAATTCTTTTTTTTCTTCAGGTAACATTTTACAGAACAGAAAAGGAGTGTTGCATTTTTAGTATTGATTTAGTTTAAATACAACTTAAAAGTCGCTTTGATTTCGGCAAAAATATATTTTGTTAAGAAAATTATTTAGAGGAATTCATTAAAAGCAGGAGCGCTTTTTTTCTGTTAATAAGAGTAGCTTATAAATATAATGAGTATCCATTTTGGTACAGGGAAATTTTTTCGCTTAAATTCTGTCATGTGGCACATATGGGCGAATAACTCTGAAGGAATCACTGACTGAGCTATAGTCTGTTCATTTTGAACTGGCGCTTGAAAATATTTCCTTCCCCCACCACCGATCGGTAACCATAGCAACTATCTTCGTCTAAGTGACGGCTTACTATTGGCTGCTCGAAGATAGTAACTATGGTTACGCTTCTAGAGTGGGGGAAAGCACTATTTCTCAAGCGCCAATTCTAAATGAATAGAGTATAACGGACTAGAGATCTGAGCTAGTGGAAGGAACAAGTAATCCTATTCCTAAATCCTTATCTAGACTTGAGCGGTGCACTTGTGGTGCTGCCATCTGATGGAAAATTCTGGTTAGACAAGATAGACCGCTCCCAAAGCGAAGGTATCGGAGATTTCATTCAGATTTATTTTGAGAATTATTTATGGCATTTAGTGGATATACTCATTCCATAATTGGAGGGCTCAGAATTAAAATGGACCAAGTCCACTTTTTGTCATTTTTGAGTTAGCAATGCTATAACATGCACCAACTATGTAAAATTTCAGTGCAATAATGAACCAAAGTTCTGATAATATCCGCTAGGCAGCAGCAAGTTCTATTGCGTTAACATGTAATTTTCCTATGAAGCTTTAACTTTAAACGTCTGTAGCTCAAAAGTAGCTAAAGTGGACTTGGCTCACTTCTATTCTGAACCCTCCAATTATCTGCCCCCAAAAAACTCTATAACCAGCAATGGCGTTCGGCTGCGTCCAATATGTCCATCTATTCTGCGATTTGATAAAGCAGATGCCACCCTGGATTTTGAATCTGGGGCAGAAGAAAGTGAATTCTATAAATCTGATTTAGCTGTAATTTTATGAGTTTTAGTGATCGTCTCAACGAATTTCTCATTCCAAACCTTACTGTTGGAGGAATCGAGCTCGTAATCTACTAGCTGGCCCCCTTCTGAAATAAACACAAATTTCTCATTTACTTTGATTGTTAAGTCACCAAGTGGTGCTAAATGAATGTGTTTGGCAACTCTCAATTTTAAAAATCAATTCCTCTCCAATTGACATTCCTAAATTTTTCACAGTAAGTGTTTTGAGATCATCGCATGTTAAATTTTCTTCTATTTCTGTGAGTGTAGCCAGAGAGAACGTTCGCTTGTAAGAACTAGAGAGCCTGTATACGAGAGAGAGGCGACAACTCGATTAAAAGCGTCTCTGCGCATTCTTGCGCGCAGTTAAAACTGTCCAAACTGTATCATGCCGCTTGTCTCGCTCCCATGCTAATCCTATGGAGGGAAACCTGCGGTGAACAGAAAACGCTGTTGACCAATCAGCGCGCTATACCGGGTTGTCGCCTCGTATACAGGCTCTCTAGTAAGAACTACCCTCTCACACAATAAAGAACAAGATTAAACAAGCCATGCATACCTCTGGAATTGGCTCCTCCCCTATCAGCAGTTCGATCAATCACAGACTTCCTTCTCATAGAGTGACTCTGAAAAAGACAAATGGAAAAGACAGAGCACACACAATGAAAACACCTAAAACAAGTAGATCCTCGATATAGGATCGTTAGAACAAATTTGAGGAAAAAAACAACTAGAACAACTAAGACTTAAAATATGGATTTACAGGGTGTATCATTACTTCTAGGGGAGGTAGGGTCAGTGGCGGATCCAGGGGGGTGGCACTCTGGAAAGTGCCCCGACCCAAAAAGGATCTCAAAATGAGTAAAACCCAACTTTTATAGGTCTAATTTCAAAATATTTTTTCTGGGGGAGAACCCCCATTAGTATCAAAACGGGGTATTCATTGTTTATTTTTAGGAAATCCCAAAAATTTGGGGTCAAAAAGTAAAGGTAATAGTGTTAAAAAATGCCCCCCTTAGACTCAAAACGTTTCTAAAAATGAGTAAAACCCTACTTTTACACTTCAAATTTCAACTTTTTCTGGGGGAGGACCCCCATACCCCCAATGGTACCTCGAAGGGATCTTGCCTTTAATAGTGCCCTAACTAATTATATATTATCTTTATATTTCTTAGATTCTTAAAAAGATTCTTAAGTTTAGTGTCCGCCGAAGGCAGAAATGGTATAATCTTTGGATTTTAAAAAGGAATCTGGAAAATAAAGAGAAAAATCTCAAAAAATAGTAGGATTTTTTAAGAAATTGACTGGTACGGTTACAGTTAACTTTGAAAATGAGAAAAATTGTGTCCCCCCGTTAAATGCGCAGGAACAAATTTATAAATACCCACCTGTATTGTCCGGCAGCCAGCAACGTTTTCTCGATCTCTCCCCTGACCTAATTTAACCTAACCATCAATTGTTTTCATGATTACTACATCAGAAGTTATGCGATGGATGATGGTTTACTGAAAGTGTTGGATCGTGTCGATCATGATGGAGGACAATCTATACAATCCCGGTTTACTTGAACAAGGGTGGCTCCCGTGGGTAGTTTCAATACCCCCTTTAGGATATGACGTGTCTGGGACCATGGACTCCTGGGGAATTTTGAATCCTTATGATGTACCCCAGTGGTTCCCAACCTTTTTCACGAAAGAAATATGTATTTCCCTCGCACGCAGTTTCCAGCTATGAATGAATGTCCGGTGCTCTATGAGAGTACCGGACACGGAGAACAAGTGGATCCTCGATACAGGGTCGTTAGAACAAATTTGGGGGGGATCACTAGAACAACAAAGACTTGAAATATGGATATATACCTCGATAAATGCGATTCGGGACAAAAATATAAGGTCGTTTTTAAAGAATTTGAGAAACAAAAATTAGAAAAATAATAGCACAAAGAAATAATGCACCCTTACAGGGTAGGACAAATGAAAAAGAACAGTACGTCGTCAGGCGCAACATGACATAGCTGCATTTTCCGAGCTTCACACAGGAAACGAAAAAACTGTTTAGCTCTTATTAAAAAGAATGTGTGCATAATACACTGTTAAAAAAATTAGTTCAACCTTTCACCATAAACTGGTTCAAATTTAGCTGCAACCAAGGTTTGGTAACAGGTTTCACCAAGTTTTCGGTTTTTCACTAGTGCAAGCACCAATTTTTGGTATTTTAACTAGTAAAGCTTGGTGAAACCTGTTACCAAACCTTGGTTGCAGCTAAATTTGAACCAGTTTATGGTGAAAGGTTGAACTACTTTTTTTAACAGTGTAGTTGGTAAACTCTTATTTTAAGCCTTTTTGTTAGAGGAAAATTTTAAGCCTGTTCAAAGGGGCCTCGGAGGAAAAAGTTTGAGAACCCTTGCTCTATGCAGTGGCCTATATAAGGGGGGGGCAATTTTTGAATATTGCTTGCCGATAGTGTTTTTAAGCTAATTTTACGGGTAGATCATTTGAAAATTAAGAAAAAGTTAACCAAAAAGATGGTACTTTAGCGTACCAACACGCCATTGAGTAGGTACATGGGTACGGAATCCTAAAGTTGGTATATCTGTACCATAAAGCTGGTTAAGGAACGTACCCATACTACGTGACCCGTTCAGGGGAGGGAGGGGGGTCTTCGAAATACCACGCTCGGTCACAGGGGGGAGGGGAGGGCTTAGGGTTTCGTCACGTAGTCAATTTCCTGTAGTCATTACGACAAAATTAAGCTAAATTAATTAGTGAAATTAGCCAAATTAAGAAAATTATTTATTAAAATTATACAAATCAAGCCAAATTATTTTTTTTAACTTTCTGTTTGCAAAAAATGATTGAAAACCGTATTTATGATTTACTACGTGAAAACTAGAGGGGGAGGGGGGTCTGGGCATATACTATTTATATATTTTATATATTTCTCTTTTAAGTGTCTAGTGTTAAAGCAAAACAACTTCTTCCACTGTAAACCAAATCGATTTTTTTATCTTACTTTTAACAAATATATTCTGTGACCCCATGGACGCTTCTTTGGGATATACATGTACTGGATCACCTACGTTTGTATTTTTTTCTGTTCTTTTGTTTGTTCAATAAAAAAAAATGTATTACTACGGATGGTCACCAAGGGGGGAGGGTGGTCAAAAATAGTAAAAAATGGGTCACGTAGTATGGGTACGTTCCCTTACGTAGTCTGGCAACGCTGCCCTTTTGCAGCACATACATGATCCCCACAGCAGGTGTTAATTAGTGAACGACCCCTGAGAGGAGAATCTTTCGCTGCCAATTGTTTTTGGAGCAGTAAAAAAACCAGCTTCCCCTCTCTCTTCAAAATCGTTCATTTTAATGCAATCACAGTTTTGGACTAGAGGAGAGAACCAGGTGGAAATATTAAAATAAGAATAAAAGTAACTGCATCAACTGTTGATGGAGCAAAACTTCCATCAACTGCGGGTATCAAACATTTTGGTGAATATTCTTCGAAAAGATTGTTTATTTCTCTCTGCAGCTGCTTTTAATTTCCCTGTTCAAGATAGAAAGAGATGTTTTCTTGTGTTAGATATTTCGTTCCAATATCGCGGTTCGGAAAAAAGCGGTCTTTTGGGGCGTTTTTCCCCGGAAATTGTTCAAAAATTCGAAAATCCGGGATGATGCCGGTTCTGAGATTTCTGGATTAGGGGTTGTTGTTGTTACTAATTCCCCTTGGTCTAGTCGAAGCTAGACCAAGTCCAAGAGTTTGTAAATCCCTAAAAAATCATACACCAAACGAGGAGTAGTCAGAAGGTCCCTCACAGTCCCATATGCACTCTAGAAGATGTGCAGGGGAGGCCTGAGCTGATGCACATTTAGTGCAGATCTGAAAAGTCTTTTCACCGTTTAAAAATTTAAGGCTCCCAATATGTCCACTCCTAAGTCGGCTGAGTTTGACCTATCCCTTCTGAGGGCGCCTGGCGACCTTTCAGGGTACCACGAGTGAAGCGGAGTATTTGCGAACATTTTCCGGTTGGATATCTTTATTTTTGAATAGATCTCAGAGGAAGTAAGGGCCCCGAAAGATAGCAATGGTTCAGTGGCACCCTCTTTGGCCAGAATGTCGGCTATCTCATTACCCTGGATACCAATATGGGAGGGAATCCATTGGAGAAAAATACTGTGCTGTGGATTAGGGGTGCCTTACTGTAATAATGGACAACAGTCCAACCAAAGAGCAACAAACCCAGTTAATCTAAAAATAACTTTAAAAAAAAACTTTTTAAAATGGACTAAAAAGTATCAAAAATTATTTTTTTTACTCTTTATAAAACGACGAAAGACTCAAGGGCTCTAGAAAAAAAGGATTAAGCATTAGGTATTTTATTCCTCAGCTTTGCCTCTTATTTTATCGCCACTATTTTTGCTTCTTATTTTTTATACTGTGGATACATGCCTAAATAGAGGGCCAAGAGTATGAACTGAATACATGATCCCCACGTTTTTTGTTTTACAATGAGTTAAAAATATTTATTTTTATACTTGACAGCAACGTTTCCTGAACCTAGTACGTCACTACCCGGAAGGAGAAAGTGAGTAAACACAAAGAAAGACACAGTTGATAGGAGGAAATTCGATACGCGTGATAAAAAGACACTATTTATACATGGGTTTAATGAAATAATCCAATTTTAAAATTGACGTTCTTATTTTTTTCACTCGAAATTCAGACACCGCTATGGGAACTACTTTGTTTGTTAGTGACGTAGTAGATTCAACTTAAGTTGCTGTCTATACTCGATTACAACTTTAGTTGAGCCTGACGTCATGGCCACGCGGAAGAAAATCTGAGTATACAGAAAGCCTGCTGGGTTGCTAGAAGCTCTTTTTGGCTGGCGAGTTTGAGAGCGAGTTGTACTACTACGCGTTACGCCACTTTAAAAAATAATAATACTGAACATTTTATGCATATCGGGATGAAAAGATGTTTAATATAGTACGTGGATTTAAAAAACTAACCATTATTCAAAATTGAAGCTCTAAATTTCACTCAAAATTCAGACACCTCGCGGGGAACTACTTTCTTTGGTTGCTCTCAGCTTATTTCTACAGACTCAAGTTAAGTTGCAACTTACGTACCAATTATGCCGTTGACCGTGCCGCTGAATCCTAAAACGTTATCGAAGTCTATTGACTGTTGTATAGCTGTGACGCTGAATTTAACGGCTGCTGAAAGGTCGACGTTATAATACGTAAGTACCAAAACCTTTTTAAGGTACTTACGTATTATTCCGTCGACCGTTCAGCATCAGCCGCTAAATTCAGTGGTACATCTATAGAGTAATCAATAGGATTTGATAACTTTTCGGATTCAGCGGCACGGATCGACGGGATAGTACGTAAGAACCGCGATTTTTTTTAAAATTTAGTAACTTTACACCTGGAGTAATTTTTTAATCAAAAAATAAAATTGTAAACTTTATCGAACATCAATTAGTACTTTAAAATAAATATGGCCAATCATATTGAGTTGGGTTAACAATTTATGAAGAAAAAATTTCAAACAAGAGTAAAAACATTAATAAAGGATTGCGCAATGGGAAACTTTAAGCATTTATCAAAGACCAAGATCAATTAAAAAAAAACCCTGCTATTTCTCTACTTAAAGTTTTCCCAAAACACATATGGAGGGTTCAGAATAGAAATGAACCAAGTCCACTTTAGCTACTTTTGAGCTACAGACGTTTAAAGTTAAAGCTTCATAGCAAAATTACATGTTAACGCAATAGAACTTGTTGCTGCCAAGCGGATATTATCAGAACTAGGACTTGGTTCTTTATTGCACTGAAATTTTACATAGTTGGTGCATGTTATAGCGTTGCTAACTCAAAAATGACAAAAAGTGGACTTGGTCCATTTTAATTCTGAGTCCTCCGTACTACCAAAATGTACTAACTTTTCGTACGCGGAAGTTAATAAATCAATATTAACTTTAAAAAAGCTAAATGTGGGGATAAAGTTTAATTCTAGTATAGATGTTCAAATAGGAAAAAAACCACATGAGAAAAAGCGTAAACTTTAGATTACCCATGTATAATGATGACATCTTTATACAAAAGCATTGACTTAACTGTTTTAAAAAAGGAGTAAATTTTAAAATTATTGCATCGCGTTAAGAACACAGAGCCTCAATTTTTCAGAACTATAATAAAAAAAAAGATCGACTGATGATGCTATCTTAAGGTTTGGGTAAAAAATCGGATCAAAAGAGACAATCAGTGGTTGACTGAATAAAATCTGAACAGATTTTAATTTTTGTCAAAAAAAAAGGGGGGCACAGCTTTGATAAGAGTCTACCAGCCGCCATGTTTACTCACAACTCAAATAACGATTGACAACCATAGAGATTTATTTATTAATATCATCATTATATTGTGAACATTCTGGCTAAGCCCATAGAGGGCGCGCCCGCCTGCGAGCGGATGTGAATGTAACTGTAACCGTATTGTAGATGGTGGAGTAGATTGGAGGGGAGGCGCGAAGCAATGAATAAAACGTTATTGTTAAAAGGTGTAGTTATTCATGAGTTTGAGTTAAATAAGGCCATCCAGACAGTTCTCCGAGAGGGTGACAACAATTAGGACCTAAAATAATAATCTACTAAACATTATCATAGGATCCAATAATATCTTGATAGTTAGATCTATATGGTTAGTCATCATTTGAGCTGTGGGTAAACATGGCGGCTGATGGTAGAAGCTGTGCCAAAAAGATTGTTTCTGAATCAAATATTAAACTGACTGAATTTGAACCTGGATTTCATTTTATTTCTACGAGTGGACATCATCATACAGTAGGAGCTCTTATAAACACCAGCCACTTTCAAAAGGATTAACGGTACATATTATCCCGTCAACGTCAACCACTCAGAGGCCGTCTAATTCAGCGGTACATCAATAGAAAAGTCAATGGGATTTGATTACGTTTTAGAATAAGTGGCACGGTCGACGGTATAATATGTAAAACAACCGAATTAACTTTGCCGAAAGTCTTATTAAGCCAAGTTGGCTCTATTTCATAGCCGATCTGTTGTTAACAGTTTCTTTCTTTCTAACAGCTTTTAATTTACACTAGATTCTTTTAACCATAATAAATTTATGTGGTTTGACAAACATTTTTTGAGGAATAAACTTAAATTAAAAACTAGGTATTAGATTGGACTGACATTCTCAAAATCGTTTTTGGAAGAAAAAAAAGTTACTTGATAGAGAATTAAAGGTAATTTAAACGAGAGCTCTAACAATATATAAACTAGTTTTGAAACTTACCTGAATTGTCGTTTTCAGCAGTCACCTTCTAGCAGTTCTTGATGTGCATCACAGTCCGGTTGCCACTTGGAAAAGCTCACCACGCAGTGACTAAAGTTTACAGGTGGCGCTCTTTTTATTTATTGGCTGATTGACTTTGATTTTTCTTTCAAACGAATTCAATAAGAGGGGAAAGTGCGTAGTTGAAGGGAAAAAAGGATCAAGGGTTCAAATTCTTCTACTTTAAAATTTTTACGGGCTGTCAAAAGCAATCCACATTTTTATCTTTCTTACACTCAAAAATGCTTTGAAAAAACTTTATTTAATATTTTTTTGCATTAATGTTTAATGGACTCATCTTGCATTAAATGTTATTACAGTCGAATCCGCTCAATTTGACCACGGTTACCAGACCGTGACGTGTGATGTCAAATTAGTTAAAAGTTACGAATTAGTATAAGTACAGATAGATTAGGATATGACGCAAATAGTCGCATTGGACATTAGAGTTGCCTTTTCCTTGACCCGGCCACTTGCTGACCGGGACAGGTTACGCCCAGGACGGCACCCTCCTCTTTTCTCATCCGGGCTTGGGACCGGCAACGGCAGAGTTACAAATTTAGTAACAGTGGTTCTGCTTTCCCAGGAATTTTCTCCTTGTCTTCTGGGAGAGGCGAACAAAAGTTATTCATGGGCGTGTCCAACGCGACAATAAATATAATATACACACCATTTACTAAAAAAGTTGAAGCACATAAATATACACTGAATAAATAAATAACTCCCTACATGTTCGTTAAAATTTGGTAACAGTGGTTCGGCTTTCCCAGGAATTTTCTCCTTTTCCTCCGGGAGAGGCGAACAAAAGTTATTGAGTTGTTTGCCGAAAGATGGTGTGTGATCACTCAACTCAGCATTTCACGTGAGTGATTTTTTCCCATTAGGGAAATGATGCTAATCATCATCATCAATACATCATCAATTAGCAAATAATGCAACAGGTGTTTGGTCGCCATGGCAATTGGTTCTTCCTGAGGGGTTTCCTTTCCTTGGGCTCCAGGTCGAGGCTTATTCTGGAAGAAAACGATCAACCCGAAATCAACGACTATTGCAGAACCAACCTATTCTTTGTGAGAAATTTGATGGCTTCTTCTACTCAATAATGGAATTCATTTCTTATTTTTTAAAATTTATTTCAAAAGTTCACTTTATATAATCAAAGATTTTTCCCTCCTCACACCACCCTGACTCATTTCCTCATCCTATCCACTTCATCTATTCATCTCTTATTCATCATCTACTTTCATCTCTCCTCATCCCCATCATCCTTCTTTCTATCCTCATTTTTTTCTATCATGAAAGTCTTTTCCCCGTCTCAAAACTTATTTACCTCGTTTTCCCTTTCATTCATACTTTTCCTCATAATTATTATTTTCGATAATTTATTTTCAAACAAAGATTTTTACAGTTGAAAAATTATTCTAAACTGTAGTCAGGCTTTCTAATACATCTATGTTTTCCCTTTCATCTATACTTGTTTTCATTAGTACACCACCACTGTTCTTCCTGTGTTTTATTAATGTGAAAACCATGAACAATAGAGTTCCAAACACCAAGTGGGGCTTCCCCTAAAAAAGTTTTGAAATAGCATTGGAATCATAGACTTACTGTTTTGCCGCCAATTCCCCCTGTTGTTCGTACGAGAAGTGGATGGAGGACAGGTAGTCCTGGATCACAGGGTCCTTGGGAGCTATCTTGTCTGAAAGAGAGAAATTAACTCATTCACACTATATAGGTTGTTCAAATATTAAGGCTAAACATAGCTAAAAAAATCAAGACAGATTATTTTTTCATTCTCATGTAAGTGTGAAACTCACAAAAAACAAGTGTTCAACATTTTAGAAAGCTATGAAGTTCTTAGTATCTCTCTATTCTAAAAAAAAGTTTTTGGTGAACGGTTTCCAGAGAAAGGCTTTTTAATTACTGAACCGAATGACACATATATGGTATCAAAATGTCCGGATTCTTTCCGGATTTCCGAGTAGGCCCTTCGATTTTTCAAAAAAATTCTCAATTTTAAAATATTTCCATTTTTTAAGATAACGGATAAGGTCGCAGTTACAAAGCAAGTATTGTCAATCTAATTATTAATGCATCCAATCACAACGACTGATTGACGCTATATTTTAAGATGAAAGATGTTTTTTCACCTTTTAAAAAATTACTTTCTTGATGAAATATCACTCTAAGACTGATAAAAACATATTCTAAAAACTTACATGTACGCCATTTTGTACTAAAATTTCACACTTTTTGTCCAATATTTATAATTTTTAGTCTGATTTTATCGAAATTAATTGTAAACATAGAGGGATGTTTTGTCTCTTATTATTTACAATTGCTTAAACGGTATTTTCACTCCCAATGATGCCAATTGGAATCATGGTATTTGGGATTTTTTTTCGTCTCTCCTAGAAATACCAAAGATTCCAATTGGATACTATTAGAATCTTCATCCAACTCTCTTTTTAAAAATATTTTTGTTTTTTCCTTATCTTTAAATTTTCATTTCCCAATAAACGATCAAAATTTAGCTTTTTGAAAAAATTTTTTTTTGGTAAAACAACTTTAATTTTGAAGCAATTTAAATTAATCAAAATAAAATAATACTGTTTTATTTTGTAAATAAATGATTGTAAAGACTATATTGATCATTTAAAATAATATTCATCAAAATGTTTTGGTTTTAGAATTTATTGAAAAGTCATGATTCCAAATGGCATTGTGGTGGACTCGAACCCAAAAGTTGAACCGGTGGACTCGAACCTGACTCTATACGTAACTTAGATGTGTATGTGCTAATTTAAGGATTTACCTTCTTAATGGATCTCTGTTGTTGTAACTGAAGTTGTAACTGTGCACAACATTATATATAGTGTTTCGGTTGTGATGTGGTCTTCTCCTTTTTCCCGCACGTGGCGGTATTTTTTAGCCCTTTTGGCCTGCATAATCTTTTAGTAATATGTTGTTGTTGTTGAATAAAGTTTAATGTTTTTTACAATATATTTAGTGGTCATTCAACATTAGGCTCTTTAGCCTTAATCACTAAATATTGGTGACCTTTTCCTGTGAGAGATCGCGCCCAACTGAAAGTAGCTTTGATGATGCCGGTGTAGAATTATTCGTAATTTTTGTTTCAAAATTTCCCCTCGCCTGTGCTGTACCTTGTTTCCCACGTCCACTTAGGCCTACCCCTTGAGATATATTTGATCCTTTCCCTTGACTTCCAGTATGCCTCCTCCTGTCACGGTAGAAACCGCTAACCCTACTGCGGTAGAAACCGCAACACCTGTTACGGTCGATTCTCAGGTCGCTCATGTGGCAATTAAACCACCTCCCTTCTGGAAGAGCAACCCAGCTCTTTGGTTCGTACGCTTAGAAGCTCAGTTCGATCTCGCAAAAATTACTGTTGACTCTACTAAGTTTAACTATGTCCTTTCGTCAATTGAGTCGGACATTCTAGATTCGGTCAGTGACTTGGTACTAAATCCTCCCGTCGATGATAAATACAAGTCCCTTAAAAAACGTCTAATTGATGTACATTCAGAAAGCGAAGCATCGAAATTTCGAACTCTTCTTCATGGTCTAGATTTAGGTGACCAACGACCCTCACAGCTCTTGAGTCGCATGCGTTCGCTTGCTGGGGATAACATAAAAGAGTCCCTATTAAAGTCCTTATGGCTTGGGCGCTTACCTATTGGAACTCAGACAGTCATAGCTGCTCTTAATGGAAACTTAGATAAGTTGGCTGATGACGCGGACAAAATTAACGACCTGCCTTCCTACCAAGGGATCAACTCCGTTGCCGCTGCATCGGGGAATGGGACCTCAAAGTTAGAGCTACAGGTGGCGAGCCTGACTGAACAGGTTAGTAAGTTAACCGCAATGGTACAGCGTTCCCGTAGCCCGGAACCCAGTCCCAACCACTTTCGCAGACGCAGAGACTCCCGGAATCGTAGCAGCTCCCGGGATAGGTTCAGGAAGTATCTAGAGCCGTCCAACGGTAATTGCTTTTACCATACCAATTTCGGCAAGGATGCCAGGAAGTGCATTGCCCCATGCTCTTTTTGTTCGGAAAACTAGGTGGGCGATCGTCAGTTGGCCAGGTTCCCGATCGCCTCATTAACAGAGTTCTATTGGCCGACTCTTCATCTAAGATGACCTTTTTGGTGGACACAGGCGCGGACGTCTCAGTAATCCCAAAATCCTATGCTCCCCATGCTAAAGTTCAACCGGACTTGACTTTGTACGCTGCAAACTATACAAAAATACCAACCTTCGGTACAAAGCGGATCATACTGGACTTGGGCTTACGACGCCGATTCGCTTGGTCTTTTGTAATTGCAGAAGTACGTCAACCAATCATAGGAGTTGATTTTTTAAGACACTTCGGGTTACTAGTAGACGCAAAAAATCACAAAGTTATCGACGCCCAGACCAAAATGTCTTCTAACGGCAAGTCTCTAACCATTGGTTCTGTGCCAGCTAACTTAGCAATACTAGTAGGTAATTCTAAATTCGATAACGTGTTAAGTCAGTATCCAGAGTTAATCAACCCCTCACAACCAGTGAACTCTGATCGGAAAAATGAGGTTTTTCATCATATAGAAACCAAGGGCCCGCCTGTGTTCTCAAAGCCCCGTCGTCTTGCTCCTCACATTTTAAAGGCAGTAAAAAAGGAGTTTGCCCATCTCATGTCTCAGGGAATTATCCGACCGTCAAAGAGCCCCTGGGCGAGCGCCCTGCATGTGGTAAAAAAATCTAATGGCGAATATCGCCCTTGTGGTGATTACCGTAGACTGAATGCAATCACTGTACCTGATCGCTATCCTGTTCCCCACATACAGGATTGCACTCAAAGCTTGTCTGGGAAAACAATATTTTCCACCCTCGATTTGGCAAGGGCGTACCACCAAATCGCAGTAAACCCTTCTGACATTCCTAAGACTGCAGTTACCACACCCTTTGGCCTTTATGAGTATACTGCCATGCCTTTCGGCCTTAGAAACGCTGGCCAAACTTTCCAGAGGCACATACACCAGGTGTTACGCGATCTTGATTTTTGTGTTCCCTACTTCGATGACCTGCTCATAGCTTCCTCTTCAGAAACTCAGCACCTTGATCATCTGCATCAGGTCTTTTCTCGCTTGAGGGAATACGGTCTAAAGCTAAACCCTGGAAAATGTGTATTGGGAAAGGCCTCGGTGAAGTTTTTGGGTTGTCTGATAACTTCGGAAGGAGTTAAACCACTTCCTGATAAGGTTGACGTCATTGCCAACTTCCCTAGGCCTGATACTATTTCTCAACTCAGGCGTTTTTTGGCCATGTTGAATTTCTACAGACGTTTTTTGCCTCATGCAGCCGAAATACAAATACCCCTTAACAAGTTACTCGCGAATTGTAAAAAGAACGACAAACGCCCGGTAATTTGGAATGAGAAGGCGGAAAACGCGTTTTCCCAATGCAAAACAGCGTTAGCTGAAGCTACAACTTTAGCTTACCATGGCCCTGAATCGCAGATATGTTTACTTGTGGATGCCTCGAGTACAGCAGTAGGAGCTGCTTTGAACTGCTTAACATCAAAAGGCCCCAGACCAATTGCTTTTTTTTCCCGTAAGCTAAGTCCCTCGGAAACAAGGTATAGCACATATGACAGAGAACTTCTGGCTGTTTATTTGGCTATTAAATACTTTCGGCAGCAGCTGGAAGGTCAAAATTTTACTATTTTCACGGACCATCGTCCGTCAATTTTTGCATTTTCTAAAAATTCTGATTCTGTTTCCCCACGTCAGTTAAGACATCTTGACTTCATATCACAGTTTAGCACGGACATAAGGCACGTGTCTGGCACTGACAATGTTGTCGCTGACACATTGTCCCGAATACAGCAAATAAAGGAGGTTCCCCTGGACTTCCATGAATTGGCTGCCGCTCAGCAGGATGACGCAGAACTGCAAGCTCTCCTGGTTGATGATAGATGCTCACTAAGGTTTCAGAAGTTGTCTTTAGCAAAAGACCTCGAAATTATTGGTGTTGAAACCAATAATAGGATCCGACCCTACGTGCCCTTGCGGTTTAGGAAGTCCATCTTCAGGTCTCTCCATAACCTGTCACATCCTGGCGTCAGAGGTACCAAGAGGCTGGTCTTGGAGAAGTATGTCTGGCCGTCTGCATCCAAAGATGTCGCGGAGTGGACTCGATCCTGCTTGGATTGTCAAAAATCCAAAGTCACGCGTCATACTGTTAGTCCGATTCAGCCTTTTCTTCCACCATCTGCTAGGTTCGACCACGTCCATTTGGACTTAGTGGGTCCTCTACCACCTTCCAATGGATACTGCTATCTGTTCACCTGCATAGATAGATTTTCAAGATGGCCTGAAGCAGTTCCCATCTCCGACATCACCGCCGAGACCGTCGCCAGAGTTTTTGTGTCTAACTGGGTGTCCCGCTTCGGGGTCCCTTCCGTGGTCACTACAGATCAGGGAAGACAATTCCAGTCATCTTTGTTCTCAGCCTTGACGAGATTGCTTGGGGTAAAGAAGATCCGTACCACACCTTATCATCCAGTCAGCAATGGCTTGGTTGAAAGGTTTCATCGTTCGCTGAAACAGGCTCTCAAGTGTCACGACAACATCAAATGGTCGGACACCCTGCCACTTGTCCTGTTGGGTCTCCGCTCTGCCTTCAAAGAAGATCTCAAGTGTACGGCTGCCGAGCTTGTGTATGGATCAACCTTGCGACTACCAGCAGATTTCATTTCTCCAACTCCGATGACTGGCGAACAAGACCCAGCGGCCTTCGTCCAGCATCTAAAGACCACCATGCAGTCTTTAACTCCAACGCCAGCATCTGCTCATGGTCAGTCGAGGTCTTTCGTCCATCCAGCTCTGTCCGGTACCACCCATGTCTTCGTGCGCCACGGAGGTGTCAAAAAACCCCTCCAGCCACCCTACGATGGCCCGTTTGAAGTGATTGAGCGTTCGACCAAGCACTTCAAGGTTCTGATCCGTTCAAGACCCACTACCATCAGTGTGGACCGCTTGAAGCCATGTTTCATGACCGTTGACGGCGCTACCCCCTACAAAGCGGTCTCCAGAACATCACCAACATCAACGGATTCCTCATCTACTTCCCTTTCCACAAGACCGTCCGTAGATGTCAAGGACACTCCAGTTTACACCCGTTCTGGTAGGAAAATCAGATTTGCCCCTTGCTACACCTGACCTTCCGTGCCTTTGGCACTGGGGGGGAGTAGTGTGGTGGACTCGAACCCAAAAGTTGAACCGGTGGACTCGAACCTGACTCTATACGTAACTTAGATGTGTATGTGCTAATTTAAGGATTTACCTTCTTAATGGATCTCTGTTGTTGTAACTGAAGTTGTAACTGTGCACAACATTATATATAGTGTTTCGGTTGTGATGTGGTCTTCTCCTTTTTCCCGCACGTGGCGGTATTTTTTAGCCCTTTTGGCCTGCATAATCTTTTAGTAATATGTTGTTGTTGTTGAATAAAGTTTAATGTTTTTTACAATATATTTAGTGGTCATTCAACATTAGGCTCTTTAGCCTTAATCACTAAAGCATCATTGGGAGTTCAGGTGCACACTGTAAAAAATGAAATACTCAAATCTGAGTAAATCGATGTTCTCATTCTTATCTAAAGCTTTTTGTTTCAAAAATGACTACCAAATGTATTCAATTTTGAACTACCCCATATACTCATATTTCAAAAAATTACTTTTCAATCGTCAAATGTAGTAAATTCAAATTAAGTAGTTGAAATAATTCGTATTATTTCATTAGAAACTATTTTGAACGAAGAGTCTTTTTAATTAATAATTTGTTACATGAAATGTAGCGAATTATATTTTTATATAATTGCGGAAGAACACATCGCGGAAGAACACTTCAAAGCCGTGATGTAAACATGTCTGGTCACTATCCACAGCGGCCATTGAAAAAAATCAAAATATAGATGTGCTTTGATTCTGTATAACCATGGACTTGTTTGTAAAGGAGAAGAATGGAGACTTGAAAGCTTCATTAAAAATTTTGAAGGTAAGTTCCAAACTTTTGTTATTTTGAAGTAATAATACTTTTCTATTTGACCCTATTGATATATCTATGGACCAAATCACCATAGCACATGCTTACTTTGCACGAAGCCTACTAGCCTAACTAGTCTCTTCTAGAAATATTAATTAAATGTAAACAAACTAGTGATTCGATCTCAATTCAAATAAAATATCGTTTAAAAATGAATCTAGAACTGTCATTTTATCTAATTTGATATTACATGTTTTTATCAGTTACCGTATTTGGAATTGAGAGTTTAATTTTTAAATAAAAAGTTTTATGGAATAGCATTGTTGTTTAAATAATCTCCATGGAAACGAGGATGCAAAATCAAATGATGATCATATTAGCGAAAATGATCATATTGTTGCTTTTAATAAAGTTATTAATAATAACTTCAATAATCTAACTAATAATCTACTAATTAACTAATTAATAATAAATTAATTAATAATCTAAAAATATATTTCAACAAATTTTAAAACTGGTAAGTATAGTATAAAATATTTTTATTTGTGAGTTTATTTAAAAAAAATTTCATGGAATAGCATTGTTGTTAAAATGATCTCCATGGAAACAAGGATGCAAAATCAAATGATGATCATACTGCTCATATTGTAGCTTTTATTTATTAAATTTTACCAAAAATAAGATCATGAAAATAGGATTAATTAAGGTCTCTAATTGAGCATTTTAAGGTATTTTTGGGAGAATATTTTTAATAATTTTAATGTTTTTATAGATTGATAATGAGTTTAAATTACTATTTGATGAAGTACGAGGTGATCGACTCTGTTCAGAATTCGGAATAGTCTCCTGATCCATCATCCTACAAGCCAGACATTGTGGTAGGAAGACGGCTGAAGATTTTGCAAATAGACTTAAATTAGATTTCACCATTAATGAACCAAGCAATGAAAGTAAGCATTATAATATATATTTATTTGCTTGTATTTTAAACTAGCATAGGCATCGTAGGCCTTGGCCCTGATGGGCTGTTGCGCCAATGAGTTTGGTTTATTTTAACTTGTTAAATCAATTTTGACGAGATATAGATGCATTTAAGAATTAATACTTTCAATAAATTCTATTTAAAAAAGTTTTTGCGCACTTCAATATGGTTTGATTGTATTTTTCTCTCTTTTAGAAATATGCTGCGTTTTGATATTACTACCTTATTTACTCCCCCAAGAAATATTTAGAAAAAGTGTCAAAAAAAAGTACCAAGTACATAAAGGTGAAACCAACTGGAGATCAATCATTGGACCATTTCATTCAATTTATACCTGTATGTATCTACCCTTCTATGTTATATTTTACACTTAGTGTTTTAACTTTTTTCTTAAGAGAATTTGTTTATCGCCACATTACTCGTAGTAAACAATGTTAAATTAATTACATCATTAAATCAAGCATTGTTTTTTTATCAACAGTTAATATAACCACTCACATTAAATATTTTGGTTTAATCCTTGCAGTATTTGGGAACGATTTTGTTCTATTGAAATAATATTTAATTAATTACCATGATTTTTTTTTCAAAATAAAAATGGATTATATTGTATGAATTATAAAACTATGGTTGTGCATGTATCTTGTACTGATGAGGAATTAAAATCTGGTAAAACTCAACAAATGTTTGTTTATAATGATAGTGCCTTTTTAGTTTGTGAAATGTTTGAATCTTTAGGTTTTGATAACCACTTTAATTCTTATGTAATACGTTCCACTGGAGCTGTTGATGTAATTAATATGAAAGATTTATTTAATTTTGTTCCATTGCATATTAGAACTTCTTATGATTTGAATAACACATCAATGTTTATTTCTCTACGATACAAGCCCTGCTCTAATAATGAAAATTTTTTAAAATTAAATTTAAAGGTAGTTTTGTTTTGTTCTTGTTTGATAAAGTTATTTATCTTAGAAGCTATTATTGTAAAACTTCAGTGTTCAATTAGTTGAATAAAACATTTTAGCGATCAGTGATGACGCTAAAATGACGCTAACTGAACTGATAAACTGTTTTGTTGGCAAGCCAGTTCTTTGTTTTTAGTTGGCTAAAAAAATCATTGTTTTTCTTTCTCCATACATATTTGAAAGAATCCCTATTGAAGATAATGGGAACATATCGTTGGTCTGGTAGCGATACCTTGTAAAAATTTGTATGAGCTTGATTATGCTTCTTGCCAAGGCGTTTTATTGAAAACAAGGTATCTTTATTGTGTGTCATTCTTGTTTTCTAAACTCTAAGTTTATTTGTGGACTAATGTTTATACAACTTGTAAGAATACCATTGTAGACTGATATTTGTACTATTTGTAAGAATACCATTATTGACTGATGTTTGTACCATTTGTAAAAATACCATTGTGGACTGATGTTTGTACCATTTGTAAAAATATGAAATAAAAAATTTTGATATTAAATTTTTTATTTTAGCTTGCATTTATATAACATACGTATTTTTTGTAGCAGAAGTTTCATTTGACTGGCAAATTAAGCTTAAAATTATACCTATAGAACATTTATATTTAATTTAAATACCATTTAAAAAGAACTGATTATTCTTGTTCTTAAGTATAGTAAAGAAGTAAGCAATAAATAAGCAAGTAAAGTATTCATTCTTTAATATAAACATACTCAAAAAAGGAGAACTTAAAAATTAGTTTTTTTCTCACTTTTGAAGCTTACACTTAACTCAAAAATGATACTCACACACTCAATTTTGAGTAAGTGCATGTATTCAGAAATGAGTACATGTACTTATTCAAAAATGATACTCCCAAACTCATTTTTGAGTATGTGCATGTTTTCAGAAATGAATACATGCATGTACTCAAAAATGACACATTGTTCATTTTTGAGTAAGTGCATGTATTCAGAAATGAGTACATGTACTTATTCAAAAACGATACTTTCATACTCATTTTTGAGTAAGTGCATGGTTTCAGAAATGAGTATTACCCATGTTTCAAATTTGAATAAATTTGGATCGGAGCCTTTTTGAGTATGTGATGTACTCAAATTTGAGTAATTTTTACTCAATTTTGAGACTGTTGTTTTAACAGTGCACTTGCTTACCAGTACATAACATGTTAGAAAATGCTATAAATGAAATATAAAGCTATATTTATGACTAATTACTTTAAATATTTATTAAATGTAACCATTGAAATAAAAAAAACAAGACAGCTACAATTTACTCTCGATATCTCGAAATTCGTTATCTCGAAAATTTCGTTATTTCGAAAAATATTTTACCCTATCGACAAATTATATGAATGTTATGCATATAAATGACTGTTTTTATCGTAAAAATAGAACATATCTATTTACAGTATAACCTCGATATTTCGAAATTCGTTATCTCGAAAACTTCGTTATTTCGAAAAATTATTATCATTATTTTTGGATTATTTAAAGAAAAAATAAATAAAAATGATAAAAAATAATCTTATAACAATAGTTTATTCCAATATTTACCTTTATTATCATTTATGAACTCTAAATGTGACATTAGAATCAGTACCACTTTTTTACCCCTTAACTCCCAATGATGCCATTTGGACTCATTCAAAATTTCAATTAAGATTAATTTTTTTTCTTTTTACCCTGTTATTAGGAAGGCTAAATGAGCATAGTTTACTGATTTTAGAATTTTTTGGTTGAAAAATGAAAAGTTTGGAGTGAAAGGGAAGGTTTAAAAAAATATGAATGGTAAACACTATAGGCATATTATACTAACGAGTTACTTTTAAAATAATGGTTTTTGTTTGGTCCAAATATTGATAAACAATTACAATTATAGTTATTTTTATAATCATAGATTAAAAATAATGAAGAGGAATATTTTTAAAAACATTTCGTTTTAAATTTTTATAAGTTCGAGTTAATATACATTCAAACTTTTAAGGGAGATTTATTCATGGAAAGGATTTGGTGATGTATTTTTGGAAAGTTGGATGACGTTTTTCTGTAAATTGTTTAATTGTTTTATAAAGTGTAACAAGTTCAGCGAGTTGGAATTTGTGGGAATTGAGATGCAATTCCATAAGGTCGAGCGTCAGCAGTTTACGGGGGTTGGTGAGCGATAGCGAGCAGGGGGCGGTAGCTCCCTATTGAAATAAAATAGATATTATTAAGAATATTTGTGTAAATTGCTTTAGATTATTTTTCAATCTTGTTATGTAGAAAGTTGTTTCATCGATACCTTTTAAGCGAAGTCTTAAATGGTCTTGGGGCTTTTGAGCCAATTTAATCTAACTTATAAATCTTAACGAATCTTCCAAAATATTTTAAAAAGAAATCCTGCCCAATGGTTTAGTTGAGTAATTAAGGTTTAATTTGGATTCTATACCCACATTCGATACCTTTTCGCTCATTTATGACGGTTTAAAATATTAAGTGTTTCTTACGGAATTTACCAGTTTGGAGGTATTCCACGACGGCCACGTTGTGTTCCAGCCCATCATCAGGATCGCTGAGTTCATACAAGTACCCTATAGAAGAAAATATAATGATCACGACACAACTCAGTGGACTGTATAAAAATCTCTCCTTTATTTACAAAAACAGGGTATATATGTATACAATTTTAATACATACAGAAAAAGCCATCTAGAAATAATAAAAATATGTACAGAACAACGCCATCTCACTAAATACACCAATCTCAAACATATGATTTAGAACAGAAAACTAAAATTATTGTAACTTTACAAATTCGTGCATGTGTCATTTCTTACGGGATTTTTAGTTATAAAACTGGAGAAAAAAAACATTATTTTTGTTACATGGTTTTAAACCTGCCACGGTCCATCGGTTTCAAGCTTTAGACATCAGTTAATTAATGATATTTTTTTAATAATAATAATAATAATTTTATTAACATAATTAAAGAAAAATAAACAATAATACAGAAAAACAATGTTATACGCCAAGGGGAAATAAAAAATCCCGTTCAGGCGTACTAGAAATTAAATACATGACTGAATAACAAAAATAAAGAAAAAAAGGAAAAATACATTAAAACTATAAAATGAACACAAGAAAACCACGACAAAATCACACACAATATAAATGGCAAAAGGCTGAATAATATTTAAAATGAAAAATTTGCTTCAAAGTGAGAAATACAGATCCAGGTCGTCGATGTTAATTATAAATTCAAAAAGATTTCTTTTGAAAACTGAATAACTATTTGTTTGAATTAAATTTGTAGGTAAACTATTGTACAATTTAGGTGCAAGATAAAAGAAGTGTTTACGAAATATGTCCTTTGAAAATATTGGAATTTCAAAAATTTCAGATGATCTAGTATTATATTGCCTGGTTCTAAATTTACAAAGATATTTATTACGAAAAATATAAAGTAGAATGCGATAAAAAGCATTATGCCGTAATGGTAATAATTTAAGAGACCTAAAATTATGGGGACTAGATTGGTGATTCAGAAGTTTGAAGCATTTATTATGTATAGAAATTAACGGTTGAAGATTGGATCTATATTCCCCACCCCAAATGATAGCTGCATAATTAAATAACGAATAAAACCAAGCAAAATATAATGATTTTAGAAAATTTAAACCAACTTTATTTTTAAAGTGGAAAAGTTTATATAGAACAAAACGTAATTTTTTCCCTAGCTCATTTATATGCGTTTTCCATTTAAGATTTGAATCGATAAATAAACCTAAATATTTTATACTATTAACTGATTGAAGGATGTGACAGTGACAATTATTGGAGTTTCTATTGCAAGATAAAGAATGATATTTGATGTTTAAGTTTAAATCACTTTGTCTTAGGCTAAAATGAATATATTTAGTTTTGTTTAAATTTAGAGTCAAATCATTTGCACTAAACCAAGTTTCTATTTCAAACAAATCAGTTTCAATCTGGTTTAGAAGTTCATAATCATCGGAGCACGAATAAAGTAAAACTGTGTCATCGGCATAGGTTATTATTTTACCATATAAGTTTAAATTACAAAAGTCATTTATATAAATAAGGAAAAATAAAGGTCCCAAGATAGACCCCTGAGGCACTCCACGATTAGTTAGAATATAATTACTTAAACTATTATCAACTTTTACTCTTTGAGTTCTATTAGACAAGTATGAAGTAAACCATTTAAGTGAGTCACCTCGAAAACCTGCCTTATCTAATTTGTCAATTAGTATTGAGTGATTAACATTATCAAAGGCTTTTTTTATATCAAGAAAAATTGCTATTGTAAGTTTATTGTTATCAATACTTTTGTAAATAAATTTCGAAAATTCCAGCAAAGCCATATCAGTTGAACGTCCATCTATAAAGCCATATTGATTTCCTGCGAAGAAGTTTGTATAATTTAGAAATTTGAACATACGTTTAGATATAATTTTTTCAATGACTTTTGAGAATGAGGGTAAAATAGAAATAGGGCGGTAATTAGAAAGGTGATTTTTACAACCAGATTTAAAAATCGGAGTAACAGTAGCACGTTTTAATGAGCCAGGGAATTCACAAGATGAGAAAGATAAATTTATAAAATTGGTTAAGAAATCCATGTTATTCAAGGCAATTATCTTCAAATACCTTACGCAAATTCCATCAAAATCAAATGAATTAACTTTAGAAAAAGAATTTAAAGAATCTAAAACATCAAGATCGGTGACTTCATATAGCACAAAAGAAGAAACACAAGGAGTAATATATCGTTGATAAATTATTATATCAGAATTGGAAGAGTTTTGATTCGTATTGCTAAATATGGTATTGAATTCAGAAGCCAAATCCGAACTATTCAAGATATCAGGAAGAGTACGAGTTTTAACATTATTGTTGACTATTCTATTGACAAAATCCCATTTTTGTTTGCTAGTTGAACATGCTTCAAATTTGTTTTTATAAAATTGAGTTTTTGTATGCTTTATAATTCGTTTTAATTCTGAAACAGTAGTTTTATAAGCAGTCTTAAACACAATATCCAATGGATATTTTTTAAATTTTCTAAAAAGTTTTTCTTTTCTTCTAATTAAAGCCAAAATTTCAGTAGTCATCCAACTACTTTTGAAAGGATTACGTGCATGACTACGGTACTTACAATTATTTTTAATGTTATTGATTTCAAAGACAAATTTTTGATATTGCTGATCAAGACTAGAATTAACATTAAAATTAAATACATATGAAGATAAATAATTATAAAACAAAGAATAATTCAAAAAGACAAAAGATTCGGACTTATTAAAATGTTTAGAAGCTACAAGATTTTTCAATTTACAAACTGTAGGGAAATGGTCTGTTAGATCAGATTTGAAAATACCAGTTTTTAATTCAAGATCACTTGTTTTTGCAAAGACATGATCAATGCATGTAGATGAATATAAACCAGATCTGGTGGGTTTATTAATGTAGCTGTAAAAACCAAATTGGGATAAAATATTTAAATATTCTGCAACGTTATGATCATTATTTAAAATATTTATATTAACATCACCCATTAGGATTATATTAGGTCGGTTTAGAGAAATCAAGGTGTTTTTAAGTTCAACATTAAAGAAATCAATAGTGAAATCATGATTACGATATATAGCCAATAGAGTGATGTCAAGACACTTACAATATAATAAAATAGTTTCAGCTGATGTAAAAGTTATATCTTGATTGGAAAAATTTAAGTTACTTTTAGTATATACAGCTATTCCACCAGAACGGTTATCATCTCTGCAGCAGTAAAAAGAATCAAAACCATCAAATGCGTAAAAAGTTGTCTCATTTTCAAAGATCCAAATTTCAGACAATATAATAATTGAAATATAACTTAAAGAGTCAGAAATTATTGTGAAAAGATTGTCATAGTTGGCGCGCAAGCTTCGAATGTTTACATGTAATATATTTAAATCAGATTTACTTGAGAATTGAAAAAAATTGACGAAATCCTCAAAATCATCTAAATTCCGGCAGTCAGGTTCGGGAACATTAATTACACTGAGTGGAGATGGAATTTAAGTCTTCAATGCATTTCAAACGAAAAATCTTTGAGGATTCGTCCTTGCGTAAAAATATCTTGCCGTCACGGGACCAACAATATTTATAATGATTTTCTCTTTTAAATTTTCTTGCTTGAAAGAACAGCTGCTTTAATTCCGGTGCAAGATGTTCATTGAAATATATCGGAACTTCAAGAAATCTAGGGTTGACGGACTGAGCAGAGAGATTTAAGTTTCGTACTTTTTTTAGAAAATCATCACGCACAGCTTTGGACTTTAGTTGGCAGATGATGGGCTTTGGCTTTTCCTTGTTATACGTAGGAACTCGATGGATCGCAACAATATCTTGAATAAGGTCGATGTTTGCAATTTCTTGAATTTTCGTCATGACTTGAATTAGGTCTTCGTTGTCTATCTATATTGGACTCTTATTCTCCTGATTGATTAAATTTGGATTAAAAATTGTTTGTTCGCTTACATACCGATGTGTGGTACGCATCTTGGTCCGTATGATTCCCAGGCCTCCCAGTGCTTGAGGGCTATTTCCACAGGGTCGTGCCCCTTCTTGGACAGCTTGACGACCTTCTTGGACCTAGTTTTCCTCCAATCAGAGGATTTACTCCTGGTTAACCACCGGTCAAAGTTACCGTTGAATACCGTTAATTAATATGGCGTTTAGCGAATTCAATGACTTACCTCTGGGGTGATGGCTTTGAAGAGTTCTCCGTCCACCACTGTCATTTGCTCCTGGAAACGAGAGTACGATTTAAAAATGCACTAACTTACAGTAGATTAAGTGTTGGGTATTTCGGTCAGTTCCAATAGCCAGGTGGCGCTCCAAGAGAGGTGCTACGTCACCTGGCTATAAGGGTTTAAAAGGCACAAGCTGAAGATACTGTGTGTTTGGAATTAGAATGCACAATTCGTATGATTAGCATTTCGTTATTTGGATCTTCGATCCGATTGATTTTGAACTTTATGTTGCCGCAGAAGTACTGCCATGATCTTGCCTGAAATAAAACTATTTGATTGTTAAGAAACTCTGCTGTTTTATTTAGAGGGCCCAACAGAATGGTTATGTTGCCCAGTTACGTGGATCTCTGTGGAAAATGATTTATTTCAAGTTAGCTGATTTCCTTGAAGCCGAATTTTGAGAGGACTGCTTTGGACGGCAGTATTCCGATATGCCTTCAGCTAAATTCCATGGAACCGACTACCGGCGCTGGTCATCCAAAATGCGCGCGGCTTTGATGGGATCATGGCGGATAATCACTGGTGAAATCCGAACCCCGGAGGCAACAACAAAGGAGATCCAGAATTTCAAAAGACTGGATGAAAAATCTCTGATTTACCAATCGTTGGAGGAGCGATACCAGATTCTCCTAGATGATGTTACCTCATGCAGTGAAGCATGGACAGTACTGAAGGACAACTTCGACATGGACAGTCGAGCAAAATTAGTAAGACTGTTGGACGAATTCTTCAGTGTAAAGTTTGATCCTCCTAACGAAACTATTGGTATGTTTATTAACAGGGTTAAACAAGCTGCCCTGAGGTGTAATGAGAGTAAACATAAATTGGACAATTTGTATATTAGTTTCCAACTTATTAGAAATTTACCTGAGGAATTTAATACTGTTGTTCAAAGATTATATACAGTGCCTGATGAGGATTTTACGGTTGAGAAAATCTCAGAGGCTTTGCTCTTGGAGAATAGCCGTTTAAGCCTAAATCAGTACGATCAAAGTAAACATGCGGCAAGTTTTGATTCTAATGCATTGTTTATTTCAAAGAAAGGGCTTTCTAAGAGCAGACCCTCTGAGATGAGATTTAATTCAGATAAAATTGGTCCGTGTTATCTATGTAAGGAATTTGGGCATTTAAAGAAAGATTGTAATTTAAGGAAAAGTAAAATACGTAAACCTAAATGTGAGTTACAATCTGGAATGTGTGGCTATATAGAAAATAATTCTAGTGAAAATCCAAATGCCAAATTCACATTTATTTTGGACACGGGTGCCACTAATCATTTTGTGAATGATAAAACAAACATGACTGATTATAAGACTCTAGATAATCAAAATCTTTCAGTTGCTACTAAGGATGGTACTGCCTCTATAAAAGGTATTGGGACTTTAACGTTTAAAGTTAAATGTGAAAGTTACTTTAATATTGTAATTTTGAAAAATGTTTACTATGCTCCTAATTTAAGGCGAAACATGATTTCTGGTGTAAGATTAGATATGTTTGGGCATAAGACTGTGTGTGGTAATGGTAAAGCTACAGTCTACTTTCCAAATGGTACTAAGTGGATAGTATTTAATCTTAGAAATCAACTTTATGAGGTTGACCCAATTTGGTTTAAAAATGGGAATCAATCGGGATCTGAGAATGTTACTGTTAATCATATCTCTAAGGCGGAAGCTCAGCTGTGGCATCAGCGGTTTTCCCATTGTAACTTTAAAAATTTGTATAGAATGTCTAAAAATGGGGCCGTTCGAGACCTGCCTAAAATCCCGGATTGTAAAGACATCTGTAATGTATGCCAGCAGGCAAAATCGAAATCTTTTCCAGAGTCGGGACAAAGTAGAGTTAGAAGTCCACTTGAGAGGGTACATACTGAAGTGTGGGGGCCTGCAACTGTTACCTCGCATAGTGGGTTCAAATATTTTGTATCAATGATCGATGAATTCTCGGGAAGGGTTTGGATCTATCCCCTTAAAAATAAAAGTTTTTGAACAGTTTAAGAAATTCGTAGCTTCTGTTGAAAAACAAACCGAGAGAAAGTTAAAATGTATTCGATCGGATAATGGGCTGGAGTTCTGTAACAAGAAATTTACAGAGTTTCTTGAGGGGGATTAAACATGAGCGAACAGTTATTTACACTCCAGAAATGGGAGGGGTTGCAGAACGCTTTAATGGATACGCGTCAGATGCAGTAAGGGCATTATTAATCGAGTCTAAGCTAAGTAAAAACTTTTGGCTTGAGGCCTTGTTCACGTTTGTTCATACTAGAAATAGGTGTGCTGTAAGGAAACAGGATAAGGGTCCGCTAGAGTTGTGGTATGGTTCAAAACCAACTGTAAAGCATCTGCGTAAGTTTGGTTGCTTAGTTTATGCACACATTCCTTGGCAAAAACGGGACAAACTTTCGCCCAGGTCATACCAAGGTGTGATGGTAGGTTACGCAATAAGGGGATGTTTACATTCCACAGATGAAGAAAGTCGTGGAAACACGTTAAATTTGACGAGGGAAAAATCGCTATGGATGGGATCAAGGGTGAAGTAAAGTTAAGTGGGAAACCAATGATCACTAGAACCCATAAGTTTAAGATTATCAGTAGTAGTGAGGATAGCGAATCAGATTCTGATCAAACCGTTCAAAACCAACTGTAAAGCATCTGCGTAAGTTTGGTTGCTTAGTTTATGCACACATTCCTTGGCAAAAACGGGACAAACTTTCGCCCAGGTCATACCAAGGTGTGATGGTAGGTTACGCAATAAGGGGATGTTTACATTCCACAGATGAAGAAAGTCGTGGAAACACGTTAAATTTGACGAGGGAAAAATCGCTATGGATGGGATCAAGGGTGAAGTAAAGTTAAGTGGGAAACCAATGATCACTAGAACCCATAAGTTTAAGATTATCAGTAGTAGTGAGGATAGCGAATCAGATTCTGATCAAACCGTTCAAAACCAACTGTAAAGCATCTGCGTAAGTTTGGTTGCTTAGTTTATGCACACATTCCTTGGCAAAAACGGGACAAACTTTCGCCCAGGTCATACCAAGGTGTGATGGTAGGTTACGCAATAAGGGGATGTTTACATTCCACAGATGAAGAAAGTCGTGGAAACACGTTAAATTTGACGAGGGAAAAATCGCTATGGATGGGATCAAGGGTGAAGTAAAGTTAAGTGGGAAACCAATGATCACTAGAACCCATAAGTTTAAGATTATCAGTAGTAGTGAGGATAGCGAATCAGATTCTGATCAAACCGTTCAAAACCAACTGTAAAGCATCTGCGTAAGTTTGGTTGCTTAGTTTATGCACACATTCCTTGGCAAAAACGGGACAAACTTTCGCCCAGGTCATACCAAGGTGTGATGGTAGGTTACGCAATAAGGGGATGTTTACATTCCACAGATGAAGAAAGTCGTGGAAACACGTTAAATTTGACGAGGGAAAAATCGCTATGGATGGGATCAAGGGTGAAGTAAAGTTAAGTGGGAAACCAATGATCACTAGAACCCATAAGTTTAAGATTATCAGTAGTAGTGAGGATAGCGAATCAGATTCTGATCAAACCGTTCAAAACCAACTGTAAAGCATCTGCGTAAGTTTGGTTGCTTAGTTTATGCACACATTCCTTGGCAAAAACGGGACAAACTTTCGCCCAGGTCATACCAAGGTGTGATGGTAGGTTACGCAATAAGGGGATGTTTACATTCCACAGATGAAGAAAGTCGTGGAAACACGTTAAATTTGACGAGGGAAAAATCGCTATGGATGGGATCAAGGGTGAAGTAAAGTTAAGTGGGAAACCAATGATCACTAGAACCCATAAGTTTAAGATTATCAGTAGTAGTGAGGATAGCGAATCAGATTCTGATCAAACCGTTCAAAACCAACTGTAAAGCATCTGCGTAAGTTTGGTTGCTTAGTTTATGCACACATTCCTTGGCAAAAACGGGACAAACTTTCGCCCAGGTCATACCAAGGTGTGATGGTAGGTTACGCAATAAGGGGATGTTTACATTCCACAGATGAAGAAAGTCGTGGAAACGGTTAAATTTGACGAGGGAAAAATCGCTATGGATGGGATCAAGGGTGAAGTAAAGTTAAGTGGGAAACCAATGATCACTAGAACCCATAAGTTTAAGATTATCAGTAGTAGTGAGGATAGCGAATCAGATTCTGATCAAACCGTTCAAAACCAACTGTAAAGCATCTGCGTAAGTTTGGTTGCTTAGTTTATGCACACATTCCTTGGCAAAAACGGGACAAACTTTCGCCCAGGTCATACCAAGGTGTGATGGTAGGTTACGCAATAAGGGGATGTTTACATTCCACAGATGAAGAAAGTCGTGGAAACACGTTAAATTTGACGAGGGAAAAATCGCTATGGATGGGATCAAGGGTGAAGTAAAGTTGGGAAACCAATGATCACTAGAACCCATAAGTTTAAGATTATCAGTAGTAGTGAGGATAGCGAATCAGATTCTGATCAAACCGTTCAAAACCAACTGTAAAGCATCTGCGTAAGTTTGGTTGCTTAGTTTATGCACACATTCCTTGGCAAAAACGGGACAAACTTTCGCCCAGGTCATACCAAGGTGTGATGGTAGGTTACGCAATAAGGGGATGTTTACATTCCACAGATGAAGAAAGTCGTGGAAACACGTTAAATTTGACGAGGGAAAAATCGCTATGGATGGGATCAAGGGTGAAGTAAAGTTGGGAAACCAATGATCACTAGAACCCATAAGTTTAAGATTATCAGTAGTAGTGAGGATAGCGAATCAGATTCTGATCAAACCGTTCAAAACCAACTGTAAAGCATCTGCGTAAGTTTGGTTGCTTAGTTTATGCACACATTCCTTGGCAAAAACGGGACAAACTTTCGCCCAGGTCATACCAAGGTGTGATGGTAGGTTACGCAATAAGGGGATGTTTACATTCCACAGATGAAGAAAGTCGTGGAAACACGTTAAATTTGACGAGGGAAAAATCGCTATGGATGGGATCAAGGGTGAAGTAAAGTTGGGAAACCAATGATCACTAGAACCCATAAGTTTAAGATTATCAGTAGTAGTGAGGATAGCGAATCAGATTCTGATCAAACCGTTCAAAACCAACTGTAAAGCATCTGCGTAAGTTTGGTTGCTTAGTTTATGCACACATTCCTTGGCAAAAACGGGACAAACTTTCGCCCAGGTCATACCAAGGTGTGATGGTAGGTTACGCAATAAGGGGATGTTTACATTCCACAGATGAAGAAAGTCGTGGAAACACGTTAAATTTGACGAGGGAAAAATCGCTATGGATGGGATCAAGGGTGAAGTAAAGTTGGGAAACCAATGATCACTAGAACCCATAAGTTTAAGATTATCAGTAGTAGTGAGGATAGCGAATCAGATTCTGATCAAACCGTTCAAAACCAACTGTAAAGCATCTGCGTAAGTTTGGTTGCTTAGTTTATGCACACATTCCTTGGCAAAAACGGGACAAACTTTCGCCCAGGTCATACCAAGGTGTGATGGTAGGTTACGCAATAAGGGGATGTTTACATTCCACAGATGAAGAAAGTCGTGGAAACACGTTAAATTTGACGAGGGAAAAATCGCTATGGATGGGATCAAGGGTGAAGTAAAGTTAAGTGGGAAACCAATGATCACTAGAACCCATAAGTTTAAGATTATCAGTAGTAGTGAGGATAGCGAATCAGATTCTGATCAAACCGTTCAAAACCAACTGTAAAGCATCTGCGTAAGTTTGGTTGCTTAGTTTATGCACACATTCCTTGGCAAAAACGGGACAAACTTTCGCCCAGGTCATACCAAGGTGTGATGGTAGGTTACGCAATAAGGGGATGTTTACATTCCACAGATGAAGAAAGTCGTGGAAACACGTTAAATTTGACGAGGGAAAAATCGCTATGGATGGGATCAAGGGTGAAGTAAAGTTGGGAAACCAATGATCACTAGAACCCATAAGTTTAAGATTATCAGTAGTAGTGAGGATAGCGAATCAGATTCTGATCAAACCGTTCAAAACCAACTGTAAAGCATCTGCGTAAGTTTGGTTGCTTAGTTTATGCACACATTCCTTGGCAAAAACGGGACAAACTTTCGCCCAGGTCATACCAAGGTGTGATGGTAGGTTACGCAATAAGGGGATGTTTACATTCCACAGATGAAGAAAGTCGTGGAAACACGTTAAATTTGACGAGGGAAAAATCGCTATGGATGGGATCAAGGGTGAAGTAAAGTTAAGTGGGAAACCAATGATCACTAGAACCCATAAGTTTAAGATTATCAGTAGTAGTGAGGATAGCGAATCAGATTCTGATCAAACCGTTCAAAACCAACTGTAAAGCATCTGCGTAAGTTTGGTTGCTTAGTTTATGCACACATTCCTTGGCAAAAACGGGACAAACTTTCGCCCAGGTCATACCAAGGTGTGATGGTAGGTTACGCAATAAGGGGATGTTTACATTCCACAGATGAAGAAAGTCGTGGAAACACGTTAAATTTGACGAGGGAAAAATCGCTATGGATGGGATCAAGGGTGAAGTAAAGTTGGGAAACCAATGATCACTAGAACCCATAAGTTTAAGATTATCAGTAGTAGTGAGGATAGCGAATCAGATTCTGATCAAACCGTTCAAAACCAACTGTAAAGCATCTGCGTAAGTTTGGTTGCTTAGTTTATGCACACATTCCTTGGCAAAAACGGGACAAACTTTCGCCCAGGTCATACCAAGGTGTGATGGTAGGTTACGCAATAAGGGGATGTTTACATTCCACAGATGAAGAAAGTCGTGGAAACACGTTAAATTTGACGAGGGAAAAATCGCTATGGATGGGATCAAGGGTGAAGTAAAGTTAAGTGGGAAACCAATGATCACTAGAACCCATAAGTTTAAGATTATCAGTAGTAGTGAGGATAGCGAATCAGATTTTGATCAAACCGTTCAAAACCAACTGTAAAGCATCTGCGTAAGTTTGGTTGCTTAGTTTATGCACACATTCCTTGGCAAAAACGGGACAAACTTTCGCCCAGGTCATACCAAGGTGTGATGGTAGGTTACGCAATAAGGGGATGTTTACATTCCACAGATGAAGAAAGTCGTGGAAACACGTTAAATTTGACGAGGGAAAAATCGCTATGGATGGGATCAAGGGTGAAGTAAAGTTAAGTGGGAAACCAATGATCACTAGAACCCATAAGTTTAAGATTATCAGTAGTAGTGAGGATAGCGAATCAGATTCTGATCAAACCGTTCAAAACCAACTGTAAAGCATCTGCGTAAGTTTGGTTGCTTAGTTTATGCACACATTCCTTGGCAAAAACGGGACAAACTTTCGCCCAGGTCATACCAAGGTGTGATGGTAGGTTACGCAATAAGGGGATGTTTACATTCCACAGATGAAGAAAGTCGTGGAAACACGTTAAATTTGACGAGGGAAAAATCGCTATGGATGGGATCAAGGGTGAAGTAAAGTTAAGTGGGAAACCAATGATCACTAGAACCCATAAGTTTAAGATTATCAGTAGTAGTGAGGATAGCGAATCAGATTCTGATCAAACCGTTCAAAACCAACTGTAAAGCATCTGCGTAAGTTTGGTTGCTTAGTTTATGCACACATTCCTTGGCAAAAACGGGACAAACTTTCGCCCAGGTCATACCAAGGTGTGATGGTAGGTTACGCAATAAGGGGATGTTTACATTCCACAGATGAAGAAAGTCGTGGAAACACGTTAAATTTGACGAGGGAAAAATCGCTATGGATGGGATCAAGGGTGAAGTAAAGTTAAGTGGGAAACCAATGATCACTAGAACCCATAAGTTTAAGATTATCAGTAGTAGTGAGGATAGCGAATCAGATTCTGATCAAACCGTTCAAAACCAACTGTAAAGCATCTGCGTAAGTTTGGTTGCTTAGTTTATGCACACATTCCTTGGCAAAAACGGGACAAACTTTCGCCCAGGTCATACCAAGGTGTGATGGTAGGTTACGCAATAAGGGGATGTTTACATTCCACAGATGAAGAAAGTCGTGGAAACACGTTAAATTTGACGAGGGAAAAATCGCTATGGATGGGATCAAGGGTGAAGTAAAGTTGGGAAACCAATGATCACTAGAACCCATAAGTTTAAGATTATCAGTAGTAGTGAGGATAGCGAATCAGATTCTGATCAAACCGTTCAAAACCAACTGTAAAGCATCTGCGTAAGTTTGGTTGCTTAGTTTATGCACACATTCCTTGGCAAAAACGGGACAAACTTTCGCCCAGGTCATACCAAGGTGTGATGGTAGGTTACGCAATAAGGGGATGTTTACATTCCACAGATGAAGAAAGTCGTGGAAACACGTTAAATTTGACGAGGGAAAAATCGCTATGGATGGGATCAAGGGTGAAGTAAAGTTAAGTGGGAAACCAATGATCACTAGAACCCATAAGTTTAAGATTATCAGTAGTAGTGAGGATAGCGAATCAGATTTTGATCAAACCGTTCAAAACCAACTGTAAAGCATCTGCGTAAGTTTGGTTGCTTAGTTTATGCACACATTCCTTGGCAAAAACGGGACAAACTTTCGCCCAGGTCATACCAAGGTGTGATGGTAGGTTACGCAATAAGGGGATGTTTACATTCCACAGATGAAGAAAGTCGTGGAAACACGTTAAATTTGACGAGGGAAAAATCGCTATGGATGGGATCAAGGGTGAAGTAAAGTTAAGTGGGAAACCAATGATCACTAGAACCCATAAGTTTAAGATTATCAGTAGTAGTGAGGATAGCGAATCAGATTCTGATCAAACCGTTCAAAACCAACTGTAAAGCATCTGCGTAAGTTTGGTTGCTTAGTTTATGCACACATTCCTTGGCAAAAACGGGACAAACTTTCGCCCAGGTCATACCAAGGTGTGATGGTAGGTTACGCAATAAGGGGATGTTTACATTCCACAGATGAAGAAAGTCGTGGAAACACGTTAAATTTGACGAGGGAAAAATCGCTATGGATGGGATCAAGGGTGAAGTAAAGTTAAGTGGGAAACCAATGATCACTAGAACCCATAAGTTTAAGATTATCAGTAGTAGTGAGGATAGCGAATCAGATTCTGATCAAACCGTTCAAAACCAACTGTAAAGCATCTGCGTAAGTTTGGTTGCTTAGTTTATGCACACATTCCTTGGCAAAAACGGGACAAACTTTCGCCCAGGTCATACCAAGGTGTGATGGTAGGTTACGCAATAAGGGGATGTTTACATTCCACAGATGAAGAAAGTCGTGGAAACACGTTAAATTTGACGAGGGAAAAATCGCTATGGATGGGATCAAGGGTGAAGTAAAGTTAAGTGGGAAACCAATGATCACTAGAACCCATAAGTTTAAGATTATCAGTAGTAGTGAGGATAGCGAATCAGATTCTGATCAAACCGTTCAAAACCAACTGTAAAGCATCTGCGTAAGTTTGGTTGCTTAGTTTATGCACACATTCCTTGGCAAAAACGGGACAAACTTTCGCCCAGGTCATACCAAGGTGTGATGGTAGGTTACGCAATAAGGGGATGTTTACATTCCACAGATGAAGAAAGTCGTGGAAACACGTTAAATTTGACGAGGGAAAAATCGCTATGGATGGGATCAAGGGTGAAGTAAAGTTGGGAAACCAATGATCACTAGAACCCATAAGTTTAAGATTATCAGTAGTAGTGAGGATAGCGAATCAGATTCTGATCAAACCGTTCAAAACCAACTGTAAAGCATCTGCGTAAGTTTGGTTGCTTAGTTTATGCACACATTCCTTGGCAAAAACGGGACAAACTTTCGCCCAGGTCATACCAAGGTGTGATGGTAGGTTACGCAATAAGGGGATGTTTACATTCCACAGATGAAGAAAGTCGTGGAAACACGTTAAATTTGACGAGGGAAAAATCGCTATGGATGGGATCAAGGGTGAAGTAAAGTTAAGTGGGAAACCAATGATCACTAGAACCCATAAGTTTAAGATTATCAGTAGTAGTGAGGATAGCGAATCAGATTCTGATGGAGGGGAATTCATAACTCCTAAAGATGGTAGATCTAGGAGGGAATCTGAAACTGAGGACGAGAGTTCTTTGAGTGAAAGTTCCAGCTCGGAATCCGAGACTAAACCTGATAATTGGAAGCGTGTAGCTAGGAAATCGAAGTTAACTGGTAAGGTAAATGAGTACTATTACCCTAAATATCCTGACAAGAGGTTAAAATCTTTAAATGAAGTTGAGCAATACTGTGCCGATAATAGTATTGATTTTTGTGCTGAAAACTTCAATTTTAAAGCCCGATCTTTTAAGAGTCTACCTGAGGTTAACTTAACGGAGATAAAAATCCCTAACTCTTTTAAGGAATCGCAAAAACTTCCTGAAAAATCTGAGTGGTTTGATGCAATGCAAGACGAAATAAACACTTTAAATAAAAGGGATGTTTATGATTTGGTCCCAAGACCAACAGAAACGAAAGTTTTGGGAAGTAAATGGGTGTTTACGGTAAAGAAAGATTCGTTAGGTAAGATTCAGCGATTCAAAGCAAGACTGGTAGCGCAGGGGTTCAGGCAGACCGAGGGTGTGGGCTACAATGAGGTGTTTTCACCTGTTGTGAATTTTACATTAGTAAGATTGTTTATGTGTATGTTAGTTATTTTGAAGTGTTGGATATCTTGACATTAAAAACGCTTATTTGTATGGGAAATTGAGTGAAACCACTTTCATGGAACAACCCAGTGGATTTGAAAAGTTAGGATCAAATTTTGTGTATAAACTTAAAAAGTCACTCTATGGATTGCACCAATCCGGGAGGGAGTGGTATTTTGAACTAGATAAAACATTGCAAGTACTGGTGTTTCAAAAGGTTTCAAACTGTAGTTGTACATTTAGGTGGAAAGTTGTTATCTTGGTGTATGTAGATGATTTTGCCATTTTCGCTAAAGATCAAAGTTATATGGACTGTGTGTTAAACAAGATCTCTAGTAAATTTGAATTTAAAGATCTTGGTCCAATATCTAATTTTCTTGGTGTACAATTTGAAAATGTTAACGGTAGTTTGGTAATGCATCAGAAAAATTATATCAAAAAGGTGCAAGAAAGGTATTCTTGTATTCCTATGTGCAAGGTTAAAGTGCCAATGAATCCAGGTATCATAATACAAAATTTAAAAGAGCAAGAAATTCCGGCTAAAAATGTTCCTTATAGGAATTTAATTGGATCATTGCTTTTTCTTGCTAACCGAAGTAGACCTGATATAATGTTTTTCTATTATTGTACTATCTCAATTTAGCTCTAATCCTTCTGAAAGTCATTGGAAGATGCAAGTTTTCAATTACGTGGTACAAACTATGGACTATAGTGTCAATTTAAGTTCCTGTAAGAATTATCAAATGAATGCCTACTCAGATGCTAGTTGGGCATCAGACAGGGATAGTAGAAAATCCATGAGTGGATATATTATTTTCTTGGACGATGTTCCAATTTCATGGAAAACTTTGAAGCAAAAATGCGTGGCTCAATGGAGGCTGAGTTTGTAGCCTTATCGGAAACGGTGAAGGAAGTCATTTGGATGTTTAGGATTTTGAACAGTTGTCAAAAATTAAAACTGAAATTTTTACTTCCTAATGTTTATTGTAACAATCAGAGTGCCATGCATTTTTCCAAAAACTTTAATGAAACCCAAAGGTCTAAGCATATTGACACCAGATTTTATTTTGTCAAACAGTTATTGTCTGAACAATATTTTGAAATTTTGCATGTTTCAGGAAAACAAAATGTTGCTGATATGCTGACGAAACCTTTGTCATTTGAAAAATTAAAAAATTACTGTAATTATTTCTTTGTGTAATTTTGTATTTTGTAAAGGAATTGGCCGAAATAGGGGCCGTTATGTTGGGTATTTCGGCCAGTTCCAATAGCCAGGTGGCGCTCCAAGAGAGGTGCTACGTCACCTGGCTATAAGGGTTTAAAAGGCACAAGATACTGTGTATGAAGATACTGTGTGTTTGGAATTAGAATGCACAATTCGTATGATTAGCATTTCGTTATTTGGATCTTCGATCCGATTGATTTTGAACTTTATGTTGCCGCAGAAGTACTGCCATGATCTTGCCTGAAATAAAACTATTTGATTGTTAAGAAACTCTGCTGTTTTATTTAGAGGGCCCAACATTAAGGTAATCATTTTATCGAAATTGATTGGTCCCTCATTACTCCTGTTTAACTTAACGAAAATCAATAGTTTAAGGTTATCAAAAAATTTCCTGAAATCGCCCTTAAAAACCTGCTCATTTCCTGTTAGGTCAACTTATGTAATTCTTTAAGTCCCAAAAGACATGAATCACATGAACATCATGAGTGATACGAGAGATTCAAATGTAACAAAAGCAATCCTTTATATGATTGCCAATTTAATACATACCAAGTTATTAATGAATTTGTAGTGTGATGCGCACTCTTATATTTTTCTTTTAGGAAGTCCCAGAAATCATACTATTAGTAGGGAATCGTACTGAGTACTTTAATGTTAGTACAACACATAGTACAGTAGTAGTTAGTATAGTGTGATTTTAATAGTCAAACATTTATTTAGGTTATGTTCATACTGCTCATTATAATTTCATTAGGAGTGAAGAAATGTACTCACTGCCATCTGTTGTGGATCAAAGCTGAGGAACAGGGCCACGGATTCAGGAATATCCTAAAGATAAAAAAAAGAAATTGATTATACTCTATCCTAAGTACCGAAACTTTTTATGGAGAATTGCTTCAAGAGGACACTAATGGAAGAGAATCTTTTCAGAGCTAAAAAAAGGTTTTTTCCCCTTGTAGAATATTTATTTTCATTCTAAATACTTTATTTCATTCTAAATACTTTCATTTAATACTTCTAAGTTACAATTGCTAAAAAATATAAAAAAAGTTAAGCAAGATAAATTTTTAGATATTGAATGAACTTTAGTCTTTGGCTTATTGTTTTAAGAATATATACGTAGCATCATGTTTGATTAAAGAGTTATTTAGACTACTTAATTTCTTCCAAAAGTTATACTATTTTTATTGAAATACATAAATAATTTTTAAATCAAATTTTTCGAAACCAAAGCTTGCTGCCGAATTTTTTTAGGATAGGAAACTTAAAATATTTACAAATTTAATCTGCTTATTAGTTTCAATCAATTCCGAATACTATTATTACAAAAAAATTGAATCTGAATGCCCAGAAATAAATTCAAACTTATCTTTATCAGTAGGTTATTAATTTTATGCAGAGTGAAGTATCGTTGTGTTTACTTAAGTTATAAATACAAATATCTTCCTCAAACCTAAAGGAACTCAAAAGATGGAAACTTTTTGTGACTCAGTTTAACGAGAATAACTTGAACATATTTTGAAGTCTTTGTTGCTTTTACTCCTATACTATATCAATCGTGTTTTTCTTTACCAACTTTAATCCTTCTTACCGGTTCAGTTTTAAGAGGGTTCTTTTCCGGTTGATTCACATGTTCCTCAGGTACTTCCGGTTCCACCTCTTTCTGGACATAGCGTTCCTGATGGAATCCATCCTCTTGGTCGGGTCGGTTCACCACGTAAGTCTTCTTCGTGGGAAAACTGAGAGAAAAATACGAATAATATAGTTTTTTATTGATTTAAATACTCGTTTAAAAGATTTGAAGATATTTTAGGGGAATAAAATTTTCCTGTGAAGGGCTTTAGGGAACTTGTTTAAATTATCATTGTGTGTTGTAATGTATTTTGGCTTTTGATGTGTTTTCCAAAAATTAAGAAACTGTGGATTATCTTCCTGAAGTCTTTTTCTAAGTCATAAATGCTCGTAAAATAAAAAAATAAAGTAATTTACAAGTTTTTTCCCCGATAAAGTTTTTAAATCCATTTTCTCAACAGTTTTGTCAACAACAACATCAAGTTTAGTACTTGTGTCCCTTATTAGTACACTGTAAAAAAATCTTTCTTCAATAAACGTAAATTTCCCGATTATTTTCATCATTTGAGAAGGTATCCGTATTTTCTTTTTCCGTCATTTGAGGGAATGTCCGTTTTGTATTTTTCTGTGAAAGGAGGGAAACCTTCCTTTATTTTAGAGAACGTTCGTTTAATATCTTTTCGTCATTGGAGTGGAACTTTCCGTTATTTTAGGGATTGTTCGTATTATTACTAATATTATTGTGATTCAGTATATTCCTGATTATAATTTTGAAAAAAAATGACAAACAATCCGTAAAATCCAAATAGACGATTCTTTTAAATAATTTACCGATCACAGTAATACAGTCTAATCAAAAGTTACAAGTTATCACAACTATTTAGATCACATTTTTGCGATCTAATAAGACTAGTTAGGTATGCAATGTTTTAAGACTTCAGCTACGTGGTGAAGAAAGCAATCGTACGATGTTTAAATATCTGTTTAAAAATAGTATATCAGAGTATTTCTATTTTAAAGCATGGTAACGTTTACTACGGCCGTTGCTAGGCTGCCGACGTACTGTTTTGTACTGTATTTCACAATCCCTGCAAGATTTTTATACTTTATTAGCAATGCGCATCCTTGTGGACTTGATTCTTGATGTTTCTATAAAATATTTTAGCGAAATAATTTTATTTTCAATTAATTAATAATTAAAATTTTTTTTTAAAAAATTAGATAAAGTAAAACATTTAAAAAAACACAATGAATTTAATTAAATAAGGAATGACTGTTAAACAAGAGGAATTAATTCTTGCAATTTTTAATGGAATAATAAAAATTTAAAATTAAATTTACTGAAAAATAATTACTGGTGTTCGAACCTACGACCATGTGCACTCTAGACTGACGCTCTACCTCAACCCCATACGAGCTCCGCTAGGTTCCATCCTAAATACTTTAAAGCCACGCCTTTAACCCGATCATGCGCACAACGGTTACCCGTCGGCAGCCTAGTCATTCCCGATTACGGCCAATAATACAAAAAATAAAAACAATATATTTAACTTAGGGCCGAATGCAGCAACGTTCTGCGACGTGCTAAAGAACCGTATTTCACCTAATAATGATCGCCCAAGAACGCCTGCTCCCGAGGTGGCGTTCTACGGCGATCGGGGTATCGTTATCCTCCTGATTGGTTGAACGAGCAGAGCGCGGGAAAGGCAGGGTACAATCAAATGCACGTGGTTCAATGACGTAGTTCGTGACGTTCTTGAAAACCAATCAGCGGCATGCTGGAAAAATGACTCAAGACAACGATAGTTGAGTTGTTTTGGAAGTAGGATTTGACCGGTCCCAAAATCGCCGCAGAACGTAGCTGCATCCGGCCCTTACTTACCCATAATAAATTTTCTGAAGGTTCGTTTCGCCTGAAGACGCTTGCACAAACTTCCATTACTTATTTACAACTATATTTGAGTCTCACCAGAACTAGTGGAGAAATCGTACAATACGCATGCGTGAGGAGAGGAAAATTAAAAAACGGAAACTTCACGATGAAAATTCCGTTTTGTAGTTTACGGAATTAATCCATGAAAAATTCACGGAAAATAATACGTCAAAAGACGTTCTTTTTTTACAGTGTGTACCTTATGGGAAAACCACTTTTTTTTATATTTTGTTCAACTGTAGTAAAGAGATAGAGTTGGCAACGAGTATTGTTGTAACGAACCATTGTTGCGGCGAGATCCATTGTTGTGTGAAGAGATTCTTTATAGTTTAGATTTCTGCATTCTCAATAATTAATGTTCAGGGAACTTACATTTCTCTAAATCACAGTAGTAGTATGTGAAGCACTCTGTGACACGGAAGTGACGTCATACCACGTGACCGGAAGTGGGCGTGGCCTCGTGACGTCAGAGGGGGCGTGGCTTGTGACGGAAGGGGCATGGTCGAGTGGAGTTGAGTTGTTTACCTCTTGCTGGTAGGGGGCGCTGCAATATTATTATTTTTTATTTATTTTTTTTAACATTTTGGACTTTAACTTTTTTAAGTTGTGTGGCGTGGTTCCCTATTGTCTTAAGGGGGCGTGTCCCTAATTACCCCCTAATTAATTAATTGCCCCTAATTACCCTAATTAATTAACATTTAATTACCCTACTTAATTACCCCTAATTAGTTAATTACACTAATTAATTAACATTTAATTACCCTACTTAATTACCCCCTAATTAGTTAATTACTTAATTACCCTAATTAATTAACATTTATTATTTAATTACCCTACTTAATTACCCCTAATTAGTTAATTACCCTTAATTACTTAATTACCCCTAATTGGATGATTTATGACCCTAATTAACCCTTTAGTTACTAATTTTTGGGACTTGGATTTTTTTTTCGGTTTACCTTTTTTTTTTTTGGGGACTTTAACTTTTTTTTAAGTTGTGTTTTTTAAAGTTTCTTCTTCCTGGAATGGCAACAGTTATTACCTTTTGGACTTGTAATTTTTTAATGGCTGTGACGTCATTGAAACATGTTTGAACAGGTACCAACACGTTCAAGAGAGGTTTGAACAAGGACCAACACGTTCAAGACGGGAGCCTATTCACTTGTATTTCGGGTAGGGAGCGGGGTAATAAAATAAAAAGGTATGACGACATTGAAACGTGTTCGAACATGGACCAACACATTCAAGACAGGACTAGAACCTAATCACGCGTCTTTCGCGTTTGGCGGGGGGGCGCTGCGATTATCATTTTTCAGTTTCACCTTTTGGACTTTAACTTTTTAACATATTTTTTTTTAATTTAATGCATATTTTTTAATTTATGTTTTACATTAAATTGTAACGTGACGACATTTAGGAAGTATATATTTAATTACATTATTTTTTGTAAAGGACTTTATTTATTAAATTATTAATTTCACAGGAATTTGCCAGAAATTGTAAATCAATGTGTTGCCGGATTTCAAGAGTTATTTCATTTTTTGTTATTTTACTTCTATACATTAATAATTAATGATAATAATACTAAAAATTTTTAATATTTTTAAAATCGATTTTTTAACTTACCAACACATAATAATCACTTTTATTGACAGATCAAAGGACTTGCAGTTTTTATTTAATTTTGCAGTTGTTATTTAACAGAGCAGTTTATTTAACAGTGCAGTTTTATTTAACAGTGCAGTTATTATTTTATTTAACAGTTCATTTTATTTCGTGCAGTTTTATTTAACTTTGCAGTTTTTTATTTAACTTTTATTCAACTTAAGTACTTACTGGACTGATTCAACTTACTTTGTTTTACTTAATTTTTCTTTTATATTTCAGGAAAGTATGATATTTGTTACTGCTACCCCCAATAAGTGAACATATTACTTAAATAATTTCTTCTTTAAAAGTTTTTAAAATAGTACTCCCTTTTTATCTATTAAAAAATTCGAACAAACAAAATGCTTAAAGTGATCGCGGATCTGCGAGTAGCTGATACGGTACTTGAGAGGTTTTTTCACTAAACATGTATTAAATTTTCAATCAAAAAATTTATTTTTTAAGTTATTCTTCTGAAATGAGGTATTTTTCTAACTATGTGTTGAAATGTGATCGGTCATGTTAAAAAGAGATAAGTTCTAAACTTCTTTACAATGTTATTGGTATGAGCTGTGCTACAACGAAGGGGGAGGGGAGGTAAACGCACCACTGAACAAAACGACGTAAGGGTGTGTAGGGGACACATTCTACAAAAGCTATAGTAAATACGTCTGCCTTGACAGAGATAGGAATACACATGTTATAGTTACGGATCATTAGTTTCTACAAGTGAGAATAAGTAGGAGATTCAGCAAAAGGTTCAAAAGAGAGCGAAGTCTTTGATGGGGTATATTTTAAACCTGCTCAAAATATTTCTTATGACTATCCAACATATATTTATCATTTTGAAACATAGCAATAAATATAACATTGCGAAAAGTTGTGAAGGAAATCTTTACTTATCCCAATTCAAGCATTTTATTTTTTATTCAATAGAAGTATACTAGAGAGTAATATTCTAATAATTTTTTTTTTAAATCCGATGATTATTTGGGACTTAAAATATTTGAGACATTTTATTTTAAGGTTTTTTTATATTTTAGACTTGTGTTTATTGTACGTCCTCGAACGAACTTAAACTTGATTAAATTTTTTTACACTGGCTCAGCCAATTTTTTTGCGAATGGACATCGCAATGCTTAAACATGTAAAAATTTTTTGGTTTTAGACTAACCAATGTTTTTACAATTCATTATTGCAACAGAAAAAACTCAGATTTTTCAAAATTAGTTCATTTTTAAAAAGATTTGTTGCTCATCTTACTGCACACTCAATTTTCAAAAATAAATGCACTGATATTTTCGATTAAAAATTTTAATTATTTATTCTGATGCAAATCTTCCATTTTTTGAATTAAACTTTTCACAACAATACCTTCTTATCAACTCACATCGCAGACATTTATTATAGACATATTTACATTTTGAACTCGATTTTATAATTTCATTTGTTTACTTACATCAATCTAACTTTTTTTATAAATTAATCTTTCTAACATTATATTTTTACAACATCACCCTACTATTTCAATATTATTTACTTTTATCATCATAGACAATCATTTAATTTTCAAACACCCAATTAATTAATTTTAAATCAGCCTATATTTTTTTCATTTCTATATTACTGTCAACCCAACATTTCACAGTTAATAAAACTGTTTGATATTTTCATTCTCACTTCTCAACGCATACATTTTACAAAATTAAGTATCAAATTTCATTAATTCAATTTTTAATTTACTTCACAGTATATATCTCATTACCATCAACCCAACAATTCCTTATACACTTTAATGTTTCCTTCCTTACACTTATCAATTCAACCAAATTACTTTAATTTTCTTAAACAAAGGAAATAAAATTTTTTTAAATAATTTCACTTATATCTTCAAATAGCATCCTACCATTCTATAATCAAAATAAAATAAGCACTTTGCTGTTTTTACTCTTACTTTCCAACACCTACCATTTCATCGTTATTTCAAAAATCATTTTTAATTCAGTTTGGCGCTACCTTTTTCTCAACATCTGAAAATCAAACTACCTTTCACTGCTATTATCCCCCTAGTATCGATAAATAAAAAATTGACACATCTTTAAAAATTGTGCATCATTTGTCTCAACACATAACTGCTAAATTTAATTTACAAACATATTTATAATTATGTACTGGATTCTGATTCTTAAGCATAGAAAAAGTAAGATCAAATGTTAATTATTTTTCTGGATAGTTGAGATTAAAGCTGGAATGACTTTATTGCGTAAGGCCAATAGGTTACGAATGGCCAATAGAAGATTAATCATCAAAAAATATAACATGTTTCAAACAAATATAAAAAATTTTGAGTGTCTATGAGTTAAAAGTTCAGCAATATCATTTTTAGAATATTAACTTTCCCCACCAAGAAGAGGGTGTTTTCGAAAGACGGAATAAAGAAATCTTGCGAAGAAGCAAATAGAAGCCTCAACAAGGAATCGTGTTGGAGAAAAACATACCCAGATTTTGCGACTTTCATATAGCCATAAATACTTTTCAACTGTAACAATTTAATAGGTCGGCCCCCCTTTGAAGTCCAACCGGTCTGTCTACTGAAGCGTTGGGAATAGCGTGCGTTAACAATACATGAATAGAAATCCTATACCTAAACAACTGAGAGGTCTTACGAAAGGGTCCGACAAAAATAAAAACAAGTTTGTTTTCCATAAACGCGTAGATGTGTAATTTAAACTTTGCAAATTAATGTCCACCGCAAGTATTATAACACTTTCGCATAATTTTATTTTTATCATGTGTGAAATAGATGTAGTTGAAGAATTCATTGTCAAATGAATTTAATTACCTATAAATAGGTATAATAACATGTTATTTAGGAATTGAATCATAAAACTAGAGAGAGAGCACTATGCCATGAATATACTTCATAGTGAAGGAATCTGAAAATCGATGCCCTAAACATTAGTGTCAATTGTTTAGTAAAAACTTAATACAATTTTCCAATGAAATTTATTTTAACTTATGAAAATAACAATCTTTGACGAAATCACCCTGCGACAAAGAGGACAAACATTTAAATTTTCAACACATTTTTTACAAGCAACAAGGTGTCCACAAGGTTGAAATACAACATTCATTTCTAGATTCATACATATTTTACATAAAAATGAATTTCTAACTATAATTTTACATTCATCACTATCAAGGTGTTTATTTTTAGAGATTTCGATTCCAACACGATCTTTCACTTTTTCTAACAAAACAGTAGTCTTTGAAGCACTTATCTTTTCCACTACATGCTTTGGGGACGTTTTACACACTCGACGGCAATAATTTTCCTTTCTTCTCACTATAAGTTGAATATATTTACAATCAGAGAAAAACTTTCTATGCTCAACCAACGGATCATCAGCATTCTCCCAATCCCCCAATAATCCACCACAAGTAAAACAAACAACAATATCGTCAACGCCTGAATAATACAATCCAGACTCTGCCATGTCCTTAACATCGGGTTTATCTTCAGGCCAATCTTTAAAAGTCTCAAGACGTTTTTCAAAGTCCAACATATTAGGATGTTTCGGGGCAATATCTTTTAATTTTTCAGGTGTTTTAGCTGGTTTAGACTTGTTTTCTAGATGCACGATTGGTATGTTTTGAGAACCAGATATTAGAAATGAGCATTTCGGGGATTTTCTCATGTGCTCTCTTATCGGCTTTTGTCCTCTAACCCAGTCACGGATAATAACTCGACAAAATGCACACTGTACTTCATCTTTGAATTTCAAGTAAAAAAATCCAGCTGCTGCTAGGTCAGCTGATTTGATGTACGATAGAGGCCAAACTTCAGAAAAAGAAATCATTCTATTCGCTTCATATTTCATTACTTCACAGATTTTTTCAACAGTTTCAGAATTGTTTAGTATATGTTCTTCTCCATGAATATCTGCCATTTCACGTTTGAAATTATTCATTTTAACAAAGTTGCTATGAATGACTACCTATACGTGTACTAAAAACATTTTACTAAAAACATTTTTACAAATTTTTAACTGGTGAACAAACAATTTGGAATAGTTTCTATGTTCATGTAAAAGAAAAACTTTATTAAAATAAAGTCTAAACCTAAAAATTTTACAATAAAAAAAACTTAGTCATATAATGAAGTTAAAAACTTTGTTTGAAATTAACTAGAAAATGAAATATTTTTTACAAGAAATAAAATTCAAAAACTAAACCTTTGCTAAAATAAAGATAAACACAGACAAAAATATCTGAAAACTTTATAAAATGAACACTAAAGCCTACAAAAAAATTACAATATAAAAACTTAAACATACCACAAAACTAAAATCTTTGTTAAAAATAGAAACTAGGAAACGAAAAACTGAAAACTTCCATATCAATATGCATGGCTAAAAAACTTTGTATATGTTACCGCTAAAGTTGATAATTAGTTAAACTCTATCACACTCATGATTAACACGTTGATAAGATATTTGGTTGAAACACTGTGATTCAAACATATTTTCACACTTTTCTGTCGTACTCTATTACATTTCATGCTGTTTTTTTCTGGCCCACAGTATTTGCTGTTACAAAATTATTTTCTTAAGATATGCGCGATAAAAAATATATTGCTCCATTTTCTTATATTCGCATTTTTTCTTATGAATTTAGCCTTTTTTACCCAATTTTTCCAGTTAATTCCTTGCAACTCGCAAAATTTTTTCCAATATAATAGTAGATATTTTCAAAATTTGTTCCAAGTTGTATGCACGGCATATCTCTTTTGTTATACTTCAGTGTAAATTATATGAAAATTGCCTTAAGTGAACAAGCACTGGAAAGAATTCCTTGGAAGAAAACATACAATAGCTTAGCATTTTTGGGATAACATACAATTCATTGTGAAAATATCCACAAACATCATATTACAAGGAAAAAATATATTAACATATCGCTTGCTTTTTACAATATTGTTAAAAAAAATTTCCAATTTTTTTCCATAAAAAACTTAATACAATCAACCAATTTTTTTTGAAATTTTACAATACACTTTTTTTACATGTGTGTAAACACATGTGTAACGTGTGTGTAAACATGTGTGTAAACACTTTTTTACATGTGTAACATGTGTGTAAACACTTTTTTACATGTGTGTAGTGTGTACACTCCAACATCATGCAGTTGTTGAATACTTTTTTCTTAAGTGCTAAATATTTTTTACCTAATTGTTTTACTTGAATGTTAATTAATTTTATTTTCACGTGTTAAATATTTTTTAGTGTTGAACTTTTTTTGTTACTTTATATGCTGAATATATATATTTTTTTTAAATTTACTGTTAATTTTTTTTTACCATGTTAAAAATTTTTTTTTTCACCATGTTAAAAAATTTTTTACCATGTTAAATTTGTTTTTTATTTTAATGTTAAATATTTTAAATTATTTAAATATTTTTAATGTTGATTTTTTATGTTAGTTGCTGTTTGAACATGTTTTTTAAGTTTTAATGTAAATATTTTTACTACTAAATAGTTTACTTTTTTATAATTAAAATAATTTTAACTAACTTTTTTTTATTTTAATGTTGAACTTTTTCTTTTGTTGTAGATTATTTATTACTTTCCATGTTGAATTATTTTTACCCACTCTGTCTACTTTTCTTGGAGTGAAACTAGTTTGTTAGAACTGGTTTGGAGTGAAACTACTTTGTTTGGAACATGCTTGCATGATATAAAGGGAGTATTCCTTCAAATACATGGATTCTTTTCAAAAGATTTAATGACACCAAAACAGCCAAAGAAAGATAAGTGCCATAGATAATCTGAACAAGGAGGAAAATTCCGATAGTGAGAGAGAAACTATGTGTTACAATACTTTCAGCTGAATAGTATAGTAACTTGACGATAAAACAGGGTGTTTATCATGGTGAGCAAGCTGCTGAGAATTTCAAATTTTACTCAAGAAGCATATGAGATACAAACAAACAGTATTGAAAATCATAATTTTTTATGTAATTTTTCCAAGCTAGATGAAGAAAAAGTAACTCTAAAAGGGCCCACTTCTTGTTGTAGATAAGAACATGCATGCATAGTATAAAGGGAGTATTCTTTCAAATACATTCATTCTTTTCAAAAAATTTAATGAAACGAAAACAGCCAAAGAAAGATAAATTCCATAGATAATCTGAATAAGGAAGAAAATTTCGATAATGAGAGAGAAACTATGTGTGGCAAAAATTTCAGCTGAATAATGGGGGTGAATAAACCATGATACCTATGTATCATGGCTATTCCCTCTGTAATGCACTGTATTGGTATGGTATAACAGAATTATCAATGCATATAATTATGCATCTTTTCAGAGAAAAGTGCATTACAGAGGGAATAGCCATGATACATAGGTATCATGGTTTATTCACCCCCATTATTCAGCTGAAATTTTTGCCACACATAGTTTCTCTCTCATTATCGAAATTTTCTTCCTTATTCAGATTATCTATGGAATTTATCTTTCTTTGGCTGTTTTCGTTTCATTAAATTTTTTGAAAAGAATGAATGTATTTGAAAGAATACTCCCTTTATACTATGCATGCATGTTCTTATCTACAACAAGAAGTGGGCCCTTTTAGAGTTACTTTTTCTTCATCTAGCTTGGAAAAATTACATAAAAAATTATGATTTTCAATACTGTTTGTTTGTATCTCATATGCTTCTTGAGTAAAATTTGAAATTCTCAGCAGCTTGCTCACCATGATAAACACCCTGTTTTATCGTCAAGTTACTATATTATTCAGCTGAAAGTATTGTAACACATAGTTTCTCTCTCACTATCGGAATTTTCCTCCTTGTTCAGATTATCTATGGCACTTATCTTTCTTTGGCTGTTTTGGTGTCATTAAATCTTTTGAAAAGAATCCATGTATTTGAAGGAATACTCCCTTTATATCATGCAAGCATGTTCCAAACAAAGTAGTTTCACTCCAAACCAGTTCTAACAAACTAGTTTCACTCCAAGAAAAGTAGACAGAGTGGGTAAAAATAATTCAACATGGAAAGTAATAAATAATCTACAACAAAAGAAAAAGTTCAACATTAAAATAAAAAAAAGTTAGTTAAAATTATTTTAATTATAAAAAAGTAAACTATTTAGTAGTAAAAATATTTACATTAAAACTTAAAAAACATGTTCAAACAGCAACTAACATAAAAAATCAACATTAAAAATATTTAAATAATTTAAAATATTTAACATTAAAATAAAAAACAAATTTAACATGGTAAAAAAATTTTTAACATGGTGAAAAAAAAAATTTTTAACATGGTAAAAAAAATTTAACAGTAAATTTAAAAAAAATATATATATTCAGCATATAAAGTAACAAAAAAAGTTCAACACTAAAAAATATTTAACACGTGAAAATAAAATTAATTAACATTCAAGTAAAACAATTAGGTAAAAAATATTTAGCACTTAAGAAAAAAGTATTCAACAACTGCATGATGTTGGAGTGTACACACTACACACATGTAAAAAAGTGTTTACACACATGTTACACATGTAAAAAAGTGTTTACACACATGTTTACACACACGTTACACATGTGTTTACACACATGTAAAAAAAGTGTATTGTAAAATTTCAAAAAAAATTGGTTGATTGTATTAAGTTTTTTATGGAAAAAAATTGGAAATTTTTTTTAACAATATTGTAAAAAGCAAGCGATATGTTAATATATTTTTTCCTTGTAATATGATGTTTGTGGATATTTTCACAATGAATTGTATGTTATCCCAAAAATGCTAAGCTATTGTATGTTTTCTTCCAAGGAATTCTTTCCAGTGCTTGTTCACTTAAGGCAATTTTCATATAATTTACACTGAAGTATAACAAAAGAGATATGCCGTGCATACAACTTGGAACAAATTTTGAAAATATCTACTATTATATTGGAAAAAATTTTGCGAGTTGCAAGGAATTAACTGGAAAAATTGGGTAAAAAAGGCTAAATTCATAAGAAAAAATGCGAATATAAGAAAATGGAGCAATATATTTTTTATCGCGCATATCTTAAGAAAATAATTTTGTAACAGCAAATACTGTGGGCCAGAAAAAAACAGCATGAAATGTAATAGAGTACGACAGAAAAGTGTGAAAATATGTTTGAATCACAGTGTTTCAACCAAATATCTTATCAACGTGTTAATCATGAGTGTGATAGAGTTTAACTAATTATCAACTTTAGCGGTAACATATACAAAGTTTTTTAGCCATGCATATTGATATGGAAGTTTTCAGTTTTTCGTTTCCTAGTTTCTATTTTTAACAAAGATTTTAGTTTTGTGGTATGTTTAAGTTTTTATATTGTAATTTTTTTGTAGGCTTTAGTGTTCATTTTATAAAGTTTTCAGATATTTTTGTCTGTGTTTATCTTTATTTTAGCAAAGGTTTAGTTTTTGAATTTTATTTCTTGTAAAAAATATTTCATTTTCTAGTTAATTTCAAACAAAGTTTTTAACTTCATTATATGACTAAGTTTTTTTTATTGTAAAATTTTTAGGTTTAGACTTTATTTTAATAAAGTTTTTCTTTTACATGAACATAGAAACTATTCCAAATTGTTTGTTCACCAGTTAAAAATTTGTAAAAATGTTTTTAGTAAAATGTTTTTAGTACACGTATAGGTAGTCATTCATAGCAACTTTGTTAAAATGAATAATTTCAAACGTGAAATGGCAGATATTCATGGAGAAGAACATATACTAAACAATTCTGAAACTGTTGAAAAAATCTGTGAAGTAATGAAATATGAAGCGAATAGAATGATTTCTTTTTCTGAAGTTTGGCCTCTATCGTACATCAAATCAGCTGACCTAGCAGCAGCTGGATTTTTTTACTTGAAATTCAAAGATGAAGTACAGTGTGCATTTTGTCGAGTTATTATCCGTGACTGGGTTAGAGGACAAAAGCCGATAAGAGAGCACATGAGAAAATCCCCGAAATGCTCATTTCTAATATCTGGTTCTCAAAACATACCAATCGTGCATCTAGAAAACAAGTCTAAACCAGCTAAAACACCTGAAAAATTAAAAGATATTGCCCCGAAACATCCTAATATGTTGGACTTTGAAAAACGTCTTGAGACTTTTAAAGATTGGCCTGAAGATAAACCCGATGTTAAGGACATGGCAGAGTCTGGATTGTATTATTCAGGCGTTGACGATATTGTTGTTTGTTTTACTTGTGGTGGATTATTGGGGGATTGGGAGAATGCTGATGATCCGTTGGTTGAGCATAGAAAGTTTTTCTCTGATTGTAAATATATTCAACTTATAGTGAGAAGAAAGGAAAATTATTGCCGTCGAGTGTGTAAAACGTCCCCAAAGCATGTAGTGGAAAAGATAAGTGCTTCAAAGACTACTGTTTTGTTAGAAAAAGTGAAAGATCGTGTTGGAATCGAAATCTCTAAAAATAAACACCTTGATAGTGATGAATGTAAAATTATAGTTAGAAATTCATTTTTATGTAAAATATGTATGAATCTAGAAATGAATGTTGTATTTCAACCTTGTGGACACCTTGTTGCTTGTAAAAAATGTGTTGAAAATTTAAATGTTTGTCCTCTTTGTCGCAGGGTGATTTCGTCAAAGATTGTTATTTTCATAAGTTAAAATAAATTTCATTGGAAAATTGTATTAAGTTTTTACTAAACAATTGACACTAATGTTTAGGGCATCGATTTTCAGATTCCTTCACTATGAAGTATATTCATGGCATAGTGCTCTCTCTCTAGTTTTATGATTCAATTCCTAAATAACATGTTATTATACCTATTTATAGGTAATTAAATTCATTTGACAATGAATTCTTCAACTACATCTATTTCACACATGATAAAAATAAAATTATGCGAAAGTGTTATAATACTTGCGGTGGACATTAATTTGCAAAGTTTAAATTACACATCTACGCGTTTATGGAAAACAAACTTGTTTTTATTTTTGTCGGACCCTTTCGTAAGACCTCTCAGTTGTTTAGGTATAGGATTTCTATTCATGTATTGTTAACGCACGCTATTCCCAACGCTTCAGTAGACAGACCGGTTGGACTTCAAAGGGGGGCCGACCTATTAAATTGTTACAGTTGAAAAGTATTTATGGCTATATGAAAGTCGCAAAATCTGGGTATGTTTTTCTCCAACACGATTCCTTGTTGAGGCTTCTATTTGCTTCTTCGCAAGATTTCTTTATTCCGTCTTTCGAAAACACCCTCTTCTTGGTGGGGAAAGTTAATATTCTAAAAATGATATTGCTGAACTTTTAACTCATAGACACTCAAAATTTTTTATATTTGTTTGAAACATGTTATATTTTTTGATGATTAATCTTCTATTGGCCATTCGTAACCTATTGGCCTTACGCAATAAAGTCATTCCAGCTTTAATCTCAACTATCCAGAAAAATAATTAACATTTGATCTTACTTTTTCTATGCTTAAGAATCAGAATCCAGTACATAATTATAAATATGTTTGTAAATTAAATTTAGCAGTTATGTGTTGAGACAAATGATGCACAATTTTTAAAGATGTGTCAATTTTTTATTTATCGATACTAGGGGGATAATAGCAGTGAAAGGTAGTTTGATTTTCAGATGTTGAGAAAAAGGTAGCGCCAAACTGAATTAAAAATGATTTTTGAAATAACGATGAAATGGTAGGTGTTGGAAAGTAAGAGTAAAAACAGCAAAGTGCTTATTTTATTTTGATTATAGAATGGTAGGATGCTATTTGAAGATATAAGTGAAATTATTTAAAAAAATTTTATTTCCTTTGTTTAAGAAAATTAAAGTAATTTGGTTGAATTGATAAGTGTAAGGAAGGAAACATTAAAGTGTATAAGGAATTGTTGGGTTGATGGTAATGAGATATATACTGTGAAGTAAATTAAAAATTGAATTAATGAAATTTGATACTTAATTTTGTAAAATGTATGCGTTGAGAAGTGAGAATGAAAATATCAAACAGTTTTATTAACTGTGAAATGTTGGGTTGACAGTAATATAGAAATGAAAAAAATATAGGCTGATTTAAAATTAATTAATTGGGTGTTTGAAAATTAAATGATTGTCTATGATGATAAAAGTAAATAATATTGAAATAGTAGGGTGATGTTGTAAAAATATAATGTTAGAAAGATTAATTTATAAAAAAAGTTAGATTGATGTAAGTAAACAAATGAAATTATAAAATCGAGTTCAAAATGTAAATATGTCTATAATAAATGTCTGCGATGTGAGTTGATAAGAAGGTATTGTTGTGAAAAGTTTAATTCAAAAAATGGAAGATTTGCATCAGAATAAATAATTAAAATTTTTAATCGAAAATATCAGTGCATTTATTTTTGAAAATTGAGTGTGCAGTAAGATGAGCAACAAATCTTTTTAAAAATGAACTAATTTTGAAAAATCTGAGTTTTTTCTGTTGCAATAATGAATTGTAAAAACATTGGTTAGTCTAAAACCAAAAAATTTTTACATGTTTAAGCATTGCGATGTCCATTCGCAAAAAAATTGGCTGAGCCAGTGTAAAAAAATTTAATCAAGTTTAAGTTCGTTCGAGGACGTACAATAAACACAAGTCTAAAATATAAAAAAACCTTAAAATAAAATGTCTCAAATATTTTAAGTCCCAAATAATCATCGGATTTAAAAAAAAAATTATTAGAATATTACTCTCTAGTATACTTCTATTGAATAAAAAATAAAATGCTTGAATTGGGATAAGTAAAGATTTCCTTCACAACTTTTCGCAATGTTATATTTATTGCTATGTTTCAAAATGATAAATATATGTTGGATAGTCATAAGAAATATTTTGAGCAGGTTTAAAATATACCCCATCAAAGACTTCGCTCTCTTTTGAACCTTTTGCTGAATCTCCTACTTATTCTCACTTGTAGAAACTAATGATCCGTAACTATAACATGTGTATTCCTATCTCTGTCAAGGCAGACGTATTTACTATAGCTTTTGTAGAATGTGTCCCCTACACACCCTTACGTCGTTTTGTTCAGTGGTGCGTTTACCTCCCCTCCCCCTTCGTTGTAGCACAGCTCATACCAATAACATTGTAAAGAAGTTTAGAACTTATCTCTTTTTAACATGACCGATCACATTTCAACACATAGTTAGAAAAATACCTCATTTCAGAAGAATAACTTAAAAAATAAATTTTTTGATTGAAAATTTAATACATGTTTAGTGAAAAAACCTCTCAAGTACCGTATCAGCTACTCGCAGATCCGCGATCACTTTAAGCATTTTGTTTGTTCGAATTTTTTAATAGATAAAAAGGGAGTACTATTTTAAAAACTTTTAAAGAAGAAATTATTTAAGTAATATGTTCACTTATTGGGGGTAGCAGTAACAAATATCATACTTTCCTGAAATATAAAAGAAAAATTAAGTAAAACAAAGTAAGTTGAATCAGTCCAGTAAGTACTTAAGTTGAATAAAAGTTAAATAAAAAACTGCAAAGTTAAATAAAACTGCACGAAATAAAATGAACTGTTAAATAAAATAATAACTGCACTGTTAAATAAAACTGCACTGTTAAATAAACTGCTCTGTTAAATAACAACTGCAAAATTAAATAAAAACTGCAAGTCCTTTGATCTGTCAATAAAAGTGATTATTATGTGTTGGTAAGTTAAAAAATCGATTTTAAAAATATTAAAAATTTTTAGTATTATTATCATTAATTATTAATGTATAGAAGTAAAATAACAAAAAATGAAATAACTCTTGAAATCCGGCAACACATTGATTTACAATTTCTGGCAAATTCCTGTGAAATTAATAATTTAATAAATAAAGTCCTTTACAAAAAATAATGTAATTAAATATATACTTCCTAAATGTCGTCACGTTACAATTTAATGTAAAACATAAATTAAAAAATATGCATTAAATTAAAAAAAAATATGTTAAAAAGTTAAAGTCCAAAAGGTGAAACTGAAAAATGATAATCGCAGCGCCCCCCCGCCAAACGCGAAAGACGCGTGATTAGGTTCTAGTCCTGTCTTGAATGTGTTGGTCCATGTTCGAACACGTTTCAATGTCGTCATACCTTTTTATTTTATTACCCCGCTCCCTACCCGAAATACAAGTGAATAGGCTCCCGTCTTGAACGTGTTGGTCCTTGTTCAAACCTCTCTTGAACGTGTTGGTACCTGTTCAAACATGTTTCAATGACGTCACAGCCATTAAAAAATTACAAGTCCAAAAGGTAATAACTGTTGCCATTCCAGGAAGAAGAAACTTTAAAAAACACAACTTAAAAAAAAGTTAAAGTCCCCAAAAAAAAAAAAGGTAAACCGAAAAAAAAATCCAAGTCCCAAAAATTAGTAACTAAAGGGTTAATTAGGGTCATAAATCATCCAATTAGGGGTAATTAAGTAATTAAGGGTAATTAACTAATTAGGGGTAATTAAGTAGGGTAATTAAATAATAAATGTTAATTAATTAGGGTAATTAAGTAATTAACTAATTAGGGGGTAATTAAGTAGGGTAATTAAATGTTAATTAATTAGTGTAATTAACTAATTAGGGGTAATTAAGTAGGGTAATTAAATGTTAATTAATTAGGGTAATTAGGGGCAATTAATTAATTAGGGGGTAATTAGGGACACGCCCCCTTAAGACAATAGGGAACCACGCCACACAACTTAAAAAAGTTAAAGTCCAAAATGTTAAAAAAAATAAATAAAAAATAATAATATTGCAGCGCCCCCTACCAGCAGGAGGTAAACAACTCAACTCCACTCGACCACGCCCCTTCCGTCACAAGCCACGCCCCCTCTGACGTCACGAGGCCACGCCCACTTCCGGTCACGTGGTATGACGTCACTTCCGTGTCACAGAGTGCTTCACATACTACTCACAGTTTTGATAAAGTTAAAACTTTTCTACAAATTATTACTTAGGTATACTTCTTAAACCAAATTTTAAAAGCAGCGAAATACTACTAAATCATTAAATAAATTTTTAGAGAACAAACTTTTCTAGCTCAGTTTTGAAAAAGTTAAACCTTGGAATACAGGACTGAGGTACCAAAATGAGTTAAAACCCTGTATCCTAGTAGTATTCCTAGTAGATTTCTGGAGAAGGACCCCCAGATCATTTTTTGCCCTTTTAATTCAATTAGTCACTTTAATTTTCATAATAAATTCATCAAGATGAAAATCCCACCTAAAAATATATATTTAAAAGGCCTATTACAGGCCTTATTAACCTATTAATTATACATAAGAGGCTTAGAGTCTTATTCACGGTAGAAAAATCTAGATTTGGGCCTGGTAATGACAATTTTTTAAAAGGACATTTGAGTTCCTCTCGAAATAAATTTCTATGTTACAACATTTTTATTTAGGTTTACTTTTCAAAAACTTTAACCCAAATTTTAAAAAGTTGTCAAATACTAAATCAAAAACTTTGCGAAAACTAAATTATACGAAACTGTCATTGAAAATCAGCTGGACCCCAAAAAAAGGAAATTAACTTTTTCGTACAAAATTTGATTTTTCAATTTTTCAAACGATTTAAAACTGAAATGTTTCACCAACAATTTTTTCTCATATATAACGGCCTTATGGAAGTATGACAACGAATTTTATACCTTAAAATTGACATTGAGTTTAACCACCAAATAATATAATCCTTAGAAGAATTCATAAGCACTAGCTTGTGAAAAAAGAATACTTACATGTTCCGTAAGAACTGCAACATCCTAGGAGCCATTAGCTCAAACTCAATATTTGCAATTAGCAAAAATATTCAAATAACAAAATGATGGTTTTTTAAACTCTGATTTGATGTTAAAATCAAAAAAACTTTTATAAGACTGTAAAGATTTTTAGATTTCAGGGATTATTGTTAAAATTGAATCATTGTTGTAATGGCTGATATATTCATTGTTGGATTCATTCAAAAGTAACAATGGGTAAATTTCATTATTGAGAATGTGCTTGAAGCACGGCTAAACTTGATCGCGACCGTAGGTTATACGGCTTATCCACTTTCCAAAAGATCAAAAGAGCCGACGCACGGCCGACGGCGCCGGAAGTTTCCAGTATTTACCGCTTGAGGGGGTACCGCGCGTAATGGCTCGTTAGGGTTGGTTGGTTGGTTTGCTTCGGCTCTTCAAAATACGCAGTACACAGAAAAATCCTAACACAGGTTCCAAAACGATATTTTCAAATTCTGGAAGGATTGGAGGGCGTATTATTTTTTTTATAATATATAATTATATTATATATATTTTTTGTCGTATAATTTTTATTTTTACGTTCTAAGAACACTTTTAGTCATTTACCTAAGTCATAAAAATACAAATTTATGATTTTTCATGATTGTGATTCATTATCGTGATCATGAAATTTATGATTTTTTTTATTCTTCACCATACTACCAACCCTGTGAACTAGCCACGAAAAATAATCAACCCGGTTGATGACCAAGTTGCTCGTCTGTGACTCCTTTTAAGCATATTTATCTTTGAATCGTATGAAATCAACCAACCAATAATTATTTTCCAGTGGAATGCCATGAATGACAGATAGATGGCGCTAACATCGTACATCCCAGTTTCTTGAACCTACCTTTTCGCGTAATTGCGCAAGCCGTATATAAACACAGTTAATCCAGTCTAGCCGTGGCTTGAAGACTTACGATAGGATACTTATAAATAATTAATAGAGGAATAATACATACAATTAAGAAGATAAATACGTGTGATTCATTTTTCTTTCCTAGAACATAAATTGAAATAAATTATGAAAAAATATTCATATGCACATATTTATCGAAATATTTTTTAAAATAGGAAAAAGCTGCAATTTTTTAACTGTTAAAGATTGCCTGGACCTGTAAAACACGTGACCTGTAAAATACGTTTTCCCTTTGAACCTCATACTAACCTGTAAAATAGTGTTTCCTTTAGAGTAGGCACTATACAGCAAAGCAAACTTTACTGAAACGAGGAAACTAAGCTTCAAAACCCATTTTTCCTTGATAATAAAATATATGCAGCAAAAACAGCTACTACAAAAATGAAGTGAATTCAAATCCACATTGAAAAATTGGATATTGAAAAATTGGACCTTAAAATCATCGGTTTTTTTTTGGGGGGGGGTAAAAGGGCGTTTAAATATTTCGTAAGCATCTAAGGGGATGGGATGGCACTGAAAAATTTTGTGAGTTTTCCACCCCAAAAAAATCTCATTTTTTTCCATAAACGCAGTTTCTTTTAAGGTATCGGAGCTTCTTCTTTACTTCAGGTTCAAATGGTTCAAGAAAGTTATTATCATTTATTAGGATAGATTAGGAGGATTATGAAGAAATCCTCGAAACTATTTCCCTATTTCCCCTCAAATGTTTCTCTATGGATTGTACTTAATTTCGTGGAAACGTGGTTAGGAAAAAAATAATAGAATTAAACTTAAACATTTTTCGATAAACATTAAAGTGGTGAGTAAACGTATCCCACCGTTTTAATTGGTAATTAAAATCATTGGCGTCGTCGGCTCCTGAATATTGGGGGGGACGCCTCAAGAATTAGGGATCCTCCTCAATTTGTTACCAACTATTGATTAATTACTCCAAAATAATCGTTTACCTTTTTCGCCCTCGTTTTAGAATTTTAAGGTGATTTTGAATCAACTAATTAACATTTGTCCCAATTGTTTGTAACTTTGCACTATAAAGGGGGGTCTGGGGGTCCCCCCAGAAAAATTTTAGAAATTTCACCTTTTAAATACAGGTTTAAACTCATTTTAAGTGTTATAAAATTACAGTTTCAAAATCAAATTTTTTATGCTTTAACCGGTGCTGAAGCTGGATTTTTTCGAGTGGTGTCATTAAATTGATATTTTTTTAGCCAAAAACATAATTTTTTGTTGTGATAATGTTTTCCCATTCTCTCACTTGCTTCAACCTACTCTAAATGAAATCGTGTTCGAAAAAGGGGGTGTCCGTCTCCTTCTTGTATACGCCTATTAAATTAGTCAAATGGAGAATAAATTATAAATTAGACTATTGTTAGAAATCAGAACATAAATTCAACTGTTTTACCTCTTAAATTAGGTGCCATTGGTATATTAGCACCATCCTTTATGGTTAAAAGTCGGAGAAACACACATTCAGTAAATTTTTGGTCACCCTCAAAAGTTAAAAATATAGTTTTTTAAACAATGTTCCCAATTATTGGGGGGGACGGGTCCCCCCCGTCCCCCCCGGCGACGACGCCCGTGATTAAAATATTGAAACTATAAAGAAAAAATATTCCATGAATAAGTTTTTAGAGATAAAATGCTAGTTATGCTGTTATCTTGACTATCCTACAGTGGAGGATTCATATTCTGCTAATTCGATAGAAATAGCAAAGATGATACAGGCACACCAACAGATATGAATCGTTTGTCGTTTGTTTGGTTTTGCCACTAAATTGCTCATCTGAAAATTGTTTGAGACTGCTGTTTTTTTTATTTTATTACGTATGCAAACATTATCCACGATTAGAAAAGTTTGAGGTTTGGTCCATCAGGCTTAAAATAAACCATTGTTTTAAAGGTTTTGTACGAATCTAAAGACTAAGGACATTTTGGTAGTAATTATATTATTAAAAACTTCGGTTCTATAGTGACCATTTACAGGGTGTTCCAAAACCCTGTAAGCCCCTAACTTTAAAAAATAATAGAGAAAAAACTATTAGAGATAAAAATATGCCGATCACTGCATCTTACTTAGAATGCCCGTAAATTTTTGCTCACAAATTTTTGAAAAACCGTAGTTCTCACGTCAATTTATAGGTGGAAGCACTGTTTCTTCGAAATATTTAGGGAACGTTATCCTCCGAATCCCTCTATTTCGTTCGTCGTAGGGAAATCAAATTTGGGGATAGAATCGATTCTAGAATCGAATGATAATCAAGTACTACTTTGAAATCGTACCTTGGTTTCCAGTAGATAGGAAGGGATCCTAGTGATTTTTTTTATTACAGGTCACGTTCATTTAGAAAAAATTAATTAATAGTTTTTTAGGCATCTGATATAAAAACTTTTTACTACTTCATCATCTTTCCTGCCATACAAACTACTTTTTACGTGATAATTAGGGTTACTACCAAATTGTTATAAATAACACAAAATTTAGAAAAAATTATTAAACAGCGATCGACACAGTGCCTTAAGATCGATCCATGTAAGTAATTTATTTCACATAATTTTAATGAATTTTACACTTCGTGTTGTATTCTTTACTAAAAAGTACTAATTTTATTGGAGACGTTTTTGATCAGTGATTTCTTGGGGTGATTTTTTCTCCTTGGGGCTAGTTTGTATGAGGTGAGGTCTTGGAAAACATTGATGTTCCCATATTGATACATACAAACATTGATATTGATAACGATGATTGATTTTCTTGAATGAAGGTATTCAATCGACGATTTAGTTAGATCATAATTTTCGTCATCTAAATGTCTTGTAGTTAAATAGTACCTAAATCGTTCAAGTATTTCTACGCAATGATAAATTTATGAGTTATCTGTAGATGAGAGTGAACATGCCTGGATGGCCTATTGGGATTACGTGCACTTCGCAAGCAGTCTGCGTAATGGTGTTCGATTCTCGTCCTTGCATTGTGTGTACTCTCTATGCGGCACTAAAAGTTTTACTGATTGTGTCTGTCTTGTTTAATGCAGGTTTATAAGGGGATCCTTGCGATCAACAAGTAACTAAAAGACGTTTGGATAGTTCGAAGATGAAATTTATTACCTAAATCGTCGAAATTGAATACCTGATCCTTCGTTTGAGAAAATCAATCATCATATCAATATCAAAGTTTATATTAACATGGGAATATCAATGTTTTCCTCACCTAATACAAACTTTCCCCAAAGAGAAAAAAATCTCCGCCATCCTCCAATAAATCACTGATTAAAAGCATCTAGGCCTAAAATCATTACTTTTTAGTAAGGTAAATGTGGGTATAGTGGACACTGTACCAATAGTGGCCACATAGCTGATTAATTTTAAATAGAACGAGTTAGAGGCATCGAACAGCGTCAAAATTCATAGGCATAGTAGATTGTACAATCAGGTAAACTGATAAATTACCACCGATACCACAGATCAGCATGGGAAGGATATTTAAATATTTGAAAATAACAACATCGGTCGAGTGACTGAAATTTGATTTCGCTTATTGAATCGCGTAAGGAAACGGGTATTTCGGAACTGATTTTTTCGTATTTATTACCGCTTGATTGACTTTTAAATTTATATCAAGATAAATAAGAGTGTATAAAATAATACTGAAAAAAATTTATTTGAAAATGTTGACTTTACGAGGATGTATGGGGGTGTCCACTTTACCAACACATAATCTTAGATTTTCCAATAGTGGCCACCGCAATGGCTTCTAATAGAAACATAAATAATACTTAATTTGAATAAGTTTTTCTTCATAAACTGTTGACTGTGCTTTAAAATGAGTGTTTAATAAATTTGGTTTCATTCTGGCTTCGGGAACCAATGTTTCTAAAACATTGAATTACATGCTAAATTCCTCTCAAATCAGCTACAGCGTAGACTTTGGGCCGAAAACTATCAATTTTTTTTAAATAAAGCTAATTTTATTAAATCTAAAATACATTTCGTTGGGAAGGGAGATTTAAATAGAACTAGACGACTCTACCAAGAAAAACCCCTAAATTTCATACATAAACCCCTCATATAGGCAGAAAAAGACAGGTGTCCACTATTGATGCAAGAGGTGTCCACCATAGAAGCAACAGCTTCATCTATGTGGCCACTATAGATGCAATTTGGAGTACTTTTAAAAATTAATTAAAAATACTTTGCCCAATCTAATTAAAGTTTTTAATAGTAAAATCGAAAGAAGAAGATCCAATTAACCTAAAAATAGGATGATAACCGTTTCGAAGCAAATTGATTGGTATTTATTAAGAATTTAAGCAAAAATTTTCCTTAAAGTGTCCACTATACCCACATTTACCTTAAAGCATGAAGTAAAAATTCATTGAAACAATCTGAAACAAATTATTTACGTGGAGCGATCTTAATGCGCGGTATCACCGCTGTATCAAGGGGGGGGATACTTGAGGGAGTACTTAGGTCGGTGAACCTTCAAACTCCAGTATAACTTAACCTCACTGGGTGAGGCCATGAGCAGAGCTGTTACAGAACGTCAGCTGAGTGCGCTAGCTTGATTTTAACACCCTCTTGATTTCCCCAAGTAACCTTGGTACTCATTTTATCGAGGGATGAAAGGCTGAGTCTGCCTTGCCGGGATTTGAACTCCAGACCTGTGGTGTGGGAGCGATAATAGCTTTTTCTAACCACTAATCTATAAACTGTTAATGTTATAAAAATTAGGTAGTACCGTGTTCTAACTAGAAATAATATATACTACATAAACTAAGACAGCAAGTTCATTCGGGAAACATTACTCTCCCGACCGGCACAGCACCGGCAGGCATCCCAACGGTTTGGTCCTGACGAGCTTAGTGCGCATGCTCGGGGAGAAAAAAAGGATCTTCTTCGGATAATATCATTCATTAATGAATCCCCGCTGGTGCAGTGGTAGCGGATGTGCTTAGCATGCGGTAGGTCGTGGGTTCTGTCCCCGATTTATTATTTTATTAAAATTTCTAAAAAAACCAGCTAAAATAAGTCCACACGCATGCGCACTAAGCTCGTCAGGACCAAACCGTTGGGATGTGTGAAAATGCCACCGGCAGACAGGGTTTTATAATCGAAAGGCTAAGCTGTTGCCACAAAATAAAAACATAAAATTATACCTCGCAATTCAGTTACAACATACCCCTCTAATTATCACGTTAAAAGTAGTTTGTATGGCGGGAAAGATGATAAAATAGTAAAAAAAATATTTATATCAGATCTCTGAAACACTATTCATTCATTTTTTCAACAATAGAATAATCTGTAATGAGCGTGACCTGTAAGGGGACATCCATAAATTACGTGAGGTCAAAAAGGGGAGAGGGGTTTGGAAAAATCTCACCAAGGGGGGAAGGGGTCAATTAAAATCTCACGTCAACTTTTTAAGTTAGAAATTATACGATTTTCTCTTTTTTTAAGTAAAATGCAAACGAATAGGATAGAAAATTATTTTTAAAGGTTGTATGTAAATCTCACGTAGGGGGGGTCCAGCAAAATCTCACCAAGGGGAAGTCCAGATTTTGGAAAAAACACCTCACGTAATTTATGGATGTCCCCTAATCGAAAAAAAATTAGTTGAGATACCTTCCTGTCTAAAGAAACTTCGATTTCAAAATATTTCATTATCGTTCGATTCTCATTTCCATCACCAAATTTGACTTCCCTGCAATGAACGGGGATTCGGAGGATAACGTTCCTTAATTTTTTGAAGGTGCTTCCATCTATAAATTGACGTAAGAACTACGTTTTTTCAAAAATTTGCGAGCAAAAAATTCCTTCTAAGTAAGATGCAGGCATATTTTATCTCTAGTAGTTTTTTTTCTACGATTTTTTAAAGTTAGGGGCTTTTTTTAGAGCACCCTGTATTACATCCATGTGATTTAGATTTTGTATCTATGAATCACTTTACTGCATCAAACCTCAGATATCATAATATTAAACTAATTTTGTAGGCTTTTAAATAGCGAAATCGTTTATCCACAAAATTGCATCTTAACACTATCGAACCGACTTCGAAGATTTCCATACAGGGTGTTTCATAACTTCAAGGGGAGGTAGGGTACATCAAGACGAACAAGAATTGGTGTAGGTTAGGGGGTCGCAAGTAGAGAGCCTGTATGCGAAAGAGAGGCGACAACTCAGTATAGCGCGCGCAGATCGGTAAACAGGTTTTCTGTTCGCCCCAGGTTTCCCCCAGAGGATTAGCGTGGGGCGGCATGATACAGTTTGGACAGAATTGGATGTGCAGAGACGCTTTTAAGCGAGTTGTCGTCTCTCTCGTATATATAGGCTCTCTAGTCGCAAGTGCGGTTAAAGGGGTGAAAATCAGCACAAAATAAACCTCGCATATCTGAGCAGAAACATGTGTTCGATTCCGGCATTTATTACATTCTTCCAATTAATATTAGCTTTGTGTAAAAATCTTTGAAAATGTTCAATCTATTCAAAAACAGACCAATAAATGAACAGGCATGAGTTATAGGTAGATTAAAATTGTTCCTTGGTGTCACACTCTAGTTCTTTGTGTCATAAAACATCTAACAACCAACGAACTAGACTTAAACTGTTTTCGTCATGACTTTTCTATTGCAGTCTATCTACCTACATCGCATCCTACCTACGCATGCCTGTGGCATTTATTGTGGTATGTTTTTGAATGAAATAAACATTTTCATGAGATTTTTACACAAAGCATTTGAATTGGATGAATATGCCGGAATCGAACAATTGTACTTCTTTCTGCCCAAATATGCAAGTTTTTTTTTGCTAATTTTCACCCCTTAAACCCTACTTGCGACCCCTATCCTATACCAATTTTTGTTCGCCTTGATGTACCCTACCCCCCCCTAGACACTCATCTGAAACACCCTGTATTTCTACATTTAGAATTGATGGTCACTATTTTTGAGTTTAGGGTTGAAATAATTTATGAAAATATTTATACATCCATTAAAAAAAAATAATAAAATTCTATAATAATTGGTCAGAAATGTAATTTTTAACTAATATTCCCATTTTTGTTACAAAATCCGGTTCTTACGAATTATACCGTCAACCGTGCCGCTGAATCCGTTATCAAAGCCTATTGACTTTTCTATAGCTGTACCGCTGAATTAGGCTGCTGCTAAACGATCGACGGTATAATACGTAAGTACCCAAAGTTCTAATAAAAAATAAATTTTAGCCATGAAAATAGGTTTAAACACTATTACAAAAACCTGTCAAATGCAAAAATTTCCATATTTTTTTTTCGCAGAGAACAAGTTGTTTTAAGTTTTGTCTTTAAAACATGCGAAAGAAGTGTACTTGAAGAAAAAGAAATTTCTAAACACCTTCATAAAAATGTAATGAATTTCTATATAGTTTTTCGCGTTTTTCTTTAAAAAAAAAAAGAAAATTGGCGTTTGACGTGAAAAAAGTGATTTAATTGCAAAAAACGAGGAATACCTTGCTTTTAGAATATATTATTTGCATCAACTATTTCAATTGATTTATAAATTGAAAATCCTTTACTTTAGGTGGTGGATGATCCCCAAACCTGACCTCCCAAATACCATGATGCAGGAAACTGAAGAACACCACAAAAATATTGCATTTATTTTAGCTTTCATGCTAATTTTAATCATAATTTAAAAGAAGTTAAGCTCTACGATATGTACTTGCACATTAAACAACTTTCCACTTTTTGATAATGATGTTATAACAAAAGAAATATCGCTAAAAATTTCAACAATGACATTTCAACCTTAGAAATATTATAAAATTATGATCTTTTTGAAAAAAAAGTTGAAAAATATATATAGGAAATCTTCTACCACATTTCGCGTGTTAAAGTACGAAATTATGTTGTGTGAATATTTTATGTGACATAACTTTTGTAACTACGATAAGAAATCATGAATTATGAATTAAATCAGCACATCTTTAGTAAAAATCCTTCCGTACTAAAGAACAGCAACATGATTTTAAGTGTTTTCAAAATAGAGATCTAACAATACTATTAGATTTCTTATAACAATCGGTACAGCTTTAGAAAAAGTCCTCCAGCTTTGATGTTTACCCACAGCTCAAATGATGACACACACAGCCACATATATAGATCTATCTGTTATTATCCTTTTTATTAGATCCTAAGGTAATAATATTTAGTAGATTATTATTTTAGGATCTAATAATGATTATATAAAAAGTTAAAATTCTATTGTTGTCAATCATCATTTGAGCCGTGGGTAAACATGGCAACTGGAGGACTCTTTCTAAAGCAATACAAAAGTTTAGTTTCATAGATATTTCCTCGCTGTCATTCCATGATGTTTTCAGAAATTTTCGGTTGAAATCCAAAATTTAGAAAATCCTAAAGGTTTAAAAAATCCTACTAAGATTCGTTTAATATAAATGCAAGTATTGACACTCACCTTTAAGCTGGAATCGGATGCAACGCCGCGGATCTAGCAGTTAAGAGCAGGGGAAAAATAGCAGTGATTGAGAAATTAAAATGCACCCTCCATACAAAGTTCTAAGTCCAATGAGAATCACTCGTTTCCTTTAGTCCCCGCCCACACTAGTGATTGACAGCTGGAGGGTCGCAACGCCACTATGCGATAACTGTAGAACTATTTTTTTAAAATCGCGTTTTGGACTCTCTGAATAAGGAACTTGCATGATTTTTTTTTATTTTTTTAATCTATTCTTCACGCAAAAATAAGCCACTACACAAAATTTGAGGCCGATTGAGAAATTTTTCGATTGCAAAAAAAATGATCAAAAATCGTGTTTTTCGAAGCAACTGAAAACGCTTAACAGCATGTACCGTGACGTCACTAATGTTTACCTCGGATTGTCATGTTTGCCGTGGATTTCTGACCGCCACCAGAAGTGTCTAGAAGGTAAATATTTATTAAAACACTCATTCCGGACACTTCTGAAAAAAGAAATCATCAACTAAAACATAGAAATTCAATTTTGATTGCAATTTGGCTCGATGGATTCTACGTCACTGTGCATGCAAACACACTTCGCGTTTTCAGTCACGTGTTTTTTTTTCGACTTTTAAATTAAAATATTTAAGTACTTGTAAGGTAAATGTGGGTATAGTGGACACTTTAAGGAAAATTTTTGCTTAAATTCTTAATAAATACCAATCTATTAGCTTCGAAACGGTTATCATCCTATTTTTAGGTTAATTGGATCTTCTTCTTTCGATTTTACCATTAAAAACTTTAATTAGATTGGGCAAAGTATTTTTAATTAATTTTTAAAAGTACTCCAAATTGCATCTATAGTGGCCACATAGATGAAGCTGTTGCTTCTATGGTGGACACCTCTTGCATCAATAGTGGACACCTGTCTTTTTCTGCCTATATGAGGGGTTTATGCATGAAATTGAGGGGTTTTTCTTGGTATAGTCATATAGTTCTAATTAAATCTTCCTTCCCAACGAAATGTATTTTAGATTCAATCAAATTAGCTTTATTTTTAAAAAAATTTATAGTTTTCGGCCCATAGTCCACTGAAAATAGAGTTGAACCTCGGACAAATTGCAATAAAAGGTTTCTCAACGGTTTTCACTTAGGAATGACCTCAATAACAACATACTAAAAATCGGCCAAAATCGGCCGGGGGGAAGTTTAATTTTTTTTTAATTTTTAAAAAATGGCCGAAAAATTTTAAAAAAAAACCCAAAACAATAATATAGACATGTGATACATGTTTATAGGTTATTTTTGAGTTTTAAAACCGAATATTGCCTTTAGTTTTGAAAAAAAATTGAAATTTCAATTTTTAAAATTAATTTGAAAAATGAACTATATGAAAAAATTAAAACCCCCCTAAAAACCTAACCAAATTATCAAAAGAGATAAATCAAACGGTTTTCATTTAGAAATGACCTAAATATTAACATACTAAAAGTAAAAAATTTTACGAGTTAAAGAAGTTAAATTTTTTTTTAAATTTCAACTTTTTTTTGCGAAAAATGCATTTTTTTGTCAAATTCGTGCCAAAAACTTTAGAGGCTTTTGAAAAGGTCATTTTTCAGTGGATATTGTCCACAGATAGTTATATAATGGAAAACCGGTGGAATTGACCCTCAATGAATTAGTTAATTATTTTAAATTCTGATGTAAATATGCCAAAGTATTACGTTTTTTCACTTTTTACTACATTTTACCAATTTCAAAATTTTAAATAAAATAATTAACTAATTCATTGAGGGTCAATTCCACCGGTTTTCCATTATATAACTATCTGTGGACAATATCCATCGAAAAATGACCTTTTCAAAAGCCTCAAAAGTTTGGGGCACGAATTTGAAAAAAAAATGCATTTTTCGCAAAAAAAAGTTAAAATTTTAAAAAAAATTTAACTTCTTTAACTCGTAAAATTTTTTACTTTTAGTATGTTAATATTTAGGTCATTTCTAAATGAAAACCGTTTGATTTATCTCTTTTGATGATTTGTTTAGGTTTTTAGGGGGGTTTTAATTTTTTCATATAGTTCATTTTTCAAATTAATTTTAAAAATTGAAATTTCAATTTTTTTTCAAAACTAAAGGCAATATTCGGTTTTAAAACTCAAAAATAACCTATAAACATGTATCACATGTCTATATTATTGTTTTGGGTTTTTTAAAATTTTTTTTCGCCCATTTTTTAAAAATTTAAAAAAAAATTAAACTTCCCCCCGTCCGATTTTGGCCGATTTTTAGTATGTTATTATTGAGGTCATTCCTAAGTGAAAACCGTTGAGAAACCTTTTATTGCAATTTGTCCGAGGTTCGGCCCTTTTTTTCGCTATTTTCAGTGGACTACCAAAGTCTACGCTGTAGCTGATTTGAGAGGAATTTAGCATGTAATTCAATGTTTTAGAAACATTGGTTCCCGAAGCCAGAATGAAACCAAATTTATTTAACACTCATTTTAAAGCACAGTCAACAGTTTATGAAGAAAACCTGATTCAAATTAAGTATTATTTATGTTTCTATTAGACGCCATTGCGGTGGCCACTATTGGAAAATCTAAGATTATGTGTTGGTAAAGTGGACACCCCCATAAATCCTCGTAAAATCAATATTTTCAAATAAATTTTATTCAGTATTATTTTATACACTCTTATTTATCTTGATATAAATTTAAAAGTCAATCAAGCGGTAATAAATACGAAAAAATCAGTTCTGAAATACCCGTTTCCTTACGCGATTCAATAAGCGAAATCAAATTTCAGTCACTCGACCGATGTTGTTATTTTCAAATATTTAAATATCCTTCCCATGCTGATCTGTGGTATCGGTGGTAATTTATCAGCTTACCTGATTGTACAATCTACTATGCCTATGAATTTTGACGCTGTTCGATGCCTCTAACTCGTTCTATTTAAAATTAATTAGCTATGTGGCCACTATTGGTACAGTGTCCACTATACCCACATTTACCTTACATTTTTTTGAAAATTTGACAAAATATTTCATTTTTCTATACAAAAAACCATACGCGCGAAACACTTGAAAGTTTATGAAAATCTGACACATGCAAGTTCCTTATTATCTTTACTCTGTGTCATTTCCAATCAAGCAATCAGATGTTGTCGTCATAATACTGTCTTCATAATCATGTAATCAGCAGTCGTCATAATACTGAGCTTCAATCCAAGTCAGCTTTTATGGTGGCAATCTTTCCACTTTCTCTCGGAAGAGAATCCATCAGATGAGTTACAAAATTTTTTCGCAGTTTTGTATTTTCGATCAAAAAACCTCTTCACTATAAATTCTGGCACACAGCCTCGATAAGAGTCCGCCATGTTTACCCACAGCTCAAATGATGACGCACAACCATACAGATCTAACTATTATTATCATTGTATCCTAAGAATAATAGTACTTAGTAGATTATCCTTTTAGGATCTGTTAATGATGATATTAATAAGGAAATCTCTATGATTGGTCAGTTATAATTTGAACTGTGGTAAACATGGCGACTGGAGGACTCTTATTGAAGCTGTGCCGAAATCCCTTTTCAGATAGGTAGCTTATCAAGTAATAGTGCTTACTATATCCAACAAGAACCTTTTATAAATTTTACTTAAGACAGCAGTTATTAGAACTCCTTTTGATCTTGTTGACTTTCAATTTTCCTTGATGTTTAGTTGAGTTCAGTACAAGAAAATTAGATTTTTAGTTACATTAGTGAAATCAAAACTTGATTTTGAATACTTAAGGCATCCGCCTACCTTTGAGACCATTTTTTTTTTGAAATACTTGATTTACAAAATTTGTTTTTTTTTTATTTTTAGTTTAAATGTACATCAAAACATTGATTAATGCTAAAAAAACAAAATTAATTATATTAATTTCTAAAATATGTGGTAATTAGTGTAAAATTTAAGTGAATTTTTGTAAAACCCCTCTCACTCTTGCCCAAAAACTATTATCCCTGTAAAATTTCCTTTGGACACAAGTATCGTATAGGGTGGGTTGGGGTAAAGTGGGTCTTGGGGAAAAATGGGTCAGTTTTAATTAACTCGATATAAATCAAATTTAAATTGAATAATTTTCGCTCATTTTTTTCTATTATAATCTTTTACCTGTTGGCAACATTTTTCGACTGTCAAAGATTAATATTTATGATTTTAAGGACTGAAAAAATAATTAATTTGAACCGTAAATAATGTCATCGAAAAAACAGGGTTTACTAACTTCCAAAATATCTATATATTGTAATAAATTACAGCAGACTTTTGCAATATTTTTCCATAAAAGAAAGTCCGAGAGACATTTCAAGCCAATCAGTTTAGAAAAATATAAAATATTTTACCTTTTATAACGATATTTTGGGCTTGGGGTAAAATGGGTCATAGTAAAGAGGCCTTTTGTATTAAGTAAAAACAATGTTTTTAACTTATTTCCTTCAAATATACATTGAACTGTCTTAAAAGTTTATTTTTTTACCCAAACGAAGTATTTTAAATGCTAAATTTGAACAATGTTCATTAACTCCGGATTTTTACAATTTCATTAAAGTGCAACTTAAAACAAATTTTTTCAGATGAAAACGGCTTAGCCGATTGCCTTTTTTCTTATTTTCATGTATATTTAGTAATAAATATATTTTTGACATCTTTTTGCTATGAGACCTATTTTACCCCACATTGGGGTAAAATAGGTCGTTGCTTTTGATGCTAAGTTTAACCAACTTATAACTAAAAAATATTTCATAAAATTAGATGAAAATGTTCTGAAGGATTGTAATGTCAAGATCCAATTGAAAGAAATCATTAAAAAGTAATAGTTTTGATGAAATAACACTTAGAATGTGAAGATACCTTGAAATTGACCCATATTACCCCAACCCACCCTAACACTTATCTTCAGAATGGACTATTGTCTAAGACATATTTTGAAATGCAATGGTTTTACAGCATAAAATGTAAAGGTAAGTGAAAATTTTCAAATTTCTACAGCCATTTAACAAAAAAACATCAATAAAAACAAAACTAATAAACTTGCATACAAATCTGTAGTCAATCTTGTTAATAACAGTATGATTAATATACTGTTAAAATTTGGAGTGAATATCTTGGATAGTTTTTGAGTAATCATGTAGATAGTGGAAGGTTTTTATGCAAAATTTAGTTCTGAGAAAATTAGCTTCAAAGTTTATTTTTGAATACGATCGCAGACTACTATCTGTTTTAAAAAATGCTGTAATTTCTTTTCTAATTCACCTACAAGTAAAATGAAAACAGTTTTAAAAAGATAAAAGTCTAAACTACTTGAAAATGTAAGAAGCAAATTTTCCAGGAAAAAGTTGAAAATCGTCTAGGGGTAGGCGGATACCTTAAGTTTTGGTACTTACGTATTATATCATCGACCGTTCAGAGGACGCTTAATTTAGTGGCATATAAATAGAAAAATCAACGGGTTTTGATGACGTTTTTGATTAAGCGGTACGGTCGAACCAAATTATTTTAGCAGCACTACAGATAACTTTTCCCTGTCTATTTAAGAATGGTTTGATTTGGTGTGATCTCTTCTGTGTGAGATTTTTCTGGCATTTTAAGCATCGTAGTAAGGTTGAAATATCAATAGGATACAGGATATGATCTGCTTGCTATATTTCTGCTTGCATAATAATCTTTAGAATAGAATAGAATATTTATTTGCCTTTCAGGCCCGCTAAAAAAGGGGCTACATGATTAATAATAAATCCATTAATACAAATTACAATACTATTATTTAATAATTATATACAATATAAATACAATTAATACAAACCAATAAATATATATAAAAACTTTTTTAAGATGTAAAAGTAAATAGTAAGTGATTATTTGAAAAATTAACTTCTTAACAAGCTAATAATTAAATAAGTGAAATAAATAATATACAGATCAATAAGTGATATACAGTGCAATATATAAAATATAGTCCAATAAATAATAAGTGCTTACAAATAAGTTAATTTCAAAAAAATCGGTAAACCCCAGAAATCACACCTCACTGACAAACCCTCCAACAAGAAATAGGTTCTTCAATATTTTATTTCCCTCGTGTATTCTCCAAAGAATGGATCTCCAGCAATAACCGATTCATTCTTTATGCTGATTTAAAATAAATAGATATTTGCCTTGATTATATGATAGAAAATAATAAAAAATTCTCTCTATTTAACTTTTGTTCTATTTTGGTCTGCATACTTAAAAAAGACATTGATTCAATTGAAAAGGTTCAGCATAGGGCTACTAAAATGGTCAAGGGTATACTATCCAGTTTAAGTTATGAGGGAAGATTAAATATGTTCACTCTAGAGAAAAGAAGGATTAGAGGGGATTTGATTCAACTTTTTAAAATGCAAGGGGAGGGACTAGATTTCAATGCGGGAACAAGGGGTCACATTTTCAAATTGAATTAAGTCAAATCTAAGACGGATTGCAGAAAGCATTATTTTTTTAATAGGGTAGTGGATAGATGGAATGCGATGCCTGAAAAAATTGTAAATTCAAGTGGGGTAAACGAGTTCAAGAGGAAAATTGACAGATACTGGGATTCCGGTAGTTTGGGTTAAAAAGACTGGACCAACCTTGCTGGGCTTACGCCTATAGTTGGTCGACTTAATTTGTATTTGTATTAACTATAAAAAATGGGTTCTTACGTATTATCCGGTCGATCGTACCGCTGAATCCGAAAACGGTAAACAACCCATTGACTTTTCAATAGATGTGCTGCTGAATTTGACAGTCACGGAATGGTCGATGGGATAATACGTAAGTACCAAAAAAGGTATGCTCTACATTCCAAAAATAGTGTTCCCAAGATTCATATTTTTTTAAATTACAAAACCTACAAATTTGGTTAGGGTGTATTTTAAATATTTTACCTCCAAAAAACAAGAACTCTTGGTTTAATCTGATGAGTTGAAAAAATATTTTTTTAGCTGGAATATCTCTTATGGAAACCATATAATCTCCAATGAAGGGATTGCATTTGATATGTTTATAATGCGGGCTAGTATTATTCATACTAATAAGATCTAGCTGTGAGTTCTGGTTGATAAAACTTTGAATAATTTTGGATACGATCTGCTTCTTCTCTGCTAGAATAATCGTATAAACTATCAAGTATAGGCCTAAATCATCATATATAGTTAATTCCTTTAAATTCTTCTAAATTCAGGTTTTCATGCAAAAGCTTTAGAAAGAGTCTTCCAGCCGCCATGTTTACCCATAACTTAAATGATGACAGACAACTATAGAGATCTAATTATTAATATAAATACTTTAAATCCTAAAATAATAATCTACTAATTATTATAATTTTAGGATGTAATAATAATGATATCTCTAGGGTTGTCTGTGATCATTTTAACTGTGGATAAATATGAAGGCTGGAGGACTATTTCTAAAGCACCCTAATGTTTATTACACTACTCGACAAAAAACAGGGTCAAAATGCTTCTGACGCAAATCATGCAGATTCTTATGTAAAATGACCCCCTGAATCCGAATTCGACCCCCGTTTTTCTCCATCACGTTCAGATTTTCGGGGAACAGCCCCTCCCCCTTTTTGCGTTTTTCGATGACTGAATGACTTTGAATTCGATTTTCAACGGCAAAAACTATTACTTTAGTCTTTAAATTACTCCCGAGGGAACAAGAAAGGTTAAAGCTTCTAAAATATACAAATTTGTAGCAAATGGATAAGTTTAAGGGGTTATTACTCCCCTAAAAATGCAAAAAACATCGTTAAAAATTACAGAGATTATTTTTGGCTATTTTCTCCTCTTATTTTTCACGCAATTCATCATTAAAGGGTCCTAACCCTTCCCCAAGGACCCATATTTAATGAATATATGCAGCAATGATTTTTACAAAAAGCGGTTGAGGTGTTAACGCCCCCAAAGCACCCACTGAAGGGTTCAATGCCATACTTAAGGGTTAAACTGCTATACGAAAAATTTCCAACTGTTACTGACTGAATTTCAGTCGATTCTTGTGTAAAATGACCTCCTGAACGCAAATATGACACCAGTTTTTCCCCATCACCCTCAATTTTTAATGGAACACCCCCCAATTGTTATCCACAGCCCACGCATCTATTAACAGCTTGAAACATGGAACCCCATCCACAAAAAATGGCCAGTTTTTAACGAACTGAACAATTTCCCTCAGGATAGACCTGAAATATAAGAACAATGTCATTTTTGATCTTTTCAAAATATGAATATTAATTTCTGAGTTCACGAGCGGCGCGGCGGCGCGATTTAGAAAGTCCCATCCGCGAGTGCTTCGGGGGCGCTAACGCATCAACCGCTTTTAGCAAAAATCCCTGCTGCATATTCATTAAATTCGGGTCCTTGGGGAAGGGTTAGGAACCTTTAATGATGAATTGCGTAAAAATAGCCAAAAACAATCTTTATACACTCATTGTCATAAAAAATAGCGCACCAAGAAGAAAAAGAGATATCAAAGCAAAATTTATTCCCATGATTACCCATAGTATGAAGGTCAGTTGATAAAAAATTTAGCCTTCCTCGTTATTAGGGGGCCAAGAAAATCAGTAAAAAGTGTTGACTCCATAGGTGTCTATAACCTCCGCCACAGGCCATAATATTGGGTGAGAGGGGCTCTAAATGGAATTTTGGGTATTGGAGGACCATGCTGCCTCCTCACGTAGTCAAAATTCATCTGGTGCACCAGCGGACGTTGCATACCGGACCTTGCATGCTTTTCCTTCAGATTGGTCTTTTTTTGTGAGCGTTGGTTCTAGAGAACGGGAAGGCTGGGGTAAAAATGCAACATAGGGGGGTAAGAAGAAAGCTTGGACATTGCGTGCGACTTGTGTATTTTTCTCTTAAAACTTGTCCGCAGGCCAGGCCTGAAGGTAAATACGAACAACCAGCTGCAAAACCTCAACCGTTCAACTCTGGTTTGTCAATTTACCGGTAAATCATACTGCGGCAGTGGAATGGATGTCGTTTGCAGAAGTGTGGATTGTGCGTTTGGTCCGCATAGCATCTTTGTCTATAAACATGGGACTGACCATGGGCCTTTTTGCTTCCAATAGTGCACCAGAAAAGAAAATGATCATCTCAATTTCATGAAATTAAGTTTATGAGGTAACCCCACTTCGTACTGCAGCACCACGATTGTTGGGTATGAGTTTGAAGACACCATGGAGAGAGCGCGCTCAGCTGTGGGTATTCTAATCATCACACGGTGTGGTGATTCAAGGTAAAGGTGTGGTGGTGCATTGGATTCCATTTCTGCAACACCTGAGTATTATGAATTACCGGTAAATTGACCAACCAGATTTAAACGGTTTTGCAGCTGGTTGTTCGTATTTACCTTCAGGCCTGGCCTGGGGACAAGTTTCAAGAAAAAAATACACAAACGCAAGTTGTACGCAATATCCAAGCTTTCTTCTTACCCCCTATGTTGCATTTTTACCCCAGCCTCTCTAGAACCAATGCTCACAAAAAAAGACCAGTCTGGAGGAAAAGCATGCGAGGTCCGGTATGCAACGTCCGTTGGTGCACCAGATGAAATTTGACTACGTGGGGAGGCATCATGGTCCTCCAATCCCCAAAAGCCCATTAGAGCCCCCTCTCACCCAATATCATGGCCGGTGGCGGTGGTTATGGACACCTATGGAGTCAACACTTTTTACTGATTTTCTCGGCCCCCCAACATCGAGGAAGGCTGAATTTTTTTTATCAACTAATCTCCATACTATGGGTAATCAAGGAAATAAATTGGGCTTTGATATCTCTTTTTCTTCTTGGTGCGCTATTTTTTATGGCAATGAGTGTATATGACGAAAATTGGACGAATCCCGAACATTAAATAAAGTATAAAAGAAATTCGCCTTCCAACAACAGCAGGATTATGCAACTCTGCTCGTGCGACTCGATAATAAAGCAAGGGGTTCAAAATCTGGAATGCTTAGAATTCCTTACAATGGAAAATTGCAGTCAAATTTTTTTTAATCTTTATGTGTTCAGAATGGCCTAAAACCTCCAAAAAATGTTTTCATTTGCTTTTCAAAGCCCTAAATTTTAAGTTATTTTCAATTAAAAACAGCCTCTTTTTGTTCAGAGCTGAAACAGCTTGTGACGTGAAATGTGCTTTGTTCCCGCTTGTTGCTGTAATTCCGCTTTCAAACAATGAGCACTAGTTTTTTTACAGACTAGTGTATCGATGAAAACGGTGTTTCCCACATTTCCACTGGCACATTTGACGTCACATTGTTAGGAGGTTTCTGCATTAAAATATGTCATAATTACCTTTAAAAAAATTTGTGGGGAAAGGCAAGCGTATTTTTGGAATCAGGAGAGAATTTTTAATAAATTAAAATTGAATATTTAGAATTTTAAGATTTGCTGCAATTCTCCATTTCGATGGTATCTTTTGACGGAGGTCCGGTCGATAGTATGCAACAGGTGAAAGTATGTTCGTGGAACGCTGGGTCAAGGCCCGCTCCTCTCCTCAGTTCTCAACAGCAGTTCCGACAGCTTCTGGAGACAACAGGTAGTCCGAAGCTCGTCAGTGCTGTTGATGTTCTAAACTTCAGTTGCTCAACTGTAGTACACGGAAGCCGGTTCATCCAATTTCTTCCTCTTGGCTGGCCAAAACAGCTTTTCAGCAAACTCTCAATATAACCCAGCAGGCAGTGAAGTATTACTCCTTCGGACGCCCCATGGACTGGGAGATAGTGTCTGGTAACTTAAGTAGCCCCTGTAGATGGAAGCTGGTTCCTGGAGTGACGAGCAAACGAAAAACATTTTTTTATTAAATTTTTAAATTTTAATCTCTCATAAGGCTCCACTCTTCTTCCATGCTAACTGTAGATTCTCGCTTTTTCAGGATTATACTCTCATCTGAAGTGCCTCCGAAACGATCGGACAACTTTCTAGATTTATTTTACGGAAGGATTATTTGATTTGAAACACTTGACAAAGATAGAAACTCAATAATTTTCATTGAGCTATAAAACAAACTGGAGTGACGAGTGAGCATGCCGAAACCGCATCACACCTTATTGAAATTGGTGTCTATGTGGAGAACTTTGTGTCTGTTCCCCACCCTTTAACTTGTGAACCCCTATAGATATAGTCATGAAAGTTGGGTCTGGGTATAGTAAAGTGACTATGCCCTATCCGATGCAACATTTTTCAACGCTCTTTAGCCGAAATTTTAGAAGTTATCAATTTTATTTTAAAAACTATAAGATATCTACTAAATTAGTCCATTACAAAGTTGTAGAGAAACATCGATTTAGTAGGAAAAGCCACCTTAAGCAAAAAAATATCTTGAATAAAACCCCTTAAACGCACAAAAGTCCAACTCTCACAATGATAGTCTATGGAGAAATTGGTATGTTTTGCCTCTTTTTGCTGAGCAAAAGAGGCATCTTGTAACCTTCCGCGCCGGCATGTTCCGTCGCTTGTTATGGTATCGGAGGTTGTCACTCCAGTTTGTTTTATAGCTCAGTGCTCTCCGCAGCAAAAGAAAGCTCCGATCGATAGGTTCGTGAAAGAGTGCCATCAGTTCGCAAGAATATTCTGAAGACTTTACAGTGAAGTTCACCCATTTGGAGAGCTCGTCTGTTCTGTTTTGTCCTTCAGAAGCTCATCTGGCATCCAAACATTGTCCTCTACAAGCTTTGGCTCCTCATGGCAGCTGGTGGTTGCACTCTCAATGGCAGAGAGGACGTTTTGTCAGAGAAAGCTCTCGCGTAGATCTCATCTCTTCACCCAGTTCGACTCTGCAGAGATGCCAACCATTCCGGATTTTGTGGAATCATTCCGCATTTTGGCCCCGAATTCCGCAATTACGGATAAAGCTAGAAAAACTACGGAAACTACGCTGCTTTTATTTAAAAGACAATGTATTAAATTTTTCTTCTTAATTCTCTGTTTTTAGCCTTCAATCCTTATAATGCATATTTTTTTTACTTAGAATTGCGAATAAAAACGATAACGCTAGTAACTGATGAGATGTGCAATAAGAAGGGGGAATCAATCGGAATTCGGAATATTCTAATCTGCACGGATGATTGATTCATGGGGAGAAAAAAAGGCCTTATTTTCTCAATTTGCGTTTTCAGGAGTGGTCAGCCAAGCTGTATTAGCTCTTTTAAAGAACACCTGCAGAGCCAGTGTTGTCCCCTCCAGTCGACTAACACCGTTTGTGGGGTAAGTATACCGCTTTTAACGATTTCGGGGTATGCTAAAAATGATCTTAACCAACTGCTGATATTCATAAGTAGTAGTCTACTTCGCTTATTGCAGGGTTGGCTGGATTGGACCCAATGGGTTTTTTCAAAAAAACCCACGTGAAAAAACCCACATTTTGGACCCAATTTTGGGTTTTTTCAAGAAAAATCAAGATTTTGACAGTTCCTTCAAAATTTAATGTGTTTTTTTTCAAAGTTTAGGATATTTTTAAAATTTTAATGGGTTTTAAAAAAATTTAAACTAGGTTTTAAAAATTAAATGGTGTTTTTTCAATTTCAGGGAGTTTTTAAAAAAAGTTAAATAGGTTATTTCATTATTTAGTCACTAAATAATTAGTAACTAACCTAAAAAAACCACTAAATTTTAGTGGGTTTTTTCATTATTGAATGGGTTTTTTTCAAAATTTAGGACGTTTAAAATTCAAACTAGATATAAAAAATAAAGAAGATTTTTCTAAAATTTCAGTGGGTTTTTCAAAGTTGAATAGATTTCTTTCAATATTGAATGGGTTTTTTCAATGTTTAGGATATTTTTTAAATTTTAGTGGGTTTTCTCAAAATTCAAACCAGGCTTCAGTAAATAAGGGGTGTTTTTATAATTTCAGTGGGTTTTTTCAAATTATAAAAACTTTGAAAAAACCCAGTTAACTGTAGAAAAACTGACATTATTTTACAGAACACATTTAACATAGAAAGAACTCACTAAAATTTGAAAAAACCCACCTACTTTCTAGGAGAAAACCACTTAATTTTGAAAAAACCCATACTTTTTCCGAAAAAACCCAGTTTTATATGGGTTTTTTCAGGGTTTTATTGAAAAAACCTACCCCACCTGGGTTTTTTCAAAAAAAACCCCGGGTTTTTGTTAACTCTGGCTTATTGTGATCACGGTTATTGTTATCTATCGGATAATGTTATCGACCGATCACTTCTACTTAACACAAAATGGATCGTCTGGTTAAATCCCCTAAAAACCACCTTTTCTTTCTCCCCTTTGAAGGTCTATTTTAATAATCATACAAAATGAGTAATTTATTAGATACTCATATTTTTCTTTAAAGAATGTAAAAGTTGTAAAACACAGGTATACTAATCGTTTTAAATACTTAGATTTGGACTACAGTTGTAATTTTAAATTTGAAAACGTTCTAGTATATAAAAATCGCTTGGTATCATCATCAAACGGGTCATTCTACACAAGTGATCACCAGAGCCGTTCAAGTAAGCATGCCATTTTTAACCCTGCCATCAGTAAAGGTAAGCGCCCTCATAAATAAGAAAACTGCTCGATTTCCTTGAGAAGTCAAAATGCTTGAAATTTTTCCCTTAGTTTTTTGTAGAATTTATTTTTGGTTGAAATTATTCAAAACATTTTGGTGCTTACATAGTATCTGAACATACTTACTAGTGTATACCACATTGATCAATGAATCTAAAATTTTAAAGCCTAACATATTCGGCACGATACGAGTTCGCCATGTTTACCCCAAACTGACAATCATAGAGAACTAATTAGTATTAATCATTGTTATTGTATCCTAAGATAATACAGTATAGGACCCCGTATCCGGCTCGCTCGGGACCGGCATCAGTCCGGTTTACGGGAAAATCCGGTTTTCGGAACAATTCCAGAAAAAAGCTCAGAAAGACCCTGTCTATTCGTAACACGCGATCGTAACGAAAATACGCGCAATCTGCAGGGAGTGAGAGCAAAATAAATAAACAATCTCGCGCGGCCCCTGGCATTCCTTTCGGCGCCGAAATGCGTTTTTTCGGCGTGCGTTTATGGAGGTCACGTGAGTCCTACGGACCAATGGCTAGGCGTATTCAAGCCGGTTTTCGGCCCGGCATAGATGGACTTTTTCTCGGCGCTGGAAAAACGTAAGCGTCACGTGATTAAAATCAATTACTTTAAAGATTTTGTACTAAAATAGTTCTTAAGTATCCATAAAAATAAACTTAAGACTAAAGAAATTAAAAGCTGAACTCACCTGATCGGACTTGTTTGTTTCGGTTTTGATACGATGCCGATTTTCGGCACGGTGACGAGTACGCTGCGTTTTTTCGGTACCGAAGCGCGTTTTTTCCGCGCGACTTTGGTTGCCAAAGTTTATCCCTTTTTGATTGAAAAAAGGGACTACGTCATCCGCGTGCCGATTTTCGGCGCCGAAAATCGGAGTACATCGGTCGGAACTCACTGGATCCTTTCGGAGCACGGATTTGGAACTTAAAAAAAAATTTAATTTTGGAAAAACCGCCGGTTTTCGGAACACTCCGGTTATCGGGACGCCGGATACGGGATCCGATACTGTAATTATTATTTTGGGATCTAATAATGATATTATGAGATAAATCGGTTCAGCTTTTGAAAATCCTCAAGCCACCATGTTTACCCACAGCTCAAATGATGATACACAGCCATATAGATCTAACTATTAATATCATGAGAAAACTCCAGCTCTCAAGCGTCGTCTCCAGCCGTGGATCGGTTTCGTCCTTGTTAGGACTCATCAGAACGGTATAGGAAGGTGACGCAAGAGAGCAGAGGGATAGCTTTTGGTCTAGCCAACTATATAGCGGAAAAAGTGGTGACCATTGATTAGTCTTCCACTATCTGCCGGAATGAACTGCGCATTCCCAAGAACAGATTAAATTTCAAACAGGCAAGGTATGAAAAGAGGAGTATTTCACCAGTAACCTCTGGTTAGAGGAATATGTGAGAAAACTATCAAGTGTCGCCTCCAGCCATGGACCGGTTTCGTCCTATATATCATTATTATTGGATAATAAGATAATATTTAGTACATCATTATTTTAGGATCTAATGATAATTATGATGATATTAATAGGGTTGTCGGTCATCATTTGAGCTATGGGTAAACATGGCGGCTGGAATTATTAAAATGTTTTTGTCGTGCTTTCTATTACTGTCCCTTTTATGTACAGTTGGAGAAATAAAAAACGACTCAGTTGCGATTTCTGGCAAACCACTTGGGTTAGGAAGACAAATGAGGTGTCATTTTTCATGGTTTAAAGTGTTCTTTTACCAAAAAAATTTTCGAGTTTTTAGGGGGTCGTCTTCATATTAAACGAAACACTAACTTTTTTTTCAATGGGGACCCCCAATTATTATGCGATTTTCAGAAAGGCCATCCCCCAAAACCCTTAAATACCCAGTTTCATCCAGATTGATTAACAATTAGGGGGGTAAATAATTTTTTTTAACTTCAAACATTCTATGTCAAATTTGTCTATTGCTTTTTTAAAATCGTGTTGTATTTTTGTGGTAATCTATTCTGGTAGTAATTTTATGCGAAAAACCAAAAATTTCAATCGATTTTATCAAATAGTTTTTTAAAACGATTTAATTTAAATATTCAATTGTTATGGCGCCGTATACCGTTGCCGAATGCATACCGCGAATGCTCTTTCTGGAAACGGTCGCCAATCTCCGATCGCAGACAGAGCCAGAGAAAATTACGGTAACCCACGCAATCGTTTGTTCATTCTCAACTTTCGATCGGAGTTTCAGCATTTTCTCTTTTAAGTGAAAGTTAGGGATTTGAAGTATCCAATTAAATTTATCGGATTATAATTCCCATCGTTGAAAAGAAAACATGCTTTAACAACTTCATTCAAAGAATTAAAAATTCTAATTTAAGAAATAAATGTCATCAATTAAATACTTTCATAATTTAAAACGTTCAATCAAAATACAACTTGAAAAGGAACCTTAATTAACTTATGCTAAAAAGAGTGTTTTCACAGCATTAAGTGTTGAAATTATGTAGTAATTTTCCATTAACTAATTCATTATCACTGAAATTAAATATAACTTGATTACGTAAATGTTTACACATATTATTGATTAAATGATCAAGCCATAAATTGAAAAAAAAACTCCAAAACAATTTTTTCCTACAATATTTTAGTTCATCTTATGATTGTGTTTTAAGTCTATACTTGTTTTATTTATTTTTTTATTTTTTATTTATTTTTTATTTTATTTATTCTACAGTCAAACAGATAAAAATCCAATTACATGACTGGTAATACAAAGTAAAAGACACCAAAAAAAAAACATAACATAAAACACATCATAAAGAAAACATAAAAGACACATATTAAACAACAAGAACAAACAACTAATAAGAAAAATTTAAAAGTCGAAATTCATAACCTAATTACCCTGACAAGATCACTGCAAGAATTAAAGAAAATATCAGAATCAATTGGCAAGTTGTTTACCAATTTGCAGAATTGAAATATTGACTGGTTTAATAAATAATTTTTGTTACAGGAGGGAATTTCAAAAACAGTTTTATTTCTTGTCATATATTGCGGAACGTGAAAATTTAAGAGATTAAGTAGGTCAGAACAATCAATCTCATTATTTAGAAGCCTAAAGAAAAACTTAAAAACACAAGTATTACGTCTAGTTTCAAGAGTAACAATGTTAGGTAATACGTTGAGTGAATTATTCGATTTAAAGGAAAGAAAACGAAGAAACATATTTTGAATTTTCTCAAGAGATTTAATGTGACATTTATTATATGGATTCCATACTGTACAGTTATATTCAAGAATAGAACGAACCAAAGAAATAAAAAGATTATATAAAACAAAATTGTTGGTGAAATCATAAGTGGTTCTCTTTAAAATTCCTAAAGTCTTAATTGCTTTGAGTCTGATGTCTTTAATATGCATGTTAAAACCAAAATTGGATTCATAAATTATACCCAGGTCCTTGATATGCGATATTCTAGTGATAGGAAGATTGTCAATTAAGTAATTTTTAAGAAGAGGGTTAAGTCTACGCGTAAAAGTTAAAACAAAACATTTATCTATATTTAAGTATAATTTATTTGAAGTGCACCAATTGCTCAAATCATTAAATCATTAAAATCGGATCAAAATCACAAAAAATTTTTAAATTTCACATTCAAAAATAATTGTATATTTTACTACTATTTTACTAGGGCTATTAATTTTGTAATTGACAATCAACATTATTTCCTCTTAATTAATTGTAATATTAGAAAACTTAAGATCGCAGTTTAATAATAGTTTCTACACGTAATTATTTTCCCCAGAATCACCCGTATCATCGCAAAATTTAAAAATCATTAAAATGAAGGGAAATATAAGTAACATGATTCTAGTATATTTCTATATTTTGAATATTAAATTTTCTTAACTGATAACCGTTTTAATTATTACCCAAGCCGCCAGCATGGGTAAAAAAGCTCATTATTAAGTGCGAGTTTCAAACCGTAAAAATATTCCCTCATTCGATTACTCATTGCATGGAAGAAAATTTAAAGAATGCGCCAAGTCGCCAAATCTGAATCTTACGAGTGTGTTCCGAGCGCTTTGAGCAGAGACCGAGAACTAATTGTTCTAAATTTGGTGACGGCCCCCGATTTTATTTATTGATCCTGAGCATTATTTATTGATCAATCTGGATGAAACTGGGTATTTGGGGGTTTTGGGGGATGCCCTTTCTGAAAATCGCATAATAATTGGGGGTTCCCATTGAAAAAAAAGTTAGTGTTTCGTTTAATATGAAGACAACCCCCTAAAAACTCGAAAATTTTCTTGGTAAAAGAACACTTTAAACCATGAGAGACGAAGATCTTGACGTCATCAAGTGGTAAGAGGAGAACCGGGAGCGCCAGATGTTCTACTTGCTACAGGGTGGGCCAAAAGTCAGTACACTTTTGAAAATTCCATAAAAAACGGAAAAAAATCGGAAAAATAAACGGTTTCCACTCTCAGCATCCTGAGGTCACGGAATTTTTTTGAAGTAAATAAAAAAATTAGTTTGAAAAAACGCTAATAGATGTCACCACTAGAAGCAATTTGGTATTTAGAACCTTCCGGATTTGAACATTTAACTACTAGCAAGAAAGACATGATGGTAAAGTTAATGTAATGAAATGTAAAACTTTTAGGAATCCAATTTACCAATTACAAATAAATCCAATTTACAACGATGATTTCACTGTGGATTACCTTCTTATAACCCTCCCATTTGCTTATTTCCTCTAATATCGCTTATTTGCTCATAAGGATTCGAACACTTAACTACCAAATCACTTCTAGTGGGGACATCTATTAGCATTTTTTCGAACTAGTATTTTTTATTGGCTTAAAAAACCCGTGACCTCAGGATGCTGAGAGTGAAGACCGTTTCCGGTTTTTATGGAATTTTCAAAAGTGTACTGACTTTTGGCCCACCCTGTACTCAGAGCGTTCAACGGAGAGGTATGTTCAATTAATTTTATTCACACCATAGTTTTTGAAACTTGGTAACGATACTGTCTAACTAATGATTATTACAGCAGTGTTTCCCAACCTTTTTCGGTCGAAGCCTTTCTAAATTTTTCATGCCCCCCTCAGTGGCATATATAAAAATATATTTTGGGTGGAAGGGAGGTCTTCCCCCAGCAAATTTTTGACTCTAGAAAACAGGTTTTTAACTAGTTTGGTACCCTTAGTTAGAATTTTTGTTATAAATTATTAGGTAAAATTTGCATTTTGATGAACTTCAGGTAAAAAAGTTGGAAATATAAGCGTTCTAAAAAAAAGGGGGATCTGGGGTCATCCCCCAGAAAAGTTTAGTAAATTTGACTCTAAAAACAGGGTTTCAACTTGGTTTTTTTTCACTTGTCCGAATATCAGACATACGTTCTCAGTTAGGATTTGGATGAACTTCTTTTTAAAAAAATTTTGAATATTAAAGTTCCAAGTACTAAAGAGGGGTTTGGAGGTCCTCCCCCAGAAAATTTAAAAAAAATTGACCCTAAAAACAGGTTTTAACTTGTTTTAGTAGTACACCGAGTCCGAATTTTAAGGGGGGCATGGCCTTTTTTTTTTCTTTCTAGCCTCTTTTTCTCTAGTCAAGTCTTTTTTTTAGCGGTGAAATAAAAACTTTAAAAATTAATTTCAAAACTAAATGAGATAGAGCAAAAACCCCAGTGAGAGTATTGCTGCCAACGTTATGAAGAACTCACAGGAAAAAGTTTGATGAAAATATCTTGAATATTCGCGGAGATATTAGCGTGTGAAAATAGCACTTCCTCAGACCTCAAAATAGAGAAAAAATTCGCAAATTTGCAATTTTTTTTTAATTTTTTGATCAAATTTTGCCTTTATTCAACTAAAAAAACTTAAAGCTACACAATAACACTGAAAAAATTGCAAATTTGTGAACTTTTTCTTTTTTGAAGTCTGAAAAAGTGCTATTTTCTCATGCTAATATCTCCGCGAATATTCAAGATATGTTCATGGAAACTTTTTACTACGAGTTCTTCATAATAACGTTGGCAATAATACTCTGACTGAGGTTTTTGCTCTATCTCCTATAGTTTTTAAATTAATTTTTTTTATTACTTTTTTATTTCGCCGCTAGGGGCGCTGTACGTCATCTCAATGAATTCCCCAGAGTCACTTACCTAGGGGCAGACCTTACTTCCGTGACCCTAGGACACGTTGGTTCCAAATAAAAGCCGCGAAACGGACTTTTGAAACACTCTGTATAGGATCCAAATAATTTTGAGAACTTCTCAACTATCCTATGACCATAGGATAGGTGACCATACTTATCATTGGATGTCACCACAGACAATAAGAGACAGACAGGTCACTGGGCGGTCCACGACACGAACGCCCTCAACCCACGCACTAAAACTGTGGTTACAGTTAAGCTTTTAGATCTTGTAACCATGGAGACGTTTTGCTTTTTGCGAGGACGTGATCCATCGACCACGTGATCACCAGGATCGTGATCCTTGTTAAAATTAAAAAATTTCTTTTCTTTCAACAAAAATGTTTTAAATTTGCTACTATGATAGAAAAATCAAATTAAAAATCATTAAGGTTTGTTCATTACAAAATTTCATGATCGCATATGATGAAAAACTCGTTTGTAAAAATACAAGCTTAAATATACTATAAAGAAATCAAGAATCACACAGGTAAATAAAGAATGTAAATGATTTTATTAAATCTCTTATCTTTCAATAAGTGCAAATATTTGTTATAATCCCTTGGTCTTTTAAGATAAACATGATGCATAAATGAAGTTGTAATCCTCGCGAATCTAAACGAAAAATATCTTTTGCAAATATACGAATCCCAGACACATTCGAAATGATTCTTGAATTATAAGACACAGTTAAAATAAATCTTGAAAACAATTGAAAAAAGTACGATTAAAAGATTTACACAAAATCCTTGTTTACTTTCAAAATCGAGAATTTAAAGTTTTGTCAACAAAAAAGTGTTTAAAGATTTCGATTAAAAAATATTAAATAATCGATTAATTCGGTACCGCTTGTCGGGTGCACCACCTGAGCTCTCTGGATAAGCCCCGCCCAGTGACCGGTCTGTCTAATTGGCTGTCACTCAATCTGCTATTTTTGACGGAAACAAATTTTTTTCTCCCAATCAGGCTTTTTCCCTCGCCTCCCGTGACGTAGATGCGATCCCAGCGCCAAAAAAGCCTCAGCGCTATCCAACTTTTCGATTTGCATTAGCGCCTATGGCCACGGACTCTGTTCTATAGTACTCTGTGGGTTGCCGCGTGCGGAAGCTACTTGTGTACAACTCAACTCGTTTCGATTTTTGGAGACAAGCTAGAATATTGTCACTGTTTTTGTAGTGAATAGAGAATTCCTAATAGTAGGTGAGTGTGAATTTAGTTACTAGGATTTTGTTAAGTTCATTTTAATATTCCTAATTATTATGCTCTCTCTAGCTAGAGATAGAGATATCTCTATCTAGCTAGCCTAGTCATTATGCTATCTATTATGCTAGTTATTAAGTTCTTTTTAACGGTTGTAACTAAATATTGTATGATTGTATCGAAATATTTGGTACTTGCATATCCCGTCGCCCGTTTCGAGCCGTGTAATTCAACGGCACAGCTATAGATAAGTAACGTTTTAGAGTTACGCGGCACGGTCGACGGGATAGTACGCAAGAACCAAATTAAGTTTAACATACGCTATCATAACAGTTCTATCCAGAAACGCTTAAGAGCGAACCATTTGGTTCAAATGAACTAAATTTGGGGATGAAGAACACAAATTATGATAACTGTAGTAAAGTATAGTAAAATAATTTGATCCCATAAAGACACTGTTCCTACTAGTGATGGGCAAAATCGATAATTTTAGGTATCGAATACTTTGGTATCGAATACTTATAGGTATCGAGTACTTTTTTCAATGTCGGGAAATGAACCTGAAGGGACAATTTTTTTAGGGCCTATCCATAATCAGACTAATATTCAAAAAACTGAAATCGATCCATCAAAAAGCCCCGTAGCTACGGGCCTGGAGGTGGATAGAGGCGAAGGATTTGGCGGGGGAAAAACCTAGCCGCGTCAAATTTCTCTCGCGGATGATAACGACTTGGGTTTGAGCGTTGCAAAATGAAAACGGAAACAGGCTGCGTTTGATCTACAGTAGGTATTATAAAGATTACTTCATTGAAAAATTTAAAACGAAATATGTCAATAAAGTATCGATACTTTTGTGGGTATCGAATACACTCGATACCTATAGGTATCGAGTACTTAAGTATTTGGTATCGATACCTGCCCATCACTAGTTCCTACAGATGTTCAACTTGGTCGTAGACCTCAGACCTCTTTTGTCAAGACAGTATCGTAGAAACAAACTTAAAATGATCGTATGAGTATTTCAGATGCACTTATAAATATAAAATTAAATTTCATTTCTCGGTACTTGCGTATTATTTGTTTAAAGGCAGTTTAATTTACCGACACAGTTTAGAACTGGGCTTTGAATAACGTTTTATAATTTAGCGGCACGGTCGACTGAATAATACTCAAGACAAAATTAAAAATGCATTTTAGTGTATTACATTACAAAAACATTCGGAACAGCTTTAGAATTAGTCCACTTTTGGCGCCGGCCGCCGTATTTGAAACCCGTCCGCCATGTTTACCTACATTTTCTCGGACTATCGGCCATGAAATACCGCCAACTTGGCGACCGTTCAAAAAGTGGACTTATTCTAAAGCTGTACCAAACATTCTATGTTTACATTAAAAAAAGGCTTAATTTTTTTGAAATTAGGGCTTAATAAGTTTGAAATGTTGGTATTGGCCACGCAAAACAGTGTCTTAACTTAATCATTTTCTTTGGCACAGCTGAGTCCTCCATGTATACTCGTTACTCACAGCCCAAATAATGACTGACAACCATGGAACTATTAATATCATCATCATTATTAGATCTACTAAATCTCAAGATCCAATAATAATGATGTTAATAGTTAGATCTAGATCTATATGATTTGTCTTCATTTGAGCTGTGGGTAAACAAGGCGGCTGATGGGCTAGAGGACTCTTATCGAAGCTGTGTCATTTCTTTTATTGTAAAGGGGAACAGCTTTAGAAAGAGTCCTCCAGTAGCCATGTGTAACCAAGATCCAATAGTACATATGAGTGGTCTAGTTTCAAAACCTGACAGATCCATTTTGGCACAGCTTCGGTAAGAGTCGACGCGGTCGCCAAATGGAATATCACGGTATCATGCTATATCACCGCTGGTCTCCCGTTCCGGCCGCCATGTTTCACACAGACTCAAATGATAGCACTTAAGTCCGTTACGAAATATAATTTTGTTCTTATTTTTAAATTACTAGGGGGCTCTGCCCCCTGCTCGCTATCGCTCACCAACCCCCGGAACTGCTTCGCAGTTCTTTGAAGATCGCTTCGCGATCTTAGCGAGCAGAGCTCGCTTGTTTCATCTCAACCATCCAGTATAACCTGGAACTTGTCTGCTTCTGCTTATAGTCTGTTCATTTAGAATAGGCGCCTGAAACAGGATCAAAAACGCTCAATAATGCTTAATAACGCTCATCAGACAACTCCAGTGATCGATTTTTTACAGTATTTTAACTACTTCTGCTTAGGCTGCCTTGTCATTGCAGATGAAAAATTTTTCGACGATAATTAGAATAATTTCTTCTAATACATTACGTCTCAGGTGCTAATTCTAAATGAACAGAGTATAGTTAATGATCATTTAATATCGAAACTTTTTATCTCTCAAACTTTTCAATAATTTAATTTGGATCATTACCTGGAAAATATCAAAATAAAACTATTACTGAAATATTCCTTTTTAAATTATCAATAATTTAATGGATAGGGGGCTACCGCCACCAGCTCGCTTACGCTCACCAACCCCCGTAACTGATATGCAGCTCTTTACAGATCGCTTCGCGATCTGTAATATCTGCAATCGATCTTTAGCAGAGTAAAACATACCCCGAAAATCCTCTTCCTTCCATCGGCACAAATAACACTCAAAAAAGCTAAATTATTTATTTCTCTAGTAGTTCAAAAAATATCGTAGTATCTTTAAAAGATTATAATTTTTAACCAAGTCTATACTATATCGCTAGCAAACTTAGAGCAAAAATGTGCACCTCAAAACTTTTAAATTTAAATATCCGTGCTCGCGACAATCTAGTGAACAGACAAATATAAAATTAAAAAACATTAAACACGTCTGATAAAGACCTACTAAAACTATGAAAAAAATGAAACTTTGATGCTTAATAATTCCAAAACTAATTAGAATTTTTTAAAGAATTAAACGCCAATCTCTTTCTAAAAAATAAGAATATAAGTGTTTAAAAAATCATATTGATACCGTGATTAGTTTTCATTTTAGATAGAAAAAAACAAAAAAGTGTCAAAAATTTCGAAAATTAAAAAATTAATTACTCTAAACCTAATTCGAAATTCGAAAAAAAGGGCGACGTAGTGCACATCTTCATACTTCAGAGTATTAGGCTGCAAAAAAACATAGTTCTGCTACTAATAGATTTCGCTGAACTGGATTACGCGGCTAAAAAAGAAAAACTTCAACTTTGACCTTAAAAATACCCCAGTAATAATTATCACATCAGTTAGTTTTTTGTTCGAGAATGTGCCCCAAATATTCCTCTACAAACATTTCAAATTTCATAAATTTCTATCAATTAGTTTTTGCGATATGAGAGTTCAAATAGTTGAAAAATTAAATTTTCTGAAACAGCGGCGGCGGCGGTGACAGTAACTTTTTTTTAATATAGAGAGAAACAGTTACCGGGGATTGAAATATGCATCTCCCGCATGCAGAGCGTGCACCATACCGCAGAGCCAGCGGGCTATACTGAAATCGTAAAAACTTGTTATAACATCCTTTTTTTGGGTTAATCTTTATTTGAGTGGTGGTAAAACATGGCGGCCGGAAAGGAGACCGGCCGTGATATAGCGCCAACTAGTCTTCCATTTGGCAACCGATTCGCGGTCACCAAATGGTCGACTCTTTTATCAAAGCTGTGCCAAAATGTCCGGTTTTGAAACTCGACCACTCATATCTAATAAAAATCTACTAATTATTATATGTTATGATCTAATAATGATAGTAGTAATAGTTAAATCTCTATGGTTGACAGTCTTTATTTGAGCTTTAAGTAAACAGGGCGGCTGGAGGACTTTCTAAAGCTGTACCGATAAATTTTCCTAAATGTGTCTGATGTCTTTCTTGATGTCACAGGTCGGCTGGTTTGTGTTGCGCCACCCGATGACTCCAAGAATATCAGCAAGACCCCAGAGAACCATCATAAGCGATAGTGGGTAGAACAGAGGGACGATACTAGAAAATGAAAAAGCGCCTTCTTGGTACTGAACACTCCAAAGGTAGGAAATTTTTCCATAACAGGTGTTCGTACACACTCGAATTTCTTTTTTTAATTTGCGAATCTAAAAATTTAAAAGTAATTTAAATAATTTAAAAAAATTATTTACGATCAGTAGAACAATTTTAATAAATGATTGAGTTAATTGAGCATATTTTTGATGAGTTTTTTTAATTGATTTAGAAAGATAATTTGAATTAAAAATTACCATATATATCCTACTGAGTTTGGGTAGCTACTTTTTGATTTTAAATTAAAATTGAGAGTTTGTCTAAGTTCTAGCCTATACAATTTCAAGTGTGTACAAACACCATTATTTGCTTGTCACCCGGCTTGCTCTATGTCGTTATGGTATCAATATTGATCATCGTAAAACTAAAAAAACTATTTTTAAAAGTTTTTAATTCTAAAAAGTACAGCTAAAAATATTGTTGCGCCCTAACTTTATTTCATATAGATTTTTTAAAAGTAAGTGCTAATGGATTTTTGAAAGGGTGAACCGAATTCAACCAAAAGTTTTTGCACTTTAGTAACAAGTCCAAATTTTTTTAAACCTATTCTGAGAAATATCCTATTTAGGTTTGTTTAAAATTTCTTCATTCATTTAATTTTTTTTCTAATTAAATTGGTAATTTTGCGGACACGTGTATCGTGCCTAGTAAATTGCATTTCTGATACTCATTTTGGTAAAACCAAATTTTAATAAAAAAAGAATAACATAAAACTTCAAATAAAAACATTTTTTACTCTTCAAACTATCATCTGGTAAATTCGGTGTTTAAAATCTTTCATTTCTTTAAACATTGGAAATCCCTTATAGAAATTGGAAAATTTACTTATGAACTGTATTGTACTCTTATAGATCAGACAGCTGCTTAACATTTTAAAACGGTTACATTGTGATTACAGTTAATTAAAGAAAAGTTTAACTGATAACTTAACTGTTTTTTTCTCTCCATGTAAAACTGTACACCGCGGGGGAGCAAGTTAGGCCCTATTAGGGAAAGTCAAAAAACTGTCTCTTAAAAGGATCCTTTTCAAAATGAGGAAATACATCAGGCTTACTTGATCTGGCTTGATTAAAGGTTAAGGTGACCGCGCTTTTTGCCTCCAGCCTAAATGTTTTTCACTAAAGTCCCACTTTCTGACCGAGTTTCGTCAAGCGAGAAAATGTAAAGGAAAATTACTTTTAATCTTTTAAAATTTCTTAATGAGGAAGTTGCATGATTTTTTATATTTTTTTATCGATTCTTCTTGCAAAAATAAGCAACTACCCAAAATTTGAGGCCGATCGAGAAATTTTTTGATTGCCAAAAAAATTAACAAAAATCCCCTTTTAAAAAGCGCGCGAAAACGCCAAGAGTTTGGATGTGACGTCATCTAACGATAAACATTTTTGTAAAGCAATGGAGTTGATGGTATGATTGTTGACGTCATCGTTACTTTTTAAACAATAAACGTTTTCCGTCACGTATTTTTTTTCTCGACTTTTAAATTAAAATATTTAATTACTTGTATATTTTTTTTAAATTGACTAGATATTTCATTTTACCATACAAAAAACCATACGGAACACTTGTTTGTTTTTGAAAATCTGACACATGTAACTTCCTTATTGGTAGACTGAATTATTGCTCATTTAATTTGGCTATTTCAAAATTTAAAAACGAATGATTTCGTTAAATTACGGAGGGTGCTCTTACAAGTTTCGACCCACTCTCAAAGGGTTATTAACAGCTTTTTCTCTTTAAAATTAAGAAAAAAATATCGATTCCATCTCAATGGACTATATGCGCCTATTTGGATTCGGGACTATAAATTCATGTGTTGGGTATAAAAAACTCTCACTATCAAATCATATCTCTCTACTAGTGCACTATACTGTATTCATTTAGAATTGGCGCTTGAGAAATAGTGCTTTCCCCCACGCTAGAAGCGTAACCATAGTTACGCTCATCGAGCAGCCAATAGTAAGCCTTCTTCGTCACTTTGACAAGAATAGTTCTAATTTTGTAGAATAGTTAAAATTATTTTTCTAATTTTGTGATTATAAAAACCACAAATTTGACTTAAAATATTTATTTCATGAGTATATACACTAATTTATCAGTATGTTTTAGAATTTAAACATCTTTTTACTAAATTAAAGTGCAAATCCATTTATTTATAACGGCTGGTAGTATATATCGTGTTCCGAAGAAAATACATTTTATACAAATGCTTATCTTAAGAATCTAATTTAGATAGTATTTAATTACTGATCTAAATTATTTTCCTAAAGTGTACAAGAATAATAACAGAAATAAAAAGCAATTAAATGTAGTAGAAAATAAATTTGTCCTTACTGTGTATCTTTTTCTTTATTTTAAATACCATAAAGATAAACCCTAATTCATCTGTCAAAAAGTGTAAACCAATTCAAGAACATAAATAAATAAAATGTTAAATATGTTGCCGTACTTTGGTTTTTAATTAAGTATAAATGGATAAATATCGTTTGCAATATAAAAATAAGAGCAGAAAAAGAAAAACAAAAGCGTAGTTGATATTAATAAAGTACTAATTAAAAACCATACTCCCAGCGAATGTGGACGAAAGACTCGCGAAGCCAGGTGCAAACTTTCATCATAACAAAGAAAACAATGCAAACGTTTTATCAAGGTAAGTTTTTAAAAAAATAATTGTAAAAAAAACGCAGGTTTGCGCACCCTAAATTTAACTGGAAGTGTTCTCTAATAGTGTGAACTTAATCAGTAAACTTTGATTCGGGCGGGCCAAAGCGGGGAACCCTTTCAAAAACCTTTCTAAATATAAAAAATGCAGTTGTAAAGGCAACAAATTGGCCGATTCTTGATTTTAATCGCTTTTTATAAAAGGAAAAATATAACTATTTAAAATTTAAAAAATACGTAAATAAAGCTCATGCGATTCGTAATCAGACACTTTTTATTCCGTTTTAATTAGTTTATTTTTCCATTCACAAAAAATTATTACGTAAACCTCTTAAAAAGCCAAAAATCAATGAAAAATTGCCTTTAATAACAACGAAATCTCAACTTTAACTGAGGCTAGCAACAAAACTAAAAAACCAATGGCCAAAACAAGTATACTGATGAATGCACAATTTATTCAGCTTTCAGAAAATATAATTTTTATTAATGTTCAATAAACTTTTTGTTAAGCCTTTTTGGCACACAAATACTCCACTGTGCGCCAGTTCAAAATGAACAGAGTATAGTAGTATACAAACTACTAGTGTAGTGTCTGTGGTTATCAATTGCAAGCTCAGTAGGTCACATAATGTGATGCCAGACGGTCCATTGTCAGAAAATAAGTTGAAAACACTATTAACTTCCCGAGGTACCAAAAGTTCAAGTTTTCAGCTGGTTTTGAAGTTATCGAAAAATAAGTTCATGTCTAGGTGGTATAAATAATGAAGTCCCCCAATTTTGCAATTAAAAAAATTAAATGTGAGGTTTTTATTTATTTAAATACAAATACAAATTAAGTCGACCAACTACAGGCGTAAGCCCAGCAAGGTTGGTCCAGTCTTTTTAACCCAAACTACCGGAATCCCAGTATCTGTCAATTTTCCTCTTGAACCCCACTTGAATTTACAATTGTTTTAGGCAATGCATTCCATCTATCCACTACCCTATTAAAAAATAATGCCCCTTTCTACAATCCGTCTTAAATTTTCCTTTATTCAATTTGAAATTGTGACCCCTTGTTCCCGTATTGAATTCTAGTCCCTCTGTGTCCCCTTGCAATTTAAAAAGTTGAATCAAATCCCCTCTAATACCCCGTTCGCAATGGCAGAAAAAAGGCCCTTTATTTTCGTTAGCACTTTGTTGTCATGGAAACACACTAATCAATTCACTAGTCAATTACTAATATTTTATGTATTTTTACTTGTATTTTTGGTGATTTTATTCATTAGTTTTAAGTTGTATTGAGAAATTAAATTTTTAATTATTTTACAAATCATGCTGTTATTGTTTACACACAGTAAAGTGCTTATTTTCACCCCTTGTCAGTGCAAACGCAGTTTTCAAAAGATGGGGCGATTTTGCCTGTTTCCATGACAACTGTTGTCACGTGAGACACAAAGAATGTCCCAGGTTAGTCCGGATACCATCCGGGGCCGAGACGAATAATTATAAATTTAGAAAGTTAGGGTTAACCGCACACGGGGTTTGTAAGCTCATGGGGAAAATATATCTATATCCAACTAACCTTACACCCACAAAGACACAATTATTCTACCTCAAATTATTCCATAACAATAGGCAGAGCGACATAAGGAAAACAGAAATAGTACATGAGAAAATAATCGGGACTTACCTCCAATCCTGGTCCATCCTCCGTCAGTCTCGTAGAACTTTGTACATCTAATGTTTTAATTAAAACTAATTCACGTATTATTTAAATTAACTATTTATTTTTACGTTCTAGGTTAAATAACTCTACAAATCTACACTTCCAATCTTCACACAATCCATCCACACTCGCATCCACGAGCTCCTTAAAAACCCACCTTCTCTTTTCCTACCAGAGCCAAGAATGATCTCCCCAAAAACCGGTTCAAACCTGTTCCCCCAACCCCCTGGTGGCACGAATGTGGGAGAGGCAAAGAGAGACACCAGGGCAGCTTGTGCTGCCCTCTAGTATCCCCACTACCAACTTCCAACATCCTCCCACCTTTAATTTGTAGTCTGGAGGAACAAATTAAAACCTTTACAATACATATAGTCACACAAAGAATCAACTAACCAAACATAGTGACTAATTGACCATAAACCTACCCTTATCACTAAGATTACCACCCTCTCAAAAATGATAAAGACAAAATATTCACATCCTACAAAGAACATCTCTAAATCATTAAAGCCCTGTACTCACATCCCACACAAGATACATTAACAATAACACTAATATAAAATAATAAGATCAATACACAATTATAAGTACGAAACAAAGAAAAAAAACATTTATACACCATATTCGCGGCCGTTTCTAAGAATCCGTCGCGTCCCTTCTATCCTCTCCGGCAAGAGTTCATCCGCACTTGTGATCTCCAAAGGATAGAGCTTCTTAACCGGCCTGACAAATTGTCCGGAGTTTGTCTTGACTTTGACCACTCTTGGGTGGCCGTCTCTACTCGGGAGGATCTCCTCCACCCTAGCGAGTGGCCAAAAAAGTCTCTTTTTCCCGTCCAAATGCATGAGAAGAACGTCCCCAACCTGAATAGGTCGAGAACTCTTCCCTGGTTTTTGCGCCAGCAGTCCCAGGTACTCCCGGCGAAACCTGCTGCGCAGTTCCTCTCGAAGCTTTTGGCAATATCTCAGTCTATTGCACAGGCTTTTCCTATCGATCGAGTCCACGTCCGGTAACCCCACCTCTCTAACCTCCGTCAAGAACATGGACGGTGACAGAGGGAGGAATTCCTCCGCCTCCGTGGAAAGGTAGGTGAGTGGTCTCTTGTTTACCGTCGCTTCAATGTCACACAAAACCGTGTAGAGTTCCTCGTGGGTAAGTGTAGAGCGTCCCACCACCCTCACCAACAATTCTTTCACGGTACGAATAACCCTCTCCCACCATCCACCCCACCAGGCGGCGGTGGGGGGAATGAATTTCCATTCGATGGGTGTCAGGGTTTTGTCGTTGACGACAGCCTCCCAGTTCACTGCTTTCAAGGAGTTTCTCGCTCCGCGGAAGTTGGTGCCATTGTCGGAGTAGACTATGGACGGCCGTCCACGTCGAGCCACGAACCTCCGGAAGCTCCTCAGGAACTCCTCCGTACTGAGACTGGCAACCAGCTCCAAGTGAACGGCGCGGTAGACCGCACAAGTGAACACGACGATCCACACTTTTGTGCGTGATCTCAAGTACAGGGGTCCGCACAAGTCTATACCCACTACCTCGAAGACACAAGCGTCTCTCACCCGGTCTAATAGCAGCGGCACGGGTGGTGTCAACGCTGCCTCAGCTTTGTGACGCCTGCAGATAACACACTTTGATACGATATTTCGTATCGCTCGTTTGGAAGAAATTATCCAAAATTGCTCTCTTAGGATGGCAGAGAGAATCTGGACCCCGGCGTGGCTATACTGCAAATGCCACTGTCGGATTAAGCACTGCACGACGTGATGTTTGGCTGGCAACAAGATCGGATATAAGAAGCCAAAATCGTCGTCCCGGTCGGTTATCCTCGTCTTGACCCTGATAAGGTCGTCCCGATCCCTCACCGTTGCGAGCTTCTCGGCGCCGCTGTTGTTGCCCTCGAAGGACTCGCGTTGCACCACCATCCACAAGGTTTTTTCAGATGCTCGTAGTTCGGCAGACGTCAGTTCCCCTGCTGGGACACTCCTACGTCGCAGGCGAGCGATAAATCGCTTTATCCATGCAAGAACACGGACTATCCGAGAAAGTCCCGACATCCTCTCAAAACCAAGCCCGCTCCCCCTGCCGCTCTGCACAACATTCAAATTAACTACCTCTGTTCCTTTTCTTTCGGCATTGATTAGTAATTCATCTGGTCTGACATCGGATTTGGGCCAATTTTTACCTTTGAGCCATTGTGGACCCTCCCACCATTTACTCTCTACCAGTTGACGTAAGCTGCACCCCCTAGAAGGTAAATCTGCCGGGTTTTCCGTTCCAGGGACATGTTCCCACTGGGCTGCACTGGTGGTTATACATATCTCCTTTACCCTATTCCCCACAAAGGTTCCCCAATTACTGTTTCTTTTAATCCAGGCTAGGCAGGTAGTGGAGTCGGTCCAAAAGAAAGTGGGGATGTTTTCTAATCCCAAAGACCCTGCTATGAATTTTCCCAACCTCACGCCTAACACACACCCTAGTAATTCCAATCTAGGAATGGTCATCCTCTTTATAGGGGCAAGTCTGCTCCGTGAGCTCAGCAGTTGCACATGCACCCTCCCCGACTCCCCTTAAGTAGATGGCCGTTGCATAAGCCACCTGACTAGCGTCGCAGAAGACGTGAAGGGACCACGACGCTCTATCCCCATAACCCACTCTGCGAGGAACCCCTACTTCCGACAGTAACCCAATTTGACCGTACCATTTCTGAAATGCCTTCTCCAAGTCTTGAGGCAAGGGTGCATCCCACTCTGTCTTTAATATCCATGCCTGTTGAATTATTACCTTAGCACACAACAGAAATGGACTCAGTATTCCCAGGGGGTCAAAAATAGATTGCGTCACCGACAATATATCCCTCTTACTGGGGTTCTCTTTTAAGGGCACGTTACGTACATCGAATCCCAACGTGTCTTGCGCCCTGTTCCACTGTAATCCCAACACCGGAACCGTTTTATCTGATATGGAGTCAACCACCATTCTTTCCTTGCTAGAGTACCCCTTTAAAACCTCATAGGGACCACTCTCCCACAAGCGTAACTCCATCTTCGCATCCCCCATTAGTTTAGCTGCCTTAACCATAAAATCTTCCCACTGCTCTACCGTCTCCAATGATGCGACGCAGTTGTCAACATAAAAGGAGCTTTCCAAGACTCTGGCGGTTTCTTTGAGCTCTTCTGACACACCTGACAAATGGTGCGCAATGACAGCCCCTAGGAGAAAGGGACTGCTTGTCACACCAAACACAACCCGCCTATGGCGGAAAACTTGTATTTTATCCCCCTCCCACCATAGGAACCTCACGAAATCTCTATCCTCTTCCTTCAACTCAATCTGCAGAAAAGCTCGCCGAATATCAGACACCACTCCCAAAGCGTTAATTCTAAATCGTGACAAGATGATAGGTATTTGTTCGACCAAATTAGGACCCTTTACCAAGCAGTCATTCAACGAGGGGTTTCTTCCCGTTTTACTGGAAGCATCGAATACCGGTCGGATTTTTGTACTCAGGCTATCCGGCTTTATTACAGCGTGGTGGGGCAGATAGTGACCGTTCCTCGTCGGCTCGGAATCTTTAACCCTTTCTATCACCCCCTCCTGCTCCCATTCCCTAAAAATGGTTCCATACTCCTCATAGTAGCCATTTACTTTCAATTTTCGGGTGGTACTGAGCAGGCGTCTCTGGGCCTGTTCCCAATTAGAGGGGATAGCAACCTTCCCTTCCACCCATGGTAAACCGACCCTATAGCGTCCCTCTTCATTCCGTTCCACAGACTCTAAAAACCTCTCCTGGGCCAGCTCTTCCTCTTCCGCTTTGGATTTAAAACTCCCTTTTTCTGAGATACCAATTGTCTCCAAACTCCACAAATCCGCTACACTCATGTTACTTATAGCCAGGTTGGAAAGTAACGGGCTATCTACCATAGGCGCGCTCTTCTCCGTCGATTCCCCACACACAGTCCAACCTAACTGGGTTTCAATAGCGGTCCAACCACTCTCTAATTGCCTTACCCTCCCAGTTAAGAACCTCCCATAAAGATCTGCTCCGATTAGCACCTCTATATCGGGCGACTCACTGCCTATATCCGTGAGCCATATTTTGTGCCTCTTCAACTCTTTCAGTGGCAATTCCTTTAAGTGTAGGCGCGGAATATCCCCACAGATTCTCTCTTGCCCCAAGAATTCAACTTCCCACATCTTTCGATTGTACTTCCCTGCTGAACACAGCTTAACATCATATCTCTGATGAGGTTTTGGCTCTGTTACAGTCCCCCCAAACAGAGCATGAGAAATACTCTCTGAGCCGGTACATTTAGCCCCGATTTCTATGGCTGTTGAAAGTCGTATATACGACCTCTGAGAGCCGCAATCAAAAATAGCCCTCACCCTTTTAGTGCGCTCCCCAGAGATGTCTAACACCATCAATGCTACCTTGGTGTGAACACCTCTCTCAACTACCGCCGAGTTGGCTACGCTTGTTTTTACCGACTCTCGATCCCCTTTTACTTCCGGGCAGAGCAAGATGTTATGACCCCTTCCACACGTTTGGCATTGCACATTGGCAGTGCAAAATTTTACCCGATGCCTAACGTCTAAACATTTCCAACATCCCCTGCTAGCCCGAACCTTTTCTCGTCTTTCCTCAAGAGGAAGTGACATAGCCCTTTTACATTCCTTACTGTCATGAGCGCCTCCACAAAACAAACATGTTGTACCGGTAGCGGAATGCAGTCCGACTGCCGTTGGGATGGGAAATCGCTCCCTTGTTTGCTTAACCGGTTCCCTTCCCCCGATAGCATTCCCCCCGCTTCCTACACCTCTCCAAGTGTCCCGGGTTTTATCGCTTATCCGGTCCAATGGGACTCCCCTCGGTTGCGCTTCCACGAAAAGGTCTACTTCCCTGGCTAGCTCCCTTGGTTTTAACCAACTTTCACCCTCTTTTATCAGTACATGTGATCTAACGTGTTGGGACAAGGAATCTTTCACTCGGTCCGCTACTATCAGGTCCTTTAATTCTTCCAATGTTTTGATCTCACGGCTTTCCAAATATGAGTCCAAAAGGGTTTTTAACTTAACCTCGAATTGTACCCAACTTTCCCCTGACTTCCTACTGCACCCTTCAAAGTTCTTCCTATGTTGAATTGGGGTTAGTTTGTTTTGGGCCAATACATATGCTTTTATCCTTTCATAATCTGCCAGATTATCGACACCCAACTGGCTCGTTAATTCCCCCATTAAACTCGACAACCTATTTAGCACTATTTTCCCCCACAATTCTTTTGGGACCGTATAAATTTCGAAAATAATTTCCACCTGGTGAAAGAAGAATATCCATTCCTCGGATTTCAACGGAGCTTTGGGTAACTGATCCTTAACTAACCGAGTAAATTTACCTAAATCATTCTCCACCTCATTGAAACTACTCTCTCGGCTACTACTCCTATCCGCCTCCAGTTCTTTAAGTTTAAGTTCATGTTCTCTTGCTAACCTCCTTTCCAAGGCTTGTTCTTCCCTAGCTTTCCTTTCATTCAAGGCCTGTTCTTCCCTAGCTTTCCTTTCATTCAAGGCCTTAAGACAAATTTCCACCCTTTTTTCCTCGTATACTTGAGCTGCCTGTATAGCCTGAATGACTTCCACTTTCTTAAAATTCCCGTCTATCTCTAACCCTAATTCTTCGGACAGCTCCCGCAGCTCAGCTAAGCTGGCTCCCCATAAGAACGCCATTTTAACCCTAACTCAAACACAAAGATTCCAAGATCGAAAAATCCTGGCTGGCTCGCCACTTATATCACGTGAGACACAAAGAATGTCCCAGGTTAGTCCGGATACCATCCGGGGCCGAGACGAATAATTATAAATTTAGAAAGTTAGGGTTAACCGCACACGGGGTTTGTAAGCTCATGGGGAAATATATCTATATCCAACTAACCTTACACCCACAAAGACACAATTATTCTACCTCAAATTATTCCATAACAATATGCAGAGCGACATAAGGAAAACAGAAATAGTACATGAGAAAATAATCGGGACTTACCTCCAATCCTGGTCCATCCTCCATCTGTCTCGTAGAACTTTGTACATCTAATGTTTTAATTAAAACTAATTCACGTATAATTTTAATGAACTATTTATTTTTACGTTCTAGGTTAAATAACTCTACAAATCTACACTTCCAATCTTCACACAATCCATCCACACTCGCATCCACGAGCTCCTTAAAACCACCTTCTCTTTTCCTACCAGAGCCAAGAATGATCTCCCCAAAAACCGGTTCAAACCTGTTCCCCCAACCCCCTGGTGGCGCGAATGTGGGAGAGGCAAAGAGAGACACCAGGGCAGCTTGTGCTGCCCTCTAGTATCCCCACTACCAACTTCCAACACTGTTGCTTAATGTTATTTTCATGCATAAAAACATTCTAAAATACCGTAAAAAAAGCTTAAAATGACTTTTAAACGAGCTAAAATTCCAACGGAGAATTTTTCTCCTTTATCTTTGGATTGAATTATCAATTACTTAATTAAGTTATTTTTAAAATAAAAACGGGAAATTTTCAGGTTCCAAATTTGCTTTGGATGTAACAAAGATATTTCTCTTAATCTATTTGTTACTTCTGAAATTAATTAATTATTAATTTATTAAGGCTCGATGCCCTTGGAATCTCACAAAGGTTTTCAATATTTTCAGAATTAGGTAAATTGTTATTTTTGAATCGAATTTTATGAAAAGTTAGAGGGTAATTACCATCTCAATTATTTCAAACTAGCGCTTACGCGCTAGACCCGGGCTTCGCCCGGGTTTCAGTTTTTTAATAAATATCACCTGGTGGGTTACAGATGGGCTTCGCCATTCCATTTTTAAAGAAAATTATTCTGGTGTGTTACAGATGGGCTTCGCCAGTCCATTTAAAAAAATTATTTGGTGCTATACAAATGGGCTTCGCCAGTCCAAATGTTGAAATAGTTAAATTAAGGAGCCACTTTTATGCTACAACAATGGATTTTAAACTACAACAATGGATTTTAAACTGCAACAATCGAGAATATGCTTACAACAATTAATGTTACATCTTCTCTTGTTAAATTTACAACAATGGGGGGTTTCCATGAAGTTAGGCATGAAATATATGTTTTTAAGCATAAAATTGCCCAAAAAAGAGTTGTTGGAACGCTTCCATTTTAAATTATTTTTATTCAAAAACTTTCCTTGGAGCGAGTAGATCAACGTGGTATAGTTTAATAGTTAATGTAGGTTCGAAAAGTTTAAAACTATAAAGGACATACATACATACAAACATTGATTTATATATATATATATATATATATATATATATATATATATATATATATATATATATATATATATATATATATATATATATATATATATATATATATATATATATATATATATATATATATATAGATTAAATTTTAAGGTGCATAGAAAAATTATCTTTTGTGAATGGAGCATTTTCAATCACATGACTCGGACCTAGCAACGCCCCTAGCAACAGATTGTTTGACTTACAGCAGTTAAAAGAAAATAACTGGTCAAGGAATTCTTCTATTGCAACATTTGCAATCACATGACAGCAACAGATACCTAGCAACAGCCTTAGCAACAGACTGTTTGACCTACTACAGCAAGGAAGAAAATAACTGGGTGTGACGTCACCTGAAAACACTATTTGAGGAGCAAACAATCAAACCATGTTTTCTCCTTCAAATACAAATTTTCAGAATTCTATCTTGTCTATATTGTCCATATACTAGCTTTACAAAATTTTATTTGGTTTGATTATAAATTACAAAACAATAAAAACAAGAATTAAAAACAAAATATTATTGGTTACATCACAAAATGTTAAAAATTCTATGAAATTTAAGCAAGTTAGGGGCAAAAATTTTGAAGGGTTGGTTAAATACTGTCTTATATTGAAAAGGGGACAGTAAAAGTATTGGAAAGCAATAATTAATTCATAAAAAATAAATGACTAGGTTGTAAACAAAATATTTTATGCTTTTCGAAATAAAAAAATGACAATTTAAATTTTTAAGCAGCACTGGGAATGTATTGCATGGGACGGCTAACCTTTGGGCGTTATTTCAACGCGTATTTTATTTTTAAACTGGGGACTAAACTTCACGAATTCTAGCACCAGAAGGTTTGTTAAAAGCCACATAATTTTCGTCTAATTGTTAATCCGCTATTTAATTAAATTGATACTTCGGAGTAACGTCACTACACTGAGGGCCAAAATATTATCACAATACAAAAAAAACATATGGATTTCTATCGCAGTTATAAATCTTAAAAAATTATTAAATTTCTTTCTGACTTTAACTAGTTTTGAGGGAACATAAATGAGATCGAAATGGCAGCTGATTAAATGTATTCGCATTTAAATAAATAAAATACTCATCACAGAACCTGTTCTGACTTTTATCCTGAAAGAGTAAAACTAAAAGAGTGTCCCTGCGTCAGTGTAGACAAGAAGAGTAGAAAAGAGTACAGTACCTATAGTACAAAAGAATATCGTCAGTATATTCGTAAGGATGGTTATTCTATGTAATTTTAAAGTTGTTGGGACTTATAAGTATGACAAGGGTTGAAACACACCATTTGTAATATTTATAATTGGGGTTTGCTCTTTGCTTATTTTTCCTGACAAGGGGGATATGAGTGATGCTTACGTAAGATACTGCATTTTCGGAAAAACTCTTGTTTCTTGCATAAATAATTTCAAAACTCAACCAAAAATAAATTTAGCCGAAAATTAAATTAGGGAATCGGACGTAAGCATTTTATTCTGGGGATGGATCCCTCCTCATACATTTTGAAATTTTAACCCCGAAAAGTATTGTTTCGACTCATTTTTCAACCCTCAGGGTTACACTCAAAAAGGACAACTCCTTGCGTATAAGTCACCTAATTTTCAAGGAGAAAAAGAAAACAGTACTTACTAAAAAGATGGGGGGTTTGCTTATCTTTGCTGACAAGGAGGGGGAAATGACCAAAAAAGTGCTTACGTAATATTTGAACGGTCCCAGAGTAATAATTTACTCTATAACAGCGAGTAGAGTGAATTAAAGCAACGTGTCTCACCGTTGATTTCCTTCTTGAGCATCACTTTTGCCTCTTTGCAATCATCATCGTCATCGGCTCTGACGAGGCACACCAACATCACTGCGACAACCACTGCGAACGACACTCGAATCTGCTGCATGTTTCTTTGATGGGATGGATGTCCGATATTGTTCCCTATTCGTCCCCCGCTCTTATAGTCCCTCTGCTACGAGGAAGCGTCGACAGTTTCGTGCGGGGTCCTTTTGTCATTTTGCAGCAAAACAACTTGTTTTTTTCCCCACACACGACCTTGCTTTTGCCCTTTGTGCGTTTTTCACACGAAATTTCGCCCTTTCGTTCCTGTTTTTCTGTAGTATTTGGGTGTGTAAGGAAGTTGTGGGGTTTTTTTTGTATCATCCGGATTCATACAATAGGGCGTGTTTGAGAGTCAACACAATTCCGTCTGGATGTTGTATAACCAGGGATCATAGGGAGGGTTTAGGGCACATATGGGCAACCTCCGGCCCTCCATGTCATTTGACATGGTCTCCATACTTAAAAAAAGATATTGATTCAATTGAGAGGGTTCAGCATAGGGCTATTAAAATGGTCAAGGGTATATCGAGTTTAAGTTATGAGGGAAGATAAAGAAGCGTTCACTCTAGAGAAAAGAAGGATTAGAAGGGATTTGATTCAACTTTTTAAAATGCAAGGGGACACAGAGGGACTAGATTTCAATACGGGAACAAGGGGTCACAATTTCAAATTGAATAAAGGAAAATTTAAGACGGATTGTAGAAAGCATTATTTTTTTAATAGGGTAGTGGATAGATGGTTGCCTGAAACAATTGTAAATTCAAGTGGGGTAAACGAGTTCAAGAGGAAAATTGACAGATACTGGGATTCCGGTAGTTGGGGTTAAAAAGACTGGACCAACCTTGCTGGGCTTACGCCTGTAGTAGTTGGTCGACTTAATTTGTATTTGTATTTGTTCCGGCCCGCGGAACATTTTAGTACCAGAAAAAGTTAAATCCCTGGATTTTGAGGTATAATTTCAAAAAAATTCTTGGGGAGGGTCCCCCAGCCCTCCCCCTAGGACTTGAAACTTAATACTTCAAAACTCTTATACAATAAGTTAATCCAAATCCTACCCACAGATGCAAATCTAAAACATCCGAACTATAGGTGTACCCAGGGCTCGATTTCAGCCGGAACGGCGTTCTGGAACCCATTTTTCGGAAAAATATATTATATTTCAGGGGTCTCCTAACAATGGCCAGCGAGACCCATTCATCAGGCCAGCGGATACCTTTCTATGTACGAAAAAAAAAGTCATAAAATGAATTAAAACCCTGTTTTTAATGTCAAATTACCAAAAAACCTTATTCTATAATTAAGTTAGAACACTCTTCCTAATCTAGTACAACACATTTGAATTTATTTTTTAAATATAATTTTGAAAATAAATGCTTAAGTTTTGGTATTAAAAAGTATATTCGCTTTTCAAGTTTTGAATAATTTTACCGTCCCGGTACCTCTTTTTTTGAAATCAAGCCCTGGGTGTACCTAAACTCTTGTTAAAAAACAGTGTTTTGGCATCAAATCTCCAAAAATTTTCGGGAAAGGACCCTTTGGTAGTTGGAACTTTATTACCAAGTTCTTTAAAACGCAAATTCTACCCAAAAAGGTACTGTAGTTCTACATTAGACCTATTAAATATAGATGGACATGGAGGGGCTGAGGCATGGAATATATAAGGGGGGATAAGGAGAAATATTCTGGGGCCTCTCACGAAATAAATTTTTGTACACCCCTTTAATTAATGTAACTTAAGCATTAAACTTATAATAATGCTTAATCAAGATAATATAATTCTAGTCTAGATTAATGTTTAACTTTAGTTCTATAACTCCGTTTTTAATAAAAAACGCTCTTTTTGTTTCAAAAGTACCTAGTGTCTACTCGATATGGCCCTTTTTTGGTGCACTAAATTTCTAAATAATGTTTACGATGATAATCCCAAGTAAATTTTGGGGGTCCTCTCCCAGAAATACAAATTGGAAATTTCCCTTTCAAAATAGTGTTAAAGCTCATTTTGAGACCTCTTAGGTCACATTCCACTTAAAAGACACATTGTCTATTGACCTATGGTCGGAACCGCATTCATTGATAGTGCGCTAATGTTCTACATTTTAAAGGTTTATCTTTATATGCTTTAAATTTTTGGTTATTTGCAGCTTAATTTAATGGTTCAGAGTTTTCAACTCTCGATTGTTTTAATTTCTACGGCCGCCGGAAAAAAAACAACGTAACAGTCACAATCGCGTTTTTCTTTTCCTTTTTTATGGCTGGCTTATAAAAGCTTGTTTTTGGAGAAAGTATTCTTTTTCTAGTAGTAGTCATTTAAATTTGAATAATATAGGTAAATTAAAAAAGTAAAAGGGGAAAATTCTAATTTATATTACTAGGGAGCTAGCGCCCCCTGCCTGCTCACCAACCCCCGTAAACTGCAGGACCTTTTGAATTGCTTGGTCACAAAGCCACTGAACTTAACTTACATTATAAAACACTAGGGGGCTACCGCCCCCTGCTCGCTTTCGCTCACCAACCACCGAGAACTGCTGATGCAGTTCCCCTAAGATTGCTTCGCAATCTTATACTCGCTTCGCTCGCTAAGCGGTTACTAACATCGTTAGCCTAGCATGCAGATTTGGAGGGGCTATTCATCTCTATTATTGGTAAAGAAATTTTCGAACATGTTAGTGGAGAACGTGTTTGCTCTCCATCTCGACCCGTTGTATAATACCTAAAATATTTCGTTAGTGTTACAGATTGTTACAATCATTAAGATTTAGGCTGAGCGCGCACTGGAGACTTTTGTCTCGGAGACTTAAAACACTAGTCACTCGAGAGCAATGCATTTCTATGAGGAAATTCTTGGCCTAGTGATCTAGCGACGAGACCAAGATCACTAGACCAAGAATTTCTTCATAGAAATGCATTGCTCTCGAGTGACTAGTGTTTTAAGTCTCCGAGACAAAAGTTTCCAGTGCGCGCTCAGCCTTAAACCTCTCTGAATCTTGTCTGATGAGATGATTTCGTTGATTTCATCGGCAAAATCCAAACAGCAGTATGTGGTGTTAACAAACTTTACCAATCGCTTTTCAAAAATTAACGTTTTATTTTCACGCCTAAAAAAGTTCAATACGCACTAATTTTACAATCAAAATACATTAAAATAGTAACATTTAATCCCTTTTAACACATTTGAACAGCAAATATCATTAGCGACGGAAATCGGAAAAATTGAAATAAAAACAATGCACTCATTTTTTAAACAAACTGATTGTTGCCAACCGAGGAAAAGAAATACAGCGAAATCTGGGCGTTACGTTAGAGAATTATATATATAGATTAACAAAAAGCAGAAGAAACGTCACAACCAACTTTTTAAAAATACGCCACAAGTCATATCCATGAATAACACTATCTTGAAAGTTTGAATATTTATTAACTCGAATCAATAATTTAATCAAAGTGTTTTCCTTACAAAATATATCCAACACATCTATTAATAATTATCAGTAATCAACATTCTGAAAAAAAAATCCATCAAGGAATCATTTAAATTCAATTTTGTATATCTAGTAACTCATTAGTATCCCTAGTGTTTTATCATTCATATTTTTTTAAACCCAGACTTGTTAAACAATACCATTGAAAGCCATTTAAAATAATAAAAGACAAAACCTACCGGACACTCAATGTTTACAATTAATTTCGATTATCGGACTAAAAATTACTTATAAATTTCAGAGAAAATGTGTGTAATTTTAGATTGAAATATCGTAACTCTGTAAGTTTTTAGAATATTTTTTATCTCTAATTTAATGCTATATAATTTGTAAAGTACTCTAACCCTTTATTTACCGACGGTACTTACAAGTACCGCCAACTTTAAAATTACATAGAATAACCATCCTTGCGAATATATTGACGATAATTTGCATGAACACTCTTTCAGTTATCCTCTTCCAGGATAAAAAGCAGCGAAGGGGAACTACTTTGATATACACCCCCAAATCGGAAATTTGGCGACTTTTTTTCTCGCCAAGCAAAATACCTCAAATGGCCGGTCAGTTGAACCGATGAAATCGCTGAAACGTTTTTGGAATATAACAGAAAAACTAATCATAGTTAAACTTTGATATTTGAACCAAGAACAAAAATATTTTTTATAAAAATATTGTAATTTAGTTTTTCCGAAAATTCTCATTAGTTTTGGAATTATTAAAGTTCAAAATTTCAATTTTTTCCAGTAATTCACTAGGCTACACATTACTACTACATATACACAAAAAACAAGAAACAGCAAACCTAAAAAGTCCGTATGGAGTGACAGATTTGGCGCGTAATTTTTGGGGGGGTATATCAAAGTAGCACCAGCGAAGGTTCTATGATGAGTATTTTAGCGGGAAATGGGAATAGATTTAACTGAAGTTGTAAGTTTAGCTGCCATTTCGATCGGATTCACATGATTGTCATTTTTTTCCCGCAAAAAAGTAGTTAAAGTCAAAAGTTAAGTGTATTATTTTTTAAGACTTCCATAAAAAAAGCTATGTTTTTCTTGTATTGTGAGAATATTTTAGCACTCCGTGTACTGACAGTACCCAAAAGTATCAATTTAAGTAATTAGCTCTAGCGGATTCAATTTTCCAAAGATGATTATTTTATTTATGTATATCCCTTAATTTTCAATTTAGTGACTCAAAAAAAGTATTTGCACGAAAAAAATTGCAGCGAATCATAATGCGGTAAATAAAGGCTAAAGCACATTTTGAAAAAGTGGAAAAATTTGTTTCAGGTTTCATTATAATAATGGCGTTCATTGTTCGTTGTGATTGGATGCCTAAGTTGTTTGATAGTACTTGCTTTGTAACTTCGACCTTATTCGTAATCTAAAAAAGTGGAAATATTTTAAATCTGGAAATTTTTTTAGATATTCTAAGGGCTTATTGCACATCTTCAAAAGAATCCGGACAGTTTGATACCAACAACATGTTATACGGATGAGTAATTAAAAAGCCTTTTTCTGGAAACCGTTCACCAAAAACTTTTTTTTAGAATAGAGATATTCCTATCTATGAAAGAGGATTATATTAAGAATTATACAACTTAACTATAAATTTCACTCAGGAAGGTCATTAAAATTTTTCAAAATGTCCTTAGAAAGTACTTAATTTTACTCTCTACACTTCTGTACGAAGAGTTGAAATTTTTAATTGGGAGAAGAAAAATTAAAATTATGGTTTAACTGTAATCTTAGATTTTTTTTGAAGCATATTAACACTCTGAATTCTTACATAATGATTTAACCCATTCAATACGAAGGCAAGGGAAAGTGCAAATTTTACACTTGTTTGAGCGGGGCAACTGCTATGAGACATCCATTAGAACATGATGTGGCACAAAGGTGCATTTTATTCTGTTCAGCAACTGGGACATAATTTAAAAATTTTTCCGTGGGACAGCATATGTCCCAGCCGGTGCGAAAGGGTTAAATACTTTTCTTTCTCCGGTTTGGAAATCATAAATATTTTAGGAACCATGTTTCCTCATACTTCAATAGTTTTTTCGACATTTAAATTTTATCTGTAATTTCTTCCCTTGTTTCCATGCTGAGGTGTGCGCATGTGTTACGGGCAAAGTGATCAATCATGTGTCTGATTTTCAAAAACAAACAAGTGTTCCGTATGGTTTTTTGTATGGTAATATCTAGTCAGTTTTTCAATGTACAGGTATAATTAAATATTTTAATTTAAAAGTCGAGAAAAAAACACGTGACTGAAAACGCTTATTGTTTAAACTATAAGATGACGTCAACAATAACACCATCAACGCCATTGCTTTACAACAATGTTTAGTATAAGATGACGTCACATCCAAACTCTTGGCGTTTTCGCGTGCTTTTAAAAAGGGGATTTTTGTTAATTTTTTTGGCAATCAAAAAATTTCTCGATCGGCCTCAAATTTTGGGTAGTTGCTTATTTTTGCAAGAGGAATCGATTAAAAAAATTAAAAAATCATGCAACTTCCTCATTGGGCGTTATTAATAATGCCCAGAGTGGAAGCGGGCAAAGTGATCAATTTCATTCATAAATTTCGTCGAATTTATCACATTGCCCGGGCATTATTAATAATGCCCACTTAATCACTTTGCCCGTAACATATATTGGGTCTGTTCTTTCACCATTTTTTAGCACCCCGAAACAATTGTATGCTTATTTTAATTATTTATTGTGGATTAACCGGTGTTTTACCTTTACCACAAGGACTTTGCCTATAATATCTTACAGTTGAAAAAAATTGATAAACTTATTCCATTTTTTAACTTTAGGAAGTTTTTTCTAAAAAATATACTTAAAAACCGACAGTTAAAGAACTTTTATGCTTTGTTCACAGCTTTAAATGCTCAGTTGCTATGCGTAGAGAAATTATAACACAGGCAGCGTTTTAATGTGGCGACCTGGCATGAGCCGACAGAAATCCGTAACTCCTCAAGATCTCCTTATAAACAATTTTCATTTTCCAGCACTATGTTAACTCCTTGATCTTTAATCTTACTCCTTAAAACTCCTTCAATTTATTTAAACTTAAACTAATATTCTAAATTAAATCATATCCTTTATTCTGCTATGGAGACGAGAAGTACAAAAACCCAACAACCACGTTTCCATGGTAATTATTGTTGCCATTCTAGACGAAGTATAAATAAATTCACCAGTACATAAATTCATACGATCACAATTATAAAACGAATTTCTGAGGTTAAAATCTGATTTTGATTCCCTCCTATCCTAGACTTTGTAAAAAATAATCATGCAGGCTCTAAATAACCATTCTTTAATTTTTTCAGATTTTTTTAAAACACTAATTTACAATCCTGATTTAAAAGTCGAGAAAAATTGTGCGTGACTAGGCGTGACGTCACAGTAGCGAAGTACAAAGGAGCCGCCGCTCACTCGAACTACTGCAACCAATCGACTGCTCAAATTCCCCCCCCCTCTGCTTCCGAACAATGACGTGTTCCGCAACCCTGACGTAATGCGCAGAGCTACTTACTGAGCGTGTAGTTTTTATTTATTTAAAAATTAACTATAGGAAAAATTAAATTTAGAAAAGTGTTTACCAGCCAATGGAGAATTGCAGCAAATCTTAAAATTTTAAATATTCAATTTTAATTTATTAAAAATTCTCTCCTGATTCCAAAAATACGCTTGTCTTTCCCCACAAACACTTTTTTTAAGGTAATTATGACATATTTTAATACAGAAAGCTCCTAACAATGTGACGTCACATGTGCCCGTGGAAATGTGGGAAACACCGTTTTCATCGATACACTAGTCTGTAAAAAAAAACTAGTGCTCATTGTTTGAAAGCGGGATTATAGCAACAAGCGGGAACAACGCACATTTCACGTCACAAGCTTTTTCAGTTCAGACACAAAAGAGGCTGTTTTTAATTGAAAATAACTTAAAATTTAGGGCTTTGAAAAGCAAATGAAAACATTTTTTGGAGGTTTTAGGCCATTCTGAACACATTAAGATTAAAAAAAAATTTGACTGCAATTTTCCATTGTAAGGAATTCTAAGCATTCCAGATTTTGAACCCCTTGCTTTCAGATTGTGCAAAACCGTAAAAATTACAAAGTAAATCCTTAACCGTTTTTTTTTGTACCTACAAAAAGTGGAACAAAATATTAAAACACCGTTGTGGTTACTGGGATTAACTTTGTAAATTTTATGGTTTTGCACAACCAACCCAGCTGCCTGTATAAAACCGTAAATTTAACGGAATTTTTTTACACTGTAGAACAGTGTTTCCCAACGTGGGGCGCAATACCTTTTTCTAGGGGGGCAGTTAGAAAATTTTCTACCAAATTGACCCCCAGGTGGAGCCAATCCAGGGGGAAAATTAAAAAATAACTTTTTAAAAAGAAGTTTATCAAAATCTGATCCTATTATCCTCTCTGAAAATGTATGTCTGAAATTCGGACCAGTATGTATCAAAACCAAGTTGAAACCCTGTTTTTAGAGTCTAATGTCCAAACCTTTTCTGGGGGATGACCCAAAATCTCTTTGTTTTTAGAACGCTTATATATGAAACTTTTTTCATTAGGTTCATCAAAATGCAAATTTAACCTAAAAATTTCCCAACTAGAGGTACCAAACTAGTTAAAAACCTGCATCCTAGAGTCAAATTTCCAAAAATTTGCTCGGGAAGGACCCCCAGATCCCCCTTTGTGCTTAGAACTTGATTACTCATAACTTGATTTAGTTCTTTTGCATGCAAATTCTAGCTAAAAATGTTCTGAAAAGCTTCATTAGACTTATTAAATATACATAGGAGGGAGGGGCTAAGAAATAATGTTGGCCCCCTCTCAAAATATATTTCTATATATGCCACTGAGACCGGGGGGGACATGGAAAATTTAGAAAGGCTTTGGTGGGACCGAAAAAGGTCGGGAAACACTGGTGTAGAAGTTATGAAACACTTTGAAACGCCCCCTGTATTTAGACGATAAAAACAAGAAACACACAGCTAATCGAGACACACATTTTATTATTTTCCTAAAGAATTAAAAGAGTTGAGATTATTCTGCAGATTCTTCCATCATCTCGAGTATCTTCTCCTTTGCCTCTTCGATTTTGTCTTTGCACTCTTGAGAGAGCTCTTCACCCACCTTCTCTATCACCTGACCGCCCAACTTGATCATGCAATCCTGTAAACAAACGATAAGGGGCCGTTCAAATATGAATCGTCAGTTTGAATAAGTCCAAAAATCAAATTTTGAGAAAATCGAAAAAAAGAAATGGAGTTTTCATTGTATGGATAGCGATTTCACAACTTCAAGGGGCGATATCTCCCTATAGGGGTTAGTTATTTCCCCCCTCTTTTCACCCTTGGGTAGGGCAAAGCTTGGAGATTGTTTTGAGCACAAAAAGTCAATTTGTCATTTTTTGGACTTATTCCCTTCTTCAAACTGACGATTCATATTACATAAGCACTTTTTTGGTCATTTTTAACCCCCCTTCTCCCCTTGTCAGTGAAGATCAGCATACCTCAATCCCCCCACCACCATAATTACGTAAGACACTGTTGGACCCCCCTCCCCCGAAATTTTGATATCCCTTTTAGTAAGTATTTTTTTCTCCTTGAAAATTAGGTAACTTATACAAAGAGCTGTCCTTTTGGGAGTAACCTTAAGGGTTCAAAAATGAGTCGAAACGCTACTTTTCGGGGCTAAAATTTGAAAATGTTTGGGGGGCTTATCCCCAGAAAAAGTGCTTACGTCCGATTTCCTAATTCACTTTTTTGTTACATTTATTTTTGGTTGAGTTTTGAAATTATTTATGCAAGAGAAGATATTTTCGAAAATGCAGTATCTTACGTTTGCATCACTCATATCCCCCTCCCCCCTTGTCAGGAAAAATAAGCAAAGAGCAAACCCCCTCCCCCCTTAGGTGCTTACGTAATATATGAATGGCCCCAAAATCTAATTCATTTACTGAACCCTATGTCCGACGGGACTTGTAAGAGTCCCACTGTCCAAGCACCACTAATGTTCAAGATTCATCTAATTTTCGTCATGTAGGGCCAAATTTCGTTTACTTCTAGTGGCAGTTACGTAAACTAGACATATTTTGGATGATGAGATATGCTACTAGGGTTAATATGAAGCTTATATACCTAACACCTAATTGGTATAACGTACTATAAAAAATGTACAGCACAATTTTTCTGAAAAACATAATTTGGGACATAAAGGATTAAATCTAAACTGAAAATTAAGACTTAAGAATCAACGTAAATACTTTGTAAAAACAATGTCATCTTTACATAGTACTCTTAAGATTTTTGTACTCATTTTTAAGCTAATTGAACGTGAATTTTAAACCTGCCATATTTTTAGTCCAAAGTTCAAGCTATCCACTGCATAAAACAATACCATCATTTTTTGTAAACAGGAAAAAATTCATTTTTTCAGTAAAGGAAATGTAAATCTAATTCCAAAAATCGACTTGACGAGTTTCAAAAAACATTTAGTTCATTCCATATTTTAAACAAAACCTGGAAAAGTCACCTAAAAAGTCAGGGAAAATTGCTGATTTTGGCCAAAATCTTAAAAAATACCTTGAAAATGAAAATTTTTAATGTTTGCGTGTCAATGGAGAATTGCAACAGATCTTAAAATTCTAAATATTCAATTTTAATTTATTAAAAATTCTCTCCTGATTCCAAAAATATGCTTGTCTTTCCCCACAATTTTTTTTAAGGTAATTATGACATATTTTAATACAGAAAGCTCCTAACAATGTGACGTCACATATGCCAGTGGAAATGTGGGAAACCCCGTTTTCATCGATACACTAGTTTAAAAAAAACTAGTGCTCATTGTTTCATAGCGGGAATATAGCAACAAGCGGGAACAAAGCACATTTCACGTCACAAGCTGTTTCAGCTCAGACACAAAAGAGGCTGTTTTTAAGTGAAAGTAACTTAAAATTTAGGGCTTTGAAAAGCAAATGAAAACATTTTTTGGAGGTTTTAGGTCATTCTGAACACATTAAGATTTTAAAAAAATTTGACTGCAATTATCCATTTTGGCTCTAGTAAGTGAAAAAGTAGTCAATTTATTTGAAATTATGTGTTTAAAAATGCAAGAAGTATCCGAAAAATGCAGTGAATTGCTTGGGTTTTTTTTACCGAAAGATTTTAATAATTGACCTGGAAAAGTCAGGGAATTTATTTTTGAAAATGAGCGGGCTTTAAAATAAATATCGACAATTCCTTTTTTAAAGGATTATAAATGACGTCAGATCTATTTCTGCCTTTAAATGAAAAACAACCATCACTTTTTGAAATCATTGTTTAAAATCAATGTTTAAAGACCTCATCTAGAGTATGCTGTTCAGTTTTGGTCACCATACTTAAAAAAAGATATTGATTCAATTGAAAGGGTTCAGCATAGGGCTACTAAAATGGTCAAGGGTATATCCAGTTGTTTAAGTTATGAGGGAAGATTAAAGAAGCGTTCACTCTAGAGAAAAAAGGATTAGAGGGGATTTGATTCAACTTTTTAAAATGCAAGGGGACACAGAGGGACTAGATTTCAATACGGGTTTAAGGGGGTCACAATTTCAAATTGAATAAAGTAAAATTTAAGATGGATTGTAGAAAGGGGCATTATTTTTTAAATAAGGTAGTGGATAGATGGTTGCCTGAAACAATTGTAAATTCAAGTGGGGTTCATGAGGAAAATTGACAGATAGTGGGATTCCGGTAGTGTGGGTTAAAAAGACTGGACCAACCTTGCTGGGCTTACACCTGTAGTTGGTCGACTTAATTTGTATTTGTATTTGTAAGATGAACATTGATAAAGGAAATTAAGTTTATTAATTTTTTTTTTCGCAACAGAACTCACCATGACCGCCTTCTGTTTGTCTTCATCTTGCTCCTTAATCCACTTCTTGAATTTTTTCTGCAAAAAACAAACAAATTACTCACAGGGATGATATTGACTTTTTAAAATTTTAATTTCTGACTTTGGATGGAAAAAATCCGTTTTAAAACAAGATAAACTCCTGAAAACATCTATCCAAGAGAAAGATTTATTTGTAGATTTGAATTGTTTTTTAATTCAATGAAGTTTTCCGTGAAAATGTTCAATTCTAACCTCAATCTGAACTCATTTTCTACTTGTAACATGTGCAAAGTTGTTTTAATAATTATTCACACTGGACACCGCATCGGTGTGGTTGGGAGTGGCAGCTGTTCTTTATGTTCCTCGGGCGAACTTTTTACATTTGACAAATTGCTCTGCAATAATTGGTTCTATGCATTTTGCTCCTGACAACTTTACCAAGGCTAAGTTTTATTGGGCTACGAGAAGGCTTATGGCGGATAAGCCTAGTCGACGAAATTATTATTCACATTCATTACCTCCTGATTTTTACTATGTTAGATAGAGTATGTATATTGTATAATAGTGTCAGCTAAAATACTTTGTGGATGGCAGGGTTGAAAAAAAAAACATGTTTTTTATTTGTTTTAAAAGTGTTTTTTTTTGTCATGTTTTGTTCGTTTTTTTACCCTCGTCAAAGAAATGATAATAAAACCCATGATTTTTAACAATTTAAATTTGATTTTTCAAATTGAGATTAGATTTATAAAACACTATACTTTTAAATACACCCCAAACCATTTAAAAGATTTTTGCAAGTTTTCTTCATAACATCTTTATCAAGTAATGTACTGCCTATGTCATGGCGATTTGGGGTGGTTTGTACCCAAGCTTTTTTAAGAAGCTCTGAGTGATTCACACTTGAAAATGGTGAGTTTGTTGCCTAAATAACTTGCTAATAAGAAATATAATATGTGTTTTAAACAAGGTTTTTTGCTTTGTTTTAAACCAAGTGTTTAAAATGGAACAACCCTGGGGGAGGGTGACTATGGAATATGATGTGATGGGTCAGAAAATGGACCCAACTTTCTTTTAAACAGGCCCTACTTATGGTGTTTTTCTAAGATCACTTCGAAGCATGAAAAAATCAATTTTAAAATTACAAATCTGAAATATTCCATACTGTACCAGCGCCCATAAAGCTGCTTAATACAAAAATAGAATTCTATCAAGTAATCACATGTAAATAAATTTGAATGCATTGTTGTCCAGTGTTTGCATGGGGCCGTTTAAATGTTATGTAACCACCTAAGGCAGAGGTGCCGAACTGGGACTCCTTCATAGTTTCTGACTCCCTGGCGAAAGTTTGGGACTCCCACGGGAGTCAAATCCGAAGTTATCCGAACTAGCGCGAGTGAGGTCGGCTCTTTCCGTAGGTTGAACGCACATTCTCGCCAAGATCACGGCGATAGCCGATAAGCCGTTTGCCCGACAGTGTTTGAAATAGGAGCGGGCTTAATATTTTTGGTTTGGGTTGGTTCTCGACAGCTGCTTTCATTTTGCTTGACTACTGGTCAATATTACTCTGGCTAAAAATCAACATAAAATTAATTTTTGAGTTGCTAATTGATATTTTGTATTCCCAATTGTTATAACATGTGTTTTTGGTTTGGGTTGGTTCTCGAAAGCTGCTTTCATGTTGCTTGACCACTACTGGTCAATATTACTCTTTATGGCTAAAAATCAATATAAAATTAATTTTTGAGTTGCTAATTGATATTTTGTATTCCTAATTGTTATAACAAGTGTTTTTGGTTTGGGTTGGTTCTCGAAAGCTGCTTTCATGTGGCTTGACCACTGGTCAATATTACTCTGTATGGCTAAAAATCAATATAAAATTAATTTTTGAGTTGCTAATTGATATTTTGTATTCCCAATTGTTATAACATGCGTTTTTGGTAAGGGGTTGGTTCTCGAAAGCTGCTTTCATGTTGCTTGACCACTGGTCAATATTACTCTGTATGGCTAAAAAACATTATAAAATTAATTTTGGAGTTGCTAATTGATATTTTGTATTCCCAATTGTTATAACATGTGTTTTTGGTTCCGGATGACCGTTGGTCAATTCGATTAACTTTTTGCTACCTTAATGCTTTGGCACTGAAGTAGGTCATGTTGGGTCTCAAACCAAACGCCTTGGATCGTATAACATTTTGGTCTTGACCACTGGTCAACATCTCTTGACCAGTGGTTAATCCCCTTTTTCCTCACTACTAATAGCTTTTCTGACTTTCTTTTTCATGTTTTTTTCGGAATCCTTGACCTTTGGTCATTCCCCTTTGACCACTAATAATTTTTGTATTTTTGAACTTTTTGCTTTTTTCCCTCTGCTTAAATTAACTATAGGGACTCCTTGATAAAGTAAGTTGTACTAATTATATTTCATGTTGTTTAACCACTGGTCAAGTTAACTCTATATGGCTTAAAATCACTGTAAAATAAATGTTGGAGTTTTTAATATTCCCTATTGTTATAACATGTCTTTTTGGTTCCATCCGATTATTGGTCGACCTGGTCATCTTTTTGTTGCTCCTATATGCTTTGGCACTGAAGTAGGTCATGTTGGGTCTCAAGCCGAACGCCTTGAAACGTATAACATTTTGGTCTTGACAACTGATGTTATTATTATTACTACTCCTACTATTTCAAAATGCCTACTTTGAAATTTCGGATTTCTTAGCAATGTCACAGCTGTAGTTTGTACTGTTTTTACTGTAGTTTATCTGTTGAGAATTTTAAAGTAGAGTCAGCATTTTATGGCTGGCCTATAAAAGCTTACTAAAATTGTATTAAATCCTTGTGATCTATAAAATGTAAAAAAAAACAGTCGTCAGGTCTTTTCTAGATCTGAGACATTAAGTGATTGATAAAAAAAAGGATTAAGATCAATACTTCAAACTTCAATCGAATTTTCAAACGATCATCCATTTACCCCTTAAAAGCAAGAAACACTGAACCAAAGCAATCATCAAACCTCGCTTAATCTTGCCTGCAAACTTCAGTGACGTAACATTTTCAAACGGCTGATGGGATTGGGAAATCAAGACAAGCGATAGATACATGTTAACAAACTTTGCCGATCGCAATAAAAATTTACGTGCAGTATTCACGTATAATTATGTTTCATCTGTACAAATTTTAGATATTTTTCAACTAAAAACATAAAAGTAGTGACCCTATCCCTCTTGATTGGGACGGATCAAGGGGGGCGGAGGGGGCAATCGTCCCACCTTTTGCTCTGACACAAGGTACGGCTCCCGCAAAAAATAAAATAAACCCTTTTTTTGCGGGAGCTGTACAAAGTTTTATACACCAAAATGAGTTAAAAATAAAACCTTGTTATTTTAAGGTATTTTAAAAACAAAAACTTTCTGAGGGGAGGACCCCCAGACCCCCTTTGCAATTGTATCTCTATTATAACATCTTCAATAGTCAAAACGCAAAAATTCTACCATGAAATCTTTATAATTCGGTTAAGGCGTATCAAAACGAGTTGAATAAGTGAGTTTATTTGCTTCTAAAAAAAAAAAAAAAAAAGACCGCACCCCCGTTGAAAAGTTTTTTAATTGGTGCCTACCTCTTGATACTAATGATTTGCTAATATCAACAGCCACGGTTATCGAGGAAAATTCAGACCTAAACATTCCGCCGGTTTTGTAAACAAACGCCACGAATAAGATAAATAACAGATGCTACGGAAACTAAAATAATTACCGCCTTTCAAATAGAAAAAAATACTATTACGAGGCGCGCGCCAGCTCGTTTGATTCGGTAGCGTTCGGAAAGCTCGGAAACCCATCCGAGAGAATGACTGGCTGTGTTGCCACCGGCGTTGCCACCGCGTTGGCTCCGACGGGAGTCCCAGTCCGGCACGCCTGACCTAAGGGGTGAGGGGGTTTACTCTTTGCATATTTTTCCTGACAAGGGAGGATATGAGTGATGCTTACGTAAGATACTGCATTTTCGAAAATATCTTGTTGCATAAATCATTTCAAAACTCAACCAAAAATAAATTTAACAAATAATAAATTGGGAAATCTGACGTAAGCACTTTTTTTCTGGGGATGGACCCCCCAAACATTTTAAAATTTTAACCCCGAAAAGTAGTGTTTCGACTCATTTTTGAACCCTTAGGGTTACACCCAAAAAGGACAGCTCCTTGGATAAGTCACCTAATTTTCAAGGAGAAAAAAACAGTACCTTCTAAAAAGGGATGTCAAAATTTTGGGGGGAGGGGGGTCCGGCAGTTTCTTACGTAATTATAGTGGGGGGTTTTGAGGTTTGCTTATCTTTGCTGACAAGGGGGGTTAAAAATGACCAAAAAAATGCTTACGTAATATTTGAACGGCCCCCATGCATTCTAATTTATTTACATGTTTATACTTCATATTCTTAGAGCACTTTTCAACCCTATTCCTATCTCCGTCGCAGCACAAAAGGTGTTTAAAAAATTCGTGTTAACCCCTAGTTAGTCTATAATAATCGTTTTAATCCCAGAAGCAGCAGGTCGGTGTGTCTACTCACGTGCATCTCTTTGTCCTTTTCTTCTTCGTCGTCGCATTCGAATTGGTCCAGCTAGAAAAGCAACAGTTTATCCATCAGGGTGTATTTCATTGGACATAGCTATACTAGACAGCTATACTTCAGTTGAAGTTTATGGAAGTTGGTTCAAAAAAAACCATTACACTAAGACAGCAAATATTGCACGTTTTATAAGTTATTACAAGTGGTCCAATATTGTTCAAATTTATGGTGGAAGTAGGATGGATGTTGTCAAATGTTCTTCATAATTCGAAACTCGGTTAGGCTGTATTTACAGGGTGTTTCAGATAAGTGTTTCATATTTTCTAGGGGGAAAGTCAGAATCACATAGGATTTGGGGCTCCCAGACCAAATCCCAGGGAGTTAAAAATGGAGCGACACCCCAAAAAATTTATTGAAAAATTCAATTTGTAGAAGAACTACCATGGGTAAAAATTTAATTATGGTTACAAAAATTATGGTTTAATATAATCTTAAAAATTATCTTAAAAGTGTTTACTTTAAAATTTGTTTTATCATGAAAAAAGTTAAAAAACCACAAAAAAATGTGAAAACTCTGCCAAAACCTTATTTTGTATTTCGAAATCCCTTCTTTTGATTTGATAACCTAAAAGATCATAGTTGAAAACCCCTAAGTCCGAAATTCCACGTAAATACAATCAATATTAAACGCTTGAGATCCTCTGTTAAAGTTTGTTTTTTGCGTGCGCAAACAGCTGTTCAGGAAACAGCTCTAGAAAACTGTTTGCGCACGTAAAAAACGCTTAACATAATTTTAAAGATCATATTAAACCACAATTTTTGAGGCCATAATTAAGTTTTTACCAAAAGTAGTTCTACAAATTGAATATTTCCATAATTTTTTTGGGGTGTCGCTCCATTTTTAACGCCCTGGGATTTGGTCTGGGACCCCCAAATCCTATGTGATTCTGACTCGTCTAAGTGTCTACTATCCCCCCCTATGAAACACTTATCTGAAACACCCTGTAGTAAGCCTTGGTAGAATTAATAATGTTTATTTTTCATGTAAAATAACTTGAAAATATTGTAGTCAAACGATGCAACTCTACTGACCTCTAGATCTTTGAAGCATGCGGGAGCTTCACCACCGTCGATGATTTCTGAAAGACAGTTATTGTTAAGGGAAAAAAGAGAAAATTTGAATGTGCGGTTTATATTAGGTCATCCCAAAAGTTTTGTCGCTCTTGGGAGCATCTGTATATAAGATATTTTTGACACTTTTCCATTATGTGATACCAATATAAACTGTAACTTTATCTACCGTCAACTTGGCATCTTGGCTTGATTTTGGGGACTGATCGACAAGTAGGATTTCCTTAAATCTATGATAACATGTTACTTCATTTCTTTTCTGCTCAAAATTTTGCATTTTTCCTTAAGTTAAGATTTTTAAATTAAAATTAACTGGCTACTTCCATAAAACAATAAAAGTTTTAAGTGTTTTTAACAAGTGTGGAAAATTAAACTTAGATTTAAATTTTTTCTGAAGCATCCAGATAGTTTGATCACAATCCTTCATATTAAATTGCTAGATTGCTACTCCTAACCCTCTATTAGGAAAGATCCGTATGATAATTGGCAGGAATCTAGATCACTGGAAATTCTACCAACGCTCTTCAAAAGTAGTATAAAATGAGGTTCAATTTATGAAATAAATAAGATCTTCCGTACAATCTTAATATGACTCAAAATTAAAGTTAAATTCCTTTGAATTTGAATTTTGAAAGTTTTCAATTAATGGCAACTTGAAGAAAACAAAATATTATTAATCGTAGAAACTAGGAAAGCTGGAAAAGTTATCAAACAAAAAAAGAGCCAAAATTCGCCAAATTGGCTTTAGATAGAAGTAGAAGTACTTTACTGGAAAAATACCAAAAAATACATTGTATACAGATGCTCCCAAGAGCGACAAAACTTTCGGGATGACCTAATAAAAGGGATTCCAAATGGATAAGTCAAAAAATCAAATTTTGAAAAAATTAAAAAAAATTTCTTTGAATAACCACCAAATAGTTAAGCAGTCGTTCCCAAAGTGGGCGTTACCGCCCTCTGGGGGGCGTCGAAGAATTCTAGGGGGGGTGATGAGTTGAAAGGAAATTGGGGAGTAAAAGAAAAGGGGGTTGACTACTTCTAAACTATTGCTTAATGTCATTTTTATGGGTAAAAAAACATTTAAAAAAATCTAGGTAAAAATAGCTTAAAATCCCTTTTTAACATATTTACAATTTTTTCTCTAATTAATCAGTATTTTGATAGTTAATTAATATTTTGTTAGATATCAATTAAATTAATAATCATCCTTGATTTGTGTTGAAATAGATAAGTTCGATTCTACTTTTTCGATACTGGGGGGAAATGAAATCGAAAGATTTTTTGATCCCTTAGTTCCCCCTCTCTTACCTATAGGGATCTAAAAAATCGTTCGATCCGATTCCAAAATCGATTCTTGGATTCGATTCCATGAAGTATCGAAAAAGTAGAATCGAACTTTTCTATTTCAATCACTAATCAAAGATAATTAGCAGTAATTATTATTAATTTAATTAATAACCAGCAAAATATTAAGTAATACTCAAAATACTAATTAATTAGTGAAAAAATTGTTAATAATTATCTGTATTAATCAGGAAACAAAGTACGATTGATAAGATTCGATTCCTGATGTATAATACTAATTAATTATCAAAATACTTATTGCTAATTAGTGAAACAAATTTGTTTATAATTGTCTGTATTACTTGGAACCATTTTATGTGTATGTAGTAATGTTTTTTTATGTTTATACTACAACAATCAATTTTATACCTACAACAATTAATATTATATATTCTCTTTATTTACGAAAATTGGTGGTTTTGCCATGATGTCATGGCTTTAAGAATGAAATATGGGGTTTTTTTTGCCGAAAATAGGCCAAAAAAAGTTATTAGGATGCTCCGAACTTTTCGATATTTCTTTATAGTTTTAAGCTTTCGATACAGATTTTGGGAGTTACTTTAAAGAGTTAACTCCTTAAGGTGAGTGAGTTACTCAGATCTGATCTTCCAAAAGAGCTGAATCGCCCATCACTATAATTAAAATAGGCGGATGGACGTCATCAGTTGAAGTTCGTCGCCTTGGTAACGAAGGAGAAAACGTAAGCGATTCTGCTTTATTTTTGCACTTTTGAATTTAAACTTTGAATCTTAATAATTCCAAAACTAATTCGAATTTAAAAAAAACGAAACGACAATCTTTTTTAAAAAAAAGTAATTGTATATTTGTTTAAAATTTTGTACTTTTACTATGATTATTAGTTTTGTTTTATAACGAAAAAAAAAAGTGTTTCGATTATTTCATTGGCTGCTGCGACACGAGTTAGATTCAATGACGATCTCGTGGGCTCGGCGTGATGTGGGGAAAAAAATAAGACTGTTGGAAACCATGGCAACGCTCAGGGGAAAGGTATGGAGGCTGGGGAAATCACGTGACTTTTCAATCGCCGATTCTAAATAAACAGACTATATAGATCTTACCCTTTGCGGCGGCCTTGAGCTTGGGCTTATCCTCTTTGCACTCGTGATGATGCCCTGCGCTGACCACTGCGATCAGTGTTGCCAACAACAGGAACAAGCTGGTATTCATCATCATCATGGTTGTATTAGCTATACGAGATCCCTTCCCTCCCCCTTTATAAGCCCCACACCAGGAAGATATGATGGCACGCAACAACCACCTGTTTGTTGGATCATCTGCTCATTGAGGAAGAAGGCTTAGTTTGTTTTTAGAAGGTCTGTTTGATCGCTCTACTTCATGGTGACCACACCAGGGTTGGCTGGATTGGACCCAATGGGTTTTTTCAAAAAAAATCTTGTGAAAAAAACCACATTTAGGACCCATTATTGGGTTTTTTCAAAAAAATCAAGACTTTGGCAGTTTTAATATGAACACGACGAAATAACATACAAAGAACTGCAGTTGAGTAAGTTTTTTCAAAATTTAAGCCAGGTTTCAGTAATTATGGGGTGTTTTTACCATTTCAGTGGGTTTTTTCAAAGTATAAAAAGTTTCAACTTTGAAAAAACCCATTTAACTATAGAAAAACTGACATTATTTTGACAGAACACTTTTAACATAGAAAGAACTCACTAAAATTTGAAAAAAACCCACTTACTATACGGTAGAAAACCACTAAATTTTGAAAAAACCACACTTTTCCAAATTCCGAAAAAAAACAGTTTTATATGGGGGGTTTTTTATGGTTTTTTGAAAAATCCCAAGTGGTTTGGGGTTATTTCAATAAAACCCTGAAAAAACCCATATAAAACTGAGTTTTTTCAAAAAAAGTGTTTTTTTTTAAAAATTAAGTGGGTTCAATGTATGTTAAATGTGTTCTGTCAAAATAATATCACTTTTTCCATTGTAAAAGTGTGTTTTTCAAACTTTAAACATCTTTAAATTTTGAAAAAAACCTATTCGATAACGAAAAAACCCCACTGAAATTTGAAAAACACTTAACCCCCCTTTTCGACCTTACGGCAGGGTGTGAGAACAGTTCTTAAAAGTCCTTATTAACTCCTTAGATCGCCCTATAGTCCTTGCAAAAGGGCCCTTAAAGTCCTTAATTTACTCATCATTAGAGTACTTTACTTTTCAGTACTTTGACCGCAGCAGGATTAGTCACAGCTTTTGCAGCTGAACACTTATTTCAATTTTGCTACTTATTGGGACACTTCATGGGCGTATATAAAGAGGGACGTCCCCGGACTATGTGTACAGAAACTAGGTGAAAACCTGTTTTTTAGGGTCAAATTTCCAAAAATATTCGCCAGTTCCTTAAGACAGAATTTTTTAAAAAAAGGTATGGGACTGAGGAAAAAGGTTGGTTCTTGATTGCTAAAATCTAGTTTTAAATCTCTGATTATGACCAACTTTTTAGAGAATATTTGGGCCTCTCCCGAAATAAATTTTAGTTGCCACCAGGGTGGGCAAAAGCCCGGGTTTAAAAAAAAACGTTTTTTTTTTCGGGTTTTTTCAATAAAACCCTGAAAAACCCATAAAAACTGGGGGGGGGGTTTCGAAAAAAGTATGGGTTTTTTTCAAAAATATAAGTTTTCTATCTATAGTAAGTGGGTTTTTTTTTCAAATTTTAGTGGGTTCTTTCTGTGTTAAATGTGTTCTGTCAAAATAATAATGTCAGTTTTTCTATAGTTAAATGGGTTTTTTCAAAGTTGAAACTTTTTATACTTTGAAAAAAAACCCACTAAAATGTAAAAAAATAATCCTAAACTTTGAAAAAACCTATTCAATAATGAAAAAATCCCACTGAATAATGAAAGAACCTATTTAACTTTTTAAAAAATCCCTTAAATCTAAAAATTCCTCCTTAGTTTTTTATAACTAGTTTGAACTTAAACGTCTTAAATTTGAAAAAAAAACCACTCAACTGTAGTTCTTTATAAGTTATTTCGTCGTGTTCTTATTAAAACTTCCAAAATATTGATTTTTTTAAACCCAAAAGTGGGTCCAAAATGTGGGTTTTTTCACATGGGTTTTATTGAAAAAAACCATTGGGTCCAATCCAGCCAACCCTGATTGCCACTGGGACACACTATTACTCTTAACCAAGTATGTAAACGAATGAATGTTGTTTCTATCAATGAAAGGAAAATGTATTAACATATTCTTGATAAGTCGTTAAAAGTATTTTATTTACAGTTTCATTTAAGAAATAAATTTTCCAAATGTCCTTAGAAAGTATACTCAAACCTGTTTTTGTGCGAACCTTTTGTGTGCTATTTTTTATTTGTGCGATTTTTCCCTTCGACTTTTTTGTGTGGTGTATGAAAATTTCAAATTAGAAAAAAAATCTCGTATGTCTGGCTTCCGAGACCTACATGGGTCTCATGAAACAACAGTCGTCGCCAACTACATGGTAACTGAAAAAAATATATACGGTAGGTATAGAAACGGTTTCTCAATTCAGCTGTAGGATGGGGATTGCGTTACGGTCCGAACATAAGGGGGCATCCATAAATTACGTGAGGTCAAAAAGGGGGGGGAGGGGTTCGGAAAAATCTCACCAAATCTCACCAAGGGGGGAGGGGGGGTCTGTGAAAAACTCACGTCAACTTTTTAAGTTCGAAATTAAACGATTTTTTTTAAGTTTGAGAAAGGAATAATACCCACAGATAAGATACTGTGGTGATTTTTAGGCGGAATAATGTTCTTTTTCCTCAAAATGCAAACGAATTGGATAGAAAATTATTTTTAAAGGTTGTAGGTAAATCTCACTTGGGGGGAGGGGGGGTCCAGCAAAATCTCACTAAATCTCACCAAGGGGGGAGGGGGGGTCCAGATTTAGGAAAAAACACCTCACGTAATTTATGGATGACCCCTAAAGAGTTTTTCAATTCAGCTGTACTGAGGGATTTTCGCTACGGTCCTACGTGAAACTTTTTTATGCGGTCCTTATTCACCGCATAATAATAATAATAATAATAATAATAATAATAACTTTATTGACACACATAAATAGTTATAAAAATCTTCAAATAAGAACATATTCATCACCAAGGGGACTATATCCCGTTCTGGTGACTGATAAATTACGTTAAATTAATACAATAAATAAAATTTTAAATAAAATAAATAATAAATAAAATTTTAAAAAATGATTTTTTAAATGTGCTGCGAAAACTATTTTTTATAGCTACTCACTAAGTTTGGTGCGAATTTTTTTTATTCGATTTTTTGTGCGGTCCCTATTCCTCGCACAAAAACAGGTTTGGTTGTACTTAATTTTACTCTTCCGTACAAACCCTGTTACGCAATGCATGACTTAATATCGTTTTTCTTTGCAGCCGTTCTTCGTGGATCGTCGGCTGTTCCCTCGGGCCACGCCCCTCGACGATGCTTCAGCCCCCCTAGAAGACGGTGAGTTCAGTTTACTCCAGTGAAGCAGTATATTTTTGGTTCAAAACCCCATTTTGGTGCTTACATAGTATCTGAACATACTAGTGTATACTAGAGAGCCTGTATACGAGAGAGAGACGACAGCTCGCTCAAAACGTCTCTGCGCATCCAGTTCTGTCCAAACTGTATCATGCCGCTTGGCTCGCTCCAATGCTAATCATATGGAAGGAACCGGCTGTGGCGAACAGAAAACCTGTTTACCGATCTGCGCGCGCGATACTGAGTTGATCAAGGGACAATTGTAACGTTAATTTACCTACAACGCTTGGCTGTTTCATTTATATACTATCTGTTTTTGATTAGAATAAACACTTGCAACTGATTTTAACATGAAAAATTTGAATTGGCTGAAATTGAAAATTGTATACAGGCTCTCTTACTCCAGTGTAGAGAGCCTGTATACGAGAGAGAGGCGACAACTCGCTTAAAAGCGTCTCTGCGCATCCAGTTCTCTCCAAAATTCTGTCCAAACTGTATCATGCTGCTTATCTCGCGTCCCATGCTAATCCTATGGAGGGAACCGCCTATGGCGAACAGACAGGCTCTCTTACTCCAGTGTAGAGAGCCTGTATACGAGAGAGAGGCGACAACTCGCTTAAAAGCGTCTCTGCGCATCCAGTTCTCTCCAAAATTCTGTCCAAACTGTATCATGCTGCTTATCTCGCGTCCCATGCTAATCCTATGGAGGGAACCGCCTATGGCGAACAGACAGGCTCTCTTACTCCAGTGTAGAGAGCCTGTATACGAGAGAGAGACGACAACTCGCTTGAAAGCGTCTCTGCGCATCCAGTTCTCTCCAAAATTCTGTCCAAACTGTATCATGCTGCTTATCTCGCGTCCCATGCTAATCCTATGGAGGGAACCGCCTATGGCGAACAGACAGGCTCTCTTACTCCAGTGTAGAGAGCCTGTATACGAGAGAGAGGCGACAACTCGCTTAAAAGCGTCTCTGCGCATCCAGTTCTCTCCAAAATTCTGTCCAAACTGTATCATGCTGCTTATCTCGCGTCCCATGCTAATCCTATGGAGGGAACCGCCTATGGCGAACAGACAGGCTCTCTTACTCCAGTGTAGAGAGCCTGTATACGAGAGAGAGGCGACAACTCGCTTAAAAGCGTCTCTGCGCATCCAGTTCTCTCCAAAATTCTGTCCAAACTGTATCATGCTGCTTATCTCGCGTCCCATGCTAATCCTATGGAGGGAACCGCCTATGGCGAACAGACAGGCTCTCTTACTCCAGTGTAGAGAGCCTGTGTACGAGAGAGAGGCGACAACTCGCTTAAAAGCGTCTCTGCGCATCCAGTTCTCTCCAAAATTCTGTCCAAACTGTATCATGCTGCTTATCTCGCGTCCCATGCTAATCCTATGGAGGGAACCGCCTATGGCGAACAGACAGGCTCTCTTACTCCAGTGTAGAGAGCCTGTATACGAGAGAGAGGCGACAACTCGCTTAAAAGCGTCTCTGCGCATCCAGTCCTCTCCAAAATTCTGTCCAAACTGTATCATGCTGCTTATCTCGCGTCCCATGCTAATCCTATGGAGGGAACCGCCTATGGCGAACAGACAGGCTCTCTTACTCCAGTGTAGAGAGCCTGTATACGAGAGAGAGGCGACAACTCGCTTAAAAGCGTCTCTGCGCATCCAGTTCTCTCCAAAATTCTGTCCAAACTGTATCATGCTGCTTATCTCGCGTCCCATGCTAATCCTATGGAGGGAACCGCCTATGGCGAACAGACAGGCTCTCTTACTCCAGTGTAGAGAGCCTGTATACGAGAGAGAGACGGCAACTCGCTTGAAAGCGTCTCTGCGCATTCTTGCGCGCAGTTAAAACTGTCTAAATATCAAATTCTGTCCAAACTGTATCATGCTGCTTATCTCGCGTCCCATGCTAATCCTATGGAGGGAACCGCCTATGGCGAACAGACAGGCTCTCTTACTCCAGTGTAGAGAGCCTGTATACGAGAGAGAGGCGACAACTCGCTTAAAAGCGTCTCTGCGCATCCAGTTCTCTCCAAAATTCTGTCCAAACTGTATCATGCTGCTTATCTCGCGTCCCATGCTATTCCTATGGAGGGAACCGCCTATGGCGAACAGACAGGCTCTCTTACTCCAGTGTAGAGAGCCTGTATACGAGAGAGAGACGGCAACTCGCTTGAAAGCGTCTCTGCGCATTCTTGCGCGCAGTTAAAACTGTCTAAATATCAAATTCTGTCCAAACTGAATCATGCTGCTTATCTCGCGTCCCATGCTAATCCTATGGAGGGAACCGCCTATGGCGAACAGACAGGCTCTCTTACTCCAGTGTAGAGAGCCTGTATACGAGAGAGAGGCGACAACTCGCTTAAAAGCGTCTCTGCGCATCCAGTTCTCTCCAAAATTCTGTCCAAACTGTATCATGCTGCTTATCTCGCGTCCCATGCTAATCCTATGGAGGGAACCGCCTATGGCGAACAGACAGGCTCTCTTACTCCAGTGTAGAGAGCCTGTATACGAGAGAGAGACGACAACTCGCTTGAAAGCGTCTCTGCGCATTCTTGCGCGCAGTTAAAACTGTCTAAATATCAAATTCTGTCCAAACTGTATCATGCTGCTTATCTCGCGTCCCATGCTAATCCTATGGAGGGAACCGCCTATGGCGAACAGACAGGCTCTCTTACTCCAGTGTAGAGAGCCTGTATACGAGAGAGAGGCGACAACTCGCTTAAAAGCGTCTCTGCGCATCCAGTTCTCTCCAAAATTCTGTCCAAACTGTATCATGCTGCTTATCTCGCGTCCCATGCTAATCCTATGGAGGGAACCGCCTATGGCGAACAGACAGGCTCTCTTACTCCAGTGTAGAGAGCCTGTATACGAGAGAGAGGCGACAACTCGCTTAAAAGCGTCTCTGCGCATCCAGTTCTCTCCAAAATTCTGTCCAAACTGTATCATGCTGCTTATCTCGCGTCCCATGCTAATCCTATGGAGGGAACCGCCTATGGCGAACAGACAGGCTCTCTTACTCCAGTGTAGAGAGCCTGTATACGAGAGAGAGACGACAACTCGCTTGAAAGCGTCTCTGCGCATTCTTGCGCGCAGTTAAAACTGTCTAAATATCAAATTCTGTCCAAACTGTATCATGCCGCTTATCTCGCTCCAATGCTAATCCTATGGAGGGAAACCTGCGGTGAACAGAAAACGCTGTTGACCAATCAGCGCGCTATACCGGGCTGTCGCCTCTCTCTCGTATACAGGCTCTCTACTCCAGTGGTGCTCTTTTTTCCACGAGGGCCAATTCGCTTGTGAAAATTTATCTCGCGGGCCACATAAAAATACTTTTAAGGATTTTTCTAAACATTAAGAAAAATTACCCGTTTTCAATGAGGCATCTGTTTGGAATATTCTAGATTTTGTAAATTCGGCTCCAAATTTGTTATCCTTAAAACTGAATTCAGATTATTATCTGTAAGTGGAGATCAAGCACTAGTTTTTGATCTTTTCAGAACAGATAATGTTTGTTCTAAACACTCAGTTTGCAGGGGTCGCAGACCTCCTATATTCTCCTACATTTTGATAAGCCTCCTATATTTCCTATATTTTTGCTTAGCGTGCTAAAAATCGCACTGAAAACGTTCCATTCCTTAAAGAACTGAGAAGTTTCTCCCATAATTTCTACATTTTTTACTTTGCATATATAGTAAATATTTAAAGTATAATAATGGTTGTGGTATGTGGTAAATATTAAAACAGTATAGTGGTAGTACATGCATCGCAATAACAACAGGATGCCTTGAGAATTTGAGTTTGATGTTAAATATTGTAAAACATTAAAATAGAAGAAAAGGCCGTCGATATTGAAGTTAATGACATCAAAGATAAAAGGCAGTAATTAAATATGATAGAAGATTTCTTGATGATGATGAATGGATATTGTTCAAAGTTTATAGAGATGGAAAGGACTTACATTTGGATGCGAAGAGAAAGTCTCGTTGTTATCAAGAAGAAGAACGGACACAAAGTCTGAATAAACACTAATTTCTTGAGGCACACAAACTGGTTTATTAACGAGGATTTTAGCAACACATTTCACATGATTGGCAAGCTGAGAGCGGGACGATTCTTCTAATACGATTGTGGCAGATGGATCGCACTTAAATATTGCACAAAAACTGTACTTAAAACATTGCACTTGTAACTGGTAGAACACATTTATGACGGATGGAGCACAATAGTCGGCGGCACAAACAAACGGAACTGAACACGATCCATTTTGTTCAAAAATGGTGAACACTGGAACAAATTATACCACCAAAGAGATAAACACACGGCACAGATCGGGAAGACAGGTCGAAAGGAAGAACACACACCACAAAATTTTGGATGAAGATGAGGAACTCAAAGAATTGGGATGAATTGTAGCACAATCAACAAATTTATCTATTATCGGTTTTTAGTGATGACCCACTCTCCTCTACCACCGTTGGGTCGGTCAGCCGATGACGTTGCTGAGGTTGGGAACACATACCGCAGTGTCCCGCGGTGGCCGGACGGGAACGCCGCAGCACGGAGTCCTGATGTAGGTGAGAGAGGAGGGGATCATGCCGAAAACAAAGGGTCTGCCGGTTTTATACCAGGGTCGGTCAACAACCTAACAGAGCCAAATCCCAAGACATTGGCTGAAAAATTCCTCATTAGGAGTGACGAACACCTCCCACGAAGCAATGCTAACACGCCAAGTACGGGGAAGATGTGGCGGGGTTAAAGGTCCGTGGAGGGATTAAAGGTGTCTCAAATCTTCTAGGCTCAAAAACAAATGAAGGGTTTGAGATGGAAATTTAGTTTTTAGGTCTTTAGAATCAGCGTCTGACACTGAACAAAATGAGTGGAAGTTTTACAAGGTTATTGTTATTTTTATCAATTTTGGAATTAAGAAGTTCAGGGGTTTAATTTATTGTACGTCCCTCTATGTGGGGGGTTGGATACAAGGAACTTTTCCCACCAGCTGTAAATTGACCCAGAAGATCTTTGGGGTGTCGGTAAGATTTCCCCAAAGAAAGGGGCTTAGCAGTGGTGATATTTTTATGGATTTTGTCTGGCATTCAAGTTTCGGGGTGGAAAAGACTCAATAAAGCAGTCAAAGTCTTGGACCGTTGGAGTTTTGTATTACAAATTATGTCGTGAGAGAGAAGGGAACAAGATGCTCTGCACTTTCAAATATTGTGCAGGTGGTGTTTTCCAGTGGTTTAGGAATTTGTCTGGGTTTTTGGGGGACTGTGCTCAATTGCAACAATAAACTAAAGATCGAGAACGAATATGTGATGGATCTACATCACATTCTCCCCGAAGACAGAGGTTTTTTTTTTAAATTCTCATCATCAAGTTGGGAAAAATTTGTATTCAAAACCAAAAAAATTATAAACATATCAATTCAACTAAATAGTCTAAAAAATGTGGCTTGGAAACAGTTTAAATATCAAGTTGGCAATTCCGCTCATATACCATAACATTTTTTTTACAAACCACCTAAATAGCATAACACTTTTTTTTTACCAACCGCCCTCAGCTGCCTTAATACATGATTTCAAAATTATACAAACATTTCTCATTATATCAATCTCATTCCTTAATTAGGCTCGTTCATAAGAGTAAATCCATAGTGTAAAAAAGTGTATAAGACATACATATTACTTTCAAAAATACTGAGCATCATTTCAAATTTCAATTTAAAAAGATAAACTTTTTAGAGAATCATCTTTTGTCTTCAATGAAATACATGGATAAAACATAATGTAACACTTTCTTTGATGTGATGGCAATATTTGATTTTCACATAAACATGAGCATGAATTTAACTTTCAAAACATTTGTACGTTTGTCGCAATAATTTGCATACAAGTCATTTCTTAAAAAAACAATATTTGAGGGAAAAAAATTATCAACTTTCACCACTCCTGGTGAGTGTCCACGCCGGCATGGAAAACTCATTACTATGTGCACTAGTAATTCCAGGAAGAGCAAATGCTGACAAAAATTAATTAGTTAAGCTCTATCCATATTTATATAGAACATACAAGATGAGCAAAAAAAATAAATTCTTCATAGTGGTTATAATTTCATAAACAAAAAATTTCATATTAATTCTAAGAAAAGTGTAAGTTAATACCATACAAATTTCAATATTTTCTTATTTTATGTATATGTTTCAATTCCTTATATTTTTTTTTGTAGTGCCCATGCATATATCACATCTACATTTCAATAAGTTTCAATTTACTAATAACTGTTTCATTTTCTAATTTAAACCATTTTTGTTCATTTCATGCATAAAATCCAAGTAAGCTCATTAATACATCTTTAACAACATTTACCATTTATCATAAGTACTCATTAGCAAATCTCAGTGCAATATTACCAACATTATATATAAGTATGCTTTTTAAACAAGTATGTCAACTCTACATGTAGTAAATTAAGTATGTCTCAAAATTTTTGATGAAGTGCAATTTTAAGTTTAAATGCTTTGCCCTTTAAAAATTATGTTCCAACACGAGGTAATAGTTATAAAAAATCTCATGGGTTAAATCCATGTAAAATATTTAGTGATTATCATCGTGAACTATAATGTTCATTCTTATCCAAATTAACAGGGTGACTAATAGCTTATCAGTGACTAGTGACCTAAATATCCCAAAAATTGAGTGACCAAACATGGTTCAGCTTATAGCAACCATTACAAGTGAGTAGGCAATATTCCTCTACTCTTTATTCCAAGTGGGCATTTTCCCTCCACAATTATTTTTATAGTGCACTTTCAAGTGGGCATTTCCCTTCCACTGCAATTTTGGTCCCGTGCTATTTTTTATTTTTCATTTTTGTTGCTTATCTACACTCATTGGAAGATCTGCCATCCCTGACTAAGTTTCCCGCTTAGATTTCCTATGTTACTTATAGGTGTGCTATTGGTTTCTTTGCACCATCAGAGATATAGGGCTTATTCCCAACCAAAAAGGGGTTTTTGTAAATAAACATATTTTTTGCACGCGGTAGCCAATTCTCTAAACACATTCTCAAATCTCAATAAATTTAGTCACTCTTAATCATCAACAAATTTCTCTTAAATTAAGTCACTATCACTTAACTAACAACTCAATATCAAAATCATTATAAAAAGAAGTCACATAAAACTTTATACCATAATCATCCAGGCTTAAAAAATTATTCACTCATTTGATTTTGAAAATTCAAAATCACCATTTGATTAAATTCTACCAATTAATTGATTAATTTATGAAAAATGATTCAAATAAAAGTTGGAACCAAACAAATATGTAAATATATCAAATTAAACTCAATAGCATAGGGCAAAAGCGAAAAAAATTTTAAAACAACTTTTCAGATAGTTGTAAAAATCATTTTTAAATCAACCATATTCAAATAATAACCTTCAAATGGTATTATTAAACCTTAATTAAACTTATCATAAAATTCACCAAAATATTTAAAATCAAAATTAAATAGATTGCACTTCAAAATTAATCATCAAAAATACCTCTACTTGATACTACTCAGCGTATCAAATACTCTCAAACATTCATTAATCTTTTAGTTGATAAGGAAATCCATCAATATTAGGTATGAAAAATCAGTATTTTAACAAAAGACCACATTCAATTATCAATTTTAGTATAAGATAGACTTTGTATGAGTTAGACCCAATTTTTCTTAATGAAAATTATTCTGACAATATCATTTTTATATATTCTAGATCAGATGTTACATTGGCCAGAAATAGCATTCATAACATTCCTTCTACAACATAGTGCCCATTTTAAAAAGTAATTTCACTTTTCAATGTATGTGTCATCCCACAATTTTATGAAAATTTAATTTTGAATAGGCCATTTTATTTCCGAAAGAAAAAATAAACTCATAGTTTAGAGTTTATTTAATTATATGCATTAAATGGGGTTTTGCCATTTATACCCATTTAATAAGTAATAGTCAAAATTGAATTGTACGCGAGCCCTATTTGTATATGTTGTACAACGACAAGAATATCCTGATGTAAATTAAATTTAACATTTCCTGTACTACATGTCGTGTACTACATAATGTGTGTTGAATTTTATCTCTACTCATATTCTATCAACACTTTGTGTAAAATTCATTTGTTTGTGTGGCAAATAGTTGTGGGCTAGAAGTCCTTTTCTATCAGGAAGGTATAACCTGTAAATGACCTAGTGGGGAGTGGGGGCAATTATCCTTGTTTTATCCCGGGTAGGCATAACCCGTACGTAAATATTGGCCAAAATGATATGAATTAATGGGAGATAGGGGTCCTTTTTACGGTAGGCATAACCAGTTTCATTTTCATTTCCCATTAATAAAATTTGATCTTCATATAATAAAATATTCAGAAATCATTGGGTCCAATCAAACAAAAAATTTAAAAAATTTCAAATAGATTATTTAGATTATCACATGAAGTAATCAAGAAAAAAATTTGGCTTTCCTTCCAAAAATACAAAAATGGTCATTAAAAAATTAAAATCATGGCATTAAATTCAAAGTTTGTGGTTCAATTTTCAAAAAAATATTTACATACTCAGTGGTCATCAATAAGTTAGTGTAAATATTCAATTAAAAACATCAGTCAATTTAATCTTCAAAATATCAGTATGTATGACCAAAAACAAGAAACCACAATTCTAAGTAAAAAATATCATAACATGAACCACACGCGTTTAACCAAAACCAAAACAGAGAGAGCGCGGGTTTGTTTACATAGATAAGGGGATGTTGGGGGTGGTGGTTGTGCAGTTCGTTCGTAAAATAAGGGGATGTCCCGTTCGGGGATAGAATTACGGAGCGGGGAACCGAGTTGAATGCTCGAAAAAAAATGACACCTACCCTCAATTTTTTTTGTAGGTGGGGGTGTGTGATATAAGTTTCGCAGGGTCGCGAAAGTGAGGCTCGCTCATCATTTTTTTTGTTTATTAGTTTTTCACACAGGGTTGCAAAGAGGGGTGTTTTTTTACAAGAAGGGAGAATTATTCTCCAGCACTTTTTTTTATAGGTGTGTGCCAAAATAACGCCAAATGAAGGCAAAATAAAAATTCATACACATCAGGGTTCATTAATGCAAATTATACTCTAGTGCCAATTTTAGAATAGTGTTAAAAACATGTGAATCAAAAGGAAGGGGATATTCAGTATCAATATTTTCAGTTCAGTAAGTAAAATTCAAATGCACTAATTATTCAATAAATTTCCAACATGATGTATTGAAGAAATAAACATTCAAAAAGTAGTCCCCAACTAAAAATACATCTTTCAATAAAAATAGCATTCACTCATCAATTAAGAAGACTTTTATAAGTATGAAAATCAAATATATGCATAAGTGAAAAACTATAATCTCTTAAATAAATAAATGAAAATATGAAAAAATGTCTCAAACCATGACCTTCAATATTAATTAATAAATTATCAAAAATCAATATAAACCTTTTGTTATTTAAAAATAGTCAATCAACAATGATTAGATATATAAAAACTGTAAACGATTGACCAATAACTAAATTATATCATATCAAAAATTCTAAATAAATACTTTTTGTAAAATATTTTTCAAGAAATAGTTGTAGCAAAATTAAAATCAAATGATACTTTAAAATTTATAAATTGCAAATATTTTCAAAAATGATGATAAATCAAAAGAGCTCAAACATCAAATTAACAAGGCCTGGTTACGATGCACCAAATATATAGTAAATATTTAAAGTATAATAATGGTTGTGGTATGTGGTAAATATTAAAACAGTATAGTGGTAGTACATGCATCGCAATAACAACAGGATGCCTTGAGAATTTGAGTTTGATGTTAAATATTGTAAAACATTAAAATAGAAGAAAAGGCCGTCGATATTGAAGTTAATGACATCAAAGATAAAAGGCAGTAATTAAATATGATAGAAGATTTCTTGATGATGATGAATGGATATTGTTCAAAGTTTATAGAGATGGAAAGGACTTACATTTGGATGCGAAGAGAAAGTCTCGTTGTTATCAAGAAGAAGAACGGACACAAAGTCTGAATAAACACTAATTTCTTGAGGCACACAAACTGGTTTATTAACGAGGATTTTAGCAACACATTTCACATGATTGGCAAGCTGAGAGCGGGACGATTCTTCTAATACGATTGTGGCAGATGGATCGCACTTAAATATTGCACAAAAACTGTACTTAAAACATTGCACTTGTAACTGGTAGAACACATTTATGACGGATGGAGCACAATAGTCGGCGGCACAAACAAACGGAACTGAACACGATCCATTTTGTTCAAAAATGGTGAACACTGGAACAAATTATACCACCAAAGAGATAAACACACGGCACAGATCGGGAAGACAGGTCGAAAGGAAGAACACACACCACAAAATTTTGGATGAAGATGAGGAACTCAAAGAATTGGGATGAATTGTAGCACAATCAACAAATTTATCTATTATCGGTTTTTAGTGATGACCCACTCTCCTCTACCACCGTTGGGTCGGTCAGCCGATGACGTTGCTGAGGTTGGGAACACATACCGCAGTGTCCCGCGGTGGCCGGACGGGAACGCCGCAGCACGGAGTCCTGATGTAGGTGAGAGAGGAGGGGATCATGCCGAAAACAAAGGGTCTGCCGGTTTTATACCAGGGTCGGTCAACAACCTAACAGAGCCAAATCCCAAGACATTGGCTGAAAAATTCCTCATTAGGAGTGACGAACACCTCCCACGAAGCAATGCTAACACGCCAAGTACGGGGAAGATGTGGCGGGGTTAAAGGTCCGTGGAGGGATTAAAGGTGTCTCAAATCTTCTAGGCTCAAAAACAAATGAAGGGTTTGAGATGGAAATTTAGTTTTTAGGTCTTTAGAATCAGCGTCTGACACTGAACAAAATGAGTGGAAGTTTTACAAGGTTATTGTTATTTTTATCAATTTTGGAATTAAGAAGTTCAGGGGTTTAATTTATTGTACGTCCCTCTATGTGGGGGGTTGGATACAAGGAACTTTTCCCACCAGCTGTAAATTGACCCAGAAGATCTTTGGGGTGTCGGTAAGATTTCCCCAAAGAAAGGGGCTTAGCAGTGGTGATATTTTTATGGATTTTGTCTGGCATTCAAGTTTCGGGGTGGAAAAGACTCAATAAAGCAGTCAAAGTCTTGGACCGTTGGAGTTTTGTATTACAAATTATGTCGTGAGAGAGAAGGGAACAAGATGCTCTGCACTTTCAAATATTGTGCAGGTGGTGTTTTCCAGTGGTTTAGGAATTTGTCTGGGTTTTTGGGGGACTGTGCTCAATTGCAACAATAAACTAAAGATCGAGAACGAATATGTGATGGATCTACATCACATTCTCCCCGAAGACAGAGGTTTTTTTTTTAAATTCTCATCATCAAGTTGGGAAAAATTTGTATTCAAAACCAAAAAAATTATAAACATATCAATTCAACTAAATAGTCTAAAAAATGTGGCTTGGAAACAGTTTAAATATCAAGTTGGCAATTCCGCTCATATACCATAACATTTTTTTTACAAACCACCTAAATAGCATAACACTTTTTTTTTACCAACCGCCCTCAGCTGCCTTAATACATGATTTCAAAATTATACAAACATTTCTCATTATATCAATCTCATTCCTTAATTAGGCTCGTTCATAAGAGTAAATCCATAGTGTAAAAAAGTGTATAAGACATACATATTACTTTCAAAAATACTGAGCATCATTTCAAATTTCAATTTAAAAAGATAAACTTTTTAGAGAATCATCTTTTGTCTTCAATGAAATACATGGATAAAACATAATGTAACACTTTCTTTGATGTGATGGCAATATTTGATTTTCACATAAACATGAGCATGAATTTAACTTTCAAAACATTTGTACGTTTGTCGCAATAATTTGCATACAAGTCATTTCTTAAAAAAACAATATTTGAGGGAAAAAAATTATCAACTTTCACCACTCCTGGTGAGTGTCCACGCCGGCATGGAAAACTCATTACTATGTGCACTAGTAATTCCAGGAAGAGCAAATGCTGACAAAAATTAATTAGTTAAGCTCTATCCATATTTATATAGAACATACAAGATGAGCAAAAAAAATAAATTCTTCATAGTGGTTATAATTTCATAAACAAAAAATTTCATATTAATTCTAAGAAAAGTGTAAGTTAATACCATACAAATTTCAATATTTTCTTATTTTATGTATATGTTTCAATTCCTTATATTTTTTTTTGTAGTGCCCATGCATATATCACATCTACATTTCAATAAGTTTCAATTTACTAATAACTGTTTCATTTTCTAATTTAAACCATTTTTGTTCATTTCATGCATAAAATCCAAGTAAGCTCATTAATACATCTTTAACAACATTTACCATTTATCATAAGTACTCATTAGCAAATCTCAGTGCAATATTACCAACATTATATATAAGTATGCTTTTTAAACAAGTATGTCAACTCTACATGTAGTAAATTAAGTATGTCTCAAAATTTTTGATGAAGTGCAATTTTAAGTTTAAATGCTTTGCCCTTTAAAAATTATGTTCCAACACGAGGTAATAGTTATAAAAAATCTCATGGGTTAAATCCATGTAAAATATTTAGTGATTATCATCGTGAACTATAATGTTCATTCTTATCCAAATTAACAGGGTGACTAATAGCTTATCAGTGACTAGTGACCTAAATATCCCAAAAATTGAGTGACCAAACATGGTTCAGCTTATAGCAACCATTACAAGTGAGTAGGCAATATTCCTCTACTCTTTATTCCAAGTGGGCATTTTCCCTCCACAATTATTTTTATAGTGCACTTTCAAGTGGGCATTTCCCTTCCACTGCAATTTTGGTCCCGTGCTATTTTTTATTTTTCATTTTTGTTGCTTATCTACACTCATTGGAAGATCTGCCATCCCTGACTAAGTTTCCCGCTTAGATTTCCTATGTTACTTATAGGTGTGCTATTGGTTTCTTTGCACCATCAGAGATATAGGGCTTATTCCCAACCAAAAAGGGGTTTTTGTAAATAAACATATTTTTTGCACGCGGTAGCCAATTCTCTAAACACATTCTCAAATCTCAATAAATTTAGTCACTCTTAATCATCAACAAATTTCTCTTAAATTAAGTCACTATCACTTAACTAACAACTCAATATCAAAATCATTATAAAAAGAAGTCACATAAAACTTTATACCATAATCATCCAGGCTTAAAAAATTATTCACTCATTTGATTTTGAAAATTCAAAATCACCATTTGATTAAATTCTACCAATTAATTGATTAATTTATGAAAAATGATTCAAATAAAAGTTGGAACCAAACAAATATGTAAATATATCAAATTAAACTCAATAGCATAGGGCAAAAGCGAAAAAAATTTTAAAACAACTTTTCAGATAGTTGTAAAAATCATTTTTAAATCAACCATATTCAAATAATAACCTTCAAATGGTATTATTAAACCTTAATTAAACTTATCATAAAATTCACCAAAATATTTAAAATCAAAATTAAATAGATTGCACTTCAAAATTAATCATCAAAAATACCTCTACTTGATACTACTCAGCGTATCAAATACTCTCAAACATTCATTAATCTTTTAGTTGATAAGGAAATCCATCAATATTAGGTATGAAAAATCAGTATTTTAACAAAAGACCACATTCAATTATCAATTTTAGTATAAGATAGACTTTGTATGAGTTAGACCCAATTTTTCTTAATGAAAATTATTCTGACAATATCATTTTTATATATTCTAGATCAGATGTTACATTGGCCAGAAATAGCATTCATAACATTCCTTCTACAACATAGTGCCCATTTTAAAAAGTAATTTCACTTTTCAATGTATGTGTCATCCCACAATTTTATGAAAATTTAATTTTGAATAGGCCATTTTATTTCCGAAAGAAAAAATAAACTCATAGTTTAGAGTTTATTTAATTATATGCATTAAATGGGGTTTTGCCATTTATACCCATTTAATAAGTAATAGTCAAAATTGAATTGTACGCGAGCCCTATTTGTATATGTTGTACAACGACAAGAATATCCTGATGTAAATTAAATTTAACATTTCCTGTACTACATGTCGTGTACTACATAATGTGTGTTGAATTTTATCTCTACTCATATTCTATCAACACTTTGTGTAAAATTCATTTGTTTGTGTGGCAAATAGTTGTGGGCTAGAAGTCCTTTTCTATCAGGAAGGTATAACCTGTAAATGACCTAGTGGGGAGTGGGGGCAATTATCCTTGTTTTATCCCGGGTAGGCATAACCCGTACGTAAATATTGGCCAAAATGATATGAATTAATGGGAGATAGGGGTCCTTTTTACGGTAGGCATAACCAGTTTCATTTTCATTTCCCATTAATAAAATTTGATCTTCATATAATAAAATATTCAGAAATCATTGGGTCCAATCAAACAAAAAATTTAAAAAATTTCAAATAGATTATTTAGATTATCACATGAAGTAATCAAGAAAAAAATTTGGCTTTCCTTCCAAAAATACAAAAATGGTCATTAAAAAATTAAAATCATGGCATTAAATTCAAAGTTTGTGGTTCAATTTTCAAAAAAATATTTACATACTCAGTGGTCATCAATAAGTTAGTGTAAATATTCAATTAAAAACATCAGTCAATTTAATCTTCAAAATATCAGTATGTATGACCAAAAACAAGAAACCACAATTCTAAGTAAAAAATATCATAACATGAACCACACGCGTTTAACCAAAACCAAAACAGAGAGAGCGCGGGTTTGTTTACATAGATAAGGGGATGTTGGGGGTGGTGGTTGTGCAGTTCGTTCGTAAAATAAGGGGATGTCCCGTTCGGGGATAGAATTACGGAGCGGGGAACCGAGTTGAATGCTCGAAAAAAAATGACACCTACCCTCAATTTTTTTTGTAGGTGGGGGTGTGTGATATAAGTTTCGCAGGGTCGCGAAAGTGAGGCTCGCTCATCATTTTTTTTGTTTATTAGTTTTTCACACAGGGTTGCAAAGAGGGGTGTTTTTTTACAAGAAGGGAGAATTATTCTCCAGCACTTTTTTTTATAGGTGTGTGCCAAAATAACGCCAAATGAAGGCAAAATAAAAATTCATACACATCAGGGTTCATTAATGCAAATTATACTCTAGTGCCAATTTTAGAATAGTGTTAAAAACATGTGAATCAAAAGGAAGGGGATATTCAGTATCAATATTTTCAGTTCAGTAAGTAAAATTCAAATGCACTAATTATTCAATAAATTTCCAACATGATGTATTGAAGAAATAAACATTCAAAAAGTAGTCCCCAACTAAAAATACATCTTTCAATAAAAATAGCATTCACTCATCAATTAAGAAGACTTTTATAAGTATGAAAATCAAATATATGCATAAGTGAAAAACTATAATCTCTTAAATAAATAAATGAAAATATGAAAAAATGTCTCAAACCATGACCTTCAATATTAATTAATAAATTATCAAAAATCAATATAAACCTTTTGTTATTTAAAAATAGTCAATCAACAATGATTAGATATATAAAAACTGTAAACGATTGACCAATAACTAAATTATATCATATCAAAAATTCTAAATAAATACTTTTTGTAAAATATTTTTCAAGAAATAGTTGTAGCAAAATTAAAATCAAATGATACTTTAAAATTTATAAATTGCAAATATTTTCAAAAATGATGATAAATCAAAAGAGCTCAAACATCAAATTAACAAGGCCTGGTTACGATGCACCAAATATATAGTAAATATTTAAAGTATAATAATGGTTGTGGTATGTGGTAAATATTAAAACAGTATAGTGGTAGTACATGCATCGCAATAACAACAGGATGCCTTGAGAATTTGAGTTTGATGTTAAATATTGTAAAACATTAAAATAGAAGAAAAGGCCGTCGATATTGAAGTTAATGACATCAAAGATAAAAGGCAGTAATTAAATATGATAGAAGATTTCTTGATGATGATGAATGGATATTGTTCAAAGTTTATAGAGATGGAAAGGACTTACATTTGGATGCGAAGAGAAAGTCTCGTTGTTATCAAGAAGAAGAACGGACACAAAGTCTGAATAAACACTAATTTCTTGAGGCACACAAACTGGTTTATTAACGAGGATTTTAGCAACACATTTCACATGATTGGCAAGCTGAGAGCGGGACGATTCTTCTAATACGATTGTGGCAGATGGATCGCACTTAAATATTGCACAAAAACTGTACTTAAAACATTGCACTTGTAACTGGTAGAACACATTTATGACGGATGGAGCACAATAGTCGGCGGCACAAACAAACGGAACTGAACACGATCCATTTTGTTCAAAAATGGTGAACACTGGAACAAATTATACCACCAAAGAGATAAACACACGGCACAGATCGGGAAGACAGGTCGAAAGGAAGAACACACACCACAAAATTTTGGATGAAGATGAGGAACTCAAAGAATTGGGATGAATTGTAGCACAATCAACAAATTTATCTATTATCGGTTTTTAGTGATGACCCACTCTCCTCTACCACCGTTGGGTCGGTCAGCCGATGACGTTGCTGAGGTTGGGAACACATACCGCAGTGTCCCGCGGTGGCCGGACGGGAACGCCGCAGCACGGAGTCCTGATGTAGGTGAGAGAGGAGGGGATCATGCCGAAAACAAAGGGTCTGCCGGTTTTATACCAGGGTCGGTCAACAACCTAACAGAGCCAAATCCCAAGACATTGGCTGAAAAATTCCTCATTAGGAGTGACGAACACCTCCCACGAAGCAATGCTAACACGCCAAGTACGGGGAAGATGTGGCGGGGTTAAAGGTCCGTGGAGGGATTAAAGGTGTCTCAAATCTTCTAGGCTCAAAAACAAATGAAGGGTTTGAGATGGAAATTTAGTTTTTAGGTCTTTAGAATCAGCGTCTGACACTGAACAAAATGAGTGGAAGTTTTACAAGGTTATTGTTATTTTTATCAATTTTGGAATTAAGAAGTTCAGGGGTTTAATTTATTGTACGTCCCTCTATGTGGGGGGTTGGATACAAGGAACTTTTCCCACCAGCTGTAAATTGACCCAGAAGATCTTTGGGGTGTCGGTAAGATTTCCCCAAAGAAAGGGGCTTAGCAGTGGTGATATTTTTATGGATTTTGTCTGGCATTCAAGTTTCGGGGTGGAAAAGACTCAATAAAGCAGTCAAAGTCTTGGACCGTTGGAGTTTTGTATTACAAATTATGTCGTGAGAGAGAAGGGAACAAGATGCTCTGCACTTTCAAATATTGTGCAGGTGGTGTTTTCCAGTGGTTTAGGAATTTGTCTGGGTTTTTGGGGGACTGTGCTCAATTGCAACAATAAACTAAAGATCGAGAACGAATATGTGATGGATCTACATCACAGCATATTATTTCCCAAAAAAATGACAATTTAAAGTGGAAAATTCGCTAATTTTACGCATAAGTTTCGTGTTGCTTGAGGAGTGTTCCGTTCTTCCCGGAAGCCATCAAGTCCGTTGTTTAGGATCGCATTCTGCGGAAAAATTGAAAAATAACGATATTTCGCGTAAGTACCGTTTTTCCGGCACCTAGTTGAAGCTGGCTTCTTTTCACATTATAATTACGATGCAGAAAAAACTTAAGCGCCTAATAAGTAGTGATACCTCTCAGATCGCGCTTTTATCGGTTTTAGTCAGTGTTTTCAACTATAATTTTTCTTAAGGATTTCCTAAGTTGTAAATTTTTACTGATACATCACTTTGATAATAATGCAGTGTTTTTTAAGAATCTTGTTAGATTATAACCTGTTTCAAATATGATATCAAAGGGGATAAAAGGGAACCTCCCCCCCAAAAAATGGGACTGGGTGTCCAAAACAAGTTAAAACCCTGTTTTTAGGGTCAAATTTCCAAATATTTTTCTGGGGAAGAATCTCCAGACCTCCCTTTATTACACTTGGAACTTAATGAATTCAGCACTTTTTTTAATATTAATGCTAAATCTTAAAATTAAAACCAAAGTACGAATGTGCCCCACACGTGTGCGAAACTGCCCCACCCATGGGGCACATTCGCACGAAATTTCTCGTTTTTTAGATTGATGATATAGGTTAGAAATTCTAGAAGAATGCGACCAATTATCGTTCTAAAATATCGGGAAAGGTCTTAACTTTCATTTGAATCCGAGTTTGTTTCAATATCTCATCTAGATCCAGAGAAATATGCCGAAATGCACTTTTTGTGCAACTGTGCCCCACTCTCCCCTACCTCTTATCCTGATGCATGAGTTTTTACAGGGTGTTTCAGTTAATTGTGTTTCATAACTTGTAGGAGGGATCACCTAGATGACTCAGAATCACTTAGGGGGGTCAGAAAAGCATACCGAACGAGCTAGGGGTTTGTACACTGCAAAAATGGACTGGGCACCAGACAATAAGGAAGTTGCATGTGTCAGATTTTCAAAAACAAACAAGTGTTCCGTATGGTTTTTTGTATGGTAAAATCAAATATCTAGTCAATTTTTCAATGTACAGGTAATTAAATATTTTAATTTAAAAGTCGAGAAAAAACACGTGACTGAAAACGTTTATTGTTTAAACTGTAGGATGACGTCAACAATAATACTTATACTATCAACTCCATTGCTTTTCAACAATGCCTATTGTAAGATGACGTCACATCCAAACTCTTAGGGTTTTTGCGCGCTTTTAAAAAGGGGATTTTTTTAAATTTTTTTGGCAATCAAAAAATTTCTTGATCGGCCTCAAATTTTGAGTAGTTCCTTATTTTTGCAAGAAGAATCCATTAAAAACATAAAAAAAAATCATGCAACTTCCTCATTTGCATGAAATCTGACTATCTCAATTTTTTTTACATTTCATTGCTTACACTTGACCTGGTGAGGTTTCTTCTTTAGTTCTGCGTGAAATTAGGATGATGTTTCGAAAAGAAATAAACTTGGAAAGTTTGAATTAAAGCCATAGCCAATTTTCGGGGTTGTAGAAAGATTACGGGAGTTGGGACACTAATTGCACTTGTTGTTTGTCCCTCTAAAGCAGCGTTAGAAATTGGGAAAAAAATCCACTGGTCCTGCGGACCAGTGCTTTACCAATCTTACTGGTCCGCAACAAAAATAACTGGTCCGACAAATTAAAAAGGACCAATTTAAATATTATTATAAAGTAACCATTGCACGGAATCTGAGTACCAAATAGTAATGCTAAAAATTAATACATATTCAATTATAAGTTACCAGCTGTAAATATGAAATTTATATAAAGTAAGTACTCATAAAATAAATTTATGAGAAATAAGCAATAGCTACAAAAAATCAATTACTTTAAAAATATCTTATTAATTAAATACCTTTCTTGATTAAATAATATTTCACTAACTGACATACAAATAAAATAATCTTCTTGATTAAATAACATTTCTCTAATTTACATAAAAATTGGATACAATTGCACTAATTGGCAAAAATAAGAACTATTCTTGAACAAATGATATTGCTCACAAATTAATACATAACTTAGAATTAGTTTTACATTGTTAGTTGACAAACTGGTTGTAATCTGGTTTATTTAATGAAATTAATTTTTTTGCCTTTTTTTCTCCCGATTCCAAGCAAAGAGATATTGCAGGCTAAAACTGGAGGGTGGGATATTTTTTCACCACTGGTCCAGCGGACCAGTGATTTTCCGATTCCACTGGTCCGAGCCGTTTTTTGGTTGTCCCGGACCAGCAATCCAGTACAATTTCGAACGCTGCTCTAAAGTGACTTAATGGCATCAGCGTGTCTTAAAGTGTAAGATATCACAGTAAAACCATTTCAAGTAATTTAAAATGAGTTTAAACAGGCTTCAGAGGTTAAGTCCGCTACAATACTTTGTAAAAAGAAATGTCCGTCTTTAATATCCATAGTTTAGTTGCAGCAAACATCACATTATCCACAAAAGAAGGCCTCTTCGCGTTTGCAAATATCGTAACTGATGGACAACCAGAAAGCTGTTTTATGAAGCGTCGAGTTATACAAAACACTCCCCCAGTCCATTGGATAACTGGACTTAAAGCAACTAGAAAGTTGTTTTATGACGCATCGAGATATATAAAACACTTCTCCAGTCAAATGGGCAAGCTTGAGTTTGAAAAAATGACAAAAGGGAAGTCTTTTTCTTGAGTGCATTGCATAAATCGTCAAATTCAGAGACGGTATATTCTCGTTTGGGGTTTTTTTTTCGTGGAACCCTCAACTTTCGTTAATGGTTAATTAAATACTGATGCCAGGATGAACATTTTTGAAAACTTCCCATCCCCTTTTGAATTTCATAAAATGGACAGAAGTTACTTCCTGTCACGTTTGAGCTTCTGTCATGCAAGGGGATCAATATATAGATGAGACATTTTTTTTCTTTAACCCGACCCAAAACGAACCCAAGGAAACCTTTTTGGGACAACATAACGCGACAGTTAAGGAACAGGGGACCACGGTCAAAATCTACCTCTGAGATGGCAATATTCTCAAGGCAGAAATGGACACAAATTTCCAAAACTGAGTTTCAAAATATTGTTGGGAGTGTTCCGTCAATAATGAGCACGTAGAAATAAATCACTTCATATTAAATCATGTATTTTTTTTCAGTTGAAGCATCACACATTGGTGTCCGGTCCATTATTGTAGGTTAGTGTATAAGCAGGCATATCAAATCAAAGTCTGCCCGGGCCTAGTGGCCCATCTCCGTTTCTGTAGCCTTTTTGGGCATGGGGTGCTAATTACTAAGCAGGCATATAAAGCTGTAAAATTCCTGTGGAAATTGACCTTTTAAAATCGAATTATGGTATTTATTCTATGAGCTGAAATTTCAGCTTCTTAATCGGTTTTTATGTAACAAATGCCGGAATCGAACGCTTGTTTTAATCCAATGTTATATTTCCACTGTGGACCCCTAGCTCGTTAGGGGTGCATTTCCGCCATTCCTACAGTTGATTCCTAGGTGGGGTGTGTCTCGTTTGACCGAAGTGCCTCTTTCCCGAACTCCAAATGACCGAAAGACTACTTGCTCGAACGGGACGTTTGCCCGAACGGGATGTTTGACCGACAGGACTTTTGACTGAACGGGACGTTTGACCGACAGGACTCTTTACCGAACGGGACGATTGACCGACAGGACTTTTGACCGAACGGGATGTTTGACCGAACGGGACGTTTGACCGAATGGGACGTTTGACCGAATGGGACATTTGACCGAACGGGATGTTTGACCGAATGGGACGTTTGACCGAACGGGATGTTTGACCGAATGAGACGTTTGACCGAACGGGATGTTTGACCGAACAGGACGTTTGACCGAATGAGACGTTTGACCGAACGGGATGTTTGACCGAACGGGACGTTTGATCGAACGGGACGTTTGATCGAACGGGACGTTTGATCGAACGGGATGTTTGACCGAATGGGACGTTTGACCGAACGGGACGTTTGGTCCCGACAGCTCGTTTTGTTCTCTTATTATTAACATGTACATTCTATTTCAGTTTCATGTTGCTTGACCATTGGTCAAGATTGCACTATGTGGCTCAGAGTCGTTTTGAAATAAATGAGCTGGTCAGGATGAAAGTGGTATAAGTCCACAAATTACAAAAGTTGAGTTAAGAGTGGATTTGGGTAGAGTTTTAGGTCCTTTATTTGGTGCAGTGGTTGGTTAAGCAAAATGTTAAATTTTCGCTCCTACAGGGCGACTTAAAAAATCACTACTTATCGAAACAGCACTTTTCGTTAGGATGAAAGTGGAATTAGTCCATCAGCCCGTTTTGCTCGGTGCGTGTTTTGATAAGAGAACTCAAGGTTATAAACACAGCTGCAAACTGCGTGAACGAGGGGGGATCCTTTTACTAATAATTGGCATATGTTCTCTAGAGAGACAGGCTTTTTTTCTAAACTTTGATTGCATATTTTTGTATGACCCCTTTTTGTAAGAATTTAACCGAAAATAAATCCGCGCTTAAAATTAGGCGGGAAAGCTATAATCCCTTAATCGCCATGGCTAATGCAGAGGATATAAACATCAAATATCACCCATTACAGTCATTAACATGAAAATATTTTATTTTTTAATTTTAAAATTAAAAATTAATGGTTGAAAAAATAATTTATTGTTCTAAAAAATAAATTTAATTTCATTTAAATTTATATTTCCTAACTCAAAATCAATCAATTGGATACTATATTGCTCCACCATCTGTCATAAAATTTGCAACAGTTTATAAACGGCGGCCATCTTGGACGCCATTTTTAAAGTTACCCTGATACCGAGTTATAATTTGATAACGCCTAAAAACTCAAACCGAAGTACTGTATTTTTTTATCAAGTGTCATAAATGAATATTGGTAAATGTATTTTTATTTTGGTTAAATTTTAAAATTTAAAATTAATTGTTGAAACAATTATTTATTTTTGTAAAAAATCAATTTAATTTAAATTAAATTTTCATTTCCTCACTCAAAATAAATAAAAAATGATATATTGCTCAATCATCTGTCCTAAAAACTACAATAGTTTATAAACGGCGGCCATCTTGGACGCCATCTTGAAAGTTACCCTATAAACAATGTATAATGAATTTGATAACCCATTAACAGTGTCGTAATTTATATCAAATGTTATATATAAAAAATAGTTAAAAATATTTTATTTTTTAATTTTAAAATTAAAAAGTAATGGTTGAAAAAATTATTTATTGTTGTAAAAAATAAATGTAATTTTATTTAAATTTCTATTTCCTAACTCTAAATCAATCAATATGATATATTGATCTGATCCACCATCTGCCATAAAATCTGCAACAGTTTATAAACGGCGGCCATCTTGGACGCCATTTTGAAAGTTACCAATACCAAGTTATAAAGAAATTGATAACGCCTAATAACTCAAAGCGAAGTGTTGTAATTTATATCAAATGTCATGAATGAAAATTGGTAAAATGTATTTTTATTTTGGTTTAATTTAAAATTATTAAAATTAAAAATAAATGTTTGAAACAATTATTTATTGTTGTAAAAATTCAATTTAATTTAATTTAAATTTCCATTTCCTCACTCAAAATAAAAAAAATTGATATATTACTCAACCATCTGTTATAAAAACTGCAACAGTTTATAAACGGCGGCCATCTTGGACGCCATCTTGAAAACCCCATCGGTAACAAGTTTTAAAAAAAATGAAAACCTATTTTAAGTTAAACCTTATCTTCAGTTTAATCAAACCGAAAAAATTAAATAGAAAGACATATCGAGCGAACAACCTTTCACGGTCGCCATTTTGAATATGACCCCCCAAAATGGGCCCTAAAAATTTTTTTCATTAAAATATTCGTAATCTACGCATCAAAATCTATAGAAAAAAACAATAACATCAAACTTTGTGCTTACCAGTCGCTCGCGAAGTCATATTAACTACATCTCAATAACAATCTTCCTTTCTGAAACCCATCAAACTGTTGGGATGAAAGTGGAATAAGTCCATTAAAGTCAATTTAAAGCTCTTTTAGTCAAAATTTGATAAAAGTTGATCCACAGCAAAAATTGTGCCCATGACTTAAGACAAATCCACCCCAGAAAGTAAAAATGCAAGCAATCCTGATTTTTTTGGAGAAGTTTTTAGAAAACCTTCAATTACACAAAACGGAGTTCAGTGGACTTATACCACTTTCATCCTAACCAGCTCAAATGGTGGAGTTGGCAATTGATACTTTGAATTCCCTGTTGTTATAACATGACTCTTATGTTCTGGCTGACCATTGGTCAGTATGATCCACTTTTTGCTACTTCTATGCTTTGGTACTAAAGTAGGTCATGTGATAGCTCGAACCAAACGGCCTGACACGCCCAACATTTTGGTCTTGACCACGGTCTCTTGACCAGTGGTCAATCCAGTTTTTCTCTCTATTGTCAAAAATCTGGAAAGAGCGAGAAAATCTAAATTGACCACTTGTCAAGAGACCCGTGGTCAAGACCATAATGTTGGGAGTGTCAGGCCAATTGGTTTGAGCCACCTCATCACCTACTTTAGTACCAAAGAGTAGCAAAAAGTTGATCGGACTGACCAATGGTCAGCCAGAACCAAAGAGAAAACAACAGAAAATTCAAAATATCAATTAGCAACCCCAACATTTATTTTAAAACGACTATTAGCCACATAGCGCAATCTTGACCAGTGGTCAAGCAACATGAAACTGAAATAAAATGCTCATAAAAATAAGAGACCAAAATGAACTGTCAGGCAAATGTCCCGTTCGGTCAAAAGTCCTGTTGGTCAAACGTCCCGTTCGGTCAAACATCCCGTTCGGTCAAACTTCCCATTCGGTCAAACATCCCGTTCTGTCAAAAGTCCTGTCGGGCAAACGTCCCGTTCGGTCAAACGTCCCATTCGGTAAAACATCCCGTTCGGTCAAACGTCCCATTCGGTCAAACATCCCGTTCGGTCAAACGTCCCGTTCGGTCAAACGTCCCATTCGGTAAAACATCACGTTCGGTCAAACGTCCCATTCGGTAAAACATCCCGTTCGGTCAAACGTCCCATTCGGTCAAACATCCCGTTCGGTCAAACGTCCCGTTCGGTCAAACGTCCCATTCGGTAAAACATCCCGTTCGGTAAAACGTCCCCTTTGGTAAAACATCCCGTTCGGTCAAAAGTCATGTCGGTCAAACATCCCGTTCGTTCAAACATCCCGTTCGGTCAAAAGTCCTGTCGGTCAATCGTCCCGTTCGGTCAAAAGTCCTGTCGGTCAAACGTCCCGTTCGGTCAAAGGTCCTGTCTGTCAAACATCCCATTCTGTCAAACGTCCCGTTCGAGCAAGTAGTCTTTCGGTCATTTGGCGTTCGGGAAAGAGGCACTTCGGTCTTATGGATTTCGGTGAATCGGGCGCGACCCGTCTAGGTGTGCCCTCCTAGAAGTTAAGGAACACTTATCTGGAACACCCTGTAGTATCGAGTGTTCTCTTGCAGTGCACTTTGAGGTGCAGCGATCCCACCTGCGCTACCTGATGAGCAGCACTGCTGAACAGCCCGACAACTCCTGCTCCTCGCTCAGCCTCTGGCTCACCCTGCTCATCGCTGCCACCGCCGCCGCCATCCTCGCCTAAACACCCCTCTGTGATGGAGTCACTTAGAGCGAGTGAACACTTATCTGGAACACCCTGTAGTATCGAGTGTTCTCTTGCAGTGCACTTTGAGGTGCAGCGATCCCACCTGCGCTACCTGATGAGCAGCACTGCTGAACAGCCCGACAACTCCTGCTCCTCGCTCAGCCTCTGGCTCACCCTGCTCATCGCTGCCACCGCCGCCGCCATCCTCGCCTAAACACCCCTCTGTGATGGAGTCACTTAGAGCGAGTGAACACTTATCTGGAACACCCTGTAGTATCGAGTGTTCTCTTGCAGTGCACTTTGAGGTGCAGCGATCCCACCTGCGCTACCTGATGAGCAGCACTGCTGAACAGCCCGACAACTCCTGCTCCTCGCTCAGCCTCTGGCTCACCCTGCAAATCGCTGCCACCGCCGCCGCCATCCTCGCCTAAACACCCCTCTGTGATGGAGTCACTTAGAGCGAGTGAACACTTATCTGGAACACCCTGTAGTATCGAGTGTTCTCTTGCAGTGCACTTTGAGATGCAGCGATCCCACCTGCGCTACCTGATGAGCAGCACTGCTGAACAGCCCGACAACTCCTGCTCCTCGCTCAGCCTCTGGCTCACCCTGCTCATCGCTGCCACCGCCGCCGCCATCCTCGCCTAAACACCCCTCTGTGATGGAGTCACTTAGAGCGAGTGAACACTTATCTGGAACACCCTGTAGTATCGAGTGTTCTCTTGCAGTGCACTTCGAGGTGCAGCGATCCCACCTGCGCTACCTGATGAGCAGCACTGCTGAACAGCCCGACAACTCCTGCTCCTCGCTCAGCCTCTGGCTCACCCTGCTCATCGCTGCCACCGCCGCCGCCATCCTCGCCTAAACACCCCTCTGTGGAGTCACTTAGGACGAGTGAACACTTTATCTGGAACACCCTGTAGTATCGAGTGTTCTCTTGCAGTGCACTTCGAGGTGCAGCGATCCCACCTGCGCTACCTGATGAGCAGCCCGACAACTCCTGCTCCTCGCTCAGCCTCTGGCTCACCCTGCTCATCGCTGCCACCGCCGCCGCCATCCTCGCCTAAACACCCCTCTGTGGAGTCACTTAGGACGAGTGAACACTTTATCTGGAACACCCTGTAGTATCGAGTGTTCTCTTGCAGTGCACTTTGAGGTGCAGCGATCCCACCTGCGCTACCTGATGAGCAGCACTGCTGAACAGCCCGACAACTCCTGCTCCTCGCTCAGCCTCTGGCTCACCCTGCTCATCGCTGCCACCGCCGCCGCCATCCTCGCCTAAACACCCCTCTGTGATGGAGTCACTTAGAGCGAGTGAACACTTATCTGGAACACCCTGTAGTATCGAGTGTTCTCTTGCAGTGCACTTTGAGGTGCAGCGATCCCACCTGCGCTACCTGATGAGCAGCACTGCTGAACAGCCCGACAACTCCTGCTCCTCGCTCAGCCTCTGGCTCACCCTGCTCATCGCTGCCACCGCCGCCGCCATCCTCGCCTAAACACCCCTCTGTGGAGTCACTTAGGACGAGTGAACACTTTATCTGGAACACCCTGTAGTATCGAGTGTTCTCTTGCAGTGCACTTTGAGGTGCAGCGATCCCACCTGCGCTACCTGATGAGCAGCACTGCTGAACAGCCCGACAACTCCTGCTCCTCGCTCAGCCTCTGGCTCACCCTGCTCATCGCTGCCACCGCCGCCGCCATCCTCGCCTAAACACCCCTCTGTGATGGAGTCACTTAGAGCGAGTGAACACTTATCTGGAACACCCTGTAGTATCGAGTGTTCTCTTGCAGTGCACTTTGAGGTGCAGCGATCCCACCTGCGCTACCTGATGAGCAGCCCGACAACTCCTGCTCCTCGCTCAGCCTCTGGCTCACCCTGCTCATCGCTGCCACCGCCGCCGCCATCCTCGCCTAAACACCCCTCTGTGGAGTCACTTAGGACGAGTGAACACTTTATCTGGAACACCCTGTAGTATCGAGTGTTCTCTTGCAGTGCACTTCGAGGTGCAGCGATCCCACCTGCGCTACCTGATGAGCAGCCCGACAACTCCTGCTCCTCGCTCAGCCTCTGGCTCCCTGATGTTGAGATGTCAATCATCGAACCCCTCGAGATCCCACCTCTTCTCCATTGTGCTTACTCATCAGGGTGGTTCATTTTTGTGACAGTGAATTCCCTGCATTTTGAACAAAAAGACAAATTCATTCATAAATACATTTAAGAATATTTATTTATATTAGAATTGTATTTATTTATTTATTCTTAGCGTTCAAAGAACAAACAAAACTAAAAATGTAGTACATAAAAACAAAAAAAGTATATGGGCCATTCCATGAAAAAGTGGACATGAGGGTTGAAATTTCAAATGGGTGTTATAACTATAAATTATACATAAAATTAAAGGTAAAGATATGACCCAGATGAAATTACAGAGAGCTAAGCTTTAAAAAATTTTCTTGTATACTTTTTGAGGGCTCAAAGTTAGAATAAATTAAGAACTTTTCAAGTAAGTAAAATAGGGTATTTTCATCTTGACCTAAACAATACTAAAAGCAGCTAAATTTTCATTAAATATGCATAATATCATTGTTTGTGACCTTGTTTACCTTATAAAACCTTCAAGTTTTAAAAATATTTTTTGAAAATTAATTTTTGGTGCCTTTGAATTTATGTTGTCCTTCCGTCACACCCGTCACAAAAAAGATAGAAAAGTTGTTCTACAAGATTCAATTTTCACCATAAATCCTTTAAACTTTCAGATGTTCTGATTGTTGCAGTTCTGAACACATGTGATGTAGTAAAAAATTTAAAAATTTTTATTTTGTGTGATTTTTAGTGTGACGGGTGTGACGAAATTCCTGTGACGGGTGTGACAACATTTAAAATTTTTTTTAAATAGTTGAATGATTTCTAAAAGAAATAAAAAATTGTATCATTATACTTTTTAAACATATTAAGACAGTCATGGCTAGCAAAAAAATTTATTATTAAATAATAAATAATTTTATTAATTATTTTTTAAAATTAGAGTTAATCAAAATTTGATTAAACTTTTTGTAGGTTTTTAAAGAAAAGACATTTGTTTACATGACATTTAATGTACATAAAAAATAAAAATTAATAAAAAATAAACTACTTTCACATTTTCCTAACTAATCATAGCTATTAATTGAAAAAAATTTTATAGTGAAGAGTTTTATGGTTGACTTATTCAAAATTTATTAATACTATTAGATTGTCCAGTACTTACTAATACCTATAGGTATAGACTCATTCTCAAATCATTATGATTCCCATTTTTATATGTTGTAGTAATCAGTGATAAATTGAAGCAAATTTTGTATTTAAATATCCTTAGAGTCGGAAAAGTTTTCTCAACTTTAAAATAACTTTGTTATTTACGGGTTGAGCATCAGTTTAAAAACAAATATCATTCTTAAAGTATATGCTACTTTCTCCTTGGTTTTAATTTAGAATGAAATTTTACACTTTTTTACACAAACCATGCACTTTATAAAATTAAGGTATTCCTAAGTCTAGACGTGCAATATTGGAAAATTACGGAAAGCAACACTGAAATTTGATATGGAAGGTTTTATATGAACCCAGGAAATAAGGGAAATATAAACATTGCTTTTTACACCACATTAAATGCTAGAAAATAAACTTATGCTGATATAAATAGATGGAAAACTCATCAAACCCAACAAAAAAAATAATCAACCCTAAAAGTTTTTAAAACATCATAAAATGTGGTCAGTTTTATAAATTTATGTTTGTATAGTAGCTTTAACCAAGTTAACTGCCTATATTGATCATAGTTTATTCAGTAAATAGCCTTAAATAGCATAATTCACACTGTGTCACACCCGTCACAAATCCTGTCACACCCGTCACAGCAGAAAAAAAATTCTTATAAATTAAATTACATAAATATTTTAATAAATTTTATGTATTATTCTTTATTTGAATCTCCTTTATAATTAAAAAAATGCTTGATTCATCTAACATTCATAAATTCACAGGAATTTTAACAAATGTGTAGGTAAGTGAAAACTCTTGTCCCAGGAGCGTCACACCCGTCACAGCGTTTTAAAAATTTTTTTTTAAAAATTTTAAGTTGTTGAAGTTTTACTTTTGCTTCTAAAATTAAGTATAAGCATAGGACAACATACTAAAAATACTTTTTAGAGATTTAATGGGTAATATATCCCCCCAAATTTAGATACAACCTCGAAAATTTTCTCTGATTGTCACACCCGTCACCATGGAATGGCCCATATATACTTTATAAAAAATAGAAAAATTATTAAAGTTGTTTGCTTCATTCCATTCTTCCGTTGCTCTCTGTACGCTCCCATTTTCGCCAAACATGCATTCCTCTGTCAATGTACTGTATAATCGTGTCCAAAAAGTAAGGGATGGTTATTTAATTACACTATATACAGAGTGTTTCAAAATTGGGTTGCACGGCTTTTATTCGGAAACAACGCGTCCTAGGGTCATGGAAGTAAGGTCTACCCCTAGGTAAGTGAGTCTGGAGAATCCATTGAGATGACTTACAGCGCCCCTAGCGGCGAAATTAAAAAGTTTAACAATTAATTTAAAAACTAAAGGAGTTAGAGCAAAAACCTCAGTCAGAGTATTGTTGCCAACGTCATGACGAACTCCCTGAAAAAAATTCATGAACATATCTAGAATATTCGCCGAGATCTTAGCATGTGAAAATTGCACTTTTTCAGGGGTCAAAAAAGAAAAAGTTCGCATATTTGCAAATTTTTTTTGATTAAATTTTGTGTTCATTCAACTATAAAAACACAAAACTACACAATAACACTGAACATTTTACAAATATGTGAACTTTTTCTTTTTTGACCCCTGAAAAAATGCTATTTTCTCATGCTAATCTCTCCGCGAATATTCAAGATAAGTTCATGGAACTTTTTATTGCGAGTTCTTCATAACATTGGCAACAATACTCTATTTGATGTTTTTGCTCTATCTCCCTTAGTTTTTAAATTATTTTTTTAACTTTTTAATTTCGCCGCTAGGGGCGCTGTAAGTCATCTCAATGGATTCTCCAGGCTCACTCATCTAGGGGTAGACCTTACTTCCATGACCCTAGGAGGCGTTGGTTCCGAATAAAAGCCGTGCAACGCAATTTCGAAACACCCTGTATATGTTACAGTTAATGTTCATAATCTGGTAATGTTCGGAATACCTAGTTAAAGTATGAAATATTTTGTACTTTACCATCGTACGTTACGTGATCATCCTTTGCGACAAATTCCAACGCCCCCTAGAAGCAATGTGTTAGGAGTTATAAATTTTATTTTTAAAAATTTTAGAGATTTTTTTAAGTGATTCAATTTCAAAGTTCTAGACGATTGTTAGAGTTGTTACGCTTTAGTAGGAAAAGACACCTGTTGTGCAGAAAAATGCCTGGCATAAAACCCCTAAAACGCAAGCTCAATTAGGTAGAATTTGCGTAGTTCTTACGACCGAACTTTTCGTTTTTATGACTTAGGAAAAAGACTAAAAGTATTCTTCGATCATAAAAATGAAAATTTTCACGTTATGCGTTTTAGGACGTAAAATCTACGTAAATTCGACCTAATTGAGCAGGCGTTTTATGCAAGGCATTTCTCTGCACAAGGTGTCTTTTCGTACTAAATCGATGCTGATGCTCTACAACTTTATAATTGATATCATCTGTTTCTAAAATAAAAAATATAACTCCTAAAATAAGGGGGCGTTGAAAGGATTGCATCGGATAGGCCCTATCCGATAGGGCATGGTCACTTTACTATACCCCACTTTCATGACTATATCTGTAGAGCAGTCACGAAAAAATTTAGGGGTTCCATGTGACAAACCTTATTTCATTAAAAAAAATAAGAATGGACCACCCCCCCTTTGGACCCAAAAAGGTTCTCAAAATGATCCTACTTTTACCAGTCGAATTTCAAAATAAAAGTTTCTAAAATAAAAAATATAACTCCTAAAATAAGGGGGCGTTGAAAGGATTGCATCGGATAGGCCCTATCCGATAGGGCATGGTCACTTTACTATACCCCACTTTCATGACTATATCTGTAGAGCAGTCACGAAAAAATTTAGGGGTTCCATGTGACAAACCTTATTTCATTAAAAAAAATAAGAATGGACCACCCCCCCTTTGGACCCAAAAAGGTTCTCAAAATGATCCTACTTTTACCAGTCGAATTTCAAAATAAAAGTTTCTAAAATAAAAAATATAACTCTTAAAATAAGGGGGCGTTGAAAGGATTGCATCGGATAGGCCCTATCCGATAGGGCATGGTCACTTTACTATACCCCACTTTCATGACTATATCTGTAGAGCAGTCACGAAAAAATTTAGGGGTTCCATGTGACAAACCTTATTTCATTAAAAAAAATAAGAATGGACCACCCCCCCTTTGGACCCAAAAAGGTTCTCAAAATGATCCTACTTTTACCAGTCGAATTTCAAAATAAAAGTTTCTAAAATAAAAAATATAACTCCTAAAATAAGGGGGCGTTGAAAGGATTGCATCGGATAGGCCCTATCCGATAGGGCATGGTCACTTTACTATACCCCACTTTCATGACTATATCTGTAGAGCAGTCACGAAAAAATTTAGGGGTTCCATGTGACAAACCTTATTTCATTAAAAAAAATAAGAATGGACCACCCCCCCTTTGGACCCAAAAAGGTTCTCAAAATGATCCTACTTTTACCAGTCGAATTTCAAAATAAAAGTTTCTAAAATAAAAAATATAACTCCTAAAATAAGGGGGCGTTGAAAGGATTGCATCGGATAGGCCCTATCCAATAGGGCATGGTCACTTTACTATACCCCACTTTCATGACTATATCTGTAGAGCAGTCACGAAAAAATTTAGGGGTTCCATGTGACAAACCTTATTTCATTAAAAAAAATAAGAATGGACCACCCCCCCTTTGGACCCAAAAAGGTTCTCAAAATGATCCTACTTTTACCAGTCGAATTTCAAAATAAAAGTTTCTAAAATAAAAAATATAACTCCTAAAATAAGGGGGCGTTGAAAGGATTGCATCGGATAGGCCCTATCCGATAGGGCATGGTCACTTTACTATACCCCACTTTCATGACTATATCTGTAGAGCAGTCACGAAAAAATTTAGGGGTTCCATGTGACAAACCTTATTTCATTAAAAAAAATAAGAATGGACCACCCCCCCTTTGGACCCAAAAAGGTTCTCAAAATGATCCTACTTTTACCAGTCGAATTTCAAAATAAAAGTTTCTAAAATAAAAAATATAACTCCTAAAATAAGGGGGCGTTGAAAGGATTGCATCGGATAGGCCCTATCCAATAGGGCATGGTCACTTTACTATACCCCACTTTCATGACTATATCTGTAGAGCAGTCACGAAAAAATTTAGGGGTTCCATGTGACAAACCTTATTTCATTAAAAAAAATAAGAATGGACCACCCCCCCTTTGGACCCAAAAAGGTTCTCAAAATGATCCTACTTTTACCAGTCGAATTTCAAAATAAAAGTTTCTAAAATAAAAAATATAACTCCTAAAATAAGGGGGCGTTGAAAGGATTGCATCGGATAGGGCATGGTCACTTTACTATACCCCACTTTCATGACTATATCTGTAGAGCAGTCACGAAAAAATTTAGGGGTTCCATGTGACAAACCTTATTTCATTAAAAAAAATAAGAATGGACCACCCCCCCTTTGGACCCAAAAAGGTTCTCAAAATGATCCTACTTTTACCAGTCGAATTTCAAAATAAAAGTTTCTAAAATAAAAAATATAACTCCTAAAATAAGGGGGCGTTGAAAGGATTGCATCGGATAGGGCATGGTCACTTTACTATACCCCACTTTCATGACTATATCTGTAGAGCAGTCACGAAAAAATTTAGGGGTTCCATGTGACAAACCTTATTTCATTAAAAAAAATAAGAATGGACCACCCCCCCTTTGGACCCAAAAAGGTTCTCAAAATGAGTTAAAATCCTACTTTTACCAGTCGAATTTCAAAATAAAAGTTTCTAAAATAAAAAATATAACTCCTAAAATAAGGGGGCGTTGAAAGGATTGCATCGGATAGGGCATGGTCACTTTACTATACCCCACTTTCATGACTATATCTGTAGAGCAGTCACGAAAAAATTTAGGGGTTCCATGTGACAAACCTTATTTCATTAAAAAAAATAAGAATGGACCACCCCCCCTTTGGACCCAAAAAGGTTCTCAAAATGATCCTACTTTTACCAGTCGAATTTCAAAATAAAAGTTTCTAAAATAAAAAATATAACTCCTAAAATAAGGGGGCGTTGAAAGGATTGCATCGGATAGGCCCTATCCGATAGGGCATGGTCACTTTACTATACCCCACTTTCATGACTATATCTGTAGAGCAGTCACGAAAAAATTTAGGGGTTCCATGTGACAAACCTTATTTCATTAAAAAAAATAAGAATGGACCACCCCCCCTTTGGACCCAAAAAGGTTCTCAAAATGAGTTAAAATCCTACTTTTACCAGTCGAATTTCAAAATAAAAGTTTCTAAAATAAAAAATATAACTCCTAAAATAAGGGGGCGTTGAAAGGATTGCATCGGATAGGGCATGGTCACTTTACTATACCCCACTTTCATGACTATATCTGTAGAGCAGTCACGAAAAAATTTAGGGGTTCCATGTGACAAACCTTATTTCATTAAAAAAAATAAGAATGGACCACCCCCCCTTTGGACCCAAAAAGGTTCTCAAAATGAGTTAAAATCCTACTTTTACCAGTCGAATTTCAAAATAAAAGTTTCTAAAATAAAAAATATAACTCCTAAAATAAGGGGGCGTTGAAAGGATTGCATCGGATAGGCCCTATCCGATAGGGCATGGTCACTTTACTATACCCCACTTTCATGACTATATCTGTAGAGCAGTCACGAAAAAATTTAGGGGTTCCATGTGACAAACCTTATTTCATTAAAAAAAATAAGAATGGACCACCCCCCCTTTGGACCCAAAAAGGTTCTCAAAATGAGTTAAAATCCTACTTTTACCAGTCGAATTTCAAAATAAAAGTTTCTAAAATAAAAAATATAACTCCTAAAATAAGGGGGCGTTGAAAGGATTGCATCGGATAGGCCCTATCCGATAGGGCATGGTCACTTTACTATACCCCACTTTCATGACTATATCTGTAGAGCAGTCACGAAAAAATTTAGGGGTTCCATGTGACAAACCTTATTTCATTAAAAAAAATAAGAATGGACCACCCCCCCTTTGGACCCAAAAAGGTTCTCAAAATGATCCTACTTTTACCAGTCGAATTTCAAAATAAAAGTTTCTAAAATAAAAAATATAACTCCTAAAATAAGGGGGCGTTGAAAGGATTGCATCGGATAGGCCCTATCCGATAGGGCATGGTCACTTTACTATACCCCACTTTCATGACTATATCTGTAGAGCAGTCACGAAAAAATTTAGGGGTTCCATGTGACAAACCTTATTTCATTAAAAAAAATAAGAATGGACCACCCCCCCTTTGGACCCAAAAAGGTTCTCAAAATGATCCTACTTTTACCAGTCGAATTTCAAAATAAAAGTTTCTAAAATAAAAAATATAACTCCTAAAATAAGGGGGCGTTGAAAGGATTGCATCGGATAGGCCCTATCCGATAGGGCATGGTCACTTTACTATACCCCACTTTCATGACTATATCTGTAGAGCAGTCACGAAAAAATTTAGGGGTTCCATGTGACAAACCTTATTTCATTAAAAAAAATAAGAATGGACCACCCCCCCTTTGGACCCAAAAAGGTTCTCAAAATGATCCTACTTTTACCAGTCGAATTTCAAAATAAAAGTTTCTAAAATAAAAAATATAACTCCTAAAATAAGGGGGCGTTGAAAGGATTGCATCGGATAGGCCCTATCCGATAGGGCATGGTCACTTTACTATACCCCACTTTCATGACTATATCTGTAGAGCAGTCACGAAAAAATTTAGGGGTTCCATGTGACAAACCTTATTTCATTAAAAAAAATAAGAATGGACCACCCCCCCTTTGGACCCAAAAAGGTTCTCAAAATGATCCTACTTTTACCAGTCGAATTTCAAAATAAAAGTTTCTAAAATAAAAAATATAACTCCTAAAATAAGGGGGCGTTGAAAGGATTGCATCGGATAGGCCCTATCCGATAGGGCATGGTCACTTTACTATACCCCACTTTCATGACTATATCTGTAGAGCAGTCACGAAAAAATTTAGGGGTTCCATGTGACAAACCTTATTTCATTAAAAAAAATAAGAATGGACCACCCCCCCTTTGGACCCAAAAAGGTGCTAGTGAAAATGAGTATTTATCTGATTTTAATGAAAGGATTAAAATTCTTGAAGGTGGTAGATACGAATTAGAGCTTCCGTGGAAGGGGGTCGCAAAAGATTTACCTAATAACAAAGAGTTGGCATGGAGGCGACAAATTAACATGGTGAATAAACTGGAAAAAGATGGGTTATTTGATGATTATATTCAGGTTTTTAGGGACTGGGAAAATATGAATATAATTGAGCGGGTACCTGAAGGTGAATTAAATAATCCTGGTCATTTCTTGCCTCATAGACCAGTTATTAAATTAGCCAGTCAAACCACGAAGATACGCCCGGTGTTTGATGCCTCTGCATCGGAAAGGGGTAAGTTTTCACTGAATGATTGTTTACATAAAGGTGCGAATTTGTTGGAAATGATTCCGGACATTCTTGATCGATTTAGATCATTTCCAATTGGAATCAGTGCAGATATAGAAAAGGCGTTTTTGATGCTCTCTGTGTCCCCTAAAGATAGGGATTTTCTAAGGTTCTTTTTCCCGGGTAAGGATAAAACAGCGGTTTACAGGCATTGCAGGGTAGTGTTTGGAGTATGTTCCAGTCCGTACCTTTTGAACATGTCTATTATACACCTTTTGAATGAATGCCCCCCTGAGTATAAAGAAGTTGCCGAGAGAATGAAACGATCGTTTTATGTAGACAATTTAGTATGTGGTGTATCTAATAGTCAGGAGCTTGATAAATTTGTTGAAGATGCAAAAGGTATTATGATGAGGGGTTGTTTCAATTTACGGGAATTGGAGAGTAATGCTAAATCCGAGAAGGTTAAATATTCGGGAGAAACCTCCGTTTTAGGAATCCTATGGGATCTCTCCACGGACAAATTAAGATGTTCGGTACAACTCGAACCTATTACGTGTGAGCAGCCAATTAGTAAAAGGTTAATATTGTCTGTTGTACAAAAGATTTTTGACCCTCTTGGGTTGATTATGCCAGCGACATTGCTCCCAAGATTATGGCTGCAGGAGCTATGGCAGCTGAAAATTCCCTGGGATGAGAGAGTGCCGCTACATTTGGCAAGAAACTTCACAAAATGGTTTGTAGGTGTATCCCTTTTGGCATTGGTATCAATTGATCGCTATATCAATATTAACAGTTCTTCAGAACTGCATGTTTTTGTAGATGCCTCAAAAGCAGCTTATGCTGCATGTGTCTTTATTCGGACAATAGTGGGTAACGAAGTAAAACTGACCCTAGTTAAAGCCAAATCTAGAGTGGCTCCCCTCAAAATTCTAACTATGCCCCGATTAGAATTAATGGCCTGTGTTATTGGTTCTCGGTTAGTGCAAACACTTAAGAACGCCCTTAACTTGCCCAGCATAAAGGTTACCTTTTGGTCTGATTCCACAACGGCTCTTTGGTGGATCAAGGAACAGGGGAAGTGGTCTGTTTTCGTGGAAAACAGAGTAAAAGAAATTCGAAGTTGTTCAAAAATTGAATCGTGGAAACATGTCCCCGGTAATATGAATTCAGCTGATATCCTTTCACGAGGTTGTACCCCCGAAAAAATGATAAAGTCACAATGGTGGGAAGGGCCCTGTTGGCCTGAAAAATGGCCCTTGGGTGAAATTGATAGTCAGCCTAGTGAAGTGGGTGTCGAAAGGAAGGTGGTGGCAAACGTTGACCTATCAGAAAATGTTCCTGTTTGGATTCTTAGTAACATGTCGAGTTACGATAAGATGATTAGGGTGTTTGCTTGGGTTAAAAGGTTTGTAAACAATTGTCGGAACTCTGGTACAACGTGTACTGACAAGAGAATTTCGGGGACAGAATTTGAAAACTCGGAAAAGGATTTGATTCGTTTAACACAAGAGTGTTACTTAACTAATTTTGATTTTAAATTTGAAACTTTCATTGATGATGATCATATTATCAGAGTTAAAACTAAGATCACTCATCGTGATGATGAAGAGTCCTTTCTTTTCCCAATTTTACTACCAAGCAAGTGTCAATTCACAAAATTGTTGATTACCTCTATTCATCAAAAGAGGTGTCATGCTGGTATACAAATGTTGCTAACGATCATTAGGGAAAGGTTTTGGATCATAAGTGCAAGAAGGGTTATTAAAAAGGTAATAAGTAAATGTTTAACTTGTAGTAGATTTAAAGTTAAGTCTTTGCAAAGTAAACCAGTCTCTTTACCACCCGACAGAGTAAAAGATTGTAGGGCTTTTGAAATCGTTGGAGTAGATTTGGCGGGACCTCTGTTTTTAAAAACGAAAGAAAAGGTCTGGGTAGCGTTATTTACGTGCGCAGTTTTTAGGGCCGTTCACCTAGAACTGGTAAGTTCCTTATCTACTGATAGTTTTTTGCTTGCGCTTCGGCGTTTCATAGCAAGGCGGGGACGACCGCATACAATTTATAGTGACAACGGAACAAATTTCAGAGGTGCTTTCAATGATTTTTCAAGATTAAACTGGGAAGTGATTTCAAAAGAAACCCTAACTGAGAAGATAAAGTGGAAATTTATCCCACCTCATGCGGCCTGGTGGGGTGGGTGGTGGGAGAGGCTTGTTCGAGTTTTGAAAGAATTGTTGCGACGAACTTTGGGAAAAGGTGTTTTATCTTATGAAGAATTAAATACGGTAATCTGTAGTTGTGAGGATGTAATTAATAACCGACCATTGACTTATGTTTCAGAGAACCCAGATGATTTGGTTCCTCTCACTCCTGCTATGTTCATAAGGGAAAATAAGTGCTCTGGTGTGCCGGATATTGATAAGGTGGAATCGCAAAGATTAAACAAAAGGGTAAGGTATCGAGCTAAACTCTTTCGGGATTTGAAACAAAGGTTCCGAAAGGAATACCTAAGTCAGTTGATTCAGAAAGCTAACAAGAAGTCTACGCGTGCACCTAAGGTAGGTGAGGTTGTCCTGGTAGGAGAGGACAATAAAAAGCGTTTATTTTGGCCCTTGGCTAAGGTTTTGGAGGTTATTCCTGGGAGGGATGGAAAAATACGAAGCGTCAAAGTGAAAACAAAGTATGGAACGTTGGTAAGGCCCATCCAGAGGATTTATCCTTTAGAAGTACAACTTAGTGAGGACTCTGTAGAATCAACTTTTGAAGAAAAAGGGGGCCAGGTGTCCTTGGAAAGTGTTTTGTTAATAAGATGTCGCATTCGGTGAATGTGTTTAATTTATTATTTTGAGACTCCTCCCAAAGTCTCAACGGGGGGAGGTATGTTATGAATCTGAAATGAGATATTTATTCTGCATATTTATTTTTCTGTGAACAAGTTATTCTGTACATATTACTTTTATGAAGTGAATTAATTATTAATATTTTCTGTATATATATCCGACTGATTTTAGATTTTATGATTCTTTGCCTTTTCTGTCAAAATAAAAGTATTTGTAGCTATTTTGGAGTTGGTTTCCTTTTAGAGCAATCGAGGCACAGGTTAGTTTTTTCAACACTTAGTTCGATCCTGAGAACCGAACTTTGTTCGTTTGCCGTAAACAAATGCGAAACACGTATGCCGTATATGGTAAATGCGCTTTCACAATACCCGATACCGACTGTTAAGTGTTAAGGATACTATATTGAAATTTTTGATCCCAGTTTTAATGCATATACTGGGAATTTCAATACCAGTTTGAATCAAATAAATAATGATGGGAATTTTAAAACCGGTATGAAACTATTACGGAAACATTGATACTATGAGATACAACCAGTGTTGATGATTCGATGAACAATAAAAAATTTCTGAACTTTTAAGTCCTCAACATCATCCATCATTATTTCCTTTTTTAAATTCCATCGGAATAATCCACGACATATAATCATATACAATTGAAAGATGCTGGCATCTCTAAATTTGTTTTTACCATTTAAACTTTTTATGAATGGCGTATAGACTACGCTCGACTACGGACTTCCCGTCCGCATCTTAAACATTTTTAAATAAAATTCATCTTTTAATATTGGTTGGAAACAGACATGACATTTAATTTTAAAAATATTTTTTAGTATTGATCTTGTGTTTGGCGCGGAATGTCCGATATAGGGACCTTGCGCCATAAAACCTAAAACAACCAACCAACCACTTAAAAATTTTATACATCATAAAATATTCAAGAATTTTTATTACTAATCCTAAATCATACTGGAAAGTTAATAATAAGAGTAGAATTAATTGATTTTTTTTATTCCATGTTGCCCGTTTCTTTCAGCTTCCTGTTGAATATTGACGCTATTTAAGTGGCTGACGCGATGGAACCCAGCGATTGACCGGACCTGCGTGTTCAAGCATTCTTTCAACCTCACCATTGGTCAAGTCACGCCTAAACTGGTCCCATAGCTGGTAGGATTTTTCCCCCTTCACTCATGTTTGTTACTATACTTGACAGCAACGTTTCTAGAACCCAGTACGTCACTACGCGGAAGGAGAAAGTGATAGTAAACACAAAGCCTGTTGGGTTGATAGGAGTAAATTCGATACGCGAATCGTGATAAAAAGACACTATTGATAAATGGGTTTAACGAAATAATCCAATTTTAAAATTGACGTTTCGCTCGAAATTTAGACACCCCGATGGGAACTACTTTGTTTGGTAGTGACGTAGTAGGTTCAAATTAAGTTGCTGTCTAGTATTATGGCTTGCTTAGCAATTATTCAAAACAAATACTGATGAAATTGGAATATATTTTCTTTTTTTTTGCATTAAACTTAAATCTCGGATCAAAACTTTTTCGGCACAGCTTTCGAGTCCTCTAGCCGCAATGTTTATCCACAACTCAAACGATGGCCGACAACCATAGATATTATTGTAAGATCCTATATTAATATTTGGTAAATTATCCTCAGGTCTAACTTAGAATTTTGTTATATTTATCTGTTTTGTATTTAAAATAAATTTTTTTCTTAAAATGTAAATAAGAATAAAACCTTAATTTGTATTTAAAAACGGTTAAAAAAATATTACGAAATTGTTTGTATAAGCATTTTTAATATCACTAAATGATTGATAATTAACTTTAGGCAAAATTGTAGACATTGCAGTATTATTTTTGCCTGATATTGAAGTTTATTTTAAAAATCCTTATACGTGAACGTTTACCTTTATTTTAAGTTTAATTTAATATAAATTGGCTTTACCTACTTTAGTTATGGAAAAATCACGATTTTACTTAAACGGTGAAAATGACTCTTTATCAACTTAGTATTCTGGTTAAGTATATAAATCCTTATTAAAATAATCTCTGGAGTTTTCATTAAAGATAGAAAATGTTTTAACTAGTACCCTTTTATAATTTGAACTGTTCTAACAGGCGAGGAGAACTTTTCATATATTTTTAGGCTAAATCTAATGCATTTTCTGATCTATGACGAGTTCGTATGAAAACCTGAATCAGTTGGTTTTTTATAAACATAACACACACTGATCTTCAATCACTTAGTACTAAAAATCATTACTAATTTAATATCAGCAAGCAAAAATACACTATAGTAAGAAAATACACGACCTAGGAAAGTACATAATCCCGATCTTGATTCTATCTAAGATATCGCACCCTTGCTACAAATGTGCCACAACTCAAAAATTGTAATTTTTGAGTTATGGCACTTAGTCCATTAGGCTTAGTTTTCACATCTCTACCAATCTTCAAAAGAGCCAGAAGTTGCATTGAAAAATCAGCCGCAAGATGGCAGTTATGGCGTTTTGTTGTAATCAAGATGGCTACGATTCCTTCCACTGAAATGCCACATCTTGAGTTGTGTATGAACTACTAGAATAATGGCTAACGATCATAGTTTGAGATGTATCGTTTTTCTTATTGACAAATTCAAAAATACTAAAATGTGCCTAGTCAGACCGGGAACAGTTTTTTGCAATTCCTGGAAAACATAGTTTTTTGAGTTGTGGCACTTTTGTAGCAAGGGTGCGATATGCTTAAAAAGTTAAATGCAAAAAAAACTTTGAACTCTTCTGATGTTGTTGTTGTCGTGTGCCACTTGGAATACCAAAGCTCCACAAGGATTCAAGGCAAAGGGGATGCGGCTCCTGAGAAAGTGAGGACCATAAATGGCAGGAGTCCGACTTCTGCCTCATGAGATGATAGATGCTGCCACTATCTATCGCCACCTCCACAATTTTGCCATGTTATCTGAAGGGGAGGGAAATAGTCTCCAGACACCTGGACCCGTGGTTAACTGCGCCATGACGGACCACATGACTTTCGGACCCACAGATTAATCTTTTAATTTAAAATGTCCTATTAACTGTATTCAAAATTAACCATTTTATGCCCATTGCAAGAAATAACAAAAAAAAATTATTTTTTTCTTTTGATATAAATAAAATATCCTAGTTAATGTTGTTGTTGTCGTGTGCCACTTGGAATACCAAAGCTCCACAAGGATTCAAGGCAAAGGGGGTGCGGCTCCTGAGAAAGTGAGGACCATAAATGGCAGGAGTCCGACTTCTGCCTCATGAGATGATAGATGCTGCCACTATCTATCGCCACCTCCACAATTTTGCCATGTTATCTGAAGGGGAGGGAAATAGTCTCCAGACACCTGGACCCGTGGTTAACTGCGCCATGACGGACCACATGACTTTCGGACCCACAGATTAATCTTTTAATTTAAAATGTCCTATTAACTGTATTCAAAATTAACCCTTTTATGCCCATTGCAAGAAATAACAAAAAAAAATTCTTTTTTTCTTTTGATATAAATAAAATATCCTAGTTAATGTTGTTGTTGTCGTGTGCCACTTGGAATACCAAAGCTCCACAAGGATTCAAGGCAAAGGGGGTGCGGCTCCTGAGAAAGTGAGGACCATAAATGGCAGGAGTCCGACTTCTGCCTCATGAGATGATAGATGCTGCCACTATCTATCGCCACCTCCACAATTTTGCCATGTTATCTGAAGGGGAGGGAAATAGTCTCCAGACACCTGGACCCGTGGTTAACTGCGCCATGACGGACCACATGACTTTCGGACCCACAGATTAATCTTTTAATTTAAAATGTCCTATTAACTGTATTCAAAATTAACCATTTTATGCCCATTGCAAGAAATAACAAAAAAAAATTATTTTTTTCTTTTGATATAAATAAAATATCCTAGTTAATGTTGTTGTTGTCGTGTGCCACTTGGAATACCAAAGCTCCACAAGGATTCAAGGCAAAGGGGGTGCGGCTCCTGAGAAAGTGAGGACCATAAATGGCAGGAGTCCGACTTCTGCCTCATGAGATGATAGATGCTGCCACTATCTATCGCCACCTCCACAATTTTGCCATGTTATCTGAAGGGGAGGGAAATAGTCTCCAGACACCTGGACCCGTGGTTAACTGCGCCATGACGGACCACATGACTTTCGGACCCACAGATTAATCTTTTAATTTAAAATGTCCTATTAACTGTATTCAAAATTAACCCTTTTATGCCCATTGCAAGAAATAACAAAAAAAAATTCTTTTTTTCTTTTGATATAAATAAAATATCCTAGTTAATGTTGTTGTTGTCGTGTGCCACTTGGAATACCAAAGCTCCACAAGGATTCAAGGCAAAGGGGGTGCGGCTCCTGAGAAAGTGAGGACCATAAATGGCAGGAGTCCGACTTCTGCCTCATGAGATGATAGATGCTGCCACTATCTATCGCCACCTCCACAATTTTGCCATGTTATCTGAAGGGGAGGGAAATAGTCTCCAGACACCTGGACCCGTGGTTAACTGCGCCATGACGGACCACATGACTTTCGGACCCACAGATTAATCTTTTAATTTAAAATGTCCTATTAACTGTATTCAAAATTAACCATTTTATGCCCATTGCAAGAAATAACAAAAAAAAATTCTTTTTTTCTTTTGATATAAATAAAATATCCTAGTTAATGTTGTTGTTGTCGTGTGCCACTTGGAATACCAAAGCTCCACAAGGATTCAAGGCAAAGGGGGTGCGGCTCCTGAGAAAGTGAGGACCATAAATGGCAGGAGTCCGACTTCTGCCTCATGAAATGATAGATGCTGCCACTATCTATCGCCACCTCCACAATTTTGCCATGTTATCTGAAGGGGAGGGAAATAGTCTCCAGACACCTGGACCCGTGGTTAACTGCGCCATGACGGACCACATGACTTTCGGACCCACAGATTAATCTTTTAATTTAAAATGTCCTATTAACTGTATTCAAAATTAACCCTTTTATGCCCATTGCAAGAAATAACAAAAAAAAATTATTTTTTTCTTTTGATATAAATAAAATATCCTAGTTAATGTTGTTGTTGTCGTGTGCCACTTGGAATACCAAAGCTCCACAAGGATTCAAGGCAAATGGGGTGCGGCTCCTGAGAAAGTGAGGATCATAAATGGCAGGAGTCCGACTTCTGCCTCATGAGATGATAGATGCTGCCACTATCTATCGCCACCTCCACAATTTTGCCATGTTATCTGAAGGGGAGGGAAATAGTCTCCAGACACCTGGACCCGTGGTTAACTGCGCCATGACGGACCACATGACTTTCGGACCCACAGATTAATCTTTTAATTTAAAATGTCCTATTAACTGTATTCAAAATTAACCCTTTTATGCCCATTGCAAGAAATAACAAAAAAAAATTATTTTTTTCTTTTGATATAAATAAAATATCCTAGTTAATGTTGTTGTTGTCGTGTGCCACTTGGAATACCAAAGCTCCACAAGGATTCAAGGCAAATGGGGTGCGGCTCCTGAGAAAGTGAGGATCATAAATGGCAGGAGTCCGACTTCTGCCTCATGAGATGATAGATGCTGCCACTATCTATCGCCACCTCCACAATTTTGCCATGTTATCTGAAGGGGAGGGAAATAGTCTCCAGACACCTGGACCCGTGGTTAACTGCGCCATGACGGACCACATGACTTTCGGACCCACAGATTAATCTTTTAATTTAAAATGTCCTATTAACTGTATTCAAAATTAACCCTTTTATGCCCATTGCAAGAAATAACAAAAAAAAATTATTTTTTTCTTTTGATATAAATAAAATATCCTAGTTAATGTTGTTGTTGTCGTGTGCCACTTGGAATACCAAAGCTCCACAAGGATTCAAGGCAAATGGGGTGCGGCTCCTGAGAAAGTGAGGATCATAAATGGCAGGAGTCCGACTTCTGCCTCATGAGATGATAGATGCTGCCACTATCTATCGCCACCTCCACAATTTTGCCATGTTATCTGAAGGGGAGGGAAATAGTCTCCAGACACCTGGACCCGTGGTTAACTGCGCCATGACGGACCACATGACTTTCGGACCCACAGATTAATCTTTTAATTTAAAATGTCCTATTAACTGTATTCAAAATTAACCATTTTATGCCCATTGCAAGAAATAACAAAAAAAATTATTTTTTTCTTTTGATATAAATAAAATATCCTAGTTAATGTTGTTGTTGTCGTGTGCCACTTGGAATACCAAAGCTCCACAAGGATTCAAGGCAAATGGGGTGCGGCTCCTGAGAAAGTGAGGATCATAAATGGCAGGAGTCCGACTTCTGCCTCATGAGATGATAGATGCTGCCTTTATCTATCGCCACCTCCACAATTTTGCCATGTTATCTGAAGGGGGGAGGGAAATAGTCTCCAGACACCTGGACCCGTGGTAAACTGCGTCATGACGAACCACAGGACTTTCGGACCCACAAATTTAACGAGCACGTACTCCGCATATACTCGAATCCTAAATAATGTTATAATAATATAAAAGTTACTAGTTAAAAATATTGGCAAGCATGCAAAAGTTTAAAAAAAAACAACCAAAAATTATTAACACAAAATATTTAATTCTAGTTAGCAGTATCCTTTAAAAAGCCTGATACAAAAAATGATGAAATTCTCTGATTATTTCTATACTTCAAATATCCAATTCCATAATTAATTTCAAAATTAAAGCTATTGGTGAATATCTTATTTTTATAAAATCCATTAAAAGTGACACTTTACCCGTCTTTTGAAATTACAGGAATAGTTAATCTTTACTGTTAAAGTTTTGCAGTACATTTGGCTCAACTGATTTGGTATATTATTTTTACTAGGGTGTATCGAAAAAAACTTTTTTTTTTCGATTTTAATGACGCATTAGTGTGGAAAAGTGTCTAAGGTGCCAGAGAGTACCTGTGAATTTTTTCAGAATTTTTGGATAATTTCTTAAGGTGCCACTTAGGCCCTGAAAGTTCCCATGTTATTCCTATGGAGCGCGCAGCCAAAAAGGCCGAAAATTGGTTTTTCGCCCCTCATTTCCACCCTAATCACGACGAATGTCTTCCCTCGAGTTATAGACTCTATATGATGTATGCTACCCGACAAAACTTGAATAATAACTTAAATATCTATATTATGTTGATTGTGGGATCTGATTTGAACGTGGAAATACGCGATTTTCGAGAAATTTGTGCATACAAAAAACGTAATATATAGATTTAGGCCATTATTCAAATTTTTTCGGCTAGAATACATCATATAGAGTCTATAACTTGAGACAAGACATTCTTCGTGTGATTAGGGTAGAAATGAGGGGCGAAAAACCGATTTTCGGCCTTTTTGGCTTAGCGCTTCATAGGAATAACATGGGAACCTTCAGGGCCAATGTGGTACCTTGAGAAATTATCTAAAAATTCTGAAAAAATTCACAGGTACTCTCTGGCACCTTAGACAACTTTCCGCACTATTGCGTAATCAAAATCGAAAAAAAGTTTTTCTTTTTGATACACCCTAATTTTTACGTAAAAAGTGATAAAATACTGCCTGAAGTGAGACCGGCTTTGTTATAAATTCAATGGCATTTATCACTTTGTCCGCAATACATGCGGGCATTATTAATAATGCCCGTATTTATCACATTGCCCGTAACATTGATTGGAAAATCATTTTGTAAAAATATATACCTCTTGTAGGGAAATTTTTTTCTTATTGTTTGGAATCAGTGGTAGTATTTTTAGAGAAATGACATCTTTGAATGTTTCAAAAATAAATTCATGAATACTTTTTTATTATGAGAATTAATTATAAATTCACATGAACGGTTATAGTCCAGGCAACGAAGGGTTATAGAGGGAAGTTCTTGGAACACAATTTTTGACTTTAGAACTTTGTTTGGACTAGTTTGGAGGTAAACATATCAAAAGTCCCCGACCATAGCCCCTGAGCTTAATGTAGGGGGGGCGTTTAAAAGTCTCATTTTTCAGTTTTTGGCTTATTACTCTTAGAAAATGCATCCCCACGAAAAAGTTTCAATTATTCTTTTTAAAGTAGATAAAATTACCAACAATTTAAGACCATTCCCAGGTTTATAGGTCCAATAGATCCCGAGTTACATCTCTTCAAAAATGGAAAATTTGTTAAAAAAGTTAGAAAAATTGAGTAAAATTCGTATTTAAAGCAATTTATTGGCTATATTACACTTCTAAGAGTGAAATAAGGGCTAAAACCTTATAACACAATTATTTAGCTTTAATTTAAGCCCTGAACCAAGTCTGCGAGATCAATAGTTCTTACGCTATCTGAAAAAAAAAACAAAAATTGGGAAAATGGGATTTTCCCAGAAAGGGGACCTAGAGGTTTGAGAGTACAGTAAAAGAGAAGAAAAGTGGTATAAATTAATATACCAATATTGAAAACAGTATTTATTTGTTTGAAGTATTCCATTTTTACCTTATAAAATTTATTAATTACCTATTTCTTAATTAATCATTTTCAATTTAATTAATTTTTTGTTCTATATTTATTGAATTTAAAAAATGAGGGTCATATTTATGAATTTTGCATACTTGTCATATATAAATTACAGCTTATAACATTTAGGAGGCATAGGTTCATGTTGGTATAACTGTTAAGAGGAAATTTCGAAAGGCTTTTGTCCCCTCAAAAAGGAACGGATAGGGCTATGTTGGTGTAAAAAAGGAAGAACACTGAAAAAACAGCAGGCTACAGGTTTGTAGGAATACATTAAAAGAGAAGAAAAGTCGTAAAACATAAAGGACATGACCACTCTATACAAAATGAAAGCTGATTAAATTTGCCCCAAGTTTTACTCAGTACAAGTGTAGGCCCGATGACCAGGTTCCTCACACTTAATTAAAGAATATCTAGACATGGGAAAATATTTTGCTATGACCATGTTTGTGCATATAGGATAGGCATTGTGATAGTTTTACAAAACAACCGTTTAGTGAAAACGAAGTTTATTGGCATTGAAAAGTAAACATAATACTTTACAATAGTAGGTATCATTCAGTTAATTTCTTGCTCTCTTAGGGCGGGGAGGACCTTGATCCTCGATTTTGTTTTCATCTTCTGTATCATCCCCTCCATCGGATCCCTGTACGGAAACAGTTAGAGGATCCTACTGTTCTTCTTCACTTTCGGAGTCAATTTGAGAGACCCCATTCAGGCAGTTCCCCTGGCAGTTTTGGCATGCTGGGGAACATTTGAGGCTTGCTTTTTTACAACCACATTTCGCGCTGGCACAGTCTTTCACGCATCGGCAGAAAATTGTTTTTAGGATATCGTCCGGTGCAGCTGCTAATTCACTATGCACTGGGACCAGACAGTTATTCTCCATCTTCCATCCATACATCTAATTCCAGCCCGATTTACAAGTTTGGGGGGCAGGACAAAAGACTCACTTGGGGCCTTCGACATGTCTTAAAGTAAAATTTAAATTTATTAGACTTGGAATTTCACAGCACAGACGACATTTAATTTACAGAAGAATATTATATTTAAGTAAAAATGCTAGAGGGTTTCGATATGTTCAGCAAGGAATCGAATCGGAATGGCGCTCCCGGGAAAAATCAAAACATGAACAGCATCAAAAAAATTATAGAGTAAGAACTTTTGATCTCACAGACTTGGTTCAGGGCTTAAATTAAAGTTAAATAATCAGCTTTCATTTTGTAAAGAGTGGTCATGTCTTTCATGTTTTACGACTTTTCTTCTCTTTTACTGTATTCCTACAAACCTGTAGCCGGCTGTTTTTTCAGTGTTCTTCCTTTTTTACACAAACATAGCCCTATCCGTTCCTTTTTGAGGGGACAAAAGCCTCTCGAAATTTCCTCTTAACAGTTATACCAACATGAACCTATGCCTCCTAAATGTTATAAGCTGTAATTTATATATGACAAGTATGCAAAATTCATAAATATGACCCTCATTTTTTAAATTCAATAAATATAGAACAAAAATTTTATTAAATTGAAAATAATTAATTAAGGAATAGGTAATTAATAAATTTTATAAGGTAAAAATGGAATACTTCAAACAAATAAATACTGTTTTCAATATTGGTATATTAATTTATACCACTTTTCTTCTCTTTTACTGTACTCTCAAACCTCTAGGTCCCCTTTCTGGGAAAATCTCTGGGAAAATTCCATTTTCCCAATTTTTGTATTTTTTTCAGATAGCGTAAGAACTATTGATCTCGCAGACTTGGTTCAGGGCTTTAATTAAAGCTAAATAATTGTGTTATAAGGTTTTAGCCCTTACTTCACTCTTAGAAGTGTAATATAGCCAATAAATTGCTTTAAATACGAATTTTACTCAATTTTTCTAACTTTTTTAACAAATTTTCCATTTTTGAAGAGATGTAACTCGGGATCTATTGGACCTATAAACCTGGGAATGGTCTTAAATTGTTGGTAATTTTATCTTCTTTAAAAAGAATAATTGAAACTTTTTCGTGGGGATGCATTTTCTAAGAGTAATAAGCCAAAAACTGAAAAATGAGACTTTTAAACGCCCCCCCTACATTAAGCTCAGGGGCTAGGGTCGGGGACTTTTGATATGTTTACCTCCAAACTAGTCCAAACAAAGTTCTAAAGTCAAAAATTGTGTTCAAAGAACTTCCCTCTACACCCTTTTTTGAGCATTCGTTGCCTGGACTATTACTATTTAACTCAAAATTTATATTCTTATTTAAGGCGGTGCATCAGCTGCAAGCTTTCCCTTTCCGCCCCTAGATGGCACCCCAAGCGCCCCTATACCCACAATGTTAATTTTTTCAACACACACTTTTTACGAATAGATAGTCCTTAGAACCCTCATTCTTTTTTAGAATCAAACAAAAAGTGTCCTACTTTGTCATAATATTCAAGAAACAGTGTCAAACTACGTGTAACATTTAAAATCATCCTCATCGTTAACTCCGAATACCACTTTCTGCCAATAACGAAACCTATTTGATCCCTTGGGAGGTAGCGCCACCTACACCTTCTTTTCTAGTTCTGTTAATTTTTATTGGTTTTCTAAATAATTAATGAACGGAATAACATTATTTTGAGTTTAGATACATCTAAGAAAGTCGAGAAAAGGTGCAACCTATTTAAACAACTCTCTTATGCGCTGTACTTTCTTAAAGTGTGTGTCAAAATATACGCTTTCAAGACTCTTACTTTGGCGATATCTCTGGCGAACAAAATCTAAAAAGCCCGAAAAGCGAAGTGATGCAAAATGTCTGCAACCCTACAGTAGTTGCCTGGTTATCCTCCCTGAATGGGGAGATTGCATAGAGTAGATTGGGGAACTTATCAGGAACTCCAAAGACTGGTGCGCGATAAAAGCCCTCACGCTTTTGCTTTTTTGTCATGCAAGTCGTCCAGTAAATTATTGAAAAAAAAGGGTAAACCTAAATATACAACCCGAATTTTAGCGAAACACTGTCTTTTTGATGACGACGGTATGAAACTTGGTACAATGATTCTAATAAATGAGTTTTCCATCGGGAGCCAATCAAAATTTTCCATAGAATTTAAAATTTTTCAGTTTTTATAAAATTTCAATTTTTTCTAATTGCACGTATGTATCATACTTTTAATCATGATTGGTGACAATTTAATATAATTAGAGGGCGTAGAGTACGATTTTGAGGTCAAAAATTGTATTGGAGTGAATTTATTGAGCAGCTTTTCAGGCTGTAACACTAATTTAAACTTCAAGAATGAGAGGGTTATTTTAAAAATATTTTTCAACCCTTAGGTTCGGTTTAGACCTTAAAATCGTATACTAAGGCCTCAAATTATGTAGAATCGTCACCAAACATAAACATAACTTATTTCACAGGTAAAGACCAAAAATTGAAATTTTAAAAAAGTTTAAAATTTTGATGGACTCCCGAACGAAAACTCTTCTAATGGGTTCTTAGAATCATTGTATTAAGTTTCAAATTCTCGGCTGAAAATAAAGATAAAGCTTAGAAATTTTAGTTTTAGAATAATTATCTATGTCTTTATCTGTGGTAAAATGTTCAAAACACTCAGTAAATTTTAAGACTTTTTTTTAAAAAATTTAACTTTAAATTTTTAAGAAAAACGTTATAAAATTACCTCCAATACAAACTTTGACCTCAAAATCGTACTATACGCCCTCAAATTACAATAAATTGTAAACAAACAGGATTAAAAGTATGATATATACCGTTTAATTCTCAAAAATTAAATTTTTATAAAAAGTTTAAAATTTTAAATTCTAAGAAAAGTTTTTATTGGCTCCCCATCGAAAACTCATTTATTAGGCCCTAGAATCAGTGTACCAAGTCTCAAACGGTCATAAAAAATTGCAGTGTTTCAAGTTGTACCGCTTAGACATAGACTAGACAGACTAGATGCAATAAGAGGTTACACATGGAAATTACCTTAATAATGACGTATTAAAAATCGGACCAAATCAGTGAGATCAGAAAAATTCAAAAGCTACCAGTTTAGTTGCCAGGGAGCAAAATGTGTGTATCGAAGTTAATTTCTGTGAGATTGGCGCAGTGGCGTAAATAGAAATTTATTTCGGGAGGGGCACAAATTCACTCACTCCCCAGCCCCTCCCACACATATTTAACAGGTCCAATGGAAGTTTTTAGTGATAATTTAGGCCCTAAAAAGTTAATATATAAAAAGCTGTTAGTAATAAAAATACAAGTACCTATGGGGGGGTCTGTGGGGGTCCTTCATCAGAAAACGTTTGGAAGTTTGACCAAAAAACCCCCAGGTATTTAACTTGTTTTGGTACACCGAGTCCGAATTTAGGGGGAGGGCAGGGCCCCATCACCCCCCCCTTCGGATGGGCGCTTCTAGATAGTACCTAAACTTCTATGCTGTTTTTAACGGAGGGCATCGTTGCGTGGGTGGTTAAGAGCTTACCCCAAACCGGTTCCTTCAATCCTCCTTGAATGCATGGGGATGGGGATATCTATTGAAAAGTACTGTAAATGTAACAGATACACCCTTTGGTTTCAGTTTTGAAACCCCCAAGTGTTTTACAGAAAATGACCCAAATATCACCATGAAAACCCGTAATTCTGGAAAAACTTTGCCATAACAATTAGTTACGATAAAAAAAATTAAATTAATAACTAAATTTTCGGATTTATAAGCTTTCTTTGGACTCATGTTTTTTCATCGAAATCTGAACTTTTTTCAAATTCCAATTACTGCCTAAATTACCAACCGATTTTCACCAAAATCGAATATGAGGTCTTTGGCAAGGTATATTTTAAGATTTTATGGTCGAAAACTCGATATCATTTTTCGATTTTGGTAAAAATCGCGACTTTAGTGCGACTTACGAACGGGTCCAGGGATCCTAATTTTTGTCCTAAATACACAAAATTCCAGATTGTGAGAGGAATTGATCCAGTTTGTGAGAGCTTATGAGAATGTAATGAAATATCAAAGGTTGCCGACCCCAATGAAAACTGATAACTTTTTTAAGCGATTCTCTACCGCACTACCGAATCGCACTTTGGAAATAAGACCTCCTATCACGTAATTCCAGGTTCGCACTGGGAGTCAGGATCAGGAATTTTTAGTACCTTATGTCATTTACTCCAAGGAATCGAAAGAATCGATCGATTCTTTCAATTCCTTGGAGCCAATGACAAAATAGGAGCACATTTCAAAATTGAAGTTTCAGTTTTAGTTATGTCATTAACTGTAAGAAATCGAAAGAATCGATCGTTTCTTTCGATTCATTGATTAAAATTAAAAATTGATAATGGGAAATTCTTTTGATTCTTAGAAAGTAAAAAATGGAGCCACTTTTAAATAAATGAACTAAAATTTGAGTCCAGGAGTTTTTTTTTAGATTCCTGAAATGAGCAAAACTAAAGTTTTAACTAGATAATCTCTACTAGATTCCTAAGAAATGATGGCACTAAGAATGATGGCGTGCCAGCCTAAACCTAAACCAGTGGTTCCCAAAGTGGGTTACGCGGAACCCTGGTGTTCCACGAAAAAATTTAGGGGTTGCATGGGACAAACTTTATTTCATTAAAAAAAATTAGAATAGTGTAAAAAATAAGAATGGACAGCGCCGCCCCCCTTGTACCCAAAAATGTTCTCAAAATGACTGAAAACCTTACTTTTTTCAGTCGAATTTCAAATTTTGTCTCTGGGGGAGGACCCCCAGACCCCCCATGGTATCACAAGGGGATCTTGTGCGATACTTTTTGGAAAATCAACAACATTTTGACATTTTTTGTCAAAAGATAAAGGTTATGGTCTGGACAATTCTCCTCCTAACTCCAAGAAGCTTCTTAAAATGAGTTAAAACTCTACTTTTACAAGTCAAATTTCAAAATTTTTCTGGGGGAGGACCCCCACACCCCCCAGCGGTACTAGAAAGGGATATTGCGTGATACTTTTAGATAATCTCCAAGAATTTGACATTTTTACTAAAAAGGAAAGGTGATTGTCTGGAAAAGTGCCCCCACCACTGGACCCGCACCTGGTTTCATTTAATATCATATATTACATTATGAAAAGTCGTTGATTAAAAAATATTCAGAATTCCGCGATCACACATTGGTAACAAATTTCGGGGTTCCACGACCAAAATAGTTTGGGAACCAGAACCACTGAGACCTAAACCAGGCATGGCCAACCCGCGGCCCGCGGGCCGCTTGAGGCCCTCCGGGTCATTTTGTGCGGCCCTCGAAGCTCTCTGAAACTCTCCAAAAAGTAGCTTCAAAACACTTTTTAGCTCACTAAAATTCAAATTTTTTTCGGGGGGAAAACCCCCGACCCCCCATATACCTCTTGGATCAGGCTTTTCCAACCCGCGGCCCGCATTCGGCCCGTTTTGAAATAATTTTGTGGTCCGCAAGAATTTTTTTAGTCAAAAGTTAAAGTTTTAGGATAAGTTAAGGCTCCCCAAATTCGGACAAAGGGTACCAAAACACGTTAAAGTCTGTTAATTAGAATCATATTTCCAAAAATTTTTCTGGGGGAGGACCCCCAGATCCCTCTTTAGTGCTAGGAACTCTATTGTTCACAACTTTTTTAGGATATTAGTTCAGTCAGGTGCAAATCCTAACTAAAAATATTTTTTAATTTATGCATTGAACCAATTAAATATGCATGGGGGCATGAAAGGAAGATTTGGGTGTACTTTTTCTCAATGCAAAAATCTAGCTGCAATTTTTAGAGAAAATTTGGGTCCTCCCGAAATAAATTTCTATAAGTGCCACAGGCTCCTTATAGTCCTTGGGGTTGCTCCTTAAGGTAAATTTAAATGAATATTTTATTTAGGAATCTGTCAAACTAAGCAAAGGATCTAAGAAACTCCCTAATTTATATACTTAATTTATTCAATTTACTTCACTATCATTCTGTGCACCTAGTATCCTAAAATTTTATATGCGGCCCGCGAGAGTATTGTGGTTTTCCAAAGTGGCCCTCAACAACATTTGGGTTGGCCACCTCTGACCTAAACGAAAACCCGTTCTCCGCTCTCTCCATTCCAAAAAAACAAAACAAAAGCAACAAACGCGCGGGCCCCGTATGACCCCCCTTCCTGTCCGCGAGGTTAAAAAACTCATTTCATTGATTGGGGATTGGGAGACTTCGGGGTAAAATCTTTGACTCGAATTTAATCCAAATAAAAATTCAAGAATACAAGTTGTACTATCATGGTTGTGTATTTGAACTTTCAGGATTAAGTACTAGAAATAAAGCTCAAAAAGCTTATAACCTTAAAATACCAAATGTTTTCTAAAAGTGAGCTATTCAGGCGATTTTGATGCAGTTTAGATGAACTTTGAACAATAAAACTGGTTTAGGCATATATCTCGTTAAATGTTTGTACATATTTTTTATCTTGAAAATTTACAAATACTTTATAATTCTTGAATTATAAAGGATTTTATGAAATTCATTTCTTTCGGGCTACAAGCCCGAAAGAAATGAATTTCATTAATCAAAACGGCTGTGAAAGTCTTCATGCTTACATATAAAGGATTTTGTGACTAGAAATTGCAAAAAATCGACCTGTTATGGTTATGAAAATGGTTCGGTTATACCTGTGATGTGAACCTAAAATGATGGACATTTTTTGCTCCTCTCCATGCCTAATGGGGAATTTCTGATTTATTCCCTTCGTTCCCCAGCAAAAAAATCAGCAAAATTTCTTCAAAAAAGTGAAGGGAATTTGGACACTTTGTCTGCAGTTTTCTTTATGGAATCTGCAGTTTTTAGAAACTCTAAAGTTTTTTATAAGACCGCTGAAATGCCTTTAGAATGCATTCAAATTTTCTGTAGAAAAAATTTGCAAATTTGCTCTCCTATTGCTACAAAATAACCACAGACTTCTTAGAGAAAACTGCACTTTTGACGCTTTTTTGAAGGAATTTTGGATATGGTTTTTTGCTGGGTCTTCAATGGAAAAATATTTTAAGATTTTAATTTTTAAAAATATTCGGATTTCGTTGTTCGGAAGAAAACGCTACAAAAAAACCTTGAAAAATCATTGAAAGTTGAAAAATATGTATTTCGTGGCGTACCCCGTGACACCATAAAAGCATGGAAACGTTTTGCTACTGGTTGGTACTTTCTATTCTAATTAACCTTTATCTATAATAATACACCATTCATTATAATAGCGCAAAAACGTTTGAAGTTTGAAAAAGTTACTAAAATCTTTGTGATTTGATTTGAAAAAAGAAATTTTTTTAATGAATAGTTTATCAGAAAATACGAATTGTATTCCTTTTTATTTTGAAGTAAAAATATAGTTAAAATATTCTTTTATAACTTTTCTTGATTGATTTTAAAAAAACTCCAACTTTTAAAATTACTTTCAACTAATTCAACTTCTTGTCACAGCTGAATCAGAATATAAAATAAGAAAGAGTATTGAAACTGCTCAATAAATTTCGAAATAATATTTCATAGAAACGAGAAACAGCGTCTTCTATTGAAATGATGTACAGTGATGCTAAGAAGATAAACACACCTTCCTCGTTTTGAAATAGGGCCCTCTCTTCCAACCTGGCCACAGCCTCCTTCCCAAAACTATATTCCAATCCACTCGGATTAATTTTTTTTATATTAACAGTGCTACCACTACCACCTTTATATTTAGTTCGAAGTCTTTCAGTATGAAGAATTAGTCCCAGTGGTAGAAGTGGGTGAACTAAAAGTGGGGGGATGACTTAGCCCAAGTCCCCCCCAGAATTTTTTTTACTCTGTTATCACCATTAATATTTTTTTGCATGGAATGCGTATATTTTTTGAAAGTATTAAACCGTAAATAGTTCAATATATATTTTGAGCATTTTTTTTCTGAATTTTGATTGATTAATGATGCCTAAGTTTTACTTATGCTGTTGTTACTTCTTTCTAATTATTTTTTAAAGAAGAATAAAGAAATTTCGTTTGTGAACCTTTATTTAATTATTGGATTTTAGATTAACCGCTGTTAAACACAAATATATCAAATACCCCCTGAGTGAATAAATATCATGCATATAATTTTCAAATGCTATCATTATTATACATAAAACACATCAATTATAACTCAGCATAATTAACACAGTTTCCCGTGTTTCATTACTTCATGAATTTACATAACCACACAAAATGTCTCCTTCGCGTACTTCATACCATATGTTTGTTTACACTCCTCACCACCAAAAATAGAGAGGGTATGGGGGTCCTCCCCCAGAAATTTTTTGAAAATTTGATATTAAAAAGTAGTGTTTCAACTCATTTTTGGACATTTTGGACCCTTTTTTACACACATAGAGAACCACTCCTTGTACCCTCCAGAATTTTCATATTTTCAGAATACATATTTTATAAAAAGCCGAATTTTAGGGGAGATTGAACCCCTAAGTGCGGGGGGACGCGTCACCCCGCACTTCTAGCACTGATTATAGTCCTTATTATCATAAGATAAGTTTCACAAAAGCAAGGGAATGTTTTTTCTTCTGATCAGAAAAAAGCTAAGTAGCAAAAAGTGCCAAACGATTGAGCAAGTCGCTAAAATAATACTTTTTAATCAATAGATGATGTAAATTCTTAAAGGTTTTAAAAATTATTCTTTTTGGAAATTTTTCTGTATTTATTTTCTATAGAAACAATATTCGCTTTAAAAGTATCTAAAAATTTGACTTCTTTTAAGGCAAATAAGCATTAGAAAAAGAGAGTTCTTGAGAAATCATCTTCGTAAACGCGAGATGGAAATGCGACCGTTTATCGTCAACGAAACCCCCGGGGTGTCAACGCTCTCACCTCGAACATATCTCTCCCCCTGTTTTTTTCTTAGAATTCACTCCCGCCTCTGTTTAAGACAGTCGTGCCAGTATTTAGTGGATATCGCTTCCCTCGATTCTTTTGACTGTTCTTGGCTGACTTTCGATCGCGGGACCGTGCGAGTTACAGCGCCATCTAGTAGGAAAAGGCGCATAATAGTTTGCTGACGCATCGCCTTAAAAAAAATCCTTGCAACATAGAAAAATAGTTTTTTTAGTGGTAGTATGTTTGCCTGATTTTCATAAAAATTTAAAAATCCGTGTATAACTCTTTTAAAATTCCTTTACGGAACTGTACTGAGACAGCTCGTTAATACAAAACTCTTCATAAAAATAAGATAATTAAAAGGCAAAAAAAATTAGAAAGTATCATTCTATTATTTAATCTCAATCAAAATTCATTTTTGACATTACGTAGTGTAAAACGGGTCTCCTCAAGATATTTATTAACATTTAAATTCAGTATTGGCCATTTTGTAAAACATAAAAGTGTGGTTATGGATGCTTTATAATTAGAAACACCCAAGTTTAATAGGGTCCATTCGAACATTGCATCTGGGGGAAGGGTAATTTCTCATTTTTGCTGATAAGGGGGTATGAATGAAGACAACGTGAGGCATTAAAAATCTTTCGGGAGGGGGGGTAATTTTTTGTAGTTTGCGAAATTAATTCAATTAATGAAGCTATACTAACCGACTTGTTACTAACAAATTAATTATTTGAATTTTTTTTCATTTAAAGCAAAGTTTATTTTCTTTAATGACTGAGCATTTAAAACCTAATCATTGTTAAAAGTTTTGAACAAAAAAAGAACGTTAGGTGCAGTTATTAGCGTAACTATGGGATGAGTTTTTCAGATTCGAATTTTTTTTGCTGAAAAGGGGGGGGTTCGAAATCACACAAAAGATGTTTACGTAATATTCGAAGGGCCCCTTAGTTATTCTATGTATGATAGCAAATGAGAAGTTTAAATTTTGCCACCTAAATTATCCTAAAAAAGTATTAATTTTTTTCCGGCTTACTGGCCCAGTAGTTAAAGCAGGACTGCAAAACTTATTTTTTTAACTTGTTGAGTTCCAAATTTTGCCATTTTAAACTTAACACGGTCCAACAAAAAATATCGATGTAGTGTTATACATCTTCACGACGGGCCATAAGATCAGCCTGATGCTTTTAATCAGAGCAATAAGTTAATCTTGCGTTTTGAGATTAAATTTATTTAAAATAGTAGATAAAAAACCATGAAGAATGACGTTTACATCAAGTATTTTCGTAGCCTAGTTTCTGAGATATAAATTTTTGAAATTTCGTTTTTTGGTTTGGGCGCGAAAACACTCTCGAATTACAAATCATGCGCTGATGTCACATCCAATAGAAGCCCGTTTTCTGATAACGTGACTTTTCTGGCGTTTTGGCAAAATTAAAATTGAATTTTAAATTGCTTAAAACACGTTTTTTAACTTAAGAATCAGAAATTTGGGAGTTTTAAAGCATAATGTATCAAAAAAGTATAAAACCAAGCAAATCCCTCACTCAGCAAATACCTAATTACGAACAGGAAAGAGTCACTTATAATGTGTGTTCAAAACGTACTTCAAACTTTTGAATTGTAATTTTAATAAAATTTATATTTTATTGACGATTTTAAGATTTTAATTAAACTTTTTATAAATTTTGTAAAATTCTAAAAATGAAGATTGTTTTGTAAGGATAGTTTTTAGATGGGAAGAAAATCAGTCCAACATTTCCGGAATTTTTTTAAAAAAAAACCTTTAAAAAGCATTCGTCTTTTTATATAAATATTTTAATATTTAGTGTCATTCAAGATTTGCCAGTTTTTTTTATCCGAAACCGTACGTCCGGGGGATCGAATCCCCGTTTTGCATTTGATTGAATGTAAATCCCTGTGAAATGGGCGAAGTATAGGTGGTAATATCAGAGTGTAAAAAATGGATCAAAAATAAGTCCCAGAATCAGTTCAAAACAAGCCAAATGTATTGCAAAATCTTGCATTTTAAATACATTTTATGAGTATTTAATTAGTGACACCCAACTTGTGCTACAAATGGGCAATACCACCATTTATTTTTTATTTTTTATTCGATAGAGGTACCCTAGAGCGGAATATACACGGAAAATTTTTTTAATTACGATGATTATTTTTTATGTAATTTCAAATTTGACTTTAAAAAAGGGCGTTAAATTGTCTAATTTCAAAAGTGACGTACTTTTACCCTATACATATTGATTTTAAACAATGCTTTTAATCTCTCTATTCTAAAAAAAAGTTTTTAGTGAACGGTTTCCAGAGAAAGGCTTTTTAATTACTGAACCGAATGACACATATATGGTATCAAAATGTCCGGATTCTTTCCGGATTTCCGAGTAAGCCCTTCGATTTTTCAAAAAAAATCTCAATTTTAAAATATTTCCATTTTTTTAGATAACGGATAAGGTCGCAGTTACAAAGCAAGTACTGTCAATCAAATTATTATGCATCCAATCACAACGACCGATTGACGCTATATTTTAAGATGAAACATGTTTTTTCACCTTTCAAAAAAGTACTTTCTTGATGAAGTATCACTCAAAGACTGATAAAAACATATTCTAAAAACTTACATGAACGCCATTTTATACTAAAATTTCCCACTTTTTGTCCAATATTAATAATTTTCAGTCTGATTTTATCGAAATTAATTGTAAGCATTGAGTGATGTTTTGTCTCTTATTATTTTCAATTGCTTAAACGGTATTGTTTAACAAGTATGGGTTTAAAAAAAATATGAGTGATAAACACTAGGCATTACTAACGAGTTACTTTAAAGTTATGGTTTTTGTTTGGTCCGAATATTGATAAACAATTCGAATTAGTTATTTTTATAATCATTGATTAAAAATAATAAAGATGAATATTTTTAAAAACATTTCGTTTAGATTTTTGATAAGTTCGGGTTAATATATATTCAAACTTTTAAGGGAGATTTATTCAAGGAGGGGATTTGGTGAAGTATTTTTGGAAAGTTGGTTTTTGGACGTTTTTTCTGTAAATTGTTTAATAGTTTTATAAAGTGTATTAAGTTCAGCGAGTTGGAATTTGTGGGAATTGCGAAGAAATTCCAAAAGGTCCTACGTCAGCAGTTTACGGGGGTTGGCGAGCGATAGCGAGCAGGGGGCGGTAGCTCCCTAGTTGTTTAAACAAATCAAAGTCATTGTTGCTGGTTTCTCGTTAAAGTCTGTAGGAATCAGTTGTGACGTACTTCTATCCTAAACAAAGACAAAGGGCATGGCGATTTTAATTTTAAATATTTAGTTTTAAAAATTTTTTTTTCAAACTTTTCATTTTGATTTTTGGATTTCGATCTACTTCCTTTACTGGAAAAATGCATTTTTTTCTGTTTTCAAAAAATGATGGTATTGCCCAATCAATCAATCTTTAAGTTAATGTTTTTAAGCGGTGAACCCAAAAATGTTACTCGAGTTAAAAATTAGAAAATCTAAGATCAACTACTTTAACTTGACAATATTTTGAGATGAACATTTTTAAGCAATTCAAACGAATACAAAAAAGATTAGCACTATTCTAGAATGAATATTTTTTAATCTAATAAAGCTGACGGATTTAAGTGTTAAATTTACCCTATTTAATTGCAATGCAGCTGAATTAATGTTGATGGTGAAATCTACTTAGATTAGATATTTTATACAGTTACAATAAACTAAGTGGTTATTTTTTTTATTCACACACTTTTTTTGCCAATGAAAACGTCTATTTTAGAGCACAAAAATCAGTGATAAAATAAAAAATTAAAATACATAAGATAAATATTTGAGATGCATTTTATGTTTACATAGAGAAGAATGTTAATTTAAATAAATAACTGCATCGTCGAACCAGTGATCGCAGTTATAACAAAAAGATGTGGTTTCCGTTCATAACAACAGTATTTAATGTAATACAGGGTGCTAAATTAATGAAAAGAAATGAAAATATTAAACTTTTTCTTTTCAATTTTATATTTTTGATGTATTAATAAAACTGAAAAGCAAACCTTAATAAATTGTATATTTTTATGTACCATGACCTCAAAAAAATAAAAAACAATAATTTAACAATTATAAGTTATTTACATAAAAAAAACAATGAGGTATTCTCACGTTTTGAGATTAAATTTTATTAAAATAGTAGATGAAAAAAAACCATGAAGATTGACGTTTACATAAAGTATTTTCTTAGCCTAGTTTCTGAGATATAAATTTTTAAAAATTTCGCTTTTTGTTTGGGCACGAAAACACTTTCGAATCACAAATCATGCGGAGTGATGTCACATCCAATAGAAGCCCGTTTTCTGAGAACGTGACTTTTCTGACGTTTTGACGAAATTAAAATTGAATTTTAAATTATTTAAAACACATTTTTGAACTTAAAAGTCAGAAATTTAGGAGTTTTAGACCATAATGTATCAAAAAAGTATAAAATCAAGCAAATCCCTCACTCATGCAAATACCTCATTCATTGCCATGTAGATAACACACAAGTCTTTAAGCAGAGCGTGGACCTTCGTAAGGTGATTAGTTCTTTTGACAAATCTTGTTTGCAATACCAGTATAAGTTCTAATTTTTGTTCTTGAAAGGACAGTGTTAGAATGTTTAGAACATGCTGGGTTACGTGGCTTGGTCCGATGGGTTCTTCTGGCTTCCAGGGTTTCCCCGAATGTGCCCACTGGGGTCGGTGAGGGTCCCTCGATGGGTGACCCTCTTTATTGCGGTACTTTCAGGCCTTCCTTTTCTATCTGGTCGGGGGTCCACGACCGGATACTTTCCGGCTCTCCACTGCTCGGGGGGGGTCTCTGAGAGAGATCCCCTTGCTGGTGACCAGCTCCCCGCAAGACCGCCGGAAGAGAAGTCAGGGCGGAGACTTCCGAACCCTACACTGTAAAAAATAATCCTGCAAAAAAACAGAAAATTTCTGGCAGCAAAAGTTGCCAGAAAATTTCTGCAGGCCGAAAAATCCTGTAAACAGAAAAAGCTGTTACCTACAGGTAAATGCTGTAAAAAGAAACTTTCTGTAAATTGAGCTACAGATTTTTCTGTTGACTCAGTAATTTTCTGCTTGGGCGCATGCACTTATTTTAGTAGAGTTTTTTTTAATTTTAATTAATTAATATCCGGGAATAGAACCCACGACCTACCGCATGCTAAGCACGCACGCTACCACTGAACCAACGAAGCTTCAGTATAATGTTGCCAATAGCTGTATTCGTTTTCGATGCAGTAAGTTTCTGTTTAAGTACAGATAAGCTAAAAAACTAGATAAAAGCTGTTATTTTACATAAAATAAATAGAAGTGCGGTGGGAATGTTACGTGACAGAATATCTCTGTAAACATAAAGTCATTGTTATTGAAAATTTCTGTTTTTCTACAGTTTTTTTTACAGTGTAGGTGATAAGGCCTTACCTCAAGGCGCAGTCTGGAAGTTCACTTCGGGCTTGGTTCTCTTCCAGTGTGGGTCATCCCGGGGTCTCTGTAATTGGCTGTCAGAGGGACGTGGCCAGGCCCGTGCTGGGTACCTTCAGAGGGCGGTGGACAAAGGGTGAAAGGGCGCCGCCACTGTAATATTTATTAGTTAACATAAAAAATTAATTTTCTGCTGTGGCGTCTATAGAAATCTATTTCGGGAGGTGCCCAAATATCATCTAAAAAATGTAGATATTATCAGAAAGCCCAAAAGAGTATACTAGGAGAGAAGCCCCCAAGTTTTTTTAAGCCCCGTGTGCACATTTTATAGATAAAATAATGTAACTTTTCAATACATATTTGAATCTTGATATAACTTGAGTATAAGATGTGATAATAATAGCAGATGCAAAAGGAGGAGGGTCTGGGGGTTCTCCCCCAGAAAAATTTTGAAATTTGAACTTAAAAACAGGGTTTTAACACGATTTAGTTACAGCTACAGTTCAAATGTCGGGGAGGGCCGAGACCCCCTTTATCCATCTTATATACGCCCCTGATTTTACAATCGAGACACAGAAAAGGACACTCACAAGAAGACAAGTTGGTATTTTTTATTATTTTACTCACACTCCTATGATACATCACTAAATGGGTGTGACGAGCTCATAAGAGCACAAAGGTGCCTTTAAATTAAGACTTTTCTTGGGCGCCTCCAGGGTACACCCGTTTTTTTAAAAAACCAAGTGTATGTTGTTCAGAACGTCTAGCTAGACGAACACGGGAAAGTATAACATTAAGGGACCGAATCATTATAACGGATTCTATTTTGTCCGGCGTTTTACCGAAAAAAGGCCGATGATTCTTAAATAAAACTTATTTTTTTAATAATGGTTTAAAGGTAGTAATTTATTCTTAAAATACATCGAGATGCATGTCATATCCGATTTTCATTAATATATCTTTATAATTTAGTAAGTTATTAGACTTATTAAAAAATATGTAGTATCGTTTAAAAAACCCAAGTCCACTTTTTGCTTAATAAATCGAAAAATACTATTTAATTTTTTTTATTTTACTTATGAGTAAAATAAAAAATAAACTTTTTCCAGTATTACGGGTTTCCTTATGATCATAACGCAATTGAGAATTTTTAAAAGCAGAATGGAGCCTATACTGGTCTGGAATATTTCCCAAATTTGAGTTCTCGGTTTGTTTACTTTTAAAGTTACATTTTAATGCTTTACATATTTAGAAAACTTATAAAAAATGATTCCAGGAATTGTAAACTATGAGGGAAATATATACATATATTGCGTTTGTAATTTAAGTTCAAAGAATATTCGTTTTACTTGAAATTTTTTTCAAATATTGAGATAAATATTTAAGATTTTAAAATGTTATAGTAGACCTTTAGAAGGACAAAAATATGTATCGCATTCAGAGGTTGATGGATTAGTTCCATAATTATAGATTATTCAAGTTTATTACTGCATTTATTATGTATACGACCCCCTACTTAAATTTAGACCCTGAAAATTTTATAGATTGTGTGGATTCAGTCACACCATGAATAACATATTGAAATTTCATGGTCCTAGCTCTATGGAAAGTCCCTTAATGTGTCTAATTACATGCACATCCGGTGTATTTTAATATTTAAAAAAATTCCACTTTAAAAACTTGCCAACCGATTTTGATAAAATTTTAATTTGTTGTGCAACTCAAAGTGACGCTTTGAACGTATTATAAAACTAATGTGGCGTGTGAAAATTTCTCGCGTTTTTTCTATATTGAATGGTTTTCAGTTTGTATACGATCCCCTATTTGTCCCCGGAACCCTGAAAATTTTATAGACTAGATAAATTTACTGTTATCACATTATTAAAATTTCAAGTGTATACCTGAATTAGCCGATTGAATTTTGACACATGTAGGTACAACTCTGCAAACTCTGGGCGCCTCTGAAATTTTTTAAATATGCATGGGCGGGTTCATCAGACTCGCTCTATGGACACGCCTTTTTGCAGTTTTCTTTAAGTTGGTAACCTTTTTAATCTTTTTAATGGGCGCCTCTGATATTTTTAAATATGCATGGGCGGGTCTATCAGACTCGCTCTATGGACACGCCTTTTTGCAGTTTTCTTTAAGTTGGTTACCTTTTTAATTTTTTTAATGAGCGCCTCTGAAATTTTCTAAATCAGTACCAGTACCGAGGGATTCCTTTAGACTCGTTCTCTAGGGGCGCCCTTCGTAATTTTGATTTAGTTTTTTTTATGTTTTCGTTACCAACTATGGTGGAGCCTTTTAAAATCTTTTTTAACCGCAAATGCCCTCTTTACAACAGAGTTCTTTTCTTACACATTAGCGGCGGGCAACGGCTCTGCCTCTATTCAGTAGTAGCCACGGTAGTAGCCTATATAGTCGCAACACTCAACTTGGCCGCTGGGGGAGTCAAAAATTTCCAAGCTGGAGGGCGCACCGGGATACGTCCCGGCGTCCCGGCGGCCCAGCACGGGCCTGGACGTGGCATATGTCTCCGGGCCAGACTTGGTACCGAGAGGATAAAGCTTTACCCCCGGGGACAGTGGTCAGAGCCCTGGGTGTCCCTCCCTGACGCAGGGGCCCGTCGTGTCCCGGTCGTCCGCGACTTGCTCCCTGGAACCCGATTCAGGGTTTGGCGTCGGTACCCGAGTAACGTCTCATCGGGTGCGACTATGCTGGTTCTCTTATAATCCCTAGTCTCGTCACCGCTTAAACTCCATCAGTGTCTTGTGAGGCACTGCCTGGTTACTGTTCGGGGTCATATTGACCCCACATCAGTAAACCTGACCCTTCAGTGTTGCTTTACCTTTCTCTGTCCCTCCGAAATCGGTTAGGGAACTTAAACTTTCTCCTATAGGGCTTTAGAAAGTGACAAGATTGTATCTAGTGTTCGTGGACTTAAAATAGGTAGGGCGTTGGTGAATAACTGAATTTAGTGACTACTATCGGTGGAACCCATTCTAAGAAGAACTTGATTTTTGACTGGCCAATGCCCTTGTAGAGTTTCACTAGGAGTAGTTTTAAAATACCAACTTAAAATATATACGACCAGTGTCATTCCTAGGATTTTTTTGGAGGAGTAAAAATACTCCTTGACTTTTTTAGGAGGAGTGAAATACGGAAATAGTAACATAAAATACAAATACAGATACAAATTTACAATAAAAAATACTTTTTAATGGATAAAAAAATTAAATAGAAAAAATGTTATTTAGTTTTTAACAATTAAACAATGTTAAGTATTTGTAGAAAATTTTAAGCAAATTAAAATTTAATTAAAACAAATAAAAAAACAAAACAATACAAACAAACAATTAGTAGAAAATATAAAAGTTGGTGTTTTGAGTAGACTAAAAAACATTAGTTATTTTCGGTAGGGCTCCATGCGCTAAACTTTAGTGGAAAATTCAAAGCGTGAAAATACTCCTGGCAAGTTTTTTAAAGCGTATTTCCGATTTTCAATGCGTGGAATACGCTCTTAAAGGCGTTAAAATTACCTCTGTATACGACACATTCTGATTTGCAAATTTTTAAGTTTAAAATTTCAGAAATCTAGCGTACTCAACTTTGAAAGTGTATTTAAAAATCGATTTTTTATTTGTTCCTTCTATCGAAAACCACTACTTTTAACTGGAGATCACTGAGACCACTGTTAGTTCATTTAATGCTTTACCTCATAATGTTCATAAAATTTCGACTGTTAGTTTTATTTGTAGAAAGAAAGTTTCAAAGAAGTTTGATAGCTTATTCCCTAAAATTTTCGTAAGAATTTCATGTTAAAGATTTATTATTAACTAGCTGTTATACCCGGCCCTGCACGGGTTGAGAGTATAAATTTATTATTTTTAAGTTTTCCCAATTACATTTCTAATTTTGTATAATCAGCATTTATCAATTATTCCGGTATCCCAGGCGTCTTTTTCATATTCCGTTGTTCCCGGTAACTTTTCCTACCCCGGTGTTCCTAGTAATTTTTCTTATCCCGGTGTCCCCGGGTGGATTAAAATTACTTTAGTTCTCAAGCAATATAATTTTTGAATGATATCCACATTTACAACATGGAAAAATATTATAAAAATTATTTAAAATTGCTTAGATCCCTTGATTAATCATATCTTCAGGAATTAACGTGTTCGGTGAAATTATTCAATAATTATAAAGCTTATTCCATTTTGAAATTTAAGAAAAAAATCAATCTTTTCTAGTTGAAAGGGAGTTTTAATAGTTTCTTGTTTGTTAACCAACTTTCTTAAAAGCTAAAATATTATCACCTTTTGATTTTACATCCTCGTTTCCATGGAGACTCTTTTAACAACATGATAATCCATAAAGCTTTTTAAAATAGAAAAATTAGATAAAATCTCAAATAAAAATCTGTTTAACTATACTTAAAACTTTTAAATTTAATTGAAATAGATTTTTAAATTATTAATAAAATTTTTAAATAGACTTGTACCTAGTGTTTCAAATAAAAACTTGTTGTTTAGCATTACATTTTCTTTGTAACAATGGAGTAAGCAGATCTCTTCTTGAGGAGAAATAAAGCTATTTCAGCAAAATGACCATAAAAAGGGTCCAAAGAGGGTCAAGGGGTCATTAAAAGTTTTCGAAACATAGCCTATGTTTTTTCTGGAGTTTTTTTACGAATGTATACCAAGTTTGGTGCAGATCGGAGGAAATTGTGGATTTGTATAAAAGACAAACATACATACATACCCATATACCCACACTTGATTTTATTATATTAGATGTAGTTATATTTTAGGGATTGTTTCTGTTTAGAGATGATGAATTTAAGTAATGCAATGCTTAGAAAGTGAAACAAAATAATGAATGAAAATTTGTAGGTATGCTGAAGAAATTTTTTGGTGTTCTATTTTTGTGATGGAGTTTAGACTTATTCAAAATAGTACTAAACACTAGTTTTCAATATTAGTTGTAAACTTGTATTCTTTCCATCTTCTACGCCGATAATGAAATTTATATCATCAAAACAAATTAAACTATTAAATAAAATAAAATTATACACGACAGTGTTATATTAAAAAATTGATTTAAATAAAAGTATACAAATAAAATAAAAATAATAAAACATTTAATAAATTTCTCATACATCAAATATTAAATACACGAACCAAAAAATTAAATGTAGTTTCAACTTACATACTTTATTTTCAAGGCTACAGTTTTTTCAAAGACCTTGAAATCCATACAAAAATATTGCAACAAATTCCCAGCTCCGAAGTTGTATTACGTCCTGGATGTCTGTGAGAATTTAAAAGGAAATGTTCTCCATAAAAAATTCACATCTCAAAGTTAAAAACAGATTAACTTGTACACAATTATTATTGTAATTTTAGTTCATTTAGTAGTTAACTAATAAATTAGTTAATTTATCGTTTATTAAGGCTATTAGTTTGTAACGGATTAATTTAAACACTTAAATGTGTATAGGTATTGATAAAATTTCCCTAAGTTCTTTTTATCAATTAAGAACTTGTTTAATATAATTTGTTTAAGTTTAGTTCAATTATGTTTTTCCCTTTTTACGCCGAAAATAAACCAATAAAAAAACTAAAACTAAAAATACACAGGAAATAATTCAACCCCTACAACACAAATATATCAACAGTACACAAAATTTAGAAAAAAATTAAAAGTTTTATAAAAGATTTTCTCATTTCCTATTCCGGAGGTTCTCTGCTTTTAAAATGGAAATATTCTCTTTGTAATAATTTATCCCCCAATCACAAAGTTGTTAAATTACAAATATCGTTGAAATTTGTATTTTAAAATTAAGTTCAGGTTGCTTAAAACTTTAACAGTGAGAATTAAAACTGATAGTTTTAAAATTACTAAATAATTTTTAGCATTGAAATGACTATAGTTTTTATTTTTAAATTGCTTCTACCCAAAATTTAAGTTTTTAATTATATAGTTATCGTGGTTTCATTTAAAACATCTCAACTATCGTTAATTGGAATATTTCGTTAATTTTGTTTCCAAGAAAACTTTTATCTGAAATTTTGTATTAACTAAAAATTCTTTCATGGAACTGCCATGTAGGTACCCATGGCATTGAAGTGAAATAATTGTGCTAAATTATTTAATTATTCCAGCTAAAAATATTTCACATAAATACCATGAAGGTCGACACATGGTATTTAGGTGAAAGAGAACTTTCCCTATTTCTGGAATAATAATTTACGATGTCAATTCTTGTTACAAAATATCCTGATTTTTTAATTTAAAAATATTTGATAAGTTAATTTTAAAGATTTGATAAGTTAAAAGTTAAAAATTTAAGAAAAATAATTCGTTTGAATTGCAAGGCATATTTGTAACTGAAATGGTAAAATTTCAATATTTTTTTCGATCTTAAATAAACAAAAAATCTTATACCAGAGGCCTATATAAGTAGCAATTAGGACCAGCTGAAATATTAAGTACTAAATCTAAAGTAGTTTTAAAACATTTATTAATATATAACCTCAAAAAGTTATAATTTAATGCACACATGCATAATGGCTATAAAAGTTAAAAGATAATTTATTTTAATGTTTTATTTATGTTATATTTATTTATTAAGTTATTTTTTGTAGTGATACATTTTTCAGTTATTTAGTTTCACTCTTTAAACATCTCTAAATAAGAAATATTAATTTTAGTGAAATTTCAATAAAATTAACCGTTTTCAAGTCGGTAGATTTCTCAAAGAGAATATTTCCATTTTGTAATGCAGAGATCTCAATATGTTGAAAGTGTAAAATCTCTATTACGGCCTGATATCAAATATTAATTTTTTTACATCCTAAATAAACCAGTATTACTTGATTAACGTGTTCAATCTCACTTAGGACTGACTTAGGTCAGGTTTCTAGGGATGTGGGTCGGAAAATTTTCCGCGGAAAATTTTCCAAAACGGAAAATTTTCAGGAAAATTTTCCACTATGTTTTTCCGGAAAATTTTCCGCTATTGTTTTTATTGTTATTTTTTCCTTCATTGTTCCATTTTGTTTCCAATTTGCTTCTCTTTCAAAGAAGATAAATTAACTTGATATAAATTTAATGTTATTTTTATTTTTTTGCATTGAGATTATTGTCTTTAGTGACTCTCTTTGTGGTATATTGGAACTCGGAAATAGTAATAAAATCAATTTCAATTTTTTGTGATAAATATACCCCTGCCAGTAATTTTAGAATACTATTTTTCTTTTAATTGAATATAGAGACCTTTAATGCACATTATACAGGGTGTTTCAAAAGTCCGTTTCGCGGCTTTTATTTGGAATCAACGTGTCCTAGGGTCACGGAAGTAAGGTCTACCCCTAGGTAATTGACCCTTGAGAATCCATTGAGATGGCTTTACAGGTACAGGGCCCCTAAAGGCTAAATAAAAATGTTAAAAAATTAATTTAAAAAATAAAGGAGATGGGGCAAAAACATCAGGGAGAGTATTGTTGTCAACGTTATGAAGAACTCACTGAATAAAAATTCATTAAAATATAGCATGTGGAAGAGCCCTTTTTCGGGCCTCAAAAAGAAAAAGTTCGTAAATTTGCAAATTTTTCAGTGTTATTGTGTAGTTTTGGGTTTTTTAGCTGCATAAAGGCAAAATTTAATAAAAAAACTTACAAATTTGCGAACTTCATCTTTTTTGAGGCCTAAAAAAGTGCTATTTTCACATGCTAATATCTCCGCGAATATTCACGATATTTTCATGAATTTTTTTCAGTGAGTTCTTCATAACGTTGGAAACAGAACTCTCATTGAGGTTTTTGCTCTCTCTCTTTTAGTTTTTAAATTAATTTTTTATAATTTATTTCACCTTTAAGGGCGCTGTAAGTAATTTCAATGGATTCTCCAGGGTCACTTACCTAGGGGTAGACCTTACTTCCGTGACCCTAGGACACATAGGTTCCAAATAAAAACAACGAAACAGACTTATAAAACACCCTGTATAGTTATTTCAATATGTATTACATTATAGCATTAAGTATGATTTAAAAATTTTAAATCATGATTTCAATGCTTTATTAATTAGTTTTTTTATCTTATTTGTCTTAAGATCTTTGTCTTAAGATCTCTTGTGATCTTAGTGTCTTATTTTTGAATGAATTTCAAAGGAACAACATCCAGAATTGATGAAAATACTCCAGTTTTGTTATTTTTTGCCTCTAGTGATCGGAAGTTTAATTTAACAATGCTTTATTATAATTTTGTGGCTTGGAAAATTTTCCGGAAAATTTACCGGAAAATTTTCCAGAAAATTTTCCGTTTCAAAATTTTCCGGAAAACCCACATCTCTAGGTTTCACTGACACATAATTCAACTTAACTCCATTCTGAAATAAATTATTGAATCCATAAGTTTGTAATAAATGTAGCAGAGTTTCAAAACTACGTTAATTTTATGTGACTATCTTTTTGACCAAATCTCTTGTTAATTTATTTTCCACACAACTTTTTATTTTAACAAGTTGTTAAACTAGAGTTAATGTTACAACTAAACTTTTTTTATTATTGAACTATACAAATAAAAAAGAACACATTTGCGAGTTCACATAGTCACCTGGGATCTCTTGGTCCATGTATAGGTGAAAGTAAATATGTTACAAAACTTTAAAGGTAATTTAAGAGAAGAAATAAAAATACAGGAAATACATACATGAGATGAATATAGTGGCGAACGGTACCAATAAATAATATTTTTGCCATAATGATGAGTTAGAGTGCTTAAAATAATAAAAAAACATTAAACTGGACAAAAGAAATCATCAATATTTTCAATAGTAAATGGATATCCCGATTGTTTTTGAATAAATGTTTGGAAGGGCTATTTCGTATATGCATCGGTAACTTATTGAAACACTTAGGGGCTAAGTAAAAAAATTTACAGATTATGGACTTCTTAGGTTTAGGAACAACCTTTTAAAATTTAGAAAGTACCTTTTTAAAACCTGAAGAAAATTTGTTCCAACATAAAATATGGCGTGAATTGGTCATTGTTATTGGATGCATAACAGTTCTTACTTCAAACAGTTCTTTGACAGTTCTCGCTTCAAAAACAATTTCCAATTCAAAATTTTGGCCATAAAAAATTTTTGCAGATTATGGACTTCTTAGGTTTAGGAAATCTTTAATAACTTCGTACAGGATTTAAGGCAAAGGGGGTGTGGCTCCTGAGAAAGTGAGGCCCATGAAAGGCAGGAGTCCGACTTAAGCCTCGGATGATAGATGCTGCCACCATCTATCGCCACCACCACATTTTTGACATGTATCTGAAGGGGAGGGAAATAGTCTCCAGACACCTGGATCCAAGGTTAACTCATTAGCGCCCAGTGATTTATTTCTAGATCGGTAAATACAGGGTCATAAATACTCTCTTAAATTACCTTAAATTCACCCAACAGTAAAGAAACTGCACAGATAGCAAGAGGAAACGTCCCCCAATCCTAATACCCTGTATTTTTTGCATTTGCTAAATTTATTTTGTAATAGGGATGGGCTGAAGTTCAAATTTTCTACTTTGATCGAAAATAATTTGAGAGTTAATGGGTTAATTGCACCATGACCGACCTCAGGACTTTCGGACCCACAGATTTAACGAGCATGTACTCCGCATATACTCGATGGGTCTTAAGCGGTGTCGGGAATCGAACCCGGGACCCTCCGATACCAAGGCCTATAGCTTGGATATTCCAAGTGGCATACGACAACAACAACATTAAAAGTATCGTTAGGTCAATGTCAATTTGAAAAGACTAGTTATTTTAATTTTGCCGCTTGAATCACTGAGCTATAAAACAAACTGGGACCCTAACACCAGCTACCGTGACAATTTGTCACTTGTGATAACTCCTACTTATCACGTCGATGACGTCACGTATCACTCGGTAGGCAAAAAACCCTAACATGAAGTCCCCGTGACAACTCAGCCAGTGACAACTTGTCACTTTTTTTGTCCGCATCTCTAGCTGGTGAAACCTTATCACCAGTTATAATAATTATTGTTGGCTTAAAATAGTGGATATAATTTAATTATTGGATCTAGTTTAGTAATAAACATTCGTGAAAATGCTTTTCCAACACATAAATCGAACTATAATATTTATTTACTCGCAGAACTATTTTCCCAAGGAGTAAGAACCAAGTGTAACGCGTCAAAGCTTTTTGAGTTGAATCGCCGCCATCTTATAAAGATATTAATTAAGAATATAAGTCACTGGACAGTAATAATGATATAGTTCCAGTCTTATACTGTTCAAATTTATTGTTAAAAGAGTTGATTAGAAATCCATTCAGTAAAATAGCTAGAATTCCGATTAAAATAATTAGTAAAAAAATAAAATAGAGTCCGCTTGTAATTCACTGTTCTATTCATAGATGGCAGCACGACTGTTTAATACTTCGTAGTTATTTAAATTTTTATCAAGGAAAAAATTAATTAAAGTGAGATTAAATGAATTAACCAGTGCTTGAAAAATTACTTTAAAGCAGGAATTTTTTTAAATTAGAGAAATTCCCGCTTGTTTATCAGCATAATTATTTTCCTTGAGTTAATTTTAATTTAAAGTAATATTTAACACAATGATAAAGACCGCCATTACATTTCTTTCCGTGAAAAGCTGCTCTTCTCTGATTGGTTCAAACGTTGTCACCGTGGAAACCATCGTGATAGTGATAAAGTTGTCACTTTTGAGCTGGTGTTAGGGTTTTATTGAAGATGTGACTATTTTATCACTGTTTCAGAGTTGTCACTGGTGACAAGTTGTCGGTGAGAACTAAGCCGCATATGATGGTGTTAGGGTCCCTGGAGTGACTAGTTAGCGTGCTGAAACCGCATCACACCGCGGAAAGGATTTCCATCTTCTTTTAAATTTCTCCATCTGGTAGCACAGTTGTATATACACAGAATGAAACGACCATTCTAAATTTTGCTCATAATATATTTTAAAAAACAGGCATGGGCGGATTAAAAGGGGGAAATGCTCTTCTAACTTTGCTTCCAGCTTGCCCCGATTCAGTGGCGGATTCAGGGGGGGCAACAGACCTTTTGCCCCCCCCCTTGGGCTCAGGTACCTTTTTAAAAAAAATACCGTAAGAAAAGGAAAAAGAAAATCGGACATCCAATATTCGGACAAGGTGTTCAAAAACAAGTAAAAATCATGTTTTATTGTGTCAAATTTCCAAAAATTTTCTGGGGAGGACCCCAGACCCTTCTTTTGTATTTATAACTCAATTATTCACAAATTATTTACATTCTGCTCATCAAAATGAAAATCCTACACAAATATTGTATACCTGAAATTCGGGCTTTAGGTACCAAAACTAGTTAAAAACCTGTTTTTAGAGTCAATTTTTCTAAAAAATCTCCTGGGGGAGGGCCCCCAGTCCCCCTTTGGTACATTTAACTTAACAAATTACTCACAACTTCTCTTATTCTGTACACCCTTAAAACGCAAATTTACTTAAAATGTGTTACAAAGTTTCATTAAACCTATTGAGTATGTATGGCAGGAATAATTTCGGGCCCCTCCTGAAATAAATTTCTATAGTATACGCCCCTAATGGGGAATGTCCACGAGACCGGTTAATCATTTTTTAACCCTGCCCATTGCTGTTTTTTTTGAAAACATGATAGACTAATTTTGTAGATTTAGAGGATATGTTTGGAGACTATTTCCAAATAAAAATCTATATAGGGTTGGTGGGGGCAAAGCCCCGCAGTTTTTAGTATTTTTAACATTGTGATCGAAAGGGGGTAGATAATCTCAAAATTTCAATTGGAGGTGTTAGATTGAGATGTTACCTACAAAACCAATCCAAATTTATACTCTTATCGATAGTATTTCAAGAGAAATTGACAATTTAGTTGAAAAAAAAATTGCGGGTCTTTGCCTCGCAAAATGGGGGCAAAGATCCGCACTTTTGAATCTTTGTGTTCATGTGAAATAAACATGGATAAACAAAATGTTTCATTATAAAAACACTAGAAATAATCATCTTAATACAGTAGAGCCCCTATTATCCGCAGAATCGGGTGGCAAGGGTACCGCGGATAGCTAAAATCGCGAATAGTCCGAAATAAGACTAAAAATGAGGTGAAAACACGAAACAAAATATTTCAGCATAAAAACTGTTTCATTTTACAAAAAACATGATATGTAAAACTTTTAAAATGTGTACAGTACAGCAGAAACCTTTGCTCTACTTCTAAAATCTCTCTAATGTCGTCTAAAATTTACCCTCATCATGAAAAATTTTTTTTCGTGGCAATCGTGGATCATCCACTGGCGGATAATGGATTTCTAATGTATTGTTTTAATATTTTTAAGTGAACCAACAATATTAAACATAAATATAATCCGTTTTAATGAAAATTGTCAATCTGTTGTAGCAATTAATTTCAAATTGGCCAGATATCTTTCAAAAGGGAGAAAGGATGGTTTCAGGTAGGGGGGTTGGCATCTAGGACACCTTTATTAACCTCATTGGAGATCAAGTAGTCCCATTTCCCTTTTGGGACGAATTCCTGAGCTTTTTAAGCTGCGTAGATTTGCCCCAAAACACCTGCGTGAATTTGCCCCATTTTACTTTGTTTTGAAAAACAAGCCTTATTATTTTTAGAGACATGTTGAGGCAGTTTTTTTCAAAAGGAAACTGAAGTGAAATTGCTATCTTATCATTGGGCTATTTGTTTGTATTTCTCTTCAAGCCCTATTTTATGTAATGTTTAAGTAAAATATCAGAAAAATTACATCAAAATGATGAAAAACAAACTTAGGCATTTTTTCAACTCATGAGTGACTTAGGGGTACGAACTTTCGTAGAATGATAGGTCACTATAAGACAAACCAACCACCTGGTTTTCAACTTTTGAATCGATTAATAACGATTAAAAATCGCGGTGGGTGGTTTTGCCCCGTGCGGGTTTTTACCCCCACCTACCCTATGCCACTGGGGTGAGGAAAAAAGAGAGGGAAGAAAATTGGTGTCCTGTGGTCGCCCACCCTGAAAATCGAGTTTTGGCTTTGGGTACCAAAACGAATATAAATCCTCATTTTTAGGGTCAAATTTCCAAAAAATTTCTCGGGGAAGACTCCAAGATCCCCTTTTTGATATTCAAATCTTTATTTTGTTTTACATTTGTATACTATAAATATACATCAAAATTAGAATCTTTCCTATAAATGCATTAAAAAAGTACAAAAAAACTATGAGGAATAATTTTAAGTCCTCTCCCTAGTTACAGAACGAAGTGTATATTTGGACGGCCAAAACGGCCAGTGGCGCATGCGCTGTAGGTCTCGTGATTACGTAGCAGTCTCGGCGCTTAGTGATGGAACCAATGGAACGCCGAGCCGTGGAAATTAGAGTAGAGTTTAGTTGAAAAATGGCCGTCCAAATATACAGTGCCGTTACAGAAATCTAGCTTTTGGCCTGATAAAGACTTATTTTTTAGACAATATTTTGGTTCCTTCAGAAATAAATTTATATTTACGCCACTGCCATCTAGAGCAGTGGTAACCGCTCATCTCAAGGGTCTCTCTGGATGCTATCCTCCGATCCCATCTTAAATGTTCAAAAATGAATCAAAAGACTGCTTTTTAAGGTAAAATTTCAAAAAACATTCTGGGGGAGAACCCCACAGACCCCCTTTTCTCTGGGACGTCATCCAAGTTTTTTTCAATAATAGGACTCAAATTTTAAAAAATTTTCTGGGGCAGAACCTCCAACCTTCCTAAAATGTGGTTGCCCCCCCTTAGGTCCAGGCTGGATCCGCCACTGCCCCGATTGCTTGAACAATCGTGGCAATCTAATCTTCCACGCTGGCATGATCAATCGCTTGTTATAGTATCGGAGGCTGTCACTCAGTTTTATAGCTCAGTGGCTTGAATCGGGACAAAATTTCCTACATGACGCTATTGTAATTTCTAGAATCTTATGGTTTATAAGTACACTATATGCTTAAATCATTTAAGTGAACTACTGTACCGTATATAAGCATAATGCTCAATCAAAAGTTATCAGACATATAAGTTAAGTTGTTTTTAAAAAAATAATTGTTAAAATGTGTAAAATTAGTGAAATTAAATATCGGTATATATTTTTTTGGTTCTATTGGTTCCATTCCTAGAATGAAATTTTAGCGGAATTTCTCAAACTTTTGTATTAACAGTTTTTATACTGGTAAGCTTATAGAAAAATTAAGTGTTTCTCAAATTTTAAAGCTATATTTATTAAAATATTTTCAAATTTTCCATTATTTTTATTACTAATATTTTAGATTTTTTTGTAGCAGATCAAATTTAGTCAGTTCTAAAAAAAATTAATAAGGAAAGTTTCATAAGTTTCCAAGCCCTTTATGTTAATAACAATTAATAACTTGTATCATCAAAAAGTTTTACTTTTAGTTGTGTGTTATTTATTTGCTTTTAAGTTAAGACTGAGTCGTATTACGCACTTACAAATATCAAAACTCATATTCGCACCTTTTGATTTAAAAGTGTGGGTCACCTTTTGAAAAGTTGTACAATATATTAAAAGCATAATTTCTTGAAGAACTTGATTTTTGTCGATAAAATTAAAGCAAGCCATTATGTTGACAAGCATGTTTGAAGGGAAAAGAATAATAATACACTTTGAATAATCTGTATTTAAAATGTGTGTATCACTTACACATTGTGTGTGTATACTTGAAGTATTTTACCTATGCTAGAGTTTCAATGACCCACTTGTTATATATTATGTTATGGTGTTACTTATTTATATTTAATGTAATCTTCGGGGTATTTTTGTGGTATAGCTAGGATTATGTAGTACGTACAAGTTGTAAAACGTAATTTCAAAGTTAAATAATCCTGGAAAGGGAGTATTTCACTACACCTCTGGTTGGAAGAGATTAAGTGTAAACTTAAGTGTAAGTGTTAATATAAGTAATGTAGTGTAAACTTAAGTTAAGTGTAAGTGTTAAGTGTGTGTTGGTGAGATTAAGTGTAAATAATTCGGGAATTAAATGTGCAGTTCAATCCAGCAGATAGTGGAGTACTAATTAATGGTCACCACTATTTCCGTTATAGTCTTGCGTTGCCTTCCTATGCCATGCTGATGAGTCCTAACAAGGACGAAACCGGTACATGGCTGGATGTAACGCTTGAGAATTGGAGTTTACACTGAAATAATCCTTTTAGTAAGCATTGAAGAATATAATGGCAAGTGTTATGCATTTTTTTGAATATATGTAAAATTTGGTCTCGTTTTAAATTTCTAAATTAGTTTTTGGTTTATGATGCAGTTTAAAGGCACCTCTGAGGCTAGGCGCGCACTGAAACTTTCATCGCGGGGACTTGGCACTAGAACAATGGACAAGAGTCTCGTCGCCTTATGCGCGCGCTCTAGCTTCTTGCTATGTCCCACAGAGTATAGAGCTTAACAGAGTGTTCATCTCCATAGACGCTAATAGCAACTTTTTTTAACAAGGCTTTTCCCATAGACAAACATCAGGCCAAACGAACCCGCCCTCTTTAATACTACGTCATTCCTGCTAATTCTGTGTGAGTGTGACGTAATCCCACTTGGTCGACATATACCAAGTCCATGAAGCCGAAATTTGTCAACAGTTTAAAAACTGCACCTGGACTGGAGTACAACTTCTGGAGCCAATTCTGTCATTCGCCCACTGAAGCTGCCACTCAAATCCAAATCGGAGAAACAATAAATTTCTAATGAAATTTAAATGCCGCTAGCCATATCCAATCAGGAATCACTATTATTTTCACGCATTTATATTTTTTCTGATTGGCTGCTAGTGAACTGAATTATAATCTGAGAGCTGAGTTAAATTAATTACCTAAGGTGGAAAACTGCCGTTTGGCATCTCTGTTAAGCTCTATACTCTGTGCTATGTCCCAACTGACAGTTATTTTTCTAGTCAACGTGACGAAAGCTTCAGTGCTCGTCTAGCCTAAAATATGATCAAACAAAATTAATTATTAATTAAAGTAATCCATAATTAAAAATTAAATATCTCGATTTATATAAAACCTTACTCTTCAAACGGTTATAATGACTCGAATAGAATAAGTTGCATGTGTCAGATTGTAATAAACATTGCAAGTGTTCCGTATGGTTTTTTGTATGGTAAAATGAAATATCTAGTCAGTTTTTCAATGTACAGGTAATTAAATATTTTAATTTAAAAGTCGAGAAAAAACACGTGACTGAAAACGTTTATTGTTTAAACTGTAAGATGACGTCAACAATAATACCATCAACTTCATTGCTTTACAACAATGTTTAGTATAAGATGACGTCACATCCAAACTCTTGGCGTTTTCGCGCGCTTTTAAAAAGGGAATTTTTGTTAATTTTTTTGGCAATCAAAAAATTTCTCGATCGGCCTCAAATTTTGATTAGTTGCTTATTTTTGCAAGAAGAATCGATTAAAAAAATAAAAAAAGTCATGCAACTTCCTCATTAAACAGTTAATATTTTTAAGTGAAATTACCATTTCAATGTTTCTTCACTTTCACAGCGGTTTTAGTAAAAGCTTTCAATATTTTCAAGTGAAAATTAATTAACTTAAAATGGTTTCCAGGACTTTTGTTTCTTAACTTTTACAGTGATTTTTAGGACTTAAATTAGGTCTAAAAAATTTTTAATATTTTAAAATATTTTTTACTTTAAATTTACTTTCTGTGAACTAAATTTTTGAAATTTTGAACAAAAAAAAGCTTTGACTTGCGATGCAATTCCTTCATACAAATGCCATGGAGCCGGCCCATGTGCATTTGGATGAAGGAATTTCCCCAAAGCTTTTATCTAAAATTCCCTTAAAAATTATTCAATAAAATTTCAATTATGTGTAGCAAATGAGATTATTATTATGATTGGATCTCTTCAATTTAAGACATGATCATCACTAAAAGTGAAGAAAAAGTTTCTTTTTTGTTATTATTTAAATTAATTGTTAGAAATCCTGCGGTGTAGAGTAGTAGTGTTATAGTCTGTTTATTTGGAATATGCGCCTGAAAGAGGATCAAAAACGCTAAATAATGCTTAATAACGCTCATCATACAATATCGGTTACCGATTCTTTTACGGTATTTTAACTGCTACTTTTAGGATGCCGTATTTTCATTGCAGAAGAAAAAATGTTCGATGATAATGAGGAAGTTATGATTTTTTTATATTTTTTTAATCGATTCTTCTTGCAAAAATAAGCAACTACCCAGTTTAAACAATAAACGTTTTCAGTCACGTGTTTTTTTCTCTACTTTTAAATTAAAATATTTAATTACCTGTACATTTTTTTGAAAAACTGACTAGATATTTCATTTGACATACAAAAAACCATACGGAACACTTGTTTGTTTTTGAAAATCTTACACATGCAACCTCCTTATTACAAAAGTAACTGCTTTTTACACATTTCGTCTCAGGCGCCTATTTTAAATTAACAGAGTATTGATAGTTCTATTATATATATTCCGAGTATCAGTATTAAAGGCAAAATGGTTTAAATTTACTAAAAAAGTTATTATAAATTTTTCTTTTTCTTAATTAAAAGTATACATGAAATTTTATTTTAATTTATTTGTTAAGCAGTTTGTCATACTTAAGGATATATGTTTGAATACTTCCTATCTGAAATATGAAAAAATTGCATTGAGAGATATTCTTAAATGTTTTATTGTGTAAATCTTGCAGTACTAGACCCCCAAACGTTCAATAATAATCTTGGGTGGCTTGGGTAATATTTGAATTTATAACTTTCTTTTTTTTTAATTCGTGTGATTTTGTATTCAATAGTATTTTACTTTATTTATTATACTTTTGTTACTATACTTCGCAGCAACGTTTCCTGAACCCAATACGTCCCTGTGAGGAAGGAGAAAGTGAGTAAACACAAAGCATGTTGGGTTGATAGGAGGAAATTCGGAATCTTGATAAAAATACACTATTTAGACTTGGGTTTATAACGAAATAACCGTATTTTGAAATTGACGTTCTTTATTTTATTCGAAATTCGGACATCGAGATGGGAACTTCTTTATTTCTTTAGTGGCGTAGTAGGTTCAACTTAAGTTGCTGATGTCTATAGATCAAGATTATAATTTTTTTCAAATTTGTGCAGGAACGAATTTTTTCAACTAGAGGGGATACATATAAGAGAAATTTGGGGTTATTTTTATTGTATATTACGATTTACGAATGCTGTATTGCGCAATTTATTTTCTTTCAAGATAAAAAAATCTTAAATGATTAAATCCAATATTTTTTTTTATTTCTAATGGGCGGGTACTAGGACATTATCCTTTTACCACTGAAAATGCCCTAAGAAGTACCTACTTAGCGTTACCCAGCGAGCACCTGTGGACCGAAGCCACGGAGGTGAGGTACTGTTGCCCGCGCCACACACACATTCACTAGCACAACCCCTTTTTACAGGGGGGGCCACAGTCATTCATCACACAAGGACAGCAATTAACATCCATGCCAAACGTAAAATTTTAATGAATATTATATTTTATATTTTTTTATTTTATTAAATCCAATATAAAATATAATATTCATTAAAACTTTACGTTGGGATAGCAGTCTTTAAATGATTAAAATCACAACCACGTAAATCACTGTATTTTATCCCTTATCGCCATATTCTTATATCGTATCTACTTTTGATTAGTCTTTTTACAATAATTCCTGCAATTTTAAATCTTTTTATAACAGTAATAATAAATTCAAGGAATTTATTATTATTTATTACAGGGTGTTTCAAAATTGCGTTGCACGGCTTTTATTCGGAACCAGCGCCTCCTAGGGTTATGGAAGTAAGGTCTACCCCTAGGTAAGTGACCCTGGAGAAACCATTAAGATGACTTACAGCGCCCCTAGCGGAGAAATTAAAAAGTTAAAAAAATTAATTTAAAAACTGAAGGAGATAGAGCAAAAACCTCAGTGAGAGTATTGTTGCCAACGTCAAGAAGAACTCATTGAAAAAAATTTGATCAAAATATCTTGAATATTCGCGGAGATATTTATTAGCATGTGAAAATGGCACTTTTTCGGGGGTCATAAAGGAAAAAGTTCGCATATTTGCAAATTCTTTTGGATTTTTGATTAAATTTTGTGTTCCTTCAACTAAAAAAAGACAAAATTACACAATAACACTGAAAAATTTGCAAATATTCGAACTTTTTACTTTTTGACCCCCGAAAAAGTGCTATTTTCACATGTTAATATCTCCGCGAATATTCAAGATATTTTGATCAAATTTTTTTCAATGAGTTCTTCTTGACGTTGGCAACAATACTCTCACTGAGGTTTTGACTATCTCCTTCAGATTTTAAATTAATTTTTTTTAACTTTTTAGTTTCTCCGCTAGGGGCGCTGTAAGTCATCTTAATGGTTTCTCCAGTGTCACTTACCTAGGGGTAGACCTTACTTCCATAACCCTAGGAGGCGCTGGTTCCGAATAAAAGCCGTGCAACGCAATTTTGAAACACCCCCACCAAGAAATTTAAATGAATTGCAAATCATATTGCACTTTATTTCCTTTTTCACTATATCCATAATTGTCACTACTTTTTTTCTTATAGCAGTGATCATGTTTTCATGATGTGTGGTCAGAACTGCATAGAATTTATTTGGCTTTATTCTAGTTTAAATTTTAAAACAATCAAGTGAAATGTCCCTTTTAATGGGAAAAGCACTCCTCCCAAATACCATAAGGGGCCCCATGGTATTTGGTTGAGAGTTAAACCAAAATTTCCTAAAATTAATATTAATTTTAGGTTTTTAAAAACAAATTTTAATAAAATAAACATGATTACTGCTTACTTAACGTAAAAATTAAAGTTCAATTTATATATTTGGTTAAAAGTGAATAAGTATCCTTTACTAATTATATTAATAGTAGTATTTTAAATTCAACTAAACAATTAAAAATTAAGGATTTGAATGTAATAGAAAAATGAAGTTAATAATTGTGTGATTTTTAAGTTATTTGTAGACTGCTTATGGCTCAGAAATTAAGGAAAGGATTAAAACTTACGTTCTTTATTTTGGGGTATTTTAAATTTATAAAGCATTTTCAAATGTTCTTATGCAAGGTCATTTATATATTTAAGATCATGATCATGTTTAAAGTGAATTCATTCATTTTAATACAATGCAATTTGTGTTGTCAACAGGGTTTGCTGGATTGGACCCAATGGGTTTTTTCAAAAAAACCCATGTGAAAAAAACCACATTTTGGACCCATTTTTGGGTTTTTTCAAGAAAAATCAAGATTTTGGCAGTTCCTTCAAAATTTAATGTGTTATTTTGAAAGTTTAGGATATTTTTAAAATTTTGATGGGTTTTTTTCAAAATTTAAACTAGGTTTTAAAAATTAAATGGTGTTTTTTCAATTTCAGGGAGTTTTTTTTAAAGTTAAATAGGTTCTTTGGTTCTCAGTGGGTTTTATTCATTATTGAATGGGGTTTTTCAAAATTTAGGGCGTTTAAAGTTCAAACTAGATATAGAAAATAAGGAAGATTTTTTAAATTTCAGTGGGTTTTTTCAAAGTTTAGGATATTTTTTTAAATTTTAGTGGGTTTTTTCAAAATTTAAACCAGGTTTCAGTAAATAAGGGGTGTTTTTACAATTTCAGTGGGTTTTTTCAAAGTATAAAAACTTTGAAAAAACCCACTTAACTGTGGAAAAACTGACATTATTTTGACAGAACACATTTAAAATAGAAAGAACTCACTAAAATTTGAAAAAAACCCACTTACATTATAAGAGAAAACCACTTAATTTTGAAAAAACCCACTTTTTCCGAAAAAAAACGTTTTATTGAAAAAACCCGAAAAACCCAGGTTTTTGCCAACCCTGGTTGTCAAACAAAATTCTGTATTTTTATGTGCTATTGCAATTCGCTATATCAATTTAATGTTTGTGTATGATTACAAGAATATCGATGAAATTTGTTTATGTAAATAAAAATTGTTTCAATGTTAATTTTTATTCTATCCAATTGTTTCCTATTGTTTTGCATGCGTAGTTCCTGCTTTTTTTTTCAGGTAAAGTTGTTTAATAGGTATGTAATGTAGTTTAAATTTTTTGTACTTGACGATAAAGCCTTAAGGTACAATGTTAAATTAAATGGATATTTATATTAATTAAATATAACGTCATGATAGAAAAATGTTTGAAAAATAATTCTAATGTAGTAAAAAGATATGTTTACACATTTAATATACATTACAACAAATTTAATGTAAATATTTAAAAAGATTATTATGTTTTCTTAAATTAGTCTCAGTAGAATGAGGAAGTTGCATGATTTTTTTTAATCGATTCCTCTTGCAAAAATAAGCAACTACCCAAAATTTGAGGCCGATCGAGAAATTTTTTGATTGCCAAAAAAATGAACAAAAATCCCCTTTTTAAAAGCGAGCGAAAACGCCTAAAGTTTGGATGTGACGTCATCTTATACTAAACATTGTTGTAAAGCAATGGAGTTGATGGTATTATTGTTGACGTCATCTTATAGTTTAAACAATAAACGTTTTCAGTCACGTGTTTTTTTCTCGACTTTTAAATTTTAATATTTAATTACCTGTACATTTTTTTGAAAAACTGACTAGATATTTCATTTTACCATACAAAAAACCATACGGAACACTTGTTTTTGAAAATCTGACACATGCAACTTCCTTATTACACTCCAATAAAAAATTAAGGAAAGTTGTTACTTCTAAGAATATTGACACATGTTGGTTTCTTACCAATTATATTTATGTCATAAAATATTGGGAAATTGAGCTCAACCTCTTCAAATGTTATATGTCTTCCAAAAAACAAGGTTGTTGTAAGAACGGTAAGATACGATCTCTATCATGTCAAGTTTTATTACAATTCAAAGGGTAGATATAAGTAAAGGTTGATCCTGATAAGTTGGTTAAATAAGTTTTTTTTGTTAAAATTAGCAATTACCTTTTTGTGACCTTTAACATCCTGAAAATTAAAAGCATAACATTTTGCAGTCATTGGTCAATTTTTAGACTAAAGCCACCTTATAAACTAGGATGCTTTTTACTTTAGTTATAGTTAGAGAGCCTGTATACGAGAGAGGCGACAACTCAGTATAGCGCGCGCAGATCGGTAAACAGGTTTTCTGTTCGCCACAGCCGGTTCCCTCCATAGGATTAGCGTGGGGCGGCATGATACATAGTTTGGACAGAATTGGATGCGCAGAGACGCTTTTAAGCGAGTTGCCGTCTCTCTCTCTCGTATACAGGCTCTCTAGTTATAGTATGAGTTATCCTATGAGTGGAAAAAATTTGTGAAAAAGTTATTTTTATTGAAGTAAAATGCCTTTTTAATGAAACAAGTCATACGGTGTTTTACCCAAATGCATACTTTTTTCACGTATGTATCGGGGTTAGGAAGGGGGGGACACTAGGGTGGTTACAAAAACACAGACTTCCGAATTTCTTCGGGGGGACACCCCTAAAATGTGACAATGGGCTAGAAAATAAGATTGACAAAGTTTAAGCTCAATCGGATAATATTAAGACCCGCCTCATTGAGGTCAAAGTTCAGAAAAAAAGCGAAAAAACGTAGTTTTTTGCCCATAAAATCGGATCTATGAGTCCTAAAAATATAGTTCGCATCTCATTTCATAGTAAATTATTGGCTTGAAGATAGATCTCCTAATTTTTTTATTAAAATTTCTAGAGTGAAATATCAACATTTTTGTCAGGTAAGGTTGAAGAACTCCCTGTAAAGTTAGCTTTTCAGCCAACTCGTAAAATCTTCTAATTATTCAATTATAAAGGTTTTTTTAAACTTTTTTTAGTGTTTTACACTTCGTGCATCAATAAGTGTTTTTCAGTTAGAAGCATGGACGGATTTAAGGGGGCATGAACTATATTTTTAAGACTCATAGTTCCGAATTTATGGGCAAAAAACTACGTTTTTTCGCTTTTTTTCTTAACTTTGACCTCAATAAGGCGGGTCTAAATATTATCCGATTGAGCTTTAACTTTGTCAATCTTATTTTCTAGCCCATTGTCACATTTTAGGGGGGTCCCCCCGAAGAAATTCGGAAGTCGGGGTTTTTGTAACCACCCTAGGGGACACCTTTCTTGTTACAAGGGACAGGACACCGGTCATCTATTTTTTTAAAACACTTTCCATTTAAGAAACGAATGGGAGGAATTTATTTCTGGAATTTTTCACAAGAAAACTTTTTACCATTAACATAAGTTACTTAACTAGACATTTAAAAAAAGCTTTGTTCAACTTTTAATTATGTTTTTTGCACTTTTTGAGTATTTAGTAGCTGCTCCCCCACCTCTGTAAAAGCGAGGTTGAGTATGCTGGTAATACCTTCCTCTCGTCCCGATATACATCTTAAATCTACTGTTCAAGGGACTTACCCATCCTTTTGCCAGAAATATGAGGAATAGTTGGTAGAAAAAAGGAGTGTTTCACCTAAACCTCTGGTTAGAGGTTTTGAGAAAAAATCCTGTTCTCAAAAGCGTCGCCTTCAGCCATGGAGCGGTTTCGTCCTTGTTGGGACTCATCAGCACGGCATAGGAAGGCAACGCAAGAGAGTGGAGGGCAAGTATACTTGTCTAGCCGACTATAACAGAAAAAGCGGTGACCATTGATTAGTGCTCCACTATCTACCGGAATAATCTGCACATTCCCTAGAACAGTGGATAGTTTCCGGAAGATAGTGGAGGACTAATCAATGATCACCACTTTTTCCGTTATAGTCGGCTAGACAAAAAGCTCTCCCTCCGCTCTCTTGCGTTACCTTCCTATACCGTGCTGATGAGCCCTAACAAGGATGAAACCGGTCCATGGCTGGGGGCGATGCTTGAGATCTGGAACTTTCTCTCATATAGTTAATAGAGTTCGACCTCTTTTTAGTGACTCCCATGACTTTAACATCAGTGGTTCCAAAAGTAGATGTCGGAACATATACTGTTTGGGATCATGAGATGATAGAAAATTGGAGGGCACTAATATATTATATATTTTTATGAATAACACATTAAAAACCCTATAATAGTAGTTAATAATAGAATTAAATAGCAGCTTAAAACGTTTCCGTTTGGAAGACTTCTGTATTACTCTTGAAACCTGTTTTTTTCAGCATGGGAAAACGAACGCAGGATTTACGGAAATAGTCTTTTTCAAGCAGTTTGCAGTTTTTACTATGCATTAATCATGTGTGTTCTATAAAAACTGATGTTACACCTAATAAAACCATTATGAAAAAACGAGGGATTATCCCTCGGTTGTGTCTTGTGTTTTTTCTATGCAGGTAGTCTCAAAAAAGTCGTGCCAAAACTTAACTGTTATGAACTAGGTCCAGGAAGGTGGCACTCTGGACCCTCCCTTTTGGGAACCCAAAAAAGTTTCTCAAAATGAGTAAAAACAATGTAGTGCCTTTTACAGGTAATATCAAAATTTTTTTATGGGAGAGGACCTCCATTAGGGTGTATCGAAAAAACTTTTTTTGATTTTGATGATGCCTTAGTGCGGAAAAGTTGTCTAAGGTGGCAGAGAGTACCTGTGAATTTTTTCAGAATTTTCAGATAATATCTTGAGGTGCCGCCAAGGCCCTGAAGGTCCCTATGTTAATCCAATGGAGCGCGCAAGCCAAGAAGGCCGAAAATTGGTTTTTCGCCCCTCATTTCTACCCTAATCACACGACGAATGTCTTCACTCGAGTTATGGACCCTATATGATCTAGGCCAGAGGTTCTCAAACTGTGCTCCGCGGAGCCCTTAGGGCTCCGCCAAGCATTTCCAGGGGCTCCGCGAAGAAATTTGAAATAAATACATTTTTTGATAAATTCTAATTTGCTTTTCTCTGAAATGTTATATAAATAACTTTCTGTAAGGTGTTGGTAAGGTCTGCTGGTTTTTGCCCTTTTCAGGTCTTTTTTGGTTTACCAAAACAAGTTAAAACCCTGTTTTTAGGGTCAAATTTCCAAAACTTTTCTGGGGGAGGAACCCCCAGGATGGGACGGTTTGGCGCTGTCCGTTTAGGCGCCGGCCTGTTTCGGCACCAAATTTTTCTTCTACTAATTTTTAGAAGAATTATGAGAGTTCTATTTACTTTCATTTTATTTCTGCCGCTGAAACGGCCGCTCCGAATAGTAGCACACCAAGGAACCCCATTCCCCCATCTCTCAAATTGATTACTCAGCACCTTTTTTATAAAGTTCAGCAAAATCATAATCCTACTTAAAAATGTATGTCCAAAATTCGGAGTAGATGTACCAAAACCAAGGGAAAACCTGTTTATAGTATAGTCAAATTTCCAACCCCCTCCCTTTATAGCATTTGGAATTTAATTACACAAAACGTTTCTTATATTAAATTCTTTAAGATGCAAATTCTGCCAAAAAAAATGTATAAAAAGAGAAGATAACATTGATCCTATGGCATGGGATGGGATAAGGAATGATTTTGGGCCCATGTGTAAATAAATTTCGATAAGTACCCCTGACGTATGGTCTATCAGCCCCCCAAAACAGATCTCTATTTCAAAAGAAGTAACTTCTAGGAAAACAAAATTTACAGATGTATAGATTTCTGTATGGAATCCTATGTCCATGCATCTTGGGCATAATGATTAAAAAGTGATACCTATATTATTCAGAAATATAAAATGAAGATTTACATTGTATCCAATGATAAAATATAATTGGTAAACAAAATATTCCATATATCCCGGGGTGTATATTTAAGGGCCGAGGGGGCCCTGCCTCTCCCCCGGAAAACCGGACTACGTATAACAAAACAAGTTAAAACCATGTTATTTAGGGTCAAATTTCCGAAATTCTTTTGGGGGAGGACCCCTAAACCCCCTATTGTACTTGAAACTTTATTATTGTCAATTTTTATAGTAAGTTCGTTAAAATTAAAATCTTACCTAAAAATGAATGTCCAAAATTTGGACAATGATATACCTAAAACGAGTTAAAAAACTGTTTTTAAGGATCACATTTCAAAATATCTTCTGGGGAGGAAGGAACCCCAGACCCTTCTATTTTACTTGTATCTTAATTTGTCACAATTTTTCTTACAAATAAATTATCTTAGATGCAAATTATACCTAAAAATGTTTTTAAAAGCTACATTTAACTGTTAAATATGCATGGGAGGGACTGAGATATAATTTTGGACCCCTCCCGAAATAAATTTCTATTATGCTTTTATTTCTATAAGCAATGGGTTTTATGTAATTTGCTTTTATACCTTGAAACATTTATTTCGGAAAAGGGCTCCACGAAGAATTTGTCTCTTGAAAAGGGCTCCGCGACATAAAAAGTTTGAGAACCCCTGATCTAGGCTATCCGAAAAAATTTGAATAATAGCCTAAATCTCTATATTAGGTTGATTTTGGGCTCTGATTTGAACGAGGAAATATGCGATTTTCGACAAAATTGGAGCATACAAAAAAACGTAATATAGAGATTTAGGCTATTATTCAAGTTTTGTCGGATAGCCTAGATCATATAGGGTCCATAACTCGAGTGAAGACATTCGTCGTGTGATTAGGGTAGAAATGAGGGGCGAAAAACCAATTTTCGGCCTTCTTGGCTTGCGCGCTCCATTGGATTAACATGGGGACCTTCAGGGCCTTGGCGGCACCTCAAGATATTATCTGAAAATTCTGAAAAAATTCACAGGTACTCTCTGTCACTTTAGACAACTTTTCCGCACTAAGGCATCATCAAAATCAAAAAAAAGTTTTTTTCGATACACCCTACTCTATACCTCCCATTAGTATCAAAATGGGATCTTCAGTGATAATTTTTAGGAAATCTCCAATAATTTGCCATTTTGAGTCAAAAAGTGAAAGAAATATTGTTGGAAAGTGCTCCGTTCGCACTGGCAGAAAAAAGACCCCTTATTTTCGTTAGCACTTTGTTGTCATGGAAACACACTAATCAATTCACTAGTCAATTAATAATCTTTTATGTATTTTTACTTGTATTTTTGGTGATTTTATTCATTAGTTGTATTGAGAAATTAAATTTTTAATTATTTTACAAATCATGCTGTTATTGTTTACTACACACAGTAAAGTCCTTATTTTTGCCCCTTGTCAGTGCAAACGCCGTTTTCAAAAGATGGGGCGATTTTGCCTTTGTTTCCATGACAACAAAGTGCTAACGAAAATGGAGGCAAAAAATAAAGGCCGGTGCGAACGGGGTATTAGGCTCGTGTCATCTTTTAACTACCTTTTATATTTTTAGAGTAAAGTAGGAATATACCCTCAGAAGCTAATTTTATCTGTTTAAAAATTATTGTATAGGGAGTTCCAAGATCTATCCATTTAACTATTGAAAACCTGGATATAATCGTAAAAGAGTATTATTGGTTAAGTAAAAGGACTATGTTTCCATGACAACAAAGTGCTAACGAAAATGGAGGCAAAAAATAAAGGCCGGTGCGAACGGGGCTCAAAAACGTCTCATCTTTTAACTATCTTTTATATTTTTAGAGTAAAGTAGGAATATACCCTCAGAAGTATTAAAGCTAATTTTATCTGTTTAAAAATTATTGTATCCAAGATCTATCCATTTAACTATTGAAAACCTGGATATAATCGTAAAAGTATTATTGGTTAAGTAAAAGGACGATACGATAACTTTTAACGCCACCTAGCGTCGAGTTATATTTTTGATTTTATAAATATACAGAGATATTTGCTAAACTGGAGAAGTTGTAGAGCAGAATCTATTGTGTTCGACACCTAGAGAAATGCCTAAAACGCACTCTCAATTACGTAGTATTGACGTAGTTTTAAAGTTCTAAACCGCTCATTTTGTTGTAAATTTTATTCTCATTTGATCCAAGAATAATGGAGTCAAATCTTTTTTAATCTTAATGTATTCAGAATGGCATAAAACCACCAAAAAAACATTTTAATTTACCTTTCAAAGCTTTAAATTAAGTTATTTTCAATTAAAAATAGCTTTTTTTTGTCTTAGCTGAAACAGCTTGTGACGTCAAATGTGCTTTGTTTACTATCATTTCCGCTTTGAAAGACTGAGCTCTAGTTTTTTTATATAGCCTAGTGTTTCGATGAAAATTTTTATTTGAGGCACATTGTGTCGTCACACTGTTAGGTGCTTTCTGTAATAAAATATCTCGTAATTAACTGAAAAAAAAATTGGGGGGAAAGACAAGCATATTTTTTTGAAACGGGAGAGAATTTTTAATAATTTAAAATTGAATATTCATAATTTTAAGAGATGCTGCAATTCTCCATTAAGTCATTTACCTAAATCTTAAAAATTTAAATATCTCATTGACACTAGGAAGCGTTGAAAATTGTTGCATCGTATAGGACATGGTCACTTTACCTATAGTCTGTTCATTTAGAATAGGATCAAAAACGCTCAATAACGCCTAATAACGCTCATCACAAAACTTAGGTGACAGATTTTTTCTTACCGTATTTTAACTACTTCTGTTTCGGCTACCTTTTCATTGTACAGTCGCAGAAAAAAAAAGTGAGACAGTTCGCATTGTGAGCGAACTACTGGGGTTAGGATGATAATTTTTGTGTCATTTTTCATGATTTAACTTCTTCTTAAAAATGAAATATAGTTTATGTCCTTAGGGGGCCGTCTACATATTAAACGAAGCACCAACTTTTGTTTTTCCTATGGGCGACATCCAAGATTATTCCAGATTGTGAAAGAGCACCCCCTAAAACCCCCAAAACCAATTTTCATGTCATTTGGTGCCTAAATAAAGCCAGGAGTTGGGGTTGAAGTTCGTCGAATTGACGTTGAAATCTCGTTTTTCACGTTGAATTATCGTTCGGGGTTGATGGTTGTAAGGATCAAAATTGAGAATTCAGCGTAAAAAACGAGATTTCAACGTAAATTCGACGAACTTCAACCCCCACTCCTGGCTTTATTTGGCGACCAAATGACATGAAAATTGGTGTTGGGTGGTTTTAGGGGGTGTTCTTTCAGAATAGGGAATAATCTTTGATGTCGCCCATAGGAAAAACGAAAGTTGGTGCTTCGTTTAATATGTAGACGGCCCCGTAAGGACATAAACTTTATTTCATTTTCAAGAAGTTAAATCATGAAAAATGACACAAAAATTATCATCCTAACCCCAGTAGTTCGCTCACAATGCGAACTGTCACTTTTTTTTCTGCGACTGTATACAAGAAAACATAATTACAGTAGTAACTAGCTCTAATACATTACGTCTCAGGCGCCTATTGTTGCGGAATCGAACATTTAAAATTTTATAATTTAACTGAATTGCAAGTGTAATTTTGATCAGGTTTAATTTTAGTTTAACTGCATCCTTAACTTGTACATAGTGTAATATAAACAATCCGTTAAAGCCTGTAATTCCTAGAGTGACGTCAGAGCAAATACTGGAAAATTTCTGGAAATTCTACCACCGCTTTAAAAGTGGTATAAAATGAGTTACAATTGATGAAATAAATGAGACTTAATCTGACTTAAAGTTAAAGTTTTTTAAATTTTAATTTTTAAAGTTTTCAATTAATGGCAACTTGAGGTAAACAAAGTCATAAATCGTAGAAACTAGGAAAGACGTAAGTCTAAAAAGTGGTTTCGCCAGACCCTTCCGATTCTAAATAAGTTTGTGCGCATGCCCTAAGTAGGAATTTAGCAACACATATTTGGCGAAGGAATCGCTACTTGGCGAAGCTCTTATCCAAGTTTTAAATTATGCAGTATATTTTTGGTTTGAATCGTAGGTTTTCTAAATATATTTTCCATTTCTAAATATAATAGTGTCCGTATGTTTCATCTCGAAAAGAAGCTAACCAAAAAAGAGCGAAAATTCGCCAAATTGGCCTTAGATAGAAGTATAAGTACTTTACTGGTTTACTGTAATTGAAAAGTACCAAAAAATACAATGTATACAGATTTTCCCTGAAGCGACAAAACTTTCGGGATAACCTAATACTAGCAAAGAAGGTTCTAAATACTCCCACTAGGCCACTCGGTCCCTTAATAACCCAAGTAGCACAAACGTTCAAGATTCCTCCAATTTTCGTCTTATATGGCCAAATTTCGTTTAATTTTAGTTGCAGTTACTTAAACTTGACATATTATACTCTACATACTTGACATATTATACTCACGCTAGAAGCGTAACCATAGTTACCATCTTCGAGCAGCCAATAGAAAGCCTTCTTCGTCACTTTGACGAAGATAGTTGCTATGGTTACCGATCGGTGGTGGGGGAAGGAAATATTTTCAAGCGCCAGTTCAAAATGAACAGACTATAGGTATCAGCTGTGCTGCTAGAGGAGTTGTTAACGTAAAAAAATCATACCTTCCCAAAATGCACAGACGTTCAATATCCTACCTATTTTCGGCATGTATGATAAAATTTCGTACACTTCTATTTGCAGTTACGTAAACTTAACGTATTTGTTTACTACTAAGAAAATAATAAATGAAGTGGGTAAAAACACTTGAATACAGGCTAAAATAAATAACTGAAGCGACTTCATTTCCTCCAATGTATAACAATGTAACATTTAGTTTAATCAATTTTTAAAATATCGATGGTAATTAGTTCTATACAAAATTAATATAAATTAAAATAATATAAATATTTAGAAAAAATTAACACACTTTATTTATAATTTTAGATACTCCGAAGTAGCACGGCTCATGCCAAATAAGTAAAGGTTATGATCCTTCAAAAAAATTAATAAATAAAAATTACAAGAATACAATTCTCGTACAGTAACAGTTAAATCTGTTATTTTTAAGATAAGTTTAAAATCTAAATTTAATTTCTTTAAATTAAAATCGTTGTTTCAAAAAAGTAACAAAGCAGCAATCAAAAAAATTTTAATATAATATTTAAAACTTTGTTGGTAAAGCAAGCAGCCTTCAGAGTCTAGATGTTGGCAAATATCGATCAGTTCAATTACAAAGAAATGCATCATAAAATGATGATTCTTGCCTTTCAAAAACTAAATTCAATAATCTAATAACTATTTAAAATTGGGTAAAACTAAGAACTATTATTACACACTATGGAAAAATATTAAGCCTTTTTTTACTATCAAATTAAATAAAGAATAAAATTTTATACCACTTTAAGCTTATTAAATTTAAAAGAATTATTATGAAAAAAATTAGCATATGAAGGTTCATAATATTTTTTTTAACTTAACGGTTTAATCTTTATATACAAGTTTAAGAACTCTGAATCAACACGAACCAGCAGCTCAGTTGGTAAAGCGAGCAGCCTTCAGAGTCTAGCTGTTGGCAAAGGCTGGATACGAGTTCGAGCCTGGCTTTAGAAATAATACGAATTTATTTATTTTTAGAATCCTAATAATGAAATGTTAAATACGCTATTGGGTGCCTAGGCTGTTGGGCCAGGTGGCTCAGTTGGTTGAGGTGCTCAAACAGCCGAAAAGCCTGGTCATCGCGCTGGGATGGTCTTCAGTTCGAGCCCATCCTCTAGGTCGAAATTCCCGGGGGCCAGTGGTTCGTTTCTTTCGGCTTGTGAAGCCGCGTTGGGTCAGCTAGAGGGCGTGAGGGTAGGAGTCGGACCACTGGCACGCGCGTTCGGGGGTGTCCGTAAGCAATCCAGTCTTAAGGTTAGACGTTAGGAGGCGGACAACTCCAGAGATTGGGCAGGGCCAAGTTCCTTCCTCCTCAACACCCGAGTGTCACTGGTCATCGTCGTCGGGGCCGGCCGGCCTGGCTCTGCCGGCGTTTCTTCTCTTGGCCGGCGGAGCCCCTTGCCGGCCGGCTTCGGCGACACTCGACCAGTGGCACTCGGTGAGAGGACTGAATGAACTTAGCCGAATTTTTTGAAAAAGTCAGCTTCATATAGGTGAACTAACTCCTCGGAGTGTCAGCCCCGGTAGCCCAGTTGGTAAAGGCACGGGCTCTGTGGAGGTTCCCGAAGCTGGCCTCGAACCGACCCAGGTTCTATTCCAAGTGAGCGAATGGAAAATAAAAGAATATAAGGCAGGTGTCATAGGAATAATTAGACAGCGACTTAGCTCAGACTCAATATATTGAAGTCTTCCTTAATAAGTCACAATAAAGTAAGTGTAAATACCAATGTAGCTGTCTCTCCCGGTAGCCCAGTCAGTAAAACCTTGGACTCGGTTGAGGTTCAGATGGTTGGCCGAATCAAGCTGCAGGTTCGAGTCCAGGTCAGCGAAGGAGAGTAAAACGAGTAATAAGATATGGGGAGATGATACTCAGGTGTGTATGGTGGCAAGTGGAGGATGACCAACTTCTCTGAAAATAATTGAAAATATTTTTTATATGAGGAATAGATGGTAACAACCAGTAGGTGAAAGGATGTCAGGAGCAAACAGCTTCGATGGCTCAGTTGGTAGAGCGATGACTCTCTGTAGAGACTCTGAAAGCGGTCATCTGGGTGAAGTAGGTTCGAGCCCAGGTAGAAGACAGTATTCTTCTAAGCTAACCGAGCTCAGTCAGATTAGTGTAAGCAATATTACCACAAGTGTTGTGGGTCCCGATAGCCCAGTCGGTAAAGCCTCTTGTCGTTGAGGTCCAGATGGTTGTCTGGCTCATGCTGCAGGTTCGAGCCCGGAAGACGAAAGCCTGGGGAAGTGGATGTGAACATCCCCACGGAAGATTTCTCTATGGCACCATTCCGAGGTAAGTCACGATGGACTAAGTTCAATTGCATCTGTAGATGTCAATCCCGGTAGCCTGGTTGGCAGAGTCGTTGGATCGGGGAGGTCTAGGCGAGTGGCGGATTCCTGACGCAGGTTCGAACACTGATGTGGGAGCAGGTAAATAAATAAAGGTAAGGAAAATCTGTCATTGTAATCTCTCTCGTCTTCCAACAGGTGTCCGGGGGAAAATAAAGATGTGCGGAAGTGGTCAGAGTCTGTACCAGGAGAGAGAGGAAGACATCTGGAAGCGGACAGGTCTTCTCCAGGGAAGGTGAGGTCGGTGGAAAGGCCGTACAAGTGGGAGAATTGATGGATGGGAGTGGGAGGTATCCACACTTGGCAACTTCACTTGTCCGTGGTTCTCTTCCGCTCTATTCTCTTGTCTTTTCATCATTTCTATTTTTGCTTCTCTTCGTTCTCTATCTTCCTATTATTTACTTCTTCTCTTGACACTTCTCTTCTTTCTCTTACCTCTCTTCTTGCTCTAGGACCTTCTCTTCTTTTGGCTCTAGAGCAAGAAGAGAGATAAGAGAAAGAAGAGAAGTGCCAAGAGAAGAAGTAAGTAGTAGGAAGATAGAGAACGAAGAGAAGCAAAAAGAGAAAATAGAAATGAAGAAATGACAAGAGAATAGAGCGGAAGAGAACCGCGGACAAGAGACGTTGCCCCTCCAATTCCCCGGGGCGAGAGAAGTTTCCTCTTTCCCAGTATGTACGCATAGGTAGTACCATGTACCCAGTATGTACTTATAGGTCCTTCCACTTAGTTTCTACCGACCTCACCTTCCCTGGAGAAGACCTGTCCGCTTCCAGATGTCTTCCTCCCTCTCCTGGTTCAGGATCTTCCGCACATCTTCTTTTCCACCTGATACCTGTTGGAAGACGAGATGGATTACAGTGAGAGTTCTGACAGAGATTTTACTTACCTTTATTTATCTACTCTCACTTCAAGGTTCGAACCTAGGTCAGGAATCCGCCACTCGCCTAGACCTCCCCCGATCCAACCACTCTGCCAACCAGGCTGCCGGGACTGACACCTACAGAGAAAACTGCACTTAGTCTATTATGACTTACCTCGGAATGGCGTCATAGAGCAGTTCCATTACTTTCCAAAGGATGTTCACATCTACTTCCCCAGGTTTCGAACCTGCAGCATGAGCCTGCCACCCATCTGGACGTCAACGATCAGAGGCCTTACCGACTGGGCTATCGGGACCCACAACAACTGCGGTATTTATGCTTACACTAATGTGACTGAGCTCGGTTAGATTAGAAGAATATTGTCTTCCAACTGGGTTCGAACCCACTTCACCCAGAGGACAGCTCTCGGAGTCTCTACAGAGTCATTGCTCTACCCACTGAGCCATCGAAGCTGTTTGCTCCGGACTTCTTTTCACTTACTGGTTGTTACCATCTATTCCTCATATAAAAATATTTTCAATTATTTTCAGAGAAGTTGGTCATCCTCCACTTGCCACCATACACACCTGAGTATCATCTCCTCATATCTTATTACTCGTTTTACTCTCCTTCGCTGACCTGGACTCGAACCTGCAGGTTGATTCGGCCAACCATCTGATCCTCAACCGAGTCCAAGGTTTTACTGACTGGGCTACCGGGAGAGACAGATACATTGGTATTTACACTTACTTTATTGTGACTTATTAAGGAAGACTTCAATATATTGAGTCTGAGCTAAGTCGCTGTCTAATTATTCCTATGACACCTGCCTTATATTCTTTTATTTTCCATTCGCTCACTTGGAATAGAACCTGGGTCGGTTCGAGGCCAGCTTCGGGAACCTCCACAGAAACCGTGCCTTTACCAACTGGGCTACCGGGGCTGACATTCCGAGGAGTTAGTTCACCTATATGAAGCTGACTTTTTCAAAAAATTCGGCTAAGTTCATTCAGTCCTCTCACCGAGTGCCACTGGTCGAGTGTCGCCGAAGCCGGCCGGCAGGGGGCTCCGCCGGCCAAGAGAAGAAACGCCGGCAGAGCCAGGCCGACCGGCCCCGACGACGATGACCAGTGACACTCGGGTGTTGAGGAGGAAGGAACTTGGCCCTGCCCAATCTCTGGAGTTATCCGCCTCCTAACGACTAACCTTAAGACTGGATTGCTTACGGACACCCCCGAACGCGCGTGCCAGTGGTCCGACTCCTACCCTCACGCCCTCTAGCTGACCCAACGCGGCTTCACAGGCCGAATGAAACGAACCACTGGCCCCCGGGAATTTTGACCTAGGGGATGGGCTCGAACTGAAGACCATCCCAGCGCGCTGACCAGGCTTTTCGGCTGTTTGAGCACCTCAACCAACTGAGCCACCTGGCCCGACAGCCTAAGCACCCAATAGCATACTTAACATTCCATTATTAGGACTCTAAAAATAAATAAATTCGTACTATTTCTAAAGCCAGGCTCGAACTCGTATCCGATATTTGCCAACAGCTAGACTCTGCAGGCTGCTTGCTTTACCAACTGAGCTACTAGTTCGTATGGATTCAGAGTTCTTAAACTTGTATATAAAGTTTAAACCGTTAAATTAAAAAAATTTCTATACCATCATATGCTAATTTTTTTCATAATAATTCTTTCAAATTTAATTAGCTTAAAGTGGTATAAAATTTTCTTCTTTATTTAATTAAATTGATAGTAAAAAATGCTTAATATTCTTCTATACTGTGTTCTTATAGTTCTTACTTTTACCCATTTTTAAATAATTATTAGATTATTGAATTTAGTTTTTGAAGGGCAAGAATTATCATTTTATGATGTATTTCTTTGTAATCGAACTTTCAACTCCGAGCTATTAATCTCTTCCCCTAGCACCCGTTCATACCAAACATGTGAAGTTTACGTAACAGCAACCAGAAGTAAACAAAATCTTAACATACATGACAAAATTTTAAAGAATCTTGAACGTTTCTGCTGTTAGGGTCCTACAGACATTTATTTTCACCGATAAAAGTCAATTGGACCAAATGTACTAGTACTTTAATAGCTCATTTGATTTTGGAATATTTAATAATTCTTAATTATAACATGTTTTTATTATTTTAAGAATTTTCACTTAATTACAAGAGTAATTTTAAGTTAATTGAGGATGATTTGATACCCATCCGAATGTATTGCATTGTACCCATATACAATGCAATACATTCGGATGTGGTGTTTGTGTGGATGTGCAATATAGTGATCACGATATGAAAAAAAAATATTTAAGATAAAACTAAAATGGTTGGTTTGTTTAATTTTTTTGGTTAGGTATTTTAATTTTTTACAATTTAATTATTACTTTCAGTTTAAAAACTCTGTTTAGAAGTAAATTTTTCTTTCAGAAATAAAGTAAATTTATTATATTTACTAAAATCTGCATTAGAAACCTAATAAAAGATGTTTTCAAATATATACATCGTTTTACGTCGGTCCCTTAACCCTTTATGCCCAAAATTATTTTCCTCATCCTCATCAAAAATATGTCAAGTTTATGTAACTGCAACTATAAGTAAACTAAATTTGGCCTTACATGACGAAAATTGGACGAATTTAGAACATTGGGAAGTCTCGTCGGGACATAAAGGGTTAAAAGACGTATAAGCGTTGCTTACTGTGTATTTCATAAATTTAAATTAAACTATTCCTATCTCATTCATGTTAATTCCCAATGGAAGATAACTCAGAGCTACAGATAAGGATTTTTTTTAAACTTAATTAACTAAATACTTTTAACATTATTCCTTTGAATAAAGCTCATTTTTTTGGCTTTAATATACAAGATGTTTATAAAAGAAATATTTAGAATTCCCTAGAAACGAACCTATTGGGGGGAAATCTGAAATTAAAAAAAAAGGCATTTTAAAGGGACGGGAATTAATTTTGAAACAAAATAACTTCAATCTTGTCTATCACCAAAAGTCCAAAAAAAATCATTGACTTTTTTTCCTATATGCAAATTTGTTAATCAAACGGGATAGTTATAAATTATTTTTAAGTGTCTGATGTGATAGTTTTAATAAACCCTTCTAACGTTCTGAAATCTAAGGCAAAGATTAAGATAAATTAATTAGTTTACTATTTTTTTTTGTTTTAGTAAAATCCCATCCATTCAAAATGCTCTCTAAGTTTTTAATTTTTTTACCAATAGTTTCGTCTACATTGGATTTTTTTACACCACCCCCTAAGAAGTCTTATCTCCAATTCTTCCTGAATGTGTGTTTTATACGCATCATAAGTATAATTAAAAAAGCACAATTCGATATATTTTATTTTGTTCCCTGCTAAGCGTTTTATTATTTATTACGTTTCTCAATACCTTCAACTTAACTTCCTTCTTGGGACTTATATATAGGGTATAAAATAAGTAACCCGATTCACAAGAGCCTCTTAACCCTCTAATGCCCACTACAAGAAATTACTATGGAAAAAAATATTTTTTTTGCCTTATTCATGTAGTTTGGGTCCAAATAAAATTAAAATGCCAAACAAATTTTGATTCTGTTAAAATTTTGTGGATTTCTGGTCGGTAGCATATATGCTACCATGGGCAGATTAGGGTACAAAATGAAGGAGATCGATTTTTTTATTCCTGATGTCTAAAAACACAAATAGCGTTGAAACGGTACCTCTAAGTTGTAAACTCGCTCCTAGAGAGACAGATGAAAACAGCTATGAAACTGTTATTTCTGTAGAAGCTAGACTAGTGAATGGTTAAGAAAATAGGACTAGTGGGACTAGTGTATCAAGAAACAAAATAAAAACTGGTGAATTTACAAGAATACTTGATTTTACTAGTTTTTATTGTTATTTACTGATTCACTAGCCATATTTTCTTAACCATTCACTAGTCCAGCTTCTACAGAAATAACAGTTTCATAGCTGTTTTCATTTGTCTCTCTAGGAGCGAGTTTACAACTTAGAGCTAACTGACAAAGTTTAGCTGCCCCACCCCATACCATTCTCGTCCCTCAATACGTCTTCTACACAAAAATTTCATTCAATTCCGATGAAGGCTCCTAGAGGCTCTTGAATCTGGTTACATATTTTATGTTCACCCTGTACTTCGGCCTTTATAATAAATTTGTTAAATTATCGTAATTAAGATAAATTCTAATTGTAATGTGTTTGTTATATTTTACTTTCTTATCCATCCTTAATGTGTAGTAAATAAAAAACACCAAAACGAAATATTTTTATTTAGTACAGTTGCTATTCTTAAATAAATACAACTCTTAAATAAAATTTATGTTAATTAAACTTGAAATAAATCAACTTTCCATTATATTTCTGTAATAAAATTAAAATTATGCATTAATTAAAATAATTATTAAAAAGATAAAAATTTGCATAAAGTATTTAAAATCTTTACTTTCAACATTGTCTACTCAACTTCCATAAGCCTTTATCAAGAATCATCAATCATCAAGAACATTAGCTGTGGAGGATAAGATTGTTCATCTTAAAGAATATTCTTAATAAAATAATTATAATAAGTTAACGTAGTACTTTTAAAAATTCACTATTACAATTAATTCATTTTATAAATGTACAATTTATTTCACATATTACGTACAAGAAAATATTTTAACATATTCATTACAATGATAATGGAAATATTCCTTTTTTAGTCAAGTATTTTAGAACTGCATTACAAACATACAAGTTTAAAAAAAAATATTAATATTAAACAATATTTGTAATAGACGTGCACAAATAACAAAAACTTTTCAGCTGACCAAACTTTGTTTCAAAAAAAGGACTTCCGAGAAACTAATAAAAATCGTAAAAAATCCTTATATCAAACATAAATGAATCGGGAAAAATATGTAGTGAATATGAAATGAAAACACAATATGAAAATATGAAAATATGAAAACACAAAATATTTAAACCAACTCAAACTTTAAAAAAAACCCTCCAAAAATGAAAATATTTTTACATGGTATAAACCCTTGTTTGTTTAATACCCTTGAAAAGAAAAATCTGAACCTCTGTATATTAGATATAGAACAGAATCTATATACTAACTTGAAAGAAAACCACCAACATGATTAAATACATGAAATAGACATACAAATACATAAAGATTTGAAAAGGACCATAAGAAATAAAAAAATTAGAAAACAATTCCGCCATTTTGAATACAAACCCCGAATTGCTTTAAAAGAATAGAATATTCACAAAAAATTTTTTAGTAGTAAAAACGACCAGAACTGCAATTTAAAAAAAACTGTGCAACAAGTAAATAAAATAACAGAAGGAAATATTCTCGATTTGAATGTACCCAATTTTGAAGAAGGAACCGATACCAAAAAAAAAACCTACGAAACCAAAAAACCTTCACATCATGAAATCTTAAAGAACCACTCATTTGATACCCTTAAATTGAAGAAATAGTACCTTTTATATAGAACAGAATCTATATGGTACTAAATTGAAAAAAAAGATTCAATACTTGAAAAAGAGCAACATAAACAAATACAGCAAAGATATTTTCCGAGGACCTTGAAGAAAATTTTTGAATACAAGAACAAAATTAACTTCTTTGAACAAAAACCCCAAACTGCTTCAAAAGAATAAAAACATTATGAAAAAAAATTCAAAATACAAACGAATAGAAACGAAAAAAAAATCCTGCGAGCAAGAAATAACCATCAGAAAAAATACTTGATTTGAAAGAACAAAATTCGAATGAGAAACCGCAAAAAACCGACAATCCACCACAAAAATTCAGACCAAGGAATGAAAAAATAAGAGAAATGGGAATGAAATTTTGTTGAAAGTGCAAATTCCGGAAGAGAATTAAAATCCGCAAAAATAAGGGGACGAACAACAATCCATGCCAAAATCAATGCAATTAGTACCCTAAAACGTATTCGAATAAATCGAACTAAGTTACGTGTAATTACGTAAAAAATTAAGTACTTCCTAATTATTGTTAATAACTAAATCTGCCTTGAAATACACTACAATTAAATACCAAACTATCACTCCATACTAACACTAAATACGAAACAATGCACTAACCATGTAAAAAAATTACACGAACTTTTTTTTACATGAAACACAAATGAATCATAAAGTACAGAACTGTATCAAGAAATAAAAACTAAAGGATGCTTCCGGGGGAAACCTTTCCTTTAGGACATCCAAGGTCATTCACCAGACCTGCCTCTCTTCCACCAGGAGGACGAATCAGCATTCCCTTCTCTCTCCATGCAACTTCCCCTGAAAGAAAGAACCACTGTAAAGCACATAAAACTCTCGAGAAATTAAAAATCATAACAAAACTATACTTCCAGGGGAAACCTTTCCTTCGGGACATCCAAGGTCATTCACCATACCTGCCTCTCTTCCACCAGGAGGACGAATCAGCATTCCCTTCTCTCTCTCCATGCAACTTCCCCTGAAAGAAAGAGCCACTGTAAAGCACATAAAACTCTCGAGAAATTAAAAATCATAACAAAACTATACTTCCAGGGGAAACCTTTCCTTCGGGACATCCAAGGTCATTCACCAGACCTGCCTCTCTTCCACCAGGAGGACGAATCAGCATTCCCTTCTCTCTCTCCATGCAACTTCCCCTGAAAGAAAGAGCCACTGTAAAGCAAATAAAACTCTCGAGAAATTAAAAATCATAACAAAACTATACTTCCAGGGGAAACCTTTCCTTCGGGACATCCAAGGTCATTCACCAGACCTGCCTCTCTTCCACCAGGAGGACGAATCAGCATTCCCTTCTCTCTCTCCATGCAACTTCCCCTGAAAGAAAGAGCCACTGTAAAGCACATAAAACTCTCGAGAAATTAAAAATCATAACAAAACTATACTTCCAGGGGAAACCTTTCCTTCGGGACATCCAAGGTCATTCACCAGACCTGCCTCTCTTCCAACAGGAGGACGAATCAGCATTCCCTTCTCTCTCTCCATGCAACTTCCCCTGAAAGAAAGAGCCACTGTAAAGCACATAAAACTCTCGAGAAATTAAAACTCATAACAAAACTATACTTCCAGGGGAAACCTTTCCTTCGGGACATCCAAGGTCATTCACCAGACCTGCCTCTCTTCCAACAGGAGGACGAATCAGCATTCCCTTCTCTCTCCATGCAACTTCCCCTGAAAGAAAGAACCACTGTAAAGCACATAAAACTCTCGAGAAATTAAAAATCATAACAAAACTATACTTCCAGGGGAAACCTTTCCTTCGGGACATCCAAGGTCATTCACCAGACCTGCCTCTCTTCCAACAGGAGGACGAATCAGCATTCCCTTCTCTCTCTCCATGCAACTTCCCCTGAAAGAAAGAGCCACTGTAAAGCACATAAAACTCTCGAGAAATTAAAAATCATAACAAAACTATACTTCCAGGGGAAACCTTTCCTTCGGGACATCCAAGGTCATTCACCAGACCTGCCTCTCTTCCAACAGGAGGACGAATCAGCATTCCCTTCTCTCTCTCCATGCAACTTCCCCTGAAAGAAAGAGCCACTGTAAAGCACATAAAACTCTCGAGAAATTAAAAATCATAACAAAACTATACTTCCAGGGGAAACCTTTCCTTCGGGACATCCAAGGTCATTCACCAGACCTGCCTCTCTTCCAACAGGAGGACGAATCAGCATTCCCTTCTCTCTCTCCATGCAACTTCCCCTGAAAGAAAGAGCCACTGTAAAGCACATAAAACTCTCGAGAAATTAAAACTCATAACAAAACTATACTTCCAGGGGAAACCTTTCCTTCGGGACATCCAAGGTCATTCACCAGACCTGCCTCTCTTCCAACAGGAGGACGAATCAGCATTCCCTTCTCTCTCCATGCAACTTCCCCTGAAAGAAAGAACCACTGTAAAGCACATAAAACTCTCGAGAAATTAAAAATCATAACAAAACTATACTTCCAGGGGAAACCTTTCCTTCGGGACATCCAAGGTCATTCACCAGACCTGCCTCTCTTCCAACAGGAGGACGAATCAGCATTCCCTTCTCTCTCTCCATGCAACTTCCCCTGAAAGAAAGAGCCACTGTAAAGCACATAAAACTCTCGAGAAATTAAAAATCATAACAAAACTATACTTCCAGGGGAAACCTTTCCTTCGGGACATCCAAGGTCATTCACCAGACCTGCCTCTCTTCCAACAGGAGGACGAATCAGCATTCCCTTCTCTCTCTCCATGCAACTTCCCCTGAAAGAAAGAGCCACTGTAAAGCACATAAAACTCTCGAGAAATTAAAAATCATAACAAAACTATACTTCCAGGGGGAAACCTTTCCTTCGGGACATCCAAGGTCATTCACCAGACCTGCCTCTCTTCCAACAGGAGGACGAATCAGCATTCCCTTCTCTCTCTCCATGCAACTTCCCCTGAAAGAAAGAGCCACTGTAAAGCACATAAAACTCTCGAGAAATTAAAACTCATAACAAAACTATACTTCCAGGGGAAACCTTTCCTTCGGGACATCCAAGGTCATTCACCAGACCTGCCTCTCTTCCACCAGGAGGACGAATCAGCATTCCCTTCTCTCTCTCCATGCAACTTCCCCTGAAAGAAAGAGCCACTGTAAAGCACATAAAACTCTCGAGAAATTAAAAATCATAACAAAACTATACTTCCAGGGGAAACCTTTCCTTCGGGACATCCAAGGTCATTCACCAGACCTGCCTCTCTTCCACCAGGAGGACGAATCAGCATTCCCTTCTCTCTCTCCATGCAACTTCCCCTGAAAGAAAGAGCCACTGTAAAGCACATAAAACTCTCGAGAAATTAAAAATCATAACAAAACTATACTTCCAGGGGAAACCTTTCCTTCGGGACATCCAAGGTCATTCACCAGACCTGCCTCTCTTCCAACAGGAGGACGAATCAGCATTCCCTTCTCTCTCTCCATGCAACTTCCCCTGAAAGAAAGAGCCACTGTAAAGCACATAAAACTCTCGAGAAATTAAAACTCATAACAAAACTATACTTCCAGGGGAAACCTTTCCTTCGGGACATCCAAGGTCATTCACCAGACCTGCCTCTCTTCCACCAGGAGGACGAATCAGCATTCCCTTCTCTCTCTCCATGCAACTTCCCCTGAAAGAAAGAGCCACTGTAAAGCACATAAAACTCTCGAGAAATTAAAAATCATAACAAAACTATACTTCCAGGGGAAACCTTTCCTTCGGGACATCCAAGGTCATTCACCAGACCTGCCTCTCTTCCAACAGGAGGACGAATCAGCATTCCCTTCTCTCTCTCCATGCAACTTCCCCTGAAAGAAAGAGCCACTGTAAAGCACATAAAACTCTCGAGAAATTAAAAATCATAACAAAACTATACTTCCAGGGGAAACCTTTCCTTCGGGACATCCAAGGTCATTCACCAGACCTGCCTCTCTTCCAACAGGAGGACGAATCAGCATTCCCTTCTCTCTCTCCATGCAACTTCCCCTGAAAGAAAGAGCCACTGTAAAGCACATAAAACTCTCGAGAAATTAAAAATCATAACAAAACTATACTTCCAGGGGAAACCTTTCCTTCGGGACATCCAAGGTCATTCACCAGACCTGCCTCTCTTCCAACAGGAGGACGAATCAGCATTCCCTTCTCTCTCTCCATGCAACTTCCCCTGAAAGAAAGAGCCACTGTAAAGCACATAAAACTCTCGAGAAATTAAAAATCATAACAAAACTATACTTCCAGGGGAAACCTTTCCTTCGGGACATCCAAGGTCATTCACCAGACCTGCCTCTCTTCCAACAGGAGGACGAATCAGCATTCCCTTCTCTCTCTCCATGCAACTTCCCCTGAAAGAAAGAGCCACTGTAAAGCACATAAAACTCTCGAGAAATTAAAACTCATAACAAAACTATACTTCCAGGGGAAACCTTTCCTTCGGTACATCCAAGGTCATTCACCAGACCTGCCTCTCTTCCACCAGGAGGACGAATCAGCATTCCCTTCTCTCTCTCCATGCAACTTCCCCTGAAAGAAAGAGCCACAGTAAAGCACATAAAACTCTCGAGAAATTAAAACTCATAACAAAACTATACTTCCAGGGGAAACCTTTCCTTCGGGACATCCAAGGACATTCACCAGACCTAACTCTCTTCCTCCAGGAGGACGAATCAGCATTCCCTTCTCTCTCTCCATGCAACTTCCCCTGAAAGAAAGAGCCACTGTAAAGCACATAAAACTCTCGAGAAATTAAAACTCATAACAAAACTATACTTCCAGGGGAAACCTTTCCTTCGGGACATCCAAGGACATTCACCAGACCTGCCTCTCTTCCACCAGGAGGACGAATCAGCATTCCCTTCTCTCTCTCCATGCAACTTCCCCTGAAAGAAAGAGCCACTGTAAAGCACATAAAACTCTCGAGAAATTAAAACTCATAACAAAACTATACTTCCAGGGGAAACCTTTCCTTCGGGACATCCAAAGTTCGCCAGACCTGCCTCTCTTCCACCAGGAGGACGAATCAGCATTCCCTTCTCTCTCTCTCCATGAAACTTCCCCTGAAAGAAAGAGCCACTGTAAAGCACATAAAACCTTTCCTTCGGGACATCCAAGGTCATTCCCCAGACCTGCCTCTCTTCCACCAGGAGGACGAATCAGCATTCCCTTCTCTCTCTCCATGCAACTTCCCCTGAAAGAAAGAGCCACTGTAAAGCACATAAAACTCTCGAGAAATTAAAAATCATAACAAAACTATACTTCCAGGGGAAACCTTTCCTTCGGGCCATCCAAGGTCATTCACCAGACCTGCCTCTCTTCCACCAGGAGGACGAATCAGCATTCCCTTCTCTCTCTCCATGCAACTTCCCCTGAAAGAAAGAGCCACAGTAAAGCACATAAAACTCTCGAGAAATTAAAACTCATAACAAAACTATACTTCCAGGGGAAACCTTTCCTTCGGGACATCCAAGGACATTCACCAGACCTGCCTCTCTTCCACCAGGAGGACGAATCAGCATTCCCTTCTCTCTCTCCATGCAACTTCCCCTGAAAGAAAGAGCCACTGTAAAGCACATAAAACTCTCGAGAAATTAAAACTCATAACAAAACTATACTTCCAGGGGAAACCTTTCCTTCGGGACATCCAAAGTTCGCCAGACCTGCCTCTCTTCCACCAGGAGGACGAATCAGCATTCCCTTCTCTCTCTCCATGCAACTTCCCCTGAAAGAAAGAGCCACAGTAAAGCACATAAAACTCTCGAGAAATTAAAACTCATAACAAAACTATACTTCCAGGGGAAACCTTTCCTTCGGGACATCCAAGGACATTCACCAGACCTGCCTCTCTTCCACCAGGAGGACGAATCAGCATTCCCTTCTCTCTCTCCATGCAACTTCCCCTGAAAGAAAGAGCCACTGTAAAGCACATAAAACTCTCGAGAAATTAAAACTCATAACAAAACTATACTTCCAGGGGAAACCTTTCCTTCGGGACATCCAAAGTTCGCCAGACCTGCCTCTCTTCCACCAGGAGGACGAATCAGCATTCCCTTCTCTCTCTCTCCATGAAACTTCCCCTGAAAGAAAGAGCCACTGTAAAGCACATAAAACCTTTCCTTCGGGACATCCAAGGTCATTCCCCAGACCTGCCTCTCTTCCACCAGGAGGACGAATCAGCATTCCCTTCTCTCTCTCCATGCAACTTCCCCTGAAAGAAAGAGCCACTGTAAAGCACATAAAACTCTCGAGAAATTAAAACTCATAACAAAACTATACTTCCAGACTTCCAGGGGAAACCTTTCCTTCGGGCCATCCAAGGTCATTCACCAGACCTGCCTCTCTTCCACCAGGAGGACGAATCAGCATTCCCTTCTCTCTCTCCATGCAACTTCCCCTGAAAGAAAGAGCCACAGTAAAGCACATAAAACTCTCGAGAAATTAAAACTCATAACAAAACTATACTTCCAGGGGAAACCTTTCCTTCGGGACATCCAAGGACATTCACCAGACCTGCCTCTCTTCCACCAGGAGGACGAATCAGCATTCCCTTCTCTCTCTCCATGCAACTTCCCCTGAAAGAAAGAGCCACTGTAAAGCACATAAAACTCTCGAGAAATTAAAACTCATAACAAAACTATACTTCCAGGGGAAACCTTTCCTTCGGGACATCCAAAGTTCGCCAGACCTGCCTCTCTTCCACCAGGAGGACGAATCAGCATTCCCTTCTCTCTCTCCATGAAACTTCCCCTGAAAGAAAGAGCCACTGTAAAGCACATAAAACCTTTCCTTCGGGACATCCAAGGTCATTCCCCAGACCTGCCTCTCTTCCACCAGGAGGACGAATCAGCATTCCCTTCTCTCTCTCCATGCAACTTCCCCTGAAAGAAAGAGCCACAGTAAAGCACATAAAACTCTCGAGAAATTAAAACTCATAACAAAACTATACTTCCAGGGGAAACCTTTCCTTCGGGCCATCCAAGGTCATTCACCAGACCTGCCTCTCTTCCACCAGGAGGACGAATCAGCATTCCCTTCTCTCTCTCCATGCAACTTCCCCTGAAAGAAAGAGCCACAGTAAAGCACATAAAACTCTCGAGAATACTTAAGTTTACAATAGCAATACTAGTACAAAATATTTGTCTTTGGTATATGCAAGTTAGTCGTTTGTTATAAGTAGTTAGTTTTTAGTTATATTAGAATTAGTAGCCATAAAAAGAAAAAAGCACATAAATATATATCAAGAAAATTTTCAAAGGGAAATTGTGATACTTCCTAAGGTTTCATCCTAAGGCTACTTCCTAAGGATAATATTCTCTGCTTCTCGACTTCTAAAATGCAGTTCAATAAGAATCTTCAATACCTCGTGATGAAACGCAACTTTATATTTCTCCTAGACATAACTTCCCCTGGAAGACAAGCTCGCGAATAAGCACAGAAAAATCAATCAAGAAAGAAAATGAAGATGGGAAATCTTGATACTTCCTAAGGAAACATTCTCGGCTTCTAAAATGCAGTTCAATAAGAATCTTTAATACCTCGTGTTGAAACGGAACTTTCTATTTTTTCTCGTTATAACATTCCCTTAACACATGGAAAGGATAAATGTTTGAAGGAATGAGATATCACAGTTGGAACTGGGATGGGGAAAAGGAACCGGGAAAGGTACCGGGAAAACCAGGATATGAAAACTATCGGGAACACCAGGATACGGAAAAAGTACTGGGGACACCGGGGTTATTGGTGATTCGAAAAATCGGACATATAACTTGGGAGAACTTTAAAAAAGGAATTAATACACTCCAAACGTGCAAGGCCGGGAAAATCAGCTTGTAGCATAATAAAATGTAGTGTGAATTTACAATGAAATATAATTTAATTGCCAATTTAAGTGTATTCTGAGATTTTTTTTAGTTCATCACTTTTTCAGTAGCTATAGCGAAATCAAATACTTATTAATCAGAAAACAGTACATGGGAGTACTCTTGACTTAATGGGAAAGAACAGACTCAACTCAACTAAATAGTAGGGAAATATTCTCCTCTACTCTAAATGAAGAGGGACGCCTCTACTCTAAACGAAGAGGGACTCCTCTACACCAAATGAAGAGGGACTCCTCTCCTCCAAATGAATAGGGACTCCTCTCCTCCAAATGAAGAGGGACTCCTCTACACTAAATGAAGAGGGACTCCTCTACACTAAATGAAGAGGGACTCCTCTACACTAAATGAAGAGGGACTCCTCTACACTAAATGAAGAGGGACTCCTCTCCTCCAAATGAAGAGGGACTCCTCTCCTCCAAATGAAGAGGGACTCCTCTACACTAAATGAAGAGGGACTCCTCTACACTAAATGAAGAGGGACTCCTCTCCTCCAAATGAAGAGGGACTCCTCTCCTCCAAATGAAGAGGGACTCCTCTACACTAAATGAAGAGGGACTCCTCTACTCTAAATGAAGAGGGACGCCTCTACTCTAAACGAAGAGGGACTCCTCTACACCAAATGAAGAGGGACTCCTCTCCTCCAAATGAATAGGGACTCCTCTCCTCCAAATGAAGAGGGACTCCTCTACACTAAATGAAGAGGGACTCCTCTACACTAAATGAAGAGGGACTCCTCTACACTAAATGAAGAGGGACTCCTCTACACTAAATGAAGAGGGACTCCTCTCCTCCAAATGAAGAGGGACTCCTCTCCTCCAAATGAAGAGGGACTCCTCTCCTCCAAATGAAGAGGGACTCCTCTCCTCCAAATGAAGAGGGACTCCTCTACACAAAATGAAGAGGGACTCCACTACACAAAATGAAGAGGGACTCCTCTACACTAAATGAAGAGGGACTCCTCTACACTAAATGAAGAGGGACTCCTCTCCTCCAAATGAAGAGGGACTCCTCTCCTCCAAATGAAGAGGGACTCCTCTACACTAAATGAAGAGGGACTCCTCTACACTAAATGAAGAGGGACTCCTCTACACTAAATGAAGAGGGACTCCTCTCCTCCAAATGAAGAGGGACTCCTCTCCTCCAAATGAAGAGGGACTCCTCTCCTCCAAATGAAGAGGGACTCCTCTCCTCCAAATGAAGAGGGACTCCTCTCCTCCAAATGAAGAGGGACTCCTCTCCTCCAAATGAAGAGGGACTCCTCTCCTCCAAATGAAGAGGGACTCCTCTCCTCCAAATGAAGAGGGACTCCTCTCCTCCAAATGAAGAGGGACTCCTCTCCTCCAAATGAAGAGGGACTCCTCTCCTCCAAATGAAGAGGGACTCCTCTCCTCCAAATGAAGAGGGACTCCTCTCCTCCAAATGAAGAGGGACTCCTCTCCACTAAATGAAGAGGGACTCCTCTACACTAAATGAAGAGGGACTCCTCTCCTCCAAATGAAGAGGGACTCCTCTCCTCCAAATGAAGAGGGACTCCTCTCCTCCAAATGAAGAGGGACTCGTCTCCTCCAAATGAAGAGGGACTCCTCTACACTAAATGAAGAGGGACTCCTCTACACTAAATGAAGAGGGACTCCTCTACACTAAATGAAGAGGGACTCCTCTACACTAAATGAAGAGGGACTCCTCTACACTAAATGAAGAGGGACTCCTCTCCTCCAAATGAAGAGGGACTCCTCTACACTAAATGAAGAGGGACTCCTCTACACTAAATGAAGAGGGACTCCTCTACACTAAATGAAGAGGGACTCCTCTCCTCCAAATGAAGAGGGACTCCTCTCCTCCAAATGAAGAGGGACTCCTCTACACTAAATGAAGAGGGACTCCTCTACGCAAAATGAAGAGGGACTCCTCTACACTAAATGAAGAGGGACTCCTCTACACTAAATGAAGAGGGACTCCTCTCCTCCAAATGAAGAGGGACTCCTCTCCTCCAAATGAAGAGGGACTCCACTACACAAAATGAAGAGGGACTCCTCTACACTAAATGAAGAGGGACTCCTCTCCTCCAAATGAAGAGGGACTCCTCTCCTCCAAATGAAGAGGGACTCCTCTACACAAAATGAAGAGGGACTCCTCTACACTAAATGAAGAGGGACTCCTCTACACTAAGTGAAGAGGGACTCCTCTACACAAAATGAAGAGGGACTCCTCTCCTCCAAATGAAGAGGGACTCCTCTCCTCCAAATGAAGAGGGACTCCTCTACACTAAATGAAGAGGGACTCCTCTACACTAAATGAAGAGGGACTCCTCTCCTCCGAATGAAGAGGGACTCCTCTACACTAAATGAAGAGGGACTCCTCTACACTAAATGAAGAGGGACTCCTCTACACTAAATGAAGAGGGACTCCTCTACACTAAATGAAGAGGGACTCCTCTACACTAAATGAAGAGGGACTCCTCTCCTCCAAATGAAGAGGGACTCCTCTCCTCCAAATGAAGAGGGACTCCTCTCCTCCAAATGAAGAGGGACTCCTCTCCTCCAAATGAAGAGGGACTCCTCTACACAAAATGAAGAGGGACTCCACTACACAAAATGAAGAGGGACTCCTCTACACTAAATGAAGAGGGACTCCTCTACACTAAATGAAGAGGGACTCCTCTCCTCCAAATGAAGAGGGACTCCTCTCCTCCAAATGAAGAGGGACTCCTCTACACTAAATGAAGAGGGACTCCTCTACACTAAATGAAGAGGGACTCCTCTACACTAAATGAAGAGGGACTCCTCTCCTCCAAATGAAGAGGGACTCCTCTCCTCCAAATGAAGAGGGACTCCTCTCCTCCAAATGAAGAGGGACTCCTCTCCTCCAAATGAAGAGGGACTCCTCTCCTCCAAATGAAGAGGGACTCCTCTCCTCCAAATGAAGAGGGACTCCTCTCCTCCAAATGAAGAGGGACTCCTCTCCTCCAAATGAAGAGGGACTCCTCTCCTCCAAATGAAGAGGGACTCCTCTCCTCCAAATGAAGAGGGACTCCTCTCCTCCAAATGAAGAGGGACTCCTCTCCACTAAATGAAGAGGGACTCCTCTACACTAAATGAAGAGGGACTCCTCTCCTCCAAATGAAGAGGGACTCCTCTCCTCCAAATGAAGAGGGACTCCTCTCCTCCAAATGAAGAGGGACTCGTCTCCTCCAAATGAAGAGGGACTCCTCTACACTAAATGAAGAGGGACTCCTCTACACTAAATGAAGAGGGACTCCTCTACACTAAATGAAGAGGGACTCCTCTACACTAAATGAAGAGGGACTCCTCTACACTAAATGAAGAGGGACTCCTCTCCTCCAAATGAAGAGGGACTCCTCTACACTAAATGAAGAGGGACTCCTCTACACTAAATGAAGAGGGACTCCTCTACACTAAATGAAGAGGGACTCCTCTCCTCCAAATGAAGAGGGACTCCTCTCCTCCAAATGAAGAGGGACTCCTCTACACTAAATGAAGAGGGACTCCTCTACGCAAAATGAAGAGGGACTCCTCTACACTAAATGAAGAGGGACTCCTCTACACTAAATGAAGAGGGACTCCTCTCCTCCAAATGAAGAGGGACTCCTCTCCTCCAAATGAAGAGGGACTCCACTACACAAAATGAAGAGGGACTCCTCTACACTAAATGAAGAGGGACTCCTCTCCTCCAAATGAAGAGGGACTCCTCTCCTCCAAATGAAGAGGGACTCCTCTACACAAAATGAAGAGGGACTCCTCTACACTAAATGAAGAGGGACTCCTCTACACTAAATGAAGAGGGACTCCTCTCCTCCAAATGTAGAGGGACTCCTCTACACAAAATGAAGAGGGACTCCTCTACACTAAATGAAGAGGGACTCCTCTCCTCCAAATGAAGAGGGACTCCTCTCCTCCAAATGAAGAGGGACTCCTCTCCTCCAAATGAAGAGGGACTCCTCTACACAAAATGAAGAGGGACTCCTCTACACTAAATGAAGAGGGACTCCTCTACACTAAGTGAAGAGGGACTCCTCTACACAAAATGAAGAGGGACTCCTCTCCTCCAAATGAAGAGGGACTCCTCTCCTCCAAATGAAGAGGGACTCCTCTACACTAAATGAAGAGGGACTCCTCTACACTAAATGAAGAGGGACTCCTCTCCTCCAAATGAAGAGGGACTCCTCTCCTCCAAATGAAGAGGGACTCCTCTCCTCCAAATGAAGAGGGACTCCTCTCCTCCAAATGAAGAGGGACTCCTCTACACAAAATGAAGAGGGACTCCTCTACACAAAATGAAGAGGGACTCCTCTACACAAAATGAAGAGGGACTCCTCTCCTCCAAATGAAGAGGGATTCCTCTACACTAAATGAAGAGGGACTCCTCTACACTAAATGAAGAGGGACTCCTCTCCTCCAAATGAAGAGGGACTCCTCTCCTCCAAATGAAGAGGGATTCCTCTACACTAAATGAAGAGGGACTCCTCTCCTCCAAATGAAGAGGGACTCCTCTCCTCCAAATGAAGAGGGACCTCTCTCCTCCAAATGAAGAGGGACTCCTCTCCTCCAAATGAAGAGGGACTCCTCACCTCCAAATGAAGAGGGACTCCTCTACACTAAATGAAGAGGGACTCCTCTCCTCCAAATGAAGAGGGACTCCTCTGCACTAAATGAAGAGGGACTCCTCTACACTAAATGAAGAGGGACTCCTCTCCTCCAAATGAAGAGGGACTCCTCTCCTCCAAATGAAGAGGGACTCCTCTACACTAAATGAAGAGGGACCTCTCTCCTCCAAATGAAGAGGGACTCCTCTACACTAAATGAAGAGGGACCTCTCTCCTCCAAATGAAGAGGGACTCCTCTCCTCCAAATGAAGAGAGACTCCTCTCCTCCAAATGAAGAGGGACTCCTCTCCTCCAAATGAAGAGGGACTCCTCTCCTCCAAATGAAGAGGGACTCCTCTACACAAAATGAAGAGGGACTCCTCTACACTAAATGAAGAGGGACTCCTCTACACTAAATGAAGAGGGACTCCTCTACACTAAATGAAGAGGGACTCCTCTCCTCCAAATGTAGAGGGACTCCTCTACACTAAATGAAGAGGGACTCCTCTCCTCCAAATGAAGAGGGACTCCTCTCCTCCAAATGAAGAGGGACTCCTCTCCTCCAAATGAAGAGGGACTCCTCTACACAAAATGAAGAGGGACTCCTCTACACTAAATGAAGAGGGACTCCTCTACACTAAGTGAAGAGGGACTCCTCTACACAAAATGAAGAGGGACTCCTCTCCTCCAAATGAAGAGGGACTCCTCTCCTCCAAATGAAGAGGGACTCCTCTACACTAAATGAAGAGGGACTCCTCTCCTCCAAATGAAGAGGGACTCCTCTCCTCCAAATGAAGAGGGACTCCTCTCCTCCAAATGAAGAGGGACTCCTCTCCTCCAAATGAAGAGGGACTCCTCTCCTCCAAATGAAGAGGGACTCCTCTACACAAAATGAAGAGGGACTCCTCTACACAAAATGAAGAGGGACTCCTCTCCTCCAAATGAAGAGGGATTCCTCTACACTAAATGAAGAGGGACTCCTCTACACTAAATGAAGAGGGACTCCTCTCCTCCAAATGAAGAGGGACTCCTCTCCTCCAAATGAAGAGGAACTCCTCTACACAAAATGAAGAGGGACTCCTCTACACAAAATGAAGAGGGACTCCTCTCCTCCAAATGAAGAGGGATTCCTCTACACTAAATGAAGAGGGACTCCTCTCCTCCAAATGAAGAGGGACTCCTCTCCTCCAAATGAAGAGGGACCTCTCTCCTCCAAATGAAGAGGGACTCCTCTCCTCCAAATGAAGAGGGACTCCTCTCCTCCAAATGAAGAGGGACTCCTCTCCTCCAAATGAAGAGGGACTCCTCTACACTAAATGAAGAGGGACTCCTCTCCTCCAAATGAAGAGGGACTCCTCTGCACTAAATGAAGAGGGACTCCTCTACACTAAATGAAGAGGGACTCCTCTACACTAAATGAAGAGGGACCTCTCTCCTCCAAATGAAGAGGGACTCCTCTCCTCCAAATGAAGAGGGACTCCTCTCCTCCAAATGAAGAGGGACTCCTCTCCTCCAAATGAAGAGGGACTCCTCTCCTCCAAATGAAGAGGGACTCCTCTACACTAAATGAAGAGGGACTCCTCTACACTAAATGAAGAGGGACCTCTCTCCTCCAAATGAAGAGGGACTCCTCTACACTAAATGAAGAGGGACTCCTCTCCTCCAAATGAAGAGGGACTCCTCTCCTCCAAATGAAGAGGGACTCCTCTCCTCCAAATGAAGAGGGACTCCTCTCCTCCAAATGAAGAGGGACTCCTCTCCTCCAAATGAAGAGGGACTCCTCTCCTCCAAATGAAGAGGGACTCCTCTCCTCCAAATGAAGAGGGACTCCTCTACACTAAGTGAAGAGGGACCTCTCTCCTCCAAATGAAGAGGGACTCCTCTCCTCCAAATGAAGAGGGACTCCTCTCCTCCAAATGAAGAGGGACTCCTCTACACTAAATGAAGAGGGACCTCTCTCCTCCAAATGAAGAGGAACTCCTCTCCTCCAAATGAAGAGGGACTCCTCTACACTAAATGAAGAGGGACTCCTCTCCACCAAATGAAGAGGGACTCCTCTCCTCCAAATGAAGAGGGACTCCTCTCCTCCAAATGAAGAGGGACTCCTCTACACTAAATGAAGAGGGACCTCTCTCCTCCAAATGAAGAGGGACTCCTCTCCTCCAAATGAAGAGGGACTCCTCTCCTCCAAATGAAGAGTGACTCCTCTCCTCCAAATGAAGAGGGACTCCTCTCCTCCAAATGAAGAGGGACTCCTCTACACTAAATGAAGAGGGACCTCTCTCCTCCAAATGAAGAGGGACTCCTCTCCTCCAAATGAAGAGGGACTCCTCTCCTCCAAATGAAGAGGGACTCCTCTACACTAAATGAAGAGGGACTCCTCTCCTCCAAATGAAGAGGGACTCCTCTACACTAAATGAAGAGGGACCTCTCTCCTCCAAATGAAGAGGGACTCCTCTCCTCCAAATGAAGAGAGACTCCTCTCCTCCAAATGAAGAGGGACTCCTCTCCTCCAAATGAAGAGGGACTCCTCTCCTCCAAATGAAGAGGGACTCCTCTACACAAAATGAAGAGGGACTCCTCTACACTAAATGAAGAGGGACTCCTCTACACTAAATGAAGAGGGACTCCTCTACACTAAATGAAGAGGGACTCCTCTCCTCCAAATGTAGAGGGACTCCTCTACACTAAATGAAGAGGGACTCCTCTCCTCCAAATGAAGAGGGACTCCTCTCCTCCAAATGAAGAGGGACTCCTCTCCTCCAAATGAAGAGGGACTCCTCTACACAAAATGAAGAGGGACTCCTCTACACTAAATGAAGAGGGACTCCTCTACACTAAGTGAAGAGGGACTCCTCTACACAAAATGAAGAGGGACTCCTCTCCTCCAAATGAAGAGGGACTCCTCTCCTCCAAATGAAGAGGGACTCCTCTACACTAAATGAAGAGGGACTCCTCTACACTAAATGAAGAGGGACTCCTCTCCTCCAAATGAAGAGGGACTCCTCTCCTCCAAATGAAGAGGGACTCCTCTCCTCCAAATGAAGAGGGACTCCTCTCCTCCAAATGAAGAGGGACTCCTCTCCTCCAAATGAAGAGGGACTCCTCTACACAAAATGAAGAGGGACTCCTCTACACAAAATGAAGAGGGACTCCTCTCCTCCAAATGAAGAGGGATTCCTCTACACTAAATGAAGAGGGACTCCTCTACACTAAATGAAGAGGGACTCCTCTCCTCCAAATGAAGAGGGACTCCTCTCCTCCAAATGAAGAGGAACTCCTCTACACAAAATGAAGAGGGACTCCTCTACACAAAATGAAGAGGGACTCCTCTCCTCCAAATGAAGAGGGATTCCTCTACACTAAATGAAGAGGGACTCCTCTCCTCCAAATGAAGAGGGACTCCTCTCCCCCAAATGAAGAGGGACTCCTCTCCTCCAAATGAAGAGGGACTCCTCTACACTAAATGAAGAGGGACCTCTCTCCTCCAAATGAAGAGGGACTCCTCTCCTCCAAATGAAGAGGGACTCCTCTCCTCCAAATGAAGAGGGACTCCTCTACACTAAATGAAGAGGGACTCCTCTCCTCCAAATGAAGAGGGACTCCTCTACACTAAATGAAGAGGGACCTCTCTCCTCCAAATGAAGAGGGACTCCTCTCCTCCAAATGAAGAGAGACTCCTCTCCTCCAAATGAAGAGGGACTCCTCTCCTCCAAATGAAGAGGGACTCCTCTCCTCCAAATGAAGAGGGACTCCTCTACACAAAATGAAGAGGGACTCCTCTACACTAAATGAAGAGGGACTCCTCTACACTAAATGAAGAGGGACTCCTCTACACTAAATGAAGAGGGACTCCTCTCCTCCAAATGTAGAGGGACTCCTCTACACTAAATGAAGAGGGACTCCTCTCCTCCAAATGAAGAGGGACTCCTCTCCTCCAAATGAAGAGGGACTCCTCTCCTCCAAATGAAGAGGGACTCCTCTACACAAAATGAAGAGGGACTCCTCTACACTAAATGAAGAGGGACTCCTCTACACTAAGTGAAGAGGGACTCCTCTACACAAAATGAAGAGGGACTCCTCTCCTCCAAATGAAGAGGGACTCCTCTCCTCCAAATGAAGAGGGACTCCTCTACACTAAATGAAGAGGGACTCCTCTACACTAAATGAAGAGGGACTCCTCTCCTCCAAATGAAGAGGGACTCCTCTCCTCCAAATGAAGAGGGACTCCTCTCCTCCAAATGAAGAGGGACTCCTCTCCTCCAAATGAAGAGGGACTCCTCTCCTCCAAATGAAGAGGGACTCCTCTACACAAAATGAAGAGGGACTCCTCTACACAAAATGAAGAGGGACTCCTCTCCTCCAAATGAAGAGGGATTCCTCTACACTAAATGAAGAGGGACTCCTCTACACTAAATGAAGAGGGACTCCTCTCCTCCCAATGAAGAGGGACTCCTCTCCTCCAAATGAAGAGGAACTCCTCTACACAAAATGAAGAGGGACTCCTCTACACAAAATGAAGAGGGACTCCTCTCCTCCAAATGAAGAGGGATTCCTCTACACTAAATGAAGAGGGACTCCTCTCCTCCAAATGAAGAGGGACTCCTCTCCTCCAAATGAAGAGGGACCTCTCTCCTCCAAATGAAGAGGGACTCCTCTCCTCCAAATGAAGAGGGACTCCTCTCCTCCAAATGAAGAGGGACTCCTCTCCTCCAAATGAAGAGGGACTCCTCTACACTAAATGAAGAGGGACTCCTCTCCTCCAAATGAAGAGGGACTCCTCTGCACTAAATGAAGAGGGACTCCTCTACACTAAATGAAGAGGGACTCCTCTACACTAAATGAAGAGGGACCTCTCTCCTCCAAATGAAGAGGGACTCCTCTCCTCCAAATGAAGAGGGACTCCTCTCCTCCAAATGAAGAGGGACTCCTCTCCTCCAAATGAAGAGGGACTCCTCTCCTCCAAATGAAGAGGGACTCCTCTACACTAAATGAAGAGGGACTCCTCTACACTAAATGAAGAGGGACCTCTCTCCTCCAAATGAAGAGGGACTCCTCTACACTAAATGAAGAGGGACTCCTCTCCTCCAAATGAAGAGGGACTCCTCTCCTCCAAATGAAGAGGGACTCCTCTCCTCCAAATGAAGAGGGACTCCTCTCCTCCAAATGAAGAGGGACTCCTCTCCTCCAAATGAAGAGGGACTCCTCTCCTCCAAATGAAGAGGGACTCCTCTCCTCCAAATGAAGAGGGACTCCTCTACACTAAATGAAGAGGGACCTCTCTCCTCCAAATGAAGAGGGACTCCTCTCCTCCAAATGAAGAGGGACTCCTCTCCTCCAAATGAAGAGGGACTCCTCTACACTAAATGAAGAGGGACCTCTCTCCTCCAAATGAAGAGGAACTCCTCTCCTCCAAATGAAGAGGGACTCCTCTACACTAAATGAAGAGGGACTCCTCTCCACCAAATGAAGAGGGACTCCTCTCCTCCAAATGAAGAGGGACTCCTCTACACTAAATGAAGAGGGACCTCTCTCCTCCAAATGAAGAGGGACTCCTCTCCTCCAAATGAAGAGGGACTCCTCTCCTCCAAATGAAGAGTGACTCCTCTCCTCCAAATGAAGAGGGACTCCTCTCCTCCAAATGAAGAGGGACTCCTCTACACTAAATGAAGAGGGACCTCTCTCCTCCAAATGAAGAGGGACTCCTCTCCTCCAAATGAAGAGGGACTCCTCTCCTCCAAATGAAGAGGGACTCCTCTCCTCCAAATGAAGAGGGACTCCTCTCCTCCAAATGAAGAGGGACTCCTCTACACTAAATGAAGAGGGACCTCTCTCCTCCAAATGAAGAGGGACTCCTCTCCTCCAACCAGGTTTTAAAAGCCTGCATTTTTCATCAAATTAGTTGTATCCACTAATATTAAATCAATGCTTTTAAATCATTATTTCTAATATTTTAAAGATTATTCATGATTTGAATGATGCAATGATTAGGACGAGAAGCTCCGAGGTGAAAATATTTCATATAATACAAAAGCTGTTGTATAAAATGGAAGCTATTTTAATTAAGAACGAAAAATGAAACTAATTATCTCACTGAAAATATTTTAAAAAAGAGCTCTATGAAGAACACTAATAGTTTCTGATGTCACTAAGCGATATTTTTTTTGTTCTGTCACATGTTCTGATGAAAATATTAGCTTTGGTATAAATCCAAATCCTGACAAAAATGTATTTGTATTCTTTTTTAAGTACCACAGTAAATCTCAAAACATTCAAAGTAGTTGGGCATTTTTCTGATTTGGATCATAATAAAAAAATGACAACTTAATAAAAAGAAAAATATAAAAAATTCAGAATACAGACGGCATGGGAAGAATCAGATTATTGTTCTATCAAAAGTCTATTTGTATTTTTTGTACATCTGGAGGAGTTAAATAATTCAGAAAATCAAAAGTTAAATAATTCAGAAATCACTGAGACCGGGGGGCATGGAAAATTTAGAAAGGTTTATTTGGGGCATTGACCGAAAAAGGTTGGGAGCACAGGTCTAGAGGAAAATACAAACTCCCCCAATGCAAAAATAAAATCAATCCCATCCCCCTAATCAACAAACCCCCCATTTCCACGTAATTACGTAAAATCTTAAAAATCCCCCTCTGATCCCACCGTAGACCTTAGATCATAGAGTTAGGAAAGAAGAATAGAGGAGGAATCGGGTCCGATTTCAACGGAAGCGAGCGATCCCATTACTGCCTAGCATGTCAAAGTTATGAGTTACGAGATTTCACGCTATTTGGCGAGGTTATCGCGCTGTTTGGCACGGCGCGGCGCTCAGAATATATATTTTTTTGTTGCCTTATAAGTTTCGTATTTTTGTATCAATGCTATCGTATTTTTTACAGTTAAAATATAAATTAGTGATAGCTTCTGTTTTTAAAGGTTACATTTTATTTAAGTAATTTTAATTCCAGTATCTGTTATCTGAAACATAAATGAAATTAACACTACTCTTTATCCTATTCTAATTCACAACGATAAAGCACACGCAATATTTAAAGGAAAGCAATTTTAAATTGATGAATACAAAAATTAAACTGTTACTTTAAGTGGTTAGAAAGATTTAAAAAATAATTAATTAATTTTGCTTTTATATAGAAGTGCATAAATTGTGTAATTTGAATAGCGAATTACATCCGAAAACATACAGGGAAGAAGTTTATGGATATGTGAAGTGAATTATTACTTTGAAATTTGATGGTCTACTTTTTACCCTATTTAACTTGGAGACTCATCCCCTTTCTCATTAAAGCTCGTTAACCCCCTCTACTTATCACTTCTCGATCTTAGCAAACAATGTTGCAAAAACCGAAAAGGCACCGAAAAGCTTGAAACTTCAAAATTTAAATACCCAAAAACTAATAGGAAAAAGAGTGACGGTAATCTTCATTCATAAGAGTATGTGGCTTCAAAATAATATTTTTCTGAAAATAGGGGGCGGGTCTTATGCCATAATACCCCAACCAACCAATCTGCTGATTACAGTTTTTTTAATGGCAAACTCGCAACTGAAAAAATATTTTCGAATTAAACATTTGATGGCTTTTGAACTAGTAAATTAAATTAATAAGATTACATTCTACTGATTAGGTTTTGTGTTATGAAATTTCAAGGATATCAAAGCGAAATTTTTTTAAACAGCCCCATTGATGGAGACATTAATTATTATTACATTATTTTATTGAGGTATTAAAATTCTAAAAGAAGTACCCAAATCTTGTACAAATATCCATAATAATATTAACAATATTGTTACAAAAATTACATAAATGTAAATATTGGTAACTTATTTTGATACATTTAGCATTAATGTAGCAGCAATCTAAAAATAGTCTTTACAATATGGCAAAAAAAATCCACAGAAACTTTAAAAAATCACAATTATTTAGAAACTGCATCTCAATAATTGGAATATGCATTTATATTATTCCTTAATAATTATTGGAAATTATTTTCTTGAATTCTTGAGAAGGAGGCAAAATAAAAAATAATAACGCGCTAAAATTAAACCCGCACCAACACAAAACAAGCGCCAAGCTCGATCGCCAACGGCCGCCAAAGCTCATTTCAGGACTTAACTTCGTAAAAAACAATTTTCAACCAGAAATATTGATTTGAATGACTCAAAAACACATCCAATCTAATCACAAATCTTCATTTTATAATACTAGAAGTAATTTAACTGAAATTCTGTCAAATTTAATCGAATATAGCTCGTGAAAGTCGAACGAACTCGGCGCGAAGTTTTTTAAAATCCCATTCATAAAAATGTTTCGGAGATATTTTAAATTTTTAAGCTCAGAATAATTAGTCTTTTCCTTCTACATCACAAACAGGTGTTTTTTTCTTTTTCCGATCATTTTTCTATGAGTTATTACGATTTTTCACCTTCGAAATCGACGCGTCTATGGGAGCTCCAATGTTAAAGAATTCTTTTTGCCTAGCATTGATCTTTGGAACACAGGGTTGCCGTCCATGCCGTCTCTATTATTCTTATACCTCTATGGTTATTTTCTCTGCATTTAAAGATGAAAAGAAGGTATCTGAGGGTAATTTAAATGTAATTAATTGTTCAATTCCGTTCCCGCTAAATATAGCCAATCTCTTTTTGACACTATAAGAAATAATTACTGCTAAATATTTTCAAACTCATAGATTAAAATGTTTAATTAGATCTCTAGGGGCCGTTCAAATATTACGTAAGCACCTAAGGGGGGGAGGGGGTTTGCTCTTTGCTTATTTTTTCTGACAAGGGGGGAGGGGGGATATGACTGATGCTTACGTAAGATACTGCCCTTTCGAAAATCTCTTGTTTCTTGCATAAATAATTTCAAAACTCAATCAAAAATAAATTTAACAAAAAATTGAATTAGGAAATCTGACGTAAGCACTTTTTTCTGTGGATGGACCCCCAAACATTTCGAAATTTTAACCCGAAAAGTAGTGTTTCGACTCATTTTTGAACCTTTAGGGTTACACCTAAAAAGGACAGCTCCTTGCATATAAGTTACCTAATTTTCAAGGAGAAAAAAAAAACAATACATACTAAAATGATGTCAAAATTTCGGGGGGGGGTCCGGCAGTTTCTTACGTAATTATAGTGGGGGGGGTTGAGGTTTGCTTATCTTTGCTGACAAGGGGGGAGGAGGGGTTAAAAATGACCCAAAAAGTGCTTACGTAATATTTGAACGGCCCCAAACGCGGAACGCATTTAATTGATATTAACTGTTTTTTTTTTCATGAAATGGGCAAGTCCATCATTTTTATTTTACTCTCTTATTCGATTGAGGGTATCTAAGAGAGCGAAAAATTTATTTTAATTACGATGATTATTTTTTAATTTGACTTCAAAGTTTGACTTAAAAAAGGGACGGAAAAACGTCAAATTTCAAAATATGACAACATTTACTCTGAAACAGTTCAACGGGCAATGCCAGCATTTTTTGAAAACAGAAAAAAATGTATTTTTCCAGCAAAGGAAATACGAGGGTTGTTTTTTAATTAATTTCCGTTTTTCTCCAGAAAAAAAGTAATAGGAATTTCGAAACAATTTTGGTGCTGGTAATTAGATACATCCTTCAGGTTCAATTTGCCACATTACTGAATAAAATCGGACATTTTTTCTATTTTTTATCAATTTTACAAGCGCGCTCCTCGAACTATTTTCCCGCCAACCCATAGAGAATTCGGCTTTTTTTCTCCCTTCGCTCCGTCCGCGATCACCTGCCCACCCATTGTTTAATGTTAATGCCTGCTCGCGGACGGAGCGAAGGGAGAAAAAAAAGTCGAATTCTCTATGGGTTGGCGGGAAAATAGTTCGAGGAGCGCGCTTGTAAAATTGATAAAAAATAGAAAAAATGTCCGATTTTATTCAGTAATGTGGTAAATTGAACCTGAAGGATGTATCTAATTACCAGCACCAAAATTGTTTCAAAATTCCTATTACTTTTTTTTCTGGATAAAAACGGAAGTTAATTAAAAAACAACCCTCGTAGATCTAAACTCAAAAATCGAGATGAAAGGTTTCAAAAAAATTTAGTCCATAAAAATTTAAAAATAAAAATCGACAAACCCTTTGTCTTTATTTAGGATTGAAGTACCTCACAACTAATTCGGCCTTACTTCAAAGTTAAACCCAACAATGACTTTGATTAGTTTAAACAATTAAAGCATTATGAAAGGAGTACTTCACCAATTATTGCTGGTTAAGCGGACAATAAGTGTAAACTCACAACTCTCAAGCGTCACCTCCAACCGTGGACCGGTTTCGTCCTTGTTAGGATTCATCAGCACGGTATAGGAAGGTAACGCAAGAGAGCGGAGGGCAAGTACTAGTCTAGCCGACTATAACTGAAAAAGTGGTGACTATTGATTAGTCCTCCACTCATCTGCTGAAATGACAAAGGCATTCCTAGAACAGATTTAATTCCAGTAAGGCAAGGTAAATGAAAGGAGTATTTCACCAATTGCTGATGAATCCTAACAAGGACGAAACCGGTCCACGGTTGGAGGAGACGCTTGAGAGTTGTGAGTTTACACTTAATTAAAGCATTGTTTAAAATCAATATATAGGATGTAAGTTCGTCACAATTTGAAATTTGACGTTTTCGCGTCTTTTTTAAAGTAAAATTTTGAAATTAAGTTAAAAATAAATATTAATCGTAATTAAAAAAAAATTTTGGGGTATATTCCTCTCTAAGGGTACCTCTGTCGAATAAAAAAAATAAAGAAATAATGCTGGTATTATTGCCCATTGTTTATTTTCACTTTAATTTTATTTATCATTGTTTGGTTTTCACTTTAAAGTAAGGCGTAAACAGATCTGACGTCATTCAGCCCTAAACCAATGTGCAAAGGAATTGTCGATTTTTATTTTAAAATATATTAAGTCAACTAATTTTTTTAAAACTTGCCATTGCCCATTGTTATTTATTTTTAAAGATAGTTCGTCGCTTAAGGCGCAAAATGACATAACTGACATTTTGAGTTATGCATCAATCTTTATGCAAATCCCGGATCACCTGGCACCAACGATTTTGCGAAAAAATGACTCAAATCGCTGCAATCGTCAATTTTGTCATTTTAGCATAACTGCATTCGTAAGGCAAAATGACATAATTGCACGCCTTTCATTGATATTGTTAGGGCCACAGAGAAGCGTTTCATCTCAATCCCCGGTCAAAAAGGCCTAAAATGAAGGTTTAAAACTATAATAATATTATTTTCTTTAATTAATAGCGAAACTGTTTTTTTCATCTCCTGCAAAATAGGGAAAATGCAGTTATGTCATTTTGCGCCTTAAGCGACGAGTTGTAGAACTAGTATAAATCAATTTAACCCTACAGTGCATACTGTTGCCATTTGGCAACACGACATTTTCCCCCATTTTCTAATCAAACTTCCATTTCCGAACGACAACACCATTCAATAAGGGGTCGTCCATAAATGACGTCACGCTCAGAGGGGGGAGGGGGTTAATCAATTTGTTACAGTTTGTGACAAGGGGGAGGGAGGGGGGTTTGAAAGTTGTGACATCACATCCTGCAACTGAAAATCAACGAAAAAAAACTTGGTTCCGGGCACTTTCAAATTAGTGTATTAGACATATTGTTGGTTTAAGAGCGTGACATGTGACAGAGGGGGGGGAGGGGGTATGGGGAAGTATGACAGTTTGTGACAAAGGGGGGGAAAGGGGGTCAAAAATGGGCAAAAAAAGTGTGACATCATTTATGGATGGCCCCTAAGTACAATAAATATAACATTTCATTGAATTAGCACTTTAGATTGCCAGTAAATGGCAGCAGGGGTACTATTTTAACTCATTTGTTAGTAGCTAGTGAGACCAAAGTCAAGACACAGAAAACGCCAAAATAAAAGGACCATATAAATTAAAATAAAAAAAATTTTCAGCTTAAAAAGAAATTGTTTTGAAAAGATAAGTTGTTTTTTTATATTTTTAGAGCATTTGGTTTTATTTCACTTCACAATTAATTTCACAAGGGACACAAATTAATTTCACAAGGACAAAGTTTTTTGTCAATTAAAAGTAGAAAAAAATTAAATTATTTTTTTTAGTATTTTTTACTAATTTACACCAATAATAGAAGACACATAAATGATTTTCAAGTGAATTTAAAAAATCATGCATTGTAGGTTTAAGCCGATCACCAGTCTTTTAATCGTTAAGAGACTAGTGTTTCACCAGATGTTTATTTTTAGATGAGTGCACGTGTGAACTAAGTAACACCTATTTATTAAACCAGTTATAATAAATTTTTACAATTAAATAAGAATGAATAAGATTTTTAAAGGAAACTTATATTCTAATTAATTAAAAAAATTTGTAAGTAATAGAGTTCCAAAGGGGGGTCTGGGAGGGCCTCCCCCAGAAAATATCTGGAAATTTGACCCTAAAAAGGATTTTAACTCGTATTGGAGTATTCCTGTTGGGGGGGGGTTAAAGCAACCCGAAGAGGACAACTCTTTGTAAGTCCCAAAATTTTCAAGGAACGACTGTAATGGTAGATTTCAAAATTTCAAGGGGGGTTGGGGGTTCTCCCCAAGAAACATTTTGAATTTTGAACCTTAAAAGTAGGGGTTTTATGTATTTCAAGACTAATTTAAGGAAAAACAGTATAGAAAAAATAAACGTCGAAATTTAGGGGGTGTTGGAACCCCCGAACCCCCCCTTGGATACGGCCCTGTGATACTACTTGGTGAAATTTTGAAGCGAGTTATTGGAATTGTGAAGTTTTTTGTGGTCAAATTAAGGAAAATTAATTTTTATTAATTAAGGAAAATTAAACTTTATTCCCGCTCTTTGGGTGGAATCTGAAAGGCTTCAAAATGAGCTAAAACACTATTTTTAAGGGGCAAATTTTAAAAAAAATTCTGGGGGGGGACCCACAGACCCCCTTTTACTTGGAGTTGACATTTTTACACACCTTTTAAACTCAGTACATCAAAATCTAAACCTTACAAAGTCATCTCACCTACAACATAGTACTCCTAAGATTATACACCAGAAAAGATGTTGAGTAATAACCCACTAAATCAGGGGTTCCCAAACTTTTTTAGCCCGTGGACCCCCTGCCGACATTTTTCGTATCCAGTGGACCCCCTCTGTCTTAGGGACCGTTCAAAAAGTAACCAAAAATCTTATGTTTTTTTATATAAACTTCTAAAGGCTTCTAAAGAGTAAAAGGCTCCCTTTCCCTCGGGCGAAAGGAATTGAAGGCTCCGAAATTACTCCGAAAGGGAGCCGTCAACTCCCTTCTCCCGAGGGAAAGGGAGGTGTAACTCCCTTCTCCCGAGAGAAAGGGAGGTGTAACTCCCTTCTCCTGAAGGAAGGGGAGGTGTAACTCCCTTCTCCCAAGGGAGGTGTCACTCCCTTCTCCCTGTCTGAAGGAAAGGGAGGTGTCACTCCCTTCTCCGCAAGGAAAGGGAGGTGTCACTCCCTTCTCCTGAAGGAAAGGGAGGTGTCACTCCCTTCTCCTGAAGGAAAGGGAGGTGTCACTCCCTTCTCCTGAAGGAAAGGGAGGTGTAACTCCCTTCTCCCGAAGGAAAGGGAGGTGTCACTCCCTTCTCCTGAAGGAAAGGGAGGTGTCACTCCCTTCTCCTGAAGGAAAGGGAGGTGTAACTCCCTTCTCCTGAAGGAAAGGGAGGTGTCAACTCCCTTCTCCCGAGAGAAAGGGAGGTGTCAACTCCCTTCTCCTGAAGGAAAGGGAGGTGTAACTCCCTTCTCCCGAAGGAAAGGGAGGTGTCAACTCCCTTCTCCTGAAGGAAAGGGAGGTGTCAACTCCCTTCTCCTGAAGGAAAGGGAGGTGTCACTCCCTTCTCCTGAAGGAAAGGGAGGTGTCACTCCCTTCTCCTGAAGGAAAGGGAGGTGTCACTCCCTTCTCCTGAAGGAAAGGGAGGTGTCACTCCCTTCTCCTGAAGGAAAGGGAGGTGTCAACTCCCTTCTCCCGAGAGAAAGGGAGGTGTCAACTCCCTTCTCCGGAAGGAAAGGGAGGTGCAACTCCCTTCTCCCGAAGGAAAGGGAGGTGTCAACTCCCTTCTCCTGAAGGAAAGGGAGGTGTCAACTCCCTTCTCCCGAAGGAAAGGGAGGTGTCACTCCCTTCTCCTGAAGGAAAGGGAGGTGTCACTCCCTTCTCCTGAAGGAAAGGGAGGTGTAACTCCCTTCTCCTGAAGGAAAGGGAGGTGTCAACTCCCTTCTCCCGAGAGAAAGGGAGGTGTCAACTCCCTTCTCCTGAAGGAAAGGGAGGTGTCAACTCCCTTCTCCTGAAGGAAAGGGAGGTGTCACTCCCTTCTCCTGAAGGAAAGGGAGGTGTAACTCCCTTCTTCCGAGAGAAAGGGAGGTGTCACTCCCTTCTCCTGAAGGAAAGGGAGGTGTCACTCCCTTCTCCTGAAGGAAAGGGAGGTGTCACTCCCTTCTCCTGAAGGAAAGGGAGGTGTAACTCCCTTCTCCCGAGAGAAAGGGAGGTGTCAACTCCCTTCTCCTGAAGGAAAGGGAGGTGTAACTCCCTTCTCCCGAGAGAAAGGGAAGTGTCAACTCCCTTCTCCTGAAGGAAAGGGAGGTGTAACTCCCTTCTCCTGAAGGAAAGGGAGGTGTCAACTCCCTTCTCCCGAGAGAAAGGGAGGTGTCAACTCCCTTCTACTGAAGGAAAGGGAGGTGTAACTCCCTTCTCCCGAGAGAAAGGGAGGTGTCAACTCCCTTCTCCCGAGAGAAAGGGAGGTGTCAACTCCCTTCTCCCGAGAGAAAGGGAGGTGTCAACTCCCTTCTCCCGAGAGAAAGGGAGGTGTCAACTCCCTTCTCCTGAAGGAAAGGGAGGTGTCAACTCCCTTCTCCTGAAGGAAAGGGAGGTGTCACTCCCTTCTCCTGAAGGAAAGGGAGGTGTAACTCCCTTCTTCCGAGAGAAAGGGAGGTGTCACTCCCTTCTCCTGAAGGAAAGGGAGGTGTCACTCCCTTCTCCTGAAGGAAAGGGAGGTGTCACTCCCTTCTCCTGAAGGAAAGGGAGGTGTAACTCCCTTCTCCCGAGAGAAAGGGAGGTGTCAACTCCCTTCTCCTGAAGGAAAGGGAGGTGTAACTCCCTTCTCCCGAGAGAAAGGGAAGTGTCAACTCCCTTCTCCTGAAGGAAAGGGAGGTGTAACTCCCTTCTCCTGAAGGAAAGGGAGGTGTCAACTCCCTTCTCCCGAGAGAAAGGGAGGTGTCAACTCCCTTCTACTGAAGGAAAGGGAGGTGTAACTCCCTTCTCCCGAGAGAAAGGGAGGTGTCAACTCCCTTCTCCCGAGAGAAAGGGAGGTGTCAACTCCCTTCTCCCGAGAGAAAGGGAGGTGTCAACTCCCTTCTCCCGAGAGAAAGGGAGGTGTCAACTCCCTTCTACTGAAGGAAAGGGAGGTGTAACTCCCTTCTCCTGAAGGAAAGGGAGGTGTCAACTCCCTTCTCCCGAGAGAAAGGGAGGTGTCAACTCCCTTCTCCCGAGAGAAAGGGAGGTGTCAACTCCCTTCTCCCGAGAGAAAGGGAGGTGTCAACTCCCTTCTACTGAAGGAAAGGGAGGTGTAACTCCCTTCTCCTGAAGGAAAGGGAGGTGTCAACTCCCTTCTCCCGAGAGAAAGGGAGGTGTCAACTCCCTTCTCCTGAAGGAAAGGGAGGTGTAACTCCCTTCTCCCGAGAGAAAGGGAGGTGTCAACTCCCTTCTCCCGAGAGAAAGGGAGGTGTCAACTCCCTTCTCCCGAGAGAAAGGGAGGTGTCACTCCCTTCTCCTGAAGGAAAGGGAGTCCAAGAAAGATAAGGGTTGAAGAGGAACAAATTGTAAAAGAAAGTTTGATGGGTGATTCTTATAGGAAATTTTCCGTAGAAAACGATGGTGAAACGTATACCAAAATTAACCGTGTCCTTTAGCCAATATGGCGGATTTTCCAAAATGGCGGACAATCGTTTTTAACTTATTACTTCCTAAAAAATGTTAATAAAATTATGATTTCTGCAGTAAATGATTAGAATTTAGTAGCAAAAACAATGGGGAGCTGTTTTTTTTCTCTTACGATTTGTTTTTATCCAATATGGCGGATTTTCCAAAATGGCGTCCACTAATGTTTATAATAAAAAAATTATGATGATAAAATCGTAATTTTTTCAGGATATGGTAAGAATTAAGTCATAATAATATTCATATCAGTTTCCTCCCCTCAATGTATCAAATATGGCGGGTTTTTCAAAATGGCGGTCAATCGTGTTTTACTTATTTGCTAAAAATCGTTAATAAAATAAAACTTTTGCAGAAAACTATTATAATTTAGTAGCAAAAATAATGTGGAACTGTTATTTTCTCTTACGATAAGTCATTTATCCAATATGGTGGATTTTCCAAAATGGCGTCCACCTAATGTTTAAAATACATAAATTATGTTATTAAATTCGTAATTTTTACAGGATATGGTAAGAATTAAGTCATAATAAAATTAATATCAGTTTCCTCCCCCTCAATGTATCAAATATGGCGGATTTTCCAAAATGGCGACCACTTATTAAGATCCTTTTTATTTTTAATTGTTATTTTCTGAATAATTAGAAATATTAAATGTAATTAGGTAAAATATAAGCAGAATACTTATAATTTACTAAAATTTACGGGTAAATAATGTTAAAGGTAGGTAGAAATTCAAAAATTACTATGTACCACTTAGTTTGAAATATGCGGCCGCCTTTTTCGAAATTATTTCAATGTATCACAAAATCTTGGTTAATATACCATTTTATAAATAACTAGTGGATATGCCCGGCCTTGCACGGGTGGAGTGTATAATTTTTTTTAATTAAATTTTCCCAAGATACATTTATAATTTTGTAAATTAGCAATTACCAATCTTCCAGGTATCCCAGGCGCCCCTTCATCTCCCGGTGGTCCCGGTAATTTTTCCTATACCGATGTTCCCGATAATTTTTATGTCCCGATAATCCCGGTATTTTTTCATATCCGGGTGTTCCCGGTGTTTTTTCCTATCCCGATGTTCCCGGTAATTTTTCATACCCGGGTGTTCCCGGTAATTTTTCCTATCCCGATGTTCCCGGAAATTTTCCTATCCCGATGTTCCCGATAATTTTTCATATCCCGATGTTCCCGGTAATTTTTCTTTTCCCGGTATTCTCGGCAATGTTTCCTAGTAAATTAATGAGTCTAGTGAACAATAATAACAAATTTGAAACAATAATAAAAGATCTAGTAAATTGAAAAGTCTAGTGAACCGCTTCATTTGAAACAATGTTTTATTTTTAAGTCGTTTTCCATGAAGAAAATTTACACTTTTCCATAAATATTTAAATTTTAACGGAAAATATCTTAAAATAGGGGAAACTAACGTTTCAAAACTAATTATTTGAATTTATTTTGTTGTTTTTACAACTGATATAGTTTTTAAATGGACAATTATCGAGTTTTTCCTGTTAAAATATTTAATTTTCGAGGTTTTCATCTCGTTTACAATAGTGAGTCGAGCAGATCTGCTCTAGTAGAGAAATGGAGAAATAAGCGTTTCGGGCTATAAATTCGTTAATTACTCGAAAACATTCGATTTTCGAGCTTGGAAAACTATCCCAAGTTACTCCCCGACTCGGAATACGTCTATACATCGAGTTTGGTTTCGGTCCGTGGCCTATTTCAAGAGATTACCCCGGACATACCCACATACACACACACATATATACACACATACACACATCGCCCGTTAGCCTTTTATTTATACAGAGACTAGCGGATATGCCCGGCCTTGCACGGGTGGAGTGTATAATTTTTCTTAAAATTAAATTTTCTCAAAATACATTTATAATTTTTAAATCAGCAATTACCAATCATCCCAGTATCCCAGGCGCCTCTTTCCTATCCCGATGTTCCCAGAAATTAATCCTATCCCGATGTTCCCGGTTATCTTTTCTATCCCGGTGTTCCCGGTAATTTTCCAATCCCGATGATCCCGATATTTTTCCACTTTCCCAGTGTTCCCGGTAATTTTCCTCTTTCCCGGCGTTCCCGGTACGTTTTCCTATCCCGGTATTTTCAAATCCCGATGTTCCCGGCAATTTTAAATATCCCGGTATTCCCAGTAATTTTTCTAATCCCGGTGGTCCCGGTAATTTTCCTATCTTGGTGTTTCGGGTAATTTTTTATATTTTGGTATTCCCGGTGTCTTTATGGTAATTTTCCTATCCCGGTGTTCTCGGTATATTTTTTATAACCCGGTAATTCTTCCTATCCCGATGTTCTCGCTAATTTTCCAATCCTTGTGTTCCCGATATTTTTTAAAATCCCGGTTTTCCTGTTTATGTTTATATCTTGGTGCTTTTATGAAGTAAAAAAAATTATATTATTATAAATAGTCTAGTAAATTTATAAGCCTAGTGAACAAAGTAACAATTTTGAAACAATAATAAAAGATCTAGTAAATTGAAAAGTCTAGTGAACCGCTTCATTTGAAACAATGTTTTATTTTCAAGTCGTTTTCCATGAAAAAAAAATTTACAAATTCCATAAATATTTAAATTTTAAAGGAAAACATCCTGAAATAAAGGAAACTAACGTTTCAAAATAAATTATTTGATTTAATTTTTGTGTTTTTACAACTGATATAGTTTTTAAATGGACAATTATCGAGTTTTTCCTGTTAAAATATTTGATATTTGAAGGTTTTCATCTCGTTAACAATAGTGAGTCGAGCAGATCTACTCTATAGAGAAATGGAGAAATAAGCGTTTTCGGCTATAAATTCGCTAATTACTCGTAATTATTCGATTTTAAAGCTTTGAAAACTATCTTAAGTTACTCCCCGACTCGGAATACGTCTATACGTCGAGTTTGGTTTCGGTCCGTGGCCTATTTCAAGAGATTACCCCGGACATACATACACACATACACACATCGCCCGTTAGCCTTTTATTTATACAGAGACTAGCGGATATGCCCGGCCTTGCACGGGTGGAGTGTATATATATTTTTTAAAAATTAAATTTCTTAAAAATATATTTATAATTTTTAAATCAGCAATTACCAATCATCCCGGTATCCCAGACGTCTTTTTCCTATCCGTGTTCCCGGTACTTTTCCTATCCCGATGTTCCCGGTACTTTTCCTATCCCGATGTTCCCGATACTTTTCCTATCCCGATGTTCCCGGTACTTTTCCTATCCCGATGTTCCCGATAATTTTCCTATCCCGCTGATCGAGGTAATTTTTATGTCCCGGTAATCCCGGTACTTTTTTTCCTATCCCGATGTTCCCGGTAATTTTCCTTTTCCCGGTATTCTCGGCAATGTTTCCTAGTAAATTAAAGAGTCTAGTGAACAAAAATACTAACAAATTTGAAACCACTGAGCTATATAACAAATGTTTGTTATATAGCTCAGTGTTTGAAACAATAATAAAAGATCTAGTAAATTGAAAAGTCTAGTGAACCGCTTCATTTTAAACAATGTTTTAATTTTAAGTCTTTTTCCATGTAAAAAATTTACACTTTTCTATAAATATTTAAATTTTAAAGGAAAATATCTTAAAATAGAGGAAAATAAAGTCACGAAATTAATTATTTGAATTTATTTTGGTGTTTTTACAACAGATATAGTTTTTAAATGGACAATTATCGAGTTTTTCCTGTTAAAATATTAAATGTTTGAAGGTTTTCATCTCGTTAACAATAGTGAGTCGAGCAGATCTACTGTAGTAGAGAAATGGAGAAATAAGCGTTTTCGGCTATAAATTTGCTAATTACTCGTAATTATTCGATTTTAAAGCTTTGAAAACTATCTTAAGTTACTCCCCGACTCGGAATACGTCTATACGACGAGTTTGGTTTTGGTCCGTGGCCTATTTCAAGAGATTACCCCGGACATACATACATACACACATACATCGCCCGTTAGCCTTTTATTTATACAGAGACTAGCTGATATGCCCGGCCTTGCACGGGTGGAGTGTATAAATTTTTTTTAAATTAAGTTTTCTCAAAATATATTTATAATTTTTAAAGCAGCAATTACCAATCATCCCGGTATCCCAGATGCCTTTTCCTATCCCGGTGTTCCCGGTAATTTTTCATATCCCGGTGTTCCCGGTAATTTTTCTTTTCCAGGTATTCTCGGCAATGTTTCCTAGTGAGTCTGGCGAACGAAAATAACAAATTTGAAACAATAATAAAAGATCTAGTAAATCATAAAGTCTAGTGAACCGCTTCATTTGAAACAATGTTTTATTTTTAAGTCGTTCTCCATGAATGGATATGCCCGGCCGGGATATAGCGGATATGCCCGGCCTTGCACGGGTGGAGTGTATATATTTTTTTAAAAATTAAAATTTTAAAAAATATATTTATAATTTTTAAATCAGCAATTACCAATCATCCCGGTACCCCAGACGCCTTTTTCCTATCTCGGTGTTCCCGGTAATTTTCCTATCCCGATGTTCCCGGTACTTTTCATATCCCGATGTTCCCGGTACTTTTCCTATCCCGATGTTCCCGATAATTTTCCTATCCCTATGATCGAGGTAATTTTTATGTCCCGGTAATCCCGGTACTTTTTTTTCCTATCCCGATGTTCCCGGTAATTTTCCTTTTCCCGGTGTTCTCGGCAATGTTTCCTAGTAAATTAATGAGTCTAGTGAACAAAAATAACAAATTTGAAACAATAATAAAAGATCTAGTAAATTGAAAAGTCTAGTGAACCGCTTCATTTGAAACAATGTTTTGTTTTAAAGTCCTCTTCCATGAAAATAAAATTTACACTTTTCCATAAATATTTAAATTTTAAAGGAAAATATCTTAAAATAGGGGAAACTAACGTTTCAAAATAAATTATTTGAATTTATTTTAGCGTTTTCACAACTTATATCCTTTTTAAATGGACAATTATAGAGTTTTTCCTGTTAAAATATTTATTTTTTAAAGTTTTCATCTAGTTAACAATAGTGAGTCGAGCAGTCTACTCTAGTAGAGAAATGGAGAAATAAGCGTTTTCGGCTATAAATTCGCTAATTACTCGTAATTATTCGATTTTCGAACTTTGAAAACTATCTTAAGTTACTCCCCGACTCGGAATACGTCTATACGTCGAGTTTGGTTTCGGTCCGTGGCCTATTCCAAGAGATTACCCCGGACATACCCACATACATACCCACACACATACACACATCGCCCGTTAGCCTTTTATTTATACAGAGACTAGCGGATATGCCCGGCCTTGCACGGGTGGAGTGTATAATTTTTTTAAATTAAATTTTCTCAAAATATATTTATAATTTTTAAATCAGCAATTACCAATCATCCCGGTATCCCAGACGCCTTTTTCCTATCCCGGTGTTCCCGGTAATTTTTCATATCCCCATGTTCCCGGTTGTTTTTCATGTCCCGGTGTTCCCGGTAATTTTTCATATCCCGGTGTTCCCGGTAATTTTTCATATCCCGGTGTTCCCGATAATTTTCATATCCCGATGTTCCCGGTAATTTTTCCTATCTCGGTGTTCCCGGTAATTTTTCATATCCCGATGTTCCCGGTAATTTTCCTATCCCGATGTTCCCGGTACTTTTCCTATCCCGATGTTCCCGGTACTTTTCCTATCCCGATGTTCCCGATCATTTTCCTATCCCGCTGATCGAGGTAATTTTTATGTCCCGGTAATCCCGGTACTTTTTTTTCCTATCCCGATGTTCCCGGTAATTTTCCTTTTCCCGGTGTTCTCGGCAATGTTTCCTAGTAAATTAATGAGTCTAGTGAACAAAAATAACAAATTTGAAACAATAATAAAAGATCTAGTAAATTGAAAAGTCTAGTGAACCGCTTCATTTTAAACAATGTTTTAATTTTAAGTCTTTTTCCATGTAAAAAATTTACACTTTTCCATTAATATTTTTATTTTAAACGAAAATATCTTGAAGTAGAAGAAAATAACGTTTGAAAATAAATTATTTGAGTTTATTTTCGCGTTTTCACAACTGATATCCTTTTTAAATGCGCAAATATCCAGTTTTTAGTATTGAAATATATTTATTTTTTAAAGTTTTCATCTCGTTCGCAATAGGTAGTCGAGCAGATCTACTCTGGTAGAGAAATGGAGAAATAAGCGTTTTCGGCTATAAATTCGCTAATTACTCGTAATTATTCGATTTTCGAACTTTGAAAACTATCTTAAGTTACTCCCCGACTCGGAATACGTCTATACGTCGAGTTTGGTTTCGGTCCGTGGTCTATTTCAAGAGATTACCCCGGACATACATACATACATATATACATACATACACACACACATCGCCCGTTAGCCTTTTATTTATACAGAGATTTAATATATAATTATTTATATTATGCCAAAATAAAATTTATTTATATGTAAAAACGTTAAAAATAAAAAGGCTCTAAATAAGTAGCCACCATTTTGGAAAATCCGCCATATTTGATACATTGAGGACAGGAAACTGATACGAATATTATTATGACTTAATTTTAACCATATCCTGAAAAAAATTACGAATTTAATATCATAATTTATGTATTTTAAACATTAGGTGGACGCCATTTTGGAAAATCCGCCATATCGGATAAATGACTTATCGTAAGAGAAAAAAAACAGCTCCCCATTGTTTTTGCTACCAAGTTCTAATCATTTACTGCAGAAATCATAATTTTATTAACAGTTTTTAGGAAGTAATAAGTTAAAAACGATTGTCGGCCATTTTGGAAAATACGCCATATTGGCTAAAGGACACGGTTAATTTTGGTATACGTTTCATCATCGTTTTCTACGGAAAATTTCCTATAAGAATCAACCATCAAACTTTCTTTTACAATTTGTTCCACTTGAAGCCCCTTTTTTGAGCTAACTTTCTTGGACTGTCAACTCCCTTCTCCCGAGAGAAAGGGAGGTGTGACGGGAAAATGGTGGCGAGGGACGGTGACGGGAAAACCTTCAAATTTGATTTATAAAGAAATTCGGGAGATTTAATACTTTTTAGGGATACCGGGAGATAACAGTGAAATTCGGGAGTCTCCCGAAAAAATCGGAAGAGTTGGTTGCTATGCTTTTTGTTAGCTTGTTTTCTCTTCCTTCTTTTAGTTTTGCTCAGAACTTCAAAGTTTATGTTCTAAGTGCAGAAAACGAATAAAAAAGAATTTTTTTCGAATTTTTTCAATGTTCCGTCACGAAATTTTGTTGACAAACCTCAAATTTGGATTCAGCACCCTCAAAAACATATAAAACAGTTAATAGAAAAGTTTTATAGTTAAGGTGTAAAACGCGAATTAAAAAATTTCATAAAAAGTTAAATATTTTAAATTTTTAAGGGAAGTTGAGGTGGACCCCTGATCGAAAACTCATTCTTATGGTCCCTGGAAGTGGCTTACCATAATCAAAAAGTGCAGTGTTTCAACTTGTACCGTATAGACCAGGGGTTCCCAATAAAATTTGGCCTAGGACCCCCTTTACAATTAATTTACTGACGAGGACCTCTTGAACTTAAAGGCTTAAATTTTCAATCGATTTCAGGCAACAATCGATTTCAAAACCGAAACTATCGTATTTTAGTCAATAAAAAAATTGCAAAAACAAAACATGAATTAACCCTTTAGGGCGCAGCTTATCATATATGCAAAGCGTTGTATCCAAGCTAATTCTCCCCCTCCTTTTAGACTTTGATGCTCAAATGCGTGGTTTACCACATCTGTAAAGCAGTGTTTTTAAATGTATGGCATGAGTTTGCTAATTTATGGCTTTACACTCAAGTAATAAGGCCAACAGTATGGAAGATTGCGGAAATCACAGATTACCGATTTCGGGCTAATTTGATTGCAATTAAAAGTTAGTAAAAGTGTGCAGATAGATGTGATAATTTTTTATATCAAAATTTGGACCTTTCTTGTCATATATTTGGCTTTGAATCTTCAAAGTGAGTATTTCTTGATTCTCTAGGGCCGAATTTAACCGCTTATCATATCTGCAAAGGTGCGCATTTAGGTTGCTTTTCACATTTCATTATTAGATATTTGTCTCAATGTTTCTATGAATCTATTTTATTATTATTGCCAAATTTTACATGGTTTATGGGTTGTATCGTTGGAATATATTTTTTAATACCGATATTAGTTTTTTTGAGGGTGGATAAGATTTTTTTGTAAGAACTTCTAATTTCTTTCCTTTTATAAAAAAATTTGGCTAATTAAAAATTTTAATTTTTTACCAAAATTTTTTAACAAGTTCCAGAGGGGGTAAATATAACCGTCAGCCCCTCTGGATCCACCAGTGTAAGGATCTGGATCCACCATTAACTCATTATCGCCCAGCCAGGGGGCATATTTCTAGAACACTAGACATAGTGCGAAAGATGCACTTTTATTTAAAAGTGCATCTTTAAAGTATCCCATGAGAAGTAAAAGTATCCCATGAGAATGAAACTTCACACGTGGCAAGGCAAAACATTCCTTCAAAGATTATGAGGTTTCTTTTCAGGTTGTTATGATTTTTTTTATATATTTTCTCTTTTTTTTATTCTGCTATAGTGATGATTGGACAGCGTTTGTCTGAGTCTGATGGTTTCGTTTTGATGTTTTTTTGTGTGTAAAAAAGAGCAAATTGACTCTGGGTGGTTTATTGGGTTTTATTTTTTATCAATGTAGCTATAATACTGCGTTATAAAGTGGTTATTCTGAAAAAATTAATATTTTTAGTAAAATTACAGGTTGAAAAGTATATAAATAGCTGGGCGTTGGATTTACCTTTTCCTGTACTGCTAACTGTTAGCGAACAGAATATTAGGAAAAATACAGGATTTTATATCCCTAAATTCGCATGAAAAACACATTACAGTTTAGTTTTCTTGAAAAAAAAATCAGAAAGATTTGTTTCAAAATCCCTCAAATATTTACCCTGACAGCCGAAAAAAAGCCAAAACCGGATGTATAGACAGGTCTTAAGTCTTAAATTAAGTCTAAATAAAGATAATAAGTGATTACAAGCTTTAAACAAGTTGAAATAAGTATTTTTGTGCTTAAATAAAAAAGTTTCATTCTAACTCCATTGTTTTTAATATTGTGTTCAAAACAGACCTAAATGCGCAGCTTTGCATATATGCAAAGACTAAATAATTGCCGATAATTAAAAAAATAATTAAGAGGGAATTTTTTCAGTATTTTTCCTAGTGTTTGGGGCTCATAAGTAATCAATAAAAAAATATTGACATTAATTGGAAAATGTGCGCACTAAAGGGTTAACTTTAGTGGTAAACAGAGGCTGTGCCACCTACATTAATCTATTTGCACGACAGTGACAATTAACTAACGAATGAACTGCTGTAGGATAATGGTTACTTCAAATTAAGGAAAATAAAAAAATACTTAATTTCTCGGTGACATTTCGTGGACCCCTTGGACACAGCCCGCGGACCACCTATTGGGAACCCCTGCCCTAAACAAAAATCTGGTTATGGCACTGGCAACCCCTGTCCCCCTTTCAGTATCTTACATTAATATTTGTACAGCCCATAATAGCAATAAGGTTATTTGTGAAACTCAGCCCCCCCCAGACCAAAATCCTGGATTCGCCACTGCCCCCTCCCCTTTGTCACATAGTTTAAAAAAATAAAAGATCTCCAATATTAGATGCATTAAAAAATTAGTTGTTACTATTTTTCATCTGAAAAATTCTTAGACCTCAGGTATGGACGGTGTCAACCGGAAGTAACTTACCGATGGAAACTCCGATTGCATTGTTGAAATGCATAAATTATTATAGGGTTTATTTCTCCATCTAAAGGTGACGTCTTGCCTCCCTGATAAATTTTATTTAAAAACATCTTAAATTTACAACGAAATTTAAGACAAAAAACATAAATTTATATCTCTCTATTCTAAAAAAAAGTTTTTGGTGAACGGTTTCCAGAGAAAGGCTTTTTAATTACTGAACCAAATGACACATATATGGTATCAAAATGTCCGAATTCTTTCCGGATTTCCGAGTAAGCCCTTCGATTTTTCAAAATAATTCTCAATTTTAAAATATTTCCATTTTTTTAGATTTCGGATAAGGTCGCAGTTACAAAGCAAGAAACTATGAATTTTAAAACAATTGAAAATGTATTTCACTGGTTTTTTAACATTCAAATACATTACATAATCATCTTTCTATTTATCACAGTAATTTAAAAAATATATATTGGATTCTTTTTAGCAATATTTATATTTTTGCTGTTCAAACGATTTTAATTATATTTAAAACTAATGTATAATTAATTTATCTTTTATTTTTAAATAAATTAATTCATATTTATATATTTATCTTTGTCGTTGTGGCAACCTAATCATTACTATATTTACAATAAAATATAAACTCGCTTTCAGAAATTTTTGAACTTTTGCATTTATTTATTACAATAATAATTATTTTTATATCCTTTTGCAAGTTATGTTATTTAAGGCAGTAAAAGGTAACTTTTTTTATAATGCCAAAACGCAAAACTAGATATGCGGGGGAATGTTTTATAAATAAAGATAAAAATCGAAAGTCAGAACATTCGTGTCATTGCTATGAAACTGACACAATTTCGATGTTTATTTGTTCTCATGAAGCGAAATTCTAAATTTTCGTGATGTTTACGATAATTACTACATTCTTCACAGACAATCAATGAAAATAATTACAAATTTTAAGAAAGTAAAATTTATTCCGGAGATGTTTCAGTGCTTCTGAATGGATCTGGGTGAGAAAAACATTACCTTGGGGAAATGGTAAAAGAAAGTTTACACTGCTTTGTTACTAATTTTCTTGGAATTAAATGGCGATCAGCCAATTCATATTGCCATAAAAGAACTGTTAAAATTTCGCCGCTGAATAAATATTCCCCTTTTTTGAAAGAATACCCCAGAGAAGTAGTTCCCCTGTTTTAAGAATGTTTTATAAAATGAGTAAGTGCTGTGAGCTGTGTTTTGTGAGGATGGCAAAGAGATCCTTAAGTATCAGCGTCAGCAGTTAACGGGGGTTGGCGAGCGATAGCGAGCAGGGGGCGGTAGCTCCCTAGTTTATTAAATAATAAAAGTTATCCGTACATCTAAAAAATATATTTCACAGAATTATTTTATTCCAAACGCGCGCGTAGAATTTAAAATGTTTTAAATTCCATTTATTTTGAAATTAGGAATATAATTTTAATTTACTTTAACTTAAGTTGATATTTAAACTAATTCCAACAATTTTTAAAAAATAAAATTCGCAGTAACACGAAAAATTGAAAAATTAACGTACAGGAAATGTTTACTATTACCAAGGAGAGATGGCACTAGCATACAAGGCGTTTTAAAATACATTCTGAATGATTGAATTATGAAGGGCGAAAAACAAATGGCGGTATTCTCACAGTATCACATTTACCAATTTACTTTTCAGGATTAATAAATTTTTAGTTTTCGTAGGAACTTATTTATTAGATCGCATACTAAAAATGACCATCGGAACAATTTTGATGCTGCCATCTACTGAACAACTGACTAACTAACACTACTTCTAAAATTATTAATCCGAAAAATATTGAATTTTTTTGTTGAAACTAGGTGGATTCCCAAAATTACTCTGGTTATTATTAGAGATGTAAAATTCCCACATTTTTTGGGAGGCGGGAAAAAACTCGGGATTTTTGGGAATAAACCGGGAATTTTAGGGGAATATTGGGAATTTTGACCGTAAACAAACACAGCAATATTTCACCATCATTTTCTTGGACTTTTGAGGAGTTTAAAGACAATTTTAAAGATGATCAAACACTAGTAATTGATAGTTCTTTGTATAAACTATTTAGATTATTTCAGGAGGTTTATAATATTATATCGCTTACTTCTGTTTTTAGCTTAAACCGAAATCCAAGTCTTAGAATTAAAAATATACAAATTATAGTATTATGACATAAATGAAAAATACTTGAAATCATTTACCTTTTACAAAAAGCTAAAGAATCAAAATTCCCAAAATTTCACTCTAAAATCTCAAAACGGGAATATTCAAAATTCCCGTCCCAAAAAACCGGATTTATTCCCGGGAATAAACCCGGTTTTTTCCAGCCTTTACATCTCTAGTTATTATCCTTTTTTCCCCGCCGTAGGGATTGCAGGTTTTTCGGGAGGAAGAAAACAGGACCATTGGGTACGTAGTGATTTGTTTTCCCTCATGGGAGGACGTGATAAACAACCACTAGATGGCGAGTAACAGGCCATAACTAACGGATACTCTGGGTTTCCATCAGTATTAACTTCCAACTATCTGGCAACAACTGTTTCTTTTGTTTATTATATTTAAAAATAGTAACTTGGAAAGAATTTCGTCGACATCCGAGTTCTCTGCTCTCCTATAACCTGACCACCCGTTTATTCGCCATTTTGTTCGGCCCAAGAACTTCGAAATGGATGAAGATCGTCCCCCTTGGTTGGAATGGAGAATCCAGAATTTCAGCTGTTGGTCGAAATCGGCGCATGGAGTCAGCCTCACGTGTTTTTGTGACGACGCGACTTCAGACCACCCCATGATACTCGTCTTGCTATATCCCAGAGGCTTACATGGCCGCGGCGAAAGAATGGAAATAGCTTTCGGAACAACTTCTTTCGATCCGAACAACTTCTTTCGCGAAGGTGACCTGTCTTTCGTCGGTCCCGATAAATCCCCCTTCTGCACGCTGCATTTAGGGGCCGATCTAGCCGTCGTCGGCCGCATTTCCGAGAAGTCGTCTCCCGGATCGAGCAGAACGAAGCCATCTGTGGCGACCATCTCACGATCAAGTTCCGGTGCCAAGTACCCCGGGAGCGCCGAATTCACGTGACAACGACTCTGGAAGTTAAGGAGACCTCCTTGTCAATCACCCCGCCGTTGCCTGGCAACGACGGACTACTAACAATAGCTTCCGTCACTTACCATAACGGTGAGGAACGAATGCTAGTGACGTACTACACTAACGACAAAAGCATACGCTTGGAACCGGTAAAAAAGAGCAGTTCCACTTCTTTTCTGTACCGTTTGAGTGTCTTCAACGGCAGCGACGTTCTCGAAAGAGAGGTTAAAGGAGAGCACACTCGTCGTAGCACGTTCCATAAAATTCCGGAGTTGGACAGAGGGGGTCACTGCATCTTGCACCTGAAGGAGGTGAACGGCCTTTACAGAACGGACATCAACAATTTGTTCCATTCCTCTTCTTCCCGGCTCGACGAAAGTCCCCCTGTCCAGGGTTTCAGCGAAGTTTCCCTGAGTGAAGATCTGAGGTCCCTCTACCGAGACGGGGAATTTTCAGACTTCCGGCTCAAGTGTGGGAATCGCACGTTTCCGGTCCACCGGGGCATTCTCTGTGCCTGGTCCCCCGTCTTCAAGGAGATGATTTCCGGCGACATGAGGGAGGCAGACATAGAGGACCTCGATGCCACTTCTCTGGAACTCTTCCTGGAGTTCCTGTACACCGGAACTTTCGAGAAAGTGCCCTGTGGCAGTGTTGGGAAGCTGAGGTATGCAGCCGACAAGTACCGAGTCCCTTCCCTCGCGAAGGAATGTGTCCGGCACGTGTGCGCAAACATCGCCGTTTCGAACGTTTGCGACGTTCTGCGTCTCCGAGACGAACAACTGACCCCGGTGGCCCAAGATTTCGTGGTGGACAATTACAAGGATGTCATGAGATCAGAAGAGTGGAAGAGTTTCACACTTGAGAACCCCTCGACGGTTGCGGACATGTTGACCGATTTCATTACGGAAGGTCGTGTTGAGCTGTTATAAAAACTCCCGCTCACCAAAGTGGCGTAGACAGGGGGGTGTAACGGGTCATTTTGTGGATTTCCCAGACTTTAACTTGTCTTGGTGGGATTAAATATTTCAGAATAGTATTTCCCCTATTCCCGGAATTCGGTTTTCGTGGGGGGGAAAGCCCCCAGGCCCCCCTTTTGTATTTGGAGCTTTATTAGCACTTTTTTTTTAGAAAAACTTAATCAAAATCCTATACTCCAAAATATGTCTAAAATCCTACATAGAAATGTCCAAATACATACACTAAAAACCGGTTTAAACCTTGTTTACAGGGTCAAATTTTCAAAAATTTTAAGGGGGAAGGCCCCCAGACCCCCCCTTTTGGTAATTTGAACGTTATTATTCACAACTATTCTTATATTACTATATTCTTTAAAAGAATGTTATTAAGGAGGGTATAAATATTATCTTTTCTTTTAACTTAAATGCGCTTATAAATTTTAGAACTTGTTTAATGATTACTACATCATTAATTTATTTTATTAAGTTTTTCAACCAGAGAAAAAAATGAGTGAGTCAAAACCTTATTTTTTTCTTTCATTTTGCATTTTGATAACATCATGCACCCCCCAAAAATAATTTCTGGCCACTGTTCGGCACAAGGTGAAAATTTTGAAGTCGGTTTCCGAGATCTTGCCGTCTCCTCTTATTAGTTAAATTATGTTGAATGATTTTGAAAGAAAAAGGCTTCAAGTTACATAAATTGGAGAAAAATAGGATGTGAATATAATCTGGAAATGAGCATTTTTTGTCTGACTGATAAATTTTTGTTGTTTTTGCAATAAATCTTTAGAATGTATAAAATACTTCTGTCTTTGTGTGATTTTAACCATATATTTGAAAGTTCTAAACCAAGTATTTTCTGTTAAAATGAAAAAAATATGACCTATATGAGGCTCATAAAAATAACTAGGAAGGAATGCACACAAGAAAAAAATTTTTACAGACAAATTATAGGGGTATTTTGGATGTATTGAGAAGAAGAAAAAAAAGTTTTCATTTTTTGATGTTCTGGTGCCGAGAGGCAGTGGCATAGCCAGAAAAAAATTTCGGAGGGGGATGTTGATATTTCGGGAGGGGATATGGGGTATTTTTCAGGGATGAGTTTTTTCCGCCCTGTGGCGGAATTCCGCTTTTTTTATTTTTTTGAAAATTAAGAATTCCGCTTTTCAATGAAAATCCGCTTTTTGTAATCCTGAAAAAAATCCGTTCTTTTCCGTCTCCTTCTACTTCAGAGAAAAAAACTTCCGCCATCTCCCGGTATTTTGTCTTCAGCATTCCTACCTCGCACGCGCATCGGCGATAGGTTCGTACAACGCAGCGAGTAAAGACGGCTTCTTCTCGTTCGTTTACTGTATTATGGAAAAACTTTTTTTCTTGCTGTTTCTAACATGCAACCTTGTTGTGTAAATAAGTAATTGTACCTTACCAACTATATTATCACCTCACCTGTATAAATATATACAAACAAGTAACACCTCACCTATCCTAAGTGTTAACCTTTCTGGATTGTAACCATACAGTCCATGCCTGTTGTTTGTTTACTTTTCTTGATTGCTTGATTTGAATATCAGGTTAGGGCATAGACCTTAGAGAGAGATAGACGGAGCAAGTGGGGAAAACCGGTGTTCGAACATGTCAAGCCGAGCGACCCACAATCACGTGACCTCTGTCGTTGTTTTTGCGCTCTTTTGCGGGGCCGATGTTCTGCGCGGACTTTGCGCGTTAACATATTTTGCTTTACGATGTATTTCGGTAAGAACAGTCACATTTTTTATAAGAAACACACAAGCCGGAGAATCCCAATTTGGTCCAAGACTTTTTTTTTACTTTTTGTTGATAATCTTATTCTTTTTTAAAAATTGAGAAATGAAAGTACTTCTAAACTATAAATGAAATAAAAAAACTAACTGGAAGTTTAGAATACAAATCAAAAAGCATAATTTCGATACATTTAATTTTGAAAAGCTCATATACATTACTCTTAACTAAGACTGTGAAGAAGGTACTTCCTTATTTTTATTGTCGATTCTATGATAATCAAATCCATTCATTACTGCATAGATAAAAAAAATAAGAATGATGCAAGTGGTTAACATTATTAAGAACTGTCTTTTGAGCTGAGTACCCAATTAAAATACTTCCCCAAACTCAATAAACAAACTTTATCAAATAAATTTAAAAATCAATGAAATATTCTTAAAATTAATTTGTTAGAAATATATTAATCACTCATCATCATACATACTTACATCATGAATTTTTAATTTCGATATTACAATTGAATTTTTTAGTTCGAATTTTTTTTATTTCATTAAAAAGCACCTAGTCTTAATAGGGCCTGCCTTCATCTTTGATTAACAATTAAGCAAAACAACTTAAAATATATATACATTCAAGACCAATGACAAAACAAAACAATTTAAGAGAAAAAAATTTATTGAAAAATACAAAACATTAACATTTACGACACAAGATTGGAAAAGCAACATAATTTGGTCATACTCATACTGATCAGAGAAATGCTCTTTGTTTAAACAATATTCCACAATATAATTTTATATCATTCAGTCAATGAGGATTCCCGCATTTTTCAAGTAAAAAAGGATCTAAATTCAAATACCAACACGGAAAGTTCTTAAAAAATTAGTTAATTCAATAATTTAAAATAAAAATCGACATTCGCTTTGAATTTTAAGAACATTGTTTTGGATTACTTGACGTCACTCATCATCACAAAAAAATTCCCCCCCTAGAAAAAAAAATTCAAACAACGTTTGTACTTTTAAACAAGGATAAAAGTACTGCCTTTTAATCTAAATTAAAAAAGACTTCATTAACATATTTTTAGTTTTCTGACACAGATTAACTTAGATGAAACTACAATCATGAATTATACATCTTACGTTTGTTGACCATTCTAATCCAATATACCACATTAAAGTACAAAATCTACTTAGAAATATAATTTCCTTAATTTTTATTAATTAAAAGTTATTATATTTTCTAAATATTAAATCTTACACTGTAAACAAACTATGATGTTATGTGAATGAGTAATTGATTGGGTCTATTTTCGTTTTAACTCATTTCTAATCAAAGGAAGTTTTATACTAAAGTAAACTTAAATGAATATACCGTAAAGTAAAAGGTTTAAAATAATAATTACTAGAATAATGAATATCCTTGGCCGGCTCTAACCGAACAATTGTAAGCAACGCAACTGTTCACCATTACTTTTCTATGGGAGAGGAGGGAATGAAGCCTGGAAGCTGCCCACAGTCATGTGACCTACAGGGACACGATCTTCGAACATAACAACCGGTTTCTCGGGTATGCCCTGCTCCGTCTATATCTCTCTCTAAGGTCTATGGGTTAGGGAAGTTTAGCTTTATGCAAATTAAGTTAAAGAAGAAGACAATATGCAAATCAGTTTTTCCCAGTTTTTCAAGAAAGAGGTAAAGTGAAGTAAGGTCAGGTAAACAACAGGCATGTGATTGGTTGACTAGGTATATAAATACTGGCTTGGGTTTTTGCATTACTACTTCTGCTTCTATACACTTCTCATTCAAGCACCTTTTGGGTGCTGGTTTTACTTTTACCCCACCTTGATGGTGGTTATGTGTTATGTTTTGTTTAAATGATGCAGGTCATCATATGTGATAAGCCACCTGCCATGTGATTCTCTATGTCAAAAGTTAAGTATTTATAAGTGCTGTTTGCCTTCCATTGAAATGTTATTCTATAGTTAAAGTGTTCAGTTTTAATAATGTTTAAATAAATAGTTTATTTTTTAAACTTCTGTCTTTTCAATTGGTGTATTGATCCACGGCTATCATTTTCTCTTTTGAATTTGATAACAAACCTAAAGATGGACGTAACCTTCGGTAAAGTCAGCTCGCATTTGGGTATTGTGGAAAAACTTGAGCCTTTTCTTTGAGAGATATTCTTAATCTTGATGCATAACCTGCGGCCCGCAAACTGATTTGGATTTCTTCAGATAATCCCTACTTTTTAAATTTTCCAGATTTCCGAGAAAAATTACGAGTTATCGCAGGAAAATGTCGGGAAAATCGCGTTTTTTCGCGTAAGTTTCGTTTTGCTCGCGGAGTATTCCGTATCATCCCACGACTGCTTTCTTGGATGGCCGTGGTGGGCGCCAAATTGAAGTTCGTTTCTTACGTCTCTATTGCGATGTAAAAAAATCAACTTTACAGCGGTCAGAAGCCAAAAAGTCCAGTGTTTAGGATCATATTCTCTGAAAATGTCGAAAAATTGCGATTTTTCGCGATAGTTCCGTTTTTCCGGTGCCTAAGTTGAAGTTCGCTTTTTCTTACGTTCTAATTGCGATGCAGAAAAGCCTAATAGAAGCAGGGTTGGCAAGGTTTTTCCCACCCCCGGTAAATACCATGGTAAAAACCGGTATTTACTGTCCTGGGAAAAACTAGGTTTTTCCCACATGGGAAAAAGTGGGAAAAACTGATTATTTATTGAATTTATTCTGTTCAAAATGAATGTTTTAAAAGTTTTTTCAGCCTTTTTTTAGAAAAATGACCTTAAATAAGCTTTATCCTATGTTATGAATATGGGTTTTATCATGTGTCTGAGGAATGTCATCTTTTGATGGGGTTATGCCCTCCTTTCATCAGATTATCATACCTTGTTACTTCAAAAAAGTTATCTTGCAATCAAGATTAACATTTACGTTTTATTTAATTTAAATTACGTTTTTATTTACATTTAAAAAACTATATATAATGCTTCTCTTAAAGACACAGATATTATAAGTAAATTTGTTTTAAAATATTCTCTATTTTTATTTGAGAAATTCATTAATATTAAAAAATATATGCAAATTTTATGTTAAATGTCATAATTCTCTTGCTTACTTATATTTTTCCCACCTAATAATTTTAACCCCCCTCCCAAAAAAGTCATTTTTAACTAAAAGTTTTTATAATATGTTTAAAAAGGTCATAACCTAATACTTCCATTATTTTGTCAATAAGGAAGTTGCATGTGTCAGATTTTCAAAAACAAACAAATGTTCTGTATGGTTTTTTGTATGGTAAAATGAAATATCTAGTCAGTTATTCAAAAAAATGTACAGGTAATTAAATATTTTAATTTAAAAGTCGAGAAAAAACACGTGACTGAAAACGTTTATTGTTTAAACTATAAGATGACGTCAACAATAATACCATCAACTCCATTGCTTTACAACAATGTTTAGTATAAGATGACGTCACATCCAAACTCTTGGCGTTTTCGCGCGCTTTTAAAAAGGGGATTTTGGTTAATTTTTTTGACAATCAAAAAATTTCTCGATCGGCCTCAAATTTTGGGTAGTTGCTTATTTTTGCAAGAGGAATCGATTAAAAAAATAAAAAAAAATCATGCAACTTCCTCATTGGAAGTTTTTCCTACTTTTTCCCAGTATTTACCACTTTTTCCCGGTATTTACCAGTTTTTCCCGGTATTTACCAGTTTTTCCCAGTGGTATGGGAAAAACTAGTTTTGGACGGGAAAAACCCAACCCTGAATAGAAGTCAGAGGAGACTAATAGGTCTAGTGAAACATCTCAGATAATTTTTTCCCGATTTTAGTCCTTAGCATTTCTTCAGATTTTACTTTAGGATCTTATAAGTTGTAAATTTTTACTGAATAATTGCTTTGAAGCAACTTTATAAGAAAATAATGCAGTGGTTTTTTTAATCCTTTTAGATCATAATCTGTTTAAAAGATCATAATATCATCAGGGGCATATAAAGGGGCCAGGGGACCCGACCCCTCCTCCAAAAAAAATTGGACTATGTGTCCAAAACAAGTTTAAACCCGGTGTTTTAGGGTCAAATTTCCAAAAATTTTCTGGGGAGGACCCCCAGACCCCCTTTTGTGTACATGGAACTCTATTATTCACAACTTTTTTATATTGAGTTTAAGAAAATGCAAATTTCACCTAAAAATATGAACAAAACTTAACAAAAAAGGTCTTTGACACTCATGTTTAATGCCCATTAATACCTATTGAGCTCTTGCTCAGTGTAGGAATTGATCAAAGCTTTTCCAGAGGATAAATCGGTTTAATTTTCTCAATAACTTCGTGCAAACTACATTCTTTCTTATTTTAAAAAAATTTTTAATAAAAAAATTACTTAGACATTTTAATTAATTTAAGTAAAACATTTGTAAATTAAATGTATTATTCTCTATAAATTCATACAAATCTGTAGAAAAGATTTTTTCATTTGATTTTTATCAAGTTAATTTAATATATGGTATGAATAAAAGGAATATAAAAATACATTTTGCTTTTCAATGTTGGAAGGTCTTCCCTTAATCTTAAGAAGGTTTAATAGATTTTTAAACAATTCACTTTATATGCAATCTGAGTTCTTTACTTTAAGTTTTTTTTAAAGCAAACAAGTATTTTCAATTATTATTTCTTGTAAACATGCCTTTGTTTGTCGAGCTATTGAGAATCAGAATATATGTTCTACTTTAAGAGGCTCTAAATAAAAAATTTGACTGAATTCTAACTTTATACTAATGCAAAATATCAAACTTAAAACAAAAAAATAAGCTACAAAATTTAAGTTTAGCTGCTACAAAAACTAACAAAATGCTCGAAGGTGTGCAAGATCCCTGATATGTGTTACGCGTAAAATTTTTGATTTCAGCTTTTTTGTTTTTCACCAAACTCATCCCTGATTTTTAGTGGTTTTCTATGGTCAAAAAGGAAATTTCCTGAGTTTCGGGGGGATATATCCCCAAATCCCCCCCTCTGGCTACGCCCCTGCCGAGAGGGTTAAAAAAATATTCTTGTAAAAAATGTCCCATCCCTCCCCCCTACTATTAGCAATGAAAAAATAATTTGAAAATAAAACAAAGAGTTTTAGAAGGTTTGTGATTTCTTTCGCAATATTTAATGCATAGAATAAATTATCATCTACAAGTTAAAGCTGTCAACAATCATGGCGGATCAAAGTGAGGGCAATGCATCATGGGAAAGCCGGGTAATTGAAAAAAACCGGCATTTTTTGCCCTATGTAAGGGGACATCCATAAAATACGTGAGGAGTTTTTTTCCAAAATCTGGACCCCCTCCCCCCTTGGTGAGATTTTGCTGGACCCCCCTCCCCCCCACGTGAGATTTACGTACAACTTTTTAAAAATAATTTGCAGTATCTTATCCTTTCTCATACTTAAAAAAAGAAAATCGCAAAATTTCTAACTTGACACGAGTTAGATTCAATGACAATCTCGGGTGGTTGTGCGCTTGGCGTGATGTGGGAAATAAATAACACTGGTGGAAACCATGGCAACGCACAGGGGAAAGGTGTGGAGGCAGGGGAAATCACGTGACTTTTCAACCGCTATCTGAATTTGTTATCTGAAAATTCCCATCACACCCAAGAGAAGTTGGTCATTCTACAGAAATCGCTCTTTTCTTGTCGCTGAGCTTTTTTAAATTCAATTTTCATAGTTATTTTAACAGTTGGTAGAATTATCAGAAACATGTTAAAGGGTTAAAAAGTATTACTACACTTGATGGTACTCACCAATACAGAGGTCCTCACATGTTGCCACCACCTCAATCTCTCTGATGCCACTCGTCCGAATTGTTTACCTTCGTGACAACCATCTATTGTAACGGATCACCCTCCACTACATTTTAGTGCTTAGTATTTTTTATTCCAACTCTCCGTTACAAATTGGCAAACAATTAAGTAAGAATCAAAAAAAAAAAAACAATTTTCCTTAAAAAAAAAACCATGTACCCTAAAAAAACCCAGACTTGAAAATACTCCAAAAATTAAGAAAAATATGATTGAAAGGATTATTTTGATAGAATAGAGTATAGTTAAGATAATTAAAACCAAATTTATTTCTAAAATTAAAACTGTGATAAGTTTTTCTACTCTAGAATTTTGCCTTCAGAATACAACGACAATAGCGTTTTTACTGTTGTATTTTGATGAAAACGACCTATTAAATAAAAATACCTAAAATAAAATTTTTATAAAAAGCTTAACAAAGGGTAATCGGCACTGATATACCCTCCAACAGAGGCGTATATTTGTTTCAAAAGGAAATTATTCCCCTTCAGAAGGGTGTGTTCACGTGGTTCTCGAAGAATCTCAAGAATATACTCAGTCATTTTGAAACATGCATCCAGCTCTTAGACCTAAACACTTTAATTAATAATATGAACTTGAATTCTTCACTTTTATTTGCTCAAGAGTTATCCCGATGGGAACTATGTAAACAGGGAATACCTGGAAAAGTCAGGGAATTTAAATTTCACTTAAAAAGTCAGGGAAATTTGGCCAAATTCATGGAAAATGAAAATTTTGGCATGCCAATTTTGGATCTAGTAAGTGAAAAAATTCTCAATTTTTTGAAAATTGTGTTCAAAAATGCAAGTAGTATCCGAAAAATGCTAGTTTTTTTTACCGAAAATCTTAACAATTGACCTGGAAAAGTTAGTCGGGGAATTTTATTTCTGAAATTGAGTGGGAATCCTGATTTAATAGTGTACAGAAGCTTATTAGGGGTCATCCATAAATTACGTGAGGTGTTTTTTCCAAAATCTGGACCCCCCCTCCCCCCTTGGTGAGATTTTTCTTGACCCCCCCTCCCCCCACGTGAGATTTACCTACAACTTTTAAAAATAATTTTCAAAAAATTATTTGCATTGTGTGCTTCATAGCACCTAATTAAGTTAAAAAAAGTTGACGTGAGATTTTAATCGACCCTCCTCCCCCCTTGGTGAGATTTTTCCAAACCCCCCCCTTTTTGACCTCACGTAATTTATGGATGACCCCTTAATACATTTTAGGTTAAATCTTAAAATAAGGAAATGTTAGGGTAATGAAGTTCAAAGTACCCAAGGGGGGATTTGCCCCCCCCCAGAAAAATTAACACTAAAAAACAGGTTTTTAACTAGTGTTAGTAGCCCTACCCTAAATTTTGGTTTTTAAGGAGGATTTACATTTTGACCAAATAAAACATCCAAAAACTGGATTTAACAAAGAAAAAAAAGCTGGATGATATTTTATGGTTATTAATTACAGCAACCATTAAATTTGATGTTTTAACTTTTAAAATTATAAACTTTTTTAACACCAATTTTTTACTAAAAAAAAGTTTATATTAATAAACAAAAAACATTTTAAGTAATTTGTCTTATTTATTTAAAGAAAAATTACAATTACCACAGGTACGATAGAACCCAATTTGGGAAGCTACTAAGCAAGCTATACTGCTATCATTGAGATAAACGTTGTAAAAAAGTAGTAAATAGGTTGTAGCTGAAACATTATTCCACTCTCAAAACTATGGTATCAAAATTGAGTAAAAAGTACTCAAAAAGGCTCCGATCCAAAGAGTACTCAAATTTGAATACATGAATATACTCATTTCTAAAAATGTGCATACTCAAAAATGAAACATCGTGAGCTTGAACTCAAAAATGAGCTCACGATGTTTCATTTTTGAGTCATTTCAGAATGAGTATATTCATGTATTCAAATTTGAGTACTTATTGGATCTTTTTGAGTACTTTTTACTTCATTTTGATACAATCGTTTTAAGAGTGCAGAAGAGATAAAAAGTTAGGAAAAAAGAAATGTCAGTCAGTCAACACAAGGATCAACTTCAGGTTTAATTTATTTGTTCAGAAGTTATTACACTTATTTACAATAGAAAAAACACCAAAAAAGGAATGACTAATCTGTTAGCTCTATAATACACTAAAAATAATATAAAAAGAGTACAAAATCATACTAAAAAAGGAAGTAGAAAAAACGAGATTACTCAAAAGATATATTAATGTGGTTAAAATGAGAGGAATTTCTTAAATATTAAAACTAATAGTGTCGTATAATTTATATCAGTGTATATATATCTCTATTCGCTATAAAATCTTTGGCGATCTTTTGAGAACCCAGCCGGGCTGATAAGAGATTCCGGAAAAACTCAATGGCCCCACAACAGAACAAAAAGTACCCTTCAATAGATTTCAACTTATTTAAGCAGAGATTATTTGGAAATTTCCAATACTAAAAGAGTTTATATTTGTTTAATAAATTTAATTAAAAGTAATATAAATTATGCATCATGCTTTTTTAAATCTTGGATAATAAGAGATTTTACTGAGGAAGAGTTAAACATATCCTCTGCTTACAATAGGTAAAATGGGTAGTCTTTTTTTTGTGTGGAAACGTTTTAAAATGTTCTTTAATGTCAGCCAACTTTTCGAGATTCTTGTTATTAAATATAGAGATAAAATTTGTTAAAATGACAGTCAATGAGATTTTCAAGCCTCACTAAAAGTTAATGAAATTTTTTCGGGGAAAATAACTCAACTCCTCCAAAAAGGGTCATCCAAAGAATCTGGGTGCCAAAAATGGCGATACAATAGTGGATTCTGGCCAACCCAGCTCTATAGAAGTTGAATTGCGCCAATAGATGGCATTGGCAACACCATATTTCGCAGAAAATGTCACCCGGATTCTTTGGAAATACCGTCTCTAAATGACTAAAAATGAGGAATAGTTTCCGAATTATAAGTGACGGTGATTTCTAGTCAACTTAAGTTGAATTATTTTAAACAGTATTAGGTACAAATCTATCGGTGGATGAAATATGATTCTGAGAATGTCTTTAAGATATGTCAATTAATTGTTTGTTGTTAAAAACTGTTCAGTTTTGTTAATGTTCCTGCGAAATACTGCTGCCATGCTCTGCTTGTAAAAAATACTAAATAATTTCAAACTCATCAATTTAAAGGTAGATCAATAAAAAATTGTCGCTATTTGAACATATGGGGTTCAAAAGAGAAATTTAGCGGGAAAGTTATCAGAACTGAACCTTAAAAACCAACACTTAATCATGATGTCCCCATTTCTATTCCCTTAAGTGTGTGATGCAATTTGTGAACAGCCCCCCACTGTTATCTGTTCCACCTTAAGTTGGAAGTGCTGGAAAAGGCAGGGCCAATATGCCCAAATTGTATTGTAACTTAAAATAAAGAATATGCAGACACGTTTGTAAAAAATTAAACATGTATTATAATTAACTGTGTGATTTTTATCAAATAACTTAATCGTATGTTAAAAGTCTTAATCGGGAAGCGGATAAATACAGTCCGTATGGCGGAACCGGTTTATTGACACTGGTTGCTATGCCAACGGGTGTGATTTGGAGCCTTTTCTCAAGTGCCAACTTAGGGTGAAACGGACTATAAATCTGTGAAGATCGAAATAGATTGAGTCCCAGGCTGAAAGCGCTGGAGATTCCCGATTGGATGAGATACAAGTCCTCTGTATTAGAAGTGGTCCACCAGGACGGACACGTAGTCGTTTTCCACCCGGCTGGATGTAACGCCGTCTCTGTCCAGGTTCTGCCACTCAGCCGGCTCCCCTGCAACGGAAAAACAGAGAAGGTCAGTATAGTAACTGATGGTAACTAATGGTATAAAACTTACAATAACTGGGCAATTCCATGGGTAACTGACTGACATTTTTTAAGAAAAACGCTTAGTATTTTGTAATTTTCTTCCCAAAAATAAATGATAAAAAAATACTTTCCACCCAGTTTATTGCTTTCTTGTTAGCTCAATCTAATGGCACAATTAAGTTTTCAAAATATGTTTTTATTGATTTTTTTTAATTTTAAACGACGTGGTAACTGACTGACATTTGAGAAACATTTATGTCAGTCAGTTACCTTGTTGTTTAAAATTTTTTAAAAATCCATAAAAATATACTTTGAAAATTTAATTGTGCCATTAGATTAAGCTAACAAGAAAGCAATAATCTGGGTGGAAAGTATTTTTTTATCATTTATTTTTGGGAAGAAAATTACAAAATACTAAGCGTTTTTCTTTAAAAATGTCAGTCAGTTACCCATGGAATTGCCCAACTATTATTATACATTACATTAATGCATAATGTATAATTTTATTTATTTGCTTACTCATGGTTCCCACTCTTTGAAAACATTGAAAATCAAGGACTTTCAAGTACTTTTCAAGGACCTTTTTTGCAGACATTTAAAAATTAGTCGTATTTCAAGACAAGACTTTTTTCCCGCATACAATCGGAACAAGAGGAGAAGTCGCTCTTCACTGTCAGTTTGTAAAACTGGGCACAAGTTATGTTCATAAGAGTAGTTTTAAAGAAAATTTCTAGAAAAAAACAAAGAAAGATCTGAAAAAATTAAGTTCGATTAGAGGCTGAGTGAAAATTCAAGGACCTTCCAGGACCTAGAACGGTTTTCAAGGACTTTCAAGTACCTAAATTTAGCCTAAAAAATTCAAGGACCGTGGGAACCCTGTTACTGCCAAACAGAAAAAGATCCAATTACATGGCAGAGGAAAAAAGATACACAACAAGAGTTACAATACAACATACAAATACATAAAGACAAATGTTAAAAATACAAATAAAAAACTAAGACAAGGTGCCAAATCATTGCTTAACTTGAAATAAGAATCAAAGAAAAGATCACTATTGATTGACATATTGTTTACTAATTGACATATAATATAATAATAATCATTATTTTCAATTTAAGAAACAACAAAACAAAAAATAATATTGGTTACCAAGGGGAATTGATCCTGTCCAGGTAACCGAAAAAGTAAATACATTGAGTACACACAATAGAGAAGGTCAGGATTCATTCTGTAATCTAACATTTCTTATTTTTGATGAAAGCAAAAGAAACAAACTAAAGTTTGTTAGAAAGCTCTTCAGCTATGCATTTCCCAATGGTTGTAAGAAACAAATATTAGTAGGGGAAACTAGCTAAAAAAGGGTCGGGAACAAATTCCAACAAAAGGTTTTTTCAACTGTTTTGGACTCTACAGGGTGTCCTTAACGACAGGAAAAAAGTCTACCATAATCTGATGACCAGAAGTTTGTTTTCTTCAAAAGTTTTTAAAGCACTTCAAAATCCTCTTAAAACGATAATAAAGGTGCAAAAAAAATTTTTTTCGGTGCTAAATTCTTCTTACCTTAATTCTTTAAGGTACAGTAGAGCCCCGACTATCCGCGCAATTGGGTGGCAAGGGTACCGCGGATAACCCGAAAAAAGACTAAAAATGAGGTGAAAACACGAAAAAAATATTTCAGCATAAAAACTATGTTTTATTGTACTTAAACATGATATGTAAAACTTTTAAAATAGGTGCAGTACAGCAGAAACCTTTGCTCTACACCTAAAATGTCTCTAATCTCATCTAAAATTTGCTCTCATCATTAAAAACTTTTTTCCTGGCACTCGCGGATAATCGGGGTTCTACTGCATTATAATTAGAGAACAGAGAAGGTTAGTACACAGAATTCATTCTGTAATCTAACATTTCTTATTTTTGGTGAAAGCAAAAGAAACTAAAAGTTAAACTACTTGTAAAAATCAAACATGTTTTTTTCCAACCCTGGTTTGACCGTTTAAGAAGCCATTAAGAAGTCAGGGGTCGATCCAGGCGAAAATTGGGGCCGTTTTGCGGCCCCTTCACAAAAATTAGCTTCGATAAAACGGCCCCTTCACAAAAATAAACTTCGGAAGAATGGCCCTTTCACAAAATTTCTAGTGACAAAAAATTACCACTTCCAAATTTCAAACGAAACTCTTGAAATTCTCTGAAACGATCGCGATTCTCGGTTGAGAAAGAACTATGGAAAGAACCATACAATCCATAGATCGACGAAAACAGCAGTTTGCGTTTTCAATCCGGCAACCCTATGCTCTCGGATTGTCTGTAAAATTTGCGGATTTCAGCTAAGTTTTACGGATCAATTCTAAATTTTTACGGAATCCACGTTTTTTCCCATTTATTCTTCTCAGAAACGTTTACAAATCTAAAAAATCGTGATTTTTTGCGAAAGTTTCCATTTTTTTCGCGGAATGTTCTGTTTTTTTCCGCAACCCATTCCTTGTAGAACCACGGGCGTCAAGAGATGTCGGCTTTTCTCGTTCCGTATTGTAATGAAAGAAAAACCCCAACGTTTAATTGGAACTAATCACATGCGTTATCGCGATATTAGTGGGTATTTCAACTTATGAGGATTTTCTAGAGTAAAGTACTAGAGTAGAGTACTAAAAATTTTTCTGGTATTATATCAAATCGATTTGAAGAATGTAAAGATAAAATAGTGAATCATAAATTCTAGGTGTCACGTAAAAAATATATTTTTCACAAAAAAAATTCCATTTTCACAAAAAATAATTTCATTTTCACAAAAATTAAAAAAACAGGCCCCAAAAATTAAAACCTGGATAGACCCCTGGAAGTTAAGCCCTGCCATTTTTATTAGTCTACCATTTCTTGACTCCATTTAGAGGGTAACATACAGGATTCCAATCTTAAGACTCACCGTTGGGCGTGTCTGAGGCCTTGAGGGCAAAGGACCAACTGTCTGGGGATAGGGAGGCACAGTGGGGCAGAAGCAGCTCAATGGGAACACGGAAGCGCAGTCCATGGGGGCCACACATCACCAGGGGGCTCAGCAGAGTCTCACCTGGAAAACACAAATACATTGAGAATAAGTAAAGAGAAGGTAAAGCCGAGTGGCTTTACCTCTGCCACTCTTAAGTTAAGGGGTGGGTTAAGAGAAAACTGGTATATCAAAATATTCAGCCTTTTTTCAGAAAATTGTTAACACCAATTCAAAACCTTTGTCCTTTGCAGAAATAGACTACTTAGATCAGGGGTTCTCAAACTTTTTATGTCGCGGAGCGGACATGGAAAAAGTGCCCGAACCTACGAACCTGGTTCGGGGGAAGCCCCTGCCAGCTCCATAGGAGCAATACATAAGGTTTGGGGAAATTCTATTAGGTTCGGGGGAAGGTTACAACTTTTTCCAGGTCTGCGCGGAGCCCTTTTCAGGAGACAAATTCTTCGCGGAGCCCTTTTCCGAAGATAAATTTTTCAATGTACAAAAAGAAAATTACATAAAAATCATTGCTACAAGAAATAAAAGCATAAATGCAGTAGCGTAAATAGAAATTTATTTCAATATTGTACCAAAATTAACCCCACACAGTTACACTCTTAAGTTAACATTTAAGTTAAAAAATTTTTTCAAGCTGTGAATTTTTTTTTATTTTAATTTATATGGTCCTTTTATTTTGGCGTTTTCTGTGTCTTGACTTTCTTCTCACTAGCTACTAACAAATGTCTCAAAATAGTACCCCTCCTGTGATCTACTGGCAGTCTAAAGTGCTAATATACAATGAAATGTACTGTAGGGTTAAGAGAAGGAAACCTCATTCATTATGTCACATTAACTGCATGCCACTGATTTAGCTCAGAGTAGAAACTTTGTGGCATGTATGGACATCCCTGATATACACCAACAATACAAAACCCAATTTAAAAACTATTTGAACCAAACAATACTGTTGGGGCCAACTTCCCTAAAATAACTTTCCATTTGTTATGTAAACCATCTTTAGTGGCAGGTATTTTAAAGCTACTATTTCACTTCATTTTAAAAACTTATTTTTTCCTTTTCAGACTATTTTAAGTTGGCAAAATATAAATATTCCAGAAAAATATTTTTTTGTTGTTGTTGAGATTTAGCATGTTATGGTTTTAGAAAGTAATTTAAATTGGTGAAATTAATGAGAATTTGTTGAATAAAAGTGCAAATATAAAATAGATTGTACATTTACTGCAATTTCAGTGACAAAAAGGTCTACTTCAAGCAGAGGTGGCAAAAATATGGGTTTTCGGGTTTTTTCAATAAAACCATGAAAAAACCCATATAAAACTGGGTTTTTTTCTGAAAAAGTGTTTTTTTTCAAAATAAAGTGGTTTTCTCCTAAATAGTAAGTGGGTTTTTTCAAGTTTTAGTGACTTCTTTCTATGTTAAATGGGTTTTTTCAAAGTGGAAACTTTTTATACTTCGAAAAAAACCCAATGAAATTGTAAAAACACCCCTTGTTTATTGAAACCTGGTTTAAATTAATAAGCCTTTAAAACTTTAATTCCATTTTTCTCAGTTTCAATTTTTTTGATGTTTTGGTACACTTTAAAAAAAAATCTATTATAGTTAGAGATTCCAAATTTTCCCTACATATAAACCTTACTATTTTCTAAAATAATAAGCTCTGATTAACCAATCAGAGTTATATTTCGATAGAAAAAGGTTTTTTTATGTCTTAAATTTGATGGATTTTTGAAACCTAAATTTTTTTAGATTAATTGCTGTGTAGGTAAAACAAAAAGGATGCTTATTATTATTTATCAACTTATAATCTATAGCTGGTCCAAATTTCAAAGTAAAATGTGCAGTAGTTTTTTTAAAAATTGTACCTTAACAACACTTAGTCAATATGTATCGTAGAAACTAAGTCCATTTTAACTATAAGTTTAAATATTAAAATATTTAGTTTTTTTATTTTTCTTGTGTTATATATAAACTACAGTATCTTGACTGCTTTCTGTAAAAATTTTAAAGATGGGAATGCATTTTTAATTACATTTCTGAAAGAAATTGGTTGGTTGGTTGTTTTGGGTTTTATGGCCCAAGGTCCATATAACGGACATTCCGCGCCAAACACAAGACCAATAGTTACTGAAAGAAATTGGTAAAGCTAAATTTCACGTATTTTGGCTTTCAAGATGTCTTGTGTCCCCTAGTTTAAAATCCTGGATTGGTCCCTGGTACATTTACTGCAATTTCAGTGACAAAAAGGTCAAGTAACCTAGAGTGGGGTACGTACCCTTGTCCCTGTCTAGGGGAGGCAGCATGGAGTCGTCGTGGCACACCTTGAAGTAGATCTCGTGCCTCTCCCCTTCCGCGATGGCACCAGGGGGCACCACCAGCCGCACCCCCGTCTCACGGCACCACAGCGTGCCGCCCTCGCATCCAAAGACCCCGCGCGCAGACGCAATCACGCTCTGCGCTTCCTCGCTCGGCAACCTGAAACAAACATTACGTGACATCAGTGGCGAATCTAGTAATACCAGATTTCTAGAAACTGGTATTTAAAATAATTTAGCAGAGTATGATAATTACTTTTGCTAATTACTTTTAATTTTACAACATCTAGAAGGGGGGGCTGTGGGGCTGCAGCCCCCCAGGAATAAGACATTTGTTACCCTTAAACTCTAAAAAGGTAGACTAAAATAATAGCAGTATAAATATATAAAAATATAATAAATAATAATAAAAATATAATAAAATAATATATTTACAAACTCCATGTTTTTTAGTCTTAGCCTGTTCTCTCAATATTTGTTATTCTTTATCTCTTCTCTGCACGTGCCAATCTCTTTTTAAAAAGTTTTGAGTTACTAGTACAATTATAATAAATGAATTAGTTTACTAGTACCTTACACACTCTATATTAATACTGACCTCTGGTGTGAGTCTTCTTTCCTGTAGAGTTCGAAAGCGCTTCCCCTGGAGTCCCTGGAAGAGAGGTCCAGCAGCCCCGGGGGAGAGCCGTTGCCAAAGATCATGTTGCTGTAGGCCCCTGCGTCCTGGCGTTTGGGGGCTTGGCGGGGGAAGAGGGGTAGGAGCGGGGAGGGCGCTTCAGGGTGGTTGGCTTGGGCGGAGGGATCGGACGGCCATCAGACAGTCTGCAACACAAAGTTCTGATTTTAGGAGCAATACTTGTTAGGGGACATCCACAAATTTTGTGAGGTCAGAAAAGAGGGAGGCAAAATCTCATCATAGGAGAAGGGGGAGTCAATTACAATCTTACATCAACTTTTAGTTTAGAAAATTTTTTTTCTCTTTCAGCACTATTTTAGGAAAATTGTGCAGATTAGTCAAAACAGCGAATCATTATGAACAGTTAGTCATGGTAATTATAAGTTGAGACCATTTTTTGGACAGGGATTCAAAACAAAGCTTTTGCTGCTGAGACGAAACAAGTGTGGCTAGAACATATCTAGAACACAAATTTATTTGCCAAAATATTAAAATAAAAATCTCACAGTGGAATTTGAGGGGTTCAGCAAAATCTTTACAAGGGGAAGGGAGGTGTCAAATAACTGACTACTTTAACTCAAATCACTCAAATGAATACTAATTCAACAGATGAATGATGTCAAATAACTGCTAACTTTAAATCACTCAAAAGAATACAAATTCAACAGATGAATGATGTCAAATAGCTGGTTAAAATTACTTAACGGACGACCTTAAATCCAATCACTCAAATGAATACTACTTCAACAGATGAATGATGATATTTAATTATCAATTTAAGTTTCCAAGTCCGAAAGTAAATTACAAACATTATTTTCTAAACATTTTTTAAGAATTAAAAGAATTAACAGACTGTGTTGCCACACGGCAAATCTACTATAGTAATTATATCTACAAATCTACTAGTCTATTACTACTAGGCAAATTTACAATTGTTTTAAATAACTGTACATGCAATCTTCCACAGGAGGGATCTTGAAAAACACATCACAAAATTTATGGAAGTAGGTGTGAAAGGGTTTTAGCAAGAGAACAGTTATAGACAGGGTTTTATGCCTCTCCATTTTCATGTGGGGATCCCCCATTAAAAGTTGGCCCGTTTAAAACATCGGTGTGAAGAAAAAAGCCTTAAAGGAAGTAAAAGACTAACCACTAAATCACCATGACACAGGTGAGGCGTTTGTTGTCAAAAACTGCTCATCCCATATTTTTCTGAACTTTTTTTTGTTTTGTTTTGATTTGAATGCCACTTTTTTTGCATATTTTGAAAGTTTAGAGGGTCCTTCATAACCTGACGAAGGGATATAGCTCAAATCCAGCTCATTCCAACCCAAAATGAAAAGGTTTGCCCTCTGGATCAATTCCAAGCTTTTGCCATCTCCCACCAGGAGACCCTTTTCCTTTCTCTCCTTGCTTCCCGATTTTTATTTACATTATTTTTCTTTGATTAATAAAAAAAACCATTCTGTTCAATTTAGCGTTACAATTTATGACCTTTTTCACATTGTATCAAAGTTTATGTCTCAACTGTGAAATTTCAGATCATTTGAAAATGTTAAGTGAATGTCATTTATTTAAAACTCGTAAAGACACAAATATTAACTGGTTAACTGGAAGAAACCAATTTCACACAACTAATTTGAACAAAAAAAACTGAAAAAAGCATGAAAAATCGTGTTTTTGCATCAAAATCAGCTCATTCCAACCTAATTAGTGTAATTACCCCCAAGGTAATGCACCTGGAATGAAAATGAAAAACTAATCAAATTCTAGGCGGTTATACCTACAATTAAAAAAAAAAACAATTTAGAACTGTGGACGTGAGAAGTTTTTTGTCTCTCCTGTAAAATTTCCAAAAATGGAATGAGCTGGCCTTGTTAGCAAAAACCTCAGGTCAGGTATGGGCAACCTTTTTGAATCTATGGGCAAAGATTATACTCTGCTCATTTCAAACTGGCGCTTGAAAATATTTCCTTCCCCCACCACCGATCGGTAACCATAGCTACTATCCTTGTCAAAGCGACGGCTTACTATTGGCTGCGCGAAAGGCGTAACTATGGTTACGCTTCTAGCGTGGGGGAAAGCACTATTTCTCAAGCGCCAATTCTAAATGAATAGAGTATAGAATGGCGTGGAGGGGCATAGAGTAGATAATTGTGAAAATATGAGTCAGTTTATTACATATAATTAAGAAGTTTAATGCTAAAGTTAAACATTAACCCTCTTGCCACCCTGGGCCTCATATGAGGCTCCTACTTATGAGCTTAATTTTTGTATGATGTAAACATGCAAATTTATTTTCTTTTCATCAGTGACTTCACTGATTCATGTAGATCACATATGAGACTTCTACATGGTTTCTGAATTCTTTCCTAAAGGGCAGCAAAATGATTTATACCTCAATGTCTACATTTTAAGCTGTGATGCTTGTGAAGAGAAAATACTAGCTAGATACTATAGCTTCTGTAGAACATTTTTTATAGATTGGTAGATATTTTCTTATATCGTAACCTTCTAATATTATGATCATGTCTTTTAATAAGTTCTAAACCAAGTATTTTCTGTTAAAATGAAAAAAATATGGCCTCAATGAGGCTCATAAAAATAACTAGAAAGGAGTGCACACAAGAAAAAAAATTTCTTCCAGACAAATTATAGGGGCATTTTGGATGTAGTGAGAAGAAGAAAAAAAGTTTTTTTTTCACTTTTTTGATGTTCTGGTGCCGAGAGGGTTAATCTGGACTTTTTTTCTGGTTATAGACAACTCACCTCGTCTTTGGAGACTTGACAGGGGGAGGAGGTGGTGGGGGCTTCACTTCGTGCCTGCAACGACATAGAACAATGTAACAAAACAGTCGCCCAATGAAAGTGTTCATATAGGGAACTCAACATGCAAAAAAAAAGTTTTTTCCCACTCACCTGTTCTTGAGGTGCTTTGCCCTGTCCAGGGTCATGGACTGGTAGGGAGGACTGGAAGGGGGGAGGGCAGAGGAGGACAGATTGGAGGCGGACTTGTAGTGGACAGGGGCAGCGTCCTCAGAGAATGTCTCCTCTCCAAACACCTGAAACGTAGGAAGGTTAGTAAGAAAGAGAAGTTTTCACAACCACAACAAACCACGGATGTACAATGGTGGGCCGCCCATTGGAACCCATGGTCTAACACCACAAGGCAGAATTATTCATTATCGGCAAATCTTTCCTAGACTTTGACGCGAGCTTACTGACCACCGTGCTTTCGGGGCACTTGCCTAAGGACAACACTTAAAAGGGGCCATCCATAAATTACGTGAGGTCAAAAAGGGGGGGGGGGAGGGGTTTTGAAAAATCTCACCAAGGGGGGAGAGGGGGGTCGATTAAAATCTCACGTCAACTTTTTAAGTTAGAAATTATACGATTTTCTTTTTTAAGTATGTTAAAGAAATACACACAGATAAGATACTGCAAATTATTTTTAAAAAGTTATAGGTAAATCTCACTTGGGGGGAGGGGGGTCCAGCAAAATCTCACCAAGGGGGGGGGTCCAGATTTTGGAAAAAACACCTCACCTAGTTTATGGATGTCCCCAAAGCTTAAGAAAATGTGAATAAATATGGAGCATGTTAACTAATGAATTTAAAATCGATATATTGAGCTTTCAAATAAATTTTTATCCAGTGTTTACACTTGGATTGGAAATAAATTTAAGTTTTATTTTGATAACAGACATCAGCAGCCCCTACATCGGTCCTTAGCCTTCAAAACTTGCAAGTCAGTCCCTGAGTGAGCTGATGAACTAACGTTGCCACATGCGAAAAAGAAAAATAGCCGATTCTACTCATCACCATTACAAAGAGGCAAACTAAATGAGCAAATATAACTACTTACACTTTTGAGTCGTGAGATTTACATCTCCTTGTGGTTTGCATAAGCCACAACTCCACAAACTCTTATTCCGATTAAGTTGCGGTGCCTCAAAATTTCTCTAATATATTTAAGTCAAATTTCAACATGTTAATATAAAATCTGTAAGAGTAACAAAGATGTGGTTGTAGGCCATCCAGTCTATAAAATTATTCAGGAGATAATTCTACTTTTTATTACCTAATTCTAATTTATTCTATAGGTTCGGGAACCTCAGGAGAGTGCAGGGGTAGATTCAGGTTTTATATTATGGGGCCCATTTAATTATTTTTTGTGAAAAATTGAAGCAGTGATAGATAGAAGATGAGTGTGTAAAAGTAAAAATGACTCAACAAACCAAGAAAATCATGAAAAATTCAAATATTTTGTGAATGTTTTCTTGCAAATTATCACTAAAGCTAATTTGAATTTCATGAATTTATTTTTGTTAAGAGGGGGAATTTTTGTGAAGGGGCAGCAAAAGGACCCCAATTTTTGTCTGGATTAACCCCTGAAGTAAGTTTTAAGTTTGTTTAACTCTTGGATTAAGAGGATTATACAGAGCTTGCTCACCGTCCTGCCTTGGATGGAGTTAATGACTTGGAAACCCTCAGAAGCGTTGATGTAGTCGTGAGGAACATTCATGTTGACGTCTGGCACATTAGGGGCTGAAAAGACAACAAGATTAGACCACAGTAACCATGGAAGCAAAGTGACACACTAACTTAACCCATGTTTAGTTGGGCTATTTCAGGGTAGGGTTGAAAAAATCAAAAATTTTTTTTAAAAACACTATATTTGTAGTTATACTAAAAATTTGTGTTATACTAAAAATTAAAAAATTCTTTATACTTTTATCGTTTCACATTTCAATAGCTTTAGCCTAAAAATAGATCAGATTCATTCTGAAATAAATAACTTTCTTTAAATACTGTTCGCCCAACTATAGTAAAAGGGTGACGTGACTTTTACAGACTTTGCACGGACGATAGTTGGGTAACCGGTGATAGTTGGGGTCTTGCTTCTATATACAAGCAAATCTCTCTTTCGACCCCCTCAACTTCCACCTGTCTCCCCTCTGAAATACTAGTTCCGGCGTTGTCAAAATCACGTGACCCTTAAGCAGTAAGTTTTTTAAATTTTACACTTAAGAAACACTTTAAAAATTAAAAACTGATGCCCATTGTTCAAACTATTTTTCTTGAAAATAAAAAGTAAAACATTTGTTACCATGGTCGTAGTTGTAGAGGGGTTTACTGGAGCGGTCTATTTGAGGTAGGGGTGGCCGAGAGTCAATGTTCCGGGGCTCCACAGCGTACAAATCTGGAACACAAATGCTTTGAAGAGGACGAAATAAATAGAACAGGAACGACAAATTAGTAAAAAAAATGGCAATTCGTTTGTTGAACCGACTAGTGTGAAGACTCACTCTTGATCTCTTGGCTGATCTCTCGCTGGGGGTGATTGTGGCGTAGGGGTCGATTCTGGAACGCGGAGAGAACGAGCCCCCGTTCTGTTGGGGGTAATCCCCCAGCACTGAAAAAGAGCAAACAAGTCGGAATCTAGCATTATAGAGTTAGAGATCATACTCCATCTAACATAATGAAATTCAATTCTATATGTAGGTTAGGGTGTATCGAAAAAAACTTTTTTTCGATTTTGATGACGTAATAGTGCGGAAAAGTTGTCTAAGGTGCCAGAGAGTACCTGTGAATTTTTTCAGAATTTTTGGATAATTTCTTAAGGTGCCACATTGGCCCTGAAGTTCCCCATGTTAATCCAATGGAGCGCTCAAGCCAAGAAGGCCGAAAATTGGTTTTTCGCCCCTCATTTCTACCCTAATCCCACGACGAATGTCTTCACTCGAGTTATGGACCCTAAATGATCTAGGCTATCCGACAAAACTTGAATAATAGCCTAAATCTCTATATTACGTTTTTTGTATGCTCCAATTTCGTCGAAAATCGCGTATTTCCTCGTTCAAATCAGAGCCTACAATCAACATAATATAGAGATTTAGGCTATTATTCAAGTTTTGTCGGATAGCCTAGATCATATAGGGTCCATAACTCGAATGAAGACATTCGTCGTGTGATTAGGGTAGAAATGAGGGGCGAAAAACCAATTTTCGGCCTTCTTGGCTTGCACGCTCCATTGGATTAACATGGGGACCTTCAGGGCCTTGGCGGCACCTCAAGATATTATCCGAAAATTCAGAAAAAATTCACAGGTACTCTCTGACACCTTAGACAACTTTTCCGCACTAAGGCATCATCAAAATCAAAAAAAAGTTTTTTTCGATACACCCTAATGTAGGTTTGTAGAGGGCTAAAATCATGAAATCGGCTAATGTTTCACAGGGGGCTAAATATAGGCTTACTATATTTTCTCGGGCCAACCCAGGACATATTTTTGAAATTTCTTAATAAGTGCTCGATAAAACTACCAAAGATTACAAACTAAGAAAACACTGTTCAAACTACGAGGGTTGTTTTTTAATTAACTTCCGTTTTTCTCCTGAAAAAAAAGTAGTAGGAATTTCGAAACAATTTTGGTGCTGGTAGTTAGATACATCCTTCAGGTTCAATTTGCCACCTTACTGAATAAAATCGGACATTTTTTCTACTTTTTATCGATTTTACAAGCGCGCTCCTCGAACTATTTTCCCGCCAACCCATAGAGAATTTGGCTTTTTTTCTCCCTTCGCTCCGTCCGCGAATAGGCATTAACATTAAACAATGGGTGGGCAGGTGATCGCGGACGGAGCGAAAGGAGAAAAAAAAGCCGAATTCTCTATGGGTTGGCGGGAAAATAGTTCGAGGAGCGCGCTTGTAAAATCGATAAAAAATAGAAAAAATGCCCGATTTTATTCAGTAAGATGGCAAATTGAGCCTGACGGATGTATCTAACTATCAGCACCAAAATTGTTTCTATATTTCTACTACTTTTTTTTCAGGAGAAAAACGGAAGTTAATTAAAAAACAACCCTCGTAATAAACGTTAATCAGAAATACCACATTAAAAATTTTCATTTAACATTACATTTTCAAAAATTGTTTGATTGACATAATTTTTATCACAAAATTCACTGAAAGTAAGTTTTTTGAAGCAGTACAGACTTTAAGAAAATGTAAAAAACGCAATTTTAAACAGATTGGTCAGGATTTTTTCATAAAAATGTCTGGGAAATCTTAAATGTAAGAAACCCTGGACATTTATGCGACCCCCAAACAGCTCTAAAAACCCCAGACTGTCCGGGGTAATCCGGGACGTATGGTAAGCCTAGCTAAATATCATTGAATCCTTTTAATTGCAAATATAATCTACTAACATGCAGAGGGCTAAAAATCTTGAACTCCTTAAATATTAGTGAATTGATTCCAAAAAAATGCAATGAGCAAAAACCCACTTTCCCCTCTAGTTGTACATTGAATCTTGACAAAAATGCAGGGGCTATAAAAATGTCCTCAGAAAAAAATCTTAGAAGGGGAAAAAACTACAAAAATTTGTGAAATTTTTCTAAAATTTCCATTTCATCAAGTGTGGACTTAAGTTCCATGGGGGGGCTACAGCCTCTTCCCCCCATAGATCCACCACTGTATTTAGGTGTAGAAAAATCAGTAGGTAATGTGGATTATTAACCTTATACTACTTTACATGATTGAAGTAGAATGAGTTCAAAAAGAACTATGGAACAAAGAATTGTGGAAAAAGTTAGAATTAAACAAAATATTTTATGGATTTAAAAAAAACTACTTTCATCAAATTGATTACACAATGTTGCTTAGCTCTTGGATAGATATTTAGAGAAAATTATTTAGGAGGAAAAAACACAATTTATAAGAGTTTAATATCAAATTAATCCTTCATGGATCTAACCTAGGTTTTAGTGGGTTCAAAGCAATAAAAATTAAGATTCCTCCAAGAAATGTTTTTTAGCTGTTTTTTATTATTATTAGTTTGGAAAATCAATTGAGTAGTTCAACTGAAACAAAATAACAGAAAATGAAATTTTTAAAATTTATAAACGGGAAGGTTAAACTGAGGATAGTGAAATAGATCCTTCATCCTAGTCCACTTTTAGCCCCTGTTCATCTTGTAGTATTTATTCAATGGGTCGATGGCAACTGTTCTGTGCAATTGTTGAAGAACCAACCAATGGAAAAATAAACTCATTAATTTAAAAAGTTTAATAAGGTAAATTTAACCATACCTCTTGCTGGCACTGTCATCATATCGTTAGCATTGGCCATGGCAGAATGGACAGGTATGGCAGTTTCCTATCAAAGAAATAAAAATAAGTTTAGAAAACAATTTTTTCCTTTACAGATATGGGGAGGTATTTTCTAAGATATTGGAAAGTTTTTAAAGATTTAACTTATCATCAAAATAAGTAATTTGTCATCTATTCCTCTTTTAGGAACCACTATTGGAGATCTATTCTTATTTAGTATCAGCACTGATTTTTGGGGTTTAGTCAAAGAAACTCCAAAAGCTCAAGGGAAGTTGGCAACCCTGGATACTTATCAACCACATAGGTCTAAGATTTCTTATGCGCGTCGTGACATCACTGTCAAGAAATGTTACAATCAATTATAGGATCGTAAACTTTCGATCACCACGACTCCTTTTATTTAACAGCCAGACACAGTGGGCCCCCGAGATATTGACAACGTTTATGTCAAACATTATTCCTAAGGTACCCCCTCCAATGAATACAACTACATACTGAGTTTTAGATAACTTAAAGTAGTATTTTAATTATGTTCCACATTATGTTGAAATTCTACAATTACTTCAAGTAATGTGGGGTCCCCCCAGAAATGTTTTGAAAATTTAACTCAAAAAGAAGTGTTTTAGCTTATTGAGACATTTTTGGTTCGACCCAAAGAGAACAGCTCCTTGTAAACCAGTCAAAATTTTGAGGGGGGCTCCCCAAGAAAAATTTCCCCTCTAAAAGACCTCCTAAGAAGGCACTGGAGACCCCTTGGGGGTCTGTGGACCACAGTCTAAGAGAACTGCTGGAATAGAGGAAAATTATTCATTATATTTATTTGGTAGATACAGAAAATGTTTAGATTTTTATTTATCAGGAAAGTAGCTATACTCGAATGCAACTTAAGTTGAGCCTTTGACGTCATGGCCACCCGGAAGAAAATCTGAGTTAACAGAAAGCCTGCTGGGTTGCTAGAAGGTCTTATTGGCTGGCGAGTTGTACTACTACGCGTTACGCCACTTTTAAAAAATAATAATAATGGACATTTTATGCATATCGGGATGAAAAGTTGCTTAATATAAGTGGATAACTAATCATTATTCAAAATTGAAGCTCTAAATTTCACTCAAAATTCAGACACCGCGCGGGGAACTACTTTCTTTGGTTGCTCTCAGCATATTTCTACAGGCTCAAGTTAAGTTGCAACTGTGTATAGAAGAAAACAACACTATCTACAAAGGACCCCCCTCCCAATTAAGATTCAAAATCGGAGTGTGTGCACAGATAAAAAAAAGCACTAGAAGACAGGCATGCACAAGAATTTTTGTACTTACCCTCCGAAAAATGTAGTAAGGGTAGAGAGGCTGACAAAAAAGATAAAGAAGCAGTTACATAAAGACCACAACCATGCAAACATAACATAACTGTGCTGAAAACCATGCATTTATAAACCAAAGGCAGTGCATTTGAAAGGCATACTTACTAGCATCACAAACATAACACTATATTCCACAATGCACCCCAAAACATTTCCCTTATACAGTCAAGTCTGCTTAATGTGATCGCAATTGTCCGAGACTAAACTGATAACATTATCCGATCGATAACAATAAGCAATCTCATATCAAAAGCAGCTAACAGTGTTACTAATAGATTGTTTGCTTTAAAATCAAAATCATGTAATCGTTATAAATGTATTTAGAACTCTATTTTTAAACTAGGAAAAAATTTAAGGGGAAAATATAAGAGTAGTTCAGTTAATAAAATTAAAACAATCGCTTACTGTGTATTTTTATAGAAAGGTCTCTTTTTTCCGCTCCATTATATCCTTCCACTCCAATAAACCACTTACTTATTACATAATCTGAATTTTATTAAACAAGGGAAAATCAAAATCTCTTATCAGAAACATCTGCAAAGCGCGTGGATCTTGGTGTTTCTTTAACCAATCACAAGTACGGATTCGAACCCCCCCTAACCGTTTTCTTTCAATATAATATACGGAATGTTTTATTTTTCTTACCCATACTGAATTTCAGAAAAAAGAAGCGCCAGGTGTTCTCATGCAGAAGATTTTTACTTGTAAAAATTGACCTTCAAAATGAAACTCGAACCTAAAAGCGGTTGTTTTAAAGGGGATATGGACAAATTTTGATAATATTAAGCGGATTGATGATTCATAGTTGATCACATTAAACGATGTATTTTACATCAAATTAAATAGGAATGATCGGGACCTGTCGATTCCGATAACATTATCCGATTGATAACATTAACCATGATCACATTAAGCGGATTCGACTGTACCCCGTTCGCAATGGCCTTTATTTTTGTTAGCACTTTGTTGTCATGGAAACAAAGGCAAAATCGCCCCATCTTTTGAAAACGGCATTTGCACTGACAAGGGGCGAAGATAAGCACTTTACTGTGTGTAAACAATAACAGCGTGATTTGTAAAATAATTAAAAATTTAATTTCTCTCAATACAACTTATAACTAATGAATAAAATCACCAAAAATACAAGTAAAAATACATAAAAGATTATTAATTGACTAGTGAATTGATTAGTGTGTTTCCATGACAACAAAGTGCTAACGAAAATAAAGGCCAGTGCGAACGGGGTATTAACTTTCAATACTGAGGCTGAAATTGGAACCTTTATGGAACTAACTTTATAACGTCAACCTCCAACAGTTTCACGATAAAAGAGTTTATTTTCCTTATTATCTGACCCTTTCATTTTCTACTACTCATCCATAAATCTAAATTCTCAACACTAGTCCATTGTCAATAATATTCAAAACACTAGTCCCAGCTTTAATAATGAAGAGAAAGGACTAGTGAATTGATGCAACAATAGGATAACTAGTGTACAGACTTAAAAAGATTTTAAGTTTATTTTTCTGAATTTGGCAATTGTTTAAAATTAATATAACAGAATTTTGGATTAAAAAATGGCTTATGTTGGTGAGTAAAAAGTTTTGGGTAATTTGTTAAGGATAGAAATGTTTATATTTTTAATTAAAGTTAAAAACCTCTACACTAACAATAAAAACATATCAAATTCATCCATCAAAAAATGCCCATCAACATTTTAGTTTATCTTCTAACTGTACATATTTATAAAGAGTTCTTATTAAATATTTACTACTACTAACATTTATCCATGCCTTGGCCCATCAAAAAGAACTCCTACTTGTGAGGAAACTTTTGTATGCTACTGACCCGTTAAAAGACCATTTCCAAGGCCCTTACTGACCACTGGTTGAGAACTACTGTTGTTCTGAGGGGTCTTTCATATAAAATTCCCTGAAATCCTTGAATTTAGGTTCTGTATCCACCCTGTGTAAGAAGCGAGCACTTCCCCTAACCATCCACAGCCCACCGAAAGTAGAGCCCCTGCCTTCATTAAAACAATTAGATAGACATTCCACCATGCATTTTACAGCAAGAAAGCGGGCAAAAACACCAGATAAATACAAATAGGCAATGATAATCATACGACATTTACCACTAAATTATTGAATTTGTTTGCCATGCTTAATTTATACTTCTCAGTATCAGCCAAAAAAAGAAAAATTTTAAGATAAACCCAGATTTTTTTTAATCTAATCTTTCAAACGTTCTTAAATGGTCGGCCGAATTATTACTCAATTAGTCGTTACCTCAAAAGTTAAAAATAATTGTTTTCATAAAGAAAGTGCACCTCCAGGGTGCTCTTATAAAAATAATTCTATATAATATAAAATACTTCTAAATGGGGTTGAACCTTATTAGAGCCTTCAGGGTGCCCTAATAAGGTTCAACCCCATTTAGAAGTATTTTACAGTTTTTTCCCTTTCAAAATTCTGTTGTGTAGCAGAGTCCTTATTTGATCCCTTATTTGACTGATTAAAGATTTGTTTTTAAGACACCACAGACTTATATTTTAATGAGAAATTAAAAAATAAGTGTTAACTCATCAGTAGGAGAAATACCAGGAACAAGAAGAAGAAGAAAGGGACCCACCTGCTGCTGTTGAGTGTTGCTGTTCCGTCCGAGGGTGGCGTAGGGGAAGAGGTCCTCTGGGGCGGCTATGCTGGGGTCGGAGGAGGACTTGAGCAGTCCCCCGCGGAACGAGGATGAGCGAGACACCACGTCCACGTCGCTGTCCGGGGAAGAGACGCAGCTCAACCGAGACGCCATCGGGAACAGGAAGTCATCCGTGATGGCCTCGTCAGGCTGCAACAGAGAAGTCATCTTAATCAATATGTTAACATTTTAAAGTAAAGTATGGTTGGTTGTTTTGGGTTATACAGTCCCTATATCGTGCCAAACACAATAATAGTTAAAAAATTATTTAAATTTGAAAGTCGTGTTGTTTCCAACCAACATTAAATCTATTTAAAAGTTTAACGAGTTAAAAACAATTTCAGAGATGCCAGCATTTTTTCAATTGTACATGAGATTATCTGTCACCAATTATTCTTATGGCATTTATTAACTGAAATAAGGATGGATGATGTCTAGGACTTAAAGGTCCAGATTATATGGACCTTTGAGTTTCATAGAAGTTGTCTTAATGTCAATATCTTAGTTGCAAAAGCTTTAAGCATGGTTGGTTGTTTTGGGTTATATGGGGCTAGGTCCCATATAACCCAAACCATATATCTAGGCTTACCATACATTTGGGGTTACCCTGGACAGTCCAGGGTTTTTAGAGCTGTCCAGGGTCTCATACATTTATCAGGCATGTGATTTTTCCACTAATTAGCGGAAATCCACTAATTTTAGAGGTGTTGAGAATCGGAATTCCGCTCAATTGTGTGCGGAATATTTCAAAGCGGGAAAAATCGGAATATTTGTTTCCTGAGTGTACATAAAGTCTACCAAAAACGATTTAAAACTGTTTTTTAGGGTCAAATTTCAAAAAATTTCTTAGATTGAGTTTAGTAAGATGAGAATCCTGTCAAAAAAGTATTAAAAAGCTAAATTGAACATATTGTATGGGATAGGGATTTGAATTTGGGCACCTCACAAAATAAATTTCTATACCACTGTAACTTATCTAGACGCTTCTAAAAAAATTTCAGATAATTTCTTTCTTGAGCAATGACATGTCTGATTTATGATTTCCCAGACATTTTTAGGAAAAAAATCCAGACAACCTGTTAAAAATTGCACTTTTTTACATTTTCTAACGTCTGTGTTACTTCAGAAAACTTACTTTTAGTGAATTCTGTGATAAAAATTGAGTAAATCAAACAATTATTGAAAAAGTAATGATAAACGAAAATATAAAATTTTATATCTCAATCTGTTTAAGGTTTATTAGTTTGAATAGTTTTATCTTAGTTTTTAATCGTTGGTAGTTTATATAGCACATATTAAGAAATTCCAAAAATATAACCTGGATTTGACCAGAGAAAATATGGTAAGCCTACCTATATCGGACATTCTGCACCAAACACAAGAATAATAGTTAAAAAATTATTTAAATTTGAAAGTCATGTAGGTTTCCAACCAACATTAAAAATATTTAAAAGTTTTATGAGGTATAAACAATTTCAGAGATGCCAGCATATTTTCACTTTTATATGAGATTATATATCGTGAGTTATTTTTATGGCATTTAAAAAATGAAATAATGATGGATGATGTCTAGGACTTAAAGGTCCAGTTAAATCTGGTGGTTGATTTTTAAAATATTGAATATAGTAAAATAATAAGTTAGGGCATGAGGTTAGACCAGTGGGGAATCCAGGATTTTTGTCTGGGGGGGGGGCTGAGTTCAGGCCCGTGCTGGGTACCTTCAGAGGGCGGTGGACAAAGGGTGTAAGGGCGCAACTACATAAATGATTATTAAACCTAAAAAGTTTTTTTAAAGATTGGTGGCACTTTAAAAATTACAAAGCAATAATGCTACTTGTGTTTTTTTATTGTTGTTATTTCAACATTTGATTTCTGTTTAAAAAATATCTAGCTGATTCCCCTCCTGTGCGGATGATTACACCAAAAACTCTTGTACCACTCCTTGTAAGTCTAAATATTGAAGAGAAACAGTACATAAATAATTAAGAAATTTAAAAGGGGGGTCTGGGGGTCCTCCCCCAGAAAAATTTTAGAATTTTTAAAAGTAGTGTTCAGACTCATTTTGAGACCCTTTGAGTTCACCCGGAGGGAAAAAAAGTAAAGAAAATACAGCTTAAAAATATGTCAGAATGTCAGGGATTGCTAAAAAAATCTCCCTGAATTTACATTTTCAAAGGTAATTATTATTTTGACTAAGGGCAGGCCTTGGTTAAGAAGCCCTTGGTGTGTGGCCAGTCATTAAAATTTGGGAGACGCTTTTAAAATAGCTTGCTTGCATAAAAAAAGGGGCGCCTTGCAAACACCCCCTGTCTTCCCCTAATTTTAACTAAATTCTTTTTGACGTAAGAGGGTCTCCATTTGACAGTTTAAATGAAAGCGCCCTAGCAATTTCAACGTGTTTAACTAAGGGATTCAGCGCCTTGAATATAAACCACCTTACCTTTTTATTTCATTGTTAATCTTTAAATAAAGGCGCTATAAAAATAAAAATTCATAACGAAATTTGATGGTAAGGTACGGAGAGGCTTAAAAAAACTTTTAGATGCCTTCGCATTTCAGACTTGATGAACCAAGAATGAATTGTAAAACCACTATTGGTTAAGTTTGCTGAAAAAGGAGCCCATAAAAACATTGAGAAGTTCACGAATAAATTACAGTAGAAAAGTGTCTCTTTAAAAGGGCGCCTGAGCAAAGGGCGCAGGGGGACACGTCCCCCCTGGCCAGCACGGGCCTGGCTGAGTTTCACAAATAACTTAATTGCTATTATGGGCTGTTCAAATATTAATGTTAGCAACTGAAAGGGGGAGGGTTTGCCACTCATTGTAAGCGGCAGAATTTTCAAGGAAAAAAGTTTATAGTATTATGAATTGGAAAATTTTTAGGGGTTCCTATTCCAGAAAAATCTTGCCCCTAAAAGTGGCATTTTAACTCATGTTGAGACACTTTAGGTTACATCAAAGAGGATCACTCCTTGTAAATCCCTTAAGTTTCGAGGAAAAACCGTACTTATTAGATTCCGAAATTTCGAGGGGGTTTGGGGGTCTTCCCCTAGAAAAATTTTGGAATTTTTACCCTAAAAAGTAGGGTTCCGATTCATTTTGAGACCCTTTGGGAAACACCACTGAATGTCCGCAATTTCCTTTTTGGCTTTATTGCTATTACCAAAACTTATTCCTGTTCTGGATTTGCCACTGGGTTAGACTCAATTATGGAGAATCCAAAGTACTTAAGGAGCACTACTCACCTTTGCCTCCGAGACCCAAAGTGGCCGCTTCTGCTGTAGTTCGATTGTCTCCTGGAGCTTCTTGTACCAACCGTCCCCCAGATGGCTCACAGAGATGTTCGCTGCAACAATACCCTTCATTACATGACAATTTAATTTTTTCCTACAGATATAACCAGATATTTTTAACGCCTCTGAGAGCTTATTTCACGCATTGAAAATTGGAAATACTCTTTCAAAAACTAGCCAAGCCTATTTTCACGATTTGAATTTTTGATTTTGCATAAAAAATGCAAACTGCCCTACTTTCTACCCAAATCTGTAACATTAAATAAATAGTATTTCCTATAGAATGTTTAATGTAAAATAAATTATTTTATTTAAAATGCTTAATATTTTCTGCTAATACTAAACAAATGCTATAATTGTTAAAAACCCAAAATAGGATCCTCATTTTTTTTTCTATTTCATTTTTGTCCATTAAAAAATGAAGAGTTTTTATAAAAAATTTGTCCCTGTATATGCAGTTAATGCTATTTTCGTATTTCACTCCTCATATTAAAGGAATTTCACGCCTTCTTAAAAATCCTAAGAATAACACTGGATATAACATTTATAAACACTTTTTGCTGCTTTTCCCAAAGTTACCCCATTTTCCGTTATATATTGACTGTTTCAAAGAGCTAAACAATATAATAATTTACAAGGAGGGGGGGGCAAATAATTAAAAGCCAGACACCTCGACCAAAGGTCCTTTGTGCCAACCTCCTGACTGAATACTGTCCCTGTTCACAGACTCCTGAAAAATCCCCAAAGAAGAACTAGACACAGAATAACAATTTGACTCAGTGTCACTAAAATTATTCCTGACCGAAACTGTAATATACTCTCTACCCAGTCGTTCAAACAAGCAGGTTTTATTCCCATCATTTGAGTCCCTTATTTGAGATTAAAACTTTGAGATGAGATTCTGGGTCTCAAACTGCGCTCCACATCTCACGGGCCATTAGTGTTATGCCGGCTTTACACCGCCGCTGTAGGAGCTGCAGTAGCTACACGTTTTTAGTTCCAGCGACACTAAAGAGATGGCGCTAGAATCGCAGCGGAACCCGCGACTCTCGCTGCAGCCGCTCCTCCCGTTGCGACTGTCACGTGACCGGGCCAGCGTCCCTTCCCTGGATCAGACCCCTTGAAATACATATTTATGGCTCATTTATTGATTTCTGACCCGATTTGAGTCCCGTAAACGGCCAATCTGGGTTATTTCTGAGTTCCGGTTACGATATTTTGAGGTTTTAGGTTCCCTAGAGTTGATATTTGCCCAGGATGGCAAATGTAAACACAGCCCAATGACCAAAACAAAGACTTTGGGGGTCAATTTTAGGCATATTAAATTATTTTTTCAAATTAAAAATTATTTTCCCATCAACCGGAAGGTGGTAGAAATGCTCCGGTCGAGGTTTTAGAACCATTTGACAAAATTTTTTGTCCAAAAATTCCCCATTGAAATAACATGGGAGAAAAAACAGAGTTCAGGAACATACTCCAGATTGGCACTTTTCATGATTTTTCCTACAGCCGTGGTGTAAAGCCGGCATTACCCTTAAACTCTAAATAGTCAAGTAAAGGTAGACTAAAAAATAATAGCAGAGCTTGAAAATAACAAAGATTAATTTATTAAAAATTTTATAAACATTACTGAATACCTATAAACAAATCTAATTTTCAAAAACAAACAAATCTGGCATGTGGCCAAACCAAGAAAAACATCTGGTCATCAAGAAACCCCTAATAATATCTAAACACTTAATGTAATGATTAAACGTGTCATCCTGACTAGCAAGAAAAAGACACAGCAGTAAGACTAGATATACATTCTATAACAGGTGCAAAAGTGAGAGATAGCTAGCCTCACACTGGGCTTTTATCTTAAAGACTATGTGATGTCATACCAACTTATAAGCCAATCAGAGGTGATGACATCCCAGACTCAACTCACTTCAGTTACATGGTCAGATACTAGCTGTCTAAATTAAACTGACTTACAACACATAACCTTAGAATACAAAACACTAGAACTCACAACCTCAAAAATTACCTTGTTCAAACAAGCAATCAAAATATCAACACAAAGTTAGTGGTCACAATGAGGTATTCTCACGTTTTGAAAATAAATTTTATTAAAATAGTAGATAAAAAACCATAAAGAATGACGTTTACATCAAGTATTTTCGTAGCCTAGTTTCTGAGATATAAATTTTTGAAATTTCGTTTTTTGTTTGGGCTCGAAAACACTCTCGAATCACAAATCATGCGCTGTGAGGTCACATCCAATAGAAGCCCGTTTTCTGATCACGTGATAACAGTAAACATAATGGTTTTCATGCGATGTGACGTCACATCTAACAGAAGCCCGTTTTCTGATAACGTGACTTTTCTGACGTTTTGGCAAAAATAAAATTGAATTTTAAATTATTTAAAACACATTTTTGAGCTTAATAATCAGAAATTTGTAAGTTTTAGACCATAATGTATCGAAAAAGTATAAAATCAAGCAAATCCCTCACTCATGAAAATACCTCATTGAGGTGAACAAAACCAACACTTTTAGTTATCAATTAGCAGCGAATTAGTTAGCGAAATTAGCAGTGTGAGGAACAGACTATATTCACCTGTGAAGACGTGTCCCCACATCTTCTCGAGCTTTGCCGTGTGCTCTAGGAGCTTCCTGGAGCTCTTGTGTGGATGGGGGTGCTTGGACCGAAGCTCCTTGATCACCGTCTTGTTCTCAGCGTGCAGAAGAACCACGATCGGGTAGAACTGGGCGTAGTTCAGACGGTCCACAGCGCTCGGGGTGATGTCCAATATGGCGTGCTTGCCCTGAAAGAAAAAATATTATTACACTTTTTCTGAACATCAATTGTTAGGGACATTTCATGAAAATAATCTCAATGCAAATAATACCATCCTAGATATAGGAATGGTATCAAAACATTGTTTTGATACGATTTTTTGACATTTTTTCGAACATATTGCTTTTGACACCAAGTTAGGGTATTTTTTTTCTTATTATCTTTTTATTTTTCTTACTATGTACGAGGGTTGTTTTTTAATTAACTTCCGTTTTTCTCCTGAAAAAAAAGTAGTAGGAATTTCGAAACAATTTTGGTGCTGGTAGTTAGATACATCCTTCAGGCACAATTTGCCACCTTACTGAATAAAATCGGACATTTTTTCTATTTTCTATCGATTTTACAAGCGCGCTCCTCGAACTATTTTCCCGCCAACCCATAGAGAATTCAGCTTTTTTTTCTCCTTTCGCTTCGTCCGCGATCACCTGCCCACCCATTGTTTAATGTTAATGCCTGCTCGCGGACGGAGCGAAAGGAGAAAAAAAAGCCGAATTCTCTATGGGTTGGCGGGAAAATAGTTCGAGGAGCGCGCTTGTAAAATCGGTAAAAAATAGAAAAAATGTCCGATTTTATTCAGTAAGGTGGCAAATTGAGCCTGAAGGATGTATCTAACTACCAGCACCAAAATTGTTTCGAAATTCCTACTACTTTTTTTTCAGGAGAAAAACGGAAGTTAATTAAAAAACAACCCTCGTACATAAAAATTTGGAATTTCAAAAGTAAACACATTTGTAAAAATTAAAAGAGATTCTGCATTCTTAAAATCTTAGTCAACCCACAGATTGCGAACCTCTGCTCTAAAAGTTGATAGTTTGTTATTGAGATTTCAGCTTGTTAATATTTTACAGAAATTATGCCAAGTTTAAAAGTTTTTAATAAAATATAATTGTTATTTACTGGTACACATGATAGGGTACTAAAAAATGTTTTTGTTTCTACTTTGCAATTTTCATTGCTATTTCAATGACATACCTTATAAAGGTTATCTGCAAATATTTGATTTTTAATCTTACTTTCGATATCTAAAATTGTAGTTGAAATTTATAGAACCAATGCCAAATTTAGTAACTGGAAGGTATCAATTTGTGTGTCCTATTTTGATGGAAAGGATTTAATGCCCTTCATTTAAAATGCCTTTTTAAGTACAAACACTGAAGTAACTATGTGCTTTTGTGGTTCTGGTTAAGGGGACTCAATACCAAAAATTAAGTCAAAATTTCGAATTTGCCATAAAAATGAAGATACTACCCTTAGAATTATAATGATATGAGGTTTTCTGACACAAAGATAGGCTTACTGAAGCATAGCTTTCAACCTTTAATGGGTTTTTCGTAAAACAAGGTTTTTATTGTTTAAAATCCTAAGGCTTTTTTTCTAATTGTTCAAATCACTTAAAACTGGGTAGTCACTATCAGTAATGTATGTTAAACATGTATGGACTTTAAAATAATTTATTGCAAAATTTTTTACAAAGCAAGTAGAAATAGAATTTTTGAAATAAATCAATTTTTGAATTTGCTTTTTGTGCTAAACATGAATTAGTATAAAGTAAATACATAATTTAACACCTAAAAAAATAATAAAATCCTGTAATAGAGTAAAAAATGTTTTTGGTACCGAGTCCCTTTAAGAAGGAATTTAAATTTTTTTACATCCCATTTTTGACCCTTTTCAGGATTAAATAATCAACCACTAAATTTTAACATTTCCTTGTTGTTTGCATGCATTCCACAAATGTATTGCACCTGATGGATTTGGAACTTGAAGAGGAACCTTTAGAGATACTATGGAATATTTTGAACTCTTAATTACACAAGAATCAACAATGACAATTGCTTATTACTGTAGATCATTCAAAGAATTTTCCTGGTCCCTTGAACTTTCTTTAGATACTAATTTTTAATTTCAAAGTTTTGAAAGATTAATGCTTCATTGGTGGTTAGGGGTCGATTGGGTACTATGAAAGTTAAACAGTCATAAAAAAGAAAATTGCAGATGAGAACAGCTTCAGATGAGAACAGATGAGTAGAGCTTCTTATTACTGTTTCATTGGTAAGGTCTATTGCTTATTTGGATCACCTATAAATTATCCAGATTATACTGTACATTACTAGTGAGTGGAACACTAGCGAATCCAGGGGGCTAGGGGGCTTTATCCCCCCCAAAGGAATAAGAACTAACAGTGAAAAATAGGGGAAGTTAAAAAAGGGAATAGCGACTCCAAAACGAGTTAAAATCCTGTTTTTGGGATTAAACTTCCAGAAATTTTCTGGGGGAGGACCCCCAGACCCCCTTTAGAACTTGGAACTCTATTATTTACAACTTTTTTGTAAAAAGTTCGTGAAAATGCAAAAATCCTACAAAAATATAAATTAAATTCTTGAAAATGTATGTCCGAAATCCGGATTAGGCGTAAAAAAATGAGTTGAAAATCTGCTTTTTAGACTTAAATTCCCAAAAAAATTTCTGGGGGAGGACCCCCAGACTCCCCCTTTAGGATAGTAGAAGTCTATTTTGATATTGAAAATTCTTAGCCTCCCCCCCAAAAAAAATCCCAAATCTTGGATCCACCGTTGGAGTGAAACCAGTTGAATAATTTTAGTTTGATATTCATTCATAAATAATTTTTCTTAAAAATTTAGTCGAATTTTTGAAAGGGGGTCGATGGCCTAGGTAAAATACTACCAAGGGGTCGATGCATGAAAAAGTTTGGGAAACCCTGTTCTAAACACTTGGGTAACAAATGGCAGACAGAGAACTATAAGTGATATCATTCTTTGTGAAAAATATTTACAAGATACCTTGTCTATGACATCTCGTATGGCACTTAACCTGATGATTCCAGAAGACCTCAGGTTGTTGCTCTGTTCCTCTTCAAGTTGATTGTCTGTCTCTGAAAAAAAAAAGAGAAGTTAAGAAATCTAGAAACATACAGGGTGTTTCAGATAAGTCTTCCTTAACTTCTAGGGGGGATAGTAGACACCTAGACCAGTCAGAATCGCATAGGATTTGGGGGTCCCAGACCAAATCCCAGGGAGTTAAAAATGGAGCGACACTCCAAGAAATTCATTGAAAAATTCAATTTGTGGAAGAACTACAATTGGTAAAAATTTAATTATGGTCTCAAAAATTGTGATATGATCTTTAAAATTATCTTAAAAGTTTTCACTTTAAAATTTGTTTTATGATGAAAAAAGTTAAAAAACCACAAAAAAAGTTGCTGGCCAAGGAGAGGAAAGGGAGGTGGAGTAGTTCTTGGCAAGAAGTAACCTGTTCTCTCTCCCTACCTATCCAACCCCAGGGAGAAAACGGCCGTTTGGGTTTACCATTCGTGCCAAGAGCCCAAACTTTAATGAGCTCCCCAATACCATACATGTGATTACACAGACAAAAAATTGGTGGAAAATATTTTTTAAAAAATCGATGGCACCTAAATTTTTCTTCATTTTAAGTAGAGGGGGCCCATATCGGCTTCTACTTCCCAAGATCTAGGTTGATTATGTTTTTATGGCGCATGACCCAAGACAAGGTATAGCCCGAGATCTAGGATTTGATATCGATATGCTAGATTCATATTTTTTACCTTAAATCTTGAATAATTTTCATATTACCGTAATTTCGAGCATATAGTCCGCGGACTATCTGTGTTTAAAAGTCAAATTTTTGAAGCTGCGGACTATCCACCAGTGCGGATAATACGCTGGTTTTTCACAGTTAAAACCGTTGAAATTTAAAAAGCAAGCTTTCGTGAATTGCCGATGATCAAATATAAAAAAATCGCGAAGCGAAACCGAAAGCGAGTGAAGGTCACATTTCATTACCACATGTACCTAATAAATTTGTTTGTTTTTAAGTAGTAAAATAGTATAATAGTAGTAAAATAGTAATAGAGTAGTAAAATACATAATTATTATTGCCTTATTATAAAAAAACGTAATTTCGGACGTATAGCCCGCGGACTATCCGGTGGTGCGGACTATCTGACTATTTTTGAAAAAATTTTTACATAAAATCGCGTCTGCGGACTATATGCTCGAAATTACGGTACTTCGATATTTGTTAATTCTTTCTTTCGATTTTTCTTAAAATTTAGTACTAGCGGTCAGAGTTTTCAGTATAAAACGATTGGAAAATAAGAAAGTAGATTTTCAGAGTTGCAAATCAAATTGTCAGATTTTAATTTTGCTAAGGAAATTGGCGGAAGAATCACATGTATGATACACTTATGATAGACAGTAAAATAAACAGCTCAAGTGAAACCGTTCTTACGTGGTGAGGCGTAGCATTTGGGATAGTCCTTTAGAAGTCGGTCCCTCACAATGTCGGAGACCGGACCGAAAAGCACGACTGGCCGAGTGAAGCCAGCTGGAAAACAAACAACTGTCAAAAAAATATCTAGTTCACATATGTTCGATTAATACCACAGGGGCATTACTTAAGAAAAGATAATCACTCAACAAATTAAGACAGAATGAGGTATTTGCACGTTTTGAGATTAAATTTTATTAAAATAGTAGATAAAAAACCACGAAGAATGACATTTACATCAAGTATTTTCATAGCCTAGTTTCCGAGATATAAATTTTTGAAATTTCGTTTTTTGTTTGGGCGCGAAAACACTTTCGAATCTCAAATCGGGCGCTGTGACGTCACATCCAATAGAAGCCCGTTTTCTGAGAACGTGACTTTTCTGGCGTTTTGGCAAAAATAAAATTGAATTTTAAATTATTTAAAACAAATTTTCGAACTTTAAAATCAGAAATTCAGGAGTTTTAAACCATAATGCATCAAAAAAGTATAAAATCAAGCAAATCCCTTACTCATGCAAATACCTCATTAAGGGGGTATTCTAGTGTAGAATTTCAAAAAAATCGATTTTTTTTTATTTTATATTTTCAAAGTTTAACTATTTAAGAATATGTCTACGAAAGGATTTTTGAAAATTTAAATTATTTTCGGAGCTATAGACATTTTACTGACCCGGCCTCCAAACTGGTTCGGTTGCAGAGTTGGGCACTCACGCGAATGAAAATTTATTCGTCAATCGTACGAATAAATTCAGCTTCGAATAAATCAATTGCGAATAAAGTTATCTGTCACCGGCGATTGAATTTTTATTCGCAATTGAAAATTCATTCGCAACTAACTTTATTCGTGGATGACGAATAATTATTCAATTGCGAATAATTTCACCAGACAAATAAATTAATTACAGAAGGTACATATAGGGGTGCAAAAAAATTCTCAGGGTTGGTACGGAAGGGTCCATAACTTTACCGGAGTGGTCCGTAAATTTACGGAAGTGGTTCGTAAGTGACCGGAAGTTGCCCGAATTCAACCGGAAGTGGTCTAAATTTAACCGGAAATGGTCCATCTTTAACCCGAAGTGATCCGTATTAACATGAAATGTTCCACAACTTACCGGAAGTGGCTCGTAAGTTACCGGAAGTGGTCCGCAACAAACCGGAAGTGGTTCGTAAGTAACCGGAAGTGGTCCGCAACATACCGGAAGTGGTTCGTAAGTCACCAGAAGTGGTCCACAACTTACCGGAAGTGGTTCGTAAGTCACCGGAAGTGGTCCGTATTTAAACGGAAATGACCCGTATTTAACCGGAAATGGTTCATCTTTAACCGGAAGTGATCCGTATTAACAGGAAATGTTCTGCAACTAACCGGAAGTGGCCCGTATTTAACCGGAAATGCTTCATACTTAATCGGAAGTGGTCCGTATTTAACCGGAAATGGTCCATCTCTAACCGGAAGTGATCTGTATTAACAGGAAAGAAGGTCTGATGTATGAAGCAGGAATGGCAGATTGAATAAAAGTAAGTATAATATATCATTTCATGACTTTGACAGCGAAAAACTTTACGCGAAACTTTAAATGCGTTTTTCTCAGAACAGACTTTTTCAATATATTTGTCACGATTTCTCAAGTTCTACTGGACCGATTCACTTGAAATTTTCAGAGAATCTTCTTTATAGACCTCTCAAGAATTGGAACTAGCCTCATCCCCAAATTTCAATTTTGACTATTTTTAAAAAATTCGAGAAACTCAAAAAAGTGGTAAAAAAAATCGTTTTTTTTTCAAACAGTCGCCATTTTGTCAAAAAAAATTTTTTTCACTCATCGCTAGTTCTGATTCTTGCGACATCATTGCCGATTAATAATCTTTTTTATTTTTTCATTTCAGATGACTAGGAGGGTTGAAATCATGTCAAAACTCATCTGCCAATTTTTTGACGCCCCCCACTTCTTCGGCTGCCAGTTTTTTAAATTTTTGACTTTTGTTTTTTTTTAATTTTTTTCTGTACTCTTGAAACATTAATAAATAACTGATAAAAAAATGGATACTAAAAATATTGATTGATTTTTTTTTACGACACTTTAAAAATTACCTAAAATTCATGTCTCTACACTAGAATACCCCCTTAAGGAAAAAAGACTGCAAATTTTTGGTGCATTTTTTTCTAAAGAATCAGCAGCAAACATACATTGCCAGGGTGGCCACCAACTGAGCTTAGTATATTTCCCTTTTTTCCCTGATAATTCCAGGTTTCAACTAAATTTTCCCTGATTGTATGCTACTAAATGCTAATCTTTATCACAGAAGAAATACAAAAAAAAGTTATTGTTATACAAATTTCTTAAAAATTCAATTTGAAATAGTAATAGATGAATGATTAACTTTGAAACCCAGACATAGTCCCCTTAAAAAATAGTTCAATCCGAATTCAGATTTATTTATTCATCGCCTTTTAGAAATAAGAAAATTTCTACGCGATTCAACCAACGGATTGTTTTAACTAATTTAGTACGATGGCGGGAAAATACTTAAGATTTCCCTGACTTTTCAAGAAGTTTCAAATTCCCTGATAATTAATTCCATATATTCCCTATTTTCCAATTTGGTGGCCACCTTGATTGTAAAATGTTCCTCACAACATGCAAAAGGTTAGGAATGGAAAAAATCCATTTCTGATAATATTATCAGAAATTTTTTTCTACAACTTGTTATTTAACAAGTTGTAGAAAAAAGCTATGCAAAAAAGAGGAAAATTTTTTTTTCATCTTTTCTTTCTTAGAAAAAAAAAGTTAAAAAGTAGTTATTAGAACAGATTCCAAAAATGTTTTTTTGAGTTAAGGGGTTAATAATCTATTTTCAACGCAAAGACAACACAAGAATAACTAAGAAAGGCACATTTAAAGCAGAATTTCACAATAACTTAATAGTGTTACAAAAGGTAAAAAGATAACAGTGGAAATTTCCAAAAAGAAACTGTTTCAATTCTTACGCTGCTTCTGGATCACTCTTTCATATGGAGGGAATCTGGACACCGAGTCGACTAAAAGGGGAAAAAAGAAAAGTCAGACCATGAACAGTCAGGAAGGAAATAAATCCCCAAACCAAGTTTTATGTTACAAATAATGGAATTTCTGTTGTATGTAACCCCAAAATTTTTACTGGAATTTCAGGGCTCTGTTTAGAGTACAAAGAATAATCGTTGAAAAAAAAAAGTTTATTCAAAAATATTTTACAGTTAAAAAAAGTTGATGTACCTGGTGAAATTTCAGATGATGAAAAAGCTTAAAAAACTGTTAAAATGACATTTTTCTTTAGTTCATAGCACTGAAAATTATCATGAAACTGGGACATTAAGATCCTATATCAATGGAATCGAATTTTCCCTTAATAAAATAAGGTTTTAATTATTTAGGATTAGGACTGGGCAATATATAAATTTATTAAATTGATTTAATGATTAAATCGATATAATTCAGGTCGCTCCCAGCGGTTTCTTAAGTTCGAATTTTGGATTGGAGGCCATGATTGTTTATTGTGCAACACCTCTGTACGAAACTAAGTGAGATAATACATTGTCTTAATCACTATGTTTATTATGATTATTAACAAAATCTACTGTACATAATTAAAAAATATTTATGATTTTAGGTTATTAAGATCCTCAGGTTCTAATTATCCTTTAATATTTAGATACCCCATTAAAAATTTCGACGATTAAAAAAGATTGCGAAAAGAGGAATTTCATTAAACAAAGCTGCCATTATTGAAAGGCGTGCATTTATTTCCGACGAGCATTATTATCATTTTAAATACTTGTTTTGATAGTAAAAAATACTCGATCTTGAGCAAAAGGCTTGCTGTATAGATTATTATTTTAATGATTTAGCATTGTTTTGCTTATTAATGAGGCGATTGATTTGGATTTAAAAAGTATCTTTTTAACCGATTTTGAGAATCGAAACTTGTCTAGTAGATAAGTGATAAATACCCCTCTGCTCAATTTAAGATCGATATATTGCACTTTGAAACAATTCACTCATAGCTCTATGAATCGAAATCCGTAAAATAGTTCTCAGTTCCGGATCTTTTTAACCAGAACGCAGATCAGTTTAAGAAAATAAATAGAATCTCCGAGTTTTATCGGAACTCAAACCGGTATTATTCCGGTATCCGATATAATGGGTTCGGCATGGACTTTAAACTGGTATACAGATGTTATATCAATTTAAAGTACACCATTTCGAATGCCAGTAAGTAAAAACTCCATTTTCATTTGCTCTAGTTTAAAAACAACTAATTGATTATGACTTCTCAAAAATTCAAATGAAATGAAATTGAAAACGTTAAATGAAAATCTTCCTTTAAAATAAAAACAGGCCGACCTCTAAAATCTCAATTCAATACCAACAACAAGCAAAATATTTTTCTAGAACATTAATACATTGTTTAAGCTTAAAAATAATCAGAAAAACAAGGAAACATTTAAAAGTTAATTAAACTAAAACAGTGACTTTAAAATGCCTATCGAAAAGTTGATTTACTTCAATAAATTAACAGTTACCTTTGGGAAGTTGGTTATATAAGAGTCCTTAACATGTAACAGTTGCTCTTTTAAAAAGTTGGTTCCGACCAGTAGGGTTTACACATTAGGTATCACAAAATGAGTTTCAGTATATTCAGAATTAGGTGAAGAATATTTTTGAATCGAAGGTAGCATTGAATAATCATCATAATTATTTTTAAATTAAATTTTAAGGTTCTTTGAAAGCTTACATTTTGAATATTGTCCATATACTATAGTCTGTGTAAATAAAATAGGCAGCTTGCTACTAGTCATTTCCCATTGCATTGCCATGGTGACAAACCACCAATTTTAACTAGACATACTAGAGCCGGCCCTGGAAAAAGTGTCCGAACCTACAAACCTGGTTCAGGGAAAGCCCCTGCCAGCTCCATAGGAACAATACATACGGTTTGGGCAAATTTTATTGGGTTTGGGGCAGGGGTGGGCAATAGACAATATGCACTATGTCACGAAACATCCTAAAACTTACCCAATTTACTAATTCGATCATGAAAAACCCAAAAATCAACTTTAAAAATCGCAAAAAGTTTTAATTTAAGCGCAAAAAGTGTTTAAAAAAAGCCCTTAAGTCACCTGACTCAAAACGGGGCGTAACCTTGTGTGACGTCATACTTCAAGAGATTTGTTTCAGGCAATACTGTTTTGAGCACATGGAGCATAAAAACTTACTTTTTTGAATTCTCCCGTTATGCATCTGTTTAAGTCTGGATAACACTGTTCTTGAAACTCAAAAATGTTCTTTTTAGAATTAAAATTTTATTCCTTTTGTACAGATTTCTTGTATTTTCATTCAGTTTCTTAGCATTTGGACTAACTTTGGAAATTTTGTAAATAAATAATGAATGTCTTGTAGGTTTTTTCTCACAATATTAAGTTTAATTATAGTCAGTATAAAATATTTAAAATATCACTAGTAAAATAAAAATATAAAACACATTTAAAAACCAAAAAATCTTTGAATTTTTGAACTGTTGCAACAGTAAATAATTTATTTGACTTCATTAAATTCTTTCGTTTATTAATTTAAACTGATGATAATCGAGCATTCCATTTATAGCGATGTCAATGTACTAGTATCACAAAAATTCTAGTTTTCTTTTGCTATGAATTATTACATTTTATGCAGCTGGCATCACGTTTTTGTTTGTTTCTTTGTGTCTCTAAGCATAAAGTTACACTATTTATGACGAATTCTTTCATTTTTTGGTACTGTGAAAAACAATTCATCCGGTGTTCTAACACTTGTATTTTTGCACATAGGTACTAAACATCCTTTATAGTACTTTTTTACTTGTTTAGGGCTGTCCATAGCTGCCGAAATAAGAAACTACAGGCTACCAAAAAACCCCAACATAAATGCAAACACCATTGCTTTTCAATGGATGCCTTTCGCGCGTAATTTGAACTTGAAGTATGACGTCACAAGTCAGAATCGTCAAGCACTGAAGTTTTTGTTGATAGTGACGTCAGAGCAACTTTAAATGCGCTTTAAATCGAATTTATTTGATCGAATTGCAGTTTAATTAGCATTTTTCAACGTAATTTTTCATGCTCTTTCTTTTTAAAATGAATTTGAAAATCATGCATATTGTCTATTGTTTTGTCTCGGGGGCCACTTTATTAAAGAAGAAGCTAACGGCGGGCCGCAGATTATGTAAAATGATTGCATTACCAAGTTAACTTTGCATTTTACAAGTATAATTAAGAAAAAAAATATGAAATAATAATGTGATGCTGTATCAAGCGCTGATCCAGCATGGGTCCTAGAAGGGGGGAGGGCACTTTTCCAGACCATCACCTTTCTTTTAACACAAAATGTAAAAATATTGGGGATTTTCAAAAAAAGTATCACTCAAGATACCCTTGTGGTACCACTGAGGGGGGTATGGGGGGTCCTCCCCCAGAAATTTTTTGAAATTTGGCTTGTAAAAGTAGGGTTTTAACTGATTTTGAGAACATTTTTGGGTCCAAGGAAAAACACTGTCCCGAGTACCACCCCTCTGAATCCGCGCCTGTACTATGCACAGTACAATCTGGATAATTTGAACTTAATTTCAATGATTTATCTTCCTTCAACTTCACATTAACTGTTTTTAATTTTTCATCATTAAAAAATTATAATGACTACTGAATATGTTGAAGAAATAAAATTTAACAAGTTTTGCATAAAATGTAACCAATTTATCATGAAAATAAACACTGCACTAGTATCAAAGTAAATTAGAAATCTCAGAATCAAATCATCCAACTTACCCACAAAATAGGTAATCCTTTCTGAAGAAAATCTCTCCACAATCTTTAGCAAAAATTAAATAGAACACGGACAAGAAAGACAAGGAATTCACAGTGACAAGTACGCGGCGCGTTAATGAAGTGAATGGCCCCTGAAAATCCCAGACGGTGGAATGGGGATGTACTTGTGGATGAGGTAGGGAGGATCTCTGTCGTGACATCAATAAATCAGAAATTACACAGGTCTGCAACGAAAAAGCTGTTTAAATAATTTTAGTGATTTCCTATGTATTTTGTTGTGTTGATAACAAAAAAAATATTGAAAAAAATCCTATACGTCAGGATTTTTCACAAATTGCAAAATTATATTCGAATTTGCCCATTTTTCATAGTTTTTGTGCATTTCTAGCTCCTTTAGTTTTAAAAATTAGGAGCTGTGAATGGTGCACATAGTAAACTATTTCATCAGGACATTATAGAGATGGAAAGAAAATATTAGGGACGATTTAATCGGGGAATAATGAAGGATTTTTGTTGTGTAGTTCAAAGAAACGTTCTTTTTGCTACTCACAAGGGTAAATGTACCAAGGGGAGTTTCATGAAGAGGAAAAATTGGCTTTAAAGTGTGTAAATAAGTTTATTTTAGTTACATAATGATTTTCATGAAGAATATGTAACAATAATTTTATTTCATGAACCTATTTTCATGAAAATTGAAATAATGACTTATTTTAAAATTTTACTTAAATTGTCAGGAAACATGACATTCTATGGAAAAACAGAGACCATTTTTGAACTCGGGGCACAAAAAAACCTTAAAACTAACAACCTTAAAAATAAATTTGGATTAAAAAATCTACTTCTTAAGTATACTTACATTTTATGTGAAATGTTGCTATATTTTCTCAATTTGTTACAAAATGTGGTGTCTTAAAAATCAAAAGAGGTATTTTTTGGATTCAGCACACCAAAAATCATAAAAAATTATTTTCAAATAAAGTTCGAGTCGAAAAATAATTTTTTTAAATATTTACTTTTATTTTCTTCAAAAATTGACAATTTTACTTAAATTGTGAAAAAATGTGAAATCCTATGACAAAACGGAGGTCAGTTTTAGATTCAGCACATCAAAAAACATAAAAAAAGATTTGTGGAAGAAATTTGAATAAAAAATTTAGTATAAAAAGTTAAATTTACAAAATTTTAAGGCATTTCCCAATAAAACCTAAAAATCTGAATTGTCAAAAAACGTGAAGTCCCAGGACAAAATGGAGGTCATTTTTGGATTCAGCACACCAAAAATAACAAAGTTCAGGTGAAATATCCAAAACAGCTCGAAAAAAGTTTTTTTTTGCAGACCTGTGTTATTTGTTTTGAACCCCCTCTCTGTCTTTTCGCGCGTGGCCTTTTCTCCCCTTTTCTTTCTGCACCCACTCCGTGCAAGTGATCCTTGACCCGCCACCTGCATCTTGAGGATTAATTTTCGTATGTGGCAAGGGAAGCGGGGCCGAGACGACGTTACAAGAAGTGAGAGCAAGACCGAAATTGAGCTGATTCAAATGTGAACGATGCATGAGAGAAAAAAATGTAAAACATTGAACTATTAAATACAGAATTTTTCTTATTTTTCCGTATGTCTTGGCGGGCCACCGAATATCCCTTCGAGGGCCGCTATTTGCCCAGCCCTGGTTTGGGGGAAGGTTACAACTTTTTCCAAGTCCGACTATAGCTTTACAAAATTTTATTCTATTAGGTCGAAATTACTGTGGCTTTGGGTACCTGGTGGAATTGGGAATGACTCCCTGTTGCATCTCTCTCCCGCTGCGTCCAAGACGGTACACAAGCCACGCCCCTGGCTTCCCGGAGTGCAGAGTGTCTACTACTCCCTTGTGGAAGCTCAGCTCTCCCTTTCCACTGCTCTCGTGGGCAAAGTGAGTCCTGGGAAAAAAACATTTAAACTGTTACAATACTTGGATAATGTACTTGGAGCGTTTTGGGATTCTGCAGAGAATTTTCCCTCAAAATCTATTATATATTGCAAAGTCATTTAAAGTTTAATTGATACAAAAATCAAGCAATAAAATGCTTTCTTAACCCTCTCGCCACCCTGGGCCTCATATGAGGCTCTTACTTATGAGCTCAATTTTGGTATGATGTGAACACCCAAATTTATTTTCTTTTCATCAGTGACTTCACTGATTCATGTAGATCACATATATGATACTTCTACGTGGTTTCTCAATTCGTTCCTAAATGGCAGCAAGATGATTTATACCTCACATTTTAAGCTGTGATGCTTGTGAAGAGAAAATACTAGCTAGATACTATAGCTTCTGTAGAACATTTTTTATACGTTGGTAGATATTTTCTTATTTCGTAACCTTCTAATATTATGCCCATGTCTTTTAATAAGCTCTAAAATGAGTATTTTCTGTTAAAATGAAAAAAATATGGCCTCATATGAGGCTCATAAAAATAACTAGGAAGGAGTGCACCCAAGAAAAAAAATTTCCAGACAAATTATAAGGGCATTTTGGATGTATTGAGAAGAAGAAAAAGTTTTTTCACTTTTTTGATGGTGCCAAGAGGGTTAAACAAAACTGATTTCACCTAAAGAAATCTTTGGAGAAAAGACAAGGAGGTGAACAAAACACAATATTTAAAGGTCCTTGGTATATACTTTGGTGAATTGATTGTTTAAATTTTCCATCCATCCATTTAGGGATTGGACCATAGAAAAGTAGCATTCCTTCAAACAATTGGGTACTATTCTGGTTACAACTGGGTGCAATTTCAATTTATTTTTCAGATTTCTATTGCAAGAGCAATCCTTTATCCAATGAAACCACTTTCAATGCCCCCAAAGTTAAGAAGTTATAACTTTCAATTTGAAAACTAATAGATTCAGAGGCCAGGGTTTAATGAATGAAAACCAAAGTGAAAAACAACACACATTAAAACTGTTCAAAGTGAAAACTTGAATAAGCATCTACTTGGCATTGCCATCCAACATAACAAAAACTTAATTGAAATAATATACAAAATTATTAACCTCAGCAAAAACTATTAGAGATGGGACACTCAAGTGAAGTTGTATAGCAGTTAATTTAATACAAAGACAAATCTAGCATTGGCAATTTCTTTCCACTGGCCTTTTATGGAAGCAGTTCAGGCAGTGAGAAGCACTCTAAAAACCAACACTTTGAAGAAACCCAACTACAAGGAAAGCCCTTTCAAGAAGAACTTTTCAAGGACACTCACCTTATGTAAAAGGAGTCTCCTTTCTGGTTGTTGACCACTTCTTCATATTCTAAAAGAAATATCCTCAATGAACTCAGTAAGGGACAAATACATAAAAGGATTCATACAGAAAAATAAAAATCAAGGAGAATTTTCCAAGGAAATTTCAAAAAAATCCAGTCTTAATAAAGACCAAGATATTGTTAACATATTGGCAAGATAGGAAAACTAAATGGATATTAAAACAAATAAGTGTTTAAAAATTCTGCAAAGAAATTGCTTTACAATCTGGAGTTTTGTAATTGCCCCAAATATATTTCACAATGATTTCTAATGCTTGAAAAATACTCAATGTTTGAACTCACCGTCCTTTCTGTACTGTACAATGAGGTTAACTTGGTCCTGGATTCCCACGAGCAGGGCAACAGCTTCCTCTTTGGTGAATCCCCGCATGTCCACATCGTTCACCTGGAAATCAACATTACTTAAGAATCAAAAGAATAGGAACTTTCTTCCTAAGGGGTCATTCATTAATTGCGTAAAGATGATTTTGGCGATTTTTGACCCCCAGCTCCTGTAAGGGTGCATAAGATTTTTCAAACCCCTCCCCCTTCCATAAGATTCCATTTCATTTTTTAAAATATAATAAAATGTTAGCACACGAAATGATTAACAAAAAAAATTAAAAGAAAAACTAATAAAGATTTCTCTCTCTTATTGCTTTTATTTTGTTTCGACTTTTGACAACAGGAAGATGGATTCAACATTTTTATTTCTCATCTTACCTTAATACTACTCCAATAAAAAAGATACATCTGATATACCTTCATTTTTTTAAATTAAAGCTTCGATAATATACCGAGATCTTCAGCTTTTTTAAGTTTTACTGGGGATATTCAATAGTAATTTGATTAGAATAATTGGAATTTGTTTACATTAATTTGGAAAATCTTATGTAAGAATGGGTTTGACCCCCCACCCTCCAAGTAAGGGTATGTGGAGATTTTTCAAACCCCCCTCCCTCTAGGGACTCTTAGGTAATTATTGAATAATCCCAAACACTTTACACATTAAAAGTTTAACTAGTTTAGGATACCCAATTTAGAAAAGGCCAATTGTAACATTCAAGAAGAGAAAGCTACAACTGTGTCACATGCACAGTGACATCACCAGACACTGGTCCAATCAGAATGTAGTGATGTCACCACTTCAGTAAACTTCAACAGAGAAAATTAATAACAAAAAAAAATCCAAACAATCAATCAATTTCTCAAAACAAGACACAGCCAGTGATTTTCGACTCCGTCTATTTCAGCAATAAGGGTTCGATTTCTGTATTGTACTGATCTTTTTGTGAATGCAATATTTTGGTAATACAATTTGTAACTTTAACTGCGTATGAACTAACTATAACTGCTGATGACATAACTGAAATTGACTATAAAAGGTAGAAAGTTTTTTTATTTTGCTGTTGTTATAGGAATTTTAGTTTGTTACTTTCGTTCAGATGCCTCTGTGACGTGTCTTAATAAATATGTTTATCTTTTAAAGGACTGGATTTATTTTACGAACCTGATCTAACAAAGTGTAAACATTTTGATGTCTTCACTATCAGCTTTCCCACAAAAAGAGGGGTGACCAACTTGCTCTCATATTTCTATACACTGCCTAATATTTGTATGACACAAATCATAGTTCTTATTTAATTAAATTCACGCAATAAGATTATCTTAGAATGATAATGTGATCTGGGATTAAATTATCCAAATAATACTTTAAAGGGGTACAAAGGCCATCCATTATAATAATACAAGCAATCAGGAGAGTCATTCAAACAATACCTTGTTATTTTAAGATATATTTCTGAACTAATATATTGGTGGTGTGTGTGTGTGTGATTGAAATTTACTTAAATTTCATTAGATCAATGGAAGGCAGCCCCTTACTCTATTTTTGAGGTAATTTTATCGCAGACCACATATTCCCACTCTTGGATGATCCTATGACATGAATTTAATTGACAAGGAACCATGGGCGCCCATTTGTTAAAACTCAAGGGGGCCAGCCCTAAGAAAAATTTTAGATTTTCAGTCAGGCATTTTTTGGTTTTGAGGGGAGGAGGGTTTGGTTCAAAGTTATAGAAGTTTATGTATCGCTCATGTATTGTGCGCAGTATTCTTTAACGCACTCTAATTATAATTTTAAATCTTCTTACACTTAATGTAGAAATCTACTTGTTAACAATATACCTAGTCGATAGTAAAAAGAGGGGGTCTAGGGGTTCTTTATGAAATTTTGCTTTTAAGAGTAGAGATTTAACTCATTTGGAACACTTTTGGGCAACAACCTAATAGGATTGTTACCCATGATTTTCATGATATGAGTAGAATTCAGGATTCCTAGATTAAAACTATCCTTAATTTTTGTATGTAACAAATGGCTTTAATATCCATAAAACATTTATTTTCTCTCATTTAGTGATTTGAATATCTCACCTTGAGAATCTTGTCTCCCGGCTGTAGCCCTTGCAGGAAAGCCGCCGTTCCGTGTTGCACCCCGGTGACGAATATCCCGACTTCGTTGCCGTTCCTTCTTTCTGGAACGAAATGAAGCGTGGCCTGCCCACGTGGAAACGTTAGTTCATCTCCAACACACAGGTGCTACAGACTTACATTTAATAAGTATAGTGAGTTTTAGATTACTTAAAAATAGTATTTCATACACTCCAACAACTACGAAATTTCCGTAGTCCATACGAAAACTGAGTGGAAACTACGAAATTGTACTAAAAACTAAAAATTTAGCTCAAAATGTTCATCGCTGATCCCCTCTTCCGATTATCGCTTCTTTCTACCCAACCCGCCGCGTTTGCTGGGGGGAAAAACTTGTTTCGTGTCCTCTGCCATGACGTAGTTGAAAACATTTTAATGGTGTAATGTTCTCAAATCATTGTTTAAGTTAAAAGTATAACATTTGCTCTGGTTTCTTTTTTTCTGGAATTAATTTTTAAATTATGTATATGCTTGCTTTACTGCTCAGTGCTTTAAAATTTAGATTTTTTAAATAGTTTTGTGAATTAAAATTTAGTGGGCTGTTTTTTTATAATTTTTTGGTTATATATTTAACTAATGATGATTACATGAAATACATTGTTTATAAAGTAAAATTATAACTGTCACTAATATGGTATTTCATGTTTTGTACACCTTTTGAGAGAACAATATACGGTCGTTTTAACTATTAAAGTTTTTTTCGTTGATTTTCAGCTGCAGGATGTGATGTCACAACTTTTAAACCCTCTCCCCTTTGTCACAAATGGGTTAACCCCCATTAATTAACCAATGGATTAACCCCCTCTGAGTGTAACATTATTTATGGAAGGCCCCAGAGAGATAAGCTCCATGTAAACCAAAGAATTTTTCAGGAAAAAATTTAAATAGAAGTAGAAACATTGAGGGGGCTAGGGGACCTCAGAATATTTTTTTAAATGTCCCTCTTTATAAACTAGTGTTTCATCTTGTTTTAAAACTCTCGGAATTTGAGTGATTCCCAAGGTAACCCCTATGAAGGTGCCCGAGGGGACTGTGTTTACAGTTTAAGGGTCGTAACAAAACTGTCGATCAATGGTATACTTACGGTGTTGATGATCTTCTAAAACTATGGTCATAGTTGTCAACTCTGGTATCTGGAAAAACATAACAAATTCTAGAAAAGCGATCACAGAAAACAGGTTACAGTAGTTTTGATAAAAGAGGTTTCTGAATATTCAATTTTAAATTATTAGAAATTCTCCCCCGATTCCAAAAATATGCTGATATTTTTTTTCAGTTAATTATTAATATTCTTATACAGAAAGATCCTAACAGTCTGAAGTCACATGTGCCTCTTGGAAATGAGGGAAACACAGTTTCCATCAAAACACTAGGCTGTAAAAAAAGCTAAGACTTTCAAAGCGGGATGATAGCAAATAAGGCACATTTGACGTCACAAGCTGTTTCAGCTTAGACAGAAAAGAAGCTATTTTTAATTGAAAATAACTAAAAATTTAGGGCTTTGAAAGGTAAATTAAAATGTTTTTGGATGTTTTTGAATACATTAAGATTAAAAAAAATTTATTGTAATTATCCCTTCTCCATTGCTAGAAACAGTGATTGTTGTAAATAAAAAATGTAAAAAAAATTGATCAAGTTTTACAAAGATTACACAATTTAATGAATTAATACACAAGTTAATGAAATGAGGATGAAATAAATTATAAGATCAAGTAGGTCAGGTCATGATGAGTCAAAATATCGGTAGTAGGCCGAGTTAACCCATTAACGTCCAAATTATTTTCGATCGAAAAAGCAAATTCGAACTTTAGCCCATCCCTATTACAAAATAAATGAAGCAAACGTAAAACACACAGGGTATTAGGATTGAGGGATGTTTTCTCTTGTTATATGTGCAGTTTCGTTACTGTTGGGTGAATTTAAGGTACTTAAGACAGCATTTATGACCCTATATTTAGCGATCTAGAAATAGATCACTGGGCGTTTATGGATTAAAATGAAACCATGAAGTCATAATGTTAAAAGTTGATGAAAATGAGGGTATTTATTGTAAGAGAGAGAAGTACCTTGGGGCAGAGGGGGTCTGGGGGGAGCGTAGAAGTCATCATCTCTGGAGTTGAGTTGCAGCAGGTTTAGATTGTCCACTAGGTTCTGGTTCTCTATACTCAGGTTATAGTTGTAATAGTTGTTTTTTTGGCAACAGCTGGTAGCAACTGTTGTTGACGTGTTTTTTTCTGCTCTTGAATTTTCTATTTATATTTTCATCAAATAACTTAAATTAACTCTTGATAGCAACTAATAGTGATAATTTAATGCAAAATTAACTACTGATTTGAGAAATTTACTTATTTTGCTTCGGAATAATATCATCATGGCGTCGGTAAACAAGTGTAATATTTGTGAGGATGCTGTGGTTGTGGAGGACTTATTATCTTGCTCTGGTTGTGATTTGAAGTTTCATTACAGCTGTACTGGTTTTACGAGTGCACAATTTAAAAGGCTAGCAAATTATAAGAAAACGAAATGGACTTGCTTATCGTGCAGCTCAACAGAGGAAGTAGCTTCTCGTAAACCTGGAACCCCGTTCGACAAAGACACAATTTGGATCAAAATACAGGATCAGTTTGATGATCTAAAGCGCTTTTTCTCAAATAAATTTGATGAATTATCCTCTTCCATTGAATACAATAGTACTGTCATCCAAGAACTCAGGACCACGATCAACAATTTGGAAACTTCTTACAAAACCCTGCAACATAAGCACGATCTTCTTACAGCTGAAAACCTCGAGATGAAAAAACAAGTCCTGGATCTTAAAGTAGACGTTATTGAATTAAAACAGTACTCACGCAGATGCAATCTGGAGATCTCAGATGTCCCTGAATCTGAAAACGAGGATATAAGGGAAGTAATGTCAACCCTTCAAAATTTCACCAATATATCTCTAATTGACGATATTGTTACAGTTCACAGAGTGCCCAGTTTCAATAAAGAAAGGCCCAAACCAATTATATGCCAATTTAAATCAAAACCTATTCGGGATGAAATACTTGGGAAGCTTCGCAAGTCAAACATCGTAGCAAAGAACCTTAATCCAAGATTTGAAGATCTTCCTATTTATTTCAGCGAACATCTTGCTCCTGAACTAAAACACCTTTTCTACCTCGCACGCAAATTTAAATTCGAGAATAAGTTCAAATTTTGCTGGACCAAGGACGGTAAAATCTTTCTTCGCAAAGATGAGTCTTCCAGGATTTTGAGAATAAAATCAATTGAGGACTTAAATGTTTCACCTCCCAATTAATTCTGTAATTGTACCTGATCCTGACTGTATTGTTATTAATACCCTGGATGATCTCACCTGTTTTTTAAAATCTGTTAAAAGTAAGTCCAATCATAATATTTTACATGTTAATATTCGAAGTCTGCGTGCAAATTTTGATGATCTTGTGGCTCTCTTATCCAATGTTCTCTGTAATATTTCAGTTATAATTCTATCAGAAATCTGGATATATGAAAACGAAACCTGTTACTATAGTTTGGAGGGCTTTAACTCTTTCTTTTGTTGTAGAGATAATAATCGATCTGGAGGAGTCGCTGTTTTTTCCAAATGTAACTTAAATTTTTCTAATATAAATATTAACTTTACATCAGCTGAGGTGATTTTGTTGCATTCAAAAACCTTAAATTTTGCAATATTTGCAATCTATCGTAATTTGGATTTCAATGTCGATCATTTTAATTCTGAACTAAAATGTGCTTTGCTTAGTTTGAACTTTTCTAATGTTATCTTGATGGGAGATATTAATATCAATATATTAGGAAATGAACTTAATACATTAGAATACTTGAATATTTTGTCTGAATTTGGTTTCCATAGTCATGTTACGAAACCTACCAGAACTGTTTTGTCATCATCTACTTGTATTGACCACATTTTTGTCAAAACAAATTTATTTTCTACCAAGACTGGGATTTTTATCTCGGATATTAGTGATCATTATCCTATTCTATGTCAATTGAATTATTTTGAATCTTCAGATACCAATGATCCATTGGAATCTTCATATGCTCTAAATCATTCCATGTTTTTATAATTACTTAGAGACATTCAAATTTAAAGTTAATCCTAATTCTAGTCTTGATCACCAATACCAGAAACTTGTCTTTAATTTACAAAGCATTAAAAATAACTGTAAGTTTTTTAAATTTTCAAGGAAGAAACCTAAAAAGCAATGGGTTACCCTTGATATTTTAACTCTTATACGTAGAAAGGAAAAGTTATTCAATAAAGCCAGAAAATACCCATGGGATACCGTATATAAAACAGCTTATAAAACTACTGTCTCTGAATTAAAAAACTTAATTAAGTCAACAAAAGTTCAATTTTATCGAAACAAATTCGAAACCTGCAGTACTGGCAAACAAAAATGGAATTTTGTTAATAGTATTGTTCTTAATAATGTAAAAGATAACTCTAGAACCTTGCCTGACAACTTTGAGAATTCGATCTTAGCTTCTCAGTTTAATATGTTATATAATAATGCTACCCAAACTGCAACGAATATTGATTTTACTAACTGTCAACAGTATATATCACCTTGTTTATCATCTTTTGTTTTTTATGAAGTTACCGATCTTGATATATTTGATGCTTTAAAATCTTTTTCAAAACTTAACTCTTTTGATTATGATGGTATCAGTGTGAAGTACTTAAAATTAATTGCCCCTAATAACATTGAATTTTTTGTAAATTTTATTAATTCCTCTTTCAATACTTGTGATTTTCCCGCCTCTTTAAAACGGGCAACTGTTTCTCCCATTTATAAATCTGGAGATAAAAATATTCTTTCTAATTATCGACCTATATCTATCTTACCCTCACTCTCTAAAGTTATTGAAAAAATTATTGTAAAAAAGATGTATAATTTCTTGTCTCACACAAATTTCTTTGCCTCTAACCAATATGGGTTTACACAAGGCTGATCTACTGAAATGGTTCTTTTAGAATTTTCTAAGTTTATTGTGAATAGTGTGGATAAAAGCAAAGTTACCGTGGCAATTTTTCTGGACATAAAAAAGGCTTTTGACAACGTCAACCATTCTTTATTGATATACAAACTAGAAAGAGCAGGATTTAGAGGATATATCTTAAATTGGTTGATTTCGTATCTAACAGGAAGGACACAAAGAGTTAGGGTTGGTAACAATTTAAGCGAGTACTTGGTAACAAATCGAGGTGTTCCTCAGGGTTCAATTTTGGGTCCTTTGTTTTTTTTAATCTTCATTAATGATTTTTGTAAATTAAATCTTTCAGGCAAGATATTAACCTATGCTGACGATTCTGTCTTATTATATTCTTGTTCCACTTTAAAGGAACTGGTGACTCAAATTGATTCTGATTTAATCAAAATAGACAAATGGTTCAATGCTAATGATTTGACTTTAAATTTAAACAAAACTAAATACATTAATTTCAGTTTAAGACCATCTGAGTTACCATTTGACTTAAAATATCACATTTCATCATGTAAATCTAAAAACAACTGCCAATGTCATATTCTTGAATGTGTTCAAAGCTACAAATATCTTGGACTTAATGTAGACTCTAACTTGAAATGGAAAACTCATATATTTGAATTGGGGAAAAAACTACGCTTTATTTTATTTAACTTTTACCACCTAAAAAATAAAATTGATTTGTCCTTTTTAAAAACTTTATATTTTTCTTGGTTCTATTCTTTAATAAATTATGGTGTCACTGTTTGGGGTGGAGAATATAGATCCAATCTCCAACCTTTAATTTCTATTCAAAATAAGATATTCAAAATTTTAAATCAGCAGTCATATCCTAATAATTTTAGATTACTCAAATTATTGCCTCTTCGTCACAACGCGTTTTTTCGTATTATACTTTATCTTTATCGGAATAAATCTATATTTAACACTATAGCAAGACCATATAATACTAGAGCTGTAGCAACTTATCAAATCCCAAAATTTTCTAAATCAATTTTTTGTAAACATTTCTTTTACCTCGCACCAAAATTATACAATAGTTTACCTTTAAATCTAACCTCCATTATTAGATATTCAGAGTTCAAAAGAAATTTATTTGAGTTATTAATTAATATCGACGACCTGGATTTATATTTTTCACTTCAATGAAGCATATTTAGTTTATGGTTTACCAGCTTGCTGCCATCATTATTTAATTATTTAGCTATTGTTTTTATTCAGTTTTATGCTTTTGTTGTAATATGTCATTTGTCTGTATAATTTCTTTTTCGCCTGTACGGGAAGTTTCTTCCCCTTGGCGAATCACATATCTGTCTTTTTTTGTGTTTGTTCTCTATGTGTAATAAAGTTCTATTTATTATTTATTATTTAAAAAAATTGTTTTGAGACCTGGAACAGAGAAAAACAGTTTTGGAATTTTGTGAAACCTTGTGGAATCATATTAAGAGAACAGGGGTAGAGCCAGAATTTATATTTTAGAGCCAATTTCATTATTTTTTGTGAAAAATTGAAGCAGTGATAGTTAGAAGATGAGTGTGTAAAAGTAAAATTGACTCACAAACCAAGAAAATCGTGAAAAATTCAAATATTTTGTGAATGTTTTCTTGCAAATTATCACTTAATGCTAATTGGAATTTCACGAAAGGGGCGTTTTTATGAATTTATATTTGTGAAGGGGCAGATTTAAAGAGGGGGAATTTTTTTGAAGGGGCAGCAAAAGGGTCCCGATTTTTGTCTGGATCAACCCCTGGAGTAACAGTTGAATGAAAGGATTTGAAATAATAAAAAAAATCACAGAGAAGAGAAACTTTACCTGATGAGGTTGTTTTTGTCTGCCAATTTCGAAGAGGAAGACTTAAAATCTGAAACGAAAAAAGAGTCAGTCATACATACATACAGGGCAATTCAAAACTCAAAAGAGCAAAAAACCTAGAGGGTGGAAAGGACGACTCATAAGGACATGGAAGAGAGTAATCTCGAGTGTGGACTAAAGTTGCAAAACTATGGAAGATGAGCAAACAATTGACAACAATTGTGAGCAAACAATTCAGAGTAGAAATGAACTTGAACCACTTGTTTTGTCCACTGAGCTACATATGAACCTGGAAACTTTTTATATTCTAACATTATGAAATTGGTGCCATTTTTTTGTTTGTGTGTGATTTGCTAATCTGCTCAAAGGAGCTAATAAACATCAATGCTAAAACAAGGTAAGTGTTAATTGAAAATAATAGCATAAAATTAATATATTTATTAAACTATGTTGTTTTTCAAAATAAATTTTGCCAATATATGGAGGGCTCAGAATTAAAATTGACCAAGTCCACTTTTTGTTATTTTTGAGTTAGCAACGCTATAACATGCACCAACTATGTAAAATTTCAGTGCAATAGTGAACCTAGTTCAGATAATATCCACTTGGCAGCAGCAAGTTCTTTTGCGTTAACATGTAATTTTGCTATGAAGCTCTAACTTTAAACGTCTGTAGCTCAAAAGTAGCTAAAGTGGACTTGGTTCATTTCTATTCTGAACCCTCCATATCGCACTCCATTTCATCCAATAAATTCACCTTTTAGGTTGGATTCTGTTAACATGCATTAAGCAAATGGGGGTACTTGGGTGTAATGAAACAGAGTTAATTTGGAGTTTGGTTATTTTATATAGAGAAGTGGTTTTATTAACTAATAATGAGGTTCTTAAACGGTCATTTTCAAAATCAAAAATATGACAGAAAAAATTTATTATTGCACTGCATGACATCATATCTAGTATATGTTGTGTACCTCTGGTGGGAGACTGGACGTATACATTCTGGTTGCTCCAGGGTGGGCGGTTGGTAGAGATGTCCATGTAGCTCGGAGACAGGTCTGTGGAACAAAACTTTCAGTTGGAAGAGAAAATAACTAGGGACTATTTTGCAGTGAAAAATTTTTAACGGGCAACATTTAAATAACAAGTTTTTGAAAGAAAAACTAGACCCAAGTCTATGTAAAAATCATATTGACAATCTAAAAATATATTTCAACAAAATTTAAAATTATAAAACTGGCAAGTACAGTGTAAATTATTTTATTTGATGGTTTCTTTTTTAAATACAGGGTGGCCACAGAAAACTTATTTCAAAATTCCCTGATAATTCCAGGTTTTCCCTGATAATCTGGTAGGATTTTCCCTGATATTTTATAAATATAGTAAATTTTACTCATCTAGAAAACCCGAGAATGACTGTAAAAATAACAGAAAGCAGGAGAAATAATAAAAACAAGATTTAGATAGGAATATAAAATAAGATTATTTTAAGACTTTTTTCACATGCAACCTTAGGAAACCTTTTTTGAACATTTGCAACTACACTAATTTATATGGATTGGAGATTTTATTCTGTAAGAGAATGGAAATGCACATATTTAAAGACTTGGAAATCAGAAAAATATTGAATTTTTTGTTGAAACTAGGCAGATTCCCAAAATTTCCCTGATAATTATCATATTTTCCAAAATTCCCTGATTATTCCCTGATAATTCCAGGTTTTTAAATTTTCCCTGATAATTCCAGGTTTTTAAATTTTCCCTGATAATTCCAGGTTTTTAAATTTTCCCTGATAATTCCAGGTTTTTAAGGTTTTCCAGGTCTGTGGCCACCCTGTAAATATCCTGGAATAGTGTTGTTGTTAAATAAGTCTCCATGGAAACGAGGATGCAAAATCAAATGATGATCACACTGTAACTTTCAAGAAAGTTGGTTAACAAACCACAAAAACTATTGTTCATATTCAAAACCCTTTCAAGAGGATATATATTGGATTTTTTTTCTTAAATTGCAGGAATATGTTTAATTTATTAAATTTCACCAAAGATATTTTTAAGTCATGAAAATATGATTCATTAAGGGCTCTAATTGAGCATTTTAAGAAGTGATTTTTAGAAGAATATTTTTCTGATATGTTTTAATGGGAATCATGTGGTAAATGTAGAAATGGTTCAGAATTTAAAATGCTCGATTTGACAGCTTTTACTCATCAAAATAAGGAAGGAAATTTTACAAACATAATAAAAAACACTAAGGGCTGGGTTTTATTGGTTTGGTTTTATTTAAAAAACCCACCTGTTTTTTTATGTATGTGGGTGGGATGTAAAACCCTGATCCTAAAACACACCAATATTCAAGACAAACCACCACCATGTAATTTGAAACGAAAGATACCTGGTTCTTGCACAATAGGCTGTGACCCACCTTTACTGGGGGTGAGAGTGACTTCCGAGGGGGAGGGTCCTTCCCTCCTGACCACCAGGTGGAGCTTCTCCTTGGCTCCATCCACCAGCTTTTTGGCTTCCTTAAGCGACAGCCCATCCAAACTGGTGCTGTTGATCTAAGCAAAAGAGACGGCATCAAACTACGCCACAGAAATCTATATATTAGCGGTAAAGTCGTGGAAATGGGTTTTGTTGGTGGGCAAAATTTTTTCTCGCCAACTGTACCAAGAAACTTTGGTGCTATACCAGACTCCAACCTCCAATTAATTTTTTACGTAGTCCGCAATGAACCCTTTATCTGGAATTCTAAAAACCAGAATATGCCTCACCCAATTGGCACATTTTTGGATTTACAACTTTATTGTCTTATAGATATTTTTGCCCCGAATTTCGAAAATGGGAGTTAATAATACGGAGAGAAAGATCTTATTTTTGTTAAAGTGAAACATTTGCAGGATTAAAAGCCTGCACAAGACCTTCTATTAGCAATGATGTGCTAGTTTTTTTATGCAATGCAATTAGATTTTCAGTCCAGTCTGTACCGTAATACCACTGCTGCTGCATCAATATCAGAATTTTTTTCCGAAATGAACCCCACCAGATCATTGGGAGACTTTCCGTAGTTTCCTGCGTGATTCCCGTAATCCGTAGTATCAGAACAACAGCCGTAGAAACTACGGAGAATCCGTAGTACTTGGACTCTGCTGCTATACTACTTCACTAAGCAACTGAACCCAATTGTGTGTACGTGACACTACTGGCAACTTTATGTTCATATTATACCAATCGACTTCTAATTAGTTGCAGAAACCATGATTAGGAGGGCAAAAGCCTTTCCAATAATTTAATAACTATTAGCAAATCTTCACAAACTTAAACAGGTCTACCATCAATTACTCGTGCTTATACACAGGCTGTTTACTTTGGGTATATAAAGTGGCCGCAGAAAATGATTTTCAAAAGGATAATAATATCTCTGGTATAATTTTCCCAGATATTTAATTAAATGTAGTAAATTTTAATCACCTAGAAATCGGGTTCAATTCCGCTAGAGTCCCCGCTAAATATCGGTCAACCATTTTGTTTACTAATATCTCTATAATCCTATTAATATTTTTTAAACATTAGCCAGCTTTAGAAAAAGAAACTTCAATTAAAGTGATTATTCAGAATTAGAGTGAATCACATTGCTGTGTTGATTCGCCAGTTTTTTCTCTAACACTCTTTTGCGGAACTGCGATACAAAGAGAAGCTGTTAATTTCAAAAATGAATGAAAATAAATACCTTCAAACATCATCCAGCAAGAAAATTTTCAGGGTGAGACAGAAATGCTTAAAGTTCCCTTGGAACTGAAAAATTACGCCTAATACCGACATAGAAGAAGGTAAACAAAACCAGAAGTGGATAACAAAGGAGGAGTTGAGTAGTATAACCACTTCTTCTAATAACAAAATCAGTTATATTGGCCGGAAACTTTAAATAAATTGAAATAAAACAAAAATAATTTGATTTTGATCGTTCCTTACCTTGGTGATGATATCCCCCTCATGGACCGAATCTTCTTTTGTGAGGAGCGCCCTGTTGGTGATTTCTTTTATGTAGATCCAGCAGCCCAGCACGATGCCGAAATCTACCAAGAAATTCGAAATGAGCATTTTCCTCTTTCAAGACCTGCAATTTGCAAGTACACATTTTTGTGCCCTCCCCCCCCTTTGAAAAAAAATTCGTCCCGGAAAAGAACTACTAAAAACGAGCAGCAAAGTGAATAATTTCAGCGGAGCCATTTTTTCGAGGTGGTGCTGCCATCTATCGGAAGACTGAAAGTCTTCGTCCAATATTAAAACATGTTATCAGGCGGTGAATAGGTCGAAGTTTTTTTTTCAAAATTAAAAAAATAATTATAATGAATTAATAAATTTAAAAAATAATACCAAAGTTATTTTAAACAAAAAAAACTGGGAAAATTTTGAAATTCAGACAATGTGTTCAATTTGCCAAGTGCATTGAGCAAGAATTTAAAAAAAATATAAATAAGTTTATTTTCAAATTTTTTATTTATAAGAATTCGATTTCCATTAGTGCCTGTAGCCACAGACTCTCCGGTCTAGTACTCTGTGTGTCGAGTAACAGAAAAGAAATCGAACCAAAAAGAAATAACGAAAAATAGTTAAATATAGTTAGCAGGAGTGACCAAACCAAATGATGTTGAGGGCACTTTGGAAAACCACTATACTCCAGGGGCGTCATTAAGGGGGGGCAGGGGGGGCAACCGCCCCCCCCAAGGTTTCCACTGTAATATGAAAAATAGCTGCAAGTCCCTTGAAAATTCTGTAACTTCCACAAGGAGCTTTGGGTGCAACTCAAAATGTCTCAAAAGGAGTTAAAACATTACTTTTGAGGGTTCAATTTCAAAAAATTTCTGGAGTAGGATCCCCAGCCCCCCTCTAAAATTTCCACGTCTCTTATTTAGTGTTTCCCCCTTGAAAACTATTCCTCTTACAAGAAGCTTTTCTCTTTAGAAGCTCCCCAAAGAGTTTGAAAAAGAGATAAAACACTAGTTTAAAGGGGAATTAAAATTCCTGGGGGAGGACCCCTAGCCCCCTAAAAACTTTGACGTTTATTTACAACTCTTTTCCCTAGAAAATTATGTGGTTTACAAAAAACTGTTCTCTTTGGATGCAGCCTAAAGGGTCTCAAAACGAGCTAAAACACTACTTTTAGATCCAAATTTTCAATATTTTCCTGGGGGTGAACCCCCAGACCCCCCATTTTTCATTGGAGTTCACGTTGTCAAATTTTGACATGATATTACCTTAAAAATAAAGTTGAGGCAACCCCCGCCAAAAAAAAACCTAGTTACAGCAAGGTCCAGACCCATTTAAAACAATTTCCTTGCCCCCCCAACGGAAAACTGAAATGACGCCCCTGCTATACTCCCATCCACTACTATACTCTATTCCAGAGGTTCTCAAACTGTGGTCCGCGGACCCCTGGGGGTCCGCGGCGCCTTCCTAGGGGGTCCGCGAGTTAACTTGGGGAATTCCTCAAGTTACTTTTAGAATTCCCCAAAGAGTTTCAAAATGAAATGAAACACTAGTTTTAAGAGGCAAATTTCAAAAACTTTCTAGGGGAGAACCCCCAGCCCCCTCGAAATTTTGACTTTGAATGCATAATTTTTTTCCTTGAAATTTAAAGGGTTTACAAGGAACTGTTCTTTTCAAGTGTAACCAAAAACATGCCTCAAAATGATCATAGTAACATCTTTTGAGGCCAATTTTCAAAATTTTTTCTGGGAGAGACCCCAAACCTTCAGGGGCTTATATAAGTGTGGGTGAAGGGGCCCTATCCCCTCCCTGAAATATGAACTTGGTGGATCAAAACAAGTTTAAACCCTGTTTTTTTGGATCAAATGACCGAAAATTTTCTGGGGTAGGACCCCCGAACCCCATCTAGTACTTGGTACTTTATTATTAAAAACGTTTTTATAATAAGTTCATCAAAATAGAAATCCTACCTGAGAATATAGTCTGAAATTTGGAAGTGTATATCAACACCAAGTTAAAACCATGTGTGTTTTTAGGGTCAAATTTCTAAAACTTTTCTGGGGATGATCCCCCAAGATACCTTTTTGTTCTGAAAACTCTATTGTTATAAACTTTTTTTTACATTAAGTTTATCAAAATGCAAATCTTACAAAAAAACTTATATTCAAAAAAATTCTAACTAGGGGTATCAAAACTAATTAAAAACCTGTTTTTTCGAGTAGAATTTCCAAAAATTTTCTGGGGGAGGACCCCCCATTTGTAGCTAAAACTTAATTACTCATAACTTTTTTATATTAAGTTCCCTAAGACACAAATTCTACTTAAAAATGTAGTAAAAAGTTACTCGGACCAATGAAATATACATAGGGGGCTGGGGAATAATTTTTGTCCCCTCCCGAAATAAACATCTATATACGCCTCGTGAGTAATAATTGTAAAATTTTATTATGATTTATATAAACTAATTTTAATTAATCTAAAACCCAAAACAAAAGTCTGGTTACGGCTTTTGGTGTTTAAAATGTTGGGGGTCCGCGACATCTGACTGCTACATAAAATGGTCCGTGACGATAGAAAGTTTGAGAACCGCTGCTCTATTCATTTAGAATTGGCGCTTGAGAAATAGTGCTTTCCCCCACGCTAGAAGCGTAACCATAGTTACGCTCTTCGAGCAGCCAATAGTAAGCCTTCTTCGTCACTTTGACATGGACAGTTGCTATGGTTACCGATCGGTGGTGGAGGAGGGAAGTATTTTCAAGCGCCAGTTCAAAATGAACAGACTATAGGAAAGGAAAGGACGAAAGCACAGTCATATCGAAAGCGGAGGATTGGAGAAAAAAGCCTTACCCTCTTTCTTCTTACTCTTGGTGAGGGTCACTTTGAGGGTCTGTGGGCCCTGGGGGTTGGTGGGGGGAAGTACAACCCTCCTCTTGATCACCTGCAACACACACGAATAAGTACTTTAGACAGGGTTCTTACTCTACCTTATCTGCCTTTAACAGATTTTTCATGACTTTCAAGAAAATTTTCAAATTCCATGAATTTTCCAGGGTTGGAAAATAAAAAACGAAATTCCATGACCCATACTATTTTGCATTAGAGGTCAATATTTCGGGGATCACCTGAAAACGGACCACAGTGGACCCTGGATTCCCAAACTTGTGCTTTATATAAAAACTTTACTTTATAAATTATAGCACCAGAAGCTGCAATAACTTAAAGACATGCTGAAAATTGAAAAGCTAAACTTATGGTAGCATATTTTCTACCATAGCCAGTAGGGGGTTAAGCTTTGAGATTATTTCATAGCCCACCATTTCAACTTTTAACGCTTCAAAAGTTTTAAATAAATTCTAGATACTACTTAAATACTTCAATTGAAATACTTGTATTCAAATACAATTTTTGAATAGTACTTTAACAACCTTGGCTTAATGGTCTGTTCATTAAGAATAGGCCATTAAACACAATTAATACATGGGAGGGGACCAATTTCAATATACAACACTGCTGCACAGTAATTGCACAAAGGCAAGTGTTTCGATGAGAATTACAATATTTAGGCTAAGCGCGCACTAGAGACTTCTGTCGCCGGCGACTATAACCATAACACTAGGTCACTCGAGAGCTATGTATTTCAATGGTGAGATTCTTGGCAATGGGCCAAGTGTCTCGTCGCCTGTGCGTGCGCTCTAGCCAGTAGCGGATTTCTAAATAGGCTAGCTAGGCTATAGCCTACGGCGGCAAATTTTAGTAGGCGGCAAATTTTCGACAATTTTTTTCTTAAAAAAAAAGAGAAAGGAAACACTAAACATAAGCTCTGGAAAGATGGAGAACGTCCTTTCAGAAAATCAATTATGTGGTTTACAAGAAACTGTTCTCTTTGTTACCCCCAAAGGGTCTCAAAATGAGCCAAAACTACTTTAATGGGCAATTTCCAAAAAATGTCGGGGGAGAACCTCCCAACTCAAATTTTTATCTGTTACAGTGTTTTTCCCTTGAAAAGTACGCCGCCTACAGGAAACTTTTCCCTTTTGGTGCTCTGTCCATAAAGTTTGAAAAGTAGATAAACACAAGTTCCGGGGAATTTCCAAAAATATTTTCTGGAATTTCCCTTGAAACTTAAGGGTTTTACAAGGAGTGATCCTTTTTGATGTAACCTAAAGTGTCTCAACATGAGTTAAAATGCCACTTTCAGGGGCAAAATTTAAAAAATTTTCTGGAATAGGAACCTCTAAACCCCTTAGAAATTTTCCAATTCATAATACTATAAACTTTTTTCCTTGAAAATTCTGCCGCTTACAATGAGTGGTGCTCTTTGGGTGGAATCTAAAAGGTTTCAAAATAAGCTAAAACACTATTTTGAGGGGCAAATTTTCAAAATTATTCTGGGGGAGAACCCCCAGACCCCCTTTTACTTCGAGTTGACATATTTACACAATTTTGAAATTTAGTGCACCAAAATAAAAACCTTACGAAGTCAACTCTCCTACAACTTAGTATTCCTAAGATTAGACCTCAGAAAAGATGTTGAGTAACCCCCATAAACAAAAGTCTAGCTACGGCACTGGCAAACCCCTCCCCTTGCAGTTGCTAACATTAATATTTGAACAGCCCATAATCATAATAGCAATTAAGTTATTTGTGAAACTCAGCCCCCCCCAGACAAAAATTCTGGATTCCCCACTGCCTCCCCCAAACCAAAACTGAAATCGGCCGCCCCGGGCGCCAAATTCATGTTTGAGAACTATGTTTTTTTTGTATAACACGGACACTCACACGCCTTTTGGGAGAGACGCCATGGGGGTCGCCTGTTTGCGTCTCCAGTTGCGATGAGAAAGAAGCGCGGCACGCTTTTTGTTTGGTAAACCAGATGTCCAGTCTTCGGTTGCAATGTTGTTTTAAGACACAGTAGGGGTGACGATTGACAGAGAATGGGGTAGGACGTGTGAAAGATTTATGGATCAGACGGACCAGGAAGGTTTTGTTCTGCCTGGGGCTTACTTCAAAGGGGGTGCTGTTGTGATAACAAACATTTCAGGTTTCTTGAGCAAAGAATTCCAGGAAAATCTTGAGTGCCCAGGAATGGAAAGAACGTTCAATTAGTTCCATTGCCACCTGCTCAAAGGGGTCATAAATAAATCGTCTATAAAGAATTCCCAACTCTTCTTGAGCTCTTCATCAGCTATTGGTTCATTTTACGAAAAACCAATCCTGTGTATTCGGGGGTTGGTTTTCATCCCCTTTCATTGAATGTGTTCACGCGACCGCTTCCATATAAGCTCTGTTTTGCTTCTATATTGGCAGTAGCCCTGAACAGAGAGATGCCTTCTAAATTTGTGTAATGTAAGTTCAAAAATACAAATTGAAACATCGTTTTCTGGTAAGTTCCTATTTGTTTTTCGTATTTTACTCAGGGACGGATTATAGGGGGGGGCGAAGGGGGCGATCGCCCCCCCCCCTTAGTATGACATGATTTTTTTTGTGTGGTTACGAAAATCGGAGCATGAAGAAAGTCCCCTTTAACAAGCAATGAAACTATAAAAATAAGTTAAAAACCTGTTATTTTAGGGTGAAATTTTCAAAAATTTTATGGGGGAGGACCCCCAGACCCCCTACGGTACTTGTAACAATTATTTACAATAATATTTTTATGAAGTTCGACGAAATGCAAAAATTCTACCATAAAATGCATATCCGAAATTCGGATGAGGTGTACCAAAACGAGTTGAAAAACTGGGTTTTTTCCCCTTACATTTTTAAATAATAAGTTCGTCAAAATGTAAAAATCCTTCCAAAAAATAGGTTAAATTCTTTATGATATAACAGGGCCTTATCCAAGGGGGGTTATGGAGGTTCAAACCCTCCCCCCGAAATTTCGATGTCAATTTTTTACTAACTGTTTTTTCTTAAAAATTAGTCTTAAAATGCATAAAACCCCTACTTTTAAGGTTCAAAATTTTTCTTGGGGAGAACCCCCAACACCCCTTGACTTGAAATTTTGAAATCTATTATTACAGTATTACAGTTGTTCCTTGAAAATTTTGGGACTTAAAAGGAGTGGTCCTCTTCGGGTTGCTTTAACAGCCCCCCCCCCAATAGGAATAATCACTAACAGTGAGAAAGAGGGGAAGTGGGAACTCGGGGTGGAAAATAAGGGAAAAGCGACTCCAAACCGAGTTAAAATCCTGTTTTTAGGGTCAAATTTCCGTAAATTTTTTGGGGGAGGACCCCCCCCCCGACCCTCCTTTGGAAACTCTATTATTTACAACTTTTTTGTAAAACGTTCGTCAAAATGCAAAAATCCAATTAAAATGGAACTTAAATTCTTGAAAATGTATGTCCGAAATCAAGATAAGTGTACCAAAACGAGTTGAAAATCGGCTTTTTAGACTTAAAAATCCAAAAATTTTCTGGGGGTGGACCCCCAGACCCCCCTTTAGGATATCAGAAGACGATTTTGATACTGAAAATTCTTATCCCCCCCAAAACCAAACCCTGGATCTGCAGCTGTCTACTTACCTTCGTCACCAACAAAATCGTACTTAAGTTTCAAGAAATAGTTTTGGGCCAAACCTCTCCCCAAAAAAGTCTAGTTACGGCCCCGTGAAATAAGTCCAAAATTCGGATTAGGTGTACCAAAATGGGTAAAAACATGCTTTATAGACTTAAATTTCCAAAAATTTTCTGGGGAGGACCCCCAGACCCCCTTTTAGTACTTCGAGTATCAGTGGCGGATCCAGGATTTGGTTTTGGGGGGGGCTAAGAATTTTCATAACCCAATTGATTCTTCTTGTTAATGGTAATACGGAAAAGGTAGTGAATTATCCTACTCAAATCAATAAAAGGGGGGTCTGGGGGTCCTCCCCCAGAAAATTTTTGGAAATTATAGTCAAAAACCCCACTTTTTCAACTCATTTTGGTACGCCTCATCCGAATTTCGGATATAGATTTTTTGCGTTTTGACAAACTTAGTAAAATATTAGACGTTTGGGGGGGGCTTCAGCCCGAAAGCCCCCCCCGTAGATCCGCCACTGTCGAGTATGAAGATTCACAACCTGTTATATATATTAAGACCCCCAAAAAAAACAAATCCTGGATCCGCCACTGATAATTTGAAAAGGGGACTAGGAAGTGGGGGGTTAATTATATTTGAAATCAAATCTACGAAATTTTGGGGAACCTAGACCGCCTCCCCCTTAAAAATTGCTATAATCCGTGCCTGATTTTACTGTATTAATCAATAAATTTCATAAAAATAATTGGATATTCGTACTTGCCAACTTTTAAAGTTTGTCCGTAAAATGTTAGGATTTTCGTTTAGTTTACGGTCTTACTGATGTGGATCGAAAATTTCTGCGGTTATTGGGTTTATTTTCACTTCAAAATCAGATTCCTCTGCTAATCCCTGTCCATTTGATTTTCACAATTTTGGTCTTTTTATTAAATTAATTTTAGACTTTTTTTGTAAGTCTTGGATTCGCTCGCAAGTCTCCTGAGTCTTGATGGGCATTCTCCGGGTAAGTTTGCTTATCTTACAACATAACCGAGATAAGACCCTGAAAGATGCTTCGATGCATGAAACTTGTTTTCAATCAATGTTTCTCATATTATTTCTCTTAGTAATAGTTGATACGAGTGATAATTTATAAAACATTTACTAGAAAATAGATGAAGGAAAATATTTGTTTATTTCTTAGAAACTATTGCAGATTTTTAATTATATTTTATGCAATTTTACATATGTTTTATAATTTCAATTGTTTTCTTGAGTTAAAACACTAATTTCGAGGATCAAATTTTTAAAAAAAGGAAAAAAAATTCTGGTAGAGAACCCCAATCCCCAAAATTTAGCCTTGGTTTTAGGTAGTGTTTTTCTCATTAAAAATTCTGATGCCTAAATGAAGAGGTCTCCTTTAGGTGTTTCCCCAAAGTGTGTCGAAATAAAGAAGACTTCTAGTTCCCCTCCAAAATTTTACGTCTATTTATGATTATTTTCCTTTAAAATTCAGGGATTTTTAAGGTCTCAAAATGAACTAAAACACTTTTTTCCGAGACATTTTTCAAAATTTTTCTGAGGGAGACCCCCAGATTTACTTAATCTCACATTAAAAAATTTCGACAATTTGTGCAACACATTCAAGAGCTTCTTTCAAGTGATTAAAAGTTTAACGCATAAATAATGGTACTCGTTAGGGGTTCATTAACGTTAAAAACGTTGAGTCAATCCCCCCCGAAACAAAAGTCTGGTTATAGCCATAGCCCTAAAATTTCCCCACATAAAAGGGGTGGTTTAAAAAATAAAGGGGTCGCCAATGAGCCATCTTCCTCCCGGGCGCCGTTTTACCACGGCACGGCTCTGTGTAGGCGGCAAATTTTGGTTCAGCCTATAGGCGGCGCATTTGGAAATCCGCCACTGGCTCTAGCTTCTTGCTAGTAGCCAGGGTGATAATTTTGTCTCTGTCGCCGAGACAAAAGTCTCTAGTGCGTGCTTAGCCTTACTGCTACTATTAGTACATTAAGGCTCCCTACTCTAAATGAACAGACAATAAGAATGCTGAGCGAACGTAGAAGAGGGTGGTGTACTCACGAGGTTGACTGTGCTTCCGCACTCTCGTAGCACTTGCACTGCGGTGTCATAGTCCACCCCTTCCAGCGACGTCCCGTTCGCAGAGATCACGCGGTCGTTCAGCCTATAATAAAGAATACAACTCTTTTCAAACATACGACGTCCCATTGATAAATGTTCTAAGGAAAGGCACATGAATGAATTAAGTACACATGGTGGTCACAGAAAATATCTTTAAATTCCTAACCTATCCTTTCTCATACTTAAAAAAATCGTTTAATTTATAACTTAAAAAGTTGACGTGAGATTTTAATCGACCCCCCCTTCCCCCTTGGTGAGATTTTAATCGACCCTTCGCCCTTGGTGAGATTTTTCTAAACCCCCTTTTTGACCTCGCATAATTTATGATTATGGATGTCCCCAAATGGTGTTTTTTCAATTTCAGGGAGTTTTTTTAATGTTAAATAGGTTCTTTCATTATTCAGTGGGTTTTTTCATTATTGAATGGGATTTTTCAAAATTTTGGACGCTTAAAGTTCAAACCAGATATAAAAAATAAGATTTTTTAAAATTTCAGTGGGTTTTTTCAAAGTATAAAAACTTTGAAAAAAACCCACTTAACTGTGGAAAAACTGACATTATTTTGACAGAACACATTTAACATAGAAAGAACTCACTAAAATTTGAAAATCCCACTTAATTTTACCCACTTTTGAAAACCACTTAATTTTGAAAAAAAACCAGTTTTGTGTGGGTTTTTTTCATGTTTTTTTTAAACCCCCCCATAAACCCGGGTTTTTGCCAACCCTGATTAGTACACAGGATGGCCACAGAAAATATCTCAAAATTCCCTGATCATAATCTAGGTTTCATCTGATACGTTTTTCCAGGACATTTTTTCAAATACAGTAAATATTAAACCTCCAGAAAACGGGAGAATGAAGGAATACAAATGAGAATATTTCCAGACTTTTTTTCATAAAAGGAACTTAAGGAAGCTCCCCCTTTTTTTAGCATTTGCAACTCAAAAAATTTTTACGGATCCGAGATTCTATTTATGAGAAAGAGGAGGTAAATGAAAATGTTCTTTTAAAGATTTCAACATCAGGAAAAATATTGAATTAATTTTTGAAACTAAGTATATATTATAAAATGTACAAAGTTCCCCGATAAATATCAGATTTTCTTAACTTCCCCGATTCTTCCAGGTTTTTAAGGTAAAAACCTGGATTCTTCCGATAATTCCAGGTTTTTTAATTTTTCCTGACAGGTTTTTAAGGTTTTCCACGTCTGAAGCCCCCGTAAAACTCAAGTGCATAACAAAAAAATTAATAACGTTACACAAAAATGGAATAATAATGTTAAAGTTATACTACCCAATATTAAGGAAACATTTTCAACGCCCCCACTAAAAATTTCTGATGGGTTCGTCCAGGTTTTTCTGTCGGGGTCCTGATGAAGGGCTTGTAGTACAACTACAGCAGTGGTTCCCAAACTATTTTGGTCGTGGAACCCCCAAATTTGTTACCAATGAACGCGGAACCCTAAATATTTTTTAATCAACGATTTTAAAAATTTAATATATGATATTAAATGAAACCAGGAGCGGATCCGGGGGGGGCACTTTTCCAGACAATCACCTTTACCTACTGGAAAAAGTTCAAATTCTTGGGGATTTTCTAAAAGTATCACGCAAGATCCCCTTCTGGTACCGCGGGGGGTATGGGGGTTCCCCCCAGAAAAAAATTTTGAAATTTGACTTGTAAAAGCAGAGTTTTAACTCATTTTAAGACGATTTTTGGGGCCAAAAGGGGAATTTTCCATCTATCTTTTGACAAAAAATGTCAAAATGTTGGGGATTTTCCAAAAAGTATCGTGCAAGATCCCCTTGTGATACCGTGGGGAGATCTGGGGGTCCTCCCTCAGAAAAAATTTTGAATTTCGACAGGTAAAAGTAAGGTTTTAGCTCATTTTGAGAACATTTTTGGGTCCAAGGGAGGCGGCGCTGTCCATTCTTATTTTTTTACACCATTCTAATTTTTTTTAATGAAATAAAGTTTTTCCCATGGAACCCCTAAATTTTTTCGTGGAACCCATTCATAACTTTTGAAATTAGCCCAAAATTTGGCTAAATTCATTCCAAAATGATGGAAACTCATTTTAAAACCCACTTTTGATCTTAAGAATTTTGTGAAGGGTCCTAAAACGGAACCATTTTCTTTCTAGATGAGCCCCTGTTTCTGAAACATAGGGTGTAGGGAAGGGAGCTTACTTAAAAGTAATTTTAAGTATGATATTGGTAAACTTTCCCTCAATAACCACGAAAAACTAGTCGAATATTCCAGCGGGTCCATTTTAACGAAGTAGTGCTGCCATCTATGAGGGTACTGGCAAAACAATAATATCACGTTACTAAAAATCATACAGAAACTTGTCTAAAATAACTAAAAGTTAAAACGGATTGTTCGATGCAGCCCGCGAAACTCCCTGAAAACCTCCGCGAAAAGAAGCTTCAGAACAATTTTTAGGGGGAGAACCCCCTAACACCCTTGATTATGGAGTAGCTTACGTCGTTTTCTATGGAGAGAAACTATGGTGGTTGTATCATGAAAGCTTTTTTAGGTCAACATTTATCACAAGGAGGAGGGACAAAAGGGAGTATCCAAAAATTAGATGATTGATTTTTCGGTGAAACACGATTTTTACCGAAACTTACAAACATTTTCTTGAGGAAGACTTAAAGTAATATTCAGTATTAAAAGCTCCATGACCCCCGAAAAATCAATAAGGAATAAAAAAAAGGAGCCAGATTATTTTGCGTCCCTCCACTTGACTAGAGATTTCGATTGCAGCCCACGAGTACTTGGGTTAGACCAGGGTTTCCTAAAGTGGTCGGTTTAAAGTTTAACTTCCAGAAATTTTCTGGGGGAGGACCCCCAGACTCCCCCCTTTAGGAGGTCATAAGACGATTTTGATATTGAAAATTCTTAGCCGCCCCCCCCCAAAAAAAACCAAATCCTGGATCCGCCGCTGGAGTGGAACCAGCTGTAAAATTTTACTTAAATTTTCATTCATAAATTAAATTCTAAAAAATTAAGTCGGATTTTTGAAAGGGGGTCGATGGCCTAGGTAAACTACTACCAAGGGATCCGATGCATGAAAAAGTTTGGGAACCCCTGGGTTAGACTCACTTCACATTAAAAAACTTTGAATTGAGATTGTAAGAGCGTAATTTCCGTACGCTCCCTCCCTTGATCGCTTGATAGCGCACACCACCTGTTTGATTGAAAGCGCCCATTGTTGAGAAAAGGAAGATCGACCCTGGGTGGAGGCTCAATGGGTTGATTCGAAACCAGCTGCTCTTCTGAACGACAGTGAACCAAGTTTTAAAAAGAAAGTGAAGCAGGATTATCTTTTGGTCTCTTTTATTGTGGTTTTTTTTTAAAAAGTTGATCCCATAAACTGGGAATGAAAATATCACGAAATTGTTTTTGTTTGGGGAAGAAATTTAGAACAAAATTAATAGAGCTTTTCACATCACGTGATTTGGCCCTAGCAACAGCCCAAACAACCCCCTAGCAACAGGTTTGCGCATGCTATTTGTTTTGCCCTCCACGGTCGTGAAAATAACTGGTCGTGATGTCATCACGAAAAGCATATTGTGTTCATGGGAAATATTGGGCCCCTGGAACATTTTCTGCATTACGGAATAAAAAACGGTTAAAGCACCCCATGAAGTTATAAACAATGGTAAGAGACATCACGGGAGTCGATCCCGGGGGGAGACAGGGGAGACGCGTCCCCCCCCCCAATAATTGGGAACGTTGTTTTAAAAAAACCTTTTTTTTTTATTTTTGAGGGAGGCCTAAATGTGTTTATCAAACCTATAATCATAACAGATGGCGTCAATTTACCAATGGCATCTAACATCAGAGGTGTATACAAGAGGGGGACGGACCCCGATCATTTAGAATAGGTTGAAGCCAGATTGGAGGACATTATAACATAATTTGGTTATGTTAAAATTAACCTTTGTAGGTTTAATCAAGAAGAGAACAGGCGAGCTTGTAAAAAAACACATATTGTTTATTTACACTAACTACACTCTAATCAAAACATTATTAATTAAATATCTTTAGAACAGTATAACAATAGTAGAAGTTGTTTTCTTTAAACAATGATACTAGTTTATTTTAATTTGTGACTAGTAGATAAATTCTAACACTAGTATATATTTTAATATGTAGTAACAGACATAGGGCCGTATTCTACTCCTCCTAAAACCACGTTTATTCGGGGTTAATTGTAATCCGGTAAATTTGGGCGGTAAGTTGAATTACCGTGATAATCTACATTAAGAGAGAAAAAACTGCGTTCTTTTGAAATGTAAGGACTCTAATGTGAAAATTAAGGACTTTAAGGGCACTTATGTAAGGACTAGGACAATCAAGGAGAACTTTTAAGAATTTTAAAGGTATTTCAAGGACGCCAATGGTGACAATAATAAGAGACTTATTTACCTGAGCTTTCCTTCGGCTGGTCCCGCCTTGAGCACGTCCGAGATGGCGATGGAAGGGTCTCCGTTCGTGAAGTGGGGGTTGTCCCTCCCTCCGCTCACAGCGATGCCGAACCCGTAACCAGACACCTGCAACAACATTCACTCGGATTAACAAACGGCTAAAAAGAAAATATGAGTCAAAATGAACTAACAGCCGTATTCACCGGTAACTTGACCGGTGGTTAACCGAGAGTCAAACCTCTGATTGGGGGAGAAAAAATTTTCCTCATTGCTGAAAAAAAATTGCTGTCAATCAGAAGCTTGACTTCAGTTTAGCCGCCGGTCAAGTTACCGTTGAATACGGCCGTAAGGGCATGTACACATTCCTGATATGAGACAATCAGCTGAAGTGAAGCTCGGGGGTTAACTCCGGTTTCCCCAAGTTAACTTGGTCTTCATTTTATCGACCCAGGAGGGGTGAAAGTTATCTACCTTGGAACAGAAAGTTATCTACCTTGGAACAGTTTTTGATCCTGTTTCAGGCGCCAATTCTAAATGAACAGACTATAAATCAGTCAGATGAAACCAGAGTGATCATAGAGAGTGATATAATAATAATAAAGTTCATTCCTTTGTCAGCCTTGCCAATCCCTTTTTTCATTTATATTTATGTATTTTCCCTGTGTCTTTTTTTCTCATTTATTCTCGAATTCCATTTTCCCATGGACGAGCTTTGGCTTCTTTGGGATAAATATGTAAAATTTTTATTTTTATTATTTTTCTCCACTTTAATTTGTATTCAGTATGTCATCTTTTTGAAAAAAATTATTTTGTGGTTTATTGTTTTGTTTGTTTAAATAAATTTTGAATTTGAAAATTAATAAAAAAGTTTTTTTTAGTTTTGTTAGTGTACTAGTACGGCCAGCACGGAACTTTATAGTCACAATAAACGGCCAAACAATAAATTAAAATGAGTTTGCAAACACAAAGTGAAACCCACAACCCTCCATTTATCGCGTATTATTCCATTCGTTTCAAAATCCCGACGATAATTTCGACCAAAACGGCGTTTTCCCCCTCCTAAACAGAAGAGGGAACTCCGCCCTTGTATGGATCTTCGGGTCCTACAAGTGCCGGTCCCTAGCCCGGGTAAAGGAGGAGGGTTGGGCGAAGGGTTAGTCCCCCTTCCCCGTAAAAAAAAAAAACCCCTGACTACAGAAACGGAAAGTCTTGGAATCAACGCACCACTGGCTGGGACAACGACTTGTGTCGTCCCCAACGACGAGTTCATATCTTGGAGTGAGGATGACGCGCAAATGAAGCAGCAGGGGGAAAGCCTTCGGGAGCCTCTGCAGTGGAAGAAGTCGCTGTTAACGCCGAAAACCAACCTTCGCATTGGGGCATGGAATGTTAAGACCATGTATCAGTGCGGAAAGACAAAACAAGTTGTTATGGAAATGGAGCGATACAGATTGGATATTCTCGGAATATCAGAGCTCCGATGGAAGGGTTTCGGAAGGCTCAGGACAGGAAACAACAACACTGTATTGTACTCGGGAACAGATGAAAGACACGAAAGAGGAGTTGGGCTCATATTAACAGAAGAAACCGCAAAGAGCCTCATGGAATGGGAACCAGTAAGTGAAAGGATTATCAGAGCAAGGTTCTATTCCAGGCATATCAAACTATCTGTAGTTCAGGTATATGCACCAACGAATGACAGCGAAGAGGAAGAAAAGGAACGCTTCTATGAACAGTTGCAAAATGTTGTAAACAAATTGCCAAAGCACGATATGATCATTTTAATGGGCGATTTAAATGCAAAAATCGGGAAAAAAGCATCCAGCGATGAATGTTGTTTGGGAAACGAGGCCCCAGGAGAGAGAAATGAAAATGGGGAGCTTTTCGTCAGTTTCTGTGAACTGAACAATCTTGCAATAGGAGGAAGCTACTTTAAGCATAAGGAGATACACAAGTTGACTTGGGTTTCACCAAATGGATTACATCGAAACCAAATCGATCACATTGCTATAAGCAAAAAATTTCTCAGGTCCATGAGAGACGTTCGAGTTATGAGAGGTGCTGATGCAGCAACTGATCACTTTCTCATAGTAACATTCTTAAAATTAAAACTACGAAAAAATCCAAAAAAGAAGAGTGAAAAAAGAACTCACTATGATATTGCTAAATTAAAAGAAGTAAAGCATAGAAAGAAATTTTCAATCGAACTGAAGAACAGATTTGAACTTCTAAGCAATGAAGAATCACAAATAACTAATGATGCAACAGAGAACATTGAGGAAGTTTGGACACATATAAGGGAAACATTTTGTGAGACGGCTAAAGAGGTCTTGGGAGAAAGAAGAAGAAAACCAGACAAGGAATGGATAACAGAAAAGACAATAGAACTGATAGAGAAGCGAAGAAAAAAGAAAATAGAAATGGAGGCTTCCAGATCAGAAAGATTATTTCGGACTTACCAGACTCAATATGCAGAATTAAACAAGCAAGTTAAAAAGTCGGCAAGAGAAGACAGAAGAAAATTTTATGATGAACTCGCCGAAGAAACACAGGAGGCTGCTGACAGAGGAGAAACAAGCAGACTTTATCAGAACATAAAGAGATTGAAGGGAAGAACACAGACTAATGTTAATTCTATCAGAGACAAGCAGGGTAAAATTGTCACAACTGAAATTGATATTAGAAATAGATGGAGAGAATATTTTAAAGATACTTTGAATATTTCTTTTGAAGCCGGTGATGCTGAGCAATTGCATGATGTCACATCAGATGTGACATACAGCTTGAACATTTCCAACGACAACATCTCGCTGGTCGAGATTAAAAATGCCCTGAGGGCAACCAAAATGAAAAAAGCTGCGGGAAATGATAACATTGCTCCTGAACTGCTGAAGGCTGACATTGAAACCAGTTCTAGGTACTTACAAAAACTCTTTAACATAATTTGGAAACAAGAAAAAGTACCAACTCAATGGAAAGAGGCAATTATTGTCAAAATACCAAAAAAGGGTGACTTGACAAGGTGTGAAAACTGGAGGGGGATAAGTCTCCTTTCCATACCTGGGAAAATATTTTGCAGAGTCCTTTTGAACAGGTTGAAATCAGAAATTGAAAAACATTTACGTGCAGAACAAGCTGGTTTCCGTTCTGGAAACAGCACAGTACAGCAAATTTTTGTACTTAGGAACATAGTTGAACAGAGTTTGGAGATGAATTCATCTCTATACCTTAACTTTATTGACTTTAGTAAAGCATTCGACTCAATCGATCGAGACAAGCTGTGGAAGATATTGAAAAACTACCAAATTCCAGCAAAATTCATCAACATCATTAAAAGTCTTTATGATGGTAGTAAAGCATACATCGAAGTAGATGGAGCACTTACTGACCCCTTTGATGTTCTAACGGGAGTAAGGCAAGGATGCGTATTATCCGGTTTTTTATTCATCATTGCCATCGACTGGATCATGACAAATACGACAAAAATGAAAAGAGAGGGATCAGATGGAACTTTAACACCACCCTGGAGGATCTTGACTATGCAGACGACATAGTCCTGATTTCATCTAGATTCGTCGATCTTGAAAAGAAAACAGATAAATTTAATAAATATGCAAATCAAATTGGACTACAAATCAATAAGAATAAAACAAAAACCATGCGAATAAATGCAAAATCAAATAACAGCATAAAAATAAATTCTGATGAAGTAGAGGAAGTTGATTCTTTCACATATCTTGGAGCAATAGTAAACAAACAGGGAGGCAGCAACGAAGATATAAATCAAAGAATAATAAAAGCTAGAATATGCTTCAGAAGCCTTCAAAAATTTTGGAGAGCTTCCAGTATAAAAACCAACACAAAATTAAATGTATTCAAAGCTACAGTCCGCTCCATACTTTTATATGGTGCTGAGTGCTGGAACCTCCGTAAAACAGAAATTGAGAAGCTAGAAACATTCCAGAACAAATGCTTAAGAATTATTTTTAAAATTTTCTGGCCCAACAAAATATCAAATAGAGATTTATTAATGAAAGCCAAGCTATCACCTATTTACGAGGAAACTCTAAAAAGACGATGGAGATGGACAGGACATGTCCTACGCTCCGGACGGGATTGCCCAGCTAACATCGCACTCACTTGGGCTCCCGATGGAAGACGAAAAAGAGGCAGGCCAAGACTCACATGGCAAAGAGGCATGCATCAGGACTTGTGCAGGGCCGGATTAAAAGGATGGGAAGAGGCAAGGGGGTTGGCCCGGGACAGGGGTGCATGGAGGAAAAGACTAGACGCCTTATGTGCCAGCTCGGTGCGAAGAGGTTAAGTAAGTTAAGTAAACAGAAGAGGGGGAGGCATCTCCATTCGTTCTGTAGCAAACGATGCACGAAAGGAACAGTTCTTCTTTCGTGACGAATAAAGTTGCAGGTATGTAGGGAGCTCTTCAGAGGCAGAGTAGCTTAAGTCAATTTAAGAGGGAAGCATAATTCAGAAGTGTACACGCAAATCGTAACCAGAGGCGGTCCCTAACTCACAATATGTGTTACGGGAAAGTGATTAATTAGGCATTATTAATAATGCCTAATTAATCACTTTCCCGTAACACATATTATAATACTAATACAGAAACATAAAATCAGCAAAAGTTGCCAGAGCTTTCCTTGCCACAGAATTTTTCTGATGACTGAAATTTTTCTGTATGCTACGATCGTTAAAAGAACTATTCAATTTGTAAATACATATTGTCATTCTCCAGAATGGTGTCTTTTTCCAACTTTTTTTTCAAACTTGGGAAATTTAGGGGTTTGATAAAACATTTCCAACAATAAAATAGATCAAAAGCATCACTTTGCATATGCCTTAGTTAGCTATAAGCGCGTTCGACACTATATCTAGAGAATACAGCTTAATTTGCAATTTTGGAACTCCAAACCAGTTGTTAGAGCACTTAAGCCACTTTGCCTCTCAAGGGGATCCGCCATGAATGGATGCGTTTCCCCCCGCCAAAACAAACACGGAACGCCTTCGATTTTAGGCGAGACGAAATCGCTTCATTTGTTCTCTGAGAGCCAGAGCAGTGCAAGTCACTTATATAGTTTCTAAAGGTTGGTGTCAAACTTAACATGCATGTCCGTCATGTCATGACAAACGAAATTTTCAGAGGATGTCTCCGATACAGAGGACAATGTTCGACGGCGAAGGAGCAAAATATAACTCTTATTTGACAGAAAATTATTATTACAGATTCGGAGAAAGCCCCCCAAATAAGAAAAAAAAACATCTTTAAATCACTTTTCGTTAAATATCTGTCTTGCGTCCTTCGCTCTTTAACCCTTTAACAGTGTCGCCCGAACTGATGACCTCGGGCAACTACTACGTGCAGAATTTGTGATGCCCGAACTGAGTTCGTTTCGATGATGATAGTGATTTTTCTTCGTTTTTAAGAGATTGGGAGACATTATGTTTGGATAATCTTCCTCCTAATTGAATAAGATGTGTGTGTGTGTAATCCAATACTTTTTTTATGTGTATGTTAAAATAATTAATACACTTGTAATTTCATTTAATTTTTGATTTTTGTTGTAAAAAAACATTTTCTAACACTAATAATAATATAAAGAACAAAATTTAACAGACATAAAAATTCCATTTCTGGTCAATTTATCTGAAATAAAATGTCACTGTTAAGGGGTTAAAGAGGAACTCTCAGGAAAGAAAAGTATTCAAATCACGAAAATGAAAAACATTTCAACCTAATAATCACAAAAAAAACCCAACCCTTATTCGTTCAGTTGTCCAAAATGGCCGATCTCGCAGCAGTTTAAACAACAAAACCGATTTTGACCGAAGAAGTTAATCCCTCTTCTTCAATCATCCATTCTGGAGAGATTTAACTGCGACCGGAAGAAAATTACTCAAGCTGCTGCACTTAATTCGGTTGATATTTTCCCTCGAAACAACTCTACTCGATTAATCAAATTGCGAAAGGGTTGCTGCTTCATTTCCGGCCAGGTAATGGAGGTTTGAGACTAAAAGGGGAGAAATAGTTATATGCTAGAAATACAGATGAGTTTAGTTGTGTATATGGGAAAATTCATCATTTTCCCATTTAAAAGATCCCATTTGCTCCGAAAATAACAACCAATTCGCTGGAATAATAAGCATTGTCATTTTTAAACGATCATCCATCTAAAGAAGATTCTTAGAATTCATGAAGAATAGAAGAAGTAATTTCGCTATTATCCAACCAACTATCAATCGAGTTAAACAGAAATGTTGTACGTACTTCAAGTAAAGTTACTGGATATTAACGTTGTGCACGAATGGTATATGTATTACGTACCATGACACTATGAGAAAAAACTTTATACACTATTGAAACACTCCATTGAAAGTACGGGTATTACGACTTTGTTAACAAAAAAAAACTTAATATATTTTTTACTTTTTTTTATTTACAACAATCATTGTTTCTAGCAATGGAGAATGAGGTATTCTCACGTTTTGAGATTAAATTTTATTAAAATAGTTGATAAAAAACCATGGAGAATGACGTTTACATCAAGTGTTTTCGTAGCCTAGTTTCTGAGATATAAATTTTTGAAATTTCGTTTTTTGTTTGGGCGCGAAAACACTTTCGAATCACAAATCATGCGCTGTGAGGTCACATCCAATAGAAGCCCGTTTTCTGATGACGTGATAACAGAAAACACAATGGTTTTCATGCGCTGTGACGTCACATCCAATAGAAGCCCGTTTTCTGATCACATGACTTTTCTGACGTTTTGGCAAAAATAAAATTGAATTTTAAATTATTTAAAACACATTTTTGAACTTAAAAATCAGAAATTTAGGAGTTTTAGACCATAATGTATCGAAAAAGTATAAAATCAAGCAAATCCCTCACTCATGCAAATACCTCATTCTGAATATTAAATTTTATATTATTAAAAATTATCTCCAGATTCCAAAAAATTATGCTTGTCTTTTCCCACAATTTTTTTTCAGTTAATTATGAGATATTTTATTACAGAAAGCTCCTAACAGTGCTACGTCACATGTGCCGCTTGGAAATGTGTGAAACACCGTTTTCATCGAAAAACTAGGCTATAAAAACTAGAGCTCAGTATTTGAAAGCGGAAAGATAGTAAACAAGGCACATATGACGTCAAAAGCTGTTTCAGCTGTCAGAAAAGAAGCTATTTTAAATTGAAAATAACTTAAAATTTAGGGATTTGAAAGGTACATTAAAATGTTTTTGGAGGTTTTAAGCCATTCGAATACATTAAGATTTTAAAAAATTGATTGCAATTATTCATTGCTATTAGCAACAATAATGAATTGCCAGTTACGGGGAACTAAACTTAAGATTAAATAACTAGTAATCATAACCCCCAACAAAAGGGGAGTTGAAAAATTCAGTGAGAGTGACTCCATACACCCTTGTAGTGTACTACAATTAATTCATGGTCATTACAGATGACTTTTGGATAACTTTTTAATAGAGAAAAAGTGATCAATAGGGTGATGATCAATACGCAATTTCGGTACCCTTCCCTCACAAGCAATTAATCCCTTCGAAGGGCCAACAAAAGGGACGATAAAAATACCTCATTACTGAGTTTATGGGCCATTTCGAACGATCGCCTTGGTTTTCAGTTAGCAGTATACAGCACATTTAGGGCAGTCAATCAGATACTCAATTTCGTTATTATTCTGTATAAGGGGAAAAACAACAATAAGGAAGTTGCGTAATTTTTTTAATCGATTCTTCCTGCAAAAATAAGCAACTACCCAAAATTTGAGGCTGATCGAGAAATTTTTGGATTGCAAAAAAATTAACAAAAATCCCCTTTTTCAAAGTGCGCGAAAACGCCAAGAGTTTGGGATGTGACGTCATCGTACAGTGACCATTGCTGGAAAGCAACGGAGTTGATGGTATGATTGTTGACGTCATCGTACGGTGCTTTCACTTAGTGTTTTTCAGTCAAATGTTTTTTCCTAAACTTTTAAATTAAAATATTTCATTACCTGTAAATTTTTTTTGAAAAATTGACTAGATATTTCAATATTTTACCATACAAAAAACCATACGGAAGACTTGAATGTTTATGAAAATCTGACACATGCAACTTCCTTATTACATCAAAATACGTACAATGGAACCCACTTACAGAGAGAGGTGATCTTTGTGTGCAATTAAAAGGGTCTAAAAATGAGCTAAAACACTCTTTTTAGGGGAAAATACCCCAAATATTTATGATGGGACCCCCAATTTCACCTGAGTCACATTTCTCACTAAATTTTGCACACAAATTTAAATTTCTAAGTGTAAGTTATCCAACACTTAATGTATAAGAAGAGACAGCTCAGAAAAATGTTAAGTTAACCCCCCCTTAGAACAAATCTAGTTAGGGGCCGTCCATAAACACATTGAAAATCAACAAAAGAAAACAAAGGAACTTTTTTTTTCTGGAAAAGGCAGCTTAAATAAAACCTAAAACTCTTCCATTTTTAATTATGTAGGGGAAAAGGACATTATTCCGCCTAAAAATCACCACAGTATCTTATCTGTGGGTATTATTCCTTTCTCATACTTAAAAAAATCGTTTAATTTCTAACTTAAAAAGTTGACGTGAGATTTTAGTCGATCCCCCTTCCCCTTGGTGAGATTTTTCCAAACCCCCCCTTTTTGACCTCACATAACTTATGGATGTCCCCCTACAGCACTGGTTAAAGCATAAAAAAATTTATTTTGAAATTGTAATCTTTAACACTTAAAATGAGTTAAAACCTCTATTTAAAAAGTCAAATTTTTAAAATTTTTCTGGGGGAGAACTCCCAGACCCCCCTTTTAGTGAATAGTTACAAACGGTTTTTCAAAATTTGGGACAGATGTTAATTAGTTGAACCGCCTTAAAAAATTGTTAAACGAAGGCGAAATAGAAAAACGATTATTTTTGCAGTAGTTATCCAATAGTTTTTAAGAAACATTTTGGGAGGAATCCCGAATCTTTAAGGCATCCCCCCAGTGGCGGATCCAGGGGGGTGGCACTCTGGAAAGTGCCCCTCCCCTAGGAGACCCAAAAAGGTTCTCAAAAATGAGTAAAAACTCAACTTTTACAGGTCTAATTTCAAAATTTTTCCTGTGGGAGGACCCCTATACCCCCTTAGTATCAAGAGGGGGTATTCAGTGATAATTTTTAGGAAATCCCCAATATTTTGACATTTTGGGTAAAATAATAAAGGTAATAGTGTTGAAAAGTGCCCCCCTTAGACTCAAAAGGTTTCTAAAAATGAGTTAAAACCCTACTTTTACAAGTCAAATTTCAATTTTTTTTCTGGGGGAGGACCCCCATACCCCCAATGGTACCACAAGGGGTTCTTGTCTGGAAAAGTGCCCCCCCCTTGGAGCCGTGCTGGATCCGCGCCTGTCCCCCCCCCCAATTTTTAGCAGCCGACGACGCCCTTGTGACATTATTTATGGACGACCCCTTAAAAAGCGGCAGCTTGACTTTTTGGTCGATTGTCTTGCCTTCGGAAATGAGTTTAAGAACAAATCTAGTACAGCCAAAATGGAATCTTAAGGGAGTTGAGAAAAAAATCAGCTGAGAAAATGTTTATGGATAGAGATAAGGCGTAAACAAACTAATCGCTGAACTTGCTCAGAAGGGAGAAAAAAGAAAGAAAGATTGCGGCTAAAAGGTCAAGGGAGGGGAAAAAACTAGCTGATGACATTGTTCGACAGATTTTCAATTAACTCAAAAAGAAAGCAGCAACAGTTAGTCGAGCGCTTTAGAAGAACAGTGGCTTAAGTCAACGAATGTGAAAAATCTGAAGTAACCATATCAAATGGGTTTAAGCAAGATCTCTTTTCAGAAAAATTTCATTGCAAGCCAGGGTTGGCAAAAACCTGGGTTTTTTTAAAAAAAAAACCATGTGGGTTGGTTTTTTCAATAAAACCCTGAAAATAACAACATAAAACTGGGGTTTTTCGGAGAAAGTGTGAGTTTTTTTCAAAATTAAGTGGTTTTCTCCTATAAAGTAAGTGGGTTTTTTCAAATTTTAGTGAGTTTTTTCTATGTTATATGTGTTCTGTTAAAATAATGTCAGTTTTTCCAACCCAATGAATTGTAAAACACCCCTTATTTACTGAAACCCGATTTAAATTTTGAAGAAACCCACTATAATTTAAAAAATATCCTAAGCTTTGAAAAAACCCATTAAATACCTCATTCAGTAATGAAAAAACCCACTGAATAATGAAAGAACCTATTTAACTTTACAAAAAACTCTCTGAAATTGAAAAAACACCATTTAATTTTTAAAACCTAGTTTAACTTTTGAAAAAACCCATTAAAATTTTTAAAATATCCTAAATTTTGAAGGAACTGCCCAAATCTTGATTTTTCTAGAAAAAACCCAAAAATGGGTCCAAAATGTGTTTTTTTTTTGAAAAACCCATTGGGTTCAATCCAGCCAACCCTGTTGCAAGCACACGCAGGAAAAGTACACGCTGAAGAGAGAAAAAAAACTGGCAAAGCCTATTTGACTCTAATTTCAATGCTGGGGACACAATGTCAAAATTTACGCCAGTTATAAAAGCGTTACACGTGTCTGTCACGTTTAATAACGGTTCTCTACTGTCGTCGTAGGTTCCGTTCTTTCAGTCTTATACCTTACTCCCTATAATACTGATCCTTAATGATATACTAATAGTATATTAAGTACTAATAGTATAGTACTGTTAGGAGTATCTTACATAAACTACTCAAACTTACACAAGAAACTGTGTTTTTTGCGTTAAATTCCCATAATCAGAAAAAACATAATTTTCATATATTTTGGTACACAACATTTCCTGTGGTACACACAGCATCAAAGTCATTTTTGGTGTTGGAGGAAGACATTTCCTAAGTAATGTCTATAATAATGGCTTTATTAGCCAGCGATAAATTTGAGTACTCGACTTTTTGTGTAACAACGTATCTACCGACAACGTTTGTGACATTCTGTCCCTCGCCCACAAACACCAGGACGACCAACTTACGTCCCACACTTTGATCCTAAAGAATTATAACCAAGTTTTGGCTTCCGAACAGTGGGGAAGTTTCATGAGGAGTGAACCCTTACTGATGGCTGTGTCACTCAATTTGCTAAGAACAAAAAAGTTAAGGGAGTGATTAACGCTTCAACGGAGTTTCAAATCTCGCTTATGGGGGTAGGTGCACAGCTTTCGACCAAAAAATAAATTTTTCAATTTTTGCATTTTCGTTAAGTATTACATTTTACGCTTCAAACGACACTAAAATTATTACTATACGCGGATTCAGGTGAATAAACCTGCACAGCAGAAGAGGGGGAATTCCCTAGATCTGCCTGAAATCCCCTCAACAACCTCGTTTTTGGATGTATTCTGCACCTCTGGATAAACAGGCAATTCAGCTTATTCAAAATCGAAATTCGTTCCTTTGCCTTTTTTTCATACCCTCACCTGCACCATTGTTCGCGAACGATAAGGTGTTATCAAAGCGCTCTAAAACCTTCGAACCCTTCTTTTATCGGATAAGAGTAGTCGGTCTTCGTTTCACCTTTGCAGTTCGCATTTCAACACTTGATGCTGTTAGATATGGAGGAACGATTGCTTTGGAATGATCGTTAATTGGACAATCAAAAACTTCAGCTGCTGGGACGGCGACATCCACGACCCGGTGATGACGACAGAGGGGTCCTTCCTTTCAAGAGAAATTGGACTCAAATTGGAACTGTACCCCAGAGGTGTCAGTGGCCGCGAGGAGCAACTGTTGGTGCGTGTGTGTGGTTCCAAAAGACCCCTAAATCCGAAAGATAACGTGTCTTTCATCGCTTCAGACGGGTCTCTTCTCTGCACGCGAGAATTTAATGGGGACGAGGTCAGAACAAGTGTTCTGGAACTACACCCTGGTCTCAAGTTCCGAGATGTCGTCGAAAAGAACGAGTCACTTCACAAGGACCTGTGCGGTTCCGCTTTAAAAATCCAGAAGGAATAACAGATAAAAATTGTCATACGCACTATATAAACTCTTTGATAGAGACTTTTAAAACCAGTGTGAAAATAAACTTGGAACAATTACAAGAAATAAAGCAAATTAAAGAAATTTACGACGAATGTTGTATTATGGAATATCCTTTGAATGACGGCGAAATTGAAGAAATCAGTTTCTTTATTACAGACTCGGTGACAGCAGCTGATTCGATAGAAATGAGACTTTATGCAGAAAATGTCGAGAATAAATTCGCCGTCCGCACTCTGTGGTCTTTGCTGAAGAGCGACGGTTCAGTGCTGAGAAGCGAGCACGTGTTTCGAGACAAAGAGAATTGGGTGATATCGAACTCTTTAACAAAGGAAGAGGCCTCCCAGAAAGGGTACTCAGTGGTTTTAGATTTTAAAATCATTCCCAGCAACGGCCACAAATTTCTTTCTAATCAATTTTCGGTACCCATGAAGGCACTTGAAGTGATACCGACAAAAACCTCCAGAAACGAGTGCTCTGAAAGAACCAGCTTCCAACAAACATCCGATGTTCTTAAAACAGACCTGATGTGCCTCTACCAGGACCAGGACTTTTCCGACATCACCCTCAAGTGTGACAATGTCACATTCCCTGTCCACAAGAACATTCTGAGTGCCCGCTCCCCAGTCTTCAAGACCATGCTCTCTACTGACATGGCAGAGGTAGCGTCCAGTGAGGTGGTCATCGAAGACCTTGACCCCTCTACCCTATCCCGATTCCTGATCTACCTCTACACAGGCGCTGTACAAGAGGAGCTGCAGTGTGAAAGCGCCCTCAACCTCTATTACGCGGCTGACAAGTACCAGGTCCCCTCCCTCAAGAGGGAATGTACTGACTTTTTGTGTGACAACGCATCTATCGACAACGTTTGTGACATTCTGTCCTTTGCCCACAAATTCCAAGACGACCAACTTACGTCGGTGTCCCACACTTTGATCCTAAAGAACTTTAACGAAGTTTTGGCTTCCGAACAGTGGGGAAGTTTCATGAAGAGTGAACCCTTACTGGCTGTGGAAACTCTCACTCAATTCGCCAAGAACAAAAAAGTCAAAGGGAATGAGTGATGTTTTGTAAGTTTCACCCTTTTTTGCGAACAGTTTTTGGAGAACTTAATCATATTAACACGATTTTAATTATAAACTATATTTTCATACGATTATTAAACTTATCATTTAATAAAAAGCTTTTGTTATCAATGTTGTATAAAAATATACTACATATATAAAATATATATACCTTATGATATTTTCCCTATATATATTTTCCAATTTAGATTATTAATTTTAAGTATGTTATTATATGTTTTATGTATGCTATGTTTTAAGTATGTTAAAATATTATCGTCTCTAGTCCATGAAAATTTATTTTCTTTAGATGCAGTATTTCATACAAAAACTTTTAATTGAGTATTTATAACGTTTAAAAGCAAACACTACTTTTAGATGTAAGCCGTAATCTCTCTATTCTAAAAAAAAGTTTTTAGTGAACGGTTTCCAGAGAAAGGCTTTTTAATTACTGAACCGAATGACACATATATGGTATCAAAATGTCCGGATTCTTTCCGGATTTCCGAGTAAGCCCTTCGATTTTTCAAAAAAATTCTCAATTTTAAAATATTTCCATTTTTTTAGATAACGGATAAGGTCGCAGTTATAAAGCAAGTACTGTCAATCAAATTATTATGCATCCAATCACAACGTCCGATTGACGCTTTATTTTAAGATGAAACATGTTTTTTCACCTTTTAAAAAAATACTTTCTTGATGAAATATCACTCAAAGACTGATAAAAACATATTCTAAAAACTTACATGAACGCCATTTTATACTAAAATTTCACACTTTTTGTCCAGTATTTATAATTTTTATTCTGATTTTATCGAAATTAATTGTAAACATAGTGATGTTTTGTCTCTTATTGTTTTCAATTTTAAACGGTATTGTTTAACAAGTCTGGGTTTAAAAAATATGAATGATAAACACTAGGCATATTATACTATCGAGTTACTTTAAAATAATATTTTTTGTTTGGTCCAAATATTGATAAACAATTAGAATTAGTTATTTTTATAATCATAGATTAAAAATAATTAAGATGAATATTTTTAAAAACATTTCGTTTAAATTTTTGATAAGTTCGAGTTAATATATACTCAAACTTTTAAGGGAGATTTATTCATGGAGGGGATTTGAAGTATTTTTAATAAGTTGGTTGACGTTTTTTCTGTAAATTGTTTAATTGTTTTATAAAGTGTGTTAAGTTCAACGAGTTGGAATTTGTGGGAATAAGGAAGTTGCATGTGTCAGATTTTCAAAAACAAACAAGTGTTTCGTATGGTTTTTTGTATGGTAAAATGAAATATCTAGGCAGTTTTTCAAAAAAATGTACAGGTAATTAAATATTTTAATTTAAAAGTCGAGAAAAAAACACGTGACTGAAAACGTTTATTGTTTAAACTATAAGATGACGTCAACAATAATACCATCAACTTCATTGCTTTACAACAATGTTTAATATAAGATGACGTCACATCCAAACTCTTGGCGTTTTCGCGCGCTTTTAAAAATGGGATTTTTGTTGATTTTTTTGACAATCAAAAAATTTCTCGATCGGCCTCAAATTTTGGGTAGTTGCTTATTTTTGCAAGAGGAATCGATTAAAAAAATCAAAAAAAATCATGCAACTTCCTCATTGCGAAGCAATTCCAAAAGGTCCTGCGTCAGCAGTTTACGGGGGTTGGCGAGCGATAGCGAGCAGGGGGCGGTAGCTCCCTAGTATTTTAAAAACTAATTTTTGTATACTCAAAATGTTAAGTATGTAATTTTGTGTTATATTATGTGACGATATTCAGATTTGACGATTTGATAATTAGCGATAAATTACAAATTAATTCAAATTACTAATAACATTCTACTAAAACTTTTTTTGTGTATCTATCTGCCGGATAATTTTCGTATACTTTAACTTTACTTTTTTCATATATAACATAATATCCCCACTAAAAATAATCTTAAGATTTTCTTAAGAAAACACCGTTTTCTTAAGAAAATCTTAAGATTATTTCAGAAATCTTAAGATTTTCTGCAGATTTCGATTTGTCTTCAAATTTTCTTAAGAATTTTTTAAGACAATTTACAGACATTTTGCATACTTCGATTCGTCTTCAAATTTTCTTAAGAATTTTTGAAGACATTTTTCAGACATTTTGCAGACTTCGATTTGTCTTCAAATTTTCTTAAGGATTTTTGAAGACATTTTGCAGACTTCGATTCGTCTTCAAATTTTCTTTAGGATTTTTGAAGACATTTTGCAGACTTCGATTTGTCTTAAAATTGTCTTTTGTTTTCGATTTGTCTTTTGTCTTTCTTTTGAAAAATCAAAATAATTATGCTGATTTTTCTTGTCTTTAAATTGTCTTCATATTTTTTTAACAAAATTTTCAGAAATTTTGCAGATTTTTTTCTTGGTTTTAGAAAGTTTGAAGACAAAATCATCAGACCTACTAGGTTTAATAAATACCTTAAAATTATCTAAAGGATTTTTAGATGTTTCACAGGAATTTTGAAGAGTTTCATACCTTTAAATTATTTCCAACGAAAACCGCAGGTTTTGTGAACACAAATCGATAAAGATTTTTAGCTTCACTTTCCCCTTCCTAAAACCTGCAGGTTTTTAAAAAATAACTTATGAATGTTCCAACTTTAATTTTTCTTCGTAAAAACTGCAGTTTTAAATTTTCATTTCCCTTTTTTGTAAAAATCTTCAATATTAAAAAGTTGATTCAATATTTTTCTGCAAACATGTTTTAAGTAATTGACAATTGAGCACAAGAAAAAACTGAGAAGTGAATTCTTATTTTGAATGATTATTCTAACTACATTTTTCAGAAAAACTTGTTAAATTCAGTTTTTGGTTTATTTTCAATGAAAATAAACCAAAAATTCAAAATAATTCCTGAAACATCCTCTCCTCTTTCCCTCCTACTGAATGATAAATCCACCCTATCCAAGCGTAACATAATTTATATGGACAGCCCCTTATTAAATCACATGCACAAAGAAATAAATGCATGCATTTAGAAATAATGCATGAAATTAAAGTTAGCCTCTTTTTCCGATTGAAACAATTCAAATGTATTTTTCCATCTTTCAAATGCATCAAATTCTTCATTATGAACTATATTATGTATATGGCAAAAGACCACGCGTAACGTGTTTAATATAATTTCATTCTATTAACATATTATTGATTAGATAGTGGCTTATTAATTTAAGATCAATTAGTAAACGATGTGGTTCTAAGTTCTAATTCTTTTATGCAATAAACTGCTCGCGTGATGCCATCCCTATCTATGAATCCGTAAAAGAAATTCTTCTGTACACTCTACAACATAAATGTCACACAAGAGGCTCTGCGCGAGTACACCACCGCGGTACAGGTAAGCGATTGGCCAAAACTGACCTTGTGATAAGTTACAACCAATCACAGCTTCAATACTAATGGAGCCTCCTGGCTGAAGAAATTATCCCTCGCATATATTTCGTACTGTCATGAGGAAAGAAGTAAAGCAATCTCTGCTCAACTCAACTCTAGCAAAACAACGACGCGGCGTAAACAAAACACGTACGCTTAAAAAGCCCGTTTCCCAAATCCTGCTTAGCCAATGAGAAACACCTTCGAGTTTGTCGATAGTGCGCATGAGCGTGGAGTTGGTGTGAATACTTTCAAAAGGACTTCAGCCAATATTTGGCACGTTATCGCTTTTTTTTAGCATTTTTTGATCTTGAGCTCCAATTAAATATTCAAGAATCAGTTTTTGTACCTGCTGAAAATTTAATAAGTATAATTTTAAGTTATATTGTAGTATAATTAATTATATGAATCGAAGCTGTAGGATTTGGATTTTACAGAATCTCTTATGGTGGGTATAGCTTTCCCTCAAATCAGACTACAATATTTTGAACTCTTTGTTTCACTGGATGAAAGCTTTTAAAGGTGAAGACTTTTACAAAAAACACCAATCTTTTAAAAATATTCAATTGATCCTTGAGTTTGTGTTAGCTTAATGAAATCTCAAAACTCAAACAGGGTTCGTACGCCTCCTGAAAAACTCCTGAAATTTGCTTTATTTTTCTAAGGGCCCTTATAACTCCTGAAAATAACGTTTTTTTTCTGAATTTACCCTCTGACTCCTGAAAAACATTTGTCTAAGAGCAAAACAAAATTTTATTACCGATTTGATGGAAAATATTTTTTTTAAATCTGTGTTTAAGGTTTATAATTTTTCACATTACCTCCTGATTTTATAGTCATTTACTCCTGAATTTTACTATGTTGTTAAATAGAGTATAAACCCTGTCAAAGCATGGTCATTTGTCAGTAGCTTCTTTTGTCCACTGAGTAATCAAAGCGTAATAGTGTGGAAAAGGGCCCTAAACTTTTTAACTGGTCAATAACTGTCTTTTACTGCTGCAAAAGGACCTAAGTTTTGTAAAATAGTAATAAAAACACGTATTTTACAGAAAAATAATTTAACCACCCAAAATTAATGAAATATTTTCTAATTAGATATAATATGTTTAGCAGTCCTGGGCTATACCCTTTGTATACCCTAATTATCCCTGGGCTATACCCTTTGGAATTTAAGTAAGTAAGGGCATGGGCGGATTTAGGTGGTAATCCCTGGGGGTGCGACTGGAAAACTTGGGGGTGCAAGCAGTCCCTGATGGCTTTGAAAACATGATTTTCCCCTATAAAAATGGAGTTTTCTCAAAAAGTTGGGGGTGCGTTGCACCCCCTTAAATCTGCCCATGAGTAAGGGTCGGGGGTTCGATTCCCTGGGCTATATCCTTGGGAAATAAGGTAAGGAAGAATTAAGGGTTGGAATCCCTGGGCTATACCCTTGCATTTGAGTCATTTAATTATGAGTGAGTCATTTAATTACCCTTAAAATTTAATTTGCATGCCAAAAAATGCATAAATTATCAGTTTTTGAATAATTTTTACTTTTATGATTTTCATATTTTTAACATTACTTTTTATCTGTTTCTAATGTGTTACTACAAAAGGCAATTTACTTCTTGAAATATTTAGCCCAAATTATTCAATATTTACTCCTATATCACTTCAATTATACTCTTTATCCTGAACAATCATTCAAAATTAAAATTATGCAGAAAACTATTAGAGATAGGTTTGGAATCTAAATAACTGATGATTGTTAATAACTTTGATTTAAAGTTCCCACCGCATAAACACAAGTAATCCATTTTTCTACGCGCGCACGTGCTTTAATCTATCAACCATAACAGTGCTCCATATTTTAACTAATTTGAACATACAACACCACGAACAACGCAAATTATAACCGCCAAACGGACGTCGTAGAAACCTGGTAGGGTTGCAACAGACACTAGTTTACAAAGTCTCACATAAGGTCTCTCTCATTGGCTATAGAGGTTAAGGGGCGGAGCTATACGATCTGGGAAACGGGCTTTTTAAGCGTACGTAAACAAAACGAGCATGGTATCGTTGCCGCTTAAAAATGAGCTTTTAAAAACATTTTTTAATAAAATATTTAATCATTTTCATGTTTTAAGTTATTAATCTTGTATCCTCATCCTAGATCATCTGCATGAGGCAAATGTTGAAGCCATTAGTCTTATAAAGATGAGACCATGCTCCTTTAGTTTACGCCGCGTCGGGAAAGAAATCAAATATATGATTAAAAAATTATTTTATATTTATTATTAGTTATAAAAATAATTATTTTATGGGTAAGCAAAAGTGAAACCTTATATTTATTTATTCTCTAGTGTGATTGGATATAGATTCCCTCACTATTATACTGCAAATAAATTTCATATTTTATGATGCAATATATTTTTATGATTTCATATTTTATGATGCTCTTGGCACCTCAAACTTCAAACAGTTTTATATACTAAGATATGAAGTTGTCACAAGTAGAATACACTGACTTATGTACACACACAAAAATTTGATACTGTTTACTGTCCCGTTAAATATCCTGTTTTAAATGCTACATATTAAATTATTGCTAAATTTTTGGGGTTGTATAACACAATTATTTTATTAATTCACATAACATTAACATATTATTTTGTTAGTGAGCAATTTTTTTTGCAATAATTCCATATTTTGATGTTTAAAACAGTCTGATAATGTATAACAGGATACTTACCAGACTCAAATCCACAAAACACCTTAATTTAATGCTACAGTTTACTCTTTATATCACAGACTTTGTCATTCAAAAATAAAACCCTTCTTAAGTATTCATAACTTTTGTGATATCCGGTTTTAAAACTTTCATTTTGATTAGCATTGGTATATTAAATTTTCAATTAGAATTTCTTATTACTTTTTTTGTTCTTACGTATTATTCCGCCAACTGTTCAGAGGCAGTCTGAGATTTGATAATAATGCTCTTAGAGGCACAGTCAATGGGATAATACAAAATACATAAGAAAAACTGGTACCACATTTTTTTGGTTGTCATGGATAAAACAATATATTTGCTGATTAGTTTGTAGATTTTGGCAATATCTCTAATTTTTGATGTAGAAAACAGCCTTGTGATATTTAATGGGAGAGTCGAGTGGGAATGGAATTGAATCTAGGAATAAAATTAATGTACCAGTAAATTACAAGGTCAATACTTAGGGTACAAGTGTACTTAGGGGGAAATGTTCATTTAAATTTTCAGAACAAGTAAATAAACAAAATTAAAACCACTCCTAACACCATTCTGTTTTTTTTTCTTTTGCTATGTGTAATTTTTATAAAATTTCATAATTCATTAAAGATTGATAAGAGAGATTTGTGCCCAGTTAAAATGTAAGCTTTTAACTATTTTCTAAACATTTAATGATTATAATTACTTAAATCCAATAAAATTCACTTAGACATACTAACAAATTTTGTAATTAATAATAAAAAATTTTATGATCCATGATCGTATAAATTGTGTTTTGCATTTTCATTAAGTATTATATGTTGAAATTTTCCAATGCAAAAATTAAAATAATGCTTAAATAATTTTTAAACCAATTTGATCCTAATGCCTAATTACTGGACTAGTTCACCATATATGATAATTGATTTATTTTAATACTCTTACCTTACTTAGAGATGAGCAAATGTTTTAATAAATCACAAATAATATAATATCAAAATATCTAGATAATAAAGTTTGATAGATAGTTTCTTGTTTTAAAAAATATGAAAATTATAAATCATTGCCAAAGAGAGATTTGAAAAGATATTTGGGTCCAAGTAAGTCCTTTAAAACCCAAGGTGTTTTATTTTTGCTGTTGATATTTTAAATATAAGTTTTTTTGTATGCATTATGTAGCGGAATTTCTGCAAATATTATGCTTTATAATGATCCCCTATTTGGTCGTCAATTTCAATTATTTTCAGAATTCCTAAAGGTAAGAAAAAGTAAAAAATTCAAAGGTTTTGTAAATTTCTGTTTGTGCATAAAAAGTGCACAATTTAAGAAAATAATTCATGCACAATGAAAAAATTGCACAAAATCTGCACGTTTTTTGCACCTCTGTTTATGCATAAAAAGTGCAGAATGAAAAAAAATTGCATATTTTTTAGGTTATTTGAAACACTTCTGAAGAAAATCTAAAGAACCCAATCTGAAGAAAATCTTCAGAAAAAAAATCTGCAGATTATCTTAAGTTATTTGAAACACTTCTGAAGAAAATCTTAAGAATATAATCTTAAGAAAATCTTAAGATTATATTCTTAAGAAAATCTTAAGATTATAATCTTAAGATTTTCTTAAGAAAAAAGTGTTTCAAATAACTTAAGAAAATCTGCAGATTTTTTTTTAAGAAAATCTTAAGATTTTTTTTAGTGGGGATACTTTAACGGTAACAAATACATTCAGTGATATTTTCGGTCTTCCCCCAGAAAAAAAAACAAAGTTTTTTTTTACCCGATGTTCCTAAATATTGAGGGGGACGGTCGCGTGTTAGAAGGAACTTGGTGGACTTGGACCATTGTTCTGCTCAGTGGGCGATCGATCTCTGCCGCCGCAAAACATCGCAGTTTTATCAGAGAAGAAAAAAGGACAAAAAGCCACTAATTAAATTTTTATGCACTCAACGACAGAGACGAATAGTTAACTAGAGCGCCCTATAGGCTGCAGACCAGAGCGCTACTCAATGCATCAGGGTGTATCTAAAAAGGTTGCTGTCAAACTTAACATACTAAGGCTGTGCATGCCATGACGAACAAGATTTTAATAGGAACTCATGTCCTCAAAGGTAAGCTGGGTCCAGGGTTGGCTGGATTGGACATAATGGGTTTTTAAAAAAAACCATGTGAAAAAACCCTTATTTTGGACCCATTTTGTGTTTTTTCAAGAAAAATCAAGATTTTGAAGAAAAACATTTAACGAAATAACATACCAAGAACTGCAGTTGAGTGGGTATTTTCAAAATTTTCACCAGGTTTCAATAATTAAAGGGTTTCATCATTACTGAACGGGTTTTTTTCAAAATGTAACACGTTTCAAGTTTGAAAAAACCCACTTAACTATGGAAAAACTGACATTATTTTGACAGAACACAGAAACCCACTTACTATATAGAAGAAAACCACTTAGTTTTGAAAAAACCCACGCCTTTTCCGAAAAAAAAAGCCAGTTTTACATGGGTTTTTATAAAAAACCCGGGTTTTTGCCAACCCTGGCTGTGTCCGCTTCAGAGGACACAGAAACCACATTGTAAACCAATAATCCTTAAATTCTTAATTAATAGTTCCAGAGTAAAACTGCATGCTTCCCCTCTAGATGATACCCCCTATCTATGCGCGGAACGGAAATGCTCAGAGGACTAATTAGAAGCGCTTTAATGTTTAATTAAGCTTCGGTCGAAGCGTCGTTTATCAACAACGGGACACACAATCCGGTTATCAACGAAAAATGCTGGAAAATTAATATAAACTGGAATGAAAATATGGATCTGTGACTTTTAATATTACTAATAACGTTTAATTTAATTCATTTTTATTATTATTGAATTCAGAACGTTCAATTTAAAGAACTGCATTGAAGATACTTTAATTGACATTATTCCCAAGATATTCTAAACATCATTCTTTATTCCACTATTTTAAATTCGATCTTTTAATTCATTCTAATAGAAAACTTAGTTTATGTGTCCTTAATGTGGAACTTAAAATGTCCAGTAGTACCCGCCCATTGGAAACTAATTATTTCAGGGTTCACACTCAATTTCAGTAATAAAATTCCCCGATTTTTCCAGTTCAATTTTTAAGATTTTTCAGTAAAGAAAAAAACTGGTAATTCACGGCATTTTTCGGATATTCTTGCAATTTTGAACACATAATTTTCAATAAATTGACTATTTTTTGACTATCAGTGGCATTATCACAAAAAATTTTGGGAAAAACATTGGCAACACAAGGGAGAAAAGTTCGTAAAAAAATAAAGAAATTTGCGAAAAAAAAGATAAGATGGTAAAAAACTGAGCCCATCAACTTTCACCCACAAAAATAGACCCATATCCATTCCACCATCAGCTCTTTTTAAGAAAAGGTGTGGTGGTCCTGGCTAGGGCGAGAGACAAAGGAAAAACTAGGGTTTTAAAATGAACACTAACGTTTATTTAGAACAAGCAAAAATTGTAAATAGAAGAATGTAAACAAACGGGGCCAGCCCGATTAGTGAAAGCTCTCAGAGGAGTCGCGTCGCTGCAGCTCTTGCTTCTTCGAATACCCCAGTATTTGTAAGTGACGTTAGCGTGATTACGTCACAACGTTGTGTTGCCACACCACCCTCCTCCTAGTGAGTGGCTTGGGTGCCCTGAAGTCCCCCGAGCCTCGGAGATCGCCTTGGAGCTGGGGAAGGTGAAGGATCCGGGCACCTGAGAGATGGTGAAGGATCATCTGGCTCCTCTGTGAAGGCGTCCAAATATGCGGGCTTAAGGCGTTCAACGGAGATAGAGACCTCTCTGCCCTCCATTTGTAGACGGAAGTACCGGTCCCTTCTCTCTAGCACTCGGTACGGGCCGCTGTACGGTAGGTCGAAAGTCTTTCGGATACCTGGGTTGCGGACAAAAACGTGTGTGCTCGTGTCTAACTCGTGGGACTTGAACAACGGTCGACCTCCGTGTCTATCATCCGGTACTGGACCAATGTTGGCGCACCTGCGGCGAAGGACCTCCACATAATCGTCTTCGGGAAGGTCTGGAAAATTGCTTTGCTCTATAAAAGCACCAGGAATCCTGATATTTGTGCCGTACACCCGCTCGGCCACAGAAACTGATGAGCCGTGGGACAGGCATGATCGCAATCCCAGCAGTATAAGGGGAAGCTCATCCACCCAAAACCGTGACGGCCCAAGTTTGCTACGTAGGGCTGCCTTGAAGGTGCGATGCTGACGCTCTACCAGTCCGTTTGCACTTGGGTGATAAGGGGTCGTATGTCGAACATGAGAGCCAAGCAATCTGGAAAAACTTTGGAAGAGATTACTCTCAAATTGCCGCCCCTGGTCTGTAGTAATTCTTTCCGGGACCCCAAATCTGCTAACCCAATGAGCTAAAAAGGCCGTGGCCACAGTATCGGCGGTAATTTCCCTTAACGGGATGAGCTCTGGCCACCTTGTGTACCTATCTACGCAAGACAGGACATACCGGTAGCCTCTGCAAGGTGGTAGGGGGCCGACCAGATCTATATGCACATGGGCGAACCTATGGCTGGGAGGGGCAAAAGTGCCAATGGGGACCACGGTATGTCGGTACACTTTGGCCTTCTGACATGGCATGCACTTTCTAGTCCAATCTGCACAGTCTTTGTTCATGCCAGGCCAAAAGTAATTCTCCCTAACTTGCCTTACCGTTGTCCTTACCCCGGTATGTGCAATATTGTGCACCTGGGAAAAAATAAACTTTCGATACTTCCCAGGAATAAAAGGTCGGACCTGCTTGCCAGAAGTTTCACAAAACACCCCCAATTTCGACTCTGGTATTTGAAAACATTTAAATTTAAATCTATCCTTTTCCAGGAGCGAACGAAGTTCCTGGTCTTCTTCCTGATCACGTGCAATTGCGGCATAGTCCACAGTTTGTGGAAAATCTACCATTTCAATACGGGACAAGGCATCGGCTACTACGTTTTCGATACCCGAAATATGGCGAATGTCACTTGTGAATTCGCTTATAAAAGAAATGTGGCGAATTCTTCGGGGAGAAATTTGGTCTGCCTTGTGCTGAAACATGTAAGTCAAGGGTTTATGGTCCGTGAAGACCATAAAGAACCTACCCTCTAGCATAAACCTAAAATGTTTAATGGCAGCGTAGATTGCCAACAGTTCGCGATCATACGCGGAATAATTTTGTTCAGCAGACGACATTTTTCTTGAAAAAAACGCTACAGGTTGCCAGACGTTATTCTTTAGCTGCTGCAACGCAGCCCCCAAAGCAGTACTAGATGCGTCAACAACCAAGGCAAGCTGAGCAGTTTCCGAGGGAAACCCTAAAACAGCAGCTTCAGACAATGCCTCTTTGCATGCTGAAAAAGCGTCCTCTGCTGATTGAGACCACTGAATCTTAGAATTGTCTCTCTTGCGATTACCCTTAATAAAATGTAAAAGAGGCACTTGTTTTTGGGCCAAGTGTGGGATGAATTTTCTATAAAAATTCAAAAGACCCAAAAATCTCCTTAACTGCATTACAGTTTCAGGCTTTGGAAAATTGGAAATTATGTTAACCTTAGCCTCCAAAGGTCTGATCCCGCCAGCAGAAATTGAATGACCAAGAAACTGAACCTCCGTCTGCCCAAAAATAGATTTTTCAACATTGATTACAATACCATACCTAGAAAGTCGAGAAAAAATTTTTCTCAAATGCAATTTATGTTCCCCAGGGGTAGCAGACGCTATTAAAAGATCATCAATGTAAGCGAAACAAAAATCAAGACCTTCGGTAACCTCGTTAATAAAACGTTGAAAGGTAGCTCCCGCGTTTCTTAGGCCAAAAGTCATGAACGGAAATTCGTACAGACCGAAGGGAGTGATTATTGCTGTTTTTTCAATATCACTACGAGCTATGGGGATTTGGTTATACGCCCGCACTAAGTCAATGGTAGAAAAAATTGACTTACCCTCCAAATTATTGGCAAAGTCCTGAACATTAGGGATAGGATAACGATCCGGCTTGGTAACCGCATTTAGTGCGCGATAGTCCCCGCAGAGTCGCCATTTCCCATTCTTTTTTGGCACCATGTGCAGCGGGCTTGCCCATGGGCTTTTAGACACTCTACATAGGCCCTGCTGAATCAGTTCATTGAATTCAGTCTTAGCGATCTCAAGCTTCTGAGGGGTAAGGCGACGTGCCACGAAGTGGACTGGCTGTCCGGATGTTTCAATAACATGCTCGGTAGTGTGTTTAGCCTTTGAATTGATCGTTGGTTTAGTCAACTCGGGATATTCAAGCAAAATATCTCCAAATGGATTTAAAGCCTCTACCTGGGAAAGTTCATATTTAATCCAAAAAAATTTATTTGCTCCCTCACAATAACTCAATCTTTCATTCCTGAAATCTATTATAATCCCAAAGCTCTTTAAAAAATCTGCTCCTATGATAGGACGAGTAACATCTGCAATTACGAAATTCCATTCGAAGCACCTTGGAAAACCCAAATCCAGCTCTAAATTTTTAACACCAAACGTTTTGATGCTAGATCCGTTAGCAGCACTTAACAAAATAGAACTAGATCCACGTTCCCACCTAGGAATAAGCCTGACTGGGATCACAGATTTTGCTGCTCCGGTATCAATTAGAAACCGAAAACCGGTATTTCTATCACAAACCACCAAGCGACTAAAACGAACGCTGTCTCCGCTGTGCGCCCGCAGCGAAAGCGGACTCAGTTTTTTGAAAATGAGCACGGTGGAATGCACTTATGTGCCCTACTGCCAAATTTCCCATGGTAGAAACAATTCCCGTTTTCCCCCTGCGTGAGAGTTAACTCCCTAGGCGCACCTTTATTACTATTGGGGAACAGTTGATCGATTTTAGACTCCAAACGTGAAAGCCGTAGATCCAAATTATCAAGTTGATCTTGAAATCTGGTTTCCCCTGTTGGACCTGGTTTCTGGGCCAAAGCGGAACATTCACTAACGTGGAAAGATTGAAGATCAGACACACCAGCAATGCCATCTGCCATCTCGGCTAGCCTAGACAGATCGTCCGAACTAATGGACAATATTTGCTGCGTGGCAGTCGGCAAACTCTGCATCCAGAGGGTGTGTAAAACCTCCTCGGACAACTTACCGCCCGCCATATTGCGCATCTCGCAAAGCAAACGCGACGGTTTTTTATCCCCCAATTGCATTCCCTGCAAAAGTACTTTTAGTCTTTGACTTTGATCACCCCTATACTGACCCAACAATCTATCTTTTATTTTTTCGTAGCCATCTGGCGCCGAAGGATCCAACAGATCCTGTACCAAAGAGAGCTCCTCACTTTCAAGATTAGCAACTAAACAATGATATTTGGTGACAGGCCTTTTTATTCCCGATAGAGCAAACTGGGCCTCGATGCTGTGGAACCATAGTTCCGGGCGATTTCGCCAAAAGGGCGGTGGCCTGAAAGCGACATGAGAGAGTTCCTCAATTGCTGTTTCCATTCCAACGGGAGGGGATATTTCAGCTTTAGTAGAAAGCGAGGTTTCTGATTCATTGGGGAGAGGGGTTTCCGTTTTATTAGAAGGTAAATTTTCTGTTTCCTTAGTCATTCCGAAAGCAAGATTGTCACATAACACACTAGATCAACAAGACTGCCACTAAATGCAAGGGATCGGAGAACGAGATCATCAGAAATACTCTTATGATCAATTTTGTTTCCTCGGAAATTTTAAAAGTCAACAGAGAAAAAACCCGGCATTTGCCACTCACCCACACAGGACACCACCATAAAACTTGATCGCCAGATGAAACATAAGAACTTTCCTCCAACAGAAAACGTGCTCTGATTGAACGGGTCACCAGTGTGGTGGTCCTGGCTAGGGCGAGAGACAAAGGAAAAACTAGGGTTTTAAAATGAACACTAACGTTTATTTAGAACAAGCAAAAATTGTAAATAGAAGAATGTAAACAAACGGGGCCAGCCCGATTAGTGAAAGCTCTCAGAGGAGTCGCGTCGCTGCAGCTCTTGCTTCTTCGAATACCCCAGTATTTGTAAGTGACGTTAGCGTGATTACGTCACAACGTTGTGTTGCCACAAAAGGCACGTAAGAGAATATTCGAACGCGAACCAAACCACCCCCCTGATTCGCTCCCGTAATCTGTGCGCCCGAGACTGAGACGGTTTTAAGCCCCTTTTCCCGAAATAAGGACATTAAATATTCAGGAAAACGCCCCCCCCCTTCACTCGGTTAGGACTTAATGACGTGCAGAAAAGAGACACTTCGTCACACAGAACAAGACTCGAATTTTCAGCAGTTTTAAGGTCAATAAGAAAAGTAATAAAATTTAAGGTCAACCTTCAAAACTCCGTTATTCAAATTTAAATATTTTCTTGTTTCTTCATTAGTCAAGCTATTCTTGACATTTTTTATTATAAGGAAAAAATCTAAAAACGTAAAAATTAGAAAGTAGTATCCCATGGCCTAATTTCCGACTTTTAATGAGGAAGTTGCGTGATTTTTTTAATCGATTCTTCATGCAAAAATAACCAATTACATAAAACTTAAGTCCGACCGAGAAATTTTGCAAAAAAAATTTAACAAAAATCCCCTTTTTCAAAGCGCGCGAAAACACCAAGAGTTTGGGATGTGACGTCATCATACCATAAACATTGTTGGAAAGCAACGGAGTTGATGGTATGATTGTTGATGTTCTAAACAATAAACGTTTTCAGTCACGTGTTTTTTTTCTCGACTTTTAAATTAAAATATTTAATTACTTGTAAATTTTTGTTTTGAAAAATTGTCTAGATATTCCATTTTACCATGCAAAAAACCATACGGAACACTTGAATGTTTATGAAAATCTGAACATGCAACTTCATTCTTGAAGAAAATTCTATACTTTAAATTAAGGTATTCACTGTGACACATTAGTTTGAATTCCATATTGATTTAATTAAAACTAAAATACTTTTCAAGGAACCAAATAAGTCGCTTTAATTTTGGAGTAATCCTTCACGACGAAATGTTTCCCTGACCCATGGAGAACCAACTTTGTTTAAAATAAAGAGTTTTCCCATGATGGTGAAATAGTTCTCAAGCAGAAAGTCCCTCTAAGGATTTTCCAGTCGCCCGAGTACACACAGCTTTCAAAGGGGACAGTATTTACCCCGTTCCTTTTGAAGTGCTATTTTTGTCGTAACTTCTGTGTTTTTCGACATCAAAGGGAGTTTGATTAAGCTCAGTCGGGTTGCTATTTGAACTTGTTCACAAATCCGTGCTTATTCTCTACCGCATGTTTAACGTTCCTCCACACACTATACTCTGTTCATTTATTCTAAATGAACAGAGTATAGTGTGTGGGTAATAATAGTGCCTGAGGCGTAATGTATTATAGAAGCAGTTACTACTGTAATTATCATGGAAAAATTTTTCTAGTGCAATAACAAGGCAACCGAAACTGTAGTTAAAATACTGTAAACACATCGGTTTCTGAAGTTGTGTAATTATACGTTATTAGGCGTTTTTGATCTTATTTCAGGCGCCAATGAGGAAGTTGCATGATTTTTTTAATCGATTCTTCCTGCGAAAATAAGCAACTACCCAAAATTTGAGGCCGATCGAGACATTTTTTGATTGCAAAAAAATTAACAAAAATCCACTCTTTAAAAGCGCGCGAAAACGCCAAGAGTTTGGGATCATCGTATGTTGAGTCATCATGCCATAAACATTGTTGGAAAGCAATGGAGTTGATGGTATGATTGTTGACATCTTTAAACAATAAACGTTTTCAATCAAGTGTTTTTTTCTCGACTTTTAAATTAAAATATTTAATTACTTGTACATTGAAAAATTGACTAGATATTTCAATTTTACCTTACAAAATACCATATACGGAACACTTGTTTGTTTATGAAAATCTGACACATGCAACTTCCTTATTCTAAATGAACAGACTATAGTTACGTATAAGGTGGTTAGAAAGGAGGGGGAAAAGGGGTCTAAGAGTTCAGAAGAAGAAACACCTCACGTAATTGAGGGACGTCCCCTGTGAGCAGTCTGTACATTTCGAAAAATTCGCAATATCTATTAAACTCGTAAAGATAAATCTGTTAAAACAGCATCAGAAAACCACAGATAGGTTGTTGTACACAGTCTTTTAAATTTGACGTGTAAAATTAGGGATTTAACTCATTTTTAGAAACATTTTGAGTTTGAGGGGGGGCACTTTTCAACACTATTACCTTTACTTTTTGACCCAAAATTTTGGAAATTTCCTAAAAATAACCACTGAATACCCCATTTAGATTCTAATGGGGGGTATGGGGGTCCTCCCCCAGAAAGAAATTTGAAATTAGACCTGTAAAGTTGGGTTTTTACTTATTTTGAGAACCTTTTTGGGTCTTCTAGGGGGGACTTTCCAAAGTGCCACCCCCTGGATCCGCCACTGCACTGCTCTTACCAGGGGGATGGAGGGAGTCAACATTTTGTTTGGAAAATATGATTTTTATTACCATCTTTAACACAAGTTTAGATAAAATGTGCAGTCAAAACAGCGAAATATTAGCCACAGTCCGTCGTATTAAACGGGGGATTTTTGATATTTCGTTTGGTCTTCTATTGGAAACTGTATTTTTATGTACACGGACATTTTTATTATTGCATAAAAAGATGCCAAAAAAAAGGAAGGATGTAAGTGGATATGTGCTAGTGGAAATGTGGGAAAAAAAAGTCTGTAAAAAAAGGGGTCAAAGGGAGGGGTCAAAAACCTTGAACAAACGACTCACATAATTCCCTGAGAATTCGATGCATTTCGAAAAATTGGCAATATATATTTTACTCGTAAAGATAAATCTGTTAAAACAGCATCAGAAAACCACAGCGGATACTTGAATTACTCCATATTGGACAGATGTGAGGACAGGGAGAAAAAGATACTAATTAGGCGGCTTTCAGAGAGAAAAAACCTCTCCTAATGACAGCGGTGACACTTTTCGGCGCAATTAGGGAGAGAGAAGCCAGAGGCGAAGGATTATTTGGAAGGATTGGGTTGGGGGGTGACAACACAAGGCGAGATTTATTGGAAAATTGTCTACACTAAGCAGGAAAATGTACGTAATAAAAGTAAATTTAAGAGGGGGAGAATAAGATAGCTATATTTCTGTAAAGAGGGAAAATAAAAAAGATATACAAGATATGCACAAATAATTCAATTAAACTATGCCTATTTTAAGTGTTAACTCACAACTCTCAAGCGTCGCCTCCAACCGTGGACCGGTTTCGTCCTTGTTTGGACTCACCAGCACGGTATAGGAAGACAACGCAAGAGAGCGGAGGGCAAGTACTAGTCTAGCCGACTATAACTGAAAAAGTGGTGACCATTGATTAGTCCTCCACTTTTTTCAGTTATTGTCGGCTAGACTAGTACTTGCCCTCCGCTCTCTTCCTATACCGTGCCGATGAGTCCTAACAAGGACGTAACCGGTCCACGGTTGGAGGCGACGCTTGAAAGTTGTGAGTTTACACTATGGTTCCGCTAACCAGCGATAATGGTGAAATTCTCCTTTAATTTATACCTATTTCAGTCAACCTCTTTACCTCTTTTTGCATAACATTCACACTATTAAAGTTTAACCCACTACCCGAAATAGCTAATGGAAAAATTCATTTTTTTTGCCATATTTATGTAGTTCCCCCACTAAAAATAATCTGAAGATTTTCTTCAGAAAAAGCCACTTTTTACAGAAATTCTACAAAAATTTTAAGATATTTTGCAGATTTTGCTTTGTCTTTAAACTATCTTCAGAATTTTTGAAGACAACTAACAGATATTTCGCAGACATAGATTTACCTTTAAATTGTCTTCAGAATTTTTGCAGACAATTTGCAGATGTTTTAAAGACGATGTATCTTCAGAAATTTTGAAGACAAGGAATGCAGACATTTTTCAGATGGAGCAGAATCTTCAAATTGTCTTCAAAATATATTAAACTTTAACAAATTTTATCATTTTACGTACGGAATGAAAAAAAACTGATATCGAATGCCTTGTAATCGATTTCAAAAGAATTTAAATCGTAAAAGAATCGATTCCTAGAACTAGATCAAAGTTTTCTTATTTGTACTGTTGATTTAAAATTTTAATCACTTTAAGATCGTATTTGTGATGTTATTAATATTTCATAGCGGGAAAACTACTTTCTCGAGAATTAGGTAATCAAATCTTCGGGAACCGAATCGATATCAGAGATCAAACGAATCGAATCTAACCTAGAGAATCGATTGCAGAATCGAATCGATAGAACAATGTTTACGTTTTGTTTTCAACACTAGTTGCGTGCCTGAATGAATGCTGATTGGAATTATGAATTTTCCTGATAATTGTGGGACTACCTAACAATATGGTATGATTTAATTTACCGAATGTCCTTTATTTATATTGTGGTTTAAAATTTCATTTGTTCAAAGATGCAAGACTACTGCAAAGTGCAAGCATATATGTTAGATGGTTGCATGGGGGAAGTAGGCTTAGGCCTTAGGCTTAACATTGAGTAATCTTAAGATTTTCTTCAGAAAAAAAATCTGCAGACTATCTGCAGTTATATTTGGGCCCTTCTTTCTGAAGAAATTCTTTAGAAACCATAATCTAAAGATTTTCTTAAGAACGTTATCTAAAGATTTTCTTCAGAATGAAGGGGCCAAATAACTGCAGATGGCCTGCAGATTTTTTTTATAGAAAAACTGCAGAATTTTTTTAGTGGGGTCGGGGCCAAATATAATAAAATGTTTTTTTAAGTTTAAAAATTTTTTAAATTGAGTTCTCATATCAACCTAACTTTCATCAGGTTGAATTTATATTAATTAATTGACCAAATTCAATCTAAATTTTATAAATTATAGCACCTGAAGGTGCGATTACTTCAATACATGCTGAAAATTGGGGTTAAACTAATGGCAACCATGGGCAAGCAAGACGGTTAATTCAAGGGTCATAGCAAAGCTAAAAAAAAGTCAATGCTAAAAGTTATTACAATGTAAAGAATCGTATAGTGAGCACACTTAACTTGGATAATTTTAAAACATCTTTTTCAAAACCAACCCAAACCCCCAGCACAACAACAAACCAGTGTCAATTCCATCATCGATTTCCTCTAATGTTCAGACCCATTAAGATGAGATCAATTTGCACAACAAGTGATCCACTTACTCAAACGAATCGAGTCATATTAAGGAGAATCGATAATTTCCGTTTAACAATTTTCAATTAGCAAGGGATAATTCGGTCATTTGGGCAGAACTGTCGGAATTAAAATTCTAAAATGCTCTGCGAAATCTGTTAATTCGGTCAAAATAGTTACTATTTCGGATGTAGGAAGGTTGGGATGTGGTCGTTAGCAAAATGACTCGATTATTAATCAGGCTTCGTAATTAAGAAGGGTCCTGGGTTCGAATCCCGACACTACTAATGACCCTGTGTAGTTTACATGTAGACCTGTAAATCCTTCCCCTTCAGAGACATGGCTAAATTGTGGAGGAGGCGATTGATTTCCGTGTCCCGCCGTCTTTTGAATACACGGCGGGACATATTATGGTGTCCCATCTATAAAGCTTGTAGTTCCCATCGCGGTGTCTGAATTTCGAGTGAAACTAAGAACATCAATTTTAAAATACGATTATTTCGTTAAGGTGGTTGCCTACCTAAAAATGCCGTTTCGGATCAAAAATTCCAAAAAAAATTATTATCTTATTTCAAAAAACCTATTTAATTTAGCTTTCCAAATGAGTTTAAATTTTTTCTTTATCTTTCCTAGAACCAAAGTTACAGAAATTTTGAAAGTTACAACTTACAAAATTTCCAAGTTTTTATAGAGCCACTGATTTTTTTGTTTCAATTTTATAGTATTTGCTTACAGATATTTGATTTTAGATTGGGAGGGTGATTTTAGTTGCAGAGGTTGACCCAACCTTTTTTATGAGCCTTTCGGGTACTTGTTACATCAATATTTAGACCACTTACGGATGAGTTTGTGTAAAGATGAAAAAAGAGGAAAAAGCGCGTGAGCCATGTATAATTTTTTAAGCGCGTGAAACAAATAATTTTAACAAGACAAATTTTAATTTACTTGGGTTATATTTGGGAGGATTTTAAGAACATTAAACTGGCAATAAATTAGTAATTAATATTGACAGCCTAGATAAAAATATATTTAAACAAAGAAAAATACATTTCTTCAAAAAGAAAAATCTTCATTTGCATGAAAATAACCAAAATGTAATTAAAAGCAGATGAAAATTTAGGAAATCAGTTAAATACTAGGATAATTTAATGATTACCTAAAATATAATTAAATTACTGAATTTTTTTACCAATATAATTTTTGCTAAGTGAAGAAAAAAGTCAAATACATTTTTAAAAGTATTATTAGAATCTCAAATCATATAATAAATATCTAATACAGGTTAGAATCTAACACGATTTAAAAAACTGAAGTATTATCTTAAGTTGCTTCCCAAAGCGGCCTTTCAAAATTTTACAACTTAGAAAAACCTCATAAGGGGACACAAGACATATCGACAGCCAAAATACGTGAAATTTAGCTTTACCAATTTCTTTCAGAAATATAATTAAAAATGCATTCCCATCTTTAAAATTTTTACAAAAAGCAGTCAGGATACTGTAGTTTATATATAACACAAGAAAAATAAAAAAATTAAATATTTTAATATTTAAATTTATAGTTAAAATGGACTTAGTTTCTACGATACATATTGACTAAGTGTTGTTAAGGTACACTTTTAAAAAAAACTACTGCACATTTTACTTTAAAATTTGGACCAGCTATAGATTATAAGTTGATAAATAATAATAAGCATCCTTTTTGCTTTAGCTACACAACAATTAATTTAAAAAAATTTTAAAATTTAGGTTTCAAAAATCCATCAAATTTAAGACATAAAAAACCTTTTTTCTATCGAAATATAACTCTGATTGGTTATTCAGAGCTTATTATTTTAGAAATTAGTAAGGTTTATATGTAGGGAAAATTTGGAATCTCTAACTATAATAGATTTTTTAAAAAGTGTACCAAAACATCGAAAAAATTGAAACTGAGAAAAATGGACTTAAAGTTTTAAAGGCTTATAAAAAACGCTACAAATACAAAAGTAAATGCGTTTTTTGACGGCTTTTCATATTTCCAAACTACACATATTATATATTTTTGGAAAGGTAAGATTACATACTTTTTTTTAAAAGCAAAATTGGAAAATCGAAAATTTGATGCATTTTATGTCATATGTCCCCATAAGTTGAAAATACTGACTAAACTCGATAAAACGCAATTCTCAGAGACTAGGCTGCTCTCTGACACAACACTCAACAGGGATTCGACCAGTAAGAAGCAGTTGCGAGAAAAACGGAACTTTCGGGAAAAATCGCTATTTTTCTTACTTTCGCACTTGTTGGCATCTGACTATGGTAAAGTTGTTTTTTCTACATGCAATAACAACGCGATAAGAAGCCGACTTGCGTATTTACAAATGGTACATGCTGTTAAGCATTGCGTGGCGAAATACTGTGTTAAGGGAGATTACTCGCCAATCCGGTAACCTTTGGCCACCTTTGGCTGAGGTTTTGGCGAAACGATGTTTCTTCGCAAACAACATGGCCGCCTCCGTCTGTCTGCGTGTGTTTTGGTGGCCTTTTAGAAGTTTAATCAAAAGGAAGATAAAAAGTAGTTTCTCACGATTTCAATCAGACATGGAGAACTCTAAAGTTTCTTAAAGGTATGTATTGCTATTTTGTATTAGTTGTTCGACTTTACCCTAAATAATTTTTATGCATCTAGTGATTTCATATTTGTTTATATACTTCTTATGTTACTGAAAACTAAAGTAAAGATTTAAGATTTAACCAATGTCTTATATCAGGCCGTAATAACTTCGGCACATCCTTAGTTAAGTATGAAAATCGTTGTTTGACTTAAATATGAGTACTGATCTTTAGTTGGTTTTTAGTTTTGTTTTTACAAGCTCGTTGTCAATTCAAAACAATACATCTCATGATGGCTATTTTTGCTATAGATATCTAAATATAAGTTTAAATTATTACGTAACGTAAGAGTGCCATTTAAATGTTAGATAATTTGTAATCCTTGGCTGGATATGAAAACTGTTAAATATTAATCTGTATATAAATCTGTGTGTGTTTTTACAAGCTCATTGTCTATATTTGCACAACATTACTTATGGCTATTTTAGTCTTTGTTGTTTATAGTACAATATCAAAAAAGGTGAATGTTAATGTTTGAATTGCTCAGAATAGTAATAAATCAATTAAAATAATAAATGAAACTAAGGTCTAATAATATAATGAATAAGATCTAAGGCTAAATGTTAAAATATGAGGGTGTGTAGCCTAAATCTTTTAATAAATCTAGCTTCAAAAGAGTTGCAGATACTTCGTATAAACTGGCAAATGCATTTCCATGTTTAGAAAAAAATTATTACTTCCTTTGCAGGATTAGTTAAAACATTGAATTAGACATAAAAAAATTTTGCTTTCCATGTAAAATAAAGTTTTGCTAAAAATATTTATTTCAGAACAGCTTTAAAAAGAGTCCTCCAGTCGCAATGTTTACATACAGCTCAAATGATGATTGAGCACATAGATCTAAATATTAATATTATTAGATCCTAAATTATTAATCTACTAATTGTTATTCTAGGATCTGATTGTATATACATTAGTAAATAGATATTTATGGTTGTGAATTGTTATTTGAGCTTGGGAAAACATGACGTCAGGAAGACTCCCAAATTAAATTAATTTTAAGATTAGTTTTTTACAGTTTTATTTCCAATTTGGTAATTTCCCATGCATGTTATAATTAAAATAATGATTAAGGATTAATAGAACCTAATAACCTACTTTTTCTCCTTAAGCTTTCATATTTTAGCTCTTTATCTTTACCTTTTTTTATGGCAAATTAGCATTTTTCACACAATTAAATAACAGTTTTACGCATGCAAAGAAGACTCACATAATAATAAAGTTGAAGTATTATTTGTTACAACTCCTATTCACATTTTAATATATAATTAATTGCAATAGTATTTACTTTACTTTAACATAATTTAAAATCCTATTAAAGCCTTAAGGGGATATGGACAAATTTTGGTAACATTGAGCGGCGTGTTGATCCATAGTTGATCACATTAAACGATGCATTTTACATAAAATTAAATAGGAATGAACGGGACCTGTCAATTTCGATAACATTATCCAATTGATAACATTAAGCGGATTCGGCTGTAGTTAATTAAGTATTTAAATTGCTATAAACTGAAAAAATAAGGGCACAGCTTGGATTAGAGTCGACCAGCCGCTATGTTTACCCACAGCTCAAATGATGACACACATCAATATAGATCAAATTTGAGCTGGGGGTAAACATGGCAGATATTCGACTCTTATCGAAGCTGTGCCAAAATAAGTAACTTATTGATACTTTACTTAATTTTATAGTTTCTTTGGCCCAGCTTCAATAAGAGTCGATCAACCGCTATGTTAACCTACAGCTCAAATTAAATCTATATGGTTGTGTGTCATCATTTGAGCTGTGGGTAAACATGGCGGCTTGTCAACACTTATCAAAGCTGTGCCATAATTAAAATAATTAGCTACTCAAACCTTTATTATTTATTTATATAATATGTAAAATACTATTTGCAGAGGGTACACTCAATAGTGTGAAGAAGTGTGATAGATTGGACTAAGCTCTTGATCCTGTCGTATTACAGCTCGTGATTCTGGTATGTAGATTTTTTTTGTTGGAGAAATATATAATATTTCTAAAGTACCTTGCCATTCTTTATCAATTTCTACTTCTGGGAGGGCAACTGAAAGGCCTAATAAGCATTAAATTTGGTACATTGTTTTCTTTCTAAAAAAAATATCATAATATGAAGTTTTTGATGAGAAGAAAATTCACATAATAGCATACATGTGATTCTTCCGCCAATTGGCGGAAATCCGCCAATTCGATTAGCAAAATTAAAATCTGACAATTCGATTTGCAAAACTGATATTCCACTTTCTTATTTTTCAATAATTTTATATTGAAAACTCTGACCGCTAGTGTGGCGTACTAAATTTTAAGAAAAATCGAAATAATATGAAAATTAGTTAAGATTTAAGCTAAAAAATATGAATCTAGCATATCGAACCAATCTAGATCTTGGGAATTAGAAGCTAATGGACCCCCTCTACTTAAAATGAAGAAAAATTTAGGTGCCATCAAATTTTTTTAAAAATATTTTCCGCCAATTTTTTGTCTGGGTAATCACATGTAGGTAATAGTGAGTGATATAGCTGTAAAGATTTGGTTCTTGTGTATTATCATATCGACCATCAGTTTTAGCCACTGAGCGTTGAATAACTTGGAGTGCAGACTCATTACTTTATGAAGATTGTGCAATTTTTTTTGTGAGTGATTTACAGTCTGCTAGGGATACAGATCTGCTATGAGTTGCAAAACATCATGGTAACCATAACAACTTGACTCTCATCATATGAGAGTTGATCAGACTTTTAATATTTATTGTAGATTTTTTAATACAAATGATTTTAAAGAGGTATAAATAACTTGAGTAAAATGGGAAAAGGCAGTAATTCAGAGCCTTTTAATTTAATTTGAAGGATTGTAACTAAATTATATAAAGAGTAAAATCTTCATCTTATTTGCATAACTATAAAGTTGTTTTTTTAATTGATCCATTAGAAGTTTAATATTTATGCAATTTGTTCAATTTTTAATACTGCACATATTTTTATTTATTTGTCGTTTTTTGAATTACCTTGCTTATCTTGCAATCAGGATTTTGTTTATTATTTCCATTTTCACCAAATACTGATACTGATGTGCGGACCTGTAAAAAGTTGTAACCTTCCCCCGAACCTAACCAAATTTCCCCAAACCTTATGTATTGCTCCTATGGAGCTGGCATGGGCTTCCCCCGAACCACATTCGTAGGTTCGGGCACTTTTTCCAGGTCCGCTGATGTGATGGTTGAACTATATAATTGGACTTCACTAATTTCAAAGTGATTTACAAACAGAACAATAAAGTTAAGTTTAAACCAAACTTAAGTTGATGATTTTGGTGGAAAATTATCTTATGCCATCTGTTTTTGGTTTGTTCTGACAGCAACAAAGCCTAAAGAATGTCTTTAGTTACTTAATATAAATATATTTATTTGGTAATGTGTTCTGGGGGAAAAATCATCACTTATTTACTAAAAAACACATTCTGCCATGGAGGAAACTAAAGGGTAGTTCTCTTTGTACAAAATCATAATGGTTTCGAAATTTGATTATTATATTTTTGAACAAATAAAATTTATCTGTAAGAATTTTTAAAGGAATTGACATTATAATGTATATGTTTTAATTTTATACGTATTTTTAACTGTTTGTATTACATATATTTACTTAGAACTGCATATTGTGTATATGTTACCGCTAAAGTTGATAATTAGTTAATCTGAAGAATACCTAGGTAAACTTAAGATTAACTGATTTCTGTCGTTAATGTGCGGATTTTTGAGTTTTTCGCATTTTACCTAGGGAATCTACACTATAACGGCCTCTTGATCGTTAAAGTTCAAAATAGTTTGTTTCGTTCAATACTTTCTGTTAAAATGTTGAGGTGCTTACTGCGCCATGCGCTTACCCCTGCGCAGTTGGGTTTCAATACGTAGTTTGTTGTCATATTTGGTGTTTTGATTTCAAATTTAGAGCGTAGCACTGGTAGTTGTCATGTTGAATGTTAAAACAAAATAATACAAGCAAGTAAGTACTGTAAATTTACATGATTAAGTACAGTATATTACTTCTAAAACGGGTATTTTGAAACAATTGTGTTGAAGCTCCGACTTCAGAGTGACAGAGATTTCTTTTAACGAAAGCAAATGTCCCAGCTGTTGAAATATCTTTTCAACAAACGTTAATTCAACAACCTGGATTAACGCTGGAACCTGGGCAAGGGTTTAACATATGTAATCGATCGCGAATCCTAGCAATAGTTCAGTGCAGGCTGCCAGCCGATTACACCGCGCTTTCATTAAGATTTGCTAGTTTAAGTGCTCATTGAAATACGCTGTCAAATCGAGATCGAAAACCACAATTGATACAAATCTCAGTTGGTACTTTAATATTCTATTATTATTGTTTTTATATTCTAGTTTTAAAATTGCTATTTCATTACTATTTTTGTGGGATTTGCGTGTTTTGTGTAATATGAAAAAAAGTACCGATCCCCCTTTTTTGATTCGTCATTGATACTGTTTACCCCCAAAACGAGTTTGGTTATAGTTAGGGCAGGGGGGTTTGGGGGGGCGGCAGCCCCCCCAACCTCCTTAAACTTTTTATAAAATAAAATAAAATTTTGTACTTTAACGGATCACCCTCGTTAATATGTAAAATAACTGATTACAGGTAGTATGCAGATTAACGAGTGTCTAGTCGGTAGGGTGCAGAATACCTAGGTAATTTCAAGATTACCTAGGTAATCTTAGAAATTGAAAAAAAATTCGCTCTTTAACGGATCACCCTCGTTAATCTGCAAATTACCTAGGTTATCTGTAAATTAACTGATTTCCGGACTTTAACTGTAACATATACATTATAGTAAATGTTTCTTAACCAAACAGAGCGAGAAATGCTAATACAAAGTAACCTTTTTGAAAATAGTTACCTAAAAAAACTCTAACATTTATTTAACTCTTGTTTTTTTAAAAGAAATTTTGTAAATATATTGCTCTATGGTGTTTGCCCTCCATTTCATCAAACAAATAAACACGTTAAGTTGGATTCTGTTAACATGCAAGGAATAGGGGGAACTTGAACCCCCCAAAACTGCTGAAATATCTTTTTTTTTTCATTATATTACATTGTAAAAATTAACATTAAAAATTGTTTAATGCTATTAAAATCACAATTTACATTTATGCAATGTGAAGATTTTGAAAAAAAAAACAATACTGCACTGTTAAAATATAAATATTGCACGCTCATGACTAAATCGGAAGAATTGGCAGCTATTGAACAGGTTGCTTTTAAAGACAAAATGTGTAAAATAAGAACCATTATGCTTTCAATAACTGCCAAAATCAATTTGATAATTTAGTGGTCTAAAAGTGATACCTTGTAGCCAATAAAATTTACTATACAGATCCCTTTTATGCCTTGGTGATCTTGGTAAACTAATCCAGAAAATCAAAAATTGAGTAAACGATCAAAGGAAACTAATTAAAATAACTAATGAAACTAGAGAAACATGCTTTTAAACACCAAAAGAAAATTTTCTGTATTGGTAATCACAAATTGGTCCTAAATTTAAAGTAAATTTGTAAATAAACAATGCCAAGCTTAAGTGACTCTAGGAACCTTTATAAATGGTTCAGCCTTGGTTTATTGCCTTGTCGCTTATAGTAAAGCTAGCTGATATTGTTTCACACAGGATACAATGTGTATTTATTCCAAAAGGTGGTTATTGGTGTGGCTTAGCGTTATTAAGATTTTTTTCACATTCTCTGACAAATTACGTTTTTTTTTCTTTTTTAGCAGCCTCTTGGCATTTAGAGGACACCCAGCTAGTATTCTCTGATCTTCTGGTAACGACAGCTATTCTACGACTGATCGCCGTAGGATGAACTGAGATTTTTCTTCGAGAGCAGCTCCCTTGAAATATTCCTGCAGAACTAAGGAAAGACTCCCAAGCTGTGCGAGTTGACTAATTGCTTTGTTACTCTTTTTTAAACTTTTAGAATAGATGTTAATTTAGAATTTTATGACAATTATATTTGAAATGTGATTATCTCTCTCTGACTCTGAATGTTAACTACTATTGTTGAAAGATCTTTTTCAAAATTAACTCATTAAGAACTCGTAAGTGGTTTGTCATTTTATATAAGATGTTTCGGGACCTATAAGTTAATTTATAGTAGCTATTTATTTTCATTTGTTTCTAATTCCTATACATTTATATCTGTAAGCATTATTTTACTTCATCTTTAATATTTACTTTTGCTTATAGCACCTGTATGAACCAATTTTTGAATATCAATGAAAATATGTATCAAATAATTTTGTTTCTGTGAATTATCTATAAATGTGGAATCTGTGACTGAAAATAAATGTGCGGTTTTTTAAATACTTTATTTCTTGGTCAAATTTCTTATTCTTACCTCAAACACATCTGCCTGTTCTTGAACTGAAATTATTTTTTCTCTATTCTGAACGCCAGTAAACCAGTCCCTCTTTTTAGGTTGACTCTGGCATTAGCAAACAGCTCTTCTGTATTGTTACTATCTTCACCTTACTTATAACCTCACCCACTATTATAGTAATTTTCAAACAGAATTTTTGTATCAACGTCTGGTTTCAAGTGTGATAATGCTGCTGCTGTGTTAAAAGTATGGGAGTGGGTTATTTTTATTAATAAATCCTCGCTGGCAACCCTTCCTATAAAGAGGGGAACTGAATTAGATTTTTCTCTCATGTTTAGTTAACTAATATAATTTTCTTCGAAGATATAAATAAAACCTCATCTTGGTATTTTTAAAGTTTATTCGGAAGCATTTTTTTTTAAACTTAGCAATAATCTGTTCTTAGCTTGGGTTGGGGTCAATCTTAAATTGAATAACTTTAAATAGGCTTCAATTATACCTCTTGGCCATTAAAAAATTAAATCTTACTTAATCTGAATTCTAGCTGCAATTTTTTCACAATAAACAATCATGCAAGTTGTCATCAAAATTCTGGCAATAATTATTACCTTTTCAGTTTGAATTGTGTTTAAAAATCATTAACACATTATTGAGAAGAACATTATAACTTGGAATTTAGTATAAATAGTACTGTAGAGGCAATGAATCTTAAGGCCTTCTATAAAGGATGTCAATTCCCCCCCTATTTTTGACCCCCTTCCACACCAGTGTTACACTTCACTAGACCCCCTCCTCCCTTTATCATATAATACCTATTAAGTACTTAAAAATTAAGTTGGTAAAAATCTTGGATCAATGTATTTATTCAAGTTTAGGTGCCTTAAAGTGGACTCTTATTTTGTTAGTATGAATTTTATACGTTATTTAAACTACATTTCCTGAAAAAAAAAAGGTTTTTGGTTGATTTTCAATGTGTGGTGTCAAAATTCTTAAACCCCCTTTCCTTTCCCCATTGTTAAGTGTCGTAGATTAATGAATCCCCCTCCAAGTGTAACGTGTAACTTCCTTTATAGACGGCCCCTTCCTTAACCGAAAAAAAAATTATACATATGCACGAAATTATCATTCCTTCTATATGCAGCGTTAGTGATCTTTCGAAAAATTTTATAGCAGCTCAGCGGTCGCAATTTTTGCTCTTGATCGGTTTTTTTGAAACTGCTGTGTTGGCAAACGAAGCTTTTCCTGTAAAATACAGGTATGTGTAACCATTTCAAAAATAAATTTGAAGTGCTATTGCATGAAAAAAATAAAAATTTTAAAATATTGTAATAAACCTGCACAAAAGCGCGTAAAATTCACCCATTTATTAATGCCGGTAATTTAATTCACGGAAGATAGCATCTCGGCAATACCCCGTTGACTCAACTAAAATATTTTGTATTTGCGAAGGCAAATTCTCTTCGCGTAATTCCATAATTTTTTAAAACAAAAAGCAGCATATAAGTTAGAAAACCATGTGCTACCATTGTGTAAACGTAAACAATCATATGAGCCGGCCTGCGTCGTAAGGTTGCCAAGAATAAAAGTAAGATTTCGCCAATCCGGCGATGCTTTTCTAACAGCATGTACCATTTGTAAATACGCAGCCGACTTCACCTTAATGCCGCGGCCGTTCAAGAAAGCATCGTGGGAGAAACGGTACACTCCTCGAGCAAAACAGAACTTGCGTGAAAAGTTGCGATTTCCCGACTTTCGCGATTCCGATTTCGTAAAATCGCGATTCCGCGGAACAAACTAATACTTGAAGGAAGAAAAATTAATAAAAAGCGGAAGCAGGGGAAAAAATGAGAAAAGGCGGAAAATCGCGTTTCGGCGGAAAAAACTCATGCCTGCTACACATTGTAAACTCCTTTTAGTGAACTTAATTTTAAAATTTTGTAAACAATGAGAATTCCAATAAAAATTGGAGGGTCTGGGGGTCCTCCCCCTCGAGAATTTTTTGGAATTTTCCCCTTCAAAATAGCATTTTAGCTCATTTTTAGGCCTTTTTGGATTGCACCCTAAGAGCACTTAATAATTAACTCACTTAAATAATTATTTGAGTGACAGAATTTTCAAGGAAAAACAGTAAATTTATTTATATTCTAAAATTTTGAGGGGTATTCGGGGGTTCTCCCCCAGAAATTTTACCCTAAAAGGTAGTGTTTTGACTCATCTGAGAACTTAGGGTTACACTGCTCATTGTGAGTCACATTGATTTGATTAGGTACTTAAAAATAAATTTTGATTTTTTTAAGGGATTTGAATACATACTATTATATTTTTTTTCCGTATGGAACTGGAAAGGCGCAACTTTTCATTAAAAGAGCCGCATGTTGCCGACCCCTGAACTAAACAGATTTTTTTTTGCCGTATTGAAAGAGTTAAGGTGTAATAAATTAAAGCCATGAACACACAGTGCAAACGCATAATAGACATGATCAGAAAATCTCAGCAGAATGATTTGATTATTCGTGCATAATTAAAAGAGTACTCACCCTGGTCAGGACGATGTTGTGGAACTCCCAGCATTCTCGCTCGGCTCCCTATTAAAAACAAAACATTTCAATGAGCACAATTCTCACTCACATTATCAATTGACAGTTAAGCAGTTAAGCTACATTGAAAAAAAAAACTGTTGATTTTTAGTAGAATTCTGTTAAACTTGTCACAGACCATCTCTGTATAAAGAAACAGGATACAATACAGCTTAATCAATTAGTTTATCAAGCTACTGAAAAGAATTTATTCATACAAAAAATTCTTTTCTTCAAATTAAATTTAAAAAAAAAACCGCTTCTTGTAACCGGCAGAATTTTAGTAGAATTCTGTTAAACTTGCTGCCAGAAAATCCCTGTCACAGTAATCACAGACCATCTCTGTATAAAGTAACAGGTGGATACAGTACAGCTTAACCCTTTATTTATTCATTCATCCTTTCATTTATTTTGACGAATATTTTTTTTTCACACAAGTACTAACCCCAAATGATTTTTACAATAATCTAATTTTACACTAAAGAAGGATATTTTAGGGAAGAAATTATCGGGTTAAACTGAAGCCGCATGGAACATTTTGAAATTTAGTTAATTTTTGTTTAAAATTTAAATTTTAAAAAAACTAACCAAGTTTTTTATTTGAAAATTTGTGAGGGGTGTTTGATCATGCTTTTAAACAAACACTGACTGAAAATTTTAAGAATGTAGGCTAAGAATTACAAAAACATTTTTGTTTTTGGTGTGCACCATAGCCTTAAAATTAACTTTTTCTCAAAGGGGTTAGGGGATTCTCCCCCAGAAATGTTTTCTTAATTTAACCTTCAAAAGTAGTGTTTTAACTCTATCCGATGCCTCTTGTAAGTTACAGAATTTCCAATGGACTTAAAGCTATTTTTGCAAGGACAGTGAAAACCTAAGGAAGAATACTTTCTGGGCCAATATACAATACCAGTCATGTTAATATCATGTGAAACACAAATACATAATATTTTTTTCCAACAGTGTCTATAAATCGAAAATAATTTCCTAAATTCCTATGAATAAGGTTTTAAAATAACCAACGAACCATTATGAAAACGTACGTATATGCATTCATAAGCAAAGGAAAGGACACTGGATCAAAGATTCCCTGCATTCCACGCGAAGAAGACGTCAAGATTCAACCCCCCAAAAACGCGCTTTTCGAACAAAAGCCCTGAATATTTTATCGTCTGCAGCAGAACGGAATTTTAATTTCAAGAGTCACCCCCCCTCCTCTTCTTGAAAAATTTCATTAACACGCGTCTTGAGAGGGGGTGTCACGTGACTCTGTGCATTAATTATTCAAGGGTGACATCGATTGATGGGCCTCTCACAAGGGGTGGGACCGCTTAGATCGAAAGTAGTTTAAGTCGAATATTCGAAATAAGCACACTCTTAAAACGACAGTCTAAAAACTGAGTAAAAATTACTCAAATCTGAGTATGTCACGCACTCAAACAGGCTCCGATCCAAATTTACTCTAATTTGAAAACATGCATGTACTCATTTTTAAAAATGTGCAGATACTCAAAATAACACATTATGTAGTCATTTTTTAATTCGTCCATGACATTCTTATGAAGAGAGTGCAATATGTTACAGTTATGAAGACCCTATAGTCACGTTACTACGACATGGGAGTTGACCAGTAAGCTGAGTGGCGACGTCACAACGTTGTGTTACACGTTAACACACCAACTTAATGTTATTTTCGATACATTCCAAATAATTCCATTTTCATAATATATAAACTAAAATAAAAAGCATAATTTGAGTGGTGACAATTAAATCGTTTGAAACTGAGTATGTCTGGTGTTTCAAAGCATTGGGTCGTCATATTTGAGACAAAAAGTTTCATACCAAAATGAGAACATCGATTTACTCAATTTTTTTTTAAATTTGTACAAATTCACCTGAAGGTATGGACCCGTATAGGTAAATTCAACACAGACAAGGACAGTAACACTATCATCCATGCCGAACGGGGATTCGAACCCCAGACGTACGGCTTTGCAGTCAGATGCTCTAACCACTAGGCCATTACAGCGGAATGACGAATTTGAAACTGTCATTTCTCGCAGTGCATGGATTTGGAAGTAATGGTGTTTAAAACAAAGTGTTTTAAATGTAACAACAATGGATTTTTCGCCCGAAATTCCGCGATGTTTTCGCAAACCGTGGCCTACCTTTGCGAAGGGAATGGTGACTTTTGCCGTGCACTTATCCTCCTTGGTCTTCTGCAGCTCTCGCTCGCAGGTGGCGAGGATGGCGTCGAAGCTCGCCTCGATGTCCGACAGAACGTCCATCCACCCAACAACGGAGAGAAAAGTGCAGCCGACATATCGCCTTTCATCTCGCATCGGCCCATGGGGGGAGCCTGCAACCCCTACATGGCGCGGCCCCAGGGGCGGATAGGGGATGCCTCCATCGGTTAATCCTTTGGGTGGTAGGAGGGAAATAAAATACCTCCCGCGGACCAACAGGCAGAAGTCCAACCTCTTCGGGGGCTCTGGCAACCCACTCTCCTCATATGATGATTTCTGATGTGTGTGCGAATAATGCTACCGCGTACGGGGTAGCCGACGCGCCAGGAACTGCAGTCCGGGATCCTGCCGATAAGTATGCTACGAGGACATCGCTCAATATACTCCAATTAAACATCAACGGGACTCAGAAGAAGATGGATGAACTGCAAAGTCTCCTTCATGAAAATAACATCCACATCGCATGTTTACAGGAAACTAAACTTGGCAAGGGAAGAAATTTCAAGCTCAAGGGCTATACAACCTTAAGAAAAGACCGAAAAGATGGTTTTGGAGGTGGACTGGCTATGGTCTTTAAAACACCAGAGATCAAATTCAGGGAAATCATTGTTGATGAGGACGATCCTGATGACAGCTCCACAGAACTGCAAGCTGCAACTATCTATCTACCAGACCACTCGATGTCCATCACTAACGTGTACCATCCTGATAATTCACGCATTAACACTGCAAAAATAGAAAAGCTAAGTCTTACATCGACAGACTCCACCATTATCTTGGGTGATTTCAATGCAAAGAGTCCAACATGGGGTTCTGCATCTTTGGATGAAAAAGGATCGCAGGTAGAGGAAATGTTAGATGATTTGGAATTAACAACCCTCAACAATGGAGAAAACACGTACCTCTCAAGATCATATGGAACTGAATCGGCCATTGACATCACAGCCATTGATTATCTGAATGCATCCAAAGCGCAATGGAAAGTTCTCAACACTGCAATCAGTGACCACAGACCAATCATTACAACCCTCGATTTTCATGTGGAATCAATCAAACAAAAGAAATGCTCCTGGAACTTCAGAAAGGCTGACTGGGTGAGATTCGAGACAATCCTAGAGGATATCTGTACTAATAATCCTCTTACTGGAGACATAAATACCATGACGAAAACGTTTGGATCTAGTCTAAAAAAGGCATCTAGTTTGTCGATCCCAAGAGGAAAAAGAAGAGACTCATGGGTCCCCTTCTGGAAAGATCACAATATAGATATGTTGATCACTAAGAGAGACAAGGTAAACGAAGAATTAAAAACAAATAACACAGAAGAACTTCGACGTGAGTTGGCAGAACTAAGCTACAAGGTGGAACAGGAAATCTGTAAATGCAGACAAGAGAAATGGGCTGAATTCTGCGGTAAACTAGACCCTAGAAAGGAAAACCATCATTGGAATGTCATCAGAATGTTGGACAACACCAAAGGGAATGTGCAGGTGAATTCAAATATTGTTCTTGACGGCGACAGGCCCCTCACCAGCAATTTTGACACAGCTAACGCTCTAGCCGAACATTACTCAAAGGCTTCAAGACTTAAATACGAAACAGAAGATAAGAAAGTACTCACAAATAGCAAACGAAGCCTCCTAAGGGCGAGAAATGACACCTCAATCTGGGACTTTTCTGGCAACTTTACACTTCATGAGCTAAATTGTTCCTTAGCCAAAATGCCAGCTAACAAGGCCCCAGGAAATGACCTTATCTTTGCTTCCATGCTTAAACATTTGGGAAAGACTGCAAAGGAGCAACTACTCAGCATCATTAACACATCCTGGCAAACTGGAAAGATTCCCAAGGAATGGAAAACTACAATAATTATTCCCATCCTTAAACCGAACAAAGACGCTGGTAACTTCTCCAGCTATCGTCCCATCTCTCTAACCAGCACTTTGTGTAAACTGACAGAACGTTTGATACACTCAAGACTCATGCACTGGCTCACCGAAAATCGAAAAATAAATTTTTACCAGACAGCCTATAGAGAGCAACACTCAACCACAGATCAGCTCTTTTATCTTTGCCAGTCGATAATTGACTCTTTCCAATACAAACCATCAAGAAAAACGACTGCTGTCTTCTTGGATATGACCTCCGCTTTCGACCGTGTATGGCGGCAAAAGCTAATTCAAATAGTACACAACATCGGAATCAAGGGAAACGCCTTGATATGGATTGCGGATTTTCTTAAAGGAAGAGAAATTAGGGTTAAATTTAACGGTGTATTATCTAAAAAGAAACGACTCTGGGCTGGGGTCCCACAGGGCTCGGTTTTGAGTCCCCTGCTCTTCCTCCTTTACGTTAACAATATCCACCCTCATATCTCTCAAGAAACAAAAGTAGCGTGCTACGCAGACGATATCGTCATTTGGCACAGTAGCGAGAGCATTCAGAAGTCCGAAATTGAGCTTAACAAATCAATGAGAGGATTGGAGAGATGGTCAAGGGATCTCAAGCTAATCATCAATCCAAACAAAACTAAGCTCAGCGTGTTTAGCACCGATAGGAAACGCCGACATACGTTTTGTCCTAACATCACAATGTTTAATACTCCTATTGAAAAGATATCTAAGCCTAAGTACCTCGGGATTATACTTGACGAAGAGCTTCGTTTTCACCACCATATTCAAGAGTGCTCTAATAGAGGACTAAAAAAGCTCAACATACTAAGAAAGCTCTGCGGCACAAAATGGGGTGCTGCACCAAAAATACTGAAAACTACTTACACAACTCTTATAAGACCAATAATGGAATATGCCGCACCAGTATGGTCACACTCATCCTCTACTTCAAGAGAGAAAATTGATAAAGTACAAGCGAAAGCAGCTAAAATAATATCTGGCGCTGTCTCCTCAACTAACAACTCTAAAATTCAAGAAGAATGCGGCTTGGTCCCACTGGAGGAAAGGAGACAAATGCTGACCGTTAAATTTACAAACAACGCCCACTGTCTTGACGAGGAACACATTTCCCATCGCACTATCGCAAACTGGAATAAAAAATCTAGACTTAAAAGGTCATCCCCCCTTCTATTCGACAAAGACATCAGAGAAAAAATTAATCTCAAACCTGAAGACGTTGATTTCAGAAGAGAAACTCCCATTATTGGAGCTGTTCCAGATAATACTACAATCTTTCTGGAACTCATCGAACCTTGCTCAAAAAAAGATCCAAAAGATAGACTCAAAGAACTAGGGATAAAAACTATCGATTCTCTATCTGGACTCAACCATATCAGCGCTTTCACTGATGGATCTTCAGACTCCACTTTTACCAACGGTGGTGCGGGAGTAGTACTGCTCCTTCCTGATGGTCAAAGACGAGAAATCGCAGCTGTTGCTGGAAAAATTGCGTCTAACTTCACAGGAGAATTAATTGCCATTTCCACAGCAATCGAGACGTACTCCAATCTTGCATCTTCTCAACAGCTAGACGGTATCACCATTTTCAGCGACTGCAGGTCTGCCTTACAAGCCCTCAGCAAGGGAACTTCAACTCTAATCTTGAGTATCCTTGCAGAACTAGGAAAACTTCAACGTCTCAAGAAAAAATGCGTCTTACAATGGATTCCCGCCCATGTGAACTTGGAATACAATGAAATTGCGGATTCCTTAGCTAAAAATGCCAGAGATCTTAATCAAAATGCAACCCTGATCTCGCTGGCAGATGCAAATGCTTTTGCAAGGTCAAGGCTTTTTGCTCCCTTGAAGGTGAAGGCCCATGATCAAATCACTGAACTTGACATAGACAGGAAGACCGCTACAACTCTCATCAGACTCAGAACAAGACACCATAAAAATATGAAAATTTTAGCCGATGGGACGAAGAGGTACCAAAAATGTGGCAACTGTCCCGACGAAGAACTTACACCTCAACATATTTTCAACTGCCCTGCAGTTGCTGCAGGCCTCCACAATCTAAACTACCCTACAGTGGAGGATTTATACTCAGCCAACTCAATAGAAATAGCCAAGATAATACAGACACACCATCAGATATGATTTCATAGGGGATACGACACCACCACCACCACCACCACCTCTCGCATCGGCAGGGGCCGCCCGCAAATCACACGATTGATGGTGAACTCAACGAGTTATAGGGCTCGTCTGGAGTTAGAGTAAGGGCCTAGCTCAAACTATTTTGGTCGTGAAACCCCAAAATCTGTTGCCAATGATGCGGAACCCTGAATATTTTTTTTATCAACGACTTTTCAAAATTTAATTTCTGATATTAAATGAAAACAGGCGCGAATCCAGCACAAAGGGGGCATTTTTACAGAGACAATCACCTTTACCTTTTGGCAAAAATGTCAAAATGTTGGTGATTTTCCAAAAAGTATCAAGCTAGATCCCCTTGTGGTACCGTAGGGGGGGTCTGGGGGCCCTCCCGTAGAAAATTTTTTTTTAATTCGACTGGTAAAAGTAGGGTTTTAACTCATTTTGAGAACCTTTTTGGGTCCAAGGGCAGTCCATTCTTATTTTGTTAATGAAATTAAGTTTGTCACATGGAGCCCCTAAATTTACCTACTTTGGGAACCACTGGCTAGCTAAAACTTACGACAGTCCTCCTTCGAGCAGTATGGGGGGAAAAAGATCTCACTTTATCTTCCCGATCTCATTGTGTGTGGTAAGGGAGTTTCTACCATCCCCCCTTCAGAGAAGGGAAACTCTTTTGTTCGCTTATTGACCCCACCAAGTAAGCGGATACTCTAGATGAGCCTAAATAGTTGGTTCAGAATTTTACGGGACGCCTTCTAGCGGTCAGTTAGAGAACTAAAGAAAGGCCCTCCTAAGCCATAGCCTTCTTGAGCGAGGAGGCCGTGACAGAAGAACGATGAGTCATACCATCGGACGATAGCTAACATTGCGTTCCCATAGACGCGTCGATTTTTGAGGGGAAAAATCGCTATAAATCATAAACAAATGATCGGAAAAAGAAAAAAAGACCTGTGTGTGATGTAGGAAACGAATACTAATGATTCTGAGTGAAAATGTTTACATTACCGCGGAAATATTTTGATAGACGGGATTTTAAAAAAACCTTGCTCAGAGTACGATCGACTTTCACAATCTTTATTCGATTAGATTCGGCATAATTTCAGTTGAATTACTTCTTGTATTATAAAATAAACATTTTTGGTTAGATTGTATTCGTTTTTGAGTCATTCAAACCAATATTAACATTCGAAAATTTGCTGTTAAGTTGAGATTCGAAGCTAGCTGAACAGGGCGGCGTATTAAATAAAATATTTATTTTTTATAATAACAAAAATCCTGTCTTTATTTTAACAACTAATAGATCATGTCCTATCTTAATATTTTTAATCCTTACACAGATAAATATTAACCATATTAACCCCCGCCTTGTGACTTTAAATAGGATTTAAATATCAAGTGAGTATTCAAAATAAGCCGCTCTCTCTCTCTCTCTCTTTCTGGTACTATACTATATCTCCCTTGGGGTTTATAACTTTTTCCTTTATATATGAATAATCTAATATTTTAAATGGATAAATATGATTTCCATTTTAAGTCAATAAAATGTACTTATTTATAAACTTTTAAAAGGTAAAAACATGAAACGCAAATAACTGATCTAATAAGTTACAAGCATAACATTTAATTAAATTATAAATATCTATTAAAAAATTGTTTTTTTTTGGGAGGCAAGATAATACCCCCAAAACTTTTACTTTACAAAAACATATTTGTCTTACTATGTGTATTAATAAAGCGAATTGAGCTCTCGGTATTTTCCGAAGCCATAACTTTTTTCTTTCTTCATCTTTCGGAAAGGAAAAAACACTCACATTGCTGGCACCTTTTGCGTAATTACTCTTGCATCCTGTCACACAGCAATGGTTCGGCATCGCATAATAAAGGCCTGGATGCGAAAAGAGCAAGGGAAACATGGGACAAAGGCGCTTACTTCAGGTTCCCGCGTACGCACACAGCTCAGACCTTGAGAATCAATGGACTCCTTGGATGACTCATCGCGCCGAAGACGGGGAATCGTCCAGGCCTCTCTCGCTCTAGAAGGCTATGCCTAAGCACGGGAGTGTTTGGAAAACCCCAAAGATATAAACCACCGTTTTGTCTTATCTGCCTTTTGGGATAATTCAGATTAATCAATTAGTTTCCAATTATTAGAGACATTTCTAATATTCGGCGTCTAAAACTGCTTTAAAGCAATATTAATGTTTAACGAGACTAATAACGAAATGGAAACATTGACTGTGACTAATAAACCAATAAAACACAGAATCCAAATTTTCTAAAGAACAGTCGATGAAAGCTTTTTAACTCACTTTTAGAATCTTTAGTAATACATATAAATATTGTTTATCATCTGCACAACAATCTTCTAAAAATTAAATCGCATGTTAAGGCCCAGTGGCGTTGAGGTAGCGCCTCCCACGCCAAAAGTTCAAATCCCGTCTCCGGGCGAGGCAGAGTCAGCCTTTCATCTCTCCGGGGTCGAAAAATGAGCACCAACCAAGGTCACTTGGGGAAATCAAGAAGGTGTTAGCCTCAAGCTAGCGCGCTCAGCTGACAGTAACATTCATTCACACATCTGCTGTAACAGCTCTGCCCATGGCCTCACCCAGTAAGGCCAAGTTATACTGGAGTTTGAAGGTCCACCGACCTAGGTACACCCTCATCCCCCCCTTGATTTGATAAATCGCATGTTTCATCGTTGTATACGACCCTCAATAATCAACCTGAATTAAAATGTTCTTTTTCGCACAACACTTGAAAAATCACTTGAATTCAATGTATTTGTAGACAGTGAGCGAAGTAAAAACCCATCGATTAAAAACCCGAGGAGCTTGATGATAATCGCTTGTGGACGCCTCCTGGTGTCAGAGGTCGTGTTTACTCTCATATCACCGGGAACAGATCGTCCGTTGATGATGTCGGCCGATATCGGGTTCTCGATCTAAATGAGGCTCAGCCTGAGACAAAACGGAAACAACGTAGCGCTTATGATGGAGGAACAACTTCACACGACCTAAAGGGCTATTCGAGGGAGTGTCGTCGGAATAAAAAGTTATATCGGCTTTTATTAACCTGATATTAAACAGATCCTTTCAACAGGAGTCATTCAAATAATATTACGTCACACGTTAATGGCGAAATTATGAATGACAAAAAAAGAACTTCAACTGCTCAGCCAACGATAGTAAAAGGGTGACGTGATTTTTATACAGACTTTGCACGGCCGATAGTTGGGTAACCGGTGATAGTTGGGGTCTTGCTTCTATATACAAGCAAATGTCTCTTGCTCTTTCAATCTCAACTTCCACCTGTCTCCCCTCCGAAATTCTAGTTCCAGCGTTGTCAAAATCAAGTGACCCTTTAACTATCGTTGGTTTAGCAGTAGGCAGGCGTTTTATCCTAAATAAGGAAGTTGCATGTGTCAGATTTTCAAAAACAAACAAGTGTTCCGAATGGTTTTTTGTATGGTATAATGAAATATCTAGTCAGTTTTTCAAAAAAAGTACAGGTAATTAAATATTTTAATTTAAAAGTCGAGAAAAAAACACGTGACTGAAAAGGTTTATCGTTTAAAGATGTCAACAATCATACCATCAACTATATTGCGTTTCAACAATGCTTATCGTAAGATGACGTCATATCCAAACTCTTGGCGTTTTCGCGCGCTTTTAAAAAGCGGATTTCTGTTAATTTTTTTGGCAATCAAAAAATGTCTCGATCGGCCTCACATTTTGGGTAGTTGCTTATTTTTGCAAGAAGAATCGATTAAAAAAATAAAAAAAAATCATGCAACTTCCTCATTGCCTAAAATAATCAACCAACTATCAAAATACAGGGTGTTTCTTAAGTCCCTTTAACGGCTTTTATTAGGAACCAACGTCTTCTAGGATAAAAGAAAGGAGTATCAACGCTGATCTCACAACTCTCAAGCGTCGCCCCCAGCCGTGGACCGGTTTCGTCCTTGTTAGGACTCATCAGCACGGCATAGGAAGGCAACGCAAGGAATAAAACGCCTTTCATTTACATTGCCTTTCTGGTATGAAAACTGTTCTAGGAATGCCATGTCATTCCAGCAGATGAGTGGAGGACTAATCAATGGTCACTACTTTTTCAGTTATAGTCGGCTAGACTAGTACTTGCCTTCCGTCTTCTAGGATCATTGGAAGGAAGTAAGGTTCTATAGAACCCACATTATCTACCACGGAGAATCCATTGAGATGACCAACAGCACCCCTAGCGACGAACTAATAAAGTTTCAGTAGCAGCAATATTGAGATTTTTCTTGACCACTTTCTCTTGAAGAATGCAAGTCACAAAATTCTTAAGGAAAAACAATATAAAAATTGGTTTTTCAAAATTTCGGAGGTCTTGAGCCCCCTAAAACCCCCCTTGGATGCGGCCCAGCGATTCGCTAATTAATGCGCTATTCATACACGACCATAATAGTGATATACAATAGATTTAAATGCTGAACACAGCCAGAAAAAACATATTGTTTAAGCTTTATATCATCTTATAAGTAATTATTTAGTTCACTGATCCGCCGCTAGATGGCATTGTATTTATTGTATATATCAATGTATTTATATTTTACTCTTTAATAAATAGTCGAGCTTAATCCTTCGAAGAGTGTGGTTGTGTGTGGCATGAGTCTCCCGAGCTAGCAGAACGAACATTTATTGGCGCCCGAACAGGGACTGCTTGATGAATGCCACATGCCGCGTATACCACGCTTAGTACTCGTAACAAGAAAGTAGGCCAAGTGGTTGGACTTCTCAGGAAAAAGATAAGTTTTATATAAGTTTAGTCAGTGAGAAGTTTAGTAATTTCTTGTTAAGTTAGTTAAGTTGTCAGTATAAGGATTAAGTTAATAAGTTTATGATTTGTATTTGATTTGGTTGTGCTTTAGTGTATTAACTAAAAATGAGTAAATTAGATAAGTTAGTAAAAACTAGAGCTACGCATAGGACTTTAACAACAAAATTGTTAGAGAAAATTAAAGCTTGTGATTTAGATAATTGTGATGATGTAGAAATATCTAGTCTTGTTGAACAGTTAAATGAAAAGGATAATTCCTTAAAAGAGTTAAATAGTCAGGTTCATGAAGAATTAGATTTAGATAAGTTAGAAGAAGATATAGTAAAATGTTGTGAGGAATATGGGGATAACATAATCACTTGGAGGTGTAAATTAATTAGTGTTTTAAAACAAAGAAAGTCGGAAATCGGAGTTTCAGTTAAAGATTGTAACAATCAGTTAAAGATTGCAAATGAATCTATTCAAAAAACAGGTGCTGAGAGTATTTCCCAAATAAAATTGCCATGCCTTAATATTGATAGTTTTAGTGGAGATCCGACAGATTTCCAAAGGTTTTGGGATCAATTTCATGCAGCAATAGATAATAATTTGTCAATAGCTAATGTAGACAAATTTAATTACTTGAAGTCGTATTTGCAAGGGGAGGCTGCAATTGCCATTAGGGGGTTTTCGTTAACTAATGAAAACTATAAGTTGGCTGTCCAAACTTTGAAAGAAAGGTTTGGCTGTAAATCCCTGATTTTGCAAGCTCACTTATCAAAGTTATTGTCCTTAGAGCCAATAAGAAACTCTGAGATAGCTTTAAGAAAATTCTATGACTTCATACTAACTCAAATTAGAAGCTTAGAGGCATTAGGATTAAATGTAGAAGAATATAATAATCTAATTTGTCCAATAATGATTAAGTGTCTTCCAAAAGAGATAATTACAGAAATTACACGTCAGTGTAAACTTGAGAATTGGGAGATTTCTAAAATATTAGAGATAGTTAAATCGGAAATTCAGTGTAGAGAAGCTGCCAGTTTTTTGTCTTCTCAAAAATGTACGCAAGGTGGTAACGTAATTAGTAATAGTCAGAGTTACGCATCAAATTATAAAAGAAGAGTAACTTTTACAGCTGCTTCACAAAGGAATCAGAATCAGGCTAAGGGTTGGTCAGGCTCAGGCAATATGGTAGATGATAAAAGGGAAAGGAAAATGCAAAATTGTATATTTTGTGAACGCGATCATCTTGGGGTTAATTGTAGAAATGTTTCTGATGAGGATAAAGGCAAAAATTAAGGAGGGAAGGTAGATGTTTTTTGTGCTTTGGGAAACACTTGAGAAAATTGTGTAGGCTAAAAATAGAATGCTCTAACTGTGGTGGTAGGCATAACGAGCTGTTCTGTACTGCGATTGAATCTAAACACATGGCAGAACACCGATCAAGGTCAGACGAAAAGGAGCATACTGCTAGCGAGTTGGCTATAAATCAGTCAGGGGGTTCAAGTGGTTCAGAAACGAATTCGAATGTTGGGATGACTCATTCAAACATTGAGAGTAACATCTCCTGTGTATTGCCGGCTTGCAGGGTGAAGGTTCTAAATCTGAGAGGCTCTAAATGGGAGAACGTTTTGATGCTTTATGATTCAGCTTCGAGTTGTTCCTGGATTAGAAAAGAGATAGCTGATAAATTGAGCTTACCCATTTTGAGAACTGAAACTTTGGAAATGTATACTTTTGGGAATAAACCAGTTAAAAGGGAATTTGAAGTTACGTCTTTAATTTTAAGGCATAAAGATAATCCGAATAGGCGTGCCACAATCGAAGCGTATGTAACAGACACTATTTCACATGTGCAGTTTAATGTGCCAAAAGGGGAAATAGAATCTATGCTAATGAGGTCGAATATTCCATTAAATGAGGTAAATTTGGCTGGCCAGGGGGAAAGTATTTCAGTTCTGCTAGGATGTGGTATTATGTGGAAGTTTTTCTCAGGAAATAAAATTGAGTTGTCTAAGGGTTTGTATTGCATTGAGACTGTTTTGGGATATGTAATTAGTGGCAGTTATCAGTCAAACAGAATGCAGGTTTCATCAGTTCATTTGTGTGTATCTGGATCTAGTAAGGGGTCACTAAAGTTTGTTAAGGACTTGGAAACTATACCAGATAAAGGGGATACGGTAACTACTAATGAGTTGAATTCTAATTTAAAAAGAATGTGGGATTTGGACAATATGTTTATAGAACCATTGGGTGTTGCAACGAGCGTGTCAGAAACTGAGTCACATATTTTAAAAACTTTCGAGGATGAGATTAAGTTTAAGAACGGTAAGTATGAAGTGAAATTACCTTTCAAAGCTGAGATAAATTTAGATGATAATTTCTCTCTTTGTAAACGTCGGTTGTTAGGTCTAGTTGCACGTTTTGAGAAAGATTTGTCTCTATACGAACGCTATTGTACTGTTTTAGAAGAGCAAATAAGGTTAGGTATAATTGAAGAGGTATTTCTTGAATCAGATAAGGGTAATCAAAAACATTACTTACCTCACCATCCTGTCTTTAAAAGTGATAAGGATACAAATCGTACGCGTTTTAGGATAGTTTTTGATGCCTCAGCTAGTGAAAGGGGTAGTCTATCTTTAAATGAAAATTTAAATGCAGGTCCAAATTTGAATCCTAACTTGCTATTGGTACTTCTCAAATTTAGGAAAGGTGAGATAGGAATAGTTGCAGATATAGAGAAGGCATTTTTACGGGTTTTACTCTCAGAGGAGGATAGAGACTATCAAAGGATTCTTTGGATTAATAAAATGCCTCCAAGTGAGTTAAGGGTATTCCGTAATAAAACGGTTTGTTTTGGGGTTAAACCATCTCCATTTCTTTTGGCCGCAACTATTAAGCACCATATAAGGAAGTATGAGAAGTCCAATCCTATGGCTGTTAAAGCTTTGAGTAGTAGTCTGTACGTAGATGATTTAATAACAAGTCAAAGTTCCGTACGAGACGCCTTGATAGTATCACAGGACTCTAAAATAATCTTGAAAGATGCGGACATGAACTTGCGTGATTTTAGAACAAATGGTACCGAATTGCAGGACTATTGGAAGCAATCCAATATTGAACTCAGTGAGACAGATGTGACAGTTCCAATTAAAGTTCTAGGATGTGTGTGGAACACGAGAAATGACACTTTACGATTTGATCTTGGTTATCTAGTGGATAGGAGTCATGATTCACCATGTACGAAACGTGAAGTCCTCAGGGTGTCCTACTCCGTTTATGATCCCATCGGCACTGTTGTACCCTTTACCGTCCGGATGAGAATCTTTCTGCAGACGTTATGGCAGAGAGGTCTGGACTGGGACGAAGAGCTGCCAAGTGACCTCCTTGCAATTTGGAGGACTTGGTGTGCTGAGGTACATCTGCTGGAAGACATTGAAGTGCCACGATGGTACTTCCCCAATTCGATTTCACAAAATGAATATCAAATTCACATCTTTTGTGACGCAAGTGAAAGGGCATTTGGTGCGGTTTGTTACGTCAGGTATCCCACTAATGGTAATGACTTCAATATTACCTTTGTGACTGCCAAGGCACGAGTGGCACCAGTCAAGAAGGTAACTCTTCCGCGTCTGGAGCTTCTTGCTGCTTTGGTGGGGGCCAGAATTCTGAGGTCCCTCAGAGACGTCTTCAACATCACGGACAACTACGCCATGTGGAGTGACTCTACAGTTGCACTATACTGGATCAAGGGGGATGCCAGGACATGGAAGCCATTTGTATGCAACCGAGTTACTGAGATCCAGGAGCATACAAATCCCGCACAGTGGACGCATTGCCGAGGAACCGACAATCCAGCTGATCTCCTCAGCCGAGGAGCGCCTGCCAAGGAGTTGATTCATGGAAAGCTGTGGTTCGAGGCACCACCATGGCTAAGACTTCCAGAATCAGAGTGGCCAAAGAGTGCAGATGTGACAACGAGCAGAAGATTCGACGAAGAGGCAGCGGGACTTGAGAGAAGAGCGAAATCTACTTCAGCCAACATGACCGTAGCTGAACGATCCGATGGTGATGTCATCATCGACAGGTTCTCGTCATGGAGCAAACTTCGCAGAGTGATTGCTTGGTGCTTACATTTTGCATCAAACTGCAAGAGCAGTAGTTTCAGAGCTTCTGGAACACTGTCTTCTGACGAACTTACGGCTGCGACTGACTGTATCGTTAAGATGGTGCAAGGAACTGGGTTCAAGACTGAAATTGACTCTCTTTCTAAAGGTCAGCAACTTAGTTCTTCTAGCTACATCAGAACTCTAGCACCCTTCATTTACACCAAGAGACAAAAATGGTTTAAATCTCATAGTAATTTAAAATTAAATGATTTAGTGCTTATAAAGGAAGAAAACTTGTCTCCTTTAAAAGGGAAATTAGGAAGGGTTATTGAAGTTTTCCCTGGCAAGGACCACAAGGTAAGAGTAGTGAAGTTGCAGACTCCAAATGGAGTATTGGTTAGGCCAATAGTGAAACTTTCACCACTGCCATCAAATGATGAGTGATTAGTATGTGTGTTTTCATCCGTTTGTATTTAATCTATTGTATATGTGCTAGTATTTAGTGTTTGATAAGGTTAACTCTAGTATTGTATTCTATACTATTCAGTATTGTATTGTATTGTGTTTAGTATTGTAATTGTCTAATAAGTATTTCAGTTATGATGAACCAAATTGGTTCATGGTCCCGCAGGATGTTTAAGCTTTATATCATCTTATAAGTCAGGGGTTCCCAACCTTTTTGCACCTGCGTACCACTTGACTTTTTGAGAAATTTTGGCGTACCACCAGTAGCTTCTAAAAGTTTTCAAAGGCTTTTTGAATTAAATTCCTGAGAAAACTTCATATTTAAAGGTTAGATATTTGTTTATTTATAACATGCTTATAAAAAAGGAGAAATATTAAGATGAAAATGGTATTAATTTACAGTTTTATTTATTATACCCCATAGGTCTAAAAACATACAAATATATCGCTTTCACTCACGCGTACCACCTGAAACGTTCCCGCGTACCACCAGTGGTACGCGTACCACCGGTTGGGAACCCCTGTTATAAGTAATTATTTAGTTCACTGATCCGCCGCTAGATGGCATTGTATTTATTGTATATATCAATGTATTTATATTTTACTCTTTAATAAATAGTCGAGCTTAATCCTTCGAAGAGTGTGGTTGTGTGTGGCATGAGTCTCCCGAGCTAGCAGAACGAACACATATCATTGATTTCTCATTAAACCCTTTAATGAAACCAGCCACAAATCTAACCACTAAGTAACATTTTTTTACTCAACAGATTCTTCTTTTACAATTATCGACGGACACGAGGGTTTTTCTGGTTTAAATAGCACCATTAGCACTTTTTTACTTCCGGTAATCAGGAGGGGTACAAAAGTTATCGGCGATGATCCTCACTCAACAAGTTTTTTTTTCGTCTGTCCCAATTAAAAAGGCATTAATTAAAAGTTGATGTGCACGGTAATGGAGCAAGACGAAGCTGAGAGAGGGGAGAAAAAATCGCGATTCTTTGCGTTGATGATTCATTTTTTATCTATCTTCAAAGAGAGTAAATTAACTGCTGTACCTTGAAAGAGAAACGAAGTGGCAAATCTCAACAATTTTTACCTAGAACCCACGAAATTTTTAAGCCTATTTATAACATATACTTGTGATTACACAGACAAAAAAATTGGCGGAAAATATTAAAAAAAATTCAATGGCACCTGAATTTTTCTTCTTTTTTAAGTAGAGGGGGTTCATGGCTTTTACTTCCTGAGATCTAGGTTGGTTGGGTTTTTATGGCGCATGACCCAAGACAGGGTATAGTCCTAGATTTGATAAGCTAGATTCATATTTTTTAGCTTAAATCTAACTAATTTTCATATTACTTTGATATTTTAATTTTTTTTTCGATTTTTCTTAAAATTTAGTACTAGGCCACACTAGTGGTCAGAGTTTTCAGTATAAAACGATGGAAACTAAGAGTGGAATTTCAGTGTTGCAAATCGAATTGTCGGATTTTAATTTTGCTAAGCAAATTGACGGATTTCCGCCAATTGGCGGAAGAATCATATGTATGTAATAAATTTCTTCCCTTGAAAAATCGGTAGTTTTCAAGGAGCTGTAGCTATCTTTGGTAGGAAACCCAAAGGGTCTCAAAATGGAACTGATTATTTTTTGAAAGAAATTTTTAGATGGGTGAAAATTTTCATAATTTTGACGTTATTATGCAGCAATTCAAATTATTATCAGAGTTCCCACTCAATTTCAGGAATAAAATTCCCAGACTTTTCCAGGTCAATTTTTAAGATTTTTCGGATACTTCTTGCATTTTTGAACACATAATTTTCAATTAATTGACTGTTTTATCACTTAGTAGAGCCGAAATTGACACGCAAACATTAAAAATTTTCATTTTACAGGTATTTCTTTTTATTTTCCAGGTTTTTGGTCAAACTGAGCAACTTTCCTTGACTTTTTAGGTGAAATTTGAATTCCCTGACTCTTCCAGGTTTTCCCTGACCCTAGGGAACCCTGTATAATTCAATAATTCAAATTATTACCTAATTACAATAATAAGGAAGTTGCATGTGTCAGATTTTCAATAACAAACAAGTGTTCCGTATGGTTTTTTGTATGGTAAAATGTAGTCAGTTTTTCAAAAAAATGTACAGGTAATTAACTATTTTAATTTAAAAGTCGCGAAAAAAACACGTGACTGAAAACGTTTATTGTTTAAACTGTAGGATGACGTCAACAATCATACCATCAACTCCATTGCTTTTCAACAATGTTTAATATAAGATGACGTCCCATCCAAACTCTTGGCGTTTTTGCGCGCTTTTAAAAAGGGGGTTTTTGTTAATTTTTTGGCAATCAAAAAATATCTCGATCGGCCTCAAATTTTGGGCAGTTGCTTATTTTTGCAAGAAGAATCGATTAAAAACATAAAAAAAAATCATGCAACTTCCTCATTCACAACTGCTTAAAAGAAGAAGCGTTAAATTATCTTAAACTTAACGTGTAAATGTATACTCCTTAGGGGGATCTTTGAACGTGTTGAGTCTGTAGGGATGGCCTATACTTAAAAGTACTTTTTAGCTAAGCTAATCAGAAGGTGATGAAGACTAAATGATGATGCATTCTTAAATAACAGACATCAATAACAATTTATTAACTAACAAAAAAGGTTAAAAAGAAAATATTAAGAAAAGGGGCACGCAGGCCGGCCGGTGCAAAATAGAACAGAGCAAGAAGAAACCGTGTTTCAATCATTTTTATACTTTAGCGTTGGCACGCATATTCACACATCCCAACGGTTTGGTCCTGACGAGCTTAGTGCGCACGCTCGGGGAGAAAAAAGGGATCTTCTTCAGATAATTATTACCATTAATGAATCCCCGCTGGTGCAGTGGTAGCGTGCATGCTCAGCATGCGGTAGGTCGTGGGTTCTGTCCCCGATTTATTGTTTTATTAAAATTTCTAAAAAAAACAGCTAAAATAAGTCCACACGCATGCGCACTAAGCTCGTCAGGACCAAACCGTTGGGATGTGTGAAAATGCCGTTGTGGCACCTCGCTGTTGCCACTCACATCAACCAGGAACTGTCAACTAGGTGCGAGTGCTCCGGAATCGAACACACACACACCGCCACAACCCTCCCCCGTAAGTATGGCCACGGCCCTGTATTTTAGTAATAACAGAGACTCCGACCACCAACTAATTTTTTCCATAGTACCGCAATGAACCCTTTATCCGGAATTCTAAAAACCAGAATATGCCTCACCCAATTGGCACATTTTTGGATTGTTTAAACAACTTTATTGTCTTAAAGATATTTTCGCCCCGAATTTCGAACATGGGAGTTAATAATAGGGAGAGAGAAAGATCTTATTTTTGTTAAAGTAAAACATTTGCAGGATTAAAAGCCTGCACATGACCTTCTATTAGCAATGATGTGCTAGCTTTTTTTATGCAATGCAATTAGATTTTCAGTCCAGTCTGTACCGTAATACCACAGTTGCTGCATCAATATCAGCATTTTTTTTTCTCAAATGAACCCCACCAGATCATTGGGAGACTTTTCGTAGTTTCCTGCGAGATTTCCGTAATCCGTAGTACCAGAACAACAACCGTAGAAACTACGGAGAATCCGTAGTACTTGGAGTCTGTAATAATATAGCTTAAAAATATTTTACAAAAGGTCTTTAAAAACGGACCCATAATATCCTTGACTAGAAGCACGATTCAGCCGCAAAAAAATTTAGCGCGTAATAACAACGTTTTAAAAAGAAGCTTCAACGATAAACTTCTAGGCATTTCAAAGGAGTTTTTAGAACCATCATCGTGTGGAAAACAATTTACGTCTGAGGGGAAGAAAAATAATTCCATTCCAATTCATGAAAACGAAATTGGCACGCGATTCGAAGATGAGTTCAAAAATGAGGGAAAATTCATGCCCTATTATACGAGAGATCAACACAAAGAGGGCGGTTGAGAGGGATAACAGTGCAAGTCAACCAGGGTTGGAAAAAAAACATGTTTTTCTTAAAGAAAAAACATGTTTTATTTGTTTTAAAAGGGTTTTTTTGTTTAAAACGTTTTATTTGTTTTTTACCCTCGACATAGAAATGATAAAAAAAATCCATGATTTTTAAAAATTTTAATTTGACTTTTCAAATCGAAATTAGATTAATGAAGCTATACTTTTAAATACACCACAAATAGTTCGTTTTTTTAAATGACTTTGTAGGCTTTCTTCACAGCATCATGCTCTTTATCAAGCAATGTAACTGCCTATGTCATGGCGATTTGGTGGTTTGTACCCAAGCCTTATAATTAGCACCATCTTTTTAGGCTATGGGGTGATCCATACATGAAAATAGTGAGTTTGTTGCCTAAATAAAGGGAGCAACTTGCTAAATACTACATGTGTTTCAAACAATGTTTTTTTATGCTTTGTTTTATACATGTTTAAAACAAAGTGTTTTAAACGTAACAACCCTGTTTAGAGCTGCCTCCAATTTCCCAACTCTGGACTTGCACCACAGTCCTTCTGAGCGAAATTCATTTGTTTTAAGAAGATCATTTTCGGACAGCTGCTAGAGATGAGGGGCAGACCACCCCCTTTGGCGTTCGGATGGAATGTTTTTTTGGAAGGACTCCAGGTGAGATGACCAAGGGTGGAAAAATCACCCACATGAAAATAACTATGAACACAATGACAATGAACTATTGAGATACTGTAGAGCAGAGAGAGAGAGAGAGTTAAAAATTGAAAAAATTTCCCACTGATTCTGCGGACCGGACCAGTATACTTTGCCAATCTTACTGAAATGACTGCAGGAGTTTCATATTTTGGGAAAATATAAAACCTGGATTTTGTGAAAAATTTTTTGGAAAAAAATTGTTTTTGTGAAAAATTGAAGCAGTGCTAGTTAGCAGATGAGTGCGTAAAAGTAAAATTGACTCACAAACCAAGAAAATCATGAACAATTCAAAAATTTTGTGAGCGTTCTCTTGAAAATTATCATAAAGCTAATTTGAATTTCATGGGAATTCATTTTTTTAAGGGAATTTCAGTTTTTGCGAAGGAGCAGATTTAAAGAGGGGGAATTTTTGTGAAGGGACAGCAAAAGGGCCCCAATTATTGTGTGGATCAGCCCCAGGACTGGTTCGCCGAATTAAGAAGGGCCGGTTTCACGTTTTTTAAAGTAATTATTGCACTTAAATGTAAATCCGAACAAATGTTAAATTTATATACAGGGTGCACCATATAGCAAGTAATAATAATGAAAGGAGTATTTCAATATTATCGCTGGTTAACGGACAATAAGTGTAAACTCACAACTCTCAAGCGTCGCCTCCAGCCATGGACCGGTTTCGTCCTCGTTAGGACTCATCAGCACGGCATAGGAAGGCAACGCAAGAGAGCGGAGGGCAAGTACTAGTCTAGCCAACTATAACTGAAAAAGTGGTGACCATTGATTAGTCCTCCACTCATCTGCTGGAATGACTATTGGTATTCCTAGAACAGATTTAAATCCCAAAAGGCAAGGTAAATGAAAGGAGTAAATTTCATTTACCTTTCCATTACCATTCCAATTTTACAAAATGGTAATGAATGGTTTACCAAATGGTAAATGAAATTGGAATGGTAATGGAAAGGTAAATGAAATTTACTCCTTTCATTTACCTTGCCTTTTGGGATTTAAATCTGTTCTAGGAATGCCAATAGTCATTCCAGCAGATGAGTGGAGGACTAATCAATGGTCACCACTTTTTCAGTTATATAGTCGGCTAGACTAAAAGCTCTCCCTCCGCGCTCTTTCGTTGCCTTCCTATGCCGTGCTGATGAGTCCTAACAAGGACGAAACCGGTCCATGGCTGGAGGAGACGCTTGAGAGTTGCGTGTGTACACTTAAGTAATAATAAATTGATGACAAATAAAAAAGATGCAACTTTTCCCGAGTTTTATTTCTACTTATCAGCGATAGTAAAAAAAAACTTTTTCTAAAGTAAAGCGGTATGTAAAAGTCCACGAGGGCTACGGATGGTGGCAAAACTCAAAAAATACTTACATTAGAAAATTTCCTCGATTTTTACCATTTACCTAATTTTAAGGGTTTTTCCTTATTTTTCTAGGTTCTCACTAATCGATCTCCGAACGACTCAATGAATTATTGAGGAGGAATGACTCCGCCTCAACGCACTTGTTTTCCGGAGGCACAAAACCTTCGCGAGGATCGATCGGGTATTTGTGTGAGCCGTTTTGGCATCACTCTTTTACAGGCCGCACATACAAGATGTCGCAGGTTGTCTTTATGGCAGGGGCGTTTAAAAGGCCCTGACCCCCTCCCCTGAAATTCGAACTGGGGATGTACCACAAGCTATAACTATGTTTTTAAGGATCAAATTTCTTAAAACCCCCCTTTTGTATTTGGAGATTATTAATTATTCATAACTTTCGTAATGAATAAAAAGTTAATCAAAATTTAAATCCTACCTAAAAATGCATGTAGTACAAAATTAGGATTAGTGAACAAACCCATACTACGTGACCGGGGAGGGAGGGGGTCTTCAAAATACCACGCTCGGTCACAGGGGGGGCTTAGGGTTTTGTCACGTAGTCAATTTCCTCTAGTCAATACGACAAAATTAAACCAAATTAATTATTGAAATTTGCCAAATTAAGACAGATTAAGCCAAATAAATTATTAAAATTAGACAAATTAAGCCAAATTAATTTTTAAAACTTTCTGTTTGCAAAAAATGATTGAAAACCGTATTTATGAATTACTACGTGAAAACTAGAGGGGGGTCTTTGCATATACTACGGATGGTCACCAAGGGGGGGAGGGGGTTCAAAAATGGGTCACGTAGTATGGGTACGTTCCCTTAGGTGTACCAAAACAAAGTTCAAACCCTGTTTTTAGAGTAAATTTCCCCCATATCCCTTTCTATACTTTGAACTTAATATTACTAACATCCTTTCTTTTATTAAGTTCTTTAAGGGGTTCAAAAGGCGTTACTTTTAAAGCAATAGTAAGGCATTAGTTTCAAAATTCTACCAAAAAAGGTATTAAAAAGCTACATTGGAGGGACCTATAACAGGGTTCATACATTTTTTTACAAATCAAAATCAAGGAGTATTCAAGGAGTGTTTTTAAAAATTTCAAGGAGTATTTGGGAGAAAATTTTTTACACAGCTTAAAACGCATGCTTTGCCAATTGCATTCCTGAATCAGGTTTTAAAATCACTCTCACTTTCACGAAAAGTCGAGATTTTTCCGCGGTAACCCATTACTTTTCTCGAAAATAATGCGTATTGAAACTATTTTTATAGACAAGGTAAATTTATTTTAAAAATTTCATGATGAAAATCAAGGAGTTTTTAAGGAGTACAGCCTAAATTCAAGGAGTTTCCATAGTGCTTGAAAATGAAAATAATTTTCAAAGAGTATTTAGGGAGTTTTCAAGGAGCGTATGAACCCTGTACAAGGAATAATTTGGGGTCCTCCACCCCGGTGCAAAAATCTAGCTTTGGGCATAATAATGTAGAGGTTATTGCCCCCCTCCAAGAAATAAATTTCTGTACACACCGCTGAATCCGGGAGAGGAAAAAAAGTTCCAGAATGAAGAAAAACGAGGCGATCGATGGCGGTCGCAGTTACCCCCAGAAACATTGTTTATCCGGTGGCATTGATTAGATGAAAATTAATGGCCGCTCCCACTTGATCTCTCCCCCAGGTTCTTTACTTCTTCAAGGGGGCTTCCGAAAGAATTCCATTCCGGAGCAGTTAAATGCAAGAGAACCCCGGGGTAAGGTAAAAATTAATTTCTTCAAAAATAAATATATGAAATTATTTTTTAAAGTTTCAACCCATCCATAAATGATGTCACTTTTTCTTTCAACATTATGGACCCTCTAACGTCACCACACTACTATAACCCTCCCCCTTTGTCATAAGTCATGCTCTTATTAAAGTTGGGGCAAATGTTTTTATTCAAGTTTAGGTGACCCCACCTTATAACTTTAACCCTCTTGCCACCCTGGGCCTCATATGAGGTTCCTACTTATGAGCTCTATTTTTGTATGATGTAAACACGCAAATTCATTTTCTTTTCATCAGTGACTTCACTGATTCATGTATATCACAAATGAGACTTTTACATGGTTTCTGAATTCGTTCCTAAATGGCAGCAAGATGATTTATACCTCAATGTTTACAGCTGTGATGCTTGTGAAGAGAAAATACTAGCTAGATACTATAGCTTCTGTATAGGTTTTTATAGGTTGGTAGATATTTTCTTATTTCGTAACCTTCTAATATTATGACCATGTCTTTTAATAAGTTCTAAACCAAGTACGTATTTTCTGTTAAAATGAAAAAAATATGGCCCATATGAGGCTCATAAAAATAACTAGGAAGGAGTGCACACAAGAAAAAAAATTTCCGGATAAATTATAGGGGCATTTTGGATGTATTGAGAAGAAGAAAAAAGTTTTTTCACTTTTTGATGTTCTGGTGCCGAGAGGGTAAAAGTGAATTATTATTCTATTAGAAAGAATTTTATATTGAATGTCATTAAAACTACATTTCCCAGAACAATTTTTTTTGTTGATTTTCAATGTGTGATGTCACGATTCTTGAAACCTCCTCTTCGTCACAAAGTGTCACAGATTAAATAAACCTCCTCTAAACGCCCTCAAACACAAAAACATAATACGAATTTCAGACAGCCTATATCTTGTAACATTTTCTATTTAAAGACAGGGCGGGCGGGTATCTCAAAAATATTGTTGAATTAACGCCCCCCCCAAAAAAATCTCGATATCTCTCCTTCCCTATTTCATTTGTAGACGGCCCCTCGCGCACTTGTTGTCTCTGACGTCAGCAGGCGCTCCCAAACCACGTGACTACACCACGCGGGAACCGATATGCAGCATTCTTAAAGCTGGGTTTCCATGCATACGATTTTACACGTACGAGTTACAAGTTCGCGTGTTGGCGAGACGGTTGGCGCGATAAATAATCCCTACCGCCAGTCCGGGACAAGTGCCAACCAAACTTGAAAAGTCGACTTGTTCACGTGAGCGCTATGGACCAATGGGCTGGCCTATTTCGTCCCTGCTCCTTGAACTTGCTTTCGGTCCAGACAGCATGGACTTTTTTGCACGTACGTGAAAAAAAGTTGGTCACGTGATAGAAATGCACCAATAGAAACGAAGGGAACATTGTATTGTAATTTGTATTTCATCATCTGTGGTCTTCGTCCATTTGCGAATTGAAATTTCCAAAGCGTTTCAAAATGGATTAAAGTTTGCCTTCCAACATAATTAAATTAATTCAGGAAGTCGAAGAGAGGAAGATCATCTGCGAGGCATCGTACAAAGGATATACGAACACCGAGATCAAGAAAAATGCTTAGAAGGAGGTAGGACGTGAACTAGGCAGTACAGCTCGTAAGTATTAGATTTTATAAATTATGTATTTATAAATTTGTATAATCTGTATAGTTTTATTTATCTCATCCCTTTTGTACTTCCCAAGTATAAGGTGTTGGGATGCACAGTAAAGATCTCAATTGTTGTCTTAATCTTAGCATCAATGTGCTTGATTACTTTTGTTTTGTGTATTTGTTATCATACAAAAGTGTAGAACTTCTCAGAGAGTTAGAAGTTGTTTGCCTTACCAATTAATAATCTTAAAGCTAACCAACTAACTAATATAGGATTCTTGATAACTGCAAACTCATTTGTCCAACTGATTGCGGCATCAATTCTAATTGTTCCGGTTATGATTATTGCTTCAATTAAAGAATACAGTTTTTTCAATAGCAAGGGTTTGTCTATAAGTAATGAATAATCAATCCCAAAAGTTTCTAAGAGTGCAGCTCTTTCCGGTGTTCCTTACTTTCTATGTTATCCGTCATCGATAAAATTCACTTCACGTCCCAAGTTACTCTTTTCTAGTGATGGGCAGGTATCGATACCAAATACTTAAGTACTCGATACCTATAGGTATCGAGTGTATTCGATACCCACAAAAGTATCCATACATTATTGACATATATTTCGTTTTAAATTTTTCAATGAAGTAATCTTTATAATACCTACTGTAGATCCAACGCAGTCTGTTTCCGTTTTCATTTTGCAACGCTCAAACCCAAGTCGTTATCATCCACGAGAGAAATTTGACGCGGCTAGGTTTTTCCCCCGCCAAATCCTTCGCCTCTATCCACCTCCAGGCCCGTAGCTACGGGGCTTTTTGATGGATCGCTTTCAGTTTTTTGAATATTAGTCTGATTATGGATAGGCCCTAAAAAAATTGTCCCTTCAGGTTCATTTCCCGACATTGAAAAAAAGTACTCGATACCTATAAGTACTCGATACCTATAAGTATTCGATACCAAAGTATTCGATACCTGTAAGTATTCGATACCTAAAATTATCGATTTTGCCCATCACTACTCTTTTCATCCAAATTTTTGAAGCCAATCTTCAGCATTCTCGACACTATGCTCGAGAAATGCTTTTATTTGGTCACACAAGCGGTTTGCATTTGCAAATAGGTGTAATTTACATTTTTATATTTTGATTATATGAGTGTGGAAATTAAACAAAACCCGATTGGGGTACAAAGTAAACTTATATTGTTATTTATCTATTTTTTTATTGATATGCTTATTTATTATTTGGTACAAAGGACAATTCCTGCGTACTTATTTTACTTTTTATTCAATAGATATCAAAGAGGAATATATGCAAAAAAATTTTAAGTTTATTTTTTAAATTTATCTACCACCAATACACCAGTGCTGTGGTTCCTTTGTGGAAAAAAATAAAGGCAGAATACATTCCTGAATGCCACCTACAAATTAAATTTTTGACTGCAAAAGAAATTTGTCCATATTTTAAAAAACTGAGTTTATAATATTTTGTTTATATAACAGAACTAAAATTGTTATTGGTTCTTGCGTATTATGCCATCAACTTTGCCGCTGAATCTGAAAAGGTTTAAAATCCCATTCACTGTTCTACAGCTGTACCGCTGAATTTAATGGCTGCTGAACAGTCGACGGTATAATAGGTAAGTACCCTATTATTCTGTGGTGATACTCTCGCTTATGGGCTTTAAGGGAATGAGTAGCCGCTTCCACTCGGTGGTTATGTTTTTAAAATATTTTGGCTAATGAGTAGTCAAAAATCCAAATTTATGTTGTATTATTTTTGTAAGACTGCTCTTTTTGTTACCATTATTATATATGCTGATATTTCTTATAAGTAATGGAGGAGCCAGCATGATTACTATCACAATAAAAGAAAGAAGCCTCTCCCGAGTGGATCAGGAGCCACAAAAACTTGGCCCTATTTTATATATAAAGAATGTCTTCATTTTCCTTACAGGATTCCTCTGAAGGTCTAGAATTACTAAATATCTCTTTTGTGTGATGACCACTTACCTAATGTGGCACCACTTAAAAGAGTTTTTTTAGTTCAGAATTCAGCTCAACATAAGTGGAGAAAAATACCCTGATGAATTTTTTGGAGGAATTACCAGATACATTAAACTCATTGTAGCCTTGAGTTGTAAGTATTTGGTGAAATTATCTTTCTCAATACATAAGATTTGATAGCAACGTAATTTTTTGTTACTAACAATTTTTACTCTAAAAGGTCAAATTAATTTAAATGAAAATGTTTTCTTCTTGGTGTTTGTTTAGAATTTTAATAGTAATTGGTATAATTTTAATATTCTCGGATTTAATGCTTCTGAAATTTCACTGTTGAAATAATCTTATATACTACTTTTTTAACTATTAGAGAAACATCCCATTAAAATTTATTAAAGTATACAATTATCAAGAAATGAACCATACATGTGAAGATAAGTTAACCTGGAAAACCTAACAGTTCTTTTTAGTATTTTTGTTAAAACATTCAGCTGTCTTACTTAAATTTTTGTTGCAGGATTCTTCTGAAGTTCTAGAATTACTAAATAATTCTTTTGAGTGGTGACCACTTACATTACGTGGCATCATTTGAAAGAGTTTTTTAGTTAGCTGTCTTAAAGTGGAGCAATAAACCTAGATGATTTTTTACTGGAGTGCTTACCAGCTACATCAAATCCATTGTAGCCCTGAGTTATACATCAACTTAGTTGTGAATAATATTAAATTCTTAAAAGTGTGGAACAGCTATGATAAGAGTCGACCAGCTGCCATGTTAACCCACTGTTCAAATGATTACACACCACATAGATATATTTGAGCTGTGAGTAAACATGGCAGCTAGTTGACTCTTATCAAAGCTGTGCCAAAAGTGTCAATTTACTAGGGTATATCCAGGGTTTTTTTTATTTTGGAGCCCATTTCATTTCTTTTTGTGACAAATTGAAGCAGTGATAGTTAGCAGATGAGTGCAAAAAGTAAAATTGACTCACAAACCGAGGAAAAATTCAAATATTTTGTGAATGTTTTCTTGCAAATTATCACTAAACCTAATTTGAATTTCATGAAAGGGGCAGATTTAAAGAGGGGGAATTTTTGTGAAGGGGCAGAAAAAAGGCCCAAAGTTTTGTCTGGATCAACCCCTGGTAATTAAATGAAGATGCTTTATTTTGCTTTGAATTTTTAAGTAGGTAACTTAATACCATTTTTTCAGCCCAGATTTATGCTTTAAAATGACCTCTCCGACTCTTAACTGTGTGAAACATCCGATGAAAAATTTATCAAAATAGTAAAAAGTAATGAAAAATTCATGTTTAAGAGAATATTTTAAACGAAATGGACATAAAACACTGCTATACTGATAAAATTACCCAACCATAATTCTTTTTAATAAAAAATACACCTCCTTACATAAATTAACCCTTATTATTAACCCCTATTTATTAAAAATATTGTAAGTAATAATGTTTTTGGAAAAAATAATTTAATTGCAATAAATTAAATTTTTAATATTTAAGGTTTAAATAAAAATTCCACTTATCCATTTACATTTTCTTTAAAAATTTCAGCACAGCAAAAGTACTCAGACAACTTTTTTAGGTTTAAGAAAACAAGTAGCAAAGTCATTCCCTATACATTTCAGATTTGCAGTTCAATCTCTAAAAACAGTATGAATTGAGCAATGAATTCACAGTAAAAACCCTCCACTGAACAATTAGGGAAAACAACTGCTAAAATGACAATGTTGTAAAAAAATTTTATAGCACACCATACTTTTGTGAACCCTTCAGCCTTTTTAAAGTCACAATCCCATTCTTATTAACAATAGGAATGATGGAAAAGTTCAGATTTTAAAATTTTGAATAAAAATTTATAAGTACACACTTTGAGTTTTAAATTACATGTAATCACAAAAATTTTTAATAAAATGAGAAAAAATACACACACTTGTTTGTAAATGTAAGGTTTTTTATTTCACACATCTTTCTTATTAACAGAAAATCATTTGCTTGGCCTCCATCATTTGCATGCTCCTTGTCCTCAAATGACTAATTCTTGCCCTGTTGAGTAGAAATATTGTGTATACAGGACAATAATTACCAGTGGCATAACAACGGAGGTCGATAAATGGATTACCAATTGAAACTGTATTAAACGTTTAATAGCTCAAGTTTAGTTACATTTTTTTTATATCACTTAGTTTTACTTTTTTGTATGAATCTAAAATCATATGCTAATATCACCTAAAAGTAAATGTTAAATTAGACGTTAGGGATATACTGAGGCTATAAAAGTATTATTGAAGTGAGGTAAAAATGCTTTTAAAACAGTGTTCGCTATTTTTAAACATGCATATGCTGGGTTAGGTAGATTTGATTCCTAAAAAGATTAAAACAAATAAAGGTAATTATTCTAGGTCAGTGGTAGACCAACGCCCCTTCTAAAATATGAAAGGGTAGTAAAAGCGGGAACATAATTTATTTCAATACCAAGCTCAGTTTGTATATCCCTGAAAACCCCCACAGGAAATAGTATACAGCTTAGCTTATTTATAGCAGGAATTAAAATGTACCGCAGGCTGGATCCAAAATCGGGACGAGCCAAAACCAGCCCATATATATAAATTACTGTAAGGACCCAAATTGGAAGATTTAAGAGGGGCACCCGGTGGTACATAAAAAAATTGTGGAGGAGGATATTGTAATTTTAGGAGGGGATATGGTAGGTAGAAGTAATCAAACCTGGTGTAGGAAGGCCTGTACCAGGTCCAAGACACCCCATGCTGCAGTTATTAACTTGAAGACCCTTTCCTGCTCATCCGACAATTGGTCCGGTGTGAAAACAATACAAACAAGAAGTTAGGGGATATGGGGTAATATTATTCCTTTCCTATGGTCAAAAAATGTAAGTTTCGTACTTTCAGGGGGGAATCAGTTCCGTAATTTCTTTTTTAGCATGATCATTAAACTGTACATAGACTTTTAATGCAAATTTAATACAGAAAAACCGTCAATTTTACGATTGAAATCAATCGCGAGAGCAAGTGCTTTCTTTGTTTTAAATAAGAAAACATTCTACTATCATAATCAATAGAAATACACTACAAACTACGAACGAGAAACGAAAACTTAACTCACCACCCTTGCATAGCCGCCATGTTTGTTTTGAAGTTCGAAGTTGATGTTTTCCCGTACGAGATTTGGTTGTTTTCGGTCGAGCGCAGCGCCACCTCTTCCTTGTTTTCGATGCCAACCAAAAAGGGAAATTTTATGGCAACCAAGTTCTCGGACAACCAAACTTGAGCTCTCGTACGTGAAAACTCGTATGCATGGAAACCCACCTTAAAACAAGTGGAACTATTTGTAGGATAGCTTTTTCTCGACATTCGAAAGGAAGAGAACCTTTTGTTTGTTAATTGTTCATCAGGCAACAGGTTAGATATCATGCGAGTGCCTTTTACTTTTCTTAAACTTTCTTTTGAGAAAAGTAGGGTGTCCATGAGGTTCTCGAAGAATCAAGAATATACTCAGCCATTTTGAAAACATGCATCCAGCTCTTAGACCAAAACCCTTTAATTAATAATATGAACTTGAATTCTTCACTTTTATTTGCTCAAGAGTTATCCCGATGGGAACAATGTAAACAGGGGTCAGGGAATACACTGGAAAAGTCAGGGAATTTAAATTTCACCTAAAAAGTCAGGTAAAATTGCTAATTAAAAAAAAACTGGAAAAATATAAAAAATATCTGGATATTGAAAATTTGAGTGTCAATTTTGGCTAGTCATTAATGAAAAATAGTCAATTAATCCTACTACTATTATAATTGTGAATGTTTGTCTGGATGTTTGTTACTCTTTCACGCAAAAACTACTGAATGGATTTTAATGAAATTCTACCATAATGTAGCTGATACATCAGAATAGGACATGGGCTATAATTTATAAAGAGAAAATCAGTCCTTCATTCTTTTTTTCCCGTTTTTCCTGCTTTTTTTCACTTATTTTTCCGTGTTTGAAAACCTGTTTTACCAGTCATACAACGAGTTAAAAATAAAACATTGTTTCAAATGAGACAGATCACTAGACTTTTTCATTTACTAGATCTTTTAGTTTAGTTTTAAACACTGGTTTTAAATTTGTTAATTTGTTCAACTAATTTACCAGACTTTTTACTATGGTTACAAATTGGTTATTTTATAAAGGCACCGAGATATTAAACATTATCAGGAACATCGGGATTGTAAAAAGTGACAAGAACACCGGGATTGGAAAATTAGCGAGAACACTGGGATAGGAAATTTACCATAAAGACACCCAGAATACCGGAATATAAAAATTACCGTAAACACTGAGATAGGAAAATTACCGGGAACGCCGGGATTAGAAAAATTACCGTGACCACCGGGATAAGATTACCGGGAACACACTGGGATAGGAAAGAGGCGCCTGGGATACCGGGATGATTTGTAATATTGCTAATTTACAAAATTATAAATGTATTTTAAGAAATATTTTAAAAAATTAATTTATTCACCCCACCCGTGCAAGGCCGGGTATAACAGCTAGTGAAAAATATGTGTTCAAAAATGCAAGATGTATCCGAAAAATGCCGTGAATTACCAGTACCAGTTTTTTTTACCGAAAAATCTTAAAAATTGACCTGGAAAAGTAAGATAACTTTATTTTTGAAATTGAGTGTGGGAATCCTGCACTGTAGAGCTTCTATAGATTCTCTCTGGGAAATAATAAGTCAGTTTATTTTGTTACTAAAATACATACGAGCGTGCATCAATCCGTCTTTTGAATCCTAATTAGAACTGAGCATAGATAAGAACTTTGAAAAGGGATTTTTCCCCTTTTAATAATCTCCCTTTTTTCGCAGATCCCTAATCGGATCCGAGCGGAGTTGTCTCCCTCCTTCTTCACATAGATGTCGTTTGTGAAAAGCCGCGCTAATTTCCCTTTCGAAATCGAATAATCTCTTTTGATTTCTTAAACGAGATTTTCCCCTTTTTTTTCCAAAGAAAGAGGGATTTTAATCCCTATGATGGTTGTGTGTTTGATTTAAGTGCTGCTGAATATTTAATGGAAACTAGTTTTTAAAACTTTTTAAAGGAAGATTTTTTTTAAATTTAATTCTTTTACACTTTTTCCTATAGCTTTGTGAGCAAGTGATAATTTGAGAAATACTTCGTATATGAAAGAAGAATTTCACCAATTATCGCTGATTAAGAGGACAATAAGTGTAAACTCACAACTCTCAAGCGTCGCCTCCAACCGTGGACCGGTTTCGTCCTTGTTAGGACTCATCAGCACGGTATAGGATTGTAACGCAAGAGAGCTGAGGGCAAGTACTAGTCTAGGTTGGTGGTGACGCTTGAAAGTTGTGAGTTTACACATATTGTCCTCTTAATCAGCGATAATTGGTGAAATTCTCCTTTCATGTACCTTGCCTTTCTGGAATTAAATCTGTCCTAGGAATGCCAAGTCATTCCAACAGATGAGTGTAGGACTAATGAATGGTCACCACTTTTTCAGTTACAGTCGGCTAGACTAGTACTTGCCCTCCTCTCTCTTGCGTTACCATCCTATACCGTGCTGATTAGTCCTAACAAGGACGAAACCGGTCCACGGTTGGTGGTGGCGCTTGAGAGTTGTGAGTTTACACTTAAATACTTTGTATATTTGATTGACCTTCTGGAATGAAATTTAAACTCAATCGTAAATAAAACGCTTTCAACGACTTTTCAAGAATACTTTCATACACATTACCCTTTCATAGATAGCTAATTTAGTTTGTTCTTTCTCTTTTACTTTTTGAATTTGCCAATTTTGAATTTCAAATTTACTTGACTATTGTGAAAGAACGCTTTCTCAAAACACTTTAAAATCTTTAAGGGAAACTAGTTTTCAAAACTTTTTAAAGATAAGTTTTTAATTATTTACTCTTTTATAGCTTTGAGCAAATGGTTGTTAGAGAAATACTTAATGTATTTGACCTTCTTGAATGAGCAGGTGTTTTCTGACGCCACCTGCTGGACGCTGGAGGGACCCTATCGACCTGGCGATGACCCTGAGAAGGGACCCCGGGATCTTTCTCCATCAAGATGTCCGAGCCACCCCCACTTGATGAAATGTCCTTCCCCACACAGCACCCTCGTTATCTTGTTATGTGAACAATACACCAAAAAAATAAACGCATTTAAGAACACTTTTCAAATTAACACTCGAATTTAAGATTAAAATTCAGGTTTGGCGATTTTCTTAGCAGCGACAACAATACTCTCATCTAGGTTTTCGTTTTATCTCCTTTAGTTTTTTGTAAACTTTTTTGTTTCGCCGCTAGGGGCGCTGTAAGTCATCTCAATGGATTCTCCAAGGTCCCTTACCCAGGGAAAGAACTTACTTAAATGACCCTAAGAGGTTCCAAATAAAAACCGCGAAAGATACTTTTGAAACATGTTGCAATATTTACATAAGAATAAATACGAAATTGTACAATTTAATCCATCGTCGAAAAACTCCGAGTTATGCCTTGCGGGAGCAGCGGCACATAAATAATGAACGAAGCGAACAAGTGAGTGCAAAATACGCACCCCCACGAAAAATAGCTGCTCATAGAAACCATTCTCCAGACCCTTTAAAAAAGCCAGCGATGGATTTATATGGAAAATCTCGCCAAAACTCTTTCGTCAAAAATGAAAAAGAAGCGAGGCTTATTCTCACCTTTCAGGAAGAAGGGTTTGCCCAGGGAAAAATTACCGGATTTTGCCCAGTTTCCATGGAAACGGGAATTCAAATGATGAGGTGTTGAACATGCGGTTACAAAGTAAACCACCCAGTACTTAACTAAAAACAAACTCCTGCCGCATAAAATAGATTTTTTTAAAGGAAAACAACTCGTTTGACACAACTCCCTTCATAGTCCAAGAAAGTAAGCTCAAAAAAGGGGTTGAGGTGGAACAAATTGTAAAAGAAAGTTTGATGGGTGATTCTTATAGGAAATTTTCCGTAGAAAACGATGGTGAAACGTATACCAAAATTAACCTCGTCCTTTAGCCAATATGGCGGATTTTCCAAAATGGCGGACAATCGTTTTTAACTTATAACTTCCTAAAAAATGTTAATAAAATTATAAATTTTGCAGTAAATGATTAGAATTTAGTAGCAAAAACAATGGGACACTGTTTTTTTCTCTTACGATTTGTCATTTATCCAATATGGCGGATTTTCCAAAATGGCGTCCACTAATGTTTATAATAAAAAAAATTATGATGATAAATTCGTAATTTTTTCAGGATATGGTAAGAATTAAGTCATAATAATATTCATATAAATTTCCTTTCCTCAATGTATCAAATATGGCGGATTTTTCAAAATGGCGGACAATCGTGTTTTACTAATATGCTAAAATTCGTTAATAAAATAAAACTTTTGCTGTAAATTATTAGAATTTAGTAGCAAAAATAATGTGGAACTGTTTTTTGTCTCTTACGATAAGTCATTTATCCAATATGGCGGATTTTCCAAAATGGCGTCCACCTAATGTTTAAAATAAATAAATTATGATAATTAATTCGTAATTTTTACAGGATATGGTAAGAATTAAGTCATAATAATATTCATATCAGTTTCCTCCCCCTCAATGTATCAAATATGGCGGATTTTTCCAAAATGGTGGCCTTATATTTAGATCCTTTTTATTTTTAACGTTTTTACATATAAATAAATTTTATTTTGGCATAACATAAGTATTTATATAATAAATTACCTATAAAATAGTATATTAACCAAGATTTTGCGATACATAGAAATAATTTCCAAAAAGACGGCCCCATATTTCAAACTTAGTGGTAAATGGTAATTTTTGAGTTTCTACCTACCTTAAACATTATTTACCAGTAAATTTTAGTAAAATATAAGTATTCTGCTTATATTTTACCAAATAACATTTAATATTTCTAATTATTAAGAAAAAAAATTAAAAATTAAAAAGGCTCTAAATAAGTGGCCGCCATTTTGGAAAAATCCGCCATATTTGATACATTGAGGGGGAGGAAACTGATATGAATATTATTATGACTTAATGTTTACCATATCCTGTAAAAATTACGAATTAATTATCATAATTTATTTATTTTAAACATTAGGTGGACGCCATTTTGGAAAATCCGCCATATTGGATAAATGACTTATCATAAGAGACAAAAAACAGTTCCACATTATTTTTGCTACTAAATTCTAATAATTTACAGCAAAAGTTTTATTTTATTAACGAATTTTAGCATATTAGTAAAACACGATTGTCCGCCATTTTGAAAAATCCGCCATATTTGATACATTGAGGAAAGGAAATTTATATGAATATTATTATGACTTAATTCTTACCATATCCTGAAAAAATTACGAATTTATCATCATAATTTTTTTATTATAAACATTAGTGGACGCCATTTTGGAAAATCCGCCATATTGGATAAATGACAAATCGTAAGAGAAAAAAACAGTGTCCCATTGTTTTTGCTACTAAATTCTAATCATTTACTGCAAAATTTATAATTTTATTAACATTTTTTAGGAAGTTATAAGTTAAAAACGATTGTCCGCCATTTTGGCTAAAGGACGAGGTTAATTTTGGTATACGTTTCACCATCGTTTTCTACAGAAAATTTCCTATAAGAATCCCCCATCAAACTTTCTTTTACAATTTGTTACACCTCAACCCTTAACTTTCTTGGACTATCAATTTTAGGTTTATTTTTTTAAACTCCGCACTTTTCTAAATCACAGGGATTAGGTTAAAAACTTTTTTTTAATCCTGTGCCCCCCAAAAATATAACTTTCACGCATTAGGGATAATGTAGATAACTTCATACCTGAAATCAGTTGGGCCAAGCAGGTTTTTGGAGGCAATTTTCATAAATCATTCGAAAAAAAAAGGAACTTACCTAAAAGGAAAAAATATAACAATGAGTAAAACTGCAAAAAATTAACTATACGTAAAAAGAGTAAATTTCACATGTATCTAGAGCAGTGTTTCCCAACGTGGGGCGCACGCCCCACCGGGGGGCAATATCATTTTCTTGGGGGGCAATTTGAAAATTTTCAACCAAATTGCCCCCCAGGGGGAAAATTACACAAAAAAACTTTTTAAAAAGAAGTTTATCAAAATCTGATTCTATTATCCCATCTGAGAATGTATGTCTGAAATCTGGACCAGTATGCATCAAAACCAAGTTGAAACCCTGTTTTTAGAGTCTACTTTCCAAACCTTTCCTGGGGAATGACCCAAGATATCTTTGTTTTTAGAACGCTTATATTTGAAACTTTTTTACATTAGGTTCATCAAAATGCAAATCTTACCTAATAATTTATATCCAAAATTTCCCAACTAGGGGTACCAAACTAGTTAAAAACCTGCTTCCTATAGAGTCAAATTTCTGAAAATTTGTTGGGGGAGGACCCCCAGACCCCCCTTAGTACTTAGAACTTAATAAGGGCTAAGAGATAATTTTGGCTCCCTCTCAAAATATATTTTTATATATGCCACTGAGACGGGGGGGCATGGAAAATTTAGAAAGGCGTTGGTGGGGCATGGACCGAAAAAGGTTGGGAAACACTGATCTAGAGCAAAGTAATCTTAGTAAAAGAGTAATCTTGTATACCACATGTAGTTCAAAGACTAAGAAGACTAACGGCCGTTTTCACCGGTAACTAGACCGTCGCGGTTAAATGACAGTCAAGCTTCTGATTGGCCGTTGGAGAAGGAAAACTTGTTTTCCACTAATCAGATGTTTGACTCCCGGTTAACCGCCGTTAAAGTTACAGATGAATACGGCAGTAAATTGCACCAGAAAACTTCCAGGGTTTTCACACCTCTCGTCAAAGGTTTTAACAGCAGTGATACTAAGCATTTAAAGTGAAAAATATGTAGTAACACTGCCAGGAGAAAAAGTTCTGACGTCTTATAATATGGTTGTTAGCGTTATTCACGATTTTCCTAAATAAACAAACCATTTCACCCGGTTTAATAAACTTCCGGAATATCTGCTCTCCGGAATCTACTAGTTGACACAGCTAATTTAAAATCTCTCTATATTAAAAAAAAGTTACTGTCACCGCTGCCGCTGTTTCAGAAAATTTAATTTTTCAACTCTTTGAACTCTCATAACGCAAAAACTACTTGATAGAAATTTATGAAATTTGAAAAGTTTGTAGAGGAATATTTGGGGCACATTCTCGAACAAAAAGCTAACTGATGTGATAATTAGTTCTGGGGTATTTTTAAGGTCAAAGTTGAAGTTTTTCTTTTTTCGCCGCGTAATCCAGTTCAGCGAAATCTATCAGCAGCAAAACTATGATTTTTTGCAGCCTAATACTCTAAAGTATGAAGATGTGCACTACGTCGCCCTTTTTTTGAATTTCGAATTTGGTTTAGAGTAATTAATTTTTTAATTTTCGAAATTTTTGACACTTTTTCGTTTTTTTCTATCTAAAATGAAAACTAATCACGGTATCAACATGATTTTTTAAACACTTATATGCTTATTTTTTTTAAAAGAGTTTGGCGTTTAATTCTTTAAAAAATTCTAATTAGTTCTGGAATTATTAAGCATCAAAGTTTAATTTTTTTCATAGTATTAGTAGGTCTTTATCAGACGTGTTGAATGTTTTTAAATTTTATATTTGCCTGTTCACTAGATCGTCGCGAGCACGGATATTTAAATTTAAAAGTTTTGAGGTGCACATTTTTGCTCTACGTTTGCTAGAGTAAATACTTGGTTAATAATCTTTTAAAGATACTTCGATATTTTTTGAACTACTAGAGAAATAAATAATTTAGCTTTTTTTAGTGCTATTTGTGCTGATGAAAGGGGGGAAGAGGATTTTCGGGAAGTTAGTTATACTCTGCTTAAGATCGATTGCAGATATTACAGATCGCTTCGCGATCTGTAAAGAGCTGCATAGCAGCTACGGGGGTTGGTGAGCGTAAGCGAGTAGGGGGCGGTAGCCCCTTATCCATTATATCCATTAAATTATTGATAATTTAAAAAGAAATATTTCAGTAAGAGTTTTATTTTGATATTTTCGTGGTAATAATCCGAATTAAATTATTGAAAAGTTTGAGAGATAAAAAGTTCCAGGTTGTACTGGATAGTTGAGATGAAACAAGCGAGCTCTGCTCGCTAAGATCGCGAAGCGATCTTCAAAGAACTGCGAAGCAGTTTCGGGGGTTGGTGAGCGATAGCGAGCAGGGGGCAGAGCCCCCTAGTCTTTTAAATAAAAGTAAATAACATTTCAAATTAGCAATTTGAATTTTCTGATAAATTTCATTATTATAAAATAAATAATATAAATTTTTAATGCTTTTTGTCTTAAATTTCGTTGTTAATTTAAGATGTTTTGAAATAAAATTTATCAGTGAGGCAAGACGTCACCTTAAGATGGAAGAATGAATGGGAAAAGCAGACATTCCGGAAGTTGATTGGGCTTGTTTTTTTTTAAGGAAAATCGTGAACAGGAACGGATTTTTCTATTTAATTTTGGGGGGGACAGTAATAATTTCTCAATAAGGGTCTTTATTAGGCCATTTTATGTTCTGTGGGAACCCTAAGTAAAAAAGCATGGCCACAAATCCCGCAAGTCAGGGAGATCCATCAGGTGAAGAAAAAAAAACGAAAGTTTCTCCCCCTGAATAAGCGATGAGGGGTTGGGCAGTGAGGAATGAGAGCAATTAGGGGGTCGTTCTGTTTTATTTGTGCTTGTCCCCGGTCGTTTATTTCTTCGGGTCTGTCTGGAAGAGAGTGCTTTCTGAGATGGAGAATACCTGCAAAGGACTGTTAAGGAATGTCCTTAAATAACAAGGGTTAAAAGGGGGTCAAGTAAAATCTCAACAGGAAGGGATCAATTGAAAATATCATCATAATAAACTTTAATTAAGAACTTTTTTCATTTTCTAGTACTCATGTTTTTTTTAAATTAACACATTGGTCAAAATAGCGAATCATTAAGCGGTCAGTAGTGAACCGTGATAATTACGTACAACGTATTACAACTTAGGTATACAACTTACACTTACAATTACAGGGCTCCCAGAAAATTCTTACTTAGTCTTTAGAGAAAAAAGAGACCCAATATCTTTAAAAAAGATACCTAAATTCTAATAAGGAAGTTGCATGTGTCAGATTTTCAAAAACAAACAAGTGTTCCGTATGGTTTTTTGTTTGATGGTAAAATGAAATATCTAGTCAGTTTTTCAATGTACAGGTAATTAAATATTTTAATTTACTAGGGGGCTCTGCCCCCTGCTCGCTATCGCTCACCAACCCCCGGAACTGCTTCGCAGTTCTTTGAAGATCGCTTCGCGATCTTAGCGAGCAGAGCTCGCTTGTTTCATCTCAACCATCCAGTATAACCTGGAACTTGTCTGCTTATAGTCTGTTCATTTAGAATAGGCGTCTGAAACAGGATCAAAAACGCTCAATAATGCTTAATAACCCTCATCAGACAACTTCAGTGACCGATTGTTTTTACAGTATTTTCACTACTTCTGCTTTTGTCATTGCAAAAGAAAATTTTTTTCGCCGATAAATGGAATAATTACGCTTCTAATACATTACGTCTCAGGCGCTAATTCTAAATGAACAGGTTAAGTTAATGATCATTTAATATCGAAACTTTTTATCTCTCAAACTTTTCAATAATTTAATTGGGATCATTACCACGAAAATATCAAAATAAAACTCTTACTGAAATATTAATTTTGAAGTTATCAATAATTTAATGGATAGAGGGCTACCGCCCCCTGCTCGCTTACGCTCACCAACCCCCGTAACTGCCATGCAGCTCTTTACAGATCGCGAAGCGATCTGTTATATCAGCAATCGATCTTTAGTAGAGTAAAACAAACTTCCCGAAAATTCTCTTCCTTTCATCGGCACAAATAACACTCAATAAAGTTTTAAATTATTTATTTCTCTAGTGGTTCAAAAAATATCGAAGTATCTTTAAAATATTATTAACCAAGTCTATACTATATCGCTAGCAAACTTAGAGCAAAAATGTGCACCTCAAAACTTTTAAATTTAAATATCCCTGCTCGCGACAATCTAGTGAACAGGCAAATATAAAATTTAAAAACATTAAACACGTCTGATAAAGACCTACTAAAACTATGAAAAAAATTAAACTTTGATGCTTAATAATTCCAAAACTAATTCGAATTTTTTAAAGAACTAAACGCCAATCTCTTTCTAAAAAATAATAATATAAGTGTTTAAAAAATCATATTGATACCGTGATTAGTTTTCATTTTAGATAGAAAAAAACGAAAAAGTGTCAAAAATTTCGAAAATTAAAAAATTAATTACTCTAAACCAAATTCGAATTTCGAAAAAAGGGCGACGTAGTGCACATCTTCATACTATAGAGTATTAGGCTGCAAAAAATCATAGTTCTGCTGCTAATAGATTTCGCTGAACTGGATTACGCAGCGAAAAAAGAAAAACTTCAACTTTGACCTTAAAAATACCCCAGTACTAATTATATCACATGAGTTAGCTTTTTGTTCGAGAATGTGCCCCAAATATTCCTCTACAAACCTTTCAAGTTTCATAAATTTCTATCAAGTAGTTTTTGCGATATAAGAGTTCAAAGAGTTGAAAAATAAAATTTTCTGAAACAGCGGCGGCGGCAGCGGCGGTGACAGTAACTTTTTTTTAATATAGAGAGAAAAGTCGAGAAAAAAACACGTGACTGAAAACGTTTATTGTTTAAACTATAAGATGACGTCAACAATAATACCATCAACTCCATTGCTTTACAACAATGTTTAGTATAAGATGACGTCACATCCAAACTCTTGGCGTTTTCGCGCGCTTTTAAAAAGGGGATTTTTGTTAATTTTTTTGGCAATCAAAAAATGTCTCGATCGGCCTCAAATTTTGGGTAGTTGCTTATTTTTGCAAGAAGAATCGATTAAAAAAATATAAAAAAATCATGCAACTTCCTCATTCAAAATTTAATAGCGCATAGCAAAGTCAAAACCGGATAATATTTTAATTTTGTATCATCTTTTCAAGATTATTTTCCAGATAGATTTTTTGCATCACAGCAATCACAGTGATTGTTGTACAATTTTTACACTTTACCCTAATAGATGCTTTGATAACACACACAGGTCTGCCAGGGACTAAACCAGGTCAATTTTGGTACCGTTTACAAAAAATAATCACGCACAAAAAACGGCACGATTTTCATAATGTCAAAATTAAAGGAAGTTTGCACTCCAGGTTTATAAATAACTCGGTGGCCCGCATAAGTCAACGGAGCATCCTCTCCATCTTCCAGTGAGAGATGCCACCGGAAGAAAAAAAAATTCCGAAAATTAGATTAGTGTCCGCGAAATATCGCTTCGATTCCATTCCCTCCTTGCGGCACTTTTTCAATTACGGGACGGAAATTGCTCGGAATCCCTTCTCCCGTTTATTTCTGGATTACTTATTTTTGTTTATATATATCAAAAAACAAGAATCGGGAGATCCGGAAATAACGACTTCGTTTGATCAGAATATATCTTTCTTCTTCGCAAGATGAAATTAACATCGGAGAATATTGTCTATGAGTTTTCGGGGAAAATAAGGAAGTTGCATGCGTCAGATTTTCATAAACATTCAAGTGTTCCGTATCTGTATGATTTTTTGTATGGTAAAATGAAATCTCTAGTCAATTTTTCAATGTACAGGTAATTAAATATTTTAATTTAAAAGTCGAGAAAAAACACGTGACTGAAAACGTTTATTGTTTAAACTGTAGGATGACGTCAACAATCATACCATCAACTCCATTGCTTTCCAACAATGGTCACCGTACGAAGACGTCACATTCCAAACTCTTAGCGTTTTCGCGCGCTTTGAAAAAGGGGATTTTGTTAATTTTTTTGGCAATCAAATAATTTCTCGATCGGTCTCAAATGTTGGGTAGTTGCTAATTTTTGCATGAAGAATCTATTAAAATTTTAAAAAAAAAAATCATGCAACTTCCTCACTACTGTGACGATGTCACCGTCTCAATTGAGGAAAAATAGTTAAATTTAAATAAGAAAATAATAATTCTAAGTGCATGTATCCTTTGAGTACGTGACTCCACTCAGTTTTTCTGTGTTTGAAAGTAAATTAAATTTAATTGATGTAAATACTGTGTATTGATTAATTTAACATAGCTGCCAACCTGATGAAGGAAAAAATCGGAGTACTTTTATGGACTTACACATGGAAGCATACACACCTTTTTTTTCAGTCACGATTTAAAATTTAAGCCGCCTTTTTAGTTCATAGTAGAACTATGAAGCACAAATAATTTAGATAAAACCCTAAAACAATGTCTATGAAGAAACAAAAACACCCCCCTTAAAGTAGATGAAAACAAAATCATACATAAGTTACAACCAAAGGAGTCCAAAACGATTAATCATGGTTCCTGCTTCATAACCAAAATAGAAATTAATGCTTTTTTTTGGAAAAATAAAACTTTAAAAAGAAAATGTACTATTTAATTAATATATTTCACTAATCTTACTCTTAAAAACTTCTTACTTACGATTGAAACATAGATTTTTTTAAAAAAATCGGAAAATCGGAGTTTTTAGGGAAAAATCGGATTACCGGAGAAGAAACCAAAAATAGGAGTAACTCCGATAAAATCGGAGTACTTGGCAGCTATGATTTAATGATCACAGCCTGAACTAATTGACTAATTTTAATCGACTAAACTATTCTTTTAAATAATCTAAGAGCACACACACTTAAAAGTGTGACACTACTGTCAAAAAATTTTTTGGAGTATTTCGATGATATTCCAAATTTATTTTTTATCAAATGATAAGATCTTGGTGATGTGCAATAATTTTAAACATCAAAATTCTTCGAATGATTTTGAAACCCCAGTGTAGTATTTCTACATGTATATAACCTTTTAAAACGTGCGTAAATAGCGTGCTTTCGTAATCCCAGAGTATTAAGGAATGAGGGCATTCTAAAAGAATCCCCTAAAGAATACAAATACAAATTAAGTCGACCAACTACAGGCCAAAGCCCAGTAAGGTTGGTCCAGTCTTTTTAACTCAAACTACCGAAATCCCAGTATCTGTCAATTTTCCTCTTGAACTCGTTTGAATTAACAATTCAATTGTTTCAGGCAACGCATTCCATCTATCCACTACCCTATTAAAAAATAATGCTTTCTACAATCCGTCTTAAATTTTACTTTATTCAATTTGAAATTGTGACCCCCTTGTTCCCGTATTGAAATCTAGTCCCTCTGTGTCCCCTTGCTTTACCATTTTAAAAAGTTGAATCAAATCCCCTCTAATCCTTCTTTTCTCTAGAGTGAACGCTTCTTTAATCTTCCCTCATAACTTAAACTGGATAGTATACCCTTGACCATTTTAGTAGCCCTATGCTGAACCCTTTCAATTGAATCAATATCTTTTTTAAGTATGGAGACCAAAACTGAACAGCATACTCTAGATGAGGTCTCACCAAGCCAGTGTTGGGCAAAATTTATTCGAGCAACTACAGATAACGAATAACGAATAAATCATCTAGATGAACCTTCGAATAACGAATGAATCAACCGTCAATTGCGAGCGAGCACACGAATAACGATTGATTTATTCGTCAAGCGCAGAGGAGACGATTGACAAATAATTCATCTGTAGTTGTGAGAGAACTTACGAATAACGCTGCTTTGTTGGATCGCTTCTCAAATTTACCGAAGTGGTCCGAAACTTACCGGAAGTGGTCTGTTAGTCACCGGAAATGGTCCGTGAGTCACCGGAAGTGGTCTGTAACCCACCGGAAGGGGTCCGTAAGTCACGGGAAGTGGTCTGTTAGTCACCGAAAGTGGTCCGTTTTTAACCGGAAGTTGCCCGAATTTAACCGGAAGTGGTCCGTATTCAAACGGAAATGGCCCGTATTTAACCGGAAATGGTTCAATGGTCTGCAACTTACCGGAAGTTGTCCGCAACATACCGGAAGTGGTTCGGAAATCACCGAAAGTGGTCCGCAACTTTCCGGAAGTGGTTCTTAAGTCACCGGAAGTGATCCGTTTTTAACCGGAAGTTGCCCGAACTTAACCGGAAGTGGTCCGTATTCAAACAGAAATGGTCCGTATTTAACCGGAAATGGTTCATATTAAACCGGAAGTTGCCCGAATTTCACCGGAAATGGTCCATATTTAACCAGAAATGGTCCGTCTTTTACCGGAAGTGATCCGTAGTAACAGGAAATTCTCCGCAACTTACCGGAAGTGGTTTGTAAGTTACCGGAAGTTGTCCGTAACATACCGGAAGTGGTTCGTAAGTCACCGGAAGGGGTTTGTAAGTCACCGTTAGTGGTCCGCATTTAACCGGAAGTTGCCCGAACTTAACCGGAAGTGATCCGTATTTAACCGGAAATGGTCCACAACTTACCGGAAGTGGTTCGTGAGTCACCGGAAGTGGTCCGTAATTTACCGGAAGTGGTCCACAACTTACATTAAGTGGTTCGTGAGTCACCGGATGTGGTCCGAAACTTACCGGAAATGGTTCGTTAGTCACCGGAAGTGGTCAGTAAGTTACCGGAAGTGGTCCGCAACTTACCGAAAGTGATCCGTTAGTTGTGGACCAATTCCGGTCTTGCGGACCACATCCGGTGACTCACGAATCACTTCCGGTTAAATTCGGGCAACTTCCAGTTACATATGGACCACTTCCGGTAACTTACAAACCACTTCCAGTATGTAGCGGACCACTTCCGGTAACTTACCAACCTCTTCCGGAATGTTTCGGACCACTTCCGGTAATTTACAAACCACTTCCGGTTAAATATGAACCATTTCCGGTGAAATACGGGCCACTTCCGGTTAAATTCGGGTAACTTCCGGTAAGTTGCGGACCACTTCCGGTAACTTACGAACCACTTCCGGTAACTTACAAACCACTTCCGGTAAGTTGCAGAACATTTCCTGTTAATACGGATAACTTCCGGTTAAAGATGAACCATTTCCGGTTAAATCCGTTTAAATACGGACCACTTCCGGTGACTAACGAACCACTTCCGGTTTGTTGCGGACCACTTCCGGTAACTTACTAGCCACTTCCGGTAAGTTGTGGAACTTTTCATCTTAATACGGATCACTTCCGGTTAAAGATGGACCATTTCCGGTTAAATTTAGATCACTTCCGGGTGAATTCGGGCAACTTCCGGTCACTTTCGAACCACTTCCGTAAATTTACGGACCACTCCGGTAAAGTTGTGGACCCTTCCGTACCAACCCTGAGAATTTTTTTGCACCCCTATATGTACCTTCTGTAATTAATTTATTTGTCTGGTGAAATTATTCGCAATTGAATAATTATTCGTCATCCACGAATAAAGTTAGTTGCGAATGAATTTTCAATTGCGAATAAAAATTCATTCGACGGTGACAGATAACTTTATTCGCAATTGATTTATTCGAAGCAGAATTTATTCGTACGATTGACGAATAAATTTTCATTCGCGTGAGTGCCCAACTCTGCGTCTGCACCCAGCCTATGTATAGGGGGAAAATAATATCCTCGGACCTTGAAGAAAGTTTTTTTAATGTATCCCAATATCCGAGAATACTTTATATTCATTAAAATATAAACCTGTAGCAAAATTAAACAAAAGAACAAAGTTTGGAATTGCTGCGGAGATAACATTACGGAACCGAAATTTCTTGGTAATAACAAAATAGTAACACTAAATTTGGATTGTTTTCACTGCGCTGCACATTCAACCTGTAGAAGTTGCTTTCCAACGATAAGACACACAAGGCAGGGAAGCAAACATCACAGCTCTGCAAAGATATTTTACGGGGTGTTTCACAAGTCCGTTTCGCAGCTTTTATTTGGAACCAACGTGTCGTAGGGTCAAGAAAGTAAGGTCTACCCCTAGGTAAGTGACTCTGGAGAATCCATTGGGATGACTTACAGTCAGTGCCCCTAGCGGCGAAATAAAAAAGTTTAAAGTCAGGGAAGCAAACATCACTACCCCATCGAACGCCGGCGTTCAATTCATTTGCATGTGCCAAGAATATTTTGCCAGGAGATAGTATGAATTTTAAGTGAAAGGTTTTGAAGTTTAGATTTTTCATAAAATGATAAAAATGCAATAAGAATTTTTTTAAATCCAAATCGGAGATCCTATTTTGTGAGAAGAATCCTGTTTTTGAGAAATAAAACTCTGTTTTAAGTATATAATCTATCCAAAAAAAAGTCCGCTGGTTTCGAGGTGCTCTAACAAAGCCAGGAATAGGTGTAAACTCACAACTCTCAAGCGTCACCTCCAACCGTGGACCGGTTTCGTCCTTGTTAGAACTCATCAGCACGGTATAGGATGGTAACGCAGTGGTAGAAGTCCGTTTCGCAGCTTTTATTTGGAACCAACGTGTCGTAGGGTCACGAAAGTAAGGTCTACCCCTAGGTAAGTGACTCTGGAGAATCTATTGAGATGACTAACAGTGCCCCTAGCGGCGAAATAAAAAAAAATTTAAAAATTAATTTAAAATCCAAGAGCAAAACCCTCTTCGAGAGTATTGTTGCCAATGAAGAACACACTGAAACAAATTCATGAAAATATCGTGAACATTCGCGGAGATATTAGCATGTGAAAATAGCACTTTTTAAGGCCTCAAAAAGAAAAAGTTGGCAAATTTGCATATTTTTCAATGTTATTGTGCAGTTTTGTGTTTTTTTAGTTGAATGAATACAAAATTTAACCAAAAAAACTTGCAAATTTGCGAGCTTTTTCTTTTTTGAACCCTGAAAAAGTGCTATTTTCGCATGCTAATATCTCCACGAATGTTAACGATATTTTGATCAAATTTTTTGTGAGTTTTTCAAAACGTTGGCAACAACAATCTCTCTGAGTTTTTTGCTCTATCTCCTATAGGTTTTAATTTAATTTTTTCAACATTTTTATTTCGCCGCTAGGAGCACTCATCTCAATGGAAACAGAGCTCAAAGCCAAACAGACTTTTAACACATCACGAAAAGTAAGCAAATTTTCAACACAAGCATGACATGATTCAAAAACTTACACACTCTTTAATAAATTTAGTCCAGTAACTTTATACATCACAGTATGCGTCAAATCCGGTAGTTCTGATTTTTTGTAGACTTGTTTATGATGTTGGCCTAATGAATAATCCAAGTTTTAGACCTCGAGCGCCGAACGCAACTTTGTCAAAAATCGAAAAAACCGCGGAAAAATCGAGTTTTCTTCAAATTTGGCAATTATAACCCTAAAGAACTAGTTTTTGAAAAAACTTTCTTATTACAAAGTTAAAGAAAACAAAATTTCCTACCAAATGCACTAATCAACTTTGATTTTCTGAAGAGTGGTTTTGAAGCTAGAGCGCGCAGAAAAACATCGATTTTTTACCTTTCCGCAAAAAAAAAAGGAAAACGCACACTTCTACCCTCTACAAAATGAACACTATTCATGTTAACAACAAAAATTTTATACCACGTGAAAGAGCATTTAATTTTCTATAAATCACGTGCTTTACATTGTCATTTTTTTAGAAGGGGGGAGGGAGGAAAGCAAAGATCGATAATAAAACTCTCGCGCCTCGCAGACCAAACGGACTTACGCGGTTGTTAATCTGCAATCTGCGCTTTATTTCCGGTATATTACCAATAAAATGGGTTCTTTTAGATTCATTGATGACTAAGCATGCTTAAAAAAATAAATTTTTAAATTTACTAGGGGGCTACCGCCCCCTGCTCGCTATCGCTCGCCAACCCCCGTTAACTGCTTGCGCAGAAATTTTCGCAATACTCACAAAACCCAGCTCACTGCACTTACTTTATAAAAATTCTTAAAGCAGGGGTAGTACTTCTCCGGGGTATTCTTTCAAAAATGACGGATATTTATTCAGTGGCGGAATTTTAACAGTTCCTCTATAGTAACATGAATTGGAGGATCGCCCTCTATAATTCCAATAAAATTAACAGCAGAGCAATGTAAACATTCTTTTACTATTTCCCCATCAAGGTAATGTTTTTTCACAGATTCATTAAGAAGCACTGAGACATCTCAGGAATAAATTTAACTTTCTAAAATTTGTAATGATTTTTATCGATTGGCTGTGAAAAATGTAGTAATTATCGTAAACATCGGGAAAATTTAGAATTTTATCTTCATTAGAACAAACAAACGTTGAAGTTGTATCAGTTTCATAGCAATGACACGAATGTCTAGACTTTTAACATTTTCGATTTTTATCTTTATTTCTAAAATATTCACCCGTGTTATCTAGTTTTTTTGCGTTTTGGCATTATGAAATAAAAAGTTACATTTTACTACCTTAAAAAACATACCTGCAAAAAGATATAAAAAATAATAATTATTGTAAAAAATAAATGCAAAGTTCAAAATTTCCGGAAGCGAGTTTATATTTTATTGTAAATCAAGGTATATAAGCTAACAAGGTATGCTCTTCCGGCGAAAAAGGCGTGGCTTTTGAAAATGACGTCACCCAGGATATATTTCCTATTCACAGCATGGGAAAATGCTTATTTTTGGTGATTTTTATTAAAATAAGGGCCAAAGAAACTTTTAAAACTGTTTACACTTGACACAATTACGAACATATTTATAGATTATCAAGTGTTTTGAATTAGAACAATAATTTTAACTCAATAATAGCCGATCAAAAATATGAACCTTGAGCTCTACAACGATGTGCTTCAATCTCTCTGCTTATTGATTTTAATTACAGTCGAGTCCGCTTAATGTGATCGCAACTGTCCAAGACTAAACTGATAACATTATCCGATCGATAACAATAAGCGATCTCATATCAAGAAAACAGCAAACAGTGTAACTACATTGTTTGCTTTAAAATCAAAATTATGTAATCATAATAAATGTATTCAAAACTCTATTTTTACACTAGGTAAAATTTTAAGGGGAAAATATAAGAGTACTTCAGTTAATAAAATTTAAATAATCACTTACTTTGTATTTTTAAAGAAAGGTCTCTCTTTTTTCCGCCCCATTATCATTCCATCTATAACTTCCAATAAACCACTTATTTATTACATAATCTGAATTCCAGTAAACGAGAGTAAATCAAAATCTCTTATCAGAAACATCAGCAAAGCCTGGATCTTGGTGTTTCTTTAACCAATCACAAGTATGGATTCGGACCCCCCCCCCTATAACCGCTTTCTTTGAATATAACAGGCAGAATGTTTTATTTTTCTTACTCATATTGAGTTTCAGAAAAAAAGAAGTGCCAGATTTTATCATGGAGCAGATGTTTACTTGTAAAAATTGACCTTCAACATGAAATAAGAACTCAAAAGTGGTTGTTTTAAAGGGGATATCGACAAATTTTGATAACATTAAGCGGAGTGATGATGCAAAGTTGATCACATTAAACGATGTATTTTGCATTAAATTATATAGGAATGATCGGGACCTGTCGATTTCGATAACATTATCCGATTGATAACATTAACCGTGATCACATTAAGCGGACTCGACTGTACTAACTTGTATACGTAAATGAAATTAAAACAGCTGCTGATACAAAGAAAACAAAATATTAAGCAAATATTCAATCATGAAAAATTTTTAGAACATTCTTGTTATGATAAAATTAATATCGCTGTTCTGCTATGTCAAACTTGAATATCCATTGTATCAAAGCAGGTTAGGTTTTTAAAACAAAAAATATTCAGTATCTACTTAAATCAAGTACTTGAAAATATGGAAAACAATGAGCTAAAATCTAAGAACTAATTAATTTAATTTAATAATGGATTTATTCAAAATTTTAGTGCATTTACCTTTAATGATCCTACTACAGTCCAGTCAGCTTGTTTATTTTTATTTGAGATTCAGAAATAGTATTCTTAAAATCGTCTGTCACTTTAATTATCTTTTTTAATATTTTTATACTAACTTTTTTTAAATAAGTGGGTGATTGTATTCATAAGTTTTAAAACAAACTAAATAATGAATTTCAATAATATCGACCCAATTAATCCTGATGTATCTACGATCTGTTGCATTGCAATGCAGTTGTATTGGCTGATATGCTCGTCATTGATTGATCCGTTATTTTATATCCTGGGTGACGTCACTTATGAGCCTACCTTGTTACTTTATATACCTTGATTGTAAATATAGTAATGATTAGGTTGTCAGGTTGCCACTACGACAAATATAAATATAAAAATATCAATTTATTACTTAAAAATAAGAAATAAATTATAATTATACATTATTTTTAAATATAATTAAAACCGTTTGAGCAACAAAAGTATAAATATTGGTAAAATAACCTAAAATATATTTTTTAAATTCGTGTTATAAATAGAAAGATGATTATTTAATCTATTTGAATAATAAAAAACCAGTGAAATATGTTTTCAATTGTTTTAAAATTCATAGTTTCTTGCTTTGTAACTGCGACCTTATCCGAAATCTAAAAAAATGGAAATATTTTAAAATTGAGAATTTTTTTGAAAAATCGAAGGGCTTACTCGGAAATCCGGAAAGAATCCGGACATTTTGATACCTTATACATTAGGGTTATGATTTTTTTCAGATTTAAAAGCCTGTGGTGGCAAATGATGAGTATTGGTCCATAACTCTCGAAAATAACTTTTATTTTTGAAAACTGTGAAAAAAGCTTGCGCGCCTAATCAGATTTTTATATGGCTGAAGCACTAAAAGGCAGTTAATAAAATCTTTTTTGAAACTGATTGTTACATAAATCATAGATTTGTAAAATAGCTTTTCGTATTCCTTTTGGACCCAAAAGATAGTGTGTGAAGTTTCAGCCCCCTAAGTTGACTCTAGGGTTTGCCTATATAGAGCCCCAAATTAAGAAAAAATTGGAAAAATTAGCAATTTTCAGAATTTTTAAAAAGTATATTTTGATATTTAAATTGATATAAAACTGGTTCAAATGTGTTATTTAGGACATTTAAGATGGTTTATATTTATTTAAGGTTATTAACTGTACCTATAGTGTCTATAATTTAAGAGTAAAAGGTACTACTAAGGGACGTTGCGCTCATCAAAGCTTATAATACACTACAGTGGTCGAAAGTAATTAAATTCCAATTTTCTTCAAAAGAACTCCCTCAAATGATGCCATTTAGTGTTACATTGATGTTTTAAATATAAAGGCCAGTTAAGTAATAACAGTAATTAGGCCTTCTACTGAAGTTTTAATGTAAAAAATGCTTTTCTTCGAAAATGCTTGTTTCTAGCTGATCAAATACAAAATTTATTCTAAAAAAGATGGTTATTGTATTTTTTTAGTTAAAAAAAACTTTCAAACACCATTATAAGCTTCATTTTTACTTAGAACTTAATTTTAAATCAAACAGATCGGAATTGACTTGGGTTATTTCTGTATCAGAAGAGAAATGGGATCTCTTTATTAAAGTAAAGAAAATTGTTTAATATTTGTAAATTTTTGTTCATATTTTGATGAAAGAAGATTTCATTTAAACTTTCCCCCTAATACGTTAAAAAGAAGTAATTTTCATAATTTCATACGATAAAATTTATTTTTATTCCTGGTATATGAGAAGTTCATGTCGTTTCCAATCTGTATGGTTTAAAGTTAAAATCTACTTATAAAAATGAAATCTATAAGGGTTTAAAAAGGTATTTCAAGGTTTTTGATCCTAAAAAGTATTATAACCCTCTTTTTGAGAAAATTCAGGATTTGATCAGCTAGAAACAAGCATTTTTGGAGAAAAGCACTTTTTGCATTAAAAGTTCAGTGGAAGGCCTAATTACTGTTATTTCACTGGTCTTTATAATTTAAACTTCAATTTAACAACAAAGGGCATCATTTGAGGGAGTTCCTTCGAAAAAAATTCGGATTCAATTCATTTCGTCTACCGGTAGTGCATTATAAGCTTTGGGGAGTGCAACGTCCCTAGCACTTATTAATCTTAAATTATAGGGGCTATAGGGCACAATTTAGTTAATGCACATAAATATACATATAATTCATTTAAATATGTTCTAAAGAACACATTTAAACCAGTTTTATATAAATATCAAAATATTTTTTAAATTCTGAAAATTGGTAGTTTTTTTTTCGCTTTTTTTTCAAATTTGGGGCTCTATAGGCACGCCCTAGAGTTAACTTATAGGGCTGAAACTTCACACACTATCTTTTGGGACCAAAAGGAATGGGAAAAGCCCTGGGTAGCGAGGTTTTTTGTAAAAAAGTTTTTTTCCCGATACACACTAGTGATTGCTATATTAGAAAGTGAAATGAGGTTAGGCGCGCAAGGTTTTTTCTCATTATAAAGAAAATAATGCTATAAAATTAACATATGGGCAAAAGTTCATCGAATGCAACATCAGGCTTTTAAATATTTTTAAAAAAGTCTCAGAATCATAACCCTATTATACATGTCATTCGGTTCAGTAATTAAAAAGCCTTTCTCTGGAAACCGTTCACCAAAAACTTTTTTTTAGAATAGAGAGATTTATGAAATATTGGGCGTTTTAGGCGGAATTTCGATCAATATTTTAAATTCATATATTAAATTATAGGAGTGTTTTAATGAACGAATTTATATGTTTTTTGCATCGCTAAATCCGAATTTAAAGTTTATTTTCATTTTCAAAGTCATCTTCACATCAAAAATTGCAAAAAATCTCAAATTTTTGCCATTTTGTTAGGTTTTTCATCGATTTTCGAAACAAATATTCCTTTCACGAAACATTTCACGGAACCAAATTAAAGAACGCAAAATTTCCTATCAGATACATTGGTTAATTTTTCTTTTTCAATGAACGATGTACGTTTTATGGCGTTTTGAAGTGTGGCGATTTTTTTGTTTTTCTACAAAAAAGTGGTGAATGTTCGATTTACCCCACTACAGCTCTACATAAATACAAGATCCCGAGAAATAGTTTATACCATATGAAAGTAAATTTAATTTCCTACAAAATGCACTATTTAACTTTGATTTTATGATGAAAGGTATTGATGCTGGAGCGCGCTAAATTACTGCTGTTTCCTGAATTCACACAAAAACAGGAAACTTGCTTTTTTCAAAACGCTATAAAACTTACACCGCTGATCGCAAAAGAAAAATGAACCAATGTATCTGGTAGGAAATTTTACGTTCTTTAATTTGGTTCCGTGAAATGTTTCGTGAAAGGAATATTTGTTTCGAAAATCGATGAAAAACCTAACAAAATGGCAAAAATTTGAGATTTTTTGCAATTTTTGATGTGAAGATGACTTTCAAAATGAAAATAACCTTTAAATTCGGATTAAGCGATGCAAAAAACATATAAATTCATTCATTAAAACACTCCCATAATTTAATATATGAATTTAAAATATTGATCGAAATTCCGCCTTAAACGCCCAATATTTCATAAATAAATTTAAAAATTTATTTTTTTAAGCATGCTTAGTCATCAATGAATCTAAAACAATCCATTTTATTGGTAATATACCGGAAATAAAGCGCAGGTTGCAGATTAACAACCGCATAAGTCCGTTTGGTCTGCGAGGCGCGAGAGTTTTATTATCGATCTTTGCTTTCCTCCCTCCCCCCTTCTAAAAAAATGACAATGTAAAGCACGTGATTTATAGAAAATTAAATGCTCTTTCACGTGGTATAAAATTTTTGTTGATAACATGAATAGTTTTTATTTTGTAGAGGGTAGAAGTGTGCGTTTTCCTTTTTTTTTTTTGCGGAAAAGCAAAAAATCGATGTTTTTCAGCGCGCTCTAGCTTCAAAACCACTCTTCAGAAAATCAAAGTTGTTTAGTGCATTTGGTAGGAAATTTTGTTTTCTTTAACTTTGTAATAAGAAAGTTTTTTCAAAAACTAGTTCCTTAGGGTTATAATTGCCAAAATGTGAAAAAAAAACTCGATTTTTGACAAAGTTGCGTTCGGCGCTCGAGGTCTAAAACTTGGATTACACTGTTCTACAAATTTGACCTTCAAAATTTTTTCCTTGATGAAAATAGACAATTCTTATAGATTTTGGGTCGCTGAATACGAAAATCACCATTAAAATTCTCAATTGACTCAGGATTTTCGGGGAACAGCCCCTCCCCCTTTTTACGTTTTTCGACGACCTTATAACTTTAAACTCGATTTTCATGGTCAAAAAGCATTATTTTAGTCTTCAAATTGCTCCCCAGTTAACAAGAACTGTTCAAATTAATAAAATATGATAAATTTTTAACAAATGGATAGGGTTAAGGGGTAATTACCCCCCTAAAAATACAAAAAATAGCTAAAAATTAAAGAGGTTTCTATACGCTATTTTTTCCTCTTATTTTTTACGCAAATCTCGTTTGAAGGGTCCTAACCCTTCCCCAAGGACCCAAATTTGATGACAATATGCAGCAATAATTTTTACTAAAAGCGGTTGAGGTGTTAGCCTCCCAGAAGTCCCCGCGGAAGAGTTCGGAAGACTTCCAGAATCGCGAAGGCACTCGCGAGTTCAGGAATTAATATCGATGATTTTGAAAAGTTTACAAATGACGTTTTTCTAATATTTTGGGTGTATCCTAAGTAGAAACTCTTCAGTTCTTTAAAAACTGACCGGTTTTCGGGAGTAAGGATTCCATGTTTCAAGATGTTAATAGATGCACGGCTGTAGATAACAATTAGGGGGCATCCCCTTAAAAACCGAGGGTGATGGAGAAAAATGGGTGTCATATTTGAATTCAGCAGATCATTTTACACAAGAATCAGCTGAAATTCAGTAAGTGGCTTCAAATTTTATTTTGTACAGCACAGTTTAATTCTAAGTGCGGCATTGAACCCTTCCGTGGGTGCTCTGGGGGCGCTCTCACCTCAACTGCTTTTAGCAAAAATCATTGCTGCATATTGCCATCAAATTTGAGTCCTTGGGGAAGGGTTAGGACCCTTCAAACTGGAATTGCGTATAAAATAAGAGGAAAAAATAGCGTATAAAAACCTCTATAATTTTTAGCTAATTTTTTGCATTCTTAGGGGGTTAACTACCCCTTAACACTATCCATTTGTTATAAATTTATCATATTTTATTAATTTGAACATTTCTTGTCCCCTGGGGGGCAATTTGAAGATTAAAGCAATGCTTTTTGACCCTGAAAATCTAGTTCAAAGTTATAAAGTCGTTAAAAACGTGAAAAGGGGGGAGGGGCTGTTCCCCGAAAATCCTGAGTCAATTGAGAATTTTAATGGTGATTTTCGTATTCAGCAACCCAAAATCTATAAGAAATGAGTATTTTCATCAAGGAAATTTTTTCAGTGTAGAACAGTGTTATTCATAAGGCCAACATCATAAACAAGTCTGCAAAAAATCAGAACTACCGGATTTGACGCATACGACCCCATGCTTTCAGACGACAAAGTTACTGGACTAATTGTGCAATCCCGTATTATTCAAAAGAAAAAACCAACTTCTCACTGTAATGTATTATTTCGCAAATCAAACCAAGTATAACGTTTCTTTATTAATCCTATAACAAATGCAATTCGAATTCCGATTGTCGACTTCCTTCAGAAACATTCGCGAATAAGCTAAAGGGACTTCTGGAATAATTCCCTTCAAAGAAAATTAAGCGAGGCAAGTTTGGCGGTGCGGAAAATTCAATTAAAAGAACGAAAAAAGATAGGGCGACTAGAACGCACATTGGTCGAGCCCCGAGCGTGTCAGGACTAGAATTTTTTCAAAACTGTCCATTTCGGGAAAATTTCAATTTGGAAGGAATTTGTGAAATATTCGATTGGGAAGAATATTAAAAAATTATTGAATAAATATGTGAATATTTTTTAAAGCATCAAAAATTGATCCACAATTTTGTTTCGAATACCATGTTGATTTCAAATTCAGGATACTTCAGCTTATCAGCAACTTAGAACTTCCTTTTTAAAATGACTTTAATAAACTTATCAGTTTGTCGATCAACAATAGTTGGGAAATTAAATTAATTAACTGCCCAATATTTTCAATTGAAGAGTTTTTAACTATTGAAACGTCTACCTGAAAACTGATTTGTTAAACGAAGTGTCTATATCAGTGGTTCCCAACTCAAATATGTCTGCGGACCACTTCAATTCAATTTGAACCTCTTGCGGACCATTCCCATCCCAAACTTTACTTTTAAAATTTTAACCTTTTTTCAATGCATTCATTCCTCACAGAGGGTCTGAAATTTTACTTTTTTTCTTGAGTAAGGGAAATCGAGTCTTAAATACTAAAGGTTTCATAATGGAACTGAAAATCAAATTCAACTAAACAGAAAAATTATTATTTCTTTTATTTTGTACCAATTATTAAAGATAATACCTTTTATAAAAGACATTTAACCATTCTTATCAAGCTCTCACTAAATTTAACAATTCAGATCTATTTTTTTAAATTTACACATTTTTTGGATTTTTAACACACAGTGTAAAAACCTTTTCACGGACCACCTCCAATGGCTTCACGGACCACCAGTGGTCCGCGGACCACCAGTTGGGAACCACTGGTCTATATCCACGAAAGTTGACCCATGCTAAAATATATTGGCGAAATTCGTTAGAGTTTCAGTTGTTACTTTCGTGGAGCTAGAGTGCTAGACCATGCCTTTGTCAAAACACCTAAATATTTCAGATCGTCTTTGTTGGACCACCGAATTGAAACAAAAATCAATTGTTCAGAAGTAAAACAATTTGCTAAAGTGCTTTTCATAGTTGCCAACGAAAATCAAGCGAAAAAAATCACTGCAAACACTGGTAAAGACTATAGAGTTGTTTATAGTCTGTTCATTTAGAATAGGTGGCTGAGACGTAATGTATCAGAAGCAGTTACTATATTGTAATGAGGTATTTGCATGAGTGAGGGATTTGCTTGATTTGATACTTTTTTGATACATTATGGTTTAAAACTACCAAATTTCTGATTTTTAAGTTCAAAAATGTGTTTTAAATAACTTAAAATTCAATTTTATTTTTGCCAAAACGTCAGAAAAGTCACGTTATCAGAAAACGGGCTTCTATTGGATGTGACGTCACAGCGCATGATTTGGGATTCGAGAGTGTTTTCGCGCCCAAACAAAAAACGAAATTTCAAAAATTTATATCTCCGAAACTAGGCTACGAAAATGCATGATATAAACGTCATTCTCCATGGTTTTTTATCAACTATTTTAATAAAATTTAATCTCAAAACGTGAGAATACCTCATTATCATCGAAATATTTTTCTTGTGCAATCACAAGGCAGCCTAAACAGAAGTAGTTAAAATACTGTAAAATAATCGGTCACTGAAGTTGAATGAGGAGCGTTTTTGTTCCTGTTTCAGGCGCTAATTCTAAATTAACACACATAACATGTGTCTGTGTTTCAGATTAGTGTTTCATAACTTCTAGGGGAGATAGGGTACATCAATAAGACGAACAAGAATTGGTATAGTTTAGGGGGCCGCAATGGGGTTAAAAATCAGGGGTCAAAATTAGCAAAAAACCTCGCATATCTGGGCAAAAAGAGATGCAATTGTTCGATTCCGGAATTAATTACATTTAACCAATTCAAATTCTTCATGTAAAAATGAGATTTGAGTTTTTATTCTAATCAAAAACATACCAATAAATGAAAAAGGCATGCTTTGTAGGTAGACTGTAATAGAAAGTGTCACGACGAAAACATTTTAATACTTGTTGGTTGGTGTGATGGTTGGAGTTACATAGCGCAAAGGAACTAGAGTCTGGAAAAGGGACAATTGTAACTTAAATCTACCTACAACGCATGCCTGATTCATTTATTGGTCTGTTTTTAATTAGAATAACCACTTAAACATCATTTTTACATGCAAAATTTGAATTGGTTGAATGTAATAAATTCCGTAATCGAACAATTGCATTTCTCTTTCTGCCCAGATAAGCGAGATTTTTTGCTGATTTTGACCCCTTTAACCGCATTTGCGGCCCCCTAACCTATACCAATTCTTGTTTGTCTTGATGCTCCCCTCGAAGTTATGAAATACTTATATATGAAACACACAGTAGAATTGTTTTTTTAAGACAGGGAAATAAATCTTTGGAAAAGAAAAGCGCTTCCCTCCCTGTGTCCTTCTCTCTCTACTTATGGTTCTGATGGCAACATCTGCTTCTCCTTAGGAGGCACAGGTGGTTCTGCTCCAAACACTCCTCGGATTACAATGGAAGAGCGATTTTAATTGTTTCCCCATACTCTCAAACAAAGATCACTGTGATCATTAACTGCATTTTGATTGCATTTTAAGGAAATAAAACTATTTTTTCTGTAAACGTTGGATAGGGTAACTGGAACAATTTTTGTAAACACAACATTTCTGAAACTCAATAACATTTTTTGAAATTGTTAAATTTGAACTTATTGACTTATTTTAGTCTATATTAATAAAAAAATTTTATTATAGGTTTCTAAAATAATGCAAGGGGCCGTTTTGCTGCCCCTTCACAAAAATTCTCCCTCTTTAAATCTGCCCCTTCACAAAAATAAATTCATAAAAATGCCCCTATCATGAAATTCAACTTAGCTTTATTATAATTTGCAAGAAAACATTCAAAAAATATTTTAATTTTTCCTGATTTTCTTGGTTTTGTGAGCCAATTTTACTTTTACGCACTCATCTGCTATCATTGCTCGAATTTTTCACAAATAATAATTTCTTTTTCACAAAAAATAATGAAATGGACCCTTAAATATGAAGTCTGGATCTATCCCTGAATGCTAATAACAATAATATAATAAAGCTACTACTATAATAGTTCGCCTCCAAAAACTAACAATTGTACTCCTCAGATTACACTGGAGGAGCTAGTTTTGATAAAGTATCATGTTGGGTTGTTGAACAGCTCAAGAAACTTTTTTTTACAGTCTTTACAATCTTTAATTACAATCACACAGTACTAAAAAAAATACGTGATATTATTATATTCCTTAATTATTGAAAAAATACTTGACTCGACCCACTTTCAATAAAACAGTTCACTTATTTGTAACAAAAAAAAGCACGACTTCGTTTAAATGATTATTCATTGAAAAAAATGTATCGCGTTTTTATATCTTTTTTCAATGAATAATCATTGAAAATAAGATATAAAAACGCGATACAATTTTTCCCTTCATCCAATGAATTTTGATTAAAAACGAATAATAATCAAATTAACAGAACGAATACAGAGAATACCTAATTAATTTGTCACAGCGGTCTCTGGGAACCACAAGGATGGAAAACTTTAATTGCGGTAATCTAATTAATGTTTGATCATCGGGACATCATCAAATAGGAGGAACGGGTGCGTTAATTGTTTTGAAATCAGCGGTGAAAGGAATTCCAACTAGATTAATTAGGTTGCTTTCTTTTAAAAAATAACGCGGTAAAAGTTTAGTTTAAGGTTTACAAATACAGGGTGTCCATAAAATAAGTAACCCGATTTAAGGGCCTCTAGAAGCCAAACCATTCATCAGAATTGAATGAAATTTTGGTGGAAGACGTTTTGAGGGATGGGGAGGAGAATGGTATGGGGTGGGGCAGTTAAACTTTATCAGTTACGGTTAAAGTGAAATTTTTTTTGAAAATTCCCAATGTAACCCCCCCTTTTTTATTCGCGCTATGTGATCCCTGGTGTCTAAAAGCACAAATAGCGTTGAAACGGTACCTCTAAAAACTCGCTTCTAGAGACAAATGAAAACAGCTATGAAACTGTTATATCTGTAGAAGCTAGACTAGTGAATGGTTAAGTAAATATGACTAGTGCATCAGGAAATAACAATAAAAAAACTATTAAAATCAATGGTTCAAAGAAAAAAATATCAACCTCGACCTCCTTTTAAAAGCCCCCAGAATATTAGAGAAAAAGAACGAATTTTTTTTTAAATTGTAAATTTTTTTAACATAGCTAATTTATTATTCAAATTAATCTTCAAAAATTGATATTTTCATTTTATTTCCAAACAAAATACAGTATTGGGTTTAGCTCTCAAAAATACCTATAAATACATCACATGTCTGTATCGTCGGTTTGGTTTTTCAGTTAAGCTAAATTTAAGGTGAACTATTGAGATATTATTTGTGTAAGAATTATGTTTAAAGAAATAAACTATTACAGGGTGGCCACCAACTGAGCTTAGTAATTTTCCCCGATAATTCCAGGTTTTAACTAAATTTTCCCTTATTGTACACTATTAAATGCTATTAGCCTTGAAACCCAGATATAGTCCAGTTTAAAAATAGTTCTATCGGATTTCAGATTTATTTATTCATCGCCCTTTAGAAGTAAAAAAATTCTATGCGATTCATCCAACGGATTGGTAACTAATTTTGGAAGATGGCAGGAAAATACTTAAGATTTCCCTGATTTTCTTCAAAATTCCCTGACTTTTCCAGAAGTTTCAAATTCTCTGACAGTTCCATATTTTCCTTATTGGTGGCCACCTTGTATTATAATTAAAAATCATGAGTTTTACTTTTCTTTTTTAAATGTTGACTGTCATGGTGAATTCACACATAGGTTAATGTTGTATTGCTTATTTTTAGGTTGAAGATTGCTCAGCAGATTGTTCAACTGCTAGGAGTTGATTTTCGCAATCTAGACAGCAGGCTCCTCCGGACGAAGCAACCCAGAGCACCTTTCGAATCGAATTTAGGGCCCCTGAGAGGCCTGTTGCCCGATCGGATTAGCGGAGAAAAGGAAATCGGATTTGTTGTTTTGGAAAAATTATTACCTCTGTTTGGGAGTAGGTAATTGATTGTTGTATAAGCTATAGCAATATCAGTTGGTTAATTAATACAACCAGTGTTAATCCTAGGATTGTTTTTGTGAGGAGTAAAAATACTCCTTGTCTTTTTTAGGAGGAATTAAATACAGAAATAACATAAACTGCAAATACAGATACGAGGGTGGTCCCAGAAGTATCCGGCCTAACAAAGAAAAACTAAAAATTTTTGGAAAATTTTTCCTAATTTCTCTAGATAGTCTTCTTTTAGCCCCATACACCTCTTCCAGTGAAGTTCCATGGGTTCCATGACCTATTTTTAGAAGGATTCGTAAAAGCCCTCAAAATGACCGTTAACAGCATATTTTACTTGATAATTTTTGCAAATCTTTGCCCATCGAACCATTTTTTAAGGTTTAGGAGCAAAAATGAGCTGTGGGGACAAAATCTGGGGAAAACAGCACGTTTGAGTAATTTAAACATTGATTTAACTGATTTTAGCCATCCTGACAATGGACGCAATTTTCATCAATTGCGGCTGCCATCTTGCACAAAGCTTTTTCAATATCAAATTTTCTGTCAAAATTCTGTAAACTGCACTTTTTGAGATCCCTGTTTTATCTGCTAGGTCCCTCACCTTCGATCGGCGATCATCCACCACCATTTTATGGATTTTTTTAACCAATTCTGGAGAAGGAACTTCATTTGGTCGACCGGTTAGTTGTTCGTCTTGGCAGCTCGTGCGACCACGTTTAAATTCCGCCACCCAGTATTTGATGGTGGAAAATGAAGGGGCAGAGTCCCCCAGTGTGGAATCCAGCTTTGCTTTAATATTCGTGCAACTTAAGCCCTTCAAATGGAAGTATTGAACAACGAAACGATGCCCATTTTTATACATCTTTAAAATTTTACTGCACTTGTTTTCTATTAGAACCCGCGAAAACGAATTCTAATTAACTTTCCCCATTCCGATTAAGAATTTGGTCCTAATTATGTTTGAACTTTCACCTCTAGTCATTTTTTCGGTTTAATAAGCGCCATCTGTAGGTCAGGCCGGGTACTTTTGGGACTACCCTCGTAGTACAAATTTTCTATAATAAATACTTACTTTTTTAATGGACGAAAAATGAAACAGAAAAAATGAGTAGATGCTATTTAGTTTTTAACAATTAAAGAATATGTTAAGTATTTGTTTGTAGAAAATGTTAAACAAATAAGAAAAAATTAAAACAAATAAAAAACAAAACAATCCAAACAAACAATTAGTAGAAAACATAAAAGTTGGCGTTTTGAGTAGACAAAAAATATTAGTTGTTTCGGTACACTGTAAAAAAAGAACGTCTTTTGACGTATTATTTTCCGTGAATTTTTCATGGATTAATTCCGTAAACTACAAAACAGAATTTTCATCGTGAAGTTTCCGTTTTTTAATTTTCCTCTCCTCACGCATGCATATTGTACGATTTCTCCACTAGTTCTGGTAAGACTCAAATATAGTTGTAAATAAGTAATGGAAGTTTGTGCAAGCGTCTTCAGGCGAAACGAACCTTCAGCAAATTTATTATGGGTAAGTAAGTTAAATATATTGTTTTTATTTTTTGTATTATTGGCCGTAATCGGGAATGACTAGGCTGCCGACGGGTAACCGTTGTGCGCATGATCGGGTTAAAGGCGTGGCTTTAAAGTATTTAGGATGGAACCTAGCCGAGCTCGAATGGGGTTGTGGTAGCGCGTCAGTCTAGAGTGCACATGGTCGTAGGTTCGAACCCCAGTAATTATTTTTCAGTAAATTTAATTTTAAATTTTTATTATTCCATTAAAAATTGCAAGAATTAATTTCTCTTGTTTAACAGTCATTCCTTATTTAATTAAATTCATTGTGTTTTTTTAAATGTTTTACTTTATCTAATTTTTTTTTTAAATTTTTTAATTAATAATTAATTGAAAATAAAATTATTTCGCTAAAATATTTTATAGAAACATCAAGAATCAAGTCCACAAGGATGCGCATAACGGATACCTTCTCAACTGATACCTTCGGATACCTTCTTAAACGGATACGGATACCTTCTCAATACCTTCTCGGATGATGGATACCTTCTCAATATACGGATACCTTCTCAAATGATGAAAATAATCCGGCAGCTGTGCTGCCGGGAAATTTACGTTTATTGAAGAAACATTTTTTTACAGTGTAGGGCTCCGTGCATTTTTAAGCTAAACCTTTGTTGAAAATTTAAAGCGTATTTCCGATTTTCAATGCGTGAAATACGCTCTTAAAGGCGTTAGAATTATCTCTGAATACAACTAATGCTATTAGGACGATAGTAGCCAGATAATTACATCCCTTTTAAAACTCTGGAATACACGAAAAACATTCTTTAAGAGTCTCAAGTGACTCGAAAAAAAATGTTATGCGTCAACCCTTAAACGCAAAAATCAAAATAACAAACAAAAGGCTATTCTATTCGCTAACCCGATTAATAAACTCGCAACCATTGGAAATTCTGTAACGCACGATTAAAAAAAGAATGTATAGTGCGTCCTTGGAAAAGGTTGGAACTTCAAAAGTTTCGGATGATCTAATGCAAAACATTTATTATTATGTATTGAAATTAAAGGTGGAAAATTACCTGTGTCGATAAATCTCAGTCCAGAAGTAAAAGAAAATTATGACGATATGCGCGATACACATCGTCGCTTAAGGTGCAAAATGACATAACTGACATTTTGGGCATTTTGAGTTATGCATCAATCTTTATGCAAATCCCGGCCCCGGATCACCTGGCACCAACGATTTTGCGAAAAAATGACTCAAATCGCTGCAATTGTCAATTTTGTCATTTTAGCATAACTGCATTCGTAAGGCAAAATTACATAATTGCACGCCTTTCATTGATATTGTTAGGGCCACAGAGAAGCGTTTCATCTCAATCCCCGGTCAAAAAGGCCTAAAATGAAGGTTTAAATCTATAATAATATTATTTTCTTTAATTAATAGTCAAACTCATATCATTACATATTCAATATTAAAAATCATTACATATTCATTTCAGTACTATTATTCTATACTTTACAGCAACGTTTCCTGAACCCGGTTCTACGTCACTACGCGGAAGGAGAAAGTGAGTAAACAACACAGAGCCTGTTGGGTTGATAGGAGGAGTTTCGATACGCGTGATAAAAAGATACTATTTATATACATGGTTTAACGAAATAATAATTTAAAATTGACGTTTCACTCTAAATTCAGACACCGCGATGGGAACTACTGCTAAACCAACGATAGTAAAAGGGTCACGTGATTTTGACAACGCTGGAACTAGTATTTCGGAGGGGGGACAGGTGGAAGTTGAGGGGCAGTTGATCGAAAGAGACATTTGCATAGAAGCAAGACCCCAACTATCGGCCGTGCAAAGTCTGTGAAAATCACGTCACCCTTTTACTATCGTTGGTCGAACAGTACTTTGTTAGGGACGCAGTAGGTTCAACTTAAGTTGCTGTCTAAGTATAGAACATATCTAGAGCAGATATCTACACTAATTTATTTGCTAAAAAGTTATAGTAAAAATCTCAAATGAGAATTTGTGGGGGAAGGGATGGGTTCGGCAAAATCTCACCAAAGGGGAGGAAGGGGTCCAAAATTTTGAAAAAACACATCACGTAATTTATGGACGTCCCCTTATGCCCCCAACAGATAAAGGGAAAGAGAGACACTCACCACCTGCGGGAGTTTCATGGCACTCTTCTCTGGCGGCCGAGGACGGACTGGGAGAGAAAAGGCCAAGACACTCGGCGCGTGCGCCCTGCCATTTCGAACCCCCACCCCTCCATCACAGGTGAGCGGAGTTCTGTTTCTCTGGTTTCACCTTATTATTCAAAAAGGAGTTTAAGCGGATTCCAAAATGGGGAGACCAACTTCGATTATAAAGTAAATTCTGTAGACCGGCTTATATGTAAACAGGGTTCAAGATAAGGTTGGCTGGATTGGACCCAATGGGTTTTTTCTAAAAGAAAACAAAGTGAAAAAACTCATATTTAGGGTCCTTTTTTGGGTTTTTTCCCACGAAAAATCAAGATTTTGGCAGTTTTAATATTGAAGAAAAACGTTTAACGTAATAACATACCAAGAACTGCAGTTGAGTGGTTTTTGTTTCAAAATTTTAACCGGGTTTCAAAGGGATGTTTTTACAGTTTCAGTGGGTTTTTTCAACGTATAAAAAGTTTCAACTTTGAAAAAACCACTGAATTATGGAAAAAATGACATTATTGTGACAGAACACATTTAACATAGAAAGAACTCACTCAAATTAGAAAAAAATCCTCTTACTATATCACTTAAATTTGAAAAACCTACACTTTTTCCGAAAAAACCTAGTTTTATATGGGTTTTTTCATGGTTTTATTAAAAAAAAAACCCGAAAACCCCAACCCACTTGGTTTTTGCCAACCCTGGTTCAAGGTAGTAAATTTCAGGAGTCTTTTTTACCGAGTAAATTACAAAAAAAATCAGCAGGTAACGCGAATAATTATTAAATTTATACTACTTCACATGTTACCAGTATCAGAATGAATTATTGAACAAAATAACTGCAAAATATGATAGAATTTCCCCCATTTCAACGGAACGATTTAAAAAAAAGCAATTAATTCCACCAGTAAAATACCGTTACAACGAACTTCAGGGGAGGGACAGCAAAATATCTTCGTTGCTGTAACAGTAACGGTTGTATAATTCAACTAATAAAAATGGTTGGGGACTTTCGTAATAACAGGATTTTTGGTTGTATCGGGATTTCACTGTAAAACTTGCTCTAGAATAGATGTTTTTTCAGGAAGAAAATAAGGAGACAACACAACTTTCAGGAGTTTTAAGGGCCTAAAGAAGAAGAAAGCAAATTTCAGGAGTAACGAAAGGGCGGAACATATTTTAGAGCTCGCTCGTTGTTGCGTTTCCCTGCCTGCCGAGTCTTCTTGCTGGAAAGCAACTTCTACAGGTGACAGATGCTCTGCAGTGGAAAACATTTCGATCAGACACCGTTCTCACCCCAAGGAAGAAGTTATCTCTCTTTCTTATTAATGTCATACAGAAGAAGATGAAGGGTTAACCATACAACAAGACAAAGTCACTTTCGAAATGAGGCCAGTAGCGGATCCAGGGGGTTGGCACTCTGGAAAGTGCCCCCCCTTGGAGCCCCAAAAAGGTTCCCAAAATGAGTAAAAACTAATTATTTTTAAAAGAACTAATTTCAAATTTTTTCTGGGGGAAGAACCCCCATTAGTATAAAAATGGGGTATTTAGTTATTACTGTTAGGAAATCTCCAAAATTTTGACATTTTGGGTCAAAAAGTAAAGGTAATAGTGTTGAAAAGTGCCCCCCCCTTAGACTCAAAACGTTTCTAAAAATGAGTTGATAAAACCCTACTTTTACACGTCAAATTTGAATTTTTTTTTGGGGGGGAGGACCCCCATACCCCCAATGGTACCACAAGGGGATCTTTTCTGGAAAAGTGCCCCCCTTGGAGCCGTGCTGGATCCGCGCCTGATTGAGGCCGTGGGTGCAAAAAAAAGGTATAGTCCACTGAAAATAGAGTTGAACCTCAAACAAATTGCAATAGAAGGTTTCTCAACGGTTTTCACTTAGAAATGACCTCAATAATAACATACTAAAAATCGGCCAAATTCGGCCGGGGGGAAGTTTAATTTTTTTCAAATTTTTAAAAAATGGCCGAAAAAAATTTAAAAAAAAAACCAAAACAATAATATAGACATGTGATACATGTTTATAGGTTATTTTTGAGTGCTGAAACCGAATATTGCATTTAGTTTGGAAAAAAATTGAAATTTTAATTTTTAAAATTAATTTGAATAATTAGCTATATGAAAAAATTAAAAAACCCCTAAAAACCTAACAAAAACATCCAAAGAGATAAATCCAACGGTTTTCATTTAGAAATGACCTAAATATTAACATACTAAAATTTACAATTTTTACGAGTTAAAGAAGTTAAATTTTTTTTCAAATTTCCATTTTTTTTTTCAAATTTGTGCAAAAAACTTTAGAGGCTTTTGAAAAGGTCATTTTTCGGTGGATATTGTCCACAGATAGTTATATAATGGAAAACCGGTGGAATTGACCCTCAATGAATTAGTTAATTATTTTATTTAAAATTTTGAAATTGGTAAAATGTAGTAAAAAGTGAAAAAAAGGTAATACTTTGGCATATTTACATCAGAATTTAAAATAATTAACTATTCAGTGAGGGTCAATACCACCGGTTTTCCATTATATAACTGTCTGTGGACAATATCCACCGAAAAATGACCTTTTCAAAAGCCTCTAAAGTTTTTTGCACAAATTTGAAAAAAAAATGCATTTTTCGCAAAAAAAAATGGAAATTTGAAAAAAAATTTAACTTCTTTAACTCGTAAAAATTTTAAATTTTAGTATGTTAATATTTAGGTCATTTCTAAATGAAAACCGTTGGATTTATCTCTTTGGATGTTTTTGTTAGGTTTTTAGGGGTTTTTTAATTTTTTCATATTTATAGCTAATTATTCAAATTAATTTTAAAAATTGAAATTTTAATTTTTTTTCCAAACTAAATGCAATATTTGGTTTCAGCACTCAAAAATAACCTATAAACATGTATCACATGTCTATATTATTGTTTTGGGTTTTTTTTAAATTTTTTTCGGCCATTTTTTAAAAATTTGAAAAAAATTAAACTTCCCCCGGCCGATTTTGGCCGATTTTTAGTATGTTATTATTGAGGTCATTTCTAAGTGAAAACCGTTGAGAAACCTTCTATTGCAATTTGTTTGAGGTTCGGCCCCATTTTTCGCTATTTTCAATGGACTAGTACGAATCACAGGGGGCCCAAAGATGGATTATCCGGATCGGATTCGTGGGCGTCTTTAACCGGATGGGATGGATGCGAGGGGGTCCTGCCTTTTAAACTTTACTTTTGATTTTCAGGGAACAAAATTGACAATGATGGGAATCCGATCAAAGTGGCCGAAGAAAGCACAACTTTAGTTAAATCTATTCGCATTTAACGCTAAATTACTCACCATAGAACCTTTGATGCTTTTTATCCTGGAAGAGAATAGCTGAAAGAGTGTTCATGCAAAGTATTGTCAGCATATTTGTAAGGATGGACATTTTATGTAATTTTAAACATGGTGGGACTTGTAAGTACCGTTAGTAGATAAAGGGTTAAGGACTCTCATAAAAATAAAGCAATGAACCTTGTTTTTAACACTCTGTAAAGGTTTATTTTCTCCATTGGTGGTTACCAATTGCAAAATAAACCTTATTATACCTGTTGTGAAGTACTAGTGTTCACAACATTTGTGACTTGTTATTTCATTTAATTTAAGAGAGCACGAGATTGCGGACCTGGAAAAAGTGCCCAAACCTACGAACCTGGTTCGGGGGAAGCCCTTGCCAGCTCCATAGGAGCAATACATAAGGTTTTGGGAAATTCTATTAGGTTCGGGGGAAGGTTACAACTTTTTCCAGGTCCGCGAGATTGTTATTTTTAAGCACGCTTTTTTCGGTAGTTAAAAAATTGGAACAGGAGTTATGTATGATATAAGTTTCATTAAAGATGTTTATATATAATACTAGGGGGCTCTGCCCCCTGCTCGCTATCGCTCACCAACCCCCGGAACTGCTTCGCAGTTCTTTGAAGATCGCTTCGCGATCTTAGCGAGCAGAGCTTGCTTGTTTCATCTCAACTATCCAGTAAAACCTGGAACTTGTCTGCTTAGTAAATGATCATTTAAAATCGAAACTTTTTATCTCACTAACTTATCAATAACTTAATGCGGACCATTACTACAAAAATATCAAAATAAAACTGTTACTAAAATATTCCTTTTTAGTTTACCAATAATTTAACCGAAATGTTTTCAAAAATATCCAGCAAGTCTACTAATTATCATCAACTATTAACGAGAAAAAAATGCCATGAAAAAAACTTTTAATTTATGAAATGCACGTGTGTATCTAGTGAATCATTGGGAATAAGAAATCATACTCATAAAAATAATCGCCTGTTTCTCTAGTGAACGACCAGAAAGAGAAGAAAAAATTTAAACTTGGTATCTTAATAAATCTAAAACTAATTCGAATTTTTTGAAAAACGAAACGCCAATCTTTCTATAAAAAATAATTGTATGCGTGTTTAAAATATCATAGTTCTACTGTGATTAGTTTTTCTATTATAACGAAAAAACCGAAAAAGGGTAAAAAATTTCGAAACTTTAGAATTTAATAACTCCAAAAATAATTCGAAATTTGAAAAAAGGGCGACGAGGTGCAAAACTTCATACTTAAGAGTATGTGTCTGCAAAAAATCATGTTTCTGCTGTAAATAGATTTTGCTGGGGGCGAACTCGCAGTCGAAAAAAATAATTTTCGACTTTGACATTAAATAATTCCAGAACTATTTATCTAATTAATTAGGTTTGGGAACTAAAATGATCATCATGCATTTGTCTACCAATGGTCAAAATTTCATAATATTCCTTCAAATAGTTTTTGCGTTGTGATAGTTTATAGTGGTCAAAAACAAATTTTTCAAAATCAGCGGCGGTGACGGTGACGGCGGCGGTCACTGTTACTTTTTTTTAATATAGAGAGAAATTAATGGTCTTTATTGTACAGCACTATATGACAACGGTTCTCAAACTGTGCTCCGCGGAGCCCTTAGGGCTCCGCCAAGCATTTCCAGGAGCTCCGCGAAGAAATTTGAAATATATACCTTTTTTGAAATTTCTAATTTCCTTTTCTCTGAAATGTTATAAATAACTTTCTGTAAGGTGTTGGTAAGGTCTGCTGGTTTTTGCCTTTTTCAGGTCTTTTTTGGTTTACCAAAACAAGTTAAAACTCTGTTTTTAGGGTCAAATTTCCAAAACTTTTCTGGGGGAGGAACCCCCAGCATGGGACGGTTTGGTGCTGGCCGTTTGGGCGCCGTTCCCGTTTCGGCACCAAATTTTTCTTCTAATTTTTAGAAGAATTATGAGAGTTCTATTTACTTTCATTTTATTTCTGCCACTGAAACGGCCGCGCCGAATAGTAGCACACCAAGGAACCCTCTTTCCCCACCTCTCAAATTGATTACTCAGCACCTTTTTTATAAAGTTCACCAAAACCAAGGGAAAACCTGTTTTTAGTAGAATCAAATTTCCAACACCCCCTTTATAGCATTTGGAACTTAATTACACAATTAAGTTCTTTAATATGCAAATTCTGCCAAAAATGTATAAAAAGCTAACATTGATCCTATGGCATGGGAGGGGATAAGGAATGATTTTGGGCCCATGCGTAAATAAATTTCGATACGTACCTCTGACGTATGGTCTAACAGCCCCCAAAAACAGCTCTCGATTTCAAAAGAAGTAACTTTTAGGAAAAAAAATTTACAGATGTATAGATTTCCGTATGAATCCTTTGTTCATGCATCTCCGGCATAATGATTAAAAAGTGATAGCTTTATGTTCAGAAATTTAAAATTATTAAGATTTACATTGTATCCAATGATAAAATATAATCGGTAAACAAAATATTTCATATATCCCGGGGTGTATATCAAAGGGGCGAGGGGGCCCTGCCTCTCCCCCGGAAAATCGGACTACGTATTACAAAACAAGTTAAAACCATGTTATTTAGGGTCAAATTTCGGAAAATTCTTTTGGGGGAGGACCCCCAAAACCCCCTATTGTACTTGAAACTTTATTATTGTCAATTTTTATAGTAAGTTCGTTAAAATTAAATTCCTGCCTAAAAATGAATGTCCAAAATTTGGACAATGATGTACCTAAAACGAGTTAAAAAACTGTTTTTAAGGATCACATTTCACAAAATCTACTGGGGAGGAAGGACCCCCAGACCCTTCTATTGTACTTGGATCTTAATTCGTCACAATTTTTCTTACAAATAAATTATCTTAGATGCAAATTATACCTAAAAATGTTTTAAAAGCTACGTTAAACTGTTAAATATGCATGGGAGGGGCTGAGGAATAATTTTGGACCCCTCCCGAAATAAATTTCTGTTATGCTTTTATTTCTAGAAGCAATGGGTTTTATGTAATTTGCTTTTATACCTTGAAAATTTTATTTCAAAAAAGGGCTCCGCGAATAATTTTTTTCTTGAAAAGGGCTCCGCGACATAAAAAGTTTGAGAACCCCTGCTATATGACAATACCTGAACCGTTCTTCCTCGGAAACTAAACTATCAGTTCCTAACCCATAATAGAACCACCGATTTCTCAGCCTGCGGCCGCCCTCGGAACAACTCAAGCCAAGTGCGTTTCAGGGGTGGAAAATCCAAAAATGATTTTTGTATCAGCTTTAGGGCAGTTTTGTATCAAGTCAAAATGCATTTTTGTATCAGCTTTTAGTGGTTTTGTATCAACGCAAATTTCATTTCCGTATCAGTTTACAGTGAATCAGCATCAGGTTCGGTCAAACTAAAGCTTTAAGGCGTTTTTTTTTTAATTTTTGATGATAAGATGGAACTTTAATTTCCTTCTATTCATACCATATATTAAAAAAACTTGATAAAAAAAACTGAAAAAATATCTTCTATAGATTAGTATTAATTCGTTAAATGATATATTAATTTTAAAATTACACATTTAATTTATAGATGTTTTACTCATTAAGAAAAATAATCCGTTTTCTTTTTCTCTAGAAAAGCTTCCACCAATTCTGAGACTGAGCAAGAGCTCAAAAGGAATACAAGATTTGTGAAATGACTATACAATACACTGGCTAGAATGGGAGTACTCCAGGTTTAATTTTTGGGGGTGCATTTTTGCGAAATGAAATTATTTTAATGAAAACTGAAGTCAGATTATATTTGATCTTCAAATTATTCTAAAAAACCAAAATTTAGAAATGTTTAATTGATAATCAGGAGCCTTCAGTAAAAATTAACTGTAAAAGGCTAGTGATTAAAAAGTATCAAATTATTCAGAAATTTAACTGAGAAAAATTAAAACTTCAATTTTAAGTAAAGAATCCTATTTGTGTATAGACTACCTTATAAAGAAATTTCATAATATATTTTCATAAATAAGCTGAAAATCTTATCAGGTTATATTTTTTGGAGGAAAAACTATACCTATCACTCACAACCATACTATAACTATGAAATTATTAAATTTAAATTAAGACTTAAGCAGTAATTCAGGTTTTCCAATAAAGTTTATTTCAATTGTTCTACTCAAAATAATTTTAATTTGAGCACCAATAAAATAAGACTTCATAAGCAAGTCTTTGACTTTAGAATATCTCTCCATGAAAAAGCTCAAGTCCACAATACACCAAATGCGAGAAGCCGACGATTACGCCCCGTAAAATAGGCTTCTCCTCATCTTGAGGCTGCATGGTAGGAACAGCATGAACACGGCTTTCTTCCAATAAAAGTCGTTTTTCCGTAATACAGTAAACGAACGAGGAGAAGGGGCCTTTACAGGCCGAGTCGCGCGATCGCATCGCCGCCGTGCCGATCCGCGTGCGAGCTAGGATGCCGTTGATTTGACTAATTACCGGAGATGGTAACTCCACAACGTAAAGAAACGCTGGAAAACGTTACGTATCGTACAAAATAACATTTTTCCAGAATATTTTCGTAATTCCCTGAGTATTCCAGGTTTTCCAGGGCATTTTTGAATTCACTGAGTATTCCAGGTTTTCCCGGTTTAAAGGGTTAGCGGACACCCTGAAAAACGGAACTGTCGCGAAAAGTAGCTATTTTCCCGATTTCCGGAAGACTAGACGGAATACCGGACTTGTTGGCTTCCAACCACGGTAAAGTTGGTTTTTCTACATCGCAATAATGACGCAAGAAGAAGCCAACTTGAATCAGCACCCGCGGCTGTCCAACAAAGTCGCGGGAAGAACGGAACACTCCGAAAAAAAAATTCCGAAAAATTGCTATTTTTCCGACTTCCGGAACACCGGACTTGTGGGCTTCTAACCACGGTAAAGTTGTTTTTTCTTCATCGCAATAATGACGCATAAAGAAGCCAACTTGAATCAACAGCAACACCCGCGGGCCGTCCAAGAAAGTCGGGGGAAGAACGGGACATTCCGCAAGAAAAAACCCCCCGAAACTTTCGCAAAATATCGCGATTTCCGACTTTTCAACGCACTAAACGCTGCGGATTGAAACCTATTTTATAGGAGAAATAAATTTACAGAAGAAATATTCAAGATGAAAATTTAAAAGTTTTTAAGGAGTACAACCCAAATTCAAGGAGTTTCCAGTGCTTGAAAATGAAATTAATTTTCAAGGAGCGTACGAACCCTGTGCTTATTACCGAAAAACACGGCCAAAAATCAAATCAACGCATAACGTACTCCGTTACAATCGTTCTATTTCAATTTCCACCGCGCCGGACGATCGGGCTCTACGACGATCGGGCTGACGTTTTCCTCCTCATTTGCTGAAGCGTTCCACCACGTAGCAACGCGAGCTGTGGAAGCAGTGGAAGTAGGATTCGACCGGTCTCAAAATCGTCGCAAAACGTAGTTGCATCCGGCCCCCCGTTTCATAGCGATCCTAGCGGGAAGAGAATCGATCATAGTGTCTGAGGATTGGTTCTTTTCTTATCAGTTGGATTTTCAGGGTTACAAATTCAGATTGAACGGATTATCGCGTTTTTGGCGCAGTTTGGCGCAAAAATCGGAATTTTGCCATTTTTGGAGCAGATTGGCGCAGGTAACCAATTTCGGCGCAGTTTGGCGCAGTTGGCGCAGATTTTCCACCCCTGGCGTTTCCAGCCCGCCTCACCCCACAGCCCCGGAGCAGCCAAACCGAATGCAAACGGCCGAAACGCCACCTTTAGATGCACAGCGGCCCAAGTCACCAAATAAGGGATTTTTCAAAAGCGGTGGCCCAAGTAATTTTGAGGATCAAACTTTAGGACACTTTTTTTTTAAATTTCATGACAAAATATACAGGGTGCATAGGAAAGTCCCTTTACCCTGAAATAAATTGCTAACGGAACAAGCTTAGGCTATGCAATCAAGGTAACGGTACAGTAAAGTGACCATGCCCTATCCCAGTGGTTCCCAACCTTTTTTTTCACGAGGGCCAATTTGCTTATGAAAATTTATCTCGCGGGCCACATAAAAAACACTCTTAAGGATTTTTCTAAACATAAAGAAAAATTACCCGTTTTCAATAAGTTTGCATCTGTTTGGAGGATACTGGTTCTTGTAAATTCGGCTCCAAATTCGTAACACTTATCCTTAAAACTGAATTAAGATCATTATCTGTAAGTCGAGATCGAGCACTAGTTTTTGTTCTTTTCAGAACAGATAATGTTTGTTCCCAAACACACAGTTTGTTCAAAGTCTCCTTACATAAAAGACACAATGGTTTATTTTCTCGCTGAATGAAGAAATATGAATTTGTCCACCTCTTTTTGAAAGTTTCGGCATTCCGAGTTAATCTTCAACTTTTTACGATCGGACATCTTTTGGAAGTTTGGTTCCAAAAAGATCCTTTTAAACTGAATTCAAATGGCTAACTGATAATGAAAAATATTTATCCGATGGCAAATTCCCCGTATCTAGAAAAAAACCAAAACAGAGAAGTAAAGAAAAACATTTTTACTGGATGTTAAAGAATTCCTTTTTTATATAATCTTTTTTTAGATGTAAGTGCCATAATGCCTCGCATGATTTCGTGGTTTTCTTGGAAGATTTCTGAAGGGGGTTTTTGTTTTTAAGATTTAACGAGTCCGCGGGCCACATTTGGCCCGTGGGCCGTAGGTTGGGCACCACTGACTTAAGTGAATGACTAAAAGTATTCTTAGTTCATTGAGTAGAAAATTTCTCATTTTCAATTTAATTAGATTAGTCACAGCTTTTAATTCCTTAATTGATTAGTCACAGCTTTTGCAGTTCTACTGCAAAAGCTGTGACTTATCACCTGAGGTTATCTAGCAAAGTACTATCTTAAGTATCTAAGGAGTTGGACTGTGCGCACCCCGTAAAAGTATAAAATTTTTCATCTTTTTGAAGCTGGAATGAGACCGAACTACACCATTCCAGCTTTGAGAATTATTTTTTTTAACTTTAAAAAAACCTACTCGAAACGTCGACTTTTGCTTTATTTCCCTTTACTTAAAGGAGGCAGCGGTACATAAATATATCGCGCGCGCAAACTAATTCGGAAGAATTCGAACGCTCCGATGGACATTCGGTCGAGCCCAGGGGGTGTTTCCGAAACGATGAATATTCGATACGGGATGAGAAAATTTTCTACTCTAGATCAAATAGCAGTCGAGAGGGACTGATATAGTGCGGATTTGTCGGTACTTCTTAAACCAGTGGTTCCCAACTCAGAGAGAAGTCTGCGGACCACTAAGTTTAAATTTGGAACCTTCAATAAAATCCTGAAAAAAAACCCATATAAAACAGGGTTTTTTCGGAAAAAGTGTGGGTTTTTTTAAATTAAGTGGTTTTCTTTTTTATAGTAAGTGTTTTTTTTTCAAATTTTAGTGAGTTCTTTCTATGTTTAATGTGTTCTGCCAAAATGAAAGTAATACAAATACAAATACAAATTAAGTCGACCAACTACAGGCGTAAGCCCAGCAAGGTTGGTCCAGTCTTTTTAACCCACACTACCGGAATCCCAGTATCTGTCAATTTTCCTCTTGAACTCGTTTACCCCTCTTGAATTTACAATTGTTTCAGGCAACGCATTCCATCTATCCACTACCCAATTAAAAAATAATGCTTTCCACACTCCGTCTTAAATTTTACTTAATTCAATTTGAAATTGTGACCCCTTGTTCCCGTATTGAAATCTAGTCCCTCTGTGTCCCCTTGCATTTTAAAAAGTTGAATCAAAAATCCCCTCTAATCCTTCTTTTCTCTAGAGTGAACATATTTAGCTTCTTTAATCTTCCCTCATAACTTAAACTGGATAGTATACCCTTGACCATTTTAGTAGCCCTATGCTGAACCCTTTCAATTGAATCAATATCTTTTTTTAAGTATGGGAAAATAATGAAAAAAACTTCATTGCAACCTGGTTAAAAAATTTTGAAAAAACCCACTCAACTGCAGTTCTTGGTATGTTATTTCGTTAAATGTTTTTCTTCATTACTAAAACTGCCAAAATCTTGATATTTCTTGAAAACCCCCCCATAAAAAAATGGGTCCTCCAAAATGTTTTGTTTTCACTTTTTTTTTCACCATTGGGTCTAATCCAGCCAACCCTTACAGAGTGTCTTAAGTCTAAAAAAGAGAAAAATACGCGGTTTGCTGCATCCTACTCCTGGGAGTCTCACGTATAAGAACGCAACAAAAGCCGCGTATTTTTATCTTTTTTAGTTTTTTCAAGTTTTTAGTTATTGATTTTTAAAATGCGTCAAGTCTTTTTTGGGACACCCTGTAGTATATTCAGTTGACAACAACCAAGGAAACCAGGTAAAACAGAAACTTTTTCGCTATGCCTCAAACAAACTGGATTGCAATTCTGGATTCCAATCCAATTCCGGAGTAGTAGAGAAAAAAAGTTATAACTGATCAGGGGCAAATCGAGCGAAAAGGCATGTTCACTTGACCGTGAAAACCCTGGATACAATCCACGCATATAGCAAAGTGGGGATTGATTTTTTTCCTTTTCTAAGGGCCTGTCACTTATATATAGAAAGATCTTTTTAAAACCAACATAAGAAACTTGAAAACTATGGATTTGGGAGAAATTTCGGACATTTTTATAGAGTCCAGGGAGAATTTCAGGGGTCATTCAAAAATTCTGTGTGGGGAGGGAACTTATCTCGGCTTCCAAATGAAAAAAATGAGACAAAGAACGGTCTTTTTATGAGCAAGCAAACGTCCAATCAATCGTTTCTCCCCCATCCAAAGCAAGTGACGCTTTTCCTATCCTTTCCAACTTACTTTTACTATCCAGTCCTTAAAACTACCTTAAGGTATCCGACTACGTTCGGAGAAGTTTTTTTAAAATACAGTTAATTATAAATATATTATTAGTTTTTCAGATTCATATTAATGCCAAACTAACAAAAAAATAGTTTAAATTGATTAATGAAACATAATTTTTTTTAAATTTGGTAAAAACATGAAATTTTTAGTGAAATTTTTACAATTTTTCAAACACTAATTTTTTTAAAAATGTGTGTATTTTAGATTTTTCTGTTCCAAATTACTTCTTGACTATCTAACTAGGGAATGACCCATTATATTTTAGTTTGCTAATTCGAATAAAAAGTTCTAACTAATCGAAACCACTAATATCATGTTTTGGCTTTTTTTTCACACTTTCTTAATTTAAATACGAGTCAAAACAACACAAATTATTTTTATTTTGTAAAGTTCTTGGGTCATTCACTAGAGTATATATACATAATCATTTTTACAAAGTTTCATTAATGTACCTTTATTACATATCAAGATATCATGTTTGCAGTGATGAAATTTTACCAAAAAAAAGTTTTGAGAAAAACACATTTAAAGTATTTAGTTTTCGGTCCTTTTTGAGGGCCTTTACTAATTTTAAAACGCTCTAACTTTTTTTCTAATTATCGATCGGTCAAAACCAAAACTGTTCCAGATAGCTAAAGACCTAAATTTTTACATTTTAGCAAAAAAAAATTTTCGTACTTTTGTAAAAATTGACGATTTCAACGTAGTCGGATGCCTTAATATTTTTTATTATATTGATAACAAATAACAATAAATATAGGCAATATTCTTGTTACATGGTGCCCAAATTACCTTGACAGGTTTTTTTAGCGGGACCGATAACGTACTTTTATTTCTTCTAATTTAACAGAACACTAAGAGGGACTAATACAGGCCAATTTTGGTACCGTTTATCGTCACCTTCACAAAAAATGCACAAACAAAAACGGCACCTTCACAAAAATTATTTTTAATGATATGTGAGTTGCTTATAGCTAAGTATTCAAATTGCTATAAAACTGAATAAATCTGTAATTTAATGCTGATTTCATTAATTTTAACAGTTTCTATTAAAGTAGTAATAAAAATTTCACACAAATTTAAAAAGATGTTAAAATTTTTCACAAAAAAATAAAATGCTGTGTAATTTTTTCACAAAAATGGGGGCTATGTTTCAAATCCTGGATTGGTCCCTGTTCTTCTGTTAATAACTAAGAAAACATTTTCCACATCGAGTTATCTCCCTCGAAACCTTTCTGTCCTCTCCCCCTCATGAATTCGAATCCCCCCTCTGTCCTTTAATAACACATCTTGACAAATTCCTCCACATCTTGCAAAAACGTCATCATAACGTCCCCCGAATCACCTTATTTCCCTAAATGCGTCGCACCCATTTTCGTTTGCGTACAGAAATCGAATGAACCCCCCTAATAAACGGAATCTGGAAAAACACCTCCGTCCTTAATGTTCTCGAACATTCTCTCTTGGGATATTCGATTTCGAACATCGTCTTCTCGCCTCCAATTAGGCCTAATGGGTCCCGCGATCTGTTTTTGCGTCTCATTCGAACGACCCCCTCCCCCCTTTAGAATGGGTTATATCGTTTGCAGGAGGCGTCGTCGTTCGAATGGTGATGATTGTCTTGGAATGAGGGTTTTTTTCTGCGTCCAAAGTGAGTTTGTTAGTTATTATGTCGTCGTAAAATATTTCCCATCAATAGGTGCTTGAGAATAATTCGTTTTTCGTAGTTTAGAAAGATCCCTGAGGGTTCATCAAGGTTTTTCTGCAAAGGTCTTTTTTTTTAGGAATTTTGTTTAAAAAATGAAGGGTTTTGTAGTACAACCGCAGCATTCATAGCTTTTAAAATTTGCCCAAAATCTGGCAAATTTCATTCTAAATTAATAGAAACACATTTAAAAACAATTTTCTAACCACTTTAAATCGTTGGACTTTTCTAAAGTCCTTTTTAGTTATTAGAATTTTGTGAAGGGTCGTTCAACGGATCCATTTTCTGTCTAGACCTAGACGAACCCCTATTTAGGATAGTTTGTCATAAGTATTGTATAGGAATTTTGTAAAAATTGCAAAACATTTTGTGAAAAGTAAATGGAATTTTGTGAAAACGAAGGGCACGTAGTGCAATCAGGGCCGTATCTAGAGGGGGTTGCGGGTTCAAACACCCCCCCCCCGAAATTTCAACGGCAAATTTTTACTTACTGTTTATCCTTAAAAATTCGTCTTAAAATGCGCACAAAACCCCTACTTTTATGGTTCATAATTCAAAATTTTTCTTGGGGACAACCCCAACCCTCCTTGAAATCTATTATTACAGTCGTTCCTTGAAAATTTTAGGACTTACTACAAGGAGGGGTCCTCTTCGGTTGCTTTAACCCCCATAATAGGAATAAGCACTCACAGAGAGAAAGAGGGGAAGTGGGAACTCGGGGGTGGAAAAAAAAGGAAAAGCGACTCCAAAACGAGTTAAAATCCTGTTTTTAGGGTCAAATTTCTAGAAATTTTCTGGGGGAGGACCCTCAGACCCCCCTTTAAGACATTAGAAGACTATTTTGATAATGAAAATTCTTAGCCCCCCCAAAACCAAATCATGGATCCCCTGCTGTCTACTTACCCTGGTCACCAACAAAATCGAACTAAAGTTGAAAATTTTTTTCCAACCCCCCCCAGAAAGAAAAGTTTAGTTACGGCCCAGAGTGCAATCACAGCGTTCATAATACAGAACCACCACCCTAACCCTCGACTACCTATCTACACTAGTACTGGGCCTTAAATCGATTTAAGACCTAAAATCGATTTAATACTAACATCGGAGCTTCGATGTAACCTCTAAATCGAAAACCTTAAATCGATTTACCGATCACCCGCTCCGAGTCCCGGAGCAAGCGCAGTAGTCGCCTAATCATCGTACTTCATCGCCTGTTGATCGGAGATGCGCGATGTCCTTAAATCGAATGCGCGAAAATCGAAGCATCGCCTGTTCCGCCTCTTGATCGGAGATGCGCGATGTCCTTAAATCGGATGCGCGAAAATCGAAGCATAACTTCATCGCCTGTCCCGCCTCTTGATCGGAGATGCGCGATGTCCTTAAATCGGATGCGCGAAGTTTGATATCGATGAGTTCATCGAGAAGCCCTGCCACAAAACCGTTGTATGATCGGAATTCCTTAGCATCGCCAGTCTTTCATCGGCGTTAAATCGAAAGCTTGTATCGTTGTTATATGCTGGCTGCGGTTGTTTTGTTCATCGGCTTCGAATCGAATCGTCTCTCGGTTTCGAGTGCGGAGCGGAGTCTTGCTGGATTTGTTGGGGGCTTCTGGTTTTGGGGATCGGGGACCATAGAAGCGCTCGGTTCTCGGTTGGTTTGGTACGTACGCGCATCGACAATTTTTTTCATGCGGCGGCGGCGTCTTTTCGGGGATCGGGGGGGCTCCGCGGGATGTTCTCGCTGTTTGCGTTACCTGTACTTCGGCTCGGACTCGTGTATCAATATTGAGATTTTAATGAATTTTTTTAATGACTGAAATTTACGGACTGGTTTTTACATTATAGGGAATTTTTGTAAAGCCATATTTGATACCTTTAACTGTTTTTTAAGCTTCAATCTTTTCGATTTATTTTACTGAAGATGGAGAAAGGATGTTACTTGGATCCTACTAATAATATAACTGTCATCAAATTTTTTTGTATTTCAGTCTTTCTTTAAATCAAACTAAAACTCAAGCTAATATTTTTCTAGTTGTTTTCTATTTCCATTTTTTTTTGGAATTAAATTTTGTTAAATTTACATTCTAATTTCTTTAGAATTTGCTTATTTTTATGCAACTGAAACTGCTTTATAAATTAAGAAAAGGGTGTAAATGGGACTGTTAGAGATCTTAAAGAATAAATAGGCAAAAAAAGGCTTATTATTGGATAGCTTAATTATTGGATACTTATAAGATTTGGCTAGGCGTGAATTTCACCAATCTGACTTCATTAATTGTTTTACAAAATATAAAAAATTAAAACATTTCTAGGTTCTTCTAGCTCACATAATTAATGTTTTCTTTTATGAATGTAATCATTTTGGCAATTTATTATATTCCTTAGGGTCTGCTCTGCACCAGGCTAATGCGAAACAGACACCTTTTTAAATAAGTGTTTCTACGATTACAAAAATAACTAAAAAAATCCGGCTTAAATCGATTTAACACTAAATCGCGATGTTAAATTCTTAAATCGGCGATTTAAGAATTTCTTACATCGCCCAGTACTAATCTACACACTTGACAATGTCACCCACATCAGAAGATGTCACTTGGAAAAAAAAATATCCTTCTTTCCCCCATCCTCAAAAAGAAGTAAAAAATCCTTCTCCATATTCCATGGAACATTCTCTCCCACCTTATGCTAATTCTGGAGGATATATTATGAGGCGATGAAAATGCAACTCGTTACAAAAACATTCGCTCCTTTTTTTTTCCTCAAGGGGGGTTATCGAACGTTGCATAATATTTGTTCGCTCGGGGCAGGATTCCTACTCAATTTCAGAAATAAAATTCCCCGACTTTTACAGGTCAATTTTTAAGATTTTTCGGTAAAAAACCAGTAATAAGGAAGTTGCATGATTTTTTTATATTTTTTTAATCGATTCTTCTTGCATAAATAAGCAACTACCCAAAATTTGAGGCCGATCGAGAAATTTTTTGATAGGCAAAAAATTAACAAAAATCCCCTTTTTAAAAGCGCGCGAAAACGCCAAGAGTTTGGATGTGACGCCATCTTATACTAAACATTGTTGTAAACTGTAAAGCAATGGAGTTGATGGTATTATTGTTGACGTCATCTTATAGTTTAAACAATAAACGTTTTCAGTCACGTGTTTTTTTCTCGACTTTTAAATTAAAATATTTAATTACCTGTACATTTTTTTGAAAAATTGATTAGATATTTCATTTTACCATCATACAAAAAACCATACGGAACACTTGTTTGTTTTTGAAAATCTGACACATGCAAATTCCTTATTCACGGCATTTTTCGGATATTTTTGAACATATAATTTTCAACAAATTGGCTATTTTTTTCACTTAGTAGAGCCGAAATTGACACGCAAACATTAAAAATTTTCATTTTCCATGTATTTTCTATTATTTTCCAGGTTTTTGGCAAAAATGAGCAACTTTCCCTGACTTTTAATACTATATCCCGCTATTACAATGATTAGATTTTCACAAAAAAAAAGGTTGGACACAATCACATAAACTAACACCTGTCCGCAAGATTCACCCATCCCCCCAAATGCATAGGAAAAAATCTCTAAACCACCCATTAGCATTCCACCGTTCGAATAAAGGGATTTAATTAGGTGCGTGCTTCCGGGCACTCCATCAGCAGCAGGGAAATAATTAAGGCCCTTTAACTGTTAGAGATAAATGCGTGTGAATGTTGTTTTCCCACCGCAACAGCTCTCCAAATGAAAACTCGCATACCACTAGTGGATCCTCCCCAAAGGAAACTAACAGGGAGAAAGAGGGGAGGGAAAGAGGGGACTCGGAGTATGAGCAGATATTTTTAACGCCTCTGAGAGCGCATTTCACGCATTCAAAATCGGAAATAAGCTTTCAAGGCAGGGTTGCCTGGAATGGACCCAATGGGTTTTTTCAAAAAATAAAAAAAACATGTGAAAAAACCCACATTTTGGAGCCATTTTTGGGTTTTTTCAAGAAAAATCAAGATTTTGGCAGTTCCTTCAAAATTTAATGTGTTTTTTTTTCAAAGTTTAGGATATTTATAAAATTTTAATGGTTTTTTTCAAAATTTAAACTAGGTTTTAAAAACTAAATGGTGTTTTTTCAATTTCAGGGAGTTTTTTTTAAAAGTTAAATTGGTTCTTTCCTTATTCAGTGGGTTTTTTTCATTATTGAATGGATTTTTTTTTCAAAATTTAGGACGTTTAAAGTTCAAACTAGGTATAAAAAATAAAGAAGATTTTTTAAAATTTCAGTGGGTTTTTTCAAAGTTGAATAGATTTCTTTCAATATTGAATGGGTTTTTTCAAAGTATAAAAACTTTGAAAAAACCACTTAACTGTGGAAAAACTGGCATAATTTTGACAGAACACATTTAACATAGAAAGAACTCACTAAAATTTGAAAAAACCCACTTACTTTCTAGGAGAAACCCACTTAATTTTAGGATAATCTTTAGGATAGGATTTTAGGAATTTTAGGATCCCACTTAATAGGAGAAACCCACTTAATTTAAACCCACACTTTTTCCGAAAAAACCCAGTTTTATATGGGTTTTTTCAGGGTTTTATTGAAAAAACCCGAAAAAACCCAACCCACTTGGGTTTTATAAAAAAACCCGGGATTTTGCCAACCCTGTTTTAAGGGGAGTCGTATACCTTTGATATCTTCAAAAACTTGATTTTGAGATTTTGAAAGTTTCAGATTCTAGATTTCATTACCTTTACAACGATGCCTCATTTATGCAAAAATTCAAAGTAGAAGTGTACGGAATTGTATTTTAAAAACACGAGAACTCTATTTCAACTGGGAAGATTTTAACTTTAAAGTGCGTTTTTCTCAAAATGAACTTTTTAAAATTGCTTGTACCTTTTTCTCAGCATCTACTGTATGTATTGAGCTCATATTTGCACCATATGTTCTTGACATGTACTTATAACTTTTAACGAGAGCTTTTTTCAATATTTTCTGTTAAACATGTTATAGAACAGTTTTCGTAGACAAAAATGGCGTTTTTTCAGAATTTTTAAGTGAGGCTCAATCATTATTTTTTTTAAATATCAAAACATTATATTGGTAAAAGCTCATGTTTGTTTGAAGACTAATGTGTATTGATTGCATATAAAAAGTTTGAAGTTTTTATGTCTAATAGTTACTGAGAAAAAGGTACATAAAGTTTGTAAATGTAACATTGTCGGTGTACAAGGTACCGACTAAAACTGCATACAAGGTACCGACTCCCCTTAAAAACTAGCAAGGCGTATTTTCACGCTTTGAATTTTTAACAAAGATTTTCCTTAAAAAAATGCATGGCGCCCCACTGAAATCGAATAATAATTTTTCTACCGAAATTTGTTATTAAATAAATATTTCATTTAGGATGTTAAATGAAAAATAAATTGGTTTATTTATAATGTTTAATATTTTCTACTAATTTTTAACAGATGCTATATTTTAAAAACCAAAATAGCATCCTCATTTTTTTTTATTTCAGGAGTTAGAGGAAAATTCAGGAGAATAAGCGTAATTTTTTTCGGGATTATCAAGGAGGGCCCTTGGAAAAATAAAGCAAATTTTAGGAGGAGTTGTTCAGGAATTTCAGGCGAACCTTGTGCGTGAAGACGAAAGGGAAAAGAATTCTGGTCAAATAAAAAATCCCAATTGCGAAAAGATTATTCAAAATGAAAAACATAAACGAAAAAATACTCTTTTTTTAAAGAATATCAGCAAATAAATGGACGAATGAATAAAACAACGCAAAACAGGGGGAAAAGCTTATTCGAGTCGAGAGAATTGATTAGTCTCTCACTGAGAATAAAATGAGATTTGAGATAATGAAGAAAGAAAAACTCTTTTTGATCTCCGATGATGATTCGAAGTTAATAGGATTTTTATTCTAAATTAGCAATATCAGTCAATTAATTAATTGATAATCGGGATGATAAATACTGACTGAGGGACAAAGCTTAAATTAGCGCGTTTAAATGACACATTACGGACAAAACTACGAAAAAAAGTTTCCTAGGTGAAATAACTGGAAGTTAGCTTTTCTTTATTTTTGATTGATATGCAGGAAAACAACGTATCAGGGGCGGTGATTTTCACTAAAAATCAGGTTCATGCGTCATTGATGTTCTTGCTTACAAATTTGGCCGTGTTAAGAGAAATTTGTCGACAAAGAAAATATGTTAATTATGGGCCCTAAAAAACATTTTCTGCACCACTGCTACGCTTCTGGTTGTGCAAAATTGTTTGGGCGAATTTGTTAAATAAACACATCTGTACATTTCTAACACAATATTGTAAATATTTTAAAGAAAAATTTTTATACTTGGAGTTTTTATACTTTTTTTTTGTTAAACATACAGAAAGCCGTATTTGTAGAAACACCCTGGATATGAATCGATGGTCACTTTCCAAATAGACCAACTTGCCAAAAGGAAGCAAGGGGTTTTCCAGAACGTGCCGAATCTCGGATCCTGCGGGGACAAAAGGGTGCTCTTATCTGTGTTTTCTTACTTCTTTTCCTTCACCCTCCCTTTTGTCTTGTGGTCCAGACAACAAGGGACCGTTCGCCAATTCAAATATGTTTAGGGGGTTCCAGGGGGTGCAGAATATGTCCAAACATGGTTCGGGGGAAATCATAGTGATTACTCTGACTACGGCTGATATGGAATATTTTTTCACTTTCCAAATATCGCGGCCCCCCCAAGATTTTGAACAACCAGACCCACTCCCAGACTTTAGTTCGGGGCGGAGGTTGACTCAACGTTATTCCAAAGGTCCCCCCTCACTTATGAGTTGAGTATTAAGTTACTTAAAAGTAGCATTAAAATAAGGAAGTTGCATGTGTCAGATTTTCAAAAACAAAAAAGTGTTCCGTATGGTTTTTTGTATGGTAAAATGAAATATCTAGTCAGTTTTTCAAAAATGTACAGATAATTAAATATTTTAATTTAAAAGTCGAGAAAAAAACACGTGACTGAAAACGTTTATTGTTTAAAGATGTCAACAATAATTCCATCAACTCCATTGCTTTACAATGTTTAGTATAAGATGACGTCACATCCCAAACTCTTGGCGTTTTCGTGCGCTTTTAAAAAGGGGATTTTTGTTAATTTTTTTGGCAATCAAAAAATGTCTCGATCGGCCTCAAATTTTGGGTAGTTGCTTATTTTTGCAAGAGGAATCGATTAAAAAAATATTAAAAAAATCATGCAACTTCCTCATTATGTTACACATTATGTTAATTTTACAATTACTCCAAGTAATAAGGGGGGTCTGGGGGTCTCCCCCATAAAAATAAACTAAAATTTACCTCAAAAAGTAGCGTTTTAGCTCATTTTGAGACATTTTTGGTTACATCCAAAGAGAACACCTCCTTGTAAGCCAAAGAATTTTCAAAAAAAAAAAATTTAGAGGGGGGTCCAGAAAATTGTCTGTAATTTGCCAACTGAAACTGTTTTATCTCTTAGGGGCACAATCAAAGGTAACTTGAGTGTTTCCCTCGCTGCAAACCCACAGTTTAAAAACCGCTGGCCTTCCCGAGATCACAAAACAAAGGTCCGGTTTTTTAGTTTAAATATCAACCCTTTCATGTTATTACTTCGTGATCTGGTTAAATTAAGGTTATTATGTGGCGTGAAGAAGAGGATCACTCTATGCAAATTTCTGCTTGCGTCATCAGTATCAGATTTTCAGATTGTATAAAAGCAGAACTTGAACTCTTACTGAGGCTCTCTCTTACCACACCCATGCTTGGGCTACACCGTTGAAATTTCTGTTTACAATGTTTTAGAGTTTAGATTTTATTAAAAGTTGTGTTTGATCTAAAACTTTGTCTGCTCATTATTTATGTGGATCCTGGATTATTCTGGGATCCATAATTACTTCGTGATCTGCTGTCGATTTTACTTGGCAACGCTAATATTAACACTCGCGGCTAGAGCTTTCAGTGAAAAGCGATTGGATACAGGAGGAAAGAACATTTCCGTTTCGATATTCAGGGCTCACACTCACTTTAAAATATTTGTATCAATTTTTGTATCAGGTAAAACCAAGTTTTGTATCACAAAAAATGTCTTTTGTATCAGGTAAAACCAAGTTTTGTATCACAAAAAATGTCTTTTGTATCAGGTAAAACCAAGTTTTGTATCACAAAAAACGCCTTTTATAGCAATTTGATTGCAGGGAAGCTTTTGTAATTTAAAATTACAATTCCCTTCATTATATTTTAAACTTGCATCAGTAAAACTTTTCGTACGACATGAAAACAATAATTTTGATTACGACAAATAATGTGCGTATAGATTTAATTCATAAATACTTAACTTAAACCTCTATTAATTTATCAGCTCATATCCAATTTTTACACCTTATCAATTTTTATTTACTTGAGGTTAGGTCTAGTGATAATTCACCTCCTAAGTAATTAGTTCTGACCATAGTAAAGTTGTTTTTTCTACAATATAAATACAATAGTGAAAGAAAGCCAACTTCAATTAGGCACCGTAGGACGCAATCGCGGATAAAACGAAACTTTCTCGAAAAATCGCTATTTTTCGGCTTTTCAAGATCGTGATACTGACACGAGATGAAGCCGACTTCAACTTAGCGTCCGCGGCCGTCGAAAATAGTGGCGGAAGAAACGGAACACGCGGCGCACAAAACGAAACTTTCGCGAAAAATCGCGGCTTTTTCCGCGATTTACCTGTTTCCAAACACCTAGAAAAGGCAGACACTTTAATTTGGCGCAACAAGATTTTTTTTACGTTTTCACGGAGGAAAAATGCCAAAAAAAAAACGTAAATTCCGTAAAAATTTCGGGTCGATCCGTAAAACCGTAAATTTTGGTGCACAGTCATAAATTTTACGGACAATCCGTAAAACTTGGCAGCTATGTTAAAAGATTTCCGATTTTCCGTAGCTTTTTCGATGTTATCCATAGTCCGTAGTTTAACAAAGGCATCCGTAAAAACTACGGAGAATCCGTAGTAGTATTCTCTGAAAATGGCGCAGTTTTGGCGCAGGAGCTGGTAAAATAGGCAATTTGTATCAGTATGTATCAAAATTTGGTTTTGGCGCAGTTTGGCGCAAATGGCGCAGGCGTGTGAGCCCTGGATATTATAAAGGGGATTTTGATTTCGTCTTGTGTAAACACAAAACAAAATCAATTTCAGTAGGAAAAGACACCTTAAGCAGAAATATATCTTGAGTAAAACCCCTTATACGCAAGCTCAATTGGGTTGAATTTACGTAGATTTTAAGTCTTAAAACGCGCCTCACGAGGCGAAAATAAGAATTTTTCAATTTAATGAACTAAGAATACTTTTAGTCATTTACCTACTTAAGTCATAAAAAATTTCTCATTTTCGCCTTGTGAGGAGTGTTTTGAGACGTAAAATCTACGAAAATTCAACCTAATTGAGCGTGCATTTTAGGGGTTTTATTCAAGATATTTTTCTGCTTAAGGTGTCTTTTCCTACTAAATCGATGCTGCTCTACAACTTAGTCATTGACTTTTTTCACTTTTAGTTTTTAAAATAAAAATTATAACTCCTAAAGTGTCCGCTAGAGGGCGTTGAAAGTTATCTCTTCAGATAGGGCATGGTCATTTTACTATACCTAGACCCCACTTTCATGACTATATCTGTAGGGGTTCAAAAGTTAAAGGGGTTGGGCCACTTCTCGTGGGACACCCTGTATAAAGATATTATAAAGGGGGTTTTGATTTTACCAAGCAAACTGGTGGAGGAATCGCATGTATGAAATTAGGAGAACGGAATGATTTATTTCACATAATGAGCCAACAAAGAACGTCTTAAGAAGGGTTGTTTGAAACAAAGGGATTTTTCGTTGCTCCTTTTCCCTTCATTTATCTTGATGATAAAATCGCACACAACATTCTCGTTTCCAAATGATAGAGACAACATAGAGAATAGGGCGAGCACCGAACGTGTAAGCGAGCCTGCTACAATTCTCGCTAATTTTTATCTCCCTCTGTATATTTTCTTCTTAGAAAGAAAATAAGAGAGGGTGCATCTATACTGTCAAATTAACTCTCTGATTATTATCTTTGTTTACATATAGTAGTTTGTTAGTTGTTACATATGTTTTTCTTTGTTTTGAGAGAATAGCGTGTAGGCTTTGAGGTTCTTATATTTTTAAAATTAAGAATTATTTCACGCCATCAAAAGTCAAAAAGCAATATGTTTATAAAGAAACTGTACATAGTTCTGGGTTAATAATTATCGTTATTGTTTTCTACAATTATTTAAATATTAATATTTCAACTACTTCTTAATTCTTATCCGCTTTCAAAACTGAGCAAGAAATTAAGTGTTTTTTTTATTTTCCTTAATTTGAAGTAACCATTATCCTACTCAGCAGTTCATTCGTTAGTTTTGTAGTTAATTGTCACTGTAGTACAAATAGATTAACATAGGTAGCGCGGCCTCTGTTTACCACCAAAGATAATCCATGGGGGGTTTTTTTGCAATTTTTTATTGACTAAAATAAGATAGTTTCGGTTTTGAATACATCGAGTTTCTGTTTTGAAATCGATTGTTGCCTGAAATCGATTGAAAATTGAATCCTTTAAGTTCAAGGGGTCCTCGTCAGTAAATTAATTGTAAAGGGGGGGTCCTTGGAAAATTTTATTGGGAACCCCTGGTCTGGAGAGAAAATGGGTCCGTTTAAGTACCGTTTTAACAAAATTCCGATTCCCAAAAATTGACTCTTCTCTTCACTAAGGTCCAAAGATCAAAAGTAGCTTAAAATTGTTTTCAAAATAACATTTCCATCATTTTGAAATTGAATTTGCCAGATATTGGGCCCTTTTTAAAAGTTATGAACGCTGTGGCTGCACCACAAAAGTCCTTCGTTCTTACAAAATTGCATTTAACTTTTCACAAAACTTCTAAAACAAGACACTAGCAGAAAAACCTAGATAAACCCCTGCATCATTTGATACCACAGCAAAGCACTACAACATTACTCTAGATAAGTGTTTCCCAACCTTTTTCGGTCCATGCCTCACCAATGCCTTTCTAAATTTTCCATGCCCCCCCGGTCTCAGTGGTATATATAGAAATATATTTTGAGAGGGAGCCAAAATTATTTCTTAGCCCCTCCCTCCTTTGTATATTTAACAAGTCTAGAGAAGCTTTTCAGTAAATTTTTAGGTAGAATTTGCATGCTTAAGAGCTAAATCAAGTTATGAGTAATTAAGTTCTAAGTGCCAAGGGGGTCTGGGGTTCTCCCCCAGCAAATTTTCAGAAATTTAACTCTAGGAAGCAGGTTTTTAACTAGTTTGGAACCCCTAGTTGGGAAATTTTGGATATAAATTTTTAGGTAAGATTTGCATTTTGATGAAGCTTATGTAAAAAAAGTTTCAAATATAAATGTTTTAAAAACAAAGATATCTTGGGTAATCCCCCAGAAAAGGTTTGGAAATTAGACTCTAAAAATAGGGTTTCAACTTGGTTTTGATACATACTGGTCCAGATTTCAGACATATATTCTCAGATAGGATATAATAGGATCAGATTTTGATAAACTTCTTTTTTAAAAGTTTTTTTTTAATTTTCCCCCTGGATGGGCCCCACCTGGGAGGCAATTTGGTAGAAAATTTTCAAATTGCCCCACGTTGGGAAACACTGCTCTAGATTAAAATCATTGCCATTTCTACTTGCCACGAAAGTCATCCAGGGTTAACACTCATGAGCGCTCTAGTTAATAGCCACTCTCCAATATGAGAATCGCCCAAAACAACGACAAGATTATCCCTCGCCAAAAACTCGCGCGGAATCATTATTTATAATTTCTACTTCTTCGAAAAATGAATTTCAAGGCACATATAGGAATCTTTTTAACCCACTTAAGTGAGAACATCCGGGGAAATCGGATTGAAGCTAGTTTGCGAAGACGACAAAAATGATACAAAAAATGGACGCGATCCCCGTTTAGAAAAAAAAATTATCGACAAAAAGTGAATTAGAGTGAGACAATTTTCTTCGGTTGTAGAATTAAGATAAATCTGCGCTGGAATTTTCTACCTGATAAGGATTTAGAAGAAGATGGGAAAATAATCCTAGAGTTTTTTAAGAAATGAGATATTTTGCTGATGAGAATAGAAAATATATTATCCTCTAAGGTTTCACACTCTACTGTCCATAGCAGCAAATATGCCATCACAAGTTTAGCTTTAATTTTCAACAACATAAAGCAGCAATTTTTTAAAGTTATAGCAACAATATTATTGCACCTTTAGGCGTTAAAATTTACAGGGTGTTCCACAAAGAGTTCCCTAATTTCAACATTCAATATCTTATGAACAAAAATAGATTAACACATAACACGAACGATTATTCTAGTTAAGGGCCGTATTCAGAAACTTTAACACGAGATGCAAACGAGATGAGAACGAGATGGAAACGTTGTAAAATCTCACGTAACGATCACGAAACGATAAATTGGAAATGGTCGTTCAAGAGCACCCGTCTCTTCAAAAGCGAGAAATTTAGCTGACTCTGATTGGCTGAAAAAAAAACCTCGTCTTGGTCTGCTTGGTGACGTAGGAGATTTTATCCAATGAGGGAAAGGATCGGAAACTCCCGTTAGTGTTTCGGGAAAATATCGTTTCAAATTCATCGTTTCCATAACGTTCTCGTTTCCATCTCGTTCTCATCTCGTTTCCATCTCGTGTTAAAGTTTCTGAATACGGCCCTAAGGCTAGGAATTTTTTGCGTCAAAATTTGAAATATATAGTTACTTTATTTTCCATTACAATGAGGAAGTTGCATGATTTTTTTTCTTATTTTTTTAATCGATTCTTCATGCAAAAATAAGCCACTACCTACAATTTGAGGCCGGTCGAGAAATTTTTTGATTGCCAAAAAAATTAACAAAAATCCCCTTTTTCAAAGCACTAAGAGTTTGGAATGTGACGTCATCGTACGATGACCATTGTTGGAAAGCAATGGAGTTGATGGTATGATTGTTGACGTCATCGCTACTCTTTAAACAATAAACGTTTTCAGTCACGTGTTTTTTTTCTCGACTTTTAAATTAAGATATTTAATTCCCTGTACATTGAAAAACTGACTAGATATTTCATTTTACCATACAAAAAACCATACGGAACACTTGAATGTTTATGAAAATCTGACACATGCAACTTCCTTATTGGAAACATAACAATTGGACTGAATGTTAAATTTTTGGAAAACCGTTTATCTTACTCTTTAGTTAGCTTTGTTTATTTACAGAATCCCGAATCGTCCGTGGCTCGACCGACTTCTGATACGAATGAATGAAACAAAGAATCAAATCGATAAAATTATTTTCAAATGTCTCAAGCTCTATCCTTCGAGGGGAAAGAAAAAATATTCACTTTCAGCCGCAGGTGGTTTATGTCGGAGCAGAGGAGAAACGGCGATCGCTCGGGAAACAAGACACCGACTTTTCAACTCGCTGAACAGTCACTCTTTTAGAACAAAACAAAAAAGATTGAGATATTATGTCAGCCTAAAAATCATTACACTCATAGGTAGATACTTTTCTCTAAACTTGGTCCCGGCTTCTTTTTTAATCCACCCCATTTAACCTTCCAGTAGGCGCGCTTTTTATAGAGAAGGAAAAAGACGCTTGTATCCCCTATCTATATCCAAAATCGGAAATAACTATGGCACGTTTTGAAACAGCTGTGATTCGTTTATGGTTAAAATTATTACGTTTCGGTGTAATCTCACAACTCTCAAGCGTCACCTCCAACCGTGGACCGGTTTCGTCCTTGTTAGGATTCATCAGCACGGTATATAGGAAGGCAACGCAAGAGAGCGGAAGCCAAGTACTAGTCTAGCCGACTATAACTGAAAAAGTGGTGACCATTGATTAGTCCTCCACTCATTTGCTGGAATGACAATGGCATTCCTAGGTCAGATTCAACTCCAGAAAGGCAAAGTTATGAGATTACACCTATTGTCCGCTTAACCAGCAATAAATGGTGAAATTCTCCTTTCATTTGATTACGTTTCATTTAAATATTTTCGAAATATTAGATGATCAAATCCAACCTGAGTATCTCTCACATACGCGCGCCCGCTAGAAGGTTAAATGTGTGGGCGTTATTCACCAATCGACGGCACCGGTAAAGCAAACGTGCATGTGGCAGCGGTCCAACCTTCCATCATACAAATGCCTTTTTTCAAAGACAGTTCCAGGAGTTGCTATGGCCACCCAAAGACGCAGTTTTTACTGAATACGAAGATATCAAAGGTTAGGGGCGGAAAAACTGTTATTTTAGTAGGTTATTGATAACCAAGCCCATATTTGAGATTCTTGCCGCACCCTTATACTACGTTCACACATGAAAAGTTAATCTAGTTTAAGTGCTTATCTATCTTAAGTCGAACATGTCTCCTGAACGAACTGTCTTAGATTTAATCTAGTTTAGCGAAAAGAAACTAGTTTATTTTAAGCTAGTTTCCCGAACTCTCTTAAGTCTTAAAACTAGTAGAAGTCACCTTGGTGCTATCTACTTAGAATAAAAAAAACTACTACAAACTACCTAACTTTTTTTATTTGATATTACATTGGCACACTCGTAATTAAATTAAATATATTTTCGAAATTAAATATATTTCGATAAACAAACTGGACAACACAGGAAGAAAAATTGGTATTCTGCAAGAATAAGTCCAAAGAAAAAAAGTTTGGAGTGAAGTGGCTTAGAGACGAGCTCTTGGACGGCCGCCACATTTTTTACTCGTAGCACCATATGGTTTGAGATAGTTGTAGTGTGAACACTTAAAAATAAGACTGATTAAGTTTATCTATCTTAACTGCTCTCTTAAGTTGATTAGATTTTCATGTGTGAACGTAGTATTACTTTCTTCAACATTTTCTTTACATGAAGTTGCCTTCCAATCCAATGGTTGTTGGAATTAATATTCCAAGCTTTTAGTATCTTTATAACTTCGCTTCTTTACAAAACTTAAGGTCATCGCTTTCTAATTTAATTAAGGGCCACATGCAGCTGCTATCGAATAACGAAATAAAATGTTAACAGCCTGTTACTAAACTGTTATTTCTGCTACTCGTATCGAGTCACGTGATCAAAAACTACAAGGCGCGGCTCGAGACCTCCGGAGGGTATATCGAATATTGGTCACGTGCATCGAAGTGAATTCTGATTGGATGTTAGTTAGCACGTGATCCTTACGTCACGTGAAGCGACTCCAATGGGGTTACTTCATCGCCAGATGGTGTTAGTAACACTGGTAGTTAACACGTGATCATTACGTCACATGATTGTGACACTGTTGAATCGCTTTTTTCGATTAACAGCGCCATTGCGAATATTCGATTCGATTCGATGGCAGCTGCATGTAGCCCTAAGGTAGAGAGCTCAAATATCTATGTTTTCTCGACAATTCTGTAAAATGAGGGGGTGCCCTTGCGATTTCACGACACTTTATTTATCGCCATAGAATAGTGGGTCACCCACAGGGGAGGAAATTAAGTTTTTTAACCCTTTATTTACCGACGGTACTTGTAAGTACCACTGGCGCAAGTTTAGAACTGCTGATGGTTGGCGAGTTTTGGCTATTTGGCGCCATATTTAGAAGCCACATAATTCACTTAACATTAGTTGGGGTAACTATATAGTAGTGATTTTTATCGCTAAAAACTTGGAGCATCACCAGTACTAAACTTGGGCCAAAAATAATTAGGTAAATAAAGGGTTAAAAAGACGTGAAATTCAAAAACATACCATATACGGAAGGATAACTTCAAACAAGAAGAAAGATTTCGTGAACTTCACTTACCTAGAAAAGAAAACGGAACGTTAGAATCAAAGGTTACCTTTCTTATAAACTTGGAAAAAAACACTTTTTTATAATACTAAGGCACAAAGATAAGATTGAATTAAAACTAGCGATATCTTTCGATACCGGCATTTGGAGAGCTCCACTTTTTGTCATTTTTGAGTTAGCAACGCTATAACATGCACCAACTATGTAAAATTTCAGTGCAATAATGAACCAAGTCCTAGTTCTGATAATATCCGCTAGGCAGCAGCAGTTCTCTTGCGTTAACAGGTAATTTTGTTATGAAGCTTTAACTTTAAACTTCTGTAGCTCAAAAGTAGTTAAAATGGACTTCTTCTCACTTCTATTCTGAAACCTCCATTTATTACATTTCTACTACTTACTGTACAAAAAATACGGCACTTTAAACAAAAGGTGGTGGGAGGCCGTTCATATATTACGTAAGGGGACATCCATAAATTACGTGAGGTCAAAAAGGGGGGAGGGGTGTGGAAAAATCTCACCAAGGGGGGAGGGGGGGGGGTCGATTAAAATCTCACGTCAACTTTTTAAGTTAGAAAAATTATACGAATTTCTTTTTTTAAGTATGAGAAAGGAATACACACAGATAAGATACTGTAAATTATTTTTTAAAAGTTGTAGGTAAATCTCTGGTAAATCTTTGGAAAAAACGCCTCACGTAATTAATGTGGATGTCCCCTAAGTACTCTTTAGGTTATATTCAACCCCCTCTTACGTAAGAAACTGCCACTCCGAAATTTTGACATCCCTTTTAGTTTTAAAATGAGTCCAAACACTTCTTTTCGGGGTTAAAATTTCAAAACGTTTTGGGGGTCCAAAACATTAGGTGCATCAAAAGTGCTAACGTCCGATTTTCAAATTCAATTTTTTGTAAAACTTATTTTTCTAAAAACTTATTTAAAAAAGTACTATGCATTATTTAATTCAGGGCTCACACTCACTTTAAAATATTTGTATCAATTTTTGTATCAGGTAAAACCAAGTTTTGTATCACAAAAAATGTCTTTTGTATCAGGTAAAACCAAGTTTTGTATCACAAAAAACGCCTTTTATAGCAATTTGATTGCAGGGAAGCTTTTGTAATTTAAAATTACAATTCCCTTCATTATATTTTAAACTTGCATCAGTAAAACTTTTCGTACGACATGAAAACAATAATTTTGATTACGACAAATAATGTGCGTATAGATTTAATTCATAAATACTTAACTTAAACCTCTATTAATTTATCAGCTCATATCCAATTTTTACACCTTATCAATTTTTATTTACTTGAGGTTAGGTCTAGTGATAATTCACCTCCTAAGTAATTAGTTCTGACCATAGTAAAGTTGTTTTTTCTACAATGTAAATACAATAGTGAAAGAAAGCCAACTTCAATTAGGCACCGTAGGACGCAATCGCGGATAAAACGAAACTTTCTCGAAAAATCGCTATTTTTCGGCTTTTCAAGATCGTGATACTGACACGAGATGAAGCCGACTTCAACTTAGCGTCCGCGGCCGTCGAAAATAGTGGCGGAAGAAACGGAACACGCGGCGCACAAAACGAAACTTTCGCGAAAAATCGCGGCTTTTTCCGCGATTTACCTGTTTCCAAACACCTAGAAAAGGCAGACACTTTAATTTGGCGCAACAAGATTTTTTTTACGTTTTCACGGAGGAAAAATGCCAAAAAAAAAACGTAAATTCCGTAAAAATTTCGGGTCGATCCGTAAAACCGTAAATTTTGGTGCACAGTCATAAATTTTAAGGGACAATCCGTAAAACTTGGCAGCTATGTTAAAAGAAGCCATCTTCAACTACTTGCTGGAAAACGGTACTTGCGTGAAAAATCGCTATTTTTCTACTTTTCCGCAGAATGCGATCCTAAACACCGAACGACGGCTTCTAACCACTATAAAGTTGTTTCCTCCACATCGCAAGAAGCCAACTTCAACTTGGCGCCCGCCGGCCGTCCAAGAAAAAATATCCTAAAAGTAGAGCATAATTGGGAAAAAACTTGCGCTTCTAAGTGCTTTTTATGATAGATTTCCGATTTTCCGTAGCTTTTTCGATGTTATCCATAGTCCGTAGTTTAACAAAGGCATCCGTAGAAACTACGGAGAATCCGTAGTAGTATTCTCTGAAAATGGCGCAGTTTTGGCGCAGGAGCTGGTAAAATAGGCAATTTGTATCAGTATGTATCAAAATTTGGTTTTGGCGCAGTTTGGCGCAAATGGCGCAGGCGTGTGAGCCCTGTTAATTTGAAATTATTTATGCAAGAAACTAGATATTTTCGAAAATGCAATACATCTTACGTAAGCATCACTCATATTCCCCCTTGTCAGCAAAAATAAGCAAAGAGCAAACCCCCTCCCCCCTTAGGTGCATACGTAATATTTGAATGGCCCCTGGGTTGTTTTTCCAGTCTAGGTGGGGGTTCCTCCTTATTGCGGTGTAACATCTCCATGCATAAAGGCAATTTCTGCCCACCACTTTTAGTGTTAAGTGCCGTATTTTTTTTGGGAGAAAATATATAAAATTTGGGAGAAACTTTAACCCCTAAATCCCACCCCATCCCTTGGATACGGCTCAGACACACAAAAAATTCTAGTCTCTCTTAGTGTAGCTCTGAAATTTCTACAACCCTCAAATCTAAACCTGCGTGTTACACAGCGGGGGGGAGCATCAGTTTCTTTACAACAAAGTTGCCCTCGCATCGATTATTATCAAGTCCGGCGAAAACAGAGCGGCCATAAATCTCCATTCCCTCTCAGACATCCCAAGAAATCGACCCCAATAAAGAAAAAAAAGAAAAGAACACCTCAAAGTACTCCTGCGCCATTTACATAATGCATCAATCAATTCAAAACGGACCTCTTTTTTTTCCTTAAAGGGAGAGTACATTTTTGCAGCGTGGTGGAGTGAACAAGGTCACGACAGAGATCCTCCCTACCCCATCCACAAGTACACCCCCATTCCACCGTCTGGGATTTTTAGGGGTCATTTACTTCATCAACGGGACGCGTACTTGTCACTGTGAATTCCTTGTCTTTCTTGTCCGTGTTCTAGTTAATTTTTGCTTAAGATTGTGGAGAGATTTTCTTCAGAAGGGATTACCTTTTTTTGTGGGTAAGTTGGATAATTTGATTCTGAGATTTCTAATTTACTCTGATACTAGTGCAGTGTTTGTTATTACCATGATAAATTTGTTAAATTTTATGCAAAACTCGTTAAATTTTATTTCTTCAACATATTCAGTATTTATTATAATTTTTTAATGATGAAAAATTAAAAACAGCTAATATGAAGTTGATGGAACCAAGAGAAATCATTGAAATTAAGTTCAAATTATCCAAGTTGTACTGTACATAGTACAGGCAAGGGTGGGTGGTACTCTGGACAGTGTTTCCCCTTGGACCCAAAAATGTTCTCAAAATGAGTTAAAACCCTACTTTTACAAGCCAAATTTCAAAAAATTTCTGGGGGAAGACCCCCATACCCCCCACAGTGGTACCACAAGGGTATCTTGCGTGATACTTTTTTTTTTGAAAATCCCCAATATTTTGACATTTTGTGTTAAATGAAAGGTGATGGTCTGAAAAAGTGCCCCCCCCTTCTTGGACCCACGCTGGATCAGCGCTTGATACACCATCACATTATTATTTCATATTTTTTTTCTTAATTATACTTGTGAAATGCAAAGTTAACTTGGTAATGCAATCATTTTACATAATCTGCGGCCCGCCGTTAGCTTCTTTTTTAATGAAGTGGCCCCCGAGACAAAACAAATGCCCACCCCTGATCTAACGTATGCATTATACTTATAATAATGCTTAATCAAGATCATATAATTCTAGTCCAGATTAATGTTTAATTTTAGTACTATAACTGTTTTTTGATTAAAAAAAACTTCCAATAATACCTATTATCTACTCTATGGCCCTCCACGTCATTTTAATCTTTGAGTCCGGCCCGCAGGTTCTATAAGGTTGCCCATACCTGATTTAAGGTAATGTAAATACATGTCACAGTGTGCACCATCTTCCGCACTCTCTGGTCTCAATGTGTCTCTACGCATTCCGCAAACGGTTTTTTGAGTGATGCCACTCTCCCGCTCAAAATAATACGAAAGAAAAAAGACTGTAATGGAGCACTTTGCTCCGGAGGTAATGACAGGTGGTGCATTTGCATGCTGACGAGCCGCAAGGGGTTTTTTTTCTTGAGGGTTAATAGGGATTAATTGCGGGTGGGATGAAATGTACCGCGCACGAAATGGTACCTTTGAGTTAAGTCACAAGTGGAACAAGTCACAGTCGACCAGCGTTAGGTATTGGGGGGAAAACCAACCGGTACTGCGGCCCAGTGTGCTTTGGCAATCTTATTGGTCCACATACAAAATGACCGGTCAAAAAAATTTAAAAAAAGCACAAGTTTCAATTTAACCCTTCTTGGTTGCTGTTGCATTACTATATATCATACGTCCACCGATAAGTGGCCCAATTTTGTAACAGTCGCACTTCATGAAAGGAGAATTTCATCTTTTATTGCTGGTTAAGCGGACAATAGGTGTAATCTCACAACTCTCAAGCGTCACCTCCAACCGTGGACCGGTTTCGTCCTTGTTAGGACTCATCAGCACGGTATAGGAAGGTAACGCAAGAGAGCAGAGGGCAAGTACTAGTCTAGCCGACTATAACTGAAAAAAGTGGTGACCATTGATTAGTCCTCCACTCATATGCTGGAATGACAATGGCATTCCTAGGACAGATTTAATTCCAGAAAGGCAAATTAGGCAAAAAGGCATCTGGAATTAAATCTGTGCTAGGAATACCATTGTCATTCCAGCATGGAATGGTATGGTCGCACTTCATGCTAAAATTTTCCCGAGTTAAAAGCCTCAGCACATTTTCTCATTTCCCCTTCTATATTAAAAGCAAAGAATGTAAGGAGCAGAACAAAAACTAGTCTGGAAATAAATTGTCACGGAGTATCCATTGAAAGATCTCTCACACCCGTTTCTTCCCTCTAGTGGAGTCTCCAAATAATTTTAATTTGAAAAATCATCACACCATTTATGGATTTTTTGTTATTACAGGTTGGTTGGTTTGGGTTTTAATGGCACTACTTTGCCTCTATTTTCGTTAGCACTTTGTTGTCATGGAAACACACCAATCAATTCACTAGTCAATTAATAATCTTTTATGTATTTTTACTTATATTTTTGATGATTTTATTCATTAGTTTTAAGTTGTATTGAGAAATTAAATTTTTAATTGTTTTATAAATCATGCTGTTATTGTTTTTACACACAGTAAAGTGCTTATTTTCGCCCCTTGTCAGTGCAAACGCCGTTTTCAAAAGATGGGGCGATTTTGCCTGTTTCCATGACAACAAAGTGCTAACGAAAATAAAGGGTCTTTTTTCTGCCAGTGCGAATGGGGTATTACAAGAACATATACCGCTTAATTGTTATTACATGAATCTCAGGACAAGTCCTCTTCATCGTCACTTGGAGCAGAAATAATTGTTTCCGGTAATGAAAAACGCACTTGAATAATATTTTTTTTATTTTTGTCGAATTGAAATGGCTAAAAAGCTTACTAATGTTTTTCACTCAAAATATGTGTGCTATCAGTACCCAGTTTTTGCTTACAAATTTCACTAAATAAATGGCATGTAAAACACGATTCAACGCTTATTTTGAATATTACAAGTAACATTTCGAAATAACCCAAACAATCTGGCTTTAAGGGGAGAGAGTTCGAAAGAAGTGGGTACAACAGATTTATGCCCAATCAAGGGGCTAACGGCACGCCAAGTGGGGGATTTATGGAAGGGGCTAATGGTCCCATCTCTCTTCACTTCCTAACATAGTTCGATGCCACCCCCATACGAAAGTATTCGAGGAGTAGATTTCTCCGATGCATCAGGTATTGTTGTAAGAGTCAGAAAGATTGATGAAACCACAATCTCTTACGAACTCGTTCAAAGGATGCTCAAGTAGTTCGTAAGAAAAGTAACATGCTACACACAAAATGTAAAAGTAGAGTATTTCCATTGCACTTTAAAAAAACTTCTTTTTACGTTCTTACACATTTCATTGAAATAAGTTGGGTAATGAGGAACTTGCATAGGTCCGGTATATTCATTTATAATTTTAACTACCCACAAGTTCTTAACATCAACTCCTCGTCTGTGCCTCACCGCTACTCTCCTTTGCATTCCCGTGAATTGGTGGCAACAATTCATTTTAGCCCGTGAATCGGGCAAGGGCAACGAGGGAATAAAAGCAACAGAATATGACACACGCAGCAGCTTCACGATGGACACATCTTCAACTTTAGTTCCTGTTTTAACTTTTTAAGAAAGCTGTTTTAAATTTTACTAGAGTTAATTTAAATTGTTTACTTTAAATAAACCGTTCTTTGCATTATGAGGTGCTCTTCTTCACCCATATTCATTTATATCATATTGTTCCTAATAATAATAGAATTTATAAATTTACAACTATATACAACTCACGCGCGGATACAGCACGGCCCCAAGGAGGAACTTTTCCTGACAAGATCCCCTCGTGTACCATTGGGGGTATATGAGGGTCCTCCCCCAGAAAAAAATTAAATTTCACGCGTAAAAGTAGGGTTTTAACTCATTTTGAGAACCTTTTTGGGTTTCCAAGGGGGGGGGCACTTTCCAGAGTGCCACCCCCCTGGATCCAGTTCTCAAACTCCAGTTTAACATTACTCGTTGTTATTGGAGGCGTAAATCCTAAAACTCAAAATATTAAAAGAAGCTCAAAAAGCCATCACTCAAATATTTAAAATTAAAACAGAACTATTGTCAGCCTTTTGCTGAGGGGCGTGGGTTATTCGTGATTAGTAATAGCACAGTGATTAAAAAATAAGTTTATTTACAGCAAATAATTTAGAAGTTGTATTTAAATTTTCATTAACATCATAACGTAACAAACAGAAAACCTAGTAATAATAATATCCTCTTTTTAAATTCCAATAATGTCACGCTTCGCATGTTTCTTGTAATGGCACGCTTTTGCCGGTATGACACCTCCCCCCTTAAGAGTTTTATTGGGTCTTACCAACAGGCCAATACAAACTTTCGTTGTTTCCAAGTAACAGGATTTGGAAGCAACCCACACCGGAAGCAAGCGTTAACTATCTTGTCCATTTTCTCCTCTGCTTTTCAATGGTTCGTAGGTAATCGAGGTAACGAATCCGCATTTTCGGACGTCGACCGAACATTAGTTGAAATGGCCTCACTCCCGTCGTAGCGATTGGTCTTTCCCGGTACTCCCATAGAAGGAAAGGTAGGTGGCGGTCCCAGTCCTTTGCATGGTCTCTCATCGTGTTATGATCCTGAACCTTCCGTACGGCATTAAATCGCTCCAACAAACTGTTGGATCTGGAATGGCATCGTATCCGTCCAGCCGTCTTCTTCTTTCTCAGGTAACCTCCCCGGAAGCTCGACTGATCCAGATCCACTATTTTCTTTTTTCGCCCTGGTGGTACTAGCAATTGGCATCTGTTTTCTCCCAGCATCTCATCTTTATGACGCAGAAAATCCTCAATCATTGCATCCGGCCCCTCCCTCAACTTCAGCTGTGTTGGGTGGCCGTCACTGCTGCTACTCAACGCCATGAGACATTCCACAGTCTTAAATGCATTTTCATTCAAGGTATGGTCTTCGCCCTCTGATGAGACATAGCTAGCTTCATGAATGCCTTCTTCATCACATCGATCATGATCCCCAACATGCAAATCTTAAACCGCACTCGTTGAAAGAAGTAATCCAGTGGACAGTTCATCAACCATCGCGCAAGTTACCAGGATCGGTTCTTCCACGGTAAGATCATCTGTAAATTTCGAAAGTGGAATGCTAATCAGGGGAGCTTTTACACTTCGTCCAAATGCAGGAGTGAGCACCACCGTACCTTTCTGTGACTTATATCTATCAGGTACGAGTTCAGCTTTCACGACACTTAATTGAGCACCTGTATCGATAACTGCATCTATAACTTTTTCTTCAAGCTTCATCTTCACTGTCAGTAACGGACTGATATCAACATCTTTCTTACTTATTGATACTCGAGCGGTCAGAATATCGTCTTTATCATCGTATCTTCTTGTTTCCTTCTTCTTCTCGTGTAACCATTCGGAGTGGAATCTAGAGTTGCAGGTGTTGCATCGTTTTCCGGATTTACAAAACTTCGTTCTACAATTGACTTCAAGGCAAACAAAGCACCTGTTCTTCTCCTTAAGACTTTGCTTTCTTTCTGATGGGGACATGGGACATTCAGCAATGAAATGTTTAGCATCACAGAATACGCAACAAGCCTCCACAGATATCTTATTTACCATCCCTCGCTTAGTGTTCCTTGTCTCTCTCTCGACTTTGGACAATTGGAATCTGTTCTGTCTTGCCTCTTCAGCTCCAGCATGACCTTTACACAGTGCCATCGCTCGCTCTCTACATTCAACTTCTAGTCTTAGAAAATCCATCAACTCGTCTACATCAAAATCATCGTTGCTTCCTTTCTTTCTTGCGTACTCAAAAGTGATTTCTCTTGGAAGGCATTGGAGTAACAAGGGACACATAAGATTACCAAACGTATTCGTTTTTACGTCTAAGGCATTCAGGGATCTGATCTCTATGTTACACCTGTCATATAGTGTGCGTAGCCCTCTCAGATCATGGACAGATCTTACTTGGTTCAAATTTAAAAGGGAATTCATGTGAGCATTTATCAAAATGTCACGGCGTCCGAATCGATTTAGCATAATTTCAATCGCTGAATCGTAATTTGCCTCCGTATTTGCGAATCCTTCTATGGCATCCAACGCACTACCGCTTAAATAGGACTTTAGGTAATTAAATTTTTCAATTTTTGTCAGGGAAGAATTACTATGAATTGCAACATCATATGCATTCCAGAAACTTGTCCAAAGCATACAGTCTCCATTAAATTTCATGATATCAAGCTTCGGTAATCTCACACTTTGTTTACTATAATTTTCTATTTCCCTGTTTACCTCTTGAACTTCATCTACAGGTTTACTTCTATTTAACTCTTTAATTCTATTCCTTAGTCTAAATTTCCCTACGTCTATCTTTTCTCTATATTCCAGTACACTATTGAATTCAGCATCAAAATTTTCGTTTTTCACTAACTTCTTAATTTCCAAATCGGACTTACCCAGCTGGTCCTCTCTTGCCAACAACAAAGTTAGCCATTCCTCGACTACATTCACCTCCTGAGTAATTCCAAGCTCTTCCTCAACCTTGTTTATCAACTTCGTTACTGCTGCACGGATAACTCTTCGGAACTACTTTGATATACACCCCCAAATCGGAAATTTGGCGACTTTTTTTCTCGCCAAGCAAAATACCTGTTTGATATACAGTTGAACCGATGAAATCGCTGAAACGTTTTTGGAATATAACAGAAAAACTAATCATAGTAAAACTTTGATATTTGAACCAAGAACAAAAATATTTTTTATAAATATATTGTAATTTAGTTTTTCCGAAAATTCTCATTAGTTTTGGAATTATTAAAGTTCAAAATTTCAATTTTTTCCTGTAATTCACTAGGCTACACATTACTACTACATATACACAAAAAACAAGAAACAGCAAGCCTAAAAAGTCCGTAGGGAGTGCCAGATTTGGCGCGTAATTTTTGGGGGGGTATATCAAAGTAGCACCAACTCTTCTTTCCGCTTTCAGGGCCTCCATTATAAACTTCTTAACTTTTCTTCGTATCGTACGTCGTGTGCTAAGTATGTACTAACCCGCTTCAAGACACCAGATTGTCAGCCTTTTGCTGAGGGGCGTGGGTTATTCGTGATTAGTAATAGCACAGTGATTAAAAAATAAGTTTATTTACAGCAAATAATTTAGAAGTTGTATTTAAATTTTCATTAACATCATAACGTAACAAACAGAAAACCTAGTAATAATAATATCCTCTTTTTAAATTCCAATAATGTCACGCTTCGCATGTTTCTTGTAATGGCACGCTTTTGCCGGTATGACAACTATATTCTTAATGTATCCACTCACATCTAAACAAATTTATGTAAACACTAGTAAATAAAAATAATAATCAGCCACTGAGCTATAAAACAAACTGGGACCCTAACACCAGCTACCGTGACAACTTGTCACTTGTGATAACTCCTACTTATCACGTCGATGACGTCACGTATCACTCGGAAGGCAAAAAACCCTAACATGAAGTCCCCGTGACAACTCAGCCAGTGACAACTCGTCACTTTTTTCTTTCAGATGGAGAAATTTAAAGGAAGATGGAAATCCTTTCCGCTGTGTGATGCGGTTTCGGCACGCTAACTAGTCACTCCAGGGACCCTAACACCATCATATGCGGCTTAGTTCTCACCGACAACTTGTCACCAGTGACAACTCTGAATCAGTGATAAAATAGTCACATCTTCAATAAAACCCTAACACCAGCTCAAAAGTGACAACTTTATCACTATCACGATGGTTTCCACGGTGACAACGTTTCGTTTGAACCAATCAGAGAAGAGCAGCTTTTCACGGAAAGAAATTTAATGGCGGTCTTTATCATTGTGTTAAATATTACTTTAAATTAAAATTAACTCAAGGGAAATAATTATGCTGATAAACAATCGGGAATTTCTCTATTTTAAAAAAAATTCTTGCTTTAAATTAATTTTTCAAGCACTGGTTAATTAATTTAATCTCACTTTAATTAATTTTTTCCGGGATAAAAATTCAAATAACTACGAAAAATTAAACAGTCGTGCTGCCATCTATGAATAGAACAGTGAATTACAAGCGGACTCTATTTTATTTTTTACTAATTATTTTAATTGGAATTCTAGCTATTTTACTGAATGGATTTCTAATCAACTCTTGCAACAATAAATTTGAACAGTATAAGACTGGAACTATATCATTATTACTGTCCAATGACTTGTATTCTTAATTAATATCTTTATAAGATGGCGGCGATTCAACTCAAAAAGCTTTGACGCGTTACACTTTGTTCTTACTCCTTGGGAAAATAGTTCTGCGAGTAAATAAATATTATAGTTTGATTTATGTGTTGGAAACGCATTTTCACGAGTGTTTATTACTAAACAAGATCCAATAATTAAATTATATCCACTATTTTAAGCCAACAATAATTATTTTAAACTGGTGATAAGATTTCACCAGCTTCAGAGATGCGGACAAAAAAAGTGACAAGTTGTCACCGGCTGAGTTGTCACGGGGACTTCATGTTAGGGTTTTTTGCCTTCTGAGTGATACGTGACGTCATCGACGTGATAAGTAGGAGTTATCACAAGTGACAAGTTGTCACGGTAGCTGGTGTTAGGGTCCCAGTTTGTTTTATAGCTCAGTGTAATCAGCAGGAAGAAGAGAGTTAATCGGACAAGGATGGCTGGTTTAAACCAGATAAAACTGATTTAGCGAAGTTATCCACTAAGTACTTCCATTGAATCCCGTTGTTTCAAGTTTATAAAGACCCTAAAACGAAAAAAAAAAGATATTGGCGGATAAGCTCTAAAAAAACCTTTTAGAGAAATTGAAAAAAAAAATATTTCCCTCAAAATGGGGGAAAGCACAGATTTCGTGAACGGAAAATGCATTTTTGATCCTCCGACAAAAAGTAGAAATAAACAGATTCCAAAAACCGAGCGTTCGCAGAAATTACCCCGGGGCCTTCTGGTTCGAGATTATTTCGTTGCTCGAAAAGAGGGGAGATTACGAGGGGGGAGGGAGAGATCCCTATCAGGCAGAGTGATTAGGTATTTAAATGTAAATGCTATATATCGAGCGGAGAAGAATGTGTTCCCAATCTTGTCGAGAAATCACCCCGCCTCAGTGTTCGAAAATGTTTCCTTTAAGTGGTTTGGAATGGAATTAAAGTGAAAGGGGGGGCAGTCGGCACATTCTATAAATAGGCCAGTAACTATCATGGCTGGCTGCCACTTTCAAAAATTGCAAGACTGGTCTAATTATTCCTTTTACCGACTCTAATGTCATAAAGATATTCAGGAACACGTTGAGGGGTCCGTTAAAAGGTATTGGAACGATTCCGCGAAAATCAATTACTAAGTTGTAGAGAAACATCGATTCGGTAGGTTGGTTTGTTGGGTTTTATGGGACAAGGGCCAGATCAAGCCATTCTATCCCTTCGATTTAGTAGGAAAAGACACCTTAAGCAATAAAAAATATCTTGAATAAACCCCTTAAACGCACAAAAGGTCAACTCACACAATATTAGCCGATGGAGAAATGGGTGGTTTTGCACTGTTCGCGAAATTCCTGTAACCCTCCGCGTCACATGTTATGCTATGGGAGGTTGTCACTCCAGTTTGTTTTATAGCTCAGGTGGTTAAGTCAGCAAAAATAAGCAAACGTCAAACCAACCTTCTCTTTCAGAAAAAAACAGATTTCGAGACGCGAGCTCAAAACACGCGATCCAGAGAGAGGCTTTTGCTGCAGAGCATCTCGCACCTGTAGAAGTTGCTTTCCAACGGTAAGACCCGTCAGGCAGGGAAACGAACTTTACAGAAACGATCTCGTTCGACGGAAAAGGAATCTTCAAGGGAGCTCCCGTAATTTACAAAACTTCCTCGACCTTTCTGAAATCAGGGGGTGGAGTTGAAACCAGTGGCGGATCCAGGGGGTGGCACTCTGGAAAGTGCCCCCATTGGAGACCCAAAAAGGTACTCAAAATGAGTACAAACCCAACTTTTACAGGTCTAATTTCAAAATTTTTTCTGGACCCCCATACCCCCCATTAATATCAAAATGGGGTATTCAGTGTTTATTTATAGGAAATCCCCTAAATTTTGACATTTTGGGTCAAAAAGTAAAGGTAATAGTGTTGAAAAGTGCCCCCCTTAGACTCAAACCGTTTTTAAAAATGAGTTACAACCCTACTTTTACACGTCAAATTTCAATTTTTTTCTGAAGGAGGACCCCCCATACCCCCAATGATACCACTAGGGGATCTTGTCTGGAAAAGTGCCCTCCCCCCTTGGAGCCGTGCTGGATCCGCGCCTGGTTGAAACACAATATTTTTTCATTAAAATCCCCTGTTATCTGGGAAAATATTCTCAAGCCGAAAAACTAGGTAATCCCACAAAATTGAAAAAGCCTAGAGGAAATCCTTTACTTATGTCCAAAAGTTTTACAATTCATTCAGTTATGAGATTTTCTTTTGAGAACTTGTTTCATTGTTTATGTTTCAGTTGCATTTTCATTTCGTTAATTAATATATTCATAAATTTTTTTACTACAAGCAGCTATATTTTATTCTTTTCTAAATTTTACATCTGACAGGGTTCTCATACTCTACCAAACAGAGTGAAAAATTCAGTAGTCGAGTTAATTACTAAAAAATCGGGAGTTACAGTGAATTATTATTAACCTTAAATTCTACTTTGTATGTCACGAGTATTATAGAATGAGTTCAGAATGGAGCAAAGGGGCCGTTCAAATATTAAGTAAGCACCTAAGGGGGGAGGGGGTTTGCTCTTTGCTTATTTTTCCTGACAAGGGGGGATATATGAGTGATGCTTACGTATAAGACACTGCATTTTCGAAAATATCTTGTTTCTTGCATAAATAATTTCAAAACTCAACCTAAAATATAAATTTAACAAAAACTTGAATTAGGAAATCTGACATAAGCACTTTTTTTTGGGGATGGACCCCCCATACATTTTGAAATTTAACCCCGAAAAGTAGTGTTTCGACTCATTTTTAAACCCTTACGGTTACACCCAAAAAAGACAGCTCCTTGTATATCTCATAATTTTCAAGGGGAAAAAACAGTACTTACTAAAAGGATGTCAAAATTTCGGGGGGGTCCGGCAGTTTTTTACGTAATATGGTGGGGGGTTTGAGGTTTGCTTATCTTTGCTGACAAGGGGGAGGGGGATAAAAATGACCAAAAAAGTGCTAACGTAATATTTGAACGGCCCCAAAGAATTGTTAAAAACAGGTTAGAATATCACATTTAGACGACAGATGTTTTTTCAGGAGTCAGAGGGTAAATTCAGGAGAAAAAACATAATTTTCAGGAGTTGGCCTATAGAAAAGTAAAGCAAATTTCAGTTTTTCAGGAGGCGTACGTTATCGGAGCAATTCGTTATTTAAGCCTTTTGCAGATATAATTCTAAACCCTGATTTGACTCACCCTGGAAGAGCGGACCTTTCGGGGGTGCCTTCTCTTTCCCTCCTTGGAGCGACCCTTCTCGGTCTTGGTAGGCATCTTCTTTTAAGCTCTACGCATACAAAACGATTTCCACTCGCACAACACGCGTTCAATGTAGCGTGCTTGGTATGACTATCATCGAAGTTGTTCGAATGACTACACTATGATTCTTTCTACGCAATGAATGCACTTCTTCAAAATATCACGAACAAAAAAGCATAGCCAAATGCACATCGATAGATTGATAGGTCTTAACGGACACCCACGATCACTAGAGGTACACTAGATAGACTATATCACTAGAGGTATATAGATAGACTATATAGACAGAGAGGTACAGCAGATAGGCTATAGTATAGCAGATAGAGACGAAGTTTTCTACTTAGTTCCTCGGCATCGAAACACTAGTTTCACAGTACACCTCCGAAAAAGGAGGGGGTGGTCCAATTATACAGTTCACAATTATAACACTTGACTTAAAATCCGCACACACACACGTAAGGCACTTAAGGAAACGGTCCGCTCTCGGTTAAAATCGAGCTCTCAGCGATTCGAAAGAGTCCACAACCACCTTGCGAGAGTCGCCCCCGCGGTGCCACTCTGCGCCATTCGTGGCCTCTCATCGCTCAAACGGGAAACAACCGGATGGAATTACACTCCTTAAAACAATGACCAATGCAGCTGCAATTGTGAGGAATGTTCAACTCTGGCTTTATTTCAGGCAGTATCAACAGCCTGTTAATTCTGTGGTGTTGAAGCAGTGGCGAATCCAGTAGGGGGGCTGTGGGGCTGCAGCCCGCCCCAGGAATAAGACATTCAAGTTTTGGTAATTGTAATAGCAATAAAGCCAAAAAAGAAATTTCAACACGTTGCGGACATTCGGTGATGTTACCCAAAGGGTCTAAAAATGAATCGGAACCCTACTTTTAAGGGTAAAAATTCCAAAAAATTTTTGAGGGAAGACCCCCAAGCCCCCTCGAAATTTTGGAATCTAATAAGTACGGTTTTTCCTTTAGGGATTTACAAAGAGTGATCCTCTTTGATGTTCCCTAAAGTGTCTCAACATGAGTTAAAATGACACTTTTAGGGGGCAAAATTCAAAAAAATTTTTGGAATAGGAACCCCTAAACCCCCTAGAAATTTTCCAATTCATAATACTATAAACTTTTTTCCTTGAATATTCTGCCGGTTACAATGAGTGGTATTCTTTGGGTGGAATCTAAAAGGCTTCAAAATGAACTAAAACACTATATTAAGGGGCAAAGCTTCAAAATTTTTCCCCAGACCCCCTTTTACTTGGAGTTGACATTTTTACACAATTTTGAAACTTAGTGCACCAAAATTAAAACCTTACGAAGTCAAATCACCTAAAGCTTAGTATTCCTAAGATTAGACCTCAGAAAAGATGTTGAGTATCATCCCCTCTAAACAAAAATCTGTCTATGGCACTGGCAACTCTTACATTAATATTTGAACAGCCCATAGTAGCAATTAAGTTATTTGTGAAACTCAGCCCCCCCCAGACAAAAATCCTGGATTCGCCACTGTGTTGAAGGGCAGCACCAGCGGTTCTTTCCATCCCTACGCCCCCCCCCCCTTTATGTAACAGCCCCCACGATTTTGAACACCCAGAGTCATAACCAAATTTTTGTTTTCGAGGGGGTTGACTCAACATTATTCTTAAGATACCGATACCCCCTAACCGTACATTTTTACGTTGAGTTTTATATTATGTTTAGGGATCTCCCACAGAAAAATTTAGAAAATTTGTCTCGAAAAAAAGTGTTTTAGCTTATTTCGAGACATTATTGATTACACCCGAAGTGAACAGCTCCTTGTAAACCACATAATTTTCAAGGAAATAAAATTATAAACAGAAGTCGAAGTTTCAAAGGGGGCTGGGGTCCTCCCCCAGAAAATTATTTGAAAATTTCCCCTATAAATTAGTGTTTCATCTTATTTTGAAACTATGGGTACTCCTACTCAAAAGATAACGAGTGTTTCTCGAGGTAACTCGCGGACCATCTAGGAAGGCGCTAGGGACCCCAGGGGGTCCACGAATCACAGTTTAAGAGAACCGCTGCAGAACACAAAAATTTTTTCTGGAGAATGCTCTGTTCACTTTTTAGGATCACCTCTTTCTTTTTGCAAATCTTGCTTTTTTTCTATATAATAAAGATTTCCCCCCATGAGATTGATCAACTGATCGCCCATGTGAACCTTTTAATTATCATTTAAGAGTACCAAATTTGTTTCAGACTGCATATAACACAGTAATAGGGGGTCAGAGGGTCCTCTACCAAAACATTTTTGAGAATTAATTGCTAAATATCTCATTTTTGTTTAGCATATAAGTACTTGATTGACATACATACAACCTTATTCAAAACAGTTACAGAAGAAAAACTATTCTACCAGGGTTCGCAATGGAGAATATTTTGGAATTTATTAAACTGAAATTTAAAAAAAAACATTAACTTTGAAAATTGACCGAAAGGAAAATCAACCTATTTAGCATTTTACCACCTGTTATGGGGATTTAGTGGTTGGTATCTATTAGGCCTTATGCTTGACACTAACTTATTAAACTCCGGGTGACATGAAAATGGTGAGTACATTGCATAAATAAAGCAAGCAGCTTAAATAAAAAATATATCTTCTAAACAAAGTTTTTTTTTGCTTTAAATGTTTTTAAAACAAGTGTTTTCAACCCTCCCCTTAAGTGCCCATTTTTAATTCGAGAAAATTGTATAAAATAAGTGTACTATACTTCACAGCAACGTTTCCTGAACCCAGTACGTCACTACGCGGAAGGAGAAAGTGAGTAAACACAAAGCATGTTGGGTTGATAGGAGGAGATTCGATACCTCATTTAGCATCCTTTCAAACCTTTTGTGGTAAAACAAGGAACGTTACTCACCGTTTCGTCGACAGGGTCCACAAATCCTTCAGAGAAACATCCTTCGGCCGGTCCCTCTCCTCTTCTGAAAGAAAGAAAATTACTATTAAAATATGCGATTAAAATAAGGAAGTTGCATGTGTCAGATTTTCATAAACATTCAAGTGGCTTTTTGTGTGGTAAAATGAAATTTTTAGTCAATTTTTCAATGTACAGGTAATTAAATATTTTAATTTAAAGTCGAGAAAAAAACATGTGACTGAAAATGTTTATTGTTTAAATCAGTGGTTCCCAACTCAAATATGTCTGCGGACCACTTCACTTAAATTTGAACCTCCGCGGACCATCTATCTCTAACCGTAACTGTATCTTCAAAATTTTAACTTTTTTCAGTGCATTTATTCCTCATGGAGGGTCTAAAATTTTGGCTTTTTTTCTGAAGTAAGGGAAACCGAGTTTAACAAGGTTTCTAAATAGAACTTAGATAATCAAATAATCTATTAAACTTAAAAGAAAAATTAATATTACTTTAATTTTATAACTAATTATTTAAAAATATACCTTTTATAAAAGACCATTTAACCATTTTTATCAAGCCTTTTTATCTATTAACCCTGGAAGGGTTCACACATATACAAAAGTTACAGGTTTAAAAAAACAACAGTATAAAATAGTTATTTTTCTTTTTCATAACCAACAAATAAGGTAATATATATTATTAGTGTATTTAAATTTGAAAGAAAGTACTTAGCTTTAAATTAAACTGCAGGGCGAATGAAATAATCAGGAATTCTGTTGATCACAAAAAAAGCAAACTGGACATGAACTGACTGTGAGTTGTGGCCGAGGAAATTCTATAGGCAAAGCGGGCGAGGCTGATGTTCTCCCGAAAGAAACCGCGTCAAAAGTTAATAATTATTTCAAAGGAGCGATTAAAATAGAAAATAATTTATGTGTTTAAAAACTTTTGCCTTTTCGGCAATAAATTTTTCTCATATCTTCGAACAAACCTATTTCAAGTGCATCTCAGAAATTTCCTCTTTTCATACCACGATTTCTCGAAGACCCTCTGTCTGACCATAGCATCCCAGTTTGAAGTATCTTTCAACACTTTCACGCTTCGATTCGTATCAAACCAAGTATAAGTCCGATCATTCGATTCGTTATTAGCCCCACCCCGACGTCTCTCAGTTTTAATTGATCTGATGCAATACTTTTCCATACTCTGTCTGTAATAAACTACTGTTGAACAAAACTGTGCAAAATAATAGAAATGAACAAATGATTCATAGTAGTAGAGAAAGAGAACCTTTTTTATTTATGAGACGTATGATTTTTTACTTATATGTTTTTGTATCTGTAGTGTTTTTACTATTTCCTGGAATGTGTGATTAGGAAAACTATTTTTTAAAAATTTCCACACATTTTTTGGATAAGTTATTTAAAAATCTTCTCACGGACCACCTCTGAAGGCCTCGCGGACCACCTGTTGGGAACCACTGGTTTAAATCGTAGGATGACGTCAACAATAATACCATCAACTTTATTGGTTTCCAACAATGCCTATTGTAAGATGACGTCACATCCCAAACTCTTAGTGTTATTGTGGGCTTTAAAAAAGGGGATTTTTGTTAATTTATCTTGCAATCAAATTTTGGGTAGTTGCTTATTTTTGCATGGAAGAATTGATTAAAAAATCATGCAACTTCCTCATTGTGAAGTAAATTTCTGAAGAAAAAATGACAAAGACATTACTTAAATTTTAGATTTTCCCCCTCTAATAGATGATTTTAGAAGATTATTATTCCACAACTCTAGACCAGTTTAATAACAAATGCTCAAGTTCTAGAAAAAGATATGTGTCAGATCTGTAATTTTTCTGTGGGGAACAGTGTTAAATCAGTAATTCTAAAAATGTGTTTTCAACTATAAATCATTATTTTTTGATATTGAGAGGTGTCGGTGTTTTTCTATGATAAACAATTGAGGGCCAAGTAAATAACAGTACTTGTTATTAATTTCTAACATTTTAGCACTTAAAATATGAAATTCAGCAGTAGGGTGGGCCGAAAAAAACTTTTTATTTTATTTTGAAACGCTATACCACGGAAAACTTGCCTCTGGGGTAGATAAGTAAAATGCAACAAAAAATTTTAAAATCGGTTAAAAATTGCAATAGCGCATTGCACCTAAAGATTGAAAAAAAATAGGCTATTTTCATTACTTTTCAAAAAAATCAAATTAAATCAAATAACTTTTATAAAAATTATCTAAAGGCATATAATAGAATAAAAATGTAGAGAAAACATATTTAATTGAAAAAATGTGGTATTTTACGATTATTTGGTAGTATAATAACATCTAAAAATACACGTTTTTACCAGAAACCCACATATTTCGTATGAAACAAAAAAAATTATGAAAAACAATTTTTCATTACTATACTACCTTTCTAGCTATCACTCAGTAACCCCCTTAACAGTTGAAACATTTTTTACAGTTCGCTTCGCGATGGGAGCTCGCTCGTTGCACAACAAACCGCATCACTATCTCTTGCCGAAATAAAAACTTATTTCATATTTTGAAACGCTATACCACGGAAAACTTGCCTCTTGAGTAGAGAAGTAAAATGCAAGAAAATTTTTTTAAATCGGTTAAAAATTGCCCTTGTACATTGTTCCTAAAATTTGAAAAAACATGCTATTTTCATAACTCTTAAAAAATCAAATAACTTCTATAAAAAGTATCTAAAGGCATAAATTAGTAGAAAAATGTTAAGAAAAAATATATTTAATGGAAAGAAAGGTCTTATTTTACAATATAAGGTTGCACTATAATGTTACACTTGGCATTTCGCCTTTTTTCTTCAAAAATCGCATTTTTTGATTGAATTAAAAAGTTCCTGATGGTGCATAGTATGATTTGTAATAAAAAGTAGTCCTTTACTGGTTATTGACTTCTTTTGGTATTTTGAAAGAAGACTTGATTGAAAAATTTGGCATTGAAGATCTTGAAAGATTAATAGTTCTTACAAACCCATCTCCTGGCATTCATACCGATGACTTTTCGTGATGCCCTCTGTGTTACTTATTTTACACAACGTTTGACTGTTTGTGTGTGACATGGGAATCTGTCAAAGTTCCATTCATTGTCATAGACTATAACTCTTGATCGGTGAATCTCCGTAGTATAGGTGTATAGGTATGGGGAATCTATTATAGTCTACGTATGTTCTATATATGGTAAATGTGGTCTGTAGCTTGGAAATTAGGTTTGGGGAGATGAAAACTCCTAACTGACTTTCTTTTAGAAGCTGAGTTTCTAGCCTTAATTGTTCTTCTAAACCAAACTCCCTCAAAATGATCCCTTTCATCTATGATCATGCCCAAAAGCAAGTTTTCAGAGTGAGCAAAAAAGGCATTTTGTTTAATCATTGGATCAATGATTTTTAATAACTTTTCTAGATGTTTCTATCACTTTAAACACGCGTCCAGGTCAAATTTAGAACCATTTACTTTTCTAAATAAAGAATCATACAGACAAATTAATTTGATTTAATTTGATTTTAACATAAAAGAAACTAAATCTTCTGTTCATCTGTTGGATTTTCAGTACAAAAATACAGTTTATGTTATAGTACTGATAAGTAATCCAACAGAGGAGCATAAGATTCTTTCAAACTACCAAAAGAAGTTAATAACCAGTAAAGGACTACATTTTGTTACAAATCAAACTATGCACCACCAGGAAAAATAAATTTTTAATTTAATCGAAAAATGCTATTTGTGAAGGAAAAAAGGCAAAATGCCAAGTGTAACCTTATAGTGCAACCTTATATTGTAAAGTACATCTTTCTTTCCATTAAATATATTTTTTCTTAACATTTTTCTTCTAATTTATGCCTTTAGATACTTTTATAGAAGTTATTTGATTTTTAAGAGTTATGAAAATAGAATGTTATTTTCAAATTTTAGGAACAATGTACAAAGGCAATTTTTTACCGATTTTAAAAATTTTTCTTGCATTTTACTTCTCTACTCAAGAGGCAAGTTTTCCGTGGTATAGCGTTTCAAAATATGAAATAAGTTTTTATTTCGGCAAGATATAGTGATGCGGTTTGTTGTGCAACGAGCGAGCTCCGATCGCGAAGCGAACTGTAAAAAATGTTTCAACTGTTAAGGGGGTTACTGAGTGATAGCTAGAAAGGTAGTATAGTAATGAAAAATTGTTTTTCATAATTTTTTTGTTTCATACGAAATATGTGGATTTCTGGTAAAAACGTGTATTTTTAGATGTTATTATACTACCAAATAATAGTAAAATACCACATTTTTTCAATTAAATATGTTTTCTCCACATTTTTATTCTATTATATGCCTTTAGATAATTTTTATAAAAGTTATTTGATTTAATTTGATTTTTTTGAAAAGTAATGAAAATAGCCTATTTTTTTTCAATCTTTAGGTGCAATGCGCTATTGCAATTTTTAACCGATTTTAAAATTTTTTGTTGCATTTTACTTCTCTACCCCAGAGGCAAGTTTTCCGCGGTATAGCGTTTCAAAATAAAATAAAAAGTTTTTTTCGGCCCACCCTATTCAGCAGTGCTGCCATCTCTGAATTTTTCTGGGAATCAAATGAAATGGATTTTTCGTAATTCTACCTTCAAAATAGTTATGAAATTTAGTTTATTAAATGAAACACCTGTATTTGAGCCATTAGTAATTTTTTATGTAATGTCATTTAAAATGCCCCAATGAACGTGTTCCATAATTTCTGGATAGCCTGTGAATTTTTAAATTTAGTTTGTTTATTCAGAAAAAATGGTTTGGCCTGTTTCATGATATTTATGAGTCAATAATAAAATCGACATTTTTCAAGTTAAAACATCTTAAAATTAATTTTTAGGCACTTTGTTGACATGCAAATTAAGTAATAAAAAATTTTAACCTGTTATTATTACAAATTTATGCTATTAATAATATTGTCAAGTCTATTTATAAAATCTTATTACATCACAAATCAGTTCTAAAAAGATTATTCAATTACTTTTAAAATTGAAAGATAAATTAGATAAACTTTTATATTTTTCAAATTATTTGTGATTAATAGTATAATGCTGATCAAATTAATAGACAAGCTTAAGCTTTTATAAGTAAAAATATTTTGTTATTTATTATATTATTCAACCATATGTTCCTCCAGATATTAAGTTATTTGGACACATACACAAAATTAGCTAAAAAATTATTGGATTTTCATCATTGAAAGCAACTTTTATTACGTAATAATTTTTATTAACATTAATAACATGAAACACTGTGTTAGATGTATACTTTTTTTGCTATCTGTAAGGTTGGGGACGGATTATAAAAAAAGGAAAATTTTAAAAATCAAGGTAACTATGGTAACTAATGGTTTCATAATGAACAAGTGTGACGCAAATGCCATATGACTAAATAGAGTATTTACATGGGATCTTTTGTAAAGGGTCCTTTTTTTAATTGTGAAAATCCACTCAATTTTGTGGATTTGAAGTTTAGCATCAACCGGTTTTTTTTCAGCCTGCTTCTGTGAATTTAGAAAATATGGTGTCATAACATTTGTAGTACCGTACTGTGATAAAATCACAGAGAAAGGACATGTTCAGTGGGAACGGAATATGCAAAACTTTTTTGTGTTAATTGTACGTTTAAATAATAAAATACTTTACAAAGGAACCAAAAATGGACCTAATTTTTTCTCAACAGACCCCTGATCTAGGATTCCAATGCTTGATGATAAACATGGGATAGCAATATCTCAAATTGGTGTTCTATAATCATGGTCTTGTTAGTTAGTCCAATGACAACAACGAGTTGCCTTGATTTATGGTCATTTATAACAGAATGTCTAAAGAATTCCCTGACTAAGCTTACAATATTTCCATGATTAACAATAACCAAGTTTATTAATTTTATGGCTTTCTTTGTACTTAGAATTATTAACTTATCACAAGATACATTAAAAAAATCTACTTGTTATTCAAAATGAAAAAAATTTACTTGAAGTATAAATATTTAATTTAAAACTTGAGTATTGCTCGCGTCCAAACATTAGGAAACTGGATTATAGGAAAAAGTCAACATTTTCATTGTTGAAATACTACTGTAATAAATTTTTAATAATGAAATTGTTCTCCCTATTCTTAACAGTAAAAATAGCTATTAATCCTAAATGCATTGTTAAAGACAACAATAATCATAATAACAATGTCTTGCGTTTCACCAAAATTTACAAAACAGGGGAAGAGAAAAAGAAAACCAAATTTCAAATGCTAATAATGAAATTGTTCTCTTAATTCTTAATGACAACAATAGCTAGTAATCCTAAATTCATTGTTAATATCAACAATGTCTTGCATTCTACCCAAATTTACAAAAATGAGGAAATTCTTATACTTAGAAAAAAAAGGACAAAGAGAAAACCCCAAATTTCTAATTTTTTTTTCTTGGAGATGTTATGAGGAGCACAATTTGGAAACCACTGCTATAGATGTTGGAGCATTTGCTGAATAATTTTATAATGTGCAAGATCAATAACAACACTACTCGGCAAAAAAATAGGGTCAAAATGCTTCCGACACAATTCAAGCAGATTCTTATGTACCCCCTGAATCCAAATCCGACCCCCGTTTTTCTCCATCAGGCTCAGATTTTCGGGGAACAGCCCCTCCCCCTTTTTGCATTTTTAGATGACTAAATGACTTTGAATTCGATTTTCAGGGGCAAAAACTATTACTTTAGCCTTTAAATTACACCCGAGGGAACAAGAAAGGTTAAAGCTTCTAAAATATATAAATTTGTAGCAAATGGATAAGTTTAAGAGGTTATTACCCCCCTAAAAATTCAAAAAAATAGTTAAAAATTAGAGATTATTTTTGGCTATTTTTTTCTTTTCTTTTTTATGCAATTCGTCATTAAAGGGTCCTAACCCTTCCCCAAGGACCCAAATTTAATGAATATATGCAGAAATTATTTTTACTAAAAGCGGCTGAGGTGTTAGCTCCCCCGAAGCATTGGAGCATCATACAGTGTCTCCCAAAAGTATTCGTACACCCATCAAATTTGCACTAGTTTAACTATTACAGCTAAACTGCATGTGCAAAATTCAAATTAACTTCTTTGGTTCAATCCCACCATTGAATTCAAAGGTAAGATCGAAATGTAGAAAATTCAATGCAGAAAAGTGAAGAAAAAAACTGTGTGGGCACACTCGAGTGCCACTTTTCTATTGGAATCTACTTCTTTTTGATGTTATCATGAACCTCAAGAAAAATAATTACATTCACATACTGTTAAATTAGGATTTGGAACGAAAGTATCTTTCCCCTAATGTTAAGTCTATGTCGGTGGTTTTCCTCCATTTCCCATGTTTGTCTATGAGTGTACGAATACTTGTTTGGTTTTCAAATATCCCTTCTCATTTTGGAAAATAATTTTTTTCATACAGTTCTGAGGCTTTTTTTTGGAAGGATAACAAACGATGTTGGGATAGTTTTTGTTTTAATTTTGCACGTGCAGTATAGCCGTAATAGGTAAATTAGTACAAATTTGATGGGTGTACAAATACTTTTGGGAGACACTGTACAAGGAGCCGTATCTGCAATGTTTATGAGAATGCCAGAAAAGAAAAAAAAATTTGTACAGATGTCCAATAGTGTAGTTTGAAGTGAAGGTAAAACATAGTAATTAAGTTCTGTAAAGCATTTGTTATATAAAAGGCCACAGGTTTTAGAGTATATTTTTCTTCCCCCAAATGTCAGTTCAAGAATATATTGTCTACAATGTAGTGTATGCCTGTAAATGTTACTGTTTACTCCCTATTGCATGTATGTAATCCAGGGATTGATCCAGACAATAATTGGGGCCCTTTTGCACAAAAATAAATTCATAAAAATGCCCCTTTCATGAGCTTTAGTGATAATTTGCAAGAAAACTTTCACAAAATAAGATTTGAATTTTTCATGATTTTCTTGGTTTGTGAGTCAATTTTACTTTTAAGCACTGATCTGTTAACTATCACTGCTTTAATTTTTCACAAAAAATAATGAAATGGGCCCCAAAAATATAAAACCTGGATCTACCTCTGCAATCAAAGTTAAATCGTTCTGAATCGTCTTCTAAACATAAGTGATGTATAGTTAGGCTTACCATACGTCTGGGATTACCCCGGACAGTCCGGGGTTTTAAGAGCTGTCCGGGGAAAAGTCCTGGGACGCTAAAATGTCCGGGGTTTCATACATTTAAGGTTTGCCAGACATTTTTATGAAAAAATCCAAATCAAACTATTTAAAATTGCATTTTTTACGTTTTATAACGTTTGTATTACTTCAGAAAACTTACTTTCAGTGAATTTTGTTATAAAAATTAAGTCAATCAAACAATTTTTGAAAAAGTAATGTGAAATGAAAAAATAAAATTTGATATTTTTGTTTAATGTTTATTAGTTTGAATATTTTTTTCTTAGTGTTTAATCTTTGGTAATTTGATACGGCACTTATAAAGAAATTTAAAAATATGTCCTGGGTTGGCCCCGAGAAAATATGGTAAGCCTATGTATAGTATGCTTTGTTTCAATTGTTGAAACATCCTACTTGTAATGTAAATGTTTCGACTGTCTTGTAATCAGAATTATTACAAGTATCATTCTGTAACTAGTATTGTTCTAAAACACAACAAAGTATGAGTGTGTGCTGATTTGCATGCATTCAGGATAGTGTTAGTAATAATGTCACAGAAACACTTTTCTATCACACCGTGTTCTCTGCAAACATTTTTATCAGTAACCAAGTTGTTGGTCTTTGGACACTTTTTCTCATTCTCTATTCCAGGGGTCGGCAACCTTTTGAAACGGAAGAGCCAAAAGTTACAATTTACGAAATTTCCCACTTTTTAAAGAGCCACTAAATTATTTTGCTTCAATGTTGTAGTAATGCTTATTATATTTTATTTTAGTTGGGGAGCACTTTTTTACACAACTTTTTTTCTGAGGTACCTCTTTTCGGGTTCAGTTACTTTTTTACATCAAGTTTTAGATAATTTACATACACATTGCAAATTAATTTTAGAGAGTTAATTTCAAAATTTTGTAAACAAAGTAAATTCCTAGAAAAATTAGAGGATCTGGGGTCTTCCCCCAGAAATTTTTTTGGAATTTATTCTTCAAAATAGCGTTGTGGCTCATTTTTAGGCCTTTTTGGATTGCACCCAAAGAGCACCTCTCATTTTTTAAGTGGCAGAATTTTCAAGGAAAAATAATAGTTATAATAAACAGCAAACTTTAGAAAGAGGGTGGGGGTCCCCCCTTCAGAAAAATTTTGGAAATTTGCCCCATCTGGAAATTTGACTCATCTTGAGAACTTTGGGTTGTTACACCGCTCCTTGTGAGTAACATTGATTTGATTAAGTACTTAAAATATATTACTGATTTTTTAAGGGTTTTGAAGATAAATAATTGATTTTTTCGTATGGAACTGGAGAGCCGCAACTTTACATCGAAAGAGCCTCATGCGGCTCGCGAGCCGCAGGTTGCCGACCCCTGCTCTATTCCCATAAACAGGGATAAGATTGTTAAAATAGAAAAAAAAAGTCTGAAAAATTGTGTGAACAAGATTTTGTAAAGAAAAAACTCTTATTAGTTTCATAGGTTCAAAAATAATTTGATCCTAAAAATCAAGGTATTAGCTTATTTTGGAACATCTTGACTGAATTTTTTTAGGGTGGGGGACTTCTGGAAAAAGTCTGAAAATTCTCAGAAAAATCTGAAAATCGGACAAAAATAGGAAGATTTGCAAGCCTGCATAGAAAACTGATATCGTGTGGTTTATCTTTAACGTAGAATTCTGGGATTTATGCTTTTAAAAAACGGATTTCTGGGGCTACCCAGGAAAAGCAGCATCCCTGATGAATTCATGGAGGAAAAAATTCAACCTGATAAAAACTTGTTTGCAAAGAATACGACTGTCAGAATCATTGTTTAGAGTGCAGTTTGTTGTGATAGGAGCAAGAATATGACTGTTTATGTTTTGTGCACTTACTAGACTGGAATGTTACTTGACCCTGGCTGGGCTAAGAAAGTACAGTAATACCCTGAACTTAAGCAATAGGTGGGACCGAGCATGTTATGTCATGCAAGTTATGTTCAATAGGGACCAGAGAAAAGAATAAATACTTTTGAAGATGATTATTTAATTAATTAACTCATAAAATACAAAAGATACAGTATCAATGTGTTATTACCTTTAATTATCATTATAAAGTTATTTTGATGAAGCAGGAGGTTTAAAAAAATTGAACATAGAAGTCTCTGATAAATTAAAAACTGTTTCTTTCTTAAAATTCCTTCATAACAGGTTATAAGTTTTTCTACACTAGTTTTGTCTTAAAAATCCACTCTATCTTTGGATCTAATCCTTTCCAAATTTGTAGTTCTTGTTAATAGAATCCAGACCCTTGCTTAAATTTAAATCAGCATTTGATCCTCTGTTTGAAGGGAATCATGCTGGGGAAATGTTTCAGAACATGACTCAGACAGAATTAATTTTATCGAGAACTAGTATTGTTTTATTTTCACCTGTTTAAGAAGAATTGTTCTTATTTCGTAAGGAGAAAGGGACTTGGTCAACAAAAAATGAAGAAATTTAAAAAAGAATATTTGAGTACATAAAGGTAGAAAGTTTCGCGATCTTCAGAAATTCAGGAGATTTTAAGGAGTAAATTACTAAAAATTCAGGAGGTAATTGTGAATTCGAAAAATAAAATTTCAGAAGGCGTACGAACCCAGAGTGAAATAATGTTGCAGTCTAGTACAGTGTAGTACATGCCTTGTTTAGTTATAACAGTGTGCAATAAGTAGATGTTTTGTTCATAGTGTTATTATTGCAGTGTGTGTGTGATGTACTATAGTCTGTTCATTTAGAATAGGAAGGTGAAAAAGAATCAAAAACGCTGAATTACGCTCATCAATCATGCAACCTCATTCTTTTACTACAGTATTTTAACTACTTCTGTTTTGGCTGCCTTTTCATTGCACAATACCCTGTTTGCACTGGCCTTTATTTTCGTTAGCACTTTGCTGTCATGGAAACACACCAATCAATTCACTAGTCAATTAATAATCTTTTATGTATTTTTACTTGTATTTTTGGTGATTTTATTCATTAGTTTCAAGTTGTATATTGAGAAATTAAATTTTTAATTATTTCACAAATCATGCTGTTATTGTTTACACACAGTAAAGTGCTTATTTTCTAGCTTAGTTTTTAATAGCTTCTCTTGTTGTGTAACAATTATTAGAAAATTTGTCTTCTAAATTATTTGAATCTAATATTATAATTCTATTGATGGATAATATATATAGTTGGGTGGCTTATTACAAAAAAACTGCAAAATGTGATACTTTCATGAAACTTTCAGGAATATTAGATAATCATATAAGAACTAAAAAATCGATGGGATCCCAAAATTTTAGGGCGTGGTTTGACCGTTATGACGTCATAACAAGATGGCAACCAAGGGCCTATATTCGGTTCTTTTAATGACAGAAATACATTTTTGGGGTCAAATATTATGTATAAGGGTCAAAAAACATGATTCTGATGACAAAATATGCAATTTGTTTTAAAAATTAACTAAAATTCAATAAAAGCTCAAAATAATAATACAGTCTATTGCCAAATGCGTCCAAAAAAAATTTGTAGAAAAGTTTTGTTTTTCGACGGTTTTATATGTTTTTAGGGGTGCTGATTCCGAATATCTAGTTCATTTCTACGTAGAAGGTCGACTTCATATCAAAAACCGCAAAAAATGTGAAAAAATCGCCAAATTTTTACTGCATCTTCGGGTTTTCGTTTATATTTCAAAAAATATTAGTTTCTAGAAAATAATTTTAAATACAAAGTTCGAGTAAAAAAAATTTCGTACAAAATGCACTACTCAATTTTTTTTTCCGAACAATAGTTTTCATGTTATAGCGCATTGAAAAACAGATAATTTTACACAGCATTATTTAAACAGAGGATGTTTGTTTCTTTGTTTTTCAGTGGGTTATAACGGCAAAACTATTCTTCGGAAAACAAAAATTTACTAGTGAATTTTGTAGGAAATTTTATTTACTCCAACTTTGTAATTTAAATAATTTTCGAGAAACTAATATTTTTTGAAATATGTATAAGCGAAAACCCGAAGATGCAGTAAAAATTTGGTGATTTTTTCACATTTCTTGCGGTTTTTGATATGAAGTCGACCTTCCACGTGAAAATGAACTAGATATTCGGAATCAGCACCCCAAAAAACATATAAAACCGTCCAAAAAAATAACTTTTCTACAAATTTTTTTTGACGCAACTGTCAATAGACTGTATTATTATTTTGAGCTTTTATTGAATTTTAGTTACTTTTTAAAACAAATTGCACGTTTTGTCATCAGAATCATGTTTTTTGACCCTTAAAACATAATATTTGACCCCAAAAATGTCTTACTGTCATTTAAAGAACCGAATATAGGCCCTTGGTCGCCATCTTGTTATGACGTCATAACGGTCAAACCACGCCCTAAAATTTTGGGCTCCCATCGATTTTTTAGTTCTTATATGATTATCTAACATCCATGAAAGTTTCATGAAAGTATCACATTTTGCAGTTTTCGGGCATTTTTATGTAATAAGCCACCCAACTATATATGTATTGTAGCTGTATGAATGTACAGGGTGTCCCAAAAAAGACTGACACATTTAAAAAAATTTTAATTAAAAAACTAAAAAAGATAAAAATACGCGGTTTATTGCATCCTACTCATAAGACCTAAGAATTTTATGACACAAATTTCCGGAAATCATTGTTCCCAAATCCCCGACAGAGCATAAAAGTATCAATCTCCCCATAGAAGATAATGGAAAATAGTGCTACCACCTGTCGGGGGATTTTTGAACTACGATTTACGAAAATATGTGTCATAAAATTATTTGGTCTTTAAAGTAGAATTCAAAAAACCGCTTATTTTTATCTTTTTTAGTTTTTGAGTTATTGATTTTTAAAATTTAATGTGTCAGTCTTTTTTGGGACACCCTGTATGTAGTATTGGTGCATAGGCCTGGCCTTTACTTCCAATAAAATTTATTTATTTATTTTATTTATTTATAAAACAATAAACAAACGCTGTTTTCAAAAGATGGGGCGATTTTGCCTTTGTTTCCATGACAACAAAGTGCTAACGAAAATAAAGGCAAAAATAAAGGCCAGTGCAAACGGGGTACAAGACAAATGTTTCACACAGTGATTTATATACACTGTGGGGTAAACGAGTTGAAGAGGAAAATTGACAGGTACTGGGATTCTGGTAGTTTGGGTTAAAAAGACTGGACCAACCTTGCTGGGCTTACGTCTGTAGTTGGTCGACTTAATTTGTATTTGTATTTGTATTTGTTTCGATGATAATTACAATCTGCGTGTCTCGACCGCCTACTCTAAATGAACAGACTATAGTCATATAACAGTGTGTGAATGAGAGAGAGAATACCTGTTGTTGTGTGGGGGTTGTAGAGAGAGCAGTCTGCTCTTCATCTCTGAGCACTGCCTGAGCGCCGTTTCGCACTGCTGTACCGCTGCAGCGTTCTCCCGCAGTACGCAGTCTCGCTCTTTAAGCGCCAACTGCAGGCTGTTGCTGGAATTGCCCTCGCTCCCTACAACACAAAATCAAGAGGTTTACTACATTGAAAACACTTAAGCAAAATTACAACAAAATGTGCCATTGACATAAAATATTTATGAATAAAATTAATTGCATTTTTAATATTAAAAGCCTATTTTATATTCTTTAAGTAACTTGAGTTACATTTTATATTTTTAAAATGATTTAACCACAAAGTGTATATAAATCAGGCGTGGATCCAGCACAGCTCCAGGGGGGGGGCACTTTTCCAGACAAGATCCCCCTGTCAGGCAATTGGGGGTATGGGGGTCCTCCCACAGAAAAAATTTAAATTTGACGTGTAAAAGTAGGGTTTAACTCATTTTTAGAAACGTTTTGAGTCTAAGGGGGGCACTTTTCAACACTATTACCTTTACTTTTTGACCCAAAATGTCAAAATTTAGGCGTACTGCGTTAAATTTAGGCCGCCAACTGCAGGCTGTTGCTGGAATTGCCCTCGCTCCCTACAACAACAACAAAATAAAGACATTCAAAACACTCTCAAGTAAAATTAAAACATCTTATCTAATAAAACAGGCTTCGTACAGAATTAAGTTTGAAGAGTAAAATTAAGTACTTTTTAAGGACATTTTGAAAAATTTTAAGAACCTCCTTGAATGCAATTCAAACTGTGTCAGGCGCGGATCCAGCACGGCTCCAAGGGGGGCATTTTTCCAGACAAGATCCCCTTGTTGTACCATTGGGAGTATGAGTATGGGGAAAAGTACCTTTACTTTTTTACCCAAAATGTCAAAATTTTGGTGATTTCCTATGAATAAACACTGAATACCCCATTTTGATACTAATGGGGGGTATGGGGTTCCTCTCCCAGAAAAAATTTTGAACTTAGACCTGTAAAAGTTGGGTTTTTACTCATTTTGAGTTAGAACCTTTTTGGGTCTCCAAGGGGGGGGCACTTTCCAGAGTGCCACCCCCTGGATCCGCCACAGATATAAATCCCATAATAAAAAATTTTACCGCAGTATTATACATATACAATTTTAATGAGATGGATGAACTTGGTGGGTATTTATTAGCCTGACAATATCTGGAGTAAGCTTCGTTAAGAATTAGCCTTAAGTATCCCTCCTTTCAGTTATCTCCAATCGGTTCCTTTTTTAGATAACAAATTGAAAACTGCCCTGAAACCTCTCTCTACCAAATAAGAAGAGGGAAATGCAACGAGAAGTTTTTGAACTATGTTAACAGACATGAAGACATTTAAAACACTCTGAAGTAAAATTAAAACATCTTACAACCAGCATCTTAGTAACTTAGTAGGCTTTGTACAGAAGTTTGAGGAGTAAAATTAAATACTTTTTAAGGATATTTCGAAAAATTCCTCCTTGAGTGCAATTCAAACTGTGTAGTACTATATAAAATACTTTTACCGACTTTTCACACCGCTAAAGACCCACCGAGTATATGCGGAGTACGTGCTTGTTAAATCTGTGGGTTCGAAAGTCCTGTGGTCCGTCATGGCGCAGTTTACCACGGGTCCAAGTGTCTGGAGACTATTTCCCTCCCCTTCAGATACATGGCAAAATTGTGGAGGTGGCGATAGATAGTGGCAGCATCTATCATGAGGCAGAAGTCGGACTCCTGCCATTTATGGGCCTCAATTTCTCAATTCAAATTCAATTCAATTTCAAAATTTTTAATCACGATTTTCTCCCAAACTTTTGAGAGTTGCTTCTTAATATTTTCACAAATTGATGTCCTAGTCATGCACTACTTGCACACCAAAAATGAACCGAATCGGTGATGACACGTTGGGATCCTCCCCTTGTTAGTAAAACAGGCTTTGTACAGAAGTTTGAGGAGTAAAATTAAGTACTTTTTAAGGACATTTCGAAAAATTCCTCCTTGAGTGCAATTCAAACTGTGTACTATATAAAATACTTTTACCGACTTTTCAAGAATATTTGGTTCTTATGTATTATACCGTGTTGCTGAATCTGAAAACGTTTAAAAATCTCATTGACTGTTCTATAGCTGTACCTGTACCACCAAATTCAACAGCTGCCTAACAGTCGACGGTATAATACGTAAGTACTGAATACTTTAATATATGTTAGAGGGGGAACATAGTGACGAAGCCATAGTTGGAAAAAACACCTTTATTTGGAGCTTATAAAAACAACTAAAGCCGGAGCGTCACTGCTCGCACCTCCATGGTTCAGCTCTAGGGACTGAATGACGTAACTCTCACTCTCCGCCTGAGAGAAGATCGTTGGGCCCGCTAGGGGGCGCTCTCGTATGGAACATATATGTCCCTTTTATTGATAGAAATAATAGTAGGATTTCTTTTTTGATGATTGGTGGTTAACTGCTGATCAAGTAGCACAGAATATGGTCCGTCAGTGTTGACAAACAATTTCAATTACCAGGATAAAAACCGACAAATTCTAGAACAAAATATGTAAAATACAATTACATTTTCTAACTTTAAAGGCATTTTTACCATTCTTTGAAAGTTAATTTATATTGGAAAGTACACTTTTAGATTCAATATTAAAACACCTTCAAACCCCACTTTAAGGTTCATTTACCCTCAGATCCTTAATAGCAAGAGACACTTGAGCAAAATGATTTTACATTTAAAACATGTCTTAAATATAGACACTCAATTTAGATCATTTATTGCAGTGCAAGTTCTCTTCTTATTCATCCAAACAAGAACTTGCACTATTTGTAAAATCTGCCGCATATTTTAGAGTGCCCAGCTACTGATTGGCTGTTGCTAGACACACCTTCAGACCCTGTAATGATGTATTAATTATATTAATTAAAGGGTTAGTATATGGTATTTAAATTATAGTTGATGGACACTAAAAATTCACATCATAACAAAAAAAGGTACACATTAAAAACATGTATTTCTTTTAGGTTATTTATTATTTATATCACATATATTTGGTTATGTATTAAGTTCTTTTAATTTAGTCTATATATTTCTTCATAAAAATAGTATCAAAACACTTTTGGATCAATGTAGCCAATCAAATCATAAATTCCATAAAAAGCAATTTAACATTATACTCTGTTCATTTTGAACTGGCGCTTGAAAATATTTCCTTCCCCCACCACCGATCGGTAACCATAGCAACTATCCTCGTCAAAGTGATGAAGAAGGCTTACTATTGGCTGTTCGAAGAGCGCGTAACTATGGTTACGCTTCTAGCGTGGGGGAAAGCAATATTTCTCAAGCGCCAATTCTTAATGAATAGAGTATAATAGATAAATCGAAAGAAACTGGACTTGGGCGACATTTTTGGCGAAATCTGGTGTGGTGTTACCAATGACGATTATTGGTGAGTTGAGTAATCAATTCAAAACTTCTATAGAACTGGGTTGCCAGAATCCACTATTTATTGTCATTTTTTGGCACTGTCCCAGATTCTCGGGATGAACTTTATCCAACTAACTTGGAATTACAAACTGAAACTACTCAAGTATGAAATTTCGGATACACTAAACTAGGGCTGCCCAACCTCCGGCCCGCGGGCCAGATCCGGCCCCCGAGCCCTCTGAATCCGGCCCGCGAACGAAATTAGAACACCTTTTATTACTTTATTTTCCTGTTGTTTTTTTTTTTGCTGAAAAAAATTCGGTAAAAAAATTTACCACACTCACAAAGTATTACAACATTTTTCCGGACCTGCCTTCAAACCTATTCTCCTATTCTTTGAACTTATTTTATGCAATTATTTTTCATTTAAAAATGCCAAGTTGCAAAAATACTGTAAACGAAAAGTTATAAAATGTAGTTATTAAGCATCAGTTAGCGCAGTGGTTCCCAAAGTGGGTTCCACGAAAAAATTTAGGGGTTCCGCGTGGCAAATTTTATTTCATTAAAAAAATAAGAATGGTGTTTAATATATTCACATTTTCCTCAGCAAGTTACTTTCTTGAAGAATCTAGAGATGATTTAAATATGAAAATCCGTGATGGGTTAGGTCCCGAGTAATTTACTTTTAGTTAAGGTAAAAACCAGCTTTTTAGGGTCAAATTTTCAAAAATTTTCTGGGGATGGCCCCCCTGCCTCCTCTTTAGTATTTCAACATTTATTATTCACTCTTTTTTATAACAAGTTAATTAAAATCAAAATTCTACCTAAAAATCTGTCCAAATTTGGGTTTACGTGTACCAAAAACAGCTAAAAACCCTGTTTCCAAAAATTTTATGGGGGAGGACCCCCAGACTCCCCTTTGAAACTTAAACCTTTATTACTGAAAACTCTTCGAATATCATTAATTTTTTATATGTTGAATTGTTTTTTTTCTTCTTAGTTTTGTTTATTCGCTCAATAAAATCAGAAATACCAAAATAATACTTGTTTCATTTAATATCAGATATTAAATTTTGAAGTCATAAAAAATATTCAGGGTTCCGCGAGCATCGGCAACAAATTTGGGGGTTCTACGACCAAAATAGTTTGGGAACCACTGAGTTAGCGCTTTTGCTTTTCTACTGTTATTTCATTTCTGGCCCTCCATACCTCATCAAATACCTTGAGTGGCCCTCCCCCCCAAAAAGGTTGGGCACCCCTACACTAAACCTTTTAATTATTGAAGTAGCACTGTATATACAGAAGAGCCCCGTTAATCTGCAGAATTGGGTGGCAAGGGTACCACGGATAGCAAAAATCGCGGATAAACCGACAAGAAGACTAAAAATGAGGTAAAAACAGGAAAAAATATTTCAGGATAAAAACTTTTTTTTTTTAATTACGTCGAGGAATGGGTCGCTTAGACCATTTCCCTCCGTGCAGCCCAATATAAACTAGCCTTGGAAGTGTAGTTGTCAAAAGGTAAAAATCTTATGTTGGCCAGAAAAGCGCAACTTGTCAGGTGCTTAAAATTCATTACTTCTCCAGAGGAACACAGAGGGCATCCAGGATTGTTTTTTATACCAATTCGGTGCAGGTGTCCTTGGAGATAGTCATGTCCGCTTATGATACGAAAATTTGCGGAGAAAACTTGCCTAGCGAGATTCATTGGAATAGGGTTGGAGAGCAGGATCTCCCAGGCTTTACCTTTGGCATTGACCTCCTGCGTGTAAGCCTTTTTGTATGCCTCGCAATGGTGGAAAATGCATGACAGTAAGGAGAATCATAAGGAGGCTGAGGAAGACTACAGCCATGTTTAGCCAACATGTCCACTCTCTCGTGGCCAGGGATGTCACAGTGGCTAGGCAGCCACTGAAAGAAAAGAGACCAGCCAGTACAAATGAGTTTAGATGTTTCCCTTCTAACCATCTCTTCTAAAAACTATGTTTTATTGTAAAAAAACATGATATGTAAAACTTTTAAAATGTGTCACAGTGCAGCAGCAACCTTTGCTCTACATCTAAAATCCCTCTAATCTCATCTAAAATTTGCTCTTATCATTAAAACATTTTTTCGTGGCACTGGGGGATCATCTGCTTGCGGAAAATCAGGGTTCTACTGTAATCAATTTTAAACTGTAAACAATACAGTAGAAGTTTGCAAGAATTATTTTAATTTTTTATGATAGTGCCAGGGTTCTCACTCAATTTCAGAAATAAAATTCCGACTTTTCTAGGTCGATTTTGAAGATTTTTTAGTCTAAAAACTAGCAATTCACTGCATTATATTGCCACTCAATTTTTGAGCATATATTTTTGGAGGTCTATTTTACTTTATAGAGTCATAAACGAAACAAACATTAAAAAATTGAAAGGTACTAATCTTTCAGGTATTTTATATGATTTTTCATGTTTAAAACAAAATTAAAAACATTTCCCCGACTACTCCCTGACTTTTTTAAGGTAAATTTAAAATTCCCTGACTGTTTTTGGTGTTTGCATAGATGTTAGTTTTGTTTCCTTTCTCAAACAAATTCGGGCCACACATTTTTCGGGATAGTTTTTGCTACGAGCCGCCACCAGGTCATAAAAAACAGCATTCCAACGCACGGGGGAGATATGACGTCATCCATTGACAGGGGATCCATTGAGGGACCGCCTCTGGAGGAATGTCAACCCTCAAAAATAATCTGACAACTAAATCGAAACTGAATAATTGGCGGATCGAAGCATATGGAGTTCCAACGTCGAAACTTAAGTAGGGCAATTGGGGATCGGCGTCTTCAAGCAATCTGACATTGTTTTTCCAGAATTATGTTTCGTTGACGTTCTTGGAACAAAACCGATCAGGTTCGATGGGGGTTGTTGCACGAATAATAAAAAACGGACAAAAACACGATTTGAGAACACGATCGTTGGAAGTGACATATGAGGTCAATAGTCGGTAACCAAGGTAAACAACTCTGAGCACGTGCTCGAAAAAAAAGGAAGGGGCCACGTCGTTCAAAAAACAGCGTTCGAAAACGGATATTTCTGTTCTTAAAGAACTTACCCGCGATGTCCAGGGTGAACTTGGTCAGCAATTGAGGACACATTTCTTCCAGAGACACGCACAATAGTCTGAAGGCGGGAAGGCCCTTCTGGGAAACCATCGAGATGAGCTTTTCTGTCCTTTTCGCGGCAGGACTTTCGGTTTCCAGCTGAGTCCGCTCGCTCGGGGCCAAGAGTCCGGCATTTTCCAGTTGGTCGGCGAATGGTTTAACGTCCAGTTCACTCAAGTCTTTTTTGTGCCGTTCCAACAGCCGCAGAACACTCGCCATGCCTGCCGCCATTTTGTTTGAAACAAAACACAACAAACTTTTCTTCTCTCGGCGGCCGCGACACCTGGCGACGGAGAAACTTTTTCTCGCGAAAGGGGATTGGCCACAAATTATCGTTCGATATCTCGGGGGTCGCATGTAGCAAAGAACGGCAGGAGGGGTCGGCTAGTAATTTTTAGTCGGTTCGAATACTGTTAAAAAAAACATTATTGATGTCCAGAAAAAAAATTAAAAGTTAGGTATTCTTCCGATAAATTACTTTATACACACTGCTGAATCTGTGACATTAGTTTAATTAAAATTGATTTTAATTAATCTAATTTATTTTTCAGATCGTGATATTCTTAAAAAGAACTGAGCGGAAAGGATTTTTATTGGTTATTCTAAATTCTAAATATTGTTTATATTACATGATTCATTTGTTTTGATAAAATTACGAAACTTTTTTTATTCTTTTTTCAGTTAGCATTAATACCTAATTTTATTCTTGACATTTTATTAAACTTATTTTTTAAACTATTCTTGGGACGATCTAGACTAGATAAAGCAAGATTTCTGTTTTAATTTTTAATTGACTGACATGGAAAAAAGTCGTAAGTTAAATTTAAACTGTTTGTAAAAGTTAAATAACTAACCATGCAGGCTATTTTGTAATTGTGCAGTAAAATATTTAATTTTTAAAAACTAACCTTATGGGAATTTTTCATCCTTTTTTTAAAAATTCATTTAATTTTTTTCCGGGGAAATTTTTACGTTCACCTAAATGTTTACTAATCACTAATGTTACTAATGTGTTTAATCATTTATCTTTTTAATTTTCTTTTTTCATGTCTATAACCCAGTGGTTCCCAACAGGTGGTCCGTGAGGCCTTTGAGGTGGTCCGTGAGAAGATTTTTAAACTTATCCAACAAAAATGTGTGGAAATTAAAAAAATAGTTTTCCTCATTACAACACTTTTCAGGAAGTAGTAAAAAACCATGGATGCAAAAAACAAATAAAAAATCATACGGTGTCATAAGTAAAAAAAACTTCTCTTTTATCCTATGAATCATATTTGTTCGTTTCACTTACTTTATTCAAAAGTAGTTTATTACATAGTAGATACGAAATGTGATTGATATGGTGAAGTGCACATGCACATCAGATGAATTAAAACTGAAAGGCGCCAGGGTGGGGCAAATAAAGAATCGAATGTTCGAAATTTTTACATGGTTTGATACGAAGTATGCGTGGAAGTGTATCAAAGAGGGAATTTCTGATACAAGTGAAATCAGTTTGTTCGAAGAAATAAGAAAAATTTATTGCCGGAAATGCGAAAGTTTTTGAGCACATAAATTATCTTCTTTTTTAATCGCTCCTTTGAAATAATTACTTACTTTCGACGCGGTTTCTTTCGGGAGAACATCAGTTAGCATCGCTTGTAGAATTTCTTGCACTCAGTGCACGTCAAGTTTACTTTTTTTTGTGATCAACAGAATTCCTAGTCATCTCATCTGTCCTGCAGTTTAATTTCAAGCTAAGTACTTTCTTTCAAATTTAAATCTATTAATAATATTCGTAATATTACTTTTGTTGTTGGTTATGAAAAAGAAAAAATAATAACTTTTATAATGATGTTTTTTAAACTTGTATCTTGGGTGTAGGTGTGAACCCTTCCAGGGTTAATAGATCCATGAGCGGACACTGGGATGGATTAAAACCATCATCATTTCAACTCACCTGAACAATTACATAAAAGATAAGTTACCAAGATAAAGTTACATGGTTAAGCCTCTCATATGAGATCAATTGAAATTTTTATTTGTAAATTGCTTTAATAGTGCTTTGGAAATTTATATACTGCTGAAAAAAAAAGAATTTTCTTATAAAATTTCCTAATATAGTTTACTGTATAAAAAACAATCGTAATTAATAATGGATTTTATTTTATTTGTTGAATTTCGTCAGATCTTGATAAGAATAGTTAAATGTTTTTTTTATAAAAAGTATACTTATAAAATTTGATATAAAATTAATGTTAATTTTCCTTTGAAGTTTCATAGATTATTTGATTTTCAGTTCCAATTTAGAAACATACTTAAAACTCGGTTTCTCTTAATAAAAAAGACAAAACTTTTGACAACTTTTGAATACATAGAAAAAAAGGTTAAAATTTTGAAGATAAAGGTAGGGATAGAGATGGTCCGCGTAGGTTCTAATTTACGTGAAGTGGTCCGCGGACATATTTGAGTTGGGAACCACTGCTATAACCCATTGAAAGAAATATTTATATTTGTTTATAAGAGGAAATTTTCTAATATCTAATGTCGGTTATTAGATCTGGTTATCGTCTTTTAGATATCTGGTCATGTCATTTGAGACGCAACCTTCTCAATTTAACTTTGTTAACTTATTTTAACCCACAGAGCTGAGTATAGGCATTGGCGTCTTCGCCACCGGAAAATTGGGGAGGGGGTGACCTAATGATTTGAGCTTCCTCCCCAAAAGGATTAACTCTCCCTCCCCAAATGTGTGTATTTCGTTCAATGATTTTAGGGTGGCTTTGAATCAATTTATTAACTATCTATACGAAGTGTCTATATCCACGAAAGTTGACCCATGCTAAAGTATTTATTAGCTAAATTAGTTAGAGTTGAGTTGTTACTTTCGAGGAGGTAGACACAGTGCCTTAACTATAATTCCAAGTTTTTGTGAATTGTTTGTAAGTTTTCACAAAAAAGAGGGGCCGGGGTCCTCCCTCAGAATTTTTTTTTAAATTTCCCTTTTAAAAACAGGTATTAACTCATTTTTAGGGTTTTATGATTAGACAATTTCGGAATTAAATTTTCTATGCTTTAACCAACTATTACTGTAGATGGAATTTTTTTTTGGTGGGACCTAGCACCTTTTAAAATTTTTTGTTGGGATAATTTCCCCCTCAATCTCAGCACTGGCTTCAACCTATTCTAAATGAAATCTTGTTCTAAATCATAAGGGGGCCCGTCCCCTTTTTATTTTACATACACCTCTTATCTTATGTTATTTGCTATTGTTTAATTGGCACCATCTTTTATCCCTTTATGATTAAAGGTTGAGAAAAAGCCATTCAGCAAATTCTCGATCTCCCTCAAAAGTTAAAAATAAAGTATTTTTAAACCATGTTCCTAATTATTGGGGGGGGGTGTCGGGGGTCCCTCCCTGGGATCGACGCCCGTGTCTATATGAATAGAATAGGGTATAGCCATAAATAGTGAGCCTATTTTAAAATTCTCCACAGAAAAAATTATTTGTCAAAGAAATTTGAAATTCTTAAAGGGAACTTTTTGAAGGGATGGGATAATTTTTGCAAAATAAATTAATGAATTTTTTAATATACCAAAATTTTTCCCTTGGATATCGGAGTCTAAAAGGTGAATGTTTGTTCAAACTATCAAATCAGACACTTAAGAAAAAATAAATTCACAAGCAGCACCAACGTTCAAGATTCGTCTCAGTTTAATCATGTATGATTGCCAAATTTCGTTTACTTCTAGTAGCACTTACGTAAACTTGACATATTTGGTATGAGCTGTGCTATACTAGGCTAGGCTTATAACTATCCCTAATAAAGTACGCAACGCAGTTTTGTTGAGCAAGGGAATAGTTATAATCTATGTTATCTTAAATGTCGGATTTGATTGTTTGAAAAAACATTTATCTTCTAGATTTCTGGGGTCAGTCCGCAATCCAAAGCATAAATTTTGGTAAATTAATTAACTATTTTTTTTGTTTTAAAACAATTTCCACCCTTTCAAAATGTTCACTTGAAATTTTAGAATTTTTTTTTCAGCAATAGTTTCCATCTGTGGAAAATTTTAAAGTATTAGGGTCGTTATTTTATGACCACTCTGTATATGTAATGCTGATTATACAAAACACAGAGTAAAGATAATTCAGAGAGTCCAAAACGCGATTTTACTAAAATAGTTCTACAGTAATCGCATAGTGGCGTTGCGACCCTCCAGCTGTCAATCATTAGTGTGGGCGGGGACTAAAGGAAACGAGTGATTCTCATTGGACTTAGAACTTTGTATGGAGGCTGCATTTGAATTTCTCAATCTCTGCTATTTTTCCCCTGATCAATGAAACTTTTCCCTTCTGGTTGCAAACTTTCCTTGACAGTAACTAAACTTTCCCTACTATAAACATTGATATTGTTTGTTCTGTCTTTTAACCCATTAATGCCCAACTTTTTATTTTTCTTAAATATTTGGTAAAAACATAGTAAATAGTCCAAAAACAACTGGAAAAATAGTGAAAAAAATTCCAGGTTAAAATTTTAATTTCTACACAAAAATCAAAAAACGTCCCTAAAAAGGGACGTCAGGCACGAATGCCCCCGTTGTTTTTCCCTATAGTAAACGCATGGTAGAAAACTTTTTAAAGCCTCAAAAACATCTTCTACCTTTTTAAGTGCACAGCAAAAGTGATCGGAACCATACTGTAACATGAATATGAACAAAAAATATTAATTACTTATCCAATTAACTGTAAAATTAACCCTAATTAACTTAATTTGAGCATTTTTTATGCTCTAAAACACGTTTTTTCCTCCCAAATCTATGTTAATTGCAAATTAATTAAGGTTTTTAATTGAAAAAGGCATTCTTTGTTTATGTGTTACCTAATATTAAGTATTAATTACTTTTAAACACCTCAAATCCATCAGAATATCTCAATTTGTGAAGTTTAAGTCTTTCAAATCCCCATACTTTTTTCATTTTACTTAATTTAATTGTGCGGAACACGAATTTCTCCCCAAAAATCAAGCATAAGTGGGATGTGCATTAGCAAGCCAGATGACATAGATTGATCTGCAGTATAGAACACAATGATTAGCGACATCTAATTAGAAAAAAAGCCGAAAATTTATCACAAAAGCGACTTTTTTGGCAATTTTAATGACAAAAAGTCATTATAACTAATAATTATTAAACTTTTAATTAAAATATAACCGGAATATATTTGCATAAGTAATAAATATAATAAAATAATTTATTTATTCCTTTTAATTAATATAAATTAATTAATTCCTTATAATTTAAGACATTTTATTCCATTAATTTGGCAGAAAAAACAGTATTTTCCAATAAAAATAAACAAAAATAATAAATTATTAGCTAAAATTAAAGTAGTTTTGGGTCATACCATGCCAAATCATCCAGCAAAAACCCATTTTGATACCCTTGGTTCTCAGACTTTCATGAAATTTTGCATGCTTAATGTATGAATAAAGATTAGAAAAAATATCAATTTTTATCCAATTCTGTCAAGTAGTTTCGGAGTTTCGGCTGTTTAAAGTTAAGCCCATCTCGATTTCAAGCGGGCAATTCGGGCTCGTGTTATTTTGCGTTTAACGCTACCAAATTTTTATTTATGTAGGTAAAAGCTTCAAATGTCATTTATTTACAGCCAATAGTCTACAAAATAAAATGGCGAGGTAAAATTTAAAATTGAATAACTTTATAGTGGTTAAAAAGTCGTCTAAACACGAAAAAAGTGTTTTTCATAGTGTCTTACAAAAACGCATGAAACACAAATCTCTATGAATACTTTCTTATAAACTATGCATTAATAGAAAGAAGAGGAAATTTGCTTTCAAACAGTGAAAAAAAAATAGTGGGGTTTGGGGTTTAAAGGGTATTTTTGTATCGTTGAAAATTAGAAAGTGGTTCTGATTTAAAACCACCTGAGGTTGTGCCAATAACAGTGGCGAATCCAGAGGGGGGGGCTGTGGGGCTGCAGCCCCCCCCCCCCAGGAATAAGACATTCAAGTTTTAGTAGTAGCAATCAAGCCAAAAAAGAAATTTCCACACGTTGCGGACATTCGGTGGTGTTACCCAAAGGGTCCCAAAATGAATCGGAACCCTACTTTTAAGGGTAAAAATTCCAAAATTTTTCTGGGGGAAGACCCCCAAACCCCCTCGAAATTTTGGAATCTAATGATTACGGCGGTTTTTCCTTGAAACTTTAGGGATTTACAAGGAGTGATCCTCTTTGATGTAACCTAAAGTGTCTCAACATGAGTTAAAATGCCACTTTTAGGGGCAAAATTCAAAAATTTTTTCTGGAATAGGAACCCTTAAACTCATGGGCGTAGCCAAGGGGGGGTAGGGAGGGGCAGCTGCCCCCACCCAAGTCTCGAATAATTAACTTTAACTTTACTTTTAGGTAGTTAAAACCCAGTATTTTAGGGTCAAATTTTAAAAAATTTTCTGGGGGAGGACCCCCAGACCCCCTGTAGTATTTAAACCTTTATCATTCAACTTTTTTTTTAGATAACTTCATTAAAATCAATATTTGACCTAAAAATGTAGGTCCAAATTTGGGTTTACGCGTATAAAAACGCAGTTTACAACCCTGTTCTTAGGGGCAAATTTCTGAAATTTTCTGGGGGAGGACCCCCAGACCCCTCGTTGAAACTTGACGGCCCTCTCTCACGGGGCTTTAAATTCGTTCTCCACAAACATAAAAAAGTCGACCCTCCTTGCCCCCCCCCAAGTTGAACCCTGGCTACGCCCATGCTTAAACCCCCTAGAAATTTTCCAATTCATAATACCATAAACTTTTTTCCTTGAAAATTCTGCCGTTAATATGAGTGGTGCTCTTTGGGTGGAATTTAAAAGGCTTCAAAATGAGCTAAAACACTATTTTAAAGGGCAAATTTTCAAAATTTTTCTGGGGGAGGACCCCCAGACCCCCCCCCCTTTTACTTGGAGTTGACATTTTTTCAAAATTTTAAAATTTAGTGCACCAAAATTAAAACCTTTCGAAGTCATCTCACCTAAAACTTAGTATTTTTAAGATAAGACCTCGGAAAATATGTTGAGTACCCCCTAAACAAAAATCTGGCAACTGGCACTGGCAATCCCCCTCCCCCTTTCAGTTGCTTACATTAGTATTTGAACAGCCCATAATAGCAATTAAGTTATTTGTGAAACTCAGCCCCCCCCAGACAAAAATCCTGGATTCGCCACTGGCCAATAAAGAAAAAACTACTGGATATAGACGTTCTATTTTATAGGAATAACAAAATTACCTTATCAATACTTCTTCTGTCAAGTTTGATAATGTTTGGTAGAGAATTTTTTGTTTAATGGTCATTTCTGTAGAAGTCAATCTAATTTGTTTATCTAATAAGATCCAGTACTAGTCTGTGGGAAATTTGATATCACATCGTGGTGTCATCTATTGAGGAAGACGAAAAGCTCGCGTAAGTATGCTTATCTGTAGGGCTGTGATTTATATGTAATTAAAAATCCAGAATATGTACATATAATATGTGTTTATTTTAGCAAAATATGTATTAAAAAATGCCAAATATGTAATAATAAAAAGAAAATTTTTGTAATTTTTTTTAAAGGGGCTCAAATATTACGCAAGTACATAGTAGGGAAGGGTGGTTTTCGCTATTTGCCGACAGATCATGTTTTTTATGCTGTCTTGTCGTGAGGAAAAAACGAAAACCATGTGTCTACTTCCCTTCTCGGCGCGCCTGACACATTTCATCTGACAATTCCGACTTCACAACCTTTTAAAAGTTAAATTCAGCATTGAGTGCACTAATTTTAACTACAATTTGAATGCATATTTCATTTTATGAGTTACTTTAATTTGAAAATTGGTCAAACGTATGATTATTTTTGAAAAACTTGAAAAATAGATAAATATGTGATAAAAATATGTAGTTATAGGTTGGATATGTAAAAATATGTAAATAAACCGAAATATGTGAAAATATGTAAAATAAACATGGTCTTAATCGATTCAAAATCTTTTAAAACGTATAGAATTCAAGAGCACACTTTAATATCAGATTCCTGAACAAATATGTAATTACATATAAATCCTAGCCCTACTTATCTGTAACAGACTTACACATGACTAAGTCCCCTCACCTCTTAGTTGTGTGTTTTCAAACTAATTTTTTTTCAAAAAACGTGAAATCCCAATCCTTCTTCAAACTATTATCAAGTTAAGTGATATTTGGACCAGCAGTTTTTTCTTTATTGGCACTTAAGTTAAGGTGGTTTTTTATCAGAACCACTTTCTAATTTTCAACTATCCAAAAAGACCCTTTAAACCCCAAACCCCATTAATTTTTTTTCACTGTTTGAAAGCAAATTTCCTCTTCTTTCTATTAATGCATAGTTTATAAGAACGTATTCATAGAGATTTGTGCTTCATGCGTTTTTGTAAGACACTATGAAAAACACTTTTTTCGTGTTTAGACGACTTTTTAACCACTATAAACTTATTCAATTTTAAATTTTACCCAACCATTTTGTTTTGTAGACTACTGGCTGTAAATAAATGAAATTTGAAGCTTTTACCTAAATAAATAAAAATTTGGTAGCGTTAAACGCAAAATAACACAAGCCCGAATCGCCCGCTCAAAATCAAGATGGGCTTAACTTAAAACGGCCGAAACTCCGAAACTACTTGACAGAATTGGATAAAAATTTAAATTTTTTCTAATCTTTATTCATACATTAAGCATACAAAATTTCATAAAAATCTGCGGTAGGTGGGTGTACCACCCTGGATGATTTGGCGTGGAATGACCCTTTTATAAATATCAGTTATTTGATTCATTTCATAAGAATCAAACGCGTTTTTATGAAAAAATAAAGGAAACACTAGCATTTCACTATGGGGAAAACCACGGGGGCATTCGTGCCTGACGTCCCTTTTTAGGGACGCTTTTCGAGGGTCCAAAATAAGGTCAAGATAAAATATTTTGGAAAAATAAAAAAACACCCCAACTGATTTAATGTATAAACAGTAATATATATCGGAATTGAAATTTTTTAAAAATAACAACTAGGATTTTTAAGCTTTTTCTTTTAAAATTTTTAAAAAAGCACTTTTCTGAAAAATTCTATCTTCCAACTTTAAAAAAAAGTGAAAATTTTTTAAAATTATGCTTTCTTCTTGTGTTCTTTATGTTCTACGAAGATCAGAGATACATCAGTGCAAATTTTGATTCAAAGGAACAATTTTTGTAGAAATAGGAGGATTTTAAAAAAACGTCCCTAAAAAGGGACGTCAGGCAGTAATGGGTTAATATCTCGTTATAGTGATTTTGGTCTCAGAAATTATCATTAAATGTGAAGTTATTTGTTTAAATTGTATTAAATGTGGACTTGGAGTTGTGAGTTCGATTCCAGAGTAGCTCCCGATCCATCGCCACTTTAAAGAAGATGCGAGATAGTGACGTCACGGGCAGATCAAGTATTAGGTCATCCCGAAAGTTTTGTCGCTCTTGGGAGCATCTGTATATAAGATATTTTTGACACTTTTCCATTATGTGATACCAATATGAACTGTAACTTTATCTACCGTCAACTTGGCATCTTGGCTTGATTTCGGGGACTGATTGACAACTGGGCTTTCCTTAAATCTACGATAACATGTTACTTCATTTCTTTTCTGCTCCAAATTTTGAATTTTTCCTAAAGTTAATATTTTTAAATTAAAATTACCTGGCTACTTCCCTAAAACAATTAAAGTTTTAAGTATTTTTAACAAGTGTGGAAAATTTAACTTGGATTTAAATTTTTTCTGAGGCATCCGGAGAGTTTGATCACAATCATCCATATTAAATTGCTGGATTGCTACTCCTAACCCTCTATTAGGAAAGATCCGGATGATCATTTACAGGAATCTAGATCGCTGGAAATTCTACCGCCGCTCTACAAAAGTAGTATAAAATAAGTTTCAATTTATTGCAATCTTAATATGACTTAAAATTAAAGTTAAATTCCTCTGAATTTTAATTTTGAAAGTTTTCAATTAATGGCAACTTGAAGTAAACAAAATCTTATTAATCGTAGAAACTAGGAAAGCTGGAAAAGTGAGCCAACAAAAAAAAGAGCCAAAATTGGCCAAATTGGCTTTAGATAGAAGTAGAAGTACAGTCGAATCCGCTTAATGTGATCGCATTTGTCCGATATTAAACTGATAACATTATCCGATTGATAACAATAAGCGATTTCCTATAAAAAAAAAGTAGCAAACACAGTGTAACTAGAGTGTTTGCTTTAATATAAACTTATGTAACCATAATTAATGTTTTCAAAATAATTTTACACTATGTAGTACTTGGCAACTTAAAATTTTTTGGGTAAAATATAAGAGTTGTCCAATTAATAAAAATAAAAAAATCGCTTACTCTGCATTTTCAGTTATTTTAGTACTACAACTACGCCTATGCGATTCCGCTCATAAATTTGTTTTCTTTGGACTTCCAGTCAAGGTATCATCCGTATTTTTCAAAATTTTACATAAAAAAGCAGGGGCGGATTTCCAAATGTGCCGCCTATAGGCTGAACCAAAATTTGCCGCCTATATGCTATAGATTTAGATTTCACAAAACTAAACAGGGGCGTCAGATCAGTTTTTGGTTGGGGGGGCAAAAATTTTAAGTGGGTTTGGTACAACGCCGCACGAAATGTTACAATTTTACAATGTGAGCTCAAGTAAAAATGGGGTTCTGGGGGTCACCCCCAGAAAAATTTTGAAAACTTGCTTCTTAACCCTCTCGGCACCCAGGACATCAAAAAAGTGAAAAAACCTTTTTTTCTTCTCAATACATCCAAAATGCCCCTTAGTTTGTCTGGAAATTTTTTTCTTGTGTGCACTCCTTCAGGTTATTTTTATGAGCCTCATATGAGGCCATGTGAGCCATATTTTTTTTTCATTTTAACAGAAAATACTTGGTTTAGAACTTATTAAAAGACTATATTAGAAAGAAAATATTAGACGATTACGAAGTAAGAAAATATCTACCAACCTATAAAAAATGTTCTACAGAAGCTAGTATCTAGCTAGGGGCTGTTCAAATATTACGTAAGCACCCAAGGGGGGAGGGGGTTTGCTCTTTGCTTATTTTTGCTGACAAGGGGGGAGGGGGGATATGAGTGATGCTTACGTAAGATGGTGCATTTTCGAAAATCTCTTGTTTCTTGCATAAATAATTTCAAAATTCAACCAAAAATAAATGTAACAAAAAAATAGAATTAGGAAATCCGACGTAAGCACTTTTTTTCTGGAGATGGACCACCCTAACATTTTGAAATTGTAACCCCGAAAAGTAGTGTTTCGACTCATTTTTGAACCCTTAGGGTTACACCCAAAAAGGACAGCTCCTTGTACGAGTCACCTAATTTTCAAGGAAAAAAAACAGCATTTACTAATAGGATGTCAAAATTTCGGGGGGGGGGGGTCCGGCAGTTTCTTACGTAATTTGGTGGGGGGGATTATGTGATCTACATGAATCAGTGAAGTCACTGATGAAAAGAAAATAAATTTGCGTGGGTACATCATACCAAAATTGAGCTCATAAGTAGGAGCCTCATAATGAGGGCCAGGGTGGCGAGAGGGTTAAAATAGTGTTTCAGCTCATTTTGAGAACCTTAAAGTTCCTTGAAAACCACATAATGTTCTAGGGGTAAAAGTTTTAAAAAACGTCAAACGGGGGATAGAGGTCCTCCCCCAAAAAATAATTTTGGAAATTCCCCCCAAACTTGTGTTTCTCTACTTTCAAACTCTATGGAGAGAGCACCAAAAGGGAAAAGCTTCTTGTAGGCGGCATAATTTTCAAGGGAAAAACACAGTGTAAAAGATATCAAAATTTGAGAGGGGGGTTTGGGGTTTCTCTCCAAGAAATTTTTTTGAAAATTGCCCATTAAAGTAGTGTTTTAGCTCATTTTGAGACCCTTTCGGTAACAAAGAGAACAGTTGCTTGTAAACCACATAATTGCTTTTTTGGACGTTCTCGTCTTTCTAGAGCTTATGTTTAGTGTTTCCTTTCTCTTCTCCTTTTTTTATTCAGAAAAAAAATCTAGAGTAAAAAATTGGCCGCCTACTAAAATTTGCCGCCGTAGGCTATAGCCTAGCTAGCCTATTTAGAAATCCGCTACTGTAAAAAAGGCCCAGAAACATAAAATAACCACTGAAATTCATCTAAATTCCACTAAACAAAAAAAAATCAAAAATCTCTTATCAGAAACATCTGCAAGTCGGCGATGGTGATATCGAATGAAAAGCATACCCCTTTAACCGTTTTCTTTCAATGTTTGAGGTCGGAGAGCATAGAATGTTTTATTTTTTTTACTATCAAAGCAAAGAAACATAACAGTGCAACTAAAAAAGAAATTGACCTTCAAAATGAAACTCGAAAGCGGGCGTTTTTTAGGGGATATGGACAAATTTCGATAATATTAAGCGGCGTGTTGATCCATAGTTGATCACAATAAACGATGTATTTTACATTAAATTAAATAGGAATGATCGGGACCTGTTGATTTCGATAACATTATCCGATTGATAACATTAACCGTGATCACATTAAGCGGACTCGACTGTACTTTACTGGTTTACCGTAATGGAAAAGTACCAAAAAATACATTGTATACAGATGCTCCCAAGAGCGACAAAACTTTCGGGATGACCTAATATATATAAGCAGGGGCGTCATTTAGGGGGGGCAGGGGGGGCAACCGCCCCCCCCCCAAGGTTTCCACTGTATTGTGAAAAATAGCTGCAAGTCCCTTGAAAATTTTGTAACTTCCACAAGGAACTTTGAGTGCAACTCAAAATGTCTCAAAAGGAGTTAAAACATTACTTTTGAGGGTTCAATTTCAAAAAATTTCTGGGGGAGGACCCCCATCCCCCCTCTGAAATTTCCATGTCTCTTATTTAGTGTTTTCCCCCTTAAAAACTATTCCTCTTACAAGAAGCTTTTCTCTTTAGAAGCTCCCCAAAGAGTTTAAAAAGAGATAAACACTAGTTAAAAGGGGAATTAAAATTCCTGGGAGAGGACCCCTAGCCCCCCTTAAGACTTTTACGTTTATTTACGACTCTTTTCCCTAGAAAAATTATGTGGTTTACAAGAAACTGTTCTCTTTGAATGCAGCCCAAAGGGTCCCAAAACGAGCTAAAACACTACTTTAAGAACCAAATTTTCAAAATTTTCCCCCAGACCCCCCTTTTTTCCCTGGAGTTCACGTTGTCAAATTTTGACATGATATTAATTACCTTAAAAATTAAGTTGAGGCAACCCCCGCCAAAAAAAAACTAGTTACAGTAAGGTCCAGACCCATTTTTAAAAAATTCCTTGCCCCCCCCAACAAAAAACTGAAATGACGCCCCTGTATATAAGCCAGCGAGAAATCTCCGCTGGCCAGAACATTGGGTGAGTCCCTGGAGATCATGACATCAGAGAGACTTGTAATGTCTAAGAAATTATCCCCGCGCATGCTCGAAAGAAAGATACACGCAACTGCTTTAATAACCGGGAAAATATATAAAAAAAATTTCCCCTCTTTAGCGATTTGAAAGTGGGCGAGGTTACTTGAGAGAGTGTATGCGGATGTAGCTCGATTGTAGAGAGTCAACAACGTTACGTCATATTCTCTGGTTAGTTCCACCGTTATCACATAGAAACGCCACCGTCTATGGGAAAACCCATGTTAAAAAAGTTGCCATTAGCGTCTATGGAAATGGACTCTCTGAAGTATCTTTACTCTGTGATACAAAATTAGAAATGTATTTGGGAAAACTTAAAAATAATAAATTTACACTCTCCACCCTGCAAGGCCGGGCATATCAGCTAGTATTATTTATTAATTCTTTCCACTACCACTATACTTTTTTCTAATATGGCACTCTGGTCTAAGGCTGAGTTCCTTTGAAAACATGCTGGGCAATCCTTAACCTTACTTTTACCTATATTATTTATTAATTCTTTCCATTATACCTTTTTCTAATATGGCACTGGTCTAAGGCTGAGTTCCTTTGGTTTACCTTTTGGTTTAAAAAGTATTTTTTTTAAACTATAGGGAGCTATCGCCCCCTGCTCGCTATCGCTCGCCAACCCCCGTTAACTGCTGACGCAGAAACTTTTGGATCGCTTTGCCATCCTTACAAAACACAGCTCACAGCACTTACTTTATAAAACATTCTTAAAACAGGGGAACTACTTATCTGGGGTATTCTTTCAAAAATGGCGAATATTCATTCAGCGGCGAAATTATAACAGTTTCTTTATGGCAATATGAATTGGCGGATCACGGATCACCATTTAATTCCAAGAAAATTAGCAACAGAGCAGTGTAAACTTTCTTTTACCATTTACCCAAGGTAATGTTTTTCTCACACAGATCCTTTCAGAAGCACTGAAACATCTGCCAGAATAAATTTCACTTTCTTAAAATTTGTAATGATTTTCATCGTTTGTCAGTGAAAATGTAGTAATTATCGTAAGCATCACGAAAATTTAGAATTTGGTCTTCATGAGAACAAATAAACATCGAAATTGTGTCAGTTTCATAGCAATGACACGAATGTTCCGACTTCAAATATTTTCGATTTTTATCTTTATTTCTAAAACATTCACCCGCTATATCTAGTTTTGCGTTTTGGAATTATAAAAAAAAGTTACATTTTACTACCTTAAATAACATAACTTGCAAAAGGATAAAAAAATTATTATTATTGTAATAAATAAATGCAAAAGTTCAAAATTTCTGAAAGCGAGTTTATATTTTATTGTAAATATAGTAATGATTAGGTTGCCACAACGACAAAGATAAATATAAAAATATGAATTAATTATTTAAAAATAAAGGATAAATTAATTATACATTAGTTTTAAATATAATTAAAATCGTTTGAACAGCAAAAATATAAATATTGTTAAAAAGAATGCAATATATATTTTTTAAATTAGTGTGATAAAAAGATAGATGATTATTTAACGTATTTGAATGTTAAAAAACCAGTGAAATATATTTTCAATTGTTTTAAAATTCATAGTTTCTTGCTTTTTAACTGCGACCTTATCCGAAATCTAAAAAAATGGAAATATTTTAAAATTGAGAATTTTTTTGAAAAATCGAAGGGCCTACTCGGAAATCCGGAAAGAATCCGGACATTTTGATACCATATATGTGTTATTTGGTTCAGTAATTAAAAAGCCTTTCTCTGGAAACCGTTCACCAAAAACTTTTTTTTAGAATAGAGAGATTCTCCAGAAATTTGAAAATTTTTAATGACAATTTTACGTTATACATCAGCAAAATACCAAAATCTTATATCATTATACTTGTAAATTTTATACACTAGCCTGAAAAATACAAATTGGGAATTGAAGATGTCAAAAAACAACTAAAGTATGGGTAATTAATTAATTTTAATTTTTTATAATTAAAAAAAGTTATTTTACTACACACAAGAAAAAAAATTAAGTTGTCATACATTTATGAACATGATTTAAGAATAGAGTATAATAATTAGTATAAAAATAATGATTAAAAATCTGAATGAAATTAGTAATGAATGAAATAATGAATGTAACATTTATAAAATTAAAATGAAAACTTAATTCCTATTACTTAAAAAAAATCTGAAACATTTTGTACTTTTATTCCCAGATGTATAGAAAAGCATTACAGATTCAATGTTTTCTAAATTTATTTCTTGTGTGATATATAATACATTGTGAGATGCATGAATCTACTAAATTTTTATTGTTTGAGCAGAAATAAAGCCCTGTGATAAGTTATAAACTGACTTTTGACTGACTTTAACTGCCTAAGTTATTGTACTAAACTTTTATACTCATTCATCATTTCTCGAACCGAAATCGTAGATTCAAATAAAAAAATAACACTCAATCAAAAACAAACTATCCAAAAACTACTTCCTTTCCACAAGGGGATTCCCCTTTTAAGTAATTATTTATAACCTTTTTATTCTTTACTGAAAAGAAATACCCCAGTTCTATCGTTTCAATGCAAATAAGAAACTCGGATTCCTGTGTATAGAGATAGCCGTATAGTGGCGACAGACCAATGTTCCCAAATGGGAACATGCCTGTTTCGCAAGTTACAACAAGCACATTCCTCCTAGTTATCATAAATACTAATGATAACTCTTTCAGGTAACTAATTTTCAATATCCTTTGTTTAATGTCTTCCATACGCGCTTCAATGAGAGCCTCTATACCAGTGGTGCCCAACCTTTTTTTTCACGAGGGCCAATTTGCTTTTGAAGATTTATCTCGCGGGCCACATAAAAAAACACTTTTAAGGATTTTTCTAAACATGAAGAAAAATTACATACCCGTTTTCAACGAGAAGTTCGCATCTGTTTGGAGGATATACTAGTTCTTGTAAATTCGGCTCTAAATTTGAAACACTTATTTAAAACTGAATTAAGATGATTATCTGTTTCGTTTCGTAATGTCTCTTGATATTGATTTCTTTAAACACTTCCACAGTCTCCTCATATATAAGTCTCCTTACATACGGTTTACTTTCTCACTGAATGAAGAAATATGAATTTGTCCACTTTTCTTGAAAGTTTCGGCATTTCGATTGAATCTTCACCGTTTTACGATCAGACATCTTTTCGAAGTTAGGTTCTAAAAAGATCCTTATAAACTGAATTCAAATGGCTAACTGATACTGAAAAATATTTATCCAATGGCAAATTCACCGTATATAGAAAAAACTAAAACAGAGAAGTTTAAAAAAATTACTACCGGATGTTGAAGAATTCCTTTTTTATCATCTTTTTTTAGATATAAGGTCCATAATGTCTCGCACGATGTCGTGATTTTCTTGGAAGATTTCTGTTTGTTTTTAAGATTTAACGAGTCCGCGGGCCACATGAATCAGCCTCGCGGGCCACATTTGGCCCGCGGGCCGTAGGTTGGGCACCACTGCTCTATACGACTGGTCATCGAATCAAACAGATTGAAATTTTGACTGAGGAGGTGATTTTCATCAAAGATTCATCCCAAACCCAAAGTTTGCCAATATTGGCAACACAACAAGCATTTTGAGTATGAGGACAAACCAACGAAATTTTAGTCAAGCTTCCATAGGTGAAACTTTGGATGAAGAAGTATGCCGAAAAAGAAACCGTATTAGATGTAATGGAAGTTTGGAACATTCCAAAAAACATGTACGCGGGATGCGTAATTCTAATTCCCACATGGACAAGGAACAACTGCCTTTACGCGAGCGGAGGAGCCGGGGAGCGTAATTCTAATTCCCACATGGACAAGGAACAACTGCCTTTACGCGAGCGGAGGAGCCGGGGAAAAAAAGAAGAACCGCTTGCTTTTTTCGATTTTCGCCACCTCTGAGCTCACCGCGGCTACGCTTTCTTTCAAATGTACGGTAAAGATTTTAATTATGTGATTGTTGGCCTCCAACGGATAATGAATTATTTAATAACTCCAGATGGATTAAGTTTCTTCACGATCGTTCGCACACATCTAGAACGGAAGGAAACATTCGCACTCATTTCAATCTATTAAGGTGGTGTTAAAAAATAATTATCAAAGTATATTCAATGGATATTTAACCTTTTTATTCATTGGATCTATTAATAATTTGTATCGTGATTATTCTTTAATAAGGTCTGATCAATAATTTGCTTCAGAAAAATGAAAATTAACAGGATCTTAATCTTTTAAACACCGCAATTCAAATTTTGAATTAAAGGTTCTGATTTTTGGCTTAAATGGCTTGTTTTATCATTACTAAAACCATTCTAGTCATTTTTTGGCGGAAAAAAATTCTGAAGTATGATTTTGAGGATGTTCCCATTTGGGAACATCGGCGTTTGGGGTGAAGTTTTTAGGGGGATTTCCAAAGGGGACATATTTTACAATTAATTCAAATAAAATGATTTATATAGGTTTCTACTTAAAAATTATGAACATTTTTATGATTGTGGACGGTTTTTTCATTTTTATTATCCATACTTGAACGATTTAGTAACATTTTATAAATTTTATAAGAAAAAATTTACATGTTTATTACGTACGCGAAGCTTTTCCGTAAATTTTGCTTGCACTATGGGTAATATTTTGGTGTAAAAAATACAAAAGAGCGTTCCCATGCTCTTCAAAGCTAAAAAAATAACGTTTCTGTGCGAAAAATTAGTTTTAATTACGGTTCTATACGGATATCTAGCATAAAATCCACTAATTGCATTAAAATCTAATTAGCTTTCAAAATTAATAATCATAATTATCTCCATTGATTTATTGAAGCTGTGTTTCTCATGGAAGATTCCGAACTGAACCACATATATCTTACATCCAACTTACGTTAGAAGAGTGTTTTTAGATGTACGCACTTTTCCTTATTTTCAAAATTCTTCAATTTATTTCTAAAATTTTTATTAAAAAAAAGTACTTGAACAAAAATATAAACGCAAATCCTCAGATGCACTCCAAATATGCTCTTTGTATAACCCCCATTGATAATTACTGAATATTAATCGATTGGGGAGTTAGAAAAATATACAAGTGCAAGAATTTTCTATAAAGATTTAGAATAAATCAGATGAAAAAATGAAAATTACATATTTTTTAATTCTTAACCTGTTTAGATCCTTTGATACAAGAAATGTTCAAAAAATTAAAGAAAATTGGAAATAACTTGAATTTTTGTATGTTATCAAAATCCCCTCGAATACTATACCCCAAACGCCGATGTTCCCATTTGGGAACATATACGTTGTATTGGTAATTACTCTCCAAAATTAAAATATGAAGCTATTCTGTCAATCCAAATGGGAAGATGTGTACTTAAGCTACCTAAACACAGCAAAATTATTTAAAACTAAATTTATTTAAATTTTTCACAAGTTGAAACTTGTGCAACTTTTGGAAGAGCCAAAAATCTCTAATTTTGATGTAAATTCTACAAAAAGGATTAAATTGCACGTGAAAATCTTTTACATGTAAAATAACTTCATATTTTTGAGTTCCTTTCTACCAAGTATCAAATTCCTGTATGAAAAATTAAGTGGTGTAAAAATTCCTTAAAATAATGTTCCCATTTGGGAACATCGGCAGGTAAAAGGTTAATGATTACTGAAGGAATTTAATAATACAGTTAGAACATTCCACGCGATAATTTGAACAGTATAAATACATGAAACTCCAAATTCAAAGCAAATATTTTTTTCTTTTCAAATACAATATGAAAATACCACCAAGTTCTAATGAAAATACCCCAAAATTTTAATGAAAATATCCCAATTCAAACGACAATACCACAAAATTCTAATAAAATACAACAAAATAAAAAAAATAATGATAAAAAAAACAAAATTAACACTTTAAATTGTTTGAGTTTCTAATGGTTCTTAGCATTTGGTAAATTGTTGTGTACAGCTAATGTGATTATTGATGTTCCAACCAAGTTCTACCGAGAAATTGTTATTTCCTACGGCTTCGTGAGTTATTATTTTTATAACTGCGTCACTAATATTTTGTCCGTATTCAAATTTATCCGCCATAATTTCAACATGTGAGTAAAAATGACGACAGAGATAGCAGACAAAATCAAAAAAAAAAGTTACTTTCCTTTTCAGAAATTATGTGTGAATGGCGGAGTGAGGGTGAAACATGACCAAAAAAAACAAGCGCTGAGGAGAAAAACGCGATCAGAGCGGAAGATTGCCAATGGCTGTTCCTCGTCCATGTGGGAATTGGAATTACGCGTACGGGATTTGTTCTGATGAATTACCGTTTCAGGATTGCTTCAAAAGTAGTGTATAACTTTTGGCGTTAAAAACTTTTAGAAAACTTTTTTTAGAAAAAATTTTAAGAGATGAGATTGCCCTCATTTTTTATCTAATGAGGTTGCCCAATACCCCATAGTGCTCCAGGTCAAATCACTTCATTTCTTCACCACAGACTCACGATAAAAAAACTCCAAAAATGGTGATTTTTGGCATAGTGTCCAAACCCAATTTAGGTGTCATGTTAACCAAAATTGAAGGGGTATTTGTTTAAAACGATCATTTGTTATCGTTATCAGTAATCATGCGACACTCTTTTTTTCTGGATTCCATGGTAGCTTTATGTACCGATGGAATTCCATCAATGGAGCGCTGTTAAGAAAACGATAATTGGTGAATTTTGGTACAATGTCGACCGATTAACTTGATGGAGCAGGCAATGATAGACCTGTAGCAGTATTCCAACAATTTGAAACATGTCGAAAAGTCGCTCAGTGATCCGGCACTGCCATGCGAATGAAGTCTCTTTCATCCTGTGCTGAAATGACTATGAGGGGTCCAGACCCCAATTTTCAACTTGCCTTACCATCTTTGGACCTCTGCTTTCCAATCCATATCACTATTATCCTGTTTTCCTTCATCTGAGCAGCGGTAAAACACTTTGAAAAACGCCCTTCCTGGAGGCCTAACATTAATCCTCTTTTTAACTCGGTTAAATTTTCATATGACATCCTATAAGGTCTAAGGGGTATATAATCACATCTAATGACAAGATAATCAACGGATGACAATCTTCTTACAACGTCCCGTTACAGCCCCCCATATTTACGACTAAATAAGTGGTTGAGAAGACACTGCTCAGCTCGCGCATGCGCTGTAGCTCTGAATTTGATATCATTTGATAAGCAAACCATAATGAACATACCCTGACAATTTTAAGTTGATCGGACAATTCCTTCTTGGTGTACAGCTCCCGCAAAAAAAACGTTACAGTGGGGTTTGCGGGCGAACCACTTGGGTGAGGAAGACAAAAGAGGGGTCGTTTTCATTAATTAAAGTATTCTTTGACTAAAAAATTTTCGAGTCCTTAGGGGGTCGTCTTCATATTAAACGAAGCACTAACTTTCTCTTTTTCAATGGGGACCCCCAATTATTATTAGTTTTTCTGAAAGGCCATCCCCCCAAACCCTTATATACCCAGTTTCATCCAGATTGAATAAAAAAAATTTTATTTTTCAAAAATAAACTTAAAAAATTTTTTTTTTAAATCGTGAATTTTTTTATGGTAATCGATTCTTGTAGTAATTTTATGTAGGAAACCAAAATTTCAATCGATTTTATCCAATAGTTTTTGATAAAAACGAATTAATATCTTAAGGGGCCGTATGCCGTTGCCGAATGCATACCGCAAATGCTCTTTCTCGTTCGTTTTATCAAAAAATAATAGATAAAATCGATTGAAATTTCGGTTTCCTTCATAAAATTACCAGAATCGATTACCACAAAAAAAAATTCACGGTTAAAATTTTTTTTTAAGTTTATTTTTGAAAAATAAATTTTTTTTAATCAATCTGGATGAAACTGGGTATTTAAGGGATTGGGGGGATGGCCTTTCAGAAAAACTAATAATAATTGGGGGTCCCCATTGGGAAAAAGAAAGTTAGTGTTTCGTTTAATATGAAGACGACACCCTAAGGACTCGAAAATGTTTTTGGTCAAAGAATACTTTAATTAATGAAAAACGACCCCTCTTTTGTCTTCCTAACCCAAGTGGTTCACCCGCAAACCCCACTGTAACGCTTTTTTTGCGGGAGCTGTACCCGCTATATGAACAGGAGTATACAAGTTATATGAACAGGAGTATACAAGCAAACTCTTTCATTTCAACTGATCAGTGACGGATCCAGGATTTAGTTTTTTTTTTTGGGGGGGGGGGGCTGGGAATCTTGAAAATCCATTTGAATCTTCTTGATCATCATAATATGCAACAGGTTGTGATTCATCATGCTCAAAGTACTAAAAGGGGGGTCTGGGGGTCCTTCCCCAGAAAATTTTTTAAAATTTGACCCTAAAAAATAACATGTTTTTAACTTATTGTTATAGTTTCATTGTTTGTTTAACGGGACTTTCTTCATGCTCTGATTTTCGTAACCACACTCACAAAAAAAATCATGTCAAACCTAAGGGGACGAGGCGATCGCCCCCATCGCCCTCCCATAGATTCGTCCCTGACCCCATCAATGATTTCCAATAGTCTAAATCAGTGTTTCCCAACCTTTTTCGGTCCATGCCCCACCAAAGCCTTTCAAAATTTTCCATGCCCCCAGTCTCAGTGGCATATATAGAAATATACGTATTTTGGATGGGGGCCAAAATTATTTCTCAGCCCTCCCTCCCATATATATTTAAAAAGTCCAATGAATAAAGTTATAAGTAATTAATTTCTAACTAACCAAAGAGGGTCTGGGGTCCCCCCCAGCAATTTTTTGGGAATTTGACTCTAGGAAACAGGTTTTTAACTAGTTTGGTACCCCTAGTTGGAATTTTGGATATAAATTTTTAGTTAAGATTTGCATTTTTATGAACCTAATGAATGTAAAAAAGTTGCAAACATGAGCGTTCTAAAAACAAAAGGGCATCTGGCGTCATCCCCCAGCAAAGGTTTGGAAATTTTACTCTAAAAACCGGGTTACAACTAAGTTTTGATACACTTTCTCAAATTTCAGACATATAAATTTCGATGAAATAAAGAGGGGTTTGAAGGTCTTGTCCTGACCCAGAAAATTTTCAGATATTTGACCCTAAAAAGCAGGTTGTACCTTGTTTTGGCACACCAAGTCCTAATTTTGAGTGGGGGTAGGGCCCCTTCAGAACCCTCTAATATACGTCCCTGCCAGATCTTTTTTTCTCGAAAATTCTTCTTTGAAACTAAATAAAACCTGGTAGTCCATGCCCCACCTTGGGGGCAATTTGGTTGAAAATTTTCAAATTGCCCCCCTAGAAAATCATATTGCCCCCCGGTGGGGCGTGTGCCCCACGTTGGGAAACACTGGGCTAAATCTTGAATTTCCACAAGTGTTGTATTCCCTATTATTTCGTCACGTTTTGTATTTCACCCATACTGTAAGCGCTATTTTTTTTCAGGTGCATATAGCAGGCCGGAGGAATGAGTTTCTCTCCGTTGCGCAAGAGGAGCAGGGGGCGCTGCGATCGGAGAGAGAGGAAGGATCGGAGGAAAAGAAGTTGATATTCGGGAGAACGGAGAAGGAGAGCGAAGAGCTTCTCCCGGATTTCCCGAAATGGCCGAAGCAGAGGGGGGATCCGAACAGGACGATGTATCTTTCCTCAGAACGGTGAGCTTTTTTTCTTCTTATTTCTCATATTTGGGTTTTACTATTTAGAAAAAATATTTTTTTTGTGGTTGATATTTTTGTGTAACCCTTCTATATATAAATATAAATTAAGTCGACCAACTACAGGCGTAAGCCCAGCAAGGTTGGTCCAGTCTTTTTAACCCAAACTACCGGAATCCCAGTATCTGTCAATTTTCCTCTTGAACTCCCCACTTGAATTTACAATTGTTTCAGGCAACCATCTATCCACTACACCCTATTAAAAAAATAATGCCCTTTCTACAATCCGTCTTAAATTTTACTTTATTCCATTTGAAAATGCCCACATTATTTTTTTTGCCTTATTCGTGTAGTTTTTTTTATTTAAACAAACAAAGCTCCCCGTGCACCACAATGTATAGCACCGGGCTTACAGGAGTAAGTAATTAAAATTTTACAAGAAAAATACTACAATACACATAAAATAAAAAAACTAAAAATAATAACGAAGAAATAAATAAAGTTTAAATTTTTGAAAGTTAACTTCTCAAAATTTCGAAAATTCGTGTAGTTTGGGGACAAATAAAATTTTTTTAAATTTTCAATTCAATTTTTTGAAATTTAAAACTGGGAAATGGACTTTATAAATTATATAGAACCTGAAGTTGCAATTATTGTTGCAATAACTTAAAAACATGCATTTATTAATTTCTTGCAGAAAATTACTTAAAGACAGTAAGGGGACCTTGGAGTAATATAATTTATTAAGTTCAGTTTCAGTCCCCAGTTTCAAATTTAAAAAAAATTTAAATAAAAATTTTTTTTAAAATTAAGTTTGTTTTGGCATTTTTACTTTATTTGGCCCCGAACTACATGTATAAGGCAAACAATAATGATTTTTACCATATTTATTTCTGGTAGTGGGCATTATAGATGGTAAACCTCTCACTTTTAGCCGCCTTAAATTTTCCATAAGGATTCAATTTGTAATCAATTCAATCTAAGGCGACTTAGGATTGAAAGGGCTTAAAACTATTTTTATGGCAATAAAAAACTTCCCTATGAACATTACATTTTCAATTAGAGCCGTTCAAATATTACGCAAACACGTATGGGGGGAGAGGGTTTGCTCTTTGCTATTTTTTTCTGCCAAGGGGGGATATGAGTGATGCTTACGTAAGATACTGCATTTTCGAAAATCTCTTGTTTCTTGCATAAATAATTTTCCTTGCCCCTAGGCCTCCCTTTAGTTTTAAACCTCCATTATTCACACTTTTTTATAATAAGTTCGTAAAAAATCAAAATTCTACCTAAAAATGTATGTCCAAATTTGTGTTTATATGTACTAAAAACAGTTTAAAACCCTGTTATTAGGGTCAAATTTCCAAAAATTTTCTGGGGGAGGACCCCCAGACCCCTTTTGAAACTTCAGTCTTTATTACTAAACACTTTTCTTATAAGTATAAATTTTTAAGGGATGCAAATTCTTCCAAAAAAAAGTGTTGAAGAGCTACATTAAACCCATTAATATGGATGGAAGGGGCTGAAAAATAATTTAGGCGCCTCCGGGAATAAATTTCCAAATTCACCAGCACTGATTCAACAATAAAAATAAGAGCTTCCCACAAAATTTTTACATTAATTTCATTAAGGGTCAAAAACCCCTCTCTGTGGCTTCGGAACTCTCTCACGAAGCTTTGAAATTGTTCTACACAAACATAAAAAAGTCGACCCTGGCTACGCCCATGTCCAGGGGCTTAGATTTTTAACAGATAATTTTGTTTCTATTTTTATACTTTTAGTTTGTATTATTTTAGATTTATTCTTTCAGAGATATTATTTTTATATAAATACTTAAAGGGGGATATTATTTTGGGTATTTATAAATTACCAGCGGGGCAATATCCAGGGCAGGGGCCTGGGACTCATAGATTTTTACATTGAATACCCCTAGAGGGATGCCATTTTGAATTTTTTTTAAAATTAAATTGTACACCTGGAAGGACCAAACTGAGTAAATTCCCAGTTTTCAGGGCCCCCTATGCCCCCCCCCTAATATACGCTCTGCTCTGCCCGTTTGTCCACAAGCGAGGCCCCCGAGAAAAATCCTTATAAATTCACCGCTAATTCGAATGTGCTTCCAGAATGTTCTCTTATTCTATTTTCTGCCTGCTGCTGTGTCAAGTGTTGTGCGGACGCCAAGAATGCGCAAATAACAATAGAATAAGATGCACCGCGCTTTCATCTGATTGCAGGGGGGGCGAATTTGCGACAAAAAAAACTGTCTAGCTGGGCGGCATCGATAGGGTGGGGGGTCAGGGGTTAGGGGCCATTCATTAATTACGTAAGGATGATTTTGGCAATTTTGACCCCCCCCTTAGTAGCCCCCCTTTGGTGGGGCTACTCTTAAGGGTACGTAAGATTTTTCAACCCCCCCCCCCTATTCTTACGCTAGATTCCATTTCGTTTTTCAAAATAATAAAATGCTAAGAAAAGGATCAGTTTGACAAAAAAAAGTTGAAACCAAAACTAATAAAGATTTCTCTCGCTTTTTGCTTTTGTTTTGTTTCGACTTTTGACAACTGGAAGATGGATTCAACAGTTTTATTTTTTATCTTAACTTACTTAATGCTACTCCAATAAAAAAGATACATCTGATATACCTTTATTTTTATTAAAAAATTAAATCTTCGGCAAAATACCGAGATCGTCAGCATTTTTAAGTTTTTCTGGGGTTATACAATAGTAATTTGATTAGATTAATTGGAATTTGTTTATATTAACTGGGAAAATCTTATGTAAGAATGGGTTTGACCCCCCTCCCCCAAGTAAGGGTATGTAGAGGTTTTTCCAACCCCCCTCCCCCTCGGGACCTTTACGTTATTAATGAAAGGCCCCTTACCCCCCACGACGGAAATTTTGACATCATGTTTTGTGGATAAACCCTATTTTCCTCTTCAAAAGTGTTATAAAGTGGTGTAAGTTAGAATCTCATTAATAGCTCGGTAAATTGAATCCTCTAATTGAACAGAGGCGGATCCCGGATTGGGGTTTTTTCGGGGGGGGGGCTAAGAATTTTTAAAATACATTTGATCGTCTCAACGAACGTAATAGTAAAAGGTCATGAATAATGGTGTTCTAACTACATAATGGGGGTCTGGGGTCCCCCCACCCCATAAAATTGTTGGAAATTTGAGCCTGAAAAGCAAGTTTTCCACTCGTTTAGCTACTCCTAATCCGAATTTCGGACATACATTTTCAAGAATTTAATACATATTTTGGTAGGATTTTTGGATTTTAACGAACTTAAAATAAAAAGAAGTTGTAAATAAGAATTCGTATACCGTAGAGACGGTCCGGGGGTCCTACCCCAGATTAACTCTGTTTTTTAGGGTTAAATTTCCAGAAATTTTACGGGAGAGAACCCACAGACCCCCCCTTTGGTACTTGGAACTTTATTATCTACAATTTTTTTTATAATGAGTTCAACGAAATGCAAAAATCCTACCAATAAATTAAATTCTTTAAATTTATGTCCAAAATTCGAATTGGTGTACCAAAACGAGTTGAAAACCTACTTACTAGACTTAAATTACTAAAAGTTTTCTGGGGGAGGGGCCCCAGACCCTTTTAGGTAATTACAACACGAATATTCCCAATCTTTTCAATGTTTTGTTCGTTAGGAAGGAATAAATGAGATGGAGAAATTTATAAAAAATGTACTGAAAAAAAAATTTCATCGTGAATATTTAAGGAGATATTAGCGAGTGAAAATAAAGGCCTTTCTGGGCCTTAAAAAGTTTTTCAGTGTTATTTTTGTTATTTTACACAAAATTAGTAAAAAAGACAAAATTTAGTTAAAATAAATAATTTACAAATTGCAAATATCATTTTTTTTTCTCTTTTTGAGGCCTGAAAAAGTGCTATTTTCACAACATTCAAGATACTACTTTCATAATTTATTTCCAGTCAGTTTTTCATTACATTGACAACAATATTCCCATTGAAGTTTTTGCTCCATCACCTTTAGTTAAGTTTATTTAACCTTTTTAATTTGACCGACTTTTGAAACACCATGCCTGTCAAACCTTCGAGATGGGTTTGAACACAGAGTTAAGAGCTTACAGAGATTCCAAACGGGAGTTTTCCTCTATAGGTACTTAATTTAAATCCTGCTGCCAGATCATAATTAATTTCCCTAGCAGCCAATCAGAGAGGGCGAAAGTGATTCCTGATTGGTTATGAAACTTCTATCAAGCGGCATTCATTTCATCGGTGCTGCTCTTTACCCTCCATTTCCGATTTTGATTTGAGTAACAGCTTCAGTGGGCGATAAACGTAGCAGGATGACGTGGAACTTTAGGACCGAAGTACCAGAAGTTGTCTATGGGAAAACCCATGTTAAACAAGTTGCCATTAACCCGTAGCAGGGGACGTGGGGTCTCCCCAGACTCCGCAACTATAATTCGATAACATCGATAATTTTAAGTCTATTGGAAAATTGTCTGGAAAAAATGTTCATTTCATCATAAATACAAATACAAATTTTGTCGACCAGCTACAGGCTCGAAGCCCAACAAGGCTGGTCCAAGTTAAAGAAAATATTTTTCTATCAAGAGATAAATGTTCAAATAACAATGTACTGAAATATCAGAATCGTATCTTAATTAGACGATTTTTAAAAAAATATAGAAAGTTGCGGAGTCTCTGAGACCCCACGTCCCCTTGTATGTTCCAATTTTTCACCTCCCCTGTTACGGGTTAACGTCTATGGAGATGAATCCTCTGTTAAGCTCTATACTCTGTGGGTTTGAACACCCCTAATCCTCCCCTTGGCCCTGCCCTTGTTCGATTCTTTCGTGAGAAATGAGGAGATGCAGTCAGTGGAGAGAGCGCTTTTGGGCGAAGGAAGCAGTTGGTTGCGCAACAGCAGTTATTTTAGGCACATTCTAAACTTGGATCGTCACGAGAGGATGGAGAGGACTCTTCTCTCTCCTCCCGGGGGGATGGAGATAAGAAACACGTGCACCCATACACGAGGATTCGGAAGCTAGATTGTCCGTCAAGATGAGACAACCATTATATCAATTCTTGGTATTTTCTATTGAACTAATTATCCCGGATCAGATCAATTAAAAACGCGTTAGGTTAACCCTGGATCAAATTTCAAGACGATTTCTTCGGGATTACCCCCTTTAGGGGACAAAAGGGGGGAGGGGTTTTGGAAAAATCTCACCAAGGGGGGAGGGGGGTCGATTAAAACCCCACGTCAACTTTTTAGGTTAGAAATTTTAGGTGCTATGAAGCACAAAATATCGAATCGAATAGGATAATATCGAAAACGAATAGGATAGAAAATTATTTTTAAAGGTTGTAGGTAAATCTCACGTGGGGGGTCCAGCAAAATCTCACTAAATCTCACCAAGGGGGGAGGGGGGGTCCAGATTTAGGAAAAAAACACCTCACGTAATTTATGGATGTCCCCTTACCTGGTGTGGTGTTGCCAACTAATGGGTCTCTAACGCATTTTATAAAAGCCCTGAGTGTTTTAGCCTGACGTGGATTCAAAGGGGGGGAGACCCTGGGGATGGTGCCCCCCCATGTTGAACTATAAAGGAAAGGGAAAGAAGGAAGAAAAGTTTGCAGAGAAAAAGAAAGTAAATTCTAAAAAAAAATCAGTTTTTTAAAGGTACCTATCCTTCTTTTTTTTTCATCTTCCTTTTTTCCTTTCTTAGGGGCCGTTCAAATATCACGTAAGGGGCCATTTATTAATTACGTAAGGGTTCCGAGGGGGAGGGGGATTGGAAAAATCTCTACATACCCTTACTTGGGGGTGAGGGGGCCAAACCCATTATTACGTTATAGATTTTCCAAGTTAATGTAAACAAATTCCAATTTTACTAATCAAATAATTATTGAATAACCCCAGAAAAACTTAAAAATGCTGACCATCGCGGTATATTATCGAAGCTTTAACTTTTAAAAAAATGAAGGTATATCATATCTATCTTTTTTATAGGAGTAGCATTAAGTTAAGATAAAAAATAAAACTGTTGAATCCATCTTCCAGTTGTGAAAAGTCGAAACAAAACAAAAGGAAAAAGAAATAGAAATCCTTATTAGTTTTGGTTTCAACTTTTTTTTGTTAATCATTTCGTGCCCTGATTTGCCTTGGCACCAAAGATTTTCCATGCTTTTCCTTTTCTAACATTTTATTATTTTGAAAAACGAAATGGAATCTTACGTAAGAATAGGTATGGGGTGGGGTTTGAAAAATCTTACGTATCTTTACATAGGAGTAGGGGGGGTCAAAAATTGCCAAAATCATCCTTACGTAATTAATGAATAGCCCCTAAGCACCTAAGGGGAGGGGAGGGGGTTTGCTCTTTGCTTATTTTCCTGACAAGGGAGAAGGGGGGATATGAGTGATGCTTACGTAAATACTGCATTTTCGAAAATACCTTTTTTCTTGCATAAATAATTTCAAAACTCAACCAAAAATAAATTTAACAAAAATTTGAATTAGGAAAGATGACGTAAGCACTTATTTCTGGGGATGGACCCCCCAAACATTTTGAAATTTTATACCCAGAAAAGTACTGTTTCGACTCATTTTTAAACCCTTAGGGTTACACCCAAAAAGGACAGCTCCTAGTTTAAGTCACCTAATATTGAAGGAGAAAAAAATTGCTGATGACTTAAAAATTTGGGGGAGGGTAGATACTCAGGAGCAGATACAAAATTTACAAAGGGATCTAGATATGATATCACAATGGGCTGAAAAATGGGGTATGTCCTTTAACATAAGTAAATGCCAGGTACTTCATATAGGTCGGGGGAATGGTAGGCAGAATTTTATCTGCAAGGGAACAAAGTTAAAGAAGGTAATATGATCAAGGATTTAGGGGTGATAGTAAATGAAGACTTTAAATGGGTTCATCAGTGTTCATCTGCTATTAGTAAAACGGCTAATAGGATATTGGGATACATTAAAAAAACTGTTTCTTCAAGGTCCGAGGATATTATTTTACCACTATACAGAGGCTTGGTGAGACCTCATCTAGAGTATGCTGTTCAGTTTTGGTCTCCATACTTAAAAAAAGATATTGATTCAATTGAAAGGGTTCAGCATAGGGCTACTAAAATGGTCAAGGGTATATCCAGTTTAAGTTATGAGGGAAGATTAAAGAAGCTAAATATGTTCACTCAAGAGAAAAGAAGGATTAGAGGGGATTTGATTCAACTTTTTAAAATGGTAAAGCAAGGGGACACAGAGGGACTAGATTTCAATACGGGTAATAGAACAAGGGGTCACAAATTCAAATTGAATAAAGGAAGATTTAAGACGGATTGTAGGAAGCATTATTTTTTTTAATAGGGTAGTAGATAGATGGAATGCATGTCCTGAAACAATTGTAAATTCAAGTGGGGTAAACGAGTTCAAGAGGAAAATTGACAGATACTGGGATTCCGGTAGTGTGGGTTAAAAAGACTGGACCAACCTTGCTGGGCTTACGCCTGTAGTTGGTCGACTTAATTTGTATTTGTATTTGTAAAAGTAATGTCAAAATTTCGAGGGGGGTCCGGCAGTTTCCCTTAGCACCTCTTTAAGGCTCATCAAGAGTTTGTCCTGATCAAAAATAAGTTATGGTCAAAATCCCAACAATTTAATGAAGAAAAATCCTCAGACTCTTCTATTAGTACTGTCTGAAAAAAAATGTAGGTACTCTCAAAAGACAAATTAATTCCGATGTTCAAATCGCGATCATAGGTTCAGAAATCAGAAACATAGTTTCGCTTTTACTCTGTATCAACTTTGGGAGGGGAGTGCAAAAATAAATTTCATAGGAAGGCAGTGGGGTAGCCATAAAAAAATTTCGGAGGGGAGTATTCATATTTCGGGGGGGATATGGGGTATTTTTAGTTGTTTTCCTATGGTCAAAAAAGGAAAATTTCTGAGTTTCGGGGGTGGGCCATTCCATGGTTACGGACGTAACAAATAGAAACCTTTGAGGCTTTGTAAATAATGTAAAAATTAATTGTAAACTATGGTATTTTTTTTCTTAAGATATCAGAGGTAGATTAATAAATTATTCAATTATAAAAATTTAAAAATGGTTCTATAATTTTTAAAAAATTTAAAACTATGTGTTACGGACGTAACTCACAGAACTGTCCATACTTCACATACTCAAAGTTATTGACAAATACCTGTGAATTTAAGGTTGAATTTTAAAATTTTTTCTTCAGTTGTTCATTATGAAGGTTTATAAAATTTAAAAAAGTGATTGTAGAAGCAAAAATTTAATTTATTTTTAATCTATGGCATAATTAATTTGTTACGGACGTAACACTCGCTTGTTACGGACGTAACATGTCTGATTTAAAACCCATTATTAATGAAATTAAGTCATTTAATTATTCAATATAAAATTATTTATCTCACAAAATACTATTATCAAGGCAATGGAAAAATATTTTTGTCAAGAACTGTTTTTATAGACCACATAATAAGATTTTAAGAAAACGTTAAAATAACCTTAGGTTACGTAGCAGAATGCATTAGTAATTTGCATTATTTTACTTATTTTTACATTTTTTAAAACAAAAATGATTTTTTTGCTTCTAGTCTTATATATAAACATAATTTCAATGTATTTATCAATTTTTTTGGTGAAATAGCTTTTTCATGGCCTAAACTGATTTATAATGAAATTTTTTCAAACGTTTTACTACTCTTAACTGCTGACAGACAGCATTTTTTTCACATAATTGACAAATAGAAATAAGGCTTATCTTTTGTACTGCTTTGACATTAAAGCTTATGCCTTTTATTAAATGTTATCTTTTTTTTTAATAATGTTTTCCTTTTCTTACTCATTTGTGGCTTAATTTGGGGAAAAAGTGCTAGATAAAAGTTTAAAATACCCATAATTGAACAAAAATGTCCAAAATCATCCCTAACCCTTAAAATATAAAAATATACATGTTGGCTAAGAGAAATATGGAATATAGGGGATTTTTGATATCCTAATAGAAAAATTCAGAATCGGATGTTACGTGTGTAACAGTCATAAAATTTTTTAATATATTTTAAAAATTCATGTAATAGTTTTAAAAGCATGTTTATATGATTTATAAAGAGAAAATATGGTTAAAATTTCATTGAGATTACCAGTGTGTTTGTAGAAACAACTATTATCTGTTTTCATGTTACGGACGTAACATAGGGACATAACATAATGAATTGAAAATTTTTAATTATTACATTAATATATCTTAAAATTTTATTATCTCACCTATAAGTAGAATAGTCAGAGATAAAAACTAGCCCCAATTAAATTTCTACAGGTTATTTTTAATATCAGGAAGCCTAGTCAAACTTTACTAACTTTATGCGGAATATTTTCATATTCTTGTAATGTTCCACTATTTTGGGCTAAAACTCTTATTATGACTTAATTTTGGATATTTAAAGGATGTTTTAGAAAAATTCAACTCTTAAGCTTTAAAATGATGTATTACATCATAGGTTTTATTAACTTTTAAAAATTGGTACTTTGGTTTCACTATTCATGGAATGGCCCGGGTATATATCCCCAAATCCTCCCCTCTGGCTACGCCAATGTGGGAAGGATCTGGAAAGTTCTATTAGATAAAAAAAAGTAAAGTTTTGTCGGTTCGCGTCGGTCTGTAGAGGGGATTTCAAAAACTGCCCTCCCCTTTGGATCCACGCCTGCCTCCTATATGATCGCCCCTGGCCATGGGGCCATGGTGGCCAGGAGGGGGAGCTGTCCCCCATATCACGAGTAAATTACTTTTTCTAATTAATTTTCAAAAAGGAAAATTTTAAAATCTAATATGTGTTGACCTTAGTCAAAGAGGACTAAAAATTAAAAATAAGAGCTTCCACCCAGGGCCGTATCCAAGAAATGGTTAGGGAGTTGACACCCTTTATGGAATTATTATATATCTACACTGCTGGCCATCCAAAATGGTACACCAAGAAGGAAAAAAGATATCGAACCCAAATTTATTTCTATGATTGCACATAGTATTAATGTGAATTGATTAAAAATTTAGCCTTCCTGGATGTTAGGGGGCCGAGAAAATCAGTGAGGAGTGTTATCTCCATAGGTGTCCATTACCGCCGCCCTACGCCATGGTATTGAGTAAAGGAGGCTCTAAATGGGCTTTGAGGGATTGGAGGATCATGTTGCGTCCACAGGTAGTCAAAGTTCGTGTGGTGCACCAGCGGACGTTGCATACCGGACTAGGGGATTTCTCCTCTTTCATCGGACATGTTTTGTGGCGTAGGCTCTTAAGAACGGGTAGGTCAGGGTAAAAATGCAACATAGGGGGATAAGAAGAAAGCTTGGACATTGCGTTCATCACGTGGTTGTGCATTTTTCTCTTGAGACTTATCCGCAGGCGAGAGTTGAAGGTAAGGGTAGACAACTGGTTGTCAAACCGCAATGCTGCAGCTCTGGCTGGTCGATGTGCCGGTAAATCGTACTGAGGAGGTGTGGGACGGGAATGCATGTCTTTTGCAGTGAAGGAGACAGCCGGTTTGGCAAGCATAGCTTCAGAAAAATTCAAATCTTCAACAAATAATTTGGTGTTGGCATCAGTGCACTAAATAATGAAATGGACGTCTGAATGTGATAGCACAGAGTTTATGAGAGTATCCCAATGCGGTCTGGAGCACCACGATCATTGGAGATGACTTTACCACAGCGAGAAAAGAGAGCACTTGGCTGTTGATTTTGTAATCGTCAGATTTCTTCTTTACGCAGATTAACGAGGTATTGAAGCATTGGATTTCACTCCCACACCTCCTCAGTATGATTTAACGGCACAATGACAAACCAGAGCTGCAGCATTCAGGTTTGACAACCTGTTTTCTACCCTTACCTTCAATCCTCGCCTGCGGGAAAATCTCAAGAGAAAAATGCACAACCACATGATGAACGCAATGTCCAAGCTTTCTTCTTATCCCCCTATGTTGCATTTTTACCCTGACCTACCCGTTCTTAAGAGCCTACGCCACAAAACATGTCCGATGAAAGAGGAGAAATCCCCTAGCCCGTTATGCAACGTCCGCTGGTGCACCACACGAACTTTGACTACCTGTGGACGCAACATGATCCTCCAATCCCTCAAAGCCCATTTAGAGCCTCCTTTACTCAATACCATGGCGTAGGGCGGCGGTAATGGACACCTATGGAGATAACACTCCTCACTGATTTTCTCGGCCCCTTAACATCCAGGAAGGCTGAATTTTTAATCAATTCACATTAATACTATGTGCAATCATAGAAATAAATTTGGGTTCGATATCTTTTTTCCTTCTTGGTGTACCATTTTGGATGGCCAGCAGTGTATTTATATCAGTGTTTCCCAACCTTTTTCAGTCCATGCCCCACCAAAGCCTTTCTAAATTTTCCATGCCCCCCTAGGTCTCAGTGGCATATATAAAAATATATTTTGGGTGGAAGGGGGGTCTGGGGGTCCTCCTCCAGCAAATTTTTGGAAATTTGACTCTAGAAAACAGGGTTTCAACTTGTTTTTTTTTCACTTGGTTTTTAACTAGTTTGGTACCCTTAGTTAGAATTTTTGTTATAAATTTTTAGGTAAGATTTGCATTTTGATGAACTTCATGTAAAAAAATTGGAAACATAAGCGTTCTAAAAGGGGATCTGGGGTCATCCCCCAGAAAAGTTTAGTAAATTTGACTCTAAAAACAGGGTTTCAACTTGGTTTTTTTTTCACTTGTCCGAATAACACACATACATTCTCAGGTAAGATTTGGATGAACTTTTTTTAAAAAAAGTTTTGAATATTAAAGTTCCAAGTACTAAAGAGGGGTTTGGAGGTCCAGAAAATTTTTAAAAAATTGACCCTTATAATACGCCCCTGCCAGGTCTTTTTTTTTCGAAAATCCTTCTTGGGAAGTAAATAAAACCTGATAGTCCATGCCCCACCAGGGGGGCAATTTAGTTGTAAATTTTCAAATTACCCCCCTAGAAAATCATATTGCCCCCCGGAGGGGCGTGTGCCCCACGTTGGGAAACACTGATTTATATGCTGTTGTTTGCTTTGAAAATTCAGAAAATTATACAATCAGTGATCCATCTCGAGTGTCACTTAAATGGTCCCTAATGTCCAAATATTAGTCAAAACTACTTTTAATACAAACACTTTTTCGGGGTAGGACCCCCAGAACTCTCTTTGATTTGGGTATTTTTTAATTTATTATTTTTTATTTAGTATTTTTTAATTTTAAATTTTTTCAATTTTCAAAAGGCACTAAAGGTGTTAAACCCAAAGAAGATTAAAAGTGTATTCCCAAAACTTTTGTATTAATTTTATTGAAAGGTCCAAAACCCCGCTCGAAAGATTACTGTAGCTTCAGCCCTCTCACGATGATTTAAAATTGGTTTCCACAAACAGTAAAAAGGGGAACCCTGCTAGCCCCCCCTCAGCTTGCTACCCCCAAGCCCCCTCTGAAACAAGCCTGGTTTTTAGTAACACTTTACTTACCACCCCTAAACAGTTTTGTTATATCCGCTTTGAATATTGCATTAATAATAATGCGAAGATGCCTCATCATCTGTGAGGGTGGAGCGGGCGTTGGACGCGGGCCAAAGCATCGATCCACGTGCTGCACCCCTCCTCTCTTTCTCTCTGGTGGGACCAGACGATCATTTGGCGAGAACAACCAGACTCTTGTTTCGGGGGTGGTTTCGAATCATCTTTTTTGTGCGTTAAGGCAGTGGTTTCCAAAGTGGGTTCCGCGAAAAAATTTAGGGGTTCCATGGGACAAACTTTATTTCTCTCTATATTAAAAAAAGTAACAGTGACCGCCGCCGACGCCGTCACCGCCGCTGATTTTGAAAATTTTATTTTTGAACACTTTGAACTATCACTACGCAAAAACTATTTGAAGGAATATTATGAAATTTTGACCATTGGTAGACAAATGTATGAGGGTCATTTCAGTTTCCAAACCTAATTAATTAGATAATTAGTTCTGGAGTTATTTAATGACAAAGTCGAAAATTATTTTTTTCGGCTGCGAGTTCGCCCCCAGCAAAATCTATTTACAGCAGAAACATGATTTTTTGCAGACACATACTCTTAGGTATGAAGTTTTGCACCTCGTCGCCCTTTTTTCGAATTTCGAATTATTTTTGGAGTAATTAAATTCTAAAGTTTCGAAATTTTTTACCCTTTTTCTGTTTTTTCGTTATAACAGAAAAACTAATCACAGTAAAACTATGATATTTTAAACGCACATACAATTATTTTTTATAAAAAGATTGGCGTTTTGTTTTTTAAAAAAATCGAATTATTTTTAGAATTATTAAGATTCAAAGTTTTAATTTTTTCATCTCCTTCTGGTCGTTCACTAGAGAAACAGCCGATTTTTATGAGTCTGATTTCTTGATTTCTTTTACTTCCGACGATTCACTAGATACACACGTGCACTTTATCAATTTAAAAGATTTTAATGGCATGCTTTTTTCTCTAAGATGGTTGATGATAATTAATAGACTTGCTGGATATTTTTTTAAAACATTTCGATTAAATTATTGACAAGTTAAACAAGGATTATTGACAAGGATATTTCAGTTGCAGTTTTTTTTTTAAATATTTTTGTAGTAATGGTCCGAATTAAGTTATTGATAAGTTAGACAGATAAAAAGTTTTTATATTAAATGATGATTAACTAAGCAGCCAAGTTCCAGGTTTTACCGGATAGTTAAGATGAAACAAGCGAGCTCTGCTCGCTAAGATCGCGAAGCGATCTTCAAAGAACTGCGAAGCAGTTCCGGGGGTTGGTGAGCGATAGCGAGCAGGGGGCAGAGCCCCCTAGTCATTAAAAAAATACAATGGTGTAAAAAAATAAGAATGGACAGCGCCGCCCCCCCCCTTGGATCCAAAAATGTTTCAAAATGGGTTATAACCTTACTTTTACCAGTCGAATTTCAAAAATTTCAAAAATTCCCCCACGGTATAACAAGGGGATCTTGCACGATACTTTTTGGAAAATCCCCAACATTTTGACATTTTTTGTCAAAAGATAAAGGTTATGGTCTGAAAAATGTTCCTCTTGGCCCCAAAAAGCTTCTTAAAATGAGTTAAAACTCTACTTTTACAAGTCAAATTTCAAAATTTTTTTCTGGGGGAGCACCCCCATACCCCCCAGCGGTAACAGAAGGGGATCTTGCGTGATACTTTCAGAAAATCCCCAAGAATTTGACAATTGTGCCAAAAGTAAAGGTGATTGTCTGGAAAAGTGCGCCCCGCCCCCTGGACCCAAGCTGGATCCGGGCCTGGTTCCATTTAATATCAGATATTAAATTTTGAAAAGTCGTTGATTAAAAACTATTCAGGGTTCCGCGATCATTGGTAACAAATTTGGGGGTTCCACGACCAAAATATAGTTTGGGAACCACTGCGTTAAAGATAAAGAGTATTTTGATTTTGGTCCATTCAATTTAGAAATTGATGTGTAAACAATGTGAGTCTCTAGAGTAAAATTGGGGGTTTTCCCCCCGGGATATTTTTTAAGGGGGGAAAAATGGAGGGAGGGGGTTACAAAAAACGGGACATCACATACTGCATATCAACTAACACTGGAATTTATTGTTTGGAAAATTTATCATACATAGAGGTATGTTAAATGCATGATGCCCCATATATTTTGAAATTTTAACCCCGAAAAGTATAGTGTTTCGACTCATTTTTGAACCCTTATAGGGTTACACCCAAAAAGGACATCTCCTCTTGTATAACTCGCCTAATTTTCAAGGAAAAAAAGGGAGAAATTAGGGGGGGGTGTCCAGCAGTTTCTTACGTAATTATGGTGGGGCGGTTAAGGTTTGCTTTTCTTTGCTGACATGGGGTAAGGGGGGGGGGGTTAAAAATGACCAAAAAAGTGTTAACGTAATATTTGAACGGCCCCTTAATTATTATGGTATTAAAAGCTGTTAGGCCAAAAATTCATGCATCCTCTGAAATTATTGAAACTCTAGTAGTTCACATGATCGTTTGAATCGTGTAGAAATTTGTGGATAGGAGCGGAGAGGCCCTTTGTTCCGCAAATAAGAGGAGAGCGACGGAAATAGCTTCCGTGTGGGGTGGTGGGGTGTCGTTTGGCACGCGCTCTTTCCCTATACCAGGGGTTCTCAAACTTTTTATGTCGCGGAGCCCTTTTCAACAGACAAATTATTCGCGGAGCCCTTTTCCGAAATAATTTTTCAAGGTATAAAAGCAAATTACATAAAACCCATTGCTTCTAGAAATATAAGCATAATAGAAATTTATTTCGGGAGGGGTCCAAAATAATTCCTCAGCCCCTCCCATGCATATTTAACAGTTTAACGTAGCTTTAAAAACATTTTTAGGTATAATTTGCATCTAAGATAATTTATTTGTAAGAAAAATTGTGACGAATTAAGATCTAAGTACAATAGAAGGGTCTGGGGGTCCTTCCTCCCCAGAAGATTTTGTGAAATGTGATCCTGAAAAACAGTTTTTAACTCGTTTTAGGTACATCATTGTCCAAATTTTGGACATTCATTTTTAGGTAGGATTTTAATTTTAACGAACTTACTATAAAAATTGACAATAATAAAGTTTCAACTACAATAGTGGGTTTTGGGGGTCCTCCCCCAAAAGAATTTCGGAAATTTGACCCTAAATAACATGGTTTTAACTTGTTTTGTAATACGTAGTCCGATTTTCCGGGGGAGAGGCAGGGCCCCCTCGCCCCTTTGATATACACCCTGGGATATATGGAATATTTTGTTTACCAATTATATTTTATCATTGGATACAATGTGTGTGTAAATCTTTATTTTAAATTTCTGAATATTAAAGCTATCACTTTTTAATCATTATGCCGGAGATGCATGAACAAATGATTCATACGGAAATCTATACATCTGTAAATTTTGTTTTCCTAAAAGTTACTTCTTTTGAGCTGTTTTGGGGGGTTGTTAGACCATACGTCAGAGGTATATATCGAAATTTATTTACACATGGGCCCAAAATCATTCCTTATCCCCTCCCATGCCATAGGATCAATGTTAGATTTTTTCATTTTTGGCAGAATTTGCATCTTAAAGCATTTAATATAAGAAACGTTTTGTGTAATTAAGTTCCAAATGCTATAAAGGGGGTGTTGGAAATTTGATTCTACTAAAAACAGGTTTTCCCTTGGTTTTGGTGAACTTTATAAAAAAAGGTGCTGAGTAATCAATTTGAGAGGTGGGGGAATGGGGTTCCTTGGTGTGCTACTTTTCGGCGCGGCCGTTTCAGCGGCAGAAATAAAATGAAAGTAAATAGAACTCTCATAATTCTTCTAAAAATTAAAAGAAGAAAAATTTGGTACCGAAACGGGAACGGCGCCCAAACGGCCAGCGCCAAACCGTCCCATCCTGGGGGTTCCTCCCCCAGAAAAGTTTTGGAAATTTGACCCTGAAAACAGGGTTTTAACTTGTTTTGGTAAACCAAAAAAGACCTGAAAAAGGCAAAAACCAGCAGACCTTACCAACACCTTACAGAAAGTTATTTATAACATTTCAGAGAAAAGAAAATTAGAAATTATGAAAAAATGTATTTATTTCAAATTTATTCGCGGAGCCCCTGGAAATGCTTGGCGGAGCCCCAAGGGCTCCGCGGAGCACAGTTTGAGAACCGCTGCCCTATACGATCAGCCGAAAGGGTTCATTTTCTCCTGCTGCATGTCTGTCCTATAGCGTATAAACACGAACACATGATCGGATTACATTGGGAAGGACAAGTTGGAACACAATAATTGTGTTTGTATTTGTAATAAATTCTCAATTGAGGCAAACACCTAAAACAATTTTTTTTAATTATCCCTAGTGCATAAGCACAAATACATGGACACAAAAAAAAAGCGGAAGTACAACAAATTAAAATTAAATTATAGAAAACAAGTCATAAACATCAATGAAGTCCAATAACATTTGGGAAGGGTTTGCAGAGAAAAGTTCCTTATTTGACCAGGCGCGGATCCAGCCCTGATCCAAGGGGGGCACTTTTCCAGACAAGATCCCCTTGTGGTACTATTGGGGGTATGGGGGTCCTCCCCAAGAAAAAATTTAAATTTGACTTGTAAAAATAGGGTTTGAACTCATTTTTAGAAACGTTTTGAGTCTAAGGGGGGCACTTTTCAACATTATTACCTTTACTTTTTGACCCAAAATGTCAAAATTTTGGGGAATTCCTAAAAATAAACACTGGATACCCCATTTTGATAGTAATGGGGGGTATGGGGGTCCTCCCCCAGAAAAAATTTTGAAATTAGACCTCTAAAATTTAGGTTTTTACTCATTTTGAGAACCTTTTTGGGTCTCCAAGGGGGGGCACTTTCCAGAGTGCCACCCCCTGGATCCGCCACTGGTCATGTTACAGATGGTGCAGGTTGGGAAAACCTTTTCCCCTTCGATAAATTTAAGGGCTCTGGTGTGTCCTTAAATTTTGTCCCACCTAAAACAATACAAACCACTAATAATAAATCTGGACTACATAATTTCATAGCAGGACACAAAGACATAGAAATATTATTTAAGCTCACTAAATAGAGTCAGCTCCAGCTTTGTTGCCTAGGGAGGGTTTTTGGTACTGGGTACCATGGACGAGCTACAAGCTCTTTTGGTACTTCAAAACTACTATTTTCTTTTTGTATGTGTGTGTGTTCGTCTTCTTTTTTTTTGTTGCCTCTTTCAATGTTGTCTGTGTATTATTCCATTGTTTATTTTCTTTCGTGTAATTTTTAATCATATTTTGTTGAAATAAATCCTTGTTGAATCCTTGAAAAAAAATAGGCAAACTAGTTTAAAAATTGTTACATTCAGGATTTGCTTGTGAGCTATTTATAATTTCAATCTTCAAAAAGTCTCAGAATCATATCTCTAGTGTTCACTCCATTGTGCATTTAGTTACCTTTTCCACCCCGTCGAGCCTTTTGATTCTCTGTGCGAAAGAAAGTGCAGTAATCCACCTGTTGTAGCCGATTTCCGATGGCGGAGAGAGCGAACGGAGTGAACGAACGACTCTATTAATAGAACAACGTCTGGCGCTTTCCCCCCCCCCCTCCCTCTCATCCTCTCTCTGGCGGTTCCAGAGATATTCAAGGGTTGTTTTTTTGTTATATGTCGGGATCAACGACGGATCTTCATAACATTTAATTCGCTTTTGATTCTCATTCATTTTCGTGTAATAAGTTTCACTAAGTAATAAGGAAGTTGCATGTGTCAGATTTTCAAAAACAAACAAGTGTTCCGTATGGTTTTTTGTATGGTAAAATGAAATATCTAGTCAATTTTTCAATGTACAGGTAATTAAATATTTTAATTTAAAAGTCGAGAAAAAAACACGTGACTGAAAACGTTTATTGTTTAAACTATAAGATGACGTCAGCAATAATACCATCAACTCCATTGCTTTACAACAATGTTTAATATAAGATGACGTCCCATCCAAACTCTTGGCGTTTTCGCGCGCTTTTAAAAAGGGGATTTTTGTTAATTTTTTTGCAATCAAACAATTTCTCGATCGGCCTCAAATTTTGGGTAGTTGCTGCTTATTTTTGCATGAAGAATCGATTAAAAAATAATAAAAAAAATCATGCAACTTCCTCATTGCTGTCAATTTTTTTTAATCTTAATGTATTCAGAATAGCTTAAAACCTCCAAAAAATATTTTAATTTCCCTTTCAAATTTATTTTCCTTTCAAATTAATTTATTTTCAATTAAATTAACTAAAAAATTTGTGGGTAAAGACAAGCATATTTTTGGAATCAGGAGAGAATTTTTAATAATTTAAAATTGAATATTCAGAATTTTAAGAGATGCTGCAATTCTCCATTGTTATCTACAATATTATCTGTTCTTCACGTTTATATGTCATGCAAGTAGGCACCAGTACTGTCTCTGTTGCTTCTTGGTGACCAATTCTTATTTTTTGTAGACTGTATTTTCAAAAAGATAAATAAAAAATTATTATTAATTTGGAAATTATTTCTAAAACAGAGTAACTTAATTTGGTTTAATTTGATTAATTTTTTTGGGGGGGATGTTTTAATTTTTTAAAAAGCATAACTGGTAAATAGAAATCTTCCTTGGGGAAGGTATATCCTTGCCTACGAGCCAGGGGGAGGCATCTGCCCCCTCCTAAATTATCAGTAAATTTTTTCCTTTTAACAAGTAAATAATTTTAAAAAAGAAAATTTTTAAAACTCGGACCACTTTAGTATTGATCTACATCAAAGAGGAATCAAAATTAAAAGCAGTTAGGAGCCATTCATTAATTACGTAAGGGTCCCGAGGGGGAGGGGGGGTTGGAAAAACCTCTTCATACCCTTACTTGGGGGAGGGGGGTCAAACCCATTCTTACGTAAGATTTTCCAGGGTTGGCCGGTTTAAACCATTTGGTTTAAACCATTGGTTTAAACCATGGTTTTTTTACCATGGTTTTTTTGCCAAAAAAACCACTTGGTTTTTTTGGTTTTTTTAGAAATTATAAAATATTTTCAGGATTTTTTAAAGAAAGTGTTATTAAGTATAATCTTTTGCACAAAATTAAAAGGTCAGATTTATAAAAAAATTGACATTTTAAGGTGATTAAAAATCAGAAATCTTTTAATTTAATAGTTTTAATTATTGAATTCTCTCTAAACTTAACCTTAAATGCTCAAGTTAAACTTATTATATTTTGCAAGAGATAGTTCATTTATTAATTTCCTTTAAAATGAAGCATTATTTCAAAGAGTAACTAAACATACACAAAAGTTATCTGTTTTTCACTGATAAAATATGGCTTGGATTTTAATTAATTAATAAAACCAATTTGTCTTATTTGTCAGTCATAAAAACCAGTTGGTTTTTTTAGTAAATTAATAAAAACCGTTGATTTCTTTAATGATAAAAACTAAAAACCAGTTGGTTTGTTTATAAACAGATAAAAACCAGTTGGGTTTTTTTACTAAATTAATAAAAACAGTTAATTTCCTTAATCGGATTAATTATCTCAATCATTTATCCAATTTCAATTAACATTAGTTGCTTACATTTCCCTTTTATTTATTAAAAAAGTTAAATTTTCTCTTTCTAAAGAAATTTCTTAAGTTCATAAATAATCCATATAATTAATTTGATTATTTTACCATTTAATAATTAATCAAATTAATTATCTTTATCAATTATCCAATTTAAATTAACATTAGTTGTTTACATTTCACTTTTACTTCTCATTTAAAAAATAAAATTTTCTCTTTCTAAAGAAATTTCTTAAGTTCATAAATTAATCCATATATAATTAAGATAAATAATTTGATTATTTCAACCATTTATCCAAGATAAATTAACACTGATTTTTATTCACTACAATAATATTAGATATTCAAATTGGAATATTTTAGAAACAAAAATTATTTTTAAAACAAATTAATTTAATTTTAATTAATTAATTGAAATATACAAATCATTTATCAATTATAAACAACCCCTGAAATAAATGTCTCATTTACAACTCAATTTCAAACATCAATGCTAAAATAACTTATTCTGATAAAAAAAATTCTAAAAAAACTTGGTTTAAACCAAAAAAACCTGGTTTAAACCAAATAAACCCGGTTTTTTTGGTTTTTAAAAAAAAACCCGGTTTTTTGCCAACCCTGAGATTTTCCCAGTTAATGTAAACAAATTCCAATTATTCTAATCAAATTACTATTGTATAACCCCAGAAAAACTCAAAAATGATGAAGATCTCGGTATTTTATCGAAGTTTTAATTTTTTAATAAAAATAAATGTATATCTGTGAATGTGTTAAAAAAAAACTGATGAATCCATCTTCCAGTTGTCAAAAGTCGAAACATAACAAAAGCAAAAAGAGAGAGAAATCTTTATTAGTTTTGGTTTCAACTTTTTTTTGTTAATCATTTCGTGCGCTTATGGTTGCCTTGGCACCATAGGTTTTCTAACATTTTATTATTTTGAAAAACGAAAGTGGAATCCTACGTAAGACTAGGGGAGGATTGGTTTGAAAAATCTTACATACCCTTACATGGGGGTAGGGGGGGGGGTAAAAATTTCCCAAATCATCCTTACGTTATTAATGAATGGCCCCTTAAACGGTTTAGTTTGAAACAGTTAAACTATTTAAAATTCCCTCAATGTTCCCGATTCTAAGGCACAAGGAGTGATTCACCTCGATTATCACCCCTTATGTCCAAAAATGTGTCATAACACTACCATTTTTAGGGTCAAAGTAGAAAACATTAACCCTGGCCATGATGATACTATCCCAATAATTAAATGTTTGGGCTTGAATAAATGTATTTGAGGTTTGTTGCTCCCTTTCATCCCCACCTGGCTTCCACCCAAACGCCATCGATTGACTTCCTCCCTTTTGGGACATCAGCGAGAGTGTTTGGAATAAATTCTCGTGCGACATCAAGACAATAATTAATTTTTCAGTATATTTTTTCTTTTTAATTATTTTTTTAAAACCCAGTTGACAAGTAGTTTGTATATAAATTTTTTTCCTTACCTATATGCTACATCTTAGGGACCGTTCCAATATTGCGTAAGCACCTAAGGGGGTTTGCTATTTGCTTATTTTTTCCGACCAAGAGGGTGTATATGGTGACGCTTGCGTAATATTTTACAAACGCTGTGCATTTTCGAAAATCTATTGTTTCTTGCATAAAAAGTTTCAAAATTTAACTAATTATAAATTTTACAAAAAAAATTGAACTAGGAATACAATTTTATGCATTTTGACTTTATATCGGGGGCATATTTCTTACGTAATTACGAAAGGGGGTTTGCGGTCTGCTTATCTTGGCTAATGAGGGGTCGAAATTCAAAATGATCAAAACCATGTTAACGTAATATTTGAACAATGGGACACTAATTGTATGATGACGCTGTATTGTTTTACTTTAGATTGACGCTTCTCTTTGCTGACAAGGAGGGGGAGGTCAAAAAATTGTTAAAAACTTAGCGTAATATTTGAACGGCCCTAAGTGAGCATCCAGTTTTCTCTAGTGCCCTATCCTTGCATGGAGTCCATGAGGGATTTTTTTGACATTCTCCTGATGTTAAATAGTCCAATTTAATTTGTCACTTATTTTAATGAAAATTTGCAATTGGAAGTATGTGTCTAGGGGACACATAAAAAAATAGCTTATGGGAACTCTAAGGTTAAGCGCATACTAGAGACTTCCGTCGCGGCGACTAGAACACTAGGTCACTTGAGAGCAATGCATCTCTATGGCGAGATTCTTGCCAATCGGCCAAGAGTCTCGTCGCCAAATGAGCGCGCTCTAGCTTCTGGTCATAGCCCGAGTGACAATTTTGTCCCGGTCACCGAGACAAAAGTCTCCAGTGCGCGCCTAGCCTAATTGAAACAATGATGACTGCTCTAATATCTAATATAGTTTGGGAACCACTGGGATAGAGCATACTTAGGTGACTCAGAATCACATAGGAAAAGGGGGAGTGGTCATAAATGCACACCTAACTACCTGGGGGGTTTTGTAAGCAGACATGGGAGGCTGTTAACCAGTGGAAATTGACAATTAACCTTTTGAGATTGCATTAAAACAAGAAAATTCATTCGTTTTCGGCACCCTGTATAGTGTATAGTTCGATTCACCCTGTATAGTGTATAGTTCAATTTAATTTGTCACTTATTTTAATGAAAATTTGCAATTAGAAGTACTATATGTCTATGGAAATATGTGTTGAATGTTGTATTGTGTGTTGTATGTGTCTATGGAAAAAAATGGCCTCTGGGAACTCTAATTGATTAACACCGTGTATGATGACTGCTCTAACATCTTTTCATTATCGTTTGCACAGGACGACATGGTGTGCCTTCAGTGCACGGCCACCGGCGAGCGCGTGTGCTTGGCGGCCGAAGGGTTCGGCAACCGACACTGCTTCCTCGAGAACATCGCCGACAAGGTATACTTAACCCCTGCTCCAACCCCACACTCTTTATTATATAGTTCTTCTCCTACTTTGTACTAAAGTGTCTGTCTGTTCTTTTCTTATAGAACACTCCCCCTGAGATGTCGTCTGCAGTGTTCGTGCTGGAGCAGGCCCTGTCCGTGAGAGCCTTGCAAGAGATGGTCACCGCCATGGCCGCTGAGGGGGTGAGTACAGTCCAGCTTCATTGGGGTCGCTGGGGCAAGAACTATTATAGTCTGTTCATTTAGAATTGGCGCTTGATAAAATATTTCCTTCCCCCACCACCGATCGGTAACCCTAGCAACTATCCTCGTCAAAGTGCCGAAGAAGGCTTAGGGGACATCCTTAAAAAACGCGAGGTGTTTTTTCCAAAATCCGGACCCCCCCCCCTCCCCCCTTGGTGAGATTTTGATGGACCCCCCTCCCTTCACGTGAGATTTAACTACAACCTTTTAAAATAATTATTCTCCTTCCTTCTCATATACTCCTTTCTCATACTTAAAAAAAAATGAAAATCGTATAATTTCTAACTTAAAAAGTTGACGTCAGATTTTAATCGACCCCCCCCTTCCCCCTTGGTGAGATTTTTCCAAACCCCTCCCCCCCTTTTTGACCTCACGCAATTTATGGATGTCCCCTTACTCTTAGCTGCGTGAAGAGCGTAACTATGGTTACGCTACTAGCGTGGGGGAAATCACTATTTCTCAAGCGCCAATTCTAAATGAACAGAGTAGTATAGGCATATCCACTGTCAAAAGCAAGGGCTAAAAAAAGTTAAAAAAGGTTTTAAAAGTTCCCCTACCAAAAGCAATGTTACTTTTAAAAGGAGTATTTCACCATTTTCGCTGGTTAGCGGACAATAAGTGCAAACTCAGAACCTCTCAAACGACGCCTCCAGCCATGAACCGGTTTCGTCCTTGTTAGGACTCATCAGCACGGCATATTAGGAAGGCAACGCAAGAGAGCGGAGGGCAATAGTCGGCTATACTCTGTTCCACCCCTAGTTGACACTGAAGAAAAGGCTACGGCGACCAAATTACAGCCAGGAAACCGGTTCCCAGCCAAAAAGCCGGATTAGGCTGCCCATCCAACGCCGTTCTACCCGGCTCTATACTACGGACTATATTCATTCGCTTGGATTTAAAGACTTCTAATGCATGATTAAATCAAGTTATATGATAAAAATCCCAATAAACTATAATGTATGACACAGTTTTACAAACGTATCTGCATATATTCTTTATTTAAATTGCAATACAAGCTAGTACTATTTTTTCGGGCGGATTGGTACAACCTCTGCCTTTCCCAACAGTGTCAACTTAGGGTGGAACAGACTTGCCCTCCGCTCTCTTGCGTTATTGCCTTCCTTTGCCGTGCTGATGAGTCCTAACAAGGACGAAACCGGTCCATGGCTGGATGCGACGCTTGATGAGAGTTGTGAGTTTACACTCAATTTTGTTGAAACAATGCGCTGTTTGTTGTTATAGGGCGGCAACAAGAGCACCCAGTCTGGCCACCGGACGCTGCTGTACGGCCACGCTGTTCTGCTCCGACATCAGAACTCCAACATGTACTTGGCCTGCCTCTCCACCTCCTCGTCTAAGGACAAGCTCTCCTTCGACGTTGGCCTTCAGGAGCACTGCGAAGGTAAAAAGGCCTCAGATACTTTACTACTGGGGCAGCGGTTCATAAACTATAGTCAGGGTTGGCTGGATTGGACCCAATTAGGTTGGACCCAATGGGTTTTTCAAAAAAACCCATGTGAAAAAACCCTAATTTTGGACCCATTTTTGGGTTTTTCAAGAAAAATCAAGATTTTGGCGGTTTTAAAATTGAAGAAAAACATTTAACGAAATAACATACCAAGAACTGCAGTTGAGTGGGTTTTTTCAAAATTTTAACCAGATTTCAATAATTAAGGGTTTTTTCATTATTGAATGGGTTTTTTCAAAATGTAAGACGTTTAAAGTTTGAAAAAACCCACTTAAGTATGGAAAAACTGACATTGTTTTGACAGAACACATTAAACATAGAAAGAACTCACTAAAATTTGAAAAACCCACTAACTATATAGGATAAAACCCCTTAATTTTGAAAAAACCCAGTTTTATATGGGTTTTTTCAGGGTTTTATTGAAAAAACCCGGGTTTTTGCCAACCCTGACTATAGTACTCTGTTATTCATTTAGAATAGGCGCCTGAGAACCACTGCTATATAGAATCCTTGCTTCAAATCATGTACCTCTACGAAACAAACTTATGTTGAAAATGTAACATCGCAGGCCATCCATTCTTTGGCTAAAAGATTAATATTGCATGTTTTAAAACTCACCCCACGGTTTAGCAAGTTGTCCGATTTCTATCAAATTTATGATGTAAGTAGTACGGATACTGCTGTACCTCATGCATTCATTCATTTAATTAAGGTTTTTTTTTCGTTAAACGGGCCTTGGCAAAACGTCCTTTTGGAACACTCTCGCATTACATTAGGTCCTAGCTCTTTAACGGTGTAACTGTGCCCCCCATTCCTATTCGAAATATGCTTGTCTAGGTCTCCTCTACCCAGTTTGTACCACGAATTTAGGACCACCCTGTATTCATGTTTTCAAATTTGAGTACATTTGGATCGGAGCCAGTTTGAGTATACTTTTTTATTCAGTTTTGAGACTGTCGTTTTAAGAGTGTAGAGGTACAGTTCTCCGGGCATTTTTTGTATCGAGAAATCTGTCTGTGCAAAGTCAATAACTTGTTATAAATCGTTACAATGATATATCGAAAATGCATATAAAGAGAGGTTATGATCAGTGTTACTTTTAGAATTTTTTTGGAGGAGTAAAAATACTCCTTGATTTTTTTAGGAGGCGTGAAATTCATTGATGAGGAGTGAAATACGGAAGTAGCATAAACTGTATATACAGAGACAATTTTTTTTATAAAAACGCTTTCTTTTTTTTACTGGACAAAATGAAATAGAAAAAAAATCAGGATGCTATTTTGGTTTTTAACAATTATAGCATCTGTTATTAGTAGAAAATATTAAACATTAAAAAAATAAAATTATTTATTTTACATTAAACACTCTAACTAACTTTGAGTGGAAAAAATATAGTTTTTCGATTTCGGTGGGACGCCATTCATTTTTTAAGCAAAACCTTTGTAAAATATTCAAAGCGTGAAATACGCCTGGCTAGTTTTTAAAAGCGTATTACCGATTTTCAATGCGTGAAATACGCTCTCAGAGGCGTTAAAATTATCTCTGGTTATGATGATGTTTATCGTTTGTGTGTAGGTGAGGCATGCTGGTGGACCATCCACCCCGCATCGAAGCAGCGTTCGGAAGGAGAGAAGGTGCGAGTGGGTGACGACCTCATCCTCGTCAGCGTCGCCACAGAGCGATACCTCGTGAGTATACAACACCCTTTTGGGTGGGATACAACGGCCGGAGAAATCACCCCTCAAGGAGTAGCGAGAGATAGGGAGCGGTCACCGTGAGCTCAAGACCGGGCGTATCACCAGGCGTATCTTATCGGACAGTGGATATATCTACCCAACTCTTTTGTTCGCTAATTGACCTCACCTAACCACACAAAGAGGTGGGGCAGATATCCACGTCCCAATAAGATACGCCCGGTCTTGAGCTCACGGTGACGTTGGCCATAGGCCACGGTCACAGGCCAACGTCACCGTGGGCACAAGACCAGGCGTATCTGGTCGGGCAAATCTTATCAGCAGTGGATATCTACCCCATTCAATTAGCGAACAAAAGAGTCCCCACTATAGGGTAGATATCCGCTGCTAATTAGATTTGCCCGACCCGATACGCCCGGTCTTGCGCCCACGGTGACGTTGGCTGAACACATGATCAAGCGTATCTCCCCGATCTCCTTGTGTTGTTAGGTGAGGTCAATTAGCGAACAAAGGGATCCGGGAGATACGCCTAATCCCGTGCTAAGGTGCAAAACACACTGCGCGTCTTATAGTCGCTACTGCAATCAATCTCCATAAAAAAAGCATGGAGAAAACCCCTATGTTGACAGGAATAAAGATTCCTGTCAAGATAGGGGGAGTCTCAGGCTGAACTCCATGCATTTTCCCCTCTTTGATTGATCGCTGTCACGTCTTATGGTCGCTAGGTCTGACTTGGCCCTAAGGGTGACCGTAGGGTCAGCGCAAACTTTTATGACCGGTTTGACAATTGCCATCTCCCCTGAATGATCCTCGTCGTTGGTACCATAAAAGTTTGCGCTTTAGATGAACCCTTATGGTGCATTAAAGTTTTATTACCCCGACGACCGTCAATCAGCGAGCAAAATATAGTTCCCCCATCTCTTTGTGTGAGCATTCGGGTGAGATGGCGATCGCTGGAACTCTTTTGTTCGCTGATTGACGGTCGTAGGTGTAATAAAACTTTAATGCACCATAAGGGTTCATCTAAAGTTTTATTACACCGACAACCATCAAACAGCAAACAATTTATGATACCAACGACGAGGTTCATTCGGGGGAGATTAAGGGCATTGATAATTTCCCCCTTCCTTTTGTGTGGTTAGCTGAGGTCAATTAGCGAACAAAAGAGGTTCCCCTCCTCTGAGGTATCATACATTTTTCGCTGGTTGACGGTCGTCGGGGTAATAAGACTTTAGATGCACCCTTATGGTGCTTTAGGGAAGAGAAAACCCTCTACTTCGGGTCAATTACGAAACTCCCAGCTCGAAAGGAGATCAGGATGGTCTCCTCCCGCTACTGCTCTGACTGTTTTAAAACTATATCCTCACCCATAGTTTTACAAGGGCTGGGGAAAGCATCAGGGAGAACAAAAGAGGACCTCCGTTTGGGGTTTCCTGTGGTTCACTAATCGACCCCTGAAGCATCATGCTTTCTCCGGCCGATGCAAAACTATCTATTAGGCTCAAGTCAGACCTAGCGACCATAAGACGTGACAGCGATCAATCAAAGAGGGGAAAAAGCATTGAGTTCAGTCTGACACTCCCCCTATCTGTACTCTATTCATTTAGAATTGGCGCTTGAGAAATAGTGCTTTCCCCCACGCTAGAAGCGTTACCATAGTTACTATCTTCGAGCAGCCAATAGTAAGCCGTCACTTTGACGAAGATAGTTGCTATGGTTACCGATCGGTGGTGGGGGAAGGAAATATTTTCAAGCGCCAGTTCAAAATGAACAGACTATAGACAGGAATCTTCATTCCTGTCAAGATAGGGGCTTTCTTTATGGAGATATTGATTGCAGTAGCGACTATAAGATGCGCAGTGTGTTTTGAGCCTTACTTGCCTTAAAGACTCACTTGACACTATCTAATATAATAAAAGTCAATGTGTGTTTGTCTTCTATACAAATCCACAGTTTTCTTCCGATCGGCACCAAACTTGGTATACCTACGTAAAAGAATCCCCCAAAAAACATAGGCTATGTTTCAAAGTTCTAGAACGACCCCTTGACCCTCTTTTGACCCTTTTTATGGTCATTTTGCTGAAATAGCTTTATTTCTGCTGAAAAAGAGATCTGCTTTCCCCATTGTTACAAAAAAAAACATAATGCAAAATAGCAAGTTTTTTAAAAGAAAAATTAGATATAAGTCTAATTAAAAATTATAACTATAATCTAAAAACACAATTTAATTTAAAATTTTAAAACATGATATTAAGTACAGTATACAAAATATTATTATTTGCAGTAATTTTAAAATAAAAAATTTCATGGAATAGCATTGTTGTTAAACTAATCTCCATGAAAACGAGGATGAAAAATCAAATGATGATCATATTGTAGCTTTTAAGAAAGTTGGTTAACAGACCAAAAACTAGATAATATTAAAAACCAGAGGAAATATTGTATTTTTGAAGGAATATGTTTTATTTATTAAATTTTATACCAAAGATATGATAAAATCATGAAAATACGATTAATTAAGAGCTCTGATCGAGCATTTTAAGTGATTTTGTTAAGGTTTTTTTTATTGTTTTTTTTATGGCACATGATCCACGTCAGGATATGATTTTGGGAAGAATATTTTTCTAATATTTTATTGTTTTTTATGGGAATCATGTGGTAAATTCAGAAATCGTTCAGAATTTAATATGCTTGATTCGACACCTTTCACTCATCAAAATATAGGCACAGATCCAGCACGCCCCCAAGAGGGGGGCACTTTTCCAAACAAGATTCCCATTGGGGTATAGGGGTCCTCCCCCAGAAAAAATTAGAAATTCGACGTTTAAAAGTAGGGTTTAAACTTGCGTTTTTAGAAACGTTTTGAGTCTAAGGGGGTCACTTTTCAACAGTATTATCTTTACTTTTTCTCCCAAAATGTTAAAATATTGAGGATTTCCTAAAAATTATCACTCAAGATCCTCTGGTGGTACTAATGGGAGGTATGGGGGTCCTCCACCAGAAAAAAAATTGGAAAATTAGACCAGTAAAAGTAGGGTTTTACTCATTTTGACAACCTTTTTGGGTACCCAAGGGGGGGTGCTGTCCAGAGTGCTACCCCTGGAAGGTAGAAATGAATGATTGATTTAAAAATTTTAAAGAAAAAATCTCCATCTTCACCCGTGCAAGGCCGGGCATATCAGCTAGTACCTTATAAGTGAGAGTCGTAGTGATTTTTGTCTCTTCTGTGTGTAGCACACCGCCCGCGAAGGCACCGAGACGATCGTGAACGCCAGCTTCCATCTCACCCATTGGTCGGTGGCGCCTTTCGGAACAGGAGTCTCCAGGGTCAAGTCAGTCGGTGAGTCCCTTCCTTTCCTGTCCCTCTGAAAAAGGGGTTCTGAGGTAGCATGCGGAAGCATGTAACTTAAACCTTATCTTTTTGTTGTCATTAGGGGACTTTCATAAATTACGTGAGGTGTTTTTTCCCAAATCTGGACCCCCCCTCCCCCCTTGGTGAGATTTAGTGAGATTTTGCTGGACCCCCCCCACTTGAGATTTATCTACAACCTTTAAAAATAATTATTCTCCTTAATTTTCATATATTCCTTTCTCATACTTAAAAAAAGAAAATCGTATAATTTCTAACTTAAAAAGTTGACGTGAGATTTTAATCGACCCCCTCCCCCCTTGGTGAGATTTTTCCAAACCCCTACCCCCCTTTTTGACCTCACGTAATTTATGGATGTCCCCTTATATGAGTTGGGTTTCCCAAAACAAGGTTTGGGGCCGTCCATAAATGACGTCAAGCTCTGAGGGGGGGAGGGGATTAATCAGTTTGTGACAAGGGAGAGAGGTTTCAAAAGTTGTGACATTACATCCTGCACCTGAAAATCTACAAAAAAACCCCCTTAATTCGTTAAATTGACCGCCTTTGCCCTTAAAAGGCATCATATAAGTTTATACTTATCATCATAACTAAGCTCCGATTAAAAGAAAATTGGTTCCCGACACTTTCAAAACATGTATATTATAGTCTGTTCATTTAGAATTGGCGCCTGAGACAAAATGTATTAGAAGCAGTTACTATTGTAATCATAATCGAAAATTTTTTCTTGTGCAATGATAAGGCAGCCTAAACAGTGGCAGTTAAAATACTGTAAAAGAATCGGTCACTGAAGTTGAATGATGAGCGTTATTAGGCGTTATTGAGCGTTTTTGATCCTGTTTCAGGCGTGAATTCTAAATGAACAGACTATAGACTAAGAGGGTGGAATGAAACAAAGAGAGGGGACGAGGGAGTTTGGGGTCATGATAAAGGGGGAGGGGGTCAAAAATGGGCAAAAAAAGTGAAAACATTTATGGATGACCCCTTTGCCAAAATACATAATAGAGTTAGCATAAGGTTGAAGAGAAAAAATCTTCTCAAAACCAGTCAGCTTAGTTTCTTGACGAGTTTAAACAAGGTTAAAACCTTAAACTTAAGGCTTATTAGTCAGAGTTGGGCGAAATTGTATATAGGTCCAATTTTAAAATGCTACCAGTTTCTGTGTTAGAAATGGTCTGATGTCGTTTTGTGTTTCAGGGTACGTGTTCGGAGGAGAGGTGCTTCGCTTCTTCCACGGAGGGGACGAGTGTCTCACCGTCCCACCCACCTGGTCGGACGCACCGGGACAGAAGTGAGTATCGATCCCTACCGAATGAACAGTGGTGTAGCCAGAAAAAATGTCGCAGAGGGATGTTAATATTTCGGGAGGGGATATGGGGTATTCTTAGTGGTTTCTATGGTCAAACCGAAAATTTCCTTAGTTCTGGAGGGGTTATATCCCCCCTCTGGCTACGCCCCTGATTAGTGTAAGCCTCATGACAGACCGAGAGACTCGAGTCACTCGAAGTCTTAAATCAAGATAGGGGAAAAGCATGGAGTTGAGCCTGAGACTCCCGCTATCTTAACAGGATTCCTGTCAAGATAGAGGACTATACTTCACAGCATCAGTCTTTCTAGTCCATACTACGTCACGAGGCGCGGAAGAATACTCCGCGTTATGCATTCGTAAAACTTAAAATGAACAACGTTATTCGAAAATTACGACAAATAATCGCTATAAATGAATGGATCAAAGTAACCTAAAGTATTTCTTTAATGAAAATCCGTCTCAAAATTCAGGCACAGCGCTGGGAACTACTTCCTCTCTTTGCTCCCAGCATCTTTTCTCCATGGACAAGAAACATTGCGTTTTACTTAGTATAGGCTTTCTCTATTTATGGAGATTGATCGTCGTCGCGACTAGTGTCGCTTGTAGTGTGTCTTGGGTCTAAGGCCAACGTCACCGTGGGTGCAAGACCGGACGTATCTGGTCGGGCAAATCTAATCAGCAGCGGATATCTACCCTATAGCGAGGACTCTTTTGTTCGCTAATGGAGTGGGGTAGATATCCCCTCCCGATAAGATCTGCCCGACCAGATACGGCCGTTCTTGCTCTCACGGTGACGTAAGGGTCCCGAGGGGGAGGGGGGTTGGAAAAATCTCTACATACCCTTACTTGGGGGGTGGGGTCAAACCCATTCTTACGTAAGATTTTCCAAGTTAATGTAAACAAATTCCAATTATTCTGATCAAATTACTATTGAATAACCCCAGAAAAACTTTAAAATGCTGACGATACATTATCGAATCTTTAATTTTAAAAAAATGAAGGTAGATCAGACAAAAGCAAAAAGAGAGAGAAATCTTTATTAGTTTTGGTTTCAACTTTAGGACAATGGAATCTTACGTAAGAATAGGGGGGGGGGAGGGGCTTGAAAAATCTTACGTACCCTTACATGGGGGTAGGGGGGGGTCAAAAATTGCCAAAATCATCCTTACGTAATTAATGAATGGCCCCTAAGGTGCAAAACACACCGCGCGTTTTATAGTCGCTACTGCAATCAATCTCCATAAAAAAAGCATGGAGAAAGCCTAGTCTCAGGCTGAACTCCATGTTTTTTTCCCTCTTTGATTTATCGCTGTCGCGTTTTATGGTCGCTAGGTGTGACTTGGCTCTTAGGCTCAAAACACACTGCGCGGCTTATAGTCGCTACTGCAATCAATATCTCCATAAAAAAGCATGGAGAAAGCCCCTATCTTGACAGGAATGAAGATTCTTGTCATGATAGGAAGAGTCTCAGGCTGAACTCCATGCTTTTTCCCCTCTTTGATTAATTGCAGTAGCGTCTTATGGTCGCTAGGTCTGACTTGCCACTAAAAGATTTCTTTCCCTATTGACTGATCGTTGTCGTTGTGGTTTTTCAGCATTGTCGTGTACGAAGGCGGGGCCGTGCTCAACCAGGCCAGATCTCTCTTCAGGCTGGAGCTCATCAGGACAAAGTGAGACACCTCATTTTATTGATTTTTAACAGTTCTGTGTAGGGCCGTGGGAAGCCTATTAGTGGTTAAGGCATCGGCTTTGGGATCGGAGGGTCCCGGGTTCGATTCCCGACACCGCTAAAGAACCGCCGAGTATATGCGGAGTACGTGCTCGTTAATTATGTGGGTAAGTCGGTCATGACGCAGTTTACAACGGGTCCAGGTGTCTGGAGACTATTTACCTCCCCTTCAGAGGCATGGCAAAATTGTGGAGGTGGAAATAGATAGTGGCAGCATCTCTCATATCTCATGAGGCAGAAGTCGGTGTTCAGCCAGATAATAGTAAATTTCAAAAAGATATCATTGCCAGCCTAGCTCCCTTTTTTTTCTTTTTAGGTACCCATGTTTTCCTAATGATATCGGGCCTTCCAGAGTTCCTAAAATTCCAATTTCTTTTTTGTTTCTGTTCTGTTCTTTCGTGTGATGCCTTCATTTGTCTGTATATTTTTCTTGTTAATCAATTTTAATTTGGTATTCTTGAATTCTTGCAGTGTGCAAACTACCGCAGTTAGCTGGATTTAGGTTTGATGACGAAGCCGCAGCTGATGTTTTTGAATCCACGCATTCTCTTACCCTTTATAATTAAGAACATTTGGATTAAGGCCGTGGGAAGCCTAGTAGTTAAGGCATCGGCTTCGGGATCGGAGGGTCCCGGGTTCGATTCCCGACACCGCGAAAGAACCGCCGAGTATATGCGGAGTACGTGCTCGTTAAATCTGTGGGTCCGAAAGTCCTGTGGTTGGTCATGGCGCAGTTTACCATGGGTCCAGGTGTCTGGAGACTATTTCCCTCCCCTTCAGAGACATGGCAAAATTGTGGAGGTGGCGATAGATAGTGGCAGCATCTATCATGAGGCAGAAGTCGGACTCCTGCCATTTATGGGCCTCACTTTCTCAGGAGCCCTTTGCCTTGAATCCTTATGGAGCTTGGGTAATCCAAGTGGCACACGACAACAACATTTGGATTAAAAAATCAGTTGTGGTGTACCCTAAATTAAAATTAACTAAACTGGTAGATCCCATACTGCAAGAATAGCTTGAATTTTCGTTAACCCTTTCTCTCCATTTGGCAGGTGGGCCGGCGGGTTCGTGAACTGGGGGTACCCGCTACGCGTGCGCCACATCACTACAGGCCGCTACCTGGCCTACAACGAGAACCGGGAGGTCTACCTGGTCAACAAGAACGAGGCATCGGTGGCAGCAACCGCTTTCGGACTCAGGCAGACCAAGGTAAGAAAACATTACTATCCACATTGTTTAGGGAACCAAGCAACAACCAAGAGACGCTTGTTTGAACTAGCGTTGCTAGGTTCTCTATAATGTCAGGATAGCTTTTTATTGCTGCAATACTGCGGTGAGATAGCCTTTTTTCCCATCAATATTCCTGAGATTATTAGGGAACCATCAAGCAAGCAACCAAGAGACGCTCATTTGAACTGGAGAATCTGTATACGTGAGTGAGAGAGAGAGGCGACAACTCGCTTAAAAGCGTCTCTGCGCATCCTTCCGCGCAGTTAAAACAGTCCAAATACAGTTTTACGAACATGCTCCTTGTCTCGCGTCCCATGTTAATCCTATGGAGGGAGGGTATGGGGGAGGAAGGACCCCCATACCTCCATTAGTACCACAAGGGGGATCTTCAGTGATAAGGTTTAGGAAATCCCCAATATTTTGACATTTTGGGTTAAAAAGGAAAAGTAATAGTGTTGAAAAGTGCCCCCTCAGACTCAAACGCATCAAAAAAATGAATTTTTTCGCGTCAATTTTTTTCTGGGGCAAGACCCCTATACCCCTAATGGTATCACAAGTAGGGATCTAAAAATCGTTCAATTCGGTTCCGGAATCGATTCTTTCGATTCCTGGATTTGATTCCAACCTGGAATCAATTCCTTAGGGCCAGTATCGAAAAAGTAAAATCGATTTATCTATTTCAATCACATATAAAGTATAATTAGTAATAATTATTATTAATTTAATTAATAAAAAGCAAACATTAATTATCAAAATACTAATTAAATAGAGAACAAAATTGTTAATAATTATTTGTATTAGAAAAATAAGTACGATTCCTAAGATTCGATTCCTGCTGGAATCGATTCCTTGTTATCGATTCCAAAGCATTCGATTCCGGAATCGATTCTTTCAGAAATATTTAGAATCCTAACCATAACGGGATCTTGTCTGAAAAGTGCCCCCTCCCTTGGAGCTGTGCTGGATCAGCGCCTGTGTGAACCCCTGTTCTGATTTGACCTTTCTGTTGTTGTTGTTGTTGTTGTTAGGACGACAAGAAGATCGTGCTGGACGAGAAGGAAGAGGAAGTGCTGGGGTCTCCGCTGGTCAAGTACGGCGACACGACCGTCTTCCTGCAGCACCAGGAGACGGGGCTCTGGCTCTCCTACAGGACATACGAGACCAAGAAGAGGGGAGTCGGAAAGGTCGAAGAGAAACAGGTAACATGCTGTTTTATATTCTGCGTTTCATATCATGTCATCATACAGGGAGTTTCAGATAAGTGTTTCAGGTCTTCTAGGGGAGGTACAGTCGAAGAAAAAAAAAGTGAGACAGTTCGCATTGTGAGCGAACTACTGGGGTTAGGATGATAATTTTTGGGTCATTTTTGATGATTTAACTTCTTCTTGAAAATAAAATATAATTTATGCCCTTAGGGGGCCGTCTACATATTAAACGAAGCACCAACTTTCGTTTTTCCTATGGGCGACATCAAAGATTATTCCAGATTCTGAAAGAGCACCCCCTAAAACCCCCCAAAACCAATTTTCATGTCATTTGATCCCCGAATAAAGCCAGGAGTGGGGGTTGAAGTTCGTCGAATTTACGTTGAAATCTCGTTTTTTACGTTGAATTCTCGATTTTCATCCTTACAACCATCAACCCCGCACGAGAATTCAACGTGAAAAACGAGATTTCAACGTAAATTCGACGAACTTAAACCCCAACTCCTGGCTTTATTTGGGGACCAAATGACATGAAAATTGGTTTTGGGGGGTTTTAGGGGGTGCTCTTTCAGAATCTGGAATAATCTTTGATGTCGCCCATAGGAAAAACGAAAGTTGGTGCTTCGTTTAATACGTAGATGGCCCCCTAAGGACATAAACTATAGCTTTTTTTAAAGTAGACGTTAAATAATGAAAATTGGCGTTTACAGTATATTTCTAACCCCAGTAGTTCGCTCACAATGCGAACTGTCTCACTATTTTTTTCTGCGACTGTACATCAAGACGAACAGGAATTGAACTAGGTTAGAAAATATGGGGCATTTATTTACATAAAAACAATTCGAATGGTGTAAAAATCTTATGATGCTGTTCATTCTATTCAGAAACAGCAATAAATCAAGCAACCCATGTATACAAGCTGGAATACAAGTACCCTCAATTGAGTTTATCATGTATTTTGTGAAAACCGCACCATATGGTTTCGTGATTCTTTATATGCAAAGTAGATAAAAGTTGTTGCTTGTTGCATTCAGGTTTTGCATTTCAGCCATGATAATCGGGGTTTTTTTAAAAAAGGAGGAATTCTCTTCCAGATTAATCTTTCTTTAAATTCTAATTCAAAGCTTTATTTTGGCAACTTGTTGGGATTCCTAGCGGAATCCACTAGAATTATATTCAGTGGCGGCTCGTCCATAGGGGCTGCGGGGCTGCAGCACCCCCAACCAAAATTCCCCGCAATTCCAATTTTTATTTGCCTTACAATATTTAAAAAATTATCTATTTCCCCCTTTGATCTTTGTCCTTTATAATCCTTTTTCAATTAATAATTCTCTGATATGCCGTCTATACAACAGATTTCTTTCCGGTTCGGTCAGCCCCCGCAGATATACCAATCGTGGTATAGAACCCTAGCTCTATCATATCAAATCAAAATATCAAGAATTTAGCATGCGAATCTGTTAGGAGAAAAGGGGCTGCTGAAAAGCAGCCCCGACCAAAAGAATGATAGCCTTTTCTCTTAGAGAGCTGTAAAAAACAAACTGAGGGAAGAAGAAAAATAAACGATTTCTACTACTAATAAATCACATCGGCTTTTTAGCTTATCTCACTCCAACTCCATTTTAATTTTTTATTTATAGCTTCTTTTTTTCTCTTCAACAGAGAGAACTAAATCCTTTCTGATGTTTCGGCAAGTCAATAAAGATTTATGTTTAATTTTTTGTAGCCAAGTTTTTATTTCTTTTTATAATGAACAAATTGAAATCTAAATGTTGATTTTACTTTCATTTGCTTTTGAGATACTACTAAATGAAATAGACTTCCTCTTTGATTCTTCATATTCGTAATAATCAGCTAAATATAGGTAAGTGACAGTTTTTGAATGCTTATTAAGTGTGAAATCGAAATTTTATATTGTTCACATTTTTGTGAAATATTATTTGGCTTTATATCGAAAATACGTTGCCAACTTGGTACCGCCAGAGCAGCACCCCTTATAATTTTACCATCGAGCCGCCACTGATTATATTGATCCAAAAATGACAAAACAAGAGGTTAAAAAGCTAAAAAACCTATACGTTCATTGAATAACCTAAAATAAGCTCGATGAAAGAAAAATAAAAGGTCTCGACTCTGACCATAACACTAATGAATCATTCTAAATTTTGTTACAATTACATTAAGACTATTACAAAATATAATTGCCATCTCAAAATAACCTTAACCAGAAGACGGGAATTCTTCTCTTGCTGGCACTTATTACAGATGGGGGTCCATCATTATTTAACAGAACTTGCGTATTCCAACTATAGGCAAAGTGAAATGGATATTAAAAAGAAGGCTTTCTCTTGTTAGGCAATCATGTCTGAGGAAGGCAAGATGGACGACGGTCTGGAGTTCAGCCGATCGCAAGAAGAGGAGTCTCGCACGGCCAGAGTCATCCGAAAATGCTCCTCCTTATTCAACAAGTTCATCACGTGAGTCCTCATTCCTTCTTTGCTATTCATTAAATTAAGTATTCAGTTACAAAAAAATTTTTTCGAGTCCTTAGGGGGTCGTCTTCATATTAAATGAAACGTTAACTTTTTTTCAATGGGGACCCCCAATTATTATGAGGTATTCTGAAAGGACATCCCTCCAAACCCTTAAATACTTAGTTTCTTCCAGACTGATTCACAAAATTTTTTTTTCAATAAATTTTTTTTCTTTTAAAAATCGTGTAATATTTTTATGGTAATCGATTCTGGTAGTAATTTTATGTAGAAAGCCAAAATTTCAATCGATTTAATGAAATAGTTTTTGATAAAAACGAACTTCATTCTTAAGGGGCGCTAAACCGTTGCCGAATGCATACCTTGAATGTTCTTTCTCGTTCGTTTTTATCAAAAACTGTTAAACAAAATCGATTGAAATTTTGGCTTTCTACATAAATTACTACTAGAATCGATTACCGTAAAAATATTACACGATTTTAAAATTTAAAAAACAAACAATTTTACTAAAAAAAATTGTGAATCAATCTGGATGAAACTAGGTATTTAAGGGTTTGGGGGATGGCCTTTCAGAAAACCTCATAATAATTGGGGGTCCCCATTGAAAAAAAAAGTTAGTATTTCGTTTAATATGAAGACTCGAAAATGTTTTTGGTAACAGAATGCTTTAATTAATGAATATGACACCTCCTTTGTCTTCCAAACCTAAGTGGTTCGACAGAAATCGCAACTGAGTCGTTTTTCCCCCAACTGTTAATGTAGTATATATGTTACGGGCAATGTGATGAATCGGGCATATTAATAATGCCCGAAGTGGAGTAGGCAATGTGATAAATTCAATGGCATTTATCAATGAAATTTATCACTTTGCCCGTAACATATATACATCTTTATCATACCCACTTGTCTCGTGCAGGGGCCTGGATTCTTTGCAGAACAACGAGGCGGTGGCAGCGGGGGTGGTTCGTCAGTTCACTGGGGCCGACCTCGAGGAGGTGATCCACTGTCTCGAGGATCTCATCGCCTACTTCGAGCAGCCAGAGGACGACATCGGTAGGTGCTGACACACCCAAAAAATTCTGTTTCTAGCTAAAAAAAATAATAATTTAATGATACTCTCTCAAAAGAAATCCAGCTACAGCACTGGTTAAAGCAGTGTATCCCACTGTGGGGCGCACGCCCCCAACGGGGGGCAATATGATTTTCTAGGGGGGCAATTTGAAAATTGTCAACCAAATTGCCCCCCAGGCAGTGGCGGATCCATGGGGGTGGCACTCTGTAAAATGCCCCCCCCTTGGAGACCCAAAAAGGTTCTCAAAATGAGTAAAAACCTAACTGTTACAGGTCTAATTTCAAAATTTTTCCGGGGGAGGAACCCCATACCCCCCCATTAGTATCAAAATGGGGTATTCAGTGTTTATTTTTAGGAAATCCCCAAAATTTTGTCATTTTGGGTCAAAAAGTAAAGGTAATAGTGTTGAATTGTGCCCCCCCTTAGACTAAAAGCGTTTTTAAAAATTAATTAAAACCCTACTTTCATACCTCAAATTTCAATTTTTTTCTTGGGGAGGACCCCCATACCCCCAATGGTACCACGAGGGGATATTTTCTGGAAAAGTGCCCCCCCCCCCTTGGAGCCGTGCTGGATCCGCGCCTGCCCCCCAGGTGGGGCATGGACCACCAGGTTTTATTTAATTTTCAAGAAGGATTTAAAAAAAAGACCTGGGGGGCATGGAAAATTTAGAAAGGCTTCGGTGGGGCATGGACCGAAAAATGTTGGGAAACACTGGGTTAAAGCATAAAAAATGTGATATTTAAACCGTAATTTTATGACACTTAAAATAAGTTAAAACCTGCATTTAAAAGGTCAAATTTCTAAAATTTTTATGGGGGAGGACCCCCAGACCCCCCTTTTTAGTGAAAAGTTACAAGCGGTTTATAAAAAAATTGGGACAGAAGTTAATTAGTCGATTCAAAACCCCCTTAAGATTGTTAAACGAGGTCGAAAAAAAACCGATTATGTTTGGGATAGCCGACAAACAGAATCTATGTACTAAGTATTTAAAAAGAAGAAATGAAACCAACGCAGAGCAACACAATAAAACAGAAATTGAAAGCTAAAAGCTTACAGCCGTTTCGGCGGTATGAAACAACCGCCTTCAAGCTCTGATGAAGGCGGTTGTTTCATACCGCCGAAACGGCTGTAAGCTTTTAACTTTCAATTTCTGTTTTATTGTGTTGCTCTGCGTTGGTTTCATTTCTTCTTTTTAACTTTTCAACACAAGTTTGAACATTTTATTATATATACTAAGTATTTGTTGGTAACTATGTGGCCCATCCTTGCCCGTGCTGCGAACGATGCCACAGAACGGGGCATATCCCTGAAGATCTTAGGGTCATCTGGGGAGCCCTGGATACTGAGTGCTCTTTCCATCCTGTATCCAGGACAAGTTTATTGTTAATCTGTGCCACCTGTTGTACCGCTTGCATAATAATAATAATGAAAACTTTTTCCTCCTCAGAACACGAAGAAAAGCAGAATAAGCTGAAAGCTCTCAGGAACCGACAGGACCTTTTCCAAGAGGAGGTATTCACATCATTTTCTGTCTTCTTATAAAACCTATACTTGTTGCCATTTGTACTAATTGAAGCAGCAAAATACTTACTCTATAAAAGGGTCAGTTGCGGCTCGTGAGGTGATTAACACACACAGAAATGAAATTTGCACTAGGTAATATAAAAAGAGAAGAATTTTTATTAGGGGACATCCACAAATTACGTGAGGTGTTTTTTTTCCAAAATCTGGACACCCCCCTCCCCCTTGGTGAGATTGAGTGAGATTTTTCCGAACCCCTCCCCCCCACGTGAGATTTACCTACAACCTTAAAAATAATTTTCTATCCTTTTCGTTTGCATTTTGTGCTTCACAGCACCTAAAACTTTTTCATTATTAATGATGTGGGAGAAAAGGACATTATTCCGCCTAAAAATCACCACAGTATCTTATCTGTGGGCAGGCCCGTGCTGGCCAGGGGGGACAGGGGGACGTGTCCCCCTGCACCCTTTGCTCAGGCGCCCTTTTAAAGAGACTTTTCTACAATTTGTAATTTACTCGTGGATTTCTCAATGTTTTTATGGGCTCCTTTTCCACCAAACTTGAACCACTATTGGTCTAGTCACTATACTATTGGTTTTAAAATTCATTCTTGGTTCATCAAGTCTGATGCGCGAAGGCATCTAAAAGTCTTTTTAACCTCCCCATTTTTACCTTACCATCAAATTTCGTTACGAGTTTTTATTTTTAGGGCGCCTTTATTTAAAGATTAACTATGAAATAACAAGGTAAGGTGGTTAATATTCAAGGCACGTTGAAATTGATAGGGCGCTCTCATTTAAACTGTCAAATGGAGACCATCTGACTTCACTAAGCATTAGTTTTCCCCTTGGGCACACTAAATGAAAAAATTAGGGGAAGACGAGGTGTTTGCAGGGTGCCCTTTTTCATGCAAGCCAGCTTTTTTTAAATTTTCGCTCAAATTTTGACGACTGGCCACACACCAAGGGCTTCTTGACTAAGGGCTGCATTTAGTCAAAATAATAATTACCTTCGAAAATAAAAATTTAGGGAGATTTTTATAGCAATTCCTGAAATTCTGACATTTTTATGCTGTATTTTCTTTCCAATTTTTGTCTTCCTGGTGTAACTCAAAGGGTCTCAAAATTACTTTTCACTACTTTTAAGAGTAAAAATTCTAAAATTATTCCGGGGGAGGACCCCCAGACCCCCTTTTAAATTTCTTATTCTTCATGTACTGTTTCTCTTGAATATTTTGACTTACAAGGAGTGATCCTTTTTTGGTGTAATCATCCACACAGAAGGGGCTCAAAATGAGCTAAAATACCATTTTTTAAACAAAAATCAAATGTTGAAATAAAAACAATAAAAAAAACACGAGTAGTAGTATTGCTTTGTAATTTTTAAAATCCCGCCTATCTTTAAAAAAGTTTTTAGGTTTAATAATCATTGTATGGTTGCGCCCTTACACCCTTTGTCCACCGCCCTCTGAAGGTACCCAGCACGGGCGTGTCTGTGGGTATTATTCCTTTCTCTTACTTAAAAAAATCGTTTAATTTCTAACCTAAAAAGTTGACGTGAGATTTTAATCACCCTCCTCCCCCCTTGGTGAGATTTTTCCAAACCCCCCTTTTTTGACCTCACGTAATTTATGGATGTCCCCTTATGCACCAATATAAAAATCAAGAAATTTTTTTACAAGCCTTAATGAGAGACATAAGAGGGTGAGTTTTAATAAATGTTATAAAAAATTGATAAATTATGATTGAAAAATCTGTGTAAATTTTCCCTCACTATACTTCCTGTATTTATTAAATTTAATTGGATTAGTTACTAAATAATTTATTTTTTTAGGATACAATACCTTAGATTACACCTTAGAAATACCTGTACGAATCTTGGCACCTCTATTTTTTTTGCAGAACTTATTAATTATTAGCAGGATAATAAAATTTTACCGTAATGTTCTTGTTATTTTCCATTACTTGGAAAAAAATGGGCAACTTAGCAGTCCAGTTCATTCAAGGAAAGTGCCTATGGATTTTTTCCTACAGTGTAGGAGGAACACCACAGTGGATTTCACTGTAGTTAAACTGAGAGAAGTGACAGTTTCAAATTTGAGTAAATCGATGTACTCATTTTGGTATGAAACTTTTTGTCTAAAATATGACCACCCAATGCTTTTAATTTTCGAACACCAGACATACTCAAATTCAAACAATTTAATAGACTCCACTCAAATTATGCTTTTTTTAGTTTATATTTGAAAATTGAAATATTTGGAATTTGTCAAAAGAGCAGCATTAAGTTGGTGGGATAACCGTGTTACACAACGTTGTGACATCTCACTCAACTAACTGGTCTACTTCCCACGTCATAGTAACATGGCTATATGTGGTCATAATAACAGTAACAAATTGAACCCTTCTCATAAAAATGTTATGGAAGAATTAAAAATGAGTGTATGATGTTTTATTTTTGAGTATCTGCTCATTTTCAAAAATGAGTACATGCATGTTTTCAAATTTGAGTTAATTTGGATCGGAGCCTGTTTGAGTGCGTGACATACTCATATTTGAGTAATTTTTACTCATTTTTGAGGCTGTCGTTTTAAGAGTGTACAATGTAGGATTTCACTATAGACCAGTGGTTCCCAACCTTTTGTGGCCCATCGCCCCCTTTCTAGGGGTTGACTAACACCTGTTGCCCCCTTTTCATTCTCATTGTATGTCTAATTTTAATTTGAAGTAATGTGTAAGTAATAAAGAAATTTTATGTCTAGGGGGGCGTCCCCCACAAAATTTTTGGAAATAAGACTCCAAAAAACAGGGTTTTAACTTGTTTTGGTGCATTAAGTCTGAATACAGTCAGTCAGTACAGTACTATTTTATTTTCCCCCTTTGAATACTCATCGCCCCCCAATCACCCCCCACTTATTTATCGCCCCCTTGATAACACAAATCGCCCACCTGGGGATGATCACCCCCAGGTTGGGAACCACTGCTATAGACCTTTTAACACCTGTTTCCTGTATAGGGTATATTGAATCTGATCCTTGAGACGATCGACAAGATCAACATGATCTCCAGCGCAGGGTACCTGGCTGCCTTCACCGCTGACGACTCTACGCAGTTGTGGGACGCAATCTCAGGATACCTTTACCAGCTCTTAGGTATAACAACAACACACATTGGGTTATTGGGTCGAACAGACTCAATCCAATACTTTATTATTAATGATTATAAAGAGTTTTCTCTTCATTTAGATTGAAAGCGAGCAAAACTTAAGAGGGAGTAAAATGGGTCTTATTTGATAAATAAACTATTCATAAATTTGAAATAAACCCTACAGTGCATACTGTTGCCATTTGGCAACACGACATTTTCCCCCATTTCCTACTCGAACTTCCATTTCCAAACGGCAACACCATGCAATAAGTACAATAGGTATAACATTTCATCGTATTAGCACTTTAGACTGCCAGTAGATCGCAGCAGGGGTACTATTTTGAGACATTTGTTAGTAGCTAGTGAGAAGAAAGTCAAGACACAGAAAATGCCAAAATAAAAGGACCATATAAATTAATATATAAAAAATTTCAGCTTCAAAAAAAAAATTTTTTTGAAAAGATAAGTTGTTAAATAATATTTTTAGAGCATTTGGTTTTATTTCACTTCACAATTAATTTCACAAGGGGTACTCACCTAGGGGTAGACCTTACTTCCTCCGTGACCCTAGGACACGTTGGTTTCAAATAAAAGCCGCGAAACGGACTTTTGAAACATAGGGGAGAGTGTTGTACCTCTGGACAAAAATCACGTTTGGATTTTTCTAAGACAGGTAAAATGGCATTTTGACCATTTAAAGTGCCCAACCTATAGTCCTAACCTTTGTGAGTACAGAGATATTTTTTACTAGCCAAAATCTTGAAAATTGGAATTTTAATCATTTATAATAACATGGAATAATTTGTGTCCAGAGGTACAACAACCTGTTGTACCTATGGACAGACCCAGTTGTACCTGTGGACACCCTTAAAAAGGGAAATTTTAGTTGAAAAAAACTAGGAATTAACATTTTTATTGATGCATTACCTTTTAATAACCTATTTCAAGCCTTTTTAAAATTGAAAATAGATTTTTTAAAGTAATGTAGTTTTAGATCGTAAATGATCATTAAAACGAAGTTGAATGATAAAAGTCTTGATTTTTTACCAAAAACACAAAAATAACATGGTATTTTCAGATCAGAATTTAAGATAATAGTTTCATCAATCATGCTGATTGATCTGACAACTTCACTGATCCCAAAAAAAACCCAATTCGATCAACACTTAGTTGCGCAAGCATTTGGTGGTAATAACAATAATTATTTGGTGGTAAATCTTTTTCAGTGGAAATTTCAAGTTTTTTTAATCATCATACTTAAATGCGATAGGGTGCTTATGATTTTACACCATATTTTATATTAAATTCCAAGTAGAATCATAAATTTAAAAAGTAGTTTAGATCACAAAATATTTGATTTTTCATCTAAAATTCACTTGAAAAATAATCGCTGACAAATAGATTACCATTTAGAATTAATTGAACATTTATTAAAATGTATTCAGTTAAATGAAACCTGATTCTAAAACGCCGATTAGCTACAGACACCCACAAGAACGTGTCCGTAGGTACAGCACTTATGGTGTCCGAAGGTACAACATCAGGTGTTATTGCATTCAAAGTTCTATCTCTGTATAAATAAAAGGCTAACGGGCGATGTGTGTGGGTATGTGTGTGTGTGGGTATGTCCGGGGTAATCTCTTGAAATAGGCCACGGACCGAAACCAAACTCGACGTATAGACGTATTCCGAGTCGGGGAGTAACTTGGGATAGTTTTCAAAGCTTTAAAATCGAATAATTACGAGTAATTAATGAATTTATAGCCCGAAACGCTTATTTCTCCATTTCTCTACTAGAGCAGATCTGCTCGACTCACTATTGTTTAACGAGATGAAAACCTCCAAAAATCAAATATTTTAACAGGAAAAACTCGATAATTGTCCATTTAAAAAGGATATAAGTTGTGAAAACGCTAAAATAAATTCAAATAATTTATTTTCAAACGTTACTTTCCTTTATTTCAAGATATTTTCCTTTAAAATTTAAATATTTATGGAAAAGTGAAAATTTTTTTTCATGGAAAACGACTTGAAAATAAAACATTGTTTCCAATGAAGCGGTTCACTAGACTTTTAAATTTACTAGATCTTTTATTATTGTTTCAAATTTGTTATTTTTGTTCACTAGACTCTTTAATTTACTAGGAAACATTGCCGAGAATACCGGGAAAAGAAAAATTACCGGGAACATCGGGATAGGAAAAAAGTACCGGGATTACCGGGACATAAAAATTACCTCGATCATAGGGATAGGAAAATTATCGGGAACATCGGGATAAGGAAAATAACCGGGAACATCGGGATATGAAAAATTACCGGGAACACCGGGATATGAAAAAGGCGTCTGGGATACCGGGATGATTGGTAATTGCTGATTTAAAAATTATAAATATATTTTGAGAAAATTTAATTTAAAAAAAAAATATATACATTCCACCCGTGCAAGGCCGGGCATATCCGCTAGTCTCTGTATAAATAAAAGGCTAACGGGCGATGTGTGTGTGTATGTGGGTATGTGTGTGGGTATGTCCGGGGTAATCTCTTGAAATAGGCCACGGACCGAAACCAAACTCGACGTATAGACGTATTCCGAGTCGGGGAGTAACTTGGGATAGTTTTCAAAGCTTTAAAATCGAATAATTACGAGTAATTAGCGAATTTATAGCCCGAAACGCTTATTTCTCCATTTCTCTACTAGAGCAGATCTGCTCGACTCACTATTGTTAACTAGATGAAAACCTTCAAATATCAAATATTTTAACAGGAAAAACTCGATAATTGTCCATTTAAAAACTATATCAGTTGTAAAAACACAAAAATTAAATTAAATAATTTATTTTCAAACGTTATTTTCCTTTATTTCAGGATGTTTTCCTTTAAAATTTAAATATTTATGAAAAAGAGTATTTTTTTTTCATGGAAAACGACTTAAAAATAAAACATTGTTTCAAATGAAGCGGTTCACTAGACTTTAAAATTTACTAGATCTTTTATTATTGTTTCAAATTTGTTATTTTCGTTCACCAGACTCACTAGAAAACATTGCCGAGAATACCGGGAAAAGAAAAATTACCGGGAACACCGGGATGCGTATATCCGAACCCTCAAGCGTGCAACGCATTGGCGCTGTTTGAAGAGCGCCGCACTGTTTGGGCACGCGAATCAAGGTCACACTCGAATGTTTTTACGCCGCCATAGCGTTCGAGTCGAGATCGAACCATCAAACGGTGTACAAAATCTAAACAAACGCTTGCTTTGCAACCAAATTTTCACAAAATAGTTTAACTCGTAGCTTATCATATGTAAGGCTTCTAAAAAGAACTTAATTTTCTTTAATTAAACATTTGAAGAACGTAATTAAGGTTATGTGTTTATGTAAGAAATTGTGTAAACTTTCGTGAAACTTTTTGCTTACAAGGTTTACATTCTATTCTTTATCATATACTTTTTTTTATCAACGCTTGGCTGTAAATTGGTTCATAAATATATATAAAATTAACTGTAAGAAGTAGCTACACTATACCCACTCCCCTACTTAATTTAAAGATCTTTGTGTAAATAGAATTCCTGACACATTAATAATTCAAGGTTTATTACTTTTTTGGTACATATATATTATCCTGTCAACTGTTCAGTGACCGTCACATTCAGCAGCTCAGCTATAGAACATTCAGTGAACTTTGATAACATTTTCAGTAGCTATAGTGATAGGAATTTCATCCAAATAATTTTCTCGTTTGAAGTCATAGTGAATACAATTTTTTTTATAAAACTATGATATTCAGAACTATGCATGATGGTCAATGGGTCAATGAAGTATTTGTTAAGTTAATTTTGAATGTAAGAGTTTACATGGTAGCATAGCATACATATATAAATCTGAAATTATCAATCCAGAGTTCAAATTAAGTCAACAATTTAGTGTATACTTATAACTATATCTTTTCAATACTGTAATTAATGGTAATGTAAAAGTACGGGAGATTAATTATAAAAATTGAGGCTCTATTAGCTCCATGTCTATAAAATAACACACTGAAGTATGAATTTTTACAGAATATGAAGTTTATTTCTTTTTAAAAGCTCTTGAATAGTTTTGTAAAACAAGAATATTCTCCGAGAATAATATTTGAGATTTTTTTTTCTGATATTTGGAAATAAATGTAAATATTATTGATAATATGAAATGGTCATGTAGTACTGTAGCAATACTACATAGTACTTAGAATACATACTATTTGGATATTTCTGCATCGTCTTTATCTTTTAAAATTAGTCTAAGAACAGCGTTTTCCGTGGTGGATTTAGTTTCATCAACCAACAACGAAGGATAAATTGAAGAAAGTTGCTCGGAAATATGTTTCACATCCATATTTAGGATCCACCACGATTTATGGAGTAATGCCATGCAAAGGAACGAAGCGAAGCGATGGTTAGTGCAAACCAAAACCCCGAGTTCAAAGTTCAGTTTCGGTTTCATATTGCTAGTCAAAGCGTAAACGCAAGCATGGATGTTCCTGAATGTTGGCTTTTCCTTTAAACACCTCACTTCATAAGCAAATAGGTTTGCCGTAGTTAAAAGAGCGAGTTATCTATGTTTCTTTTAGCGCGTGTCTGGCGAAGCGCACAACTTTTCAAACCGCGCCAATGCGTTGCGCGCTTGAGGGTTCGGATATACGCCACCGGGATATGAAAAATTACCGGGAACACCGGGATAGGAAAAATTACCGGGAACACCGGGATAGGAAAAATTACCGGGAACACCGTGATAGGAAAAATTACCGGGAACACAGGGATAGGAAAAATTACCGGGAACACCGTGATATGAAAAATTACCGGGAACACCGGGATAGGAAAAATTACCGGGAACACCGGGATACGAAAAATTACCGGGAACACCGGGATATGAAAAATTACCGGGAACACCGTGATAGGCAAAATTACCGGGAACACCGTGATAGGAAAAATTACCGGGAACACCGGGATATGAAAAATTACCGGGAACACCGGGATAGGAAAAATTACCTCGAACACCGTGATAGGAAAAATTACCGGGAACACCGGGATAGGAAAAATTACCGGGAACACCGGGATAGGAAAAATTACCGGGAACACCGGGATATGAAAAATTACCGGGAACACCGGGATATGAAAAATTACCGGGAACACCGGGATAGAAAAAGGCATCTGGGATACCGGGATGATTGGTAATTGCTGCTTTAAAAATTATAAATATATTTTGAGAAAACTTAATTTAAAAAAATTTATACACTCCACCCGTGCAAGGCCGGGCATATCAGCTAGTCTCTGTATAAATAAAAGGCTAACGGGCGATGTGTGTATGTGTGTATGTATGTGGGTATGTCCGGGGTAATCTCTTGAAATAGGCCACGGACCGAAACCAAACTCGACGTATAGACGTATTCCGAGTCGGGGAGTAACTTAAGATAGTTTTCAAAGCTTTAAAATCGAATAATTACGAGTAATTAGCTAATTTATAGCCGAAAACGCTTATTTCTCCATTTCTCTACTAGAGTAGACTGCTCGACTCACTATTGTTAACTAGATGAAAACCTTCAAACATTTAATATTTTAACAGGAAAAACTCGATAATTGTCCATTTAAAAACTATATCAGTTGTAAAAACACAAAAATTAAATCAAATAATTTATTTTCAAACGTTATTTTCCTTTATTTCAAGATGTTTTCCTTAAAAATTTAAATATTTATGGAAAAGTGTAAATTTTATTTCATGGAAAATGACTTAAAATTAAAACATTGTTTAAAATGAAGCGGTTCACTAGACTTTTCAATTTACTAGATCTTTTATTATTGTTTCAAATTTGTTATTTTTGTTCACTAGACTCATTAATTTACTAGGAAACATTGCCGAGAACACCGGGAAAAGGAAAATTACCGGGAACATCGGGATAGGAAAAAAAAAGTACCGGGATTACCGGGACATAAAAATTACCTCGATCAGCGGGATAGGAAAATTATCGGGAACATCGGGATAGGAAAAGTACGGGGAACATCGGGATAGGAAAATTACCGGGAACACGGATATAGGAAAAAGACGTCTGGGATACCGGGATGATTGGTAATTGCTGATGTAAAAATTATAAATATATTTTTAAAAAATTTAATTTAAAAAAATTATACACTCCACCCGTGCAAGGCCGGGCATATCCGCTAGTAAAAGATAAAAGAATTGAGATCTGACGATTTTTAATATCAAAACTAAAAAGTCAAAATCTCGGGGATTCCCCCCATGTATTTCATTTTATCATATCATAATCATAGGGGAAGAAAAGAGTTAATGTAGTGATGCACTAAAAAAAACTTTGAGCACCTCAAAACAGTATTTTTATTAAATAAAATTTAAATAATATTTTAAAGAGCTGATTTCACGTTAGCAACTAGATAGCATCTGTTTACATTCAAAATCGACCACGAATTCAAATTTACATTTTTTCCCGAATTTTAAAATGAGGTGGCTGAAGGTACAACCGTCCGTAGGTACAACACTCTCCCCTACCCTGTATATTGCATGTACTAATTACATGTTTTACAGTTGTGACTTTTTGTTTTCAGCTGCTGTGATCAAAGGCAACCACACCAACTGCGCCCAGTTCGCCCAGTCCAACCGCCTGGACTGGCTATTCAGCCGACTGGGAAGCCAACAGGCAGCCGAAGGAACAGGTTGGTGTCATTTAACAAGTGGTTTAATGCCCATGTTTTTTAGTTATTGTACCTCTTCAGGCGCTATGATACCAATTTCAAAACATTTTTTTTAAATTTAAAAATATGTCAAAAAAATTTATTTTGTCATTTTTATTATATGTGGCCTACATGAATAAGGCAAAAAATATACAATTTTATACATAGTTATTTCTGGGCTTTAGATGTTAAAAAAAACAATTGATTTACTAACATGATTTTAATGTTTTCGGTTGACAGTTATTCGCAAAATAATTATTTTATTGAAGAGAACTTCTTTCTCTATTGATTCTTTTATTGAAGTGCAGTGGCGTAGCCAGAAAAAAATTTCGGAGGGGGATGTTGATATTTCGGGAGGGGATATGGGGTATTTTTAGTGGTTTTCTATGGTCAAAAAGGAAATTTCCTGAGTTTCGGGGGGGGATATATCCCCAAATCCCCCCCTCTGGCTACGCCCTTGTTGAAGTGTAAAGAAGAGTTAAGAGTAAACAGCATTGGTAGGGGACATCCATAAATTACGTGAGGTGTTTTTTCCAAAATCTGGACCCCCCTCCCCCCAAGTGAGATTTACCTACAACCTTTAAATATAATTTTCTATCCTATTCGTTTGCATTTTATGCATCACAGCATCTAAAACTTTTCCATTATTAATGATGTTGGGGAAAAGGACATTATACCGCCTAAAAATCACCACTCTTTAGGTATTATTCCTTTCTCATACTTACAAAAATCGTTTAATTTCTAGCTTAAAAAGTTGACGTGAGATTTTAATCACCCCCCCTCCCCCCCTTTGTGAGATTTGGTGAGATTTTTCCAAACCCCTCCCCCCTTTTTGACCTAACGTAATTTATGGATGTCTCCTTATATCATACTATATCACTTATTTATTAAGGGTACAATGGACGTTTAAAATCACTTTAAATATTTTTCTTTAATTTTGAAGCTATCGCTCTGAAATTTTTACATATTCGTGCTTGATATCCTAAACAACGTAAAATTTTTTTTAGAAAAATCCATTGATAAATTTTTAATTTTTTTCAAAAAAATTTAAAATATTTTTAAAAATTTTAAAATGTTCCAGGCGTCATAAATTTTACTATAACCAAATTTTTTTTGGTGTTTCAAATAGGTATTTTAGTATCATTTAATAGTTAGTATAATTTTAACATTTGTGACTGTTAGATTTTAATATAGATCAAATTAAAGAAATTTTTTCATGATTTTGCTATTAAAAATCTAGTATTTTAGATTTTTTAGCAAAAATAATTAGCATATGATAATCAAACATACTAAATATTAAATGTTCAAAGAAAACGCCTAAAAATACCCTTTAAAAAATTCCGCCATCAGATTTCTTTTCTGGCTACACCACACAACTTAATGCTTTGGAATTAGAAATTTAGAAAATTTATCTCATAAAAAGAACAGTTAATTAGAGGTTAAACTTGTATTCTCAACAAAGACCAATAGATGACGCCACCGCTCAGTCTTGATTTATTTTGATGTTTCAATGATAGAGAACATTAAGATGACGGGTATTACTTTTTTAATGATAGATTGTTTTGAAATATAAAAGCTTTTTTTTCTCCAATATTAGATACAAAAAGAAAATAGCTATATTTTTCATTTAAAACATTAAACTATCTGACATCTGTATCAATATAAAATCACGCATCAAATATTATTTAAATTTATTCTTTTTTTTATACTTAAAAATTAATTCCACAACAATATTTTTAATATGGAAAAATTCGTAGGAACACGATAAATTGAAAGTCCAAGAACTGTTTTCTCTTATCGCTGATAGATGACGCTAGCATACAGGATATTTTATTCATAAAAGCAATTTTCACGCTGCCATCTATCAAGCAGCTGGCAAACTAATACATTCAATTCAATTACATTCAATTTTATTCAGGTTGTGTTTCATGGAAACAAAATATTTTACTGACTAAAATCAACTAAATATTATTCCAAAGTTTTTGAAATGATGGATATGTCTCTAAAATAAAAGCGACATTTCTAGTTCTAACGAAGTTTGTTCGAACCAGGGGCGTATTTAAGCGGAATTCATTGGGGGGGCGTATATGACGAATTTGCCGACTAACTTTTTTTCTTTAAAAATAGTATATGTGTCTGTATATATTATGTCGTATGACTCTTATGTAAAACTAGCTGATGTTACCAGTCTTTCACGAGTGGATTAATAGCTTTCTTCTTTAAAATTTTTAATGAATTCTTTACCTTACTTTATTGAGTTAGAAGGTTTATTTAAACATTTACCTCATGACCCCCATGAAAAATAATAAGATGTATGTGTATTAAAGAAATATTCTCTCAAAAATTACTTAAAATGTACATTTAAAGCCCTGAATATCTTTAGGATTTTAATTAACTTTTTTTAATCCAATACTTGGCAGATTAAAATTTTAAATTTTTTATAAATATATTTTTAAATTATTGGTATAAAATTTAAGTAGACTTGTGTCTAGTTTTTCCTTTAAAAACTTGTTATTCTGCTTATTTTTTCTTTGTAACAATGGGGTAAGCATATTTCTTTTTGAGGAGAAATAAAGCTATTTCGGCAAAATAACTATAAATAAGGGTAAAAAAGATGGGGGTCATTCAGTGGTGGATCCAGGATTTGGTTTTGGGGGGCTAAGTATTTTCCTAATCCAATTGAATCTTCTTGTTAATGTTAATACGGAAAAGGTAGCGAAATATCTTGCTCCAACTTTCAAAAGGGGGGTTTGGGGGTCCTCCCCCCGAAAATTTTTGGAAATTTAAGTCAAAAACCCCACTTTTTCATCTCTTTTTGGTACGCTTCATCCGAATTTCGGATATAATTGTTTTGCGTTTTGACACAAACTTAGTAAAATGTAGTTGTAATAACAGAGTTAGAAGTGCCAAGGGGATCTGGGGGTCTTCCCCCAGAAAATTTTTTAAAATTTGACCTTAAAATAACAGGGTTTTAACTCATTTTGGTGCATAAAATGTCATTATATAGAGTAAAACTTTTCATTTTGGGGGGGCTTGAGCCCCTAGACCCCCCTGGATCAGCTAGTGGGGTCATTTATGGTTTTCGAAACATAGCCTAATGTTTTTCTTTGAAATTTTCTACGTTCGATTGAAATTGTTTCAAAGTAATAAAAAGATTTAAAAAAAATATTCATCATATACATTAATTTTGTTCACTGTATTTTGTTAAAAAATTGTCCAAGAAAAGCACAACCAATTTGTTGTTAAAACCATACATTAGAAAAGGTATATTTAAAAGGAAATTATATCAAAGAAATTACTTCTGTTCTTAAATATATTTTTTATCAAATTATATTAATTTGAGACAGTGGCGGATCTACGGGGGGAGCTTTCGGGCTGAAGCCCCCCCAAACGTCTAATATTTTACTAAGTTTGTCAAAACGCAAAAAATCTATATCCGAAATTCGGATGAGGCGTACCAAAACGAGTTGAAAAAGTAGGGTTTTTTACTTAAATGTCCAAAAAATTTTCTGGTGGAGGACCCCCAGACCCCTCTTTTAGTGGTTTGAGTAGGATAATTCACTACCTTTTCCGTATTACCATTAACAAGTTGGTTCAATTGGATTATGAAAATTCTTAGCCCCCCCTCAAAACCAAATCCTGGATCCGCCACTGATTTGAGAGACTTGGTTTTATTTGCTAAACCAAACTTCAAATGGGTAAAAAACTCCATACGTATTTAGCAACGAAAAACTTGTTAAAGCGGTTAAAAATAAAACAAAAAACTGTTAAAAATAAAACAAAAAACTGTGGAAAGATATCGTGACATCAAATCGAAACCTAAATCAAGCATTTAAGAAATTACGTGATATACTAGTATTGGGGTTCGTTTTGATAATTTGCTTAGGCAGAAGAGGATTTTTCTCAAAAACAAATTAATGATCAACACATGATAATTTCAGGTAACACAACTGAAGACAATTTTAGAATTACGAAAACCAGGATTTCCTTCTACTTACCCAAAAATGTGATCGTAATGTAAATGTAACGATAATGAACAGCTCAAACCAAACGCACAATTCTTCTCTAACACTGCCAATTATGACACAAAAAAGCAAAGGGCGTTGGCGAAGGTTGAAGCTGTCCCACGACTTGGGGGTGTCCTTGAGCATTCATTATCTCCCCTTTCAGAGGATATCTGGATCTCGGCGACAGTCAGTCGGTCGGTCATTTCTAAACAAAATAGTATGCTATGTTCCCATGGTCTTCTCATTTTTCCAGGAAGGACCGGACCGTATACACTTGCAGATCGTGTCGTGGGGATGGACGGGGGCTTTCTCTCTCAACGGCGAAAGGAGGGGAAAACCGAAACCATCGACACTGCTCGCGAAGCGCGGTCTCGGTGATAAATTGAATCGTACAAAAATCATAACTTTATGACAAAATAGTCCTTTAAACCCCGCGCCCAAGAATATAAGGGCGCAATCATAACTACTTTGGAGCTACAACCATAACTTATAAATCTTTAGCATTAAAAAGGCAGGAATTCATATTACCAGAGATGATCTTTGCTTGAACAATAAGTAACCAACAAAAGACATAAAAATTCCATCGAATTGGTTGGAAAGGCGGTTTTTTTCCATTTAGAACTCTGAATTTATTGATTGTGTTTCTTTTGAGTTTTTTGTTCCATGGGGCCGTCCATAAATCCGAAACCCTACATCTGTGGTGATAAAATTCAAACCGTCTTTTTTTTATCCAGTTTAAGAAATGTAATTAGTCTTTTATCAGAGAAAACCAACGATATGATTGTTATTATCGTACAACCGGAATAAATTCATGTTTTTATTTGGTTCAAAAAAGTTTATTTGTTCTTGAATGCCATTACCCCGTCTATTTTTATTTAATTTGAAAAAGTTCAATTACTGGTATTAAACCCTATAGATATAGATGAATAAAACCGCGACGGCTTTACATAAACTGGTAGTTTTTATTCGGTTTAACAAGTTCATTCCGTTTCAGTTCCTAAAATCAACAGTAGATAGGTTTTTATAGACAAAACAGGTCGGGATGTGTTAATGTTTAATTGGTATTAAATCTATCAACCGGATAAATACACTTAAAAAGTGTATTTTTTAATTAAATTTACTATTTATAGGACATTGATTTTAATGTGTTTTTTGTGCTCTGAATTCAAAAAGGATATTTTTTTTGTTCTGGAATGCCACGTTTCCCGACAATTTCGATAAATTTGTGAAATAAGTCTTTATTTTAATTTTAAGGAAAATATGTTCATAAAATATATTTTTGTTTTATTAATTCTTCATGAAAATCTTTATACAGTCGAGTCCGCTTAATGTGATCGCAATTGTCCGAGATGAATTTGATAACATTATCCGATTGATAACAATAAGCGATTCCATATAAAAAAGCAACAAACGATGGAACTATATTGTTTGCTTTAAAATAAAATTATGGAATTAAATCGTAGATGATGTATTTAAAACAATTTTACACTATGTACTTGTCAACTTACAATTTTTAGGGTAAAATATCCAATAAATAAAAATAAAATAACCTATTCTTTGTTATTTCATTTGTTAGTACACACTACACCTATGTGATTCCGCTCATACATTCGTTTTCTTTTGACATCCAGACAAGATTAACGCGAACTTTCAAAAACTTACACGGAAAAGGCTAAAACATAAATCACTAAAATTTATCTGAATTCCACTAAACAAGAAAAAATCAAAATCTCTTATCAGAAACATCTGCAAGGCGCCAATAGTGATAGATAACCAATCACAAACATGGCTTCGCACCCCTCCCCCTTTAACAGTTTTCTTTCAATGTATGAGGAGAGCATCAAATATTTTCTTTTTCTTACAATCAAACCAAAGAAAAGTAATTGACCTTCAAAACGAAACTTGAAAACGGACGTTTTTTAGGGGATATATACAAATTTTGATAACATTAAGCGGCGTGTTGATACTTAGTTGATCACATTAAACGATGTGTTTTACATTAAATTAAATAGGAATGATCGGGACCTGTTGATTTCGATAATATTATCCGATTGATAACATTAACCGTGATCACATTAAGCGGATTCGACTGTATAACTAAAATAAGCTCATTTTCAATTGAAATAAAGCCGATTTTTCCTCCTTATGAGGCTTCTCTTAGTATACATTTACCCTCGGTAGTAGCAACAAGATCCTTTTTTCAACTATATAACAAAAATTCGTCATTATGGGGCGATTAAATCTTCCCTGGTATTTTCTTTCCATCTCTATTATGCCCTGATGAGATAGTTTACTATGTGCATCATTCACAGCTTCTAATTTTAAAATGTAAAGGAGTCAGAAATGCTCAAAAACTATGAAAAATGCACAAATTCGAAAATAAATTGTCAATTTGTAAGAAATCCTGACGTATAGGATTTTTTTTCAATATTTTTTTCGTAATCAGCACACTAAAATACATAGAAAATCACTATAATTAATCGAACAGCTTTTTCATTGCAGACCTGTGTAATTCTAGATACCTTCATAAATAAAGGAAAATAACACACATTATTAGTCAAAACAAATCTATATCAATCAAATTTTTCGGGAATTAGACCTGTCAGGATTTCAACCTGTCGGGATTTTGACTCTGTCGCGTCGGGATTTCGACGTCGAGAACCAGATTTGTCGGGATTCTGACCGGGATTTTAACCCAGTTGGGATTTTGACCCAATCGGGATTTCAACCTCTCAGGAGTCTGACCCTGTCAGATTTATGACTCTGTCAGCAATTTGACCCAGTCGGGATTTTAACGTTGGGAACCTGATTTGTTGGGATTTTGACCCAGTTGGGATTTCGACCTGTCGGGATTCTGACCGTTGACCCGATCGGGATTTCGACCCAATCGAGATTTCAACCTCTCGGGATTCTGACCCTGTCGGGATTATTTCATGTCAGGATTATGACTCTGTCAGCAATTTGACCCAGTCGGGATTTCCACGTTGAGAACCTGATTTTTCGGGATTTTGACTTAGTTGGGATTTTGACCCAGTTGGGATTTCGACCTGTCGGGATTTTGACCGTTGACCCGATTGGGATTTCGACCCAGTCGGGATTTTGACCCTGTCGAGATTTTGATCCAATCGAGATTTCAACCTCTCAGGATTCTGACCCTGTCGGGATTCTTACATGTCACCATGTCAGGATTATGACTCTGTCAGCAATTTGACCCAGTCGGGATTTCCACGTTGGGAACCTGATTTGTCGGGATTTTGACCCAGTTGGGATTTCGACCTGTCGGGATTTTGACCCGATCGGGATTTCGACTGTTGAGATTCTGACCGGTCGGAATTATGACCCTGTCAGGATTTTGACTCAGTCGTGATTTCGACGTCGGGAACCTGATCTGACTTGATTTTGACCCTGACGGGTTTCTAACCAGTCGATTTTCCGTTTTAACCGGTTATTTTGACATCTCTGCTGGCCACTCCCCAAACAATTTTACGACTTTTACTCCGAAAATTGTGGAGAAGGGAGATGTTAAAGAAGAAAAAAAGCTTTTTTTTTTAATTGCCGACCTAGTTTTTAAGAATCTAAAAACCTAGAATTTGCCGACTGTGATCGAAATTGCCGACTTTGGGGGGGCGAGACGCCCCCCCACGCCCCCCCAGTAGCTTCGCCCCTGGTTCGAACTTTCTAACCTATAGTCACGCTATACTTATTAAATATTGAACTTAATTTAAATTTTCTAAAACTGTTAATTTTAACGACCTTGATATGAACATCCCCGTCTTGCGCCAATAATAATAACCAGTCAATGAAGAAGTTGCATGATTTTTTTAGTCGATTCCTCTTGCAAAAATAAGCAACTACCCAAAATTTGAGGCCGATCGAGAAATTTTTTGATTGCCAAAAAAATTAACAAAAATCCCCTTCTTAAAAGCGCGCGAAAACGCCAAGAGTTTGGATGTGACGTCATCTTATATTAAACATTGTTGTAAAGCAATGGAGTTGATGGTATTATTGTTGACGTCATCTTATAGTTTAAACAAACAATAAACGTTTTCAGTCACGTGTTTTTTTCTCGCCTTTTAAATTAAAATATTTAATTATACCTGTACATTTTTTTGAAAAACTGACTAGATATTTCATTTTAGCATACAAAAAACCATACGGAACACTTGTTTGCTTTTGAAAATCTGACACATGCAACTTCCTTATTATTTTAATATTTTTAGAATATAAAAAAAAACGAAAAATATACGCGCACGCTTGTCTTTTAAATATGTTGCGTAAACAACCATCCTGAATCAAATCCAAAACCCGAACTACAAGCTCCGTTTTCAACAGCTGCCGCCGTGGAACACCTGTTCTCTGCCACCGCATCAGCAAAACGAGCGAGCGAAGCCCCAAGAGAGAAACCGAAACGAGCGCCAGATTTGGCAACAAATCGCTTTGCGCCATCCGCTCTCGCCTAGCACATCCACACGCTTTGAGGAAATCCGCGGAGCGACCGTTCGCCAAGCTTAAATCGCCAACACTTTTTTCCCGACATTGGTCGCTAAAACCGCAATTTCTCGCTCAAATATTGGTCGAAAGGAATCGGAAAGGGCTTGAATCGAATAAGAAGGGTTCATACTACATAATGCAAGTGTTTTTTTTAGAAAATTTCTCAGATAACTGTACGAAATTACAGTTTAAAGTCGTTCCTTCCGAAAAAGAGCCGATTCAAAATGGGCCGCTTTCCTCCGGAATCCGAGCTCTCCGATTCGCCAATTGGGGTTGCCAGTCACTAAGAACACGCCCCAAAAAAAGGGCGGAGCCACGTTTCGCTGAACTTGATTGTCGGAAAGTTTGACGAATGACGATCTATGACGACGTTCGACGAATGAATAAAAGGAAGAGGCTGTACTCCCGCATATAGGCCGCCTATTATTTATTTATTTATTTATTTATTTATTCTACAGTCAAACAGATAAAAATCCAATTACATGACTGGTAATACAAAGTAAAAGACACACAAAAAACACTATAAAAGACACACAAAAAACACTCAAAAAACACTACTTCTACTACTATTATGAACAGTTTTTGTGGTTATTGGGTTCTTCCCTTATTCTGCTCATTAACAGCTAGTGTCAGGCTTACCATACGTCTGGAACAGTTTTTTCAGGGCTGTCCGAGTGCATAAAAATGTCCAGGGTTTCATTAAGAAAAAATCCTGACCAAGCTGCTGTTTGAAATTAACTCAACCAATATTTGAATCAAACTCAGTGGTCGTTTAAGTTCTACTTAAGCATAGAGGTTGATTTTTATTTGTGTATTCTTCTTCCTCCTGAGTAGAAAGGTTAGGGGGGATCAGTGGTGTACGGTGTACCCGAAAAAAAATTTCTGATGAGAATATCGGAATTTCAGGGAAAAGAAGTAGTAACTTTATTGTCTGGTCAAAAGGAAAATTTCTAGATTTGGGGGATATTTCATAGAATCTTCTATTTTAGCTATGTCTCTGGAAGGATAAGTGATGTTTGGGACTGAAAAATTTCTAAACTTTTGTTGTATTTCCCTTAAAAACAGGAATTTGAAACAAATTAAAACTGATTTGAAAATAAAGTTAAAATATAAAATAAGTGGATCCGTGTCATCATAAGGGGGCCTCCACAGATCAATCACCTCTCTGATCACACATTTAATTACTTTCATTTTTTTACATGTTGCGTAGTTTTAGCTCACACCGTTAGGGGCCATTCATTAATTACGTAAGGGTCCCGAGGGGGAGGGGGTTTGGAAAAATCTCTATACACATACCCTTACTTGTCAAACCCATTCTTACGTTAGATTTTCAAAGTTAATGTAAACAAATTCCAATTAAACCCCAACAAAATAAAATTGAATAGTAACCCCAGAAAAACTTTAAAATGCTGACGATCTCGGTATTTTGCCGAAGATTTAATTTTTTAATAAAAATAAAGGTATATCAGATGTATCTTTTTTATTGGAGTAGCATTAAGTAAGTTAAGATAAAAAATAAAACTGTTGAATCCATCTTCCAGTTGTCAAAAGTCGAAACAAAACAAAAGCAAAAAGAGAGAGAAATCTTTATTAGTTTTGGTTTCAACTTTTTTTTGTTGATCATTTCGTGCGCTAATGGTTGCCTTGGCACCATAGGTTTTCTACGCTTCACGCCATTTCATTCCATTTTGAAAAACGAAATATTATACGGTATTTTGATATTAAATATCGTTTTTTCTGCTGTGTGTTTGCAGGCATGCTGGATGTATTGCACTGTGTGCTGATTGACAGCCCTGAGGCTCTGAACATGATGAAAGAGGACCACATAAAGGTCATCATCTCGCTCTTGGAGAAGCACGGAAGAGATCCAAAGGTACTACAGATCTTTTCTCACTACTAGTACAAAAACTGATGTGCATAATGAACTGGATGTTTGGTGTGGTCTTAAATAAACACACCACGCTTATTTGCCGAAAATTGTGGTCCGTGCCAGATATTTCGCTGCTCGAAACCAGTTATGTCAGATATTCGTATCAATAAGCATCACATGTGCGTTATGACTAATATATATCCGTCACAGTTTTAAGAGTGTAATATATATTGTTTTGTGTTGCTGCAGGTTCTGGATGTGTTGTGCTCTCTGTGCGTTGGTAACGGGGTGGCGGTGAGGAGCTCCCAGAACAACATCTGCGACAACCTGCTCCCCTCGCGCTCCCTCCTGCTGCAGACGAGACTCGTAGACCACGTCGCAAGGTCAGTTCATCATTCATCCAGAGCTTTAATTATATTAGCTCTCAAGCTTTTGTTGTATACAGGCAGTTCCAAGATAAGTGTCCTCTCCCCCCTTTAACTTTTGAACCCCTACAGATATAGGGCCGGATGCAACTACGTTTTGCGACGATTTTGAGACCGGTCGAATCCTACTTCCAAACAACTCAACTATCGTTGTCCTGAGTCATTTTTCCAGCATGCCGCTGATTGGTTTTCAAGAACGGCACGAACTACGTCATTGAAACACGTGCATTTGATTGTACATTGCCTTTCCAGCGCTCTGCGCGCCTTGCTGCGTAGTGGAAAGCTTCATCCAATCAGGTGGAAAACGTCAGCCCGATCGTCGTAGAACGCCACCTCCTGAGCAGGCGTTCTTGGGCGATCATTATTAGGTGAAATACGGTTCTTTAGCACGTCACAGAACGTAGTTGCATCCGGCCCATAGTCATAAAAGGGGTGTATACAGTAAGATACTGCCCTATGCGACGCGACAACTTTGCGCCTAAAAAAAAAGTGAAAAAAAAAGTCATAAAAAGTGGTGTCTATATATAAGTACAGTAGAGCACACCTAGAAGACTCATAGAATCACAAAGGAATGGGGGAAATGCACCCCTAGCTACCTAGGGGATTTTATAAGCCAGCATGGGAGGTTTATAATCCACAGTGGAAATTGACACTTTTATAAAAGGATTAAAACTAGCAAAATCGTTCGATTCCGGCATTAGCTACATAAAAACCAATGGACCATATCCGTCTGACGTCACATTTTCCTCATCATGTGACCTACTGAGCTTGCAACTGGTTACCACAGATATAGCTTGTAATGTGAGATATGATGATAGTGAGTTTGTTTTCCCCATCACGTGATTAAATGGGCGTGGCACGAATATCGTCCATTCAGGAGCTGAAATTTCAAGTCTTTAATTGGTTTTATGGATTAAATACCTGAATCAATGATTTTATTTCGATCTAAATAGGTTACTTGTCAATTTCCCCAGAGAATTTTACAACTTCCCATGCCCGATTGCGTAATTCTAATTCCCACATGGACAAGGAACAACTGCCTTTACGCGAGCGGAGGAGCCGGGGAAAAAAAGAAGAACCGCTTGCTTTTTTCGATTTTCGCCACCTCTGAGCTCACCGCGGCTACGCTTTCTTTCAAATGTACGGTAAAGATTTTAATTATGTGATTGTTGGCCTCCAACGGATAATGAATTATTTAATAACTCCAGATGGATTAAGTTTCTTCACGATCGTTCGCACACATCTAGAACGGAAGGAAACATTCGCACTCATTTCAATCTATTAAGGTGGTGTTAAAAAATAATTATCAAAGTATATTCAATGGATATTTAACCTTTTTATTCATTGGATCTATTAATAATTTGTATCGTGATTATTCTTTAATAAGGTCTGATCAATAATTTGCTTCAGAAAAATGAAAATTAACAGGATCTTAATCTTTTAAACACCGCAATTCAAATTTTGAATTAAAGGTTCTGATTTTTGGCTTAAATGGCTTGTTTTATCATTACTAAAACCATTCTAGTCATTTTTTGGCGGAAAAAAATTCTGAAGTATGATTTTGAGGATGTTCCCATTTGGGAACATCGGCGTTTGGGGTGAAGTTTTTAGGGGGATTTCCAAAGGGGACATATTTTACAATTAATTCAAATAAAATGATTTATATAGGTTTCTACTTAAAAATTATGAACATTTTTATGATTGTGGACGGTTTTTTCATTTTTATTATCCATACTTGAACGATTTAGTAACATTTTATAAATTTTATAAGAAAAAATTTACATGTTTATTACGTACGCGAAGCTTTTCCGTAAATTTTGCTTGCACTATGGGTAATATTTTGGTGTAAAAAATACAAAAGAGCGTTCCCATGCTCTTCAAAGCTAAAAAAATAACGTTTCTGTGCGAAAAATTAGTTTTAATTACGGTTCTATACGGATATCTAGCATAAAATCCACTAATTGCATTAAAATCTAATTAGCTTTCAAAATTAATAATCATAATTATCTCCATTGATTTATTGAAGCTGTGTTTCTCATGGAAGATTCCGAACTGAACCACATATATCTTACATCCAACTTACGTTAGAAGAGTGTTTTTAGATGTACGCACTTTTCCTTATTTTCAAAATTCTTCAATTTATTTCTAAAATTTTTATTAAAAAAAAGTACTTGAACAAAAATATAAACGCAAATCCTCAGATGCACTCCAAATATGCTCTTTGTATAACCCCCATTGATAATTACTGAATATTAATCGATTGGGGAGTTAGAAAAATATACAAGTGCAAGAATTTTCTATAAAGATTTAGAATAAATCAGATGAAAAAATGAAAATTACATATTTTTTAATTCTTAACCTGTTTAGATCCTTTGATACAAGAAATGTTCAAAAAATTAAAGAAAATTGGAAATAACTTGAATTTTTGTATGTTATCAAAATCCCCTCGAATACTATACCCCAAACGCCGATGTTCCCATTTGGGAACATATACGTTGTATTGGTAATTACTCTCCAAAATTAAAATATGAAGCTATTCTGTCAATCCAAATGGGAAGATGTGTACTTAAGCTACCTAAACACAGCAAAATTATTTAAAACTAAATTTATTTAAATTTTTCACAAGTTGAAACTTGTGCAACTTTTGGAAGAGCCAAAAATCTCTAATTTTGATGTAAATTCTACAAAAAGGATTAAATTGCACGTGAAAATCTTTTACATGTAAAATAACTTCATATTTTTGAGTTCCTTTCTACCAAGTATCAAATTCCTGTATGAAAAATTAAGTGGTGTAAAAATTCCTTAAAATAATGTTCCCATTTGGGAACATCGGCAGGTAAAAGGTTAATGATTACTGAAGGAATTTAATAATACAGTTAGAACATTCCACGCGATAATTTGAACAGTATAAATACATGAAACTCCAAATTCAAAGCAAATATTTTTTTCTTTTCAAATACAATATGAAAATACCACCAAGTTCTAATGAAAATACCCCAAAATTTTAATGAAAATATCCCAATTCAAACGACAATACCACAAAATTCTAATAAAATACAACAAAATAAAAAAAATAATGATAAAAAAAACAAAATTAACACTTTAAATTGTTTGAGTTTCTAATGGTTCTTAGCATTTGGTAAATTGTTGTGTACAGCTAATGTGATTATTGATGTTCCAACCAAGTTCTACCGAGAAATTGTTATTTCCTACGGCTTCGTGAGTTATTATTTTTATAACTGCGTCACTAATATTTTGTCCGTATTCAAATTTATCCGCCATAATTTCAACATGTGAGTAAAAATGACGACAGAGATAGCAGACAAAATCAAAAAAAAAAGTTACTTTCCTTTTCAGAAATTATGTGTGAATGGCGGAGTGAGGGTGAAACATGACCAAAAAAAACAAGCGCTGAGGAGAAAAACGCGATCAGAGCGGAAGATTGCCAATGGCTGTTCCTCGTCCATGTGGGAATTGGAATTACGCTGCCCGATTATGAAAACCCCCTATTCCCCTAGGCTTGCATTCCGACCCCATTATATCTATGTGATTCTGAATCCTCTAGGTGTGTCCTCCTAGAAGTTATGAAACACTTTTCTGAAACATCCTGCAGATTAAATGTAAATTGAAAACTCTCAAGCGTCGCCTCCAACCGTGGACCAGTTTCGTTAGGACTCATCAGCACGGTATAGGAAGGTAACGCAAGAGAGCGGAGGGCAAGTACTAGTCTTGTCGACTATAACTGAAAAAGTGGTGACCATTGATTAGTCCTCCACTCATCTGCTGGAATGACAATGGCATTCCTAGGACAGATTCAATGGTCACCACTTTTTCAGTTACAGTCGGCTAGACTAGTACTTTCCCTCCGCTCTCTTGCGTTACCTTCCTATGCTTTGCTGATGAGTCCAAACAAAGACGAAAACGGTCCACGGTTGGAGGTGACGCTTGAGAGTTGTGAGATCACACCTTTTGTCGCTTAACCAGCAATAAATGGTGAAATTCTCCTTTCAACACACATTGGGTTGGGTCGAACCGACTCAATCCAATACTTTATTGTTAATGACGTTAAAGAGTTTTCTCTTCATTTGGATTGAAAGCAAGTAAAACTTATAAGAGTGGTAAATGGGTCTAAGAGGCCTTTCATTAATTACGTAATACCCCGTTCGCACTGGCCTTTATTTTTGCCTCTATTTTCGTTAGCACTTTGTTGTCACTAGGACAGATTTAATTTCAGAAAGGCAAACGAAACCGGTTGGAGGCGACGCTGTGAGTTTACACTTATTGTCCGCTGTTATTAATGGTGAAATACTCCTTAGATTGTTATGATTCACAAAAAATTTAGTCCAATTTATTGCCAGAAGTACTATGCGTGACTAATACTTTACTCAATTCATTTAGAACTGGCGAAATAGTGCTTTCCCCCACACTAGAAGCGTAACCGTAGTTACTATCTTCGAGCAGCCAATAGTAAGCCTTCTTCGTCACTTTGACGTGGATAGTTGCTATGGTTACCGATCGGTGGTGGGGGAAGGAAATATTTGCAAGCGACAGTTCAAAAGGAACAGACTATAAACGGTGTGTGTTCCGTTTCAGCATGCACCCCAACATCTTCGTGGGGAAGGTGGAAGGGTCTGCGATGTACCGCAAGTGGTACTTCGAGGCGATGGTGGACCACTGCGAGACCAAGTCTCACCTCGCCCCCCACTTCCGAGTGGGATGGTCCAACACGCGCGGATACGTCCCTTACCCCGGAGGAGGCCTCAAGTGGGGAGGAAACGGAGTGGGAGACGACATCTACTCGTACGGATTCGACGGAGCTGCCATGTGGGCTGGTCAGTGAGAAAACATTTCTCTGGAATGTTGCCCGAAGGACGGATTATACTACCTAGGCCAGGTCAAGGCTTACTAGATACTACTAGAGACTGACCGAGTTTTGATTTATTTAAAACTTTTGACAACTTTTCACACTAGGATCGTCCCAAATCGGTTAAATAACGTCCTAACCAATAGGATAAACGCACTGACAAATAAGGAAAAACAAAGGCGTGTTTTCAAGACGAAACTGCTGACTGTTGGCCATAAAGCCATTAAGCCTCGCCTTCAACTCTGTCGATTTGCTTTGCTAGATGTTAACTATTGCCTTCTACATTTTAAAGATTTCCGCATCTCGGTCAGCCTGTAGTAGTAGTATCTACACTGTAAAAAAAAACTGTAGAAAAACAGAAATTTCTATAACAGTGACTTTATGTTTACAGAGATATTCTGTCATGTAACATTCCCACCGCACTTCTATTTATTTTATGTAAAATAACAGCTTTTACCTAGTTTTTTAGCTTATCTGTACTTAAACAGAAACTTACTGCATTGAAAACCAATACAGCTATTGGCAACGTTATACTGAATCTTCTTTGGTTCAGTGGATAGCGTGCGTGCTTAGCATGCGGTAGGTCGCTGGTTCTATTCCCGGATATCAATTAATTAAAATTAAAAAAACTCTACTAAAATAAGTGCATGCGCACAAGCAGAAAATTACTGAGAGTCAACAGAAAATCTGAAACAGAAATGACAGAAAGTTCCTTTTTACAGCATTTACCTGTAGGTTACAGCTTTTTTGTGTTTACAGAATTTTTCAACCTACAGATTTTTTCTGGCAACTTTTGCTGCCAGAAATTTTCTGTTTTTTTGCAGGATTATTTTTTACAGTGTAGTAAGCCGTGGCCAGGGTCATCCTGGGCGCATGTTCAGGTGTAATGGCTGAGGCTTATCTCCAACATCTCCCCATCTCTTTGTGTGGTTAGGGGAGGTCAATTAGCGAACAAAAGAGTGGGGTACATATCCACTCTCCGATAAGGAAATCTACCCCACTCTTTTGTTCGCTAATTAACCTCACTTAATCACACAAAGAGATTGGGGAGATACGCCTGATCCTGCGCTCAGGATGACAGTGGCCTGTACACTGTGGGAAAAGGTACACTGGTCATTGACTAAAAATTCAGAGTGTTTGTTAATGTAATGTTGGATTTTTTTAAAGCTCATATTACATGAACAAACACTCTGAATTTTTAGTTAATGACTTAAAAAGTGTACCTTTTCTTTCCCCGGTTTGGAAATAACTTTTGCAGTATTCTAACCATCTCCCCCTCCTTTTCTGCCTTTCTTCAAAACACCAGATTCAATATTATTGAATTTATTCTGTAACTGTAATTTTACCCTAGTTGTTGGGTTTTTACTATTGGTGTTTGTAGTGGATCTGTGGTATATATGTTTGGTCTGTAGGATTTTACCATTTTTTAACACTGATGACGGGGATTATGGTATCCCCGAAACAATTGTATGATTTTTTAATTGATGGCGATTTTATTGTGGAATAAAAAACCGTTGATCGGAAACTTGCTTCTTTATTGTGGTTCAAATTAGTTGCAACCGAAATGTAGCGGAAATTTGAACCATGTTTTCTTGGTAAAAAGCACCAAAAACTAGTTTTTGGTGTTCGAAAACACCAAAAATGTGGTTCAGCTTTTCGCGACATTTCGGTTGCAACTTCTAATTAGAACAACGTTTGAGGTGAAAGGTTGAAATTTTTTCAGGCGGGAGGAGCAACGTGGTGAGACAAGTGGAGTGCACCCCTTTCATCCAGAAGGGGGACGTGGTGGGGTGCATACTGGACCTCTCTGTGCCCCTCATGACCTTCACCGTCAACGGGATGAGGGTGAAAGGGGCCTTCCGAAACTTCAACACCGACGGCATGTTCTACCCAGTCATCAGCTTCTCCGCAAAGCTCAGGTACGAATCTATAACACCACCACTACGAGGGTAATAGTGTGGGCTAAGGAACACCGCTATATCATCGGGAACTCTTTGATGTCCACCACTCCGAACCAGGCGCGGATCCAGCACGGCTCCAAGGGGGGGGCACTTTTCCAGACAAGATCCCATAGTGGTACCATTGGGGGTATGGGAGTCTCCCCCCAGAAAAAAAATTTAAATTTGACGCGTAAAAGTAGGATTTTAACTCATTTTTAGAAACGTTTTGAGTCTAAGGGGGGCACTTTTCAACACTATTGCCTTCACTTTTTGACCCAAAATGTCCAAGTATTGGGAATTTCTTAAAAATTATCACTGAAGATCTCCGTGTGGTACTAATGGGAGATATGGGGCTCCTCCCTTAGAAAAAATTTTGAAATTAGACCTGTAAAAGTAGGGGTTTTACTCATTTTGAAAACCTTTTTGGGTTCCCAAGGGGGGACATTGTCTAGAGTGCCACCTCCTGGATCCGTGCCTGCTCCGAACATGCTCTTACTAACAAACAGAATGTTATGGTAAGAGGGGAGAAAGAGAATGCCTAGACAGGGGCGTCATTTCAGTTTTTGGTTGGGGGGGGCAAGGAATTTTTCTTAAATGGGTCTGGACCTTGCTGTAACAAGGTTTCTTTGGCGGGGGTTGCCTCAACTTCATTTTGAAGGTAATATCATGTAAAAATTTGGCAACGTGAATTCCAAGGAAAAATGGGGGGTCTGGGGGTTCACCCCCAGGAAAATTTTTAAAAGTTGGCTCTTAAAGTAGTGTTTTAGCTTGTTTTGAGACCCTTTGGGCTGCATCCAAAGAGAACAGTTTCTTGTAAACCACATAATTTTCTAGGGAAAAGGGTTGTAAATGAACGTCAAAGTTTTAAGGGGGCTAGGGGTCCTCTCCCAGGAATTTTAATTCCCCTTTAAACTAGTGTTTTATCTCTTTTTCAAACTTTTTGGGAGCTTCTAAAGAGAAGCTTCTTGTAAGAGGAATAGTTTTCAAGGGGGAAACACTAAATAAGAGACGTGAAAATTTTTCCTCCCCCAGAAAATTTTTGAAATTGGACCCTCAAAAGTAGTGTTTTAACTCCTTTTGAGACATTTTGAGTTGCACCCAAAGCTCCTTGTGGAAGTTACAGAATTTTCCAGGGACTTGTAGCTATTTTTCAAATTACAGTGGAAACCTTGGGGGGGGCGGTTGCCCCCCCTGCCCCCCCTAAATGACGCCCCTGTGCCTAGATAATGCACTCTTCCCTTAGACAAGAGGCTACTGCCAAGGGGTAACTTTTCACAATCCACATCACTGCTCCTGCGTCAAAAGTTAATGAGAGACATGTTTTGGTAAAATAAGGTTACTGAATCTTCCCTGGAGCAGAGGTAGGATTCTTGCTTATCAGCAGTTCCTGATCCCGGGTCATTAGTTTTTATTTAAAAAAAAACTTGAATTTTCATGGAGAAATTTTAAGCAACGAATCAGAGCCCAATCTGCTAAACGTTCGCACTTGGCACTAGCCTCTTGTATTCCTTGGCTAACTTTACCCCAAGGGTGCTTGCTAGTTTTCCGGGATGGTGTCATAGGGGCCGTTCAAATATTACGTAAGCAGCTAAGGGGGGAGGGGGGGGTTTGCTCTTTGCTTATTTTAGCTGACAAGGGGGAAGGGGGGATATGAGTGATGCTTACGTAAGATGGTGCATTTTCGAAAATCTCTTGTTTCTTGCATAAATAATTTCAAAATTCAACCAAAAATAAATGTAACAAAAAATTGAATTAGGAAATCTGATGTAAGCACTTTTTTCTGGAGATGGACCACCCTAACATTTTGAAATTGTAACCCCGAAAATAAGTATTTCCACTCATTTTTGAACCCTTAGGATTACACCCAATAAGTACAGCTCCTTGTACGAGTCACCTAATTTTCAAGGAAAAAACAGTACTTACTACAAGGGATGTCAAAATTTCGGGGGGGGGGTCCGGCAGTGTCTTACGTAAATATGGTGTTGGAGGGGTTGAGGTATGCTTATCTTTGCTGACAAGGGGGGAGGGGGGTTAAAAATGACCAAAAAAGTGCTTACGTAATATTTGAACGGCCCCATATTCTAACTTGTCCCTTTTTCTTCTCAGCTGCCGCTTCAGCTTGGGTGGCGACCAGGGAAGACTGCGCTACGGCCCCCCAGAAGGTCACTCCCCCTTAGTGGAGAGCCTGCAGCCCCGGCAGGTGCTCTCGGTCGACCCCTGCTTCCAGTTCGGGGAGCTGCCCAAGGGGGTGCTCTTCGGACCCATGCTAGAGCTGGACGACTGCGCCTTCGTCCCTGGCCCCGTTGACACCCAAGGGGTGAGTAGAACCTTCAATGTTGCTCAATTTTATTAAATTTTATTATTCTTTATTTTCTACATTCACATATGAAAAGTTAATCTAGTTTAAGTGCTAATCTATCCTAAGTCGAACATGTCTGAACGAACTGTCTTATATTTAATCTAGTTTAGCGAAAAGAAACAAGTTTAACTTTTAGCTAGTTTCCGGAACTCTCTTAAGTCTTTAAACTAGTTTAAGTTACCATGGTGCCATCTACTAAGAAGAATAAAAGCTACTACAAACTACCAACCTTATTTATTCGATATAACATTGGCACAATCGCTATTAAATTAAATATATTTCGATAAAAAAACTGGAGAACAGTGAAGGACTGGAGTTAGAGAGTGTTTTAGGCTTAGAGACGAGCTCTTGGACGGCCGCCATTTTTTACTCGTAGCACCATATGCTTTGAGATAGTTATAGTGTGAACACTTAAAAAAAGACAGATAGACAGATTAAGTTAAGCTATCTTAACTTCCCTCTTAAGTTAAACTAGATAAACTTTTCATGTGTGCATGTAGTATTACGGTAGTAAACTCGTATTTAAAACGTTTTGCTCGGTTTGTTCCTCTGATTATATTGATCAGTGATTTCAGTGTTTTTGAGATTCCTATTTTCTCCTCCAGGTGACGCTCCCGTCGTACGTGGAGAACGTGCGCGACAAGTTGGCCGCCAACATCCACGAGGTGTGGTCAATGAACAAGATCGGAGCAGGATGGTCCTACGGAGAGGTGAGCTCTCCCTTTTCTTATTCTTTATCAGTTTCTCAAGAATTGGAGAATTTTAGGTACTTTTTTTATCCAATGCCTGTCCTTGGCCTAAAGGCGTCGAGCTTCCCAGTAGCGCAAAGACAAATCATTAGGAAGGTGAAGAAGGCCATGGCAGGTGGACAAGTGGTTACCGTCCATTCTGGACGAATGGCAGAGAGGGCATATGTCGTCAGCGGCCAACCCGAGGCGGTGGAGATGAGCCTGCAGGTAAACCCATGGTTGTTCGAAACCGGGCAACCGCTGAGGGTCTATCAAGGTGCGATGGGATCGGCCCTATAGTGGCCAGACTCTCCCACGGTTTGCCGCTGCTTTGGTTTTTCAGGATGGTCTTGGTCATTTTGTTAATGGCAACCGTTATTTGGTTTTGAGCCGCTCTAAGTGTGGTTGGAGTTACTGGTTGTTCTGAAGCTGCTCCCCGCTTCGCCAGATTGTCTGCTTTTTTGTTGCCCGGGATGTCTACGTGGCTTGGAATCCATTGGAGGTGAACACTCCAGCCCATCTCGATCAGTTCCGCCAGCCCTGCTCGACAATCAACAGCACGGTGACAGTCTGTAGGTCTATTATTGCTCAAAGCTGAAATGGCAGCCTGGGAGTCAACGAGGAATACAACATTGCCAGCAGGGGCCGATGAGGTCTGTAAGTTTAGGTACTTACGTATTATACCGTCGATCGTTCAGCAGCTGTTAAATTCAGCGGTTCAGCTATAGGATAGTCAATAGGATTTGATAACGTTTTCGGATTCAGCGGAACGGTCGACGGCATAATACATAAGAACCGAATTTTATCATCAAGCTGACTTTCTGCAACAGCTCTTCGAAGGGACCGTTTATAAAGGATGTCACTCTTGGAGGGTAGGGAGGGGTACATCAATCTGTGACACTAGGTGACAAGCCGGTCACAACTCACAAGAATTGTGATATCACTCACAAGAATTGACAGGAGAAAAAAGAAAACAATGTTTTCTGAAAAGTGAAGTTTAACAACATTATTATAAAATTCCTACTAAAAACATAACAAGAGTTCACTTTGAACTTTTAAGGGGGGGGGTGCACTAAACTTGAAAAAAAAATAGGTCTCAGATTCTTACCAACTTTATTCTAAATTTAGGGTGGAGATATAGTGAAATGTGACGTGCTAAACTTTTATTGTACTCAGTTTTATAGCTCCGATCTTTTTGTGTGGTTAGGGGGGTTGATTCCTGTCAAGATATTGATTCTTGTGAAGGGGCCGTTCAAATATTACGTAAGCACTTTTTTGGTCATTTTTAACCCCCCTCTCCCCTTGTCAGCAAAGATAAGCAAACATCAAACCCCCCCACCATAATTACGTAAGAAACTGTCAGACCTCCCCTCCGAAATTTGACATCCCTTTTAGTAAGTACTGTTTTTTCCTCTTTGAAAATTAGGTGACATATACAAGGAGCTGTCCTTTTTGGGTGTAACGCTAAGGGTTCAAAAATGAGTCGACACACTACTTTTCGGGGTTAAAATTTCAAAATGTTTGGGGGGTTCATCCCAAGAAAAAAGTGCTCACGTCAGATTTCCTAATTCAATTTTTTGGTAAATTTATTTTTGGTTGAGTTATGAAATTATTTATGCAAGAAACAAGAGATTTTCGAAAATGCAGTATCTTACGTAAGCATCACTCATATCCCCCCTTGTCAGGAAAAATAAGCCAAAAGCAAAACAACTTCCCCCCTTAGGTGCTTACTTAATATTTGAACGGCCCCTATGTACTCCCTTTAGTATTCCCCATTTGTTGAAGATGGTTGTTTCTATATGACATTTCTTGTTCCAAGGTTCGTGACGACATCCGTAAGAAGCACCCCTGCCTCACCTCATTCGACCGGCTGCCGGCGGCCGAAAAGCGCTACGACACCACCCTGGCCCTGCAGACACTCAAGTGAGTACAACTACATTACAATGTGATGAATGAATGCAAAAATGGGTTGTGCGAGCGAATGGGTGTGTGTGGCGCGGGTAGCAGTACCTCACCTCCGTCCGGTCCTCAGGTGACCACTGGGTAACGCTGAGTAGGGAGCGATTCCTAGGTCAAGGATGATACTGCTTAAAAAAAACGAAAGTAAAAGGGTCAAGTGATTTTTACGGACGTTGCACGGCCGATAGTACTCGACTTATATGAAATAAAATCTCCATATTGATATTAACCAAGGAGCGGAACCGTTTAATATCAATATGGAGATTTTATTTCATACTAGTCGAGTACTATCAGCCCCTGCAACGTCTGTAAAAATCACGTGACCCTTTTACTATCGTTGGCTAAGCAGTTGTCCTTTAACCCAATTTTTAACCCATTGGTTAAAAAAAAAGAATTCGTGCAGTAGAACCTCGATATGTAAGGCGCGGAAAGCGAAAAGGGACCTCTTGTCGGGAAAGTTGATTTCGAGAAAAAGCCAAAAAACCGGAAGAAGGTCAAAACTACAGAATTTTTTTTCTCTCGATTTTATCGATCCTTGGACCCTTTAGAACCGAATTATAGCTGTTGGAATCATTCCTTAACTGTGAAAAATAACGAGAGGTTAGCATTTTGAAAGTTTAAGGTCGTTTTTTTTTTCGCGAAATCCACTTATTCTATTAAAACTTTTAATTACTGGTGATTTGTCATTTTTTGAGCTACAAGGATGATGATGGTCTTAAAATCTTCATAAATCTGTACAGATTGAGAAGAAAATAATAACTCCATTTCGACAAACGCCGACAAGAGGTCCCTTTTCGCTTTCCACCTCACATATATAGAAATGTTTTCTTAACAGTTTTCTATGATACTGTGATGAAACTTAGCCAGAAAAGCGGGACATTTGGTAAGCGGGGCAGAGAGGCAAAAAAAAGTCGTTTGATCACCTAAATCCCTACCGTGAATCCGAACTCTATTCCGAAACCTAAACCAGAAAAAAAAGGCAAGTTCATAAACAAACGATCGAGCGCCTTTGGAGAAAAAACATCTGTCGGCTGAATGAGCACAAAACATCTCTATACAGCGAAAACAGACTCCTATTGAAATATCAGCAGCTGTTTCCGCAGTCGAAATCGAACGATGCAGTTCAAGTAAAGATGACTCAGGAGCAAAAAAGAGAAATATCGAAGCGCCGAATTATGTTTTTTGAAATTTGAGCCAAAATTTGAAATTTTTTGATCCACTTTTTAAAAACGCGCGGAAACGTCAAGAGTTTGGGATCATCGTATGTTGACGTCATCCTACGATAAACATTGTTGGAAAGCAATGGAGTTGATGTTATGATTGTTGACATCTTTAAACAATAAGCGTTTTCAGTCACGTGTTTTTTCTTGACTTTTAAATTAAAATATTTAATTACCTGTACATTGAAAAATTGACTAGATGTTTCTTTTTTCCATACAAAAAACCATACGGAACACTTGTTTGTTTTTGAAAATCTGACACATGCAACTCCTAACTGTCACTGATTTCTTATTAATTAATTCGTGGAACAAAATACAATAAATACTAAAGTACAATAAAACGGAAGAGAAACATTTGGAAATTTGACTCTAAAAACTGGTTTTTGTGTATTTAGTAAGAGTTTTAGGGGGAACTGGGTGCAGGATAAAAAATTACTCTAATAAGATCTTGAGTCTTGGAATTCTAGTCTCTTAAATTTTACTTTTCCAATTGTTGGCGTTAGTCTAATTCCTTTCCAAACTATGTCCTAACTCGTTTTTATTTCAGAACCATCATGTCGCTTGGGTACCACATTACGATGGACAAGCCACCGGCAAGGATCAGGAGCATCAAGCTGCCAAACGAGTGAGTAGTTTTTTTTTCTTTCATCGTTCACAAAATAACTCGTTCAGTAGACACGGTAGTTAAGTTGAAGGGCGAGACCTTTCAATTCAAAGTTTTTTGAGCTTTCTAATACTACTAAGTTCACACATGAAAAGATAATCTAGTTTAACTTAAGAGAGAAGTTAAGATTGCTTAACTTAATCTTAACTTTTAGTGTTCACACTACAACTATCTCAAACCATATGGTGCTACGAGTAAAAAATGGTGGTCGTCCAAGAGCTCGTCTCTAAGCCTGAAACTGGGTCCAGGTCTTCTGGAGACTATTTCCCTCCCCTTCAGAGACATGGCAAAATTCTAAACCCTTTGCCTTAAATCCTATACGCTTTGCGCTGGAGCTTGGATATTCCAAGTGGCATAAGACATCAACATTACATATAAAGCTTCTTTTATATTGATTCTCTTTATTTCAGTCCATTTCTGCAGAGTAACGGGTACAAGCCCTCCCCCCTGGACCTGCACGCGGTCACCCTCACCCCCAAAATGGAGGAGCTGGTGGAGTTGTTGGCCGAGAACACCCACAACGTCTGGGCCAAGGAACGCATCCAGCAGGGCTGGACATACGGCCTAAGCGAGGTATTTATTAGTGATGGGCAGGTATCGATACCAAATACTTAAGTACTCGATACCTATAGGTATCGAGTGTATTCGATACCCACAAAAGTATCGATACTTTATTGACATATTTCGTTTTAAATTTTTCAATGAAGTAATCTTTATAATACCTACTGTAGATCAAACGCAGCCTGTTTCCGTTTTCATTTTGCAACGCTCAAACCCAAGTCGTTATCATCCGCGAGAGAAATTTGACGCGGCTAGGTTTTTCCCCAGCCAAATCCTTCGCCTCTATCCACCTCCAGGGCCGTAGCTACGGGGCTTTTTGATGGATCGCTTTCAGTTTTTTGAATATTAGTCTGATTATGGATAGGCTCTAAAAAAATTGTCCATTCAGGTTCATTTCCCGACATTGAAAAAAAGTATTCGATACCTAAAAGTACTCGATACCTATAAGTATTCGATACCTATAAGTATTCGATACCAAAGTATTCGACACCTAAAATTATCGATTTTGCCCATCACTAGTATTTATATGGTGTTTTTTACAGTTATCGGGAGTTCATTCAATTTTTTCTAACAGGGTCATGTTTTAGGAATTCTGTAAAAATTTAATATAATTTTGTTAAAAATATTAATTAGTAATATTTTTGGAAATTTAAGTCTGAAAAGCAGATTTTCAACTCGTTTTGGTACACCTAATACGGATTTCGGACATGCATTTTCAAGAATTTAATTTCCCTTTTGTTTGATGGATTTTGTCATTTTGAAAAACTTTTTACAAAAAAAGTTGTAATCTATAGAGTTTCGAAAGGGTTTCTGGGAGTTCTCCCCCAGAAAATTATTGGAAAATTGACTCTAAAAAAAGGATTTTAACTCGTTTTAGAGTCGCTTTTCCCTTTTTTCCACCCCCGAGTTCCCACTTCCCCTCTTTCTCACTGTAAGTGCTTATTATTCCAGAAAGGTTAAAGCAACCCGAAGAGGACCACTCCTTGTAAGTCCCAAAGTTTTTTCCAGGAACGACTGTAATAATAGATTTCAAAATTTCAAGGGGGATTAGGGGTTCTCCCCAAGAAGAATTTTGAACCTTGAAAGTATATAGTGGGTTTTATGCATTTTAACCCTTTATTTACCAAATTATTTTCGCCCCAAGTTTAGAACTGCTGATGCTCCAAGTTTTTTGCGATAAAAATCACTATACAGTTACCCCAACTAATGTTAAGTGAATTATGTGTCTTCTAAATATGGCGCCAAATAGACAAAACTCGCCAACCATCAGCAGTTCTAAACTTGAGCCAGTGGTACTCACAAGTACCGTCGGTAAATAAAGGGTTAAGACGAATTTTTAAGGACAAACAGTAAGTGAAAAATTGACGTTGAAATTGCGGGAGGGGGGGTTGAACCCCCAACCCCCCCTTTTATACGGCCCTGTTGGTGTGTATTAAATCAGATGAACGTTTTGTTGTGTTTCAGGACAGTGGTTTGAGGCGCAGCCCCCACCTTGTTCCTTACCGCTGTGTGGATGACGCCATCAAGAAGGCGAATAGGGACACGGCCAGCGAGACCGTGCGCACGCTCCTCACTTACGGCTACGTGCTCGATCCCCCACCCTCCGAGGCACTCGAGGGTGAGACACAATCTCTTTATTTTAACTCGGCAATTGAGAACCATACAATGCGATGTCCTGCAGAGAGTACTACTAAAGGGAGCATAGGGGACAGGCGCGGATCCAGCGCGGATCCAAGGGGGGCATTTTTTCAGACCATCACTTTTATCTTTTGAGAAAAATGTCAAAATTTTGGGAATTTTCTGAAAAGTATCACTCAAGATCCCCTTTTGGTACCACTAGGGGGTACGGGGGTCCTCCCCCAGAAAAATTTGGAAATTATACCCGTAAAAGTAGGGTTTTAACTCCATATTGAATACTTTTTGGGACTTTTTTTTCGTACTTATCAGTGATTGTTTGGGTCCAAGCAGGCCCGTATTTAAATTTTTTGCCGCCCTGTGCATATCGATTTATTGCTGCCCCCTCTATTTCATTTCCAGTTTCAAGAAAGTAACCCCCTTGTTTCTTTTAAAGTCTACTGCTTAAAGGTGGGGTCTTTACCTTTTGACACAAAATATCAAAATGTTGGGGATTTTTTAAAAAGTATCACGTAAGATCCCCTTATGGTACCGCTGGGAGGTATGGGGGTCCTCCCCCGGAAGAAATTTTAAAATTCGACCTTTAAAAGCAAGGATTTACCTAATTTTGAGAACCGTTTTGGGTCTATCACTTTTATTTTTTGACACAAAATTTTGGGTGTTTTCTTAAAAGTGTCACGCAAGATTCCATTGTGGAACCGCAGGGGGGTATGGGGGTCCTTCCCCAGAAAAAATTTTGAAAGTTGATTGGTAAAAGTAGGGTTTTAACTCATTTTGAGAACATTTTTGGGTCCAAGAGGGGGTACTGTCCAGAGTGCCCTCTCTTGGACCAAAATGAGTGAAATTAGTATTTAATTAAGAATAGAAAATATTTTTTCTCGACTACTTTTTCCCTATACACCGATCCACTGGAGCAAGCCCATCCATTTTAGCAAAGAAAAGCTCCTTTCCCTGAGATGAAGGGTAACAAACTGACAATATCGGTATAGAACGAAGATGACCATGTCATCTGATCTTTTCCATTCCGGGAAACAAAAGCCATCGTTCGGATATTTTGAGGGGATGTGATCGTTGGATGCTGGGAACGACTCAACCCTAGATACTAGAATCCACCCGTAGTGAAAACTGTGGGGAATTTTTTTTTGAAAGTAGCATTTTGAATTGTTGTAATCTGCCGCCCCCCAAAATTTTGCCACCCTGTGCTATAGCACATGTTGCACGTGCCTAAATACGGCCCTGGGTCCAAGGCAGGCGCGAATCCAGCGGTCCAGCACGGCTCCAAGGGGGGCACTTTTCCAGACAAGATCCCCTTGTGGTGCTATTGGGGGTATGGGGGTCCTCCCCCAGAAAAGAATTGAAATTTAACTTGTAAAAGTAGGGTTTTAACTCATTTTTAGAAACGTTTTGAGTCTAAGGGGGGCACTTTTTAACCCTATTACCCTTACTTTTTGACCCAAAATGTCAAAATTTTGGGGATTTCCTTAAAATAACCACTGAATACCCCATTTGATACTAATAGGGGTATGGGGGTCCTCCCCCAGAAAAAATTTTGAAATTAGACCTGTAAAAGTTGGTGTTTTACTCATTTTGAGAACCTTTTTGGGTCTCCAAGGGGGGCACTTTCCAGAGTGCCATCCCCTGGATCCGCCACTGATAGGGGAGCAGTACCAAACTTTATCATTTGAGTCGTCTAGTTTCAAACCAGATAGATCCATTTTGACAGAGCTTTGATAAAAGAGTCGACCATTTGGCGCTATATCACGGTCGGTCGCCATGTTTTACCACCACTCAAATGAAGATTAACCCAAGAAAAAGGATGTTATAACAAGTTATTACGATTTCAGTATATTCCTCTGGCTCTGCGGTATGGTGCACGCTCTGCTTGCGAGAGACACATATATTTCGATCCCCGGTAATTATTTAATTTAAAAATAAGAACAAAATTCTATTTCGTAACGCACTTAAGTGTTATCATTTGAGTCGTGGTAAAATATGGCGACCGGCCGTGATATAGCGCCAACTAGTCTTCCATTTTTGGCGCCCGCGTCGACTCTTACCGAAACTGTGCCAAAATGGATCTATCCGGATTTGAAACTAGACGACTCATTTTATTGTTTGATCTGTTTTGACCGAAACATCAAACCTGATCCATGAAACCTCTCCGAACTATCTCTTGCCTAGAATAATTGTCTGCTCTTTTGCACCCAATACAGGATAGAACAGGGCATTTTGGGCATTCCCAAAATGCAAAAACTCTTGGGCTGGTGCAAAAGAGAAAGTTTGATTAAAAAGCAATGCAAATTCTTTCCTTCAGGTGCTGTGGGTAAGAAGGACGTTGTAAAATATGACCAAAGAACTTACAGAGCGGAATCAACCTATGCTGTGACTACTGGGAAATGGTATGTTGGTTTTATTAGCTTAATGATGCATTAAATTAATGTAAGGCTAAGCGCGCACTAGATACTTTTGTCACGGCAACAGAGACAAAATTATCACCATGGCTATTGCACGAAGCTAAGAGCGAGCGCATTAGGCGACGAGACTCTTGGCCGATTGGCAAAAATCTACCATAGAAATGCATTGCTCTCGAGTGACCTAGTGTTAATAGTCGCCCCGACAGAAGGCTCTAGTGCGCGCTAAGCCTAAGGTTTTTCTATGTTGAAATTGTCGACAGTTTTCCCAAACTCTCTCATTGGAAGTTTTTTCAATAAGGCATAACTTAGCATATAGTTCGGTTTAGATCTACTTTCTGTTTATATAGGTACTACGAGATCGAGATCATGACCCCCGGGGCCATCAAAGTGGGGTACGCCACCCTTTCTTTCATTCCCTCCGTGGAACTCGGCGGAGACGAACATTCCTGGGCGTACGACGGACACATGGTGAGTACTCCCCCATTCTTCTGTCCAGAGCATTTGTTAGATCGTTTCAAATTTGTGTATAATCTTCAAATCTGTGTTTGCTTAGTATCTCTCTATTCTGAAAAAAAAAGTTTTTGGTGAACGGTTTCCAGAGAATTATAATTTTTAGTCTGATTTAATTTAACATAATTTATCAGTCACCAGAACGGGATATAGTCCCCTTGGTGATTAATATATTGTTATTTGAAGATTTTGTATAACTATTTATGTATCTCAATAAAGTTAAAGTTATTATTATAATTTAATCGGCTGGAATGACAATGGCATTTCTAGGACAGATTTAATTCCAGAAAGTGGTTTTGGGATTCCTCGGGTTTAGGAATTTGTCCTACGAATGCCATTGTCATTCCAGCAGATGAGTAGAAGACTGATATGATCAATGGTCACCACTTTCTCAGTACTAGTCGGCTAGACTAGTACTTGCCCTCCGCTCTCTTGCGTTGCCTTCCTGTACCGTGCTGATGAGTCCTAACAAGGACGAAACCGGTCCACGGTTGGAGGCGATGCTTGAGAGTTGTAGGTTTACACTTATTGTCCGCTTAACCAGCGATAATGGTGAGATTCTCCTTTCATTTAACAAAAAACCTTCTTTGCCATTTTAAAGTAGATAGTTTCCATGGTTGCTTGATTCGGTGTTAGGGGAAGGAAATATTTTTAGACGCCTATTGATAATGAATAGAGTATAAATACAGGCATTCAAAAATGCTTTGCTTATGTGTGTTTTATGCTTAAGAAGTGTGTGTCGTTGTGTCTATAGGGTTGCAAGAAGCACGGTGGTGGGAGCGAGAGCTACGGCAAGCAGTGGCAGGTGGGAGACGTCGTGGGATGCCTGCTCGACCTGCACGACAGAACCATCAGTGAGTCCCTTATGATCGTTATTTTCAGTTGTCGCCTAATACTACATTCACACATAAAAAGTTAAACTAGCTTAAGTGCTAATCTAGTTTAAGAAAAGTGTATGTGAACGAACTGTATTAGATTTAATCTAGTTTACCGAAAAGAAACTAGTTGAAAACTTTAAGCTAGTTCTCCAAACTATCTTAAGTCTGTAAACTAGTTTAAGTTACCGTGGTGCCATCTATTAAGAAGAAAAAAAACTACTACAAACCTTTTTTATTTGATATTACATTGGCACAATCGTTATTAAATTAAATATATTTTCGATAAACAAACTAGAAAACACAAGAAGAAAATTGGTGTTCTGCAAGTATAAGTCCAAAGTAAAAAAAGTTTGGAGTGGAGTGTTTTAGGCTTAGAGACGAGCTCTTGGACGGCCGCCATTTTTTACTCGTAGCACCATATAGTTTGAGATAGTTGTAGTGTGAACACTTAAAAATAAGACAGATTAAGTTTATCTATCTTAACTTCTATCTTAAGTCAAACTAGATTAACTTTTCATTTGTGAACGTAGTATAAGAACTAAGACCCAAATTTATGAGTTCATGGCTTTCAGAAAAGTTGTCGAGTTATTCTTACGATTGAAGTCGATCCCTTAAAAAAACATTTCGATCGTTTCTATAGATTGCCTGTGTGGAGGATTTGGGTGCCAAATCGGAGTCTTTCTTGAAATACAATATTTGAAATTTCTTCTAAGGAAAATAGTGATGTTATAAATGCTTACTTTATAAATAACACTATCTTCAAATCACCGTTTCCTTCTCTTCGCAGGCTACACTCTGAATGGCGAGCTCTTGTTGGACGCCATGGGCAGTGAAGCTGCATTCAGTGACATTCCGATTGAAGAGGGTAAGACTTGCACTTCTTATAAAGTTTTTTTTAAAGAAAGTTGTTTTTTCATTTCTCTCTTAACACATTTCACTAAAGCCCTCTACCAGAAATAATTCATTTCTTCCTCTTCATGTTAGTTTAGGGCCAAATAAACTAAAATTTACAAATTTTAGGCAAAATGTGTGAAATTATAGCCTTTAATAGTATTTTGTACGTTTCTGCAGCACTTTTGCACATTATCCTTAATCCTTTCTGCTAACCAGTGATGCTAACATATCGCCGACGGCCATTTTGTTTTCGAGAGTAACTCGGGAGTCAACGGAAGTACTGTTTTTCACTCGAGAGTAAAGGTATTTTGGACTGGTCGATAACGTTAACTCGAGAATGCGAGGTTCTACTCCTAATTCCGGTTTAACTCGTGTTGGTCGATACGGCCGTAATACCCCGTTCGCACTGGCCTTTATTTTTGCCTCTATTTTCGTTAGCACTTTGTTGTCATGGAAACACACTTACTAGTCAATTAATAATCTTTTATGTATTTTTACTTGTATTTTTGGTGATTTTATTCATTAGTTGTATTGAGAAATTAAATTATTTTACAAATCATGCTGTTATTGTTTACACACAGTAAAGTGCTTATTTTCGCCCCTTGTCAGCGCAAACGCCGTTTTCAAAAGATGGGGCGATTTTGCCTTTGTTTCCATGACAACAAAGTGCTAACGAAAATAAAGGGTATTTTTTCTGCCAGTGCGAACGGGGTAATACCAAGACCCTCTATATACATGGCCATCCAACTCCGGGTGATGACGTCAGACGTGGGTGAAAATTGCCATGTTAAGTCTATGGAGTGACGTCAAAGATGAGTGAAAGTTATGACGTTGCACGGCCGAGTTGGGAGGCCTTTATATAGAGGGTCTTGGTAATACTGACCATGAGTGTGTTTTCGATCGATTTAATTTGTTTTAATGAAAAAATTGTTCTTTGCAGGTTTCGTGCCTGCCCTCACGCTGGGCATGGGTCAGAAGGCGCGACTGGTGTTCGGGCAGGACGTGAACCTGTTGCGCTTCTTCACCACCTGCGGCCTGCAGGAGGGGTACGAACCCTTCTGCGTCAACATGAACAGAACCATGACATTCTGGTATGCACTCAATACACCCACTTTGTACATAGGAAAGATTGTTGCAACAATTGAAGAACTCGTATCGATACTTTATTGACGCAATTTTTTCAACCAAATTATCTTAACCCTCTGACTGCTATACATTTACCGAAATAGCTTCAAAAAATGTGTATTTTTTAATTTGAATATTGCAATAGAGTGTTTTCAGGTGACGTCACGACCATTTATTTTCTTCCTTGCTTTAGGTTAAACAGTCTGTTGCTAAGGCTGTTGCTAGGTGCGGCGGTATCTGTTGCCGGCATGTGATTGCAAATGCTCCGATAGAAGCATTCCATGACCAGTTAATTTCTTTTAACTGTTAACTGCTGTAGGTCAAACAGTCTGTTGCGAAGGTGCATTGGTATCTGTTGCTGTCATGTGATTGCCAAATGCTACAACGGAAGCATGTCATGACCAGTTAATTTCTTTTAACTGTTAACTGCTGTAGGTCAAAGAATCTATTGCTAGGTCCTAGTCATGTGATTGAAAATGCTCTATTGAGATTGACCAAAAGGTTTGTTTTGCAGGTACAACCGTGACGAGCCTGCTTTCTTGAACGTGGAGGAGGGGGAGAGCCCTCAGGTGGAAGTGGTCAGAGTTCCTCCAGGGACCGACTCCCCTCCTGCCCTCAAAGTGGCCCACCGCTTCTACGAGACGGTGGACAAGGTCAACTACGAGTTCCTGCGACTCAGCCTCCCTGTCACCTGCAACGACGAGTACATAGAGTGAGTAGTAGGGTTCTAAATATATTTCTGTGAAGGAAAATCGATTCCGGAATCGAATGCTTTGGATTCGATACTAAAGAATCGAACCCTTAAAAGAATCGATACCAAAGAATTCAACCCTTAAAAGAATCGATTCCAGCAGGAATCGAATTTTAGAAATCGTACTTAATTTTCTAATTAATAGACATATACAGGGTGTCCCACGAGAAGTGGCCCAACCCCTTTAACTTTTGAACCCCTACAGATATAGTCATGAAAGTGGGATCTAGGCATAGTAAAGTGACCATGCTCTATCTGATGAGATAACTTTCAATGCCCTCTAGCGGAAAATTTAGGAGTTATAATTTTTATTTCAAAAACTATTTGAGGTATGGGAAAAAAGTCAATGACTAAGTTGTAGAAAAGTATCGATTCAGTAGGAAAAGACACCTTAAGCAGAAAAATATCTTGAATAAAACCCCTAAAATGCACGCTCAATTAGGTTGAATTTACGTAGTTTTTACGTCTTAAGACGCTCCTCACGAGGCGAAAATGAGAAATTTTTATTTTTATGATTTAAGTAAATGACTAAAAGTATTCTTAGTTCATTAAATTGAAAACTTCTCATTTTTGCCTAGTGAGAAGCATTTTAAGACGTAAAATCAACGTAAATTCAACCTATTTGAGCGTGCGTTTTAGGGATTTTATTCAAGATATTTTTCTGCTTTAGGTGTCTTTTACTACTAAATCGATGATGGTCTACAACTTAGTCATTGACTCTTTTCACATACCTCAAATAGTTTTAAAAATAAAAATTATAACTCCTAAATTTTCCGCTAGAGGGCGTTGAAAGTTGTCTCATCGAATAGGGCATGGTCACTTTATTATACCTAGACCAGGGGTCGGCAACCTGCGGCTCGCGAGCCGCATGCGGCTCTTTTGATGTAAAGTTGCGGCTCTCCAATTCCATATGAAAAAAATTTTAATATATTTTCAAATCCCTTAAAAAGTTAGAAAATTTATGTTTAAGTACCTAATCAAATCAATGCGATTCAAAAGGAGCTGTGTAACCAGTTCTCAAGATGAGTCAAAACACTACTTTTAAGCTTAAAAACTCCAATCAGTTTCTGGGGGGGAGAACCCCCAAATACCCCTTAAAAATTTTGGAACATAATGTGTGTACTGTTTTTCCTTGAAAATTCTGTGACGTATTGGGAGTTATTCTCATATGGTTTATTGTAGAAGTTCTAAAAAATGAATAAAATTTCCAAAATTTTTCTGAAGCAGGACCCCCCATCCCTTCGAAATTTCGCTGTTCATATTTTTCCTTGAAAATTTTGTCACTTAAATAATGAGCGGTGCTCTTAGGGTGCAATCCAAAAAGGCCTAAAAATGAGCTAAAATGTTATTTTGAAGGGAAAATTTCCAAAATTGTTTCTGGGATAGGACCCCCCAGACCCTATAAAATTCTGAAATTAAGTTCACTAAAATTAATTAACAATGTGTATGCATGTCATTTAAATCTTGATGTAAAAAAGAACCCGAAAGGAGACACCTCAGATAAAATGTAGGGTCAACGTCTCCAAATAAAACCTCCCTCCCAATCTAAAATCAAATAAGCTGATATACTATAAAATTGAAACAAAAAAAATCAGTGGCTCTTTAAAAACTGGGATATTTAGTAAGTTGTAACTTTTGGCTCTTCCGTTTCAAAAGGTTGCCGACCCCTGACCTAGACCCAACTTTCATGATTATAGTATCTGTAAGGGTTCAAAAGTAAAAGGGGTTGGGCCACTTCTCGTGGGACACCCTGTATACAGACAATATTTTTGCTTGTAATTAATTAAATTAATAATAATTACTAATTATCCTTGATTTGTGATTGAAATAGATAAGTTCGATTCTGACTCTAAGGAATCGATTCCAAGTTGGAATCAAATCCAAGAATCGAACCTCAAGAATCGATTCCGGAATCCAATCGAACGATTTTTTAAATCCCTAAGTATGGGACGAATTTTCTACCATCTCTATTTTCCACCCCGCGTCAACCCACCTTTTCAAAATGAACAGAGTATAACTTCAATTGAAAAACAACGTTTATTTTTACACAATTTATAAATTTTTTTAAAATTGTAGACAATTGTTTCGGGGATCAATGGATCCCCTTCTTCAGTACAAAAAGACGAAAATAAACATCAAATCAATAATTTAAACATAACATGAAGGCAAAAAGTTACAGTTTAAGAGAAAATACAATAGAGGGAAAACACCTAATTTGAGTTAAAAATACAAAAGCATGGTTAAATTACAGAATCAATACAAAGGTAACCAGATGGGTGTTCCAGATGGGTGAGATGAAGAAGGGGATCCATTGATCCCCGAAACAATTGTCTACAATTTTAAAAAAATTTATAAATTGTGTAAAAATAAACGTTGTTTTTCAATTGATATTAACATTTGCACAAGATTCTTTTCGCTAGAGTATAACTTGTTTGTGCCTCTCTGCATCATTCTTTATTCCCTAATTTAATTCGTTGTTTCAGTGAGTTGGGCAAGGCGCAGAACTGGGAGGAGATCCGAAGGAGGCAGAGACAGTCTGGTGGACGATTTGGCTCCAGACACCCAGGTGAGTCATAATAGGTTATTCTTTTCTGTCTCTCGGTGGATTTTTCCCGAAAGAAACCCCTAAATTTTTTACAGAAATGTAAATAAAAACTGTTGGGTTAGGGAATGCAGTGGGAATAAAGCAGAAGATGGACATCATAAAAAGTTAACTTAGTTTATTGAAACAATAGCTGATATATCACCAGCTTGTATATATATTACAAGAAATCTTAAAAAGCTGTTAAGAATGTAATGTGAAGTACAGAAAAAAAACCCACACTTATTGTTCTCTAATGGTCTTGCTTTACACCCCACAGCCAACTTGGAGAAACACATGCTGAAGAGTGGATTCAGCCTATCTGATGTAAAAGGTAGGACATTTTGTTCACAATTATAGGGTTTATTGTGGACTGGGTAACTTGTGTCGCGCAAGGCATTCGGATCTTTACTAAGGGCAGTAAGAAGGGGGACTTGTAAGTTGAAAGGATCATTTCCTCCGCTATATGAGTAGTCTATACTCTATGGCACTGTATATTTGGACGGCCATTTTTCAACTAAACTCTACTCTAATTTCCACGGCTCGGCGTTCCATTGGTTCCATCACTAAGCGCCGAGACTGCTACGTAATCACGAGACCTACAGCGCATGCGCCACTGGCCGTTTTGGCCGTCCAAATATACACTTCGATACTCTTTTAATCTTGAACTGGCGCCTGAAGAATAGTGCTTTCCTCCTCGCTAGACTTGTAACCATGGCTACGCTCTTTGCGCGGCCAATAGTAAGCCTTCTACGTCGCTGTGAAGTTGATAGTTGCCATGGTTACTGATTTGGTGGTGGGGAAGGAGGTATTTTCGGGCGCCAGTTCAAAATGAACAGAGTATAGTCTTGTGCAGAGTTTCTCAAACTGTGGGTCGCGACCCACTGGTGGGTCGCCAGTCAGTTTTTGGTGGGTCGCGAGAAGATTTTAATTTTTCACAAAAGGTGTTATTGACTTTTGAATTATCAAACTATTAGTTGAACTTTTGAAATTATCAAATTACCCATACTATAGTAAAAGGAATAAAAATTTGAGGAAAAACTACACTTCTTGGAGTGGAACGGAAAAGGCAATTAATGTAAATACGTACTATGTGTGTGTCACTTTAATGTGCCGATAATGCAAATCTAGTCGGTTATTGAAATAAGATTTGAAAAAATATTTAATGTTTCTCCCCATCCACACTGGGGGGGTCAATGTAAATTTTAAGAATTTTCTTGGGAAATGATGCAACTGATGTAATTTATCCCATATTGCTAAAAAAAACAAGTTAAAACCATGTTTTTAAGGGTCAAATTTTAAAATTTTCTCTGGGGGAGTACCCCCAGACCCCCCTTTTTATTGTAGGGATCATTGTTAGACCACAATGAAACTATTTCATACCCTTGTAACTAAATAGTTGGTGAACACCCCCCAGCCAGAGAAGTTCAAATTCTGTGGGGAGGGGGCATGAGATAATTATCTCAGTTCAGTTAATTATAACTAATTGAAGTCGGTGGGTCGCGTTAGATTTTGTTTATCAAAAGTGGGTCGCGATGTTAAAAAGTTTGAGAACCCCTGCTCTAGTGCATTGCCCCTCAAGTGTCCTTCTTTCTCCCCACCGTTTGATCCTAAGGACTACAAGCGACTCCAGTCGCCCCAGTGTGGACAGGCATTAAAAGTCTATCCTCACCTTATTTGTCAAAGGAGCGATGCTATCATCAGAGTTATCATTAAAGTGGGCCCTCGCATATTCGCGGTTGAGCAATGTTACCCCCGCACATTCGCGTATTTCGATCTCAAAGTTTTTTTAGCAATGAAACTTGCATATTTGGCATCAGAAAAGATATAATTGTTCGATTCCGGTATTTATTATGTAAAACCATTTTGAAAAATGTAGCTTCTTATACTAAACAAGTTTTCTAACTAGTAACCCTTTTGATATTTACTACAAATTATTTACAATCATTACAATTATTTACAGTTAAAACTACTTTTTGCCTGAAGCAGTTTTATACGTTTTATGATATAAATGACGGAATCGAACCATTTATATCTGTCATATTATCATATATGCGCGGTTTAAAACTGGGTTCGTTATTCGCGGTATATTTTGGACTACCGCGAATAACGAGGGAACACTGTGTTATCCTCCAATATTTTCAAAAACATCCCATTCTGTTGGACACGATTTTAAAATCCTGATGCCTTCAAGAAGTCACTGTAATTACTAGGGCTGTGATTTATATGTAATTAAAAATCCAAAATATGTACACATAATATGTGTTTATTTTAGCAAAATATGTATTAAAAAATGCCAAATATGTAATTATAAAAAGAAAATGTTAAGTAATTTTTTAAGGGGATCTTTAAATATGGCACAAGCACATAGTAGGGAAGGGTAGTTTTCGCTATTTGCCGACAGTTCATGTTTTTTTTTGCTGTCTTGTCGTGAGAAAGAAAACGGAAACCCATGTGTCTACTTCCCTTCTCGGCGCGCCTGACACGTTTCATCGGACAATCCCGACTTCACAACTTTTTAAAAATTTAATTCAGCATTGGGTGCACTAATTTTAACTACAATTTGAATGCGTATTTCATTTTATGAGTTACTTTAATTTGAAAATCGGTCAAACATGTGATTATTTTTGAAAAACTTAAAAATGGATAAATATGTAATAAAAATATGTAGATATAGCTTGAATATGTAAAAATATGTAGTTAAACCGAAATATGTGAAAATATGTAAAATAAACATGGTCTTAATCAATTCAAAATCTTTTAAAACGTATAGAAATAAAGAGCCCCCTTTAATATCAGATTCCAGAACAAATATGTAATTACATATAAATCCTAGCCCTAGTAATTACTGTTCTCAATTACTGTGATTCAACTACTGTAATTGAATACCAAATATCTCTTTTGCAGACCTTCAGCGCGGCTACTCGGAAGACGCCGCCGAGGATCAGCAAAGGGCCGCTGCTGCTCTGCCCATCAAGCGTCACTCCATGGACCTTGCCGTCCCCACCACCGACAGAGCCCCCTCCACAGAGGACTTGTACAGGAGGGGGGCAGAGAGTGGAGGGGCAGAGAGCGACCTGGAGCCCGACCGCCCCAAGCGAAGGGGCCGATCACCCTTCCGCTTCTTCAAGAAGAGGGACGAGAAGGGGGAGCAGCCCACCTCATCGGCCACACAGCTAGTGGTGAGTAGTGTTGGGTAAATGAGTTGTGAGGCAACTCATTTGAGTAACTCACCTCAGTGTTTTGTCACGTCACACACCTCACATTTTGCTCATACACCTCACCACATAACTCACACATCTTCACATAACTCACAACTCATCACATAACTCACTCAACTCATAACTCAGCACATAAACTCACTCAACTCATAACTCACACCTCACCACGCAACTCACACCTCGCGATACGACTCACAGAGATTCGCAAGTATCTTTGCTCGTCAGAGAAACTGAGAGAAAGTAATAAATAATTAAATTTAAAAACAATGTGGCTTTTAGAAGTTTGGTTCACACCTCAGCAACTCATATACACCTCTCACACCTTAGCAACTCACACACACAACGTCACAACTCAAAGTGAGGACAAATTGAGGTAACTCACTCAACTCACTAAAATTTTCTGAGTTACCCATCACTAGTGGTGAGTCCTTCTTTTCATCTTCATTGACTGCTTAACCAACGATAGTAAAAGGGTCAGATGATTTTGACCACAGACAATAAGAGACAGATCGGTCAATGGGCAGCCTACGACACGAACGCCCTCAACCCGTGGTACCTGCACTAAAACTGTGGTTACAGTTAAGCTTTTAGGTCTGGCAACCATGGAGACGTTTTGCGAAGACGTAATCCATCGACCATATGATCACCAGGATCGCGATCTTTGGCGATTACATAAGCCCATTAAATGGTTTTTAAAATTAAAAAATATCTTTTTTTTTCAACAATTTTTTAAAATTTGCTATTATAATAGAAAGTTTAAATTAAATCATTAAGGTTTGTTCATCAACAAAATTTCGTGATCGCGTATGATGAAAAACTCGATTGTAAAAATACAAGATTAAATATAAAGTAATCAAGAATCACACAAGTAAATAATGAATCTAAATGATTTTATTAAATCTCATATTTCAATAACTACAAATATTTGTTATAATCACTTGGCCTTTTAAGACAAACATGATGTGTAAATGAAGTTGCAATCCTTGTGAATCTAAACGAACACATCTTTTGCAAATACGAATCCCAGATCCCAGGCACATTCGAAATGAATTCTTGACAATAAAAATATATAATACTAGTATTCACTTTCATCTGAATTAAATACATACACCTATAATTAACGCGAATTATACTGAAAGCTTAGGGGAATTATACTAATACTATAGCTGGGGCTTAGAAATCAAGTTCAAGAATGCAACACAGATTTTCCAATACATTGCAAAATAAAGAAGAAACGAGATAAAATGTGCCTTCATGCAATAAGACACTGTTAAAATGATTTATAAATCTTGAAAACAATTTAAAAGAGTACGATTAAACGATTTACACAAACTTCATGTTTACTTTCGAAATCGAATATTGCAAGTTTCGTCAACAAAAAAAATGTATAAGGATTTCGATTAAAAAATATTAAATTAATCGATTAATGCCGGTACCGCTTGTCGCAGGCGCCACTTGAGCTCACTGGATAAGCCCCGCCTATTGACCGGTCTGCCTCTTATTGTCTGTGATTTTGACCACAGAGTATAGAGCTTAACAGAGTGTTCATCTCCATAGACGCTAAAGGCAGCTTTTTTAACAGGGCTTTTCCCACAGACAAACTTAAGGCCAATCGGAATCGCCTCCTTTAATACCACGTCATTCCTGCTAATTCTGTCATTCGTCCACTGAAGCTGTCACTCAAATCCAAATCGGAAGTGGAGGAAAAAAAACAACACCGATGAAATTTAATTTTCCTCATTCAAAATATGTCAAGTTTACGTAACTGCAACTGTAAGTAAACTAAATTTGGCTTTACATGACGAAAATTGGACGAATTTGAAAACACTTTCGCCTTCTCTGATTGGCTGCTAGTGAAATTAATTATAATTTGGGAAAATGTATTAAATTAAGTACCTAAAGAGGAAAACTGCCGTTTGGAATCTCTGTAAGCTCTTCTATACTCTGTGATTTTGACAGACTCGGAGGGGAGAAAAGAAGAAGCTGAGGGGCAGTTGATTGAAAGAGGAAGAGACATTTGCTTTGCTAAATCCTTAAAGACCCCCTCTATATAGTACATAAAAAATCAGTATATTTTAAATAAAATAAAAAATACTAAAATAAAAAAATCACGTGACCCTTTTACTATCGTTGGTTAAGCAGTACAGACACGGGCGGATTAATGGGGGGGTCATAGGCATGGGCGGATTTAAGGGGTGCATGGGGTGCAACGCACCCCCAACTTTTTGAGAAAATTCTATTTTTATAGGGGAAAATCATGTTTTCAAAGTCATCATATTTCACTCACAGTAGGATGTGTTTTTTAAGCCTTACCTCAATAGATCAAATCGATTTGTTCCGGTTTCAAAGCTTCCGAATGACAGGTTCAAACGAAACGGTAAACAACGCAGAAACCGAAACCCTGGAAGAAAGATCACATCGAGGGTTGCGCCCTCTAGGAACGGAACGTTCCGTTAAAACTTGCCTTTTGGTTCGGTTTGTAGTTGAAACAAATAATAATGGCAATGTGATTTATACAGGGTGTATCTGAAATGGTGCAACAAACTTTCAGGGATGATAGTACTCATCAAGACGAATAAGAATCGGTATAGAAAGGGGGGTCCCAGACCAAATCCCAGGGAGCTAAAAATGGAGCGACACCTCAAAAAATCATTGAAAAATTCAATTTGTAGAAGAACTACTATTGGTAAAAACTTAATTATGGTCTCAAAAACTGTGGTTTAATATGATCTTCATAATTACCTCAAAAGTCTTCACTTTAAAATTTTTTTATTAAGAAAAAAGTTAAAAAACACAAAAAAATGTGATAACTCTGCCAAAACCTTTTTTGTATTTCGAAATCCTTTCTTTTGATTTGATAACATGAAAGATCATAGTTGAAAACACTTAGGTCCAAAGTTTCACGTAAATACAATCAATATTAAACGCTTGAGATCCTGTTAAAATTTGTGTTTTGCGTGCGCAAACAGCTGTTCTGGAAACAGCTCTAAAAAACTGCTTCCGCACCCAAAAAACAAACTTACAGGGTGTTTCAGATAAGTGTTTCATGACTTCTAGGGTAGGGAGGATACATCAAGACGAACAAGAATTGGTACAGGTTAGGGGATTATTTGGGAGCGGACACTCTTGGCAGGGTTCTAACTTGTAGGATCGAGGTCTTGAGATCAGGAGTTTCTGCAATTGAAACTAGTTTCGGTGGGAGTGTTTTGGGGGCTCAGAACATGAAATATGCAACAAATATGGTGTATCTGAGTTTTCAGAGGAATGAGGCTCTAAAATTGTGGGAATTAGAGACAATAGGTATCAGGGATCCTGTAGAGAAAAAATCGGGTTTGATGATTGATGAGGAGTAGTTGAGACACTTTCGGGAAAACATTAGACTGGATTCGAATCGACTAGACACCCCCCCTCGATAGCCACTTTGACATAGCTGAATCTCTATTGCACTCTGTTACAAAACGTCTTAAAAGAGATGGTATCTTCAGATTGTACAACGTTGTCTTTAATCAGTGGGAGAGAGAGGGAATAATTGAGGCAATCCCTCAAGATGCCCCCAGGCCACGGGCAGTACTGCACTACTTGCCACACAGGCCAGTTTTGAAACCTTCCAGTGGTACTAACTACAAAAATACGTCCAGTTTTTGATGCTTCTGTTAGACGTCCTGGATCTTCGTCCTTAAATGACTGTCTCAGTGTCAGGCGCGGATCCAGGGGGTGGCACTCTGGAAAGTGCCCCCCCTGGAGACCCAAATAGGTTCTCAAAATGAGTAAAAACCCAATTTTTTCAGTTCTAATTTCATAATTTTTTCTGGGGGAGGACCCCCATACTCCCCATTAGTATCAAAATGGGGTTCTCAGTGTTTATTTTTAGGAAATCCCCAAAATTTTAACACTTTGGGTCAAAAAGTAAAGGTAATAGTGTTGAAAAGTGTTGAAAAGTGCCCCCTTTAGACTCAAAACGTTCCTAAAAATGAGTTAAAACCCTACTTTAACAGTGAAATTTCAATTTTTTTCTGGGGGAGGACCCCCCATACCCCCAATGGTACAACAAGGAGATCTTGTCTGGAAAAGTGCCCCCCCCCTCTTGGAGCCGTGCTGGATCCGCGCCTGCTCAGTGTCGGTCCCAATTTATGTCAGCAGACAGATACAGCGACTTATAACGGGTTTTAGATGTGGTGCTATCGGAGTGACAGCTGATATTAGAAAGGCCTTTCTGCAGGTGGGGGTTCGTGAGGGAGATGTTTTGAGGTTTCTGTGGTGGGAGGATGATAGATGCGAGGTAATTAGAACATACAGACACCGCCGTGTTGTGTTTGGTGTGACCTCCAGTCCCTTTCTTTTGAATGCCACCATTCAATATCATTTGAGTCAGGAAAAGTATCGGGGTAAGGATTTGGAGAGGACTATCTGAACATTACCGAATTTCGGACATTAACTGTAACATATATGAGGCCCCTTGTTTCAAAACCGGACATATGCATTTTGCCACAGCTTCGGTAAGAGTCGACGCGGTCGCCAAATGGAATATTACGGTATCATGCTATATCACGGCTGGTCGCCCGTTCCGGTCGCCATGTTTTACACCGACTCAAATGATAACACTTAAGTGCGTTACGAAATATAATTTTGTTCTTGTTTTTAAATTAAACAGTTACCGGGGATTGAAATATGTATCTCCCGCATGCAGAGCGTGCACCATACCGCAGATCCAGCGGGATATACTGAAATCGTAAAAACTTGTTATAACATCCTTTTACTTGGGTTAATCTTTATTTGAGTCGTGGTAAAACATGGCGGCCGGAAAGGAGACCGGCCGTGATATAGCGGCAACTAGTCATCCTATGGCGACCGATTCGCGGTCATCAAATGGTCGATTCTTTTATCACAGCTGTGTCAAAATGCATATGTCCGGTTTTGAAACTTGGGGCCTCATATGTAAGGGAGATTTTATGTTGTAATAAAGAGATTTGTTTTAGGAAAACCTGAGCGTTTCTTCTTTTGGTTTCAACAGTGATCTATTTTCTTTCCAGGTTCCTCCTGCCGTGCCCGACCGTCCGGCCCCTCCCGAAGGACGCGTGACCTCCCCCCAGCGCCACCCTTCTGTGCGTGGGTCGGCGGAGGTGGCGCCCCCTAGCGACGGCGGAGACTACCTCGACGCCAGCTCTCTGAACTTAGTGGACGAGTTCTCGTATAGCATTCGCATCTTCCCTGGCCAAGAGCCCAACAACGTGTTCTGTGGCTGGGTGGTCACCACCTACAAACAGTTCGATGCGCAACACTTCTCCACAGACATGGTCAGGAGGGTGGTGTTCGAGGGAGATCCGCCACACCAACAGTGAGCATTACACACTTTTTTAGCTTTGTACCATGTCTTATACTACGTTCATACATGACAAGATTAACTTAGGGGCCGTTCAAATATTACGTAAAGATACAATGGACGTTTAAAATCCCTTTAAATATTTTTCTTTAATTTTGAAGCTATTGCTCTGAAATTTTTACAGTATTCTTGATTGATATCCCAAACAACATAAAGAATTTTCAGAAAAATCCATTGATAAATTTTAAATCTTTTTTCAAAAAATGTAAAATTTTTTTAAAAATTTTAAAATGTTCCAGGCGTCATAAATTTTATTACAACTGAATTTTTCTTGGTGTTTCAAATAGGTATTTCAGTGCCATTTAATATTTTGTATGTTTGATTATCATATGCTAATTAGTTTTGCTAAAAAATCTGAAAATACTAGATTTTTAATAACAAAATCATGAAACAATTTCTTTAATTTGATCTATATTAAAATATAACAGTCACAAATGTTTAAATTATACTAAATATTAAATGGCAATGGGTGTTTGCTCTGTGTGTGTAGGATGGATCGTCAGGACTGCTACATGGTGTGCGCTGGAAGACTGCAGACGGAGGCAGGGGAAGGCAGGGGAGGCGGCGGGGGAGGATCCTCCAACCAAGGGATGGTGGTGGGATGTCACGTGGACGTCTCCATGGGTTTGCTCACATTCACCGCAGACGGACAGCCCACCAGGCACAGCTTCAAGGTAAGCTATCTTTTCTTGCTTGCTTAATAATAATGCGATTGCGTCAAGGTCCAAAAGTGATTTTGATTTTCATTTTGAAATAATCACTCAAATCTTGTCAATAAAATTCGTGTCCTAATAATCATCTAAGAGTAAGAATATCTAATTCGGAAATTACTCTAACAATAATTGTTTAAGGGGAGTACCTCATCCATTGGTAATGAATATTCAGCAGATGTGTCCCTCGCCTAAAAACTCATTAAGGTATTCCACCTTGGCGTAAAGGTATAAAGGTATTGGACGATTAACTCTCACATGTACGCTTCTAATTGGTTACTCCTCCTGCCTTTGTATTCCCGTAAAATATTCCTAAGATAATTTGACCACATAGAATCCTTTATTCATATTTCGGACCACATTTTACTAAAAAGGAACTACGATCGGTTTCATTACTATTCCCAAAAATAAAATCGTCTTTAATTTTTGGACCTGAGTGTATTTGAAGAAATAGTTAAGGAAAAAAATTGAAATTATGTATCATTAATCATTTCTCTGTGGCTGACAATGAAAGTTTTCAAAATTAGGATTTTTTCCTCATGCAGTTGTTTGTCTTTTTTCCATTTTCTATTTATTGGCTCTGAAATACCCCATAACTTTGCTACATGTGTGTGTGTGTCTTAACAGGTTGAGCCGGGTACGAAACTGTTCCCCGCCGTGTTCTTCGAGGCCAGTTGCCGAGAGGTGCTTCAGTTCGAACTTGGCCGCACCGCCACCACCCTCCCTCTCTCAGCCGCCGTCCTCCGATCCACCGAGCGACACCTCACACCCCAGTGCCCCCCAAGGCTCAAGGTATTCTACTTCACTTCATATCTTATCAATCTGAAGTCTAGTCCACAGAGTACTAGAACAGAGAGTCCGTGGCCATAGGCGCTAATGGAAATTGAAAAGTTGGATGGATGTGGGGCTTTTTTGGCGCTGGGATCGCATATACGTCACGGGAGGTGGGAAAATAGCCTGATTGGGCGAGAAAACCTTTTTCCTTCTCCTTCGAAAGTAGAAGATTGAGTGACAGCCAATCACAGGTCTGGTCACCAAAATGTACTGTCGATCTCTCTGTCAATCATTTATAGTTCCTCGTGGCGTCCTCCCAACTTTTAAAAATACCGTTTTGGACCCTCTGTTAGGATTTTTCTCTGTGGTCTAAACCTTCAACTTGATTTACTGAGTATTGGCCCATTCTTTGGAGAATTCACAAGGGAAGTACAATATGGAACCTATTTCTTGTTGCAGGGTTTGTCAGGGAGATGTGATTTCTGGGGTTTACTGATTTTATTGAAATTTACTGTATATCATTTATTACTCTGAATGTTATTTATTGCACCTATATAATTATTAGCTTGTCAAGTAGTTAATTTTTCGAATAATCAATTATTTAAGTTTACTTCTCAAAAAATGTTTTTTTCTTATATATCCATTTATTTGTTTGTATTAACTGCATTTATATTGTATATAATTATTAATTAATAGTATTGTATTTTGTTGTTACAGCACAAGTTTGGTAAGAGGCTAACATTGTAGTTGTTATCCTTTAGGTCCAATGCCTTCAGCCGTACCAGTGGGCCCGCGCGCCCAACGTCAACCTGAAGCCTCACGCGCTGAAGCTGAGTGACGTCCGGGGGTGGAGCATGCTGTGCGAAGACCCCGTCTCCATGCTGGCAGTGCACATCCCCGAAGAGGACAGATGCATCGATGTCCTCGAGAACAAAAATTTGAAGGTTTGTTTGCTATATCGTATGAGCATAGTTTGTTTATTTAGTTGAAACCAAACAGTGATATTTTTAACTATGCACGTATTTGCATGTTGTTATTGAATAAATAAACAACATTTTAAGCTTAAATTTTCTTAAATCGCAGGAATAGTTTTTTAAATATTCGACTTTAAAATTGCAGTTTTTTTCAGATTCAATAATGCCTTTTAGATAAATTTCATTGTTGTGGAAAGAGAAAACTCCGCTATCACTATGCTTAAATTGAGAGTCCCCAAAATGACGGTAGTTTTTTCAGTGGTGGATTTTCCCGGAGGGATTTTTTGGGAATTTTAGAACATCGATCAGGATACTATCTTCTACGTTTCTACCCATTTCCAGCTTGTTATTTTGAATTCTTACCTACATTTTAACCTGGCAAATCATTAACTAAGTAAATTTAATTATAATTAAATTAAGTTTTTTTTATTTCGACTTTTTTCACATTTTATATTTAAAATACGTATTATTAAACAATTTGAGACAAAAACGAACTCAATCGGACCCTTGGTTCAGTCGCTATGCTTAAAAATACAATCCAAGATGGCGACGGTTGTTTCAAAATGGCGGTTTCCCTTGGAGGGATTTTTTGGTAATTTCGGGATATTAATTAGGACACTTCCTTCTATATTTTCACCAATTTTCAGCTTGTTATCTCGAATGCTTACCTACATTTTAACACAGCAAAGCAATAATTAAATAAAAATTAATTATTATTCAATTAAATTTTTTATTTCGAATTTCTTTACGTTGTCTCTTAAAATACACAATATTAAACAATTTGTGACAAAAACGAAATCAATCGGCACCTTGGTTCAGTCGCTGTGCTTGAAAACCCAATCCAAGATGGCGTTGGTTTTTCCGAAATGGCGGAATTTCCCCTTGAGGGATTTTTTGGGAATTTTAGGATATCAAGAAGGACACTATCCTCTACATTTCCACCAATTTTCAGCCCGTTATATTGAATGTGTTATTTGCCTGGACTATATAAAAAACTACAACAGAAAAAGACTGAAAAATTACTATTTTTCCGCGTTTTTAAAATTAAATCTTTAAGAATATTAACTTACTGCATGATATTTCAAAAACGTACACTTAGACACGCATTTATAAAAAAAATTGAGCATTTTATTCCAATAAGTTCGCTTGTTATAGCAGTTTTTAAGAAACATTGAAAATTCAGTATTGCCACCGTTTTTTTCGAAATGGCGGAAAACTAATAGCGGGATTTCTTAGAATTTTGGTATGGCATAGCCTAAGACTTTCCTAAACAAGTTCCAGTTGTTTCGGTCTTGATATTTATAATAGGTACAACACAGTATTAAACGAAAGAACTACATTCCAAAAAAACACGAAAAAATTGCTATTTTAGCTTAATTTTAAAAAATTTCATGGTTTAGAACCAACAATTGATGCTTGGAACTTAAAGAACGCACTGAATTACGCATTTTAAAACAAGAACGAACATTTTAAACCAATTAGTTCGCCTGTTATAGCTGTTTTTATGAACTATGGAAAAATCCAATATGGCCGACTTCTTTTTCAAAATGGCGGAAAACCCGTCACCGGATTTTTTGGGATTTTCAGGTGAGGTATCCTCAGACCCCCCTAAACACATCCCAGGGGGTTTCTGCTTGTATTTCTAAATGTCTACCTCAAACCCTAATTTGAGTGTACTATAGTCATTTCCCATTGCATTTCTTTTGCGTTGCCATGGTGACTAGGCGCCTATTTTATTTACACAGACTACAACATGTAAATAAGTTGCTTCCAATGGTTCAAAGTTGAATGTGTCTTCCCATATAGGGCGATGGTGTCGAACCGCGTCTTCTTCCAGCACCCCGACCTCATAAGGATCCTGAGGGTGCACGAGAATGTCATGAAGGTGATGATCAACACCCTCGCAAAGCGAGCACAGAGCGACGCGGGACCAGTGAGTATCGATTCATTTTGAATTAATTTAATAGGCGCCTCAAAATATCCCTCACCACCGAACCATGGCAAAGTGAATGTTTACGATTGAGTCCATGTTCGCTTACCAAGGGGGGGAAGCATTATTTTTCAGGTGCCTATTTTAATTGAACCAATAACATCGACCTTGGAATAGTGATAGGCGGAGCAAGGGGGCGTTGCCACGAACATGAGTGGCATGTATCCCAACATCCCCAGATCAGTCACATTTACACTTTTCACTCAGTCACATCGCAGTCACTTTTACACTTGTTTTTCTTACACACCGAAGAAACCGAATCACAATCACCGAATCCGGTGATTGTGATTCGGATTCGGTGATTCTTCACAATCACCGAATTCGGTGATTGTGAAGAATCACCGAAGAAATTTTGCTTCATGACAAGAAATTGTTAGCAGTAAAATTGAATCTGAAAAAACTTTTGATTTTTTTTGATGCAAAAATCGAAGTCTTTAGTATAAGAATCTAATACTTGAAATGTCGTCCGAGAAAAATTCTGGGCACAGCTTTGATAAGAGTCTGCCAGCCGCCATGTTTACCCACAATCAGGGTTGCCAACCTGAGACAACGCTCATTCGTAATCGCCCCCGCCCGAAAAAAAAATTAAGGCGTGACCCGTGGCTTGCCGACCGACGCCACGCTTTCTGCACATAGAAAAATGGCCCAATCTTTTGATAAGTTTTAGAAAAGTCCTGAAAACGCAAATAATTGGGAAAAGGCTTTTTTTATCCCATGAATCAATCATCCATGTAGATTAGAATATTCTTATTGCCCATCTCATCAGTTACTAGCGACTAGCGTTATCGTTTTTATTCGCAATTCTAAGTAAAAAAATATGTATTGTAGGATTGAAGCTAAAAAGAGAGAATTGAGAAGAAAAAATTAATACATTGTCGTAAAAATATAGTTAGCGTAGTTTCCGTAATTTTCTAGCTTTATCCGTAATTGCGGAATTCTGGGCCAAAATGCGGAATGATTCCGCAAAATCCGGAATGGTTGGCATCTCTGCCCACAATTTAATTTATGACCGACAACCATAGAAATCTAACTAATAATATCATCATTATTAGATCCTAAAATAATAATCTACTAAATATCATTAAGATCCAATAATAATGATATTAATAGTTAGATCTATAATGGTTGTGTGTCATCATTTGAGTTGTGGGTAAACATGGCGGGTGGTAGAGTCTTATCGAAGCTGTGCCAAATTCTGTTGTAAATGCTACATTTATTTACACAAGAAAATGGCTGATTTGGAGAACAATAAGGAAGTTGCATGTGTCAGATTTTCAAAAACAAACAAGTGTTCAGTATGGTTTTTTGTATGGTAAAAGGAAATATCTGGTTAGTTTTTCAAAAAAATGTACAGGTAATTAAATATTTTAATTTAAAAGTCGAGAAAAAAACACGTGACTGAAAACGTTTATTGTTTGAACTGTAGGATGACGTCAACAATAATACCATCAACTCCATTGCTTTTCAACAATGCCTATTGTAAGATGACGTCACATCCAAACTCTTGGCGTTTTCGCGCGCTTTGAAAAAGGGGATTTTTGTTAATTTTTTTGGCCATTAAAAAATTTCTCGATCGGCCTCAAATTTTGGGTAGTTGCTTATTTTTGCAAGAGGAATCGATTAAAAATATAAAAAAAATCATGCATATTCCTCATTCTTAAGCGATAGTTAGATGTAACGACAACAGGGATCGTGCTGTTCGAGTTGAGATGCTCCGTATATTCCATTCCAAGTATGAACGTACCAATGGTTGGATGCTAATCGATGATTCTCTTGAATATAGAACACGTCTCACGAGATGGTGGTTGCGTGCTGCCGCTTCCTGTGTTTCTTCTGTCGAACAGGACGCCAGAACCAGAAGGCCATGTTCGAACACCTCGGCTTCCTCTTAGAGAACTCAAACATTCTGCTCTGTGAGTACATTAGTACATATTCTTCTTCTTGGGTCAATCAAGTTAAAGTAATAAGCTCTAAGGCTGAGGTTCTGAAACTGTGGGTCCCGACCATCTAGTGAGTCGACAGTCAGTTTTTAGTGGGTCGCGACAAGATTTTGAAAATGTAGAATCTCTTTTATATAATTTTTACGAGCGTGTTGTTCATTTTATCCAATTTTTACATAGTACGTAGTAAGAAGATTAAAAAGAAGAAAAAACACCTTACTTGGTGTCGATCGCTAAGACCACGATAGACAAGTGTGTCACACTTTAATGTGGTGATAGTGCAAAATTGATCAGGGTAAGCAATACAAATTTTAAGAACTTTCTTAGGAATTTGTGTGACTGCAATTTATCCCAAATTGCTAAAAATCGAGTTTGTTTTTAAGAGTAATATTTCGAAAATCTCTCTGGGGGAGGACCCACAGATCCCCATTTTATTGTGGAACCCATTGTTGTTCCCACAATTACACAATTGGATACACTGAGGTACTAATATTACCTTTTATATTTCTGAAAAGTTAATAGAACCACCAACACACCCATATAATTTATTACTATTTGTGACGAAACCCCACGTGCACGAAGCTCAAGTCTTGATAAGGGGGGAATGGTAAAATTTACTGAATATGAGGTGGGTCGCGTTAGATTTTGTATGTCTTTATATATAAAGGGTCTCTTCTATTTTACCACCCCAGTGTTTTTCTCTTTTGTATTTAATCTATCCTTTTTCATCAGCCCGTCCTTCGCTGAGGGGTTCTACTCCGCTGGACGTGGCCTACTCGTCACTGATGGAGAACAGCGAACTCGCCTTAGCTATGAGGGAGCACTATCTGGAAAAGATAGCGGCTTACCTGTCTCGCTGCGGCCTACAGTCCAACCAGGATCTGTTGGACAGGGGTTACCCAGACGTCGGATGGGACCCCGTGGAGGGAGAGAGATACCTCGACTTCCTGCGCTTCTGCGTATGGGTCAACGGTAAGGGCTCAGAAATGTTCAAGGCTAATAAATACACAGGGTGTTTCATAACTTCACACCTAGAGAATCACCTAGGGAGGGGACCCCTAAAGAGCTTTTATAAGCCGACATGGGAGGTAGTATACAGGGTGTCCCAAAACGACCGCATAAACTCTGCATAGCTAGATTCCTCGTTGGGGGTACTTAAAAACTGCCCAAAGAAGCGTTCCTGTACGATCCAGTTTACGAGAAAAATACGAAAAACAAAGTATGACGTCACTTCCGGTGCAAGAACAAACATTTTATTGAACATATCAACAGCAGTATTATGCACAATTTAAAGCAGATATCCAAAGTGTCCCCCGTGCTTGAGGCAGGCTTGAGCACGCCATGGAATGGCTGTCATTACACGTTGCAGCATCGCGGGGTCTAATGAAGTACACAAGCAGCATGCAGACGAGCAACAAAGTCCATTTGTGATGTCACTACGTCTTGACACACCAGTTCCTTGAGATGGCCCCATAAGGTGGACACTTTGAACATCTTCAAATTGTGCACAATATACAGCTGTTAATATGTTCAATAAAGTGTTTTTTTCTTGCACCGGCATTGACATCATACTTTGTATTTCGTATTTTTCTCGTAAACTATGGATCGTAGAGGGGCACTTCTTTGGACAGTTTTTGTGCAGAGTATATGCGGTCGTTTTGAGACACCCTGTATAATCCAGTGGAAATAGACACGCGTTTTAAGATCGAATTAAAACCATCTATTTGGGTGTTTAAAACCAATTAAAGAGTGAAATTTAAGCTCATAAATATGTTTTTATGTATAACGTATGTATGTTTTATGTCTGTTTTTATGATTAAGAGATCATTTTTGGGTGGTCACCCCCTGGTATACAGTTTTAACTTTATTCATTATTAACATTGCCTATATGAGATTTATTTATTGATTTAATCATCCACCATACAGATACAAAATCCCTTTACATGGTAGGTCAATATAAAACACACAGTAAAACATAAAATACATACAAGTACGATATAAAATACACACAATATACATAAATTAAAGATAAATGTAAATTGAAAGAAAATCTTTTTTAAGTTTAACAAAATTATCATAGAAAATATCGCTGTGATCCGGTAAGCTATTTACCATTTTAATAAACTGGTTTATAGATTGATTTTCTGAGTATTGTTTTGAATAAAAAGTTTTAACTAATAGAATTTTTTTTCATTAGAAATCCTCTTATGTTTACCGTTTCAGGCGAGAGCGTGGAAGAGAACTCTAACCTCGTGATCCGACTGCTGCCCTGCCTTGAGGGGCGAGGGCCCTGGACTGCTGGCGGCCATCAAGGAAGCGAATGTCCGAAGAGGCAGCACCCACTACGGAAGGGGAGGAGGACGAGGACCGCATCGACATGGGGTAAGTTAACTTGACGAACGAAACTTGACGGCTCAAGGGCGTCATTTCAGTTTTGTGTGGGGAAGGGCAAGGATTTTTTTTAAGTGGGGCTGCGGCAATGGGATAACCAGTATTTTTTTTGGGGGGGGGTGAGTTATTGTCATTTTTAATGTACCCTCTAACTTGCACATTAGTTGAATGATATATCAAATAATATTAAAATTTAACAACGCGAGAATCCAAGAAAAAATGGGTTAGGGGTTCTCCCCGTTAAAATTTTTAAAAATTTTCCCTTTTAGCTGTTAAGCTTAAGTGTTTAAGTGTTAAACTCCTTTACAAACTATTTGGGAGAAATCCAAAGGAAATCTCTTCTAGTAAACGGCAGAATTCGAGGAGTTTGGGATGTGACGTCATCATACGGTGACCATTGTTGAAAAGCAGCGGATTGATGGTATGATTGTTGACGTCATCGTACGTTTTAAACAATAAGCGTTTTCAGTCACATGTTCTCGACTTTTAAATTAAAATATTTAATTATTTGTACATTGAAAAATTGACTAGATATTTGATTTTACCATACGGAACACTTGAATGTTTATGAAAATCTGGCACATGCAACTTCCTTATAATGAGGTATTCTCACGTTTTGAGATTAAATTTTATTAAAATAGTAGATAAAAAAACCACGAAGAATGACGTTTACATCAAGTATTTCCGTAGCCTAGTTTCTGAGATCTAAATTTTTGAAATTTCGTTGTTTGTTTGGGCTCGAAAACACTTTTGAATCACAAATCATGCGCTGTGAGGTCACATCCAATAGAAGCCCGTTTTCTGATCACGTGAAAACAGAAAACACAATGGTTTTCATGCGCTTTGACGTCACATCCAATAGAAGCCCGTTTTCTGATCACGTGACTTTTCTGACGTTTTGGCAAAAATAAAATTGAATTTTAAATTGTTTATAACACATTTTTGAACTTAAAAATCCGAAATTTGAGAGTTTTAAACCATAATGCATGGAAAAAGTATAAAATCAAGCAAATCCCTCACTCATGCAAGTCCCTCATTCTCAGGTGCGCCATGCTCAACTTCTACTGCGTGCTGGTGGACCTTTTGGGTCGTTGCGCTCCTGAAGCGGCCGCCATAGCGCAAGGAAAGAACGATTCCATGCGCGCCCGATCCATCTTGCGCTCCCTCGTGCACATGAAGGATCTGGAAGGGGTGCTCTCCCTCAGGTACAACCTGCAGACGCCCACAGTAGGTGAGTCATGTGCTTCTCTCTTTTTTCAATTTAAGTTTATTCAATTCAAAAAATTTTTAAATATTGATGTTGAACTGCAGAGTGTAGAGCTTAACAGAGTGTTCATTTGTTCATCTCCATAGACGCTAATGGCAACTTTTTTAACAGGGCTTTTCCCATTGACAAACTTTAGGCCAAACGGACCCGCCTCCTTTAATACCATGTCATTCCTGCTAATTCTCTGTCATTCGTTCACTGAAGCTGTCACTCAAATCCAGATCGCCACTGGAGGGAAAACAACACGGATGAAATTAAAATGCCGCTTGATAGAAGTTCCATATGCAAATAAGAATCACTTTCGCATTTAGCTTTTTCTGATTGGCTGCTAGTGAACTGAATTATAATCTGCGAGCTGAATTACTTAAAGAGGAAAACGGCCGTTTGGCATCTCTGTTAAGCTCTATACTCTGTGTGTTCAACTCTCTATTGCCCACAGTGGCGAATCCAGGATTTTTGTCTGGGGGGGGCTGAGTTTCACAAATAAATTAATTGCTATTAGGGTATGTGTTAAATATTATGTAAGCAACTGAAGGGGGAGAGGGGTTGATAGTGCCGTAGCAAGATTTTTTGTTAAGGGGGTTACTCGATATCTTTTCTGAGGTCTAATCTTAGGGATACTAAGTTTTAGGTGAGATGACTTCATAAGGTTTTAATTTTGTCGCACTAAATTTCAAAATTGTGTAAAAATGTCAACTCCTAGTAAAAGGGGGGTCTGGGGGTCCTCCCCCAGAAAATTTTGGAAATTTGCCCCTCTAAATAGTGTTTTAGCTCATTTTGAAGCCCTTTAGATTCCACCCAAAGAGCACCACTCATTGTAAGCGGCAGAATTTTCAGGGAAAAAAGTTTATGGTTTTATGAATTGGAAAATTTTTAAGGGGTTTTGGGGTTCCTATTCCAGAAAAATTTTTAAATTTTGCCCCTAAAAGTGGCATTTTAACTCATCTTGAGACACTTTAGGTTACATCAAAGAGGATCATTCTTTGTAAATCCCTAAAGTTTCGAGGAAAAACTGACTTATTAGATTCCAAAATTTCGAGGGGGTTTGGGGGTCTTCCCCCAGAAAATTTTGGAATTTTTACCCTTAAAAGTGGGGTTCCTATTCATTTTGAGACCCTTTGGGTGTCACTACCGAATACGTGTTGAAATTTCTTTTCTGGCTTTTACTGCTATTACCAAAACTTGAATGTCATATTCCTGGGGGGGGCCCCACAGCCCCACAGCCCCCCCTCTGGATTCGCCACTGATTGCCCACTACCAAAAATAACATAGGAATATAATTTTGTTTGCCTTGTTCCAAATGGATGCAAATGCGAAATGAAAGGTAGACCCATCCTTTCAAAGGGTCGATAAAATGAGGACCAAGCATGCTTGTGAACTATATTATGTTCATTTAGAATAGACGGCTGAGACGTAATGTAGTAAAAGCAGTTACTACTGTATTTCAGGCGCGGATCCAGCACGGCTCCAAGGGGGGGCACTTTTCCAGACAAGATCCCTTTATTGTACCATTAGGGGTATGGGGGTCCTCCCCCAGAAAAAAAAATTGAAAATTGTCGTGTAAAAGTAGGGTTGTTTTGAGTCTAAGGGGGGCACTTTTCAACACTATTAACTTTTTTTTTGACCCAAAATGTCAAAGTTTTGTGGATTTCCTAAAAATTAACACTGAAGATCCCACTTTCATACTAAAAAGGGGTATGGGGGTCCTCCCCCCAAAAAATTTTTGAAATTAGACCTGTAAAAGTTGGGTTTTTACTCATTTTGAAAACCTTTTTGGGTCTCCAAAGGGGACACTTTCCAGAGTGCCACCCCCTGGATCCGCGCCTGCTGTAATTATCATCGAAAAAATTTTCTTGTGCAATAACAAGGCAGCCTAAACAGAAGTAGTTAAAGTACTGTAAAAGAATTGGTCACTGATGAGGTTACGTGATGAGCATTATTAGACGTTATTGAGCACTTTTGTTCTAAATGAACAGACTATAATAGATATGAAAAGAAGAGTTCTTCACCAGTACCTCTGGTTAGAGGAATATGTGAAAAAACTCCAGCTCTCAAGCGTCGCCTCCAACCGTGGACCGGTTTTGCCCTTGTTAGGGCTCATCAGCACGGTATAGGAAGGTAACGCAAGAGAGCGGAGGGCAAGTACTAGTCTAGCCGACTATAACGGAAAAAGTGGTGACTATTGAGTAGTCCTCCACTATCTGCCGGTCCACGGTTGGAGGCGACGCTTGAGAGCTGGAGTTTTCTCACATATTCCTCTAACCAGAGGTAGTGGTAAAATACTTCCTTTTCATACCTGTGTCCTTTCGGGAATTAAATCTGTTCTATGGAATGCGCAGTTCATTCTGGCAGATAGTGGAGGACTAGTCAATAGTCACCACTTTTTCCGTTATAGTCGGCTAGACTAAAAGCTCTTCCTCCGCTCTCTTGCGTTACCTTCCTATACCTTGCTGATGAGCCCTAACAAGGACGAAACCGGTCCACGGTTGGAGGCAACGCTTGAGAGCTGGAATTTCTCAGACTATAATAGAGTTTGTGTTGATGGTTTAGAGGGTGGGAGCGACATGCCGGTGGGTATGCAGCCCAATCACAAGCAGTCTGTGGTGATGTTCCTGGAGCGGGTGTACGGCATCGAGAGCCACGAGACCTTCTTCCGGTTGCTCGAAGACGCCTTCCTTCCCGACCTACGAGCAGCCACCATGCTGGAGAGGGTGAGTAGTCTTCTTTTAACTACTTTTTGTTAAACCAACGACAGTAAAAGGTGATTTTGACAACGCTGGCACCTAGTATTTCGGAGGGGAGACAGGTGGAAGTTGAGATTGAAAGAGACATTTGCTTGTATACAGGGTGTCTCAAAAGGTCTAGTACAAACTTGGAGGGGTGATAGTACTCATCAAGACGAACAAGAATTGGTAGAAAGGGGGGTCGCAAATGAGTTTTAAGGGGTGAAAATCAGCAAAAAAATTTGCATATTTGTGCAGGAAGAGACGTAATTGTTCGATTCCGTAATTTTTAACATCAAAATAATGAAACTCGTACTTGCAAAAAGTAATTTAAAGTAACTTCCTTCTTCAGAAAGTTATCTTTTCATAGCGAAAGATTTATTTCGATCAGTCTTCTTTTACAAAATAACTTCTTTTACCTACTTCTTTTACAAAATAGCTGCCGTAATCGAACCATTCTGTTTTTTGGCTGATTTTCACCCCGGGGTTTCACCCCTTAAAATTCATTTGCGACCCCCCTTTCTATACCAATTCTTGTTCCTTTTGAGACACCCTGTATAGAAGCAAGACCCCGTGGGGCCGTGGGGAGCCTAGTGGTTAAGGTATCGGCTTCGTGATCGGAGGGTCCCGGGTTCGATTCCCGACACCGCTAAGGACCCACCGAGTATATGCGGAGTACGTGCTCGTTAAATCTGTGGGTTCGAAATTCCTGTGGTCCGTCATGGCGCAGTTAACTACGGGTCCAGGTGTCTGGAGACTATTTCCCTCCCCTTCAGACACATGGCAAAATTGTGGAGGTGGCGATAGATAGTGGCAGCATCTATCATATCCCCCCTCCCCCCTTGTCAGGAAAAATAAGCAAAGAGCAAACCCCCCTCCCCCCTTAGGTGCTTACATAATATTTGAACGGCCCCTAATAAGAAAATAACAAACCCTCCACCCCTGTAAGAGCGAAATTAATATTTAAACCAACCCTTAACTTAAAACTCCCCTTCCTGGAAATATACATTATAAAGAAAAATACGAAATTTTCCTATTTCTACTGAACCATTATTCCAGTCCCCCACCCCCCTAATCAGCAAACATAAGGGAGGGGTCACCGAGAGCGCAAGATCGGGCATATCACCAGGCGTATCTTATCGGGCTGTGGATATCTACCCCACTCTTTTGTTCGCTAAAAGACCTCACCTAACCACACAAAGAGATGGGGTAAGCGGTAAGATATCCACTGCTCGATATGATACGCCTAGTGATACGCCCGACTTCGCGCCCACGCCTTCCTTAGGGCCAGTATCGAAAAACTGGAATCGAACTTATCTATTTCAAGCATAAATCAAAGATAATTAGTAATTATTATTTATTTAATTAATAACCAGCAAAATTTTAATTGGTTATCAAAATACTAATTAATTAATGAACAAAGTTATTAAAATTTAGAAAACTAGGTACGATTCCTAAGATTCGATTCCTGCTAGAATCGATTATATCAAGGGTTTGATTCCTTGGTATCGATTCCAAGTTTTTCGATTCCGGAATCGATTCCTTCAGAGTTATTTAGAACCCTAAACAAACCCTCCAACCGCCCCGAATAAACAAATCCCCGAATAAACACCCCGAATAAACAAACCCTCCACCCCTGTAAGAGCGAAATTAATATTTAAACCACCCCTTAACTTAAAAACTTTCCCTCCCCCAGATGAAATATACATCATAAAGAAGAGTACAAAATTTTGCTATTTCTACGGAACCATTATTCCAGTCCCCCACCCCATAATAAGCAAAAATAAGAAAATAAACCCTTCAATCTTTTTAAATCTTCACAATTCTCCTCCGATCCCACTATATAGACCTTAGATCCCACCGTAGAGAAATGTATTATAAAGAGAGCGCAATACATCTGCTCTCCCACTGCAGCAAAACGAGCGAGCGAAAAGAGAAACCGAAACGAGCGCCAGGGTTGGCAACAAATCGCCCTTCTGGCGCTTTGCGTCTTCCTCGCTCACCTAGCACATCCCCATGCTTTTGGGAAATCAGCGGAGCGACCGTTCGCCAAGCTAAAACCGCCAACTTTTTTTCTCGAAATCGGTCACTAAAACGACCATTTCTCGCCTAAATACTGGTCGAAACTATTCGGAAACGACTCAAATCGAATGAGAAGGGTTCACACTAAATAATGCGCTGCGATTTTTCCAAAAATTTCATGGATAACAGTACAAAAATCCAGTTTAAAGTCGTTTCTTCCCGAACCGAGCCGATTCAAGATCAACGCAAATGGCGTTCTCTGATTCGCCGATCATGGTTGCCAGTCACTAAGAACACGCCCCAAAAAAAGGGCGGAGCTACATTTCACTGAACTTGATTGTTGGACAGTTTGACGAATGACGATCGATGACGACGTTTGGCGAATGAATAAAAAGAAGAGGCTGTACTCCCGCATTGAATCACACAATGATGAATTCTAATTAATTATTTTTCCTTTTTTTGTTCATTTCCTGCTTTATTAGATGAAAATGTGGTGTCTGAGGGTAGTCAAACGCATGTAAGACGTTGATTGTAATTAGAGCAGGGTTATTTTCTGTACTGAAAACTTTATTTTTGTAAATTTACTTTCATTTTATGCAATAGTACTACATATTGTAATTTAAGTGTAGCAGTTTCAACTTCATTCTTAATTCCTAGATGACAGCACGGCTTCGTGTCAGTGGTTGGAGTAAATTATAAGAATACCTGCGACTTCAGATTACGGCATTCGAATTTTGGGAAAATTTGGAGTTAAGTAGCGATATCGGAATTTATTTCGGGAAGGATCCAAATTTTAAGAAGATGGTATGATTGTTGACGTCATCGTACTGTGTTTTCATTAAGCGTTTTCAGTCACGTGTTATTTTCTCGACTTTTAAATTAAAATAATTAATTATACTTGCGCATTTTTTTGAAAAATTGATTAGATATTGAACCATGCGGAACACTTGAATGGTCAAGAAAATCTGACACATGCAACTTCCTCATTATTATTGTTTACAAAATTGAGGGCTGGGCTTCTTTCATCCAAGTAAGTGCCAAAAAGTAAATTTTCTGTAATTGATCATTTTAAATTTGATTCTCCATAGGAATACACATAAAAAGTCATCTTTCGGGCTAATTTTAAACCAGTAATAATTGTTGTGGCGCTAAGCCGACTTTATAGGTTGTTAGCGATAGTACTTAGATTGGTTTTTTGGGTTTAACTCATATTTTTTACTTTTGGCTCTTAGCTTCTTTTTGAAGTCCAGTCTTCAATTGATAAAAATGCATTTGAGAATTTTTTAAATTAGAAAGGAATAATGAATGAACAGTAGGGTGTATCGAAAAAAAACTTTTTTTCGATTTTGATGATCCGATAGTGCGGAAAAGTTGTCTGAGGTGGCAGAGAGTACCTGTGATTTTTTTCAGAATTTTCGGATAATATCTTAAACCTCCGCCTCACCCCTGAAGTTCCCCATGTTAATCGTATGGAGAGCGCAAGTCAAACAGGCCGAAAATTCGTGTTTCGCCCCTCATTTCTGCCCTAATCACACGAGGAATGTCTTCCCTCGAGTTATGGACTCTATATGATGTATGCTACCCGACAAAACTTGAATAATAACTTAAATCTCTGTATTATGCTGATTGTGGGCTCTGATTTGAACGGGGAAATACGCGATTTTCGACGAAATTTGAGCATACAAAAAAAAACGCAATATAGATATTTAGGCTATTTTTTAAGTTTTGTCGGATAGCCTAGATCTTATAGGGTCCATAACTCGAGGGAAGACATTCCTCGTGTGATTAGGGCAGAAATGAGGGGCGAAAAACGAATTTTCGGCCTTTTTGGCTTGCGCTCTCCATACGATTAACATGGGGAACTTCAGGGGTGAGGCGGAGGTTTAAGATATTATCCGAAAATTATGAAAAAAATCACAGGTACTCTCTGCCACCTCAGACAACTTTTCCGCACTATCGGATCATCAAAATGGAAAAAAAAGTTTTTTTCGATACACCCTAATCCAGTGGTCTCCAACCCCCGGTCCGTGGATCAAATAGTACCGGCCCTCGGGCCGACTATTTCATTGAAAAATAATTTAAATTCCTAGTTTTATACTCCAAATTAATGAATGAAGTGAACTATAAATCACTGAATATTTATTTTTTTGGTGTAAATGTATTTCATTTTAAAAGCATGTTTAATTACAATTAAATTAAAATTAATAAATCAAAATAATCTAGAATGTAAACAATCAACGCCCCCCCCAGCGGGCCGCGGTAAAATTATCAGACGTTGACCGGTGCGTGGTGGTAAAAAGGTTGGGGACCACTGCGCCTAATGAACAGCTACTAAATGTCTCTCTTTTCAGTTCGACGGATCTGAGAGCGAGATGGCTCTGGCCTTGAACCGCTACATCGGCAACAGCGTGCTTCCCATCCTGATCAAGTACTGTCGCTACTTCGGAGAGGAGGCCGAAAACTACGCCTCTCTCCTCGACGCCACTTTGCACACCATCTACAGACTCTCCAAGGTCAAGGTGCTCACCAAGGGACAGCGAGAGGCTGTCTCGGACTTTCTCGTAGCCCTCACGCAGTGAGTGGAAATCTTCTCCTCATCGGAATTGAGTGAATATGTGGGGATGATGTAGATCTCGCTTTATCCAAGTTGTCCGTTTCAATGTCATTAGGACATTAGGTCAACCTGAAAAATGGATAACTGCAGTCCATTTTTTTTTAAATCTTAATGTGTTTAGAATAGCCTAAAACCTCCAAAAAATGTTTTCATTTGCTTTTCAAAGCCCTAAATTTTAAGTTATTTTCAATTAAAAACAGCCTCTTTTGTGTCTGAGCTGAAACAGCTTGTGACGTGAAATGTGCTTTGTTCCCGCTTGCTGCTATCATCCCGCTTTGAAACAATGAGCACTAGTTTTTTTTTTACAGACTAGTGTATCGATGAAAACGCTGTTTCCCACATTTCCATTAGCACAATCGACGTCATATTGTTAGGAGCTTTCTGTATTAAAATATGTCATAATTACCTTAAAAAAATTTTGTGGGGAAAGACAAACGTATTTTTGGAATCAGGAGAGAATTTTTAATAAATTAAAATTGAAAATTTTAACCCTACAATGCATGATTTTTTAAATTCACTTGAAAATCATTTATGTGACTTCTATTATGGTGTAAATTAGTAAAAAAATACTAAAAAAAATTAATTTAATTTTTTTTCTACTTTTTATTGGCAAAAAACTTTGTCCTTGAGAAATTAATTTGTGTCTCTTGTGAAATTAATTGTGAAGTGAAATAAAACCAAATGATCTAAAAATATAAAAAAACAACTTATCTTTTCAAAACAATTTTGTTTCAAGCTGAAAAAATTTTTTATTTGAATTTATAAGGTCCTTTTAATTTGGCGTTTTCTGTCTCTTGACTTTCGTCTCACTAGCTAGTAACAAATGTCTCAAAATAGTACCCCTGCTGCAATCTACTGGCAGTCTAAAGTGCTAATACGATGAAATGTTATATCTATTGTACTTATTGCATGGTGTTGCCGTTTGGAAATGGAAGATCGAGTAGGAAATGGGGAAAAATGTCGTGTTGCCAAATGGCATCAGTATGCACTGTAGGGTTAAGAGTTGCTGCAGTTCTCCATTGAATAATGTATTTTTGGCCATGTTGTTGTTTCTATACTTCACAGCAACGTTTCCTGAACCCAGTACGCAACTACCATGGAAGTTGGAAGATAATAAGCTTTGCCGGGCGCCAATGATTGAACAATTAGGGGGCGCCCAGTTCGTGGCATAATAGAGACATGTGCTTGCTCACTAGTGCCGCTTCGTAGTCCCGATTCCCAACTCTCAGAAATAAAACAGCTGAAATAGTGAATAAACCGGGTAGAAAATTCGATTTGGGTAAAATTTTAAGTACCTACACGTGGTTTATTTCTCCTTTTTAGTTTATCCTACATGATTTACATTGCTACATTTTCAGCTTTTTCAATCAAGAACATAAAAACAACGAACACAACGTGGCAACTCAATCCAGAAATTTAACAAATTTATGCACACGTGGCTCCCTCTAACTGTGTTATCTTTGGCGCCTGTGAAATCCATCAGTGAGATAGTAGACCACGGCAGTTCCCTATCTTCCTACTTCCATGGCCACTACGCGGAAGGAGAAAATGAGTTGTTGGGTTGATGGGAGGAATTTCGATGCGCGAATTGTGATGAAAAGAAGCTATTTATTCGTGAGTTTAACGTAATAGTCCTATTTTAAAATTGACGTTCACTCGAAATTCAGACACCGCGATGGAACTACTTAGTGACGTAGTAGGTTCAACTTAAGTTGCTGTCTAGTATAATCATCTATAAATAGTCTGACAGAAGTCAGACGAGCTCCAATAGGTAAATCAAAAAGTCCATCACAGTCAAAGGGTCAGATTTATTAAGAGGGCAGCTGCTTCTGTTGTTGGATTGGAGTACTCAGGATGTTGGATGGGTCGAAGGTTGTCTTGACTCCTTTGCCAACACGCCTGATCATGAAGCCTTGGATGACCCTACAGTCACCCTGAGCGCAGGATCAGGCGGATCTTATCGGGCAGTGGATATCTACCCCACACTTTTGTTCGCTAATTGATCTCACCTAACCACACAAAGATATCTGGGAGATAGCCTGCAGGAGTTGAGGGGATATTTGTAGCCATAAAGCTACACATTAAAGCGTTTAAAAAGCTTCAAAATTACGACTTTAAAAATTTTTCTTCAGACATGGACGTAGCCAAGGGGGGGCAGGGAGGGGCAGCTGCCCCCCCCTAAGTCTCGAATAATTAATTTTTACTTTACTTTTAGTTTGTTAAAACCCAGTATTTTAGGTTCCAATTTTAAAAAGTTTTATTCTACCTAAAAATTAAGTCCAAATTTGGGTTTACGCTTACCAAAAAGCAGTTTACAACCCTGTTCTTAGGGGCAAATTTCCGAAATTTTCTGGGGGAGGACCCCCAGACCCCTCTTTGAAACTTGACGGCCCTCTCTCACGGGGCTTTAAATTCGTTCTCCACAAACATAAAAAAAGTCGACCCTCCTTTCCCCCCTAAGTTGAACCCTGGCTACGCCCATGTCTTCAGATGCCATTTTATCCAATAAACGGGGGCAAGTAACCCCGTGCCACCCTCCTGGATCTGTTACTAACGTCAGCTAAAGGGAAATCGCCAGTTGCCTTCTCAGAATCGGACATAGAAGAAACAACCCTTCCAACAAAAGCAAGACCCCGGTAAGAGAGCGAAGTCACTTACGGCTGTATTCACCACTAACTTAACCTAAGATTAACTTGGAATTAATCCTCTGATTGGTATTTGAAAAAAGAAAACTAGTTTTAAGCCAATCAGATACATCGAAAAAGCTTGATTACAGGTTAACCTTAGGTTAGGTTAGTGGTGAATATGGCTGTTAGTTTCCCCAGTAGTGTAACATCAGCCAATGTCGGATCCAGGGGGGTGGCACGGAGCCCCCAAGAAGGGTAAAACAAGCGAAGCTCTTTTCAATGTGCTGCAGATTCTAAAGATTGGTGTGCTTGTTCATAAATCTCGGATCTTGTGTGCCCAGCAGACAGTGCCCCTCTGTTTCACTTAAGGATCATTCACACTGTTTCAACCCTCAGAGTGATTCACTCCTATTCAAATCGCCAGTTTACATGTAGAAAAGTCTGATGATCCTTTTATGCTACCATTACCAAGAGTTATTATTAGAGTATATTCCATCATTCATTATGAATAGGCCACAGAAAATATTTCTTTCCTCCACTACCGAATCAGTAACCATGGCACCACTTCCATCGTCAGAGACGAAGAGTAACTATGGTTACGCTTCTAGAAAGGGGGAAAGCACTATTTTTCAATTGCCTATTCTAAGTGAATATAGTATATAACCTTGGTGGTATTGATCTAATATTGATGAGTGGTGTTCTATATATAGCGAGATGCAGCCGAGCATGCTGGTTCGTCTCCTGAGGAAGCTGACGGTTGACGTCTCGGTACTCACAGAGTACACCACCGTTGCGCTCAGGGTGAGTACAATGGGACTTTTTCTAATATTGCATGATTTTAGTCATTTTGACCCCCCTTGTCAGCAAGCTAAACCGCAAACCACTGGCGTAACTAACCTAGGTGTTTTTTTTAATTACGTCGAGGAATGGGTCGCATTGACCATATCCATTTGTGCAGCCCAATAAAAACTAGCCTTTGAAGTATAGTTGTCAAGAGGTAAAAATTTAAAAATTATGTTGGCCAGAAAAGCGCAACTTGTCAGGTGCTTAAAATTCATTACGTCTTCAGAGGAACACAGAGGGCATCCAGGATTGTTTTTTACAACAATTCGGTGAAGGTGTCCTTGGAGAAAGTCATGCCCGCTGATGATACGAAAATTTGCGGAGAAAACCTGCCTAGGGAGATTCATTGGAATAGGGTTGGAGAGTAGGATCTCCCAGGCTTTACCTTTGGCATTGACCTCCTAAGTGAACTAACCTAGGTGTCATCCACGGGGTGGAAGTTCCGCGTGTCACCGTGTATTATTGTACGGTGATAGTACCCAGTTTAATATTTCCTATATTTAACCCATTAAGGACGACTTTAAAATAATGAAAATAAGTAACTTTTTCTTTCATATTTTGTTCATTTGGACAGAATATAGTAAGAAATGCCCATTTTCAGATTTTTCAAAAAATAATTTTTATGATTTTTTAACTGGCAACTTTTCTTGCCAACCGTCCTTAGTGGGGTCCAAACTCTGACAAATGAAAAGTCGAAAAAAACTAATTAGAATGTTTACGATTTTGATAATAATATGTTTTTATACATAATTTAAAGAAATAATACAATAATTGAATGGGGACTATACTGCTGATAGGGGGTTCAAGAAAGGGTATATTACTCCTAATGAATAGGGCCTGTTCAGTCCGAAATATTGATATTCACCTAATTTCAGGCTTTAAAAATAGCCGAACTAGTACTTTTTAAGTCGGAACGGTTGGAACCCTTTGATTTCAGCACTTTAGCTAACTTTCAGGTTAAAATAGTTTTATTTATATCTCCCAGTCTGGGACATAGGGACTTTTTTACCTGCCAGTCTTATATTTTCTCAACTTTCGTTTTTTTTATACCTTTGGTTAATTTTTTTGCCTTCTGAAGCTTTTTCTCTTATTGGAATTTTTTGTTCTTGTTAGTCATTCTCTATCAAAAAGTCATCATAATTACAATATTCATCTTTATGGCTCCAGATTTCGCATATTCCCCACAGAAAATGTTGAAGATTACTCATCAACTCGATAAAAACTAGGTATTGGCCCATTCAAAATAGGCTAAAGAACTCCAGTGATATTTTATTTTATTTTTTGACTACTGTAAGTTTCCATAAAACCCTTCCAAGGAAAATAAATGTATCCAGAAATGATTTAGTGTGAGATTGAACCAATAAATGTGTTAGGAATCGGTAAAAATCTAAAGTCTTTAAAAAAAACCCACTAAAATTATGATCCAAGGGAAACATTTCATCATGCTAAAGTATCAATAAGATCTACATTTATGATAAGAACTAAAAAAAGCATTAAAAATAATTAATTTGCAAAAGCTTCTTATGAGTAACTCGTAAAAGTTTAGACCACACATCGAACGATTGGCAACAAAAGTTGCCAGTAGAAGAAAACTCTTGCTATTGGCAATTTAAATACCCTCATTCCAACTGTAATTGGTAATAATATTTAGAATTGGATCATGTGAATATGCTGCAATGGGAACAAGTCACAAAAATAACCAAAACATTAGATTATTTTGGCGTTTTCCAAATGATCTCCCAGCTATCTCCAAAATGTAGTGAAACGCTTTCATTCTAACAGCGATTTTACCACCAAAACGGCATGGAAGGTATACATTTCTATTTTTATCTGAATAATTACATTCTTCAGAAGCTGTTATCATGCATTTAAACTTTTAATGTCCTCTAATAGAGTCAGTAAAAAATGAAATGTCCCTTGGCAACTTTTCTTACCAAGCGTCCTTAATGGGTTAATACGAAGTGTATATTTGGACTGCCCAAACGGCGCATGCGCTGTAGGTCTCGTGGTTACGTAGCAGTCTCGGCGCTTAGTGATGGAACCAATGGAACGCCGGGCCGTGGAAATTAGAGTAGAGTTTAGTTGAAAAAAGGCCGTCCAAATATACAGTGCCTATTTAATAATTAATTTTTTTTGCAGAGAGATGAACCGCGTTTTTAACAGGTTCTGGTCACCCCTTAGTTCTCCATTGAGGGGACACTCCTCTTTCATGTAGACTAGAAAATCTATATGATAATCTATATGAAATCTATATGAGAAAATAAAATCTTCTCTACCTAGAATCTTTCATGTAGGTCTCTTTCTAGCCTTTTGGAATACAATGAATGAATTTCTGGAATCTAGTTCTGATTAGGGGACATCCATAAATTACGTTAGGTCAAAAAGGGGGGAGGGGTTTGGAAAAATCTCACCAAGGGGGGAGGGAGGTCGATTAAAATCTCACGTCAACTTTTTATGTTAGAAATTATACGATTTTCTTTTTTTTAAGTATGAGAAAGGAATACACACAGATAAGATACTGCAAATTATTTTTAAAAAGTTGTAGGTAAATCTCACGTGGGGGGTCCAGCAAAATCTCACTAAATCTCATCAAGGGGGGAGGGGGGTCCAGATTTTGGAAAAAATGCCTCACGTAATTTATGGATGTCCCCTTAACATCTTTGCTTATCTTTGATAACAAGGGGGTGAAAAATGACTAAAAAAATACTTATATGATGTAGTAATAATTGATCCCCTAAACCTGTGAGTATATATTTTGCAGCTGCTGACTCAACACTTTGAGCGTTGCGGGCGTTACTACGGCACCCCTGGTGGCCAAGGGGCGTTCGGGACGTCTTCTGAGGAAGAGAAGCGCCTAACCATGATCCTCTTCACCAACATCTTCGATTCGCTCGCCAAGATGGTAATTGGGACACTTATATATTCCTAAATTAACAGTTTAATGCTATTTTTATGCAGTGTTTAATTGTTATCCAGATTTCTATAATGCAGTGTTTAAATTGAGGACGTTGTTGGTACAAAAACTAGGTATCTCCACTTTCATTTCAAATTTGCTTTAGTAGATTATTTTTGGTAGCGTGATTCAGGTCTTGCGTAGGATTGGATGAGCCAAAACAGCAACCCTTGTACCTTCTGTGCAAAAGAAAGCTTAAGTTCGTTATTGAGTTCTAAAAATTTCGATTGGACAATGTAGACTTCCTTTAGATTTGTAGCCACTTTTTGATTACCCTCAAAGATATACTGATCTTAAGACCTGCATTTAAAGGCAACGGTGATTGGAAGTAGACTTACATCGAGCGTCCGAGGCCTCGATGCCCCTCATAGGCCCTAGCGGCCAATGACCTTCAACGTCTATCCCTGACAGGGGCGTCATTTAGGGGGGAGGGCAACCGCCCCCCAAGGTTTCCACTGTTATGAGAAAAATAGCTGCAAATCCCTTGAAAATTCTATAACTTCCACAAAGTGCTATGGGTGCAACTCACAAAAGTCTCAAAAGAAGTTAAAACACTACTTTTGAGGGTTAAATTTCAAAAAATTTCCTGGGGGAGGAGCCCCCTCTAAAAGTTTCACGTCTGTTATTCAGTGTTTTCCGCTTGAAATTTCTGCAGCTTTTCCTTTTTTAGTGCTCCCCAATGGTCTCAAAATGAGCTAAAACACTACTTTAAGAGGCAAATTTTCAAAATTTTCCCCAGACCCCCCTTTTTTCTTGGAGTTCACGCTGTCACATTATATGTCATATCATTCAAATCCTACTTTTCGGAGCTCTAGAACTTAACCTATAAATGTGCCTATCAGGGGATACCTTAAAAATGATGTTGAGGCAACCCGCCCAAAAAAGTAGTTACAGCGTGGTCCAGACCCACTTAAAAAAAATCCTTGCCCCCCCCAACCAAAAACTGAAATGACGCCCCTGATCCCTGAGGAATTCCTTTATGGAAGCCAGTTTAGAGGATGCTCTGACAGGCAAGGAAGAAGTGCACAGTAGGAGTATGTGTTCCAAAGTTTCCTCCACATCTCACAAAAAGTAGTGGCCGCCAAACAGAATCTATGGGCTGGATGCAACTACGTTTTGGGGCGATTTTGAGACCGGTCGAATCCTACTTCCAAACAACTCAACTATCGTTGTCCTGAGTCATTTTTCCAGCATGCCGCTCAGGCCCGTTCCTGGGTATAGCGGCGCCTCCGTGCCAAGTTAATTACGGCGCCCCTTACCCCATTTCCCTAATTAATAGTTATTTTTGTTAATTAATTTTAAATTAATTAATTGTTAGTTTTAAATTAATTAATTATTAATCAGAACTAATTAATATTTAAAAACTTTATGATATCAATAAAATAATATCGGCATTACTTATTCTACTAAAATTAGTTTTCATATAAAAAGATTGAAAGTAGTATTAATTTCAAAAAAAATTTTTGAATTAATAAACAGCTTATGCATTTTAAAGTTTTTCAATGAACTCAAATTTTTGTCTACTTCCAAAGGAAATGTCTTGCATTTTGCATTCATCATAAAAGTATTAAAATTTTAATATCTCAATCTATAGTCAAAAGGGGGTCTGGGGGTCTTCCCCCAGGAAAATTTTTGAATTTTCCTGGAATTTTGATGTGTCAAAAAAGGGTTTTAAGTAGTTTTACCTGGATTTTTTTTGTGTTTTTACCTATAAAAATGACATTAAGCAATAGTTTAAAGTAGTCAATGCCCCCCCCAATTTCCTTTCAACTCATCACCGCCCCCTTAATAAATCCAGTTGATCAGGATGCCCCGTACAATTTGTTTTAGCTTAGACGCCCCTTAAAGCTTTCAAAGTCGCACATGTTTTAATTTTCACTCAGGGTGGACGCTTGGCGCCTTGAATAGATTCATTTGATGGGGGCTTCCAACATAATTTGGATGTCAGAATGTTAAAATTTTCAATCAGGGTGTTCGCCCCTCAATAAATCCGATTGATCAGGGCGCCTCACTCAATTTATGGTTTATCTTATACGCCCTTTACATATTTCAAAGTCAGACGTGTTCTAATTTTCACTCAGGGGTTCTAATTTTCACTTCAGGCCTGAATAGATTCATTTGATGGGGGCGCCTCCACATAATTTGGTTTTGCTAAGAATCCTTAAAGCTTTCAAAGACTAGCCACTAGCATGTTATAATTTTCAAGTCAGGGTGGGTGCCCCTTAATAAATCCAATTGATCAGGGCGCCTCATACAACTATTTAGGGAGCCAAGCGCCCACCCTGAGTGAATATTAGAACATGTTTCACTAAGCTGCAAGCTTAACCCAATTGTATGAGGCGCCCTAATCAATTGGATTTATTAAGGGGCGCACACCCTGTTTGAAAATTTTTAACATGCAAGACTTTGAAAGCTTTAAGGATTCTTAGCAAAACCAAAGTCTTGCATGTTAAAAATTTTCAATCAGGGTGGGCGCCCCTTAATAAATCCAATTGATCAGGGCGCCTCGTACAATAGATTCACTTGATGACTTGATGGGGGCGCCCCATACAAACTGGTCAAAAAGCACTTTTAGCACCTATTAGTTCGAGGACCAGCGTGTATATTTTAATTCAATAAGGGCGCTTTTTATTCATTTGTGGGCGTCTCTCGAATCTTTTTTGTTTTATAAAAAAGTATTGTTGTTTTTTTGTTATAATGTATTCGATCAACTGCGTTTGTATTTTTTCTGTTCTGTTCTTTTGTTTGTCCAATAAAATTATTATATTATATTATTACTTTAAGTGAGACGGTAATAGAATTTTTTTTCTTAAAGTTAGGGGTAAACATTTTTTTTGAAGGCGCCCCCTCATTGCTTGGCGCCTCCGTGCTGGCACGGCCGGCCGGAACGGCCCTGATGCCGCTAATTGGTTTTCAAGAACGTCACGAACTACGTCATTGAACCACGTGCATTTGATTGTACCCTGCCTTTCACTCGCTCTGCGCGCCTTTCTACGCAGTGAAACGCTTCAGCCAATCAGGAGGAAAACGTCAGCCCGATCGTCGTAGAACGCCACCTCCTGAGCAGGCGTTCATTAGGCGATCATTATTAGGTGAAATACGGTTCTTTAGCACGTCACAGAACGTAGTTGCATCCGGCCCTATGTAAGTATTTGTTGGTCATTATGTGACGCACCCGTGCTGCAAACGATGCCACAGAACGGGGCAAGATCTTTGGGGAGCCCTGGATACTGAAGTACCAGTTGTGCAGTCCTTCCATCTCTGTATCCAGGACTCGTCCAAAGACTTCCTAACTGCACTGCCCCAAGGTGTAAAGATGAAGCGGGACAGGGCCCCATACCACAAGCCTTATTGGCCAAAGAGTCGGCAACCTCATTCCAATCGATCTCGCAGTGGCTGGGAATCCACTGAAGCACTACATTCTTATTCAACCCACTTAAAATTTTCAGCTTTTGCAAACGGTGATTGGAAGAGTATCCGGAATTTAGTGATTCTCTTGGTTTGAAGCACCAACAACTTCACAGGAAGGTGCATATTTTGCTGCAATGTAACACATGCTGAACTTATGGTAGCAAATTTGCAGCAGGTCAACTAGTGTTATATTGCAACCCGAAATGTGCTAATGCTTCCATTCTTTTGCTTAGGAGTACGACCCCGAGCTGTTCGGCAAGTCTCTGCCGTGTCTGACGGCGATCGCTTGCGCCCTTCCCCCCGACTACTCCCTCACACTGGGGGGTGAGGAGGAATGGGGAGGGCAGCAGTCCTCCCCCACCGACGGACCCTACATGCCAGAGCCCATCGGAACATCACAGTGAGTGAAATTTTTAACAATGGATGACAATGAGGACGTGGCATGATTTGTTTTTATTTTTTTAATCGATTCTTCATGCAAAAATAAGCAACTACCCAAAATTTGAGGCCGATCGAGAAATTTTTTGATTGTCAAAAAAAATTAACAAAAATCCCCTTTTCAATTGAAGTAAGAACAAAAGTAAGTTCTGACCCTTAACTCTGTTTTGCAGGGTGCAACTGACTCCCGACCTGACCAACGTCATTGTCAAGTTCGCGGAGCACTACCACGACGCATGGGCCAGCAGAAAGGTGAGTTTAACCGAACTTCTTTTTTTTTTCTCTTAGTAGCAGTCTATAGTTTTATGATGATGGTCTGGGCAATACCCCGTTCACACTGGCCTTTATTTTCGTTACCACTTTGCTGTCATGGAAACAAAGGCAAAATCGTCCCATCTTTTGAAAACGGCGTTTGCACTGACAAGGGGCGAAAATAAGCACTTTACTGTGTGTAAACAATAACAGCATGATTTGTAAAATAATCAAAAATCTATACAACTTAAAACTAATGAATAAAATCACCAAAAATACAAGTAAAAATACATAAAAGATTATTAATTGACTAGTGAATTGATTAGTGTGTTTCCATGACAACAAAGTGCTAACGAACATAAAGGCCAGTGCGAACGGGGTACAACGCTGCTTCGGGCATTGAAAATATCCCCCATATCTTTGCGTGGTTAGAGGATTTTCCCTATCATCCCCTTCAGAGGAGGGGAACTCTTTTGAAATCTTCAATGCTCGGATCAGCGTTGTCGAGTAGTGATGGGTAAATGAGTTGTGAGGCAACTCATTTGAGTAACTCACCTCAGTGTTTTGTCATGTCATACACCTCACTTTTTTCTCATACACCTCGCCACATAACTCACACCTCTTCACATAACTCTCAACTCACCACATAACTCACTCAACTTATAACTCAGCACATAAACTCACAACTCACACCTCACCACGCAACTCACACCTCGCGATACGACTCACAGAGATTCGCAAGTATCTTTGCTCGTCAGAAACTGAGAGAAAGTAATAAATAATTAAATTTAAAAGCAATGTGGCTTTTATAAGTTGTGTCAATTACAGTTGAGAGTTGAGTAGTAGAATACTTGCTTCTTAAAAATATATTTAATAATCATGGATAGTACACCTCTCACACCTCAGTAACTCATATATACACCTCACAAACCTCACCAACTCACCTCTCACACCTCAGCAACTCATATACACCTCTCACAACTCTCACACACAACGTCCCAACTCACTAGGACAAATTGAAGTAACTCACTCAACTCACTAAAATTTTCTGAGTTACCCATCACTATTGTCGAGCCCATCATAAACTTTTTGAATATACTGGAAAGAACTTTTGGATGTTCTCTCATTGCAGATGGGCAACGGATGGACGTACGGGGACTACTGGAGTGACGAAAGGAAGCTCCATCCCCGCCTCAAGCCCTACGCCCTGCTTCAAGACTGGGTGAGCATTCTATTATACTGCGCAGCCATCGGCGTCAAATCATCAAATTTCACATTCATGATGATGGTTGACACCGATGAATGTGAAAGTGATGTTATCTGTTTATTTACTAGATGTATTTATTATACTCACAGTTGGCAACTTAACTTGAGCCTGTAGAAATATGCTGAGAGCAACCAAAGAAAGTAGTTCCCCGCGAGGTGTCTGAATTTTGAGTGAGCTTCATTTTTGAATAATGATTAGTTTTTTTTAAATCGACGTATATTAAGCATCTTTTCATCCCGATATGCATAAAATGTTCAGTATTATTATTTTTTAAAGTGGCGTAACGCGTAGTATTACAACTCCCCAGCCAATAAGAGCTTCTGGCAACCCAGCAGGCTTTCTGTTAACTCAGATTTTCTTCCGCGTAGCCATGAGGGCTCAACTTAAGTTGCATTCGAGTATAGTCCTATTTAATATATACCGTACATTCCTTCTGTATTTGGCTGTACAATGTACTGTACAGTTATACTGTACTTGAATTCACTATCCAGCTCCAGCAACGTTTACTGAGCCCAGTACGTCACTACGCGGAAGGAGAAAGTGGGTAAACACGAAGTCTGTTGGGTTGCTATTAGGAGGGGATAAAAAAGACACTAGGTATATACTCGAAATTCAGACATAGCGATAGGAAATACTTTGTTTGGTAGTGACGTCCAACTAAAGTTGCTGTCTAGTATAGTCCTATTTAATATATACTGTACTAGAATGCTACGTTTCTTGACCCTATGACGTCACTATACGTGGAAGGAGAAAAAACTGTGTAAACAATCGCATAAAGCTGCAAACAAAATTGTCGGTTCACTACTAGTCATTTCTCACTAGTTGCAATATGCACTTATACAGCTTTATGTGATTGTTAGGGTTGGTGGGATTGGCTGCATTATCGCTATTCAACACTATTAGTGCGTCTGGGGGGATGTTTGGCCCATCAGATTGGTCTGGCCACTTACAAGAAATATTGAAAGAGTTCACCGAGTATCATATGTAAAAATCAACCTTGAGAAAATGAGAAGAGTTAACACTGTTTATACCTACCTTTAGCACGTGGTACCTGTCGATTGGGGGCCGTTCAAATATTACGTAAGCACCTAAGGGGGGAGGGGGGATATGAGTGATGCTTACGTAAGATGATGCATTTTCGAAAATCTCTTGTTTCTTGCATAAATAATTTCAAAATTCAACCAAAAATAAATGTAACAAAAAATTGAATTAGGAAATCTGACGTAAGCACTTTTTTCTGGAGATGGACCACCCTAACATTTTGAAATTATAACCCCGAAAAGTAGTGTTTCGACTCGTTTTTGAACCCTTAGGGTTACACCCAAAAAGGACAACTCCTTATACGAGTCACCTAATTTTCAAGGGGAAAAAACAGTACTTACTTATAGGGATGTCAAAATTTCGGGGGGGTCCGGCAGTTTCTTACGTAATTATGGTGGGGGGTTTTGAGGTTTGCTTATCTTAGCTGACATGGGGGGAGGGGGGTTAAAAATGACCAAAAAAGTGCTTACGTAATATTTGAACGGCCCCTTGGCCGGCGGGACAAGTTAGCGGGTATGCACACACTCAAAGTTTATACTAATACTACATTATTCCATATATTTTATTTGTGAGAAAATAAGAAATGTCTGGGGGCTCTGGGATCTTGGACTATAATGATATGTGTGAAGTCACGATTTCCTTATTTTCGCATCATCAGGAGAAGGAGCGTTACGAGGAGCCTATCCGCGAGTCCCTCAAGGCCATCCTGGCACTGGGATGGAGGGTGGACCTCACCGAACGATCCTCACTCCCGAGACCCACCAAGCAGGTACTCTTCATAATCAATAGGATTTATCTAATAACAAAGTCAGCATTTTTTTCAAGTTAAAACCTTCAGAAATTCATTTTTAATATAGTACTTTGTTGACACGTTAATTAAGTTATGATAACTTTTAACCTCTTAATAAAAATTTATTGCCTACAAAATGGTACAGTCAAGTCAGCTTAATGTGATCGCAATGAGGTATTTGCATGAGTGAGGGATTTGCTTGATTTTATACTTTTTCGATACATTATGGTCTAAAACTCCCAAATTTCTGATTTTTAAGTTCAAAAATGTGTTTTAAATAACTTAAAATTCAATTTTATTTTTGCCAAAACGTCAGAAAAGTCACGTTATCAGAAAACGGGCTTCTATTGGATGTGACGTCACAGCGCATGAAAACCATTGTGTTTTCTGTGTTCACGTGATCAGAAAACGGGCTTCTATTGGATGTGACCTCACAGCGCATGATTTTGTGATTCGAAAGTGTTTTCGCACCCAAACGAAATTTCAAAAATTTATATCTCCGAAACTAGGCTATGAAAATACTTGATGTAAACGCCATTCTTCATGGTTTTTTATCTACTATTTTAATAAAATTTAATCCCAAAACGTGAGAATACCTCATTGTCCGAGACTAAACTGAAAATATTATCCGATCGATAACATTAACCGTGATCACATTAAGCGGATTCGACTGTATTTCTCTTTGTTGTTTTCACAGGAGACTGCGCACACCTACACCCCTCAGCCAGTGGACATGACCTCCATGACACTCACCAAGGAGATGCAGGTGAGTTACACACTCTTGTCCCCGTCCTTAAAACAAGACAAGGGCAGATTTAGTTAAGATCTCTTTTTCTACTTGAAACTCTATTATTTTCCTGTTTTTTGTGTCAAAACTAGTTAAAGCTTTTTAGAGTTAAATTTTCGAAAATTTTGTGGGGGAAGACCCCTCTATAAACTTTAAAGTACATTACTCACAAATTTTTTCTATTAAAAGTTCTTTTAGACTTAAATTCTAACAAAAAATGTATAAAAAGCTACAATGGACATAAAAAATTTGCTTGGGAGAGGGTGAAAAATAATTTTGGGCCCCTCCCGAAATAAACTTCTATATGAGCCACCTGCATGAATTGAAATATATTTGCAAAGTGATAAGCCGGGCATAAATATTGCCCAGATTTAGCCCATTGCCCGAAACACATGATTTCGGCTTATTATTTGACATGAACTGGAGTAATGGAGATTTAAAGATCTTGTCTTTTTTTTTGCAGAACATGTCCGAGAGGCTGGCAGAAAACTCCCACGACATCTGGGCCAAGAAGAAGAAAGAGGAGTTGGAAGCTCTAGGTAACCTCCTAATTCAAACATTCTTATTGAATTTAAAATTTAGGTATATACAAACCAGCTGTCTGCTATACTATTCAGCTCAAGATTTCCATTCTAAACTTCTCCAGAGTTCACACTCAAATTTAGAAGGACAAAAAAGACCCCTTTAAGGGCATTACCTACTCGGATGCTTTTTTTGCACAGGAGGTGGAATCCATCCCGAGCTCGTTCCTTACGACCTGTTGACTGACAAAGAGAAGCGCAAGAACCGAGAGCGCTCCCAAGAGTTCCTCAAGTACCTCCAGTACGAAGGATACAAGCTCTACAAGTGAGTTGTAATGTTTTCTTATAAAGGCAAGGGGGACTACAGTTTTTAAAAATAACAGGCAGGGGTCCATACAGGTTTTTCTGTGCCAGGAATTTTGTGAAAACAAAGGGCCTGTTGGATAAAGTAATTTGAAACAGGATTAAAAAGAACGAAACTATTTCAGATGAAGAGGGATAGTTATAATAATTTAAAAATATCTTTTAGTATTTGTAACTCTGTTTAAAAGTAGTTTTTTCACTTTGATTTTCATCATAATACAATCTAAATACATCAGTACATACATGTGCTAGATAATATACATAATAGTACTCTGTATAGTGTATATTGATGAGGTGTATACGCACGGGCTTCCACTTTTGGTTAGTCGGGATTGGAAATTGGTTGATTAAGTGTTGGTTGATTATTGCTTGAGTGAGTGCAACCCCCTTCAAACCTAAAATTAACCAGAAAGTGGAAGGTCGCACACCAATGTATCACCTGAAAATTCGTGTTTTATGATGTTAGCATGGATGTTAGAGCAATTCCACTCTTATAGTGCTTTTTGAACAAACTTGAGGTTCAATTCCGTTGATTGCCTCATGAAATAGTACTACATATTGCCAAGTTGTTTTAACGCCAAATAGTATTGAAACATCGTCAAAAATGTCAAACTAACCGATAAAAATATAGTTGTTTCGAGACAACCAAAAATAATTTGGCCATACTACTTGAATATTTGGCATTCAGAAACAACTTGGAGATATCTAATGGGGAAGTTAACGGAATAGTACCTCACTTAGTTTTCTGTTTTGATAACTTTCCCTGCATGGCACGATTATCCTCTAGACCAGTGGTTCCCAACTCAAATATGTCTACGGACCACTGCACTTAAATTTGAACCTCTGCGGACCATCTCTATCCCTAACTGTATCTTCAAAATTTTAACTTTTTTTCAGTGCATTCATTCCTCATGGAGGGTCTACTTTGACTTTTTTTTGAAGTAAGGGAAATCGAGTCTTACAATGTTTCTAAATAGAGCTTATAAAATCAAATAATCTATTAAACTTAAAAGAAAAATTAACAATACATTAATTTTATATATAACTAGGGAGCTACCGCCCCCTGCTCGCTATCGCTCGCCAACCCCCGTAAACTGCTGACGCAGGACCTTTTAGAATTGCTTCGCAATTCCCACAAATTCCAACTCGCTAAACGTAATACACTTTATAAAACAATTTACAGAAAAAACGTCAACCAACTTTCCAAAAATACTTCACCAAATCCCTTCCATGAATAAATCTCCCTTAAAAGTTTGAATATATAATATTAACTCGAACTTATCAAAAATATAAACGAAATGTTTTTAAAAATATCCATCTTAATTATTTTTGATCTATGGTTATAAAAATAAATAATTATAATTGTTTATCAATATTCAGACCAAACAAAATCCATTATCTTAAAGTAACTCGTTAGTAGTATAATATGCCTAGTGTTTATCATTCAAATATTTTTTTAAACCTAGACTTGTTAAACAATACCGTTTAAGCAATTGAAAATAATCAGAGACAAAACATCACTCTATGTTTACAATTAATTTCGATAAAATCAGACTAAAAATTATAAATATTGGACAAAAAGTGTGAAATTTTAGTATAAAATGGCGTTCATGTAAGTTTTTAGAATCTGTTTTCGTCAGTCTGAGTGATATTTCATCAAGAAAGTACTTTTTTAAAAGGTGAAAAAACATGTTTCATCTTAAAATATAGCGTCAATCGGTCGTTGTGATTGGATGCATAATAATTTGATTGACAATACTTGCTTTGTAACTGCGACCTTATCCGTTATCTAGAAAAATGGAAATATTTTAAAATTGAGAATTTTTTTGAAAAATCGAAGAGCTTACTCGGAAATCCGGAAAGAATTCGGACATTTTGATACCATATATGTGTCATTCGGTTCAGTAATTAAAAAGCCTTTCTCTGGAAACCGTTCACTAAAAACTTTTTCTTAGAATAGAGAGATTATTTAAAAATATACCTTTTATAAAAGACATTTAACCCTTTTTATCAAGCATTTTTATCTATTAACCCTGGAAGGCATTAATTAACACTGGAAGGCATTAATTCTGGAAGCATTTTTATTTATCTATCACACCTACACAAACTTTACAGGTTAAAAAAACAGCATAAAATAGTTATATTTCTTCTTTTTCATAACCAACAAATAAGGTGATATTATATTATTAGTAGATTTAAATTGGAAAGAAAGTACTTAGCTTTAAATTAAACTGCAGGGAAAATGAGATAACCTGGAATTCTGTTTATCACAAAAAAGCAAACTGGACATGCACTGACTGTGAGTTGTGGCAGAGGAAATTCTATAGGCGAGGCGGGCGAGGCTGATGTTCCCCCGAAAGAAACCGGGGGTCAAAAGTCAGTAATTATTTCAAAGGAGCGATTAAAATAGAAAATAATTTATGTGTTCAAAAACTGTCGCATTTTCAGCTATAAATTTTTCTCATATCTTCGAACAAACCTATTTCACGTGTATCTCAGAAATTTCCTCTTTTGGGGGCATCCATAAATTACGTGAGGTGTTTTTTCCAAAATCTGGACCCCCCCCTCCCCCCTTGGTGAGTTTTAGTGAGATTTTTCTTGACCCCCCCCCTCCCCCATAAGTGAGATTTACCTGCAACTTTGAAAATAAAATTTCCAAAAATTATTTGCATTTTGTGCTTCATAGCACCTAATTAAGTTATAATTAAGTTAAAAAAGTTGAAGTGAGATTTTAATCGACTCCCCCCCTCCCCCCTTGGTGAGATTTGGTGAGATTTTTCCAAACCCCTCCCCCCCCCTTTTTGACCTCACGTAATTTATGGATGACCCCTTTCATACCACAATTTCTCGAAGACCCATTCTTTATTTGTCCCACCCCGACGCCTCTTAGTTTTAATTAATTTGATGCAATACTTTTTCACAACATCACATTTCCGTTTCTACTCTGTAATAAACTACTGTTGAAACTCTATGCTGTTGAATAAAACTGTGCAAAATAATAAAAATGAACAAATGATTCGAGAGAAAGAGAACATAACATTTTTTATTTATGAGACGTTTTTACTTATGTTTTTGTATCTGTAGTGTTTTTACTATTTCCTGGAATGTGTGATTAGGAAAACTATTTTTTTAAAAATTTCTACACATTTTTTGGATAAGTTATTCAAAAATCTTCTCACGGACCACCTCTGAAGGTCTCACGGACCACCAGTGGTCCGCGGACCACCTGTTGGGAACCACTGTTTTAAAGGAACAACTAAGTAACCAACAATTAATTTCAACTTCCATAATTTTGTAATGTATATCACCAAATATTATTTATCACACACCAAACATTGTTAACGTGAATTTTTTAAAAATCTTAATCAAGTTTCAGTGGAATTTCCACCATGTGGTTTAATAATAACAGTATTAGGGTGTATCGAAAAAACTTTTTTTCGATTTTGATGACGCATTAGTGCGGAAAAGTTGTCTAAGGTGCCAGAGAGTACCTGTGAATTTTTCAGAATTTTTGGATAATTTCTTAAGGTGCCACATTGGCCCTGAAGTTCCCCATGTTAATTCAATGGGGCACGCCGCCAAAAAGGCCGAAAATTCGTTTTTCGCCCCTTATTTCTGCCCTAATCACACGAGGAATGTCTTCCCTCGAGTTATGGACACTATATGATGTATGCTACCCGACAAAACTTAAATAATAACTTAAATATCTATATTATGTTGATTGTGGGCTCTGATTTGAACGAGGAAATACGCTATTTTCGACGAAATTTGAGCATACAAAAAAAACGTTATATAGATATTTAGGCTATTATTCAAGTTTTTTCGGATAGCCTAGACCTAGATCATATAGGGTCCATAACTGGAGGGAAGACATTCCTCGTGTGATTAGGGCAGAAATAAGGGGCGAAAAACGAATTTTCGGCCTTTTTGGCGGCGTGCCCCATTGAATTAACATGGGGAACTTCAGGGCCAATGTAGCACCTTAAAAAATTATCCAAAAATTCTGAAAAATTCACAGGTACTCTCTGGCACCTTAGACAACTTTTCCGCACTAATGCGTCATCAAAATCGAAAAAAAGTTTTTTTTCGATACACCCTAACGAGTATATTCTGCATGAATACTATATAGACTTTTTTTCAGTATACGTATACCTACTAAACCTAAAATTTCACACATACGTGCAGTCAAAATCTATACAATAGAATATTCTTCGTGTTTATCGATACAAATGGGTCTCAATATGCTGAGAGCTACTTCTTTCATGCCTGATTCAAAGATACCATTGTTGTTTTTCTAGTTTGAGGTTTGATAAAGGATATTTTTCCAAAGCACGATCCTGGGATGAAACCTAAAGACTCTGTATAGAATGAAAAAAAACAAGCTCTATAAGATCTATAAAAGTAATAATTATATTGGTCCTAATAAAAATCCTAAAGTAATAATTAATATTCTCACGGACCACCTCTGAAGGTCTCACGGACCACCAGTGGTCCGCGGACCACCTGTTGGGAACCACTGCTCTAGACGTATAGCCCCGATGTTTTTAACTTTTGTAGCCCTTTAGCATGTCTTATTCTTGTGCATATAGTTGGATAATACATTTATATCTATCGGGGAAAAAATATGGGAATTATATTCTGAAAAATATGAAAGTTTTCCGCGAACTTTATTCTATCTTGTAAGAGGTTTTTTTAAGTAAATGCATCTTGATTTTTAATAATTTTTATCTTGGCACATTCTTTAATAACAGTAAATAGTGTTGAAAAACATGCGGAAAACATCTGTCAATTAATAATTTGTGCTGAAATTTTCGTATGTGTTATTATCCAACTATGCTCTAGTGTTGATTGTCGTAGTGATTAGTTTCTCTTAGATAATAGTCTCGCCTTTAGATAAGTATACATGTTTTTACTTCCCTTTGCTTATAAGGCGGTTGACCAGATGTTAAAATAATCTACTTTAAATTTTTTTGTTCATGGACGTATTCAAAAATCCTTAGATCTTTATTCTGGTTATTTTTTTTTACACAGATTACAGTATTTACGTTAGTAATGTTTTTTTAACAATTATAAACGTAATATTATCCCGATTTTTAAAACAATAGTCAAAATTATCTAATGCCTATTAAAATTTCCCTCAATTTGCAAACAATCTCAAAAATCAACAGAGGGGTAAAAAAAACTAATTTAAATTAACTTCAAAAAATAGTCTGTTGAAAAAAAAGAGAATTTTCTTTCGATAAAATGCTGTATTCTGAAGTATGTGTTTGAAAAACCTGGTGCTTCGTTGAGAAAATATTAAAAAAAAATTAAACTAAAAATTTATTATAAGTTTTAATTCACATTGGCCCATATTTCTAGAAACTCTAGGAAAATGCAATTTTTCTATATAAATATGTGAGCTGTTCCCAAAAAATGTTTTAATTTCCAAATGAAGGGGAAAAGTGAGAAAAACTTCTGAAATGAGTCGTCTAGTTTCAAAACCAGGTAGATCCATTTTGACACAGCTTTGATAAAAGGGTTGACCATTTGGAGACCGCGAATCGGTCGACAAATGGAAGACTAGTTGGCTTTATATCACGGTCGGTCGCCGTTCCGGCCGCCATGTTTTACCACGACTCAAATGAAGATTAACCCAAGAAAAAGGATGTTATAACAAGTTATTATGATTTCAGTATATTCCGCTGGCTCTGTGGTATGGTGCACGGTCTGCATGCGGGAGATACATACTTCGAGCCTTTTTTATTTCTGGACTTTCTGAAAGTCTTTGGACTCATGGAGTTGGTCTAGCTTTCGCTTGACCAACTGGAAATTAGAAACAACAACATATTTCGATCCCCGGTAATTATCTAATTTAAAAATAAGAACAAAATTATATTTCGTAATTTACTTAAGAGTTATCATTTGAGTCGTGGTAAAACATGGCGGCCAGAACGGGTAATCGGCCGTCATATAGCACCAACTTGTCTTCCATTTGGCAACGCCGTCGACTCTTACTGAAGCTGTGCCGAAATGGATCTACCTGGTTTTGAAACTAGACGATTCATATATTTTCTGTACTGGTTTCCATCCCTTGAAATCATCTGGTCACCCTAAAGATAGCCTATTCCCATTTAGATAGAATCCACAGGTTGTTTCGGACAAATGTTTCATAACTTGTAGGTGGGGTAGGGCACACCTAGAGACGACTCAGAATCACCAAGGAAAGGGGGTAAGAACGATCTAGGGTTTTTTTATAATCCGGCATGGAAGGTTGTATGATCTATAGTGGAAATTGACGAGTAACCTTTTAGGATTGGATTAACAAAATCGTTCGATTCCGGCATTTGTTACATAAATATAAATTTAGGAGCTGAAATTTCAGCTCCCTAATTGGTTTTGTGGAATAAATACCAGAATCGATGGGTTTTTTTTCAATCAATCAATCAAATCTTTATTAACACAACACACAAATAGAACAAGAACACATAGAGCAAACATACAAAAAAACAGAAAAATAGTTATGTGGTACCACAAGAGCAAAGCTCGTCCATGGTACCAAAAATAAAAAATTCTTAATATGGCAACAAAGCTGGGCTGACTACTGCATTATTTTAAACATTGCTTCAGTATCAGTTATTCCATTTATAAAGTCATGAATTCCAAATTTAAATTCAAATTTATTGTTAGTAGATTTAAGATTTTGAAATAATGTGTTTATATGTATGTTTTAATTCGATCTTAAAAGGTTACGTGTCAATTTCTATAGGGAATATTACAACTTCCCCAGCTTATAAAACCACCTAGCTAGTTAGGGTTGCATTTCCGACCCCCTCCCCCAATTCCTATGTGATTCTGAGTCGTCTAAGGTGTGCCCTTCTTATGAAACGCTTATCTGAAACAACCTGTGTACTATTTCCTCGCTTCTAGATCTGCATAACACTTTTTCAGGAGAACAGGGATGGCCAACCAACTTCTTATCTACAATTATCTCAATTTACACGATTTGACTGTTTTTATAGCCTGTGTAATTAAAATAGGCGGTTGGACGTCATCAGAAGTTCGTCGCCTTGGTAACGAATGAGAAAACGTAAGCGGCTCTGCTTTATTTTTGCACATCAGTTAAGGCAAGGCGTGAAATTTAATTGAAACTTTGAATCTTAATAATTATAAAACTCATTAGAAGTTTTTAAAAAACGAAACGCCAATCTTTTTGAAAAAAAATAATTGTATATTTGTTTAAAATTTTGTACTTCTACCATGATTAGTTTTTCTTTTATAACGAAAAAAGTGTTCCGATTATTTCATTGGCTGCTGCGACTTGAGTTAGATTCAATGACAATATTGGGCGGTTGTGGGCTTGGCGTGATGTCAGAAAAAAATAAGACTGGTGGAAACCATGGCAACGCACAGGGGAAGGGTGAAGAGACTGGGGAAATCACGTGACTTTTCAACCGCCGATTCTAATTACACAGACTATAGGTTACCATGAACTGGTGGGATTTCTGTTATGAAAATCCAAATATCATACTACAAGATTCAAGGATATAGGACACCAAAGTAACTGACACTTCAATGATAAATTTAAATTTTAATTAGCTATTGCTCCTTGGGGGCTAAAATAATCCTGGAAAAATTAAATGAAATTTCGATATTTATTTAAAGTACAATTTGTTAAAGTAAACCTTTTTCTATTTTTATGATATTTTTAAGTTTGATTGGTATACCAGAACCAGTTACTGACATCCCGGGAATTTTTTAGTACCAAATTGACTATGAAAGTTACGTTAAGCGATTAGTTCTGTTCTGACAGTAAAATTATTTTGAATTTTGTTCACAATTTATCTTATTCTCATCTTCATTCATTACAAAACTTAAATTTCAGTTTATTTTTGCTAATTTCTTTTTTAATCTACTACTATGACTTGTATTTTTTTTTGTAAATTATGGAATTATCAGAATTTAGAAGTGGCTATTTTTCCTCAATACCTATCATTCTTAGAAAAAAATAAAGTTGGCCGTCCCTGCTGTGAAATGAATTTACTAAGAAAATAAGTAAAGGAAATATATTTTGAAATACTTGAATGTAATTTGAATCCATTGTATTTTGACGTTGTACTTATCTAAAGAACTTTGATGTCTGCTCTTCTGTCTCGGAATGTCATCTTTCTCACTTATCTGGAGGGAAGTTCGAGGATTTTTGTTCTAGTATTTTATAAAGGTAATTCCTTACATAAAAAAGTAGGTATGGAAGGAGCGGGGAAATCCAAAACGGGAAACTATGTTAATAGCCAAAGAGGGTTTAATTTTAGGGACACACTTGTTAGGGCCCTAAAATAATCCATCTATTTTTTTCCGACGAATGCTGAAATATTACCATGTTTTTATTGCTATCAAATAACAGTGCATAAGTTAGTTTGCAATTCTAGGCGATAATTCAGTTATTTGGTGCCTAAAGCACAGCTCGGCTGTTTAAATAAACATTGAAATATTTCTTGTTCAAATTAAGTAAGAAAACTGCTTGAAAATGTGAGCAGGATAATATATGCTCCTCGTTGTTGTCCTCGTTAATATGTTTTCCTCGTGTTCCTTAAAAAAAACGCCTGTTCGCACGAACGGTGGAAAAACCGTCGGACATTTTTCATGTGAGCCGTTTTGAAGGCGCAACCTGTTGATCATCGAACTTCCCTCTCGTGTTTCAATTGTGTGTTTGATTGAATGACCTGGAGTGAGCAAACCTTGGGAGGAGCACCCCTAGTTAAAAATATCGACTGGGACGATCTGTTCCTTTCGAAGAGGGGGTGATTGTAATTGACCATGCACAAGTGACCTGAGGAGTGGGTTTTCTTCTCTTAGAGGAGCATTAACTTGGGAGCAATAAGAGTAAAGCTTCACCCAAAGTCTAACTTGGCACACTTGGAAGGAAGGGTAATAAAGGAATAAAGGAAGGAAGGAAGGGTAATAAAGGGAAGGTAAGGGAAGGAAGGAAAGAAGGAAGAATGGGTAATTAAGGGAAGGTAGGGAAGGAAGGGTAATAAAGGAGGAAGGAAGGGTTCCTTGGGAAGGAAGGGTAATAAAGGAATAAAGGAAAGAAGGAAGGGTAATAAAGGGTAATTAAGGGAAGGTAGGAAGGAAGGAAGGGTAATAAAGGGGGAAGGAAGGGTTCCTTGGGAAAGAAGGGTAATAAAGGAAAGAAGGAAGGGTAATAAAGGGAAGGTAAGGAAAGGAAGGAAGGATAATAAAGGGAAGGTAAGGAAGAAAGGGTAATAAAGGGGGAAGGAAGGGTTCCTTGGGAAGGAAGGGTAATAAAGGAAAGAAGGAAGGGTAATAAAGGGAAAGAAAAGAAGGAAGGGTAATTAAGGGAAGTTAAGGAAGGAAGGGTAGTAAAGATGGAAGGAAGGGTAATAAAGGAAAGAAGGGACGGGTAATAAATGGAAGGAAGGAAGGAAGGAAAATAAAGGGGGAAGGAAGGGGAATAAGGAATAAAGGAAAGAAGGAAGGGGTAATAAAGGGAAGGTAAGGAAAGGAAGGAAGGAAGGAAGGGTAATAAAGGGAAGGTAAGGAAGGAAGGAAGGGTAATAAAGGGGGAAGGAAGGGTTCCTTGGGAAGGAAGGGTAATAAAGGGGGAAGGAAGGGTTCCTTGGGAAGGAAGGGTAATAAAGGGAAGGAAGGAAGGAAAATAAAGGGTAATTAAGGGAAGGTAAGGAAAGAAGGAAGGGTAATAAAGGGGGAAGGAAGGGTAATAATGGAAAAAGGAATAAAGGAAGGGGTAATAAAGGGAATGAAAGGAAGGAAGGAAGGGTAATAAAGGGAAGGTAAGGAAGGAAGGAAGGAAGGGTAATTAAGGGAAGGTAAGGAAGGAAGGGTAATAAAGGGTAATTAAGGGAAGGTAAGGAAGGAAGGAAGGGTAATAAAGGGGGAAGGAAGGGTAATAAAGGAATAAGGAATAAAGGAAAGAAGGAAGGGTAATAAAGGGAAGGTAAAGAAGGTAATAAAGGAGGAAGGAAGGGTAATAAAGAGGAAAGGAAGGGTTCCTTGGGAAGGAAGGGTAATAAAGGGGGAAGGAAGGGTTCCTTGGGAAGGAAGGGTAATAAAGAGAGTATTTCACCATAACCGCTGGTTAACGGAGGGAAGGAAGGGATTCCCTCCCAGGGTCCTCACTCCCATCACTGCTCGCAGCATCTCCCCTCTCCTACTAACCGCACGACGACGCACTAGGGAATCTGAGGATGACCGCCAATCTGTATCGCTCGGCAGAGGAGGAAGAGGAGCCAAAGTGGAAGGAGGGGAGGTGGGAGGAAGTGCTGGGGGAGCGCCCCCTGGCGAGCGCTTCGCCTCCTCCCTTCTAGAGAAGCTGATCCAGTACATGGACATCACTGCAGTGGGAATGAAGCTGCTCAGGCCATCGGGAAACTTCAGCAGAAGGATGAGCTTCAAGACCTCCACCAGAGACGTCAAGTTCTTCAGCAAGGTACTACCTACTCGTTTATACTTCACCTTGGAAATATATTATGCATTATTATGGATGGGTAGGGTACATCATAAGGATTTAGAATTGCCCATGGTCCCAGACGAAAGGGCTAGGGGTTTTTGAAACTACTCACAGGAGCCTTACTTCGTCAAGTAAGTCGGGATCGTGTCGATCGTCCTCCATCATCATGATAGTTTCCTTTTAGTAGACCGTCCACAATCGCATGCATCATTTCTGATGTAGTAATTATGGAAACAATAAGGAAGTTGCATGCGTCAGATTTTCAAAAACAAACAAGTGTTCCGTATGGTTTTTTGTATGCTAAAAGGAAATATCTAGTCAGTTTTTCAACGTACAGGTTATTAAACATTTTAAGTCAAAAGTCGAGAAAAAAACACCTGACTGAAAACGTTTATTGTTTAAATCGTACGATGACATCAACAATCATACCATCAACTCCATTGCTTTACAACAATGGCTATTGTAAGATGACGTCACATCCAAACTCTTGGCGTTTTCGCGCTTTTAAAAAGGGGATTTTTGTTCATTTTTTTGGCAATCAAAAAATTTCTCAATCGGCCTTTAATTTTGGGTAGTTGCTTATTTTTGCAAGAAGAATCTTTGCAAGAGGAATTCTTGAAGTTACTTGAGGAATTCCTCAAGGTAACTCGCGGACCCCCAGGGGTCCGCGGACCACAGTTTAAGAACCGCTGCCTTATGATGTACCCTACCTCCCCTAGTAGTTTCTCCCATTCATACATCTCATCACTAGCGGATCCAGGGGGGGGGCTAAGGGGCTCAAGCCCCCCCCCCAAAATGAAAAGTTTTACTCTATATAATATGACATTTTATGCACCAAAATGAGTTAAAACCCTATTACTTTAAGGTCAAATTTTAAAAAATTTTCTGGGGGAAGACCCCCAGACTCCCTTGGCACTTGTAACTGTAATTATTACAACTATATTTTACTACGTTTGTGTCAAAACGCAAAAAATCTATATCCGAAATTCGGATGAGGGGTACCAAAAAGAGTTGAAAAAGGGGGTTTTTGACCTAAATTTCCAAAAATTTTCCTGAAAAGGACCCCCAGACCCCTCTTTTGGTAGTTGGAACAGAATAATTCACTACCTTTTCCGTTTTAACATTAACAAGAAGATTCAATTCGATTAGGAAAATTCTTAGCCCCCCCCCAAAAACTAAATCCTGGATCCGCCACTGCATCTCATATATTCATAATTGATTTATATGCCCATTGGTAACTCTTCTTTCAGGTGGTTCTCCCCTTGATGGAGAAGTACTTCTCTTCCCAACGCACTTTCTTCCTTGCCGTGGCAACCGGGGGAGGAGGGGGAGGTGGTGGTGGCGGAGGTAGCGCGAGCACCGTCCGAGAGAAGGAGCTGGTGGCGAGTCTGTTCTGCAAACTGGCCGCCATCTTGAGGGCAAAGATGAGCGTCTTCGGCGCCGACGCCCGCATCGCCGTACGCTGCCTACAAGTACTCGTCAGGGCAACCGACGCAAGGTATGTGCAATTGACGTAATTGCAACGAGAAGTGTATACTAGATAATAACGTTTCTTGCACAGAGTATATAGAGCTTAACAGAGATGCCAAACGGCCGTTTTCCTCTTTAGGTAATTAATTTAATTCAGCTCGCATATTATAATTAGTGATGGGCAGGTATCGATACCAAATACTTAAGTACTCGATACCTATAGGTATCGAGTGTATTCGATACCCAAAAAAGTATCGATACTTTATTGACATATTTCGTTTTAAATTTTTCAATGAAGTAATCTTTATAATACCTACTGTAGATCAAACGCAGCCTGTTTCCGTTTTCATTTTGCAACGCTCTAACCCAAGTCGTTATCATCCGCAAGAGAAATTTGACGCGGCTAGGTTTTTCCCCCGCCAAATCCTTCGCCTCTATCCACCTCCAGGCCCGTAGCTACGGGGCTTTTTGATGGATCGCTTTCAGTTTTTTGAATATTAGTCTGATTATGGATAGGCCCTAAAAAAATTGTCCCTTCAGGTTCATTTCCCGACATTGAAAAAAAGTACTCGATACCTATAAGTATTCGATACAGTATTCGATACCTAAAATTATCGATTTTGCCCATCACTAATTATAATTCAGTTCACTTGCAGCCAAGGGGCCGTCCATAAATGACGTCACGCTCAGAGGGGGGTTAATCAATTTGTTACAGTTTGTGACAAGGGAGAGGGAGGGGGTTTTGAAAGTTGTGACATCACATCCTGCAGCTGAAAATCAACGAAAGAAAACCTTGGTTCCGGGCACTTTCAAATTAGTGTGTTAGACATATTGTTGGTTTAAGAGCGTGACATGTGACAGAGGGGGGGAAGGGGGTATGGGGAAGTGTGACAGTTTGTGACAAAGGGGTCAAAAATGGGCAAAAAAAGTGTGACATCATTTATGGATGGCCCCCAATCAGAAAATCCAGTTCCGATTTGGATTTGAGTGACCGCTTCAGTGGGCGAATGACAGAGAATTAGCAGGAATGACGTGGTATTAAAGGAGGCGGGTCCGTTTGGCCTTAAGTTTGTCTATGGGAAAAGCCCTGTTAAAAAAGTTGCCATTAGCGTCTATGGAGATGAAAACACTCTGTTAAGCTCTATACTCTGTGGTCAAAATCATCTGACCCTTTTACTCTCGTTGGTTAAGCAGTCAATGAAGAAGAAAAGAAGGACTCACCACTAGTGATGGGTAACTCAGAAAATTTTAGTGAGTTACCTTGTGAAGTTGTGTGTGTGAGTTGCTAAGGTGTGAGAGGTGTATATGAGTTACTGAGTTGTTAGAGGTGTATATGTGAGTTGCTGAGGTGTGAGAGGTGAGGTTTGAGAGGTGTATATGTGAGTTACTGAGGTATGAGAGGTGAGGTGTGAGAGGTGAGGTTTGAGAGGTGTATATGTGAGTTGCTGAGGTATGAGAGGTGAGGTTTGAGAGGTGAGGTTTGAGAGGTGTATATGTGAGTTACTGAGGTATGAGAGGTGAGGTTTGAGAGGTGAGGTTTGAGAGGTGTATATGTGAGTTACTGAGGTGTAAGAGGTGTACTATCCATGATTATTAATTCCATAATTCCATGATTATGATATTTAATTACAAGATGCGTGGTGATGGGCATGGTATGAGTTTTTGAACGATTGCCTCTTTCCTCCTAAACACTGTTCGTTTGTTGTCATCAGGAGTGTGGCGAAGCACTGCCCCGACTTCGTGAAGACTTCCGTTCTGACGTTCTTCAACCAGGCCTCTGACGATTTGGCTTCGCTGGTGGGGAATTTGGCGCAAGGGAAGTATTCTCAGCTGAGAGGGACCACCATGAAGACCTCCTCCTCGCTCAACTACGTGCAGCTCGTGCTGCTCCCAGTGCTCACCGCGCTATACGACCACCTGGGCGCAAATGACTTCGGGCAGGACCTCATTCGTGAGTTTTCTTCCTTTACTTCGAGGTTATCAAACTTCAGAACGTATTACATTTACCATAATTCCTTAATAATAATTAAATAATTTAATTAATATAATTCCTTAATAATAATTAAATATAATTGACCTCATTCGTGAGTTGTATTGTTAGGTCATTGACGTTTCCTTGGACCAAATTTCAATTATTAGATTTTAAGATCGACTCCGATTCTGAACCCATAAATCTATAACTAGATCGATACATAGTTTTTACAGTCTTCAATGATCGGAAAGTTCTTAATACAAATACAAATACAAATTAAGTCGACCAACTACAGGCAAGAGCCCAACAAGGTCGGTCCGGTCCATTTAACTCAAACCACCTGATTCCCAGTATCTGCCAATTTTATTCTTGAATTCGTTTACCCCACTTGAGTTGATAATCGTTTCAGGTAACCCATTCCATCTGTCCACTACCCTGTCAAAAAAAATAATACTTCCTACAATCCCGATTAAAATTTGCGTTGTTCAATTTAAATCTGTGACCCCTCGTTCTATTACCCGTATCGAAATCTAGTCCATCTGTGTCCCTTTGTTTTGTCATTTTGAAGAGTTGAATTAAATGCCCTCTAATCCTTCTTTCCTCTAGCTAGAGTGAACATATTTAACTTACTTCGCTCCTCATAACTTAAACTGGATATACCTTTGACCATTTTGGTTGCTCTATGCTGAACCCCTTCAATTGAATCATTATCTTTATTGAATATAAGATCTACTTGACAAAAATAAAGAATTGTGTAATAAAAAAAAGTCTGGGTTTTTAGTCTGGGATGATACTTAAAATTTTTTTTTCTCCTAGTGAGTGAGGTCCAGGTTGCGTGCTACAAAATCTTGAACAGCCTCTTCACCTTGGGCACCAAATCGGAACTCAGTCAGAACAGGTGAGTTCTGCACACACCCAAAACTTAACACGTTATGAGAGGGCTCATATTACTTTAGTTTTTTGCTTTCTCTTTATTTCGTTTACTTATTTTTAATTTCTTTTAGGAAATTCATCAAAACAGAACTCAACAGGTATTTTATTTGGTTTATTATTTATTCAATTTCTTTAGTTCTTTTGGGCACAGAGTTAATTCAGTATGGTCTACTGTATTGTGACACGGGCTTATATCCAGGGTATAAGAAGTTAGACTTTGATTTTATGTATTCTACATTGACTTACCTTTACCACCACGTCAAAAGCACGAATCTTTTATTAATCACGGGCTCAAGTCTAGAAGTGGGTTTAGTCGCCAAACGAAGAAGTAGCGCCAATGTGCGCCTAAGTATCAAAGGGAAGTTGGCGACAACAATTAGCCAAGATGTGCCCACCCGAACCCACTTCTAGGATTTTACCTAATTACAAATGCAGATTCGTGTTTTTGGCGTGGTGGTAATGATAGCCAAATAGCCTTCTTCAGCAACTGAGTATTGGGATTTTAAATATTTTTAGAAGAGCATGCAATTGGGTTTCTATGATTTTAAGCCGGCTGTTAATATTTTGCCTTCATATTTTTCAAACACCATATTGGATTGGACACAAACGTTTGGATTCTATACTCTATTCATTTAGAATTGGCGCTTGAGAAATAGTGCTTTCCCCCACGCTAGAAGCGTAACCATAGTTACGCTCTTCGAGCAGCCAATAGTAAGCCTTCTTCGTCACTTTGACGTGGATAGTTGCTATGGTTACCGATCGGTGGTGGGGGAAGGAAATATTTTCAAGCGCCAGTTCAAAATGAACAGAGTATAGGGTGTAGTTCTCATAAAGACCTTCTTCCTATCTTTAGACACCGTCCTGCGCTGGGCAATTGCCTGGGCGCGTTCGCCGGTACGTTCCCTGTGGCTTTCTTGGAACCCATGCACAACCAGTACAACCAGTTCTCCATCCACGGACGACTGCAGGAGACCTCCCTAGAGGCACAGGGTGAGACCTCTATTTAAAATAAGTGTTAATTATGTGCTCTAAAAAACATGTTTAGGTAGAGCGCTCTCTTATAACGCGTGTCAACGATAGCAAGAGTCTTATTCTAACTGAAGTGTGCCGAGACTTTTCAGATTGAACTCTAATTTTTTTTAATCATCACTGCTTTTGTGAGAACTTTTTTCGTGCGATTTTGAATTCGTGCGACTTTTTTTGTGCGATTTTTTTTGAACGGTGTATGAAAATTTCAAATTAGAACACAAATCTTGTATTTCTGGCTACCGAGACATACATGGGTCTCATGAAACATCAGTCGTCGCCGACTGCATTGTAATTGAAAAAAGTCTACGGTAGGTATAGAAACGGTTTCTCAACTCAGCTCTAGGAGTGGGATTGCGTTACGGTCCAAACATAAAGAGTTTTTCAATTCAGCTATACTGAGGGATTTTCGCTACGGTCCTACGTGAGACTTTTTTTATAAGGTCCATATTCACAGCATAAAAAAGGATTTTTTAAATGTGCTGCGAAAACTATTTTTTACAGCTACTCGCAAAGTTTTGAGTAAGTTTTTTTTATGCGATTTTTTTTGTGCGTTCCTTATTCCTCGCACAAAAACAGGTTTGACTGTACTATCTCCGAAAAATCACAGCTTAGTCGTTCTGTTCCGATCGTGTTATTGGCGTTGTTAACTCTTTTAGTTCCAGAAGCTCCAAATTTTCATTCAATCTCGGGTGGTCTGATGTGGTTAGCAGGTTGCCACATCTGGCGCAACATATTTCGTCATTTCACGGCCGTATTCTCTACTAACTTAACCTAAGGTTAACCGGGAATTAAACTTCTGATTGGTAGTTGAAAATGGGAAACAAGTTTTAAGCCAATCAGAGTTGTCGAAAAAGCTTGATTCCAGGTTAACCTTAGGTCACGTTAGTGGTGAATTCAGTGTTCCCTCGTTATCGAAATCTGCGAATAACGAACCCAGTTTTAAAACGCGCATATTTGATAATATTACAGATATAATGGTTCGATTCCTTCATTTATTACATGAAACTAAAACTGGTTCATGCAAAAAGTAGTTTTAACTGTAAATAATTGTAATAAACTGTAAATATTTTGTAGTAAATACCAACAAGGTTACAAGTTAGAAAACTTGCTTAGTAGAAGAAGTTACATTTTTCAAAACGGTTTTACAGAATATTATATCTTTTCTTCCAAATATGCAAGTTTCATTGCTAAAAAACTTTGAGATCGAAATCCCCGAATATGCGGGGGTAACATTGCTCAACCGCGAATACTGAACTGCGAATATGCGAGGGCCCACTGTACAGCAGTTAGAATCAAATAACACTGTCTTCTGGTCTGGTTCGGGAATATTCGGAATTGCGAGCGGAGAAGCTCATCTGATTGGTTCGTTGACATCATCGAGCAGGAAAGTTCCAAACCAATCGCAAATCCTCCAAAGCAAAAGCTACAAATTCAAAGAAGAATTACAAAGCATTCGCTGTTTCCATTCCAACGGGAGGGGATATTTCAGCTTTAGTAGAAAGCAAGGTTTCTGAATCATTAGAGAGAGGGGTTTCCGTTTTGTTAGAAGTTAAATTTTCTGTTTCCTTAGTCATTCCGAAAGCAAGATTGTCACATCACACACTAGATCAACAAGACTGACACTAAATGCAAGGGATCGGAGAACGAGATCATCACAAATGCTCTTAAATCAATTTTGTTTCCTCGGAAATTTAAAATTGAACAAGGAAAAAACCCGGCATCTGCAACTCACCCACACAGGACACCACCGTGAAACTTGATAGCCAGATACATAAGAACTCTCCTCCAACAGAAAAACGTTCTCTAATTGAACGGGTCACCAGTGTGGTGTGTCCTGAGTAGGGCGAGAGACAAAGGAAAAACTAGGGTTTTAAAACGAACACTAACGTTTATTTAGAACCAGTAAAACTGTAAATAGAAGAATGTAAACAATCGGTGCCAGCCCGATTGGCGAACGCTCTCGTGGCGAGTCACGTAGCTGAAGATCTGCCGCCTCGACTGGAGTAATATTTGTACGTGACGTTAGTTGTATTACGTCACAAAGCTGTGTTGCCACAATTATTATTTGATTTAGTGTTGTTTGATTGGGGCGTCTGGACGTAAGTCGTTAAAAGGATCGAGATACCTGAAGTTTGCCGAGCGGAGAAAGTAGTTGATATTAAGCTAAAATATTAATACCAACTAATAAATCGTTTGATGTTATAGCTGTGATGGCTGAGATGGAGCAGAGCATGCCCACCCTGGACGATCTGATGCAACAGGTGGAGAAGTTCGTCAACGGGGGAGGAAAGTACTCGGAGACACCCGCCGTCATTGACGTCATCATCCCAATGCTATGCAGGTCGGTCAATTGGTTTCACTATTACTACAACCACGGCTTACTAGATACTACTACAGGCTGACCGAGCTTTGAATTATTTAAAACTTTTGACAACTTTTCCCGCTAGGATCGCCCCAAATCGGTTAAATAACGTCCTAACCAATAGGATAAACACACTGACAAATAAGGAAAAATAAAGGCGTGTTTTCAAGACGAAACTGCTGACTGTTGGCCATAAAGCCATCAAGCCCCTGATTCAACTCTGGATTTATTTTGCTAGATGTTAACTATTGCCATCTACATTTTTAAAGATTTCCGCATCTCGGTCAGCCTGTAGTAGTATCTAGTAAGCCGTGCTACAACTTAAGTTAAGCTTCGATTTTCTCCTTCATTTTTTTAAGTTGTAGCAGCTTCAGATGTCAAAATTTATGAAGTTGAGGTATAGCCCAGTTTAAAAAAAAATGGAATTTTTACTGTTTTTTCACCCAAACTACACGAAATAGGCAAAAAAAATCGCATAAAAAATCATATAAATCACCATATTTATTTAAAAAACACTTATTTAAAACACTTATTTAAAAAACTTTATATGACAATAGATGGCAATAGATAATGACAATAGATAAAATTGAAGATTTCTTTTGATTTTTTTTCTCACGAAAGCTCTTTTTTTTTATCTAAACTTATCACACTGAAGCTCACCTTGCAGTGGTTCACTTGAAGTTCTCTGTAATTTTTTAATTAAATCTCTTAGATATAATTATATTTATATAAATTATCTTAATTTTACGTATTACTCATAGCATACACTCATATGGGTCACTGCGTTGACCCCTGAGTAGCCCAAACAACTTAATAATTTTTTTTTCTTTATAGTATACAGGGTGTCTCAAAAGGTCTAGTAAAAACTTTCAGTGATGATAGTACTCATCAAGACGAACCAGAATTGGTATAGAAAGGGGGGTCAAAAATGAGTTTTAAGGGGTGAAAATCAGCTAAAAAACTTGCAGGAAGGGACGTAATTGTTAGATTCCGTAATTTTTAACAACAAAATAATGAAACTCATACTTGCAAAAAGTAATTTTAAGTATTTTAAAGTAACTTCTTTCTTCAGGAAGTTATCTTTTCGTAGCGAAAGATTTATTTCGATCAGTCTTCTTTTACAAAATAACTTCTTTTATTAACTTCTTTTACAAAATAGCTTCCTGAATCGAACCATTGTGTCTCTTCCTGCACAAATATGCAAGTTTTTTGGCTGATTTTAACCCCGGGGTTTCACCCCTTAGAACTCATTTGCAACCCCCCCCTTCTATACCAATTCTTGTTCGTCTTGATGAGTACCCTCCAAGTTTGTACTAGACCTTTTGAGACACCCTGTATATGTGTTATTTGTAATGTACATTTTTGCTTTTGTTTTGTGTTCTCTGTAATAATAATTGAAAACAAATAAATGTTCTTCTTGTTTCAGCTACCTGCCCTTCTGGTGGAGCCAAGGACCCGACAACGTCAACGTACAGTCTGGGTGAGTGTCTTTTTTATGTCACAACTAAATGAATATTATCTATTAAGCAATATGGGAAACAACTTTATGTCCTTGCAGCAACCACGTGACGATGGTGACTAGCGAGCACCTCAACAGCCTCTTGAAAAACATTCTGAACCTGATTCGAAGGACCACCGGTGAGGATGGAGCCTCCTGGATGGTCAACATAGCCGGTGAGAAATATTTAGTGTTGTGAACTCTACATCGCGATCCCGATAAATTCCTTTACAGCCGGGCATATAGTCATCAACTCTTGCCAAACTAGCTGTTCTAGGGCTGGAAAGCTTTCGATCGAGACCGAGTTTGTCCCAATCGGTCCGGGGGTTCGGCCTGGCGGAAAGAAAAATGCAATTTTTTAATATATAAGATACCTAGTTAGAAAGGAAAACTTTGTTTTACCGGATTTTCCTTCTAGTGTCCGTCGTATTATCTGTCTTTCCTCACTAGGCGGTTTAACCCCCAAACGAGCAAGGCTATTCGCTCTCATTAGGGGACATCCATAAATTACGGGAGGTCAAAAAGGGGGGGAGGGGTTTGGAAAAATCTCACCAAATCTAAAAATCAAATTAAAATCTCACGTCAACTTTTTAAGTTAGAAATTAAACGATTTTTTTAAGTATGAGAAAGGAATAATACCCACAGATAAGATACTGTGGTGATTTTTAGGCGGAATAATGTCCTTTCCTCCACATCATTCATAATGGAAAAGTTTTAGGTGCTGTGAAGCACAAAATGCAGACGAATAGGATAGAAAATTATTTTTAAAGGTTGTAGATAAATCTCACGTGAGTGGAGGGGGGTCCAGCAAGATCTCACCAAGGGGGGAGGGGGGTCCAGATTTTGGAAAAAACACCTCACGTAATTTACGGATGTCCCCCTTAGGGTTGGGGAGTTAAAGAGAAAGGGCTAAAGCCAGTTATTTCTCACCAATAACTACCCCACCTCCCTTCCAAGACCCTTTAATACAAGGCCTCCCAACTCCAGACGATGACGTCAAACATGAGGGAAATAATAGGTGAATTTGCCATGTTAAGTCTATGGAGTGACGTCAAAGATGAGGGAAAGTGATGACGTTGAAGGGTCGAGTTGTCAGGCCTTGAAGAGGGTCCTCTTCATCGATAATGGTGCTTAAGTTGACAAAGTAGCTACACTGATTTCCCTACACCCGTACTCCAACTTGGATTTCCTCTACCGCCTAGTGAAGAAAGACATTAGGAGGCACACTCACAGAGTAGAGAGTTTAACAGAGATTCCAAACCGCCGTTTTCCTCTTTAGGTCACTAATTTAATTCAGCACGCATATTATAATTCAGTTCACAAGCAGCCAATCAGAGAACGCGAAATGTATTTGATTTGATTTTAACACTGATTATAGGCGATTTGGATTTGAGTGACAGCTTCAGTGGGCGAATGACAGAATTAGCAGGAATAGCGTGGTATTAAAGGAGGCGGGTCTGTTTGGCCTAAAATTTTTCAATGGGAAAAGCCCTGTTAAAAAAGTTGCCATTAGCGTCTATGGAGATGAACACTGTTAAGCTCTATACTCTGTGGGCACACTTCACGGGTGATTTTGTTAGATAAATCACACATATTTTTGTCTGTCACCCCTGCTCGTAGCTGATATGCGCCAGAGACTTGAGCACAGATCATCCCGGTGCCAGGCCTTTACTTTTCCCCTTTGAGCTTACGCGAGGTTTAGTTTCTACGTAGTGGCATCGGCGGTTTTCGCCTGTATAAAAGTGGGCACCGGGATGTTCCTAGACTCAACGGCTCTCTCTCTCAATCGCTATCGCTCACTCTCTCACTCGATCTAAGATTCGATCGGACGCTTGTCAATCATTATGCTTCTATTTTAAATTATTATTTCAGTAGTTACTAAACTACTTTTATTTTTAAGAGCTTTGATTTCTTCTGTTCCTCCAGCTAGCACAGTCGCGCTATTGGTCTTTCCACTGTAAAAGATGCAACTTCAATTTTATCAGACTGCTTTTTCTCAGATCCTGCATCAGATTTATATCCAAATGCTTGTGTTTAGCTCACGCTGGTCAGATCGTGATCAATTCTTCTGAAGAGCTTCTGAGTGAACCGGTGCTCCCTCTGGCTGAGAAGATCGGAGGAAGAGCGGCGCAAGTGTTCCACAAGGAGGAGAGTCTGCGCGGATACCTCAAGTCAGCCGTCGAGGACACATCACAAGTAGAAGGACAGCTGCAAGACGTGAGTATACTATAACAAACTGCCAGAATGAGGAAGTTGCATGATTTTTTAAATCTTAATGTGTTCAGAATGGCCTAAAACCTCCAAAAAAGCCCTAAATGTTAAGTTATTTTAAATTAAAAATGGCTTCTTTTCTCTCTGAGCTGAAACAGCTTGTGACGTTAAATGTGCCTTGCTCCCGCTTGTTGTTATCATCCCACTTTGAAAGACTTAGCTCTAGTTTTTTTACAACCTAGTGTTTCGATGAAAACGGTGTATCCCACATTTCCAAGAGACACACATGTGACGTCACATTGTTAGGAGCTTTCTGTACTTATTAAAATATGGCATAATTACCTTAAATTAAAAATTTGTGGGAAAAGACAAGCGTATTTTGGGAATCAGGAGAGAATTTTTACTAATTTAAAATTGAATACTTAGAATTTTAAGAGATGCTGCAATGAGGAAGTTGCATGATTTTTTTTTATTTTTTTAATCGATTCTTCTTTCAAAAAAAAGCAACTACCCAAAATTTGAGGCCGATCGAGGAATTTTTTGATTGCCAAAAAAATTAACAAAAATCCCCTTTTTAAAAGCGCACGAAAACGCCAAGAGTTTTGGATCATCGTATGTTGACGTCATCATACGATAAACATTGTTGGAAAGCAATGGAGTTGATCGTAATCGTTACTTTTTAAACAATAAACGTTTTCAGTCACGTGTTTTTTTCTTGACTTTTCAACTAAAATATTTAATTACCTGTACATTTTTTTGAAAAACTGACTAGATATTTCATTTTACCATACAAAAAACCATACGGAACACTTGTTTGTTTTTGAAAATCTGACACATGCAACTTCCTTAGGCTAAGCGCGCACTAGAGACTTCTGTCACGGCGACTATAAACACTAGGTCACTCGAAAGCAATGCATTTCTATGGAGAGATTCTTGGCAACCGGCCAAGAGTCTCGTCGCCTGTGCGCGCTCTCTAGCATCTTGCAATAGCCAGGGTGATAATTTTGTCTCTGTCACCGTGACAAAAGTATCTAGTGCGCGCTTAGCCTTTTTCTCCACTGCCCCGAAGCAGCCAATGCTTAGCACTGATATTCATGTCGTTGTCGTTGCACAGGAGTTCGGGATGCTGGTGCGTGACGTGTACGCGTTCTACCCTCTGCTCATCAAGTACGTCGACCTGCAAAAAGCACAGTGGCTCAAGCACAACACCAAAGAAGCGGAACTGGTCTACAACTGCGTAGCGCACATCTTCAACATATGGTCCAAGAGCCAGGTATACTCCCTCTACTAACCCCCAAACATGTTTAGCTTCAGCTTTTAGCATGTCATTTATAGTCTGTTCATTTAGAATTGGCGCCTGAAACAGGATAAAAAAACGCTCAAAAATTACTAATAACGCTCATCACACAACTTCAGTGACCGATTTTTTTACAGTATTTGAACTACTTCTGTTTAGGCTGCCTTGTCATTGCACAAGAAAATTTTTTCGATGATAATTACAGTAGTAACTGCTTCTAATACATTACGCCTCAGGCGCCAATTCTAAATGAACAGAGTATTGCAGCTTCAGGTGTTGTTAAAAACTTGCTATTTTGCATTTTTTTTCTTTTTAACGATTGTGGATAAGGAGATCTCAAATAAAGCTATTATTGCAAAATGAGCATTAAAAATGTCAAGGGGTCAGTTGAAGTTTTCAAAACATAGGCAATGTTTTTACTTATATGTGCTACGTTTGGTTTAGATCAGGGGTTTCCAACTGGCGGCCCGCCGGGTCATTTTGTGCGGCCCGCGAAGCTCTCTGAAAACCCTCCAAAAAGTAGCTTCAAAACACTTTTTAGCACACTAAAATTCAAAAATTTTTTAGGGGGAGAACCCCCCTCCCCGACCTCTTAGATTATGGACTAGCTTCGATCGTTTTCTATGGTGCAAGAATTAAAAGTTTTAAGTTTCGAGAGGTCGTTTGTAAAACCTGAAACCCCCCCTGAGCGTAGCAAGGGGGTATGAAGGCTTTGATAACCTTTATCATGAGGCGGGACAAAATGGAGTATCAAAATATTAGGTAAAACAATCATCTAAGGAAAATTTACAAACATTTTCTTATAAGGAAGACCTTTTCATTTAAGTAATATTCAGAATATTAAATATATTCAGTATTCTTACGAGTTGTATAAGAGTAAAAACATTTATATATCCTCTGGAATTTTGGAAAATACAGTGTAGTGCATACATTCAAAATATGTAAACAACCTTCGTCCCTCTTTTGCTGGAAAAATTTCATATTGAAGACTCTCACCCCAAAAAAATTATCATCGTTAAAAAGGAGCCAGATTACTTTGCGGGCCGCCACTTGACTTGTGATTTGGATTGCGGCCCGCGAGAGTACTTAGAAGTTGGAAACCCCTGGTTTAGATTGAAATAAAGCTTTGAATTTGTAAAAAGGCTCACTCGGATTCACTTTATACTGTTCCTCCTTAGTGATTCACTCCTTCTGTTGAATTGCATAGGAAAGTGAAGGAGTGAATTTATGGATGATTCCTTCGTCTGGATGAGCCTTGAATTTCTTCCTTGTTTTTCAGTACTTTCGTCGTGAGGAGCAGAACTTCATTTCTCAGCACGAGATCGACAACATGACTCTGATCATGCCGGCCGGAAGAGGCAGGGCCAGCGTGCAGAACGTGCAGCAGACAGCTTCCTCTTCCAAAAAGGTTCTTTACTTCTTTCCTTACTACACCAACCCCTGTTAACTGCTGAAGCAGAACCTTTCGAATAGCTTCGCAAAACCCAAATCACTGAACTTTAAAAAAAGGTACCATTTGGTATTAAACTAATATATTCTGAAAACTCTGAAAGAACCGCCTCCTGCGAAAAACGCACTTTTGCGGAGAAACCGAAACCTCCGTTGCCGCGCCATCTGCCAACCGTTGGAAGAAACAATTGCGCGTATATTGCTTTATTTTTTAAAGTTATTTTTTGTTTAATTAGGGAGCTACCGCCCCCAGCTCGCTTTCGCTCACCAACCCCTGTTAACTGCTGACGCAGAACCTTTCGAATTGCTTCGCAAAACCCAAATTACTGAACTTAACTCACTTTATAAATCATTCGTAAAAAACAATTTGCAGAATAAACAATAAACAACCAACTTTCCAAATATACCTCACAAGACCATCTCCATGAATAAATCTCCTTAAAAAGTTTGAATATTTATTATCTCCTTATAATTAATGATTTAATATAAATGTTTTTTAAATATCCAGCATAATTAATTTTATCTGTTATTATTATATTAATTAACTATTGCTAATAATAAAAATTGTTAATCAACATTCTGAAAAAAAAAAACAGTACTCCAATGAATATTTAATTGTACCTAGTACATCAGAACACCAGTGTTTTATCATTGATATTTAGGTTTCAACCCAGACCTTATAGACTTGTTAAGCAATACCTTTTAATCCATTGAAAATAATAAGAGACAAAACCTACACGACACTTAATGTTTACAATTAATTTCGATTATCAGACTAAAAATTATTAATTTCAGAGAAAATGTGTGTAATTTTAGCTTTTACTATCGTAACGGTAAGTTTTTAGAATACTTTTATTGGTAATTTAAGGCTATTTAATTAGGAAAGTACTCTAAAGCACATTTTAAAAAAAGTTAGAAAATTTGTTTCAGGTTTCATAAAATATGGCGTCCATTGTTCGTTGTAATTGGATGCATAATTTGTTTGATAGTACTTGATTTGTAACTGCGACCGTATCCGTAATCTAAAAAAATGGAAATATTTTAAAATTGAGAATTTTTTTAGAAATTCTAAGGGTTTATTGCACATCCTCAAAAGAATCTGAACAGTTTGATACCAGAAATGTGTTATACGGACCCCACCCCCTAATGGCATGTATCTCTAACCGAACTTTAATTTTACTCTATAGAGTTAAGTTAGCATAAAGTAAGTTAGCTTGGTCTAATTGCTTCCGGTGATATTTCAAAAACGTTTGGAAATGTGGGATAATTAATAGAAGGGAAAAGTGCCTTGGATAAGACTATGTCGATTGATATAAAACATGTTTTTACAGTTAAAAGGTGTATTTTTGTGTTGTATTAGCCCAACAACCTTCCCAGTATAGCCAAATTTAGACAAATCAAGGTCCCGGGTTCGATCCCCGACACCACTAAAGACCCACCGAGCATATGAGGAGTACGTCAAGTCAGTGGGTCCTGAAGTCCTGTGGTCGGTTATGACGCAGTTTGGGGTAGGTCGTCAAGAGACCAGCCCCTTCAGAGAAACGACTAAATTGTAGTGAAAGATTGTGGTGATTAATAAGCTGTTGGACGATTGGTGATTAATAAGCGGTGGAGCTGTTGGACGTTGAAACATATGGGACATGGCATTGTATGGGACAAATTGAAGTGATACAATGTCACAACTCAGTGAGTACCTCATTCAAATTTTTGAGTCATTTATGACTCTAAGAGCTGTTTGTTATTGCAGGTGAAGGGGAAGTGTGATAGGGACGTGAAGCGGGACAATACCACAACTCATTGAGTACCTCACTCAAATTTTTGAGTCACTTGTGACTCTAAGAGCTGTTTGTTATTGCAGGTGAAGGGGAAGCGTGATAGGGACGTGAAGTGGGACAATGTCACAACTCATTGAGTACCTCACTCAAATTTTTGAGTCACTATGAGCTGTTTTTTATTGCAGGTGAAGAAGAAGCGTGATAGGGACGTAAAGTGGTACAATGTCACAACTCATTGAGTACCTCACTCAAATTTTTGAGTCACTTATGACTCTAAGAACTGTTTGTTATTGCAGGTGAAGGGGGAGCGTGATAGGGACGTGATGCGGGATAATGTCACAACTCATTGAGTACCTCACTCAAATTTCTGAGTCACTTATGACTCTAAGAGCTGTTTGTTATTGCAGGTGAAGAAGAAGCGTGATAGGGACGTGAAGCGGGACAAGGAAAAGGAGCTTGCCTCCAGCCTCATGGTGGCCTGCCTGAAGCGCCTCCTGCCCATCGGCCTCAACCTCTTCGCAGGCAGGGAGCAGGAGCTCGTGCAACACGCAAAGGACATGTTCCTCAAAGGGGTAAGGCTGCTACTCTATGAAGGGAGTTTTCTGCATAATAACAAGGAAGGTTTTAAATAGTGTAATAAGAAGCTATTTCTGGGCAATCCACGGGCATTGACATTTTTTAAGAAAAACGCTTAGTATTTTGTAATTTTCTTCCCAAAAATAAATGATAAAAAATACTTTCCCCCCAGTTTATTGCTTTCTTGTTAGCTTAATCTAATGGCACTATTAAATTTTCAAAATATGTTTTTATTTATTTTTGAAAATTTTTAAACAACATGGTAACTGACATTTTTTATCATTTATTTTTGGGATGAAAATTACAAAATACTAAGCGTTTTTCTTAAAAAATGTCAGTCAGTTACCCGTGGAATTGCCCTTCTTATAACTAGTTTTATTTACTTTATTTTTAAGTTTTTTTATTTTTTAGTAAAAAGTTGACGAATTTGATATTTCCTCTCTTCTCATAATGTTATTTTTTTTCTTCAGAAAGTTCAAGAGTATGATATATTTGATTATATCAAACTACAACTTACTTTGCCTGACAAGGTATGTGTTATTTAAGTATATTCTTTTACTTAATTTTTTTAATGATATCCTTGTAGCCTCTGGATGTTCCTTTACTGTTGGGTAACAACTAAAAATCCCCACTTTCAAACCAAGTTTATTCCCAGTGAGATTCTCCAATTTAGCGATAATACATTTTCTATTAATGTGTCCTGCAGTTCATTGCTTCATAAATTAGCACAGGTATGGGCAACCTTTTTGAATCTGTGGGCCGGACTCGAAGATTAACATGACTTGGAGGGCCATAGAGTAGATAATAGGTAATTTTGCAAAACTAACTACTACTAAAGTTAAACACTAATCTGGACTAGAATTATGTTATCTTGATTAAGCATTATTATAAGTATAATGCTTGAGTTACTTAATCTTAGGGGTTGTAAATAAAAATTAGTATTTAATTAAATTTATTATTTACTGTAGCACTACAGTAAATTTTTGGGTAGAATTTGCGTCTGGAAGAACTTAGAAATAAAGCTCCAACTACCAAAGAGGGTATGAGGGTCCTTCCCCGAAAATTTTTGGAGATTTGATTCCAAGAAACAGGTTTTTAACTAGATTTGGTTCACCTAGTTCGAATGTTTTAGATTTGCATTTTTGGGTAAGATTTTGATTAACTTATTGTAAAAGAGTTTGAATTATTGAATTCCAAGTCCTTAAGGGGGTTGGGGGATCCCCCCCAGAAATTTTTTGGAAATTATACCTTAAAAAACAGTTTAACTAAAATGTTCTGGTACTTAAATGTTCCGCGGGCTGGAGGTTGCCCTATGCCCATATGTGCTTTAGCAAGTAGTTATATTATCAACGACATCTCCAAAGATCATCTCTAAAGCAAATTGAAAGTGGCCGCATTGACCTTTCAGATTGACCCTAGTGACGTGATGTCGTGGCAGCACTACCTGTACAGCAAGCTTGGGTCGAAGAGGGAGGGAGGAGCACAGCAGAAGGTCTCCTCGGACGAGCTGGTCGCGAAGATCATCGACATGGCCAAGGTGCTCTACGGACTGCACATGGTAAGCCCCTCCCCCTGGTGATAAATCAATTTCCAATTACTTCGAACGAATCATCGTGAAGGGTCCAAAACCAAGTTTAGGGCCGTATTCAGATACTTTAACACGAGATGGAAACGAGAACGAGATATTTCTACTCCACAACTGTCGTCCGTCGTATTGTTCTGAGTTTCGAAGCGCATTCCGATTGTTTTTACACTTTTTGTGTGGCCCGTTTAATAGTTCCAAAAAATCTAAAACAGCTATTTATTACCGAAATAAGTCCTCAGACATTAATATATTACGAAAGTAATGGACATCTAGTGACTGTAAAAATTTGTATTATAAGTGTATAATTACTTGTGAAGTTTTTCGACAGATGGCAGCATGATCACTCGAGATCTCGAAACGGTACCTTCGGAGTGGCCGTCGAATTTTCATCGTTCCCGTCTCGTTCCCATCTCGTGTTATAGTTTCTGAATACGGCTTAGAGAAAACCGATAAAAAAACCAGTATAAGTATATCCGTTGCATAAACAGCAAATTTTTACTTCAAATTCGGGACCCTGTTTAGAAAACAGAGCAGTCATCAAACCAAATACAGGGTTCCCCAAGATAACTGTAACTTTTCAACCCCTATTCATGAATGTACATCATATAATTTTCCTGCTGTCTCATAATATCATTTAAGGGAATGTTGCTTTTTGCACCAATTGCATTAAAAATACAGTTTTTGGGATTCTAATTCCATTCTTCAAAAATTCAAATAAGTAGAAATGGAATTAGTATTTGTCCAGTTAATTAGAATTAAAATGTACTAAAAATAACAGGTATATTATTCGAATTTTCTTACATTTTTTCCACGTTGCATTACAGCTAGAATATCGGCATGGAATCAACCCTTTCTTTTGATCGTATCAACTTGGATAAGAAATTAAATTTATTTTAATTAATTAATCGTCGAAATGTAGAATTATTTCTTTCACGGAAATGGACGCATGTATTACGTAGATCATATCACAGAGAAAAATCCTAACAGAGGGTCCAAAACGATATATTCAAAAGTTGGATGGATATGAGGGCGCCACTAGGAACTATAAATGATTGACAGAGAGATCGGCAGTACATTTTGGTGACCAAACCTGTGATTGGCTCTCACTAAATCTTCTATTTTCGAAGGAGAAGGAAAAAGTTTTTTTTCGACCAATCAGGCTCTTCCCCCCGCCTTTCGTGACGTCGATGCGATCGCAGCGCCAAAATAGCCCCATATCCATCCAACTTTTCGATTTTCATTAGCGCCTATGGCGACGGACTCTCTGTTCTAGTACTCTGTGGATCATATGATCTCATAGAGTTGCTGCTATGGGCAATTTATTGGAACTTGATTGAACAGAACTGACCACTGATCTCTCCTGTATAGATCGACCATCCCCAGGGCCCCCAGGGTCTCGTGCGCAGCGTGGTTTCGATGCAGCGGAAGCGGGCGGTCATAGCCTGCTTCCGGATGACCTCTCTGCACAGTCTGCCCAGGTATCCGCCTTGATCACTGGTCATGGTTGCGAATGTATTGACTAACCAGCACTTTTTGATTTGACTCTAAAGATAACTGCCTGATTGCCCAGCATGACCATCGCTGTGTGACTAACCTAACCCCACGATCTGAATACTTTTGAGGAAATTCAGTAGAGGGGAAAAATTACATACTCAATGCAATGTATTAAAGTTACAAACTCGATGAATACTTGATTGCTGCCTTTTCGTATAATATTTGTTCATGTAGTTGAAGAGCATTTTAGTCGGATAGGTTGGTACAATACAGGTTAGTTTTCTAATAGGAAAATTTTAGCAGTGTAGGTCTTTACTTAATTATTGATCTAAATCAGGTATGGACAACCTTTTTTGCCTTTTTGAATCTTCGGGCCGGACTCAACGATTATAATGACGTGGAGGCCCGTAGAGTAGAAAATGTAATTTCTTGAAAAAGTTGTCCTTTTTGCCACAATATTAGTCATGGTTTTTGTATTTACTAACCAGCACGAACAGTTTTAAAGTTTGTTGAAAAGCAGGGATGATTGTGTTGCCCTTGATTTCAGTGCTTCTCTAGGGTTTGAGAATTTACAGAAGGTGTTAGTGTATGCTCAGTTTCACCGGCAAGCATAGAGGTAGTATATAAAATCGTTTTATTGGATGAAAACCAAATTTTTCTTTAAGTGTCCTAGAATTCGGACGAACAACACAATCCGAATGATTGTTAATTTAAAGATAAAAATACTGAGCTATAAAACAAACTGGAGTGACGAGTGAGCGTGCTGAAACCGCATCACACCTTATCGAAGTTTGTGTCTGCCCTTTATTTAACTGTTGAACCCCTACAGATATAGTCATGAAAGTGGGGTCTAGGTAATATAGTAAAGTGACCTATCCGATGCAATAATTTTCCCTTTAGTGGAAGTTTTAGGAGTTATAAATTTTATTTTAAGACTATCAGAGATTTACTAAATTAGTCAATTACTAAGTTGTAGAGCAGCATCGATTTATACTCTGCTCATTTTGAACTGGCGCTTTAAAATATTTCCTTTCCCCACCATCGATCGGTAACCATAGCAACTATCCACGTCAAAGTGACGAAGAAGGCTTACTATTGGCTGCTCGAAAAGCGTAATTATGGTTACGTTTCTAGCGTGGGGGAAAGCACTATTTTTCAAGCGCCAATTCTAAATGAATAGAGTATAGTCTATGGAGAAATGGGTTTGTTTTTCCTCTTTTGCTGAGCAAAGGAGGCAACTTGTAACCTTCCGCGCGGGCACGTTCGGTCGCTTGTTATGGTACCGGAGATTGTCACTCCATCAGTTTGTTTTATAGCTCGATGGATAAAAATCGATGTATGAATTTCATTTCTGAAATTGTGTGGGACATTTTAAGAGCTGTGATTTCAATGGCCCTTATTTTGATTACGGGACATCCATAAATTACGTGAGGTCAAAAAGGGGGGGGGAGGGGTTTGGAAAAATCTCACTCACCAAGGGGGAGGGGGGTTGATTAAAATCTCACATCAACTTTTTAAGTTAAAATTAAAAGATTTGAGTTTGAAAAAGGAATAATTTGATTTGAAAAAGTTTGAGAAAGGAATAATACCCACAGATAAGATACTGTGGTGGTTTTTAGGCGGAATAATGTCCTTTTCCCCCACATCATTAATAATGGAAAAGATTTAGGTGCTGTGAAGCACAAAATGCAAACGAATAGGATAGAAATATTATTTTTAAATGTTGTAGGTAAATCTCACGTGGGGGGGAGGGGGGGTCCAGCAAAATCTCACCAAGGGGGCCCAGATTTTGGAAAAAACACCTTACGTAATTTATGGATGTCCCCTTAAGTGTTTGGAACTTTGCATGCTGCATACTAAGGAGGCTCGTCCGGCTCGGAGGTCTAGGGGTTGGAGGCGCCTTCTTTCCACCTCTCGGAAGCGGATGGCCGTCGAATGTCTCCGCTCCGTCCCACTGCACAACCTCAGGAGGTACACTAAGGGCCGTATTCAGAAACTTTAACACGAGATGGAAACGAGATATTTCTACTCCACAGCTGTCGTCCGTCATATTGTTCTGAGATTCGAAGCGCTGTCCGATTGCTTTTACACTTTTTGTGGCCCGTTTAATAGTTCCAAAAAATCTGAAACAGTTATTTATTACCAAAATAAATCCTCAGATAATAATATATGTGAGGCGGAAAGCGAAAAGGGACCCCTTGTCGGCGTTCGTCGCAATGGAGTTATTATTTTTTTCTCAATCTGTACAGATTTATGAAGATTTTAAGACCATCATCATCCTTGTAGCTCAAAAAATGACGAATCGCCAGTAATTAAAAGTTTTATAATAGAATAAGTGGATTTCGTGAAAAACGACCTTTAACTTTCAAAATGCTACCCTCTCGTTATTTTTCACAGTTAAGGAATGATTCCAACAGCGAAAATTCGGTTCTAAAGGGTTCAAGGATCGATAAAATCGAGAGAAAAAAAATTCGATAGTTTTGACCTTCTTCCGGTGTTTTGGCTTTTTCTCGAAATCAACTTTGCCGACAGGAGGTCCCTTTTCGCTTTCCGCCTCACATATTGTTCTGAGATTCGAAGCGCATTCCGATTGCTTTTACACTTTTTGTGTTTAAAACAGCTATTTATTACCAAAATAAGTCCTCAGATAGTAATATATTACGAAAGTAATGGACATCTAGTGCCTGTAAAAATTTGTATTATCTGTGTATAATTACTTGTGACGTTTTTCGATAGATGGCAGCATGATCACTCGAGCTCTCGAAACGGTTCCTTCGGAGTGGCCGTGGATTTTTCATCGTTACCGTCTCGTTTCCATCTCGTGTTAAAGTTTCTGAATACGGCCCTAACTCCCACGAAACGTTTTTCTCTTAACTACTTTTCCGCCCTGGAGTTTATAGTAGTATAGAAAATGTTTTCTCTTTTCTAATTGATGCAGCAGAGACTAAATTTAACCTGCTTTTGTTGCATGTGCATGATGTGCCTTCATCTTATCGATTGTATTTTTAATCATCTATTATTTCATCTAGTACTTAGAGAGGACCAAAGTCGGTTCCGATAAACCTTATAGGCAGAGATATTTTTAACGCCTCTGTGAGCGTATTTCACGCATTGAATATCAGTAATACACTTTTAACCCTTTCGATACGGCAAGGGAATCAGAAAAGTGCAATTTTTGCACTTGTTTGAGCTCCTGGGGGGCAACTGCGATGAAATATCCATTATAGTCTGTTCATTTTGAACTGGCGCTTGAAAATATTTCCTTCCCCCACCACCGATCAGTAACCATAGCAATTATCTTCGTCAAAGTGACGAAGAAGGCTTACTATTGGCTGCTCGAAGATAGTAACTATGGTTACGCTTTTAGCGTGGGGGAAAGCACTATTTCTCAAGCGCCAATTCTAAATGAATAGAGTATAGATCATGATGTGTTTTGAGGCACAAAGGAGCATTTTATTCTGTTCCTTTTCAGCAACTGGGACATAATTTTGCCTCAGTCGTAATTTCAAAATTTTTCCACCGTGGGACAGCATCCAAAATATCCTCAGAATCCGTGAATACGCTCTTAAAGGCGTTAAAATTATCTCGAGTGCCCCTCCTAGAAGTTGCGAAACAAAAACCCTTTACTATACATTGGGAATGACTGACTGAGTGAGTGATAACTGTTTTGATAACTGTTTTTGTAGGCATCGCGCAATCAACATCTTCCTGCAGATCTACAAGGAGATGTGGCTGGAGGAAGAGAACACAGGACAGGAGCAGCTCATTGAGAACCTCACGGTGAGCATTTATTTTTTTTTTACGATCAAAACATTTCTCGATCGGCCTCAAATTTTGGATAGTTGCTTATTATTTTTGCATGAAGAATCGATTAAAAAAATCATGCAACTTCCTCATTGAGTAAGATATTAAATACTTCAAAAGAGTAGAAGGTCCAGAGAAGAGAGTAGAAGTAAAGAAGACTGTACCATCGGGCAACGAAAGATCGACCACCTGATGAATAGAGTCGGAAAGGAGACAGTATAATAGTAGGCAAGCAAACACCTCTCAGCTTCCAATAAAACTGGAAAATAAAAGGGGACATCCATAAATTACGTGAGGTGTTTTTTCCAAAATCTGGACCCCCCTTGGTGAGATTTAGTGAGATTTTGCTGGACCCCCCACGTGAGATTTACCTACAACCTTTAAAAATAATTTTCTATCCTATTCGTTAGCATTTTGTGCTTCACAGCACCTAAAACTATTCCATTATTAATGATGTGGGGGAAAAGGACATTATTCCGCCTAAAAATCCCCACAGTATCTTATCTGTAGATATTATTCCTTTCTCATACTTCAAAAAAATCGTTTAATTTCTAAATTAAAAAGTTGACGCGAAATTTTAATCGACCCTCCCTTCCCCCTTGGTGAGATTTTGCTGGACCCCCCACGTGAGATTTACCTACAACCTTTAAAAATAATTTTCTATCCTATTCGTTAGCATTTTGTGCTTCACAGCACCTAAAACTGTTCCATTATTAATGATGTGGGGGAAAAGGACATTATTCCGCCTAAAAATCCCCACAGTATCTTATCTGTAGATATTATTCCTTTCTCATACTTCAAAAAAATCGTTTAATTTCTAAATTAAAAAGTTGACGCGAAATTTTAATCGACCCTCCCTTCCCCCTTGGTGAGATTTTGCTGGACCCCCCACGTGAGATTTACCTACAACCTTTAAAAATAATTTTCTATCCTATTCGTTAGCATTTTGTGCTTCACAGCACCTAAAACTGTTCCATTATTAATGATGTGGGGGAAAAGGACATTATTCCGCCTAAAAATCCCCACAGTATCTTATCTGTAGATATTATTCCTTTCTCATACTTCAAAAAAATCGTTTAATTTCTAAATTAAAAAGTTGACGCGAAATTTTAATCGACCCTCCCTTCCCCCTTGGTGAGATTTTGCTGGACCCCCCACGTGAGATTTACCTACAACCTTTAAAAATAATTTTCTATCCTATTCGTTAGCATTTTGTGCTTCACAGCACCTAAAACTGTTCCATTATTAATGATGTGGGGGAAAAGGACATTATTCCGCCTAAAAATCCCCACAGTATCTTATCTGTAGATATTATTCCTTTCTCATACTTCAAAAAAATCGTTTAATTTCTAAATTAAAAAGTTGACGTGAAATTTTAATCGACCCTCCCTTCCCCCTTGGTGAGATTTTGCTGGACCCCCCACGTGAGATTTACCTACAACCTTTAAAAATAATTTTCTATCCTATTCGTTAGCATTTTGTGCTTCACAGCACCTAAAACTGTTCCATTATTAATGATGTGGGGGAAAAGGACATTATTCCGCCTAAAAATCCCCACAGTATCTTATCTGTAGATATTATTCCTTTCTCATACTTCAAAAAAATCGTTTAATTTCTAAATTAAAAAGTTGACGTGAAATTTTAATCGACCCTCCCTTCCCCCTTGGTGAGATTTTGCTGGACCCCCCACGTGAGATTTACCTACAACCTTTAAAAATAATTTTCTATCCTATTCGTTAGCATTTTGTGCTTCACAGCACCTAAAACTGTTCCATTATTAATGATGTGGGGGAAAAGGACATTATTCCGCCTAAAAATCCCCACAGTATCTTATCTGTAGATATTATTCCTTTCTCATACTTCAAAAAAATCGTTTAATTTCTAAATTAAAAAGTTGACGCGAAATTTTAATCGACCCTCCCTTCCCCCTTGGTGAGATTTTGCTGGACCCCCCACGTGAGATTTACCTACAACCTTTAAAAATAATTTTCTATCCTATTCGTTAGCATTTTGTGCTTCACAGCACCTAAAACTGTTCCATTATTAATGATGTGGGGGAAAAGGACATTATTCCGCCTAAAAATCCCCACAGTATCTTATCTGTAGATATTATTCCTTTCTCATACTTCAAAAAAATCGTTTAATTTCTAAATTAAAAAGTTGACGCGAAATTTTAATCGACCCTCCCTTCCCCCTTGGTGAGATTTTGCTGGACCCCCCACGTGAGATTTACCTACAACCTTTAAAAATAATTTTCTATCCTATTCGTTAGCATTTTGTGCTTCACAGCACCTAAAACTGTTCCATTATTAATGATGTGGGGGAAAAGGACATTATTCCGCCTAAAAATCCCCACAGTATCTTATCTGTAGATATTATTCCTTTCTCATACTTCAAAAAAATCGTTTAATTTCTAAATTAAAAAGTTGACGTGAAATTTTAATCGACCCTCCCTTCCCCCTTGGTGAGATTTTGCTGGACCCCCCACGTGAGATTTACCTACAACCTTTAAAAATAATTTTCTATCCTATTCGTTAGCATTTTGTGCTTCACAGCACCTAAAACTGTTCCATTATTAATGATGTGGGGGAAAAGGACATTATTCCGCCTAAAAATCCCCACAGTATCTTATCTGTAGATATTATTCCTTTCTCATACTTCAAAAAAATCGTTTAATTTCTAAATTAAAAAGTTGACGTGAAATTTTAATCGACCCTCCCTTCCCCCTTGGTGAGATTTTGCTGGACCCCCCACGTGAGATTTACCTACAACCTTTAAAAATAATTTTCTATCCTATTCGTTAGCATTTTGTGCTTCACAGCACCTAAAACTGTTCCATTATTAATGATGTGGGGGAAAAGGACATTATTCCGCCTAAAAATCCCCACAGTATCTTATCTGTAGATATTATTCCTTTCTCATACTTCAAAAAAATCGTTTAATTTCTAAATTAAAAAGTTGACGCGAAATTTTAATCGACCCTCCCTTCCCCCTTGGTGAGATTTTGCTGGACCCCCCACGTGAGATTTACCTACAACCTTTAAAAATAATTTTCTATCCTATTCGTTAGCATTTTGTGCTTCACAGCACCTAAAACTGTTCCATTATTAATGATGTGAGGGAAAAGGACATTATTCCGCCTAAAAATCCCCACAGTATCTTATCTGTAGATATTATTCCTTTCTCATACTTCAAAAAAATCGTTTAATTTCTAAATTAAAAAGTTGACGTGAAATTTTAATCGACCCTCCCTTCCCCCTTGGTGAGATTTTGCTGGACCCCCCACGTGAGATTTACCTACAACCTTTAAAAATAATTTTCTATCCTATTCGTTAGCATTTTGTGCTTCACAGCACCTAAAACTGTTCCATTATTAATGATGTGGGGGAAAAGGACATTATTCCGCCTAAAAATCCCCACAGTATCTTATCTGTAGATATTATTCCTTTCTCATACTTCAAAAAAATCGTTTAATTTCTAAATTAAAAAGTTGACGTGAAATTTTAATCGACCCTCCCTTCCCCCTTGGTGAGATTTTGCTGGACCCCCCACGTGAGATTTACCTACAACCTTTAAAAATAATTTTCTATCCTATTCGTTAGCATTTTGTGCTTCACAGCACCTAAAACTGTTCCATTATTAATGATGTGGGGGAAAAGGACATTATTCCGCCTAAAAATCCCCACAGTATCTTATCTGTAGATATTATTCCTTTCTCATACTTCAAAAAAATCGTTTAATTTCTAAATTAAAAAGTTGACGTGAAATTTTAATCGACCCTCCCTTCCCCCTTGGTGAGATTTTGCTGGACCCCCCACGTGAGATTTACCTACAACCTTTAAAAATAATTTTCTATCCTATTCGTTAGCATTTTGTGCTTCACAGCACCTAAAACTGTTCCATTATTAATGATGTGGGGGAAAAGGACATTATTCCGCCTAAAAATCCCCACAGTATCTTATCTGTAGATATTATTCCTTTCTCATACTTCAAAAAAATCGTTTAATTTCTAAATTAAAAAGTTGACGTGAAATTTTAATCGACCCTCCCTTCCCCCTTGGTGAGATTTTGCTGGACCCCCCACGTGAGATTTACCTACAACCTTTAAAAATAATTTTCTATCCTATTCGTTAGCATTTTGTGCTTCACAGCACCTAAAACTGTTCCATTATTAATGATGTGGGGGAAAAGGACATTATTCCGCCTAAAAATCCCCACAGTATCTTATCTGTAGATATTATTCCTTTCTCATACTTCAAAAAAATCGTTTAATTTCTAAATTAAAAAGTTGACGCGAAATTTTAATCGACCCTCCCTTCCCCCTTGGTGAGATTTTGCTGTACCCCCCACGTGAGATTTACCTACAACCTTTAAAAATAATTTTCTATCCTATTCGTTAGCATTTTGTGCTTCACAGCACCTAAAACTGTTCCATTATTAATGATGTGGGGGAAAAGGACATTATTCCGCCTAAAAATCCCCACAGTATCTTATCTGTAGATATTATTCCTTTCTCATACTTCAAAAAAATCGTTTAATTTCTAAATTAAAAAGTTGACGTGAAATTTTAATCGACCCTCCCTTCCCCCTTGGTGAGATTTTGCTGGACCCCCCACGTGAGATTTACCTACAACCTTTAAAAATAATTTTCTATCCTATTCGTTAGCATTTTGTGCTTCACAGCACCTAAAACTGTTCCATTATTAATGATGTGGGGGAAAAGGACATTATTCCGCCTAAAAATCCCCACAGTATCTTATCTGTAGATATTATTCCTTTCTCATACTTCAAAAAAATCGTTTAATTTCTAAATTAAAAAGTTGACGTGAAATTTTAATCGACCCTCCCTTCCCCCTTGGTGAGATTTTGCTGGACCCCCCACGTGAGATTTACCTACAACCTTTAAAAATAATTTTCTATCCTATTCGTTAGCATTTTGTGCTTCACAGCACCTAAAACTGTTCCATTATTAATGATGTGGGGGAAAAGGACATTATTCCGCCTAAAAATCCCCACAGTATCTTATCTGTAGATATTATTCCTTTCTCATACTTCAAAAAAATCGTTTAATTTCTAAATTAAAAAGTTGACGTGAAATTTTAATCGACCCTCCCTTCCCCCTTGGTGAGATTTTGCTGGACCCCCCACGTGAGATTTACCTACAACCTTTAAAAATAATTTTCTATCCTATTCGTTAGCATTTTGTGCTTCACAGCACCTAAAACTGTTCCATTATTAATGATGTGGGGGAAAAGGACATTATTCCGCCTAAAAATCCCCACAGTATCTTATCTGTAGATATTATTCCTTTCTCATACTTCAAAAAAATCGTTTAATTTCTAAATTAAAAAGTTGACGTGAAATTTTAATCGACCCTCCCTTCCCCCTTGGTGAGATTTTGCTGGACCCCCCACGTGAGATTTACCTACAACCTTTAAAAATAATTTTCTATCCTATTCGTTAGCATTTTGTGCTTCACAGCACCTAAAACTGTTCCATTATTAATGATGTGGGGGAAAAGGACATTATTCCGCCTAAAAATCCCCACAGTATCTTATCTGTAGATATTATTCCTTTCTCATACTTCAAAAAAATCGTTTAATTTCTAAATTAAAAAGTTGACGTGAAATTTTAATCGACCCTCCCTTCCCCCTTGGTGAGATTTTGCTGGACCCCCCACGTGAGATTTACCTACAACCTTTAAAAATAATTTTCTATCCTATTCGTTAGCATTTTGTGCTTCACAGCACCTAAAACTGTTCCATTATTAATGATGTGGGGGAAAAGGACATTATTCCGCCTAAAAATCCCCACAGTATCTTATCTGTAGATATTATTCCTTTCTCATACTTCAAAAAAATCGTTTAATTTCTAAATTAAAAAGTTGACGTGAAATTTTAATCGACCCTCCCTTCCCCCTTGGTGAGATTTTGCTGGACCCCCCACGTGAGATTTACCTACAACCTTTAAAAATAATTTTCTATCCTATTCGTTAGCATTTTGTGCTTCACAGCACCTAAAACCGTTCCATTATTAATGATGTGGGGGAAAAGGACATTATTCCGCCTAAAAATCCCCACAGTATCTTATCTGTAGATATTATTCCTTTCTCATACTTCAAAAAAATCGTTTAATTTCTAAATTAAAAAGTTGACGTGAAATTTTAATCGACCCTCCCTTCCCCCTTGGTGAGATTTTGCTGGACCCCCCACGTGAGATTTACCTACAACCTTTAAAAATAATTTTCTATCCTATTCGTTAGCATTTTGTGCTTCACAGCACCTAAAACCGTTCCATTATTAATGATGTGGGGGAAAAGGACATTATTCCGCCTAAAAATCCCCACAGTATCTTATCTGTAGATATTATTCCTTTCTCATACTTCAAAAAAATCGTTTAATTTCTAAATTAAAAAGTTGACGTGAAATTTTAATCGACCCTCCCTTCCCCCTTGGTGAGATTTTGCTGGACCCCCCACGTGAGATTTACCTACAACCTTTAAAAATAATTTTCTATCCTATTCGTTAGCATTTTGTGCTTCACAGCACCTAAAACTGTTCCATTATTAATGATGTGGGGGAAAAGGACATTATTCCGCCTAAAAATCCCCACAGTATCTTATCTGTAGATATTATTCCTTTCTCATACTTCAAAAAAATCGTTTAATTTCTAAATTAAAAAGTTGACGTGAAATTTTAATCGACCCTCCCTTCCCCCTTGGTGAGATTTTGCTGGACCCCCCACGTGAGATTTACCTACAACCTTTAAAAATAATTTTCTATCCTATTCGTTAGCATTTTGTGCTTCACAGCACCTAAAACTGTTCCATTATTAATGATGTGGGGGAAAAGGACATTATTCCGCCTAAAAATCCCCACAGTATCTTATCTGTAGATATTATTCCTTTCTCATACTTCAAAAAAATCGTTTAATTTCTAAATTAAAAAGTTGACGCGAAATTTTAATCGACCCTCCCTTCCCCCTTGGTGAGATTTTGCTGGACCCCCCACGTGAGATTTACCTACAACCTTTAAAAATAATTTTCTATCCTATTCGTTAGCATTTTGTGCTTCACAGCACCTAAAACTGTTCCATTATTAATGATGTGGGGGAAAAGGACATTATTCCGCCTAAAAATCCCCACAGTATCTTATCTGTAGATATTATTCCTTTCTCATACTTCAAAAAAATCGTTTAATTTCTAAATTAAAAAGTTGACGTGAAATTTTAATCGACCCTCCCTTCCCCCTTGGTGAGATTTTGCTGGACCCCCCACGTGAGATTTACCTACAACCTTTAAAAATAATTTTCTATCCTATTCGTTAGCATTTTGTGCTTCACAGCACCTAAAACTGTTCCATTATTAATGATGTGGGGGAAAAGGACATTATTCCGCCTAAAAATCCCCACAGTATCTTATCTGTAGATATTATTCCTTTCTCATACTTCAAAAAAATCGTTTAATTTCTAAATTAAAAAGTTGACGTGAAATTTTAATCGACCCTCCCTTCCCCCTTGGTGAGATTTGGTGAGGGATTTTTTATACCCCTCCCCCCTTTTTGACCTCACGTAATTTCTGTATGTCCCCAAAGACAAAACGGCTTCCAGTGAGCAAGCAAATGTCTCCTCCTCTTTCGATCAGTTTCTCCCCTTCGAATTATTCCATCGTCTGTCAAAAGCACGTGACCCTTTTACTATAGTTTAAGATATTAAATACTCCAAAAGAAGATATATTATTGTGTCGTTGCCATAGCAATCGTTCGAGGACGCTGAGGCAAAGAAGGAGAACGAGGAGGAGGAAGAGAAGCCGGACCCACTGTCGCAGATGGTTGTGGCCTTCTGTCGCAATGCAACCACTGAGCAGAGCGGAGGAATGCCAGACGACGACCTCTACATGCACTACGCAGAGATCTTCTCGAAGGTCAGTTTCTTCAAAATTTTTCACTTTTCTTGAAGGTTGTGTTATTTCTAGTGTTCGGCAACTACTGGTCAAAAAGTAGTTAACTACCAACTAGTCTGGGCAAAACTACTTTTTCTCTGAAGTAACTAGTAGTTGATTATTTCCCCCAAAGCAGTTAACTCATAAGATATTTTTCCCCAAATTTTCGATTACTTTTTCTTACCTATAGCAAAAATATCATGGCTAAAGATTCGCCAATTTTCGATAGGTATACAGGTTTATGGTGTCTTAAAGTTTTCTAAGTTGTATTTATATGATGTAACATATTTTTTAAACTTTTGATCTTTCAATATTTTTTGAAGTAGTTGAACTTTCTGAAAGTAGTTGGTGAAAAAAGTAGTTAAACTACTAGTATAATTACTCTAAACCAAAAGTAGTTGAACTACTAGTTAACTAGTAGTTGTAATTAGTAGTGAACTACTTTTTAACTACTTTTAGTTAACTAGTGCCGAACATTAGTTATTTCCTTTTGACGCGTTAAGTAGGTCTTTCCTCTAGTCTTCATCACTGAGCTGAGGTGCAAACTGCCAAAATGAACACTGAGCCAAAGATCAATGCTTGGATTTTAACAGAATCCAACTTAACGCATTTATTTTTTCATGAAAAGCTATAGAGCAGCGGTTCTTAAACTTTCAATCGCCGCGGCCCCCCTTTAGTATACCGTGTGTCCCATAAATAATGGGTCACACTTCTAGGGGGGATAGATGATACTCGGACGAGTCAGAATCACATAGGATTTGGGGGTCCCAGACCAAATCCCAGGGAGCTAAAAATGGAGCGACACCCCAAAAAAATTATTGAAAAACTCAATTTGTAGAAGTAGTCCGGTCGCCAAATGAGAAAATAGGCTTGAACCTGGAAATGGAGTCCAACTAATATTTTATGATTGATTCTAGTACTTTTTGATGTACTGAAACATAATACGGCGGGTGCCAGAGTGGCACCTTTGAGCAATTCCAAATATCGAACGGCAAAGTTCTCGGGGTGAAAAAAGTAGAAATCGGGTGTTATTTTCAGGAAAAAAATAAGGTAGTCGTTTTTTCAACGGATTTTTATGTTTTTTAGGGTGCTTAATCCGAATTAGACTTTTTCAGCCAAATATTCGAACGGCTTCTTTGAGAATTTTCGAGATTTTGTCTAAATTTCAACCCTTTCTACGGTTTTATGCTTATAAAACAAAAGTTATGGGTTTTACAAAAAAAATTTCAATTAACAAATTAAAGTTTAATAAACAAGCTACAAAAACGTCAATTGAAACATTTTTGTCAGACAAATAGTTTTGCCGCTACAGCCCGCCAAAAGAAGATACAATTTTGGACGGATTGGAAAAATTCAGGATGTAGTACCTGCATCTCGTGATTGAATGAAGTTTGGGAACCTACAAATGAGTGTTTTTTTAATTCGTATGATTGATACTAGTACAATTTTATATACTGAATCATAATATGAAGGGTGCCAGAGTGGCACCTTTTGTGAACTTAAGTATCGAAGGTCAAAATTCACTGGATGATAAAAAACACCTATTTTATTGCGAGTGAAAGGGCTGACCAAAATTAAAAATCTGTAATATCTGTAGTTTAAGGTGTCCTTGAAAACGGAATTTCTGAAAGTTTAAAATCTAATTAATTTTGAACAATTTGAAGATTCCAATTTTTAAAGGGGGAGTTATGTAGATATTTAGGCTGGAATGCCTGTCACCTGACCCTAAGAACCCAAAACGATGGAACACTTTCAGAGAGTGTAGAACATTAGATAAAAAAATGGTGACTTATTTAAAAAAATATTATTCCAGTTTGCCAAAATCGCGGTGATGAATGGGGAGATGAAGTTCGTGGACGTGTTTTGGGAGCAACGAGCTATCTACATGCAGCAGCAGGACGGTACCATCTTTCTTGCTACGCAAAATTTATGGCCTCTTGAAGTGTAAAGATTGCTCAGAACAAACAGTCCGTTAGTGTTTCAAGTGAAGAGAAACTTTAATTTCTGATCTTTTAGACTATTTTGGTAATGATCTTGTGGTTCTCAGTTCATCAGGAATAGCTAGTTCATTTGCTTCCGTAAAGAAGCAGCACACATTCTTAATTTCGAAAATTCTGAGGATGATGACTTCAACATGTTTAGAATGGCTTCTAAAATTAAGTCTGAAATTAAATCAGTTTCTGAAGAACAAACGCAGGATTACTCTACTCGCATTTGCACCGAGGATGCGATGAAAGCAACAAGTGAAACATTGATAAGCCTCCTGATGCTGCTAATGCCAAAAGAGCATCTGGCTTCATGTCTTATTGGAAATATTGTAACTGGAATTGTGTCAAAAATGAATACTCCTCTACAAGTGTCTCTTGGTGTAACACTTCATCACGCTTACTCATCACGGCAACTTATTGACTTGCTGTATAGCTTTGGAGTTTGTTGCAGCTATGATGAAGTAATGAGGTACAAATCATCAGTAGCAACTACAGTTTGTCGTAACATGCATTCAGGAAACTTCAAACTACATGGGGTAAATAAATTGAAAGAAATCAGACTATCTAGTTCAAACGGTAGTAGACAATTTTGATTTACAGATCTCCTCATCAAATGTACTGAGATCAACACACTCCCTCGCTATGATAGTATCACAGCAGTCTGAGGATTGTGATAACAGAGAATCTCCTGTTACCATTAAACGGTTGAAAAAGGTCGAAACTATTGCTCTCAATCTACCTGGCATTGAAATTCAGCATTACCATGGTACTAATAAACCATCCATGCCCGACGATGCAGCTAAAAGGTTTGTTCAATCGCTATCAGTTTTGACACGAACAGTTGTGTCACTTGGAACAGCTAGAGCCAGTCAAATTTTTCAAATTTTTTAAACAAATGTCAGAAGATCCTAGCAACACTCCAGAATATGGTGGCTTCATGACAAAGTGTGCCCGAGAATCACATATGGATATTTCTTCAGGAACCAACACAGTTTACTCGCCGCTCTTAGATATGAAGCCAGCAGATCATCAAACTGTAATCACCGCTATGTATGAAGCTCAAAGGTTGTTACAATCTATTGGGCAGGCATTCACAGTGTTCTTCCAGATAACAAAGGGTTGGCACCACCAGAATTGCTGAAAAGTTTAAGGTGCAGCTGTTCAAATGAGAAGCCATGTTCAACAGCAAGGTGCAGTTGTGCACAAGTAGGTCTACCTTGTACAGAATTTTGCTCGTGCGAAGGTGGCCAATTGTGTGGCAATTTGAAAACTAATGAAGCCTAATTTAAAGATAGTGACAGTGAAATGTCCACTGTGTAAAATATTCTATAATTTTGAATTAAAGTTAAAGTAAACTACACTTCCTATTTACTACCTATTTCAAAACATATTTTATATTGAATTTCTTTTTAATCATGTTGAAAAGGTATAGTTTACCGTTATATCACAAAGTATCCCCATAATAAACATTTACTGATATTTAATTTTGGTCAGCCGACTCCCTTTCACTAACAATAAAATAGGTGTTTTTTTATCATCCATTGAATTTTGATCTTCGATACTTAAAGTTCACAAAAGGTGCTGGCACCCTTCATATTATGATTCAGTATATAAAATTGTACTAGTATCAATCATACGAATTAAAAAAACACTCATTTGTAGGTTCCCAAACTTCATTCAATCACGAGATGCAGGTACTAAGGTAAATGTGGGTATAGTGGACACTCTACCAATAGTGGCCACATAGCTGATTAATTTTAAATAAAACGAGTTAGAGGCATCAAACAGCGTCAAAATTAGTGATGGGCAGGTATCGATACCAAATACTTAAGTACTCGATACCTATAGGTATCGAGTGTATTCGATACCCACAAAAGTATCGATACTTTATTCACATATTTCGTTTTAAATTTTTCAATGAAGTAATCTTTATAATACCTACTGTAGATCAAACGCAGCCTGTTTCCATTTTCATTTTGGAACGCTCAAACCCAAGTCGTTATCATCCGCGAGAGAAATTTGACGCGGCTAGGTTTTTCCCCCGCCAAATCCTTCGCCTCTATCCACCTCCAGGCCCGTAGCTACGGGGCTTTTTGATGGATCGCTTTCAGTTTTTTGAATATTAGTCTGATTATGGATAGGCCCTAAAAAAATTGTCCCTTCAGGTTCATTTCCCGACATTGAAAAAAAGTACTCGATACCTAAAAGTACTCGATACCTATAAGTATTCGATACCAAAGTATTCGATACCTATAAGTATTCGATACCAAAGTATTCGATACCTAAAATTATCGATTTTGCCCATCACTAGTCAAAATTAATAGGCATAGTAGATTGTACAATCAGGTAAGCTGGTAAATTACCACCGATACCACAGATCAGCATGGGAAGGATATTTAAATATTTGAAAATAACAACATCGGTCGAGTGACTGAAATTTGATTTCGCTTATTGAATCGCGTTAGGAAACGGGTATTTCGGAACTGATTTTTTCGTATTTATTACCACTTGATTGACTTTTAAATTTATATCAAGATAAAGAAGAGTGTATAAAATAATACTGATTAAACTTTATTTGAAAATATTGACTTAACGAGGATTTATGGGGGTGGCCACTTTACCAACACATAATCTTAGATTTTCCAATAGTGGCCACTGCAATGGCTTCTAAAAGAAACATAAATAATATTTAATTTGAATCAGTTTTCTTCATAAACTGTTGACTGTGCTTTAAAATGAGTGTTGTATTAATTTGGTTTCATTCTGGCTTTGGGAACCAAGGTTTCTAAAACATTGAATTAAATGCTTAACTCCTCTCAAATCCGCTACAGCGTAGGCTTTGGGCCGGAAACTATCAAGTATTTTTTTAAATAAAGCTAATTTGATTTGATCTAAAATACATTTCGTTGGGAAGGAAGATTTAATTAGAACTAAACGACTATACCAAAAAACCCTCAATTTTATGCATAAACCCCTAATTTGGCAGAAAAAGAGAGGTGTCCACTATAGATGCAAGAGGTGTCCACCATAGATACAAAAGCTACATCAAGGTGGCCACTATAGATGCAATTTGGAGTACTTTTAAAAAATTAATTAAAAATACTTTACCCAATCTAATTAAAATTTTTTATGGTAAAATCGAAAGAAGAAGATCCAATTAACCTAAAAATAGGATGATAACCGTTTCCAAGCAAATATGTTGGTATTTATTAAGTATTTAAGCAAAAATTTTCCTTAAAGTGTCCACTATACCCACATTTACCTTACATCCTGAATTTTTCCAATCCGTCCAAAATTGTATCTTCTTTTGGCGGGCTGTAGCGGCAAAACTATTTGTCTGACAAAAATGTTTCAATTGACGTTTTTGTAGCTTGTTTATTAAACTTTAATTTGTTAATTGAAATTTTTTTTGTAAAACCCATAACTTTTGTTTTATAAGCATAAAACCGTAGAAAGGGTTGAAATTTAGACAAAATCTCGAAAATTCTCAAAGAAGCCGTTCGAATATTTGGCTGAAAAAGTCTAATTCGGATTAAGCACCCTCAAAAACATAAAAATCCGTTGAAAAAACGAGTACTTTATTTTTTTCCTGAAAATAACACCCGATTTCTACTTTTTTCACCCCGAGAACTTTGCCATTCGATATTTGGAATTGCTCAAAGGTGCCACTCTGGCACCCGCCGTATTATGTTTCAGTACATCAAAAAGTACTAGAATCAATCATAAAATATTAGTTGGACTCCATTTCCAGGTCACATGGCATGGCGACTGGACTAAAGAACTACTATTGGTAAAAATTTATTTATGGTCTCAAAAATTGTGGTTTAATATGATCTTAAAAATTATCTAAAAAGTCTTCACCTTAAATTTTTTTTTATTATGACAAAAGTTTAAAAACCACAAAAAAATGTGAAAATTCTGCCAAAACCTCATTTTGTATTTCGAAATCCTTTCTTTTGACTTTATAATCTGAAAGATCATAGTTGTAAACCCTTAAGTCCAAAGTTTCACGTAAAAACCATCAATATTAAACGCTTGAAATCCCGTTAAAGTTCGTTTTTTGCGTGCGCAAACTGGTTTCCTATAGCCGTTTCCAAAACGGCAGTTAGCGGACGCAAAAAACGGACTTAAACCATGCTTTAACAGGATCTCAAGCATTTAATATTGGTTTTTACGTGACACTTTGGACTTAAAGGTTTTCGACTATGATCTTTCAGATTATTAAATCAAAAGAAAGGATTTCGAAATACAAAATGAAGTTTTGGCAGAGTTTTCACATTTTTTGTGATTTTTAAACTTTTTTTGTAATAAAAAAATTTTAAACTGAAAACCTTATTTTCCTGACCTGAAAACCTGAGATTTTAAATAAGTTTGCACTCCAGATTAATATATATAACTCTGTGGTTTCCATATATGTTAATGAGTTGAGTTGTTTCAGAGCTGTGGAGGGGCTGACGAAGAGGAGGAGGAAGAGGAAGGCGAGGAAGGACCCTCCATCCATGTGAGCTCTTTTCCTTCCTTCTTACACATTTACTTTCACACAAGATCCCAAACGATTATTTTAACCTTAATTACATACAGGTTGTTTTTAAACGGCTTTTATTGGGATCCAACGTCTTTTCTAGGGACAGGAAAGTAAGGTCTCCCCCAGGAACATGGAAAATTGCGATGAATTTCACCACTAAGGGCTCTGTAATAAGTCGCTACATAGGAGCTCTGTAAGTCGCCTCCATGGTCCTAGGGGTAGACCTTGCATCAATGAGACCCTATACTCTATTCATTTAAAATTGGCGCTTGAGAAATAGTGCTTTCCCCCATGCTAGAAGCGTAACCGTAGTTACGCTCTTCGAGCAGCCAATAGTAAGCCTTCTTCGACACTTTGACGAGGATAGTTGCTATGGTTACCGATCGGTGGTGGGGGAAAGAAATATTTTCAAGCGCCAGCCAGTTCAAAATGAACAGACTATAGGAGACGTTGGTTCCTCATAAAAGCCACAAAACAGACTTTTGAACACATTAAACGTTTCACTTAGCTGCATTAAACCCACATTTGAACCTTGGTTGCATCAAAAATTTGTGGGTAACACTGATTCTAATGAAATGAAAGGGGTCCTCCCCCGAAAGGTTATCGAAATTTGACTCTTTGAAAACAGGTTTTAATCTAAACTCTATTCACTTAGAATTGGCGCTTGAGAAATTGTGCTTTCCCCCACGCTAGAAACGTAACCATAGTTACGCGCAGCCAATAGTAAGCCTTCACTTTGACGAGGATAGTTGCTATGGTTACCGATCGGTGGTGGAGGAAGGAAATATTTTCAAGCGCGTTCAAAATGAACAAAGTATAATAAGGTGATTCCAAATCTAAAAGAGTGATTGAAAATGTGACTATGGTTAAACTAAATTGAACTTAATGTATAAAGGAAGACTTCAGTCTGTTTGTGTGACTGTGTTCATTTCACCTAGCCTTTCTTTCATGCTGCACTGACGGAAAGAAAAAATTTGTGCACATTCTGGTACGTATACTATTATACGCCTATAATGCTTAGGCACACGATTCAATTGCAAAGCCCCTAGAAAGTCTTTTAACACGTTCACGCCGGCGCGGTCCACCGGTGGCCCGCACTTGATGATTTAAAAACTTTAAATCAGTGTTTCCCAACCTTTTTCGGCCCCACCAAAGCCCTTCTAAATTTTCAATGCCCCCCGGTCTCAGTGGCATATATAGAAATATATTTTGAGAGGGAGCCAAAATTATTTCTTAGCCCCCTCTTATTTATATTTAATAAGTCTAAAGAAGCTTTTCAGAACATTTTTAGGTAGAATTTGCATGTTAAAGAACTAAATCAAGTTATGAGTAATTAAGTTCCAAGTATAAAGGGGGGTCTGGGGGTCCTCCCCCAGTAAATTTTGGGAAATTTGACTCTCGGAAGCAGGTTTTCAACTATTTTGGTCCCTTTATTGGGAAATTTTGGATTTAAATTTTTAGGTAAGATTTGCATTTTGATGAACCTAATGTAAAAAAATTTCTAATATAAGCGTTCTAAAAACAAAGAGATTTTGGGTCATCCCCCAGAAAAGGTTTGGAAATTAGACTCTAAAAACAGGGTTTCAACTTGGTTTTGATACATACTGGTCCAGATTTCAGTCATACATTCTCAGATAGAATAGGATAAGATTTTGATAAACTTCTTTTTAAAAGTTTTTTTTATTTCCCCCCTGGATTGGCCCCACCTGGAAGCAATTTGGTTGAAAATTTTCAAATTGCCCCCCTAGAAAATGATATTGCCCCCCTGTGGGGCTTGCGCCCCACGTTGGGAAACACTGCTTTAAATCATGATTTCAATATTTTATTAATTTGTTTTTTATTGTGCTTTATTTGTGGATGAATCTCAAAGGAACATCATCCAGAATTGATGAAAATACTCCAGTTTTGTTAATTTGATGCCTCAAGTGATCGGAAGTTTAATTTAACAATACTTTATTACAATTTAGTGGCTTGGAAAATTTTCCGTTTCAAAATTTTCCGGAAAACCCACATCTCTAGTACCACCGGTTGCCCGCACCACCGCCTTATCGGGAAGTTCCTGTAACCCTCCGCGTCGGCACGTTCGGTCGCATGTTATGCTATCGGAGGTTGTCACTCCAGTTTGTTTTATAGCTCAGTGGAGCCTCCAGATAAAGCCAGCATGAAGTTGAGCGCCGCCTCCCAGCGAAAAAATTCGGCGCCGGCGTGAACGTAATAAAGGCCTTATGAAGGGCTATTAATGCATTATTTACGGCCATATTCACCGGTAACCTGACCGGCGGTCAGGTCAGGAAACCATGGTTACAGCCTCTGATTGGTGGAAGGAAAATATTGAATTATGATTCCACCAATCAGAGGCTGTAACCATGGTTTCCTGACCTGACCGCCGGTCAGGTTACCGGTGAATATGGCCGTTAGTGTACAAAATCACTTATTCTTGTGTTGCATTTCAACTGAAGCATACGTTTCACAAATTTTTGACCCTTGGCTCGGTACTACACAGGCTGGCCGAGATGCGGAAATCATTGAAAATATACAGATAGCTTACATCTGGCAAAGCAAATCCAGAGTTGAAAGCTGGGCTTTAAAAAAAGTCTGGAGAGAAAGTTGAAGAGGATATTTATATTAAAAAAGCATTTATTGTTACCTATATACTCGACAGCAACGTTTCTTGAACCCAGTACGTCACTACGCGGAAGGAGAAAGAGGGTAAACACAAAGTCTGTTGGTTTGTGATAAAAAGACACTATTATATACATGGGTTTAACGAAATAATCGTATTTTTAAAATTGACGTTCACTCGAAATTCAGACACTGCTAGGGTAACTACAGGGTGTCCAAAAAAAAGTAACCAGATTTAAGGGCCTCTAGAAGCAAGACCATTCATCGGAATTGAATGAAATTTTGGTGGAAGACGTTTTGAGGGATGGGGACGAGAATGGTATAGGGTGGAGCAGTCAAACTTTACCAGTTACGGTTAAAGAGAAAAAAATTTTGAAAATTCCCAATGTAAACCCCCCTTTTTTATTTGCGCTATGTGATCCCAGATGAGAAAAAACACAAGTAGAGTTGAAACGGTACCTCTAAATTGTAAACTCGCTCCTGGGGAAACCAAGGAAAAAAGCCATGAAACTGCTATTTCTGTAGAAGCTAGACTAGTAAATAGTTAAGAAAATATGACTAGTGTATCAGGAAATAACAATAAAAACTAGTAAAATAAGAGTATGCTAGTAAGTTCACTGGTTTTTATTGTTATTTACTGATTCACTAGTCACCATTCACTAGTCTAGCTTTTACAGAAATAACAGTTTCATATCGGTTTTCATTTGTCTCTCTAGGAGCGAGTTTACAATTTAGGGGTACCGTTTCAACGCTATTTGTGTTTTTTCACATCTGGGATCACATAACGCTAATAAAAAAGGGGGTTACATTGGGAATTTTCAAAATTTTCTTCACTTTAACCGTAACTGATAAAGTTAAACTGCCCCACCCCATACCATTCTCGTCCCCATCCCTCAAAACGTCTTCCATCAAAATTTCATTCAATTCCGATGAACGGTTTGGCTTCTAGAGCCCCTTACGTCGGGTTACTTATTTTATGGACACCCTGCACTTTGTTTTTTAGTGATGTCCTAAGTCCAACTAACGTTGCTGTCTATACTAGACAGCAACTTAAGTTGAACCTACTACGTCACTAACAAAGTAGTTCCCATCGCGATGTCTGGGTATCGAGTGAAAGTCAATTTAAAAAAAATATTATTTCGTTAAACCCATGTATAAATAGTGTCTTTATATCGCGTATCGAAATTCCTCCTATCAACCCAACAGGCTTTGTGTTTACTTATTTTCTCCTTCCGCGTAGTGACGTACTGAGACACAGAAGTTACGTCACGAATACACGCCTCCTAAATTTGTTGGGAAATTATAGACCCCTGAATGTGGGAAAAGTTGTCAAATGTTTTTCATAATTCAAAGCTAGGTCAGCCTGTACGGTATCTAGTAAGCCGTGATACTATCTACCTCTAGTAAAGAGGTTTGAGTCTGGGAGAATGGGTATTCTCACGTTTTGAGATTAAATTTTATTAAAATAGTAGATAAAAAACCATGAAGAATGACGTTTACATCAAGTATTTTCGTAGCCTAGTTTCTGAGATATAAATTTTTGAAATTTCCTTTTTTGTTTGGGCGCGAAAACACTTTCGAATCACAAATCGTGCACTGTGACATCACATCCAATAGAAGCCCGTTTTCTGATCACGTGAAAACAGTAATCACAATGGTTTTCATGCGCTGTGATGTCACATCCAATAAAAGCCCGTTTTCTGATAACGTGACTTTTCTGACGTTTTGGTAAAAATAAAATTGAATTTTAAATTATTTAAAACACATTTTTGAACTTAAAAATCGGAAATTTGGGAGTTTTAGACCATAATGTATATCGAAAAAGCATAAAATCAAGCAAATCCCTCACTCATGCAAATACCTCATTCAAAGCTAGGTCAGCCTGTACAGTATCTAGTAAGCCGTGATACTATCTACCTCTAGTAAAGAGGTTTGAGTCTGGGAGAATTTTCCTTTTTGAAATCCTTCAATTGTTCCTTATAGGAGCAAGAGATGGAGAAGCAAAAGCTGCTGTTCCAGCAGTCTCGGTTGGCGGACCGAGGGGTGGCTCAGATGGTGCTGCTCTACATCTCCGCTTGCAAAGGTAAGCAGCACCCCCCTTTCAGTCGCAATTTATTATTTTTACTGTATGGTAATTTGATTAGTGTTCGGCAAGGTCAAAAAGTAGTTAACTACCAACTAGTCTGGGCAAAAGTAGTCTTAACTACTAGTGAACTACTTTTTCTTGGAAGTAGTTGTAACTAGTAGTTGATTATATCACAAAGTAGTTAACTAGTCTATTTAATTTCATAACATATTTTTCCTCAAATTTTCGATTACTTTTTTTACCTATAGCAAAAATATCATGGCTAAATATATTTCAAGGTTGCTAATTATGAAAATGAATCACGAAAAATGTATTGTTAGTAGATGTAACATATGTTTTAAAACTTTGATCTTTCAATATTTTTTTCGTAAAGATTATAAAAGCATACTACATATTCAGAAAAATTCAAAATCTTCTCGCGACCCACAGTTTGAGAAACTCTGCCCTAAACCAACCTTTGATGAATGAATTGGGTTTATATTGCAGGCGTTCAGACCGAGATGACGATGAACACGCTTCGTCTGGGCATCTCCATTTTGAAGGGGGGGAACGTGGAGATCCAGAAGAGCATGCTCAAACACCTTAAGGACAAGAAGGACGTCGGATTCTTTACTTCAATCGCCGCACTCATGAACTCTTGCAGGTACATAAGCATCGTTTGCATTTAGTATTAAGAAAACAAAATGCATCAAGCAAAAAAAATCGTGTCTAGTACATTAACATTTAACTTGTATAAATGTTTATTATGTCATTAATATATTTTGTTACTAATTATTATATCGCACCCTTGCTTCAAAAGTGCCACAACTCAAAAAGTGTAATTTTTGAGTTATGACCGCCATTAGGCGTAGTTTTCACATCTCTACCAATCTTCAAAAGAGCCAGAAGTTGCATTGAAAAATCAGCCGCCAGATGGCAGTTATGGCGTTTTGTTGTTATCAAGATGGCTATGATTCCTTCCACTGAAATGCCACATCTTGAGTTGTCATCCAAACAATGGCTAACTAGAACAATGGCTAACGATCATAATTTGAGATGTATCGTTCTTTGTATTGACAAATTCAAAAATACTAAAATGTGCCTAGTCAGTTTTTTGCAATTCCTGGAAAACATAGTTTTTTGAGTTGTGGCACTTTAGTAGCAAGGATGCGATATGTTGCTTATTATTTGTTACTATATATTATAATTTTATTGTGTCACTGTTGTAAAATCTTTTGACGAGAGGTGTGTGAAAACCCTGGAAGTAATTCTGCCGTAATTTGGTTGGTTAATTCTTTAAACTAGTACTTCCAGATGGTTACTATCACCATAGTACCAGAACAGTGAGTCCATGGCAATAGGCAGTAGTGGAAATTTAAAAAAAAACATGGGGTATGTCTTGTGATTTGTGATAGGAGCACTTTTGCGCATCAACCTCAAGCTTTCCGTCACTAGAGGTGGAGATCCCAATCGGCGAATCCTCAATTTCAAAAGTGACGGATAAATCGGGATGAAAAGATGCTTATATACGTGGATTTGCGAATAGCGCTACTTTACTAATAAGAGCAGTAGAGTAAGGTCTGTTTTCCTTGACTCTACTTCTCACCCGGAGTGGAAGGACTATATGCCAAACAGAGAGGTAAACTTCATATTCATACTTTATTAATTTTGAGTAAAGATTCCAAACAATTCAAATCAGACTAATAATTTCAAAACTAACCTAAACTCCTTAAAATCAAATCCATTCATTAAATTTAAAACTAAAATACCTAACTAAAAATTCAAATCAATAATTTTAAACTAAACTAACTTCCTCAAATTCAAAACAATAATAATCATTTCACAATTTCACATCAATTTAAACACAGTTGCCAAAAGTTATTTCTTAAATGTTTACAGTTCACTAGTTGACCGTCGAGTTGCAACACGTGGATTTAAAAAACTAATCATATTTTAAAGTTGAATCTTTTCACTCAAAATTCAGACACCACGCGGGGAACTACTTTCTTTGGTTGCTCTCAGCATATTTCTACAGGCTCAAGTTAAGTTGCAACTGAGTATAGTGTTTCAACGTGAGCTACATTTCCTCTTCAATTGCGTTGTTGTTCTATTTAGTGTGCTGGACTTGGACGCGTTCGAACGCACCCAGAAGGCTGAAGGGCTGGGGGTAGGGTCAGAGGGGACGGCAGGAGAGAAGAACATGCACGACTTCACCTGCGCCCTCTTCCGATTCTTGCAACTGCTCTGCGAGGGGCACAACCTGGGTGAGCATTTCTACTCTTCTTTTTATTCTACCAGGCATGTGATTTTTCCGCTAATTATCGGAAATCCGCTAATTTTAGAGTTACTGATTTTCGGAATTCCGTTTTTTTGAAATTTATATATTCTGCTCAATTGTGTGCGCAGTTAATTTTTCAAAGCGCAAAAAAAATCGGAATATTTCGCTTCCGTTTAAAATTTTCTGTTTGAAGCAAGTAACGTCATTTGAAGGTACTATTGAATCAGTTCTGTTTTCGGAAAATGATGGGAGGCGGATTGTGTATGTAAAACGGTTTGCAATTTTTTTATTTTGTGCACACTAAAAATTCGTGAGAGGTCCGGAGCGGACAAAGTGTGCCAAAACGAGTTAAAACCCCGTTTTCAGGGTCAAATTTCAAAAAGTTTCTGGGGAACGACCCTTGACCCCCCTTTGATATTTGTACCTCGAGCATTCACAATTATTTTTAAATTGAGTTTAATAAGATGGAAATCCTATCTAAAAGTATTAAAAAGCTAAGTTGAACTTATAGTGTGGGAAGGGCTTAGGAATAAAATTTGGGCCCCTCCCGAAACAATTTCCATATCACTGTTTCTAATCTAGACGCTTCTAAAAATTTTCAGATAATTTCTTTCTTGAGCAATCACATGCCTGTTCTACAGGTTGGTTATAAAATAGCACACCCACTTTAAAATTATCTACAGACGAAAATACTGGTAGAAAAAATCTGAAATTTTAAAGGAGGCATTTTGAAGGGATGGGATTTTTTTTTCAAATAAAAAAATTAGTAAATTAATTAATTTAATTTTCTAAATTTTTGTCTTGGCTTTTGGACCGTAACCAGAAGTCTAAAAGGTAAATGTTTTAATGTTTAATCAAACTTTCAAATCAGACACTTAAGGGAAACAAAACTATTTATTCCTAAAAAAAATCACGCAATTTTGTTGAGCAAAGGGGATAGTTACAATTTCTTTTTTCCTTAAGTGTCTGATATGCTAGTTTTAATAAACATTTATCTTCTAGACTTCTGTTGACGGTCCGAAATCCAAGGTAAAAACTTAATTAAATTAATTTATTTACTAATTTTTTTTGTTTAAAAGAAATTCCCATTCCTTCAACATACCCGTTTTAAAATTTCAGATTTTTTCGACCAGTAGTTTCGTCTGTAGAGAATTTTAAAGTAGGTATGTTATTTTATAACCACCCTGTACTCTCTTTTTTAGATAGATTTTGCTGTCGTAATCGACAAGAACTAATAATTAAATAGCCCTATTCCCAGTCTTTAAGAGCCAATGAGAAGTCTCAATATCAGATCTCTTATAAATTGAAACCATCTCATTGGCTCTTAAAGACTGGGAATAGAGCTAAATAACAATGTATTTTCATAGACCTTGGAATGTAATAGACGGAGCATGCCTGCGCATCCCAAAAGCGGTATAAGCCTTTTTGTTTGGGGTCATCCTCTCAACTCGAAAAGCACGTATATCCCAATACCAGCTAACTGCTCTCGTTTTAACCCTTTATTTACCGACGGTACTTACAAGTACCACCAACTTTAAAATTACATAGAATAACCATCCTTGCGAATATATTGACGATAATTTGCAGGAACACTCTTTCAGTTATCCTCTTCCAGGATAAAAAGCAGCGAAGGTTCTATGATGTGTATTTTAGCGGGAAATGCGAATAGATTTAACCGAAGTTGTAAGTTTAGCTGCCATTTCGATCGGATTCACATGATTGCCATTTTTATTCCCGCAAAAAAGTAGTTAAAGTCAAAAGTTAAGTGTATTATTTTTTAAGACTTATTACTGCGATAAAAAAGCTATGTTTTTCTTGTATTGTGAGAATATTTTAGCACTCCGTGTACTGACAGTACCCAAAAGCATCAATTTAAGTAATTGGCTCTACTCTAGAGGATTCAATTTTCCAAAGATGATTATTTTATTTATGTATATCCCTTAATTTTCAATTTAGTGACTCAAAAAAAGTATTTGCACGAAAAAAATTGCAGCGAATCTCAAAATAAAGGGTTAAGTCGCGTGTTCTTCTGATCCCCGGACGATCGCCTAAGAATAAAGCCCCGAGACCCGAAGTCGGCCGTAACCTGATTTTATATAGCTACAAAGAAGTGATTTTTACATTTTTTGAAGACCGAAATCATCAATCTTTAAACTCCTCGATCACGTGTTGCTGAAAATTGAAAAAACCTTTCTATCCATCGATCGAGTAGAAGATTGCAAAATAGGGGTCGATCTTAAAATATCGTATTTGAAATTTAGTCTAAGAAAAATCCTGATGTTTATAAATGCTTACCACTACTTACTAACGCGTTTTCGAAAATCGCCGTTTTGGAGCAAAATTCTTATTCGATCGTCGGATGTGAAAGCAAAATATGCGACTGAAAATAACACAAGCGATCAGCTGATGTTGGGATACCCCTGCTGTACGAGATGAGATGATGATTCCAAACAAAACGTCTATGCTTTGAGGATGCTTGTCTATTGTCTATTGAATTCCTTGTATATTCTGCCGTCCTAAGCGATTGTGTACACAAACGCAATTTCTCACAGATTTACTTTGAGAAAAATCTCGCCAAAAGAGTATATTTGGCGGATTTTTAAATCTATGCGGTAGACCCTCCTTTTAACATCAAATATTAGCTAAGCCCAAAAAAACCTCTGTTATAAGTTGCAGCGTTGGGTTGCGTTAGGGTCCGGAATGCGTACATATTTATAGCAAGTAGGGTTCAATTACACAATTACAAATTATTAGCATTTCAGCTGCAAACTCGAGCGAGTCGCATATTCCAGATGTAATAATAACATTGATATATTATATGTTCTTAAAACAATATGTTTAAAAATATTCCGTTTTAGTTTAAATATTATTTTCAATTTAAATTGATTTCAATCAGTTTTCAGTTTTCTTTCAATTCTGATATTTAAGGAGTTTTTTTTCGTGATCTTGCCAACCATTCTAGTGGCTTGGAAGTAGCGAGATACATTCTCGCCAATTTAAAAACGTGCCAAGGGAGAAAGAAAGGGAAGTTTTAAGAAAACTAGTTTACGTACATTTCGCTTAGGACGGCAGTATTGTCAAAGCTAACGCTTTGAGGATGCACATGTCTGTTACATTTCAAAGTCTACGGTTTTGTGATGGAAAGCCGCGCTTTTGCCTTGATGGGCATTTTCTGATGTGAATCGTTTTTGCAGACTTCCAGAACTACCTCCGTACGCAAGCCGGTAACACTACCACTGTGAACGTGGTGATCAGCACCGTCGACTACCTGTTGCGTCTTCAGGAGTCCATCATGGACTTCTACTGGTACTACTCCAGCAAGGACATCATCGACCAGCCGGTGAGTTCAAATTCCTATGTCTCAGGGGGCCCATTTAATCTTCAATCAATCAATCAACTGAAAAAAAAATTTTTCATCTATTTTTCAAAGGTTAAAGTGTACAAATTTTTCCACCGATTTTAAGTTAACTCAAATTTTCACAGGTCATGGCAATTTCAATAGCTATTTATTTAGGTTTAATTAAGAACGTAGTCATCTTTGTTCCTGTGGTCAGGATACTGAAACAGTAGAACATATTATATTTTATTGTAGTTAATATATTATGAACAAAGAGAGAGATTGAAGAAAGAGTTGATATATTTGGGGTATTCTTGGCCACCTGCTTTGTCATTGCTTGTAAAGTGTTCTGAAAATATAAACGTTCTGCGGAATTTTGTTTATAGTTTAGGCTTTTAAATTTGCTCTGTTCTTTTAAAATTGTATTTTGTACTTAGCTACTTACATCTGTAAGCCTCATGTTATACTATGTGGAGCATGAGGAATTGTAGAATTTAATTAATTAAAAAAAACAATCAATACAAAACTTTTCTTTTCATCAAAACAGGGCAAAGACAACTTCTGCAAAGCTATCACTGTTGCCAAACAAGTCTTCAACACCCTCACTGAAGTTATTCAGGTGAGAATTCACTTATATATTCCTGAAGTGACTATATCTTCTGAAAAAAAAGTTTGCATTCCAGGTAACGGGGCTTGCTTGCAAAAGAAGCACGTGATCCTAATAACTGTAACAATGCTAGTATTAGCCTTCAGGATGTAAATGCTTTCGCTAAGTATCGACTAAGAAAAAAGTCATCAAAAAGGACTCCCAGATTTTGTGCAATAAATGCTCTACCCGAGTGTTTAAAAAGACCATCGTAAGAGTCAGACACTTCCGGGAAATGAAAATTAACTGATGGGACTTAACTTTATCATCCTTGCAATTATGAGGAAGTTGCATGATTTTTAAAATTCTTTAATCGATTCTTCATACAAAAATTAGCAACTAACCAAAATTTGAGGCCAATCGAACAATTTTTTGATTGCAAAAAAAATTAACAAAAATCCCCTTTTTCAAAGCGCGCGAAAACACTAAGAGTTTGGGATGTGACGTCATCGTACGGTGTTTTCACTTAGCGTTTTCAGTTACGTAATTTTTTCTCGACTTTTTTCTTGATCAAAATATTTTTAATTAATTGTACATTTTTTATGAAAAATTGACTAGATATTTCCTTTTACCATACAAAACACCACACGGAACACTTGAATGTTTATGAAAATATAATACATGCTACTTCCTGATTGTGAGGCCGGACCACATCTTTAATGGGCAATACCACCTTTTATTTGTTATTTTTTTATTCGATAAAGGTACCCTAGAGCGGAATATACGAGCAAAATTTTTTTAATTGGGATGATTATTTATTTTTTATGTAATTTCAAAGTTCGACTTTAAAAAAGGGCGTTAAATCGTCCAATTTCCCAATGTGACGTACTTTTACTCTATACATTGATTTTAAACAATGCTTTTAATTGTTTAAACAAATCAAAGTCATTGTTGGGTTTCTCGTTAAGGTCTGTATGAATCAGTTGTGACGTACTTTTACCCTAAACAAAGACAAAGGGCTTGGCAATTTTAATTTTAAATATTTAATTAACTAAATTTTTTTGAAACTTTTCATGTGGATTTTAGGATGCAGATCTATTTCCTTTACTGGAAAAATGCAATTTTTTCTGCTTTCAAAAAATGATGGTTTTGCCCATTGTTTCTTCCATCGGTTGGCAGATGGCGCTACAACGGAGGTTTCGGTTGCTCCGCAAAAGCGCGTTTTTCGCAGGAGGCGGTTCTTTCAGAGTTTTCAGAATATTAGTTTAATACCAAATGGTAAATTTTTTTTTGGAGGGGGGGGTTCCCCGAAAAAAAAATCTAAGGGAGTTTCCATTCACTCTGAAAATATCATTGAGATGTCATTTCTGTTATTTGTAGCCACTCATGGACATGACGATATTTTGCATTGTTTTGCACAGGGTCCTTGACCTCTTGAAAATCTATGCACTCTTAAAACAACAGTCTCAAAACTGAGTAAAAAAGTACTCAAACGGGCTCCGATCCAAAAATACTCAAATTTGAATACATGAATATACTCATTTCTGAAAATCCTCAAAAATGAAACATCTTGAGCTTGAACTCGAAAATGAGCTCACGATGTTTCATTTTTTGAGTATTTTCAGAAATGAGTATATTCATGTATTCAAATTTGAGTACTTATTGGATCTTTTTGAGTACTTTTTACTCAATTTTGATACAATCGTTTTAAGAGTGTGGTGGGTTTCCATTCACTCTGAATATATCATTGAGATGTAATTTCTGCAGCCACTTATCTCTCATGGACATCATTATTGTTTTGCATTGCAGGGTCCTTGCTCTCTGAACCAACAGGCTCTGGCTCACAGTCGTCTGTGGGACGCTGTCGGGGGTTTTCTGTTCCTCTTCTCCCACCTACAGGACAAGCTGTCGAAGAACGCCTCTCAGCTGGACCTGCTCAAGGAGTTGCTGGAACTGCAGAAGGAGATGGTCATCATGATGCTCAGTATGCTGGAAGGTAAGCATAAGCATTAATTACGTAAGGGTCCCGAGGGTGAGGGGGGGTTGGAAAAATCTCTACATACCCTTACTTGGGGGTGGGGGTCAAACCCATTCTTACGTAAGATTTTCCAAGTCCACTGAGAACTAAAATGTAGGGGAGAATGAGCCGTTACAACACTATTTAAAAAACAACTATGAAAAAGTGTTTTTTTAAAGGACGGCACCATACTTCTTAGGGCAATTCAGTGGAGTATAAATCCAGTACCCCCCAAAAGAATTTTGTGAGGCTTTTCCTCCAAACAGATTTAGGTGCTGACGTTTTGTGCTTTCAGGTAACGTGATGAACGGAACCATCGGAAAGCAGATGGTTGACACTCTGGTGGAGTCGGCCAGCAACGTCGAGGTGAGTTGTTTGTCTGCTGACCGTCTTTTATTTGTTTCTCTCATCCGAACGACAGTGGTTCTCGAATGGCAACGACTCTATAAAAGTAACAAACTTAACTGTTCTTATATTAAGGTTTTCCGCAACACTACATCAAAAGTTAACCCATTTAAGATGAGATAAAGATGAAAATTTTAGGTGCAATTTGTTGGCTATGAAGTTAACTTGCTTAACTGAAATCCAGTTACATTTGCTGCATCACCTATAATTTTTATTAAAGGTTTTTGGTCACAATCGGAATGATTATACCAGGGGTTTCCAACTGGGGGCCCGTGGGCCGCATGCGGCCCGCGAAGCTCTCTGAAAACCCCCCAAAAAGTAGCTTCAAAACACTTTTTAGCACACTAAAATTCAAAATTTTTTCGGGGGAGTACCCCCGACCCCCCCATATACCTCTTAGATTATGGACTTGCTTAGATCCTTTTCTGTGGTGCAAGAATTAAAAGTTTGAAGTTTCAAGAGGTCGTTTGTAAAACCTGAAATTCCCCCTGAGCGTAGCAAGAAAGTATGAAGGCTTTTATAACCATCATCATGAGGAGGGACAAAATAAAGTATCCAAAAATTAGGTAAAACAATCCTCTAAGGAAAGTTTACAAATATTTTCATGAGGAAGACCTTTTCATTTAAGTAATATTCAGAATATTAAATATATTCAGAATTCCTACGAATTGTATAAGAGTAAAAAAATCATATCCTGTGGAATCGTCCCTCTTTTGCTGGAAAAGTTTCATATTGAAGACTCTCACCCCCAAAAAATTATCATCGTTAATAAGGAGCCAGATTACTTTTCGGCCCGCCACTTGACTTGTGATTTCGATTTCGATTGCGGTTCCGAGTACTTAGAAGTTGGAAACCCCTGGATTATACCCATGCTTTGCCTTTGGCCCAGCATTTGTAGCCAACTTAACTAAGCAGCCTATCTGAATATGCGAGAACTCCAGCTCTCAAGCCATGGACCGGTTCTGGAGTTCTCATGTATTCTCCTCTAACCAGAGGTGAAATACTCCCTTTTCTCAAGCCTATTTGAACTTAGTTAAACGAACAAGCCTCATCAGAGTCTGTTGCTTCGAGAACCACTTTTCTTGAGTTTGGTTATTGGATGAAATGCACTTTGCAAGGAGGATGATCATAAAATATGTTACTCAAGTAAACTGAAAATTTTTTTTTCTTGAAGCATTTTTATTGAGGATTTGCATTTCTGACCCCTTTCTCTATGTGATTCTAAGGCGTCTACCACCTCCTATAGAAGTTCAGAAATATTTATCTGAATGTATTTACATTTAAGAAGATTGAGGTCGGCAATCCTAAAGCTTTTTTAATACAAGGTAGTTCTAAATTCGTGGTACAAACTGGGTAGGATAGGTAGAGGAGACCTAGACAAGCATATTTCGAATAGGAATGGGGGGCGCAGTTACACCGTTACACTCCATTCTTTGACTCAAAGATTAATACTGCTCGTTTTTAAACTCCCCCCCAGTAAGTAGTACGGATACTGCTGTACTTCATGCATTAAGTTTTTCATTTCATTATGTTATTTTTTTTCGTTAAACTGGCCTTAGCAAAACGTTCTTTTATAACGCTCTCGCACTACATTAGGTCCTAGCTCTTTAACGGTGTAACTACACCCCCCATTCCTATTCGAAATGTGCTTGTCTAGGTCTCCTCTACCTACCCTACCCTGTTTGTACCACGAATTTAGGACCACCCTGTACTTATTTTGAGGGCACAAATATAAAGTCTGTGCTGTTCATTACATATTTTATGATTCATCCTCCTAAATGAAGCTCTTGTGTTCCATACCAGTGGTTCCCAACTTGTGATTGCAAAATTAAAACTTAGTCCCCAATTAAATTAGAGATTGGGGGAAAATCCCTGTGTGTTCCCACAAAGAGCTCCCTGATTTAAAAATTAAATATCTTTTGAAAAAAATAAATAAAAATATAAAACCAACGGTATAATTCTAGTTAAGGATTGGAATTTTTTGTGTCAAAATTTGAAAAATCTAGTTACTTTATTTGCTAACAGATGGCAGATAAAAATGTCAATAAATCGATTATCAAGAATGAATCGATTCTCAAGATCGATTCATTGCTTTAAGATTAAATTTTCTAATTGGTTAGTATTCGACGATAGTAATAAATATTCGATGATTGGTTCAAGTCCAATGGTTATGGAAATGGGTTAAGTGTTTTTTATTTCATTACGAAGTTGTGTGTTTAAGGTTGTTTGAGCGCTACAATCAGTGTTATAATCGCTTCGAGACAATTTTATCGTGCTGCCATATGTTAACAAATTAAGTGACTATATATTTCAAATTTTGACACAAAAAAAACTCCAAGCCTTAGGGAGCTCCTTGTTGGTAACTGATGTGTAAATGCAAAGAAGGGAAATGTCAAAATTTCGGTTTTATTTTCAATGAAATCTCCTGAAATTAAGGTGAAAATTATAGCCTGTGTTCCTGCATTAAATTTCACGATGCATGCCTTTTTTTCCTGGTTTTAAAAAGTCCTTTGATGTTGTGATATTCATATTTCGTATGGTAAACCAACCTCCTTGTCCCCTTGTAAAAAAATTCCTTTATTAGTCTATCTGAGCCAACATATAAGTCTTTGTATTGGGTTTGCAGTTGGATTTTGATGAAAATAATTGAATCGTCAGTTTGAAGAATAAGTCCAAAGAATGAATTTTGAATGAAAGTTTGAATAAGTCCAAAAAATGACAAATTGACTTTTTGTGCTCAAAACAATCTCTAAGCTTTGCTCTACACATGGGTGAAAAGAGGGGAACAATAACTAACCCCTATAGGGAGATATCGCCCCTTGAAGTTGGGAAATCGATGTCCATTCATTGGATTTTTTAAGCTAATTTTGAATTAAAGTTAATTTTTCTTTCTCCTCATATTCTTTGTGCTGTAAACTAAGTTAAAATAAAATTTTCTCTTAATTTCAATGTTTTTCAAACTTTTTTTTGTGTAGGGAATGTTTGACTCCATCTATATTCACTCACTCCATTGATACTGCTTTAATAACCCAGTTTCACTATAATTTTGAATTTCATTTGTCTTATTCTTTTTATTTCACCCTTTTGTGGTGTAAACTAAGGAGAAATATAATTTAAATGTGATTTTAAGGGTTTTTAAAGATTTTTTCATCAGAAAAATTTCATAAGGTGTAAGAAGGGAATAAGTCCATCAACTTATTTTGGCTGTAAAATATTTTTGATTACAGGTATATTTGTTGTGATGATTGCTCTGTTTTCTAAATAGGGTTCTGAACTTCCAGTAAAAATTTGGCGGTTATACAATGAAAATTCCATTACTTATACAGTTTTTTTTCGATTTTCTCAAAACTTGATTTTTGGACTTATTCCCTTCTTCAAACTGACGATTCAATTGAGGTATTCCCTGATCACAGCCTGTGTTGGAAACCACTGGTTATTTATTGCATTGCATTTCTCATGAGAACCAGCGCTTGACAACACCATCAGAATATACAGGGTGTCCCACGAAAAGTGGTCCAACCCCTTTAACTTTTGAACCCCTACAGATATAGCCATGAAAGGGATGTCTAGGTATAGTAAAGTGACCATGCCCTATCCGATGAGACAGTTTTTATCGCCCTCTAGCGGAAACTTTAGGAGTAATAATTTTTATTTTAAAAACTATTTGAGGTATGTGAAAAAAGTCAATGACTAAGTTGTAGAGAAGCACCGATTCAGTAGGAAAAGACAACTAAAGCAGAAAAATATATTGAATAAACCCCTACTAAAACCATCGCTCAATTAGGTTGAATTTACGTAGTTTTTACTTCTTAAAACGCTTCCCACGTTTCGAAAATGAGAAACTTTCATTTTAATGACTTAATTAAATGACAAAAAGTACATTCTTAGTTCATTAAATTGAAAATTTCTCATTTTCGCCACGTGAGGAACGTTTTAAGATGTAAAATCTACGTAAATCCAACCTAATTGAGTGTGCGTTTTGGGGGTTTTATTCAAGATATTTTTCTGCTTAAGGTGTCTTTTCCTACTGAATCGATGCTGCTCTACAACTTAATCACTGACTTTTTTTCCACATACCTCAAATGGTTTTTAAAATAAATATTATAACTTCTAAAGTTTCCGCTAGAAGGCGTTGAAAATTGTCTCATCGGACAGGGCATGGTCACTTTACTGTACCTAGACCCCACTTTCATGAATAGGCTGTAGGGGTTCAAAATTTAAAGGGGTTGGACCACTTTTCGTAGGACACCCTGTATTCATTAACTCTTCACTATTATTGGAATCTGCTTAAAGTATACACAATCAAACACACTGGGTATAATACAATTCAATTGAATTTTTTTCACAAATTTATTAAGAACAAGTTGATCAGAGAAAGTTCCCTTTAGAGAACGATATTTTAATAGTTATTTGTAAGAAAACTCCAGCTCTCAAGCGTCGCCTCCAACCGTGGACCGGTTTCGCCCTTGTTAGGGCTCATCAGCACGGTATAGGAAGGTAACGCAAGAGAGCGGAGGGAGAGCTTTTAGTCTAGCTAGCCGACTATAACGGAAAAAGTGGTGACCATTGATCAGTCCTCCACTATCTGCCGGAATGAACTGCGCATTCCCTAGAACAGATTTAATTATTAAATTTCATACCTTGCCTTTCGGAAATTAAATCTGTTCTAGGGAATGCGCAGTTCATTCCGGCAGATAGTGGAGGACTGATCAATGGTCACCACTTTTTCCGTTATAGTCGGCTAGCTAGACTAAAAGCTCTTCCTCCGCTCTCTTGCGTTACCTTCCTATACCGTGCTGATGAGCCCTAACAAGGGCGAAATCGGTCCACGGTTAGAGGCGACGCTTGAGAGTTAGAGTTTTCTCACACACTCCTCTAACCAGAGGTTACTGGTGAAGAACTCTTCTTTTCAGTTATTTGTAAGTTTTCAAGCTCTGGTTCCTAGTTTTCCTGTATGCTTTTTGGTTGTTTTTTTTTCATAGTGAGAATTTTATTCAAATGTTGTCTTAGTTTGTCAAGGTGCATCCCCCGTTTTAACATGATGTGGCATGGAAACTCCCCCTCTTGTGCTTTAGTTTGAATGACCCCCCTTCTAATAGGCACTTATAGCAGACTGTTCCAAACTCCATTATATAGTAAACAAATCATGCTTGAATATCCTTTTATATTATGTCAATTCTACTGACTGACATTTTTTAAGAAAAACGCTTAGTATTTTGTTATTCTCTTCCCAAAAATAAATGATAAAAAAATACTTTCCCCCCAGTTTATTGCTTTCTTGTTAGCTTAATCTAATGGCACAATTAAATTTTCAAAATATGTTTTTATTGATTTTTTTAAAAAATTTTAAACGACATGGTAACTGACTGACATTTGTGAAACATTTATGTCAGTCAGTTACCTTGTTGTTTAAAATTTTTAAAAAATCAATAAAAACATAATTTGAAAATTTTAATTGTGCCGTTAGGTTAAGCTAACAAGAAAGCAATAAACTGGGGGGAAAGTATTTTTTTATCATTTATTTTTGGGAAGAGAATCACAAAATACTAAGCGTGTTTCTTAAAAAATGTCAGTCAGTTACCCGTGGAATTGCCCATTATGGCACTTGGTACTGATAATCGACTCCCAAAATTAGAATTTATTTTTAAAAAAATATTTACAGACTGATCAAGGCATTGATAAATTTATGATTATTACTAAGTAGTAGGTATATTAAAAGCTTCAAAAATTCAAATTTATTATTTTTTGCGACGATTTTATATTTATATTCATGTGAAAAAAACCAAAATGTTTCGATCCTCATGAGCAATCTGTTCATATTCAAACTCGACATTGTTTATTAGAATTTGGTATAATAATAAGTGGTATAGGGATTCAAAAATAGAAAGAAAAAGTTTGGAACAGTTCAAGTTATTTTGCCAACCACTGTTCCTTTGAACAAGGATTGAACTTTGTGCATGCATTGAAGTGTAACAGTAGATAGTTTAATATACTTCAACTATACTACTACAACTACTAGTAGAACCACTGTTTCTTTAAACCGGGGATTCCCACACTTTTACAACCATCCCCAAATGTGGATTTTATCTCGGTCATTGACTCCAAACAATGTAGAAATAACTTCTTGATGCTAAAAGACGAGTTTTCCCACTTGAGAATTAAGTTGAGGTGCAAGAACTAACCATTTTTAATTCTAATTTACTTCAGATGGATTAACTTTACGAAGGATGGGATGAATACGAGAGTCAAAAAAGCAACCCTTGTAGTACTATGATCCCTCTATATGTGAGGGGTCATCCATAAATTACGTGAGGTGTTTTTTCCAAAATCTGGACCTCTCTCCCCCCTTGGTGAGATTTAGTGGGATTTTGCTGGACCCCCCCCTCCCCCTCACGTGGGATTTAACTACAACGTTTAAAAATAATTTTCTATTCTATTCATTTGAATTTTGTGCTTCACAGCACCTAAAACTTTTCCATTATGAATGATGTGGGGGAAATGGACATTATTCCGCCTAAAAATCACCACTGTATCTTATCTGTGGGTATTATTCCTTTCTCATACTTAAAAAATATCGTTTAATTTCTAACTTAAAAAGTTGACGTGAGATTTTAATCGACCCCCTCCCCCCTTGGTGAGATTTGGTGAGATTTTTTCAAACCCCTTCCCCCCCCTTTTTCACCTCACGTAATTTATGGATGTCCCCTAAGAAGATTTAAGTCTCTTGTTGCGTTTTAAAAATTTTAATTGGACGATTATAGACCTCCTTATGCAGGGTGGTCCCGAATTCGTGGTACAAATTGGGTAGGGTAGGTAGAGTACATCAAGAAGAACAAGAATTTGTATGATTAGGGGGTCGAAAGTGGATTTTAAAGGGTGAAAATCAAGGGAGAAAATTAGCAAAAAATCTGGCCAATTAGTGCAGCAATTGTTCAATTCCGGCGTTTTTTACACCCAACCAATTCAAATTTTTCATCTAAAAATGATATTTAAGTGTTTATTCTAATTTAAAAATTAATCCCTTGGAAGGCATTTATACGAATAATTTGATGAAAAAGGATAACTGAACCTTGTAATTTGGTGAATCTCATTTGCGGGATGTTTTTTTTTTCTTGGGGAACCCCTGTGAGAGGTCGATCCAGGTTTTTTTTTTGGCCATTTTTTGTGTAAAAGAAAATATTTATGTGAAAATATATATAAGTAGTGATAGCTAGCATATCGGTGCTTAAGTAGTAAAAATACTCAATCAAGGAAGTCGTGAAATATTCATATATTTTGTGAAGGTTTTCTTGCAACTAATAATTCGAATTCTGTAACAGGGCCGGTTTGTTTAATGAATTTGAATTTTGCGATGTGGGGCAGATTTTAGAAGGGTAATTTTTGAGATGGAAAAAAAGGGCCCCGATTTTCAGGGCTGGGTTGACCCCTGCTATCTGTGCATGCATAAAATTAAATTGTAGCATAGTAGATAGATGTGACATAGCACTAACTCCTTCACAGATCATCCTCATGTTCTTCAACATGTTCCTCAAGCTGCCGTCCCTGGTCTCCTCCCCCACGATAGCGGTACGTAGTCATTAGTTCTATTAGCAAAACAACCAACCAACCAAGTGGCATTAGTAGTAGGTAACAACAACTAACCCCATACCTTGGCAAACCGAGATTCCCGACCTCAAATCTCTTTCGGCCACAAAGTGCAGTGGAAGCCTTTTCTACCTTAACAAGTTGGAACAAAATATTTGGGGGTGAGGACTTCTATCTATTAGGCCCAAGTCAGACCTAGCGACTATAAGACGCTACTGCAATTAATCAGATAGGGGAAACGCATGGAGTTCAGCCTGAGACGCCCCCTATCTTGACGGGAATCTTCATTCCTGTCAAGATAAGGGATAAGGCTTTTTCCTTTCTTCTTTCAAGATAAGGCTTTCTCCTTTCTTCTTTCAAGATAAGGCTTTCTCCTTTCTTCTTTCAAGATAAGGCTTTCTCCATGCTTTTTTTATGGAGATTGATTGCAGTAGCGTCTATAAGACGCGTAGTGTAACGTGGACCTAAGCACTTTTTTAGTCATTTTTAACTCCCCCTCCCCCTTTGTCAGCAAAGATAAGCAAACCAAAAATATCTTTCGGGAAAAAATTTTCTGGGTTCATTTTGACATTTTTGTTTCGGAATTCGTGTCCAACTTGGCGAAAACTATCAGAAAATATGGCTTTTCTGAGCGATTTCCAATTGGCCTCTAATTAGTGTTTGCGATAAGGGCTTTCACTGCACTTGGCTCATTTGGACTGTTCACTTTCGAAGTTCATCCTACAGTTCGAAAAATGACGACAGGTGTGGATTGAAGGGCTTGATGGATGTAGGTTACAAGGCCTGACCCAAAAGTAACAAGACTGAATTCCCTAATTCTGACTGGCATTCAGTCTCGTTACTTTTTACGTTACGTTTCCCAAAAGTTACGAGACTGAATTCCTGTCAGAATGAGGGATTTGCTTGATTTTATACTTTTTCGATACATTATGGTCTAAAACTCCCAAATTTCTGATTTTTAAGTTCAAAAATGTGTTTTAAATAATATAAAATTCAATTTTATTTTTGCCAAAACGTCAGAAAAGTCATGCTGTCAGAAAACGGGTTTCTATTGGATGTGACGTCACAGCGCATGAAAACCATTGTGTTTTCTGTTGTCACGTGATCAGAAAACGAGCTTCTATTGGATGTGACCTCACAGCGCATGATTTGTGATTCGAAAGTGTTTTCCCGCCAAAACAAAAATCGAAATTTCAAAAATTTATATCTCAGAAACTAGGCTACGGAAATAGTTGATGTAAACGTCATTCTTCATGGTTTTTTATCTACTATTTTAATAAAATGTAATCTCAAAACGTGAGAATACCTCATTATTAGGGAATTCAGTCTCGTTACTTTTGGGTCAGGCCTTGTAACCTTCATCCATCAAGCCTTCAATTGTCGACGAGCAACAGAAAATCATTTGAGCTCACAAGATGAACATCGAAAGTGAAATAGTGGGTATTCGAAATTGAGGTTGTCATTCTCTTCCCTCCTCTCGAAGCTCATCCTCAAGTTCTTCGACATGTTCCTCAAGCTCCGGGAGCTCACCTCATCAGCCACCTTCCAGGTAACGCAACAACCTGTAACAACACTTGATTTCAATGTAAAGGGGCCGTTCTAATATTACCTAAGGTCCGCGTCTTATAGACGCTACTGCAATTAATCAAAGAGGGGAAAAAAGCATGGAATTCAGCCTGAGACTCCCCCTATCTTGACAGGAATCTTCATTCCTGTCTAGATAGGGGACTAGCCTTTCCCCATGCTCTTTTTTTATGCACTCTTAAAACGATTGTATTAAAATTGAGTAAAAATTACTCAAAAAGGCTCCGATTCAATAAGTACTCAAATTTGAATAAATGAATATACTCATTTCTGTGCATACTCAAAAATGAAACATCTTGAGCTTGAACTCAAATATGAGCTCACGATGTTTCGTTTTTGAGTATGCACATTTCAGAATGAGTATATTCATGTATTCAAATTTGAGTACTTATTGGATCTTTTTGAGTACTTTTTACTCAATTTTGATACAATCCTTTTAAGAGTGTGGAGATTGATTATCGTAGCGTCTATAAGACGCGTAGTGTGACGTGGACCTAAGCAGTTTTTTGTTCATTTTTAACTCCCCCTCCCCCCTTTGTCAGCAAAGATAAGCAAACCTCAACCCCCCCCCCACCATAATTAAGTAAGAAACTGCCGGACCCCCCCCCCCGAAATTTTGACAACCGTTTTAGTAAGTACTCTTTTTTTTCTTCTTGAAAATTAGGTGACTTATACAAGGAGCTGTCCTTTTTATAGGTGTAAGCCCTAAGGGTTCAAAATGAGTCGAAAAACTACTTTTCGGGTTTAAAATTTCAAAATGTTTGGGGGGTCCATCCCCAGATAATGCTCACGGCAGATTTCCTAATTAAATTTTTTGTTGTATTTATTTTTGGTTGAGTTTTGAAGTTATTTATGCAAGAAACAAGAGATTTTCGAAAATGCAGTATCTTATGGAAATATCACTCATACCCCCTCCCCCCTTGTCCGGAAAAAAAGCAAACAGCAACCCCCCCTTAGGTGATTACGTGATACTTGAACGGCCCCAAAGTTACAAAAACAAAAGATTTTTTCGGTGAACTTTTTACTGAAATATTAGATTTTGGTATGTTTTTCAATTTATAGCAAAATAGTATTCCCAAATAGTAATTCAAAGTATGTTTAGCATTCCTATAAGAAGATTAAAATCAAAGTAGCAAAAGAATTTTTCATTAATTCTGGAAATTTAAATAAATTCATAGAGGCTAGCTAATTCATAGAACTATTATCAAAAACTAAGTGTTCAGATTCATTCCTTATAGGATGATAACATTGCCAAGTCATCTTTGGTAATAAGCAAAGTTTTGACTATCTTTTTGGATACATGTTTTTCCACCTTTATTCTTGGCTGACCTTGTACTAAAAGACCTATTTATAAAGTCCTCTTGGCCAGCAACCAGTATTTGTTGCATAATGTCTCATTTTTAAACCTGTTTTTCCATGAGAATTTTTTTAAAGTTTCCATTTTCTTAGTTATCCAAATGTTAAATTAAACATTGATTTTGAGGGGAATTTTAAAAATAGTTTTGATGCATCTTACGAACTAAAGTATGGTATTGGAGGTGACGATTTCTGTACATCAATAAGAATAAAAAGTAATATAAATACTTATGTGAGGTTTCACATAACCATAAAAAATTAAATGACATCATTAATCAAAAATAAGTTACCCCCCTATAAAGTACTATCTTTTTCTGGCTACATCACTTTCTGTAAGGCCTTGCCTCTAATCGGGGTTTCATTGAACCCTTTTAAGGACATTACTGAGAGCTCTAAAATGGCCTGTTTTTCCTAATATATTTGTAAAAAAATGTCTTTTACCAAGTGTAATTACATAGAAGTCAGTCAATAGTTTCTATTCATTTTAGGTATTTTTTTGACACATTTTAAAAATCAATTACTAATTACTCGAAAGCTAAAAAAGATAAAAATACGCAGGTTGTTACATCCTATTTCTGGGATTCTTAGGGGGTAGGATGCAGCAAACTGCGTATTTTTATCTTTTTTAGTTTTCGAGTAATTAGTAATTAATTTTTAAAATGTGTCAGTCTTTTTTGGAACACCCTGTATATCAAATTAATGTATTTGAAAGAATTCCATTCATAAGTTCAAACTTATCTGATTTGAACCTACCTGAAAGCAAAGTTAAAATTTTCAAAACTGCATGCAAAAGGAAGGACATTCCATTGTCAGTTGACTAAATTAAAAAAAAAACCAATAAATTACAAAACTGCCAAGAAAAAAATCTATATGTGAGGCGGAAAGCGAAAAGGGACCCCTTGTCGGCGTTCGTCGAAATGGAGTTATTATTTTTTCTCAATCTGTACAGATTTATGAAGATTTTAAGACCATCATCATCCTTGTAGCTCAAAAAATGACGAATCGCCAGTAATTAAAAGTTTTATAATAGAATAAGTGGATTTCGCGAAAAACGACCTTAAACTTTCAAAATGCTACCCTCTCGTTATTTTTCACAGTTAAGGAATGATTCCAACGGCTAAAATTCGGTTCTAAAGGGTCCAAGGATCGATAAAATCGAGAGAAAAAATTCGATAGTTTTGACCTTCTTCCGGTTTTTTGGCTTTTTCTCGAAATCAACTTTGCCGACAAGAGGTCCCTTTTCGCTTTCCGCCTCACATATTGTATTGTGGTAACTTAAAAGTGTGTTGATCCTCCTTTTTGAAATTGCACAATATTCGAAATAAAATGTTTTTATGCAATTATTTTGCAGGACACTAGGTATGCATTTTTATTTTAACTTGTATATATCTTTTAATAGTTGATTTTTAATTTATTTTTTCTACGTTACTTTTTAAGTTTTTTTTTAGCTTTGTTTCTTGGATCAGACTAATGTTTTGATTCATACTGATGGCTTCTATAAATTAATAAGAATCAAAAGTGGTATAAATAATCGTACGTAGTTTCATAGCCATCAAATGAAATTAAATGTAAAATAGGAAATATTTCTTATTAAATTACTGTTATTCACTAGAAGAAATTCAAAAGATAAAAGTTTTTCTATATTTCAATCCAAAATATAAAAAAAGGAAGTGTTTATTCTCTGAACTAATAATATTGTTCTCTTGTTAAAATCGGTGTGTTGTCGTCTGTTTTTAGGAGATCGACTCTAAGAATACAGGGTGGATCACCCCTAAAGACTTCCAGAAAGCCATGGAACAGCAAAAGATCTACACCACGTGAGTTGCTTTGGTCTCCTTTGACACAGTCATAGAGTTAGTACTTATATAGAGACAGCTTAAACATCTGCTCCTTTGTTCTAAGCGTGGCTGGTCTCCCGTTTCGCTCTGCCACTCACACTTGACTTTTTAAACCAACTTGGCCCCTAAATCCCTCTTTTGGCGTTTTCGGTTTTTCGCGTGGCTTTTTCACTCGTAAAGAAACTACGGCAAAAACGCCCGCCAAGCTCATACCGCCAAGCGCCAAGCTTTGCCAAATCAGCAATTTTCTCCCTTAAATACTTGTTTAAACGAATCGAAAATCACTCGTATCGAATCAGGAGGGTTCATATTATATAGTGTGAAGCTTTTTTTAAAGAAATTCCTTCCGCAACATTATAAAAATACAGTTTAAAATTGTTTTTTCCGAATCCGTGGAATTTAAAAAAAATTACAGGTAAAAAACTAATTGAGATAAAGAAATTTTTTCTTCACTTGAACGATTCGTCATTGCTTTTTCTCGAGTTTAAAATTGTCAGTATCTTTTTTTTCATTATTTTTTGGGAAGAAGAGCAGTTTTTATACCTCAAATTCCACCCGCCTACGGAACCTCCCATTCTAAAAATTTATTTCCGCCACTCACACAGGTCCGACTCTTTTCGACATGCAGGGTTGCCTTACCGAGAAGAGTAAGCTGTCTCTATTTGTACTAACTCTATGGACGTAGTGAACAAAGGGACCCTACCCTTGAAACTTTTACTATTGGTCGAAATTAATGAGTGAAGACTGGTAATAAGTAGCTGTTCTAGACTACCGAAAGTGAGCAAACACGACCGATGATCTAGGTTTTTTTATAACTGGGAGGCAGCCTAAACAGAAGTAGTTGAAATACTGTAAAAAGAATCGGTCCCTGAAGTTGCGTGTTGAGCGTTATTTGGCGTTATTGATGAGCGCTCCTATTCTAAATGAACAGATAATTGTTTGTAGGGAGGAGATCCAGTACCTGATGGGATGCTGCGAGCCCAACCACGACGGACTCATCGACTACCGGGAGTTCACCGAGCGATTCCACAACCCCGCAAAGGACATCGGTGAGTCTTTTTTTCTTTTCCTCATTATTATAGACTAGTTGTCAACCACTCTTCGATTAGCTCGTAATCCCAGATGGGTAAATGTTTAAATAAATCATCTGAAGAGAATTTAAAAAAAATATCGTAATTTAAAGTGCTTTAATGTGTAGCTTCAAAAAAAAGTATAATACAGTGGGCCCTCGCATATTCGCGGTTGAGCAATGTTACCCCCCCATATTCGCAGATTTCGATCCCAAAGTTTTTTAGCAATTAACAATTAATTAATTATTAACAAGTTACTTTAGCAATGAAACTTGCATATTTGGAAAAAAAGATATAATTCGCACCCTTGCTACTAAAGTGACACAACTAAAAAAAACTATGTTTTCCAGGAATTGCAAAAAACTGACTAGGCACATTTTAGTATTTTTGAATTTGTCAATACGAAGAACGATACATCTCAAATTATGATCGTTAGCCATTGTTCTAGTTAGCCATTGTTTGGACGACAACTCAAGATGTGGCATTTTCAGTGGAAGGAATCATAGCCATCTTGATAACAACAAAACGCCATAACTGCCATCTGGCGGCTTATTTTTCAATGCAACTTCTGGCTCTTTTGAAGATTGGTAGAGATGGGAAAACTACGCCCAATGGCGGTCATAACTCAAAAATTACAATTTTTGAGTTGTGGCACTTTTGTAGCAAGGGTGCGAATTGTTCGATTCCGGTATTTATTATGTAAAACCATTTTGAAAAATGTAACTTCTTCTACTATGCAAGTTTTCTCTAGTAGTAACCCTTTTGGTTTTTACTACGAATTATTTACAGTTGTTACTGTTAAAACTACTTTTTGCATGAACATGTTTTATTAGTTTAATATAATAAATGACGGTATCGAACCATTATATCTTATATCTGTTATATTACCATGTATGCGCATTTTAAACTGGGTTCGTTAATCGCGGAATTCGCGGTATATTTTGGAACGTAACTACCGCGAATAACGAGGGAACACTCTATTTATCCTCCAATATTTTCAAAAAATCGTATGCTGCTGGATACGATTTAAAAATCCTCATGGCTCCAAGAAGTCAAAATTGGTCGCTCTAACAAAGTTATTTCCTATCATTAATGTCAAGTTGTTTTTCAGGTTTCAACTTGGCCGTTCTCCTGACCAACTTATCCGAACACATGCCCCACGAACCGAGGTGAGAACACAAATCTTTGTATTTCGCTAATCCAAATAGACAATAAGACATGACGTCACTTGATGCTTGTTTGGATACGTTGATTCCATCCGTGATAGGAAATAATAGACGACATAAGTCATGACGTCACTTGCTTGTTTGGATACGTTGATTCCATTCGTGATTAGCTCCGTGACGGAAGTAATTCCGTACGGAATCAACGTATCCAAACAAGCAAGTGACGTCACACTAATGTCGTCTATTCAGTACGGAACCAATCACGGATGGAATCAACGTATCCAAACAACCAAGTGACGTCACACTAAACTATGTTCCTTTTGAACTGGCGCTTGAAATTACTTCCTTTCTACCGATCGGTAACCATAGCAACTATCCACGTCAAAGTGACGAAGAAGGCTTACTATTGGCTGCTCGAAGAGCGTAACTATGGTTACGCTTCTAGCGTGGGGGAAAGCACTATTTCTCAAGCGCCAATTCTAAATGAATAGAGTATAATGTCTATTGCAATGAATATGATGAAAATGGATGATTGTTGCAGGTTGTCTCGCTTCCTGGAGACCGCCAGCAGTGTGCTCAACTACTTCGAGCCATTCCTCGGAAGGATAGAGATCCTGGGTGAGTTTTGCCTCATACATTTCACATTTTTGATGATTTTTTTAAGTTGGGCTGGGCCAATCAGAATTGCTTTTTTTGAGGCGGTAGACTTATCGTCATTTTCAAGGTACGTCATTTTCATACTACGTTCACACATGAAAAGTTAATCTATTTTAACTTAAGAGAGAAGTTAAGATAGCTTAACTTATTCTGTCTCATTTTCAAGTGTTCACACTCAAACCATATGGTGCTACGAGTTAAAAATGGCGGCCGTCCAAGAGCTCGTCTCTAAGCCACTCCACTCCAAACTTTTTTACTTTGGAGTTAAACTTGTAGAATACCAATTTTTCTTCTTGTGTTATCTAAATTGTTTATCGAAAATGTATTTAATTTAATAACGATTGTACCAATGTAATATCAAATAAAAAGGGTTGGTAGTTTGCAATAGTTTTTATCTTTTTAGTAGATGGCACCTCGGTAACTTAAGCTAGTTTAAGGACTTAAGAGAGTTCGGGAAACTAGCTTAAAGTTAAACTAGTTTATCTTCGCTAAACTAGATTAAATCTAAGACAGTTTGTTCAGACATGTTGGACTTAAGATAGATTAGCACTTAAACTAGATTAACTTTTCAAATGTGAACGTAGTATAACGAAAACATTTACACGATCAGTTTTAGATCACCTAAAAGAATAATTTGATTTATGTTAATTTAAAATGAGAGGTTCTTGGGAATCGGCTTAATAAAAGTTTTAAAAGTTTGCGTCTTAAGCTCATTTTGAAGCCTTTTGGGTAGCATCCGAACTTGAGGTTCCTTGTGAACTACATATTTTTCGATTGAAAAATGTTAAAAATAAACTTCAATGTTTTAAGTCGGAGGTCATAGAATTTTATCTATCTTTGGAGAACCTCCAAAGGGGGAAAAGCTTCTGATGAGTGGCAGACAAGTAGATCTAGGGGACTAGGGGGCTAGGGGCTGTACACCCCCCAAAAAAAGGAAAAAATCTAATCATGAAACGGGGAGATTGGAGTCTCGTACTATGGGTGCATCTAGAGATCGTCTCCCCGTTGATTGTCAAAACGAAATATTTACGAGAAGGAGGTCCGCTAATTGACCTCAGCTAACCACACAAGGAAGGCGATAGTATCAATGCTCCTAATCTCCCCCCGAATGCCCGAAGGAGCCTGGTCGTTTTGTGTGGCTAGCTGAGGTCAATTAGGGGACCAAAGATGTTCCCCTGCTCATAAATCTTTCGTTTTGACAATCAACGGGAAAACGATCTCTAGATGCAGCCTATGTGTTCGAGTTCATACTATGAGATTGCGTCCGAGTGGCACCCTCTCTATGGCTGCAGCTAGAGATCGTTTTCTCGTTGATTGTCAAAACGAAAGATTTATGTGCAGGGGAACATCTTTGGTCGGCTAATTGACCTCAGCTAACCACACTAAAGGAAGGGGATATTATCAATGCTCCTGATCTCCCCTCAAATGCCCAAAGGAGCCTGGTCCTTTTGTGTGGTTAGCTGAGGTCAATTAGCGGACCAAAGATGTTCCCCTGCTCATAAATCTTTCGTTTTGACAATCAACGGGAAAACGATCTCTAGATGCAGCCTATGTGTTCGAGTTCATACTATGAGATTGCGTCCGAGTGGCACCCTCTCTATGGCTGCAGCTAGAGACCGTTTTCTCGTTGATTGTCAAAACGAAAGATTTATGTGCAGGGGAACATCTTTGGTCGGCTAATTGACCTCAGCTAACCACACAAAAGGAAGGCGATATTATCAATGCTCCTGATCTCCCCCCGAATGCCCGAAGGAGCCTGGTCCTTTTGTGTGGCTAGCTGAGGTCAATTAGGGGACAAAAGATGTTCCCCTGCACATAAATCTTTCGTGTTGACAATCAACGAGAAAACGATCTCTAGCTGCAGCCTATAACAGGTTGTTTTGTGTGTGTCAGGTGGCGCCAACAGAATCGAGCGCGTGTACTTCGAGATCAAGGAGTCTACGATCGACCAGTGGGAGAAACCGCAGATCAAGGAGTCGAAGCGCGCTTTCTTCTACAGCATCGTGACGGAGGGAGGAGACAAGGGGAAGCTGGAGGCCTTCGTCAACTTCTGCGAAGACGCCATCTTCGAGATGCAGCACGCTTCCTCCATCTCCATGGAAGACGAAGAAGAAGCACCCTCCTGCGCAGACGCATACCCCTTCCCCGGTTCAGACGACGAACCACCGTGAGTATACCTCTCTCTCCCTCATACAGGGTGGGCACAAACCCCCTATATTAATCCCCTCTATATTAAGGCTATCTGATAGGGTATGTCTGAAGGAGTCGATTTTGGAATCCCCTAGGCCTAAAGCAGGGGTGGCCAAACCAAATGGTGTTGAGGTCCACTTTGGAAAACCACAATACTCTCGCGGTCCGCATATAAAAGTTTATGATATTATAAGGTACACACAATGACAGTGAAGTTAATTGAATAAATTAGGGAGTTTCTTGGATCATTTGTATAGTTTGACTGATTCCTAAATAAAATATTCATTTAAAATTACCTCAATAACCACAAGAATAACCCCCCAGGAGCAACCCCAAGAATACCTTCTGAAGCAAATCCGTAGGAACTCAGCAGGTGCCGTTAAAAAACACTTGGAATCACTAGAAGCTAAGGATCTTGTGGCGCTTATAGAAATTTATTTCGGGAGGACCCAAATTTTCTTTAAAAATTGCAGCCAAATTTTTACACCGGGAAGGAGCACAACCAAATCTCCCACTTATGTCCCCATGCATATTTAATAAGTTCAATACATAAGTTAAAAAGCATTTTTAGGTAGGATTAGCACCTGGCTGAACTTAATATCCTAAAAAAGTTGTGAACAATAGGGTTCCTAGTACTAAAGGGAGGTTCACAGCGAGGGGGAAAGCAATATTCTTCAGGCCAGTTCAAAATGAATAGAGTATAACTATACTCTATTCATTTAGAATTGGCGCTTGAGAAATAGTGCTTTCCCCCACGCTAGAAACGTAACCATAGTTATGCTCTTCGAGCAGTTAATAGTAAGCCTTCTTCGTCACTTTGACGAGGATAGTTGCTATGGTTACCGATCGGTGGTGGGGGAAGGAAATATTTTCAAGCGCCAGTTCAAAATGAATAGAGTATAACTAGTTCCTTTTTAATGACATAAGTAGCTAAAAGCCCAATTTCGTTTGCAGCTCCGTCTTCGACCCCTTCAAGAAAGGCCTGGGGTACGTGAAGGGTCGGGTGATGGGGGTGCTGTCTCTCCTCACCCCTGCCAACGTGAAGCGACAGGTGGCACTCGCCAAGACCAAGACCCCCCTTGAGCTGCTCAAAGGCCTCTTCTATGCCCTCTTCTACATGCTCTTCTACCTGGGATGGAGCTTCTACTCCACAAGCAAGTGAGTATATAGTGCATCTTCCTTACATGAGCTGGTCAGGATGAAAGTGGTCCAAGTCCAAAAATTACAAAAGCTGAGTTAAGAGTGGATTTGGATCAGGGTTGGCAAAAACCCAGGTTTTTTTGAAAAAACCCAAGTGGGCTGGGTTTTTTCAACAAAACCCTGAAAAAACCCATATAAAAAGGTCGTCTGGGATTAACAAAAGTTTTCATTGAGCATAAATTCGGATTTTGAAACAAATTGTAACAATTTTTGTAAAAGATTAAATGTTTAAGGGGAAGAATATCTAGATTTTTATAGGAAAAAATGTGATGCTATGATTAGTGGAATGTAAAATTATTTAAAAAAATTTTTTCTGAAGGTTTTCAATTATTTGTATAGTAGTTATGTAATCACCCCCCCCCCATATTGATAAAAGAAAGAAATCTATTCAACTTTGAAAAAACCCACTGAAATTTTAAAAAATCTGCCTTATTTTTTATATCTAGTTTGAAATTTGAACGTCCTAAATTTAAAAAAAACATTCAATAATGAAAAAACCCACTGAATAATGAAAGAACCTATTTAACTTTAAAAAAAACTCCCTGAAATTGAATGAACACTTTTTAATTTTTAAAACCTAGTTTAAATTTTGAAAAACAAATATTAAAATTTTAAAAATATCCTTAACTTTGAAAAACACATTAAATTTTGAAGGAACTGCCAAAATATTGATTTTTCTTGAAAAAACCCAAAAATGGGTCTAAAATGTGGGTTTTTTCAAATGGGTTTTTTTGAAAAAATACATTGGGTCCAACCCAATTGGGTCCAATCCAGCCAACCCTGATTTGGATAGTTTTAGGTCCTTTATTTAGTGCAGTGGTCGGTTTAGCGATATGTTAATTTTTCGACCCTACCGAGCGACTCAAAAAATCACTCCTTATCGAAACAGCAGTTTTCGTCAGGATGAAAGTGGTCTAAGTCCATTAAAGTTGCTTCAAAGCACTTCCAGTTGAAATGTGATAAAAAGTTGTTCCGCAGCAAAAATTGTATCGATGGCTAGAGACAAATCCACCCCAGAAAGTAAAAATATAAGCAATCTTGATTTTTTGGAGATGTTCTTAGAAAACATTCAATTACACAAAACGAAGTTCAGTGGACTTAGACCACTTTCATCCTTCCTTACATCATTCAGAAAAACACAGAGCTTAACAAGTGGCAGTTTTCCTCTTCCATCACCCTCTAGGAACGCAGCAATGCACGCAGATTAATAAGAGGCTCAAGAGAGACCTCTCATTGAGAGCCTCTTATTAATAGGTGGCTCAAGAGATCTATAGATCTACAGTCCATAGATCTCTCGGTTCACTAGTTGCCGAAATGCGAAAGTGATTCCTGATTGGATATGTAACTTTATCAGGCAAAGTTTAAAATGGATTAAGCGTTAACTGTGTTGTATCAGGCTTGCGCATTACGCGAAAAGCGATGTTACGGAGAAGGGTAACGCTATCAGCGCCATCTGTAATTCATGGCATTTTTTCCGACGGGAAAATAATCATTAGTTGGTTGATTTCATATAATTCAAAAATAATTATTAGAAATATGCTTTACTATTTATTTATTTTTATTATCAACAAAGAAATATATAACAGTCTAATCCAATTTAAGGCTTTTAAATCATAATTAAATAAAAAAGGACTGCGAATCAATCTTTGCTGCGAATTATGAAGAGCTGAAGCAAACCAACCAATTTTGGGCAACACAAAAGCGCTCTCAAGCGGTAAGAACGGGAAACTTCCAGTAACGTCGGCTCTTTTGATCTTTTGGGTAATGTATAAGCCTTATAACCTGAGGTTATGATCAAGTTTAGCCTTGATTAGGCAAACTTTATAATTTTAATTTCATGCTCCTTTTTTCCCTAAAATAGTTAAATTTTTCCCGATGGGAATGACATTTTCCCTCTCTTTTTCAGCTTCGATTGTTTATTTTAATGAAAGCTTTATCCCCTTTTGCCGTTTTGAATGACAGCTTCAGTGGTAGAATGGCAGTGACGTAGCAGGAGCTATAGGAGGCATTCCGAAGTGTCTTCTATGCAGGGTTGGCTGGATTGAACTCAATGGGTTTTTAAAAAAAAAACATGCGAAAAAACCCACATTTTGGACCCATTTTTGGGTTTTTTCAAGAAAAATCAAGATTTTGGCAGTTCCTTCAAATGGTTTTGTTCTTCAATGTGATTTTTCAAAGTTTAGAATATTTTTAAAATTTTAACGGTTTTTTTTCCAAATTTAAACTAGGTTTTAAAAATTAAATGGCATTTTTTCAATTTCAGGGAGTTTTTTCAAAGTTAAGTAGGTTCTTTCATTATTCAGTGGGTTTTTTCATTATTGATTGAGTTTTTTTTTTTTTTTTTCAAAATTTATAGGACGTTTAAAGTTCAAACTAGATATAAAAAAATAAGGAAGATTTTTAAAATTTCAGTGGGTTTTTCAAAGTTGAATAGATTTCTTTCAATATTGAATGGGTTTTTTCAAAGTTTAGGATATTTTTTAAATTTTAGTGGGTTTTTTCAAAATTTAAACCAGGTTTCAGTAAATAAGGGGTGTTTTTACAATTTCAGTGGGTTTTTTCAAGGTATAAAAACTTTGAAAAAACCCACTAAACTGTGGAAAACTGACATTATTTTGACAGAACACATTTACCATAGAAAAAACTCACTAAAATTTTAAAAACCCATTAACTTTATAGGAGAAAACCACTTAATTTTTTAAAAAAAAAACCACACTTTTTCCGAAAAAACCCAGTTTTATATGGGTTTTTTCAGGGTTTTATTGAAAAAACCCGAAAAAACCCAACCCACTTTGGTTTTTTCAAATAAACCCCGGTTTTTGCCAACCCTTCTTCTATGGGAAAATCAATGCTTTAAAAGTTGCCGTTAGCGTCTATGAAGATTGACCCTCTTTTAAGCTCTATACTCTGTGGCGCCATCTACATGAACTTGTTGAAAATTCGTCCGATACTATAGTCTGTTAATTTTGAACTGGCGGTTGAAAATATTTCCTTCCCCCACCACCGATCGGTAACCATAGCAACTATCTTTGTCAAAGTGACGAAGAAGGCTTACTATTGGCTGCTCGAAGAGCGTCGTAACTATGGTTACGCTTCTAGCGTGGGGAAAGCACTATTTCTCAAGCGCCAATTCTAAATGAATAGAGTATAATCAGTGTCCGTTATTTGCAGGAGCGTGTTCCAGATGACGATGTACCTGATGGGCGGGGCTGCCCTCTCTGACGGCATGGAGGAGGAGGTGGAGGCGGACTCCAAACAGGACATGTGGGCGGCGCCACCTCCCAAAGCCCCGCCCCAACTGAGCATAGAGGCCCCGCCCCCTCCTCCAGACGAAGAGACAACAGAGAGCGGCGAAGACAATAAGACGGTTGCAGTCAAGAAGGAGGGGGAAGGGGGAGAGGAAGGAGGGGAGGAAGGTGGAAGGAAGACCCCCACCGACAAGGGGGAGGAGGAGCCGAAGGAGCCAGCAAAGGAGCAGCAAGCTGTGGCGCCACCTGTTGAGGTGTTGTAAGTATCACAAGTTGTTTTCTCTATATAAGAAACGGTCGATTTCAAATGGCGGATTTACACCACTGCTTCAAAAGCGACATCAGCGATTTGCGACAAGAGCGGCAAAATGTTTTTCAAAAGAACCAATAGGAGGCCTCGAAAACGATCGCTGGGAAAAAATTATATTAATTATTTATTAATAAATAATTATTATAATAATTACGGCCACCTGGTGGCAAATTTTATTAATTATTCATCTAAACTTCTTTTCTTCCTTTCTTTCTATCTTTTCTTTTTCTTGAAAACCCATTGATGTATAATTTTCGGTTACCTGTAAGATTCAATTTGACTCCTTGGTGTCTCATACGTGTATTTTTGTCATTTTCACTTATATTTTTTTTTTGTTTTGACCTTAAATATGTATAATATATTAGTAAAAAATAAATTTTGATTTGATTTGATTTGAAATTGCTGCGACATCAGCGACAGCGGCCATTTTCTTGAGGCGGTACCGAAAGATTAAGTTTCGGGATGTCTGAATTTCTCAAGTAGAAATGTAAAAATTATCTTCTAATATCAATTTCGTGTTTCCTTGAAATTCCAGGGTTGTTGCATAACCAGAGTGTTCCGATTAATTGAGTAAACTAAGTAATGAAATCCCTGTCACTAGATGCCTGCCTATTGACTTAGCATATGTGCTGCCATCTAGTTAAAATGACAAAATTCATCAGTACTTCAACAGCGAAAAAAATTTTTATCAGCCTCAGTTAATTATTTCGGCTACTTGTGAATATATAGACTTGATATTTTGTTTTCAATTTAAAATTTTAATATTCTGTCTGGCATGAAGTCACTTAGAAAGGGACTGTAGGATAAGCGAGCAACGAACATCCGCGAGATCCCAGAAAACCGGAAATGTCACTGGCTATTGTTGCGCTATCTTTTGCAAGTCGGTATTACTACGAAAATGTCGCTTATGTCGTTTTTGCAGCAGTGGTGTAAATCCGCCAAAACTCAACGGCTCCCGTCTGCCACATCGTTGCGAATCTATGCGGATCGCTTTTATATTTGTTGTTGTTCGTTTAATATTTCTTCAAACACTAAAACAGCAACTTATTAACGAAAGAAAGTCAATAGTTGTCTCAAAAATTCTGTTACTTTTTACCAAGTTTCGTGTTTAAAAATATTTTTTTATTAAGAACTGGTAACTAAGAAACTGGTAATAGGTGGAGATTTCAAACAAAAGGGATTTTAATTTAGGTATATTTATGATGTAGGATTTTGTCAGTTCTGGTGTTATTTCTTTTCAAAATGTGGCGGTTTGGAAAAAAAGACAGCTAAAGGACGATTTTCGCGTAATTTTTTTCTTTTGTTTAAAAAACTAGGAAAAACGCATAATGCATGGCCTAAAAAAGTTTTACTGTATGTTTGAAATGTTTAGATTAGGGGCCGGATGCAACTCCGTTTTACGACGATTTGGTTGACGGTTGAAGCTGGTCGAATACTACTTCCAACCAACTCAACTATCGTTTTCTTTAGTCATTTGCCCAGCTTGCCGCTGATTGGTGAATAAATAAATCGAGCTACGTCATGGGGCATTTCAACCAATCAGAGGAAAACGTCAGCGGATGAAACGGCCGACGCCTGCTCCTGATCTGACGTTATCGTAGTACGGTGAACAACGGTGAAATACGGTTCCTTAGAACGTAACGAAACGGAGTTGCATCCGGCCCTAGGCTAAGCGCGCACTAGAGACTTTTGTCACGGCGACAGAGACAAAATAATCACCCTGGCAAAGAAGCTAGAGCACGCGCATTAGGCGACGAGACTCTTGGCCGATTTCCAAGAATCTCTCCATTGAAATGCATTGCTCTCGAGTGACCTAGTGTTATAAATCGCCGCGATAGAAGTCTCTAGTGCGCTCTTAGCCTTAAGATGTTAGTTTGAAGAAGGAAATTAAAAAATCTTAAATCTTAAAAAAATCGGACTATTCAAATGAAGTGGCATGCATTTATATAACTTAATACGTTAATGCACTCTTAAAACGATTGTATCAAAATTGAGTAAAAAGTACTCAAAAAGGCTCCGATCCAATAAGTACTCAAATATGAATACATGAATACAGGGTGATTCAGAAATAATCATCAATAATTGGGGGGGGAGGTAGAGGGGCCCTAGACAAGCATATTTCGAATAGGGATGGTGGGGCGCAGCCTTACCGCTAAAGAGCTAGGACCTAATGTAGTGCGAGCGCGTTTCAAAATGCCGTTTTTTGAAGGCCCGTGTGACGAAACCAAACATAATAAAATGAAAAAATCTATTGCATGAGGTAAGGAAGTATCCCTACTATTTACACCATGAATTCGATAGAATTTTAACCAATATTTTAGTCAAAGAATGGAGTTCCCTTAATGGTATTTAGAAAAATCATGATCGGGGAAGGAATTTTCAATGATCGTAACATTGATCATTGAAACTGTTTGATCATTGAAAATTCCTTCCCCGATCATCATTTTTCTAAATACCATTAAGGGAACTCCATTGTTTGACTAAGAGATTAATATTGCACGTTTTAAAACTCACCCCACGGTTTAGCAAGTGGTCCAATTTCTATCACATTGGGGATTTAAGTAGTACGAATACTCCTGTAATTCATGCAATAATGTTTTTCCTAAAAACGGCCTTTTGAAACGTGCTCGCACTACATTAGGTACTAGCTCTTTAACGGTAAGGCTGCACCCCACCATCCCTATTCGAAATATGCTTGTCTAGGGCCCCTCTACCTCCCCCCCAATTATTGAAGATTATTTCTGAATCACCCTATATACTCATTTCTGAATCACCCTGTATACTCATTTCTGAAATATGCATACTCAAAAATGAAACATGGTGAGCTCATTTTTGAGTTCAAGCTCAAGATGTTTCATTTTTGAGTATTTTCAGAAATGAGTATATTCATGTATTCAAATTTGAGTACTTATTGGATCGGAGCCTTTTTGAGTACTTTTTACTCAATTTTGATACAATCGTTTTAAGAGTGTGTGTAAAAGTATGAATGTGTATAGGCCCGAGGCCCCTAAGCCCGCCGGAGAGACCCCTGCCGTGGCCGCCATCAACTTCCGGGAATACGGACGCAAGTTGGTGAGCTTCCTCGCTCGCAACTTCTACACCATGAAGTACCTTGCTCTCATCATGGCTTTCGCAATCAACTTCATTCTGCTCTTCTACAAGGTACTTTTTCGATTTGAAAAAGTTTTTTTAAAAATCTCAATTCTAAAAAAACTTACTGGTATTACTTCAACCTTCAACTTACTGGTCTACTTCCCACGTCATAGTAACGTGACTATAGGGTCATCATAACTGTAAAACATTGCACCCTCTTTATTATAATGTAATGGACGAATTCAAAAATGAGTACATGATGCTTTATTTTTGAGTATCAGCACATTTTCAAAAATGAGTACATGCATGTGTTCAAATTTGAGTAAATTTGGATCGGAGCTTGTTTGAGTGCGTGACGCACTCAGATTTGAGTAATTTGTACTCATTTTTGAGACTGTCGTTTTAAGAGTGTAGGATTGGGGAGGATTTAATAATCTTACTCTTATTAAAGCAATATTACGTCACCTTAGAATCAAAAACTAATATCTCTGAAAATTCACGCAGCTTAGTCGTTCATTCTGCTCGTTTTGTTGGCGGTTTTGGCGTTGTTAAAGGGTTGCTGCTATCCATTGCTAAACATAAATAGGGAAAAAATTAAAACTTTTAATCTTAATAATTCTAAAACTAATTCGAATTTTAAAAAAAAACGAAACGACAATATTTTTGATAAAAATAATTGTATATGTGTTTAAAATATTGTACTTCTACCACACGATTAGTTTTTCTTTTATAACGAAAAAAGTGTTCCAATGAGGAAGTTGCATGATTTTTTTTTATTTTTTTAATCGATTCTTCTTGCAAAAATAAGCAACTACCCAAAATTTGAGGCCGATCGAGAAATTTTTTGATTGCCAAAAAAATTAACAAAAATCCCCTTTTTAAAAAAGCGCGAAAACGCCAAGAGTTTTGATGTGACGTCATCTTATACTAAACATTGTTGTAAAGCAATGGAGTTGATGGTATTATTGTTGACGTCATCTTATAGTTTAAACAATAAACGTTTTCAGTCACGTGTTTTTTTCTCGACTTTTAAATTAAAATATTTAATTACCTGTACATTTTTTTTAAAAACTGACTAGATATTTCATTTTACCATACAAAAAACCATAAGGAACACTTGTTTGTTTTTGAAAATCTGACACATGCAACTTCCTTATTATTTTATTGGCTGCTGAGAAACGAGCTAGATTCAATGACAATCTTAGCGGTCTGATATCGCAAGCAGGTTGCCATATCAGGCACAATATTTTCGTCATCTTAAAATCAAATAATACTGCCTTCTGGTCTGATTTGGAAATATTCAGAATTGCAAGCAAGAAAGCTCATTTCATTGGTTCGCAAGCGTGACATCATCGAGCTGGCAAAATGCCATACCAATCAAATGAGCGCCTTCAACGATCTGAAGTAACTATTATTATTTTTTGGCTTAGTGGTATTTAATTGGTGGATTTTTTATTGGTAGTGGTTTGGATTGGCGTCTGATTTTAAGTCGCCAAGGATCCGGGATCCCCGAAGTTTGCCGAACGGAGATAGTAGTTTTTGATTCTAAGGTGACGATTAATTAAGGTAACTGCCTGCGTTGAAAACGTTATTTTCGCCAAGAATATCAAATTAGTTTTATTGTTTTATTTTATAGCCTGTTTAATAAGCTTTCCAAAACTACCTTACTTTAAACCAGTGGTTCCCAACAGGTGGTCCGCGGACCACTGGTGGTCCGTGAGGCCTTCAGAGGTGGTCCGTGAAAAGATTTTTAAATAACTCATCCAAAAAAAAAAGTGCGGAAAATTTTAAAAAATAGTTTTCCTGATCACACATTCCAGGAAATAGTGAAAAACACTACAGATTCAAAAACATAAGTAAAAAATCATACGTCTCATAAATAAAACATGTTATGTTCTCTTTCTCTCCTATGAATCAGTAGTTCATTTCTATTATTTTGCACATTTTTATTCAACAGTAGTTTATTACAAAGTAGAATAGAAATGTGATTATGTGGGAAAAGTATTGCATCAGATTAATTAAAACTGAGAGGGGACGGGGTGGGGCTAATAAAGAATCGAATGATCGGACTTTTACTTGGTTTTATACAAAGCGAAGCGTGGAAGTGTTGAAAGATACTTCAAACTGGGAAGCTATGGTCAGACAGAGGGTCTTCGAGAAATCGCGATATGAAAAGAGGAAATTTTTGAGACACGCGTGAAATAGGTTTGTTCGAAGATATGAGAAAAATTTACTGCCGAAAATGCGAAAATTTTCTAACACATAAATTGTTTTCTATTTTAATCTCTCCTTTGAAATAATTATTGACTTTTGACGCGGTTTCTTTCGGGAGAACATCAGCCTCACCCACCTCGCCTATAGAATTTCCTCTGCCACAACTCACAGTCAGTGCATGTCCAGTTTGCTTTTTTATGATCAGCAGAATTCCTAGTTATCTCATTCGTCCTGCAATTTAATTTAAAGCTAAGTACTTTCTTTGAAATTTAAATCTACTAATAATATATTACCTTATTTGTTGGTTATGAAAAAGAAGAAAAATAACTATTTTATACTGTTTTTTTTAAACCTGCAACTCTTGTGTTAGGTGTGAACCGTTCTAAGGTTAATAGATAAAAAGGCTTGATAAAAATCGTTAAAATAGATTATTTGATTTTCTAAGTTCTATTAAAAAACATTGTAAGACTCGGTTTACCTTACTTCAGAAAAAGTCAAAATTTTAGATCCTGATTGAGGAATGAATGCTCTGAGAAAAATTTAAAATTTTGAAGATATAGTTAGAGATAGAGATGGTCCGCGGAGGTTCAAATTTAAGTGAAGTGGTCCGCAGACATATTTGAGTTGGGAACCACTGCTTTAAACTCTCAGTAATCTAGAACAGAAGTTACAGCTGTTTTGGTACCGAGTAGTACCAGGATTATTATGCAATTTTAAACTTAGAAGCCGTGTTCTGAAGAATGACATTTTTGTATATTTCGGATCACGATAACAGTGATTACTCTTAAACTACTTAAAATATTCTGATGCTTTTTTTTCTATTTCACTCTTCATATTATAACGCATGTTATCTTCTACAATCTAAGAAAAATATTTGAATTAAGGTATTTTTTAAAGTGTAAAAACTTGATTTAAATTATTTTTTTCATGAATTTTTACTTTTTTCGATTTCAAGTGCCTGTATTTCTTTTCTATTTTAAAAATCTCAGATTTTTTGTAGTATAGTAACACAGATTAGTGTCTTAGGATCAAAATCCTGCAAAAATTTTAATTGTACCTATAAAAGAACATTCTCAGGAGTTGTTGGCGCAAAATGAAATTTCAGCCTTATTTTCATTGAAATTTCTTGATATTTTAAAAAATAATTTTTTTTAAATTCTTTTTTGGATGATTTTCATTGTTTTAAAACATTAGCTCTCAGAAAATAGCAATTAAATAATATTTGAGTTAATATTTAAAAAAAAGGCCTCCCAACGCAGGCCTTCAGGCTTGATTATTTTTTAGAAATTGATTACAGGAAGAATAATGTTTCGATTGATTGTTCCAGGTGACGACCGCACAGGGCGAAGAGGGTGACGAAGAGGGAGGTGACGAGAACGACGACGACATTCTGTCTTCTGCCGTGTCCTCCTCTTCATTGGACGACGATGCGGTTCTAGGAGGTGACGACGACGACGACCCCGAGGAATGGGTGGTGATAGAGGACAAGGTGTTCTACCTGGAGCCGGTGATCCGTCTGCTTGCTCTCTGCCATTCCATCATCTCCTTCTGCATGCTCATTGCCTACTACAACCTCAAGGTACTTTCCATCCAGCCTACTATATTCTGTTCATTTAGAATAGGCGGCTGAAAAATAATCACTCTTAAAACGATTGAATCAAAATTGAGTAAAAAGTACTCAAAAAGGCCAATAAGTACTCAAATTTGAATACATGAATATACTCATTTATTCTGAAAATACTCAAAAATGATACATCTTGAGCTTGAACTCAAAAATGAGCTCACGATGTTTCATTTTTGAGTATTTTCAGAAATGAGTATATTCATGTATTCAAATTTGAGTACTTATTGGATCTTTTTGAGTACTTTTTACTCAATTTTGATACAATCGTTTTAAGAGGGATGCTTTCCCCCTCGGGTTTGTTTAGAGTTGTAGGGGTTTGTTTAGAGTTGTAGGGGTTTGTTTAGAGTTGTAGGGGTTTGTTTAGAGTTGTAGGGGTTTGTTTAGAGTTGTAGGGGTTTGTTTAGAGTTGGAGGGGTTTGTTTAGAGTTGGAGGGGATTGTTTAGAGTTGGAGGGGTTTGTTTAGAGTTGTAGGGGTTTGTTTAGAGTTTGAGGGGTTCGTTTAGAGTTGGAGTTGGAGGGGTTTGTTTAGAGTTGTAGGGGTTTGTTTAGAGTTGTAGGGGTTTGTTTAGAGTTTGAGGGGTTCGTTTAGAGTTGGAGTTGGAGGGGTTTGTTTAGAGTTGGAGGGGTTTGTTTAGAGTTGGAGGGGTTCGTTTAGAGTTGGAGGGGTTTGTTTAGAGTTGGAGGGGTTTGTTTAGAGTTGTAGGGGTTTGTTTAGAGTTGGAGGGGTTTGTTTAGAGTTGGAGGGGTTTGTTTAGAGTTGGAGGGGTTTGTTTAGAGTTGGAGGGGTTTGTTTAGAGTTGGAGGGGTTCGTTTAGAGTTGGAGGGGTTCGTTTAGAGTTGGAGGGGTTTGTTTAGAGTTGTAGGGGTTTGTTTAGAGTTGTAGGGGTTTGTTTAGAGTTGTAGGGGTTTGTTTAGAGTTGTAGGGGTTTGTTTAGAGTTGGAGGGGTTTGTTTAGAGTTGGAGGGGTTTGTTTAGAGTTGTAGGGGTTTGTTTAGAGTTGGAGGGGTTTGTTTAGAGTTGTAGGGGTTTGTTTAGAGTTGTAGGGGTTCGTTTAGAGTTGGAGGGGTTCGTTTAGAGTTGGAGGGGTTTGTTTAGAGTTGGAGGGGTTTGTTTAGAGTTGGAGGGGTTTGTTTAGAGTTGGAGGGGTTTGTTTAGAGTTGTAGGGGTTTGTTTAGAGTTGGAGGGGTTCGTTTAGAGTTGGAGGGGTTCGTTTAGAGTTGGAGGGGTTTGTTTAGAGTTGGAGGGGTTTGTTTAGAGTTGTAGGGGTTTGTTTAGAGTTGTAGGGGTTCGTTTAGAGTTGGAGGGGTTTGTTTAGAGTTGGAGGGGTTTGTTTAGAGTTGGAGGGGTTTGTTTAGAGTTGGAGGGGTTTGCTTAGAGTTGGAGGGGTTTGTTTAGAGTTGGAGGGGTTTGTTTAGAGTTGGAGGGGTTTGTTTAGAGTTGGAGGGGTTTGTTTGGGTTTGTTTAGAGTTGTAGGGGTTCGTTTAGAGTTGGAGGGGTTCGTTTAGAGTTGGAGGGGTTTGTTTAGAGTTGGAGGGGTTTGTTTAGAGTTGGAGGGGTTTGTTTAGAGTTGGAGGGGTTTGCTTAGAGTTGGAGGGGTTTGTTTAAAGTTGGAGGGGTTTGTTTAGAGTTGGAGGGGTTTGTTTAGAGTTGGAGGGGTTTGTTTAGAGTTGGAGGGGTTTGTTTAGAGTTGGAGGGGTTTGTTTAGAGTTGGAGGGGTTTGTTTAGAGTTGGAGGGGTTTGTTTAGAGTTGGAGGGGTTTGTTTAGAGTTGGAGGGGTTTGCTTAGAGTTGGAGGGGTTTGTTTAGAGTTGGAGGGGTTAGAGTTGGAGAGGGGATTGTTCAAAATGGGGTGGATCTTGATTATCTTGGGACATCACCCTGTTCATAAAAGTGTTTTTTAAAAACAAGTGTAATCATTATTATTTGAAAGCGATCGGAAGAATAATAAAAAAATGTTTCTTATGAACTTTGTAGGTTCCTCTGGCCATCTTCAAGCGCGAGAAGGAGATAGCTCGAGCGCTCGAGTTCGACGGTCTCTACATCTCTGAACAGCCTGCGGAGGACGACATCAAGGGACACTGGGACAAGCTGGTCATCAGCACAAAATCATTCCCCGTCAACTACTGGGACAAGTTCGTCAAGAAGAGGGTGAGATTTTTAACACATTCTCACATACTAATGCAATTGAAATAAGTAAAAAGGCAACGTTTATACTATGCACATATTTATTTGAATTTAAAAACGATTCATGCCTTTTCTTGTGAATGATCTATCTAGCCAGGCGTATTTTCACGCTTTGTAATTTTAACAAAGGCTTTTCTTAAACAAATGCATGGCACCACACTGAAATCGATTAATAGTAATTTTTCTACTGAAATTTGTTATATTAAATAAATATTTCATTAAGAATGTTTAATGAAAAATGAATTGTTTTATTTATAATGTTAAATATTTTCTACTAATTTTTAACAGATGCTATATTTTAAAAACAAAAATAGCATCCTCATTTTTTTCCATTTCATTTTGTCCATTAAAAAATTTGAAAAAAAATTTGTATTTCACTCCTGATAAATGAATTTCACGCCTCCTAAAAAAGGTTAAGGAGTATTTTTACTCCTCCAAAAAAGTCCTAAGAATAACACTGGATACACACTAGGGTGGTCACAAAAAATCAACTTTTGAAATCCTTAGGTCTCACCCCCCTAAAATGTGCCAATAGGCTAAAAAATGAGATTGGCCAAGTTTCAGTTCAATCCGATAATATTAACCCGTGCCTCATGGAGGTCGAAGTTCAGAAAAACAAAGATTTTTAACAAAAAATCGTAGTTTTTGCCCCATAAAACTGGAACCGTTTGTCCCAGAAATCTGGTTAGGGTGTCATTTGTTAGGAAATTTCATACACTTTAATTCTGAAGTTACGGAATTTTATTTGCTAAAACGGATGGGGCGCTATTTAGCATTTTCATAGTAAAGGTCCTTGAAAAAGCGACTTCATTGCTAGAAACCTAGAACATTGCAATGTCACAAAAAACTTCATCCTCCGGGCTTTTTCTATTACTTTTGGTCCCAATAGATAGTAAATAAGTGTTTAAACCCCCTAAGGGAATTCTAGGGTATGATTTCAAACCCCCTAGTGTTTGAAAAAAAGGAAAATATATATAATTTTTTTTTAATTTTTAAACACGCAATTTGGGACTGATAATGTTATAAAGTTTGTCCAAATACATTATTAAGAGCTTAATTAGATAGAATACCAATGGTATAGGGCCTTAAGCTTTCCCTATAACCCCTATAATCTAAGCGAGAGAAGCGCGACTGCGAGGTTTTGCTAAACAAAGGATTTAATGCCCATTTAAGTTATAAACAGAGAGCTAAATTACAAAATTTCAATAAAAAACCTCCTGAGATTTGTAATTTGGTGTCAGAAATGACGTTTGAGATTATATATGTGGGTAAAATTATAATAAAAGCGTCCTTCCGACTCTAAATGTTAAAAAAATCCTATTTCTACCAAAGTTACACGTTTTCAGCTAAAAGTGATCTTAGATAATGTATAAATTTATTTATTTTAATATACCACAAAATTTCTTTGCTTATTATTCAAGGAAAATAACTTTTTTGAAAGGTATGCAATAGTAAATGATTTCAAAAATTTTGTTTCTGTGTACTACACATGGTGAGAAGAAAGAAAATTTTACCAAGTAATTTTTAAAAAATATTTTAAAAAGTTTTTGGATAATTATAATGATTTTCTATAAATTGAGTTTATCCAACTTTAGGTTTAGGACAGTAACTTGGTTGCCCTTAAAAAAATCCAGTGAAAACTACAGAGATTATACTGTTGGAGTGTCTAAGTATTTTTCCGAGAAATCTTGTTTATGGTTTTTTACAAAAATTAATTATGAAAAGCATAGAAACATTTACTGTGAAATCAAAAATATTTCTTAATATTTCATTTTCTTACATGATATTTTATCTCCTTTCACACAGGTGTAAAAACAATTGACGAATAAAGAACAAAACATTAAGTAATTAGATTATAGATCAAACATATAATGAAACATTATAATACTTTTTAAGAAAATTGTTTTCCTTGAACGATAGGCAACTGAATTTCAAGGTGCATTAAAATAAATACATTTATACATTTTTCTAAGATCACTTTTGGCTGAAAGCATGTAACTTTGGTAGAAATAGGATTTTTTTAACATTTTGAGTTGGAAGGACGCTTTTATTATAATTTTACCCACATATATAATCTCAAACGTCATTTCTGACACCAAATTACAAATCTCTGGAGGTTTTTTATTGAAATTTTGTAATTTAGCTCTCTGTTTATAACTTAAATGGGCATTAAATCATTTGGTTTTGGCGAGGTTTAGCAAAACCTCGCAGTCGCGCTTCTCTCGCTTAGATTATAGGGGTTATAGGGAAAGCTTAAGGCCCTATACCATTGGTATTCTATCTAATTAAGCTCTTAATAATGTATTTGGACAAACTTTATAACATTATCAGTCCCAAATTGCGTGTTTAAAAATTAAAAAAATTATATATATTTTCCTTTTTTTCAAACACTAGGGGTTTGAAATTATACCCTAGAATTCCCTTAGGGGGTTTAAAAACTTATTTACTATCTATTGGGACCAAAAGTAATAGAAAAAGCCCGGAGGATGAAGTTTTTTGTGACATTGCAATGTTCTAGGTTTCTAGCAATGAAGTCGCTTTTTCAAGGACCTTTACTATGAAAATGCTAAATAGCGCCCCATCCGTTTTAGCAAATAAAATTCCGTAACTTCAGAGTTCAAGTGTATGAAATTTCCTATCAAATGACACCCTAACCAGATTTCTGGGACAAACGGTTTTAGTTTTATGGGGCGAAAACTACCAATTTTTGTTAAAAATCGCTGTTTTTCTGAACTTTGACCTCGATGAGGCACGGGTTAATATTATCGGATTGAGCTGAAACTTGGCCAATCTCATTTTTTAGCCTATTGGCATATTTTAGGGGGGTGAGACCTGAAGAAAGTCGAAAAAAAATTTTCCCCATGTTACTTGTGACCACCCTAATACACACCCTAATATTGTGTCGTCGTTTCAGGTTCGAGAAACGTATAGCGCGACGTACGACTTCGACGCCATCAGCAATCTACTAGGCATGGGCAAAGGAAGCGCCTTCTCTGCAGACGAAGAGGTCTCTGGCATCTACGGACTGTGAGTACCCTTCCTTTTTTTCCCTAGCCCCCTTCTCTGTACTTCAAGCATACAGTAGGGTGTTTCAAAAGTCACGGCTTTTATTTGGAACCAACGTGTCACAGAAGTAAGGTCTATACCTATGTAAGTGACCCTGGAGAATCCATTGAGATGACTTTCAGCGCCACTAGCGGTGAAGTAAAAAAGTTAAAAAAAATATATATTTGGTAGATCGATGGTCTGGGGCAAGTAACAGGGCACTCTTCTAAATAACAAAGCTTTATTAAAAGTTGAACGCAACGTAAAAGTCGAAACAAAGGGATGAATAATATAAAAACGACGGTCTAGTTAAAACTGTTGATTGCTAAAAACTCCACTTCCATTAGCTGACGATCAACCGAAACGATCCTTCCCTCAGTACGGCTTTCTGCCTCCCAATTGGCTGTCTGCCGAATTCCTCTGAAGCTTCTAACTCTAACTCATTGAGTTAGTACTAATATAGAGACAGGCTTAAACATCTGCTCCGCTGTTCTAAGCGTGGCCGGTCTCCCGTTTCGCTCTACCACTCACACTTGACTTTTTAAACCAACTTGGCCACTAAATCCCCTGGCCTTTTCACTCGTATAGAAACTACGGCAAAAACGCCCACCAAGCTCATACCGCCAAGCGCCAAGCTTTGCCAACTTCCAGTTCCTACCTCGACCACTAAATCAGCAATTTTCTCCCTTAAATACTTGATTAAACGAATCGGAAATGACTCGAATCGAATCAGGAGGGTTCATATTACATAGTGTAAAGCTTTTTTTAAAGAAATTCCCCCCGCTACATTATAAAACTACATTTTAAATTTTTTTTTCCGAATCCTCGTAATTTAAAAAAATTACAGGTAAAAAACCAATTGAGATAGAGAAATTTTTTCTTCACTGAACGATTCGCCATTGCTTTTTCTCGAGTTTCAAATTGTCGGTATCTTTTTTTCATCATTTTTCTGGGAAGAACAGCAGTTTTTATACCTCAAATTCCACCCGCCTACGGGAGCTCCCATGTTAAAAAATTATTTCTGCCACTCACACAGGTCCGACTCTTTTCGACATGCAGGGTTGCCTTACAGAGAAGAGTAAGCTGTCTCTATATTTGTACTAACTCTAATGTCTAACCTCTTTACACCTCTCGTGCCGCGCTTTATAGCCAGCCCCACTGACGTGTAGCTGATGACGTGCCATTCGTGCTGTTGCCACCAGTCCCTCCAGTTCCCACAGATATTTAAAAACTAAAGGAGATAGAGCAAAATCTCCAGTGATAGTATTGTTGGCAACGTTATGAAGAACTCACTGAAAAAAGTTCTTGAAAATATCGTGAATATTTGCGGAGATATTAGCATGTGAAAATAGCCATTTTTCAGGCGTCAAAAAAGAAAACTGGGTTAACCGGGAGTCAAACCTCTGATTGGTGGAAAAATAGTTTTCCTTCGGCCAATCAGAAGCTTGTTAACCGCCGGTCAAGTGAATACAACAGTCCTAAAATATTTTACAGACATTTTTTAAACTCAATGGCAACTCTTTTAGTGATGGGTAACACAGAAAATTTTAGTGAGTTGAGTGAGTTACCTCAATTTGTCCTAGTGAGTTGGGATGGCGTCCCAACTCACTTTGAATTGTGACGTTGTGTATATGAGTTGCTGAGGTGTGAGAGGTGTATATGAGTTACTGAGTTGGTGAGTCGGTTGAGGCGAGTTGGTGAGGTTTGAGAGGTGTATAATATACACCTCTCAAACCTCACCAACTCATATACACCTCTCACAACTCAGTAACTCATATATACACTGTATATATGAGTTACTGAGGTGGGAGAGGTACTATCCGTGATTATTAAATATATTTTTAAGAAGCCGGTATTCTACTCAACTCTCAACTGTAATTGAACCGAACTTATAAAAGCCACATTGTTTTTAAATTTAATTATTTATTACTTTCTCTCAGTTTCTGACGAGCAAAGATACTTGCGAATCTCTGTGAGTTGTATCGCGAGGTGTGAGTTGCGTGGTGAGGTGTGAGTTGAGTGAGTTTATGTGCTGAGTTATGAGTTGAGTGAGTTATGTGATGAGTTGAGTGAGTTATGTGATGAGGTGTGAGGTGTATGAGCAAAAGGTGAGGTGTGTGTAGTGACTGAGGTGAGTTACTCAAATGAGTTGCCTCACAACTCATTTACCCAACACTAAACTCTTTTGTTTCAGGATCACCAGCATGGACTGGAGGTATCAAGTGTGGAAGGCGGGAGTCACCATCACCGACAACGTACGTCTTTTAACCCTTTATTAACGAAATTCTTTTCGGCGCAAGTTTAGAACTGCTGATGCGCCAAGTTTTTAACAATAAAAATCTCTATATAGTTACCCCAACTAATGTTAAGTGAATTATGTGGATTCTAAATATGGCGCCAAATAGCCAAAACTCGCCAACCATCAGCAGTTCTAAACTTGCGCCCAGTTATTTGAAAAGTTGTATTTTTAAAATCGTTATACAAAGTACCAAACTTAGGCCTATTTTTAATCTGAACCCTTAAAGATATCTAATCACGTTCAGTGATATAATCATGACTTCGACGTCCATTACATTCTAGTATAGGTCCAGACATTATTTTACATCGAGAACCTAAAAAAAGAAGGGGAAGTTTTGGAAAATAAAAGTTTTTGTGAGCGGCTCCAATCCCCCTCCTCTTTTGTTTTTGAAAAACTTCTGTCAAAAGGGAGATTTTAAAATGTTTCAAAATTGTTTTTTTATTGCATCTGCAGAATAATTTATCTATACAGGGTGATTCAGAAATAATCATCAATAATTGGGGGGAGGAAGAGGGACCCTAGACAAGCATATTTCGAATAGGGATGGTGGGGCGCAGTCTTACAGTTAAAGAGCTAGGACCTAATGTAGTGCGAGCGCGTTTTTAAAAGGCCCGTGTGTCGAAACAAAACCTAATAAAATGAAAAAAATCTATTGCATGAGGTAAGGAAGTATCCCTACTACTTACACCATGAATTCGATGATAGAATTTGAACCACTTTCTAAACCGTGGTGGCGTGGTATGAGTTTCAGAAGTGCAATATTAACCTTATAGTCAAAGAATGGAGTTCCCTTAATGGTATTTAGAAAAACGATGATCGGGGAAGGAATTTTCAATGATCGCAACATTGATCATTGAAACTGTTTGATCATTGAAAATTTCCTTCCCCGATCATCATTTTTCTAAATACTATTAAGGGAACTCCATTGTTTGATTAAGAGATTAATATTGCACGTTTTAAAACTCACCCGACGGTTTAGCAAGTGGTCCAATTTCTATCAGATTGAGGATTTATGTAGTACGGATACTCCATGCAGTAATGTTTTTCATTTTATTATGTTTTGTTTCGTCACACGAGCCTTCTAAAAACGGCATTTTGAAACGCGCTCGCACTACATTAGGTACTAGCTCTTTAACGGTAAGGCTGCGCCCCACCATCCCTATTCGAAAAATGCTTGTCTAGGGCCCCTCTACCTACCCCCCAATTATTATTGATGATTATTTCTGAATCACCCTGTAGTATGTTTCATCCTAAGTTGGCGCTGGAGAAAAGGCTACGGTGACCGATTCACACCCGTTGTCATGGCAACCCTGGGTTCCCAGCCGAAAAATCCACTTGTTCTACCATACGGACTGTATTCATTCTCTTCCCGATTAAAGACTTTTGAAACACATGATTAAATTAAGTTATTTGATAAAAATCACAATAAACTGTAATTCATGTTACATTTATACAAACGTGTCAGCATATTCGTCATTTTAAATTACAATACAAGATAGTACTATTTTTTTTCTCGCGGGTTGGTACATCCCCAACCAAGTTAGGGGACATCCATAAATTACGTGAGGTTTTTTTTCCAAAATCTGGACCCCCCTCCCCCCTTGGTTAGATTTTGCTGGACCCCCTCCCCCCACGTGAGATTTATCTACAACCTTTAAAAATAATTTCTATCCTCTATTCGTTTGCATTTTGTGCTTCACAGCACCTAAAACTTTTCCATAATTAATGATGTGGGGGAAAAGGACATTATTCCGCCTAAAAATCACCACTATCTTATCTGTGGGTATTATTCCTTTCTCATACTTAAGAAAATCGTATAATTTCTAACTTTAAAAGTTGACGTGAGATTTTAATCGACTCCCCTTGGTGAGATTTGATTATTCCAAACCACTCCCCCCCCTTTTTGACCTCACGTAATTTATGGATGTCCCCTTAGGGTGGAACAGAGTTATACCCCGTTCGCATGGCAGAAAAAAGACCCAACAGCCCCTAATCTTCACAGGTTCTCCGCAGATCCCACAATATAGACCAGGGGTTTCCAACTGGCGGCCCGCCGGGTCATTTTGTGCGGCCCGCGAAGCTCTCCGAAAACCCTCAAAAAAGTAGCTTTAAAACACTTTTTAGCACACAAAAATTCAAAATTTTTTCGGGGGAGAACCCCAGGACCCCCCCAGACCAGATCAGGGGTCCCCAACCCTATGCCCGCGGGCACCATGCGCACGTCGATCGGTCTAAGTGCGCCCGCTGCTTGTGCCCAGGGATAAAATATTTCAGTTTTCCACTATCCCATAAAATTCTAGAAATGAAATAGCAACATACATTTCAGAATTTCTTCAAGTAAGGCGAGAATAGAAATTTTGGATATTCAGAATGACATTATCCTCAAAACTATTATCAGATGATATGAGAAATTCTGGAATATAGTTGATAGAAATAAATTTCCATTCTTAAAAAGAGCAGCATATAAAATAAAGTAGTTCTTTGGTTCCACACATTTATGTGAATCCTTTTCGACAATGAATATCTATCTATATATTACTAAAAACGTTTGTGGCTATGTGTGTATGTGACGCATCTCCTCCCAAACCACGCCGAAGGCGTGGACGAAACTCGGTATATAAGCGTATCTCGAGGCGAGAACGATCACTGTCAAGTTTTCCAAGCTTGAAAATCGAATATTTACGAGTAATTAGCGAATTTATTGCCGAAAACGCTTATTTCTCCATTTCTCTACCAGAGTAGATCTGCTCGACTCACTATTGTTAACAAGATTATAAAAACCTCGAAAATCAAATATTTTAACCGGAAAAACTCTAAAATTGTCCATTTAAAAGCTTTATCAGTGGTGAAAATACCAAAATTAATTCAAATAATTTATTTTCAAACGTTATTTTTCTTTATTTTAAGATATTTTCCCTTTAAAATAAAAATATTTATGGAAAATTGTAAACTATTTATTCATGGAAAAGAGTTTAAAATAATACATTGTTTCAAAAGAGATGGTTCACTAGACTCTTATATTTACTACTAGACCGTTTATTTCATTTCCAAATTTGTTACTTTTTTCACTAGAATTATTAATATTAACCAGATATTTTTATTATAGTTGTTACGAATTTGTTACTTTATTAAGATGGAAAAAGACACCGGGATATTAAACATTACCGGGAACACCGGGATAGGAAAAATTACCGGGAATACTGGGTTAGGAAAAATTACCGGGAACATCGGTATAGGAAAGGCGTCTGGGATACCGGGATGATTGGTAATTCCTGATTTAAAAAATTATAAAGGTATTTTGAGAAAATTTAACTAAAAAAAATTATACACTCCACCCGTGCAAGGCCGGGCATATCCGCTAGTATATAACTAAAAACGTTTGTGGCTATGTATGTATGTAACGCATCTCCTCCCAAACCACGCCTAAGGCGTGGACAAAACTCGGTATATAGGCGTATTTCGAGGCGAGGACGATCACTGTCAAGTTTTCCAAGCTCGAAAATCGAATATTTACGAGTAATTAGCGAATTTATAGCCGAAAACGCTTATTTCTCCATTTCTCTACCAGAGTAGATCCGCTCGACTCACTATTGTTAACGAGAAGAAAACCTCCAAAAATTAAATATTTTAACAGGAAAAACTCGATAATTGTCCATTTAAAAAGGATGTAAGTTGTGAAAACGCCAAAATAAATTCAAATAATTTATTTTCAAACGTTATTTCCCTTTATTTCAAGATTTTCTCCTTTAAAATTTAAATATTTATGGAAAAGTGTAAATTTTTTTCATGGAAAACAACTTAAAAATAAAACATTGTTTCAAATGAGGCGGTTCACTAGACTTTTTAATTTACTAGATCTTTTATTATTGTTTCAATTTGTTATTTTTGTTCACTAGACTAAGTAATTTACTAGGAAACATTGCCGAGAACACCGGGAAAAGAAAAATTACCGGGAACATCAGGATAGGAAAAAAAGTACCGGGATTACCGGGACATAAAAATTACCTCGATCAGCGGGATAGGAAAATTATCGGGAACATCGGGATAAGAAAAGTATCGGGAACATCGGGATAGGAAAAGTATCGGGAACATCGGGATAGGAAAATTACCGGGAACACCGGGATAGGAAAAAGGCGCCTGGGATACCGGGATGATTGGTAATTGCTGATTTTAAAAAATTATAAATGTATTTTGAGAAAATTTAATTTAAAAAAAGTTATACACTCCACCCGTGCAAGGCCGGGCATATCCGCTAGTAATAAAATAAAAAAAAATATAGATCACGACGTACAGATGGACACCTTGACGATAGCTTGCGGGCAAGAATTTCATCATATAATCTCCCAATTATGAAGCGCTGGCCAGTGAAATGCAATGTATTTTATATATTTTACACTAATTTTTATACGTATGTTTTGCAAGCAATTTATAAAAATAGTAGTAATTTATTTTACAAAATAATATTAATACTAATTATATTCATTATGTTAAATTAATTTTTAAAATTAAATTTTTTGTGCATTGTGTGTAGTGTGTATTATTAACTATGTCCACCAACTATAAATTTATCTTGAAAAAATAAATGGTGCCCCCCATTCGACCGATATTCTGGTATGTGCTCTTAGGTACAAAAAGGTTGGGGACCCCTGTCTTAGATTATGGACTAGCTTCGATAGTTTACTATGGTGCAAGAATTAAAAGTTTAAAGTTTCGAGAGGTCGTTTGTAAAACCTGAAATTCCTCCTGAGCGTAGCAAGGGGGTATGAAGGCTTTTATAACCTTTATCATGAGGAGGGACAAATTGGAGAATAAAAAAATTCGATAAAACAATCATCTAAGGAAAATTTACAAACATTTTCTTAATGAAGACCATTTCATTTAAGTAATATTCAGAATATTAAATATATTCAGTATTCCTACGAGTTGTATAAGGGTAAAAAAATTCATATATCCACTCCACTGGAATTTTGGAAAATACAGTGTAGTGCTACATTCAAAATATGTAAACAACCTTCGTCCCTCTTTTGCTGGAAACATTTCATATTGAAGACTCTCACCCCAAAAAAATTATTTTCGTTAAAAAGGAGCCAGATTACTTTGCGGGCCGCCACTTGACTTGTGATTTCGATTGCGGCCCGCGAGTACTTAGAAGTTGGAAACCCCTGATATAGACCTTAGATCCCACGGTAGAGAAATGTACAAAGAGAGCGCAATACATCTGATCTGCGGCTACCACGAGCGGGCGAAAAGAGAGATATACCAAAACGAGCGCCAGGGTTGGCAACAAATCGCCTTTCCGGCGCTTTGCGTCTTCCCCGCTCTCCTAGAACATCCACAGCCTTTTGGGAAATCAGCAGAGCGACCGTTCGCCAAGCTAAAACCGCCAATCTTTTTTTCGTGACATCGGTCATTAAAACGACCATTTCTCGCCTAAATACCGGTCGAAATTATTCGAAAATGACTCAAATCGAATGAGAAGGGTTCATACTAAATAACGCGCAGCGATTTTTCCAAAACTTTCATGGATAACAGTACCAAAATCCAGTTTAAAGTCGATTCTTCCCGAACCGATCCGATTCAAGATCAACGGAAATGGCGTTCTCCGATTCGCCGCTCAGGGTTGCCAGTCACTAAGAACACGCCTTAAAAAATAGGCGGAGCCTTTACTTGGCTGAACTTGGTTGGTGGATCGCTTGACAAATGACTATCGATGACGACGTTTGGCGAATGAATAAGAGGAAGAGGCTGTACTCCCGCATAGGCCGCCAATTATGAGCAGTTTTTGTGGTTATTGCGTTCTGTTCTCCATTTTCGGCTCATTAACAGCTATACTTCACAGCAACGTTTCCTGAACCCAGTAGTGTTCGGCAACTACTGGTCAAAAAGTAGTTAACTACCAACTACCAACTAGTCTGGGCAAAAGTAGTTGTAACTACTAGTTAACTACTTTTCCTTGGAAGTAGTTGTAACTAGTAGTTGATTATTTCCCAAAGTAGTTAACTACTAGTTAACTAGTCTAGCTAATTTCATAAGATATTTTCCCCCAAATTTCGATTACTTTTTCTTACCCATAGCAAAAATATCATGGCTAAAGATTCGCCAATTTTTTTATAGGTATATAGGTTTTTGGTGTCTTAAAGTTTTCTAAGTTGTATTTATATTAGTCAGTACAGTGTCGTATATAAGGGGGGTTAAGGGTTAAACTCCCTTAGCCTGAACAACAATATTTTAAGCACAAAATTGTGCCGTAAAACTTTAAGTATTGCCTTACTAATTTTTAATGCAGGAAAAACATCTAGAAGCCTCGTAAACCTAGCCTAAAATCGCTTTTCAAAGTGCTGGAATTTCCAGGAGAGAAAACCCTGAACTCCCTAATTTCTAGAGATGATTTCACTTTGTCATCTGATACGTACGTGCAATCCAAACGCTAGGTCTGAACTAGCAAAATGAAGCTCTTTTAACCCTCTCGCCACCCTGGGCCTCATATGAGGCTCCTACTTATGAGCTCAATTTTTGTATGACGTAAACACGCAAATTTATTTTATTTTCATCAGTGACTTAACTGATTTATGTAGATCACATATGAGACTTCTACATGGTTTCTGAATTCGTTCCTATATGGCAGCGAGATGATTTAGACCAGGGGTGGCCTACCCAAATGTTGAGGGCCACTTTAGAAAACCACAATACTCTCGCGGGCCTCATATAAAATTTTAGGATATTAGGTGCACAGAATGACAGTGAAGTAAATTGAATAAGTCAGGTATATAAATTAGGGAGTTTCTTAGACCCTTTGTGCTTAGTTTAACATATTCCTAAATAAAATATTCATTTAAATTTACCTTAAGGAGCAACCCCAAGAATACCTTCTGTAGTATATCCATAGGAACTAAACAGGTGCTGTTAAAAACACTTGGAATCACTCAAAACTATAAGGAGCCTGTGGCGCTTATAGAAATTTATTTCGGGAGGATCCAAATTTTCTCTAAAAATTGCAGCTAGATTTTTGCATCGGGAAAAAGTACACCCAAATCTTCCTCTCATGCCCCCATGCATATTTATTTGATTCAATGCATAAATTAAAATATTTTTTTAGTTAGGATTTGCACCTGACTAAACTAATATCCTAAAAAAGTTGTGAACAATAGAGTTCCTAGTACTAAAGGGGGATCTGGGGGTCCTCCCCCAGAAAATTTTTTCGAAATACGACTCTAATGAACAGACTTGAACGTGTTTTGGTACCCTTTGTCCGAATTTGGGGGGCCTTAACTTAGCCTAAAACTTTAACTTTTGACTAAAAAAATTTTTGCTGTCCACAAAATTATTTCAAAACGGGCCGCATGGGTCGGGGGTTCTCCCCCGAAAAAATTTTGAATTTTAGTGTGCTGAAAAGGGTTTTGAAGCTACTTTTTGGAGAGTTTTCAGAAAGATTCACGGGCCGCACAAAATGACCCGGAGGGCCGCGGGTTGGCCATGCCTGATTTAGACCTCAATGTTTACATTTTAAGCTGTGATGCTTGTGAAGAGAAAATACTAGGTAGCTACTATAGCTTCTGTAGAACATTTTTTATAGGTTGGTAGATATTTTCTTATTTCGTAATCTTCTAATATTATGACCATGTCTTTTAATAAGTTCTAAACCAAGTATTTTCTGTTAAAATGAAAAAAATATGGCCTCATATGAGGCTAAAAATAACTAGGAAGGAGTGCACACAAGACAAAAAATTTCCAGACAAATTATAGGGGCATTTTGGATGTATTGAGAAGAATAAAAAAAGTTTTTTTTCACTTTTTTGATGTTCTGGTGCCGAGAGGGTTAAAACTGTTAATTTCGGCGCTCTTAATGCTTTCATTTTAAATTTACGCCAAGCTGTATAGTTTATTCAATGTTCGCATCTATCCGTTCATATTTATCCTTTTCTTCCGGTCCTACCCACCTGATATTGCTTCCGAGAAAAAAACTGCATGTGTTAATTGGAAAATTTTTCCTCTCCTCCCTCCTCCTATGCTATGATGCATTGCTGGTATGATTTACTTAAACAGAGCACAAGATAAAAAAAATAAAAAGGAAACCACAACTTAAAAGTGGTTGCATTTATATGTCAATTGCTGGGATGAAATATATTTCAAGGTTGCCAAATATGAAAATGTATCGCGAAAATGCATTGTTAGTAGCTGTAACATATTTTTAAAATTTTTGATCTTTCAATATTTTTTGAAGTAGTTGAACTTTTTGAAAGTAGTTGGAACTAGTAGTTGGAAAAAAAGTAGTTAAACTACTAGTTCAACTACTCTAAACCAAAAGTAGTTGAACTACTAGTTAACTAGTAGTTGCAACTAGTAGTTAACTACTTTTCAACTACTTTTAGTTAACTAGTGCCGAACATTAGAACCCAGTACGTCACTACGCGGAAGGAGAAAGTGTGTAAACACAAAGCCTGTTGGGTTGAGAGGAGGTGTTTCGATACGTGAATTGTGATTACTATTTATTCATGGGTTTAACGAAATGATCATATTTTTAAAAGGACGTTCCCTCGAAATTCAGACACCGCGATGGGAACTACTTTGTTGTACCCCGTTCGCACAGGCCTTTATTTTTGCCTTTATTTTCGTTAGCACTTTGTTGTCATGGAAACAAAGGCAAAATCGCACCATCTTTTGAAAACGGCGTTTGCACTGACAAGGGGCGAAAATAAGCACTTTACTGTGTGTAAACAATAACGGCATGATTTGTAAAATGTTTAAAAATTTAATTTCTCAATGCAACATAAAACTAATGAATAAAATCACCAAAAATACAAGTAAAAATACATAAAAGATCATTAATTGACTAGTGAATTGATTGGTGTGTTTCCATGACAACAAAGTGCTAAAGAAAATAGAGGCAAAAATAAAGGCCAGTGCGAACGGGGTGTTAGATTATAATATAAGATTAGTTAGATTATACTCTATTCATTTAGAACTGGCGCTTGAGAAATAGTGCTTTCCCCCAGGCTAGAAGCGTAACCATAGATACGCTCTTCGTGCAACCAATAGTAAGCCTTCACTTTGACGAGGATAGTTGCTATGGTTACCGATAGGTGGTGGGGGAAGCAAATATTTTCAAGCGCCAGTTCAAAATGAACAGAGTATAATAGTCCAGTAACCAGGTAGTAGAAAAGGGGCGTTTCAGGAAAAAAATACAGAAGTTTTTTTCTCAACGGTTTTATATGTTTACGAGGGTGCTGAATCCGAATATCAACTTTGCTAACAAAATTTCGCATGGGAACATTGAAAAAAATCGAAAAAATCCTAAAATTTTACCCCTTTTTTTGGTTTTTTCCTTCTAGCACGTAAAGTATAGATTTCTCAGAGAAAAAGTCAATACGAAAGTTAAAGTACTCTAAACAAGCTAAAAAAAGTCAATTACAGCATTTCTGTCAGACTAATAGTTTGGCCGCTAGAGCGCGCTGAAATTCAGACAATTTCCGTCCCGTTGGTAGAAAATCCTAAAATTTTCACTCGCAGCTCAAAAAACCCGTATATTTTACAATATAGTACTAGAAAAGTATAATTTAAAATATTTTACACGTAAAAACCTTTCAAACTAGCCTAATATTAATTAATTTAATGTTTTATTATTAAGCCCAGGTCAAAATTTATGCTAGGATTTCTTTGCTAGGCAAGCATAGTATGCTATGTTTAAGCTAGGAAAAATAGCATACACTAGCATATATGTTTGCTAGTTCTAGCATAATCACCTAGCATGGCATGGTCTGTATTGACCCACTTTTTATGCTACCTAGCATAAAAAAACTAGCATGTGTTGCTAGAAAATCAGAATTTTTCTAGCATGCGTTGCTAGGTAATATTTGGTATTCTAGCATGTGTTGCTGGTTAATGTTTGCTAGTTCCAGCATAATCACCTAGCATCCCATGGTGTGTTTTGGCCCACTATTTATGCTACCTAGCATAAAAGAACTAGCATGTGTTGCTGGATAATGACCGCTATTTTAGCATGTGCTGCTATAAAATGACCACTATTCTAGCATGTGTTGCTATAAAATGACCACTACCCCAGCATACGTTGCTTGATAATGATCGTTAACCTAGCATGCTTTGCTGGAAAATGACCACAATCATAGCATGTATTACTGGGAAACGTTTGCTATCCTAGCATGTTATGCTATAAACTGTTGCTATTCTAGCATACACATCTAGCTTGTGGTGCTAGAAAAGATTTGCTAGTTTTACTTTTTTATTATTACCAATTAAGTACTTTTCTTTAATTAAGTAGTTTTAATTCATTCTGCATACTTATACATTATAACTTATATACTCATTCAATATAATTTATTCTTATACATTTAACCTACAGTTAACATTCCTGTTCTAATTTTTTTAAACTATTTTAGAATTTTTAAGCAGACAATTGTTTATAATTTAAAACAATTAATTTTCTTTGGAAACAAAAAAATGAATAAAGCTTAACATTTCAAATTATTTATTTAGAGCTTCAACATTTTAATAAATATCAAGTACAATGTTTTTCTTTGATCTCAGGCAGGTCCTTTCTTCTTTATTCAGATATTTTTTCATTTGATCTGAAATAGAAATAGAACATGAAATAACAAAAAATGACTATGAAGGCTTAATCAAAAAAACTTTTAAAGGTTACATCCTAGTGTAAACTACCTTTACAGTATGTAATATGCACTTTTCAATTATACCAACTTTTTATAAGATCTCTAAGATCGGGTGGGATTCAGAAATTGATGTTAAGATCACTTTCTAATGAGCTAGAGTAAGAGTTTGCAAATGGCAGAACACGGTTCAAATCCAGACCTTGTGAGGTTATTTCTAGACCACCAAAAATTTAATACTTGAATGAATAGTTTATTAATATTTACAAATAGTAATTTACACACGTTAGAAAAAGCTTTTTCGTAATCTGTAGATTTTTAACAACTGGGGGATGTAAAATTTAATGAAAGTAGTATATTCCAGCATTGAGTGGGGACCATTCCCATAGTATATATGCCTCTTGATTTTAAGCTGTTTAAAATTTGTATCTCCATTCACATAAGATTTGGGGGAGCTAGCTATTCTCAAAAGTTTAATGTCCTTTGCAATATGACTATTTGCCTGAAATATTAAGTTTTTGGCAAACAAGTGCATATTTTTCAGACAGCATTGTTTAGGGCATAAAAACTTGAAAATTATTAACATGTATTCTTTGCTTAGCAAAATATAGCAATAGGGGAGAGCACTTTTTCATTAGAAAGTACATTATTTTTAATGTTTCCCCATATATTTTTAAGATATTGAAACACAAAAACTGATTTTGTTCTTAAGTTAACCACTTTCCAGAAATTTGGGTACCCTTTTTAAAACAAAAAACCTTTTTGTGTTTCCCTTTTATAAAATATCTGTCAACTGAGTTTATAAAATAAAGTTGTAAATAAATTCTGAGCTCTTGTAAATACATTCATAAAAACCTCACAATATTAAAGAATATCATATAAACCATATTTAATACAGAAAGCCATCTTTAGATTAAATGTATCAGGGTGGCTACAGAATCTGAAGAACAAATTTCCCTGACTATAATTTTATATTTTCCCCAATATACATCTACAGGGTTTTCGGCTTTTCCTAATAATTTAAACTAGGTAATAACTTCCCAGTAATTAATAACTAGTTACTTTACACACTTACTTCTATCAAATAGATGTTTAATACAAAAATAATTATAATAACAATTATAACAATACAATTATACAATAATAAAAATAATTATAACAATGTGAATTCCCAATAAAATTGGAGGGTCGGGGGCTCTCCACCAGAAAAATTTTGGAAATTTCCCCCTCATAAAAGCATTTTTTTTATCTCATTTTAAGGAATTTTGGGATTACACCCCAAGTGCACCACTAATTAATTAATGCATAATTATCAAAGTAACCCAGCATGGTATAATAAACAGCAGAATTTTGACGGGAGTTTGGGGGTTCTCTTTCAGAAAAATTTTGGAATTTTGCCCCATAAAGTAGTATATTAATTCATTTATCAAACCCTTTATATAACACAAAATGAAGATAACTCCTCATAAGTCACAGAATTTTCAACGAAAATCAGAGACTAATTTATATCAAAATTTTAAGGAGGGTTGGGGGTCTTAAGTTTTTGGAATTTTTACCCTTAGAAATATTTGACTCATTTTGAAACCCTTTAGATTACATTGCTCCTTGTGAGTCAATTATTGAAAATTTCCCTGATTTTTTAAAATTAAGAATTTCCCCGACTTTTCCAGATGAATGAAATTGCCTGACTGTAGCCACCCTGACACATTCCTGACTGTAGCCCTGATCTGTAACCACCCTGTGTATCCAAATTTGATCATATAAGTTAAAACTGGGGTAATTCTAAATTATTTGAATTTCAAATTAAATACTAGAAATAATTTATGTTAAATTTAAAGCAACTTATTTAATGCATGCATTCAAAATCAAGAAAAGGAACCAGAAGGGATTTTTGAACTGTTCAAATTCAAATGTACCCCAAATTTTTGCGTTCAAAAAGGTCTCTTCCATAATCTTTAACTTGAAGTGTGAAAAATATAATTTTTTGTAACATTTGTTTAAATTGAGAAACAAAACATTTTTGGGCTTAACTATAGTGATGCCACAATAGAATTTAAGGCAAAAATCCAACTTCAAACACTTTCATGATTTTTAATTCCAGGAAAAACCCAGAAACTCCCTTTTTAATATAAAGTTAATCATGATTTAAAAACATTTGAGACAAAAGTTACTTACTTATTTATTTAACGCTCATCCATGGCCTATCAACCATTTTTCAACCTCGACTGGCAAAAGAGGCAAGCATGCGCATGCACTGGAAGTGAGCCTGCAGGTAGAAAACAAAAGTTAATACAATGGTTATGAATATAATATTATTTAGACGGAGTTATAAAATGTAAAAAAAATTCATTTTTGTAGGTAATAAATAGGGGTTTTGTAAACCCTTCTGAGGAGGCATCAATTCCCCAGGCCATCTCGTTTATATTTCCTTACTGTAGATGCTCATTTGTTTGAACTTTATGAATGATTTTTTGTTTAATATTTTATGAGTAATTTGGTTTTTAAAAATAGATTTGCTGGGATGCTAAAGTTTTAACTGAGAAACATATTGGCTCAAATTTAATTTATAAGGTAGTGTAATCAATTTACATGCATGAAAAGATAAATTCTAAAAACAAGAATTTAAAAAAATTAAAAAGTAGGGGAGACCGGGGAGGGATTGGACACTCTTTACAAGAATATTTATTAAAAATTCAGTTTTCCTTGTATTGTATAAATTTGAAACTTTCAAAATATCATTTTGAAACATTTAAACATGTGTAAAAAATATAACCAATGTGATAGCAAATAAAACATAAGATTTATAAACAAATTAAAGTAAGCCTAAAACTGTTTTTTAAAGTAAAATTTCTGATTAATTTTTAAATTATGATTAAAAACCACAAAGATGGAAGTATTTTACACATTTTAAAGATTTATTACAAAAACATCAGGTATATTTCTCTATATTTACTTCGAAAAATCTAACATGAGTGAAAAATACAAAATAGTTAAAATTCTTCTTTGATCTAAAAAAATATGTTTTCAACTGCAATACTAAGCAGTTCCAAAACAAAGGTATCTAAAGAATTGTATGCAATAGCTTGTATTTAGGTATTGAGAGAAATTGGATGTGTCCCATCCCACCCCAATAGCAACAGTTATAAAAAATAGGTTCTTTCAAGAACAGTTGCTTTTAGGTTTAACTCAGATATTTATTCATAAATACATAATTCTGTTTCGAAAACAATATAAATCATTAAGAAAACAACCAAGAATCAGATGGAAAATTCTCTTTGAAACGTGGAATACTTAGTTACTTTTGCTATAGTTTTTCATTCACAAAGTTGTAGGAGCTTGCAACTAAAATAGTAAACAGCAACAAGTATGAAGCCATGGTGGCTTTACCTGCTGGAACACTCGAAAACTAATTTTATTTTTAAAATATTTACTGAAGGTGTCCCATCCCACCCTGTGTTCCATCCCTGCCCGGTCTCCTCTAATTAGTACATTACTCTGGATTTGGAAAATTACTTGCAGACAGAGCTATTACAGTTTAAATGTGGATGACAATGCTTTTTATTTTTATTTTTTTCAATGGAGGGTTTATATGGTTTTTACCTATCTGAGCCTGACGCAGACTATCAGCTCCCAAATTTGAAGTCGAGCCTCCTAAAAGCATTTCTTAACTGGACTGGCAGAAGAGGCAAGCATCATGCACTGGAAGTGGGCCTGCAGGTAGAAAACAAAAGTTAATCTAATGGTTATGAATATTATTTAGACGGGATGCTAAAATGTAAAAAAAATAATATTTTATTTATTAATTAGGTTCATATATAATCAGGGTTTTCTAAATCCTTCTGGGGAGGCATCATAAGTTCCCCAGCAATCCCTTTTTTATTCTCTTACTGCCTATGTTCATTTGTTTGCACGACAGATTTGTCAATGATTTTTTTCTTTAATATTTTATAAGTAATTTTATTTTTAAAAATATATTTGTTGTGATGTAAAGTTAGCAGGGATTTGTCTAGGATTTTTTTGCCAACTACCTATTTTGTGAAAATTTAAAAATAATTTGTGAAAATAAAATACACGTAATAAAATTATTTGAAAAATAGGTTTTAAAAATCACTTTACATATACATTTTAAGGGGAGTTAAAGTTTTCATATATTAGTATTATTAGTTTAATAATTTGTAAAAATTCAGTTGAATAAATTGTGAAAATTAGAAATTTTAAATTTGTAAAGCTACCGTTTTAACAATCGGCGAATTTGTGAAGCTACCATAAAACAGTAGTAAATTTGTCTTGTAGTAAGTACTTTCATGCACCAAAAACTTGATAAAGAGCACCAAAAAAAATTTTTGGTGCTTAAAAGCACCAAAATAATAAGTAATAGTAACCGATACCAAGTAAGTAAGGGTAACAAACCTGGAAATCGCCTTTTAGAGAATGCTGTGAATAAGATATTAAAAATTACACTTTTCAGGAGATTTGACCATATACTACTATAAAATAGTAACTTTCATTTAAATCAGTTAATTAGATTAATAATATTTAAAATCAGAAAAGAAAAACATATTTTGTTAACTTTTCCCCCAATGTGACAAACCGGGTATTGTTAATAAGGGGCCGTTCAAATATTACGTAAGCACCTAAGGGGGGGGGAGGGGGTTTGCTCTTTGCTTATTTTTCCTGACAAGGGGGGGAGGGGGGGTATGAGTGATGCTTACGTAAGATACTGCATTTTCGAAAATATCTTGTTTCTTGCATAAATAATTTCAAAACTCAACCAAAAGTAATTTTAACAAAAAATTGAATTAGGAAATTGGACGTAAGCACTTTTTTCTGGGGATGGAACCCCAAACATTTTGAAATTTTAACCTCGAAATAGTGTTTCAACTCATTTTTGAACCCTTAGAGTTACACCCAAAAGGAACAGCTCCTTGTATAAATCACCTAATTTTCAAGGAGAAAAAAACAGTACTTACTAAAGGGGATGCCAAAATTTCGAGGGGGGTCCGGCAGTTTCTTACGTAATTATAGTGGGGGGGTTGAGGTTTGCTTATCTTTGTTGACAAGGGGGGAGGGGGGGGGGTTAAAAATGACCAAAAAAGTGCTCACGTAATATTTGAACGGCCCCTAATGCCTGAATTGAGGCAGGAAGGGTGATAAATCCAATGACATTAATTTATCAATCGGCATTGATTATTTTGTCGGAAATACAAGGGCATGATTAATAATGCCCGGATTTATCACATTTTCCGTAACATTTACACTGTTTCTAATGGAAGAATACAAGAAATGAATATCAAATAAAGCTTGAACACTAAAGGATTAGCTGGGCGCCATATTCCTTATCAGACAATGTAGTGCCCTAAAATTGCTTCTCACAGCAGCCCGGCTTATCCTTACGTTCTAAACCTTATCATGTAACATATTTATAAACTCTTCAAAATCAAGACATGACATGTACAATGCATTTTATTTTTAAAAGATACCATTTAACTTACTTGAAATAGGAGAAGCGCCATGCCGATCGGCACGCGCCCGCGAACCAAAATGAACAACAACAGCAAATGTTGCGTTGCCATTCGCACAAGACAAATCTAGTAAATTCCCAGTGGGTCAATTTATAGAATAAAAATTATACTCGACTAAAAATACAAAAATACCATCACGCTTTATAAAGGAATCCTAATGAAATTTTAAAAGTAAATTTGCAAAAATCTGTGGTTACTTAAAATGTATACCAGAAAAGCGATACAGCCCATACAATCTGTTTGTTCGTGCGGGGTGAGATTGTGACGCGTGTCTCTTGTTCTTAGTTTACGTTCATTTACCATTGCCCAGCTTTATTTTTTTTACTTAGCTTCATTAAATACTTCAAATTATGTCATTATTTTTTATTTAATTTATATTAATGAATGCATTTTTTTTCTATTTGCAATTATTATTTACAGCAGGTATTTCACGGTCGAAATAGTACTCTTTTGTCGTTTTGAACCTAATAAACGCAATTTAAAATTTTTTCTTTGACATATTCTTAAAGAGGACCTTAAAATACACTTCATATCGAACTTTCATGCAATTCGTTAAACATTTAAGGGCTTTTCAGAGTCGTAAAAAAAACGGTATTTTGAGTAAAAAACACAAGTCCGAAAAAGCCTAATAATTGGTATTTAATTTTTGGTTTGAAATTTTTTGAATTTTTATTATGGTAGTAGAGTAATATGGTAAGCTTTTTCCAGAGTTTCGAGTTTCCATGGTGATTCTGACGTCATCCACGAATTTTTGAACACATAAGTGATTAACTTGTCTTCATATGGATTCATTACGTTTTTTGGGCTATGAGAAAAAGGGGAAATGCGTAAAAATATAAATAGACCCCCAAGTGTTTTACATCATCGTGTTCACATAATTTAGTAGATTAAGAATATTTAAAGCATAAGGGGTTTGGTTCCTTATTTCTGGAGTTTTTCCGGTTTTATTGGAAAACTTTAATTGGGCGCCACGTCCTTAATTTTAGAGGTAGGTTTCTGAAATTTTAGTATGTGTACCTCCTTAATATTTCCTATTGAATGATGTATGACACTAAGGGATTGGCCCCATATTTAGATATTTTAGAACCGCGTGCTCGTTTTTATTTTCACTTTTTAACACCCCTGACTCCTTTTCTCCAGATGAAACGGAGTTTTTCTAACGTGGTTCAAGGAGTTCTTCAAGAATATGGTTATTAATAAGCTCTCTGATAATTATTTTGGGAGAAATACGTGAAAACAAGTCTTGGATAACCAAAAAATGAATTTTCCGGATTGCACAAATTTTACACCACCTCTTAGATAATGCTATTATTCGAAACACATTTTCGTATGCTTTCAGAAAATATAAATCACTAATCTGGGCTCCTAATATATCCGGCGCTATTCAGCGTCAAAGTCACCACATGTAGGCTTAACGTGCCACGAGGCACCCGTTCAATCACACCTACCATTCAATGCTATGAAAGTAGCTTGAACAGCTTATAAGCATTAAATGCTTGTATACATAGCCTTCCTTGCTATATTTCATCCTAAGCTACCTATATATAGCATCCTTGCTATGAAAGTGGTTTTAACAGCTTAAAAGCATTGGATGCTTGTTAGCTAGCATGCCATGCTGCTTATGGGGTCTAAGACTCACCAGGGTTCTTAACTATGCAATGAGTATCTCTATTTTCGAATAAGTATTACACAAAAAATAAATTTTGGAGAAAATTGAAATTTTTATTATATAATAACTATATCAGTACATAAATACTCAAAATTTTAAATTTTTATAAAAGTAATCAAAAGGAAAAAAATCCCAAATTTTTTCACTGTGAGCAAGATTTTTCAAAATCTATTCAAGTAAATTAAATATTTTTAATCGCAGTTATTTTTAATTCTAATTTTTAAAAAAGTTATTAACTGATATGAAAAACTTGGTTCTATTTCATGTTTAAATGTGAGGTAAAACTTATTAGGAAACTTAAACGGGTATTTCTATGCAATTTCATGCTAATAACTTGAAAAGGTTTGAAAAATCTTGCACAGAGTGAAAGAATTTAAATAAAGTTTTTTTCTCTTTTAATTGCTTCAATTAAAACTAGCAAAACTTTTTGCTATAACTAGCAAAACTTTTTTAGATGCTTGCTACCTGACATTTCATGCTATTTTTGCGTAAGCTAGCTAGCTAGCATAAAAAAAAGCATAAAATAGCATATAAAGAATCAAGGTACCTAGCTCGCCATGCTATGAAGATAGCTTGAACTGCTAAATAGCATTGGATGCTTGTTACCTAGCATGTCATGCTATTTTGGCGTAAGCTAGCTTCCCTAGCATTGCATAGCATTCCATGGTAGCTAGCATAAAAAAGCATAAAATAGCATGCCAAGGTACCTAGCTCTCCATGCTATGAAGATAGCTTGAACTGCTAAAAAGCATTGGCTGCTTGTTACCTAGCACGTCATGCTATTTTTACGTAAGCTAGCTACATAGCATCATATGCTAGATAGCATAAAAAAGCATAAAATAGCATATCAAGGTACCTAGCTCTTCATGCTATGAAGATAGCTTGAACTGCTAAAAAGCATTGGGTGCTTGTTACCTAGCATGTCATGCTATTTTTGCGTAAGCTAGCTACTTAGCATCCCATGCTAGGTAGCATAAAATATCATAACCTAGCATACACTTTTAGCATACATAGCAAAACCTAGCAAAAACTAGCATATTTCTTTGCTAGTTCTAGCATAAAATTTTGACCTGGGAGGGTTTTCTCTGAAAGATCATATTCTATAGCAACATACAGTAATACAATCCATATTGTTAATCACAAAGAAAAAAATACAGAAGTTATTATCTCATCGGTTTTATACAATTTCGAGGATGCTGAATCCGAATATCAACTTTGTTAACAAAATTTAGCATGGAAACATTGAAAAAAATCGAAAAAATTCTAAAATTTTCCCCCTTTTTTTGGCTTTTTCCTTCTAGCTCGTAAAGTATAGATGTCTCAGATAAAAGGTCAATACAAAAATTAAGGTACTCTAAACAAGCTAAAAAACGTCAATTACAGAATTTCTGTGTTAGACTAATAGTTTAGCCGCCAGAGCGCGCTTAAAATCAGACAATTTCCGCCCCGGCGGAGAAAATTGCGTAAAAACGTACTCCACTTAGCATGAGACTACTAAAGGTAAGTCCCTAAAAAAATTCATTACATTTAAAAATATGTCTGGTGTAAACAGACTTTGATTTAATTAAATACAATTCTAAATGAAATTTTTCTTCAATTATCTCAGGGTATTCCAATTCGAGAACATGAAAACTCTTTGCCAAATTTTCGAAGGAAGAAAATATTGTATATTGTAATCATGAAACACATCATTTGCTACTATCAATTAGAAATGCATGAACTTTTAATACAATTTATGGTCTTTTATTAATTTCCTATTTCGTTTTATCAGTTTTTGAATTGAGTGAAAAATATGTTTTGTAATTAGATTACTTATACTCTTATCTGAGCAATTCCCTTTCAATAAAAATCGTTCAAAAATAAAGCATTTATTTTAATTTTATTTAGTTTTATTTCATGTACAAAATTAGAGAGTATGTTTTTAAAGTACCCTAACCTACACATGAAGGTGTTTTAGGACCCTATTTGATTCTATCTGGATTTTTTCATCTTTTGGAAAAAATAATCTTAAGTTTAGCGCGCCCTAGTGGCCCAAACTATTAGTCTGACAGAAATGCTGTAATTGATTTTTTTAGCTTGTTTAGAGTACCTTAACTTTTGTAATGACTTTTTCTCTGAGAAATCTATACTTTTCGTGCTAGAAGGAAAAAAACAAAAAGGGGGGTAAAATTTTAGGATTTTTTCGATTTTTTTTTCAATGTTCCCGTGCGAAATTTTGTTAACAAAGTTGATATTCGGATTCAGCATCCTCGAAAATGTATAAAACCGATGAGATATTAACTTACACATTTTTTTCTTTGTGATTAACAATATGGATTGTATTACTGTACGTTGCTATAGAATATGATCTTTCAGAGAAACCCCTTAATAATAAAACATTAAATTAATTAATATTAGGCTAGTTTGAAAGGTTTTTACGTGTAAAATATTTTAAAGTATACTTTTATAGTACTATATTGTGAAATATATGGGTTTTTCGAGCTGCAAGTGAAAATTTTAGGATTTTCCACCGACGGGACGGAAATTGTCTGATTTTCAGCGCGCTCTAGCGGCCAAACTATTAGTCTGACAGAAATACTGTAATTGACTTTTTTTAGCTTGTTTAGAGTACTTTAACTTTTGTATTGACTTTTTCTCTGAGAAATCTATACTTTACGTGCTAGAAGGAAAAAACCAAAAAAAGGGGTAAAATTTTAGGATTTTTTCGATTTTTTTCAATGTTCCCATGCGAAATTTTGTTAGCAAAGTTGATATTCGGATTCAGCACCCTCGAAAACATATAAAACCGTTGAGAAAAAAACTTCTGTATTTTTTTCCTGAAAAAACTACCTAGTTACTGGACTATAATTAGAGATTATAATATTCCAATGTGTTTGTGCTTAGGCGTTCCTGTACAACACGTGGTACTTCACGTTCTCCGTGATGGGCAACTTCAACTTCTTCTTCTTCGCTGCTCATCTTCTGGACATCGCTGTGGGCTTCAAGACGCTCCGAACCATCATCCAGTCCGTCACGCACAACGGAAAGCAGGTAACACATTAAAAGCCTTATTTGGCAGCCTAGTGGTTAAAAGGCTCGATTCCCGACACCACTAAGGACCAGGGTTGGCTGGATTGGACCCAATGGGTTTTTTCAAAAAAACCCACATTTTGGATCCATTTTTGGGTTTTTTTAAGAAAAATCAAGATTTCGGCAGTTCCTTCAAAATTTAATGTGTTTTTTTTTAAAGTTTAGGATATTTTTAAAATTTTAATGGGTTTTTTCATAATTTAAACTAGGTTTTAAAAAGTAAATGGTGTTTTTTCAATTTCAGGGAGTTTTTTTATAAAGAGTCTAATAGGTTCTCTTTCATTATTCAGTGGGTTTTTTCACTATTGAATGCGGTTTTTTTTTTCAAAATTTAGAACGGTTTAAGTTAAAACTAGATATAAAAAATAAAGATATCTTTAAATTTCAGTGGGTTTTTTCAAAGTTTAGGATATTTTTTAAAATTTTAGTTGGGTTTTTTCAAAATTTGACAACAACAACGTACAACGGAAAGCAGGTAACACCTCCCATTAAAAGCCTTGGGCAGCCTAGTGGTTAACCCTTTATTTACCAAGTTATTTTCGGCGCAAGTTTAATACTGGTGATGCGCCAAATTTTTAGGAATAAAAATCACTATATAGTTACCCCAACTAATGTTAAGGGAATTATGTGGCTTCTAAATATGGAGCCAAATAGCCAAAACTCGCCAACCATCAGCAGTTCTAAACTTGAGCCAGTGGTACTCACAAGTACCGTCGGTAAATAAAGGGTTAAAAGACATCGGAGGGTGGATTCCCGACACCACCCACCGAGCATATGTGGGCTCGTTAAATCTGTGGGTCTGAAAGTCCTGTGGTCGGTCATTGCGCAGTTTACCACGGATGTGTGGCAGGTGCAGATCCAGGGGGTCGCACTCTGTAAAGTGCCCCCCCCTTGGAGACCCAAAATATTCTCAAATAAATTTTAAAAACCCATCTTTTACAGGTCTTACCCCCCCATTAGTATCAAAATGGGATCTTCAGTGTTTATTTTTAGGAAATCCTTAAAATTTTGACACTTTGGGTCAAAAAGTAAAGGTAATAAGGAAGTTGCATGTGTCAGATTTTCAAAAACAAACAAGTGTTCCGTATGGTTTTTTGCATGGTAAAATGAAATATCTAGTCAGTTTTTCAAAAAAAAATGTACAGGTAATTAAATATTTTAATTTAAAAGTCGAGAAAAAAACACGTGACTGAAAACGTTTGTTGTTTAAACTATAAGATGACGTCAACAATAATACCATCAACTCCATTGCTTAACAACAATGTTTAGTATAAGATGACGTCACATCCAAACTCTTGGCGTTTTCGCGCGCTTTTAAAAAGGGGATTTTTGTTAATATTTTTCGCAATCACAAAATTGCTCGATCGGCCTCAAATTTTGGTTAGTTGCTTATTTTTGCAAGAAGAATCGATTAAAAAAATCATGCAACTTCCTCATTGAATCAATATCTTTTTTTAAGTATGGAGAAGTAGTAGGTAGGTTTAGTAGTGTATTCATCCTCAATAAATTCTTGTGATTTAATTTTTAATTAATTTTGTAATTTTTACATATGCCCGTTTTCGTCAACAGGTGACGAGATCGAACCGCCCGACGGCGACGACTACGAGGCCTATCGCATCCTGTTCGACATCACATTCTTCTTCTTCGTCATCATCATCCTATTGGCCATCATCCAGGGTGAGAATTCTTCCTATTTCTATAAAAACGTCTTACAAAAATTTCTATTTTACTTTTTTTGAAAAAAAATTTTAATACTTGTTTGAAAGGAAGTTAGTCCTGTTATGTACTATTTATTTACTAGATGTGCTTATTCACTAGTCATAATTAACATATACTAGATAAGACTTGTTACAACTCGGCCCTTTAAATTGCAACATCATCTTAATCCAACAAATGTTAAGTTTTTTTATATATAATTGTCAACCTGCCAATTAAAATATTCCTACCGTTTTAAACAGTAAAGAAATAAGATAAACCCAAGTTTCTTGAGTTGCTATTCGGAGAATACAGAGGGAAAACAACTTAACGTAAGAAAACTCCAGCTCTCAAGCATCGCCTCCAACCGTGGACCGGTTTCGCCCTTGTTAGGGCTCATCAGCACGGTATAGGAAGGTAACGCAAGAGAGCGGAGGGAGAGCTTTTAGTCTAGCCGACTATCACGGAAAAAGTGGTGACCATTGATTAGTCCTCCACTATCTGCCGGAATGAACTGCGCATTCCCTAGAACAGATTTAATTCCCGAAAGGCAAGTATGAAAAGAAGAGTTCTTCACCAGTAACCTCTGAGGTTACTGGTGAAGAACTCTTCTTTTCAACTTTACGTAAATTTCAAAACTTGTCTGTTAAATATTTGAAAACCAACCAATGAAACAAGAATGAAGGTACCATTGTCATTCCAGCAGATGAGAGGAGGACTAATCAATGGTCACCACTTTTTCAGTTATATAGTCTGCTAGACTATAGTACTTGCCCTCCGCTCTCTTGCGTTACCTTCCTATACCTTGCTGATGAGTGCGAACAAGGACGAAACCGGTCCACACGGTTATAGGTGACGCTTGAGAGTTGTGAGATAGCACTTAAGAATGAAGGCCCCGATTTACGAGCTCGGACCCCATAATTCCCCCAAAATCTCAAAAGATTTAGAACAAAACTAACATTTTTATATATTTTAATATAAAGAAGAAACCTATATTTGAAGGTGATCTCTTCCCATAGGTCTGATCATCGACGCCTTTGGAGAACTCAGAGACCAACTTCAGAGCGTAGTTGACGACATGGAGGTAAAGTTTTACTAAAGACCTTCTTTCTTAACGATTCAACTTTTTCGGAATCAAACTATTGCTCAGCCAGCGGTAGTAAAAGGGTCACGTGATTATTACATACTTTGCACGGTAACCGGTGATAGTTGGGGTCATTGGCGTCGGCGGCTCCTGAATATTGGGGGGGACGCCTCAAGGATTCGGGAATGTTTTTCAAACTGCTAGTTAACAACCCCAAAATAATCGTCTTTCTTTTTTGTCCACGTTTAAGATTTTTAAGGTGGTTTTGAATCAAGTAATTAACTTCTGCGCATTTTTTTTAAACGCTTTTATTCTACTTGCTTTTGGCGGCGTTTTACGGGTGGAATTTTAAAACTCGATTTTCGGGCACTTCCCGATATGTCAGGGCCCCGAAACTTTACACATCGGTGTAACCCTCATGACACTCCAATATCCAACCATTATCTAGTCAAACAACCAAAGGATTAAGTTAATTAACGAGTATTTTTAATTAACAGAAAAACCAGAATTTGAGACCTTTCCCAAGGGGCTATTCTCCCTAAACCGTGCACAATTGTTTATAAGGCATAACTTCATCATATTCAAAAGTCAAAACGAGAATTGCCCAGTAATTACGATAATTATAGACGATTAATCACTTTTTTTCTTTCCGGATTCTTGTACATAATATTTCAGGCACTTCCAAACGATATAAAGTTCTGAAACTTTGCACCGTGGTGGAAACTCGATGACAATGCAATATTCAATCATCAACTAGTCAAAACCTCCGTAATTTAGGTAATTAACGAGTTTTTTTAGTTATCCTTTTAATTCATATTTGAGACACTTCCGTGAAGCCAATGGCTCCCAAAACCTGTAAGATAATATACTAGGTATATAACTACAATATTTAATCTTCAAAACGTGATTTTTTACCTTCCAATTAACAATTAAGATAATTAGCGATTTAAGATAATAACCGCGAGAAAGAAATCGCCAGAAGAGCGAGAAATCGCCGAAAATAGGTGTCCCATCCCGAGGAATGTCGAGAGCAGAAAAATGTTCTACTTTTATAATTTATTGACTACTAAAAAGACTGGATGATACTGTTTGCTCCTTGATACACACACACACACTAATTCTGAGTTTTTTACGATTGTTTTTTTTTATTTGATTGAATGCTTTCTTTTTATTGTGAATCTTTTTGATATCGATGGATTTCATCGGCGAGTGAGGGGATGCGTTTCTTTGTGCGAGGAATTTTTCCCGCTCAGCTCAGTTATTATAACGTACCCAGCAATATTAAATATATTTTAATTAACTTTGGAGTTGATTGTCCTGCTGAGTCGTCAGAGGATTGCTCTACTTTGTCAGATATGTGAAAAATTTTTGTTAAACATGAAACTAAAATTCCATCCTTACATAACATTAAATATGGTTGAAATAAATACATTTTTTCTTGTGAGTTTTTGTTAAAAAATACCATGACTAGAGATGGAAAATTTCCGGAAATTTTGGGAAGGCGGAAAAAAACAGGAAAAAAACCGGTTTTTTTCCGGAAAAATTGACCTTTTTGCTTAGAAAAGAGTAATTTTTCAATACATATTTTTTTAGAAGCTAAATAATCATTCGTTGTATAAAAAATCATTAGTCATTATATATTATAAGTTATTAAATCATTAAAAATTAATTAAAAATAATTCTCCTGAAATAAAAATATGCAGCATTTTACAAGTAATTTTAAAACTAAAAAAAACTAGTTTTTATAATTGTAAAATAATATATGCAATCTAATATAATAAAATCAAGTGTGGGTATGTATGTATGTATGTTTGTCTTCTATACAAATCCACAGTTTACTTCCGATCTGCACCAAACTTGGTAAATATACGTAAAAGAATCCCAGAAAAAACATAGGCTATGTTTCAAAGTTCTAGAATGACCCCTTGACCCTCTTTTGACCCTTTTTATGGTCATTTTGCTGAAATAGCTTTATTTCTCCTCCAGAAGAGATCTGTTCTCCCCATTGTTACAAAAAAAACATAATGCAAAATAGCAAGTTTTAAAAGAAAAATTAGATATAAGTCTAATTAAAAATTATAACTAGAATCTAAAAACATAATTAAATGAAATTTTAAATTTTAAAACATGATATTAAGTATAGTACAAAATATTATTATTTGAGAGTAGTTTTTAAATAAAAAATTTCATGGAATAGCATTGTTGTTAAAATAATCTCCATGGAAACGAGGATGAAAAATCAAATGATGATCATATTGTAGCTTTTAAGAAAGTTGGTTAACAGACCAAAAACTAGAGTTAATATTAAAAACCAGTAGTCCAAGATCCCAGAGCCCCCAGACATATATTCCATACAGAATTTGTTTTATATACAATATTCCAGAGGAAATATTGTATTTTTACAGGAATAATGTTTTATTTATTAAATTTTATACCAAAGATATAATAAAATCATGAAAATACGATTAATTAAGAGCTCTGATTGAGCATTTTAAGTTATTTTGGAAAGGGTTTTTTTTATTTTGATTGGTTTTTTTATGGCACAGGAACCACGTCAGGATATGATTTTGGGAAAAATATTTTTCTAATATTTTATTGTTTTTTATGGGAATCATGTGGTAAATGCAGAAATCGTTCAGAATTTAAAATGCTTGAATTTTCACTCATCAAAATATAGGCACAGATCCAGCACGCCTCCAAGAGGGGGGCACTTTTCCAGACAAGATTCCCATTAGGGGTATAGGGGTCCTCCCCCAGAAAAAATTAGAAATTCGACGTGTAAAAGTAGGGTTTAAACTCGCGTTTTTAGAAACGTTTTGAGTCTAAGGGGGGCACTTTTCAACAGTATTATAATGTTGAAATATCGAGGATTTCCTAAAAATTATCACTGAAGATCCTCTGGTGGTACTAATGGGAGGTATGGGGGTCCTTCACCAGAAAAAAAATTGGAAAATTAGACCAGTAAAAGTAGGGTTTTACTCCTTTTGACAACCTTTTTGGGTCCCCAAGGGGGGGGGTGCTGTCCAGAGTGCTACCCCCTGGAAGGTAGAAATGAATGATTGATTTAAACATTTTAAAGAAAAAATCTCCATCTTCACCCGTGCAAGGCCGGGCATATCAGCTAGTATAAATATAAAGCATGTGATTGTAATAAATAACATTAATGTAATATTTATCTATTTTAAAAAAAAAGATATATTTTTTTTAAATTCAGATAAAGCAGAGAAACTTGAAAAAGTATTAGTAAGTCATTTCATATGCTTATGATTGTTAGACAATCTGATTTAATGGTTAAAATACTTTTAAAGTGCTGCATTTTATAATTAATATATAAGAATACCAAATTTAAATTTCTTCTAATCCTAATTGGTATTATTGATATTAATTTGCATTGCATAATTATTTTTGTTTTTAGAGAGTAAAATAAATAACACTTGGAGGTTAAAATAATTTATCTTGCAGCTTACTTTTTCCAAATTTGTGTTTTCATGTGAAATATTGAGTATAAAAAAATATCAAATGTGAATGTAGAAAATTTTTAAATGCACACAAACTTAAAAATTTTCAATTTTTCCCGAGTGGAATACACCTTTTTTGGGAAAAAAATGCTTATTATATGGTTAAAACTTAATTCTTAAGTACTTTATTGTATAAGATTATCATCTAAATCATGCTTGTCTAAAGTGCGGCCCACGGGCCGCATGCGGCCCAAAAGCCTTTAAAATGCGGCCCAAGCGCAAATTATGAAAATATTTAAATTTGCACATTTTTATTAAAAAATATAAATGTTTGCAATATTTTTGATATAAATCGATTCTAACTGAAATAAAAATATTTATGGAAACGAAAGGGGAACCCCCTGGTGACTGAATTTAAAGACGAAGATTCGGTTTTAGATTTAGCTTTTTAATAGACTTAACAGAACATTTGAATGATTTAAATTTGAGTCTTCAAAGAAAAAAATCAATTTATTAATGATATGTTCCAGAATCCAGCCAATAACAGCGTTTGAAAGAAAGTTGACATTTTGGCACAATAAAATAAAAGTAAAATATTTGACACATTTCAGTACTTTGGCTGCACATAAGCCTGTGAATTGCACAAAATATATGCTGCATTAATTTGTGATTTAATTCAAGAGTTTGGAAGTAAATTTCAAGATTTTCGAAAAAATGAAGATAATTTCAACATATTTTTACCCCATTTTCTCTAGAAGATAAACTACCTTCAAATAGAATGCATTAAACTGCTAAGTGACATTCAACTGAAAGAAAAATTTGCGAATGTTTCTTTACTGGAGTTTTATAAAGATTACCTACCCCGCAATAAATATCCTAATTTTTACCATCATGCTTTATTAAAATCTTCAGCTTTTGGCAGTATGGTACCTATATTTGTGAACGAACATCTTGAAAATGCATTAAGGGGGGTTACCCCAACATTTTGAAAACAGTCGAATTTGAGATTTTGATAAATTATAAAAGAGCTAACATTTAGCTTTCCAACGGTGTATTACTTATGCCTGTAATCGGTTTTAAAGCATACTAAAAATTGCTTTAAAAATGCAAACAAAGCAAAATTCGCTATGCCGCGCCAACTTCAAATGCAAATATCTCAAAACTGTGTTTTTAAACCTTCGATGTACCTTTTCTAGCAAACTAACAGTTGAAACATCATAATTTTTTGCATACATTCCTGTTATGATGTAGTTGTTATACTGAAATGAGCTTTAAGTAATTGATTAATTAGAACCCATTTTATTGAACTTTTTACATAGCATCTCTAAAATTTTTGAAATATAGCACTTTTTTCCTGATAAAAGTGATATTTATAAAAAAATTACAGTTATTTTTTTAAAAGCTCATTTCAGTATAACAACTACATCATAATAGACATGTGTGCAAAAAATAATGATGTTTCAACCGTTAGTTTGCTAGAAAAGGTACATTGAAGGTTTAAAAACACAGTTTTGAGATATTTGCATTCAAAGTTGGCGCGGCATAGAGAATTTTGGTTTGTTTGGATTTTTAAAGCAATTTTTATTATGCTTTGAAACCGATTGCAGGCATAAGTAATACATCGTTGGAAAGCTAAATGTTAGCTCTTTCATAAATTATCAAAATCTCAAAATCGATCTTTTTAAGGTGTTGGGGTACTGAACCCCCTAAGAATAGCAACCTAGTCTATTGAACCCTATATCAATTTGCTTGTTCAACAAAAGCAAATTCATCCATCTCATTAATTTGAATTTTTTCTATCTTTATGGAATCCAAAATAAATGAAACGAAACTTTTACAATTTTAAATTAAATATGTACCTATACATATCTAATTAAAATGTTTTAAAATTATATAATAAAAGAAGTTAATTTATTTTAATAAAACTACATAGAGTAAAATTTTATTTCAATTAGTTGAAAAATTATTGTATGTGCGGCCCAGCAAATTTTTTTTGTTGCAATGTGGCCCTCAAACGGTCATAGTTTAGACACCCATGATCTAAATAATCTTTTAATTGATAATGGTTATAAAATATATAAAAATCGGTCATAAATTATATTCTAAATAAAGTATTTTAAATTAACATTTTCAATTTTTCCGGAAAGAAATAAACCCTTCGGAAAAAAACTGGAAAAAAACCGGTTTTTTTCCCAAAGTTTCCGGTTTTTTTCCGGCCATTCCCATCTCTAACCATGACTAAAAAGTAGAAAATAAAATAAGTAAAAAAATATTTTTTAAAAAACGCTTTTATTGAAGTGTTCTAAAAGGTCAAAAATAATTTTTTCGGTTTGACAAATAATTTATTGGGAAGTAGAAAATAACTTTTTGGTAAGTAAAAATAACTGATTTTCTAATCACTAAAAATAAAAGCGTGGGCGCTAGTAATTCTTAATTCACTTTTATTCTAACTTCTTTATTCTATGAGGTTAAATTTACAAATTTCTCATTCATGAGTTTTGAGTGGGATGGATTCACTTTAAATTCTCTATTAGGAATTTTTATTTGTATAAAGTTATACATAAATGCCGACGTAATGGCCTAGTGGTAAGAGCATCTAACTGCAAAGCCGTACTTCTGGGGTTCGAATCCCCGTTCGTCAGGGATGTTACTGTTACTTTCCTGTAAAAAAATTTAAATTTAAAAAATTACTAGCGCCCACGCTTTTATTTTTAGTGATTAGAAAATCAGTTATTTTTACTTACCAAAAAGTTATTTTCTACTTCCCAATAAATTATTTGTCAAACCGAAAAAATTATTTTTGACCTTTTAGAACACTTCAATAAAAGCGTTTTTTAAAAAATATTTTTTTACTTATTTTATTATAAACCGTTTGTAACTTTGCACTATAAAGGGGGGTCTGAGCATGGGCGTAGCCAGGGTTTAACTTAGGGGGGGGGCAAGCAGGGTCAACTTTTTTGTTTGTGGAGAACAATTTTAAAGCCCCGTGAGAGAGGGCCGTCATTTTCAACGGGGGGTCTGGGGGTCCTTCCCCAGAAAATTATTGGAAATTTGTCACCAAGAACAGGGTTATAAACTGTTTTTTGGTACACGTAAACCAAAATTTGGACATACATTTTTAGGTAGAATTTTGATTTTAAAGAACTTATTATAAAAAAGTGTGAATATAAAAAATTTAAATACTAAAGGGGGTTCTGGGGGTCCTCCCCCAGAAAAAGTTTGAATATTTGACTCTAAAATACTGGGTTTTAACTGAATAAAAGTAAAGTAAAAGTTAATTATTTGGATTTGGGGGGGGGCAGCTGCCCCTCCCTGCTAACCCTTGGCTACGCCCATGGGTCTGGGGGTCCTCCCCCAGAAAAGTTTTAGAAATTTGACCTTTAAAATACAGATTTAAACTTATTTTAAGCGTTATAAGATTACAGTTTCAAAATTAAATTTTTATGCTTTTAACCAGTGCTGTAGCTGGATTTTTTGAGGGTTCTCATTAAATTATTTTTTTTTAGCTAGAAACAGAATTTTTTGTTGTGATAATGTTTTCCCAATCTCTCACTCGCTTCAACCTACTCTAAATGAAATCGTATTCCAAAAATGAGGTGTCGGTCTCTATCTTGTATACGCCCCTTAAATTAGGTGCCATTGGTATATTGGCACCATCCTTTATGATTCAAAGTCAGAGAAACACACATTCAGTAAATTTTTGGTCGCCCTGAAAAGTTAAAAAGTTTATTTTTTAAACAATGTTCCCAATTATTGGGGGGGACATGTCCCCCCCGTCCCCCCCGGCGACGACGCCCGTGGTTGGGGTCTTGCTTCTATATATGCAAGCAAATGTCTCTTTCGATCCCCTCAACTTCCACCTGTCTCCGAAATATTATTTGTCTGTGCTCGCTTGGCACGAATGGTAAACCCAAACGGCCATTCTCACCCTGGGGTTGGATAGGTAGGGAGAGAGAACTGGTTACTTCTCTCGCCAAGAACTACTCCACCTCCCTTCCATCTCCAATGGGGTGCAAAAGTAGCCTAGCCAGCAACCCTGATTTCCCGCACCCCTGCTCGAACTTGGATTCCCCCGCTTTCCTCCGCCAAGCGAGCGCAGACAAATAATACTAGTGCCAGCGTTGTCAAAATCACGTTACCCTTTTACTATCGTTGGTTTAGCAGTACATGTGTTACGGTGAAATATATACGGCTCTCTACTCAAGATGTAGTGGGTTACCCACCACTTCTTGAATAAAGTGCCGTATTGTTTTACAGTGTGGGCATTATGGCTGTTTCGTCGATGAGTTTGGTTTTAAATCAATTGCATGAGTGAGAATTGATACATGCAGGGTTCTAAACATTTCTGAGATAATTGTATAGGAATCGAATTCCTTGGAATCGAACCCTTGAAGGAATCGAATCTAAGGAATCGTACTTTGTTTTCTGATTAATACAGAAAATTAATAACAATTTTATTTACAAATTAGTATTTTGATTATTAATTAATATTTAGCTGGTTATTATAATTAAATTAATAATAACTACTAATTATCTTTTCTTTGTGATTGAAAAAGATAAGTTCGATTCAATTTTTTCGATACTGGCTCTAAGGAATCGATTTCAAGAATCGATCCACAGGAATCGATTCCGAAATCGAATCGAACGATTTTTTAGATGCGAAGGAAATACAATGAGGCCGAAACGTGAGTTTTCTCTCACTTTTAAGTATAGACCAGCTCAAACGTTTTCCAGAGAAAACCCAAGGTTCTCCTATTGCACTTGGCGATCGGATTGATTCAAAAGTCATACGATCGAGACTTGATCTCGTCTGAACTCTTATGCGTCCCCTAGCTGCTGAACCAGGGAGGTCCAATCGTATATATATCGTATAATTTGGTATAGGCCAAAATCGCCTGACTCCATTTTTCTCAGCGGAGAAAATAGTATCTTTAAATGTTATGGCCGCCAACTCACTGTGCAGCCCTTTTAGCCAAGATGTTAATTTTAACATCTATTTGCATGAGAAGTTGAGAAGAGTACTGAAATGAGACTATCTTGCAGTCCAACAGCTACTCTATAGAAGAACATCTATCTATTCTCTCTGTTCTGGCACCCTGTGGGCATTAAGTAGCCAACTCACAGTGCAGCCTCTTTTAACCAAGATGTTATATTTTTAACATCTATTTGCATGAGAAAGAATTTGCATGATAACTGATGTGCATAAGGTGAAGTGAATGAGTGTCTGTGTTGCAGTCCAACTGCTTCATCTGCGGTATCGGGAAGGACTACTTCGACAAGGTGCCGCACGGGTTCGACACTCACGTGCAGAAGGAGCACAACCTCGCCAACTACATGTGAGTACCTACTATATTAACCTACCATACTGCTTACTATAGGTACTGCCGTCCTAAGGGTGCATCTAGAGATCTTTTCCCGTTGATTGTCAAGAGTAAAAGGTTTATGAGGATGGGAACATCTTTTGTTTGCTAATTGACCTCAGCTAACCACACAAAAGGAAGGGGACATTATCAATGCTCCTAATCTCCCCCGAATGCCCGAAGGCGCCTTGTCGTTTTGTGTGGTAAGCTGATGTCAATTAGCGTACAAAAGATCTGCCCCTCCTCATAAATCTTTTACTCTTGACAATCAACGGGAAAAGATCTCTAGATGCACCCTAAGGCGCACACCACACTACTCGGAAAATAGTCGTGGAAAAGATAAATCTCCATTAAAAAACGATTAAGATGTTATCAGGAGGAGGTAAGAAAGACTTGAGGGAGCGATGTAGTAGATAACTCCTGTACGCTTATCAGTGGTGCATCTAGAGATTTTTCCCCCGACGATTGTCAAGAGAGAAAGATTTATGAGGAGCGGAACATCTTTTTTTTTCGCTAATTGACCTCAGCTAACCACGAAAAAGAAGGAAAGGGATATTATCAATGTTCCTAATCTCCCCCGAATGCCCGAAGGAGCCTGGTCATTTTGTGTGGTTAGCTTAGGTCAATTAGCGGACAAAAGATGTTCCCCTGCTCATAAATCTTTCGTTTTGACAATCAACGGGGAAACGATCTCTAGATGCAGCCATTGTCAAGAGCGAAAGACTTATGAGGAGGGGAGCATCTTTTGTCCGCTAATTGACCTCAGCCAACCACACAAAAGGAAGGTGATATTATCAATGCTTCTAATCTCCCCCGAATGCCCGAAGGAGCCTGGTCGTTTTGTGTGGTTAGCTTAGGTCAATTAGCGGACAAAAGATGTTCCCCTGCTCATAAATCTTTCGTTTTGACAATCAACGGGGAAACGATCTCTAGATGCAGCCATTGTCAAGAGCGAAAGACTTATGAGGAGGGGAGCATCTTTTGTCCGCTAATTGACCTCAGCTAACCACACAAAAGGAAGGCGATATTATCAATGCTTCTAATCTCCCCCGAATGCCCGAAGGAGCCTGGTCGTTTTGTGTGGTTAGCCTAGGTCAATTAGCGGACAAAAGATGTTCCCCTGCTCATAAATCTTTCGTTTTGACAATCAACGGGGAAACGATCTCTAGATGCAGCCATTGTCAAGAGTGAAAGATTTATGAGGAGGGGAACATCTTTTTTTTTCGCTAATTGACCTCAGCTCAAAAGGAAGGCGATATTATTAATGCTCCTAATCTCCCCCGAATGCACGCAGGAGCCTTATCGTTTTGTGTGGTTAGCTGAGGTCAATTAGCGGACAAAAGATGCTCCCCTGCTCATAAATCTTTCGTTTTGACAATCAACGGGGAAACGATCTCTAGATGCAGCCATTGTCAAGAGTGAAAGATTTATGAGGAGGGGAACATCTTTTTTTTTCGCTAATTGACCTCAGCTCAAAAGGAAGGCGATATTATTAATGCTCCTAATCTCCCCCGAATGCACGCAGGAGCCTTATCGTTTTGTGTGGTTAGCTGAGGTCAATTAGCGGACAAAAGATGCTCCCCTGCTCATAAATCTTTCGTTTTGACAATCAACGGGGAAACGATCTCTAGATGCAGCCATTGTCAAGAGTGAAAGATTTATGAGGAGGGGAACATCTTTTTTTTTCGCTAATTGACCTCAGCTCAAAAGGAAGGCGATATTATTAATGCTCCTAATCTCCCCCGAATGCACGCAGGAGCCTTATCGTTTTGTGTGGTTAGCTGAGGTCAATTAGCGAACAAAAGATGTTCCCCTCCTCTTTCGCTCTTGACAATCGTCTGGTTAAAAATATCTAGATGCACCCGTACTTCAACCGATCTGCTTCCGGAGTTATCTACTACATCACTCCCTCAAGCAGGGTTGTCTGGATTGGATCCAATGGGTTTTTTTTCAAAAAAAAAACATGTGAAAAAACACACTGTTTGGACCCATTTTTGGTTTTTTCAAGAAAAATCAAGATTTGGCAAGATTTTGAAGAAAAACATTTAACGAAATAACATACCAAATACTGCAGTTGAGTGAGTTTTTTCAAAATTTAAACCGGGTTTCAAAAAGTAAGGGTTTTTTTCATTATTGAATGGGTTTTTTCAAAGTTTGGGATATTTTTTTAAAATTTTAGTGGGTTTTCCAAAAAAAGACATTAAATTTTAGAGGGGGGCTGGGGTTCCCCCCCCAGAAAATTTTTAAAATTGAACCCTCTAAACTCAAAAGTAATGTTTTAACTCCTTTTGAGACATTTTGAGTTGCACCCAAAGCTCCTTGTGGAAGTAACAGAATTTTCAAGGGGCTTGCAGCTATTTTTCACATTACAGTGGAAACCTTGGGGGGGGGCGGTTGCCCCCCCCTGCCCCCCCTAAATGACGCCCCTGATTGCCCTCCTTTGGATTTGATCACAACGAAATGTTTTATTTCAATCTCTGTCAACAGTTTTCTGTTGGTATTTTCATTTATTTACTCATAAACGATGACTCCTCCCTTTTTTTCCAGGTTCTTCCTCATGCATCTCATCAACAAACCGGACACAGAGTACACCGGCCAGGTGAGTTTAATTTTACATATACAGAGTGGTGTCCCACGAAAAGTGGTCCTTTTGAACCCGATATAGTCATGAAAGTGGGGTCTAGGTATAATACGCCACTACACGCATTACACGTTACATTTACTACACTATTACATTTACTACACCATTTACACGCCCCCTGCTATAATACAAGGAAAAAAATTCTATTAATTAAAACTTTTTATTCAAAACAATACTTAGAAAATCAATCTATAAACCAGTTTATTAAAATAGTAAATAGCCTACCGGATCACAGCGATATTTTCTGTGATAAATTTGTCAAACTTAAAAAAGATTTTCTTTCAATTTATATTTAATTTGTGTATTGTGTGTATTTTGTATCGTACTTGTATGTATTTTATATTTTACTGTGTGTTTTGTTGCCCTACCATGTAAAGGGATTCTTAATCTGTATGGTAGATGAATGAATAAATAAATAAATAAATAAATAATCAAGTGACCATGAGATGAGACAATTTTCAACGCCCTCTAGCGGAAACTTTAGGAGCTATTATTTTTATTTTAAAAACTATTTGAGGTATGGGAAAAAAGTAAATGACTAAGTTGTAGAGCAGCACCGATTCAGTAGGAAAGCTGAAAAGTATCTTGAATGTAACCCCTAAAACGCACGCTCAATTAGGTAGTTTTTACTTCTTAAAACGCTCCTCTGGTTGCGAAAATGAGACTATACTTTTAGTCATTTACCTAAGTCATAAAAATGAGAATTTCTCATTTTCGCCTCATGAGGAGCGTAAAAACTAAGTAAATTCTACATAATGAGGTATTTGCATGAGTGAGGGATTTGCTTGATTTTATACTTTTTCGATACATTATGGTTTAAAACTCCCAAATTTCTGATTTTTAAGTTCAAACATGTGTTTTAAATACTAATTTAAAATTCAACTTTATTTTTTTCCAAAACGTCAGAAAAGTCACGTTATCAGAAAATGGGCTTCTATTGGATGTGACCTCACAGCGCATGAAAACCATTGTGTTTTCTGTTGTCACGTGATCAGAAAACGGGTTTCTATTTGATGTGACCTCACAGCGCATGATTTGAGATTCGAAAGTGTTTTCGCGCCAAAACAAAAAACGAAATTTCAAAAATTTATATCTCAGAAATTAGGCAACAGAAATACTTGATGTAAACGTCATTCTTCATAGTTTTTTATCTACTACTAGCGGATATGCCCGGCCTTGCACGGGTGGAGTGTATAATTTTTTAAAATTAAATTTTCTCAAAATACATTTATAATTTTTAAATCAGCAATTACCAATCATCCCGGTATCTAAGACGCCTTTCCTATCCCGGAGTTTTAATTTTTCCTATCCCGATGTTCCTGGTAATTTTTCCTATCCCGGTGTTCCCGGTAATTTGTCATATCCCGATATTCCCGGTAATTTTTCCTAACCCAGTATTCCAGGTAATTTTTCCTATCCCGGTGTTCCCGGTAATGTTTAATATCCCGGTTGCTTTTTCCATCTTAATAAAGTAACAAATTCGGAACAACTATAATAAAAAATATCTGGTTAATATTAATAATTCTAGTGAAAAAAGTAACCAATTTGGAAATGAAATAAACTGTCTAGTAGTAAATATAAGAGTCTAGTGAACCATGTCTTTTGAAACAATGTATTATTTTAAACTCTATTCCATGAAAAAATAATTTACAATTTTCCATAAATATTTTTATTTTAAAAAGAAAAAATCTTAAAATAAAGGAAAATAACGTTTGAAAATAAATTATTTGAATTAATTTTGGTAGTTTCACCACTGATAAAGCTTTTAAATGGACAATTTTAGAGTTTTTCATGTTCAAATATTTGATTTTTGAGGTTTTAATCTCGTTAACAGTAGTGAGTCGAGCAGATCTACTCTGGTAGAGAAATGGAGAAATAAGCGTTTTCGGCTATAAATTCGCTAATTACTCGTAATTATTCGATTTTAGAGCTTGGAAAACTTGACAGTGATCGTCCTCGCCTCGAGATACGCCTATATACCGAGTTTTGGCCACGCCTGCGGCGTGGCATAAGAGGAGATGCGTTACATACATACATACCCACCCACACACATAGCCACAAACGTTTTTATATATTTACTAGCGGATATGCCCGGCCTTGCACGGGTGGAGTGTATATTTTTTTTAATTAAATTTTTTTAAATATATTTATAATTTTTAAATCAGCAATTACCAATAATCCCGGTATCCCAGACGTCTTTTTCCTTCCCGGTGTTCCCGGTTATTTTCCTATCCCGATGTTCCCGATACTTTTCCTATCCCGATGTTCCCGATACTTTTCTTATCCCGATGTTCCCGATAATTTTCCTATCCCGCTGATCGAGGTAATTTTTATGTCCCGGTAATCCCTGTACTTTTTTTTCCTATCCTGATGTTCCAGGTAATTTTTCTTTTCCCGGTGTTCTCGGCAATGTTTCCTAGTAAATTACTGAGTCTAGTGAACAAAAATAACAAATTGAAACAATAATAAAAGATCTAGTAAATTAAAAAGTCTAGTGAACCGCCTCATTTGAAACAATGTTTTATTTTTAAGTTGTTTTCCATGTAAAAAATTTACACTTTTCCATAAATATTTAAATTTTCAAGGAGAAAATCTTGAAATAAAGGGAAATAACGTTTGAAAATAAATTATTTGAATTTATTTTGGCGTTTTCACAACTTACATCCTTTTTAAATGGACAATTATCGAGTTTTTCCTGTTAAAATATTTAATTTTTGGAGGTTTTCTTCTCGTTAACAATAGTTAGTCGAGCAGATCCACTCTGGTAGAGAAGTGGAGAAATAAGCGTTTTTGGCTATAAATTCGCTGATTACTCGTAATTATTCGATTTTCGAGCTTGGAAAACTTGACAGTGATCGTCCTCGCCTCGAGATACGCCTATATACCGAGTTTTGGCCACGCCTGCGGCGTGGCATAGGAGGAGATGCGTTACATACATACATACCCACACACATAGCCACAAACGTTTTTAGTAATATACTAGCTGTTATGCCCGGCCTTGCACGGGTGGAGTGTATAAATTCAATTTTTTAAGTTTTCTTAAAATATATTTATATAATTTTGTAAATCAACAATTACCAATCATCCCGGTATCCCAGAGGCCTTTCCTATCCCGGTGTTCCCTGTAATTTTTCCTATTCCGGTGTTCTCGGTAATTTGTCATATGCCGATATTCCCGGTAATTTGTCATATCCCGATATTCCCGGTAATTTGTCATATCCCGATATTCCCGGTAATTTTTCCTAACCCAGTATTCACGGTAATTTTTCCTATCCCGGTGTTCCCGGTTATGTTTAATATCCCGGTGTCTTTTTCCATCTTAATAAAATAACTTATTCGGAACAACTATAATAAAAATATCTGGTTAATATTAATAATTCTAGTGAACAAAAACAACAAATTTAAAACTATAATAAAAGATCTAGTAAATTGAAAAGTCTTGTGAACATCATTTGAAACAATGTATTATTTTAAACTCGTTTGCCATGAAAAAATAATTCACAATTTTCCATAAATATTTTCATTTTAAAGGAAAAAATCTTAAAATAAAGAAAAATAACGTTTGAAAATAAATTATTTGAATTAATTTTGGTGTTTTCACAGCTGGTAAAGCTTTTAAATGGACAATTATCGAGTTTTTCCGGTTTAAATATTTAATTTTTGAAGGTTTTCATCTCGTTAACAATAGTGAGTCGAGCAGATCCACTCTGGTAGAGAAATGGAGAAATAAGCGTTTTTGGCTATAAATTCGCTAATTACTCGTAATTATTCGATTTTCGAGCTTGGAAAACTTGACAGTGATCGTCCTCGCCTCGGGATACGTCTATATACCGAATTTTGTCCACGCCTGTGGCGTGGTTTGGGAGGAGATGCGTCACATACCCACATACATACCCACAAACGTTTTTATATATATAGAGATAGATAGATAGATAGATAGATTTTAATAAATTTAATATAAAAACGTGGGAATACCTCATTGAGCGTGCGTTATATTCAACGCTTTTCAAGGTGTCTTTTCGTACTAATTCAGTAATTGACTAATTTAGCAAATATCTAAATAGCTTTTAAAATAAAAATTCCTAACATTTCCGCTAGAGGGCGTTGGACGTTATGACAACGGATAGGACATGGTCACTTTACTCTACCTAGACCTCACTTTTATGACTGTTCAAAAGTTAAAGGTGGTGTATAAACCCGAGTTGGCAAAAACCCGGGTTTTTTCATGTTTTTTCAATAAAACCCTGAAATAACCCATATAAAACTGGGGTTTTTTTAAAACTAAGTGGTTTTCTATAAATTAGTGGGTTTTTCAAATTTAGTGTGTTCTTTCTATGTTAAATGTGTTCTGTCAAAATAATGTTAGTTTTTACAGAGTTAAGTGGGTTTTTTCAAAGTTTTTATGCTTTGAAAAAACCCACTGAAATTTTAAAAACACACCTTATTTACTGAAACCTGGTTTAAATTTTGAAAAACCCACTAAAATTTTAAAAAAATCCTAAACTTTGAAAAAACCCATTCAATATTGAAAGAAATCTATTCAACTTTGAAAAAACCCACTGAAATTTAAAAAAAAATCTTTATTTTTTAAATCTAGTTTTAACTTTAAACGTCCTGAATTTTGAAAAAACCCCATTCAAAAATGAAAAAACCCACTGAATAAGGAAGAACCTATTTAACTTTTTTTAAAAGCCCCCTGAAATTGAAAAAAACACCATTTAATTTTTAAAACCTAGTTTAAATTTTGAAAAAAACCATCAAAATTTTAAAAATATCCTAAACTTTGAAAAAAAACCACATTAAATTTTAAAGAAACTACTAAAATCTTGATTTTCCTTGAAAAACCCCAAAAATGGGTCCAAATTGTGGGTTTTTTCACATGTTTTTTTTTTAAAAACCCATTGGGTCCAATCCAGCCAACCCTGCCCTAGTGTATAAACGTTGTTTGTTGTTGACAATGCTGTCTTCTCCATCAGGAGACGTACGTGTGTGAGTTCTACCAAAAGCGATGCTGGGACTTCTTCCCCGTCGGAGACTGCTTCAGAAAGCAATACGAAGACGAACTGATGGGAGGAGGAGGATGAACACCTGTTTGAAGGACTGTTTAAAACGTTTTCATAGACTTTTCTTCAAAAAAATATTTTATTCCTTTATTTAGAATCCGATCATGATTCAATAAACTAAATAGAACACTCTTAAAACGATTGAATCAAAATTGAGTAAAAAGTACTCAAAAAGATCCAATAAGTACTCAAATTTGAATACATGAATATACTCATTCTGAATATGTGCGTTAACTCAAAAATGATACATCGTGAGCTCATTTTTGAGTTCAAACTCAAGATGTTTCCTTTTTGAGTATGCACATTTTCAGAAATGAGTATATTCAATTCATGTATTCATATTTGAGTACTTATTGGATCTTTTTGAGTACTTTTTACTCAATTTTGATACAATCATCTTAAGAGTGAAATTAACTGTTATTCTATTGAATTTTATTTTTTTAAAAATGTTTCGATGATGACATCTGATATTGGTTTTTCTGCCAACCTAGTTTCTCATGATGAAAAAATTTTTTCTAGGAAGAAATCACTCTTAAAACGGCAGTCTCAAAACCGAGTAAAAAAGTACTCAAACGGGCTTCGATCCAAAAAATACTCAAATTTGAGAACATGAATATACTCAAAAATGAAATATCATTAGCTCATTTTTGAGTCCAAGCTCAAGGTGTTTCATTTTTGAGTATACACATTTCAGAAATGAGTACATTCACGTTCTCAAATTTGAGTATACATTTGGATCGGAGCCCGTTTCAGTACTTTTTTACTCAGTTTTGAGACTTTCGTTTTAAGAGTGAAAATGCATTTTTCAACTCTCCACTATATCGATTTAAAATATGCAATAAAAAATTACACAATTTTGAAAGCAATTTCGATCCACAAAATTGAGCATCCTTTTGTTATTGTTTTTTACCCAGTTCGATGCGAAATGAATTTAAAAAAACGTTTTAAACAAACATGTGTTTTAAACAAATCAAAAAACATAGCAGTTTTTTCTTCAACCTTGTGAGTTGACAAGACTGAGACAGTTGTCTGGATCTTTTTTTTTTTGGATTCACAGCAGCTGACATGTATGGACATTTTTGTAGATAATGTTTCCTCAAAAAATATTTTTCTGTAAAATCTGAAAATTGTTCAACTACATTTGTGTGCTTTTTACAATGCTAAATATTTTATTGAACTTTATGGATGTAGAAAATTGTTGGTTTTACCTGTAAAAAAACCCGTAAAATTTACCGTTTCAAACGGTCAGCTGGGTCCTTGCAATACAAATCCGTTATCATAGCGTTTTTTTAACCGTTCAATCATCAGTAAAAAGGGTCCCAGTTTTGGATATATTCTGTAACCGTCTGTTTAAAACGTAAATTTTACGGTATTTTCCATCCAGGAATATTAGTTTATCCTTTTTATTTATAGTCGTTAAAAAGTTGATTGGTTATGTGGTGTTTAAATAGTTTCTTAATTATAATTATTTTCATAAGAAATCACAGTTGGAAAACTGCCCTTTGTTGATTACTACGCCATGTTTTCATAAACTGGCTCTGAACTAGGGTTAATTTTTTTTAATTCTTTAATAAAATGAAACCACGATTTAAAGTTTCTCATAGTTAACCAACCAAAGTTCCCCGTTTTAGTTAAGGATGGTTTGTTAAGGTTGTGTAAACGGCAGCTTTTTCATTGTGACTTTTGTGTTGCTTTGATAAAATAAAGATCTTTAATTACTTGGATTCTTGTACAAATTAGTGTAGTTAACGTGGGGGAACCGTTAATTATTTATTTACTTACTGCCAAATAGAAAAAAAAGGTTCCAATTACATGTGGCAGAGAAAGAAAGAACAGCCACGAGCAGAATGGAACGTTTTTTTTAGACCCCTATTCTTTCCTAACTCTATGGTTTCAGAAGTTGTTTTTCCTGCATACTGTCTACTAGAGAGCCTGTATACGAGAGAGAGGCGACAACTCGCTTAAAAGCGTCTCTGCGCATCCTTGCGCGCAGTTAAAACTGTCCAATTCTGTCCAAACTGTATCCTGCCGCTTGCCTGGCTCCCATGCTATAATCCTATGGAGGGAAACCTGCGGTGAACAGAAAACGCTGTTGACCAATCAGCGCGCTACACCGGGTTGTCGCCTCTCTCTCTCGTATTCAGGCTCTCTACTGTGAAGGGAAAATGGGTTTTACAGGTACTTGATGCAGGGCAGTGAAAGCAACACAACGCACAAAAGAATTAAATTCAGGATATTCTGTGTATACACAGGGTGTCCCAAAACGCCCGCATAAACTCTGCACAGCTAGATTCCTTGTTGAGAGTACATAAAAACTGCCCAAAGAAGTGTCCGATCCATAGTTTACGAGAAAAATACGAAAAACAAAGTATGACGTCACTGCAAGAAAAAACACTTTATTGAACATATCAAATGCAGTATTATGCACAGTTTAAAGCAGATGTTCAAAGTGTCCGCCGTATGGGGCAATCTCAAGGAACTGGTGTATCAAGACACGTTGTGACAATGTTACTGTGAATTTCCGAGAATGTCGACACTCACATATAAGCGAACATGTGATTCTCGACATTCACCAAATTTCGGTCTTTCACCGTAACACAAATGGACTTAGTTGCTCCATTGCATGCTGTTTGTACTGCACGGCGAACACTTTGAATATCTGCTTTAAATTGTGCATAATACTACTATATATAAAATCATGTTTCCAAATCCTTTTGGGACAGCCCCCGAAGGTATGCTTCCCCAGGGTTCACCACCTAAATCCGCCCATGAAAAAAGGTGGTTTTCAAGAAAAAATTCGCACAATGTTAGTCTATGGGGAAATTGGTTAGGCTTGCTCGTTTCGTGAAATTACTGTAATTCTGTGTGATTTGTGGATGTTTTCTTTGTTTTAAAGACTTATGTTTTTAGAAAAATAAAACAGCTTCGATAAGAGTCAGCCATGTCAGTACACGGATTGCTGACGTCAGCAAGCGAAGGCTGAAAATCGCCCCGCCTCTCCAATCAGAGGTAGGCTGAGAGGCTCAGTAGCTATCAGTGGCATTATCCTCTGTAGTTAATAGGCTCAGCTACAGAAGGTAAGATCCCTGATTGGAGAGGCGGGGCGATTTTCAGCCTTCGCTTGCTGACGTCAGCAATCCGTGTTCAGGCTTTCTAAGCTATAGAGGGTACTGTGTTCACCCACAGCTGATGACTAAAAACCATAGAGATCTAAGTATCAATATTGATCCTGAAGTAATGTTAATATAAGTAATAAATGCCGGAATTGTGGTTTTAATCGCATCTCAAAAAGGTAATTTTTTCCACTGAAAATTATCCCATCAGTGATTATTAAGAAGAAAATGGTCTAACGGAAGGTTAACCTGGAATCGAGATTTTTCGACTATTCTCTGATTGGCCTTCTTTCAACCACCAATCAGAAGTTCAGGTTAAGTTAGTGGGGATATGACCGTTAGAGTTTACATTTAATTCAAGTTGAAATATAAAACAAAGATTACATAAAAGTTTGTTTAAACTTTCTAAACTAAAGTGTTAGAGAGCATAGAGTGGGAAGAGAGGTGACAGCAGGTTTAAACTGGTTTGTGCGCATGACCGGTTTTTCCGAAATAGCGGTAAAAATTTCCTCTTGGCCAATCAGAAACTATCAGTGCGTTGTCGCCTCTCTTCCTACTTTAAGCTCTCTTGTAAGTGTTATTAACAAAGAAAAAAATATGGATTGCTTTTGGCAGCCCGTAAAAATTTTAATCCTTGATCTTTTTTTTACATTTAACTTCCCCTCATATTGAATAGAGCTTTCCACATCACGTGAGCTACAGTTACCATAACAACAACTATTTGTATGCCTACCAATGGTTAACAGTTAAATGAAAATAATTGGTCGTGACCACGCAAAAAACAGTTCTGTTCTCATAACGGAAAGTGCGTATCTCCCAACCGCACCGTTCTATAGGACTGAACGAACAGCGCGTTTGCAGTGACCGCACCGGTTCGAATGGAAGTGGCGCGGTTGCGAGAACCCAACTGAACGGTTGTACCCATCGAACAACTTTTCTCAAATTCGTTTGGGGGAATCCGACGGTCGGGTGCGTTCAGGGTGCTCTTACAAGTTTCGACCCCCCTCTCAAAGGGTTATTAACAGCTTTTTCTCTTTAAAATTAAGAAAAAAATCTCAATTCCATCTCAATGGACGCCTATATTTGGATTCGAGACTATTAAAGTCACGTGTTGGGTATAAAAAAACTCTCACTATCGAATCATATCTCTCTACTAGTGTACTAGTAGTGTAACCAACCAGTAGTAGCCAGCAGTAATCCTAAGGGAACATCACGGGTTGGGAACATAAAATTTCATTTATTGCAGCTCAACGCTGTACAATCCACAGTAAAAAAACCAGAATCAGCTCGAACAGAACAGAATAAATGGATGCAGTCAAACTGCGCATAATGATACACGTGTACCCCTACCGATGCCAACACACAATAAGTTAATTACGTAAAGGCTACTCAAATCGGCCAGAATCGAACAGTTTACCTCACAAGTAGTATACAAACTACTAGTGTAGTGTCTGTGGTAATCAATTGCAACCTCAGTAGGTCACATAATGTGATGTCAGACGGTCCATTGTCAGAAAATAAGTTGAAAACACTATTAACTTCCCGAGGTACCAAAAGTTCGAGTTTCAGCTGGTTTTATCGAAAAAATAATTTCATGTCTAGGTGGTATAATTAATGAAGTCACCCAATTTTGCAATTAAAAAAAATGTGTGAGGTTTTTATTTTTTTTAATACAAATTAAGTCGACCAACTACAGGCGTAAGCCTAGCAAGGTTGGTCCAGTCTCCCAAACTACTGGAATCCCAGTATCTGTCAATTTTCCTCTTGAACCCCACTTGAATTTACAATTGTTTCAGGCAACCATCTATCCACTACCATATTAAAAAAATAATGCTTTCTACAATCCGTCTTAAATTTGTCTTTATTCAATTTGAAATTGTGACACCGTATTGAAATCTAGTCCCTCTGTGTCCCCTTGCTTTACCATTTTAAAAAGTTGAATCAAATCCCCTCTAATCCTTCTTTTCTCTAGAGTGAACATATTTAGCTTCTTTAATCTTCCCTCATAACTTAAACTGGTTATACCCTTGACCATTTTAGTAGCCCTATGCTGAACCCTTTCAATTGAATCAATATCTTTTTTTAAGTATGGAGACCAAAACTGAACAGCATACTCTAGATGAGGTCTCACCAAGCCTCTGTATAGTGGCAAAATAATATCCTCGGACCTTGAAGAAGAAACAGTTTTTTTAATGTATCCCAATATCCTATTAGCCTTTTTACTAGCAGATAAACACTGATGAACCCATTTAAAGTCCGCATTTACTATCACCGTAAAGTATTAATACTTTATTTTTGGATCAAAACTACAAGAATAAGGAAAAATATTTTTTCACAGTTATTTCTGGGCACTAAAGGTATTCACCTAATGTTCCGCTTTTTAAGACTAAAATTCCTTTTCACATCTAATATAATAAAACTAAGTGTGGGTATATATGTATGTATACGGGGTGTTTCAAAAAACCTGTAACGATAGGCTATTTCCTAAAATATTTCCCCTAGACCCATACTTCCAATGGCGAATTTTCTTCAAATGAGGTGAAGAATTATATGAGACCAGTTTCAACTCCATGGGGGGTCTATTTTAGAAGATGCAGAAAATAACTTTTTAAACGGCCCCCGTAGAATGAAACTTCCAGTAAAAAAATTTTCTCCATTCACTTCTCAATAAGATAGAAAAAAGTCTGTCTCGATATCTTCAAAATTCACTGAGATATGAGGGTTTACATTTTTAAGGGACCGTCCGCAAGTTAAAAAGTGCGTCATTCTATTAAACAATAAAGCAGTGTTTGGCTAAATTGGAACTTATAGGTATTGATTCCTGAGTATCAAGTGTTTCTGGGAGCCACACACTCGTGCTACGATTATTTTTTACGTAGCTAATAGGTATGAAGGAGTACCTGATTTCGGGGCTCCAAGAAATATTTTTTATAATCTTTTCGATAACTTAAGGTAATTTATAAATAAGTATTGATTGGTAGGAGGGTTACTTTAAAACCAATAACGACACAAATCTGAACGCAAAATGAGAGCTGATGGGCCCCCTCTGATATGAGTAGCAAGTAGCAATGACAAATGACAGGTATCTGGATTAGCGTAGTTGAGCGAGCTCAACACCATGGCTGATTGGAGGAGTTTTTCATGTAGTCCTTGTTTTGTCACCTGAAAAAATCAAAGTTTTACGGTAGTTTGGTTGCTAAAATGTTTAACTGTAGTTTGTGGATGGCCCCTATTTTGCAGTAAAAGTATGTCACTCACAGGTATGATAAAGTGGTGTAAGTCACGAATTTCAGCTTTTAATATCTTGGTGAATTTTGAAGATATGAAGATGAAATTTTTTGTATCTGATTAAGAAATGAATGGAGAAAATTTTTCTCATTGGAGGTTTCAATCTATGGGGGCCGTATAAAAATTTTTTTTTCTGCATATTCTAAAATAGACCCCCCATGGAGTTGGAACCACGGGCGTCGTCGCCGGGGGGGACGGGGGGGACATGTCCCCCCCAATAATTGGGAACATTGTTTAAAAAATAAACTTTTTAACTTTTCAGGGCGACCAAAAATTTAATGAATGTGTGTTTCTCTGACTTTGAATCATAAAGGATGGTGCCAATATACCAATGGCACCTAATTTAAGGGGCGTATACAAGATAGAGACCGACACCTCATTTTTGGAATACGATTTCATTTAGAGTAGGTTGAAGCGAGTGAGAGATTGGGAAAACATTATCACAACAAAAAATTCTGTTTCTAGCTAAAAAAAAAAATAATTTAATGAGAACCCTCAAAAAATCCAGCTACAGCACTGGTTAAAAGCATAAAAATTTAATTTTGAAACTGTAATCTTATAACGCTTAAAATAAGTTTAAATCTGTATTTTAAAGGTCAAATTTCTAAAACTTTTCTGGGGGAGGACCCCCAGACCCATGGGCGTAGCCAAGGGTTAGCAGGGAGGGGCAGCTGCCCCCCCCCAAATCCAAATAATTAACTTTTACTTTACTTTTATTCAGTTAAAACCCAGTATTTTAGAGTCAAATATTCAAACTTTTTCTGGGGGAGGACCCCCAGAACCCCCTTTAGTATTTAAATTTTTTATATTCACACTTTTTTATAATAAGTTCTTTAAAATCAAAATTCTACCTAAAAATGTATGTCCAAATTTTGGTTTACGTGTACCAAAAAACAGTTTATAACCCTGTTCTTGGTGACAAATTTCCAATAATTTTCTGGGGAAGGACCCCCAGACCCCCCGTTGAAAATGACGGCCCTCTCTCACGGGGCTTTAAAATTGTTCTCCACAAACAAAAAAGTTGACCCTGCTTGCCCCCCCCCTAAGTTAAACCCTGGCTACGCCCATGCTCAGACCCCCCTTTATAGTGCAAAGTTACAAACGGTTTATAATAAAATAAGTAAAAAAATATTTTTTAAAAAACGCTTTTATTGAAGTGTTCTAAAAGGTCAAAAATAATTTTTTCGGTTTGACAAATAATTTATTGGGAAGTAGAAAATAACTTTTTGGTAAGTAAAAATAACTGATTTTCTAATCACTAAAAATAAAAGCGTGGGCGCTAGTAATTTTTTAAATTTAAATTTTTTTACAGGAAAGTAACAGTAACATCCCTGACGAACGGGGATTCGAACCCCAGAAGTACGGCTTTGCAGTTAGATGCTCTTACCACTAGGCCATTACGTCGGCATTTATGTATAACTTTATACAAATAAAAATTCCTAATAGAGAATTTAAAGTGAATCCATCCCACTCAAAACTCATGAATGAGAAATTTGTAAATTTAACCTCATAGAATAAAGAAGTTAGAATAAAAGTGAATTAAGAATTACTAGCGCCCACGCTTTTATTTTTAGTGATTAGAAAATCAGTTATTTTTACTTACCAAAAAGTTATTTTCTACTTCCCAATAAATTATTTGTCAAACCGAAAAAATTATTTTTGACCTTTTAGAACACTTCAATAAAAGCGTTTTTTAAAAAATATTTTTTTACTTATTTTATTTTCTACTTTTTAGTCATGGTTAGAGATGGGAATGGCCGGAAAAAAACCGGAAACTTTGGGAAAAAAACCGGTTTTTTTCCAGTTTTTTTCCGAAGGGTTTATTTCTTTCCGGAAAAATTGAAAATGTTAATTTAAAATACTTTATTTAGAATATAATTTATGACCGATTTTTATATATTTTATAACCATTATCAATTAAAAGATTATTTAGATGATAATCTTATACAATAAAGTACTTAAGAATTAAGTTTTAACCATATAATAAGCATTTTTTTCCCAAAAAAGGTGTATTCCACTCGGGAAAAATTGAAAATTTTTAAGTTTGTGTGCATTTAAAAATTTTCTACATTCACATTTGATATTTTTTTATACTCAATATTTCACATGAAAACACAAATTTGGAAAAAGTAAGCTGCAAGATAAATTATTTTAACCTCCAAGTGTTATTTATTTTACTCTCTAAAAACAAAAATAATTATGCAATGCAAATTAATATCAATAATACCAATTAGGATTAGAAGAAATTTAAATTTGGTATTCTTATATATTAATTATAAAATGCAGCACTTTAAAAGTATTTTAACCATTAAATCAGATTGTCTAACAATCATAAGCATATGAAATGACTTACTAATACTTTTTCAAGTTTCTCTGCTTTATCTGAATTTAAAAAAAATATATCTTTTTTTTTAAAATAGATAAATATTACATTAATGTTATTTATTACAATCACATGCTTTATATTTATACTAGCTGATATGCCCGGCCTTGCACGGGTGAAGATGGAGATTTTTTCTTTAAAATGTTTAAATCAATCATTCATTTCTACCTTCCAGGGGGTAGCACTCTGGACAGCACCCCCCCCCTTGGGGACCCAAAAAGGTTGTCAAAAGGAGTAAAACCCTACTTTTACTGGTCTAATTTTCCAATTTTTTTTCTGGTGAAGGACCCCCATACCTCCCATTAGTACCACCAGAGGATCTTCAGTGATAATTTTTAGGAAATCCTCGATATTTCAACATTATAATACTGTTGAAAAGTGCCCCCCTTAGACTCAAAACGTTTCTAAAAACGCGAGTTTAAACCCTACTTTTACACGTCGAATTTCTAATTTTTTCTGGGGGAGGACCCCTATACCCCTAATGGGAATCTTGTCTGGAAAAGTGCCCCCCTCTTGGAGGCGTGCTGGATCTGTGCCTATATTTTGATGAGTGAAAATTCAAGCATTTTAAATTCTGAACGATTTCTGCATTTACCACATGATTCCCATAAAAAACAATAAAATATTAGAAAAATATTTTTCCCAAAATCATATCCTGACGTGGTTCCTGTGCCATAAAAAAACCAATCAAAATAAAAAAAACCCTTTCCAAAATAACTTAAAATGCTCAATCAGAGCTCTTAATTAATCGTATTTTCATGATTTTATTATATCTTTGGTATAAAATTTAATAAATAAAACATTATTCCTGTAAAAATACAATATTTCCTCTGGAATATTGTATATAAAACAAATTCTGTATGGAATATATGTCTGGGGGCTCTGGGATCTTGGACTACTGGTTTTTAATATTAACTCTAGTTTTTGGTCTGTTAACCAACTTTCTTAAAAGCTACAATATGATCATCATTTGATTTTTCATCCTCGTTTCCATGGAGATTATTTTAACAACAATGCTATTCCATGAAATTTTTTATTTAAAAACTACTCTCAAATAATAATATTTTGTACTATACTTAATATCATGTTTTAAAATTTAAAATTTCATTTAATTATGTTTTTAGATTCTAGTTATAATTTTTAATTAGACTTATATCTAATTTTTCTTTTAAAACTTGCTATTTTGCATTATGTTTTTTTTGTAACAATGGGGAGAACAGATCTCTTCTGGAGGAGAAATAAAGCTATTTCAGCAAAATGACCATAAAAAGGGTCAAAAGAGGGTCAAGGGGTCATTCTAGAACTTTGAAACATAGCCTATGTTTTTTCTGGGATTCTTTTACGTATATTTACCAAGTTTGGTGCAGATCGGAAGTAAACTGTGGATTTGTATAGAAGACAAACATACATACATACATACCCACACTTGATTTTATTATATTAGATTGCATATATTATTTTACAATTATAAAAACTAGTTTTTTTTAGTTTTAAAATTACTTGTAAAATGCTGCATATTTTTATTTCAGGAGAATTATTTTTAATTAATTTTTAATGATTTAATAACTTATAATATATAATGACTAATGATTTTTTATACAACGAATGATTATTTAGCTTCTAAAAAAATATGTATTGAAAAATTACTCTTTTCTAAGCAAAAAGGTCAATTTTTCCGGAAAAAAACCGGTTTTTTTCCTGTTTTTTTCCGCCTTCCCAAAATTTCCGGAAATTTTCCATCTCTAGTCATGGTATTTTTTAACAAAAACTCACAAGAAAAAATGTATTTATTTCAACCATATTTAATGTTATGTAAGGATGGAATTTTAGTTTCATGTTTAACAAAAATTTTTCACATATCTGACAAAGTAGAGCAATCCTCTGACGACTCAGCAGGACAATCAACTCCAAAGTTAATTAAAATATATTTAATATTGCTGGGTACGTTATAATAACTGAGCTGAGCGGGAAAAATTCCTCGCACAAAGAAACGCATCCCCTCACTCGCCGATGAAATCCATCGATATCAAAAAGATTCACAATAAAAAGAAAGCATTCAATCAAATAAAAAAAAACAATCGTAAAAAACTCAGAATTAGTGTGTGTGTGTGTATCAAGGAGCAAACAGTATCATCCAGTCTTTTTAGTAGTCAATAAATTATAAAAGTAGAACATTTTTCTGCTCTCGACATTCCTCGGGATGGGACACCTATTTTCGGCGATTTCTCGCTCTTCTGGCGATTTCTTTCTCGCGGTTATTATCTTAAATCGCTAATTATCTTAATTGTTAATTGGAAGGTAAAAAATCACGTTTTGAAGATTAAATATTGTAGTTATATACCTAGTATATTATCTTACAGGTTTTGGGAGCCATTGGCTTCACGGAAGTGTCTCAAATATGAATTAAAAGGATAACTAAAAAAACTCGTTAATTACCTAAATTACGGAGGTTTTGACTAGTTGATGATTGAATATTGCATTGTCATCGAGTTTCCACCACGGTGCAAAGTTTCAGAACTTTATATCGTTTGGAAGTGCCTGAAATATTATGTACAAGAATCCGGAAAGAAAAAAAGTGATTAATCGTCTATAATTATCGTAATTACTGGGCAATTCTCGTTTTGACTTTTGAATATGATGAAGTTATGCCTTATAAACAATTGTGCACGGTTTAGGGAGAATAGCCCCTTGGGAAAGGTCTCAAATTCTGGTTTTTCTGTTAATTAAAAATACTCGTTAATTAACTTAATCCTTTGGTTGTTTGACTAGATAATGGTTGGATATTGGAGTGTCATGAGGGTTACACCGATGTGTAAAGTTTCGGGGCCCTGACATATCGGGAAGTGCCCGAAAATCGAGTTTTAAAATTCCACCCGTAAAACGCCGCCAAAAGCAAGTAGAATAAAAGCGTTTAAAAAAAAATGCGCAGAAGTTAATTACTTGATTCAAAACCACCTTAAAAATCTTAAACGTGGACAAAAAAGAAAGACGATTATTTTGGGGTTGTTAACTAGCAGTTTGAAAAACATTCCCGAATCCTTGAGGCGTCCCCCCCAATATTCAGGAGCCGCCGACGCCAATGGTTGGAACTGATGCCATATAATTCTTCACCTCATTTGAAGAAAATCTTCCATTGGAAGTATGGGTCTAGGGGAAATATTTTAGGAAATAGCCTATCGTTACAGGTTTTTTGAAACACCCTGTATATATTAGGGTGGTCCTTATTTTTGAAGTTTGGAAATCTTAACGCGACGCCCCCCCAAATTGTTCCATCATACAAATAAATAGTTTTTGTAAAATATCAGCTCATTCGAATAATAAACACCCGTGCGCAATTGCCTTGAAGTTTCAAAAAAATACTGATTTTTTCACAAAACATCCCAAAAACCATAGATTAAACCCTCCCATCCTCTTCTTGATTTTTTAATGAGAATCTAATATAGTTATAGTTATAATGTTCCAGATTCCATTCTTCTATCACCCCTCTTTCGGTAGTAAAAATTTTTTAAAGTTAAAATAACTCTTGTCAAGTTGTTTTTTCTGCATTTTAAAAAAGCTAATCACCCCAGAACCATACAACTTAAAAACCTGAAATTTGTGCCATTTTGTTTGTAATTTATTACCTTTCATTTGATGTGCAGCATAACTGCCTTTCTTTAAAAATTTTTCTTCAAAATAAAAAAAAATGGAAAAAATTAAATAAAAAAAGTTTTGAAAAAAAATTTTATTAAATAAATTTAAAGTTTTTCCCACAGAGAAAAATCCTAACAGAGGGTCCAACACGATATATTCAAAAGTTGTATGGGTTTGAGGGCGCCACGAGGAACTATAAATGATTGACAGAGAGATCAAACCTGTGATTGGCTGTCACGCAATCTTCTATTTCGAAGGAGAAGGAAAAAGTTTTTCTCAACCAATCAGGCTTTTCCGTCCCGCCTCTCGTGACGTTTTGCGATCGCAGCGCCACCCAACCCATCCAACGTTTCGATTTCCATTAGCGCCTATGGCGACGGACTCTCTGTACTCTGTGGTTTTTCCACTCCCAAAATGAACATTTCTGCCAAATTTCAAGTTGAAATTAAAATTTTATCTTGTAGAAAAAAATAAAAATTTGCGAAATTTTGGCTAGTCCTCAAACATTCCATGTAATTTAACAAAAAAAGGTGTTTTACTCATGGGGATTCCAAAAACTCCCTTGAGGGTGTTCATACGAGGTTCATGCGGTTGAGGGTGTTCATGCAAAAAAATTTACTTAAATATCAGAAAATACAGCTATTAGCCGATTCGGTACAAAATCCTACAGAGCTAGTTTCCAACCTAATTCAATGTCCCCAAAGTTAAACCCTAAGTTTGTCCCCCAGAATGGTTGGTACGATAGGGAATGCTTTCAGCTAAAATCTACAGTGAGGAAATCTTTGAGAAGGGTAATGGACAATTATTGTGATCATATTGAAACTTATAGAAATCTACGTAACCAGTATAAAGCATTATGCAGAAATAAAAAGTATATGTATTTCAACAAAATTCAAGAAGAAATGTTAAACTGCAGAGACTCTCAGACATTTTGGAACATTATACGGAAATTCCAACGTAAGAAACCGATTATGTCATCAAATATATCTAACAATATTTGGCTAGACCACTACTCAGAATTGTTCAGGGACCAACGACTAAATAATTACTCCGACCCCTTAATAAACTTTTGGCTACTGCCTAGCTGGTGGCTGACTCCAATAAATACACGTTGATTAAAAATAAAGATTTATTATAAAAACAGTAACCAAAATTTCAAGTTATCTCAAGAAGTAAAAACGCTGTACTGCTCCAACAAAATACGCAGCAATGCCAGTGCGATATGAGAAACTCGCCTCTCTTCAGATTAGCTCCGCTACTCTTCACACCGCAGTGGCTTCACCATAGCGCACCCATATTTTCTCCGCGCAGTAATTTGGCTGAGTTGCGGGTGATCGCCACAAACTTATCAATTAATGACAGTTTTGACCCATTTCTAGATGCAATTATTTCTTTGTCTGAGGTAAACAATGTGTTACATAAACTTAAAAATAATAAAAGTCCGGGCTATGATAACCTCAAACCAGAATTTTTCAAATATTTAAATCCAACTGCAGTCCAATTCCTCACTGATGCGTTCAATAACATATTACTAACTGAACGCTATCCCGCCAACTGGATCGAAATTCTCATTCAGCCTATCTTTAAGAAAGGTGACCCCAACAATCCAGGTAATTACAGACCTATATCTTTAATTCCCGTCATCAGTAAGATATTTACCTCGATTTTAAACAATAGACTTAACGAATGGCTGAAAAATAGGAATCTATTGCATGAAGAACAGGCAGGTTTTAGAAAGGGTTATAGCTGCTTAGACCAGGCTTATATTTTAAACTCAATCATTCAGGATAAACTACGAAAAAAGCGAGGTAAACTTTACGCTGCCTTTATTGATCTTAAATCCGCTTTTGATAGCATAAACCACTCCCTTTTATGGCACATTCTTCGGAAACTTTCACTCAATTCAAAATTTGTAAGCATTTTGAAAGATATGTATAACAAAGCTACAGCAAGAGTGAGGACAGCTACAGGATCGTCTGAAATCTTTAACATAGAAACAGGAGTGTTACAGGGCGAAATTCTTTCCCCAATTTTATTTAATTTATTTTCAAACAATTTGATTGATCGATTAAATGATTCTAAAAATCCTGGTATATACATATCCTCAACAAACTTTCTTCATATATTACTTTATGCTGACGATGCAGTTATCCTAGCCGACTCTCCTATTAATCTTCAGAAAAAATGAAATATCCTGGAAAATTTTTGCGCTGATTTTCTTTTGACAGTTAACATAAGCAAAACGAAAATTATGATTTTCCGGAAAGGGGGAAAGCTGGCTAGGTCGGATGTATTTTTTTATCAGAACAAAAAACTCGAAATTGTTAAAGAATACGTATATTTGGGAATTCCTTTTTCTTCTACAGGTAAATTTAATAGTGCCAGACGTTATTTCACTTCCAAGGCAATAGCGGCAATCAATGCATCTTGGTCAATATTTACCGGATCACGGGCTAACTCGACCAAAGCATGGTTTCAACTATTTGAGTCATTAATTCAGTCTGTGTTCATATATGGTTCTCCGATCTGGTCCATAAACTATATATTCGACTTGGAAAAAATCTTTTGTATTTTTGTTAAAAAATTATTTTTACTTTCCAGATATACTCCTGGTTACATTCTAAGATTAGAGTTAGGACAACCCCCAATATCAGTCACTGTAGTCAAAATAATTTAGAAATTTTGGATCAAAATTCTTCAATTACCAAATGACAGATATATAAAAATTTGCTATAACAAACTGCTTCTAAACGCACAATTTACTAGCAATACAGAATTTAACTGGGTTTTATCCATAAAAAAAATCCTTGATAATCTGGGTTATAGTTTCATTTTTGTCTCGCAGGACCCTTATATAGCCGCTTATTTTCTTCCCCTGGTGTTACAATCTCTCCGAGATCAGACCCTTCAAAATGACCTGTCTCGAATGGAAAATAGTACTAACATTTCCCATTATAAACTCTTAAACAGCGCCTCCCCTGAAACCTATATTGAATCACCCTTAAATATAACCATTAAAAGATTTATCTTTCAACTACGTCTTAATCAAAGCCGAATTTTCTACAAAAACGAAATTTTTGAAATTTTGCCTTCTAACCTTTGCACTTTCTGTAATAATGAAGAAAATGAGACTTGGAATCATATATTCAACACTTGTCCTCTTTATAATCAATACAGAAACAAATAGTACTTAACGGGTTTAAAACCTTTTCCGTTAATATTAACTCAAAGTCAATACGAAAGAATTTTTTATTTTACAATTTCTATTTTAAAAGTCCGTAAAAATTTATTAGATGAATCGAGTTAGCCCAATGTTCCAACAACTTTTTATATATATTTGAATTTGTGTATATTTACGTTTATCTTTCATAGTTTTAATGTTCAATGATAATTAAGTGTTAATTTATTTCCTCATTTGTACTTTTTGTTCCTTTATTTTTGTACTACTTTGTAAACGGGCACGAGCCCATTACAATAAAGTCTTGTCTATGTCAAAAAAAAATAATAAGGAGCACTTTCCCTTTAGAATTTTTTCTATATAGAACCGATATATTTCTAGATTTTTTTAGAAAGTAGGACCGCCCTTTCAGATTATTTTCCTACGAGCAAGTGCTCTGTACTAGAATTTTTTACTAGGAAGGACCGACATCCCTCCAGATTTTTTACTAGGAAAAAGTGCTCTTCTTCTAGAATTTCTAATACGAAGGAGCTCTTTTCCTCTATAGTTTTTACTGGAAAGAAAAGATCTATTTCTAGAATTTCTTACAAGGAAGGAATGCCCTTCTTTCAGATTTTTTTTCTAGGAACAAGAGCTCTGTACTACAATTTTTTACTATGAAGGACCGACTTCCTTTCAGATTTTTTTCATTTAAGGCGACTGCCTACGTTGGGAGAAGGTTTTTAAAAAACATTATATGTAACTTGTTTACATACATTTTCTTAACCAATGTAGTTTAAATAACTAATATATGTAAAAACTACCCAAATTTTATAAAAAATATTTTTAAAAATAACAACTTATACTAAAATTTGGCGGAAATTTAAAATTACGCCAACACCTCTTTAGGTAAATATATAAAAGTTTTTTTGAAAATTCTTGAAATCACATGTTCCTTAGATAAATACCTATGCAATGACCTAAAAGCTAAGCAAAATTTTGAAAAATAAAGGAGCTATGCTATTTATCGTAAAATTAACCTTTGTTTTTTAGATATTTTTTAAACAAATTTTACTATAAATAGCATAGCTCCTTAACCCGTTGGGACTCGCGGGGTCATTTTATAACCCCAAGCTCACACAAACATTCCATTTAACGGAAAACTAAACACCTGGGGATTCTTCACTTCTCAGTAGCTGGGTTTCTGGCCCTTATCTACATTCCTGAGAAGTTTCGTGGAATTCGGATTATTTTTCCGCCCCCCAGACGCATTTTGTTAGCTTTTGGGGTAATGGAATGACCCCCGCGAGTCTCTTCGTTAGTGCTGCACATCCGTTTTTTCGTACTCCGCCTTCTATACAACCCACTGATAAGGGCCCAAAACATGTGTAAACAAATTTAAAGAAATTCTCAGGGGGTTCTTTTTCATTTTAGTACAAAGAAAAGGAAGATACAGGTGTGGGTACTTTCAATACTGGTCCCCGTGACAGTTTTATGACTTGTAATTCACCAGACCACTGTATCCCGCCCCTTACATTCTTTGCTTTTGTATTGAATGGGAAAGGAGCTAGGAAAGTGAATTGAGGTAACAAGTTTTAGAAGAAAAAATACCCTAGTTTGAGTGTTAGAAAAAAATTTTGGAAGTAGGATAGAAAAACAACTTGTGTCTGTAATTTGTGTTTACATTTTTTTAGCAAAGCCCTCGTTAATACCATTTGTGATAATTGTCTTTACCAAAAGAAAGCTTTAAAAAATTTATTATATAGTATTTTGAAGTAATTAAATTAATTTTTACGTTGAAATGATTTGTGTTAGTTTGTTACATATGTGTGTATTGTGTAAAAAGAAAAATTAATATCAAACTCAAAAAATTATTTCTCAGAGTAGAAAATACTGCAGATTATAAGTTTTCTTAATCAGTTATGTGTTTTAAAGTCTAAAAATGTAATGGTTCCGACTAAAAAAATATTTTTAACGATGTAGAAAAGAGCGAAAAGGTTGGGGCTATTCCATAACCCCCGCGAGTCTCAACGTTCGCCCGGGAGGCGCGAGTCCCACCGGGTTAAATTTTCAAAATTTTGCTTAGCTTTTAGGTCATTGCACAGGTATTTATCTAAGGAACATGTGATTTCAAGAATTTTCAAAAAAACTTTTATATATTTACCTATAGAGGTGTTGGCGTAATTTTAAATTTCCGCCAAATTTTAGTATAAATTGTTATTTTTAAAAAATTTTTTTATAAAATTTGGGTAGTTTTTACATATATTAGTTATTTAAACTACATTGGTTAAGAAAATATATGTAAACAAGTTACATATTATATAATGTTTTTTAAAAACCTTCTCCCAACGTAGGCAGTTGCCTTAACAAGTGCTTTGTACTAGAATTTTTTAATAGGAAGGACCGACCTCCCTAGGAAAAAGTCTTTTTTCTAGGAAAAAGCGCTCTTCTTCTGGAATTTTTAAAAAAGAAGGAGCTCCTATATTCTAGAACTCTTACTGGAGAGAAACGATTTTTTAAGGATCAAAATTTTTTTAAGGAAGCAGCGCCCTTCTTTCAGATTTTTTTCCTACGAGCAAGTGCTCTGTACTACAATTTTTTACTATGAAGGACCGACCTCCTTTCAGATTTTTTTCATTTAACAAGTGCTTTGTACTAGAATTTTTTAATAGGAAGGACCGACCTCCCTCCAGATTTTTTGCTATAAAAAGTGCTCTTCTTTTAAAACGTTTTAATAGGAATGAGCTCCTTCCCTCTAAAATTTTTACTGGAAAGAAAATATATATTTCTTGAATTTCTTACAAGGAAGGACCGCCCTCATTTCAGATTTTTTTTCTAGTAAAAAGTGCTCTGTACTAAAATTTTTTACTAGGAAAGACCGACCTCCCTCAAGATTTTTTTCTAGGAAAAAGCGTTCTTCTTCTGGAATTTTTAAAAAGGAAGGAGCTCCTACCTTCTAGAATTTGTACTGGAGAGAAACGATATATTTCAAAATTTTTTTAAGGAAGCAGCCTCCTCCTTTTAGATTTTTTTCCTACGAACAAGTGCTCTGTACAAGAATATTTACAAGTACCGACCTCCCTCCAGATTTTCTACTAGGAAAAAGCGCTCTTCTTCTAGAATTTCTAATACGAAGGAGCTCCTTCCCACTAAAATTTTTACTATATAGATACGATATATTTCTAGAATTTTTTGGAAGGAAGGACCGACCTTCTTTGAGGTTTTTTTCCTACGAGCAAGTGCTCTGTACTAGAATTTTTTACTAGGAAGGACCGTCCTCCCTCCAGATTTTATACTATAAAAAGAGCTCTTTTAAAACTTTTTAATACGAATTAGCTCCTACCTTCTAGAATTTTTACTGGAGAGAAACGATAGATTTCTAAATTTTTTTAAGGAAGCAGCGCCCTACGAACAAGTGCTCTGTACAAGAATTTAAACTAGGAAGGACCGACCTCCCACCAGATTTCTTTCTCGGAAAAAGCGCTCTTCTTCTAGAATTTCTAATAATAAGGAGATCCTTCCCTCTAGAATTTTGTCTATATAGAAACGATATATTTCTAGAATTTTTTTTAAGGAAGACCGCCCTCCTTTCAGATTTTTTTTCTAGGAACATTTGCTCTGTTCGAGAATTTTTTACTAGGAAGGACCGACCTCCCACTAGATTTTTTTCTTGGAAAAAGCGCTTCTTCTTCTTATAGAATTTCTAATAATAAGGAGCTCCTTCCCTCTAGAATTTTGTCTGTATAGAAACGATATATTTCTAGAATTTTTTAGAAGGTAGGACCGCCCTTCTTTCAGATTTTTTTTCCTACGAACAAGTGCTCTGTACAAGAATTTTTACTAGGAAGGACCGTCCTCCCTCCAGCTTTTTCACTGTAAAAAGAGCTCTTCTTTTAAAACTTTTTAATACGAAGGAGCTCCTACCTTCTAGAATTTTTAATAGAGAGAAACGATAGATTTCTAAATTTTTTTAAGGAAGCAGCGCCCTACGAGCAAGTGCTCTGTACTAGAATTTTTTACGAGGAAGGACCGACATCCCTGCATATTTTTTACTATAAAAAGCGCTCTTCTTTTAAAACTTTTTAATAGGAAGGAGCTCCTTCCGTCTAGAATTTTTACTATATAGATACGATATATTTCTAGAATTTTTTATAAGGAAGGACCGCCCTTCTTTCAGATTCTTTTTCTAGGAACTAATGCTCTCTACTAGAATTTTTTACTATGAAGGACCGACCTCCTTTCAGATTTTTTTCTAGAAACATTTGCTCTGTTCTAGAATTTTTACTAGGAAGTACCGACCTCCCTCCAGATTTTTTACTACGAAAAAGCGCTCTTCTTCTATAATTTCTAATACGAATTAGCTCCTTCCCTCTAGAATTTTTACTATATAGATACGATATATTTCTAGAATTTTTGATAAGGAAGGACCGCCCTTCTTTCAGATTTTATTTCTAGGAACAAGTGCTCTCTACTAGAATTTTTTACTATGATGGACCGACCTCCTTTCAGATTTTTTTCTAGAAACATTTGCTCTGTTCTAGAATTTTTACTAGGAAGTACCGACCTCCCTCCAGATTTTTTACTACGAAAAAGCGCTCTTCTTCTATAATTTCTAATACGAATTAGCTCCTTCCCTCTAGAATTTTTACTCTATAGATACGATATATTTCTAGAATTTTTGATAAGGAAGGACCGCCCTTCTTTCAGATTTTATTTCTAGGAACAAGTGCTCTGTACTAGAATTTTTTACTAGGAAGGACCGACCTCCCTCCAGATTTTTTACTAGGAAAAAGCGCTCTTCTTCTAGAATTTCTAATATGAAGAAGCTCCTTCCCTCTTGAGTTTTTACTGGATAGAAACGATATATTTCTAGAATTTTTTTTAAGGAAGACCACCCTCCTTTCAGATTTTTTTCTAGGAACATTTGCTCTGTTCGAGAATTTTTTACTAGGAAGGACCGACCTCCCACTAGATTTTTTTCTTGGAAAAAGCGCTTCTTCTTCTTATAGAATTTCTAATAATAAGGAGCTCCTTCCCTCTAGAATTTTGTCTGTATAGAAACGATATATTTCTAGAATTTTTTAGAAGGTAGGACCGCCCTTCTTTCAGATTTTTTTTCCTACGAACAAGTGCTCTGTACAAGAACTTTTACTAGGAAGGACCGTCCTCCCTCCAGCTTTTTCACTGTAAAAAGAGCTCTTCTTTTAAAACTTTTTAATACGAAGGAGCTCCTACCTTCTAGAATTTTTAATGGAGAGAAACGATAGATTTCTAAATTTTTTTAAGGAAGCAGCGCCCTACGAGCAAGTGCTCTGTACTAGAATTTTTTACGAGGAAGGACCGACATCCCTGCATATTTTTTACTATAAAAAGCGCTCTTCTTTTAAAACTTTTTAATAGGAAGGAGCTCCTTCCGTCTAGAATTTTTACTATATAGATACGATATATTTCTAGAATTTTTTATAAGGAAGGACCGCCCTTCTTTCAGATTCTTTTTCTAGGAACTAATGCTCTCTACTAGAATTTTTTACTATGAAGGACCGACCTCCTTTCAGATTTTTTTCTAGAAACATTTGCTCTGTTCTAGAATTTTTACTAGGAAGTACCGACCTCCCTCCAGATTTTTTACTACGAAAAAGCGCTCTTCTTCTATAATTTCTAATACGAATTAGCTCCTTCCCTCTAGAATTTTTACTATATAGATACGATATATTTCTAGAATTTTTGATAAGGAAGGACCGCCCTTCTTTCAGATTTTATTTCTAGGAACAAGTGCTCTCTACTAGAATTTTTTACTATGATGGACCGACCTCCTTTCAGATTTTTTTCTAGAAACATTTGCTCTGTTCTAGAATATTTACTAGGAAGTACCGACCTCCCTCCAGATTTTTTACTACGAAAAAGCGCTCTTCTTCTATAATTTCTAATACGAATTAGCTCCTTCCCTCTAGAATTTTTACTCTATAGATACGATATATTTCTAGAATTTTTGATAAGGAAGGACCGCCCTTCTTTCAGATTTTATTTCTAGGAACAAGTGCTCTGTACTAGAATTTTTTACCAGGAAGGACCGACCTCCCTCCAGATTTTTTACTAGGAAAAAGCGCTCTTCTTCTAGAATTTCTAATATGAAGAAGCTCCTTCCCTCTTGAGTTTTTACTGGATAGAAACGATATATTTCAAGAATTTTTTTTTAGGAAGGACCGCCCTCCTTTCAGATTTTTTTTCTAGGAACAAGTGCTCTGTACTAGAATTTTTTACAAGGAAGGACTGACCTCCCTCCAGATTTTTTACTAGGAAAAAGCGCTCTTCTTCTAGAATTTCTAATATATAGGAGCTCCTTCCCTCTTGAGTTTTTACTGGATAGAAACGATATATTTCTAGAATTTTTTTTAAGGAAGACCGCCCCCCTTTCAGATTTTTTTTCTTGGAACACGTGCTCTGTACTAGAATTTTTTACTATGAAGGACCGTCATCTTTTCAGTTTTTTTTCAAGGAACAAGTGCTCTGTACTAGAATTTTTTCCCCCCAGATTTTTTTCTTGGAAAAATCGATCTTCTTCTAGAATTTCTAATAATAAGGAGCTCCTTCCCTCCAGAATTTTTTCTGTATAGAAATGATATATTTCTAGAATTTTTTAGAAGGTAGGACCGCCCATTCAGATTTTTTCCTATGAGCCATTGCTCTGTACTAGAATTTTTTACTAGGAAGGACCGACCTCCCTCCAGTTTTTTTACTAGAAAAAACGCTCTTCTTCTAGAATTTCTAATACGAAGGAGCTCCTTCCCTCTTGAGTTTTTACTTTAAAGAAAAGATCTATTTCTAGAATTTCTTACAAGGAAGGACCGCCCTCCTTTAGAAACGATATATTTCTAGAACTTTTTAGAAATAAGGACCGCCCTTCTTTCAGATTTTTTTTTCTACGAGCAAGGGCTCTGTACTAGAATTTTTTACTAGGAAGGACCGACCTCCCTCCAGATTTTTTACTATAAAAAGGGCTCTTCTTTTAAAACTTTTTAACCGACCGCCCTCGTTTCAGATTTTTTTCCTAGGAACAATTGCTTTCTACTAGTTTTTTCACAAGGAAGGACCGACCTCCCTTAAGATTTTTTTTCTAGGAAAAAGCGCTCTTCTTCTGGAATTTTTTAAAAAGAAGGAGCTCCTACCTTCTAGAATTTTTACAGGAGAGAAACGATTTTTTAAGGATCAAAATTTTTTTAAGGAAGCAGCGCCCTTCTTTCAGATTTTTTTTCCTACGAGCAAGTGCTTTATACGAGAATTTTTTACTAGGTAGGACCGACCTCCCTCCAGATTTTTTACTATAAAACGCGCTCTTCTTTTAAAACATTCTTTCAAACATTCTTTCAAGCTTCTTTTTTTTCATTGGAAGGAGCTCCTTCCCTCTATAATTTTTACTGGAAAGAAAATATCTATTTCTAGAATTTCTTACAAGGAAGGACCGACCTCCTTTCAGATTTTTTTCTAGGAACATTTGCTCTGTTCAAAAATTTTTTACTAGGAAGGACCGACCTCCCACCAGATTTTTTTCTTGGAAAAAGCGCTCTTCTTCTAGAATTTCTAATAATAAGGAGCTCCTTCCTTCCAGAATTTTTTCTGTATAGAAATGATATATTTCTAGAATTTTTTAGAAGGTAGGACCGCCCTTTCAGATTTTTTTCCTATGAGCCATTGCTCTGTACTGGAATTTATTACTAGGAAGGACCGACCTCCCTCCAGATTTTTTACTATAAAAAGCGCTCTTCTTTTAAAACTTTTTAATAGGAAGGACCGACCTCCCTCCAGTTTTTTTACTAGAAAAAACGCTCTTCTTCTAGAATTTCTAATACGAAGGAGCTCCTTCCCTCTTGAGTTTTTACCTTAAAGAAAAGATCTATTTCTAGAATTTCTTACAAGGAAGGACCGCTCTCCTTTCAGATTTTTTCAAGGAACAAGGTCTCTGTACAAGAATTTTTTACTAGGAAGGACCGACCTCCCACCAGATTTTTTACTATAAAAAGTGCTCTTCTTTTAAAACTTTTTCATAGGAAGGAGCTCCTTCCCTCTAGAATTTTTACTGGAAAGAAAATGTCTCTTTCTAGAATTTCTTACAAGAAGGACCGACCTCCCTCAAGATTTTTCTCTTGGAAAAAGCGCTCTTCTTCTAGAATTTCTAATAATAAGGAGCACTTTCCCTTCACTTATTCCCTTCCTAATAATAAGGAGCACTTACTTCCCCTTCTAGAATTTCTAATATGAAGGAGCTCCTTCCCTTTAGAGTTTTAACTGGATAGAAACGATATATTTCTAGAACTTTTTAGAAATAAGGACCGCCCTTCTTTCAGATTTTTTCTATTAACAATTGCTCTGTTCTAGAATTTTTTACAAGGAAGGACCGACCTCCCTCGAGATTTTTTACTAGGAAAAAGCGCTCTTCTTCTAGAATTTCTAATAATAAGGAGCACTTTCCCTTCACTTATTCCCTTCCTAATAATAAGGAGCACTTACTTTCCCTTCTAGAATTTCTAATATGAAGGAGCTCCTTCCCTTTAGAGTTTTAACTGGATAGAAACGATATATTTCTAGAACTTTTTAGAAATAAGGACCGCCCTTCTTTCAGATTTTTTCTATTAACAATTGCTCTTTTCTAGAATTTTTTACAAGGAAGGACCGACCTCCCTCGAGATTTTTTACTAGGAAAAAGCGCTCTTCTTCTAGAATTTCTAATAATAAGGAGCACTTTCCCTTCACTTATTCCCTTCCTAATAATAAGGAGCACTTACTTTCCCTTCTAGAATTTCTAATATGAAGGAGCTCCTTCCCTTTAGAGTTTTAACTGGATAGAAACGATATATTTCTAGAACTTTTTAGAAATAAGGACCGCCCTTCTTTCAGATTTTTTCTATTAACAATTGCTCTGTTCTAGAATTTTTTACAAGGAAGGACCGACCTCCCTCGAGATTTTTTACTAGGAAAAAGCGCTCTTCTTCTAGAATTTCTAATAATAAGGAGCACTTTCCCTTCACTTATTCCCTTCCTAATAATAAGGAGCACTTACTTTCCCTTCTAGAATTTCTAATATGAAGGAGCTCCTTCCCTTTAGAGTTTTAACTGGATAGAAACGATATATTTCTAGAACTTTTTAGAAATAAGGACCGCCCTTCTTTCAGATTTTTTCTATTAACAATTGCTCTGTTCTAGAATTTTTTACAAGGAAGGACCGACCTCCCTCGAGATTTTTTACTAGGAAAAAGCGCTCTTCTTCTAGAATTTCTAATAATAAGGAGCACTTTCCCTTCACTTATTCCCTTCCTAATAATAAGGAGCACTTACTTTCCCTTCTAGAATTTCTAATATGAAGGAGCTCCTTCCCTTTAGAGTTTTAACTGGATAGAAACGATATATTTCTAGAACTTTTTAGAAATAAGGACCGCCCTTCTTTCAGATTTTTTCTATTAACAATTGCTCTGTTCTAGAATTTTTTACAAGGAAGGACCGACCTCCCTCGAGATTTTTTACTAGGAAAAAGCGCTCTTCTTCTAGAATTTCTAATAATAAGGAGCACTTTCCCTTCACTTATTCCCTTCCTAATAATAAGGAGCACTTACTTTCCCTTCTAGAATTTCTAATATGAAGGAGCTCCTTCCCTTTAGAGTTTTAACTGGATAGAAACGATATATTTCTAGAACTTTTTAGAAATAAGGACCGCCCTTCTTTCAGATTTTTTCTATTAACAATTGCTCTGTTCTAGAATTTTTTACAAGGAAGGACCGACCTCCCTCGAGATTTTTTACTAGGAAAAAGCGCTCTTCTTCTAGAATTTCTAATAATAAGGAGCACTTTCCCTTCACTTATTCCCTTCCTAATAATAAGGAGCACTTACTTTCCCTTCTAGAATTTCTAATATGAAGGAGCTCCTTCCCTTTAGAGTTTTAACTGGATAGAAACGATATATTTCTAGAACTTTTTAGAAATAAGGACCGCCCTTCTTTCAGATTTTTTCTATTAACAATTGCTCTGTTCTAGAATTTTTTACAAGGAAGGACCGACCTCCCTCGAGATTTTTTACTAGGAAAAAGCGCTCTTCTTCTAGAATTTCTAATAATAAGGAGCACTTTCCCTTCACTTATTCCCTTCCTAATAATAAGGAGCACTTACTTTCCCTTCTAGAATTTCTAATATGAAGGAGCTCCTTCCCTTTAGAGTTTTAACTGGATAGAAACGATATATTTCTAGAACTTTTTAGAAATAAGGACCGCCCTTCTTTCAGATTTTTTCTATTAACAATTGCTCTGTTCTAGAATTTTTTACAAGGAAGGACCGACCTCCCTCGAGATTTTTTACTAGGAAAAAGCGCTCTTCTTCTAGAATTTCTAATAATAAGGAGCACTTTCCCTTCACTTATTCCCTTCCTAATAATAAGGAGCACTTACTTTCCCTTCTAGAATTTCTAATATGAAGGAGCTCCTTCCCTTTAGAGTTTTAACTGGATAGAAACGATATATTTCTAGAACTTTTTAGAAATAAGGACCGCCCTTCTTTCAGATTTTTTCTATTAACAATTGCTCTGTTCTAGAATTTTTTACAAGGAAGGACCGACCTCCCTCGAGATTTTTTACTAGGAAAAAGCGCTCTTCTTCTAGAATTTCTAATAATAAGGAGCACTTTCCCTTCACTTATTCCCTTCCTAATAATAAGGAGCACTTACTTTCCCTTCTAGAATTTCTAATATGAAGGAGCTCCTTCCCTTTAGAGTTTTAACTGGATAGAAACGATATATTTCTAGAACTTTTTAGAAATAAGGACCGCCCTTCTTTCAGATTTTTTCTATTAACAATTGCTCTGTTCTAGAATTTTTTACAAGGAAGGACCGACCTCCCTCGAGATTTTTTACTAGGAAAAAGCGCTCTTCTTCTAGAATTTCTAATAATAAGGAGCACTTTCCCTTCACTTATTCCCTTCCTAATAATAAGGAGCACTTACTTTCCCTTCTAGAATTTCTAATATGAAGGAGCTCCTTCCCTTTAGAGTTTTAACTGGATAGAAACGATATATTTCTAGAACTTTTTAGAAATAAGGACCGCCCTTCTTTCAGATTTTTTCTATTAACAATTGCTCTGTTCTAGAATTTTTTACAAGGAAGGACCGACCTCCCTCGAGATTTTTTACTAGGAAAAAGCGCTCTTCTTCTAGAATTTCTAATAATAAGGAGCACTTTCCCTTCACTTATTCCCTTCCTAATAATAAGGAGCACTTACTTTCCCTTCTAGAATTTCTAATATGAAGGAGCTCCTTCCCTTTAGAGTTTTAACTGGATAGAAACGATATATTTCTAGAACTTTTTAGAAATAAGGACCGCCCTTCTTTCAGATTTTTTCTATTAACAATTGCTCTGTTCTAGAATTTTTTACAAGGAAGGACCGACCTCCCTCGAGATTTTTTACTAGGAAAAAGCGCTCTTCTTCTAGAATTTCTAATAATAAGGAGCACTTTCCCTTCACTTATTCCCTTCCTAATAATAAGGAGCACTTACTTTCCCTTCTAGAATTTCTAATATGAAGGAGCTCCTTCCCTTTAGAGTTTTAACTGGATAGAAACGATATATTTCTAGAACTTTTTAGAAATAAGGACCGCCCTTCTTTCAGATTTTTTCTATTAACAATTGCTCTGTTCTAGAATTTTTTACAAGGAAGGACCGACCTCCCTCGAGATTTTTTACTAGGAAAAAGCGCTCTTCTTCTAGAATTTCTAATAATAAGGAGCACTTTCCCTTCACTTATTCCCTTCCTAATAATAAGGAGCACTTACTTTCCCTTCTAGAATTTCTAATATGAAGGAGCTCCTTCCCTTTAGAGTTTTAACTGGATAGAAACGATATATTTCTAGAACTTTTTAGAAATAAGGACCGCCCTTCTTTCAGATTTTTTCTATTAACAATTGCTCTGTTCTAGAATTTTTTACAAGGAAGGACCGACCTCCCTCGAGATTTTTTACTAGGAAAAAGCGCTCTTCTTCTAGAATTTCTAATAATAAGGAGCACTTTCCCTTCACTTATTCCCTTCCTAATAATAAGGAGCACTTACTTTCCCTTCTAGAATTTCTAATACGAAGGAGCTCCTTCCCACTAAAATTTTTACTATATAGATACGATATATTTCTAGAATTTTTTGGAAGGAAGGACCGACCTTCTTTGAGGTTTTTTTCCTACGAGCAAGTGCTCTGTACTAGAATTTTTTACTAGGAAGGACCGTCCTCCCTCCAGATTTTATACTATAAAAAGAGCTCTTTTAAAACTTTTTAATACGAATTAGCTCCTACCTTCTAGAATTTTTACTGGAGAGAAACGATAGATTTCTAAATTTTTTTAAGGAAGCAGCGCCCTACGAACAAGTGCTCTGTACAAGAATTTAAACTAGGAAGGACCGACCTCCCACCAGATTTCTTTCTCGGAAAAAGCGCTCTTCTTCTAGAATTTCTAATAATAAGGAGATCCTTCCCTCTAGAATTTTGTCTATATAGAAACGATATATTTCTAGAATTTTTTTTAAGGAAGACCGCCCTCCTTTCAGATTTTTTTTCTAGGAACATTTGCTCTGTTCGAGAATTTTTTACTAGGAAGGACCGACCTCCCACTAGATTTTTTTCTTGGAAAAAGCGCTTCTTCTTCTTATAGAATTTCTAATAATAAGGAGCTCCTTCCCTCTAGAATTTTGTCTGTATAGAAACGATATATTTCTAGAATTTTTTAGAAGGTAGGACCGCCCTTCTTTCAGATTTTTTTTCCTACGAACAAGTGCTCTGTACAAGAATTTTTACTAGGAAGGACCGTCCTCCCTCCAGCTTTTTCACTGTAAAAAGAGCTCTTCTTTTAAAACTTTTTAATACGAAGGAGCTCCTACCTTCTAGAATTTTTAATAGAGAGAAACGATAGATTTCTAAATTTTTTTAAGGAAGCAGCGCCCTACGAGCAAGTGCTCTGTACTAGAATTTTTTACGAGGAAGGACCGACATCCCTGCATATTTTTTACTATAAAAAGCGCTCTTCTTTTAAAACTTTTTAATAGGAAGGAGCTCCTTCCGTCTAGAATTTTTACTATATAGATACGATATATTTCTAGAATTTTTTATAAGGAAGGACCGCCCTTCTTTCAGATTCTTTTTCTAGGAACTAATGCTCTCTACTAGAATTTTTTACTATGAAGGACCGACCTCCTTTCAGATTTTTTTCTAGAAACATTTGCTCTGTTCTAGAATTTTTACTAGGAAGTACCGACCTCCCTCCAGATTTTTTACTACGAAAAAGCGCTCTTCTTCTATATTTTCTAATACGAATTAGCTCCTTCCCTCTAGAATTTTTACTATATAGATACGATATATTTCTAGAATTTTTGATAAGGAAGGACCGCCCTTCTTTCAGATTTTATTTCTAGGAACAAGTGCTCTCTACTAGAATTTTTTACTATGATGGACCGACCTCCTTTCAGATTTTTTTCTAGAAACATTTGCTCTGTTCTAGAATTTTTACTAGGAAGTACCGACCTCCCTCCAGATTTTTTACTACGAAAAAGCGCTCTTCTTCTATAATTTCTAATACGAATTAGCTCCTTCCCTCTAGAATTTTTACTCTATAGATACGATATATTTCTAGAATTTTTGATAAGGAAGGACCGCCCTTCTTTCAGATTTTATTTCTAGGAACAAGTGCTCTGTACTAGAATTTTTTACTAGGAAGGACCGACCTCCCTCCAGATTTTTTACTAGGAAAAAGCGCTCTTCTTCTAGAATTTCTAATATGAAGAAGCTCCTTCCCTCTTGAGTTTTTACTGGATAGAAACGATATATTTCTAGAATTTTTTTTAAGGAAGACCACCCTCCTTTCAGATTTTTTTCTAGGAACATTTGCTCTGTTCGAGAATTTTTTACTAGGAAGGACCGACCTCCCACTAGATTTTTTTCTTGGAAAAAGCGCTTCTTCTTCTTATAGAATTTCTAATAATAAGGAGCTCCTTCCCTCTAGAATTTTGTCTGTATAGAAACGATATATTTCTAGAATTTTTTAGAAGGTAGGACCGCCCTTCTTTCAGATTTTTTTTCCTACGAACAAGTGCTCTGTACAAGAATTTTTACTAGGAAGGACCGTCCTCCCTCCAGCTTTTTCACTGTAAAAAGAGCTCTTCTTTTAAAACTTTTTAATACGAAGGAGCTCCTACCTTCTAGAATTTTTAATGGAGAGAAACGATAGATTTCTAAATTTTTTTAAGGAAGCAGCGCCCTACGAGCAAGTGCTCTGTACTAGAATTTTTTACGAGGAAGGACCGACATCCCTGCATATTTTTTACTATAAAAAGCGCTCTTCTTTTAAAACTTTTTAATAGGAAGGAGCTCCTTCCGTCTAGAATTTTTACTATATAGATACGATATATTTCTAGAATTTTTTATAAGGAAGGACCGCCCTTCTTTCAGATTCTTTTTCTAGGAACTAATGCTCTCTACTAGAATTTTTTACTATGAAGGACCGACCTCCTTTCAGATTTTTTTCTAGAAACATTTGCTCTGTTCTAGAATTTTTACTAGGAAGTACCGACCTCCCTCCAGATTTTTTACTACGAAAAAGCGCTCTTCTTCTATAATTTCTAATACGAATTAGCTCCTTCCCTCTAGAATTTTTACTATATAGATACGATATATTTCTAGAATTTTTGATAAGGAAGGACCGCCCTTCTTTCAGATTTTATTTCTAGGAACAAGTGCTCTCTACTAGAATTTTTTACTATGATGGACCGACCTCCTTTCAGATTTTTTTCTAGAAACATTTGCTCTGTTCTAGAATATTTACTAGGAAGTACCGACCTCCCTCCAGATTTTTTACTACGAAAAAGCGCTCTTCTTCTATAATTTCTAATACGAATTAGCTCCTTCCCTCTAGAATTTTTACTCTATAGATACGATATATTTCTAGAATTTTTGATAAGGAAGGACCGCCCTTCTTTCAGATTTTATTTCTAGGAACAAGTGCTCTGTACTAGAATTTTTTACCAGGAAGGACCGACCTCCCTCCAGATTTTTTACTAGGAAAAAGCGCTCTTCTTCTAGAATTTCTAATATGAAGAAGCTCCTTCCCTCTTGAGTTTTTACTGGATAGAAACGATATATTTCAAGAATTTTTTTTTAGGAAGGACCGCCCTCCTTTCAGATTTTTTTTCTAGGAACAAGTGCTCTGTACTAGAATTTTTTACAAGGAAGGACTGACCTCCCTCCAGATTTTTTACTAGGAAAAAGCGCTCTTCTTCTAGAATTTCTAATATATAGGAGCTCCTTCCCTCTTGAGTTTTTACTGGATAGAAACGATATATTTCTAGAATTTTTTTTAAGGAAGACCGCCCCCCTTTCAGATTTTTTTTCTTGGAACACGTGCTCTGTACTAGAATTTTTTACTATGAAGGACCGTCATCTTTTCAGTTTTTTTTCAAGGAACAAGTGCTCTGTACTAGAATTTTTTCCCCCCAGATTTTTTTCTTGGAAAAATCGATCTTCTTCTAGAATTTCTAATAATAAGGAGCTCCTTCCCTCCAGAATTTTTTCTGTATAGAAATGATATATTTCTAGAATTTTTTAGAAGGTAGGACCGCCCATTCAGATTTTTTCCTATGAGCCATTGCTCTGTACTAGAATTTTTTACTAGGAAGGACCGACCTCCCTCCAGTTTTTTTACTAGAAAAAACGCTCTTCTTCTAGAATTTCTAATACGAAGGAGCTCCTTCCCTCTTGAGTTTTTACTTTAAAGAAAAGATCTATTTCTAGAATTTCTTACAAGGAAGGACCGCCCTCCTTTAGAAACGATATATTTCTAGAACTTTTTAGAAATAAGGACCGCCCTTCTTTCAGATTTTTTTTTCTACGAGCAAGGGCTCTGTACTAGAATTTTTTACTAGGAAGGACCGACCTCCCTCCAGATTTTTTACTATAAAAAGGGCTCTTCTTTTAAAACTTTTTAACCGACCGCCCTCGTTTCAGATTTTTTTCCTAGGAACAATTGCTTTCTACTAGTTTTTTCACAAGGAAGGACCGACCTCCCTTAAGATTTTTTTTCTAGGAAAAAGCGCTCTTCTTCTGGAATTTTTTAAAAAGAAGGAGCTCCTACCTTCTAGAATTTTTACAGGAGAGAAACGATTTTTTAAGGATCAAAATTTTTTTAAGGAAGCAGCGCCCTTCTTTCAGATTTTTTTTCCTACGAGCAAGTGCTTTATACGAGAATTTTTTACTAGGTAGGACCGACCTCCCTCCAGATTTTTTACTATAAAACGCGCTCTTCTTTTAAAACATTCTTTCAAACATTCTTTCAAGCTTCTTTTTTTTCATTGGAAGGAGCTCCTTCCCTCTATAATTTTTACTGGAAAGAAAATATCTATTTCTAGAATTTCTTACAAGGAAGGACCGACCTCCTTTCAGATTTTTTTCTAGGAACATTTGCTCTGTTCAAAAATTTTTTACTAGGAAGGACCGACCTCCCACCAGATTTTTTTCTTGGAAAAAGCGCTCTTCTTCTAGAATTTCTAATAATAAGGAGCTCCTTCCTTCCAGAATTTTTTCTGTATAGAAATGATATATTTCTAGAATTTTTTAGAAGGTAGGACCGCCCTTTCAGATTTTTTTCCTATGAGCCATTGCTCTGTACTGGAATTTATTACTAGGAAGGACCGACCTCCCTCCAGATTTTTTACTATAAAAAGCGCTCTTCTTTTAAAACTTTTTAATAGGAAGGACCGACCTCCCTCCAGTTTTTTTACTAGAAAAAACGCTCTTCTTCTAGAATTTCTAATACGAAGGAGCTCCTTCCCTCTTGAGTTTTTACCTTAAAGAAAAGATCTATTTCTAGAATTTCTTACAAGGAAGGACCGCTCTCCTTTCAGATTTTTTCAAGGAACAAGGTCTCTGTACAAGAATTTTTTACTAGGAAGGACCGACCTCCCACCAGATTTTTTACTATAAAAAGTGCTCTTCTTTTAAAACTTTTTCATAGGAAGGAGCTCCTTCCCTCTAGAATTTTTACTGGAAAGAAAATGTCTCTTTCTAGAATTTCTTACAAGAAGGACCGACCTCCCTCAAGATTTTTCTCTTGGAAAAAGCGCTCTTCTTCTAGAATTTCTAATAATAAGGAGCACTTTCCCTTCACTTATTCCCTTCCTAATAATAAGGAGCACTTACTTCCCCTTCTAGAATTTCTAATATGAAGGAGCTCCTTCCCTTTAGAGTTTTAACTGGATAGAAACGATATATTTCTAGAACTTTTTAGAAATAAGGACCGCCCTTCTTTCAGATTTTTTCTATTAACAATTGCTCTGTTCTAGAATTTTTTACAAGGAAGGACCGACCTCCCTCGAGATTTTTTACTAGGAAAAAGCGCTCTTCTTCTAGAATTTCTAATAATAAGGAGCACTTTCCCTTCACTTATTCCCTTCCTAATAATAAGGAGCACTTACTTTCCCTTCTAGAATTTCTAATATGAAGGAGCTCCTTCCCTTTAGAGTTTTAACTGGATAGAAACGATATATTTCTAGAACTTTTTAGAAATAAGGACCGCCCTTCTTTCAGATTTTTTCTATTAACAATTGCTCTTTTCTAGAATTTTTTACAAGGAAGGACCGACCTCCCTCGAGATTTTTTACTAGGAAAAAGCGCTCTTCTTCTAGAATTTCTAATAATAAGGAGCACTTTCCCTTCACTTATTCCCTTCCTAATAATAAGGAGCACTTACTTTCCCTTCTAGAATTTCTAATATGAAGGAGCTCCTTCCCTTTAGAGTTTTAACTGGATAGAAACGATATATTTCTAGAACTTTTTAGAAATAAGGACCGCCCTTCTTTCAGATTTTTTCTATTAACAATTGCTCTGTTCTAGAATTTTTTACAAGGAAGGACCGACCTCCCTCGAGATTTTTTACTAGGAAAAAGCGCTCTTCTTCTAGAATTTCTAATAATAAGGAGCACTTTCCCTTCACTTATTCCCTTCCTAATAATAAGGAGCACTTACTTTCCCTTCTAGAATTTCTAATATGAAGGAGCTCCTTCCCTTTAGAGTTTTAACTGGATAGAAACGATATATTTCTAGAACTTTTTAGAAATAAGGACCGCCCTTCTTTCAGATTTTTTCTATTAACAATTGCTCTGTTCTAGAATTTTTTACAAGGAAGGACCGACCTCCCTCGAGATTTTTTACTAGGAAAAAGCGCTCTTCTTCTAGAATTTCTAATAATAAGGAGCACTTTCCCTTCACTTATTCCCTTCCTAATAATAAGGAGCACTTACTTTCCCTTCTAGAATTTCTAATATGAAGGAGCTCCTTCCCTTTAGAGTTTTAACTGGATAGAAACGATATATTTCTAGAACTTTTTAGAAATAAGGACCGCCCTTCTTTCAGATTTTTTCTATTAACAATTGCTCTGTTCTAGAATTTTTTACAAGGAAGGACCGACCTCCCTCGAGATTTTTTACTAGGAAAAAGCGCTCTTCTTCTAGAATTTCTAATAATAAGGAGCACTTTCCCTTCACTTATTCCCTTCCTAATAATAAGGAGCACTTACTTTCCCTTCTAGAATTTCTAATATGAAGGAGCTCCTTCCCTTTAGAGTTTTAACTGGATAGAAACGATATATTTCTAGAACTTTTTAGAAATAAGGACCGCCCTTCTTTCAGATTTTTTCTATTAACAATTGCTCTGTTCTAGAATTTTTTACAAGGAAGGACCGACCTCCCTCGAGATTTTTTACTAGGAAAAAGCGCTCTTCTTCTAGAATTTCTAATAATAAGGAGCACTTTCCCTTCACTTATTCCCTTCCTAATAATAAGGAGCACTTACTTTCCCTTCTAGAATTTCTAATATGAAGGAGCTCCTTCCCTTTAGAGTTTTAACTGGATAGAAACGATATATTTCTAGAACTTTTTAGAAATAAGGACCGCCCTTCTTTCAGATTTTTTCTATTAACAATTGCTCTGTTCTAGAATTTTTTACAAGGAAGGACCGACCTCCCTCGAGATTTTTTACTAGGAAAAAGCGCTCTTCTTCTAGAATTTCTAATAATAAGGAGCACTTTCCCTTCACTTATTCCCTTCCTAATAATAAGGAGCACTTACTTTCCCTTCTAGAATTTCTAATATGAAGGAGCTCCTTCCCTTTAGAGTTTTAACTGGATAGAAACGATATATTTCTAGAACTTTTTAGAAATAAGGACCGCCCTTCTTTCAGATTTTTTCTATTAACAATTGCTCTGTTCTAGAATTTTTTACAAGGAAGGACCGACCTCCCTCGAGATTTTTTACTAGGAAAAAGCGCTCTTCTTCTAGAATTTCTAATAATAAGGAGCACTTTCCCTTCACTTATTCCCTTCCTAATAATAAGGAGCACTTACTTTCCCTTCTAGAATTTCTAATATGAAGGAGCTCCTTCCCTTTAGAGTTTTAACTGGATAGAAACGATATATTTCTAGAACTTTTTAGAAATAAGGACCGCCCTTCTTTCAGATTTTTTCTATTAACAATTGCTCTGTTCTAGAATTTTTTACAAGGAAGGACCGACCTCCCTCGAGATTTTTTACTAGGAAAAAGCGCTCTTCTTCTAGAATTTCTAATAATAAGGAGCACTTTCCCTTCACTTATTCCCTTCCTAATAATAAGGAGCACTTACTTTCCCTTCTAGAATTTCTAATATGAAGGAGCTCCTTCCCTTTAGAGTTTTAACTGGATAGAAACGATATATTTCTAGAACTTTTTAGAAATAAGGACCGCCCTTCTTTCAGATTTTTTCTATTAACAATTGCTCTGTTCTAGAATTTTTTACAAGGAAGGACCGACCTCCCTCGAGATTTTTTACTAGGAAAAAGCGCTCTTCTTCTAGAATTTCTAATAATAAGGAGCACTTTCCCTTCACTTATTCCCTTCCTAATAATAAGGAGCACTTACTTTCCCTTCTAGAATTTCTAATATGAAGGAGCTCCTTCCCTTTAGAGTTTTAACTGGATAGAAACGATATATTTCTAGAACTTTTTAGAAATAAGGACCGCCCTTCTTTCAGATTTTTTCTATTAACAATTGCTCTGTTCTAGAATTTTTTACAAGGAAGGACCGACCTCCCTCGAGATTTTTTACTAGGAAAAAGCGCTCTTCTTCTAGAATTTCTAATAATAAGGAGCACTTTCCCTTCACTTATTCCCTTCCTAATAATAAGGAGCACTTACTTTCCCTTCTAGAATTTCTAATATGAAGGAGCTCCTTCCCTTTAGAGTTTTAACTGGATAGAAACGATATATTTCTAGAACTTTTTAGAAATAAGGACCGCCCTTCTTTCAGATTTTTTCTATTAACAATTGCTCTGTTCTAGAATTTTTTACAAGGAAGGACCGACCTCCCTCGAGATTTTTTACTAGGAAAAAGCGCTCTTCTTCTAGAATTTCTAATAATAAGGAGCACTTTCCCTTCACTTATTCCCTTCCTAATAATAAGGAGCACTTACTTTCCCTTCTAGAATTTCTAATATGAAGGAGCTCCTTCCCTTTAGAGTTTTAACTGGATAGAAACGATATATTTCTAGAACTTTTTAGAAATAAGGACCGCCCTTCTTTCAGATTTTTTCTATTAACAATTGCTCTGTTCTAGAATTTTTTACAAGGAAGGACCGACCTCCCTCGAGATTTTTTACTAGGAAAAAGCGCTCTTCTTCTAGAATTTCTAATAATAAGGAGCACTTTCCCTTCACTTATTCCCTTCCTAATAATAAGGAGCACTTACTTTCCCTTCTAGAATTTCTAATATGAAGGAGCTCCTTCCCTTTAGAGTTTTAACTGGATAGAAACGATATATTTCTAGAACTTTTTAGAAATAAGGACCGCCCTTCTTTCAGATTTTTTCTATTAACAATTGCTCTGTTCTAGAATTTTTTACAAGGAAGGACCGACCTCCCTCGAGATTTTTTACTAGGAAAAAGCGCTCTTCTTCTAGAATTTCTAATAATAAGGAGCACTTTCCCTTCACTTATTCCCTTCCTAATAATAAGGAGCACTTACTTTCCCTTCTAGAATTTCTAATATGAAGGAGCTCCTTCCCTTTAGAGTTTTAACTGGATAGAAACGATATATTTCTAGAACTTTTTAGAAATAAGGACCGCCCTTCTTTCAGATTTTTTCTATTAACAATTGCTCTGTTCTAGAATTTTTTACAAGGAAGGACCGACCTCCCTCGAGATTTTTTACTAGGAAAAAGCGCTCTTCTTCTAGAATTTCTAATAATAAGGAGCACTTTCCCTTCACTTATTCCCTTCCTAATAATAAGGAGCACTTACTTTCCCTTCTAGAATTTCTAATATGAAGGAGCTCCTTCCCTTTAGAGTTTTAACTGGATAGAAACGATATATTTCTAGAACTTTTTAGAAATAAGGACCGCCCTTCTTTCAGATTTTTTCTATTAACAATTGCTCTGTTCTAGAATTTTTTACAAGGAAGGACCGACCTCCCTCGAGATTTTTTACTAGGAAAAAGCGCTCTTCTTCTAGAATTTCTAATAATAAGGAGCACTTTCCCTTCACTTATTCCCTTCCTAATAATAAGGAGCACTTACTTTCCCTTCTAGAATTTCTAATATGAAGGAGCTCCTTCCCTTTAGAGTTTTAACTGGATAGAAACGATATATTTCTAGAACTTTTTAGAAATAAGGACCGCCCTTCTTTCAGATTTTTTCTATTAACAATTGCTCTGTTCTAGAATTTTTTACAAGGAAGGACCGACCTCCCTCGAGATTTTTTACTAGGAAAAAGCGCTCTTCTTCTAGAATTTCTAATAATAAGGAGCACTTTCCCTTCACTTATTCCCTTCCTAATAATAAGGAGCACTTACTTTCCCTTCTAGAATTTCTAATATGAAGGAGCTCCTTCCCTTTAGAGTTTTAACTGGATAGAAACGATATATTTCTAGAACTTTTTAGAAATAAGGACCGCCCTTCTTTCAGATTTTTTCTATTAACAATTGCTCTGTTCTAGAATTTTTTACAAGGAAGGACCGACCTCCCTCGAGATTTTTTACTAGGAAAAAGCGCTCTTCTTCTAGAATTTCTAATAATAAGGAGCACTTTCCCTTCACTTATTCCCTTCCTAATAATAAGGAGCACTTACTTTCCCTTCTAGAATTTCTAATATGAAGGAGCTCCTTCCCTTTAGAGTTTTAACTGGATAGAAACGATATATTTCTAGAACTTTTTAGAAATAAGGACCGCCCTTCTTTCAGATTTTTTCTATTAACAATTGCTCTGTTCTAGAATTTTTTACAAGGAAGGACCGACCTCCCTCGAGATTTTTTACTAGGAAAAAGCGCTCTTCTTCTAGAATTTCTAATAATAAGGAGCACTTTCCCTTCACTTATTCCCTTCCTAATAATAAGGAGCACTTACTTTCCCTTCTAGAATTTCTAATATGAAGGAGCTCCTTCCCTTTAGAGTTTTAACTGGATAGAAACGATATATTTCTAGAACTTTTTAGAAATAAGGACCGCCCTTCTTTCAGATTTTTTCTATTAACAATTGCTCTGTTCTAGAATTTTTTACAAGGAAGGACCGACCTCCCTCGAGATTTTTTACTAGGAAAAAGCGCTCTTCTTCTAGAATTTCTAATACGAAGGAGCTCCTTCCCTCTAGAGTTTTTTCTGGATAGAAACGATATATTTCTAGAACTTTTTAGAAATAAGGACCGGCCCTTCTTTCAGATTTTTTTTCTTACGAGCAAGTGCTCTGTACTAGAATTTTTTACTAGGAAGGACCGACCGACCTCCCTCCAGATTTGTTTCTTGGAAAAAGCACTCTTCTTCTAGAATTTCTAATAATAAGGAGCACTTTCCCTTTAGAATTTTTACTATATAGATACGATATATTTCTAGAATTTTTTATAAGGAAGGACCGCCCTTCTTTTAGATTTTTTTTCCTACGAGCAAGTGTTCTGTACTAGAATTTTTTACTAGGAAGGACCGACCTCCCACCATATTGTTTTCTTGGAAAAAGTGCTCTTCTATAATTTCTAATAATAAGGAGCTCCTTCCCCCTATAATTTTCTATATAGAAACGATATATTTCTAGAATTTTTTAGAAGGTAGGACCGCACTTTCTGATTTTTTTCCTACGAGCAAGGTCTCTGTACTAGAATTTTTTCCTAGGAAGGACCGAACTCCCTCCAGATTTTTTACTATAAAAAGCGCTCACCGTACAAACTTTTAAGAACCGTATTTTGTCCAATTTTTCGCAATCGGAGAGTTCGAAAATACATTCCCTTCTTCAGGATCTACAGCTAGGCGACAGAAGGCCGTCTCAGTAACTTTTGGAAATGAAAAGCTTAGCTTCTTCTAATTTTAGTGATGATGGTTTAAAGTCCATTTGGCTTCAAAGGCTACCGATAAACACACATCAAATTTTGTCTGCTTCTAACGAATTGTTGGATGGCCTGGCAAAGGTCGCAGACACAATTAGTGAGGTATCTGGATGCAATGTTTCTGCCCTTTCAAAGGACAATAATTCTGAATTGGAGGCTATAAGAAAGAATAAAGCGGATTTAAGGGATCAGTTTAAAGAATTTACCTCCAGGAGTAGGTATAGAGGTAGGCGGAGATCATCTGGTAGAAGATCTGGCTCAAGATCTTGTGCTACGGACAAAACTAATTTTTGTTGGTATCACAACCGTTTTGGCGAAAACGCCCGCGATTGTGTAAAACCTTGTGATTTTCCGGAAAACTCCTAGGCCCTTCTGTTACTGCGGCGGCAGATGTTAGCCCTGGGTACAGCCGCTTGTTCGTTAGCGATAGGAAAACGAGCAATCGTTTCAAATCGACACTGGTGCAGCAGTTAGCTGTTGGCCAAAAAACCTGGTTCCAAATGCACGGAAGGCGATCTGGTTTTGTATGAAGCAAACGAAACCAATATTAAAACTTACGGCACCAAGTTCCTGGAACTTGAATTTGGTTTGCGGAGAAATTTTCTTTGGAAATTTTTGATAGCAGATATTTCTCAGCCAATAATCGGTGCGGATTTCCTAGAAAACTTTGGATTACTAGTCGACGTCAAAAACAGACAGCTCGTGGATCACACCACGTCTCTCAAAGCATCAGGTAAAGTCGGTCCTGGTTCCTCTTTAGGTTTGACGCTCATCTCTATAAAATCCCCGTATCATGAGTTACTGGCTAAATATCCGCAACTCCTCAATTCCAGTTTGCCTGTGGACGCTCCATCCCATTCAGTTACGCATTGCATCGAAATAAGAGGACCGCCAGTTTTTTCTAAGGTAAGACGTCTTTATCCCGCCAAGCTGAAAATTAAAATGTAAAGCCTCAATCAGTGAAAAACCTAAGATGACAAAGATATTAAAAGTAGGGGAGAACGAATCACATTCGCACAAAAAGTGCATTTCGGGATATTTCTCTGGATCTAGATGAGATATTGAAACAAACTGGGATTCAAATGAAAGTTAAAACATTTCCCGATATTTTAGAATGATAATTGGTCGCATTCATCTAGAACCTATTCATCATTTTAACCTATATCATCAATATAAAAAACGAGAAATTTCGTGCGAATGTGCCCCATGGGTGGGGCAGTCTTGCACACGTGTGGGGCACATTCGTACGCATGCAAAAAATTATACAATAATTATTTTTACGAACTAAAAAGTTTATGGCACTTTAAAGTAAGGATAATTAAACGAAATATTTGGCACTTTTACATATTTTTCCTCTAAATTGAAGATTTTTTTACAAAAAGCAAACAGCTTCAGAAAATATTGAATATCTAAGTTTTTGATGGAAAACAATTGTAATGAAGAGTATATTGCACATTGACATACTTAACATAATATAATTAGTTTAAAAAGTTTAACCAATATTTTAACTGTCAGGTTTTATTCGAAAAGAAAAGTGAACCAACAGCTCACTTATTAACACCTGAAACTGACGGTTGGGGAACTTGTCATACGATATTATCTTTTTGTATGAATGTTGAATCATTTCTTACTGGGAAAATAAAAGTTTCGTCATTAATTTTAAAGTTTTTAAAGTTTTTCATCATTAATTTTAAATAAGCACCATTTAACTCCAAATTTTCTATTTGACCAACATAAAAAAAATTTTCTTTTTAGTAGCAAATTCTACTGGAATAAAATCACCTAAGTCCAAGTCAATTGGTTATAAACAAATATAAAGGACATTATTTCTTCAATGTTTGAATCTGGGTCTAAATTCCTTTAAAACTGAAGCTTTCTTTAAGTCATTATTTCACCAAATTTTGAGACAATTACAAAAAAAAACAATTAAACTTCAAGTTATTAAATATACTGCACTCATAAACATATAAATCACTTTCATAATAAAAATGGGAAAGATGATGCCTATCAACTAGTTCAAGCTTACCAAGTCCCAACAAGATATTTATAAATAAAGCAGGGAAATAAATCCTTTCTAGAAATTTACTTTAGTAGTGCCTCAACCGAATAAAAAGTTGAATGTCCACTTGAGAGTTATTTTTGATTGATATTTTACGCCAACAAAATGACATGAAAATTTACTTTGCTGCTTCTAACGCTAGCAAATTTCTAGTACGTATAAAACAAAATGGCTCAGGGCTTTGAAATTTCATGCAGGAGGTGGTATTCATGCATCCATTTACTGGTACTTTTTTCAGATTTTTAAATTAACAATTACTAGGGGAAATGCCGCCTGTCCGAATGTGCCCCATGTGCGAAATAGCCCCACTCTCCCCTAAACTATGATAAAATAAATTATTTTCTGCTAAACTATACGTTTCCCTTAAATTTAAATTCTGAGGATGGGGACCATTTATATAATAGATTCGCAGACATATTAAGAAATATTTTGATAAACTGTACACATTATTTAGAGTTCCCTAATCGCAAAACCAATAAAAACTGGATAAATGATGAGATCCTAAAGTTAATTAAGTCAAAGGAAAATCTCTATAAAAAACATAAAAGGGCTATTCCATATGAACAGGGACATGATCAAGAAAAATGAAAAGATAAAATAATAAAATTTTCTAATTATTTTAGGGAATAATTATGCAGTATTGATCTAATTGTGTTTTGCATTGCTTAAATTTTGTGTAAAATTATTTTTATCGGAATGTCAGCATTTAAAGTCAATATTTAGAAATATTTGTTTAAAAGGTTAATTTGTTAATGAAAAATGTATAGTTTATTTAGAAAATTAAAAATAATTTAATTAGTTTTTACAACTTTTTTGTTAAATATACTCATAAACTTTATAGTAAAAATGAAATAAAGTGTTTAAATCAATTTAATTATATTTATATTCATGAATAACTGAACGCTTATTCACATGTAGCGTGAGTTACGAAGTACTGTAGCGTGAGTTACGAACAGCTTTCTATATTTTATTTTATTTCCGATTTTCTAAAGCATTCCCAGTAAAACTGTTTGCTGTTTTAGAATAAAGGAAGTATATTCAAACACCTGACAAGCATACAGAATTATTGAAACATTATTTAAGCAGAAAAACAAATTTGAATTTTATACTCATAAATCCATGTCTTTTTCTTGTAGCGTGAGTTACGACTCTATTTTAATTAATATTTAAAAAACTAAAATTCTTAAAAGATTCGCAATACTTATTTTAAATTATTAACATAAATTTCAATATGTATGATTTTTTTAGAAAGAAAATAATAGTTATTTCTATGTTTAAAAATTATCTGAAATTGCAATTTTGAAAAAAATGTAGCGCGAGTTACGGTGGAATTGCCCAAAAAATATCCTTTTGATATAATTCATGAACAAAATTATAATCGAATTTAAAAAGAGCTGAAAATAAAAATTAGAAACTCTAAACATAATTATTTTACGTCCGAATTATTAAAGTGCAATAGTATCAAAAGACAATGGGAATTTGTGAATCAGATCATTAACTCTAATATAAAGGATAAAAAACCTTTATCCAATAATAATAGCCTACTAGTAGATAATGTCAATCACTTTTTTATAAACATGGGATCTAATGCTATTTATACTGAATCTGTTAACTTTAGAAAATACCTAACTAGTCAATCCAACTCTTTTTTTCTTTCTGAGACAGACGATGTGGAAATTAAAAAAATTATTTTCTCACTTGAAGAAAAAAAATCCCCTGGTTATGACAGAATAACACCTAATGCCCTTAAAATTATAGCTAACACTAACATATCTGTCATAACGAAAATTATAAATTTATCCCTTTCAAAAGGTGCATTTCCTGATTCATTAAAAACGGCTTTGGTGGTTCCCCTTCACAAATCTGGTGATACTAATAAATTTGAAAATTACAGACCTATATCTCTCTTACCCATATTTTCTAAAGTCATTGAAAAAATAGTACATTCCAGACTTTATAATTATCTAAAGGTTTTCAATATAATTTCTGAAAATCAATTCGGATTTCTGCCTGGTCTTAGTACCGAACATGCATTATTAGAATTCAATAAATTTACATATACTAGTGTTGATAGAAATAACAAAACAGCCGCTGTCTTTTTAGACATTGCAAAGCATTTGACAGCGTTGATAATAGTATATTAATCGATAAGTTATTTTCAATCGGAATTCGTGGAGTAACTTTAAATTGGTTTATTTCTTATCTACAAAACCGTAAACAGTATGTAAAATTGGGTGATTTAGAAAGCAGCATTTTAAATATAAGGTCTGGGGTGTCACAGGGTTCAATCCTTGGTCCTTTACTTTTCTTAATATATAATAATGACTTTTGTAAATTAAAACTGAATGGTAAAATTAGAACAAATGCAGACGACACAGTGATCCTATACTCTTGTTCTACCTATGAAACATTACAAAATATCATAAATGATGACATTTTGGTAATTAAAGACTGGTTTCTTGCTAATAAGTTATCGATAAACATTAATAAAACCAAATTTATAAATTTTAGTATTTACGGACCTTCTGAAAACCTTTGTCTCTATTATCATCTTCCCGATTGTAATAATAACTGTAGTAACTGTAATTGCCCCCCTCTTCAACAAGTTTATTCAATAAAATATCTAGGACTAACCGTAGATTATAATTTAAAATGGAAATATCATGTAAAATATTTAACAAATAAACTTCGCTATATTTTCCACAAATTTTATTTTATTAAAAAGATAATTAATAAAAAGTTCTTGTTTCAGCTGTATCACTCTTGGGTGAGTTCTATAATAAGTTATGATATTACAGTCTGGGGAGGAGATTACTTAGATAATATAAATCCAGTCATTAAAATTCAAAACAAAATTATTAAATTCTTAAATAGTTATCAATTTCCTTTACTTGAATCTTACAGAAAATTAAATGTCTTACCCCTTCGTCACTTTTTCTTCTTTAAAGTTATATTACATTTTACTAA